>JAULJL010000028.1:5940833-8907500 GCA_030761205.1 Fremontodendron californicum
GGCATTGATGTATTCCTCAGCTCACAACAACAAGTCCGCGAAGACCTTGGGCGGCTTCTTGGACAAAGATTTGGTGAAATCTCTGTCCTTGAGTCTGCTGGTGAAGGTGGCTATGGCGACAGTGTGGTCGAGGTCTCTCACCTGGAGTGTTTTGTTATTGAATCTTGTGGCATACTCTCGAAGTGACTCATCGGACCTTTGCTTAACCGCCATTAAGGTGATGGATGTCTTTTTATGCGCGATGCTGCTGATGAAGTGGCTTACAAACTTCTGTCCAAACTCTTTGAAGCTTGAGATGGTGTGGGGTTTGGGTGATGAGTACCATGATCTGGCTGCTTTCTTCAGCGTGGCTGGGAACGCCTTGCACATTATGGCGTCACTTGCTCCATGGATAGACATGTTTGTCCGAAACATCTCCAGGTGATCGACGGGGTCTGAAGTGCCATCGTAGGATTCCATAGTTGGCAACTTGAATCCATAGGAAGGCTTGGCAACATCGATCTCTGGTGTGAACAGGGAGTTTCCTAGAGCTTCAAGGTCAAAGAGCGAGGTAGGGGTCACCATCCTTCGTTCCATTGCTTCCATTTTTGTCCTCATGTTTTCCCATTTGCGGTCGAAGTCCGTGAGTCCCTTTTGTCTTTTCAGCTTGTCTCTGAGGTCGACTTCTTCCTTTTCATCTTTTTTGCTTAGTTTTCGGTTGAGTTCCCTGATGTCCCTTCTCACATTGAGTCTTTCTCTCAAGTCTGGGATGCTTGTGGTCTTGGTTCTCTTCTCCGACGAGCTCGTCTCCTTTCGTGATGTGAGAAGTTCGAAGGGGACGAGTGAAATGCTGGATGATGTGTCCGCAAAAGAAATACTCTCGGGCTCCTAAGTCTCATCGATGGTTCCCTCTCCCCTTTTGTCATGCACAAAGGGAACTTCTTTGGCTCTTGGAGGATCCTGGAGGCACATTCTCTGACCGCATCTATTAGGCCGCAAAGATGTCGACCCTCAGTAGCTCAAGGCCCACATTCTCTCTTTTTTCTTCTTGGTTTTGAACCGAAGGGATGGTCATACTCCCTTCTTCCTCATTACCAGGAGATTAGTGTAAGCTAGGGACTCGTCCCGTCCCGATATGGGTCTTCTGACGTGAGGCTCTAGGAACCGAAGCCCCTCGTCCCTCTACCTTTCTTCGACTGTGGATCACTTCGGGGTGGCCTGCAGACTCCAAACCTAGCAGCTTTCTTCTTAGAAGGCATGCCACTTGAATTCTCCTCTCAATGGAAGCACCAAATGTTGCGGATAGAAATTTGGGTGTCCGCAACGATGAAAGCACAACGGGTTGGAAGTGACCGATGTGTGGATAGTGGAGTGCTGAGTGCGAGTGAGGAACGTCGGGGCTGATGTGTTTCAGGAAGAAATAGGCTCTGGAGGACGTCAGGCACTAGGGGATCGTAGTTAGTGATCTCCCACTGGACGTGTGAGGCACTAGAGGCCCGAAGTGATCCAAAGGGTCTTACAAGGAAGAAACAAGGTGAGAGGGGCGCCAGAGGTGTTCCTCCTGGGCGCGCTCCGACGCTCAAGTCAGTATTTGCCCAAGTGTTTGTGTGTCCGAAAATAGTAAGACATAGGGACTAAGGGACTAGAAGATTATAGGACTATAGGACACGAAGGTGTCCGAATAGTAGAGTGAGAAAGAGAACAAGCCTAAAACGAGAGCTTCTCTCTCTAGTCCGATTTTTAGGTGCTAGTCTTCTTCTGTTGAAGTATGCTATAGGTAGCCTATTTATAACCTCTTGGATGGTTGAGATCGTGCCAGGTGATAGTCATTTGAGCTGGGACTCACATGAGATAGATCAGGTATGCTGCACCTGATCTAGTCCCTTGTGTGCTAAAGCATGTCCATGGTGGTTGATGTTGGTGCATTGCACCTGATCCGAATCCTCTTGTGCTAGGTCAGCTGTGTAGAAGCCTTTCTAGCATTTGGGTCTTGTGTCTGGCTCGGACAACTGGACCGTAGTGGACCGGGTCTGAGGTCCTCCCCAACAATATGTTTTAGTTAAAATTATTGTTGCTTAAATATTAAAATCTATTAGGAACCATGGATTCACTTAACGGGGGATTCTCTTGTTGTCTTGTTGATGTTAAGAAAATGTGATTAAAAAAAAAATTATTGGCAACAGCCAACACCCCTCTCTTTTTCTTTCAAAATTTATTTTTATTTTTTATTTTATGATAAATTATCTTATTCTTCGATATTCTAATGTATCAAAAACAAAATTTTATTTTATTCATATACTTATAATATTATATTTCTGTTAAGTTTGTTAAAAATCTAAAACATTTAAAAATAATTTTGATCATATTTGCCTCCACTAAATTGAGGCTCAAAAGAAAACTTTTTATTGTTTATCTAGTAATTGAACAATTACATTTTGAGTGATAAGCAATTTCATTATAAAATATATATTTATATATATTAAATTTGTAAAAAATCAAGTATGATTACTTTTAGAGTTCGTTTAAGTAAAAATATAAAGTGTGAATTAAAAAATCGTACATGTTTTTCTGTTCTTATACAAGTGATATTGGGTTAAGCAACAAACAAATAGATCGACTCGGGTCTTGGACAAAATTTTGAAGTTGTAATTGAATTTAAAAAAGTTGGTTAACACACGTAGCTGCGATGTCAATTCATGTGGCATTTTTATTCAAATAAAGATTTAATGGATTATAATATAATAAAATAATAAAAATAATTAAGAATAATTTAAATTGATTATCAAAAGTAAGAAGTAATTTTATTTAGGGGAAAAATTTGAATAGAATAGCTTTATATGCAATGGCAATAAACATAAAGGTAATTAAAGTAAAACAAACTATTTTTTTTAAATGACAATAATGAAAAGAGTAAAGATAAAATCAATAGCGTATTTAAACCAATCCCAATCACAAATTCACAATAAGTAATACATAAAAGGAAAAAAAAGTGTTAAAAATAATATGTCAACACAAACTGCACTATTTTTTATTTTAAAAAATATAAATTAATTAATCAAAAAATTTCCTCCTTTACGAAAAATATATACAAAAATTCTACTAAGAATATATATGGGTTAAATACTTAATTGGCCTCTGTACTTTATATTTTTTGTCTGTTTGGTACTTAAAGAAAAAAAATTATCAACTTGGTACTCCAACTTTCCTTCCTTCTAACATTTTACTCTAAAGTATAACTCCGTTAAAAAAAAAAAAATTTTGATGTGTCTTAAATGCCCAATAAAATGTATCCACTTGTTCAAATAATTCCACATCATTTTTTTAAATGAAATGCCACATTATTTGTCTAATAAAAGATCCTAGTTTTCCTTCGGATATCACTTCTTCCTTTCTCCTCATCTTCTTCAACACTAAAATCATCTCAAACCACCACTTTTCCTTTCTCCTCATCATTAGAGGTGGCAAAATGAACCCGAACCCGAAAACCCGCCCAGGGAAACCCGAACCCGAACCCGCCCAAACCCGATTTGACCAAAAAGTCAAAAACCCGAACCCGAAAAAGCCCGAACCCGAATGGGCCCGAACCCGAATGGACTCGAACCCGAATGGGCCCGAACCCGAATGGACCCGAACCCGAATGGACCCGAACCCGAATGGGCCCGAACCCGAATGAGCCCGAACCCGAATGAGCCCGAACCCGAATGGACCCGAACCCGAGACCGGCCCGAACCCGAACCCGAATTTAATACTAAAAATAAAAATAAACAAATTGCAATTATTTTTTTTTTACAAAGCAATAACTTTAATTATTAATTTTATTCTAATTTTTTTAATAATTTGATTAAAATTTAAAATTTAATATATTATATATATATATATATGATGAAATAATAATTTTATCAAAAATTAAATTATATTTTGTACTTATAAGTTATAACTTTAACGTCTCATATCATGATGAATTTACAATCTAAATATTTTAAATTCTTGAAAATTTTAAAGATGTGAAAAAAATTTGACAATAATTCAATTAATCTATAAGGGTAAAAAAATTGACAATAATTCAATTATTTTGGCCTTTTGGGTTATACTTAGACCTGCTCACGGGCCGGGCAGCCCGCCCCGCCCGTATCGGGCCGGGCCTGGGCAGGATATTTTGTGTTCCGGGCCGGCCCGGCCCGGAACAGTAATTTTTATTATAATAATATTATTTTATTTAATTTTAATTATAAAAAAATAAAATTAAAAAAATTATTTTTTTTATTCCAATAAACAGTGTTTCGGGCCTAAACGGGCGGGCCGGGCCGACCCAGGGCCAGGCCTGGGCAGAGAAAATAAAAAAAAACTGGGCCGCGGCCCGGCCCGGCCCATGAGCAGCTCTAGTTATACTTATGCGGTTAGGTTAGGGTGGGTTTAATTGGATTATGGCTTTCATGTGATTTTATTTTAGCGGGTGGATTTAATGGGGTTTTGGGTTTTATGGCCTTTTGGTTTTGGGTATATTTATTATATATTAATAAATAATCATATTAATTATATATTTATTACGTATAATTTAAATATAAATTATATTTTTTAGTACTACTTTATAATTTATACTTTATACTGATGAAAAAAATATAAGTACTCGATATATATATATATATATATATCTTGACTATAAGCATAAATTTTTTGCATTTTATAAGTATATAAATGAATAGATGAAGGTCAAGATTTATTTTTAAAAGTTTTTTATTTTATAGTGAATATAAATTATAATGTATTTATATTTTGAAATTCGAGCTCATCAAATCAATTATTTTAAATATCAATATATTAACTTATAATATATCATATTTTTTATAATAAATTATTTCAAATTTTGATTTTATATAACAAATTAATTTCTTATTCTTTTGGTGCTAACAAATATTAATTTTAAAAAATAAATATAATTAAAAATATCATATAATAGCAAAAGTATAAAAATAAAAAAAAATAATAATAAATTAATAATTTGTTTTTAGATATAAATATTTAAATTACGTAAAAATGATTACATCTAATATAAAATAAAATAATGTAAAACATACCCGTACCCAGATCGAACCCGAACCCAGACCGAACCCGAACCCGAACCCGAATGGGCCCGAACCCGAATGGGCCCGAACCCGAATGAGCCCGAACCCGAATGGGCCCGAACCCGAATGAGCCCGAACCCGAATGAGCCCGAACCCGAATGGACCCGAACCCGAATGAGCCCGAACCCGGATGGACCCGAACCCAAATGAGCCCGAACCCGAATGAGCCCGAACCCGAATGAACCCGACCCGAACCCGCCCGAACCCGCCCAATTGCCACCTCTACTCATCATCCTCCATAAAAATCACTTCTTTTTCATTCTTAAAGCACCTCAGAGCACAAAAAGCTTGCGTTCACATGATTTAATCTACTAAAAAAACTTCTCATTGTATACTTTTTAATCGAATCCTGATTAGAACTTGAAGCTGCTAACCCAAACTTAAAGTGTCTAACAGGTGTGTGAACTTCTCTAGGAAAAGGAAGCTTAGCTTCTAGGTAACGAGAGATTCTCAGAACGGTGTTGTTTAAGGATAAAATTGCTTTTTCTGGGCTTTGATTCATCAAAGAAAATATGAATTTCTTAGAAAGTTGAAAATCTAGAGAATTTGATAATGGGGCTTTGTTTTGTGATTGAAATTGGAATTGAAATACTAATCACCAACGCATTTAAGATTACTTGCTAAAGCATCCATTGATGAAATTTACAAATTTCAAACCCTAAAAACTCAATACCCATTTAAAGAAAACATGAATTTTTTTGGGAGGTTAGGGTTTTTTATAAAAACCATAAAAGCTTATAAACCAGAATAAAACCGTTTTTGAACTAAAACAAAAAACCTAGAATTTGAATACAGATTATCCTATAATCTTAAACCCCCAAATTTAATCCTCTTTTCAAAAATAAAATTGAAATAAAAAATTAGTTTTATGACCATTATGTAAAAAATATATATATAATGTAGCATTTTATTTAAAAAAAATGATGTGAAATTATTGGACAAATGGATGCATTTTATTGAGCATAAAATACACATCAGCTTTTTTTTTAATAGAGTTACACTTTGGGGTAAAGTGTTAGACGAAAAGAAAGTTGGAGTACCAAGTTGGCAATTTTTTTTTATAGATACCAAACTGACAAAAAATATAAATTATAAGGGCCAATTAATTATTTTATATAAAAATATATAAGGAAAAGCATCTTCTCCACTAGTTAAAAAGTAACAGAAGTTTTCATTACTTTATCTAAGGATGAGTAATACACTTTCAAATATTAATTCAAATAATTTTTATTTTTTAATTAATTTTTATTTATCTTCATATTCAATTTAAAATCATTAGAGTTTCAATTATAAATTTAGTTGAAAATGTATTACTTACCCTTAGATAAACTAGTGAAAACTTCAATTAATTTTTAAGTATCGGAGAAAATCTTTTCCATATATATACATATATACATACAAATTGGTATATTTCCTCTTCAAGTAAGATACAAAAATCCTTTACATAAGATTCAACTTACACCAATATAAAACTAACAAGTTTTAATACCCTTTCACATTTTTATGCGATTTTGTTAGGTGAAATTTTAGGAAAACCTATGACAATCTGACTACTCAATCGATCAAAGGCTTCTTTCTCTTGATAACTTCAACAATAACAGGGATTTGTTAGAAACGGAGCCCATAAGGAGCACACCATTTCAATGTTAACTTCCTAAGGGAAGTTAACGGTTCATTTTTGAAAAGAAAGAAACTGTCAAAGGCAATTAATTTGACATAAAAAAGAAAAGAAGAATAACTTCCTAGTTTTTTTAATATGCTTTGACCAGTCAGAAGAAAGAAAGAATGAAGTCTTTCATTTTCGAGAAGAATAAATAGAAAACAAAAAGCTCCTTATTATTTAATTTCGGCCAAAGTAAAAGATTATGAGAAAATAAGTTTTCTTTATAAAGCAATACTCGAAACTCTTTGCATTCTCGAAGAACTTAGTGCTGTGGCAAACAGACAATTTTCGATTATGTGATCTTATCTCCGACCAGTGAATCAAAACCGAGTCAGCGTCAAACGATCCTGTAAGTTATTTAATTTCGCATTTGTTCATAGATTATTTACGTGATAATATTCATTGGTATCAGAGCCTGTAGGTTTTGATTTATGGTATACTAGTTTAAGAACAAGAACATATACTTGTTTAAACCGAGTTTATGATGAAATGCTTAAATCCACCGAAACACATTCGGATTTCATGGATTATTATACAAACGTGTATAAGACCATAAAACTAGGGTAATATAATAATTTTGAATTTGTTGGATCCTAGATTCGGTTTTAGAAATTGTGAATTTTTGATGAAAACCGAGATTGAAATCGTTTTTTTTAATTTCCAAAAAAATGGGATTTGAATGCATGTCCCAAGGACATTCAGATGCCCAAGACAAAATTTCAAAAAGTTTTTTTAATGCAAAAAAAAAAAAATCAAACTTTACCTGGTTTGTTTGATCTCAAATATTTTTATTTAAATTATAGGAGTCCTGATAACACAACATTGATTAAAATTTGTTTTTAATCATTATCAAATTTATGTTATGAATATGTTTTGTGAAACATATTTTTCTATATTTGTTTTAGAAGACAATGTCGAGAATTGTTCGAACTCCGATGGTCATGAGGACCATGACATATTTTCTAAGACTAGATAAGTAGCTAAGAGAACTAGATAACTACCGAATGGATCCGAATGATGATGTTATCAAACACATCATTACTGTTAATGAGAAAAATCCAAGAGTTGATTTGAAGTGGCAGTATGCAAATAAGAAGTGATCATAACAAGTATATGTTGGGATTCAACCTCATGCTCAAACAATAATCGAATTAAAGAAGAACATGAACGCAGCAGAATAATAAACAAAGAGACAGTCGAATCTAACAGGATCATGCTTGTAAAATTTTAATGTGATCTTGTAATTATAAAGCATACATCTGATCAAGAATCATACCTTAACTCAAAGATCTAGAAATCTTGAGTTTACAAACAGCCCACTCAATCTTGAACACCAAGCTGTCAATCCGAGACTTCAAGCCACACAAGTGTCTGGCCTCTAACAGTAATCCACACAAGATGATCAAGAAAACCTTCATAAGGTAGGAATGGAGTCTTGTCGAAAACGATGCTAGTAGTTTAGGTTTCAAGAAACCTCTCCCCATCTAAACATACCATGCCCGAATGCTTCATAAGCATCAAGAAGAAGAAAACCCTTTTCTTGCTTCTCCGGGTTTGATGCGCCAACCTCTAGGATTATCTTGATCTTCTTTCTTCTTCACTCTATGCCTTTGCTCTCTTGAAAGAAAACGTTTTTCTCTCTAGCAATACATGAAGAGGCAAGGAGGAAGTTAAGAAATCAAGAAGACACCAAAGGCTCTAAGCATATCACATATGCAGCTAGGGGGGCCATAGGGAGGTCGGCCAAGCTATCATGTTTCTTTTATAGGGGCGGCAATCACTCCAGGTTTTGGACTATAGACAATAGCTCTTATGTATTTGCCCTTATTTGCCCTTAAGTCCTTCCACTTAATTAAACTATTTAATTAAGTCTCTATTGATTAAATTCTCAAATTAATCAATTAGGCTCTTTCCATTTTAATCTTTTAATTCACGTTTCTGTGTGTGACCCATTAGGCTTCCAATATGTTGGCAATGAATATAAATTAATCTAATTCATTTATACTCATAGATCATGAGTGGACTCTAGCAAGCCATCATGACCACCCAAATAATGGAGAGTCAAGTTAGTCTCGACATAACCTTTCGTGTTCAATCTATCAGTGTAATTCGGTCCTTTCACCAAATATCCCGAAAAGACCATGAGCATGGTGTAGTGTCTACTCATGTTCAATCCATATTAGTTCTAGCAACTTTTGGTTAACTTTGTGAATTTAGAGAAACTATTTCTCCTAAATTCATCAGACTCTGACTAGAGATTCCATCAAGTTAACTTAAGCCAAGAACAGATGAGATATGTCTCCGATGTCACTTGGAGTGGTGAATCCTCTCTGGATCACTCATCCATCTTCGTATGATTCATGTCATACCCAAAACCACCCTACCATAAGCATCACTCTGTGCTAGGGACCCGTTCATGATGGAATCAAAGTATGACACTCCCCATACAAGATGACCTGGTATCACAAGTCAGAGGACTACTTACACGACTAACACGTGAGAACGTTTCCATAGACACTTGAGTGACAATACCAAATGGAGTTCTCACAGCAGGTCATGTTCAGTGAACTTGTTCAACAGACAAACACCTACATGTTATCCTAAAGTATCTCATATACTTCAATACGTGAGATCAGTTGCTTACTAAGTAAGTAGGCTTAACATGTACCAGTCTTTGAGCATTGCCAATGCCCCGTCTTGGCAATATGATGACCAGAAACCGTTTTAGGAACATGGCTTTGATGCATAAGGATCTCACAATTATATATAATTCCTTTGCAAGGACATTATGTTCTATGGGCTTCATCCGATTAGTACTTAATAACTCTTTATCATTGTACTAACATGAAGGAAAACCTTGTATCACTAAGATGTAGTGATGGGTTTGCATTATTGGTAGTTTATGCCTGACCAAACCAATTGGCTCTAAGGCATATACCAACAATCTCCCACTTGCACTAAGCCAACCGCTAACGCATCCATGCCGAACTCTTTCATTTAGCAATTGTGTCTCTACTAGGACATAGCTTCAGTACTTTATTGTGAGAATATGCTTCGGTCATATACTTTTGATAATCTCTATTATCATAGTCACAATACTTATTCGGATCACAATGAAACCCGATTCCTTATGGCTCATGTTGTTACTTTAACAACTAGGAATCTTTTAATTAACCCAGTGAGCTATGAATCCAAATACACCTTTTGCAGCCTTAAACAAAAGGTTTGTTTTCTGACTTGGAATATAAATAATACAGTCCTCTATAATTTGGAACGTTTCCAAATGACTGAATTTGTTTACATCATAGCATTAAGTCACTTGTTGGATTCTCTCTATGTTAAACTCTTTTAACATTTAATCTAATCATCTGTTGCTAAATCTGTTAGATCTTAGCATTACTAGTCAATTTACCTTTCAGTCTTCAATGTATCTGATATACATTTTTTGATGAGTAATCTGTATTACTCCCACTAACCCTTAGGTATGCACAAAAGATATCTCATCCTTTTGATAAATTCAACTTTTGAATGTCACTATCAAAACTGGATATCTCAATCCATTGTCTAACAATATTCTATTAAGTAGACTCATCTTTTATGAGTTATACATCAATATGCATCCTACTTAATCATTATGTTTAGTGGACTCATCTCGTATGAGTAATGCATCCTACTAAATCTTTGTGCCTTTATGCATCCTATGCATAAACTTCGGATTTCTACTTATGACTTTTAACTTTTAAATGTCATAATGCTCTCATTGTTTCCTACTTGTGTAGATCATTCAAAGTAGACTCATTTACTTTTCTATGAGATGTGAATTCAAAACTCTTTTGAATGCACATTTGTAATTATAAAACCAAACATCTCATATCCCATATGAATGTTTGTTTTACAAATACAATTCGAAATCCTTTCTAGGTTAGTGTTTCGACAATCTTGGCTATTTGGAGCATTATGGACCTTTCTATGTCATCACATAGTAATGTCCATCCAATTCATCTAATATGAATTCTATTAGATAATCAATCAATTTAGTTTCAAGCCATTCTTCATTTAGATCATATCTTAATAAGAATGCTCTTTTAACTAAATTAGTTTCATAATTTCATTATGAATTTCCTTGAGCTAAAGCTCATCTAGTTGTCAAGTTTTGTATAGAAATCATTTGATTCATAATCAAAGAAACTACTAGTATCTATATACTTTAATCTTATACTTTTGACTTGAACAACCTTTGATTATCTTTTATGCAAGCTTCTAGTTTTTGTTAGTGTAATAAGATCATGATATGGAACAAATTCCATATAACCTTTCGATTCATTCTAGGATGAATGCCAAGCATCTAATGCTAGCAAAACCGAAATATCAATGATAATGTTTCTAAAACATTCATCATGAATAGGTTGGCAAGCTTGATCAAGTATCAACTAAGGTTGCCACATCTTTGGTCTTATTCTTTTCACTTGTCCTTACTATTAGTTCCAACTATATGTCATACATATCTTTAAACCAATTTTATAGGTATCATATACCTAAAGGTAGTGAAAACAAACTCATAATAATTATGAAGTAAAACTTCTCAAGTTTCACTTCCTTTCAAGTATCAAATATACTTCTTGCATTTAAGCCTCTAATGCCTTGCATTGCCACAATGATGGTATGTCTCTTTATCAATATCAAATTCTTTCTTCATCTCATCATCCTAACTTTGAACAATATTTCTTCGGTTACCTTCCCTTGGTGGAAGTAACAAAGTGGATGATCTTCTAGTTTAATGAGCACATTTAGCAACACCTTTCGGTTCATATTGTAATACAACACGACTTGCAAATTGCTCTTAGACAATGAAGAAAGAACTAAGTCTATACTTAGATTATGATCCATAAATCAACCAAGTTTCTCAAACTTGTTGATGCATCCATTAGCACATGATGCCTCATAGGCTATCTTTCTAATCATCTTTCATTGGAACAATTCCTCGAGATGTTTGAACTTCTCATTGCTAAATACTTCATGGATCATTAAGGACATAGACATTCATTTCATTAATTAGTGAAATCGACTTTGCATCAAGTATGCAATCAAGTGACTAGTTAACCTACCATGACAATTATATCCCATATAAACCTATGCATATAATAGTCATTATGCAAATTGCAATCATTAAAACCAGGTTTTAAAGTCTGAATGATTGTTCTCACTATTTTATCAACATAGTAGCCCTCCTCTACTATTCGAGAAATTTAACTTTTAAACTTCTTAGTGAGCAAGGACCCCTTTCATCCCACCATGACCTTGAGTGACTCAACAAGCCATGTTGAAACTAATTGAATAGGTAACTTTGCTTACCAATTGCATCTCTATGCAACTCCTTGATCAGTTAGGTGACAACTCTTTGCCAAAATGCATCATATGCATTTCGCCTAACCTTTGCCTCTAAATATCATGTGTCAAGTTTGACACATCCGGATAACATGACACTTAGTTGAGTAAGACCCACCTTCTTTGACTCAAACATATTCGTACAGTAGTTTGACCTTGAGTGACTCAACAAGCCTCCTACTAGAAGAACTTTGGTTATCTTGTTAAGATGGTGGAAGACAACTAATCATGCATAACATGGACTCAATATAATTTAAAAAGGGATTTCTTTATTTCATTAAATAGGTTTCATTGCTTTTCTTTGTTGTTGACATGCATAGCATTTATTCAAATATATATCACATATATAAATTCAAAAATAAATCTATTTCATGCAATCTACTAGGATGATTATGGACTTTACTACTCTAATTTCCTTGAGCCATTAGGAAACTAGTTGGTCAAATTCCTAGGGATACCATACATAGTCTTCATAAGTCTTGATGGTGATCTCCTTGGTCCTTCTTCTTGGCGCCTTATCTCCTTACATTTGGAATTGCATAAATTCTAATCTTAGCCTAAATCTAAATCTACAAGCCTATATAACATTTACATATCTTTGATAGAAACCTCGAGTTACATTCGAGGGGAGTTAGGTGGAAGAGAATTTACAACTCCGAAAATAAAAAGAGAATGCAGGGTTTGCAGACCCTATTTATAAAAATACCAAAAATAAAATTTAACCATCCAAGACCTAAGTCTATGGTCTAAGTCCATAACCATCCTCATGCTTTCATAATCACATCATAAAGTATAAAATTAAATGCATACATATTTAATATCACTTAGTGATCTTGTGTGTCATTCAAGGAAAGTAATATTTAAACTCATTTAAATATACTTGGCTCAAATTATCTAGCAATTTTAATTTTAATTCAATTTACTTGAGTCCTAATCCAATTAGGATTCATTGAATCAAAATCTTCCATCTAATTAAACAATGTAATTAGATTTCCTAAACCTTAGGAAGTTCAAGTTTAATTAGGAAAATTTCCCTACAATGAAAGTTTCATATCTTCTCCTAACTTTTAGGAGTCCTTGACCAACTAGGAAACAATTTCCACAAGGATAGCTTAGGTGCATTCCTAAATCTTAGGAATCCAATATTGACTAGGAAACAATTTCCACAAGTCCAAAATTTCAAAGAATAAGAATTTTCAAAAATAGAAAGCGATGCCCTAACACACAACTTTTGTGTGTAGCCTGCCTCCCACCTTTAGTAAGTCACGTCGCCGTAACCTGCAGCTCTTGTTGGGGAAACGTTTGCCTCAAAGTAGCTGCCTCTTTTGGTGGCTAAGTGGTGAACAATTCACACACAATTCATTCTTTAATTTTCAGCTAATTATACCTACAATTCAATAATTAAATTCAAGAACTCAAGGCTGCCCAGAAAATTCCAGCAACCATGCAAACTGTTTGCACAAATTTGAGAGGCAGTTTTGGCAATCAGAAAAAATCAAAAAATTCACCAAAAATTACAGCATCTAGATAGACATGTTTTGTACTTCTCCTCAAAGTTTCAAAATTTTTGGACACATCTAACGATGTCAAAACCGCAATTTACAGTAGGTCTGCAAAAAAATCTGCACTTGTTTTCTTCGAAATTCAAGCACCAAAACCAATTCAATTCAAATCGAATCCAAACTTGTTTCATTTAACTTCTTTGTGTCATGCAATCATATGGAAAGGTTAAACATTGATCAAATCAATTTTAAACATGTTTTAAACAATTTAAAACACCAAGATCAGATTGCAAACAGAAGCTGTCAGAATTGAAACAAAACAAGAAAACGTTTTTCTTGAAAGAACTTTGCTAGATCAACACACAATTCAATCCAATTGAATATTATCAAAATTAAACATGTAAATCACAAGAAAACTTCCAAGCTAGGCTTTGATACCACTGTTGGGATTCGACCTCATGCTCAAACAATAATCGAATTAAAGAAGAACTTGAACGCAGCGGAATAATAAACAAAGAGACAGTCGAATCTAACAGGATCATGCTTGTAAAATTTTAATGCGATCTTGTAATTATAAAGCATACATCTGATCAAGAATCATACCTTAACTCAAAGATCTAGAAATCTTGAGTTTGCAAACACCC
Source organism: Fremontodendron californicum (assembly GCA_030761205.1). Lineage (NCBI taxonomy): Eukaryota > Viridiplantae > Streptophyta > Magnoliopsida > Malvales > Malvaceae > Fremontodendron > Fremontodendron californicum. Next base: position 5,955,130 of record JAULJL010000028.1, read on the forward strand.
ACTCAATCTTGAACACCAAGCTGTCAATCCGAGACTTCAAGCCACACAAGTGTCTGGCCTCTAACGGTAATCCGCACAAAATGATCAAGAAAACCTTCATAAGGTAGGAATGGAGTCTTGTCAAAAACGATGCTAGTAGTTTAGGTTTCAAGAAACCTCTCCCCATCTAAACATACCATGCCCGAATGTTTTATAAGCATCAAGAAGAAGAAAACGCTTTTCTTGCTTCTCCGGGTTTGATGCGCCAACCTCTAGGATTATCTTGATCTTCTTTCTTCTTCACTCTATGCCTTTTCTCTCTTGAAAGAAAATACTTTTCTCTCTATCAATCCATGAAGAGACAAGGAGGAAGTCAAGAAATCAAGAAGACACCAAAGCCTCTAAGCATATCACATATGCGGCTAGGGGGCCCTAAGGAGGTTGGCCAAGCTATCATGTTTCTTTTATAGGGGGCGGCAATCACTACAGGGTTTGGACTATGGACAATAGCTCTTATGTATTTGCCCTTAAGTCTTTCCACTTAATTAAACTATTTAATTAAGTCCCTATTGATTAAATTCTCAAATTAATCAATTAGGCTCTTTCCATTTTAATCTCTTAATTCACCTTTCTGTGTGACCCATTAGGCTTCCAATATGTTGGTAATGAATATAAATTAATCTAATTAATTTATACTCATAGTTCATGAGCGGACTCTAGCAAGCCATCATGACCACCCAAATACTGGAGAGTCAAGTTAGTCTCGACATAACCTTTCTTGTTCAGTCTATCAGTGTAATTCGGTCCTTTCACCAAATATCCCGAAAAGATCATGAGCATGGGGCAGTGTCTACTCATGTTCAATCCATATAAGTTCTTGCAACTTTTGGTTAACTTTGTGAATTTAGAAAAACTATTTCTCCTAAATTTATCATACTCTGGCCAGAGATGCCATCAAGTTAACTTAAGCCAAGAACAGATGAGATATGTCTCCGATGTCACTTGGAGTGGTGAACCTCTCTGGATCACTCATCCATCTTCGTATGGTTCATGTCATACCCAAAACCACCCTACCATAAGCATCACTCTGTGTTAGGGACCCGTTCATGATGGAATCAAAGTATGACACTCCCCATACAAGATGACCTGGTATCACAAGTCAGAGGACTACTTACACGACTGACACGTGAGAACGTTTCCATAGAAACTTGAGTGACAATACCAAATGGAGTTCTCACAGCGGATCATGTTTAGTGAACTTGTTCGACAGAGAAGCACCTACATGTTATCCTAAAGTATCTCATATACTTCAACACGTGAGATCAGTTGCTTACTAAGTAAGTAGGCTTAACATGTACCAGTCTTTGAGCATTGCCAATGCCCCGTCTTGGCAATACAATGACCAGGAACCATTTTAGGAACATGGCTTTGATGCATAAGGATCTTACAATTATATATAATTCCTTTGCAAGGCCATTATGTTCCATGGGCTTCATCCGATTAGTACTTAATAACTCCTTATCATTGTACTAACATGAAGGAAAACCTTGTATCACTAAGATATAGTGATGGGTTTGCATTATTGGTAGTTTATGCCTGACCAAACCGATTGGCTCTAGGGCATATACCAACAGTATATGGTGTTACAAAAACACACTTCTTACTCTGAGACAAAAAGATATTCTTAATGATCTTTGAATGTCTAAGACGAAGAACGGCCACATCAAGGATTGTGAAACCTTGATTAAAAATTTTGTGAAAGTGTATGTGAAGATGGAGTCAAAGAGGACTGCGACCTTCTTAATCAGCCTTAATCTTCACAATGAAAAACGCAAGGTTGTGGTAAATCCATGGATGACTAACTTGGATTTTAAGCTACCAGAGGAATTTTCGGATTTAATTCTAGTCACCAGAAAAGTCATAGATTATCGATTAGTTGTGTTATAGAACCTCTAATTAGGGATAGCTTATTAATATTTTTTATATATTTTATGAAAATATTATTTTTATTTATCTATGTGATAAATATGCAAATTATGAGTAATTTTGCATCTAGTTGGAGTTCTGAGATATTTTGTTATCTTGGAATAGAAATTTTTCATAATGAAATAAATTAGTGATTATTAAAATTGTTATGCAATTTGATTGTGAACTTAGTGAGCTTTTGGTTCCAGACTATACGGTATTGAAATTGTGATAAAGACATACGCTCCAAGGGAAAATGAGTATAATACCGTAGCATGTGTTTCATACCACATGTGCATTATTCGACCAATATGGGTAACAGAAGAATTGATCTCTGCTTCTAAGTTGTGTGAAACCCATGAGATCAACCAGGGATCTCTAATTAGTACTCATATGACTTTTGACTGTTTCTTCAAGTTTTAGTTCAATGTTAGCTATCTTAGAATGTTGCCAATGGTCATGAATGATTCGACCTAATGGGACATACTAGATAGCAGTTGAATTGGATAGAGAGATTCGAGGAAAAAGGAAGATCATTTTATTGTCTCATTCGGTTGTATTCATTGGTCGACCAATTGTGTTTTAAATGGTAAACACAATTGTGAATACAAAAGTTTTTTATATCATTGATATAAAAGAGATCAAGAGAAACTTGAAATGTGACTAAATGGATCTGGGGTGTTGCATACTTACTCTACTTAAAAAATTTGAGCTACTATATATACCTAATAGTTGTATAGCAGCCAACTCTCGAGATCAAAAAGTATGTTGGTCGGATAGCCTATTTTCTTGTATGAACTTTGTAGAGAGAAGAGATATCGGTCTCTATTGAAAATGATTATAAGAGTATTGTGCCCATTATGTGCGAGTGGGAGATGTTAGAAACGACACCCATAAGGGGCACACCGTTTCAATGTTAACTTCCTAAGGGAAGTTAACGATTCATTTTGAAAAGAAGGAAACTGCCAAAGGCAGTTAATTTGACGTAAAAAAAGAAAGGAAGAGTAACTTCCTAGTTTTTTTAATATGCTTTAACTGGCCATAAGAAAGAATGAAGTCTTCATTTTCGATAAGAATAAATGGAAAACAAAAAACTCCTTATTATTTAATTTCGGCCAAAGTAAAAGATTATGAGAAAATAAGTTTTCTCTATAAAGCAATACTCGAAGCTCTCTGCATTCTCAAAGAACTTAGTGTTGTGGCAAACAGACAATTTTCGATTATGTAATCTTATCTCCGACCAGTGAATCAAAATCGAGTCAGCATCAAACTATCCTGTAAGTTATTTAATTCCGCATTTGCTTATAGATTATTTACGTGATAATTTGCAGGATTTGCATCACAAAGAAAAAAAATTTAACGTTTTTTAAGTTATAGCTAAGCCTAATGTTGAAAAAGTAAGGAAAAACTGTTGTAAAGGTAAGATAAATGTATTATAAATTTGGAAATTAAGATAATTGAAATTGCATTGTTGATTATGATTTCTAAAACTCATTTTACATCTTGTAAACTTATATTTAAATTTACACAAATGAAGAAGAAAAACAAAAATTCTAGGAAGTTACTTCCTTGCCTTCATGCACTTGATCATGGATGATAAATGTTCCTCATGTTATTTTTTACTCCATGTAACTGTTGGTGAATGTTCTCTATCAACCACTGCAAAATTCTTTACCTTTAGGCTGAACTTCTCTCTGCCTCTAGTAACCCATCCAAACAAAGGCTATTTTTTTTCCTATTAATGCTGAATTTTCTCTAGCACAAGTCCAATTTAGTAACTTCCCAAGGTGATAGGAGTTTTGTCACGTTGAACTCTTCTTAATTCCTAGATTTTAGCTTTACATTTCCCATTAAATGTTGAATATTGTTTAACACCAAAATTGCAACTGCCTGATAATTTCCACTATGTTAGATTTTCTCTAGCAAAGATTAATTGCCAGAGTCATGTCCAGATTAGACTCTCTAAGCTTTCCAAATTGGGTTTGGTCCATGCAATTATGGACTTTTTCTTCCACTAATCTTTTACTAGCTGAAAATGTTGGCCTAATCACATCTTGTGCTTTAGTAAAATCCATTTACTTGTATTGATTGATTAATCACTACTTAACCATCTTTTAACCCAATTTCCTATATTGGGTTGGACTCAAACCTACCAATTTTGATTCGAACTCGAAACATTCGCTCAATTCATCCAGACAAAATCCGACCAACCTGATTTAATCATAAAAAGTTAATAACTCGAACCCGCCCAACTTGAACCTGAAAACAACTTGTACCTGAAATGATCCTGCCATAACGATTTTCATCCTTAGGTGGAGATTTGATTGCTAGACTTAAAAAAGTTTAAAAACCAACATCAAAACCAAAGTATTTGCCAGCAATTATTTTTGGTTAGGTGTAATTGATCACCTATATAAAATTATCTTTCTAAAAATCCTAAAATTAATTAAGATTTTTTAAAAAGATAATTTTTACGTCTACAAGAAAACAAAAACCAGAGTGGATCCAGGAGTACAGTTACACGTGAGAAGGTATTAGCACTCTCACAATGTCCGTTAGCAAAATAGTATCGATTAATTATGTGTTATCTTTAATCTTGAAAAATAATTCCCTTAATCAACTCATTTTCAAAGTTTGCACTTTTATTGGAGAAAATAAATCATTTTGTTTGGGAATGTAATGAGAAATCCCGACACGATCAAATTTTCTTGTATTCCCCAACAACTTGTTAAATAGAAAGGATCCTCCTGCTTAAGAATTTTTATTTTATTCCTTTAAAAAGGTATTCCTTTCTAAAGAATAATTGTTAAAATCCTCTCTAGTAGCCTGACAAGGCTCAAAATTTATTTTTACATAGGAATAATATTTTATTTTACCTTTAGAAGAAAACGAATCCATTTTTATGATTTTTTTTTTCAAATTTATTATTAAAAACAAATGAGCATGGCAAGAAATAAATAAACAGGTAAATGAAGAAAATCAAAATAGGCACGTAAATAATAAACAAAATAACAAAATGACATAAATAAATTTTTATTTTTTGATTTAGCAATTATTCAATTTTCGTGGAATGTCATAGAAATCCCTTGCGTCAGAGAATTTTTGAGATTTCTCAATAATTTGGCGGAACTTAAGAAATTATTCTTTCACCTTTAAAATGTTCAAAATATTTCATAAAACATGAATAATGTTTCCTAGTGAAAGGATTGTGAGAGTACTCTCTAACAACTTGGCAGAGATCCCGAAACCACTTTCACTAAGTCAAACCATTCTTTTTATTTCTTTAGAAAAAACATTTTTTAATCCAGAATTAACCAAGTTAAATTAAAGGCATAAATAAACGAAAGAAAATTAAATGAACAAGTAAAGAACAAGAAGCGAAATATAAATAGAAGATAAAAATTTAAACAACAATAAGCAAAATAAATGAAAAAGTGAGTAAAGTAAATAAATAATAACAAATAAAACGTGAGATAAATAAAGAGAGAATAAAGTAAATAAAGTGCTAATAAATAAATAAATTACAAATTAAAGTAAATAAAAACAATAAATTTCAAAATAAACAAATTAAATGATTAATAAATAAACAAATAGAATAAATAAATAACTGACTTAAAAGTAAATAACAGAAAATATAATTGGTTCAGGATAGGGCATTCGAATGCCCTAGGAAGGGTATTCGAATACCCTAGAAAGGGCATTTGAATACCCTTTTAGGGAATGTGTTTCTCCTCCAAAAAGGTGAGCATCCGAATGTCCATCAAGGAGCATCTGAATACCTTATAGAAAATTGCAATCAGAATGAAATAGGAGTTGAGCATTCGAACGCCATGGGAAGGGCATCTGAATGCCCTTTTTGGAAATGTCGTCCTCATCCAAAAAACGAAAGGGGATTCGAATGCTATGGGAGAGGACATCTAAATGCCTATTAAGAATTTTGAAATAGGACTAAAACAAAAGTTGAGCATTTGAATGGCATGGGAAGGACATCTGAATGCCTTTTTTGGGAATGTCTTTCTCATCCAAAAACAAAAGAGGATTCGAATACTATGGGAGAGGGCATCTGAATGCCTATGAAGAATTTTGAAATAGGACTAAAACAAAAGTTGGGCATTCGAACACCCATGGACTAAAACAAAAGTTGGATATCTAAATACCCTTTATGAAAACATTTCTTTTTGGGAAAATCAATGAGCCATTAGAATGCCCGAGTTAGGCATTCGAATGTCTTGGTGTATTTTTTATGCAAGATCAGAGTTTGAAATCGGGCATCTGAATGCCCTCTGCTACACTTCAAAAACAATATTCAAAGACATTTAAAAATTGGGTTGAAATGGTGATATTCCCTTAAAACAAAGCAAAGACAACTTAGATGTAAAATCCTTAGTCATTGGCTCAAATATAGAACCTCTTTATTTTGTTTTTGAAAAGAAAACTTGCTTTTTGTTTTTGAACTTTTGTTCCCCTATTTTGAATGGGAAAGGCATTGATGGTCAATCCCTGTCAATCAGGAGCCAAATACTTTTTTCCTCTTCATTGCCTTTCCCTTTTTGTTTTCCTGTGATTATGAAGATTTGGAATTACCAAGAGTTAATGGATTTGATATTGGTCAAAAGTCCAGGTTTGATTTTGAAAACATTTTTTTTGTCGGCTTGATTTGATGCATTGCTTGGTATTTAAAACCAGTAAGCAATAATCCAATCAAAGTAGCCACTGATTCGCTACTGATAAAAAAATTTCAAGCCTGTTTACTTTGAAAATCAGTTTTGAAAATTAAAAAAATAAAATCAATTAGTAAAGAAATTCTCAATAAAACAATCAAAATAGAATTCAAGAAAAGTTTAAAGAAATCAAAGAAAGAAACCAACAAAATAGAGAACAACCTTTGATTTCAACAACCTCGGCTCTTTTCCTCCTTCTTTCTTTTTCCTTTCTGTTTTCTCTCTTTTTCTCCTATTTCTCTGTCGTGAGACTGAAGCAAGAAAACCTCTCTTTCTTTAACCTAACATAAATTACCCTTTTAAAAGCTCCTCCCTTGGCCTATTTTAGGCCTTGGGATCAAAATGATCTAATGCCCCCTTTTCCCTTACACTTACCCCTCTTTTTTCTTTTTCCTTTTTAATTTTTTTTTGTAGTCCTTTAGATTAAAAAGAATGGAGGGATAGGTTTAAAGAGGGGATGTGGAGAGGTAGAAATCTATAAGTTACCGTTTCCTTTTTTTCATTTCTTTTTTTCTCCTCCTTCTTCTTTCTTTTTTCAATCCTTTAATTAAATTAATTTTAATTCATTTGAAATCTTTAAAAACCTAGGGGTAAGCACTTTAGGAACTCGAGATTTAATTGGCTTTGATCCTCTTTTGCCTTAGTCTTAATTTGAATTTTTTAAAAAAAAAAAAAAAAATTTGGGACCCTATTCCAAATTGATAATTAAAGCTCAAAAAGATGTATAACTTAAATTATTTTTGAATGCATAATTTGGCACTAAAACATTATTGAAAATAAACCTGGGCCCGAATAACAAATTTATTTAAGAAATACTCGGATAAAATTAGGTATTTACAGCCCAAACTTGAAATGACTTGGACCCGAATTGATCTGACGCAAAATGACTCAAAAAATTAACCCTAAATGACCCAAATTTAAATTAATTTCAATTTTCAAAAATTAATTTAATAAAAATTATACATATTACATAAATTATTAATTTATTTAATTTTATAACTTTAAATTATATTTTAAAATATTTTATTTACTATTACAATTTTATATATTTTTTAATACTATCTTTTTTAATTATCATTAAAAATTAAAAAAAAATTATTTCTATTATTATTCAGTTTTTATCTTTATTAGTATATATTATAAATAAAGCTTTTTTATTTTATTTTTACTTTGACAAAATAATTAAATATATTGATAAGAATCATTTTGAAACAAAAAATAATTAACAATAATTCAGTAAAACTAATTATAACACTTAGTTTTAAATATTTCATATAACAAAATCATTACTTTTAAAAATAGGGGGAAAAAAAACTCTACCTAAAAATTGAGTAAAAACTAGATTGTAAACATAATAATACATGCTTATAGTTATACATAATCAAAATATTCCAACTTCCAAGACTTCAAAATGCAAATCAAGTAAAATTAGATCTTGTATAATGATTTGTATTACATTATAAATTTATAATAATACCTTATCATGTGATATATAATAAATTAATTTTTTATTGTTATACATGTTATTTAAAATAAATGTGTTGTTTTTAATTTTAAATTTATAATCTCTTATCATAATTTATATTAGCTTGGCCAATGACCATAATGTAAAGAGTTACAAAAAGAAGTATATATATATACATATAATCATATATGTATATATTAATATGATAAGAATTATACATTATACAAAACTACTATGTATGTCAATGTGTTAAGAATTGCATCCTTGCCTACTATGAAATTTATAGTAATTTAATTTCATACATTATATTTAGAATATAAAAATATTAAGCATAATTAATTAATTCAATTTCATAATTAATTTACTATTATATTTTTATTTTAGATAAGTATTTTTTATTATATTCCATTACACTTGATTATTAAACTTTTAAGCAAAGTTCTTAAATATAACTTAATTTTAGTAACAAGTCATTTCAAATTCTAAGATTAGTTTACCTGATAAAACTCTTAGTATTAAGAGTTACTTGTCAAGGTTTGAGCCTTTTCACAAGTATAAAATTTTACATATTTTAAAAATATGTAAATCGATTTAGATAATGATTTCACTTTCAAGAACACAATGATACTCATTTATTTTTAATAATTATTTTTTAATAAAATTATAATAAAATTTGACTCAATCAAATAATCTGTTTAAATTTAATCTGATTTGATTAAATAATCTGTTTAAACTTAATCCTACCAGATTATCAAACCTAAATTATCCGAACCCGAAATGATCCAAATCCGAATCAAAAGCAACCCAAACTCAAAACAATCGAACTCAATATTGACTCGAATTTTTTAAGACACGAATTGATTCGACCCGCCCAATTAACATGTCTAATTGAACTCAATTTAGATTTATGAGGCTAAATTCCTTCGCTCAATTTTATTGATTAAAATTTTCAACGGATTTATATTTCGTTGATTCAAAATTGTTTCCTGCTCTATTTATATAAATTATACATACCAAATATTAAGTTAATTGAATTTTTTAACGATTAAAATTTTAACTATTCATTAGAATCCATTAAAATTTTAATCATTAAACACATATAAAAAAAATAATATTCTCAATCCAAATAATATGAATATTAAATTAAACCTTTATTTATCTAACGATATATTAATATATTGTTAAATTAATGGTTAGTTTATTAAAATAGTAATTGTATCGAAAGTTAAAGAAGAGTGTAACTTAATCCTTTTATATATATTATTACTATTAAAAGATCAGGCTATCCGTTCAAGCTCGAAGGTCCGTCCAATATTTGAGAGGGTTTGGAACAAAATTTTAGACCCGAAATATGAGTTTGGGCAGAAAAAAAAAAAAAGGTCCGTTTAAAAAAATAGACTGGGCTTTGGCTCTAACTATTAAAGCCCGAACCCGACCCACTCATTTTTCATTCATATAATATATTATTTTTATATTTACATATTATGTAATTTATATCATATAAAATATATATATATAATATTATAGTGTAAGCATTTAAAAATATGTCAAGTATCCATATTTTAGAACTTAATAAAAGAAGAAAAAAGAGATAAAATTATTAAAAATAAAATAAAATATATTTGTTTAAATTTTTTAGAAAAAAAATGAGTGGGCCTAAATAGATTTGAACTATCCATTTAAAAATATGAGCATGTTTGGATTTAATTTGAGGCCCATATTTTGCGAACCGGGCTTGAACAAGTATATGTAATGTTGATACCATATTTAGACCGACCCGGCCCAGCCTATGAACACCTCTATGTCACATGTCTTTCACATGAATATTTATTTATTTTTAAATAATAATATATTGAATATATAGTTATATATTGTATAAATATTTAGAATTAATAAATGTACATTAACATATAAAATTTACCTCATGTTCAAAATATATCAGAGTAACATTAGAGCTGGCAAAGCAGGCCTGAACCCGAGAACCCGCCCGAGTCGATTTGAGACCAAATTCGACCTGATCCGAATTGACTAAAAAAGTCAAAGGCCTGAACCCGAAAAAATCTGAATCCGAAAAAGCCCGAACCCGAGAAAATCCGAATCGAAAAAAACTTGAAACCGAGAAAATCCAAATCCGAGAAAACCCAAACCCGTAAAAGCTCGAATCCGCTACAATCCGAGCCCGAGATCGATCCGATCCGAAACCCGTAAAAAATCGAATTTATAACCGAAAAAATCCGAATTATAATTATATGATTTTATTTTAAAAAATAAATGATAATTTTTTTTCTTAAATAAAATATTTTATTTATGAAAATGTATTTATAATTAGTATATAATTATATCAATAATGTATTATCAATAAAAATAACTAATAGTGAATCTTTAAATTGGATTATAAAATTAATTTGAAACACATTAAACATACAATTAGATTCTAATATTTTGTAGGATAAACTAGATCACTTTTTAGAGTTTATTATCATAATTATATATCTTAAGTTTATTTCATATGTAACACAGTATATATTGCGCCTTACTTCACTTAGGTGAGTGTTTTTTATGTCTTGCGTCTTAGACAATATAAGAGTTCTAGGGTTTAGAGTCACCTTACGCCCTTGACAACACTGATCAAAATAGTTTAATATAAATTAATTTTAACACGTCATAGTATCCTAAAATTTCTAACCATTAAGGGCTAAGATAAATAATTGACCAATTATTCATATTAAATATTTTTGGTGAATGATAATCGATTCTTTTTTTAATAATGTATGATATTCAATATTATAATTGGATAATTATTCGATTATATGATTAATTGATTATATCTAATGTTAAAGTCAAAATGATCAAATATTAAAATTATATTAGTTATTATATAAATTAGCTTTTACATATCAGGATTTTATAAAAATTTAAGCATTAATTATTAAGGTTAAATCAATTAATTAGTATTTTTTTTAATGTCTAGTATTTAACATTTAATTGAATATTTGAAAATTAGATCTAATGTTATTATGTTACTATTTATAATGTTATTAAGGTTAATCCAATTAGTGTATACAATTAGATCTAATGTTATTATGTTAGTATTTATAATTATGTTCAAATAAAAAATATAATATAGAAACAAATTCTTGAAAATTTAAAATATTGTTAAAAAAAAATATAATACAAAGAATAAAAAACTTAATAAAAAAAATTTTAAATAAAAAATTATTGGATTAAGTGACTAAGAGCCCAATGAGTTATTGGGTTAAGAGAAAAAATCATTTATATAAATGTTTAGTGTATTTTATTTATAACTTCTTTCCTTCTAATGATGTTTTTTAAAATGTAGCCAAATGGTTTTTAATTTTTTTTTTTAATGTCACTTTATATTTATTTTAACTCGTAAAATAAAAAGAAATTTCTTATATAATCATTAATTATAATATTTTCAAGATCAAATATCAAATATTAAAATTATATCAATACTATATAAATTAGCTTTTATATATCATGATTTCTTAAAATTTCTAAGTATTAATTATTAAAATTAAATCAATTAATTGGTATTCTATTTGTGTCTACTATTTACCATTTTAATTAAACATTTGGTCAATTAATATATATAATTAGATCTAATGTTCTTATGTTAGTATTTATAATTATGTCCAAATAAAAAATATATAAATATAAGAACAAATTCTTGAAAATTTAAAATCCTCTTAAACAAAATTATAATACAATAACTAAAAAACCTAATAAAACAAAATAAAAATTTAGATTTGTTGGACTAAGTGACTATAAGAGTTTAATGAGTTATTGGGTTAAGAGTAAAAGTCATTTATGTAAATGTTTAGTGGGCTTTATTTATAACTTATTTCTTTCTAATGATTTTTTTTTTTTATATGCAGCCCAATGATTTTTTACTTTTACTTTTTTAGTGTTACTTTATATTTAATTTAACTCACTTATTAAAAAAAAAAAAACTCTTATATAATCATTAATTATATCTATATTCAATACTAAACATCAAAAGAATTAAAAAATATAAGTATTTCATACTATAAGTAAGTATATTGAACTTATATATTTAGCTTTTATTTGAACTTTTGGACTAAAAAATAATATAAAATATTCAAATATAAAATATAAAATATAAAATATTAATACTCAATTTATAAATTAAATTATTATATAATTTATATAATATTTATTAATTTTTAAAATTTTAATTTAGTATTTTTGTAAGTGAAATTAATCATTACTTTCGAAATTAAAAAATATTTATAGCTTAAAAAATTCCAAAATTATTGAATCCGTCTAGGCCGAACCGATTCGAAATAATCCGAACCTGAAAAAGCCCATATCTGAAATGGCCTGAGCCCGAGATAGCCCGAATCCGAAATTATCCGAACCCAAAAAAGCTCGAATCCGAAGTTATTCGAATCCGAAAATATTCGAGCCCGAGATGATTCGAATCCGAAATAATCCGAACCCGAAATAACTCGAATCCGATGACAGCCCAATCCGATCCGAACCTGCCCGAACCGGCTCGTTTGCCACCTCTAAGTAACATAAAGTTTATTACTTTTAACGCTAATGTTAAAAAAAAAAAAATTATATGTTTAATATATAGTTGTATATCGTACAAAGAATTAAAATTAATAATGTGCATATCTAATGTTTGGTTTATGTACATTAATATATCATATATTAATTAACATGAAATTTAATACTTTTAGCATTAATGTAAAATTAAAATTCTAAAAATATTCAATATAAACTTTAACTCATTTTTTTATCAAATAAATTTATTTAATGAAAGTCTTTCAATGGAAATAAAGTTCTTATTTATAAATTGAATATATTTATAATAAAAAATTTAAAATGATAATAATTATAATAAATATAAATGTTTATTTTTGTCAATTCAAAAGTTTTTCAATATCTATATTTTTATATGTACTAGAAATGATTTCCCGTTTCGCGTGGAAAATTTTTTTATAAAAAATTATTTATTAAATTAATTAATATTATAAATAATAACAACATTAAAAAAAATTAATAATATTAATAATAAAATCAAAATAATTATTCTAAAATATTGAATTTTTTAAATTATAAATAATTATTTATAATTTAAAGTTTATGATTTAGATTTTAAAGTTTAAGAATGATTAACGATCAAACAAAATCTACTTTTTTACGATGGATCACATGCAATTAGAGGTGATCATGGCCAGGCCGGGCCGGGTCGCGGCCCGGTTTTTTTTGTTTTCCTCTGCCCAGGCTCGACCTTGGGTAGCCCAAGCCCGTCCGTTTAGGCTCGAATCACTGTTCATTGGAATAAAAAAAATAATTTTTTTATTTTTTTTATAATTAAAATTTAAAAAAATAATAATATTATATTAAAAATTACTGTTCCGGGTCGGGCCGGGCCGGAACATAAAAATTCCTGCCTAGGCTCGGCCCAATACAGGCTGGGCCTGCCGGGCCGGGCGGGCTGCCCAACCCGTGAGCAGGTCTACATGCAATTAGCTACTAATTATAATCGAAGATGGATTGACTTTCTCACTCCCCCTAGTCTCTCCATTTCCTTCCTTCCATTTTTGCCTTTTTTTTAGATTACTTCTTCCTCTTTTAAACCTTCCATTCATATTCTTTTTCGAAATTAAAAAAAAAAAATTAGTCCAATCCTGTTTCGGTATTGTTATGGCTGGAGATGATCCGAGCCTCTCTCCTCTTCTTCTTATTTTTTTTTATAATTTTAAACACAATATGATTACACGACACAAACATGACATAAAAAAAAAAAAAAACTAAAACACGAAATAACATGTTACGAAAATACGAATATGTCAAAATCTATATAACACAAATTATTAACATATCAAAAATTATATAAATATGTAATACCTTAAATATAATTATGATACGTAAACATACACAAACACGATATAATACACAAATTACCAAGGAATTTTCCTCCATATCCTCTTTTCTTTTTTCCAAATTTTTCCTTCGTCTCCCGAAGCTTCAATTTTTTATTATTTTAATTGCCTCCCGATTGTTCTACAGCATTCAAAAAAAAAAAAATCTAACCCCATAATATGAAGGAAAAAAAGTCGTTTTGATTATTAAAAAAAAAAAAAACTGTCAATCTTTCAAGGACAATATCGACAGTACATATAAACAGTATGACATGTAATCTTTTTTTTTTTAATTATGTTATAAATTATAGATATCATTTTCATCAATTATCCAAAAATTTTGGTTAAAATAATAATAAAATTCTTAAATTTTAACATTTTATATAACTAAATTTTTTTTTATATTTTTATTATACTCAAATAAACATTTAACATTTAATTTACACTCAAATAAAGATTTAATCTTTAATTTGTATCCAAATAAATTTTTAATATTTAATTTATATCTAAATATATTTTTATTTAAAATAAAAATATTTGATATAAATAAAAAGATAACATTTATTCAAATACAATAAAAATATAAAAATTTACTTTAAAAAATAATAATTCAAAGTCTTTTGTAACATGCACAATCGTTAAAACAGTTTCATGATCAACCCATTTGCTAGTCAATAGTAAAAAAAGTAAAAATATTTCACCTATAATTATTATAACTAAAAACCTGCCATCCAAAACTAACCCACAACTCAACTGAAGCCGACCCAACCCAAACCCATTTACACCCATATTACATAATCTTCCACAGCCAGATTTATCGGACAGAACTTAAATAAACAATTCTCAAACATATAACACTGGACATGTGTTAATTGAAGGATCTCTTAAGGGATTAACAACTGTCAAACATAAAACTCTGGACAGATGTCACTTGAAAGATCCCTTAGGGGATTTTATTTTATTTTATTTTATCTATATTAGGTATTGATTATAATTGATAACAACTTGTAGAGAAATCACTCTTTTAATGAAATTCATATCTAACTAAATTAGTTGTTAGATTAGTTATAATTTATAAAATTTAAAATTTTAATGCAAAAGTTTTTAAAATATACTTTTAAAGTATAAATAAATAACTTTTTTTTTTTAATTATTTTCAACATTGAGGGATATAGAACCTCTTGCAATTTAATATGAAGTTTACTATTTCACCTCCTTAATTTGTTAAAGTCCGGTGACAATACTCTTAACTCCTAAAATTTGTTAAAGATTGAGTTACTCGCCTAATCTGACAGGTCCGATCCATATTGGATAGAGTCTAAACAAAAAAATTTTAATTCAGGTCGGCCTAATTGGACTCGAATTACTGTTTATTAATAAAAAAAATTATTTTTTCTTTAAATTTATAAATATTAATATTATTTTTTTTAATATTTTAATATTATTTTAAAAAGTGATATGGATTTTCGGATCGGCTCGGACCTGAGTAAAGAAAATAAAAAAATTTCAATATCCTTTTGGTGTTAACAAATATTGATATTAATATATAAATATAATTAAAAATATCATATTATACAAAAGCTTATTTTAAAAATAATAATAATTTATTTTGGATTTAAACATTTAAATTATGTAATAATGATTACACTTAACAGAAAATAAAAATAACATAAAACCCGAACCCGATCCCAAAAACCTGAACTCGAAAGGTCCGAATCCGAAAAGATTCAAACCCGAAAAGACCCGACCCGAACACGCACAATTGTCACCTCTACTTTTAACGACCAACAACGAATCAATTGTAGAAACCCTTTGGATTGTGTTTTTGCAGTTAGTAGTTTATGGTTTAAGAGTAAAATTATCAAATATCCTTTAAATAATTCATAAATTACAAATTTATGTATGTTTTTTAAATATTTATATGATATGTATAAGATTATTCATTTTTTATTTATCTATAATATATATAAAAATACGAATGTAAAAAATATTTTGAACTAATAAAAATGATCATTATTGTTACCAACATTTGGTTGGTTGGAGTAGTAAAGTGGCTCCAACCCGCAAGATAAGAATCAAGGTTCGAATCTTGGGAGTCACCAATGTTGGGAGGGCTTTACCATTACACTCCCGGTCCGACAGGAATTAGTCTTCCATCAACCATAAAATAGGGATGAGAGGAACACCTTGGATTTAGACCCCCAAAAAAGGATCATTATTGTTCATTATATTTTTAAATAGCCATCGTAATTTTTTTATTATTATTCATAAGATTTATTCGATTTACAAGTAAAAATTTTAATTTCATTAAAATACTTTCGTTAAATAGATTTATTAATAGTATTTATCTAATTTATGAATAAAAAATTTAATTTCGTTAAAAGATTTTTGTTAAATAAATTTATTTGATAATAAATAAAAAATTAAAAGTTTATTTTGAATATAATTCTAAAATAAAAAAAAAAATAATTGAAGTTTGAGTTTTTTTATCTTCATAGTATTAATTTTACATTAACATTAAAACAAAAAACTTTATATTAATTTAATCTAATTTGCACATAAATAAACTTTACATATTAATGCAAATTTCGATTAATATATACTTTATTAGCTTTATTTATTTGTAAAATATTCAACTATATATTTAAAATAGAGAAAACAAAAAGTATTTATGTTCGACACATATGACAACAAATAGTAGTTTATTTTAAATATATACATTATCACTTTATGATATATTTATATATTCTGAAAATATAAAAGGAATATAACTATTTTTCAATTTTATTTTTTTAAGAAAATGTAAAAAATTATATTTTTATATAAATTTAAATTTCACAATAACTTATTTTTTGATAATCTTAATATTAATTTATTAAAATAGTTTTAAAATAACTTATTCATTGCTTTTTAACATCATGTCCTTTTTAGATATTTTATTTTCTTACAATATTTTTTCATAATAATACCAAACACTCAAAAATCTCAAACCACACATTTTCACAATAACCTTTATGGCACTTTTCGAACACACTTTTTTCAAATCAAAATTTTTCAAATTGAAACAGTAATATGCTAAACTAAGCATAAGTCTAAAGATCAAAGTGTAATAACTATTTTTCTCAATTTAAATGATATTATCTATCTATTACTATACATGAAAGCAATCCCCTTCAATTGAATTACCAATTGAAGGGCAATTGCACTTCAATTGCTTGCCGTGTGTGTGGCAAGCTTTTCTTTTTCCCTTTTTTTATGAAGAAAGAAAAAAACAAAAAAAAGGGAAAGAGAAAGAGAGGAAAAGAAAGAGGGAAGAAAAGGAAAGGAAAGAAGTAAAGAGAAAAGAAAAAGGGAGAGAAAGATCCGTGTATTCATATCGCGTTTGTGTTATTTTGTCATGTTATAATCGTATTCAAAGTATTATATATTTATATAAATTTTGACACGTTAATAATTCTTTTTATATAGATTTTGACACATTTGTGTATTTGTGTTCTGTTCGTGTTTTTTTGTATCGTGTCGTGTTTTAGTTATTTTTTCATGTCGTGTACGAAATTGCCAGATCTAGTTGACACTATTCAAATAACTTCTAATTTTATGTCACGTATTGTATAATGGTTGATTTTTTATTTTTTTTGAAAAATAATATCGTATTAATTTTTTTATTATTTAATTAAAAAATTACTATATTGATAAATGATCAGTAAAATTTAAAATATTGAATAATAATATAAGATGGATTGATGTAAGTGAAATTACTTTTAAAACTTTAGGTATTGAATCAAAAGAAAAAAAAATTTATGATAATTAAATGGTAAAAAATTAAATGTTATAAGTAATAATTGTATTATAGTTGTTGGGTTTATATTTTATTATTTTTGAATAACTCTTAACATGAATATGAATGATAGATATCAACATAATCTAAATGAAATAAATTGTGATATCCATCATTATTATTATTTTTTTTTACAAATAAGGTATTATTTGTAAATAATATTAAAATATAAAGTGCATTTACATCTCAAATATCTATAATAATCATATGCATTTAATTTACAACAAAATTTTATGATCTCTACCTTCTTGCAGAAAAACAAAAGAAATGAGAAAAAAAAAAAAACATTTTGACAAACACTTTTTGTAAAGAATATCAAATATGTCAATTTCACATATAATATTTGATTTTTCCATCAAATATGCTTTTATCTTTTTAAACAATCTACTTCTATATTAAAATGTAATCTAAATCTTTTTTTTAGTTTTAATTTCAAGAATATAAAAACCACTATATTAAAAATATATACATATATATACTGTCTTACCAGATTGTCTATAACTCACCCTAATTATATATGAATCTCACGTAATGCACATGATTAAAAGAATAGTTTTGATTTAAGACAATGTAAACACGACTGATAGA
Source organism: Fremontodendron californicum (assembly GCA_030761205.1). Lineage (NCBI taxonomy): Eukaryota > Viridiplantae > Streptophyta > Magnoliopsida > Malvales > Malvaceae > Fremontodendron > Fremontodendron californicum. The sequence continues at coordinate 5,973,604 of JAULJL010000028.1, forward strand.
TTGAAACATCAAACATGTAACATAATCCCATACCACTATATATGCATAAATCATCCCTTTCAGCAAAACGTTCACTATAACTTAACATCATTCCATCCAAACAATAATATCTTTTTCTTTCACCTATGATTATAATAAGTAACCTTCTCGTAAGATAACAATCACCACATCAGTAGCCATATATATATATATATATATATATATATATATATATATATATATATATATGCCTGCAGTTGAAAAGCGCACAACTTTTTAAACACTTCATACAACTCTTCATGGTTCTTGAAATATTTATATCCGATGCATATCCGAACATAAATATAGAAATATAATCTTCCAAATACATTAAAAAATTTAAAAAATTTGAATATACCCATATCGGACACATACCCATGTCCGACACTTACATCCGAATCCGAATAACATAGCTTCGTACATACATTCACATGACAGTATAAGGAATCAGTATCCTAAGAATTCCAACGCAACGCAACGATAACATCAATTTCTGTATCTGACTTTGTTAGAATTTGGTAAATCTAATCAAAATCTGGTCTGTAAGCTCACCTACAATTTGTTTTTTTTATGAGTGTCCAAACTATTCTTTCCAGTCGCCTGAGCTAAAACAGAAACCTAAAGAATCACCTTCTCACTCTAGAGAAAATACCATTTGACAAAAATTCCCATTCTAAAGGATGAAGCCATATTGATTAACCAGACAACAGTTGCATATCTAGAGCTAATTCGTTATAATAATCTCATCAGCGTCGCTGTTTTTCAAAAATACCCATTAGTGTCAATTCTCTGTTCACTTAGACCAGCTTCTTCTCTAAATTAGCCGCAGCCACCCGTTGGCGCTTCCTCCAAGCTGGGATTTTACCAGGGAAAGCACATCTTAACAATCTCTCCCACGCATAGCAGCCCAGAAACATTAGTAGAGCCCACATCAATAACTTATCCCTCAATCCCATAGGTAAAGGAACCAACTTCAACGAATCATTCAATCCCCTAAATAGATCAGAAGTTATAACCACAAAGAAACCAACAGCAGCTACAAGCGCGTAAAAGAATGGTTTGTTTTCGGGGATGCTCTGGTTGAAAGGATGACCCATGTAGTTCACTGCAAATGTTGCTACCTGAAGCATCATGCTCACCATGTATGAAACTGTGTTCACAAGATTAGGGTGAAACTCAGAGTCTGGCTCAATGCATTCCTCAGGCATGTGTTTCTCAGCCTCTTTCACAGAAGAAATCAAGAAAAACAGGTGGATTGCAAACTGTCCCATGAGAGAAAGGAAAACATAGGAGCAGAAAATATTGGGGTGGGGCCGTGCAGCTGAGAAGGTGGGCAGTGGGCGAGCATGCGAGATAAACAGGAAAAAAGCAGCTGTAAATACACCACTGATAGTAGCCTGGACATCACCCAGCTTGACGCCATCCAAATACATCACACTTAAAACATAAGCCGTAGCAAGGCAGTTAAGGCCAAGTATCTTGAACATTTGAAGGGTAGTCACAAGGGTGCTGCGTCCTTGACGAATTATGTCAGTGGTTGGGGCAACTGATGCATGCTTTGCTGTAAATGGTGATGCCATCGAGGCATCCCCCAGTTTGACAATAGGAGCTGAGCGACCATCACCCTCCTCATTCAGCTCATCCATCATCTTCTTCAGCTTCTGCCGATGCATCTCAGCAGCATTAAGATGCCGATCACTGGCTGCGTGGTTGCTAGATTCTGATTTTGTGGCAACTTTTCCTTTTGAAGAGGCTTCCGCATTAAGACTCACAGTTTTGCCTGTTGCTTCTACATTGGGCTTAGATTTCTTCGACTTCAATGACTTTGTGCTTTCATCTTTAGATGTTCCCTTTGAAGAGCTTTCACTTTTAGTTGGAGGCACTGCGTTCAATAGGGCAACACCTACATGGGCCTGAAAAAAAAGGTAGGGTGTTACATGTCCATACTTTTCTGATATCTTAGATTCTGGGAACGATTAATTTTTCTGTTGATCTTAAACCAACTTAAAAGTAATTAAATATGTACTCGACAAAAAAATAATAAGCAATTCATATTAACTATTGTATGCATAAAAATTTCTATCACAAAACACCGCTGGATTGATGTTACTTTTCCTAATGCATAAATTTATTATTAGATTTAGTCAAAATATGTTCACAAAATTAATACATATTCGTCTAAAAATTAGAAAACAAACAGTAGAAGACAATTCTTAATATATGTACAAAAGATTAATCCATATTCGTTTACAAATTAGAAAACAAACAGTAGAAGACAATTCATAATAAAAATGCTAGATAGAAAATGGTAATATGAGAAAGTAAAGCCCTCTTTAGAAGAGAGAGAAAAAAAACTTCGTATTCTATTTATGAAGTCTTCTATAATGTAACCAGAAGATGGCAAAACATTGTAGCTCAGCACCTAAACAATGCCCATAAACAAAAGGAAAAGAGTTTGGAACTTGGACTTCAATTTCATGAGAACCACATAGAAAAAATACAGATCCATCTCGTAGCAAAACAATTATGATTGACCAAATGTAATCCTACAAGGTATGCAGACAGATGATAATCATAAAAAAAAAAAAAAAATGCCTGAGACAGCCCATAGAGCAGATCCTATCAACTACTTGAGGCTTAGTTGAGTTGAGTTGATCTCTATATGAGATTTTTTCTTCTTCATTCTGAGGTTAATCATAGATTGACAACTAATGGCAGCACATTAGACAAATAAAAATATATAGCCTTGATGCATAATGCTAAATAGGGATGGCAAAATAAGTTTACAAACCTAAAAAGCCTTAAACATAATGGCTGCACAATAAACAAATGAAAACATATAGCCTTGATAGATATAGCTAAAAGCCTAAAATGAGATGCCAAAATGAGAATACAAAACTAAAAGTCCCTAAACAAAATATTACCTGCTTAAGAGCTCCAACATCATTGGTCCCATCACCACACATTAAAGTCATCCTTCCCACTGTTTTGAAAGTGGTCATGATTAGTTCTTTCTGCTCCGGAGCAACTCTTGCAAAAACCTACAATGACATTGTAGTGCCAATAACTTAGATAAAGTGATGCAGAAAACCAATAACAAATGGATGGTAGAGTTGCAACCTTAACAAAAGGAATGACTCGTAAAATAGCAGAAGTCTGTTGTAACATTTCAATGCAGTCACCTCCAATACAGAGATCATGAGTTTCGGATAAAGCTTCAACCTCTTTCTCACTGAAGAATGAGAAGGGGGGGGGGTTGTTCAACACATCAAATCAGCGGATCAATATGACTAATTCCATTAAAAAAATGCCTGATCAAACTAAACTTGATATACTGGCCAAAAAGAAAACCCTTGATATATATGGAAGAAGCAAGATTTATGCTCGGCGAGTTTATCAGAATTTAAACCCAGTAAAAGCCTAGAAGGAAATTGGATGTAAGAAAATAGAGTTGATAGTAAGCAGAGAAACATAACCTGTAGCGAATCCTCTCTGTCTCATCTGGTGATACCCACTCATATCCTTCACTATTCTTCACTGCACCAAGAATCAATGCTGGTTTTGATACAATATGAACTTGGCCAGCAACATGGCAAGCTGTCAAAGCTTGGTCACCAGTTATCATCACCTGAAATTATGAAAATTTGTTTTCAGAAAAACACAAAGTTGCTTCCCAAATCTAGGACTTCCCCACTTAGAGGAGGAAGGGGAGATGGTCATGCATAAAGAGTACATGAAATCTTGGAGGTATTTTCCACATAAAACAAACCCTAAAAACCTAACTGTATGTCACACAAATGGCATAAAGTATTTTCTATTCTCAAAGGAACACATGATTCATAGGAAAGAATAAATGGAAGATAGAAAATGGGAAGGGCATGGCAGAAAATAAAGTAGTATGAAGACCATTCTCTCTAGGGCCCCAAAATCCAATCTACCCAAGTTTTGGTGCTCATTAGAGAAAATGAGAAACGAGTCAGGTTCTGTGATCTGGTACAATTACCTTTCTAAGGTATACATACATATAAACATATATGTATTCATCATTGATTTCATTATTAAGGTAAGTAGTAGAAATTAATTCTTTGTCCTTGTAATATACATGCACTTTCATTCAAATTGGGGACAAAATTGTATATCACGGTAAAAGAGATTTAAATGTTGAGAAAGGCATTACTGATACGAACCAATAAGGATCTAAAGGTTTCATCTTCTTTCCTACCAATTTTTTATCCTACCAAGCAAGAAAAGAGAAATCTCTTCCCTTTCCATCCAGTATTCTATTTATCCTACCAAATACACCAGCTGACTTCTCCTTTTCTCAGTTTATCTCCGCAATTTTCCATCATCCCTACCAACTATTACTTAAAAGTAAAATGTTCAAAGCAGGTTGACATACTAGATTAAATAAGGCAGCCTACGCAGTTTAGCACTTGGAAGGGGAAGGTTTCCATATGTGCCCCAAAATCCATAACATGTTTGAGTTCCAGTAAATACTTCTTTACAAACTTTGAAACCTCAAGCCAAAAATTTAATAGTGGAAGAACACCAAAACATTCAGGAATAGATGTCCAGAAGATGATGCCACTTACCAAATCATGTGAAGAATTCTTTAATTCAGATAGAATAGCGGAAGAGTCTGCTCTAATAGGACAGTTAAATACCTGAAATTTAAGTTTTGAGCACTCAGCGATAACAAAGGTGACTAGTATAAAATATTGATCTAAACATCTAGACAGGACAAATGTGTCTAGCAAACGAACCAAAAATAAAAGTAACTGTACAAAGATGAAAGAATTCATTGCTTAGTGCTTACTGCAAAACCAGCAAATGTGAGGCCACACTCTACAGTATCTCTCTCCATGCTTCTAGCTTCACTAACCTGCAGAAGACATGATGCAAATTAAAAGACATGACAAATACTTAAGCACTTGAGATCAGAAGGTTGTACAAATTTACAAGTGAAAGAATGAAGTTAAAACTGAAGGTGTTTGCGAATTGTCATAGATTCAAACAAACTTATTATCTTAATAATATATTGATAAGCTTCACCCTTTTATCCTCAGGAGGAGGGTGTCTAAAGTCTAAACACTTTTGATGATCAAGGTCTCTTGTCTAGATTTGAGAAATCTAAAGTCCTCAGGTGTAAAATGAGAGAACTAATCCCAAGTAAAAACTAGTTTCAACTTAACTATCTTTCCTAGATATACAAAAAATAGAGAGGGAACCAAATGCTGAACCCAGAAATGCAATATAGGATGCTAATGCCAAGAAAATGTAATGTGGGACCAAATGCTGAACCAGATTGAATTAGGGGATACAGTCAATGCCCCCCAAAACTATGGTAATACCATGTCAGGCACCACATTCTTTCTCAACCCCCTCTTAAGAAAACACTATTAAAAGAAGAGTTTCTTTTTCCTCTCATTATATTAAAAGAAAAGTTGCACTGAATGTTTGAATAATTGGGGGGAAGATGGGGGGCGAGTATGTGTCCGACACGGGTATGTTTAATTTTTTCTAAGTTTTCCATGTATTTGGAGGGTCCTTGGAGGGTCATATCCCCATACCCATGTCCGGATATGTGTCAGACACGGGTATCGGACACGGATACTTCAAGAAAAATGAAGAGTCGGAGCAACATAGAATAGAAGTGGTTAGGAGTATGAGGTCTTTGTTTCTACATCCATAAGGAAGGAGTATCCATTTAGTCGGTTAGGTTAAAACCGAAACCAAAAACCAAATTAAGGGAGTTAGTATTATTTTTCATAACCTATCACCAAACCAAAATTCTTTGAAACCAAACCTTAACAGACAGAAATATTTCAGTTAATTCGATCATGGTTTCGATATAACTAAATTATATTGAAGTTCTCATTCTAGTTAAAAGCAAAAAAAATAAGTTCATGAAGTTCAAAATTTCAATAAATTCTAACAAATTGATATTAAGTAAAAAAAACTGACAAACTCGAACAAATTGAGATTATGTAAATAGATTAAACAAATTTAGATTAAGTCTGTGTTTTACTTGTTTCGGATAGAATGTCAGGTCTTTCAGCTTTTCAAATGATAGATTTATCCAAAAACTGAAATATCCCTAAAATTTAATCCAATCACTGACCAGAATAATTTCAGTGGCCGACTGAATTAATTGAGTTCAGTCGGTTAATTAGTTAAAACTGAATTACACACGCTGATACTAGTCAAATCTCTTCATTTTATATTCTTTTTACCCTAAGAAGAGGTCATGTTCGTGCAAAGGTACTGTCCACCCACGCATGAAATGTGTTGGAAATGTTTCCAAAATGTTGGGAACAAGTAATTCTAGTTACCTTAAATTTCAATTATTTTTTTAAAACAAAAGGATGTTAGATTCGTTAATCAAAAAAGTGAACAAAAAACAACAGACACCAAAACGGAGCCCGAGGTGTCACCCAGCAATCAGTTATTATCTAATTGAATCAACATTGCTAGCAATATTATGAGATTCACAGCTATTGCACAACATCTTCTAATGAAAGGAGACAGAAATAAATAAATAAATTTTTTTTTTAAAAGTGCATTTTATTTTGTTAGAGAAAAGGAAAAAGGCCGGAGGGGAGGGGGTGGGGGTGTTGAATATTAAATCCGTAGAACACTTACTGTCATATCTGGAAGAGACTTGTAAGCAAGGGCCAGCACACGAGACCCTTGACGTGTATATTTCTTGTAGGTTTCAGCATATGCTGGATGCAAAACAATGAGTCTATCTTGGATAGTCTCAGGTGCACCCTGCAAGCATAAGTTTAGACTAATGAGAAAATTTATTTAATATTTTCTTCTTTCTAAATAGCTATGACACATGGCATATATCAACTAATACAAGCTAGCAAATGCATTGTGAAGATCCAATTATTACCCATTAACGAGTTGGCACATAGAAAAGAGAGGAGAAATATAGTTTTAACTTTTAATATACATAACAAATGTCAACCCTTAGATAGGTAATAATCCTTCAAATATTCCTAAGCAAAAAATGATGTGATATGTGAGATGCTTCCCATTTGACATAGAAATGTTTATGATAGTTTTATTGCATTATGGAAATTTTATTCATAAATAACCTCTATAGAAACCCATAACACCTAAAAATTCAGCTCCATGAACAGAATCTCGATAGTCGGCAAGAATCTGATAGCAAAACAATAGATCTCCACAAATAGCAAACAAGAAAGAGAGAGAAAAAAATAATAATAAGGACAATAGCAAACAGACCTTGACAAAAGCGAAAAACTCCTCCTGGAAACGAACAACAACTGCCATTCGTTTCAAGTGGGATGCAAAATGGTGCCTCTGCACAATCTGCACAGCATTGCCACTTCCTCTGAAGATCATAAAATACAAGAAATGAGTGTGTGAAACCATAACTTCATAAAGAAGAGAACTTCTAAAATAACAAGTTATGAAAATCACAAAGTGCTGGAAGAACAGCATACGTACATATAATATGTGTGAAATATAAACAAACATGCAATATACCATAATTGCACCCTAATGACAGGCTGGCTTTTAGATATTAACATCAATATCAATCATTATTCATCAGTCCACTCCACAACAATTAACAGCCAACTGCAGGTTCCAAACAATGAACAATTTTTTTGTAAGGAATTCTAGTGTTGTCAAGGGCACAAAGCACACTCTAGGCACTAAAACCCTTAAAAAAACGCTCGCCTAAGTGAAGTAAGGCACAATACGTATATGTGTGTATTTTTGTACATGTGTCTATGTATATATACAAAATAAGCTTAAGATATATAATTATAATAATAAACTCTAAAGAATGGTCCAGTTTATCCTACAAAACATGCAATTTTTTTTTTGTTGGCCAATTTGCATGATTTTCCTATAGTCCTATGTCTATTGTTGAATACTCAAACATTGAGAAATAGAGAGTTTGATATTATCCCATTTTTTAATAGTAAAGGAGCTTCAATCAGGTGGGTTTTTTTTTTGCCTATCACCTTACAAAAATGCGCGTCTTGGCGCACCAAGCGTGCGCCTGCAAATGCGCCTCACCCGAAAGAGTCTGAGGCGCTTTTGTTGTCTAGCGCTAAGGCGCAATGCCTATGCGCACGCTTTAACAACACTGGCAAATTCTAGACCAAATAATCAATAATCTAGCAGGTTAGATAAAAATTACATAGGTATAACAGAGCTACTAAAATTTGTCAATCCTGACTTAAGCAACAGATTCTATCCATCTAATCAGATGCTCTCCATAGGAATCCACCGCCCATTATCAACTATTATCTATATAAATTTCAGTGACACTTATGGTAACCTTATCAAATTAAACTTATATTTGTGTTTCTTGTTCAGTCACAAAATATCAAACTGCTGTTGCAAATTAAAAAAACAGCATTTATATGCTGAATTATATGGGTTAATTTTTTCATATTTTTCCTTGGAAAAGAGCAGGTGTGAATCCAAGGTTTTCTTGTCTATCAGATGCCTTCTTTTGCTTATCCTGACTTTCCTTATAGCTTATGATCTGTTTCTTCTTCTTGATAGTTCTTTTTATCACCTCTCTGTTCAACTTCCTGCCCACATTTACATCGCCATTAAGGATTTGTTGTAAATTTAAGCAACAGTTAACGGGCACTCTACTTAAACATGGTAGCCCAAAAAGTCTCAAACACATCAATTACAGCAATGCATTACCTTATATTCTGAGATTTTCCCTAATTCTTAACTACCAACCACATTCACAAGCCAAAGTTTTTAACCAAATTGATGATCAATTTAGCAAGAACAAACTTTTTTCTTCTCTAGAAACAAGAAACCCAATTACTATCCATTAGAGTTCCAGTAGTTCCAAGTCTATAATAGCAACATGTATTTTTTTGTTGATGTATGAGATGGAGGATCAGTTCAATCAGCACAAAGTATCTGCAAACAGCATCTTCACAGCCTTAACAAACAAGAAAGAAGTGTTAGGCTTATTTTGGAAGTTCAGGAATTTTAGAGGATGAAATTTTGTCTTTCCGTTCTCAACATTTCTCAGGAATCTCTTTCTTCCTTTTACCTTTTTCTTCCCCTAGAAAGGACAATACACTACTTAAACTTGTGTGAAGTACGAAGAGAATCAGGAACGCATGAAAAAGCACCAGAAATTAGAAGCCAGCTCAAAATAAAAGAGTAAAATGAAATTGCAAACATATGAATCAATAATAAAAGCAAAATTGACTAATGAGCACTGCAAATTACTTTTTTGGAATAGCCTTCTCATCAGATTTATAACTCCAATCAATTCCTTTTAGTGCAGCCTTCTCAAGAGGATCACCAACCTACAAGCATTTGAAGAATTAAAAGCAACTTACAATGGTAAAATATACATAACTTAAACCAAAAAAACTAAAAGTACATAATCGACAACATAAGGAGAATGCAACACAACGCCACCATACCGGGCTCTCAAAGACACATTTAACACGCTCACGCTCAAGAGCAGAATATATCAAGACTAGGAATATCAAATTGAGTGAATTACATAGTCCTATAAAGTAACATAAAGCGAAAATGTAGATGCGGAAGATTATTTTAAATGCCTTAAAAATTTAAAAGCCAAAAATTTCATAGACATACTGGTCTTCTAAATGTTTTAAAAAGCATTAGATAGGTGACAATTTGCATTCCAGTTAGCATTCACAAACTAAATAGATCTTCTCTTTGTAACAAAGGATAAAACTGCCAAAATTAAATAAGAGGAAAATACAGACTAGACATTCCACAAAAAATACTAGTTTCTCATAACTTCCAACCATATTCTATAAAACTACTTATTATCAGATAGAAAAGACATTCAAAACAGTAATTATAAGAAGGTAGAATCAAAAGACGGGAATTATAAGCTTTGCTTATCCAACTAGCGTACCAGTTTGTTGTCTACAAACACCAAGGCATGACAAGAAGCCAGAATCTCAACCGTGCGGGGAGGAACTTTAGTCATATCAGATTCTAAGTCTGAAGTGTCACTTAACCCAACAACTCCAGAGAACTCCTGGAAAAAAAGCAAAGAAAAATGAATTCATTAAATGAAAATAAAACATTGCAGAAAATCACTTTTTGCCTTATTAGTAGCATACCATATCATCTGATGTCAGTGTTCCAGTTTTATCGAAACAACATATGTCAACCTGCGGAAAGAAACAGCAGGAAGCAATGAATTCAATATGATGCAGAGCAGCATGAAGGTATTGTAATGTATCAATTACCCCAGAATCTAGACAAAACAAAGAATTGGAGAAGTACAAGAAAAGAAAATATGGCCCGTAACCATGGATGCTAAAGCTACAAACTATCTTCTCTAACTATTTCATGCCAATTTTCTAGGCCTTTAGCCCAGAAAAATAATAGGACACAAACCTTTCCAGCAAATGGGATTCGAAAAGGCTCTGTACAAAATATTCCACGCCGTGCAAGGGCAATTAAAGATGTATTAACAGCTATTGATAATTCCATCGGTAGCTCTGGGGGAATCACAGAAGTAATAATAAGAGAACAACTTAGGAAGAGCTTGTACTTGCTTCTTGTAGGATCTTCCAGCCCCTACACGTAAAAATGACATCATTATCGTATACCTAGCCATAACATGTAAGCCTAATATGTGTCCAATACCTCAAGAAGAACTAATTTACCTTTTTAAGTACATAACCAGCAGCAATTATTGCAAACACAACAAGAAATAAGATGAAGAAGCCACTTTCCCAGCTGTTAGCAGTAACCTACAGCACATAATTGAAAATGAAACTACTGAAAAATCAAAATACGAGATGGATATAGATAAACTAAAAACTTCAAGGGTATTTGAGTAAGGATCGACAAGAAATTACCCTCTCTGTAGAAAACAAAATTGTCCTCATAAGTTTCCCTTGACTTGTTTCAAACCCCGTGCGCAGAACAACAGCCAAGCAGCCACCATCCGGAGTTTTCAAAGGGAAGCTCTGGCTCCAATTAGAAATATAGAAATGTAAATAAAAGCAATAAGCATACGAGATATGTAAATAACTGAATCTTGGTATAACCTACCTTATCAGCAGTGTGCTGCAATATTTTAGTCCCACCAAACAAAATATGATTCTTATCACGCTTGGCAGATAGCTTCTCCTCAATTCCCCTGCCCGTTATGGAAACCTAAAAAATAGTTTCATCTCATGTAAACTGTTCAAATGTTACTCAACAAGGTTTTCCTCTTTTCCAGCTTCTATGAGGGAATTAATTTGAAAAACAATCCCAATGAAGTGCAACAGATATAGGTACCAATTGATCTAAACTACAATCTAAAGCTATAGGGAAAGCATTTAAAGGCAACAGCAGAAGTAAGCTTAGACAATACAAATTTTTCAAGTCAAATTAAAAGATTGCAATACTAACCATAAAAGATAAATATAGTTAGTTTTACTACAGAAAATTTACATCCCAAAATTGAACTTCCACAACAAAGATTCCATACAAGTAAACATCAAATATCAGATACCTAAGGGGATATCTTTGTTGATTACTAAAATAGGGAACAAGAAAGGAATTAAGAAGAAGGGATCCACCTTCCATTGGGGAGTAGACTCGCCTGTGAGAATGGCTTCATTCACAATAGCACTTCCAGCTAGTATAAGCATGTCTGCTGGTACAGACTTATCTTCTCCATTTTGACCAGACGACCGACCAATGGAGACAACATCTGCAGGCAATAGATCAGTGCCAGAAAGTTTCATCCACCTGCAACTCCCAAAGTTTGAAAGATAAATATACAACTCTGAAACAGCTTAAAAACATATACCAAAAAAAAAAAACACACACACACTCTATACAAAGCAATATAGTTGATGTTTAGAGAAACATACTTCCCACATCGATGCACCATTAGAGTCTGGCTGTCCACTCTAACACGTCTTAACTCACTTAAAGTCTTCAACCGACTTTTTGCCATTGTTGACTCAAACATGAACAGCATGAATAAGGTGAACAAACTGTAATACCAATACTCATCCAGACACCAAAGACCAACACAGAAGACCTATGACAGACAGGATAAAAATGCCAAAGAAAAAAACTTTGGTCATCAAGAAAAAGAAAAACCTTGACATACGAAAGACAATTGAATGAATAACAAGGAGAAAACCTGAAAGACAAAAAAAGGCTCCATGCAATGCTCTTTCAGTAATTTCTGAAAAGTAGGTTGTGGATATTCAAATCTGCATTATTGAAACACATCCACGTGAACATGAAACAGTCATATTATATCAAAAATTAAAACAATATCCCAAATTGTCGTAGTCTACAAATGTAGTTCACAAGTCACAACTGATGAGTAGAAAAATCAGAGAAAATTGAAAGGGGGGAAAGTATTGTGCTCTGTAAATTAAATTGGGTGAGAATCAAAACAAAATTAAAACATGAGAGCAAGTAAATATTGACACTTCATATAATCCAAAAGTAAACCATTAATCAATTGCGTGCATTAGACTACAATCAAAAGGTTACTTTCAATAGTCATATATGTCTAGGGCAAGTCAAATCAAAACAATTTGAAAGGCTAAAGTGAAAATTATCATAATAGCAACATACACATTCCGTCCCCATTTTTCAGTTGCAGCAAGAACTTTAGCATCAGAGCCATGGCCAGAACATTTTAGGTAATAGCCAAATGTTTCCTTGGTAGGATATGGAAGCTTGCAAAAGCTCTCCCCCTCCTTAGAATAGATGAAGCACTGCTTCCTGAAATCAAAGTAAATCTCCTCCACATCTGTTGCGGATGAAGAACTTGCCACCTATGCAATTAAAGAAAGCAAAAAAATAATAATAAGAACCCAAAGGGGAGGGGAAGGGGGTAGAAGTAGGGGCACTGGAAGCAAAATATGAATCGCACAATTTATGTGAAATGAGAGAGTTGAAAGGAGGAGAGGGAGTTTAGATCCAATAAGGGAGGCAAGCGGAGAAGCAATAATAAATCACACAGCTTATACAAACAAAATCCCCAAGAGGAAAAACCTAAAATGCAAAACCAATTCTGACATAAATTTTTATATAAAACTAAAATCATGCATTCGGTCAGCAAAAAGGAAGCCACATACTATTATTACAAAACCAAATTGCAAAAAGGAAACCACAAACTCATTTTTCCATTGAAATGCACAATTTGCTTTTCTACTTACAGAATGAAAAAGCAAGAAACAAAAGTAAACTAGACAATACCTACACAATTAAAATGAAAACAAGAAAAGAACGAGAGAAACTTGCCTGTTTACGAAAATAAAGTGGCACTACCTCTTTTGAACCAGAAAACTTGGCCGGAGTAATTTTGCAGACATCAGCAAGGTGAATATTATTAACCTAGGCACACCATTATATTCCAAAATTAAAAATAAAGAAATCAATCCTAAATTTGTAACAGACCGAAATTGCAAAAGAATATCTATTACCTTACTATACTGAACAAGGCACTTGAAATCGACGAACCAAGAGGTGAAAAGCAAGACCAATATGTGAGTGACAACAAGGCCGCCGAAGACGATGGCTGCATCAACGAAATCTATGCTAGGAACTACGATAGTTAACCAAAGGAGATAGAGAATTGCGAACGGCCAAACGTCTAATCGCCATGCTTTGTGTTTCTTTCTAAGCAAATCGACCTTGTCCACTACTTTTCCACCTACATGGAACCTCGACATCTCAAATCCAACGCCCTGTTTGGTTACTGAGAAAGTGCGTGCAAGAAAAGAAAAAAGAAATGAAACAAAGGATTAGGAAATGAAGAAAACTGATCGATCTGGGAGTCCTTAAAGTAATTGCAACCGATGAAAGGAAAATTGATTGAGTAATTAAATATGGAAGAAATTATGGGTAAGGACATAGTAAAGATACCTGAGAAGAAGAGATCTGAAACCCTAAAATCAAAACGAATTGATGTTGAAAAAGAGAGTAGACCGGGAAAGAGAGAATACCGCTTTGGAACATATGCGAAGTTAAGTAATCAAGAAAAGTTATAAAGCGTAAATTAAATTAAATTAAATTGAAATTAAAAACAAGATGAAAACAAATAATACAGTGTAGAATATTGCTGCTAAGGGACGTTTGGTATCTTCTCAGAAATTATATTTTATGAAATGTGATTTCTGAGAATATGATTTTTGAGAATGTGATTCTTGGAAATCTAACTTTTCAGCGTTTGGTATACATGAGAAAGTGCTAATTAAAATTCTGGGAATGTGATGATAATTTCCGAAACTACCTTTATCAAAAAAAATGTAAATTTTATTAATTTTAAAATTTTTCAATGATATTTATTATTAAAAAAAAATTTATACTAAATATTTAAAAATAATATTTTAAATTGAGTTACTTTTAGGATAAAAAATATTTATTAATAATAAAATCTTGAAATTACTCTCATGTAGTTAAAAATTAAAAGGCTCGATACGAATTAAATATTATTTAAATATTTTAATGATATTTATTATTAACAAATATTTGTACTAAATATTTAAAAATAATATTTTAATTGGTAATTTGAGTTATTTTATGATAAAAAATATTTGTTAATAATAAATTTTGAAATTACTCGCATGTAGTTAAAAAATTAAAAGACTATATGCAAATTAAATATTTTAATGATATTTATTATTAACAAACATTTGTACTAAATATTTAAAAATAATATTTTAATTGATAATTTGAGTTATTTTTATGATAAAAAATATTTGTTAATAATAAAATTTTGAAATTACTTTCATGTAGCTTTAAAGTTAAAAGGTTGTATAAAAATTAAATATTATTTAAATATTTCAATGATATTTATTATTAACAAACATTTGTACTAAATATTTAAAAATAATATTTCAATTGGTAATTTGAGTTATTTTTATGATAAAAAAATGTTTGTTAATAATAAATTTTCGAAGTTATTCTCAAGTAATTGGAAAATTAAAAAGCAGAATGCAAATTAAATATTATTTAAATATTTCAGTAATATTTATTATTAATAAATATTTGTACGAAATATTTTAAAATAATATTTCAATTGATAATTTTAACTCAAATAGAAAGAGGATAATGTTGTCTTTAACATTTTTTTAACTTTCCAACTACATGGGAAAGTTACTTTCCCACCATTTCTCATGGGAATCACATTTCAATACTTGTGGGAAAGTAACTCTCCAAGGAAAGTTACATTTTTTCACTTTCCATGGAAAGTAATTGGTGGGAATGTGATTCCCATATTTGGTATGCTAAAAACTGTTCACTTTCCCGGGAATGTAACTTTCCTTGGAGAGTTACTTTCCCACAAGCATTGGAATGTGATTCCCATGAGAAGTGGTGGGAAAGTAACTTTCCCATAGTTGGAAAGTTAAAAAAATGTTAAAGACAACATTATCCTCTTTCTATTTGAGTTAAAATTATCAATTGAAATATTATTTTAAAATATTTCGTACAAATATTTATTAATAATAAATATTACTGAAATATTTAAATAATATTTAATTTGCATTATGCTTTTTAATTTTCCAATTACTTGAGAATAACTTCGAAAATTTATTATTAACAAACATTTTTTTATCATAAAAATAACTCAAATTACCAATTGAAATATTATTTTTAAATATTTAGTACAAATGTTTGTTAATAATAAATATCATTGAAATATTTAAATAATATTTAATTTTTATACAACCTTTTAACTTTAAAACTACATGAAAGTAATTTCAAAATTTTGTTATTAACAAATATTTTTTATCATAAAAATAACTCAAATTATCAATTAAAATATTATTTTTAAATATTTAGTACAAATGTTTGTTAATAATAAATATCATTAAAATATTTAAATAATATTTAATTTGCATATAGTCTTTTAATTTTTTAACTACATGCGAGTAATTTCAAAATTTATTATTAACAAATATTTTTTATCATAAAAATAACTCAAATTACCAATTAAAATATTATTTTTAAATATTTAGTACAAATATAAGATTTTGGACTTTGAAAATTCAAAATATGATTTAATAAATATATAAGATTTTATCAAAATATATATAACTTTTAGTAAGGAAACATGATTTTGAACCTTTTATAAAAGTTTTAGACATTTGCCATATTTTTTGTTTTCTCTTTTTTTTTCCTAAATATGTTTTAACAAGAAAAATTATGAGTTAGAATAATTTTAGAGAAAAAAATTATAAAATATATATAGTTGATCTATCACTTTGCATTTTAAAAATTGAACAAAAAAAGTATAAAAATAACAAATAATGGAAAAAGAAGAAAAATTTCTTAAATATTTTGTCATCTTATTTTTTTTTCTCACTTTTTGTTGGTTTAATTTATTAACTCTTTTATAAAAGTTTTAGACATTTGCCATATTTTTTGTTTTCTCTTTTTTTTTCCTAAATATGTTTTAACAAGAAAAATTATGAGTTAGAATAATTTTAGAGAAAAAAATTATAAAATATATATAGTTGATCTATCACTTTGCATTTTAAAAATTGAACAAAAAAAGTATAAAAATAACAAATAATGGAAAAAGAAGAAAAATTTCTTAAATATTTTGTCATCTTATTTTTTTTTCTCACTTTTTGTTGGTTTAATTTATTAACTCTTTCTTTTGTTAAGTATTTTAAAAAAAATAATATAAAATTTTATCAATCTACATTTTAAAAATAAAAATTCATAACTCCCACAACATCCTGCGGAATTGTTTAGTTATAAACTATAATTGAGCTAATCCTAATTTTTAAAAATAATTAAAAAGCAATATACAACATGATTTAGAGGGTTAACACGTTTTACTTAAGTGAATTATAAAAATTAATTAATTATTAAATAAATATATGACAATCATCTAATTTATCTTACTTATAAAAATTTAAAACTTTCTTTTATATAAAATAATAATATCCAATATAAAATCACAACTATTGGACTAGGCAAAGCAAAACTAGAGGTATCACTCACCATCCAAACACCTAGACCTAAAAGATTATAGAACCCATTAAGCATGTTTTTTTAACGGGATTCACCATTATCATGTTTGTGTCAGTTACTTAGTTCTATTAACTATATTTGTATAAGTTTTTTCAAGGTATAAAATCGAAAATATTGCAGCTTAATTTTAAAAAAATAATAGGTTAAACTTTAAAAGAAAAAAAAAAATTGAAAAGCATTTTAACTTACATGTTTTAAAGGTGTTCATGGATCGAATTAGACCATGCCAGCTCGGTTGACACTTTTAAAAACTTGTCCAAATCCTAACTTACTCGGCCCATAAAAGGCTGTTTAAACCTGTTACAATTTATAATATTATTAAATATTAAAAAAAATATTTTTATATATTTTATGGATATTTTTTAATTAAATTTAAATGAAAAATTTATGGGATGAATCGAGTCAAGTTGAAGTTTAAAAAATCTTAATCAATACTTGATCCGAATCGACTAGGCATGCAGGCTGCCCAGCAGCATAGCCAATGCGTAAGTCTAATATGCTTTACATGTTATGGGTTAATAAAATGAAAGTTATTATCATTCAACTAAATTTCCTTCTCCCATTTGAAATTGCATGTCACATTATAAAATGATTTTTTTTTTTTCCAATTTTTAGTTTTATTTGGTTATTATATCACTTTTTCTTTTTCTTTCTTTCATTTACTTGTTTGAATATGAAAGTAAATAATATTTTGAAAATAAATACCTCTAAATAAAAGTTGTTCCCAATGCATTATTATGAAGACATTTTGAAAATTGAAGTCTAATTTTTTTCCCTTAATAAGGATTGATTGGAATAATTGGTCATTAGTTGATATTTTAGGGATAATTGGATAATTTATCTATCTATCTATTATAAAGCTCAAGTAGTGAGTCCGGTGTTGACATCTGTCAGCACGTTATTGATTGGCTCCTCCCTTTCAACTAAGTTGGTCCTATAAAACGACGTCGTGTCGTTCCTGTTTTCATGATTTTTTTGCTTTGTTTCTAGCCTTAACCTTCTGATGCATTAAATATCAGTGCGTAAGTCATTAAATTCTTTACGTGTTTAACAATTTAATTTAATTTAATGACGCGTTTAACAAGTCCTGCCAATTAACTTGGCTAGCATTGATAATTAAATTTAAATAAAAATAAAAAAGCTCTCGACTATGCTTGAGAAGGCGGGTAGGAGAATTCACAGCCATGGTTTCATGGCCAACCAATCGATCAAGAGTGTTTGGGAGGTAGATGACAACGAGATTGTCACTCTGTTTATTGACAATCTCAACAGTAGGGTTTGTTTTCAACTTTTGCTAGATTATTTTGGAAGGTTTGCTAGGGTTTATGATCTTTTTATATCCAAGAAGAGGCGGACAAGACGTGTAAATCTGTTTGGTTTCATCAAAGTTGTAGGCGCTGATGCAAGAAGGTTGTGCATAAAGTGTGACGGTGATACAATATTAGGACGTAGAATAGCGATTTCCAGAGCCAGATTCATGCCACAAAATAGATCTAACAAAGTGTCTATGCCCTCAACCAGGGTTCTTATCAGAAAACCTGACAATTTATCAAAGCCATCTTCTCGTGATGGAAGATCTTATGCACAGGTGGTTTTGAATAAGGCCGATGGGAAGAAGGTTCACAATAAGGGTGAGATGGTTTGTGATGTTAATGTATGTCATTCGACAGGTCTTGTGGAACAGGAGGGAGATGGGAAAAAGCTTCGAATGACAAGCCAGAGGATGGAGGTGGGTGTTAAACCAGGGAGAAGGGCTGAATAGTGGGGCTCAGGATCGCAATGCTGGTTTCATGGGTTCTCGGTCTATTGATCAGATTCTGTTATCGAAGAATATAAAAGTGGCCACGGTTTCAAAGGGAGAAGTGAAGTCTAGGGGGAAGGGGGTGGAGAACCACTCTGAAGGTAGGTCTACCACTGTTCTGAAGCAACCAGATATCTTCATGCAATCACGATCTGTTGACCATCTCTTGTGTTCGAGGAAGAAAGGGTTGGGCCTGTTTCCAACTCTAGAAGCAAGGTCATGCGGACAGAATGTCCAGGAAAGGAAGTTTAGGGCAAAAACCAACTCGAAGGGACAGAAGCAATATCACGATGCGGTTGAGAATAGGGCAGTAACGCCCTTGATAGGTCAGATGTTAAACCATGTTGAGACCAAGACTTATCTTTATCAGTCTAGGGAAGAAGTTTTCAATGGGGTCTCGGCGAGCAATTTGGATTCTGTTATGGTTAATCTCGAACTAGGTGAGGTAGTAAGAACGGATGAATGGCTTAAATTGTCTGCTGTTTGTTTGCTTCATAAACTAACCACTCCAAAACTACTAGAAGATTTCTTTCACGGACAAGGCTTCATTGGGTGTAGGGTTGCCATTATAGATCATAAAAGGGTGTTAATTTCCTTTGAGACCAAGGAGGATTTACTCATGTTCTTCAATGATGCACACAAATGGAGTAATGATAAGTTTGTTGAGGTTAGGGAATGGGAACCTATTGATGTAGCTCAGGATTACTAAGTATGGATTCGGGTCAAGAGGGTCCTTTTGTTTTATTGGAATCTGGAAATTTTCAAGGCTATAGCGGAACAATAGGGGCGTTTCATAGCGGTCGACGAGAAGACTTTATCACGAGAAAGATTTGATGTGGTTAGGATTCTTATCTCTTGTTCTAAACCCTTTATTTTTAATGGGTTGTGCTCTTGTTATTAATGGAGAAAAAGTTTTTCTACAAATATCGGGTGATTTTTCTTCAACATTGCAGTTCCCGGATAATTTCAAACAATTTTGGGAAGTCAACGAAGGTGGTGAATCGAATGCAGATAACAGATATGGCGAAGTTGAGACAGTAGTAGAAACAGCGGATTTTCGAGGTTCTCCTTCGAATCAGATAATTAGAAGCGAAAATGATGAGGAGACTGGGAACGAACAAGTAGACAAGTCAGCAGATTTCTGCAATCAACAAGATGAGAAGGCAAGACATCAGAGTGAGGTTTTGAGAGCACCGAATGGTGATAACAGACATGAGGATGTGCCGATGACAAAGTTGATGATCACACCGAGAAAAATAGGTAGGCCTAAAAAACTCTTGGGTTTGTTGACTTTGAATATTAATAATAGGAATTATTCAAGAATGAGATCTAGGAGTCTCATCAATAGTGATCTGAGAGAACAGAGGGGTAGTGTTTCTTTAAATGAAGGCCAATCAACATGGCTACAGGGACAGAAAATGGGATTACATAGCAATGGTCATGACATTGACATTATAAGAAAACAATCAGAAATGGAGGAAAAAGATGCGGAGACAACTCGTGAAAGAGAGGAAGTTTAGATGGGTTCTGAAACAAATTCGGGTGTACTTATTTTGTTATGAAGATTATTTCTTTTAATGTTAGAGGGCTAGGAACAAAGGAGAAGTTCAACAAAGTCTAATGCGACAAATTTGGTATGATGGGTACGGGTCGATGGAAATAGTAGCTTCAGAGGGCAGATCGGGCGAACTGATAACTTTTTGGGATGATAGAGTTTTTGTGGTGTCAGAGATCATTCAGAAGTTTAGATATTTGATTTTATTGGGCGAATTTACATAGAAGAATACAAAGGTGGCTATAGTTAATATCTATGGACCGAATGATGATGAGGGGAAAAGGGAATTATGGGAAGAACTTCGAAACAGGATGTCAATTTTTATAGGACCTTGGTTATTTGGAGGTGATTTCAATGCAATTCTACATATCGAGGAACATACAGGTCGACATTGCAATGTAAGAGCTATGTCTGATTTCCAGACCTTTGTTGCTCAAGCCGGGCTGATTGAGATTCCTATGAGGGGAGAAATTTTACTTGTTGTTATGTTAGGGAGAGTATGTCATGGTGCAAATTAGATCGTTTCTTATTTTCTCCGGATTTGCTGGTTAATTTTCCAGACATTTCTCTTCAGAGATTGCCTAATTTTCTATCAGACCATAATGCCATTTGCTTAATGTCAGAAAATACGGAATGGAGTCCAATACCATTATGTTTCTATGATCATTGGTTCTTGGAATATGGTTTTGACAAGGTGATATCGGATGCATGGGAGAAGGAAAAAACGGGTAGTGCATGGGGAAAGTTTCAAAATCTGAAGATGGTCATAAAAAATTGGCAAAAAAACAAAAGAAATACAATTGAGGACCGAATCAGAATAATTAAGAAAGAATTAGCGAAGATTGATGCTAGTGGGTTCAGGGAGTGGCAACAGAGGAAGACAAGGACAGCAAGATTATTTTCACTTCCAAATTGTGGAGTTTATTCAGGATGGAAAAGATGCAATGGAAACAAAAATCGAGGTTGAACTGGTTCCAATGTGGAGATAAAAACACCAAATTTTTCCATGCAACTGCAAGAATAAGGAAGAGGCACAATAATGTGGAGAAACTTGTCGCAACCTAAAAAATAACAAGTCTCATCGCGAGACATTACTCGTTAAGTGTGACATTGGGAAAAACAGAGGAAAAGACGACTTCATTCCTCTTTGAAATAAAATGAGGGTTTGAAAACAACCTCGAAAAAGAAATGGAGTCGCCACCAATCTTTTTTGGCTGGGTGTGATCGGCCACCTATTAAAACCGGTTTTGTAAAACATTTTAAAATTAATTAAAACATTTTTAAAACCAATTTCAAAGTCTGCATTTTTAAACCAGAGAAATCAAAAAAGCGGGTTCGGGAGACGGTTACGTGCGGAGAAATATTAGCACCCTCGCAACGCCCGTATAAAACGATACCTTATTAATCGTGTGTTATCTCAAATCTCGGTAAAAGTTGGTTTTAGATTTGGCATTTTAAAATAATTCCCAATTTAAAGAAAAATAATTCCATTTTTAATTGAAAAATGATCCGGAATTTATTAATTCAAAAATTTCCTATATTCCCCGATAAACTCGGCAAAATATAAAATTTTTTATTTATTTGGAATTTCTCTGAATTCATTTTCATTTTTTGAAAGAAAAATATTCCTTTATTAATGATAATTAATGATATCCTCCCCAGCAGACCCGGCAGAGAACTCATGAATTATTTTAACTCGGGAATATCTTTATTTTTATTGAAAACCATTATATTTTTTTAAAACATTTAAAAAAAAAAAACTGAATATGAACATGTATGACATGGTAAAAGATGACATAAAAAAATCTAGATGACATAGTATAATCTAAATGACATGATATAATCTAATTGACATGGTATATTTTAAATGACATAGCATAATTTAATAACATGACATGATAAAAAAACATAAAATAACATTATAATAAAATATGCATGAAAAAAAAAGGCAATGCATGAACATAATGAATCCTAAATGATATGACAAAATAAATAATGACTAAGCAAGGAGCATAGAATAACATAAAATATTCACAACCATATAACAATCAATATAACATCATGAAATATAAATCAAAACAATAACATTACCATGGAAATATTCATAGCAAAAATCATATATCATATAATATGCATGAACATGGAAAATGCAATGCATGAGAGTGTATTTTTTCCTTTAAATAAGAACATCCGTATACCTAAAAAGATATCCGACTACCTTAGGAAAAGATATTAAATCAGATTTTTCTAAATCAAAAATACTTTTTGATTAGATGAAAAACAATTTGAAAATTTTTAGATGAAAATGGCACCATGGCTGAAACCCCCTTTAAAAAGCTCTATTTTCCTAATTTTGAAAACCCGGGTTACCTCCCTTGACCCAACCTTTATAAAATCAAATTTTAGGATTAAAATGACTTAGAAATTAGCCTAGGACAGTAGCTATTGTTCTAAGTCATCCCCCTCTTAATGCCTTAACCAAAACAGAAAATTATTTTTTTTCTTGAAAACAAATATGACTTTTCTGACCAGTTTTAAAACATGATTTTTTTTACCTATTTTAAAAAATTAAAAAAAATCTGAAAATTTTTTAGGAGACTCAAAGCATATCGACCTCTATGGGAAAAATCAGCTTAATTTTTGGAGTATGGGAACTATGATCGAATTCACCAAAACAGCAAGTTATCAATTCTAAAAAAACAGCCCTGACTATTACAAGCAGTATTGAAAACCAAATTTTTTTCCCTTCTAAAAAATTTCAAAAAACTCTGAACAAATTATGAGAGACTTAGAACATGTCAAACTCTATGGGAAAAAATCAGCTTAATTTTTAGACTAAGGATGACCTACTCGAAAATTCATGAAAGATAGAACACTGGGTGAAAAAATACTTAACTAAAACACATTTTTAAACCTTTGATAAAAACGTCCAAAAATTAGAATAAAAATATCAGAGACTCCTCTAAGGTCCTATAATCAGTGGTAAAATTTTCTAAAAATTTGGACAAGGGTTGCCTAATAAAAAAAATCACAAAGTTAGAAAATCCAACTTGACAACATCTTAATTTTCCACAAGGAGGCTCATGAGAGCTTTTTTGAAATTTCATGAAAGAAAATAAAATAAAAATAACAAAATCATATGAACAAAACATGGAGGAGAACATGAAAGAAAATAGCTACCTTGCTGTAGCTTTCCAAATCAAAGAGTAGTAGGAAAATCCCTTATTTTTTCTCTTTTCTTTTTCCCCTCTCTTTTTTCTCAAGAATAGCTACAACCCTTGTAAAAAATCTGATCTCTCCTCTCCCTTAAAAAATGAAAACCCCCTCCAATTTATAGGCCAACCAAAATGCTAGGGATGTTGTCATAATATTGTCATTTTTTTCCCTAGCTAGCAAGATCCAAAGGCCACGAATCAAAGATGATAAAAATGTGAATTTGCAACCATAAGATGAAGTGATCAGCCCCTAACAATAACATCTGGCCTAAAATATGTAACCATAATGTGCTCATCCTTTCTCTTCATTCATTTGGCCACATGGCATGATCACAAAGGCTTAATCAAATAAAATTATCACCTTGCTATCCAATTTTGGCCATTGGATGAAAGAACTCAGCCAACCTTCCTCTCTTCATGGTCTGGCCGAATGTTCCTCCAAATTCCAGCTACTTCTCTATTTTTTAAATTGCAAAAATGGCCTTTTTCGATTTCTTCGGTAAAATTGCATTTTAGCCCCTAAACTTAATTAAATTGCAAAACAGACCCCAAATCCGGATTTTCTTTTTCCAATCTATTCCAAATAATATAAAATTGAGATCTGGAAGTTTTCATAATTTTTCGAGCCCGTTTCCTATTTTTCCCGGATATTTCTTTAAAAGTTTCGGTTTGGTGCCTCCCAAATTTAGCCTTTTTCAATTGAGCTCCGATTCTGGATTTTTCTTCACCAATATCTTCCAAATAATATAATATTGAGATCTGGAGGTTTTGGTAATTTTCTGAGCTCGTTTCCTATTTTTCCCGTAATTTTTCTTTTGGAATTTCAGCTTAGTGCACCCGAACTTTGCCATTTTTCAAATGAGCTCCGATTTTGGATTTTTCTTCTCCAATCTCTTCCAAATAATATAAAACTCAGATCTGGAAGTTTTGGTAATTGTTTGAGCTCGTTTCCTATTTTTCCCGGATTTATCTTCTGGAATTTCAACTTAGTGCACCCAAACTATACCATTTTTCAAATAAGCTCCGATTCCGGATTTTTCTTTGCCAATCTCTTTCAAATAATACAAAACTAAGATCTGGAGGTTTTCATAATTTTTCGAGCTCGTTTCCTATTTTTTTCAAATTTTCCAAGATTGCCCTTTAACCCCCGAAACCTCGGTTTTACTCAAAACAGGTCTGATTTCCATATTTTCTTTTTCCATTGCCTTTGTTATATATTGAATTGGATTTGGTCCAAAAATGCCCAATTTTTACGATCAAATTCTCCTCCGATTTGATTTTTCCTTTTTCCAATATCAAGAATTTTCTCGTTTTTTCATTTTCCCTCCAAGCGGCTCTTTTCTCGGAATTACTTCAAACTGAGCCTTGGGCTATCTTTGTTTACTCACTCTTCATCAATAAAAGCCTTGGGCTTTAATTTTACCGAATCGGGCCATATCTACAGTTTTTTCCAATTTCGCAAAATTCACCAAAAACCATAATTTTCGGTTTTCCTTCCAAATTGACTCTTCCTTTGGTTCTTCTTCCAATTAGCCTTTCCAATACCCGTAGTCATTGATTATATTCCATTTGAAACCTCCAACTTCGACCAATTTGATCGTTTAAGCACTTTTCCCCAAATTTACCGAATTAGGATTTTTTTTCACTGAATCTTCATAACCCATCTTCCGGACTCTATATCTCTCGTTGTAGACATTGGATTATCAAAATTCTTTCACCATTGTTCAATTAAACTTTGAATCTTGATTTTAACTGAGGGTTGACTTTTTTAGTAGTTGAATTTTTGAGGTTGACTTTTTTCGGATTTGACTTTTCATGCTTGACCTCTTAAACAAAGTCTTAGAATACCATCTGCAGGATGAGAAGAAATTTTTTGCATTCTGAAAAAGCAACAAGGAAGAAATTACCTGATTTAGGGGTCTGGACAAAATTAGGTATCTACAGCTACCCCTCTTTGGCTATTGCTGAGAATTAGGAATCAAGCAAAGATAAATAAACACTAATTTTGTCTGTTTAGTGAAATCTCATGTGAAGAAAAGAAAAGAGAGTTTTCATTTTTTCATTATTTTTTTTATTATGATTAAAAGTTGTTAATAGAAGATTTTGTCTAATTTTTGAGTTCCCTGACTAATCAAGGCTCGACTCATCTTAAGGAAACGAGTTCGATTTGCAAGAGAAGAAAATACCTTGACGGTGGTCTCGGGGCCTTATCTTGTCTTGAAAATTATGCCCGGAGTTCTTAAAAATGGTGCCTGGAGGTCTTATCCGTGATCTGGAAAATTATGCTCGGAGGTCATAAAAATGGTGCCTGGAGGTCTTATCCGTGATCTGGAAAATTGTGCCCGGAGATGACTTTAAAAATGGCGCCCGAAGGTCTTATCCATGATCTGGAAGATAGTGACTGGAGGTGAGTTTAAAAATGGTGCCCGAAGGTCTTATCCATGATTTGGAAAATTATGCCCGGAGGCAACTTTAAAAATGGTGCTCGGAGGTCTTATCCATGATCTAGAAAATTGTTCCCGGAGGCGACTTTAAAAATGGTGCCTGGAGGTCTTATCCATGATTTGGAAAATTATGCCCGGAGGTCTTAAAAATGGTGCCTGGAGGTCTTATCCATGATCTGTAAAATTGTGCCGGAAGGTCTTAAAAATGGTGCTCGGAGGTCTTATCCATGATTTGGAAAATTGTGCCCGGAGGTCTTAAAAATGGTGCCCAGAGGTCTTATACATAATTTTGGAAAATTATGCTAGGAGGCGACTTTAAAAATGGTGCCCGGAGGTCTTATCCATGATTTTGAAGAATTGTGCTCGGAGGCGACTTTAAAAATGGTGCCCAGAGGTCTTAAAAAATGGTGCCCTGAGGTCTTATCCATGATTTTGGAAAATTGTGCCCGGAGGTCTTAAAAATGGTGCCCGGAGGTCTTATCCATGATTTTAGAAAATTATGGCCGGAGGCGACTTTAAAAATGGTGCCCAGAGGTCTTATCCATGATTTGCAAGATAGTGCCCGAAGGTCTTATCCATGATTTGGAAGATAGTGCCTGGAGGTCTTAAAATATGGCGCCCGGAGGTCTTATCCATGATTTGAAAAATTGTGCCCGGATGCGACTTTAAAAATAGCGCCCGGAGGTCTTATCCATGATTTGGAAAATTATGCTTGGAGGCGACTTTAAAATGGTTCCCAGAGGTCTTATCCATGATTTGGAAGATAGTTCCCGAAGGTCTTAGAAAATGGTGCCCGAAGGTCTTATCCATGATTTGGAAGATTGTGCCCGGAAGCGACTTTAAAAATGGCGCTCGGAGGTCTTATCCATGATTTGGAAAATTGTGGCCAGAGGTGACTTTTAAAATGGTGCCCGGAGGTCTTATCCATAATTTGGAAGATAGTGCCCGGAGGTCTTATCCATTATTTGGAAGATAGTGCCCGAAGGTATTAAAAAATGGTGCCCGGATGATGCCCGGAGGTCTTATCCATGATCTGAAAAATTGTGCTCGGAGGCGACTTTAAAAATGGTACCCAGAGGTCTTATCCATGATTTTGGAAAATTGTGCCCGGAGGTCTTAAAAATGGTGCCTGGAGGTCTTATTTTTTTTTTTTTGGAAAATTATGCTCGGAGGCGACTTTAAAAATGGTGCCTAGAGGTCTTATCCATGATTTGGGAAATTATGCCCGAAGTCGACTTTAAAAGTGATGCCCGAAGGTCTTATCCATTGTAGACACCTAATTTTGTCCGGACCCCTAAATCAGGTATTTTTCTTCCTAAAATGATGTTTTAGAATGCAAAAAGTCTCTTCTCATCCTACAGGTGGCACTCCGAGACTTAGTTTGAGAAGGCAAGTACAAAAAGCCAATCTCAAAAAAGTCAACATCGAAAAAGTCAACCACTAAAAAGTCAACCCACTTTCAAAGTTCAATTGAACAATGGTGAAGGAATTTTGATAATCCGAGGTCTACAATGAAAGATAAAGAGTTCGGAAGATGGGTTACGGAGATTAAGTGGAAAGGAAACCCTAGTTCAAACAATTTGAGAAAAAGTGCTTAAACGATCCAATTGGTCGAAATTGGAGGTTCCAAATGGAAGGTAAGCAATGACTACGGGTATGGGAGAGGCCATTTGGAAGCAAAACTGAAGGAAAAGTCAATTTGAAAGAAAACCGAGAATTAGGTTTTTTGGTGGATTTTGGTGAAATTGGGAAAAATTAAAGAAATGGCCCGATTCGTTAAAACTAAAGCCCCTAATTGATGAGGAGTGAGTAAACAAGGATAGCCCAACGCTCAGTTTGAAGTAATTCCGACAAAAGAGCCGATTGGAGGAAAAACGAGGAAATTTCCGATACTGAAAAAAGGAAAAATCAAATCGGAGGGGAATTTGACCGTAAAATTTTGGCGTTTTAGGACCAACTCCAATCAATATATAACTAAAGAACAGAAGAAGAAAATCTGAAAATCGGACTTGTTTTGAGTAAAACCGAGCTTCGGAGGTAAAAGGGTAAATTTGGAAAATTCGGAAAAAATAGCAAATGAGCTCCAAAAATTACAAAAAATTCCAGATATCAATCTTAAGTCATTTGGAAGAGATTGGCAAAGAAAAATCCAGATTCGGAGCTCGTTTACAAAATGGCAAATTTCGGGCCCACTAAGTTGAAATTCCAAAAGATAAATCCCGAAAAAATAGCAAATAAGCTCAGAAAATTACCAAAACTTCAAAATCTCAATATTACATTATTTGGAAGATATTGGCGAAGAAAAATCCGGATTCGGAGCTCGTTTGCAAAATGACAAATCTCAAGCCTACTAAACTGAATTTCCAGAACATAAATCCCGAAAAAAATAGCAAATGAGGTCAAAAAATTATGAAAACTTCTAGATCTCAATTTTAAATTATTTGGAAGAGATTGGTGAAGAAAAATCCAAAATCGGGGCTCTTTTGAAAAATGGTAAAAGTTCGGGTGCACTAAAGGGCAATTTTGGAAGAAAAATTTGAGAAAAATAGCAAATGGGCTCAAAAAATTATGAAAACATCCAAAATTCAATTTTATATTATTTAGGAAGTATTAAAAAAATAAAATTTGGATTTGGAGTCCGTTTGCTATTTAATCAAGTTTGGGGGCCTAAAAGGTAATTTTACCGAAGAAACCAAAGAAGGCCTTTCTTGCAATTAAAAAAATGGAGATTGGGCTGGAAGATAAAGGGTCATTCGAACAAGCCCATAATGAGGATGAATTTTGCTGAGTTCTTGTATCCAAGGGCCAAAAGTGGATAGTAAGGTAATTATTTTTTTGATCAAGCCTTTGTAATTGTGCCACGTGGACCAATGCATGAAAAGAGAGGATGTCAACATAATGACTACATATTTTTGAATAGCTGAATTAGTTAGAGGCTGATTACTTAATCTAAGGATGGTAATTTCACATTGGAAGCATCTTGGATTAGAGGCCTTTGGATCAAAATTGGCTAGGAAAAAAATAACAACATCCCACACCCATTAGGTGACCATTCGGCTACCATAGTTAGGGAGGGGGGTTTCATTTTTCATTTGGGGTTCGTGGTTGATCAAAAGAGGGCAGTAGCTATAGTGGAGAAAAAAGAAAGGAAAAAAAAAAGAGAAAGAAAAAAGAAGGGCTTTCTTACTACTCTTTGATTTGGAAAGCTAGAGCAAGGTAGCTATGTTCTTTCATGCTCTCCTCCATACTTTGTTGATATGATTTTGTTATTTTCATGGTTATTTTTATTTTCTTTCATGAAATAAAATTATTTTTCAAAATAAGTTCCAAAAGTTTCCTATCTTAAGTTCTCATGAAAAAATCCATGAAAAACAAATTTTGTTACTTATTTCTTGTGACGGCCGAGTGGCCCTATGTTGTGCATGGTTCATGTTTGATTCTTTTCCGTGTTGGTTGTGATGTTCTAGCATGTTTTGATGTTCTAAAATTTTAAAATAGTTAAGATATGGAGCTTGTTTTCAACCTTTTTCATTTATTTTTGTTGATTTTATCATTTTGTTTCCAAATCTACTTACTTTGTTTGCCATTTTTAATTTTCTGTTTTCAACTTGTTAAGTTGTTCATGCTTTTTATATTGCCATGCTAAGTGTTTGTGTATATGTCTAGCTACATATTTGCATTTGCATCATGTTTGTTTAGTCTAGCATGTTTTCTTCTGAGTTTTGCATATACTATACCATGTCTTTGTATTAATGTCATGCTAGGATTTCATTATTTAGAAACATGACCATTTGGCTACCCCTTTGATTCTTGCCTTGTGTGTGCATTTTCATCTTGTTAGTTGACATGCTTGCATTTCTATGCCATGATTTTGTGTATGTGATTTATATTGCCATGTGTTTGTATTATTGCCATGCATTTTCATTAGGTCTAGGTCTCATTTGCATTGCCATGCATTTCATGCATGTTTAGGTTTAGGTTGCATTTATTGCCATGCAAGTTCATGTTAAGTCTAGGTCACATTCTTTATGCCATGCATTTTCTATGTCATTTAGGCCTTAAATCATGCATTTCATACATTTAACTTGCTTTTTGTTCATGCATCTCATATCATACCACTTGATTTTTGACTTGAGCCAATCAATGGCTCAAAGCCAAGCTCATATGAGCATGATTGTGGAAAATTAAGAAGTTGTCAAGTTGGAATTTCTATCTTTGTGATTTTTTTTTTCATTAGGCAATCCTTGTCCAAATTTTTAGAAATTTTAACTACTGTTTGTAGGTCCTTAGAGGAGTCTCCAATATTTTTATTTTGATTTTTGAATGATTTTATCAAAGGATTAAAAATGTTTTTTGGCAAATAGTTTTCACCTAGTGTTTTGCCTTTCGTGATTTTTCTTGTAGGCCATCCTTAGTCTAAAAATTAAGCCAATTTTTTCCCATAGATTTCGACATGTTTTGAGTGTCCCATATTTGTTTCAAATTTTTTTGAAATATTAAAAATAGGTTAAAAAATCACGATTTAAAACTGGAAAGTAAAGTCAGATTTGATTTCAAAGAAAAAATAATTTTCTGTTTTGGATAAAGCATTAAGAGGGGGCTGATTAGGAACCTTAGCTACTGTCCTAGGTTGATTTCTAAGCCATTTTAATCTTAAAAAATGATTTTATAAAGCTCGGATCAAGGGTGGTCAAGTTTGAGTTTTCAAAGTTAGGAAAATAAAGCCATTTTCAAAAAGGATTTTGGCCATGTATTATTTTTCATCCAAGATTTTCAAAATTGTTTTCAAACCAATCACAAAGTTATTTTTATTTTAGAAAATTTAATTTGATGTCTTTTCCTAAGGTAGTCGGATATCTTTTTAGGTATACGGATTTCCTTATTAAAAGGAAAAAAAATACATTTTCATGCATTGCATTTTCCATGTTCATGCATACTATATAATATATGATTTTTGCTATGAATATTTCTATGATAATGTCATTATTTTGAATTTTATTTCATGGTGTTCTATTGTTTGTTATATGGTTGTGAATATTCTATGTTATCCTATGCTTTTTATTTAGTCATTTATTTTTGTCACATCATTTAGGATTTATTATGTTCATACGTTATTATTTTTATTTTCATGCATATTTCATGATAATATTTTTTTATGTCTCATATCATTTCATGTCATTTAGATTATATTATGTTATTTTTCATTTAAAATATGCCATGTCATTTAGGTTATATTATTTCATTTAGAATATATTATGTCACTTAGGTCATATCACTTCATTTAGAATATATTATGTCACTTAGGTTATACTATGTCATTTAGAATATATTATGACACTTAGGTTATATCATTTCATTTAGATTATTTCATGTCATTTAGATTATACTATGTCACACATATTTATATTCATATATTTTTTAAAATGTTTTGAAAAGATAATGGTTTTCAAGTAAAATAAAGTTATTTCCGAGTTAAAATAATTCATGAGTTCTCTGCCGGGTTTGCTGGGAAGGATATCATCAATTATCATTAATAAAGGAATATCTTTCTTTCAAAAAACGAGAATGATTTAGAAAATTTTCCAAATAAATAAAAATTTCTATATTTTGCCGATTTTGTCGGGGTATATAGAAAAATTTTGAATTAATAAATTCCGGGTCATTTTCAATTAAAATGAAATTATTTTTCTTAAAATTGGGAATTAATTTGAAATACCAAATTTAAAAACGACTTTTTATTGAGACTTGAGATAACACACGATTAATAAGGTACCGTTTTATATGGGCGTTGTGGGGGTGCTAATCCTTCCCCGCACGTAACCGAGTCCCGAACCCGCTTCTTTGATTTCTCTGGTTTAAAAACGCAGACTTGAATTGGTTTTAAAAATGTTTTAATTAATTTAAAAATGTTTTACAAAAACCGGTTTTAATAGGTGACCGATCACACCTAGCCAAAAAGATTGGTGGTGAATCCATGTCTTTTTCGAGGTTATTTTCAAACCCTCATTTTATTTCTAGAGAAATTAAGTCGTCTTTTCCTCTATTTTTTTTTTAAATGTCACACTTAACGAAAAAAGTCTCGCGATGAGACTTGTTATTTTTTAGGTTGCGATAGCTTGGCGACTCCACTGGGGACTTTAGAGAGGTAGGCCTAGAATTAATCGTGTGTTATCAAAGTCTCGATTTTGTTGGTTTAATTGGTATTTAATTTTAATTCCCATATTTTTTAAATAATAAGGATAATTTTGAAAATAATAAAAATGTTTTGAATATGTCCATACTCATGTACTTGCATTTTATTATTGTTCTCTAATTATTTAGTGTTGTATATTACAATTGCTTGTTAATTAATGTGTTACACTATTCTTGAATGTTCTTTTAATAAATTGCTAGGGCATTTAAAATAAGGATTGTAGAATAGGTGGTGAAAGATTTGTTTTGTTCCTCCACACATATTGCACTTGCATTTGCATAACATGAACTCTCTACCCGGGTTTCATCCTTTTAAGTGGGAGTAAAGTAACTACGCCTTCGTGATGATCCTCCGCATGGGCTAGTGAAACACTTATGGAGTATAAAGTACCTAAGCTTTCGTGATGATCCTCCGTATGGGCATAGGAAAATATACTCTAACGAATTGAACCCGCTTTTATCGGGGTGTCTTACTAGCCTTCATAGGTGACAGTG
This sequence comes from Fremontodendron californicum, assembly GCA_030761205.1. Taxonomy (NCBI): domain Eukaryota; kingdom Viridiplantae; phylum Streptophyta; class Magnoliopsida; order Malvales; family Malvaceae; genus Fremontodendron; species Fremontodendron californicum. Next base: position 6,006,346 of record JAULJL010000028.1, read on the forward strand.
AGGAACAATTTGGGACCTTTTAGAACTTCGTTCACCCACATACAGTGAACCATAGAGCCAACATAGGTGAAGTCCTGCCGAATTTTTGATAGATATACCAAAGTTAGGAACACATGGAGGGACATTTCTAACCTTTTGTTACCTATTTTAATTCTGAATCGGGCAACGATTTACGTACATTGCCCGTAATAAATGTGATAATCTGCCCCAAAGGCACAGTGATGCCTATATAAGTTGATATTGTTGGGGCACATGTTCATTAACTTTTTCACTTTGCATTGATGATTTTACCCTTTTACTTGCTTTGTTTCTTTTTGCCACACATCATTTGTAATAATACCAAAACCTAGTGTTTTTAGGTTGTTTTGAAAATCCTTTTTATACCTTAACCTTTTTAGATATTTCTAAAAAAGGAAAAAAAGAGTTTTTATATAAAAAAAATTTCTTTGAAAAAAAGAATAAACAATGATATTAGGATCTTCTTCTCCTTGATCTTTTCATTGGCATTTTTGCATAACATTCATATTATTTGAGAATTGTAAATATAAAAATTCTTTTTCAAGCATTTTGCATTTTGCACATTCCATGCATATGTGAATAGAGCATGTACATTTATTGTTGTATGTTTGATCTCATTCTTTTCAATAAATGGATGGTGATAATAATTTCATTCGATGTTTTTCATAAACAATCATTGGTAGAATAAGAATTGTAGAATGATATTGTTGAATGAATATTTGGACCTTATACCATAGTAGGATCCACTACCTCGAAATTCTTTTGACAAATAATATGTTGATTTTTCATGGAGAAAACATGTTTAAAAAAATCATAGATTAAATTTGAAGGCAAATCTTGCATAATGAGATTTTTGAATAATCAAGATTTGGTCTCACCAATTTCGTGTAATTACTGATTAATTTTTTACATATACCTTTGTGTTAATTCATTTATTCTTTACATATATCATTTTGACATCATGTTACAGTCATAGCATGCATGCTCATTCATTATAGAATACATTTATGACATGTATGGTCATTATCTGTATATACTCATGTATCAATTTACTTATTCTTTACATGCATCATGTTAGCATCAGGTCGCATTCATGACAAACATAGTCAGCATGATTTTTCTGTATATGTTCATGAATTAATTCACTTATTACATGCATCATGTTAGCATCAGGTCGCATTCATGACAAATATAGTCAGCATGATTTTCTGTATATGTTCATGCATTAATTTGTTTACTCTTTACATGAATTGTTTTGTTTATAAAAATCATGTTGACTTCGGGTTGCATTTATGGCATACATAGTCATCATGATATGCTTATGCATTATATAAATCATATTAACATCAGGATGCATTCATGACACACATGGTCAGCATGATTTTCTTTGTATATACTCTCTGTCAATCATTCATTATTTACATGCATCATAATTGATATCGTGTTGCATTCATAGTGTATATGATCATTCATTGGGAAATACATCTGAAATATACATAGTCATTCATTGCATATATCCATGCGTTGATTTGTTTATTCTTTGTTGGCATCATGTTGGCATCGTGATTGCATTTATTACATATATGGTCAGCATGTTTCCACTATACATGTCCATACATCATATTGTTTAGGCTTCACGTGCATCAAATTGCATTCATGGCTCATTCATCATGACACACACTTGGGACGATAAAACAGAAGTTGACTTGGTTTTAAGAGTCTTTGAAAAAAAATTCCATTTCAAATCAGAGGTATAAGAAGTACTAAGTACCTTTTTAATACAAGCTAGAGCTATGGAGAATGAACAAGCTGCCCGAATGGAAAGAATGGAAAGGGCACAGGAAGAATTGCGAGAAAAGTTGGCAAAATCTCAAGCAGAATCTAGAGATCAGATGACTAACTTGATGGAGCTGATGTCCGCCGTAATAAAGGGAAAAAGATACACTGGAAATTTGACCGCCAAAGAAGGGCCAGAGGCATAAAAGGATCAGATTGAGGTCATGATGTTGGATGGCCAAAACAAAGTTAATTCCAGCAACATCCTTAACTTAGATGATCCAGCTGAACAGGAAAAGTTGAAAATGGTTGAGTCGAATAGGGCTGAGTTGACAGATTCCCAAAGGAAGTATCAGCTGCTAGAGGAAAGGCTTCGGGCAGTAAAAAATACAGATGTATTTGGGAGTGTAGATGCGAAAGAACGTTGCTTGGTCCCCGATTTAGTCATTCCTCCTAAATTCAAGGTCCCCGACTTTGAGAAATATGATGGGACAACCGATCAGCCCATATCACTATATTCTGTCTAAAGATGACAGGTCATATAGATAATGATAAGCTTTTGATTCACTGTTTTCAGGATACCCTCAGCGGGTCTGCAATTAGGTGGTATAGTCAGTTGAGAAAGGATCAGATTCGCTCTTGGAATGATCTGGCTAGGGCTTTTCTAAGTCAGTATAAGCATATGACCGATAGGCATCTGACCGTCTTACCTTGCAAAATATGGAGAAAAGAGCTACTGAGAGCTTCAAAGAGTATGCTCAGAGGTGAAGGAACATGGCCACCCAAGTACAACCACCTTTGACTCAGAAAGAAATCACTGTCCTTTTTGTGAATACACTATGAGCCTCGTATTATGATAGACTCGTCGGCAATGCCACAAAGAGTTTTGCGGATATGGTAATCTCAAGGGAGATGATTGAGAATGCTATCAAGGATGGGAAACTTGAAGGAGAAAGAACATTCAATACCAAGAGAAATGGGGATCTGAAAAGAAAAAAGAAGATACCCAAGTCGTGGAAGGCTTTGCCCCACCTCTCCAATTCTCCTTGTATCAGCCCTTCTACCCTACCCTGAACAACGTCCCTTAAGGTTCTTGTCCTTACCAACCAATGCCTGCAACCGCGCCAACATTTACATCTATCTATCAATCAAACACCCTTGGGAATAATCGAAGAGGACATAAAAAGCGAGAAAGAAATCAGGTGGACCCGATTCCTATGTCATACAGTGAGCTACTACCTCAACTTATCCAAAATCACCCTGTGAAACCCATGCAATTAGAGCCTCTGAAGCCACCTTATCCGAGCTGGTATGATGCTAATAAGTGTTGCGATTATCATTTTTACAATCAAGGTCACTCAACAGAGAACTGCCCCGCTTTGAAGTACAAGGTCAGGGATCTCATCAAGGATGGTTCGATAAGTTTTGAAATTGGGAAAGGCAAGTGTCACAAGAAACATGGTGCATAATCATATTAGGATTTCTGATGCATGTAGTTCTACACGCTTTGATGATGAAAGCACTTGTCTCATGTTGACATCTACATGAAATAAATAAATTTTGAATTTAAATGTTTTGTGTTCATTATATTTTAGCACTCATTTGAATTTGCCAAAAAAAATGAAACTTTAAGAAAATTTGTGGTAAACAATAATAAGGGGTTTTTATATGAAGCAATGAACAGTCTCGAGAATATTGATGATCATTGTTAGAAATGACCCAATACCTTCCCTCTCTATTTTAGGCTTTCCTATGCCTAAACCCTTTGAACCAAGACCACTTGAAAGACCTAATGCTTGAAGGAATATGAATAAACTAAACTTCATAAGCCATTGTCATTGTAGAATAAGCAAAGATGTAGATCCTATTCTAGGATATGAACAAAGGAACGAACTTTTTGAAAAATTTTCGAACTCCTTGAAATTCAAACAAATGAGACATTCTTTCAATAATCTAGATCATGGTAATACGATGTGTGTCAAAGTTGCACTAAAACCATTCACATCCTTTCCGATGACCACAAAACATCAATTGCCCAAACATCACTTCATGATTGATACCTCGGGGCACAATGACCAAACCAGATTATCCCACATCCTAGAGAAAACCTATTTTTGGGTAATATTTTCCTTGGCACTTCAAACAAACCCAAGATTGAAAATCAGCATTTTCATTATAAACTTAGACTTACGATGTTCCTCGTAATGATACAAATTCCCAAAGTTGATCAAATTGGGGCATCATATGTAGAAATGATGGATACATGGTGAATAAGGATGGAATTAATGCCTGAATCATTGGGGGCATGTGAAAAAAGAAGAATTTTTTTGTGATATCATGCATATGAGAATTCGGATGATTCTGAAGTGCAAAATGAAATTTTGATTATCTATTTCCCCTGGGGATTGCTTTTCAATAAGAATATTTGTGCTTGATATGAGAAATGGCCATTTTTCATATCCCTCTCGTAAAAAAGAAATTATCCATAGTCATCCATTTTGAGCCGAAAAAATTCTTTCTTCTTTGAACCTCGATCAAGGATCACCCTTTACACTGGGGGGCAAATGTGAGGAAAGATCTTCTTAAAGATCATTGAGAAATGAGTTCGAAGACAGATACAAAGCAAATTGAGCTCCCAAAATAAATAAGGGCTCACTCTGTCGAAATGAAAAAAGAAAAAGAAATTAAGGAAAAACAAAACACAAAAAAAAATGTTTGAAAAATGATGGCGAAATGGAAGCCAAAAGCAAAGAAGAAAAGAAGCAAAGTCAAAGAAGAAGGAAAGAAAAGTCCAAAAGAGACAAATGCTTCAAAAAGGAATCCTCCTCAAGAAATGATCCTTGATCTGATTACCCTCAAACACATATTTTAGACCTATTTATCCTTTCTTTCTGAACCCCGAGCCATGGCCTACATTACATGGTTTAAAAGTCTATTTTTATCAAGCATAAATATTTAACTTATAGGGTTTTTCCTCAGATTTATCCCATATCATCGAATTATCATTTCACTATAGAAGAATTTAGAATTCTCAAGTGCATGGAAGAACAACAACAAAAAAAGAAAGGAAAAATGGAAAGAACGGGACTCTAGGGCGAAAACCCAAAAATGGGCGGTCTAGAGTAAAATGGAAATTTTTGATGCCATCTATGTTAGTGCCGAGATGACAAAAGGGAAGGTCATCTTGAAGAAATCGAGGAACATCTTGGAATTCCTGAACCTCCTAAACTGTCAACTCTCATTTGGAGGATTGATTTCAAAAATTGAGACTTTTTCCCTCTAAAATCAACTTTTCATTTTAAACATCCTGGCCAATCTTGACACTTGTCAAAATGCCTTGATATGGAAACTAAAAAAATATCGAATTTGTTTGGTTCTCAATGAATTCATGATTTATAAAGCCTATTCCATTTGTGAGCCTAGAAGGGACATACATTTTTGTTGTGAAGATTTTTCGATCAACCAAAATCTTGTTATACCAAGCCTTGCCAATTCAAATTGAAAAATTCAGATTGACACTTAGGGATATTTCTAACAGTGATCATTAGTCTTCAAAAGATTCGTACATCATACCCTGTGGGGTTAATATTTTTGGCTCAGAAGTTTTCATTAAATGAACAAAATTGTTTTTCAAAAAGGGAAAATAAAAATATTTTTGAAATACCCATTTTTTATGTTGACATGAGATAAGGGTTTTTCTAACCCAAAAGTATGGAACTACTAGGGTTAACCTTGGCTTCCAAATATGAGTAGAAGAAATAGAACTCGGCAAGCAGACTTCTGTCAATAAAAGTTTGAAAACTGTTGGGGCAAAGAGAATAGCCAGAGCTTGAAAAATGAATTGAAGATATACTCTGTTTTGGAGATGAAAAATGAATTGGAAAGACTAAGCCAAAGTCTAGAAAAATGATCGGGGGCATCACTCGTAAGCACACATCTCTTTATTGAGCTTTGTATCTGCACAACATCAAGAAGCATTTGCATTAACCCAAGACATTTGCATTTGCACCATGAAGCATTTGTATCTTATTCAACATCTGCATCTGCATCTGCATCAAGAAGCATTTGCATCAATCTAAGCAATTTGCATGCACACCATGAAGCATTTGCATCTTATTCAACATCTGCATTTGTATCAAGAAATATTTGCATCAATTTAAGCCATTTGCATTTGCACTATGAAGCATCTGCATCATGAAGCATTTGCATCCTCTCTCAAAAGCTTTCGAGTATAATTTTACAAATTTTAAGAAAATGAACAAGCCTTTGGTGGTGATAGCCAAAGCTTCTGGAGGAGATACCCATAATTTTACAAATTTTAAAAGTGAGCAAGTCTTCGGTAGTGATAGCTGAAGCTTCTGGTGGAGATATCCAGAATTTTACAATTTTAAAAGTGAGCAAGTGTTCGGTAGCTGAAGCTTTCGGAGGAGATTCCCAGAATTTTACAAATTTTAAAAGTGAAAAAGTCTTCGATATTGATAGCTAAAACTTCTGGAGGAGATACCCAGAATTTTACAAATTTTAAAAGCGAGAAAGTCTTCGGTAGTGATAGCTGAAGCTTCTGGTGGAGATATCCAGAATTTTACAAATTTTAAAAGTGAGCAAGTTTTCGGTAGTGATAGCTGAAGCTTTTGGAGGAGATACCCAGAATTTTACAAATTTTAAAAGTGAGCAAGTCTTCGGTGGTGATAGCTGAAGCTTTTGGTGGAGATACCCAGAATTTTACAAATTTTAAAAGTAAGCAAGTCTTCGGTGGTGATAGCTGAAGATACCCAGAATTTTACAAATTTTAAAAGTGAGCAAGTCTTTGGTGGTGATAGCTGAAGCTTCTGGTTGAGATATCCAGAATTTTACAAATTTTAAAAGTGAGCAAGTCTTCGGTGGTGATAGCTAAAGCTTCTGGTGGAGATATCCAGATTTTACAATTATAAAAGTGAACAAGTTTTCGGTGGTGATAGCTGAAGCTTTTGGAGGAGATATCCACAGTTTTACAGTTTTAAAAATGAGCAAGTCTTCGGTGGCGATAGCTAAAGCCTCTGGTGGAGATATCCAGAATTTTACAGTTTTAAAAATAAGTAAGTCTTTGGTGGTGATAGCAGAAGCTTCTGGAGGAGATCCCAGAATTTAAACACAGCTGAGCACAAGACAGGATAAGACCCCAAGACCAACGTCGAGGTCTTTTCTTCTCTTGCAAATCGAACTCGTTTCCTTAAGATTGATCGAGCCTTGATTAGTCAGGGAACTCAATTTAAGGACAAAATCTTCAATTTAAAGCTTTTAATAATAAAAAAAATGAAAAAATAATGAAAAAATAATTTCCCTCTCATTTTCTTCACATGTGGTTTCACTAACCGGACAAAATTAGTGTTTGTTTATCTTTGCCTGATTCCTGATTCTCGGCAATAGCCAAAAGCTGTAGACACCTAATTTTGTCCGGACTCCTAAATTAGGTATTTTTCTTCCTAAAATGATGTTTTAGAATGCAAAAAGTCTCTTCTCAACCTGCAGGTGGCACTCCGAGACTTAGTTTAAGAAGGCAAGCAAAAAACATCAATCTCAAAAAAGTCAACCCTAAAAAAGTCAACTCTAAAAATTCAACCACTGAAAAGTCAAGATTCAAATTTCAATTGAAAAATGGTGAAGGAATTTTGATAATCCGAGGTCTATAATGAAAGATATGGAGTTTGGAAGATGGGTTACGGAGATTTAGTGGAAAGGAAACCCTAGTTCAAAAAATTTGAGAAAAAGTCTTAAACGATCAAATTGGTCGAAATTGGAGGTTCCAAATGGAAGATAAACAATGACTACGGGTAAGGGAGAGGCCCTTTGGAAGCAAAACTGAAGGAAAAGTCAATTTGGAAGAAAACCGAGAATTAGGTTTTTGGTGAAATTAGGGAAAATTGCAGAAATGGCCCAATTCGGTAAAACTAAAGCCCCTAATTAATGAGGAGTGAGTAAATAAGGATTGCCCAAGGCTCTGTTTGAAGAAATTCTGAGAAAAAAGCCGATTGGAGGAAAAATGAGGAAATTCCTGATACTGAAAAAAGGAAAAATCAAATCGGAGGGGAATTTGATCGTAAAAATTGGGTGTTTTCGGACCAACTCCAATTCAATATATAACAAAAGCATAAAAGAAGAAAATCTAGGAATCAGACTTGTTTTGAGTAAAACCAAGCTTCAGAGGTAAAAGGGCAAATTTGGAAAATTCAGGAAAAATAGCAAATGAGCTCCAAAAATTACCAAAACTTCCAGATCTCAATCTTAAATCATTTGGAAGAGATTGGCAAAGAAAAATCTAGATTCGGAGCTCGTTTGCAAAATGGCAAATTTCTGGCCCACTTAGCTGAAATTCCAGAAGATAAATCTCGAAAAAATAGTAAATGAGCTCGGAAAATTACCAAAACTTCCAGATCTCAATCTTAAATTATTTGGAAGAGATTGGCGAAGAAAAATCCAGATTCGGAGCTCGTTTGCAAAATGGCAAATCTTGAGCCCACTAACTTGTAATTCTAGAAGATAAATCCCGAAAAAATAGCAAATGAGCTCGAAAAATTATGAAAACTTCCAGATCTCAATTTTAAATTATTTGGAAGAGATTGGTGAAGAAAAATCCAGAAGCGGAGCTCGTTTGAAAAATGGTAAAAGTTCGGGTGCACTAAGGGCAATTTTGGAAGAAAAATTCAAGAAAAATAGCAAATGGGCTCGAAAAATTATGAAAACTTTCAGAATTAAATTTTATATTATTTAGAAAGTATTAAAAAAATAAAATTTGGATTCCTTTTTCTATTTAATCAAGTTTGGAGGCCTAAAATGTAATTTTACCGAAGAAAGCCTGTCTTGTAATTAAAAAAATGGAGATTGGGCTGGAATATAAAGGGCCATTCGGCCAAGCCCATAATGAGGATGAATTTTTCTGAGTTCTTGTATCCAAGGGCCAAAAGTGGATAGTAAGGTAGTTATTTTTTTGATCAAGTCTTTGTAATTGTTCCACATGGACCAATGCATGAAGAAGGAGGATATCAACATAATGACTACATATTTTTGAATAGCTGAATTAGTTAGAGGCTGATTACTTAATCTAAGGATGGTAATTTCACATTTGAAGCATCTTGGATTAGGGGCCTTTGGATCAAAATTGGCTAGGAAAAAAATGACAACATCCTACACCCATTAGGTGACCATTCGACTACCATAGTTAGGGAGAGGGGTTTCTTTTTTCATTTGGGGTTCTTGGCTGATCAAAAGAGGGCAGTAGCTATAGTGGAGAAAAAAGAAAGGAAAAAAAAAAAGAGAAAGAAAAAAGAAAGGTTTTCTTACTACTCTTTGATTTGGAAAGCTAAAGCAATGTAGCTATGTTCTTTCATGCTCTCCTCCATACTTTGTTGATATGATTTTGTTATTTCATGGCTATTTTTATTTTCTTTCATGAAATAAAATTGTTTTTCAAAATGAGTTCCAAAAGGTTCCTATCTTAAGTTCTCATGAAAAAATCAAAGAAAAACAAATTTTGTTACTTATTTCTTGTGATGGCCGAATGGCCTTATGTTGTGCATGGTTTGTTTTGATTCTTTTTCCGTGTTGGTTGTGATGTTCTAGCATGTTTTGATGTTCTAAATTTTTAAAATAGTTAAGATATGGAGCTTGTTTTCAACTTTTTCATTTATTTTTGTTGATTTTATCATTTTGTTTCCAAATCTACTTGCTTTGTTTGCCATTTTTAATTTTCTATTTTCAAATTTTAAAGTTGTTCATGCTTTTTATATTGCCATGCTAAGTGTTTGTGTTTATGTCTAGTTACATATTTGCATTTTTGTCATGTTTGTTTAGTCTAGCATGCTTCCTTTTGAGTTTTGCATATACTATACCATGTGTTTGTATTAATGTCATGCTAGGATTTCATCATTTAGAAACATGACCATTCGGCTACCCCTTTGATTCTTGCCTTGTGTGTGTATTTTCATCTTGTTAGTTGACATGCTTGCATTTCTATGCCATGATTTTGTGTATTTGATTTATATTGCCATATGTTTGTGTTATTGCCATGCATTTTCATTAGGTCTAGGTCTCATTTGCATTGCCATGCATTTCAGGCATGTTTAGGTCTAGGTTGCATTTATTGCCATGCAAGTTCATGTTAAGTCCAGGTCACATTCTTTATGCCATGCATTTTCTATGTCATTTAGGCCTTAAATCATGCATTTCATAAATTTAACTTACTGTTTGTTCATGCATCTCATATCATACCACTTGATTTTTGACTTGAGCCAATCAATGGCTCAAAGCCAAGCTCATATGAGCATGCTTGTGGAAAATTAAGAAGTTGTCAAGTTGGAATTTCTACCTTTGTGATTTTTTTTCATTAGGCAATTCTTGTCCAAATTTTTAGAAAATTTAGCTACTGTTTTTAGGTCCTTAGAGGAGTCTCCAATATTTTTATTTTGATTTTTGAATGATTTTATCAAAGGATTAAAAGTATTTTTTGGCAAAACAGTTTTCACCCAGTGTTCTGCCTTTTGTGATTTTTCTGGTAAGTCATCCTTAGTCTAAAAATTAAGCCAATTTGTTTTCATAGATTTTGACATGTTCTGAGTCTGCCATAAGTTTTTCAGATTTTTTTGAAATATTAAAAATAGGTTAAAAAATCACATTTTAAAACTAGACAGTAAAGTCAAATTTGATTTCAAGGGAAAAATAATTTTCTGTTTTGGCGAAGGCATTAAGAGGGGGCTGATTAGGAACCTTAGCTACTGTCCTAGGTTGATTTCTAAGCCATTTTAATCTTAAAAAATGATTTTATAAAGCTCGGGTCAAGGGTGGTCAAGTCTGAGTTTTCAAAGTTAGGAAAATAGAGCCATTTTCAAAAGGGATTTCGGCCATGTATTATTTTTCATCCAAGATTTTCAAAATTGTTTTCAACCAATCACAAAGTATTTTTGATTTTAGAAAATTTAATTTGATGTCTTTTCCTAAGATAGTCAGATATCTTTTTAGGTATATGGATTTCCTTATTAAAAGAAAAAAATACACTTTCATGCATTGCATTTTTCATGTTCATGCATTGCATTTTTCATGTTCATGCATACTATATAATATATGATTTTTGCTATGAATATTTCTATGATAATGTCATTATTTTGATTTATATTTTATGGTGTTCTATTGTTTGTTATATGGTTGTGAATATTCTATGTTATCCTATGCTTTTTATTTAGTCATTTATTTTTGTCACATCATTTAGGATTTATTATGTTCATGATTTATTATTTTTATTTTTATGCATATTTCATGATAATATTATTTTATGTCTCATATCATTTAGATTATATTATGTCATTTAGAATATGCCATGTCATTTAGGTTATATTATTTCATTTAGAATATATTATGTCACTTAGGTCATATCATTTCATGTAGAATATATCATGTCACTTAGGACATATCATTTCATTTAGAATATATTATGTCAATTAGGTTATACCATGTCATTTAGAATATATTATGACACTTAGGTTATATCATTTTTTAGATTATTTAATGTCATTTAGATTATACTATGTCACATATATTCATTTTTTTTTTTAAAATGTTTTGAAAAGATAATCGTTTTCAAATAAAATAAAGTTATTCCCGATTCAAATAATTCATGAGTTCTCTGCCGGGTTTGCTGGGGAGAATATCATCAATTATCATTAATAAAGGAATATCTTTGTTTCAAAAAACGAGAATGATTCAGAAAATTTTCCAAATAAATAAAAATTTCTATATTTTGCCGATTTTGTCGGGGAATATAGGAAAATTTTGAATTAATAAATTCTAGGTCATTTTCAATTAAAATGGAATTATTTATCTTAAAATTGAGAATTAATTTGAAATACCAAATTTAAAATTGACTTTTTATCGAGACTTGAGATAACACACGATTAATAAAGTACCGTTTTATACGGGCGTTGTGGGGGTGCTAATCCTTCCCCGCACGTAACCGAGTCCCGAACCCGCTTCTTTGATTTCTCTGGTTTAAAAACGTAGACTTGAAATTGGTTTTAAAAATAAATATTTTAATTAATTTTAAAATGTTTTACAAAAACCCGTTTTAATAGATGCCCGATCACACCTAGCCAAAAAGATTGGTGGCGACTCCATGTCTTTTTCGAGGTTATTTTCAAACTTAATCTCAACTTCTCACGTGGGATACTCTCATGATTTTCACTCTTTAAAGTAGTGGTAAAGTGTTTACACTCAATCAATCTCATGAAAACAGTCCTACCATATGCTTGCTTGTCCACCTATTCTCCACTATTTAGATCATACAACTACATGAATTTAGAGGTCTTTATTCAAGGTTGTAATGGGGCCAAGGGGTTGTAATATGGTTAAAGTTAAAAGATAAAGGATATCACAAAGGTTCCAAAGACTTTATAGAATTTAGAGACATAATCAGATTTATGCAAATAAAACTTTCTCAATATTTCTTAGAAGCACATAATAACATAGGCTAAATTTTCATGTTGAGCCTTTGCTTCATTCTAACTAACTTTGTAACATCTTTTCTTTAACCAAAATCTCAAGAGTTTATTCATTTTTTTTCCAATATGGGAAAATATTTTGACAATGTTTGCTTTCTTTTTCTCTTGACTTTTGCCTTTCTCATTCCCGCACACTTATTTCTTGTTTCTAACCCAAATTTTCAATAGATATCCCTTGCTTATGAAATATGTCTCAAAACATTCAATCCATCTTTAGAACAAGGGTAAAGATATAAATATGTTTAGGTTAGGTGTAAGATGTGGTTATCAAAAAAATAGCTTATTCAATGTAGGCTCAAATCGGCTCATTAGTGGAGATGTTCTCTTGAAACATCAATAGGGGATGGCTTATTTGGCCTTGGTATCCTAATGCCTTTATCATATCCATGTTGACATATATATATATATATATATATATATATATATATATATATCAATATAGTCTCAAATGATTTAAAGCAAGTTCTAGAGAAACATATTATCATAAGAGCATACAAGAAAGAAATTGGATTGATATGTATAATGCATCAATCATATAGGCTCAAAACTCACAAGGATGTTTATACAAGTCAGATTTAAGTCTAAACATGCTTCTTTCTCAATCATCATATCATATTAACATTGGATCATAAAAAATGATATTAAGCTCAATTCTCATGAAAAATCTTCTCACTAATAAACTAGTTTTAGACCTATACAATTCATATCTCATCATTGTATTGAATAGAACTAGCAACATACTAAAAGAAAATAAAGAGTCAAAGCAAACCAAAACAAATTAAATAAAGGAAATCCTAAATTCTTCCCCCCACACTTAATTCTTACATTGTCCTCAATGTAATGCTATTATCCCAAATGAAATAATCATGTGTAAGAGAAAAGAACTAATAAAAAAAAAACATAACTAAGGAAAATAATAAAAGATAGAATGATGGAGCGTAAGAAGTAGCAAATCTGTTTATGATGTGTGCTACCCGTCCTTTTGGGTTGCCTCCCATGACGCGCTTGGTTTGTTGTCCTCAGCCTGACTTGGACTCATGCTACAACATCTTTTACCACTTCTTGGCTTTTTTGGATCTTTAAGCTTACGACTTTTTCTCGTTCTAATTTTGATGCAGCCTTGCTATTTAACTCAAATAGTTTCTGCTGCAATGAATCAAACATGTTAATTGAAAAACAAGAATGGCTATTACTTGGATACCTCGCCTCTTCAAAAATATCGAAGCGTATAATCTTATCATCAAACTCCATGGTGAGGGTGCCATCATGTACATCAATCTTTGTCTTGACTGTTTTTAAGAATGATCTTCCTAGTAAAATAGGTGTTGGATTTGAAGACATCTCATCTTCCATATCCATAATATAAAAATTTGTTGGGAAGACCAACTCATTAACCTACACTAAACATCTTCTACAACTCCATTTGGATAAGTATTAGAACGATTAGCAAGTTGTATAATAACACCAGTTTCCTTTAATGGTCCTAGATTCGATGAAGCATAAATTGAATATGGCATAACATTAATAGATGCTCCTAAATCTAGCATAGCACGTCCAAATCGAGTGTTACCTATCTTACAAGGAATAGTGAACATACTTGGATCCTTGCATTTTGGTGGGAGTTTTCTTTGAAGAATGGCTGAAACGTTTTCTCCCACACTAACCTTTTCATTACCTTTGAGCTTCCACTTAGAAGTGCACAATTCTTTCAAAAAATTTGCATATCGGGGCACTTGCTTTATTGCATCTAGTAGAGGAATATTTACCTCTACTTTTTGGAAGGTCTCCAAAATCTCCTTCTCTTGCTTTTCCTTTTTGGACTTTGCTAACCTGCTTGGAAAAGGTGGAGGAGTTATATAAGAAGGAAAAGACGATTTAGAATTTACCTTAACAAGTGGCTCATTGGGTTGTGAAGATGATGCATTGGTGTTTTCTTTCGTTTGAGCACTATCCTTATGTGGTGTCTCAAGCTATTTCCCACTTCTTACAGTTATGGCATTCGTGTTTTCTCTAGGACTCACTATAGTTTGAGAAGGTAATTTCCATGAATCCCTTGCTTGCATTTGACTCATTATTGTTGCCATTTGTCCCATTTGAATTTCTAAATTGCGGATACTTGCCTTTGTTTCTTGAATATTTGCTCTTATTTCCTGTTGAAATTGCATTGCATCAGTAGTAAGGGATTTGACAAGATCTTCAAGAGAAGTACCTGAATTTTGGGTTGGTGGCACTTGTTGTCGGGTTTGGTATGGTTGTTGCATTCTTTACTGAAAACCCGATGGTCGATTATCAATGGGTGGAGGAGCAACTTGTGATTGGTTCCCTCCATAATTAATGTTTGGATGATCCCTTCATCCTGGATTATAAGTGTTTGAGTAGGGATCATACTTTCGTGGTTGGCTCGAAAATCCACCTATAGCATTAACATGTTCATTGGACCTATCTTGAAGTGTTGGGCACATGTCAGTTAGGTGCCCCATTGTAGAACATATTCCACAAGCTTTTATTTGCTGCATATTACCTACAGCCAATTGTTGCACAAGAGAAATAAGTTGAGATATTTTTTGTTCAAGGGATGATGTACTTACCTCATTTACTTTCTTGGGTGGTGGTGGTTCATGTCTCATGGTGAATTGTTGTGAGTTGGCTGCCATGTTGGAGATGAAAAGTCTAGCAGCTTCCGGAGTTTTATCAACTAAAGGTCCTCCACTTGCAGCATCTATCATGCTTCTCTCCATGGGCATGAGACCTTCATAGAAGTATTGGATGAGAAATTGTTCACTTATCTGATGGTGTAGACATGATGCATAAAGTTTCTTGAACCTCTTCCAATACTCATACAAGGACTCTCCATTGTATTGCCGAATCCCACATATATCTTTTCTAATGTTGGTAGCCTTAGATGCTAAGAAATATCTTTCCAAGAATTCTTTCTTCATTGCATTCCATGTAGTGATGGTTCTGGATGGTAAGTAGTAGATCCATTCCTTTGCCGAGTCAGCTAGAGAGAATGGAAAGGCTTTCAACTTGATTTGCTCTTCGAAGATCCCAGTTAGCCTCATGCTTGAGCATTCTACATAAAATTCCTTAAGGTGCTTATTTGGACCCTCTCATGCAAAAGCATGAAATGTTGGGAGAAGATGAATTAAACCAGATTTAAGCTCAAAAGCTACCTCAAGGTTAGGATACTCTATGCATAATGGTTGTTGATCCAAATCCGGACTGCTAGCTCCTTAAGAGTTCGGTTGTTAGCTGCCATCTCTCCTTGCTCAACTAGAACTGTTTGGATCAACTGCTCGTTTGATTTGTGGTAGGCAGATGTGAACTCCAAGATCCTCTTAAGTCTTAAGTGATTTATGTCTTCTTCAGGAGCTTGGAATATTCACTGAAAAAGAAATAAGAAAAATAAACAAATTGGAACTAAAAATAACAAAATAAACCAAGTAACAAATAAATTAAAAAAAGCAACCCCTAGCAACGGCGCCAAAAATTTAATGCACTCAGAATAGTGTATCTTTTTAAACCTTGCACTAATATGATCAATTATATAGTAAAGTAGTAAGCAAAGGTCGATTCCACAGGGATTGCTCTTAGTTCAAATGTTACTGATTTAAAAAGGGGTTTTAAAGTGTTATGAAAAGAAAGTAAACAAGAAAAAAAAATTCAAAGAGATAAGATGAAATCAGATATGAGAAATAAGGTTAAGGTGTCATTCGCCACCACTAGACATCATTGAGAATCAATGATCAAATCTATCAACATCAATAATCTATCAAAACTATCAACCGTAGATAACAACAAGCTCTGTTACCCTATTCTTTCCTTAGTTCATCGTTAAATAGAACAAGCTCTCTATTTAATCTCTAACCATTAGACAACCTAGAATAAGCTCTCTAGATTTAATGTAATAGCAGCTTTATGATGAGAAAGATAGGTTGTTCTAAGCAACAAACACATAAGCTCGGATTGTTTAACTTAGGTTATGTTCCATATTGCAATTATCGAAAACCCAACATAATCATTAATCACAAACTGCCACTTATGAATAGGAAATCAAGAAAATTACGGATCAAGACTCCTAAACTAGCAATAGATAATTATCAAGATATATCTAGTTGTACACCTAAACAAATCAAGACAACATCATGAATAATTTTAATGGAAAAACATAAGCAACTTTGAAGAAAATCAATGTATGATAAAATTTGAATATCAATTACAAAACATGTCTAGGGCTTTCAAATCACCCTTAACCAAATAAAAATTTAGCCTAGCATAGGCATTGTTAACAGAAACATGAAATTAAAAAGAAAACAAGAAGAAAACTAAAAGAATGGAGAAGAAGAAGAAGAAGAAGAATATTGATAATTCAACTTCTTACTCTCTCAAACTTTCTAAAAGAAAAGAATAAGAATACAAAGCATAATGTGTGTTGCGGCTCTCCCCCTTCTGTCTCTATTTATAGGCAGCAACTAGGTTCTTGCATTTAATGTTAAAATGGGCAGTTGTAGGGTATAAGGAGGGTGTGCAGCTAGGTTAGATTCCATAAGGAAAGGTGTAATCAAGTAGGAAATATAAGGATGGAAAGGTTTGAAGCCTTGCAGCTAAAGGAAAATTTAAAAGGAAAGTTAACAAAACTTGCAGCCGAAGTAGATCTTTAGAAGGAAAATTCAAGGCAGCCACTAATCCTACTTTGACTAGGTTTGTGTATTTTCAACAAGGTTTATTAAAGAAGGAAAGTTCGAAGCTATTAATAATCCTACTTTGACTAGGATTTCTTCACATAGAGAGTTAAGTTGCCGCCACTCTTTATTTGACTAAGAGAGTTGTGTTTTCAGCTAGGGCATTTACAAGGAAGAAAATAGGGCAGCCACATAGTGTTTCAAAGGAGGTGGCGGCTAGCTTTTCAAGGGTTAAAATAATTCTTGCCGCTAGGGCTCCTTTGGGCATGCGATTAGGTTTTCAGCCATGGACATTAGGGAAATAAGGGTTTAGGCAGCCACTATGTTTTATTTATGGAAGGTTTGGACTTAGGTTAGCCACATTGTATCTCCTTGATGGGAAGACAGCTTTTCATTGTGCTTGAAACTTCATTTCTTATCCAAATTCATTCTTTTTAACTCCAAAGCATCCATTATCTTCCAAAACACATACAAAACACAAAACCATAATAAAATGTCAAGGAACTTAAGATTAATCAAAGACAAATTATAAGGAAAGTAAATAAAAAAATGTATGAAATTAAGCACTTGTCAATGGAATATGATCTCATAGACTTGCGTAGATTTGTATAATGCAACAGGATCTACAATAATGAACAAACTTATTTTAAAGCAACACTAGATCAAATTTTGTTATCAACCAGCTTTTTGTTCATCATTTAGGGAAAAAAAAAAAGCAAAACTCATATTAATTCATGTAATTCACAATTATAAAATTGGAATATCATAACATGAATTCCAAAACATTGGTATAGACTTTGCATATTAACTATTAATCAAATTTTATAAAATTTAAATGAAAGCAATAAATGGAAGTAAACTGAGGCACTACAGCTTAATGCTCCCTTAAACAAGCTTAGAAGAATAAAATACTAAGAAATAATACCAAAACCCACAGAAAAGAGATGATTAATGTGTGTATTGATTACATTTGCTCAAGAGTCGTGTTATCCGTCCGTTCGATAGGTTCAATTTGAATTAGGTCGGCCCTAAATAAGGTTTTTTGTAATTCGGATCGATTTGAATAACTATTCATTAAATAAAAATTATTTTTATTTAAATTTAATTGTAATATTTATAAATATTAACATAAAATAATATTTTAATAATTTATGAACAATAAAACGGATTTATAAATCAATCCAAAATGAGCTTGAATAAAAAAAAATTAAACCGTGATCCGTTCATAAGCAAGTATAGTATTGATCAAAGGTGTAGTACTTATTTTCTAGGAAATAGAACACTATATGCAAAACGAATTTATGAAAAGATTGGGAAATATAATAATCCAAAAAGAAAAAAAAAAGTAAAAATAAAAAGAAGCACAACTCCCAAAATCAATCATGCTTCTTAAAGATTGGATAAAGCCACCAACTTGTCTTTGCATATTTCATATCTGTAAGGTTTTTGTCAGTTGCGGAAATTGGGTTCCACAAAAACACCAAAATGATAGGATGCCACATGACTGATCAAATTAATTAATTTATTATCATCCAATTATTTACTATATATAAAATTAATAGGATGGAATTTGGTTATTATATTTAAGGGAAATAATCAATTTATATTACTGTAAAGTTAATTAATTTTATACGTTTTTATAATTTCGTGTAGATTGATATTTTAATAAATTGATTGTTAAATTTAGTAATATAATCGTACTCATCGTGTATGTAAAATTTTGAATCAATTCGATATTTATATCATGTCAATTGAGAATACAATTATATATATATATTTAAAGATTGAAACTTTTTTCAATCAAACAAATAGTTAAATATTTTTAATTTACTTAAAATTTGACATATACGATCTACATAAAATACGTTGATCAAATTAAATAAATATAAATTATATAAAAACTTGTAAAATTAAATTAATTTTATAGTAGAATAAGATGAAAAAAGAAGACTATGTATCAGACATATTTTGTGGGGATATATACAATAATTTTCCATGGGATGTTGGAAATTCTGATGGTTGGAAATGATCTGCTCAATGTCCATACTCTACTGTAGGTCCATTCTCTTAGATCTTGTGGTTCTGGATTAAAGTTTAAATCCCTTTATATGGAAATAAGTAAAATATGAGAATGTTGGTTTCCTTATTTGGTATATAATTTTCACTACTGCACAAACTTTGTAGTTTACACAACCTCTACATATACCTGCAAATATGGAATTTCAGAGGCAATTCTACACTCATATATCCATTCTTGCCTTTCTTTTTCTTTTTTCTTCTTTTTGACTTTTGATTGATTACAGATGATGATGGAAAAGCCAAGAGTAATGAAAACGATTAATGGAGGAGGAGGCTCTCAAGAACGCTCCCTGGAAGAACTGGAACTGGAACCTTCCCTTTCTTACATTTCATTTCCGCAACAGAAAAGCAACCTCAGAGTCTATGAATCTGCAGATGATGAGGATACCGATACAGAGATTAGTATTTTTGATGCGCAAAGGTACTTCAATGAAAGCAACAGCGATTCAAGAGTGTGCAAAAGAGTGTCCCCTTTTAACATGCCCAATCTGGATCATGTTTCATCAGAGACCGGATGTGATATTTCTGCCTTGGCCAGATTCTCTTCTGCTTCATCAGCTACTGACGGGTATGGTTATGGCAGAACCTTCCGAGTTCGTTCCTTCCATGCAACACCAACGCCTTCATCAGAGGCTAGCTGGAATAGCCAGACTGGTCTTTTGTCAAATCCTCCTGGTGCCATTTCGTTGTCTATGACCAGGAAAAATCCTACGACTGATGACAAGAGAAAAGGGTCTGGTAAAATAAAATGGCTTTGGGGGCGAAGGTGCCCTTGCTCGGGCAAGAAATCCGTTCAAGTTGAGCCCAAAACACCATTGAATTTGAATCAGAAAGTACTCAAGGTAGATGATCAGAAAAGTTTGGGCACAAAAAGTTCAAGCTGGGGTACTGATAATAAACGGGAAGAGATACTACTAACCAGTAATCCTCACAGGATCTCAGCAGAGAATCATGAGTTTCATTCAAGCTTAGGACAGCGTGTGATGATAAGTGATGGTTCTTCAGGGACTGCTGGCTTCACGTTTCCAATACTTAATCAACAACCAAAATCAAAATCATCCCACATTAAAATGGCAGTGAATAGATATAATAATTCTCTTGACGATCATGATGAGGATCCACCTCGAGAGTCTTTGGAGGTGTTCCGAGCTTTCGACGAATCAATATCATCATCTATTTCTGTTCCAAAGAAACTGGTGTCCAGAATTACCATAACAGACGATGATGTTGCAAGTGATACGAGCTCAGACTTGTTCGAAATCGAGAGCTTCTCCACAACCACCCAGAGCCAGACCACGTCATATCCAATGTACTATCGTCGAGATTCGTTGGACGAGGCCTCGAACTTTAATACAAGAAAATCGATAGCAGCGGCTGCAGGCTGCAACGGCTCAGGGTTTGGGTCTCCGTATTCGCCGATGATGACGGAGTGTTACGAGCCGAGCGAGGCGAGCATAGAGTGGAGCGTGACAACGGCAGAAGGAATCGAGATGAGCGTGATAGGACATGGCAATGGCAATGGCGGAAAGAAGAAATCAGCTGGGAATGGGGGGTTGTTGAGCTGTCGATGCGAGAAGGCGGTGAGCGTGGGGCCAACCCCGGTCAAGAACGTGGCCCCTCAGGGACAGGCAGCTACTACATCAAAGCATGTGGGCAATGTGAACAAACCACCGCGTGCCCGCTTGTCCCTCCCTTTTGCGGCATAAATCTTTTTCTTCTGTATTTTCCTAAATTTCGTGTGCTCTTTCTGGTTTTCATGCTACCTTACTTGGGTAACGGTCCGTCGGTAATTTTTTTTTTTTTTCTTTTTAATTGAAGGGTGAAGTTTATTTAACTCATTTCATGACCTTATAATTTTGTTTGACAAACCATTAAGAGAGACGAGTATTAATTTATTTTTTTTTTTTTAATTTTTTACAATCTAATTAATTTTTTTATAAAATATAAATTATATTAATTAAGCAAAAAAAAAAAAAAATGCTATGTTCTATTTCAACATACACAAATATTTTATCTAAAAATATATTGAAAGTTATACTGTCACGTGAATTTTAAAAGTTTGTCGTATTGAGAGAATAATATTAACTTAATATTTTTTGTTTTATTTAATATTAACTTAATGCTTTTGAACGTTATTTTAATAATTAATATCAATAAATCTGGAAGCAAAATTAATATTAATTTAATATTTTCTTTTTCATAATTTAGGCCAATCAAATTCATATTGAGATAAGATTTATTCACATAAAATCAAAATTAATGATGAAATTTGTTTCTCCACTTTAATTTTTAGTTCGAACTTGTGGTGAATATACTTTAAGCATGTTTTATTTTATATATTGTTTTATTTAAAATTGTTCTTTTCTAAAGTAGAATACAAATTTTATTTCTTTGTTAAGGTGGAACATTTGAAATCCATTCTTTACCACTTCATATTTTTTTAATTTTAGTTTTACTTGATTCTATACTTTAAGTAGGTTGGTAATTTATGTTAGCAGATTATAATTGTGATGTAAAGTTAAAAGAAATTGCTTTTTGTTTAAGTGGACTTGACAATTGTAAAATAAATGTGTAAAAGTAAGAGTGTTAGGTGTTCAGCATGTAGAAGATCAAGTAATATTCGGTATAATAATATTAAATTATTTAAAAAATATTAATTTTATGAGTTAAAATATCATATTGATTAGATTTTTTTTTCATTTTTTTATTAAAGTTAAAACTTTTAAATGTTAAAAATATTAGAGATAACGAAAGATTTCTTGATTGTATATAACATTTATATAAATTGTTTTGAAAATATTAAAGAAAATAAATTTATATGGATCCAACTAGACCTGCTCACAGGCCAGGCCCGTATTGGATCGGATCTGGGCAGGAATTTTAGTGATTCGGATCGACTCGATCCGGATCACTGTTTATCTAATAAAAAATACTTTGTTTAAATTTAATTTTAAAAATATATAAAAAAATTTAAAAAAAATAATTTAATATAATAAATAGTAAATATGGGTCGACAGACCTGTCCGGCTTGACTCAAAGCCGAGCATAGGTATAAAAATAAAAAAAAATTTAAACCATGATCCGGTCCGACCTGACCCATGAGCATCTCTAGATCCATCACCCAAAAGGTCGTGCAATGCCGAAGAAATATTTTAATTAACCATAAAATATTTTATTTAACAGGATAAAAAGGTTAACCGATTTTAACTTGAAAAATTAGTGGTGTAACTGTGTCGGTGATTTCTCTGAGAAATTACGGACGGTCAGCAAAGGGTTTTCCTTTACTCTTCTTATACATCAAAGTAGCCATGTTTTTGTTTATGTTCCTATAAATCTTTGATATTTTTATTCACAAAATTAATTGAGAAACAACCGGTCCGAATAAAATATATTGAATTCCATATTCTTAAACTTTTACTGTTTTACTGGTTAGTTAAAAAAATCATATTGGAAGTCAAACCAGTTAAATTTTCAATTTTCCATTTAATCAATTGGATTTATTGATTTAGATAAAATAATTCAAATATTAAATTATTAATAAATATAGTAAATAATTAATAAAAATATACATTTGATTTAATGATATGTCTTTAATATAAAATTAAGAAGTTAAAAATTCAAATCTCATCACTTACCAAAAATTTTAAAAATAAATATAAAATTAATTTTTTATCTATTTAATATGATTTTACCCTATTGAATTGTTTTTAGCGATCCAACAGATTTTCGATTTTAAAGTACATACTGGACCTAACAGATTATCGATTTCTGATTAAATCGATTTGAGCACCAATCAAATATGATTTTTTCAACACTGTTTACGAGTATTATTTATACATTTTGATATTATTTTATTTTCCATCTACATCCATCAAATACATATATAACCAAAAACTTCATCATATAATAATAATAATAATAATGATTTATATTTGATGTACTGAAAGTGTATAAATCTATATACAGTTAATGAATCAAATGGTGTCATCTCATTAAAAATAAAATTATTTTTATTTATTTTTAAAAAATTTTAATAAAATAACATCATCTGATTCACTAATAGTGTATACACTGTCAGTGTATCAAATATAAATCTTAATTATTATAAGGTGTCCTCGATTTTCAAAGAAAAATCACTATGAGAGGACCTGAATCAATATATGCAATATCATCAGTTAAATCAACTAAACCTTGAGAACATCATAAAACTTAAGATATATAGCTGGCCAGAAAATAAAGAAACGAATATATAAGATTCAGATAAGTGGGCAGAGAAAGAAACAAAGGACTTGATAAAAACACAGATGGTCAGTCTAGAATTGATTTACTACAACGGTTGACAGATGCTATGGTGAAAGTCCCCTATGTATTTCATTCGTCAATCCCAAAAGATATCAGCACCATCGTTATCATTGCTGCATTCTAAGTTGTAGAGATAAAAACAAACTTCTTCATTTCTCATGGTTTTTTAATAATTGAAATTTACTCGAATCCAACATGAAGCTAGCTGAGATCAATCTGCTACATAAGTACTAGGAGATAGCCATTATAGTTAGCTTTGTTGGCTGATACCCCAATGTTCATTAAGTGTTATAATGTTTGCAGTTACAACTGAAACAGAATAAAAACGAGTTTTAACAACAGTAATCAGGGATTTAAATTACGGTTGATGTAAACACATTTTTGATTGTATCGTATTTATTGTGATTAATTATGGTGAATTGATAGCAGAAATAATCGAACGTAAAATAGCGATTATAACATCATGTTGCGCCCGCTATTTAAATTGAGAGTAACAATCTTTTGCAACACAGTCTCTATAGATTTCTTCCTTTGTGAATGTCTTTTAAAATTCCTTGTTCCAACCTAATTGGTAATAAATAGAAAGGCCCAATTTTAAAATTCATTTGTACTGTCATAACGATCTCGTGACCGCTAAATAATGTTGGAGGTTGAAAAGATAATTAGTCATCGTAAATAATATTGGTTTTGAAAAATCAAAAAAACGGGAGTCACCACCGATCTTTTTTGGCTATGTGTGATTGGTCACTTGTTAAAATCAGTTTTTATAAAAAAATTTAAAATTAATTAAAATCTTTTTTAAAACCAATTTTAAAGTCTACGTTTAAAACCAGAGAAAAAAAAAAGTGACGGGTTCGGGAGTCGATTATGTGTGGGGAAGGTATTAGCACCCTTACAATACCCGTATAAACGGTACCTTATTAATCATTTGTTATCTTAAGTCTCGATGAAAGTTGGTTTTATTTTCGGTATTTCAAAATAATTCCCTTTAAAAACAAACATATTATTTCAAGAATGATTTCGCAATTTATTATCATAAGATTTTTAATATTCCCCGGCAAACTGGCAAAATATAAAATTTTTTCCATTTAAAATCCTTCGTATCATTCTTTTTTCTTTAAAAGGGTATTCTGTTGTTAATGATAATTGATGAAGACTCCCTAGCAACCTGACGGAGGACTCAGGAATTATTTTAATTCGAAAATATTGTCTTATTTTATTATTAAAAATCAAAATCTTTTTTAAAAAATTAAAACTCATTTATTAAGAATATGAATATGTACAATTTATTAAAATGCAAACACAAGAGAGATAATATGAACATTAATTATCACATCGCATAATTAAGAAATTGACATGAGCATTAATCATTAACTAACATAAACAAAAATCATATAAACATTTATTATCAAATAATCATAAAAATGAAACTAACATGTACAGCAATCATTAAATATTATAAACGAGAAAATATGCATAAAATCATAATTTAAAATTTTTCATGTATTTCTTTATTTGAAATTACATAAATGGCAAACGTTGGAAAATTTAACCGAACTCCCCGACAAACCCGGCAAAGCTTGGAAAAACATTCTTTCGCCTAACACATACGTAACTCCGAGTAAAACAAAAATCATACTTTGCGATTTTAGAAACACTTGCATTGAAGAATTTCCTAACCTCCCCGCCAAATCCGGCAAAGACTAAGAAATTATTCTTGCCAAATGTTTATGTAACCTAGAAAGCACATTTTTATGTTAAAATTTGGAAAAACATTTTTTTTTTAATTATGAAAATGCATTAAAAATGGTTCATTATTGGGAATATGTTTCTCCTTTGAGGAGAGAGCATCCGAATACCTATAGAGGTATCCGAATACCTTAGAAGAAACTTAAATTGGACTTAGCAAATGATAGATTTTGGGCATGGATTTTTGCATGAAAGGTATTCGAATATCATAGAAAATATATCCGGATTCCTCTAGGCAAGTTTATGCTAATTGACTTGAGAAAGAGAAGTATTCGAATGCTATTGCTTAAACATCCTAATGCTCATCGGTTTAGCCTTAATGTAACATTTAAAAAAAAAAAACAAAAAAAAAATACAAATTTTTTAAAGGGAATTAAGGGCTGCCCGAACATCATCTTTAGTGTAGAAATCAAATTTTAAATTGTTTTGATACTCGTTTTAGTAATTTAAACTCGTTTTCTCAAAACCATGTGTCTAAACCTTGAAAAACCGAAGAAAAACAAGCTTGGAAACCCTCTTATAGATTCTGAAACTTTAATTTTCATTTTCCAAGACTTTTAAAAACGAGACCTTGGTTATGGACCATTGATTAATCAGAACCAAAATCCTTTGAGAATCATTTTAAAAACATTTTTTAGCAAACAAAGTGGTTGGCTCAAAGTTGACCTCATGGATGGTTAATCCGGCACAACTATCACTTAGAGCAAAAATGCTCCAAGATCATCAAGCTCATAACTCACGTTTTCAAAGAAAGGAAAAACATCAAACCAAACAAGAATGCTTCACAATAAACCATATATACCATATATCAAGATAAACAAGATAAGCAAAAAAAAAAATTATAGTAAAAACAAGATGACCATGCGCCACTTTTTTGAAGAGGAAAGGAATTATTTTAGTCAAACAACTTTATGATTTTGAAAAATAGAAGAGAAGAGAAGAGAAGAGAAGTTTTTTTGTAAAACCTTTTAAAAACCTTGAAAATGAAATGAAAAAAACATAAAGGAGAAGAAGAAAGAAAGCTTGAAATGAATAGAAAACAATGGAAAAGAAGAGAATGGAAACTACCTTAGCTAAGCTTTTCCACACCAAGAACCTTTCTTTTCTTTTTTCTTTCTTTTCTTTTTCCTTTTTTTTTTTCTTTTTTTCTCTTGCTGCTGTGTTTAGGCTGAATCTCTATGAAGAAAATGGCCTCCCCCTTTGAAAAATCCTCATTGGTTGAAAATATCTTCCCCTATGCTTCTAATCTTTTTTTTTTTTTTGTTGTGTGCCATTGTTACCTCCTTATTCACCATCCAATGGTCTTCAAGCTTTAATAGATGACTCATGTACTAATTTGATGAGTCATGTACATACTCTTGTGGCTCATTAACTTATTTACCACCTTGCCATTTAGCCTTCCAAAAACATTCTCCACTCTTCCCATTTATTACAACCTTACCTTACACTTATTTATACATTTTTCCTACAACTTTTATTTGTTTTTAATCTCACCCCTCTTCCTCCCATCTATTTTCCTACATGGACTTTAAGCTTGAGTCTTCCACCAAAAAAACTTCTTACATGGACTCTTAAGGTTGGGCCTTCCACCATTTTTAACAAAGTTGGGCTCCCAAAACCTATACAATTTACTACCACTTGGATCTTTTTAAAAAAAATGGGCTTCCATCTTCCACCCAAAGATCCTACCACTTGGATATATAAAAATGGGCTTCCAACTTCCACCAAATTTCCTACTATTTGGGTAAAAATGGGCTTCCAACCTTGTCATGAATTATCCCACCAACTTTTTCCATCTTATTGTCTACTTTATTCTTTTTAAATTCATCATTCCATTATTCAAAGTTGACTTTCCAATTATCAAAATGACCTCTTTAGCATTCAAATTTCCTTTTTAATCTTAATTTTCCAAAGTTGACTTTTTCCTCTTTGACTTTTACTTTGGTCAACCTTGACTTTTCCAATTGATTTTTCAATTTCGACTTCTCCAAACCAAAATAGCAAAACCGACATGCCCACTTTGCCGAGCCCATGTGTTAAGCCATTAAACCATGAAAATAAAGTACATTTCAAAACTCGAATTTGAAGGAAAAATGTACCTTGTTTGGGAGCCCGAACAAAAATTAGGTGTCTACAAGTGCGTTTAGAGAATTTTAAAATTTTGAATAAATTTGAAATGAAGGCATTTTAAAATTCTAGTATTTGTAATTTTTTGTTTGGATAAATATTTCTTAGAAGGAAATTGAAGCTATTGAAATTTCATGAGATAAAAAATAATTATAAAAGAAAAATAATGATATTAAAATTAAAAATACATATATGTATAAAAAAATATACAATATGAATATCATTAGATTTGTAAAAATATATAGATATTATTAATAATATAAAAAAAAAAATTGTAGACACCTAATTTTGTCCGGGCCCCTAAACAAGGTGAGTTCTTCCTCTCAACTTCTCGGAATGCAAAGAATCTTCCCTCATTCTGCAAATGGGTCTCCAAGACTTTGATTCGGAGGTCAAAACAAAAAAGTCAACTCCAAAAAAGTCAACCCCAAAAGTCAACGACTAAAAAAGTCAACTCTTAGTCAAAATCAATATTCGAAGTTGAATTGAACAAGGAATTTTGATAATCAGAGATCTACAATTGAAGATAGAGAGGTTAAAAAACAAAATGCAAAATTCAGTGTAAGAGAAAAGCATGAAATTTCCAAATTTGGGGAAAAGTACGTAAATGATCAAATTGAATGAAATTAAAACCTCATATTGAAGGATGATCAGTAAAAAAAAGATATCCCAAGGTCCAATTTCAACAAGAGGAATCAATCGGAAGAAGAAGTGGACAAAATTGGAAATTGTCATTTTTGGGAAAAATGTTAAATTTTGCAAATTTAGGGAAACATGCGTAAACGATAAAATTGGACAAAATTGAAGGTTTCAAATAGAATAAAATCAATAAATATGGATATTGGAAGGTCCAATTTTGAAGCGAAGTTGAAGGAAGAATTGGTTTAAAGAGAAAAAGGAAAATAAAGATTTAATGAATAAATAAGAAAATCACAAATTTGGGAAAAAGTACAGAGATGGTCTGATTCGGTGAAATGGAAGCCCCTAGTTGATGAATAATAAACAAATAAAAATATCCCAAGTCCTAATTTGAAGTGGATCCCAAGGAAGAGTCGATTGGAGGAGAAATGGGAAAATCGAGAAAATTCTTAATTTTATGAAAAAAGGGAAAAACTAAATCGGAGAGGAATTCGGATGTAAAAATTGGGCATTTTTGGTCCAACTCCAATTCAATATATGACAAAGGCAGTAGAAAAAGAAAATCCCAAAATTTGGCCTATTTCAAGTGAAATCGAGGTTTCAAGGGCTAAAGGACAATTTTGGAAAATCCAAGAAAAATAGAATCCGATCTCAAAAAATTGCAAAACTTTTCAGAACTGAGTTTTAGGATGGAAAGAAGGAAATTAGAAGAAGAAAATCTGAAATTGGAGCTGAAATACAAATATGCTAAAATCAAGATACTAATCCGTAATTTTAAAGAAAAATTCGGAAAAAATAGAAAACGAGCTCGAAAACTTATGAAAACTTGCAGAACTAGATTTTATATTGGATGGAATGGATTCGAGAAGAAAAATCTGAAATCAGAGTTCAAATGGAAATAGACAATATTCAGGGCACTAAACCGAAATTTTAGAGAAAAATCCAGGAAAAATGGAAAACGAGCTTGAAAAATTATGAAAATTTTCAGAACTGAGTTTTATATTGAATGGAAAGGATTGGAGAAGAAAAATCCAGAATCGGAGCTCAAATGAAAATAGACAAAGTTTGTGAGGCACTAAAAGGAAATTTTAGAGAAAAATCCGAGAAAAATAGAATCCGAGCTCGAAAAATTATGAAAACCTCCAGAACTGAGTTTTATATTGGATGAGATGGATTAAAAAATAAAAATCCAAAATTGGGGTCTATTTTCATATAAATTAAGTTTAAGGGCCAAAATGCAATTTTCCCGAAAAAATCGAAAAGGGCCATTTTGCAAATAAATAAAAAGAGGAATGGCTTGGAAAATTCAAGGCCATTTTTGGCCAGCTCATGGATGGGAGGAGGGAGTCTGATCATCTTAAATCAAATGGCCAAGATTGAGTAGCAGGATGACATTTTTAAGAAAGGACAAGATTCTACACTACTTTCCTACATTGCATTTTTGGCAATGGGAGGCCTCCAAATTGCAAAGCCATGTGAGGGCTCTGTGATAATGCCAAATAGATTAAAAATGCCACCTAGGAAGATATTTTGATAGTAAGTCATATGATCATGACAAGTGGCATAGATATTTTGTAGAGATATGAGACAAGAATAATCTAGGTGGCATTATTGGCCAATGAGAGGTTATAAAACCTTTAATTTAAGGAAAGCATCATGCAAAAAGGGGACAAGAACCCTTAATTTATGGAAAGCATCATGCAAAGAGGGGACAAGAATTAGCCATGTCGCAAGGATGTTGGGAGAGCATGCAAAACATGACTTAGGCTAAAAATAGATGAGCACTCTCACATTATTAGAGGAAGAGAATTCGGCAGCCCTAGATGAGGAGGGGATTCATTTTTTTAAGGAGGCATTTTCACTACACTCTTGGAGGAAGAAAGGAGAAAAAAAAGAAAGAGGGGGAGGGAGAAAGAAGGAGAAGTTTGAGTGTTTAATTTGGAAAGCTTTGCTAGGTAGCTATTTCCTCTCTTCTTCTTCCATTATTTTTTTTTATTTCATGTTCTTTTTCTCCTCTTTTCCATGTGATTGTTAAATTTCTTTGTTGAATAAAATGTTTTAAAAATAAATTTTCTAAAAGGTTTTTCCCTTTCTTTTTATTCTTTACAAAATAACAAGGTTGCAAAATTTTCCTTAATATTTTTTCACCATGGCCAAAACCTAGGGGCCTTATTGTGCTTGTTTTTGCTTGATTTTCTTGCTTGCTTATTGATTGTGGGTTTCACCATTGTGGTAGGATAGATTTTCTCCTTTGGTTTTTCTTTTAAAAAATCAAATAAAAGGTTTGAAAAGCTTGAGGATCCTGATTTTTATCAAGTGATTTTGGTTAGGTGGGACTATGTCCAAGGAACCAACCATTGAGCCAACCTTGAATTTTCCTATGCTTGTTTATTTTTTTAGCTCATGATTGATCATTTTCATATGTTTGTTTGGATGTAAAATCATGCATTCGTACCATTCTCAATGGTCTTTAGCCAAAGTCTCTTGTGCAAACTAGTTAAAAGAATAATAATTTTTAAGTTTGATATTCTAACTTTGGGCAATTTTTTCACCAAGTTTCTTTTGTTAAAATAAAAATATTTTTAACCACATTTATTAGACCCTTAGAGAAGCCTCTGGTATTTTTTTCTAAGATTTTTAGAAATTTTTTATCAAGGGTGGAGAAATGGTTTTCGGTAAAAAAGATTTTAGTCTACTGTTCTGACTTTAATGCAATTTCGGTCAAGGAATTTTTAGTCCAAATTTAAAACTATTTTTTTCTCATAAAGACCTTCATGTCTCAAGTCAAAACTGATTTTTTTTAGAATTTTTTATAAAGGGTAAAAAAATAGTTTTTCAAAACTGGTTTTAGGAGTCAGAAATGAGTTTTTCTAAACTAATAATTTTTTTATTTTTATTTGTAAAAAGGAGGGGCTGATTGGAGTCATTAGCTACTGTTTTAGGTTGATTTCCATGTCATCTCAAGGATTAAAAAATTTAATTTTATAAAAATCAAATCATGGGTAGTCAACCCAAAAATTCCAATTTTTATAAATCCGAGCCCAAAGTCATTCGGTTTAAAAATCCAATTTAAGTTTCTATCAAAGATAGTCGGATACCTTCTTTAGGTATACGGATGTCCTTACTTCAAGGGAGAAATACATCTTCATGTATTGCATATTCAAAAATGTTTTTAGTTAATTTGACATAAAAACGTGTTTCTCGATTTTCTAAACATTTGTCGAGAATTAGTTCCTAATCTTTGTCGGGTTTGTCGGAGAGATTAGGAAATTATTCAATGCATGGTTATGAAAACGTAAGGCATGGATTTTGTTTTATTCGGAATCATATAAATGTCATATGAAAAAATTATTTTCCAAGCTTTGTCGGGGTTGCTGGGGAGTATGATAATATTTTTCGAAATATGACATTTGTGTGATTCCTCACATGAAAAATCAATTTCAAAATGATGATTGTCGCAACCTAAAAAATAACGAGTCTCATCGCAAGACTTTATTATTCGTTAAGCGTGACATTTAAAAAAACCGAGAAAAAGTCGACTTAATTCCTCTAGAAAAATGAAGGTTTTGAAAATGACCTTAAAAAAAGACATGGAGTCGCCACCAATCTTTTTTAGCTAGGTGTGATCGGCCACCTATTAAAACCGGTTTTATAAAACATTTTAAAATTAATTAAAACATTTTTAAAATCAATTTTAAGTCTGCGTTATAAACCAGAGAAACCAAAGAAGCAGGTTCGGGAGTCGGTTACGTGCGGGGAAGGATTAGCACCCCCACAACGCCCGTATAAATCGGTACCTTATTAATCGTGTGTTATCTCAAATTTCGGTAAAAAAGTTGGTTTTAAATTTAGTATTTCAAGTTAATTCCCAATTTAAAGAAAAATAATTTCATTTTTAATTGAAAATGATCCGGAATTTATAAATTCAAAATTTTCCTATATTCCCCAACAAACGTGGCAAAATATAGAAATTTTTATTATTTTTGGAAAACTTTCCGAATCATTATGTTTTTTTTTGAAAGAAAGATATTCCTTTATTAATGATAATTGATGATATTCTCTCCAGCAAACCCGGTAGAGAACTCATGAATTATTTTAACTCGGGAATATCTTTATTTTTTATTGAAAAATCATTATCCTTTTGAAAACATTTTAAAAGATAAGAATATGTATATGCATGACATAAATAAAATGACATAGCAAAATCTAAATAATATAATGCAACCTAAATGATATGATATAATTTAAATGTCTTAGTATATTCTAAATGAAATGAAATATTCTAAGTTATATGATATATTCTAATTGAAATGAAATATCCTAAGTCACATGATATATTCTAAATGAAATGAAATATCCTAAATGACATAATATATCCTAAGTGAAATGAAATATCCTAAGTCATATGATATGTTCTAAATGAAATGAAATGACCTAAGTAACATAATATATTCTATATGAAATGAAATAACCTAGGTAACATAATATATTCTACATGAAATGAAATGACCTAAGTAACATAATATATTCTACATGAAATGAAATGACCTAAGTAACATAATATATTCTATATGAAATGAAATAATTTAAATGACATGGCAAATATGAATGATATGGCATATAATTTAAATGACATGAAATATAGAATAATGCTATCATATAATATGCATAAAAATAAAAATAATAATGCATGAACATAGTATATGCTAAATATAAAAATAACTAAACAAAAGCATAGGACATCATGAAATATTCCAAGACATATAATAAACAGTATAACATAACTCAAAATCATAACAATATCATAGAAATTATCATAGCAAAAATCACATATT
Source organism: Fremontodendron californicum (assembly GCA_030761205.1). Lineage (NCBI taxonomy): Eukaryota > Viridiplantae > Streptophyta > Magnoliopsida > Malvales > Malvaceae > Fremontodendron > Fremontodendron californicum. The sequence continues at coordinate 6,039,076 of JAULJL010000028.1, forward strand.
ATATAAAATGCATGAATATGGAAAATGCAATGCATGAAAATGTATTTTTTCCTTTAATTAAGGAAATCCATATATCTAAAAAGATATCCGGCTACCTTAGGAAAATATGTCAAATTAAATATTCTAAAACCAAAATACCTTGTGATTGTTTGAAAACAATTTTGAAAAGCTTGGATTAAAAATAAAAACTGGGCTAATTTTTTTAAAATGACTCTTATTTCCTAAGTTTAAAAATCCGGACTTGATTACCCTTAACTCGAGACTTAAGAAATCATTTTTAGAGTTTAAAAAGGCTTAGAAACTACCCTAAGTCAGTAGCTAACCTTCCTAATCAGCCCCCTCTAAGTAACTTAACCAAAACAGAAAAATGATTTTTCTTTAAATTCAATTCTGACTCCACTGTCCAGTTTTAAGCCATGATTTTTCACCCTATTTTTAAAATTTCAAAAAATTCTGAAAAACATAATGGAGACTCAAAACATGTAAAACTACACGGAAAAAAATCGGCTTAATTTTATGATTAAAGATGAATTCCCAGAAAAATCGGAAAAGTACGAGTACAGGGTGAAAAAACAGTTTTGCAAAAATACATTTTTGCCTTTGATAAAACCATTTAAAAATCAAAGTAAAAATATTTTAGACTCACAAAATGATTCACAAACAGTAGCTAGGACATTTTGACAGTTAGATAAAAATTGGCTAAGTAAAAAAAATCACAAAGGTAGAATAATCAATTTGACAAAACTTAATTTTCCACAAGTGTGCTCAAGAGAGCATGACTTTGAACCATTAATTGGCCTAAGTCATTCTTCAAGTGGCATGAACATGAAATGCATGAAAAGTTACAGCAAATATGGTGCATGAAATGTATGAGTTTAAACCTAAATGTCATGAAAAAATGCATGGCATCCATATAGTGACCTAGACCTAAATGAACTTGCATGGCATTTAATGCAACCTAGACCTAAAATGCATGAACATGCATTGCAAATAACCAAACCTAATAACTAAAATATGCATGGCATTTTCACAAACATAAAGCATGCTTAAACCAAAAACTCAACCAAATATCATGCAAATGCTAACCTATCAACTAACATAGCAAAAATGCACATACAATGCAAAGATTCCAAGAGTGGCCGAATGGAATAATGTAACTAGCAAACATGGCATTTTCACAAACACTTGGTATACTAGCGTGCAAAACTAAATCAAATGTCATGCAAATGCAAAAACCTACCAACTAACATGGCAAAAATGCAACACACAATGCAAAACACATGGAGTAGCCAAATGGCCTCAAGCTCCAACAAGCATGGCATTTTCACAAACGCTTGATATACTAACATGCTCAACTAAAGTACAAAACTCAAATCATGCAAAAACCACACAAGCATTTTCACAAACACTTAATATACTAAATCTAAAACATGCTCAACTAAAATATAAAACTCAAATCATGCAAAAACCACACTAGCATTTTCACAAACACTTGATATACTAAATCTAAAACACCAACAAATTTAAACATTATGAAAACAGAAAATTAAAAATGCAAAAACATGATATTTAAAACATAAATGGCAACAAACAAAGCAACCAAATTAAAATATAACTCAAGTATATGAAGTAACATAACATTTAAAACATCAAGATCAAAGAAAATAACATCAATAACATGATAAAATAAACCAAAACAGCAACTTAACAAAAACTGTAGGCCATTCGGCCATGGTGAGTATATTGTAAAAAAAATTGTAAAAAAATATATTTAAGAAAGAGATGAAGGAAGAACTTAAGAAGAACAATAAAAAAACATTTATTTAAAAAAGGAAACTCACCAAATAGTAATCAAAATAGCAAAAACAAGAATGGAAAATCAAGAAAGTGCAAGAGTTGGTGCTCAAGAGAAACCTCAAGAAGCTATATTTCAAGCTTTATCTCTTCAAACTTTCCTTTCCTTTCTTTTCTAAACTTTTTCTTTTTTGCTTTCAACCAAGAGAGAAAAACCAAGTAAAAACCAAGAGAAATCAGCAAAATGAAAGTGTGAAAATGAACCCCTCCTACATGCTGGCCGAAACCCCCTCTAAATGCTCAAGGATTTTATCATTTTTTTGTAACCAATTTTTCATCAAATGGCTAATAATTCAAGGTGAAAAAATCATGAAATTATCACCCTTAGATTAGCATCTCAGCTGTCCCAAGTTACATCTATTCAAGAATAATGTTGACACTCTCTCTTGGCCTATGTGGCTTAATCACCATGGCTTGATCAAAGAGAATCTCTAACTAACTCTTAATTCTTGGCGATTTGATTGAAAAATCAGAAGCTTCCTCCTTCCTTTGGGCCTTGGAGGGCCAGCACTTCTCTTTTCCAGCCCAAGTCTGATTTTTTGAAAGGCCCAAAGAAGCCCTTTTCGGTTGCTTGGGTGAAATGACCGTTTTGCCCCCCGGATGCAAATAAATATCAAACGGACTCCAAATTCAACTTTTCTTTTTTTAATACTTCCAAAATAATAAAACATTGAGTTCTGGAAGGTTTAAAAATTATCCGAGTCCGTTTGCTATTTATTTGGATTTTTTCTTCCAAAAATGCCCTTTTATGCCCTTACATTTTACCATTTTTTAAACGAGCTCCAAATCAAGATTTTTCTTCACCAATATCTTCCAAATAATTTAAAAGTCTGATCTGGAAGTTTTCATAATTTTTGGAGCTCATTTGGTATTTTTCCGAGATTTATCTTATTGAATTATTGCATAGGAGCTCGGGATTTGGCCATTTTGCAAACGAACTCCGAATCAAGATTTTCTTTCGCCAATCTCTTCCAAATAATTTAAAAATGAGATTTGCAAAATTTCAGAATTTTTGGATCCATTTGCTATTTTTTCGGGATTTATCTTCTTGAATTATTGCATAGGAGGCCCGGGATTTGGCCATTTTTGCAAACGAACTCCGAATCAAGATTTTATTTCTCCAATCTCTTCCAAATAATTTAAAAATTAGATTTGAAAAATTTCAGAAGATTTGGAGTTCATTTTCTATTTTTTCGGGATTTTCCTTTTTGAATTACTACATAAGAAGCCCGGGATTTGGCCATTTTGCAAACGAACTCCGAATCAAGATTTTATTTTTCCAATCTCTTTCAAATGGTTTAAGAATGATATTTTCAAATTTTCAGAATTTTCGGAGTTCATTTGCTATTTTTCCCAAATTTTCCAATTTTGCCCTTTTGCCTCCGAAACCGGTTGCTCAAAACAAGTCCGATTTTTAGATTTTCTTCAAGCTGAGCCTTGGGCTATCCCTTTTTAATCATTCCTCATCCATTGGGTGCTTTGGTCTTACCAAGTCGGGCCATTTCTGTGATTCTTTCCGATTTCACCGAAATCCACTAAAAACCCTAATTCTCGATTTTCTCCCGGATTGACTTTTCTTTCGGTTTTTCTTGCAAGTGGCTTCTCCATTACCCGTATTCAGTGCTTATCTTTCGTTTGGAACCTTCGATTTTGACCAATTTGATCGTTTAAGCACTTTTCCCCAAATTTCTCGGATTAGGGGTTTTCTTTCTACTGAATCTCCAAATCCCAACTTTCGAACTCCATATCTTTCAATGTAGACCTCGGATTATCAAAATTCTGTCGCCATTTTTCAATTGAACTTAAAATTTTGATTTTGAAAGTGGGTTGACTTTTTCAATAGTTGACTTTTTAGGGTTGACTTTTTTAGGGTTGACTTTTTTCGGGGTTGACTTTTTTCAAGTTTGTCTTTTTATGCTCGCCCCCTTAAACTAAGTCTCAGAGTACCACCTGCAGGATGGAAAAGGTCTTCTTACACTCTGAAACCTCAATTTAGGAAGAAAACATACCTGTTTTAGTGATCCGGACAAAATTAGGTGTCTACAGCTGCCCCTCTTTGGCTATTGCTGAGAATCAGGAATTAGGCAAAGATAAACCGACACTAATTTTGTACGGTCAGTGAAATCACATGTGAAGGAAAAGGAAATGGGTTTTTTCTTCTTTTTTTTATCATTTTTTTCATTTTTCATTTTTTTTCCATTTCTTTTAAGTTTTCATTTTTTTTTTGAAAAAGCTGTAAATTGAAGATTGGTCTTTAAATTGAATTCCCTGACTAATCAAGGCTCGACCCGTCTTAAGGAAACGAATTTGATTTGCAAGAAAAGAAATGACCTCGACGATGGTCTCTGGGTCTTAACTTGTCTTGTTCTCAGCTGTGTTTAAAATTCTGGGTATCTCCTCCAGAAACTTCGGCTATCACCACCAAAGACTTGCTCATTGTAAAACTGTAAAAATTCTAGGTATCACCTCCAGAAGCTTCAGCTATCACCACCGAAGACTTTCTACCTTTTCAAAGGATTTTAAAACTTTGGATATCTCCACCAGAGGGTTCAGCTATCACCACCAAAGACTTGTTCATAATAAAAGAAAGTACCTCGATGATTATCTCGGGGCTCGACTCATTTGAGAAGCAAAACGAGTTCGATTATACCTGAAAGCTTTAAGAGATGATGCAAATGCTTCATGATGCAAATGCAAATGTCTTTAGTTGATGCAAACACTTTTTGATGTAGATGCAAATGACTTAGATTGGTGCAGATGTCTTTGATGCAAATGTAAATGACTTGATTTGATGCAAACTTTCTTGATGCAGATTCAAATGACTTAGACTGGTGCAAATGCTTCTTGATGTAGATGCACATGTTGAATAAAATTATGGGTAACTCCTCCAGAAAAAGATTTCTCATTTTTCAAAATTATAAAACCCTGGATATCTCCAACAGAGGCTTCAGCTATCACCACCGAAGACTTGTTCACTTTTAAAACTGTAAAATTCTGGATATCCCCACCAGAAGCTTTGGCTATCACCACCAAAGGTTATGCTCATTGTAAAATTCTGGGTAACTCCTCCAGAAGCTTTGGCTATCACCACCAAAGACTTGCTCATTGTAAAATTATGGGTAACTCCTCCAGAAGAAGATTTATCATTTTTCAAAATTATAAAACCCTGGATATCTCCACCAGAGCCTTCAGCTATCACCACCGAAGACTTGTTCACTTTTAAAACTTTAAAATTCTGGATATCCCCACCAGAAGCTTTGGCTATCACCACCAAAGGTTTGCTCATTGTAAAATTCTGGGTAACTCCTCCGGAAGCTTTGGCTATCACCACTAAAGACTTGCTCATTGTAAAAATCTGGGTAACTCCTCCAGAAGAAGATTTCTCATTTTTTAAAATTATAAAACCCTAGATATCTCCACCAGAGGCTTCAGCTATCACCACCGAAGACTTGTTCACTTTTAAAACTGTAAAATTCTGGATATCCCCACCAGAAGCTTTGGCTATCACCACCAAAGGTTTGCTCATTGTAAAATTCTGGGTAACTCCTCCAGAAGCTTTGGCTATCACCACCAAAGACTTGCTCATTGTAAAAATCTGGGTAACTCCTCCAGAAGAAGATTTCTCATTTTTCAAAATTATAAAACCCTGGATATCTCCACCAGAGGCTTCAGCTATCACCACCGAAGTCTTGTTCACTTTTAAAACTGTAAAATTCTGGATATCCCCACCAAAAGCTTTGGCTATCACCACCAAAGGTTTGCTCATTGTAAAATTCTGGATAACTCCTCCAGAAGCTTTGGCTATCACCACCAAAGACTTGCTCATTGTAAAAATCAGGGTAACTCCTCCAGAAGAAGATTTATCATTTTTCAAAATTATAAAACCCTGGATATCTCCACCAGAGGCTTCAGCTATCACCACCGAAGACTTGTTCACTTTTAAAACTATAAAATTCTGGATATCCCCACCAGAAGCTTTGGCTATCACCACCAAAGGTTTGCTCATTGTAAAATTCTGGGTAACTCCTCCAGAAGCTTTGAGAAATGATGCAGATACACATGTCTTTTAACAAGGTGCTCATGCTTCATGGTGCAAATGTAAATGCTTGGATTGATGTAAATGTTTCTTAGTGAAAATGCAAATGGCCTGGATTGATACCCATGTTTCATGATGCAGATGCCCCTACTAATTGTATTCATTTAGCTGGTTTATAAATGGTGTAACTACAATTACCACGCAATAATGAAAATGCAATGATTCTAGAAATAATGCAATTGCTTGAGATGACACAAATGCGAATTCCATGAAGAACGTAAATGTAAAGGTAAAATGCAGATGCTTATGGAATAATGCCAATGCAAATACCCATGAATGATGCAAATGCTTGCCGACACTGTGCAGATGTAAAAGCTTGATAAAGAGATGAGTGCTCATGAGTGATGCAAATGCCCCTGGTTGTTTTTCTAGACTTTGGCTTAGCCTTTCAAATTCATTTTTCCTCTCCAAATCAGAGTATATCTTCAATTCATTTTGGCTATTCTCTTTGCCCCAACAGTTTTCACACTTTCATCAATAAAGATCTGAACCGGGTTCTATTTCTTCTTCTCATATTTGGAAGTCAAGACCTATCCTGGCAGTTCTATACCTTTGGGTTAGAAAAATCCTTGTCTCATGTCAACATCAAAATGGGTATTTCAAAAAATCTCTTTATTTGTTTTCACATCTTGAAAACTTCTGAACAAAAAATATTAACCCCACAATGTGTGATGTCTAAATCTTTTGAAGATTGATGATCATTGTTAGAAATTTCTCTAAGTATCAATCTGGGTTTTTTCAATTGGGATTGGCAAGGCTTGGTATAACAAGATTCTGGCTTTTCCAGGAAAACTTCATGACAAAAATGTATATCCCTAATAGGCTCACAAATGGAACAGGTTTTATAAATCATGAATTCATTGAGAACCAAACAAATTCAACATTTTTTAATTTCCATATCAAGGCATTTTGACAAGCATCAAGATTAGATGGGATGTTTAAACCGGAAAGTTTAATCTTGGAGAGAGAAAAAAAGTTTCAGTTTTTTTGAAGACAATCCTCCGAATGAGAGCTGACAATTTGGGAGGTTCAGGAATTCCTAGATGTTCCTCAATGACCACTTCTTCCATTTTACTCTAGACCGCCCATTTTTGGGGTTTTGCCCTAGAGTCTCATTCTTTCCATTTTTCGTTCTTTTTTTTTGTTGTTCTACCATGCATTTGAGAATTCTAAATTCTTCCTTAGTGAAATGATAATTCGATGAGATGAGATAAAATATGAGGAAAAACCTTTCAAATTAAATATTCATGCTTGATCAAAATGGACTTTTAAAGCACGTACTGTAGGCCATGGCTCAGGGTTCAGAAAGAAAGGATAAATAGGCCCAAAATATGTGTTTGAGGGTAATCAGATCAAGGATCATTTCTTGAGGAGGATTCTCTTTAAAGCATTTGTCCCTTCTTGGACATTTCTTTCCTTTTGACTTTGCTCTTTTTCTTCCTTGCTTTTGGCTTTCAATTTGCCATGTCTTTCACACATTTTATTTTATTTTATTTTTTTGTTTTTCTTGGCTTTCATTTCACCATCTTTTCCCCTTTTTCTCTTTGACAGAGTGAGCCCGTATTTATTCGGAGCTCCATTTGCTTTGTGTCTGTCTTTGAGCTGTCACTCATTTCTCAATGATCTTTAAAAAGATCTTTCCTCGCATTTTCCCCCCAATGTAGAGGGTAATCCTTGATCAGGGTTTAAAGAAAAAAGAATTCTTTCGGCTCAAAATGGGTGACTATGGATAATTTCTTTTTGTGCGAAAGGGATATGAAAGATGGCCATTTCTCATGTCAAGCACAAATATTCACATTGAAAAGCAATCCCCAAGGGAAATAGATATTCAGAATTTCATTTCGCACTTTGAAATCATCCGAATTCTCATATGCATGATACCACAAATTTTTTCATTTTTCATTTTCATCGCATGCCCCAATGATTCATGCGTTAGTCCATCCTTATTCACCATGTATCCATCATTTCCACATATGATGCCCCAATTTGATTAACCATGAGAATTTGTATCAACGAGGAACATAGCAAGTCTAGGGCTGTACTGAAAAGACTGAATTTCAAATCTGAGTTCTTTGAAGAGACGAGGAAAATATGACCTAAAAATGGGTTTTCTCTGGGATATGGGATAATCTGGTTTAGTCATTGTGCCCCAGGGTGTCGATCATGAAGTGATGTTTGGGTATTTGAAGTTTTATGATCATTGGGAAAGTTCATGAATGGTTTTAGCACAATCTTGACACACACCAAATTATCAAAATCTAGATTCTTGAAAGAATGTCTCATTTGTTTGAATTTCAAGGAATTTGAAAATTTTCAAAAAGTTCATTCCTTTGTTCATAGCCTAGACTAAGATCTATGTCTTTGCTTATTCTGTGATAACAATGGTTTTATGAAGTCAAATCATTCATATTCCTTGAAGCATTAGGTCTTTCAAGTGTTCTTGGTTTAAGAGATTTGGCTTAGGAAAACCTAAAGAGAGGGGAGAAGGTATTGGGTCATTTGTAACACTGATCATCAATCTTCTTGAGACTATCCATTATTAAAAATTCCTTAATGCTTGTTTTTGCAAATTCAAGTTATTGTTAAAACACAACAAACACAAAGCATTTAAAATTCAAATTTTATTTAATTCATGTAGATGTTAACATGAGACAAGTGCTTTCATCATCACAGTGTATAGAACTACATGCGTCAAAAACCTAATATGATCATGCACAATGTTTCTTATGACACTTGGCTTCCCCATCTTCAAAACTTATCGAACCAGCCTTGATGAGATCTCTGACCTTGTACTTCAAAGTAGGGCAGTTCTCTGTTGAGTGACCTTGATTGCCATAATGATAACCACAACACTCATTAGCATCATACCAGCTTGGATAAGGGGGCTTCAGAGGCTCTATTTGCATGGGTGTCACAAGGTGATTCTGGATGAGTTGAGGTAATAACTCACTGTATGTCACAAGAATCGGGTTATCCTGATTTCTTTTTCGCTTTTTATGCCCCCTTCGATTATTCCCAAGGGTGTTCGATTGATAGACAGATGTAAATTCTGGTGTAGTTGCAGTCATTGGTTGGTAGGGATAAAAACCTTGAGAGACATTGTTCAGGGTAGAGTAAAATGGCTGATACGAGGAGAATTGGGGAGGTGGGGCAAAGCCCTCAACGACTTGGGTATCTTCCTTTTTCTTTTCAGATGCCCCTTTTTTCTTGGTATTGGATGTTCTTTCTCCTTCAATTTTTCCATCCTTGATAGCATTCTCAATCATCTCCCCTGAAATTACCATGTCCGAAAAATTCTTCGTGGTGTTGCCAACAAGTATATCATAGTACGGGCCTGCAGTGTATTCACAAAAATGACAGTGGTTTCCTTCTGAGTTAAGGGCGGTTGTACTTGGGCGGCCAGGCTATCTACCGTTGCACATATTCTTTGAAGCTCTCAGTAGCTCTTTTCTTCATATTTTGCAAGGTAAGATGGCCAGGCACCATGTCGATCATATGCTTGTACTGGTTTAGAAAAACCCTAGCCAGGTCATTCCAAGAGCGAATCTGATCCTTACTCAACTGACTATACCACCTAATTGCGGACCCGCTGAGGCTATCCTGAAAGCAGTGAATCAAAAGCTTATCATTATCTATATGACTTGTCATCTTCCGCAGAACATAGTGATGTAGGCTGACGGATCGGTCGTCCCGTCATATTTCACAAAGTCAGGGATCTTGAACTTAGGAGGAATGACTAAATCGAGAACCAAACATCGTTCTTTCGCATCTAAACTCCCAAATACATCTGTTCTTTCTACTGCCCAGAGCATTTCATCTAACAACTGAAATTTTCCTTGGGAATCTGCCAACTCCACCTCATTTACTGCAACCATTTTCAACTTTGCCTGTTCAGCTGTATCATCTGAGTTTAGGACATTGACGGGGTTAACAGTGTTCTGGGCATCACTCATTACGACCTCATTCTGACCCTTTCGTGCCTCTAACCCTTCTCTGACGACAAAGTTTTCGGTGTATCCTTTTCCCTTGATTACGGCAGACATCAGCTCCATCAATTTAGTCATCTGATCCTTAGATTCTGCTTGAGACTTTGCCAGCTGTTCTCGCAATTCTTTCTGTTCCCTTTCCATTTTTCCATTCGGGCAACTTGTTCATCCTCCATAGCACTAGCTTGTATTAAAAGGGTACTCAGTACTTCTTATACCTCTGATTTGAAATGAAAATTCTTTCAAAGACTCTTAAAGCCAAGCTAACTTTTGTTTTATTCCCCCAAATGTATGTCATGATGAATGAGCCATGAATGCAATTGATGCATGTGAAGCCTAAACAAATATGATGTATGGACATGTACAATGGAAACATGCTGACTATATATGTAATAAATGCAATCACGATGCCAACATGTTGCAAGAAAAGAAAAAACAAATCAACGCATGGATATATGCAATGAATAATCATGTACATTTTAGCGTATGATCATATACACTATGAATGCAACACAACGTCAATTATGATACATGTAAACAATGAACGATTGATATAGAGTATATACAAAGAAAATCATGCTAACCATGTGTGTCATGAATGCGACCTAATGCTAACATGATGTATGTAATAAGCAAATTAATGCATGGATATATACAGCAAAATCATGTTGATTATGAATGCATAAATGCAACCTGATGCTAGCATGATACATGTATGAATGTATGGTATGACAAATAATTGATCGGATGCAAAATGCAAAGGGGAAGATATCACGGAGGAAATAAGAATCGGAGGAACTTAATCATCAACATCTCATAAATTTGAAGCATAGTCAATTCATTCCCATATCAATGTTCACAATGGTATAAACCATGTTTTACAAAATCTGAACATTAGTTAAAACTGTCTTTAAAAGCACTTTATTCTTTCTAGCATCCTAAGGCTATAAGAGTCGGCTACAGAAAAAGTAAAATCCTATTACATCATATAAGACCGAAGTCTTTCCACCTCAATGTTGTAAATCTCCCAATCCTAATGATGCTTTCCTAGTCCTCTATCAATCAGTGTCGTTGGATCCAACCACTTGGCATTTATAAGAGTTTGCACTTTCTTTTTGAATGCTATACAGTCTTCAATGTTATGGCCAACAATTCCACAATGATAATCACATCTTGCATTTGGATTATACCACCTTGGATATGGTGGTTACAGGGATTTCAATGGGACACAAGCAACCATGTGATTTTGGATCAGTATAGGGAGAAGCTCTCGGTAGCTGACTGGAATGGGATCAAAATGCATTTGGGTCTTATCCTGGGGTTGTTTCTTAGTCACACATGGCCTAGGAGTTGGGGCACTTGGTGATGGCGCTAAGGTCCGAACCAGAGTGTTTACATGGAGATGTGGCGGAACAGCATGGTAAGGGTATGGATTTGGACACGAGGCCTTTGGAGGTTGTAAATAGCTCGAGGTTTCTATCCCAGATACTAGATAAGGTGATTGATGAGGAAAATAGTATGAACTGGCAGTTGGTGGTGATGGAGTGGGATTCAAAAATCTCGTAGTGGTCATCCCAATGGACGATTGGACCATAGTAGGGTGGGGATACTGGTTTGGACCTAAAACAGTTTGCAGGTATGGTACAGGATCCGAGGTTTCTATCTTTGGTATCAGGTTTAATCATTTTCACGATTTTGTCCATAATTTCATCAGGATTGCAACCTTTGTGGCATTGACAAGCACAGGATCCAGCAAGGATTGTATGTTCTGGACCTAATGGTTTTGGTTGATCCGAAGGCGATGCAAATCCCTGAGAAAGTTCCCCTTTACTCTTACCCATATCCTCAACCATTTTTAGCAATTTGGCAAGCTGTTCCTTCACCTCCCGGATTTCATGTCCACATTCCTTTTGATTGCGTTCCAAAGCACCCAATCGTTCCTCCGATTCATTCCTCATATCTTGAACCCCTTTCATGCAAATGAAAATGTCATGAGATTAAGAATGCAATTGTGAATGTACATGCTCTATTCCTATATGCATGAATATACTGATGATTAATGCATGAACATATACAGAGAAATTATGATGACTATGTATGCTATGGATGCAACTCTGATGCCAATATGATGCATTGAATATTTTGATGCACAGGTATATACAAATAATGACTATGCATGTCATAAACGTATTCTACAATGAATGACCATGCATGCTATGATGTCAAAATGATACATGCTAAGACTAAATGAATTAATGTAGACACCGAATTTTATCCGGGTTTAATTTTTATTATTAAAACAAAAAAATCAAAAATCAAAAAAATCAAAAAAATCAAAAAATTGGATAATTTCGAAAATTAAAAGAAAAATCAGAAGAAATTCGAAATTAATAAAAAAATGAAAAAAACAAATTTGGGTTGAAATAAACCTCTTTTTGGATTGAAGTGGGACTCTAAAAATGTGATTGAAACAAAACACCTCTCTTGATCAGATTGAAGACTTCTAGCTAGATTAAAACTTAATTTCTTCTCTAATAAAAAAGAACCCAAGCATCAAACACAAGACACATCAAGAAAATATCAGAAATCAAGGAGAGTTAGAAGCAATTATAGGTTTTTTTCGAAATAAAAAAATATTTTTTTGAGAGAAAAAATTCGAAAATTCAAAAGTGGGAGTTAGAGTTTGTTTCGAAAAAAGTTCTTGAGAAAGAAAAGTTGTGTTTTAATTAGAGGAAACACATACTAAAAATTGGTGGCCATTCGACGACCGACGGAGTAGATCGGAGGAGGTGAAGTTTCGAACTTCAATTTCAGATCTAGGAAATTCTAGAGAGATTCGAAAAAAACTAATTTGATATTTGAAAAGAGGAGATCGAAAGGAATTTTTGGTGATTTTTCAAGAATTTTTTGACCACCGGCACCGGCGGCGGCGACAGCGGCGGCGGCGGCGGCGACGGCACCGGCGACGACAGCGGCGGCGGCAGCAGCATCTCACCGAAATCTGGAAAAATCTGGGTTTGGTGTTCTTGGTGTTCTTGAAGAATTTCAGAGAAAAAAAGAGATTTTTTTTTTAAAGAGGTAAACAAATGAACCAAAAAAAAATTTGTTTTTTAGAGACAGCAGGGGCCCGGGCCAGCAGGCCCGCGCGCGGCCCGCGCCTGGGCTGGCCCGCGCTTGGGCTGGCCCCCTCCCCTGCTGTTTGGTATGTTATTTCATTTGTTTCCTTTCACTTTGCGTTTTTACGTTTTGTTGTTCTTCCATTTTTTTTTGTCTTATTTGTTTTTGTCTTATTTACTTTTGTTTTATTTGATTTTATTATTTATTTACTAATTGTTTTTAGTTTTTTTTACAGGTTTATATTTTATATTATATTATTATTATTATTTATTATTTTTACTAACCATATATTTTTTTAGAAAAAAAACTATTATTATCATATTAGTATATTATATTTTATATTTTTATAATAATTGTATATTTTTAATATTGTTAATTATTAATTTATTTTTTAGATTAGATTAAATTAATTTAATTGAAGAATAGTTATTTTTAAATAAATAAATTGAGATTTTTTCCAATGATGAAATTCAAAGAAATTACGAATGGTTAATTTCTAAGAAATTTCTAGGTGAGAAATTTCTCTTAAAAATTCTCCAGAATGAATGGAAGGATATTTTAAGAGATTAATTTCAATACCAACAAAAATCAAAAATTTATTTTTTTAAGAATAATTAATTTTCAAATTTTTTTTTCTCAAAATTGATTTTCCATAATAAATCCTTAATTAAAATTGAAGAATAAATTAAGATTTTTTCCGATGATGAAATTCAAGAAAGTTGCGAATGGTTGACTTTTAAGAAATTTCTAGGTGAGAAAAATTCTTTTAAAAATTCTCCAGAAAGAATGGAAGAATATTTTAAGAGATGATTTTCGATATTAAAAATCATAATTTATTTTTCAAACAAACATTAATAAAATGTGGATTATTTTGGAAGATTAATTTAAGAGAAATAATTTGGTTAAATAATTCTAATTTTTCCGACGACGGAGCCTCTTCAATTGAACGAATGGTTTCTTTTGAATACTCTCGAGGTGAGGAAACATTTTTTAGTAATTTCTCCAGAATGAATGGAAGGAAGATCTAAAAAATAATCTCCGATATTTTTAACTTTAACAATTAAAATGAAAATAGGATAGACAAGACCAATTAGTTAAGACTTTTTAAGTATCACAAGACTAATTAGGTACTATCTTTTAGATAGGCGTCGTGAGGGTGCTAATCCTTCCTCACACGTAACCGTACTCCCGAACCTAGTTCTGATAAAGTAGACCAGAACCTATTCTTTTTAAGGTACCTTAGTCAAGCTTAGGATTACTTTAAATAGGATAGATTCATAAAGGTGACTAATCACACCTAGATTAGATGATTAGTGGCGACTCCATTGATTTGCGTCTAGCATGCTGAATTCGTATTTGGCACGTTATGACAGTTTGGCGACTCCACTGGAGACACTTGAGAGTCGAGCCATAAATTAGTCTTGTGATAAATTAGGTTTTAAAAATTGGTCTTTAAGTGTTTAATTGTTTATTTAATTGTTTATTTTATTTATTTATTTATTTTATTGATTTTTATTATTTGTACTAACAATTTTTGTTTCATTGTACATTTATGGGTAAAGAGAGGTTTGAATGTCCCTTCGCACACACGACACATTGCATATCATAAAGTCCTATACCCGGACTCGTCCCTTTTAGGAGGGGGTAAAGTACCTACGCCTCGAGAGGTGAAAACCTCCGCAACGGCTAGCGAAACACCTTCAGAGTGTAAAGTACCAAAGTCTTTGAGAGATGATAAATCTCCGCCATAACTTTGGAAAATACTCTCACCCGAATTGAACCCTTCCGGTTGGAGCCTGTAATGGGTGAGGAATGGGGTGCCTTACTCATCCTACATGGATGATGTTAAGGAGCAATTTGGGGACCTTTTTAGCTTGGTCAAGTATCCTAACCCAGCATATAAACAATACTTAAGTGGCCAAACTTTAAGATAGAGCCATATCCAACCTTATATAGAGGAGAACCCGAATTTAGGACACATGAAGGGACACTTCTTACCCTATACTTTTATCATTAACATGATGCTTTGTTCACCTAACACGTTTGTTTTGTTGATATGCTTACCATGATGATGTAATGCTTACACATGTTGTTGTATTTTTATCTTTTCATAAGTTTGTTGACATAACATCTAACTGTTTGTTTCTTTCTTTTCATACATCATGCATCTTCATAAAGTCATCTTGCCACATAACGGTCTAGATAGAAAGAATGTCTACTGAATCCATGGAAAACCTGACAGTCGCCAAGCGTGAGTCTGCCAATAGTTTGAAGCTTAGGTCTGAAGCAATCCAGCAAAGTACAGGAGATTGTCTTCCAGTCGGGTATGTATCTACTCTTCCCAGGAGAGTTCACATGGATCTGGCACAGAACAACCTTGAAGATTTGATCAGCATTTGGCATTCCTGGAATGAAACTCGACAAGAAACATTCAGACGAAAGTATGGGGATCTGGCCTTGCTCCTATCTGTTGAAGTTGATAATAACCTGGTAAGAGCCATGATGCAGTTTTGGGACCCATCATACAGGTGCTTTGTGTTCAACGAAGTAGATATGGTTCCAACTATAGAAGAATATTCAGCACTGCTTCGTTTGGATCCTCCTAATCCAGACAAAGTCTACTGGAAAAACAAGACAGGTTATCGGAAGAAAGTAGCAAAGATCATGGGAATCAGCTTGACAGAAGTTGACAAGATTGTGAAGAAAAAGGGTAAAAGCACTGGTATTCCATGGAATATTCTCCGAAACTTCATTGTCAAACACCCGGATGATGATACAGGTTTGGAGGTGATGGCTTTGGCTATTTACGGACTTATGGTTTTCCCGAAGATATTGGGACATATTGAAACAACTGTGGTGAATTTCATGGACCAAGTTCGACATCAGATCAATACAGCTCCAGCTATATTAGCCGAGTCTATCAGGTCACTGAATCACTGCAGGAGAAATTGAAAAGGGCGTTTCATCGGATGTTTACAGTTGCTCTACATCTGGATGAAAAGTCATTTTGAGTGCCAAGAGTCAAAGTTCCGAAAGCCGTACTTCACCACTAGCATCCCTATCAAGGAATTCTGTGAAAGCACATGGCCTGAGTCAAGGTCAAAAGAAGAATGGATAGTGATGTTACGAGAACTTACAAGCCGACAAGTGATCTGGAAAGCACCATGGATGCCTCATGGACCTATGTTATTTAGCTGTGGTGATCAACCTTGGGTTCCTCTCTTGGGACTTTGGGGTGCCGTTAGCTACTCTCCCATCATGGTACGGAGACAGGCAGGGTATAAGCAGTTCATACCGATGACCCATGGACTTAACCAGGTGGACTTCTCCTATTCAGACAATGGGGTTATCACCAGGATAGAAGAACTCACAAAGGCTTGGAAATTAACGGTTAGAGTCGAAGGGGGTAGTATCTCATGGAACACTACTCCTGAATACTCTGTGTGGCAAGCCAGGAGAACCAAAGATATTGTGATTCCTTGCAAAAGAAGTTTAGACGGTTCGGCCAAGGTTATAGCTTCGGATCCTATGCTAAGGATAGAAAAGGCTAAAAGGAAGCTACAATAAGAGAAAGATGGAATGGGAGAAGAAAACTGAAAGCTGCAATCAAGGGTAGAAGAGTTAGAAAAAGAATTGAACAAAGAAAAAAGCAAGGCCAAGAAGCTTCGATTGAAGGTTCGAAAGTTGGGGGATGGTTTAGTGGAAAGAGATGGTATTGTTCAGAAGCTCACCGAGGATGGCGACATTTTGAAAGAATCCTTGACAGTTATGGAAAATAAATATTCACTTTTGATTACTGAGGTCGGACGCCTAAAAGATGAGAATGGGGAGTTATTGTTTGATCAAGAAAGAAGAATAGCTGATTGCCAGGAATTAGTTACCGAATTAATGAACTTGAAGGAAGAATGTTCCAAACTCCGAGATACGGACTCTAAAAAGCGAAATCTTCTTGAAAATATGTTTGACCATTTTGATGTGGCATCCCGTAAGGCAGAAGACATGTATGATAGGATCATGGAGGTTAAGGCGAAAGTACATCCATTCCATGAAAACGGCCATCTCATATACGAACTTTTGGATGAAGCTCAGTCTCACTACCGTCAGATTGTCAAGTTCCTTTGGAGGCGTTAGGATTTTTCTTTTTTAGATTTATGATTTTAGGATTCTTTGTAAGAACTTTTCATTTTTTAGGACCAGTTGAAGTTGTTATTTTTTTTATTTTTTATGTTTTTAGGATCGCTTTGGTTTTTAGGATTTCTATGGATTTGGTAATTTTATTTATAAAATTCTTTTTATCTACATTTGTTATGTGGCTGGTGTTCTTTCATAGCATTTCATCCATATATGCATCATCAATTTAGACTTAAAGTTTTAAGCATATCATCCTAATTTAAGAAACTTTGCTAAAGGTTCAAGGATAGCTCGACAGTCAGAATCTTCGAGACAGTCTTCTCGTCACTCTTACAACACCAGATCAAGAGTTAAAGAAATGGCCGAAGAGCAATCTTCAAGGATAGATAAGGTAGAACAAGCTCAGGATGAGATTAGAGAGCAGTTAAGTTCTTTGCTGGAAATGATGAGAAGTCTGAAAGGGAAGAATAATGATGATGAATCTGGTTCTCAGGGGAAAGAGCAGAATGTGGGTGAATCCTTATGTCCGCCCGGTTTTCGACCTCAAGCACAACATGAACAATTGCAACAGAGGCCCTACATGGAAGGATTCACTTATCCACACGGCCAACCTCAAATCCCGGGGTTCACTTTTCCTGTTCCTGGAACAAAGATAGACCCAGTCCAAGTTCCAGATTTGGACGATCCTAAAGAGTTAGAGAAGCTGAAAGTGGCAGAAGAGATCGAGTCTCGTAAAATGAAGATGATTGAAGAAAGGCTTCAAGCTGTTGAGGGGCTAGACTGCTATGGTTCTATGGATGCTGAGGGACTTTGTTTAGTGCCGGATGTAGTAATCCCGCCTAAGTTCAAGACTCCTGACTTTGAAAAGTTTGATGGGTCTAAGTGTCCCATATCTCATGTCACCATGTACTGCCAAAAAATGGCAGCCCACACCAGAAATGACAAGCTGCTGGTCCATGTATGTCAGGATAGTCTTACGGGGTCCGCTGCTAGATGGTATGTTCAACTAGACAGGAATCGAGTTCGTACTTGGAAAGAATTGGCCAAGGCATTCATTAGCCAATATAAGCATATCGTTGATATGGCTCCTGACCGTTTGTCTCTACAAAACATGGAGAAGAAGTCTACCGAAAGTTTTAAGGACTATGCCCAGAGATGGAGAGATATTGCTGCCCAGATTCAGCCACCTCTGACTGAGAAAGAGACTACGGTACTGTTCGTTAGTACTCTTAAGGCTCCATACTACGACAGGATGATTGGGAACGCCACAAAGAACTTTGCTGATATGGTGATTTCTGGCGAAATCAGAGAAAATGCCATCAAAAGTGGCAAGATTGAAGGGGGAGAATCTGTTGTGAAGAGGAATAATGTGACAAAGAAGAAGGAAGCTGATGTCCAGACTGTTGCATATGGGGGGCAACAAACGGGAGGTTACGTCCCACACTTCCCGCAGTCCATGTACCAACCATACTACCCGAATACCAATGCCATCAATCCGATTTCATATGCTTATCCACCTGCACCTCCGCAGATATTCCAACCTAATTTCCGTCCAAGACCATTGGCTCCTCCAGTTGGGCCATCCGTACAAGCTAATCAACTCACGAGTAATCCGAGAGGACCACGAGCCAACCAGGAAAGAATATCGTTTGATCCGATTCCCATGGCTTATGCAGATTTGCTTCCAGATCTTATCAAGAACCATCTGGTTGCACCTGTACACTTGGAACCTTTGAAACCTCCATACCCTAGGTGGTATGATCCTAATGCCCGATGTGACTACCATTCGGGAAACGTGGGACACTCCACCGAAAATTGTATAGCTCTGAAGTACAAAGTACAAGGTTTGATTAAGGCCGGGTTGATAAATTTTGAGGAGAAAGGTGGCTCGAACGTCAACGGTAATCCGCTACCAAACCATGCAAGGCCGACGGTAAATGCTTTGGGAGATGGCAAGGTTACCGTGGTCAAGCGTAAAGTGGATGAGGTTACGACATCAATGGATTACATCTTCGATGTCCTGGTTAAAGCTAGCATGATTAGTCCTATACAGGCTAATTTAGGTAGCTATCTTGGTGAATATGATCCAAGCAAGATTTGAAAATATCACCAAGGTATAGTGGGCCATTCGGTGCAAGGTTGTGTTGAATTCCGGCATGAGTTACAGAAACTAATGGATCTCTCTCAGGTTGAGTTTTACACAGAGTTTGGGGCAGATGAAATTGATATGGTAATTGGAGAATCTTCAGTGAAACCGATCACATTCTTTGATGAGAAAAAGATAGTCGAGTTCGAGAAGAGGAAGAAAAAAATTGGCTCGTGTGAAAGGGTATGAGTGGGAGCCGAGGAAGATGGTATTTCCTTATCTTTATTCCACTTTTCACTTAGGGGGATGTATTTATCCCTACACACTTCCGCCAAATTTAGAAGAAGCGTTTTTCGAGCTTTCTATTCAAATGGTGGAGAAAGTAGGAATGAAATCTGATGTCAAGGAAGAGTTGTTGGTGTGTCCGTGCTCACCTGAAATGGAGCTGGGTAATTGGAAAGTGACAAAGCTGTTGGTTATCCTTGAATCTCATAAAATATAATGCAGGGAGTCAAGTCCCTAGTTGCTCATGCCCAGGGGCATTAGGGATGTTCTTTTATGTATGGGCTAGTTTATTTCTCACTATTTTAATAAATTAGGAACAAGATGCATTTTCATTCCCTCTATTATTCATGGTTGTCATTTTTCCTTTCTTTCATTGTTGCCTTTCTTTCTTTCCATTCAATTCAATTTCAGAATTCCAAGTAATGAATACAAAGACAATCTTAATAATAATTTGGGATTCGATTTTGAAAACACAGTTCATGTTGATGAATTTGATAATGAAGAGGAATCAGATGACTATACTTTGTCTCCAGATTTATTGAGATTAATGGAATAAGAAAAGAAACTGATTGAACCATATCAAGAGGTTACTGAGATGATCAATTTGGGAGATGAGGAAAATAAGAAAGAAGTAAAGATCGGCGCGTCGTTGCCACCTGTTCAAAAGAAGAGATTAGAAGATTTGCTCAGAGAATTTGTGGATGTGTTCGCATGGTCATACAGAGACATGCCGGGTTTAGATACAGATATTATGAAGCATAGATTGCCTTTATGGCCAGAATACAAGCCAGTGCAACAAAAGTTAAGACGGATGAAACTAGAGATGTTGTTGAAGATTACAGATGAAAGTTGATATGCAGTTTTGGCATGATTAGAGGAAAATTGGTAGAATTGCTTCACAAGTATATTAATGGCTGTTGAATTCCTTTACAAGCATATAGATTCATTGTGTTGAATTTCTATAAGCTTGTCATTTTTCAATAAATGTTTTTTGATGAAAATATTCACATTTGAGATGATAATGGCCATCTTTCATATTCCTTTCACAAAATGAGAAATTATCCTTTGCTACCCCTTTTGAGCCTATTGGATTTTTTTTTCGAATAAACCCAACTAAGGATCACCCGCCACACCAGGGGGCAAGAGTGAAGAATTATCTTTCTATGGAGGGTCATACGTTTGGATCATATTTCTACACCATAAATGCTTTATGTCAGGAGGGCATATATTGAAATGGATTGAGTTTCAAATTTTCAAACTCACTTTATGAAAAAAAAAAAAAGGAAAAGAGAAAAAAGAAAAAATAGTGAAAAAAAAAGAAAAAAGGAAAGAAAAGAAATGAAAAGATAGATGCGCAAAGTTTTGAAAATCCTCATTGAAAAAAATGATCCATGGCTCGATTATCTTGGAAATGGAAAGAAAGATATGAAGTGTTTTGAGATAAAAAGATCCTTGGTTTGAATACCCTTAAACACATGTTTGAGCCTATTTTATCCATTCTTTCATAACCCCGAAACCTTGGCCTACATTACGTACCTGGAAAAGTCCATTTTGATCAAATGTGAATGTTTGAATTGGAAATCATGTATTGAATTAGGACATGCTTGTGGTATTATCAAGAGACAATGAAGCTTAGATGCATGAAGACAACTCCAAAAAAAAAAAAGAGGGAAAAGACTTGTTACAGTTTGATATGCTTAATTGCTTCCGAGAAGATTGAGACGAACACAGGATGAGGGAAGGTTCTTCTTGATACTTTGAGAAATAATTAGTTTTGAAGAAATTGCTCTCAAGTCACATGGCCATTGGAGATAATACACAACTATTTGTGGAGTTCTTATGAAATGAAAAGCTTTTTTGAAGGAAGTATTATTTTGAGAAAGACAAATGAGGATGATTTGCCAAATACTGTGGAGAAATGTTTCTTTGAAGAAAAAAAATGAAAAAAGAATAAGAAAAAAAGAAAAAAAGAAAAAAAGAAAAAAAGAAAAAAGAAAAAAGAAAGAAAAAAAGAAAAAGGAGGACTCAAATTGAAAACCCGAAAAGGGCGGTTTGGGTCAACGGGGGTTGTCTAAGTTGAAAACCCGAAAGGGCGGCTTAGATATGAGGAGGATCAGCGTCGTCCAGAAAATTTCATGAAGATAGGGACAATGTCTAGTTTGATGAACTCTGAAGGATTGAAGACATCGATTGGAATTGGTTTTTAGATGAGAATTTTGAATGAACTGTTAAGATTGTCTAAGTATTCATTGTTTGGATATTGTTTTGTTATCCTAGCACCTTGTTGATAAACCTTTTTGAGATATTCCTTTATTCCTTGAGATGAATTCTTTTCCTTATTTTGATAATAAAGATATTTCTTTTTGCCTTCCATTTGTTATTCCATTTGTTATTCTCAACTTTATACCTTTGCATTGAATAGAGGGAATGCATCATGCATTGCGTTTGCTATGAAATTAGAATAATGATTGATAAATTAGAATATGATCTTAAGAGATGCCTGCATTTATTTTATGAGAAATCTATGGATAATTGAACAGAAAAGTCAGGATATGAGATGAGATCTGATTTTTAAAAAATGAGAATCCGTGAAGATGAGAATTTCCGGGATGGAATGTGAAGCCCAGTTAAGCTAGCATAAGATGAGATATAGAATGTTTGGCGTTTTGAAATTTTTGAAGAAAGAAATTTATATTCAGCAGATTTTGAAAAATGAAAGAGATAATAAGATTCGTTCTACCAGCTTGAAGCCAAGTGCGAACAGAGATAAATGATGAGCTTGAGAACCTTTTATTTTCAGGGAGTTGATATTAGAGCATTCATGACATCCATTTGCACGATATGCATCGGCATTCATGGCATTCATGTACTGCATTGCATTTAATTGCACACAAGAAAGCTTATTTCAGGTATTCAGTATGATTCGGACATAAGCTCGGAATGCTAATTTGCGTTAGCGTTTTCTTTCAGGACTCAAGGTAAGATTTTTGAAGTCTGCATTTACGTTTGAGAATTTTGCAAATTTCTTTATTTTCTTTTAAAGTTGAAGCCTCGGTGGAGGAGTTTTTATTTAAAGTCGAAGCCTCGGTGGAGGAGTATTTTCTTTTAAAGTTGAAGCCTCGGTGGAGGAGTATTTTCTTTTAAAGTTGAAGCCTCGGTGGAGGAGTTTTTATTTAAAGTTGAAGCCTCGGTGGAGGAGTATTTTCTTTTAAAGTTGAAGCCTCGGTGGAGGAGTATTTTCTTTTAAAGTTGAAGCCTCGGTGGAGGAGTTTTTCATTTAAAGTTGAAGCCTCGGTGGAGGAGTATTTTCTTTTAAAGTTGAAGCCTCGGTGGAGGAGTTTTCATTTAAAGTTGAAGTCTCGGTGGAGGAGTATTTTCTTTTAAAGTTGAAGCCTCGGTGGAGGAGTTTTTATTTAAAGTTGAAGCCTCGGTGGAGGAGTATTTTCTTTTAAAGTTGAAGCCTCGGTGGAGGAGTATTTTCTTTTAAAGTTGAAGCCTCGGTGGAGGAGTTTTTATTTAAAGTTGAAGCCTCGGTGGAGGAGTTTTTATTTAAAGTTGAAGCCTTGGTGGAGGAGTTTTTATTTAAAGTTGATGCCTCGGTGGAGGAGTATTTTCGTATAAAGTTGATGCCTCGGTGGAGGAGTATGTTTTTACGGTGAGTTTATTTAAAGTTTATGCCTCGTTTAGAGGAGCTTTTCTATGATAGGATTTTTTTTAAGTACATAGGACTTAGTACAGTGTCTACGTCTTTGCACATCCCCTGTTTCTCAGGGAATGCACAAAGAGGGACAACTGTAGACACCGGATTTTATCCGGGTTTAATTTTTATTATTAAAACAAAAAAATCAAAAATCAAAAAAATAAAAAAATTGGATAATTTCGAAAATTAAAAGAAAAATCAAAAGAAATTCGAAATTAATAAAAAAATGAAAAAAAAACAAATTTGGGTTGAAATAAACCTCTTTTTGGATTGAAGTGGGACTCTAAAAATGTGATTGAAACAAAACACCTCTCTTGATCAGATTGAAGACTTCTAGCTAGATTAAAACTTAATTTCTTCTCTAATAAAAAAGAACCCAAGCATCAAACACAAGACACATCAAGAAAATATCAGAAATCAAGGAGAGTTAGAAGCAATTAAAGGTTTTTTTCGAAATAAAAAAATATTTTTTTGAGAGAAAAAATTCAAAAATTCAAAAGTGGGAGTTAGAGTTTGTTTCGAAAAAAGTTCTTGAGAAAGAAAAGTTGTGTTTTAATTAGAGGAAACACATACTAAAAATTGGTGGCCATTCGACGACCGACGGAGTAGATCGGAGGAGGTGAAGTTTCGAACTTCAATTTCAGATCTAGGAAATTCTAGAGAGATTCGAAAAAAACTAATTTGATATTTGAAAAGAGGAGATCGAAAGGAATTTTTGGTGATTTTTCGAGAATTTTTTGACCACCGGCGGCGGCGGCGGCGGCACCGGCGACGACAGCGGCGGCGGCAGCAGCATCTCACCGGAATCTGGAAAAATCTGGGTTTGGTGTTCTTGGTGTTCTTGAAGAATTTCAGAGAAAAAAAGAGATTTTTTTTTTAAAGAGGTAAACAAATGAACCAAAAAAAAAATTTGTTTTTTAGAGACAGCAGGGGCCCGGGCCAGCAGGCCCGCGCGCGGCCCGCGCCTGGGCTGGCCCCCTCCCCTGCTGTTTGGTATGTTATTTCATTTGTTTCCTTTCACTTTGCGTTTTTACGTTTTGTTGTTCTTCCATTTTTTTTTTGTCTTATTTACTTTTGTTTTATTTGATTTTATTATTTATTTACTAATTGTTTTTAGTTTTTTTTACAGGTTTATATTTTATATTATATTATTATTATTATTTATTATTTTTACTAACCATATATTTTTTTAGAAAAAAAACTATTATTATCATATTAGTATATTATATTTTATATTTTTATAATAATTGTATATTTTTAATATTGTTAATTATTAATTTATTTTTTAGATTAGATTAAATTAATTTAATTGAAGAATAGTTATTTTTAAATAAATAAATTGAGATTTTTTCCAATGATGAAATTCAAAGAAATTACGAATGGTTAATTTCTGAGAAATTTCTAGGTGAGAAATTTCTCTTAAAAATTCTCCAGAATGAATGGAAGGATATTTTAAGAGATTAATTTCAATACCAACAAAAATCAAAAATTTATTTTTTTAAGAATAATTAATTTTCAAATTTTTTTTTCTCAAAATTGATTTTCCATAATAAATGCTTAATTAAAATTGAAGAATAAATTAAGATTTTTTCCGATGATGAAATTCAAGAAAGTTGCGAATGGTTGACTTTTAAGAAATTTCTAGGTGAGAAAAATTCTTTTAAAAATTCTCCATAAAGAATGGAAGAATATTTTAAGAGATGATTTTCGATATTAAAAATCATAATTTATTTTTCAAACAAACATTAATAAAATGTGGATTATTTTGGAAGATTAATTTAAGAGAAATAATTTGGTTAAATAATTCTAATTTTTCCGACGACGGAGCCTCTTCAATTGAACGAATGGTTTCTTTTGAATACTCTCGAGGTGAGGAAACATTTTTTAGTAATTTCTCCAGAATGAATGGAAGGAAGATCTAAAAAATAATCTCCGATATTTTTAACTTTAACAATTAAAATGAAAATAGGATAGACAAGACCAATT
The DNA here is from genome assembly GCA_030761205.1 of Fremontodendron californicum. Taxonomy (NCBI): domain Eukaryota; kingdom Viridiplantae; phylum Streptophyta; class Magnoliopsida; order Malvales; family Malvaceae; genus Fremontodendron; species Fremontodendron californicum. The sequence goes on from JAULJL010000028.1 coordinate 6,064,317, forward strand.
AGTTAAGACTTTTTAAGTATCACAAGACTAATTAGGTACTATCTTTTAGATAGGCGTCGTGAGGGTGCTAATCCTTCCTCACACGTAACCGTACTCCCGAACCTAGTTCTGATAAAGTAGACCAGAACCTATTCTTTTTAAGGTACCTTAGTCAAGCTTAGGATTACTTTAAATAGGATAGATTCATAAAGGTGACTAATCACACCTAGATTAGATGATTAGTGGCGACTCCATTGATTTGCGTCTAGCATGCTGAATTCGTATTTGGCACGTTATGACAATTAATACAAAGGTAGGTACAAAGAATGACCATGTATATCACAAATGTATTCTACAATGAATAACCATGCATGTTAGGACTGTGACATGATGTCAACATGATACAAATAAATTAACCAATGTTACACGAAATTGGTGGGTCCTAAATCTTGATTATTCAAAAATCTCATTATGCAAGATTTGCCTCCAAATTTATGATTTTTTGAAACTTGTTTTTTCTATGAAAAACCAATCATATTATTTTCAAAAGAATCTCGGGGTAGTGAATCCTACTATGGTACAATATCCAAATGTTCATGTGACACTACCGATTTTATGAAATCATCAAATGAAATTATTATCACCATCCATTTATTGCAAAGAATGAGATCAAAAATACAACGATAAATGTACGTGCTCTATTCACACATGCATGAAATGTGCAAAAATGCAAAAATATTTGAAAAAGAATGTTTGTATTTTGAATTTCAAAAGGTTAGTGAACACTTGCCCCTACAATATCTACTTATATAGGCATTACGGTGCCTTTGGGGCGGATTATCACATTTATTACGGGCGATGTACGTACATCGTTGCCCGATCTACAAAACTTCTACAGAGTGTAAAAATAGGTAACAAAAGGTTTAGAAATGTCCCTCCATGTGTTCCTATCTTCGGTATATCTAACGAAAATCCGGCATGGATTCGCCTAGGTTCACTATATGAGAGTGAATCGGTTCTAAAGGCCCCGAATTGCTCCTCATTGTCGCCGGTGAAGGCTAGTAAGGCACCCCGATAAAAGCGGGTTCAATTCGTTAGAGTATATTTTCCTATGCCCGTACTGAGGATTATCACGAAGGCAATAGGTACTTTATACTCCGAAAGATTTCACTAGCCCATACGGAGGATCATCACGAAGGCGTAGTTACTTTACTCCCACTTAAAAGGACGGACCCAGGTAGAGGATTCATGTTATGCAAATGCAAATACAGTGTGTGCGGAGGAACAAAACAAACCTGTCACCACCTATTCTACACCCCTTATTCTAAATACCCTACTAAAATCAAACAATATAAAGCATCTGTCAAGCAAACATATAAATATGCGCGACAAAATAACCAAAGAACAAATAATAATATGAATGCACATGACGATAGACATATTTAAAATATTTTTTTATTTTCAAAATTCTCTTTTATTTTAAAAATATGAATATGGGAATTAAAATTAAATACCAATTAAACCAACAAAACCGAGACTTTGATAACACATGACTAATTTCTAGGCCTGACTCTCTAATTGTCCCCAGTGCAGTCGCCAAGTTGTCGCAACCTAAAAAATAACGAGTCTCATCGCAAGACTTTATTATTCGTTAAGCGTGACATTTAAAAAAACCGAGGAAAAGTCGACTTAATTCCTCTCGAAAAATGAAGGTTTTGAAAATGACCTTAAAAAAAGACATGGAGTCTCCACCAATCTTTTTTAGCTAGGTGTGATCGGCCACCTATTAAAACCGGTTTTATAAAACATTTTAAAATTAATTAAAGCATTTTTAAAACCAATTTCAAGTCTGCGTTATAAACCAGAGAAATCAAAGAAGCGGGTTCGGGAGTCGGTTACGTGCGGGGAAGGATTAGCACCCCCACAACGCCCGTATAAATCGGTACCTTATTAATCGTGTGTTATCTCAAATCTCGGTAAAAAAAGTTGGTTTTAAATTTAGTATTTCAAGTTAATTCCCAATTTAAAGAAAAATAATTCCATTTTTAATTGAAAATGATCCGCAATTTATAAATTCAAAATTTTCCTATATTCCCCAACAAACGTGGCAAAATATAGAAATTTTATTATTTTTGGAAAACTTTCCGAATCATTCTCTTTTTTTGAAAGAAAGATATTCCTTTATTAATGATAATTGATGATATTCCCTCCAGCAAACTCGGTAGAGAACTCATGAATTATTTTAACTCGGGAATATCTTTATTTTTTTATTGAAAAATCATTATCCTTTTGAAAACATTTTAAAAGATATGAATATGTATATGCATGACATAAATAAAATGACATAGCAAAATCTAAATAATATAATGCAACCTAAATGATATGATATAATTTAAATGTCTTAGTATATTCTAAATGAAATGAAATATTCTAAGTTATATGATATATTATGAATGAAATGAAATATCCTAAGTCACATGATATATTCTAAATGAAATGAAATATCCTAAATGACATAATATATCCTAAATGAAATGAAATATCCTAAGTCATATGATATGTTCTAAATGAAATGAAATGACCTAAGTAACATAATATATTCTATATGAAATGAAATAACCTAGGTAACATAATATATTCTACATAGAATGAAATGACCTAAGTAACATAATATATTCTACATGAATGAAATGACCTAAGTAACATAATATATTCTATATGAAATGAAATAATTTAAATGACATGGCAAATATGAATGATATGGCATATAACTTAAATGACATGAAATATAGAATAATGCTATCATATAATATGCATAAAAATAAAAATAATAATGCATGAACATAGTATATGCTAAATATAAAAATAACTAAATAAAAGCATAGGGCATCATGAAATATTCCAAGACACATAATAAACAATATAACATAACTCAAAATCATAACAATATCATAGAAATTATCATAGCAAAAATCACATATTATATAAAATGCATGAATATGGAAAATGCAATGCATGAAAATGTATTTTTTCCTTTAATTAAAGAAATCCCTATATCTAAAAAGATATCCGGCTACCTTAGGAAAATATGTCAAATTAAATATTCTAAAACCAAAATACCTTGTGATTGTTTGAAAACAATTTTGAAAAGCTTGGATTAAAAATAAAAACTGGGCTAATTTTTTTAAAATGGCTCTAATTTCCTAAGTTTAAAAATCCGGACTTGACTACCCTTAACCCGAGACTTAAGAAATCATTTTTAGAGTTTAAAAAGGCTTAGAAACTACCCTAAGTCAGTAGCTAACCTTCCTAATTAGCCCCCTCTAAGTAACTTAACCAAAACAGAAAAATGACTTTTCTTTAAATTCAATTCTGACTCCATTGTCCAGTTTTAAGCCAAGATTTTTTACCCTATTTTTAAAAATTCAGAAAATTCTGAAAACAATAATAGAGACTTAGGACATGTAAAAATACACGGGAAAAAATCAGCTTAATTTTTTGATTAAAGATGAATTCCCAGAAAAATCGAAAAAGTACGAGTACTGGGTGAAAAAACTGTTTTGCCAAAATACATTTTTGCCTTTGATAAAACCATTTAAAAATCAAAGTAAAAATATTTTAGACTCACAAAATGATTCAAAAACAGTAGCTAGGACTTTTTGAAAGTTAGATAAAAATTGGCTAAGTAAAAAAAAATCACAAAGGTAGAATAATCAATTTGACAAAACTTAATTTTCCACAAGTGTGCTCAAGAGAGCATGATTTTGAACCATTAATTGGCCTAAGTCATTATTCAAGTGGCATGAACATGAAATGCATGAAAAATTACAGCAAATATGGTGCATGAAATGTATGAGTTTAAACCTAAATGTCATGAAAAAAATGCATGGCATCCATATAGTGACCTAGACCTAAATGAACTTGCATGGAATTTAATGCAACCTAGACCTAAAATGCATGAACATGCATGGAAAATAAACCAAACCTAATAACTAAAATATGCATGGCATTTTCACAAACATAAAGCATGCTTAAACCAAAAACTCAACCAAATATCATACAAATGCTAACCTATCAACTAACATAGCAAAAATGCACATACAATGCAAAGAGTCCAAGAGTGGCCAAATGGAATAATGTAACCAGCAAACATGGCATTTTCACAAACACTTGGTATACTAGCATGCAAAACTAAATCAAATGTCATGAAAATGCAAAAACCTACCAACTAACATGGCAAAAATGCAACACACAATGCAAAACACATGGAGTAGCCAAATGGCCTCAAGCTCCAACAAGCATGGCTTTTTCACAAACACTTGATATACTAACATGCTCAACTAAAGTATAAAACTCAAATCATGCAAAAACCACACAAGCATTTTCACAAACACTTAATATACTAAATCTAAAACATGCTCAACTAAAATATAAAACTCAAATCATGCAAAAACCACACAAGCATTTTCACAAACACTTGATATACTAAATCTAAAACACCAACAAATTTAAACATTATGAAAACAGAAAATTAAAAATGCAAAAACATGATATTTAAAACATAAATGGCAACAAACAAAGCAACCAAATTAAAATATAGCTCAAGTATATGAAGTAACATAACATTTAAATCATCTAGATCAAAGAAAATAACATCAATAACATGATAAAATAAACCAAAACAGTAACTTAACAAAAACTGTTGGCCATTCGGCCATGGTGAGTATATTGTAAAAAAAATTGTAAAAAAATATATTTAAGAAAGAGATGAAGGAAGAACTTAAGAAGAACAATAAAAAAACATTTATTTAAAAAAGGAAACTCACCAAATAGTAATCAAAATAGCAAAAACAAGAATGGAAAATCAAGAAAGTGCAAGAGTTGGTGTTCAAGAGCAACCTCAAGAAGCTATATTTCAAGCTTTATCTCTTCAAACTTTCCTTTCTTTTCTAAACTTTTTCTTTTTTGCTTTCAACCAAAGAGAGAAAAACCAAGTAAAAACCAAGAGAAATCAGCAAAATGAAAGTGTGAAAATGAAAATTCTGCCCCTCCTACATGCTGGCCGAAACCCCCTCTAAATGCTCAAGGATGTTGTCATTTTTTGTAACCAATTTTTCATCAAATGGCTAATAATTCAAGGTGAAAAAATCATGAAATTATCACCATTAGATTAGCATCTCAGCTGTCCCAAATTACAGCTATTCAAGAATAATGTTGACACTCTCTCTTGGCCTATGTGGCTTAATCACCATGGCTTGATCAAAGAGAATCTCTAACTAACTCTTAATTCTTGGCCATTTGATTGAAAAATCAGAAGCTTCCTCCTTCCTTTGGGCCTTGGTAGGCCAGCACTTCTCTTTTCCAGCCTAAGTCTGATTTTTTTAAAGGCCCAAAGAAGCCCTTTTCGGTTGCTGGGGTGAAATGACTTGTTTTGCCCCCCCGATGCAAATAAATATCAAACGGACTCCAAATTCAATTTTTATTTTTTTAATACTTCCAAAATAATAAAACATTGAGTTATGGAAGTTTTCAAAATTATCCGAGTCCGTTTGCTATTTATTTGGATTTTTTCTTCCAAAAATGCCCTTTTATGCCCCTACATTTTACCATTTTTTAAACGAGCTCCAAATCAAGATTTTTCTTCACCAATATCTTCCAAATAATTTAAAAGTGTGTTCTGAAAGTTTTTAGAATTTTTGGAGCTCATTTGGTATTTTTTCGGGATTTATCTTCTTGAATTATTGCATAGGAGCTTGGGATTTGGCCATTTTGTAAACGAACTCTGAATCAAGATTTTATTTTTCCAATCTCTTCCAAATAATTGAAAAATGAGATTTGCAAAATTTTAGAATTTTTGGAGTCCATTTGCTATTTTTTCGGGATTTATCTTCTTGAATTATTGCATAGGAGTTCCGGGATTTGGCCATTTTGCAAACGAACTCCGAATCAAGATTTTCTTCCACAAATCTCTTCCAAATAATTTAAAATTAGATTTGCAAAATTTCAGAAGATTTGGAGTTCATTTGCTATTTTTTCTGGATTTTCCTTTTTGAATTACTACATAAGAAGCCCGGGATTTGGCCATTTTGGAAACGAACTCTGAATCAAGATTTTCTTTTGCCAATCTCTTTCAAATGGTTTAAGAATGAGATTTGCAAATTTTCAGAATTTTCGGAGTTCATTTGCTATTTTTTCCAAATTTTCCAATTTTGCCCTTTTGCCTCCGAAACCCGGTTTTGCTCAAAACAAGTCCGATTTTCATATTTTCTTCAAGATGAGCCTTGGTCTATCCCTTTTTAATCATTCCTCATCCATTGGGGGCTTTGGTCTTACCAAGTCGGGCCATTTCTGTGATTCTTCTCGATTTCACCGAAATCCACAAAAAACCCTAAGTCTCGGTTTTCTCTCGGATTGACTTTTCTTTCGGTTTTTCTTGCAAGTGGCTTCTCCATTACCTGTAGTCAATGCTTATATTTCATTTGGAACCTCCGATTTTGACCAATTTGATCGTTTAAGCATTTTTCCCCAAATTTCTCGGATTAGGGTTTCCTTTCTACTGAATCTCCATATCCCAACTTTCGAACTCCATATCTTTCAATGTAGACCTCGGATTTCTTTCGCCATTTTTCAATTGAACTTAAAATCTTGATTTTGAAAGTGGGTTGACTTTTTCAGTAGTTGACTTTTTTTAAGTTTGTCTTTTTATGCTCGCCCCCTTAAACTAAGTCTCAGAGTACCACCTGCAGGATGAAAAAGGTCTTTTTACACTCTGAAACCTCAATTTAGGAAGAAAACATACCTGTTTTAGTGATCCGGACAAAATTATGTGTCTACAATGATGTGTACATGTTCCATGATATCTATATTTGCCATCTTAATCATGTAAATTCCATGTACATGAATATTCCATGTTGATGTCATTTTGTGATTTTTGCCAATATGATCTTTTTGAATGCCATGTCATGATTTATTTTGCTATGCCATAATAAGATTTTTCTATGTCAAGCATGCCATGTCACTCATTCTTTTTCCATGTCATAATTTATTTTGCTATGCCATAATAAGATTTTACCATGTTAAGCATGCCATGTCATTCATCCTTTTGCCATGTCAAGCATGCCATGTCATTTATATTTTGCCATGTCAAGCATGCCATGTCATTAATTCTTTTGCCATGTCATAATAGGATTTGCCATGTCATTAATTCATATTCCATGTCATTAATTTTTTTGGCCATGTCATTTAGATTTTGCCATGTCAAGCATGCAATGCCATTAATTCTTTTGCCATGTCATAATAAAATGTTTGTCATGCCATGATAAATATGCATTTTTGTTTAATTTTTATTTAGTAATATTTTTGCATATTCTTGATCATTTTTTAAGATTTTAAAAATGCATGAAAAATTATTAAAGATTTTTAATAAAGCAAAGTTATTCTCGAGTTAAAATAATTCATGAGTTCTCTGTTGGGTCTGCCGGAGAGAATATCATCAATTATCATTAACAACAGAATATCTTTTCTCTCGAAAAACAAGGACGATTCGAAGAATTTAAAAATAAGGAAAAGTTCCCTGTTTTGCCGAGTTTGTCGAAAAATATGGAAAATTTTATGTTAATAAATTTCGGATCATTTTCAAATAAAATATGATTATTTTTTTAGGGAATTATTTCTAAAAGCAAAATTTAAAACTGACTTTCATCAAGACTCGAGATAACACACGATTAATAAGGTACTGTTTTATGCGGGCGTTGTAGGGGTGCTAATCCTTCCCCACACGTAACCGACTCTCGAACTCCCACTTGTTTTCTCTGGTTCAAAGCAAAGACTTCAAAATTGGTTTTAAAAAATATTTTAATTAATTTTAAAATGTTTTATAAAAATTGATTTTAATATGTGGCTGATCACACCTAGCCAAAAAAAAATTGGTGGCAACTCAATTTCTTTCACAAGGTCGTTTTCAAACCCTCTCAATTTTAATTTCAAGAAGAATTAAGTCGTCTTTTCCTCTATTTTTCCACAATGTCACACCTTTAATGATGTCGATGTCCTCGCGACGAGGCATTTGTCAGAATTTTTTTAAGAGGTTGCGACAATAATATATATATTAGAGTTAAATAAAATGATATTTATTTTTTGATTTTTTTATTCTATAGTAGGCCTTATGGGATAAATTGAAATCAGATTTGGAGAAATTTTGAAATACCACCTCTTTAGGTGGAATTTCAAAATGTAATTTGAGGCACTCAAACCCCCTCTTGAAATTCCTCATAAATTTTGAAATTCTTCCCCACTTTTATCCGAACAAGTAAAATTTTTTTTAGACTTCTAAAAGCCTTGATTGAAATGAAATTCCTTCTCCAAATACCTCATCCAAACACACACCAAGTGATATCGGCTTTGCTTATTTACTTCCACGCTTATAATATGATTTTGAATGCACGAGGATGTTTATGGACTTAGACCTTAGTATGACTAGGTTATGGATGGTTAAATTTTCCTTTTGATATTTTTCTAAATAGGATCTGCGAACCTTGCCTTATCTTTACTTTTTGGGGTTGTAAATTTTTTTCTCACCTCAGTGTCCTCAAATGTAACTTGAGATTTTTATAAAGTTATGTATACATTATATGCTTTATAGATTTAAGTTTAGATTAGAATTTATGTAAATCCAAAGATGTAAGGACACAAGGTGCTAAAAAAGAAGGACCAACAAGATTACCATGGAGACTTATCAAAGACTTTGTACGATGTTCCTACGAATTTGACCAACTAGTTTCTTAATGGCTCAAGGAAACTAGAGTAGTAAAGTCCATAATCATTCTAGTAGTTGACAAGAGATAGATTTATTTTTCGATATTTATATATGTGATATATAATTTAAATAAATGCTATACTTGTCAATCAAGCTATCAAGGAAAGAAATGAGACCTAATTAATAAATTAACTAAAATCCCTCGTTAATATATTGAGTCGCATGTTTCACATGATTAAGTTGTCTTCCACCATCATAACAAGATAACCAGAGTTCTTTTAAATGAAGGCTTATAGAGTCACTCAAGGTCAAACTTTTACACGAATATGTTTGAGTTATAAGGGTGGGCCTTACTCAACTAATGTTGTGTTGTCCGGATAAATTAAACTTGACCTCATTGTATTAGAGGCAAGGGTTAGGCGAAATGCATATAATGCATTTAGGCAATGTCTTGACCCCTAATTGATCTAGGAGTTGCATATAAATGCAATTGGGAAGCTAAGTTGCCTACTCAAGTAGTTTTTGTTGGTATATGCCCTAGAGCCAATCGGATTGGACAAGGAATATACAATTAATAATGCAAACCCATCACTATTCCTAAGTGATACAAGGTATTTCTTCATGATTAGTATGATAATAATACTTATTAAGTACTAATTTGATAAAGCCCATGGAACATAAAGGCCTTGCAAAGGAATTATAAAGAGTTATAATTGTCAAATCCTTATGCATCAAAACAATGTTCCTAAAATTATTCCTGGTCATTGTATTGCTAAGACGGGGCATTGGAAATGCTCAAAGACTAGTACATGTTAAGTTTTCATACTTGAAGTAAGCAATTAATCTCATGGGTTGAAGTATATGGTATACTTGGGATAACATGTAGGTACTTGTTAGAGAACAAGTTCACTGAACATGGCCCACTGTGAGAACTCCATTTGGTATAATCACTCTAGTATCTATGGAAATGTTCTCATGTGCTAGTCGTGTAAATAGTCCTCTGACTTATGATACCAGGTCATCTTGTGTGGGGAATGTTATGCTTTGATTTCATCACAAACGGGTCCCAATAAGGGATGCTTATGGTAGGATGATTTTGGGTATGACATGAAGCATACGAAGGTGGATGAGTTATTTAGAGAGGATTCACCACTCTAAGTTACATTGGGAGATATATCTCATATGTTCTTGACTTCAGTTAACTTGATGAAGTCTCTGGCTAAAACAATATGAATTTAGGAGAAATCATTCCCTAAAGTTCATAAGGTTAACCATAAGCTGCAAGAACTAACATGGATTGAGTACATGAGTAGAAACTACACCATGCTTATGGTATTTCTGGGATATTTGGTGAAATGACCGAATTACACTAATGGACTGGACACTGAAAAGTTATGTCGAGACTAACTTGACTCTCCAATATTTGGGTGGTCATGATGGCTTCCTAGAGTCCGCTCATGATCTATGAATGTAAATTAATTATCCTTGGATTATAATTTTATATTTACTGCCAACATATTGTTAATATATGCCCTAGAGCCAACCAGATTGGACAAGGGATATATAGTTAATAATGCATACCCATCACTATACATTAGTGATACAAGGTTTTCCTTCATGTTAGTACAATGATAAGGAGTTATTAAGTACAAATCAGATGAAGCCCATGGAACATAACAGCCTTGCAAAGGAATTATAAAGAGTTATAATTGTGAGATCCTTATGCATCAAAGCCTTGTTCCTTAAACTGCTCCTGGTCATCTTATTACCAAGACGGTACTTTGGAAATGCTCAAAGACTAGTACATGTTAAGCCTTCTTACTCATGAAGTATGAGGGATACTTGGGATAACATGTAGGTGCTTGTCTATTGAACAAGTTCACCGAACATGGCCTGCTATGAGAACTCTATTTTGTATTGTCACTCAAGTGTCTATGGAAATGTTCTCACGTGCCAGTCGTGTAAATTAGCCCTTGGACTTGTGATACCAGGTCATCTTGTATGGGGAGTGTCATACTTTGATTCCATCACGAACGGGTCCCAAACGAAGGGATGCTTATGGTAGGATGGTTTGGGTATGACATGAACCATACGAAGATGGATGAGTGGTCCAGAGAGGATTCACCACTCCATGTGACATCGGAGACATATCTCATCTGTTCTTGGCTTTGGTTAACTTGACAAAGTCTTCGACCGAAGCATGATGGAATTAGGAGAAATTGTTTCTCTAAATTCATAAGGTTAACCATAAGCTGCAAGAAGTAATATGGATTGAACATGAGTAGACACTGCACCATGCTCATGCGCTTTTTGGGATATTTGGTGAAAGGATCGTATTACACTGATAGGTTGGTTACTTAAAGGTTTGAATGAGGTCATGTTGACTTCTCAGCATTTGGGTGGTCATGATGGGTTGCTAGATCCTGCTCTTGATCTATGGGTATAAATAAATGAGATTAATTTATATGCATTGCCAATATGTTGGGAACCTAATGGGTCACACACGAAGACAAAATTGTTGGCTTAAGCTTGGGATTTAATTGAGTAACGACTTAATTGAATAAAATGTTAATTTAGAGGACCTAATTGAATAAGATTCAAATTAGGAAGGTTAATACATAATTTGGATTTGGGAAATCCAAATAAAGATGTCTTAATAAGACAATGTGGATAAGCTTGTCTTAAGCAGACCATGTCTTAATTTAGACATGTCTAAAGATAAAGTTGTCCTAGCCGAAAGTAAGAAATAGTCCGAAATGAGAAAAAGTTTCTCGTTTTAGAGGAGTTTGATTATGAATCAAATTTTGACTTCTCGTATTTCTCTAAACCGAGTATTGCTTCGATTATGTCTAAGTTCGAGTCCGACATTAAGAGTTAGTGTTTGACTAGGACTCTAACACTTGTTAAGTGAAAGAGTTTCACTTGAACAAGAACTCTGTTAATCCGAGCTGGTTGAGTTCAATTAGACTCTAAGAGTTTGATTTGGAATCAAATTCTTATCCCTGTGAGACTGAGCAATTAACATTGGCATAATCCGGGATAGGTTCGACCTCAGCTTTAAGAGTTAGAGTTTTAGTCGAATTGGGATACGTAAGGTGAAAAGGTTTCACCTGAACTAGGGTGTTGTGATTTAAATCAAACACTTATCCCTTCCCTATCCCTTGTTGGCCGAACATGGACATAATGATGTCTAGGTTCATCAAGGCTTAACCACTTAGAGGTTGGTTAGAGTTTAAACACCTTAAGAGAGAAGAGTTCTCTTCTTGTTGGTTTTGAAAATAAAATAAAACTCTATCCTTTTTATTAGGAGTGTGGCCAGCCAAGTAGATTGGTGGAGATAGAATTCTTTGATTTCTTGTTTTTACGTAAAAAGAAAAAAAATTATGAATGGGATTCTATTTTTCATTCATTTACAGTAAAGAAAGGATAGTGTGAATTAAATTATGGATTTACACCAAAAAGGCAAGGAATTCTATTCTTTGTAGTACTCGGTTTTTGAGAATTAAAAAACTTATAATCGGCCAAAGTAAAGAATTAATATTTTTGCCGCAATTCCTCCTTTGTCTTCTTAGTGGTTTTTCTTGGATAGCCGAATTACCTAATCATCTTGGTAAGCCTTGGCTTTGTGAGAAAATACAAGGAGAGGACCTTTCGATTATTGATCGAAAGATCGGGCTGCTAGCACAGTGGAATCCCCAAGGCCTTACGAAGGTGCCAACAACAGTCCGTGTGGATTACTGTTGGAGGCAAGACACCTGTGTTGCTCGTGGCTTTGGAGAAGCAGTTCGATGACCATCTAGTTGCTGCCTTATTGCAGGGATTGGCACACTTGTGATTACGAGTTCTCAAGTAGGTACGGATTCTGATCATATTGATGATTATATTTTTTAAATGCCATAAAACCCATGTAAGTCCAGATCCGTAGATCCTGAGGTAGTCCCGGTGTTTCTTTGTTTCTTTCGCTGCTTTATTTTTGTATATCTATGTATATGCATGAGCCCAGAATTTACCAACAGTGGTATCAGAGCCAGGTTTCCCTGATCACATGAGGTTATTGCAATTCAATTCTCGCTGATAAACATATTGTATGCTTTGTGTGTTGATTTTACTAGTTTCGACTCAAAAGATTTCTTGAAAAATCGTTTTTCTTCAAATTTGTAAATTCTGGACAGCGACTGTAATGTAGCTTAAATCGAGTTTAAAAATGTTTAAATGATGTATTAAAAATGTTTTAATTAATCCGGATTAAAGCCATTACATGCCTAAGTAAAACTGAGTTGTTTAAAGGCCTAAAAACATTGTTTTGTGTCCGAATTTTTAGGGCTATTTCGGGGCTGTATAAAATTGATTTTCTTGGTGTTTTCAAATCTATGAAATTGTATTTATATACTGCCATAAATGTTTCTAAAATATGTGGGTTTAAAACGTTTAAACAAAATCATTTTCAGGCCTAAAACTGTGTTACTACCATGCTAAACTTTTCTGGGTTGTTTTGTAGGTGTTTGCGTGCCTTAAAACTTTGAGCATGAATGTGGAAAAATTATACATGCTTGCTGGAAATTTTGGACAGCATCTAAGGTGAATGCGATTCATTTTTGATGGCTAGTTCGGGCATGGAACATGGCTGGAACAGCAGCAAACGTTGCTGCACTCGGTGCACCCAAACCGCGGCAATCCGTTAAGGCAATTGTTGCCGATTTGCTTGCAGCCTTATGAGGTGGATAGCAACCCATTTTGGAGCATCCAGAAGCCACCAAAAGTGGCATACAACAGCCTAATCACGGGTCGATAGCAGCCATCCGATGGCCCAAAGAGGTTGCCTACGCCTATGACACCAAGTGTTAGTGTCCTACTTCGACATGGAAATTGTTTCCTAGTGGGAGTGTGATTCCTAAAAATTAGGAAAGAGTTTTAGTATGATTAGGTAATTGTTACCTAATAGTATTGAAGTTCCTAAGTGTTAGGATAGGTTTTAAACTCTTTAATTCGGTTTAAGACAACTACCTAAAATTTAGGAATTTGATTAAAATTGTTTTAATTGTTGAACCGAGATTGCTAAAATAATTTGATAAATTGTTTCAAATGAGTTGGTGACATTTATGAAAATGATACACAAGATCACCAAGTGATATTGGCTATGCATTTATAATTCATGCTTATAATATGATTATGTATGCATGAGGATGATTATGGACTATACCTTAGTACGACTAGGGAATGCATGGTTAAATTTTTCTAATTGGTATTTTTATAAATAAGGTCTGCGAACCCTGTCTTGTCTTTTCATTTCGGGTTGTAAATTCTCTTCTCACCTAACTCCCTTCGAATGTAACTCGAGGTTTCTACTAAAAATGTAATTGTTAGATTTTATAGATTTAGACTTAGGTTAGAATTTGAATTTATGTAATTCCAAGATTGTAAGGAGACAATGTGCCAAGAAGAATAGACCAAGGAGATCACCATCAAGGCTTGAGAAGACTATGTATGGTATCCCTAGGAATTTGACCAACTAGTTTCCTAATGGCTCAAGGAAACTAGATTAGATTAAAGTCCATAATCATCCTAGTAGAAAGCATGTGATAGATTTATTTTTCGAATTTATATATATGTGATAATATACAATTGGAATAAATGCTATGCATGCCAATCAACAATCAAAGCAATGAGACCTAATAATTAATGAATTAGATCCCTCATTAAAATATTGAGTCCATGTTATGCATGATAAGTTGCCTTCCACCATGTTAACAAGATAACTTGAGTTCCTACCGTAGGAAACTTGTTGAGTCGCTCAGGTCTACCTTTCGTACGAACATGTTTGAGTTAATGAAGGTGATTCTTACTCAACTAAACGTTGTGTTATCCGGATGCGTCAAACTTGATTGCATGACATTTAGAAGCAATGGTTAGGCGAATTGCATACGATGCATTTAGGCAAAGAGTTGTCCTTTAATTGATCTAGGAGTTGCATAGAGATGCAATTGGTAAGCTAAGTTACCTACCCAATTAGTTTCATCGTGGTTTGTTGAGTCACTCAAAGTCAGGATGGGATGAAAGGGGTCCTAGCTCATTAATAGATTTAAGTGTTAAATTTCTCAAAATAGTAGTTGAGGGCTATTATTCTGAAAAAATAATGAGAATAATCATTAAAGTATTAAAACCTGACAGTAATGCTTAAAATATTACAAATTATTAACTATAAGTATGTATTGGTTCATAAAGGATATAAACGCAAAATGGCAAACAGGCTATCACTGAGAAGCATAATGATGCTAATTAAGTTTAACGAGCCAAATGCCATTGATTAGTCCCATGATATTAAGATTGTCTTAATATAAATAAAAGGGCTTATGTTCTTGATAAACCTATCTAAGAAAAGCTCGTTGCTAATAAATCAAAGGTAGTTTGGGCAGCCTATCAAGTTCATATAGATGACCTTGATCAAGCAAACATTGTGATGTAGGCTAGAGTGGTGTCTGAACTCCGTAAGTAGCACGTGGTAATGAATGCTTAAGTTATCATCCTAAACCTTATAGAATTGTTCGATAAGGATAATCACATTGAGAAGTTCGACATCCCTAAGGAAATGTTCCAAAGCAAGATGTCAGAAGGTAGCCTTGTGAGGCCTCATGTGATGATAAGATGATAACCCGACTTAAGCAACTTAGATGGGTCTTGGATCATGATCCAAGTAGTGACCTTATACTTTCTTATGAAGAAAGACAAAGACAATGACAAAGGAACATACTATCACTGTGGATAGCTAGACCACTGATAAGAGATTGCAAGCAATACATTGATACGATCAAAGGGAAAAAGCTTAGAAAAGCTTTAACTACAAATATACTTTGAGGTTAATTCACTCCTCTAGGTATATGATACCTTGTTTTTGGTACTAAATATGTATGACATATTGTAGAGACCAAAGCAAATGAGTAGTGAAGATGGACCATGGGAGATGGCAACCTTTATGATATTGATCATAGCTTGCCTTCTTGATTAATGTTTCTGAAACATTATTATGATTTATTTGAAAACATTAGAAGTTTACATTGGCAATTGTGTGCCAATTTGAGAATGATATAATTATGTTTTGGACATATTTATTATGTTGGCATCAGATGCCATGCGTTGATTCATTCCTCTTAAATAAATCATTTATTATAGAATTGTTCTATATGGTGGTCTCTTTATTCTCAAATATATTACTTGCAATAGTATTTAAGAATACCAAACAGCCTAATAACTTATAGAATTCAAAATAGTTTTGAATTAATTCCCTTAACTTCTACACATGTAGGATTTAGTGGGAGCTATTGATTATTCTTTAAACGTTAAAGATAATAATTGAACTTAGTGATAGAATTGTGTTGTCAGATTTCACTATGCAAGTGCACGTATCTCAAACAAGTAATAAAGTGGAAGTAGAGTGTCGTACCCACGAGGAATTGTTATTAATTTTGCTAAGTACTAAAATTAACAAACTCAATCTTATCTAAACAATTAAATAAAGATGGTAATTAACAACTAAAATTAAAAGAAACTAATACAGAAAGCAAGTAAATTAAAAAGGGTGAATTCAATTAAATATAAAAGCCTAGGATTACAACTTCCCTCAACACTTCGATTGAATCTCTCTACCTCTTCACTTGATTAATGATCTTGAGTTGTTAACCTAGAGTTCTATCTTATTTATAAGTATATGTCGATGGTCTCATAAAAATATCCTTTTTAACCAATTAACTATATGTCTATGATAATTGAATTAAAGAAGAACTCATTAAGCTTAGGTTCTAACAATGATTACACATGACAAGTAAGTATATTTCTACCCTACCTGCAGATCAATTCATCCTAATAAATGAATATGAAACATGTGTCATTCAATCCATGTCTAACACTAAACTCTCTATGTCTAGTTGTATTTAGGTTAACAAATCAATCTAATTGGTGGCCAATCAATTAGAAGCATTAAGAACAAGAATAAACAAATAACTCAACAAACCATTAAATCAAGCTAGAGAGAGAAAGTAAATTCAAACTATCTGTTGAGTTTCATTGAAATCCTAGTAAAAGAAATTTAGTTCATGATAATTAATGAAAACAAATATTCAAATAGTTTAACCATCATCAACAACACAAGAAAAAATAAAGAAGAGAAAAGAGAAAACTAAGAGTTGTCAGTTCTTGAGTCTTCAATCTCCAATCTTCCAATCTTCTTGAGAGAGAATTTGATGGCAATTATCTTCTTCAAAGAGATTAGGTTTCTAGGTCTCCAATCCCCTTTATTCTGACCTAAAAGAGTCCTATTTAAAGTGTCCAAGGCCTTCTGGAGTTCGTAAATTCGCTCCCAAGAAAACAGGTAAGTTTTTACATTTTTTTATGTTTTTGCGATACTATTCATGACCCCCTTTGGCACCGCGGCCTGGCGCCAACTTTCAGCCTTCCTGGCGTCGCGGCCCTAGGCCGCGGCCCCAACTCCTGTTTGCTGCCTGCAGGTTATATCGTCTTCTCGAACTTTGTCAGCTATTTTGACTAGGTAAATCTTGTCCGATTTTGACGAGCCTTACACCGTTGGAAAGGTATGGAAGTCAGCTTCAAAAGTCAAGAGGGAGTTTTCTCAAATTAAGTCTTTAAGATCAAGTTCTTCTTGAAAGAAGATCCGGAGGTTGAATCTGCCTGCTCATTGGTTTGTACCGTTTTTCATCGTTTTGCACCTCGAAACTCCAGATCACCTTGGACCTACAAAAACACATAAATAACAACTAAATAACTATTTTAAACATAAAATGGATAATTAAAATAAATATAGAAACCTCTAAAACTAACCGAATCCTAATAAAATCCTCAAGGACTTAGCCGATTCAAAAGCATAAAAGGTGGCAAAATAACTATATTCCTAGAGTTATCACAGCCCCAAACTTAAGATTTTGCTAGTCCTCGAGAAAAACAAAACTAAATAAACTAACTAAATAACCTGACACAAAACATCACTCAAGATAAATGCACTCAAACAATGATTTCTTTATTTTCGTCAAAAATTACCTCAAAATCCTTATTCAAAGTAGAACATAAACATAATCCAAATCTATGATTCAATTCAATCATAAACTTCATGCTTGAATGAATTTTCAGTGTGTGTGTATAATCTCTTTGCAAATCATTGCATGCAATCCGAATAAGTTTTTATCAATGCAAAATATAAATTAGTACTAGATTCTCATATATTTTCTTTTCATTTCTCTCTCCACTAATGTAGACTAACACTTCATCAAGGATCAAGTAGGTCTTTATTAAGCTTGTAATGTAAGGTTTAGGTCAAGGTATGATAAAAAAAAAAATTTGATTTAAGTCACCCATAGATACTTTATATATTATTTTTTTTTCAGGATTTTTGAGAGCCATAGTCTTTTCCTCAAATTACATAGTTTCTTTCTTCTTTGAATGCATTTCCTTTTTTTCACCAATTTATTCTCTTTTTTTTTTTTCTATTCTTCGTTTTTGAAGAACCATAACTTTTTTTTTATATCACCACTATTTCACCCAAATTCGGTATGGCTCATAATTGTTTCCTGTAATATCATCACATGCCTATGTAGTGAGGGTTAATCATGGTTTTTCTTATTTGGCTAGGCTAAAAGATGTGGCAATCAAAAAAAAGAGTTATATCAATTAGGCTCAAAGAGGTAGACTAAGGATAAAGGCTCAAACGATCCAAAGATGGCCTAAATCACTTCCTCAACTTAATGTCGTCTAGGATTTCGCCTCGAGAGGGAATCAAACAAATTCTAGGTTCTAGACATAATTGCAATTCACATCAACATAATTAGTCTATAAATAAGCAATGCAAATCTAAGCAAGAGATTAAGTGCTCAATTTATGAAAATCACATCCTAACATGAAACTAACAAAAGAATTTAACACAAATTCTTTTCATTCTTATGTTTTTCCAAAAATCAAGATAAATCAATAACTAAAATTCATCATGGGATAAGGATTCCATCATAATAAGTACATAATATCTCAAGTAAAAACAAATTATTTTTTTAGACTCCTAATAATAAAATTAAACAATCACACAAACTAAAATAAATCTAATGACACACCCCCAAACTTAAAACAAACATTGTCCTCAATATTTAGAAATAAAAAGATTAAGAACAAGAAAACTCCCCCTATCGATGAAAGCAACGTAGGAGAAGCTTTAGTTTTCCTCTTAGACTTCTTCATGCTTATCCAAGTTGGGTGGGTAGTCACTACAAAAGAAAACAAAGTAAAAAAATAATAATAATAATAAAAATTAAAAGAAAAATAAAAAGTTTAGAACTCGGGTTGCCTCCCAAGAAGCGCTTGATTTATAGTCATCGGCTTGACTATCTCATGCCCATTAGCCGGCATCCTTCCACTTGAACCATTGCCCCACTTTTTCCTTTGCTTTATGAGGCCTTGCATTCACAAAATTTTAGCATCCATACAACTTGGAAGTAGAATGTGAAACTGCCACAAGTGGTGTAGTGGAACAATTTTCATTGAATGCTCTTTGGAATCACTATTCACCATTTTAACTACGAAACATTCAATAAATTCATTAGAAAACTTCATAGCCTTAAAAACTTTAAAAGTTACCTGTTTGTCTAGAACTCTCATGCTAAGTTCTCCTTTTTGCACATCAATGAGAGTTCTACCGGTGGCTAAGAATGGTCTCCCAAGAATTATGGATATTTCACTATCCTCCTCCATGTCAAGCACAATGAAATCAGTAGGAAAGAAAAATTTGTCAACCTTGACTAGCACATCTTCAACCATGCCTTTTGGATGTTTGATGGATCTATCAGCTAGTTGCAACAGCACTGTAGTCGGCTTTATTTCCCCCAAACCTAGCTTGCAATAAATAGAAAGAGGCATTAAATTTATACTCGCTCCCAAATCACATAAAGCTTTACCAAAAAATTTATCACTAATGGCACATGGAATGGCGAAGCTTCCCGGATCATTGAGTTTAGGTAGGAGTTTCTTTTGAAGAATAGCGCTGCACTCTTCAGTAAGTGCTACTGTCTCAATCTCATCCAATTTTCTCTTCTTAGATAAAGTTTCTTTCATAAACTTGACATACTTAGGCATTTGTTCTAAAGCTTCAGCAAAAGATATATAAATATGGAGCTTTTTGAATACCTCAAGAAACTTCTGAAATTGTTTGTCAAGCTTATTCTTTTGAAGGCGCTGAGGAAAGGGTGGTGGTGGATAGACTGGAGACTTCTTCTCTTCTTCTTGAGCCTTTTCAATTTCTTTTTCCCCCAAATTTTCCACTTCAAGAGGCTTGGGTGGCAATTCTGGCACTTTGCTTTGAAAATATTGAGGAAAGGGTGGTAGTGGGTAAACTGGAGGCGTTTTCTCTTGAATTTTATCATTATTCTTCTTACTACCCACTTCTACTTCTTCCCACTCCTTAATGTAATGGCATTGCATTGCTCTTTCCCATGGTTCTTAGGATTGGACACAGTATCGCTTGGAAGAGTTCCCATAGGACGATTGTTAAGTGCATTAGCAAGCTGGCCCATTTGTGTCTCAAGATTTTTAAGTGAAGCTTTATGCTCCTGAATTAATTCTGAGTGATTCTGAATGAGATTATCAGTTCTTGCCATGAATTACTTAAACATCTCTTCCATTCAGAATCACATTTAGAATCACTCAGAATTAAGTAATTCATGGCTTGTTCTATCATCTTCTCAAACCAGGAGGGACTTCTTGCCATGAGAGTATCAGTCTCAAGATTTGCTACCTGCAGGTTCTATCATCTTCTCAAACTTCGTCAGCTATTTTGATTGGGCAAATCTTGTCCGATTTTGATGAGCCTTACACCATTGGAAAGGTATGGAAATCAGCTTCAAAAGTCAAGAAGGGAGTTTCTCAAGTAAATTCTTTAAGATCAAGCTTTTCTTGAAAGAAGCTCTGGAGGTCTAATCTGCCTACTCATTGGTTTGCACCATTTTTCATCGTTTTACACCTCGAAGCTCTAGATCACCTTGGACCTATAAAAAAACATAAATAACAACTAAATAACTATTTAAAACATAAAATGGATAAATAAAATAAATATAAAAACCTCTAAAACTAATCAAATCCTAATAAAATCCTCAACGACTTAGCAGATTCAAAAGCATAAAAGGTGGCAAAATAACTATATTTCCTAGAGTTATCATATTGCCATTAAGTGATAAATGAAATTATTTGGAAACGTTCCAAACTAGAGAAGATTGCATGTTTATACCCTAAAGGTTATAAAAAGAACTATTTTATTTTGGCTTGCAAAAAAAGTTGCATTTGGATCATTAGCTACAAGCTAATAAAATATTCCAATAGTTGTTAAAGTAACAATTGAGCCATATGATTGGAATCTGGGTCTCGTTGTGATCTGAATCATTTAGTGACTTTGATAATGAGATTATCATGAATATAACCAAGCATATTCTCATGGAACACTTAAGCAATATGATTGTCTCAAGTGCAAGTGAGAGATTGTTAGTATATGCCCTAGAGCCAATCAGATTGGACAAGGGATATACAGTTAATAATGTAAACCCATCACTATAAAATAGTGATACAAGGTTTTCATTAATGTTAGTACGATGATAAGGAGTTATTAAGTACTAATCGGATGAAGCCCATTGAACATAACGGCCTTGCAAAAGAATTATAAAGAGTTATAATTGTGAGATCCTTATGCATCAAAGTGTTATTCCTTAAACTTTTCCTGGTCATCGTATTGCCAAGACTGGGCATTGGCAATGCTCAAAAACTAGTACATGTTAAGCCTTCTTACTTATGAAGTAAGCAACCGATCTCATAGGTTGAAGTATGAGGGATACTTGGGATAAGATGTAGGTGCTTGTCTGTTGAACAAGTCCACTGAATATGGCCCGCTATGATAACTCCATTTGTTATTGTCACTCAAGTGTCTATGGAAATGTTCTCATGTGCCAGTCGTGTAAATTAGCCCTTGGACTTCTAATAACATGTCATCTTGTATGGGGAGTGTCATACTTTGATTCCATCATGAACGGGTCCCAAATAAAGGGATGCTTATGGTAGGATGGTTTTGGGTATGACATGAACCATACGAAGATAGATGAGTGATCCAGAGAGGATTCACCACTCCAAGTGACATCGGAGACATATCTCATCTGTTCTTGGCTTCGGTTAACTTGATAAAGGTCTTCGGTCGAAGCATGATGGATTTAGGAGAAATTGTTTCTCTAAATTCATAAAGTTAACCATAAGCTGCAAGAACTAATATGGATTGAACATGAGTAGACACTGCACCATGCTCATGGGCTTTTCGAGATATTTGGTGAAAGGATCGTATTACACTGATACGTTGGTTACTGAAAGGTTTCAATGAGGTCACGTTGACTTCTCAGCATTTGGATGGTCATGATGGGTTGCTAGATCCTGCTCTTGATCTATGGGTATAAATTAATGAAATTAATTTATATGCATTGCCAAAATGTTGGGAACCTAATAGGTCACACACAAAAACGGAATTGTTGGCTTAAGCTTAGGATTTAATTAAGTAATGATTTAATTGAATAAAAGGTTAATTTGGAGGACCTAACTGAATAAGATTCAAATTAGGAAGGTTAAGACATAATTTGGATTTAGGAAATCCAAATAAAGATGTCTTAATAAGATAATATGGATAAGCTTGTCTTAAGCAGGCCATGTCTTAATTTAGACATGTCTTATGATAAAGTTGTCCTGCCGAAAGTAAGAAGTTGTCCCAAATGAGAAAAAGTTTCTCATTTTAGAGGAGTTTGATTATGAATCAAATTAGGACTTCTCGTATTTCTAAGAAGTTGTCCTAAATGAGAAAAAGTTTCTCATTTTAGAGGAGTTTGATTATTAATCAAATTAGGACTTCTCGTATTTCTCTAAACCGAGTATTGCTTCGATTATGTCTATGTCCGAGTCCAGCACTAAGAGTTAGTGTTTGACTAGGACTCTGACACTTGTTAAGTGAAAGAGTTTCACTTGAACAAGAACTCTATTAATCTTAGTTGGTTGAGTTCAATTAGGACTCTAAGAGTTTGATTTGGAATCAAATTCTTATCCCTATGAAATCAAGCAATTAACATTGGCATAATCCGGGATAAGTTCGACCTCGGCTTTAAGTGTTAGAGTTTAAGTCGAACTGGGATACCTGAGGTGAAAGAGTTTCACCTGAACTAGGGTGTTGTGATTCAAATCAAACATTTATCCCTTCCCTATCCCTTGTTGGCTGAACATAGACATAATGATGTGTAGGTTCATCAAGGCTTAATCACTTAGAGGTTGGTTAGAGTTCAAACACCTTAAGAGAGAAAAGTTCTCTTCTTGTTAGGTTTTTAAAATAAAACAAAACTCTATCCTTTCTATTAGGAGTATGGCCGGCCAAGTAGATTGGTGGAGATAGAATTCTTGATTTCTTGTTTTTACATAAAAGGAAAAAAAATGTGAATGAGATTCTATTTTTTATTCATTTACGGTAAAGAAAGGATAGTGTGAATTAAATTGTGGGTTTACACTAAAAAGGCAAGGAATTCTATTCTTTGTAGTACACGGTTTTTGAGAATTAAAAAGGTTATAATCGGCCAAAGCAAAGAATTAATATTTTTGCCGCAAGTCCTCCTTTGTCTTCTTAGTGATTTTCCTTGGATAGCTAAATTGCCTAATATCTTGGTAAGTCTAGGATTTGTGAGAAAATACAAGGAGAGGACCTTTTGATTATTGATAGGAAGATCGAGCTGCTAGCACGGTGGAATCCCCAAGGCTTTATGAAGGTACCAACAGCCGTCCGTGTGGATTATCGTTGGAGGCAAGACACCTGTGTTGCTCGTGGCCTCAGAGAAGCCATTCGGTGACCATCTAGTTGCTGCATTATTGCAGGGAACGGCACACTCGAGATTATGAGTTCTCAAGTAGGTATGGATTCTGATCATATTGATGATTATATTTTTTTAATGCCATAAAACCCCATGTAAGTCAAGATCCGTAAATCCTGAGGTAGTCTGGGTGTTTTTTGTTTACTTCCGTTGCTTTATTTTTGTATATCTATGTATATGCATGTGTCATGGCTCGCGCGAGCCCGCTCATGTCCGTAGCAAACATTGCAAGCCCAGGTTCAGGATATGAGTTACAGGAGCATCCGGACCCACCAAGACAAGCCCAATACCTGGAGTATTCTAGAAGGCCCTGGAAGACAGATTTTACCTGGAGGTTCTAGAAGCTTGGAGATCTAGTAAAAGATAGTTACTGCCCAGAGTTCAAGCTTATCTAGGACTCTAGAGTTCAGAGTTTAAACTGTTTAGATCTCTAGATAATGTAATCTTAGCCGTACATTTGTAAAGATCTGAACCGTTGATGTAAGGGGGACTCAACTATAAATAGAGGCCTCCCCCAGCCTCATTTGTATCATTCAACAATTGAGTAATCAAATACACTGAGCATTCTTCTCATTCTCTTCGAGTTATGCTTTTCTACTTAGCCCTAGTAACTTTTAGTTATCAGTGCCTTGGAGTGTTCGTCTACGGACTCTCTTCTTGAGTGATAGTAGGCTGACTTAGGCATACAAGGAAGCGATTTTCAGCCTAAGGCCGCACGATTCGCAAGGCTAAAGTTCCGAGCCTGTGACACATGAGCCCGGACTTTACCAACACATATTGGAAGCCTAATAGGTCACACACATTAAGGTGAATTAAGAGATTAAAATGGAATGGACCTAATTGATTAAATTGATAATTTAATCAATTAAATTGACTAAATTGATAATAAGAACTTAATTGAATTGTTTAATTAAGTGGAGGGACTTAAGTGCAAATAACATAATAGTTATGTTATAACCCTAAACCTTGGAGTGTTGCCCCCTTATATGAACAAAATTGGCGTCATCTTCCCTATGGCTTGGCCGCATATTGGATATGCTTTGTTTGGTGTCTTCTTCTTCTTCCTCTATGCCTCTTAGAGGATTGTTAGAGAGAAAAAGTTTCTCTCAAGAGCAAAAGCTTAGAGCGAAAAGAAAGAAGATCAAGATCTTCCCTTTGATTTATGCACCAAACCTTGTGGAAGGTAGAAAAACAATTTTTTTCTTCTTGATGCTTATAAGCATTTGGCCATGGTTGTTCTTATTGGAGAGAGGTTTATGAAACCTAACCACTAGGTTTGGTGGCTTAAAGTTGCTTAGCCCATTCCTACCTTAAAGAAGGTTTTTTTGATAATCTTGTGTGGATTACCGTTAGAGGCCAAACACTTGGGTGGCTTAAAGTCACGAGATTCCTTCTTGGTGTTCAAGATGCATGGGCTGTTCGGAAACTCAATATTACTAGATCTTTGAGTTAATGTATGATTCTTCATCATATGTATGCTTTATAATTGCTAGATCACATTAAAAATTTATAAGCATGATCCTTGAAGATTTGGCTATCTTTTTGTTTATTTATTCCGCTGCGTTCATGTTCTTCATCAAATCGTTTCTTATTTGAGCGTGAGGCCGAATCCAATAGTTTTAACATGACTTGTTGAGTCACTCAAAGTCATGCTGGGGTGAATGGGGTCCTAGCTCATTAAGAGATTTAAGAGTTAAATTTCTCAAAATACTAGATGAGAACTATTATTTTGTTAAAATAATGAGAATAATCATTAAAATTGTAAAATCCTACATTAATGATTAAATTGCAATTATTAACTATAAAATGATTTGGTTCATATAGGATATAAATGTAATGACTAGTAACCTATCACTAAAGAGCATACTTGATGTTAATTATAGGTTAATTGGACCGAACGTCATTGACTAGTTTCGCAACATTAAAATTGTTTTTAAAAAAGAAAAAAATACATATGTTCTAGATCAGCATACCCTAGAAGAGTCTGCCACTGATGCACTTGAGAAAGTCAAGGTAGCCTATCAGGTTCATAAAGATGATCTTAATCAAGCCACATATGTGATGCTGGCTAGCATGGTGCTTGAACTCCAAAAGTAGCATGAGGCTATGAATGCTTTGGACATCATCCTTAACCTTAGAGAATTGTTTGATAAAGAGAACCACACTAAAAGGTTCAACATCTCTAAGGAACTATTCCAAAGCAAGATGTCAGAAGAAAGTCCTGTGAGACCTCATGTGCTTAAGATGATAAAATACTTTTTTTTCACATAATTTTTCTTTTATCCAAAATGTGCATATTTCAAGTATTAATACTAAGCGAACAATTCATATAAATTTATGTACAAAATTTGATCAATATAGATATTATAAAATTTTTTATATATTTTTTAATAAATGTATCTGTTTAACTTTAAAAAAAATATATATAATGTTTTCTTCATTTAAATTATTTAATAAAGCTTATTAGTAGCGATGTCTATTAACCAAGTTCGGTCTACTTAAACTCATATTATCCATATTATTTAAATTTATTAGTAAAAAAATATATATTAATGTTTAATGGTTTAATATATTTTTAAATTAAATTTAAATAAAAATAATTATTTCATAATAAAAAAATTTAATGAATCATCAGAGTCCAAATCTAAAAATCCTTACCCAAGATGCTAATTAATTTGTGTCAAGCTCGTGAACTTGGGGACCACCCAACTCGTGAACAGGGTATTTATTAATCTTGGGTTTTTAAGTTTACGAACTCAAAATTTCGTACTATTATTTAACCCGGTGACTAATTTGCGTTCAATTCATTCTTTTTTGTTTGTATTTATGTGGATAATTATTTTAAAACTATGTTTTTGGACATGTAAGATCCAGATAGGCACATTCGTTCAAAACAATTTTTTTTCTCCTAAAACACGGGAGTTCTAGGGAAGCATCCTCATGGAGAGCTTCCCACATTAGGGAATTTTTTATTTCTTTCAGTCAGTTATCAGTTGGGAAAAAAAAAAATTTTAATTATATTTTTTTAAATAATATTTTATTTTAAATTTTTTTATTTTTAAAAAATTATAATTTTTTATCAAAATATTTAAAAATTTTAATATTATTGATTATTGTTATATAATTTTGATTATATAATTTTATTATCAACTACTGTCATATTTTTAATAAAATGTAACAAAATAATGTAATTTGATAAAATAAATTATAATTTACAAAGACAAAGAAAAAGATGTTGAAATTTGATTACATAATTTTGTTATTATTTAATATAATAATTTAAGTCATCTGTAATAAAATCACGTAATTTGATAAAAGAAAAATTGTAATTATGTAAATCGTGAATTTAACTAAATTACGAGATATATTATTTTTATGTATAATATATCTTGTAATTCATTAAGAAAAAAATGTAATTTCAAAATAAAAGTGTAAATTCTGATTACATAATTTTGTTATCATGTAGCCTAATAAGTTCAGTAATTTGTAACAAAATCAAATAATTTTATTAAAAAATTATAATATTGTCACAAGTGTAACTAAATTACAATATATATTATCTTTATGTATAATATATTTTGTAATTTCCTAATAAAAACATGTAATTTAGACAAAAAATTATTTTGCGATAGTTACATAATTATCTTATCATGTTGTTTAATAAATTTACATAATTTGTAACAAAATCACATAACTTGATAAAAAATTGTAATCACCTATAATAAAATAATTTTTTGGATATTCGAATATCCAGTCAAGGGTATTCGAATATCCCATATTAACCTCCTCTACTAGAGGGGATCTAGGAATACCTTTGGAGATATTTGAATGAATGGATATTCGAACATCCCATATTAGTCTTACTTTTTTTTTTTTTTTTTTTTGATAATGTCATATTAGTCTTCCTATTAGATGGGATATTTGAATACTTTTGGAGATATTCAAATATCCCCATTTTTTTATTTTTTTGGAAATCCAGATTGATTAAATAATTTTTTTATCATTAGTCTAATAATTTAAGTAATATAACAAAATCACATAATTTTATAAAAAAAAGTTGTTATTTTGCTAAAAGAAATTACAACATACATTATCTTTCTATATAATATATTGTGTAATTAATTAAAGAAACAATATAACTTAAAAAGAAAAAATATTTAAGTTTTGATTACATAATTTTATTATTACCTAATCTAATAATTTAAGTAATTTGTAACAAAATTACCCAATTTGATAAAAAAGTTATAATTATGTAAATTCTGAAGTTTAACTAAATTATAAGATATATTATCTTTATGTATAACATATCTTGTAATTCCTTAAGAAAAAATTTAATTTCAAAATAAAAGTGTAAAATCTGGTTACATAAATTTGTTATCATGTAGTATAATAATTTCAGTAATCTGTAAACAAATCAAGTAATTTCATAAAAAGTTATAATTTTGTCAAAAGAGTAACTAAATTACGACATATATTATCTTTATGCATAATATCATGTAATTTGGTAAAAAAAAAAAAAAAATTAAAAATTTCAAAACAAAGATGTTAAAATTTGATGTTATCATTTTTTTATCTTCTGTAAAAAAATTATATTATTGATATTAAAAACAAATAATTATAACAAGATTTAGTATTTTACTCTTTATAATAAAAATTGTAAAAAACATAAATTTTTAAGAAAAAAATTGTAAAGGTAATAAAACTTGTAATACAATTTTGTATTAACTTATATTAACAAATTATGTAACTTGGCTAATAAATTATGTAAATATAACAAAAGTTGTTATTATCACCTTTTTTTTTTGGGTAAAAGTTTATGTAACTTGATAAATAAATTATGTAAATATAATAAAAGTTGATATTATCAGTTTCCTTATCTTTTGTAAAAACAATATTATTCAAAATAAAAAATAATTGTAACAACATTTAGTATTTTACTTCTTATAATAAAAATTATAAAAAAACATATTTTTAAAAATATATATATATATAAAGTTAATAAAAACTTGTAATGTTATTTGTATTACCTTATATTATATATAATTAAATAAAAAATTTATGTAAATAAAATAAAATAAAATAATATTTGATATATATTTTTTTTTTATAAAAAAATTATTATTTCGATCATAAATCGATAACCAAAAAGGCAAAAACGTAAGAGCTTACTGAAGCTCTCCTTGAAGAGCTCCCGCGTATAGGGATGGCAATGGAGCAGAGCGGGGGCGGATTTTGCAATATCCGCCCCTGCCCCGCCATAGAACTGCTCTGCCCCCCTCCCGCCCCGATCCGCCGTGTAAGTTGAAATTTCAATACCACTACCACCTCCATGGATGTTGGTTGCATCCATACCCGCCTTGCTCCGTTCCATTCGATATTTATTAATTATTTATATTTTTTTTCAAATAATAAAGCATTGTAAAAAATTTAAATATAAATTCAATATAAATATGTTTCTAATCTAGAAAGAGAAAAGAAAATAAAGTATTAGGTTTAGGTTTTTAAAAAGAAAAGTAAAAATAATAAGTTTAATTATATTATTTTATTATTCTTTTAAAAGTTAAATATTTAAGAGTAAAATTATAATTTCAGTATTCGAGATGGGACGGTGTGGTGCGGAACAGACAATTATCACAACTGCTCCATCTCCGCCTTTCAAACAAAAAAATCGCACCGCCCCGCTCCTCCTCCATTGTTCAGAAAAAAAAAATCTCTCAATTCGGATCGAATCGATTCGAAATCCATAAATCGAATCGAGTTTTACTGTCGCTACCCGCGGAACTCCCCAAACAGTTGAAAGACTATTCATCCAATTATTTATGTGGCCGATGTAAGCTTTGGACCCATAAAAATCAACCAAATGACCAAAACACCCTAATTAATATTTGTACACTCTTCACAGGTAGTTCAAACTTCAAACCAAATATCCGAAGTCTAATATCGTATTTTCACCTCCAAAATGAAAATCTTCCCCATCTTTCACTGTCGCCTCCTCTCCCAAATCCTACACCTCTCATCATCCGCACCAAAATTTCTCTATCTTACCAAAATACCTTCAGATATTCCACTAATATTCTCAATGTGCAAGGGTAAAATCGTATTTATACTCCAAAATAAAAAAATCTCCGTCGTTTTATACAAATTCAGTCACTCTCTCCTTCCTCTCCGCAACCAGAGGAATTTGTTTTTTTTTTTTAAATTTATTTTCCATTTTTTTTGGTCCTAATTTTCATATTTCTCAAAAATGTCGCTCCTCCAATTTTCCGTCTCTCCTCCGTCAACCGTTCGTTCTTCGCCGTCACTATCATGCACCGCGGCACACCCGATCGCCGCCTCCTGTAGAGTTTCTTCCACTTCTAATTCCTTCTTCTTGTTAGAATCGTCGTCGTTAAAGACCGTTAAATCCATTTCCAGCACTAAGAATAATAAAAGGAACGGCACTGTCTTAAAGGTAAGGTCGAGCTTGGACACGGCGGGAGCAACGGTGGGGCAGGTGACGGAGGTTACAAAGGACACCTTCTGGCCCATCGTTAACGCCGCCGGGGATAAAACCGTGGTACTCGATATGTACACTCAATGGTACGTATACAAATACATGTACCTATACTGTTGTCTCTACTTATACGTATAAATACGGTGTACATACGTATTCTGTTAGTTGGTGTGATGTAAGAATTAGTTAAGGTCGTGTTTGCAGTGTGTTCTTACTTTCTTTTCTTTTTTTAAATCTAAATTTCTGGAAAATAATATACTTAGCAAATCAAAATGTTCAAGAAATGAAAAGTTCATTTTGTTCCTTAACTTGACTCAATGCAATTGAATAGTTTTAATTGGATAGATAATTCCTTTAAAATGCAGAGAATATGTTTATGTGAAAGATACCTTTTTATCAAGAAATTCACTTACATTTGTATAAAATTAAATTAATTTTACACGTTTTCGTAATTTTTTATATAATATATATTTATTTAATTCGATCATTATATTTTATTGTCTATTTGTATAGATCATGCACGTTAAATTTTAAATAAATTAAAAATATCTAATTATTTTTTTAATATAAAAAGTTTTTAATAGTTAAATATTTATAAAAAAGATAGTATTCTCGATCGATATAATATAGATATCAAATCAATTCGAAATTTTAAATGCACGACGAGTTCGATTATATTTTTAAATCTAACGATCGATTTGTTAAAATATCAATCTTGCACGAAATCATAAAAACTATTAAAAAATAATTAATTTTAAACTAATAGAAGGTTGTCTTTTCTCGTAATATATATATATATATATATATATTCTTCACTATTTTGGATTGTATAGATTCAATTATAAATTCTAGATGCATCAACTTTATTGACATAACTTTTCTGAATGTTTTAGGTGTGGTCCTTGCAAAGTGATTGCTCCCAAGTTTCAAGAATTGTCTCAGAAGTACCTTGATGTTGTCTTTCTAAAGCTTGATTGCAATCAAGAAAACAAGGTTCGTATGAATATATAATTCCAATTGCTTTAGCAGTAATTAGCTCAACTGTGTGAGGATGTGTAAAATATATGTGGTTTTTGGTGAATTAGCAACCCATATATGGTAGACCTGTCAATATTGAACACGATATGATTATACAATATGAAAAAAATAATTAAAATACAACATGAAATACGATACTAACGAAAAAAATATAAACACAACACGAATATATAAATATTTAAAATCTATATAACACATTTTAAGAAACATTCTCAGCCTCTCTGACAAGGGATTTTGCAATGATTTTGGCAGGCATTAGCAAAGGAGCTTGGCATAAAGGTAGTTCCCACTTTCAAGATTCTGAAGCACAACAAGATTGTAAAGGAGGTCACAGGAGCAAAATTTGATGACATAGTTGTCGCCATCGACACCGTTAGATCCAGCTAACTTAATTTCTTCCCCTTCTTTTACCTGCAAAATATTCACCATCAAATCAAAATTGAGAACAATACCTGCTTTGAAATAATTGTTGTATTTGTATGTACCCATGCAGAGAAAGGAGAGATAATTAGTAAAACAATTATGGAATATGCATGGAGAAAATCCAAAAATAATACAATTTGTGGTGCTGTAAAATTTTCATACCTCGTATAGAAAAGTGGAGGTGTCTATGAATTAGATTGGGTTGGATTCGAGTTGGGTTTATATATGGTATCAACATCATATATATTTATCTAAGTTCGATTCGATTCGAAATATGAACCTCAGATTCTGTTTAAGTTTGCTCATATTTGTAAATGGATAGTCCAAACCTGCTTAGATTCGTTCATATTATTTTTTTTAATATTAATTTTTATTTAATTTTTAGTAATTATATATATATTTTTTATTAAGTTTTTAAATATGAACAACTTAACATATTTTTAATGTTTACACTATAATATTATATATATTTAATCTTTATATGATATAAAATATATATAAAAATAAAAATAATATTTTATATAACTGGAAAACGGGTTGGGTCGAGTTTCGGCCTTGAATGTTGGAGTCAAGGTCCGATCCATTTTTTAAATAGATTTTATTTTTTTGTCCAAACTCATTTTTCGAGTTAATATTTTTGTCCAAGCTTTATTAAATATTGGGTGGACTTTCGGACTTAAACGGGTAGCTCGACCTTGGACAAGTCTAATAGGAAGAGTGCGATTGCACACCCCTTGTTCAGGAAAATAAAAAGTTTGAGGCATGTCATTTGCCATGTCATTTATAGTTTAGGTGCATTTTCATGCCATGTCACCTATGCCATGTCATCATTTCATGCCATGTCACCTATGCCATGTCATTTATTTTATAACATGTCATGCCATGTCATTTTATGCCATGCATGTCATGCCATGTCATTTATAGTTTAGGTGTATTTTCATGCCATGTTATCATTTCATGCCATTCGACCATCCACATGCCATCACCATGAATTTGGCCATTCACATGCCATCACCATGACCATTCGGCCACCATGATACTTCATATATGTCATTGTATTTTTATGCCATATCATTCATATAGCATGTCATTTGCCATGTCATTTAGTGTTTGAGCCCATTTCGTGTCATGATTAAGCAGGCCATGACCATTTGGTCACTATGACTTGTCATCCATGTCATTCTATTTCTATGACACAATATTCTCATGCCATGTCATTTGGTTTGCCAGATCATTGTGATTGTCTCATTTTGGTTTGCCATGTTGATTTCATTCACATGACATTCATTATCATGCTATATCACTTTATGCCATGTCATTCTTATGCCATGTCATCATCTCATCTTCCATATTACAATGAACATGCTTATCATGTTTTGGTAATCATGCATGCCTTAATGTCAATTTGCACATTCATAACATTTTAATAAATATGGCAATATTGCCGAGTTTAAATAATTCATGATTCTCTGTTGGGTCTGCCGGGGAGGATATCATCAATTATCATTAACAACGGAATATCTTTTTTCAGAAAACGAGGATGATTCGGAGAATTTCAAAATCAAGGAAAAATTCCATATTTTGCTGAGTCTGTCGAAAAATATGAGAAATTTTATATTAGTAAATTCCGGATCATTTTCGAATAAAATATGAATTTTTAAGGGAATTATTTACAAACACCAATTTTAAAATCGACTTTTTACCGAGACTCAAGATAACACACGACTAATAAAATACCGTTTTATACGGGTGTCGTGGGGGTGCTAATCCTTCCCCGCGCGTAACCGACTCCCGAACCCGCACTTGTTTTTTCTGGTTCAAAGTGCAGACTTCAAGATTGGTTTCGAAAAATGTTTTAATTAATTTTAAAATGTTTTTATAAAAAAACGGTTTTAATAGGTGGTTGATCACATCTAGCCAAAAAAGATTGGTAGCGACTGCATTTCTTTTTCCGGGGTTGTTTTCATACCCTCGACCCTTTAATTTCAAGAAGAATTAAGTCATCTTTTCCTCCGCCTATTTTGTTTTTCCTTACCTCACTCGAGCGGGTTCTCCCTCCCCCGCAAAGGGTGGATCACGTATCGACAGAAGTAATCATTCAAATGCAGTATTAGAAATATTTAAGAGCATGTATTTTTCAATTTAAAAGTCTAAAATATAGATATAATTACCAAAAGGAATGTAGTTCAATTAAGAGGGGAGAAAACAAAACCAACATTAGTCTAAAACTATTATGGCTGGAAATGTTATTGTAAGAAGCACCTCAAAAAGTTCAGAATCAAAAATTAAATTAGAATCAAAACATTGTAGAGTGAAAGTGTATGTGATAAATGACTACAATGAAATACTTGAGTTTGTCTAATGGAGCACAACCTAGATCCGTGTTGCAAAGTGGACAATCTAGCTTATCTTCTATTATTGTCTCATATATGCACTTCCTGCAAATTGTTTTTAAAGTTTCAGAACATGTTTCAAATACCATTTGTTAATTGATAATTTGTACAAAGCAACTTGCAAAAATCATTACACATGGCATAGTATTACATTGGGTTAATATCATATTTTACAAAAAAATTGGTATATGTACTTTTAAAATATGTAATATGGTACTTGTATTATTCTTCCACGTGATAATGTGGTACATGGGGTTAACCCTATTAATTGAGACAGTTAACATGGCCTCCATCCAATCACATGTTAACACGTAACATATAATGCTATGTCAACATCAAATATCTCATTAAAATGACAATGTGGCCTCCACATGTAGAAATTTAAAAATATGAAAAATTGCAACACCCAACTCTCGTTTCACCGGCATAATGTATTGACATCAGGAATCCAAGATGCATATACAATTTGCACATGGTACAAAGAATGCATTAATCTGATCAGAGAAATTTAAGCCAACAACAAACTCATAATCATTGACTGGGATTACCTCGATTGTTTCCTTGCCCCTCCAATCTCTAAGTTATAGCTCCACTCTTTGTGCTACACCCACGGTTGGGTTCTCCTTAGAGTTGACTGTCTTGATCCATTCAAATCCTTTCTCAATCTTGAGATCAAGTTTCTTGGCTACATCCTCAGATATAAATAGTTCAGATGCTTCTAGAGCATTCATCTGTCTGCCTGTAATCATGATGTCTACAAACATCCTTTCCTTTTGCTTTTGGCAACTATTGGCCTTAACTAAACTGAGCATGATGGAACCAAGCTTCAAGTCTTTTTTTTCGGTTTATAATCCTCTTTGGTAAAAGAAGACAATTTGGTTCACTTAGGGAAATCTCGAATTTGGTGTGGACCATCGTATAGGTAGCACCCCAATGGCTCCAGGTCCTTCTTCTTGTCCCTCTTGTTGGTGGGCTTCCACTTCCCAATTGGTGGTCCACCTTTGGATTGTCTATGCTTGTCCCCCTCACCTTTGCCCTTACCTTTGGGCTTGGAAGACTCGAACTTATCCGGCTTCTTGAGCTTGATCAAGGACTCGGCTTTTGTCAGATATTAGACACCCATCCTCTACAACTCTTATTTTGCCCAGGGTTTAAGTCCATCTATTAAAAATGCGAAGAATGCCTTCTTCTCACCAAGATTAGAAATCCAGAGGATGAGTTTAGAGAATTACCACACATACTCCTACACCACGCAGTGGTGGGTAAGCTGTCATAACTTAGCACATGCCTTATCCACATGTTTCCAAATTAAAAAACATGACACGTGGTACTCACATGGATGTCACGTGTCATTAATTTAAAAAATATGAAAATAAATTTAAAATAAAATTTTATTTTTGAAAAAATAGAAAAAGGAAATTTTAAAAAGGAAAAAAACTTTTAAAAATTATATTTTAAAAAATAAAAGTATAAATTTTATAAAATAATTTTGAAACAAAATAGAATATTTTAAAAAAAATCTTTTTTTCTTTTTTTTTCTTTTATTCTCTCCTCCCCTCGCTTCTCTCCCCGATCTCCCCTCTTTCAAGTCGAATTTGGTAGCAATATACTAGAAAGGATTTGAAAACAGGCTAGAACTAGCTAGAATCGAGCTGAATCATCATGCATTTTAGTTCGATTATGGCTAGCTCCGACTTGTTTTCAAGCCCTTTTCGGCATACTAGTGTCGGATTCTGACTCCTCTGGCCAATTCAGGCCAATGATTGGTTGGATTCGGGTTGAAAGAGGGGAGATCAAGGAGAGAAGGGAGGGGAGGAAAGAGA
Source organism: Fremontodendron californicum (assembly GCA_030761205.1). NCBI lineage: Eukaryota > Viridiplantae > Streptophyta > Magnoliopsida > Malvales > Malvaceae > Fremontodendron > Fremontodendron californicum. The sequence goes on from JAULJL010000028.1 coordinate 6,100,139, forward strand.
AAGAGAAAGAAACAAAAAAAAAATTATTTTTTAAAAAAATGACACATTGTGTCACATTAACACTAGGTATGCAACACATGATGTCATGTGTGCATTTGAATATAATTTTGAATGATGATGCGACAAGATGAGTTGGTACAAAATATCACGTGTCATCATGTGATTGGATGATAGCCATGTCATCTACCTTATTTAACGGTATTAACCCCATATATCACATTGATAGAAGGAATCATAATACATATATCAAATTAAACATTTTAGAAATAGAGATATCACATTAGAAAATTTTGCAATGAACAGGGGCCAAATATGACATTAACCCTGTTGCATTATTACTCAAGAAGGACATTGCAAAAGACTCAAAGTTGCAATTTTGACAAAGGTTAATATTCTTTCAATCTATCAATTTGACATCATATAAACTCATAGTAAATTGATCAATTATTCCAAGCCGTAGTGCTACCTACCAGTAATGTAGGAATGAAATTGAAAGATAAACTAATAACTCTTAATCTTACAATAACCAAACACACAAAATAATTAATAAATAGAATTAGCAAGAAAAATACAACCCACCAGAAAATTCATTCAAACAAATTAACATGTGAATATTTATTTCATAGTTGCAAATAAATAATAAATTCGAAAACTAAGACTACAAATATAAAGTATATTAAGACAAAGATAGATGCAAACTAAATCTAGAAAAAGAGAGAATAACAATTTTGAACACCAAAAAAATTAATATTAAAGATAAAAAAATCTAAAAGGAAATATATGGCTATACAACATAAAATATCAACTATTTCCACCAACTAATATATAATAACAAAAGAAAAATACTTCAAAGTATAGATATACAAGCCATTTCTTAATCAAGATTGTATTTTGTTTGTTTGGGCCTTGAAGATTGTATTTACCATGATTTTATATAATTTCTATAATGGTGAATTTTTATCTTGTAAACAAAGAAACAAATGAATAATAATCAATTTCGAATTCAATTATACTTCAAAAAATTCGGAATGAAAAAAAGAAAAAAAGAAAAAAGAAACTAAACACATTAAACATAGTTACTTACAAACATGAAGCTAACATTTGGTTCACAAAGGTATCAGTGTATACATTGCTCTTCATAAATGAAATGTAATTTACTTTAAAATCTAAAACTGTAACAAAAAATCAAAGAAAATGATTTCTGATTATGAAGTTTATTTGAATTGTGATTCTGAATTTAATTTGAACTTTGATTTTTTATTTTGTGTTTTAACATGGTTTTGCCATCAAAAGAATAGCAAAATATGAAAAACCTAATTAGACATGCAATAGAACTCATTTCAGGAATTTGAAGGCATGCAATGGGATCAAAGTTTTTTTTTTTTTTAAAAAAAATACATGACTAAAAGCATAATAAACTCAAAATTTAAAATACTTTGTCATAAAAGGTTTTTCTTTAGTTCATGCAAAGAAAGCTTGGATTTACTTAGTACACAGACACAATAATATTGTCGCTTTAAAAAATACAAAATATACCCAAAAATTTATAAGCAAAATAAAATGACAAATAAAAACAAAATGAAATGAAAAAGAACTTCATTGATTTTTTCTTCTTCAAGTCTCTAGGAACCAATGAAAAACAAAAAATATTTAATTAAAAATAAATAAAATAAAATGTAAGGGAAAATTAAGAGAAAAAAAAAACTATAGGCAACACCATGCAAATCATAGCACTCATTTTTATTTTTATTTTCCAATAACAGTAAAATTTATATAAAATCAATGATCAAACTATAAAATAAAATGTTATATGAAAAACAGAAAAAAAAAAAAAACAATAAAAGAAATCTTACTTATTTCTTTTTTACCTTCCACTCTTCTTCCTTTTTCTAAGCAACCCAATCGACCTATTTCCCAACCTCTGGTCAAATTGAAAAAAAAAAAAAAACATACAATAAAAATCGACTAAACTTTTGGAGAGCCATTTTCCTCCTCCTCTCCTTCTTTATATTCACTCATTTTTTATTTCTTTCTTTTTCTAAAAGAAAAAAAAAAGAGGCTAAATTATAAAGGTCGTGATATCTCAACATGAGAAACACCAAGATTTGGTCGACAGATTGTCTTTCCTTCTTTACTTTTTCTCTCCCTTCTTTATTTCTTTCTCTCCGTAAGAATCCTAACTCCTTTCTTTCTCTCTCTTCTTTCTTCTCTCAAAGCTTCTGTTTTGCTTTCCGACTATCTTCTCCCGACTTCTTTCAAACCTTCTTTTTTTTTTCTTTTTATGTTTTTCTTTTGCTATTCTAATTGTCTCTCTCAAATAATCAATCCAACTAATTAAACCCGTGCTTCGTCGCGGGTGGTAAACTTTTTAAATTTGATTTTTTTTTTTGTTTTTTTTTTTTTGTGTTATAGCATTTCACAAAAGTAATAAGTATCAAAATTAATGATTCATTTAATCACTTTCACTGGTATTATTAAAATGAGCATTTTTTCCACTGTCTTCTTTTTCCTAGTATTATTTTCATGTTTTTTACCTCACAAAAAATTTAATTATAACACTTAAGAAATTTAATTTCTTCTTTTAAGAAAAAGGGTCACACAATACTTGTTTTGATAGCTATTTACACATATTTGTATTTGCCATTTTTTGAAGTTATTTCCAACATCTAAGCTCAAAACATGAAGTAAACAAAATGGAAATATTAACAGAACTTAATCTATATGTGCCCGAGCTTATTAACAGAATTTGATAACCTCATTCTTTCATTCAAGTAAAGTAGACTTATCATGAAGGGGACATACTGAATTCCTAAGAAGGGAAATATATACATACATATATATATAGTAACATCTCCTAAAACATCTGATAAAACATCCATATTGTCCATTATGTTAAAAAAATCATATAAAAAAATAGGTTGAAAAAGTATTTAAATCTGCTATATATATTAATAAAATCATATAAAAAATTCAAGCACGAAATTATCTTAAAAAATCAACAATTCAAGTACGAATATTTAAATCTGCTATGTATATTGATAATTCGAATTATGCAGGATTCCAATCAAATCTAAAAGGCTTTCTGATTATATATGGTGCAAATAATAAATAAACTAATATTTGTTTCTGCAAATTATATAAAGCACCCATTAGTCACATGCATAAATTGCAGTATTGAACGGTTCATGGTCAATTTATAATTTTAGTATACGACAATGGTCAACCATCCGGATGGTGACAAAATCTTGTATTTGTAATTGTATTACTCAAGACAAAGACAAAGTCATGTTGGGTTAATTATCCAAAAATAATCATGTTGGGTTTCAGCCCACTCCTACATTCAACTAATTGGGCTTTGGTGGTTCTTTAACAAAAAAAATAATAATAATAAAAAGAATTGGGTTATGGCAGCTCCAAGCCTAAGTCCTCCATGACAGCCGAGTCTATCAAAATATGCCATGTTATCAGAAACACCTCACTGGCATAGGCATTAAGTTACAAAAGTAGACTTAGAACGAGATTTATTCCATTATCCATGTTAAAACATACATTCTTTTGAGGAAAGAAAGAACACAAGTCTAACAGGGAAAACGTGAACAATAACAATCACTTATTCTAAGTTCAGTGTCATGTATTCCAAAGATTATATTCAACTTCATCTGATATATGTTAAGCCCTACAAGCCGCGTTTGGTATAAAGGTATATTCGGTTGCATGCTGGACTTATATATGCTTTTAATTGGGAGCTTACTTTCCATAGTTTGCCGATGCAGTTGTTAGCGATAAGGGTTCAACGATCGTAATCACTTCATGTCAATTTGTGTTTTTAGGTCGATATATTAGTTAGAGATAAGGGTTGCACAGGTCTATATCAGACTATCAGTTTTTGGTTTTGAAATGAACAAAGGGAATATTGGCAGTACTTGATCCATATGTTTTTGGGGGTTTTAACAAAAGTTCATCACCATTTCTCTTTCATCCAAAAAAACGTTATACAGAGTTGATAGGAAGACTACTAACATAGTCATATAACATATATATATTAACATCTCCCAAAACAACTGATGAAGCATAATGTAATGAACTGATACGGCAGTTCATTAGATACCAGAGAGGGTATCATTCTCGTCATCCTCGGTCTAACCCAAAAAGCCTTCTAAATTCTTCATGGCTGCAGCAAGTCGTTGATTCTCCAACAATAGTGCAATGAACATCTCATGAAGTTCTCTGTACATGCATTGAGAATATGCCCATTCGTTCAACAACTGATGGTTATGAGTATTCAGTTTCTCCACTTCATGAAAGCATTCTTGATATTTATATTCATACACATACTTATCAACATAGCCAACGTCAACAACATCAAACTTCAAAGTATCACGTAAAAAGTTAATACACAGCTCTGCAGCTCTTTCAAATGATTCACCCAAGCTCGGAGCAAAATGACCATAGATTCGAGAAGGGTAATGATCGGTATATATCTCGACATTCCTCCATTACCTCCAAACTGCTCTACGTCAAAAATCGGTTTAGGGATATTGAGCTTTTCAGCAAGCTCATCAAGTCCTGAACAAAAGCGGAATAGCCATAGTAATCATGTTCTCCATTCTGTAAAAAAACCAGTTAAAAAAACCAGGAAAAGTTAGGTTCGATAAGCTTTTAATATACGGCTAACCAGTTTTGGTAGAGTAAGTTTATCTAAGGCAAGGTGTTGCGATTGCTGTATAAAAATAGCAGGAGAATAACAACTGTATAACAAAAAAAGCCAGACAAAAAGAATAAAAGAAATATTGCGGATAAGTACCTGGGAATGTTGGTTGAAGTAGAAAACGGGAGAAAAGGAATAATAAAGAGAAGAGAAGGAAAGAAAGAACTAATGCAGCAAAAGATGTGTAATCTGTGAAGTTTAACTAAAGAGTGAAGAGTTGTGATATATAATAGCAACAGAGCAAGAGTAGTTGACGATATTAATGGGTTTAGGCTAATAAACTATTGGATTCATTGATAACCCTCCAGCTAAAACTTACTCCAATCATTAAATGCAAATTTGTTGAATCTTTCCAACATCTACATGATAACCTTCTCAGACCGGGAGTTAATAAAAGCATAATGCCAAATATTGGCTACTGTCAGTTAAACCTTTGTTAGACTAATGGTTAATAGCATATCCTGCTTTCAATGCTAGTAGACCAATAAGAAACAGTGGAAAACGCGTGATTTTGCTGGATCATCGGTATTTTTTATATGACATAAAATGACATGGAATACAAGAAAATATTATAAATATTGAAAAAACATATAAAGGTGTTAAAACTTAAAAGTGTGATATATTTTTTTAAATGTCGGAATTTTTTCACCAAACATAAAATGGTACGGAATACAAGGAGACATCATGAATATTGGACAAACATACAAAGGCGTCAAAAGTATGATGTTTTTCTTAAAATACCCGAAAGTAAGTTCATTATATTAAGTAAGTTATAATTCCTAATCTATTAAAAATCATAAATTAACTATTATTATATATACGAATCTATGCCAGATATTTGAGTACATAACATTTATATCATTGTGTCATATACAAAGCTATCAATATTTTTTACATTCGTATATTAAAAATTTCATGCCTGAACTAGATATGCATCTACCGCAAATAAATAATTTAATATTATTATTTAGAATTCTTTTGAGTTAACATCAAACCAATACTTACAAATTTATTTGCAGATGTCAAAATTCACGAATCATTAGAAGAAAAAAATTTCTCTATCGAGTCAGGTACAGATCCAAAATTGACCCGTGAGTTAACGTTCAGACCAACCTCTTTGAATACATCATTTAAAATAATAATATTAATAATAATAATAATAAAAAAATTTCATATCTTCGTACGAGTTGAATATGGATCCTAAATCGACCCACGAGTCAACATGTAGACCAACCACTTTAAATATATTGACTTTTAAAAAATGAAATTAAAATAAAAACTTTAAATTAAAATAAAAATAAAAAGTGAAAAAATTAAGAAATAAATTATTTTTTAATTCTTTCCCTGGACGAGTCGGATACTGATCATAAATCGACACGCGAGTCAACATGCGGACCAACCACTTTTAATACATCATTTAAAATAAAAAGAAAATATAGATCTAAAAATCTAAAAAACTTTTTAAAAAAAATATAAAACCCGACATGTCTCTAAAGACTCAAATTTTTTTTTGGATAATTGTAAAGGCTCAAAAATCATAATAGCCGATCTTATTACTTTATATTGAGAATATTTTATATTTTTATTTATCAAATGAAATTTTTTTGATGGGTTTTATATTTGATGCCCTGTGTATAATCAGTTTTTGATGCACTGACAGGTATAAAGATTTTTTACTTGATACTTTGAAGTTTGATATTGTTGACATTGGCTATGTTTATAAATATGTATATTTGATGCCCAGTGTATATTTATCAAACGATTTGAACAATTTTATACACCGTAAGTGTATTAAATATAAACCTTTTTTTTTTACACACACTTCAACAGAATTATCAAAATAAAATTGATCAACTCCGAATTTTTATTCACTTATAACATCTAGCGTTTAGAGAGCAAACTTAAAGAATATTGTGAAACACTGTAGAATTGTACGTTTACCACTTTTAAATTCCCATTTATAACTATTTTTTTACTTTTTATTAAGGATTCATTGAAGATTCCCAAGCAAATATATATTTAAAGAAAATAATTTTTTGTTTTTGTTTTCTTCCCAGAGGAAAATTACAAAGAATGCTAAAAGCAACTTTTCCTTTTAATTCTTATTCACAAAAAAAAAAAAAAAAACATTGATTCTCACTTTCCACAGAATAAAGAGTAAAAATTTAAATAAACAAATTTATTTTCTTTCTTCCACTGAAACAAAATCAAAATGTTTTTTTATTTATTTTATATGAATAGTTGATAGTTTTTATCTAAGGTAAATCACAACTGTAGACACCTAATTTTGTCCGGACCCTCTAAACCGGGTAGATTCTCCTTTTCAACTTCCCGGAACGCAAAGAGACTTCCAGCGTTCCATAGATGGGTCCTCAAGACTTTGTTTCGGAGGTAAAAAAAAAAAGTCAACTCAAAAAAAAGTCAACTCCGAAAAAGTCAACCCCAAAAAGTCAACCACTAAAAAAGTCAACTCTCAATCAAAATCAAGATTCGAAGTTGAATTGAACAATGGCGAAAGAATTTTGATAATCCGAGGTCTACAACGAAAGATATAGACTCCGGAAGATGGGTTGCGGAATTTTAGTGTAGATGAAGACCTAATCCGGCCAATTTGGGAAAAAGCTAAATCGGAGGGGAATTTGATTGTAAAAATTGGGCATTTTCAAGCCAACTCAAATTCCATATATGGCGAAAGAAGTAGAAAAATAAAATCCAAAAATCGGACTCATTTTGAGCAAAATCGAGGTTTTGGAGGTTAAAGGGCAATCTTGAAAATTCCAAAAAATAATTTCGGGAAAAATAGCAAACGATCTCGAAAAATTATGAAAACTTCCAGTCCTGAGTTTCATAATTTTTGAAAAAGATCGGTGAAGAAAAATCCAGAATTGGAGCTCATTTGAAAAATGGTTCGAGTGCACTAACCCGAAATTCCAAAAGATAATTATGGGAAAAATAGCAAACGAGCTCGAAAAATTATGAAAACTTCCAGATTTGAGTTTCATAATTTTTGGAAGAGATTGGTGAAGAAAAATTCAGAATCAGAGCTCATTTGAAAAATGGCAAAGTTCAGGTGCACTAACCCGAAATTCCAAAAGATAATTCTGGGAAAAATAGCACACGAGCTCAAAAAATTATGAAAACTTTCAGATCTGAGTTTCATAATTTTTAGAAGAGATTGGTGAAGAAAACTTTGGAATCGGAGCTCATTTGAAAAAGGCAAAGTTCGGGTGCATTAAACCGAAATTTCAGAGATAATTCAGGGAAAAATAGCAAATCAGCTCGAAAAAATGTGAAAACCTCCAGAATCAAGTTTTATATTGAATTAGATGAGTTGTAAAAGACTAATCCAAAATTGGGGTACATTTGCAATTAAATTGAGTTCGAGAGGCAAAAAGGTAATTTTACCAAAGAAACCGAAAAAGGGCCAATTTGCAATTAAGAAAAATATGAAAGATGGAGGAAATTTTTGAACATTCCAGGTCTTGGTTGGCCATGCATAGGGGAGAGGGGGAGGTTTGATCAATTTAATTCAATGGTCACTATCAAGCTAAAAAATGGCATCTTTATTGCCTTGCAAATGGTCCTCCTTCATCCAATAGCCTAGGTGCCTTGTAGAAAAGATGAGTACACCCTTCAATGGCCAAGATCAAATTGCAAGATGACATTTTTATTTGTCATGAAAAGAACCTCATCCAATGGCCAAGATTGGTGGGAGAAAGATGAGCACAATCCATCCAATGGTGAGGAGAGTTTCGGCCAAGGGGAGCATGCAAGTGGTCCTTGTGTCATCCAATGGCTTAGGTTCTTTGTAAAGGATGAGTACACCTTTCAATGGCCGAGATCAATTTGCAAGATGACAGTTTATTTTTCATGAAAAAGATCCTAATATAAGGGTTAAGATTGGTGAAAAAATGGGCATTTTTTATCCTATAGTTAGGAAGCTAACTGGCCAAGTGAGAAAGGGAGAGGAGAATGTTTTATTTTCATTAAGTGGCTGGTCATTTTGAAGGGGGAGGAGAGTAGCTAATTTGGCAAGAAAAAGGTTTTTGAAAGAAATGAAGAAAAAGTTTACTAAGAAAGCTTGGAAGGTAGTCATTCCTACCTAGCTCTAGCATGATTTTCTTCTTCATTCTCATGTATTTTTCTTTGATTTCTATGTGATTTCTACTTCTTTTCATAAGAAAATAAAAGTTTTGAAATGTCCATTTTAGCTTTCATCTTTTCCTTTTCATCAAAAATGAAAGAAAACAAATTTTCACAAATCTTTTTACCATGGCCGAATGCCTTGTTTGTGCTTGCCTTGATTTTTGTTTTGCATGTTTGTTGTGGGAAACATGATTGTGAAAGGTTTATTATTTGTTTTATGTTCTGATTTTTCAAAATAAATGAAGTAAAAGAGGTAGAAAGGCTCATGATCTTGATAGAAATCAAGTGACCATGGTTAAGGGGGCTATGCCCATTGTACCAACCATGGAGCTCACCTCCATTTTTTAGTTAGCTTGGTTTATTTTCTGTTTTGTGAGTTGGAAAGGCTTCATGATCTTGATAATATCAAGTGATTATGGTTAGGGGAGGGCTATGCCCATTTGTACCAACTATGGAGCTCAACTTTCCTTGTTCTTTGTTTACTTATTTTTCTTATTACTTCATTGCATGTCTATGCATATTTTGGTCATTTTCTTTGCATCATTTTTATGCTATATTAGTTTTTACATTATTTTCATGTAGTGGTAAGTCCCCTATACGATTCGGCCATTCTTGTGTTTTTCACTTTGACACGTCTTGCATTTTTTTTTCCATGCATCATATCTTGCATTATAAACATGTTTTGCATCATACATAATGTCATGTAGCATTCGGCCATGTCTTGCATTTTTCCATGTACCATATCTTGCATTTTAAGCATGCTTTGCATCTTGCATTTTTTCCATGTATCATATCTTGCATTTTTAGCATGCTCTACATTGTGTATAAGATCACTATCCATTCGGCCATATCAAGCATTTTTGGTCTAGGTCATGCTTTGCATAAGATTTGGTTAGGTCATGCATATTATGTCATCTATGCCATGTCATCTATGCCACGTCATCATTCTTTGCCATGTCATCTTATGCCATGTCCTCATTCTATGCCATGTCATCTTATGGCATGTCCTCATTCTATGCCATTTCATCTTATGTCATGTCATCATTCTATGCCATGTCATCTTATGTCATGTCATCATTCTATGCCATGTCATCATTTTCATGCCATGCCATTCATGCCATGTTATCATGTCATGCCATTTGGCCATCCACACAGCATCACTATGCATTCGTCCATTCACATGCCATCATCATGACCATTCAGTCACCATGATACTTCATACATGTCATTGTATTTTTATGCCATATTATTCATATAGCATGCCATTTGCCATGTCATTTAGTGTTTGAGCCCATTTCATGTCATGATTAAGCATGCCATGACCATTCGATCACCATGACTTTTCATCCATTGTTAATCCATTTCCATGACACAATATTCTCATGCCATGTCATTGTGATTATCTCATTTTGTTTTGCCATGTCGATTTCATTCACATGACATTCATCACCATGCTATATCACTTTATGCCATGTCATCATCTCATATTCTATATTATAATGAAAATGCTTATATTGTTTTGGTAGACATGCATGCCTTAACGTCAATTTGCATATTCATAATATTTTAATAAATAAGGCAATATTCCCGAGTTCAAATAATTCATGGTTTTCTCTACTGGGTCTACTAGAGAGGATATAATTAATTATTAACAAAGGAAAACCCTTTTCTAAAACAAAGATGATTGGGAAAATTTCAAAATAAATAAAACTTTCTATGTTTTGTCGGGTTTGCCAAGAAACATGAAGAGATTTTTTGTATTAATAAATTCTGAGTCATTCTCAAATAAATTCATCCTCACGCTGTGACACTTGCCTATGTCATCAATATGTCATCATTTTATGTCACGTCATCTTGCACGCCATGTCGATTTCATTCACATGACATTCATTCTTATGCCATGTCATCCTTATGTCATGTCATCTTGCAAGCCATGTCGATTTCATTCACATGACATTCATTCTTATGCCATGTCACCTATGCCATGTCATTTTGTATACCATGTCGATTTCATTCACATGATATTCGTTCTTATGCCATGTCATCCATATGCCATGTCATTTTGTATGCCATGTCGATTTCATTCACATGATATTCTTTCTTATGTCATGTCATCCATATGCCATGTCATTTTGTATGCCATGTCGATTTCATTCACATGACATTCATTCTTATGCCATGTCACCCATATTCCATGTCATCCATATGCTATGTCCTTATGCCATGTCGATTTCATTCACATGACGTTCATTCTTATGCCATGTCATTTATATGCCATGCCATCCATATGCCATGTCGATTTTATTCACATGTCATTGTGTGTGCTATATCAATCATTTGTCATATCATTATTTCTTTTATTAGGTCATAATAAAATGTTTTTCATACCATGATGAATATGTATGCTTATATAATTTTTATCTTAGTAGCATTTTTGCATAATCATGGTCATTTTCTATGTTTTTTACCAAGGATGTTTTTAAATTAAGATTATTCCCAAGTTAATATAATTCATGAATTCTCTGCTGGGTCTGCCGGGGAAAATATCATCAATTACCATTAATAACGAAATATTCTTTTAAAAATGAAAATGATCCGGAAAATTTTAAAATCAAGGAAAAATTCCATATTTTGCTGAGTCTATCGAAAGTCAGGCCTAGAATTAGTCATGTGTTATCGAAAGTCTCGGTTTTGTTGGTTTTGGTTGGTGTTTATTTTTAATTCCCATTTTCTAAGAAAAGAGATTTGTTTTAAATTTGCTCATTCTCATGTGCATGCATATTTTTACTGTTCTCTGGTTATTTAATATGTCATTAGTGTTCTTTGTTTAATTAATGCTTTATATTGTTTAATTTCGTCTTTATTAAATTGCTCGGGTTTTAGGATAGAGGTACAGAATAGGTGGTGAAAGGTTTGTTTGTTCCTCCTCACACACTATACTTGCATTTGCATAACATGAGCCCTCTACCCAGGTTTCGTCCTTTTGGTGGAAGTAAAGTAACTACGCTCTCGTGAGGTGTTAACCTCCGAATGGGCTAGCAAAACACTTTCGGAGTAGTAGACTACCTACGCCTTCGTGGGGTGATAACCTCCGTATAGGCCAGGAAATACACTCTAACAAATTGAACCCGTTTTTATTGGGGTGCCTTACTAGCCTTCACCGGAGACAATGAGGAGCAATTTGGAACCTTTTTAGAACCTAATGCAACCTCATATAGTGAGCCTAGGCGAAACCATGCCGAATTTCTGTTAGAAATACCGAAGCTAGGAACACTCAGAGGAACCTTTCTCACCTTTAGCTATTTATTTCAATATCGCGTTGATTTGATTATTATATACCAGTACTGACTCATTTCCATTTGTTTTGTTTTGTTTGTTTTGTTTTGCATTGTTTTCATTGCATGCATCACGGTTACTTAAGAGTGTTTGCCTTAAGCCGGATTCCAATCAGAGGGGTTTTCGTTACGGTCATGGAGCACCGAGATCTTGCTCCAATATCAGTTACTTCTAAGATATACCGAGAGGTCCGAACAGAGTCAGAGAAACATCAGGTTGACAAGGGAGACTGCTTGACTAGAAGCTTCGTGTCTAGTATTCCCGAGTCGGTTCATTTAGATCTAGGTCAGAATGATTTAATAGAATTAGAGGATATTTGGGGATGATGGGGAATTGCAAGGAAAAACGAGTTCACCAAGAAGTATGGAGACATAGCATTACTTCTCCTGATCCATATAGATAAGCAGTTGATCAGGGCGGTGGTACAGTTTTGGGATCCCTCTTACCGATGCTTCACGTTCAATCGGGAAGATATGACACCCACCATCGAGGAGTACTAATCTTGCTCTGTATCGAGTCATCCACCCCTGATAAGATATATTGCAAGCAGCAAAATACAGTTAGCTATCGGAAGAAACTATCCGACATATTGGTATGGAGATTTCGATCGATTCCCTGAATATTATGAAAAAAGGTTCGAGTGCTTGTATCCCATGGGTATTCTTGCGAGACTATATCATGAACAATCCGGAGAGTAATCGTGCGGTGGATTTTTTGCCTTGGCAATCTATGGTTTGGTGATATTTCCAAAGATTTTGGGGCATATTGAGATGGCCATAGTATATTTCTTTGAGTGACTGGGCAAACAAATGGATCCTGCTCCTGCTATTTTTGCCGAGACATTTAGGTCACTCAATTTCTGTCGAAGAAAAGGTGAGGGACGTTTCGAGGGATGCGCACAGCTCCTGTATGTTTGGATCCAAAGTCATTTTTGGGGAAATGATAAGGAAAAGCTTCGTCCTTAGATAAGCACTTTCATTTCTCTTAAGGAATTCTGCAAGAAAGAATGGCCGAGAAAGGGAGATAAAAAACAATGGATAATGACTCTTCGTCGCTTAGCTCGAGAGGACGTCACTTGGAGAGCTCCATGAATGCCGATCGGATCCATTCTGTATAGTTGTGGAGACAAACCATGGGTTCCATTAATGGGAATTTGGAGAGCTATCAGCTATGCACCACTCCTAGTACGAAGACAGTATGAGTCTGAGCAGTTCATCCAGATGACTCATGGGCTCGCTTTGGTGGATTTCACATATGATGGGCCCGGGTACATGAAGGGAATATGTAAGCTCATCAAGGCGTGGAGGAAGTTGCATCGATCAGAATTGGGTAGATATATCGATAACGCCACTCCCGAATACTTGGTATGAAGAGCCAAGAGGGTCCACAACATAGTGCTCCCTGCTAATGATGCCTTGTTTATTAGGTAATCTTTTAGCTAGAGCCGATAGTACTTTTGGAGATTGAGCTTGTCAGGCAAGAATTAGAAAAGGACAAAGGGAAACTGAAGCGTGAGTATGATAAGCTTCAGGAGGAAGTCAAAGATTTGAGGAGCGACCCTGAGATCTAAGAAGCCAAGACATGGAGGTTGGTTAAAGAGCGAGACACGATGCAATCCGATATACAGGACTTGCATCGAGAGAACAAGAGGCTAAGAACCAAGGGACAGTTCACTGGAACTAGCAGGTCTCTGAGCGCCCATGAGAAAGAGATAGAAAAGCTTCAAAAAGAATTGGACTTCTGGAAGGGTAAGGCTAAGGACAGCAAGGAAAAGGAGTCCCGATTCTCTCATAAGCGGCAAAAGTGGGGAGATGCCCGGTCACTGATTTCGAACAAGTTAGAAAAATGCCTGCAAGAGAATGAGCTATTGAAAGCAAGGTTGGAAAATGAGAGGGAACGAACATCCATGCTATGTAAGGAGAATGAGACACTCCATGCAACCATTCAGACCTTAGAGCATCAGTTTCAAGTCCAGAAAGCTGACATTTCTACATCATTTGGGAATACAGAGAGAGGAAGACCTAATGGAGCCAGGCGAATGACTTAGCTTTAGATGCTAGCTCAAGGTGGAAGACTGAGACCTTGGGAAGGCGGCAGTATATAGATCACCTGACTAGGCAGATCTGCAAGGCTATGGTCAAGGCCAGAGAGATGTTAGAGAAAGTGAAGATTCTGAGGTATGATGTCAACCCGACAGGGGAGCATGGACAGTGCCTGCTGAACTTCTTGGAGGAGGCTCAAGACCAGTATGAGCATATACGATCTTTTTATGTAGCCTGAGAGTGAGAGAGGATATATAACAAGTTCCCATGAATTAATGAAACACCTTTGTGTTGGAATTTGATCTTAAGGCAAATACTATTATTTGCATCATCTCATTTCATACAATTAAAGAAACATACATTCATTCATCTATTTGTTTGACCAGTCATGCATTGATTTATTCATTCATCCTTGCACACATTTAATTAATAAAAAGAATAATATGCCATGAAATTCTAATCCGTGGTATTTACACCAAGGTTCAAAAATTGGGCGCCCATCGAAACTCCCAGAGAGAAGCACTCCACATCAAATATAATACTTGATCACAAGTCAGGATAATGGAGAATGAACAAATGGCCCGAATGGAGAGAATGGAAAGGGCTCAGGATGAGTTCAGGGAACAATTGGCCAAGTCTTAGGCTGAATCAAGAGATCAGATGATTAAGCTGGTGGAACTGGTGTCTGCCACAGTCAAAGGAAAGGGACACATGGAGAATTTAGCCCCGGGTTTAGAATCAGGATATCAAAGGGGAAAAGAGGGGCAGCAAGAAGCCATACCGACAAACGGCCAACCTGCACAGAATATGGATACTCCACCTCCTGTAGCTGAAACGCATTTCGTGTATATTCAGCCCAACACAGGGGCACATAGCAGATGCCAGTTGGGGTAAACCTTGGGGCCATCCCGACAGATCCTATTGATATCCTAGACCTGGATGAGCTTGCCGAACAAGAAAAAAGGAAGGCGACAAAACTGAAAAGGGTTTAAACAGTTTAATCACAAAAGAAGTATCAGCTATTGGAAGAAAGGTTGAGGGTCGTGGAAGGGGCAGAATTGTTCGAAAGCCTTGATGCCAAAGAGATGAGTTTGGTCTCCGATTTAGTGATCCCGCCCAAGTTCAAGACATCGGATTTTGAGAAGTATAATGGGACCACCAATCCTTCAGCACATTTGACTATGTATTGCCGGAAAATGACCAGACACGATAGTAATGAGAAGTTGCTCATCCAATGCTTCCAAGATAGCCTCACAGGGTCTGCCACTCGATGGTATAATTAACTCACCCGCAGCAAGATTCGATCTTGGACGAATTTGGCCAAGGCCTTCCTGGAATATTACAAGCACGTCTCTGACATGGTACCTGAAAGATTATCCCTACAAAACATGGAGAAGAAAGATACTGAGAGTTTTAAACAGTATGCCCAGAAATGGAAAGACATGGCTACCCAGGTGCAGCCACCCTTGACTGATAAAGAAACTATAGTTCTCTTCACCAACACCCTGAAGGCACCATACTACGAGAAGTTGGTAGGTAATGCCACCAAAATTTTTGCAGGTATGGTCATATCTAGAGAGATGATTGAAATCGCGATCAAAAGCTGAAAGATGGGAAGCAATGAACAAGTCGCCTAAAAAAAATAACTCCTACTAAGAAAAAAGAAGGGGAGGCTCACGCAGTCAGTTTCAATAATCGACATTTTTCACCTCCAGTACCCTATGCACCTTACCTGACCTACAACCCTTAGTACCCGGCTATAAACAGCCTCACTCAGAATCTTTTTCCCTACACAGCCATACCGCAGCAACTATATCCGACTGGCATATCTTCTCAGATAGCCATTCCACCAAACACTACCCCAAACATGCAAAACAGTCCTCGAAATGGTCAAAGGCCAATGAGAAATACACAAAAGCCTCAATATGACCCTATCCCCACTACTTAAAGTGAGTTATACCCAAAGCTCCTACAAGGTCAACTCGTTGCACCCTTTTATCTTCAACCTCTAAAACCTTTTTATCCCAAGTGGTACGATTCCAACGCTCACTGCGCGTACCATGCAGGCATCCAAAGACACTCAACCGAGACTTGCACTGCTTTCAAGCGCAAAGTTCAGAGCCTAATTGATGCAGGAATCTTGAAATTCGGGTCAAAAAGTAGACCTAATATTGCGGGAAACCCGTTGCCTAATCATACGGAGGCCAAGGTCAACGCCATCATGTTAGGGGAGGTTGAAAGGGTAAAAAGGGATGTCAGGAAAGTAAGAACGCTTATGATCAGAGTCTGGTTTGAGATGGTCAAAGAGGGGTTGGTTAAGCCAAAATCAGATATGAGGAAGATAGTCAGCCAGGTGGAGGACTTTTGCCAATATCATGAGTTCAAGGGGCATGCCATTAAGTATTGTGAAGAGTTTTTAGCAAAAGTTCAAAACATGATGGATGTGGGTGAGGCCCAGTTTTCTAAAAAGATAGAGAAGCCTGAAATCGATATGAATGAGATCGATTATGGGGTGGATAGACCCCTGATTATATACTACGACGAGCTCGAGGTAACGGCTATTCCAGTAGTCGAGGGACCCACTCTAAAGATGATCATAGATTGCCGTCACCTTTTCCTTACAAAGGAGACGGGATGATTCCATTGAAGTATGAATGCAGTATGGCAATGCCAAGATCTTTGAACCATCAGGCAGCAGTCGTGGATGTAACCGGAATGGGCCACCTAACCCGAAGTGGCAGATGTTATGCCCCTGCGATAGTTGAACTTGAAAAGACAAGGGGACTTAACAAAGGAAAATGGGTAGTGGGACCGGACCCTATGGAGGTAGAACAATCTGTTGAAGTTGAAAAAGATCCAGCTCTAGCTCCAACTAGTAAGGTAAAGGAACCGATAAATGAGAAGAAAGCCTGTGAGTTCTTAAAATTCATCAAGCACAGCGAGTACAGTGTGGTAGAACAGTTGCACTGCCAACCAGCGAGGATTTCAATACTTTTATTGCTGTTAAACTCGGAGCCACATCAAAATGCTCTGCTGAGAATTTTGAATCAGGCTTATGTATCCAACAACATATCAGTGGAGAAGTTAGATCGGTTGGGAGGAAACATTACAGCAGATGATTACATCTCCTTCAGCTATGATGAGATACTACCGAATGGAATAGGATCCACCAAGGCCCTTCATATCACTACCACTTGCAAGGGGCACATTTTACCCCGAGTACTCCTTGACAATGGACTGTCTTTGAATGTGATGCCATTGGCTACCTTGTCAAAACTGTCGACGGATATGTCCTACATGCTGCCAAGTCATACCATTGTCAGAGCTTTCGATGGCACTCGTCGGGATGTGATAGGAAGCATTGAGATCCCACTTCAGATAGGTCCTTGTACCTATAAAGTGGATTTTCAAGTGATAGACATCACCCCTTTTTACAATTGCTTGCTGGGAAGGCCGTGGATTCACTCTGTCGGGGGTGTGCCGTCATCTCTCCGCCAAAAGTTGAAATTTATAATGGAAGGACGCTTGATCAGAGTGTAAAGAGAAGAGGAAATGAGCGCTTCTGCGTCTACAGATACCCCCTGCATAGAGGTAAACGAAGATGCACTAGAATGCTCATTCAGGTCGCTGGAAATTGTCAATGTCGTGTTCGTCACTGAGGGACATAAAATTCCAAAGCCAAGGCTATCCAAGAATACCAGGTTGGGGGTGAAAACAACGGTGGAAAAAGGCTGCAGAGCTGGAAAAGGACTAGGAAAGTATCTCCAGGGGATAGCCAGAGAAATAGAAATGACCGGGAAGAAAGCTAGATTTGGTTTCGGATATCTCCCTAAAGCTCGCGAGAAAAGGAAATAGGTTGAGAAGAACCATAAAAGGAGGATGGCCCGTCTTGCGGGTGTGGATATGGAGTGGAAGCCCATGACTTTCCCGCCAATATTTCACATCTTCCACTCGGCCGGATTTGAGTTTGGGAGTAAGAATTCCGAGGATGTGATGGTCCTACTGGAGCAGGCTTTTGAGAAGCTTTATGGAGCTGGAGACAAACAACCATATGAAATGATGGTCAGTATGGCCGAAATAGATGAATAGAGAGAGGAGAGCACTAGTTGGATGGTGCGCCCGTGCCCTCCGGTTATGAGCTAACTAATTGGAGCGTGACTGAACTTCCCATAGTTTTTACGTCTACTCCAGTGTAATGCTCGAATCAACCTTAATTGCCTCTGCCCGAAGGCATTAAAAATCCTTTGTACGGGCTTATGTTTAAAACTTATCATTTAATAAATAACAACTATGATGTATTTTCTTCATATTAATGTGTCCACATTTCCACATTCTTTCATTCTTTCGTTGTCTATATGCCTTTCTATATTGTTTTTTCCTCACCTATTTACAGGTGCCTAGATAAGGAATATGAGGACCGTCCTGTCAATAATTTTGAAATTGATTTTAAAAAACACATCTGTACGGGTGATTTTGACGCTAATGAAGATGTCGAGGACTGTGATTTGCCTTCGAATTTGTTAAGAATAATATAACAAGGGGAGGATTTCAAAACTGCCAGTAGGAGTCAGATTTGTTTTTGAGAAATAATAATTTCCTGTTTTGGTTAAGATATTAAGAGGGGGCTGATATGGGACATTAGTTACTGTCTTAGGTTAATTTCTAAGTCATCTCAATCCTAAAATTTGATTTTATAAAAGTCGGATCAAGGGATGTCAACTCGGATTTCAAAACTAGGAAAATAGAGACTTTTTACAAGGGGGTTCGGCCATGAGGCCATTTTCATCCAAAAATTCCAATTTTTTTTAAAATCTGAGTCCAAAGTCTTTCGATTTTGAAAATCCTATTTAAGTATCTTCCTAAGGTAGTCGGATACCTTTTTAGGTATACGGATGTCCTTACTTCAAGGAAGAAATACATCTCCATGCATTGCATTTTTAAAATGTTTTTAAAATTTTAATTTGACATAAAACGTGTGTTTTGATTTCCTAAACATTTGGCGAGAATTAGTTCCTAATCTTTGCCGGGTTGCCGGGGAGGTTAGGAAATTGTTCAACGCACGTGTTTATGAAATTGAAAGATATTGGATTTTGTTTTATTTGGAATCATATAAATGTCATAAGGAAGAAATATTTCCCGAGCTTTACCGGGTTTGCCGGAGAGTGTGGTAATATTGTTCGATGTATGCTATTGTTTGATTCCTCACATAAAAATTCTAGGTCAAATTGTACTATTAGTCCTTGTACTATAGTCAAAATGCGGATTTAGTCCTTCTACTATAATTCGAAGAATTTTGGTACCTATACTTTTCACGATTTTGAATTTCAGTCCAATTTTAAAATGTGTCAAATTTTCAATGTTAAGTACGCTGACGTGGCATTGACCATGCTGACGTGGCGTTGACCTTGATGACGTGGAATTTGTTTCACGCGGCTTACTAACTTAGATAATCAAATGATGTAATTAGTCTTTATACTTATACCAAAATATAAATTTAGTCCCTCTACAATGATTTCAAAATTTTTTGGTACCTGTACTTTTTGGGATTTCAAGTTTCGATCCAATCTTAAGTTTCATTTATTTTGCAAAAATCAGCTCTAAAATTTTTTTTTTTTTGAAAATAATAATATAATATTAATATTAATATTTAAAATAATATTATTTTATTAATATAAATATTAAAAAGAGTAATATTTATTTGTAAAATATTAAAAATATTTATACTATTAAAAGATAAAACAGTAACATTTAGTTGGCTTATAAGTTATGCTCAAACAATATCAACAAACAAAAAAAAATGAATCAAACCTCAAAGAGTTTAACTTATATTAGGATGATCTTAAAAAGTCATTTTTTAGGTATCGATTAAAAACATGTCATTTCATATTTATTTAGAGAGTCATAAATAATATCATGCATCACAAACACCAAATTAATTCTCATTAGTTTTTTTAAACCTAGTTAATGGAATTAATGTATGAAGAAAAAAATCTCAAAGCTTGCTTTTCTATCTGTTGGTCCATCATTTTTTGTGTTTCTCCCTCTTACATTTCTTTAACTTATTATTTCATGAAATAAGATTTTTATAGACAAAAAAAAATGAAGTTATAGCCATGGAGATGGAATGGATGTGATTCAACTGTTAGAAGATTGGTGTCTTGTAGTACTAGCTCAACTGTAGAATTGAAGGCAATCTTGCTAAGTCTTGTGCCATGTGCAGTTCCAAGATTGGCTGTAAGTGGTGCGCCGGTATAGTTAAATGGCTTAGGAGGTTTATCAGGGAAATCAGTCCTAAAAACTCATTTCATATTGAAGTAGTGAGCTTGGAGAAGTCCAACTTCGGGCATCAGGAAAGAGATATTGTTCAACGAGGCTAGGAGTCTTGTTCCATTTACGCATGTCAGGCAAGGATCTTTTCCAAAAACAATTGTTCCATTTACGCATGCCGGACAAGAAAACTGGTCATTTTGGAAAAGAAACCGCCATGGATAGCCATTTGTATGGGCAAAAACTTCTCTACATTAATACATACAAGTCATATATATATATATATATCCGTAAACTTGTTTCATTTTTTTTTTTGGTCTATAAAAATCTTATTTCATGAAATAAGTTAAAGAAATGTAGGAGGGAGAAACACAAAAAATGAAGGACCAACAGATAGAAAAGCAAGTTTTGAGTTTTTTATATATTAATTCCATTAACTAGGTTTTAAAAAAAAAAAAAAAAACTAATGAGAATTAATTTGGTCTTTGTGAGTGCATGATATTATTTGACTCTCTAAATAAATATGAAATGGCATGTTTTTAATCGATACCTAAAAAATGACTTTTTAAGATCATCCTAATATAAGTTAAACTCTATGAGATTTGATTCATTATTTTTGTTTGTTGATATTGTTTGAGCATAACTTATAAGCCAACTAAAAGTTATTGTTTTATCTTTTAATAGTATAAATATTTTTAATATTTTACGAATAAATATTACTCTTTTTAATATTAATATTAATAAATTAATATTATTTCAAATATAAATATTATATTATTATTTTTCAGAAAATATTATTTAGAGCTGATTTTTGCAAAATATATTAAACTTAAGCTTGAATCAAAATTTGAAATCTCGAAAAGTACAGGTACCAAAAAAATTTGAAATCATTGTAGAGAGACTAAATTCATATTTTATATAAGTATAGGGACTAATTACATCATTTGATCATCTAAGTTAGTAAGCCACGTGGAAAAAAATTCCACATCACCAATTGCCGAAAAAAATTTGCTGACTAAGCTCGCCGCGTCAGCAAGGTCAACGACACGTCAGCATGGTCAACGCCACGTCAGCATACTTAACGGTGAAAATTTGACATCGTTTAAAATTGGACTGAAATTTAAAATCCCGAAAATATAGGTACCAAAATTCTTTGAATTATAGTGGAGGGACTAAATCCGCATTTGACTATAGTACAAGGACTAATAGTACAATTTGACCAAAATTCTAAATCCATGAATATTCCATGTTGATGTCATTTTATATTCATGTTGCCATAATTAGATCTTGCCATGTCTAGCATGCCATTTCATTCATCCATGTGCCATGACATTCATATGCCATGTCATCCATTCACATGCCATTGTCATGCCACATCATCCATTCCCATGCCATGTTATCCAAATTATGCCATGTCATTCACTCACATGCAATGCCATTCATCCATATGTCATGTCATCTAGATTATGCCATGTCATCCATTCATATGCCATGTCATCAATTCCCATGCCATGTCATCTAGGTCATACTATGTCATTGATTATATGCCATGTCATCCATTCACATGCCATGTCATCTAGGTCATATTTATTCATATGTCGTGTCATTCGTATGCCATGTCATCCATTCACGTGTCGTGTCATTCGCATGCCACATCATTCATTCACATGCCATGTCATTCATATGCCATGTCATATAGATTATGCTATGTCATTCACATGCCATGTCATTCACGTGCCATATCATCCATTCATATATCATATCGTTCATTCGCATGCCATGTCATCTAGGTCATGCCATCTCATTCATGTGCCATATCATTCATTCACATGCCATGTCATTCATTCCTGTGCCATGTCATTCGCATGCCATATCATTCATTCCCACGCCATGTCATTTAGTTTATGCCATGTCATTTATGCATGTGCCATATCATGCATATGCCATGTCTTTGATTCATATTCCATGACATTCATTCTTTTGGTTATGTAATTTAAATTTTGTCATAATTTCTTGCCATGCCATATTGATTATACATGTTATACATTCATGCTTTAATGATACTTTATACATTCATGAACATTTAAATTTTTGGAAATTGATATTTTTTAATAAGATAAGGCAATATCCCCGAGTTGATATAATTCATGGATCCTCCTCCGGGTTGCCGGGGAGTCTTCATCAATTATTATTATTAACAAAGGAATACCCTTCTAAAAAGATGATGAGGAGATTTTCAAAAACGGTAATTTTCTAAAAAAATTCGTTTTCCCGGGGAATATAGAAAATTTTTGCAATAACAAATTCCGGATCATTTTCGAACAAAAATAAGATTGTCTTTAAAATATGAATTATTTTCAAATATCGAATCTAAAACCGACTTTTCACCGAGACTCGAGATAACACATGAATAATAAGGTACCGTTTTATACAGGCGTTGTGGGGGGTGCTAATTCTTCCCCACACGTAACCGACTCCCAAACTCGCACTTGCTTTCTCTAGTTCAAAGCGCAGATTTCAAAATAGTTTTTTTTAAATGTTTTAATTAATTTTAAAATATTTTTCAAAATCGGTTTTAAATAGGTGGCCAATCACACCTAGCCAAAAAAAATTGATGGCGACTCCATTTCTTTTTCAAGCTCATTTTCATACCATCACCCCTTTATTTCAAGAGGGATTAAATCGTCTTTTCCTCTATTTTTTCCCAATGTCACACCTTTTTAAAGAATGACCAATTTGTCTCCACGAAGGGGGCAGAATTATCTTCGGACACTCGTTTAAAAAAAAATAGTTGCGACACATTTCAAAGTGAACAGACTTCAATTCTGGCAGCTTTCCTTTTGATAGAAGTTCTTTCATCCCTTTCTGACTCATATGTTAATGCCACAAGCTTGCATCACCATTGGATTCTGCAACAAATATAATGCTCCTAGGATCTGCAGTCATGTACAAAGTACCTATTTTTCTACCATGAACTATCACCATAGCTCCTTTCGATACCTTCTATTCATTGCTCCTAAAATTTATGGAATGACCACTATCATCCAACTAACCAACAGATATTAGATTTTTCTTCAACTACGAAACATGTTTGACATTTGATAATGTCTAAATGAAACTATTCGACTGCTTGATGCTTACATTGCCTAGACCCACGATATCTAGCCTTTTTCCATCAGCCAAGTATACCTTGTTGAAATCATTAGAAACATAATTTTTCATGATTTCCTTATGTGAGGTGCTGTGGAATGAGGCAACTGAATCCAGCATCCAATCATCAGTTGGGATATGAACTGCAAGAAGTACAACATCCTCAACAATTTCAGTCACGACATTTGCAAAACTGTTTCCTTCTATCTTTTGAATTCTACAATCCTTCTTGAAGTGACCAAGCTTCTAACAATTCCAACAAACATCTTGTTGTCCGGAATTTGACTTACTTCTGCCTCTGTTTCTTGATTTTGACTTGCCTCTGTTCAAATTTTATCATCTCTTCTACTACCCATGCCTCGATTATCAACATTTAAAGCAAAACTTGAATTTGAGATTTCACCAAAATCTCTCCTACGCACTTTCTCAACCAAAATTTTATCATGAATATCATCATATTTCCACTTTGATTTTCCAACAGAATTACTAACAGCCATCCTTATGGCCTCTCAACTATTTGATAAGGACGCCAATAGAATCAATGCCTAAATTTTTAGCATCAAATTCAATTTCGACAGATGATAATTGATTCATGATAGTGTTAAATTCGTTCAGGAGTGTTGTCACTAACATACTTTTTGTCATATTCAGATTGAACAACTTCTTCATCAGATGCACCTTATTATTCGCCGAAGGCTTCTCATACATCCCAAATAAGGCTACCATCAATTCTTCAAAGGCCTTTTCCTTGATCACATTGTGGGCAACTGATCTTGACAGGGTTAATCGAATAACATCCAAAACTTTCCTATCAAGAAGCCTCCAATATGAAACTGACATATTTTCGAGCTTTTCCCTCGAGCAATGGAAGATGAAGTTTTTTCCCATATAGATTGTCCTCAATCTACATCCTCTAATACCCAAAATTCGTGCCATCAAACTTCTCGATTCCAAACACTTTTGATTTTTTCCTGCCATCACTCCCACTGAATCATGGAACCTAGCTCTGATACCAGTTGTAGGGAAACAATAATAATAATAGAGAAGAAACAGTAAGAAAGAAATCAAAACACAAGAATTTACATTGTCCGCCTAATTGTTCCTACGTCCATGGAGCTGTAGAGATTTTCACTATTTTCAAGAATAACAATAATACATATGTGATAACTATTACAAGGTTTTTATAACCAAAACTATGAAACCCTAAAAAAATCCCTAAAATAGGGCCAAAAATAGAAAGAATTAAAAAAGGCCCAAAACAAAAAACCAGTCTCCACATAAAAAAGCCCAACATCTTTCTCCTAAAATGCAACGTCTAATAGCAGATTTTTAGCAGCACATTGCTTAACTAAGTCTTCCTTGCTTGTAGCACAATTGTATGAACCATTTTCCTTGATTTTTGGCCACTTTTGTCGGCAGATAAGGAGCTGTTTCACAAAATCTTCAACCTCTAGATTCTTTGATGATATTTAGGCATGTACTTGTTGAATTGGTCCTTGTTTGTTGCAAGTAGGTTGAAATCATCTAGCCTATAGATTTCTGTCTATCAAGGTTGATTTATGTGTTAGTCACAACTGATTTCTAGTCTACCATGGCTGATTAATTCTCAGTCAAACTCCAGTTGTAGATTATGAGGAGAAAATCACGGTATTTGCCAAGATTTTAGGAACTTCCAACCACTTTTGTAACCAATCTACCTTGACCAAATCCCATTTCTTCCACTACCCGTGATTCTCAAAAATGATTTTGACAAATGATAGGATCTTAGGCACTTAAGATTTTCACCAAATACCATGTGTCAATCTTCCGAGGATGTGAAAAATTATGGTGTAAACAATACCCCCCCAATTTCTTTATGTAGAAGCTCGCTAGATTGCTTAAAGAAATTAGAAAGTGGACAAAAGTCTTATCAATCAAAACCTATATTTTAACCATTAGAATCAAGAGCTCAAGCAAACATTTATTTAACTAATCAAAGAGTCAAAATTAACATCTACCATAGAAGAATATAAGGTTAGCCCAAATAATGAAAATTTTAACTTCCTTAATCGATTGGTACATTGACTACTTTAGTGATGCTCAAATAACAATAAAATTAATAATCAAAACTAAATGGCCTATGAAGACATGGTCATTTCTTTCAGCTAGTGATTTCCACTAGCTTTGTTAACATCTTGGGCTTTCTACTCGATACCAATTGCCTACCATACTAATGAAAAGTATGGACAATTGACTAATCTTGGGTACATGTTTCTGTCAAAGAATTTCGTTTAACAAGAAGCACAATGCAAGATGATCTTTTACAAGTTGGAGACAATCTGTCAAACAAAAGCATCTATAACTTCTTATTAACTTCTACCAGAGAAACATCAACTAGCTTTGCAAGTTTTGTGTCTGTCTTGTTGATAGAACCTTTGTCTTGTAGATCTACGAGCTTTTTACCGAGATCACAAATTGTTTGGGCCTAAATTATCTCAATTTGAGAGGCCAAAAGCTTGTTTATGATAGGTGTGCCTTCCTCTTGGATAGATTTCCCCTGGTAGACTCAGGCCTATTTCTTTATCAATATAACTTTCTTATGTTCGATCCACAGCCTAAGTCTCTATTTATCGATAGTCTCTTTACCCCCCAAGTCTGACTAGACTTCTCTTGCACGATGTCAATAACCTGATTTTGAATGATCATGGTAGGCTCAAAATTCTATCCAAAGGCTAGCCAATCCATAACCGAAGGAAGTTGTCTAGCTTGTGTCTCTCTAGCTCCTGGAAGTATGTAAGGCTCTAGTTGCTCTATGACCAAAGGTTGATCATCTCAAACTTCTGGCTGATTTTTGACTGGTTAAGGTTGTTGTTGCCCCCGAGCCTATTCCTGGAAATCTTTTCAATGGAATCTCCAAGAAGGGCTATAGAAGTAGCCATGTCATTCTTGAGAATGTCAATTTTCTAGTAAGAGATTCTGGCATAGCCTTCATGTCTTGGACCATTTTATTTATCTTCTCAAATAATCTGTGATTCTTGTGGCTTGCTTCGAGATCTGGTAGTCGAGCAACTAGAACTGCGCCTTTGTGGTGGAGGATAATTCGAAACATTAGTGGTGGAGGCTTCCATCTCCGGAATGAAAGGAGCCTTCCATTTGTTCTTTTTCGGTGGCATTTCCAATTTTGGTCCCACGAAGCATGCCTGATGCACCCAAAAGAGTGTATCTTATTAAAACCTTGCACTAGAAAAGATCAATTGTTAGGTATAGTAGTGAGCAAGGGTCGAGCCCTCAGGGATTGAGTTTTAGTTTATAAGTTAATAGTTTATCACTTAAAAACAAGAAAACAAAAGTAAAAGGGGTTCTTGGAATCAATTTAAACTAAAGCAAACAACAAAAGTAAGAAAGCAAGTAAAGTAATCAGATATGAGAAATATGGCTAAAGGTTCATTCTCCACCACTAGACATCATTATGAATCAAATTCAGACCTATCAATATTAAGTATCTATCAAAGTTAACAGCCGTAGATAACAACCTCCCGTGTTATCCTAATCCTTCCTTAATTCGTCGTTAAGCAGGACAAACGCTAATACTTAATCTCTAACTATCAAACAACCTAGGATAAACATCTCTAAATTTAATTTAATAGCAGCTTTAAGATGAGAAAGATAGGTTGATCTAAGCAACAAAAGCATGAACATGAATTGTTTAACTTAGGTTATGTTCCACTTTGCATTAGCGAAAACTTTAACATAATCATTAATCACAAATTGCCACTATTGAATAGAAATCAAGACAAGCTACATATCAAAACTCCTAAACTAATATTATATAATTATCAAGATCTATCTAGTATACATCCTAAACAAATCAAGACAAAAGATCATAAACAATTCATGTAGAAGAACATAAACAACTTTGATAGAAAACTAGTATATGATAGAATCTGAAAATTAATTACATAACATGTCTAAGGCTTTGAAATCACCCTTAACCAAAGAAAAGTTTAGCGTTGCATAAGCATTGTTAACATAAATATAGAATTAAAAGAGAAAAACTAGAAGAATGGAGAAGAAGAAGAAGAATATTGATAATAATCAAAACATGTTTAGTTTGTGGCTCAAAAGATGTTATTTATAGGAGCTTTAAAACCCTGGGAACAAGTCCTTGCCACACAAGTAAGTTAGGAGGCAGAAAATTGCATTTTTTTTAGGGTTTTTGGACTTTTTCCCGAATCTTGGACACCGCAGCGCCGAGCTTCCGCAAACACATTTTTCTACTGCATCATCTCGCACTTCTTCGGCTGATTTGGATGATCATTTCTTGTCCAATTTAGGTGTATGAACTACTGTTGGAAAGGTATTCAAGTCAGCTTCAAAAGTCAAGTGGGAAGTTTCTTGAAATAAATACTTTATCATCATGTTTTCCTTGCAACAAGCTTCGGAGGTCAAATCTGTCTTCTTGCTTTGCAATCAGAAATTGATCTTTTTGACTCTCAAGTCTTCTTCCATCTTGTGATTATGAATTTGTAAGCTCTTTACCATCATTATTGACATTTTTTCACTTCATTCTCCTAAATATACCTAAAATTCAAAAACATAATATAAGTAATCAAAATAATGATCGAAAACATAACTAAAACTAAGAATAGAAAGGGCATAAAATATGTATTTTATGAGCTTATCAGTGCCAAAAGAATATGTTGAATTATCTTCGACCACACTAGATGGACCGAGCAGGCCAGTTAGTTTTGGACTTAAACAAAGTTTAAGGTGTGGCCTGGTGACCTTCACCCTTTGAAGTGAGTCAAGTGGCTGAGATTGGATCAAAGTGCACCTAGTTGTGAATTGATTAGACGATTTTAGCTCAAGAAGGATGATTGAGTTTAACGAGTCCTTTTGAAGCTGCAAAACAGGTTGCTTAAAACCTCAAGAGTAAAGAATTGGAAATGCTAAAGAACAACTTAGGATCAAATTAAAATAAAATCGCTTATAATTGAAACAGGAACAAGTAAAGATTAATGAATTAGGGCTCTCGATTGTGAGAACTTGCTCAAACTTGATTAGACATGATTGAAGAAAGTAAATTGTTGATTACTCGAACACCTTGAATGGTTACAGAAACTCAAACTTAATATCTAAAGGTTGATTATACGAAATTGCTTTCGAAAAGCTTTAAACAAAATAAATTCAACAAAGATTGAAGGCAATTTGAGAGAAACTTGAGCAGAGTTGAATTGATGAGTTTGTTGTTGTGTTTTGTTAAGGAGTGGGTTTCTTCTTATTGGCTGAACTCTTCTATTTATGGAGTTTATGAATCCTTAAGATCATTACATGTATCTTTGCATTCAAATCTGTCATCAGATCTGGCACGTCAGTCAGCCACTTTCTCAAGATTTTAGAGCAAGCAAGTTCCTTTCTCCTTAAATGAAGCAACTACAACATCTAGTAGCTGGTTTTAGCAGCACATGGTTTAACTAAGTCTTCATTCCTTATAGCACAATTGTAGGCACTATTTTCCTTGATTTTTGTCCACTTTTTTGGTAGATAAGAATTTATTCCACAAAATCTTTAATCTCCAGATTCTTTGATGATATTTAGGCATTTACTTGTTGACTTGGCCCTTCTTTGTTGCAACTAGGTATAAATCAATCAGCTGGCAAATTTTTATCTGTCACGGTTATTTTTGCGACTGCCATTACTGATTTCTAGTTTGCCATGGCTGATTGATTCCCAGACAAACTCCAGTTATAGATTCAGAGAAGAAAATCATGGTAGTTACCAAGATTTTAGGAACTTCCAACCACCTTTGTAACTATTCTACCTTGACCAAATCCCTTATTTTTCACTTCCCTTGATTCTCAAAACTGATTTTGATAAACGATAGAATCTTGGACACTTAAGATTCCCACCAAATACCAAGTGTCAATCATTTGACGGATATGTAAAATTATATGTAAACATAATCTAATTGAAAGTCTCTTATTTTCATATTCCTTAAGTCTGTCTAAACAACTTTTTATATCAGTCAATTTTTTTTTCGCTATTTGTTACTTTTTTTCTTTTTTACTATTTGCATTTTTGCTATAAATAATTAAAGTATAACATCAATTAAACATTATTAATCTATATAGAAGTATAGTTATTTTCTTTATTTAAAAAATTACATGTTTTTATGTATAATCTTTAAAATTTAAAATTCACTTGCTTTTGTTTCCAAATGCAATTTTTTGCAACTAGTTGCTCAAATCAAGATTAAATCTTTCACTAATTGAATATATTAAAATTAAACATTTTATTTCAACCTAATAAAAGTTAAACCTTATTTATTACAAAAAAGATTTATTATAACTGGTTTTGTCTTTTCACTTACTACAACAATCATTTAATTACGTGAATTATGAAAATTCCATGCTGACATGCTTTTTTTTTTTACACATGTCAAGACAGATGGCCATTTACTAATTAAGTGTGGAAGATAGACCAGAATTAAGTTTAACCAACACTTTAATTGTTATATAAGGATTAACGCTTAAACATTTTCTTCAGAAAAAAATAAAATCCCAAACCACAGATCAAATCTTTAAAGTGTGTTTGGATGAGGGATTTTGAGAAGGAATTTTATTTCAATCAAGATTTTCAAAAGTTCAAAAATGAATTTAGTTGTTGAGGTAAAAGTAATGAAGAATTTCAAGTGTTCAAATTTCCTTTTGAAATTTCATCTAAAGAGGTGATTTTTCGAAATTTCTCTAAATCTCTTTTCTCTTTATTCCAACATGATCCACTATAAAATACAATATTAAAAAAAAATTATGATTATATTTTTTTTTTTGTATTATTAATAATGTTTATATAACTTTACATAGCTAATATCCATATTGCAATTTTTTTTATACATATACGTTTTTTATTTTTAATATAATTATTCCTCTTTTATAATTAATTTTTTATTTCAAGAAATTTCAATAGTCTAAATTTCTTTCTAAAAAAAATTATACAAACAAAATAATTACAAATATTAACATTTTGAAATGATACATTTTAAAATGTTTTTATTTTAAATTTTTTCCAAAATTTTAAAATTTTTCATCCAAAAGTAAAATTCTATCTGATGAAATTCTCATTTCTACCTAAGAAGCAAAACCAAAAGTAAAAGTCAAACCCATACCCATTTCTTCAAAGAAGAATTGTGTTTTACATGGTAAAAATTGAAACCCAAGCTCAGCATTCGATCTTCACTGCATTTTGAGAATGAACAAGGATTAAAATCAAAAAATAATCAAGAATCAAGCTCGATGTAATTAGATTATATGAGTATAAAAAAAATTTGTATGAAATAGTTATTTCAATTCATCATATATTTTTTTCATTCAAATCATATTATGTAATCAATTCATTTTTTAAAAATGAATTGTTGAAATAAATATTTATCATTTAAGTATTATATATAATGTGTAATAAATAGTTCATATACTGACGTGAAATATCCATTTTATATTATTCATTTCTACTAATAAAAAAAAAAAACCCTCAACAACAAATTCTAATACCAAACAACAAAATGAACAAATTCAAACAAGAAAAACCTGAAGCCAAAAAAAAAAATGAAGCCAATTTAATCTTTAGTAGATTCAAATAAAAGCTTTATATTAATACTTATGTTATTTACATTTTACTTTTTAAAAATTTATTATAAAGTAAAAAATAATATTATAATTGATTTAAAATGTACAAATAATTAAAATGTAAGATAAATTGAATAACATAATTAGTATAAATGAAAGTATAATCATTATGCACACAAAAAAAAATAGAATCATTAATTTTATCATTAAAAAAAAATTACATATTTTGTGTATAATTTTTTTAAAATTTTATTTTTTTTTATATACAATTTTTTTTTAAATAAAATAAAAAATATTGAATGGCACTTTATTTCAGGAGTTGATAAAACCCCTGAAATTTTTATATTAATAGCATGTATGTGAATGCCATCAATTAATAATCTTTTTAATTTTAGTAAACTTATAGAATCATTAATTTTATCATTAAAAAAATTACATATTTTGTGTATAATTTTTAAAAAATTTTATTTTTTTTGATATCCAAATGTTTTTTTAAATAAAAAATAAAATAAAAAAAACCATATGGAATGGCACTTTATTTCAGGAGTTGATAAAACCCCTGAAATTTTTATATTAATAGTATGTATGTGAATGCCATCAATTAATAATCTTTTTAATTTTAGTAAACTTGATATTTATGTACAACTTTTTGCACTTTACAAGCAAATTTAGATAATCGAGACGAACCGAAATAAAATCCTAACAAGAACCAACCAAATGGAACAACAAGAATTTTCTATTTTAGTCTGGTTAATTTTTCATTTTTGTCCTGCAAAAAACATATACAAATTCTGCTGGATAGTCGGCTAAACTTATCTTATTTGTTAAGCTATTTATCTTTATCTTGTCTAAACCTTTCGTATTCGTATTGTATTCATATTATAATTATATTTAAACTATTATTTATTTATAATAAATTTTAACACATTAATAATTCATGTTATATAAATTTTGACATATTCGTATATTCATATTATGTTAATGTTATTTTTTTATATCATATCTTATTGTAATTATTTTTTTATACCGTGTTATCTTTTCAAAATTACCGGAAGTAATCTTATCCTTTCTTTCCCTAAAAAATATTTAATGTTAGATGAGACAGGTAAGTATTCGATGAGACAGTTACAAGGTATATCTAAATTTCTAACCTTCTGTATCTTGAACAAGCCATTACTTGGTACAGTTCTATTGGCACTAAATTTTTAGGAACTTAACTAATTCCTGAATCCTGAAACCTTTCGTTGCTCAGCCAACAAACGTCTTACATGGTAATGTTGGACATGACACAAACACGATACAAAAAAATAATTAAAACACGACAAGATACGAAAAATAACACAAACACGACACGAATATACGAACGTGTTAAAATTTATATAAAATGAAGTATTAACATGTCAAAATTTATATAAATATATAAAACCTTAAACACGATTATGATACGAGAAAATAATACAAACACGACACGAATATACGGATTCCCAAGATGCTATAAGCAACAAAGATATTGTGCTAGGATTTGAATACGTTTAAAACATATACGACATGAATCTAGATCCTTACATGCAAGTAACATTAACCAAAAATGCATCGGACACGGATACTTCAAAAAAATGAAGAGTCGGAGCAAAATAAATGTTTTGTCATAAAAATCATATATTTAACTGAATGATACATGAACAAGATGAGAACAAAGAGTGTTCTCCATTTACAGAAACACAAAACGACACTCGTACATTCGTATGACAATAAACAACAGCAATTTCTAGGATATTAAACTTGAACAAATGCCCCAGATTCAACCTCAACTCACGAATACAAGACTCAAGTGTTCAACTGTACCATTTGGCTTTACCAAAATTGTTATTCTTGCTAAGGCAGAAATATTAGCTGGAATAGTCTGTACAATACAGCAAGCAAGCACACAACTGGAAGCCAAAGACCCATCAAAAATATACTCTTGAAGAGCATCTTTAAGCAAGAATAGAAACTCAGAAACTCACAGGTGCATGAACTACCTTGAAACTTGAATATAATATCTCTGCCTCCAGAGTCTATGATATGGCCCTTAGCATGTGCTCTTCAACAGTTTCAATACCAAGCAACTCAGATGGCTTCTGAAATTAAGGAGATAGTGTAAGAGAGGAACATATAGGCAAAGTATATTAATCGGACTCAGGTGTGAGTGTCAGATACGAGTATGTGTCCGACACGAGTATGTTCAAATTTTTTCTAAGTTTTTCCATGTATTTGGAAGGTCATATCCCCATATCCATGTCCGAATATGCGTCGGACACAGGTACTTCAAGAAAAATGAAAAGTCGGAGCAACATAGTAGGCAAAGAGAATTTAATCACCATCTTATCTTGAGATAGCAAATCAAACTTGCAGATTCAATTAGGAAATTATCAAACCATATTGCAGGTTGTGATGCCATTTACACATAAAAATCATGTGAAAACATTCTAATTTTAAATCCAAAATTAAAAAAAAAAAAAAACCCTGCATATTATGAATCATGCACACACAAATTCTACATAAAAAATGTTTGTCAGGGATTTTTTAATATAAATAAAAGACATAAATCAATCAAAGACAAACAGATAAAAAATGTTAATCAGGTGAAACTAAGCTAGATTATCTTAGCTAGCTCAATCAGCCATTATCTCATTACAAACAGATAAAAAAAAACTCCAAAGCACCCCCCCTCTCTCTCTCTCTCTCTCTGTGTAATCTATGTGCGTGTGTGTGTATATAAACGTATATATCAGAATATTTAATTACAAAAATTTTAGCTATGAAATTCTCACACATAAAATGCTGGTTATATGCAGTAACAAAATAATTGCATATATGTTGATTATTGTCTCTCAAACATCACAGGTATTTACCATTTTGATGAAATCAAAAACAAGGATCTTGAACTAGAATCACCTAGAATCTATTACACGTATAAAAAGTTTACTCCCTAAGAAAAAAGTAAGCAAGATTATGAAAATAAATAGCATATTATTATACTACCTTGCATCAGCAACCATGAAAATAATATCGACACATTAAATCCTTAGTCTCACTAATCAGAATCCATTAAACAAGGAACTATAGTAATATCAAGGAATTTAACACCATTAGGTAGGGACTAAAATCTAAACCATCAAAGATTTGTTGCAAGCACTAAACTTTTCAAGAAAATAAAATTAGGCAGGCGTATAAAAACTTAAGGATTAGGATACTGTCAAGCTCAGACATAATCACATAAAAACACTTTAATAATCATACTTCAATTTTTTCTAAGAACAAAATTTTCAAAGACAAGCAAAAGGACAGACTGTAGGTCAAACTTAAGAAAACCACAAAATAGTAACTAAAAATTCAACGGGCACGTGTGCTAAATAAGTAAAAAGAACAAAGTTATTTTGCTAGATGAATAAAATCAGGTTGACACCAACTTACATAGTAGCTCTCTCATTTATATAACAGTAAAGATAAAAGTAATTATGGTAACCTATGTTACTCAAACTCTTCATTTTTCCTAAAGTATCCGTGTCCAACACCTGTGTCCGACACATATTCGTATGAAGTATGATCCTCCAAATATATGAAAAAAATTTAAGCAATTGAACATACATGTGTCATGCGCATACCCGTATCCTACATTCACCCGAGTTGGGGTAACATAAATGCTAACCAGCATTTATGAAATTTAACAAAAATAGAATAAAAGTCAGCTTCATTGCTATTTTTGCTACTTGCTTTTTAATTGTATAAATGCAACATATACAAATGAAAATAGCAATTTTAGATAATTAATGTAAAAAATATATGATTTTTGTAAATAACAAAATACATGACTTTATTTTTATATGCCACAATTACTTTAGTATATGTCTTACAATTTAACTATTTTCTTTTTCATTTTTAATCAAATATGCACTCACACTAATTATAAGCAAACCCTTTCAGCAAAAATTAAAATCTAAAATAAGAAAAAATTGAATTTGTGCAATCCCTAACCTCTGAATTGTACATTAAAGAAAAGAAACGAAAAGCAAGAAAATATCATGTAAAAGTGAGCAAGATGAAGTTTTATGCAGAAGCAACCTGGGAATTCGAGTGGGAATCATCAGGATCAACAGCGGTGCAATCACGGGGGTTCTCAAACAAGGACAAGGAGAACTGTTTATCGACGACGCCAACATCAAAGTTGATCAAACCGGAGCTTGGATCATCGACGCGTATGCTAATGACGGGGAACCATAGGAACAGCTCTTGCTGGGAGACACCGGATAAATTCGCGATCTTCCCGAAAGATAAGAGTCCGGAGATGTTGAAATCGTAGTGAAACTGGTTCTCGAATTTGGAGTTGCAGGGTTGGGTTAGGTTCACTTGGAAACGGTGCGTCTCGGGATCAATTGAAAAGTCGGTTATGCCCTTTGGGAGGAGGCCCATGGGGAGGCCGTTGCGTTTCAAGTGGTCGTAGATTGAGGAAGGGGATGATTGGGTGGTGGGAAAATAAAGGGAAAGGAGAAGGAAACTTAGGGAAAGTATGGGAAAGAAAGAGAAAATTGAAATTCCCATGTTTTGGGCTTTATTTTTTCTCTCTTTTTTTCTCAAAAAGAAACAAATTGATTTCTTTGGTTTTGCTGATGATGCTTCCATTGGTTTAAGGTTGAAGAAAAGGGAAAGAGGAAGGAAACTAGAACGGTTTTTTGTTCAAGGGTTTGGATTTTGTCTGCTTTTTCTGGAAGATGTTCAGCCACGCGCTTAATAGGAGCGTCAAACACACGTTTGATAGCATGGAAATCATCTTACCGAAGTAACCGATATAGGTGTTCAAGACCGGTTTGAACCGAATTTAAATATAATATCAACATTATACATATTTTTAAATCTGATTTTACGGATATAATAATATATCATAATAAATTAACATCAATTAAATTAATAAAATTACAAAAAAAAGTTAAATAAAAATAATTATATTTTTCAATATTTTATCATATATACTTTTTTAAATCCGATCTTACGGATATAATAATGTCATGAGTTAAATAATATCACTCAATAATGAAAAAATTTTAAAATTTATATCTTTAAATATTTTATATAATATTTTTTTACAAAAAAGTACTTATGTACTCTTTAAAAAATTATCCATTTTCTTTAAAAAAAAAAGCTACCTACTTAAAAAACCATCAATTTTTTTCTTTTTACATTAATTTTTTAAACAAAACTTATTTTTTCAAAATATTTTTTACTCATGTAAAATTCTAGTATATAAAAAAGTTAAAGTAATTATATGATATTAAATGATATGAAGTTTAAAATATTAAAAGTAGGTGTTAATGGTCGATTGCAGATTGACCCAAAGTGTAACAATTTTAGTGTGCAAGTAACAATTTATGCCAGATATCTCCAAAATCAGTTTGATTCAGTCACTGTAATTCTGTAAATTTTTCATTTTTTTTTCTTTCACCCCTGAACTTTCATTTTTTTTCATCAAAATTACCTAATCACATACTTCAGAGATTCTACATTTTTAAAACAGTTTCCCTAAACCTTAAACGCCGAACATAGGATTTCTAGTAATGAAGATAAACTGCACTGAACCTCAAGCCATGTTGAGCACCAAATATTATAGATTCACTCACTCACTCATCTATAGACTATAGAGTATAAAACTAGAATTATATAATAAGCAAGACCAGACTACAGAAGAAGCTGCCCTTAATTTATTAATGAATCCGAATTTTGAAAAAGATAGGAGAAAAAAGTGAAAAAATCCCATCAGAAGTAAATATTTCATTATGATAGCTGCCTCATCTCACAATATTACCAGAAAAAAAAAACACGAAAACTCAACCTGCCCTCCCTAGTTTTTACTCCATCGTTTGGCTTTGCCTACTCAAGAGTCTGGGTTTCAAGGTTCAATCACGAACAGAGGCTGTAAAGATAACAAACAAGAATGTCAGAGCAACAGGAAGAAAAAAAAATCAAATTTAATATCCAATCTAAAACCAATTGGCAATAAGTGGAAAGACTCAACTTAAATATATATAAGACTACAGGCAATTCAAGATTTAACCGATGTGAAATAATACCACTTTAACATACCTCATCACGTGTAAATGGAAACAAAAGAGTCTACCACGTGACAAACTCGAAAATAGTAACAGGCAAAAATAACAAGAATAACAGAACAGAGAATAGGTGGAGAGGCCAACTTGAAAATAAAACTACAGGTAATTCAAGATTTAAACCATATGGATAATACCACTTTAACATTTAGAATTCAACAAACATACATACATATATATATATATATATATATATACAAAATTCGGAATCAAGGTAGCAAGAATACTCACCATGTCAACGCTGACTGCTTTGCCATCTTCTACAAGGATCTCAACTACAGTTCCCGATCGATCAGCCTAAAGAAATAATTGTTTTTCAGTTACAGTCAGTCACATAAGAGACAGTTTCAATAAACTGTGGATGCAACAAAACAATATCTTGTTAAGGGCCGTATATCATATTACAGTGTGCTACTGCAAGTGCTGTAATTACGGGCTGTAATCACTCGTTGTCCAAGCAAATCAAAATGCAGCTTTCAGGTTGGTTGTTGAGAGTGCTCCAATAGGAAAAACTAATCTGGAACCCTATGTTACTCGGATTCGGGTGTGTGAGTGTCGGATACTAGTATGTGTCCGACACGGGTATGTTCAATTTTTTCTAAATTTTTACATGTATTTGGAGGGTCCTTGGAAGGTCATATCCCCATACCCATATCCGGATATGCGTCGGATACGGATGTCAGACACGAATCCTTCAAAAAAAATAAAGATTCGGAGCAACATAGCTGGAACCTATGCTTTTCATTGGCTGAATCTCAAATTGACTAAATTTTGCTGCATCATCTTCAATTAACCAACTAGTTTAAGCCAATAGCTATTCATATATTTCCCAATAACTGACACAAAAGAGAACACGAAAATGTATGCAATGAACCTCAAGCACTGCCATCCATTAAAAAAACAGTAACATGTTCATAAATATGGTTGAGAACATTTTACCTTTGATAGGAAAACCAATATCAAGTTTCGTTAAGGTTAAAGCGTAATCAAGGAAGCATAACTGATCAATCAAAAAAATGGAAACATAACTGGCCATCTAAATGAAACCTGCAGCAGAGTATCATACCCTGATAACCAAAAAGTATTGGTCAAGCTTGCCTCAAGTTTCAGTTGGAGTATTGGACCTTTGCGCCTTACACATTCAAAAATCCTAACCAGATCTTAGAAAGTAAAATCTTGATGCCAACTACATGAATCTCTCCTTTTATTCTGCCTATGTTAAAGCATACTCTTGTCCGACACTTAAATTTCATTTCTTTCACCCACTCTTTATTCCAACTATTAAACATCATTTTTCATCGGATTGCATCTAAACAGTGCTTATGACCAAATTCATTAAAGCATCCTTCTCCCAGTTTATATAAGATTGCGTCAACCTATGTTACTCAGACTCGGGTATGAGTGTCGGACACGGGTATGTGTCTGATACGGGTATGTTCAATTTTTTCCAAGATTTCCATGTATTTGAACGGTCCTTGGAGGATCATATTCTCATGTCCATGTCCAGATATGCGTCGGACACGGGTACTTCAAGAAAAATGAAGAGTCAAGCAACATAGGCGTCGACTTTAACTTCTTTCTTAAAAAAAAAAGTCATTCTCCTTCAATCTTTTTTTTTTTTTGGTGGTGTCTTTGCATATATCCATTTCAATGTTTCCATTTGGATCACAAACTTCTTATGCACATGTTCTCCACATACACAATACTTCATACTATCAAGCATTACTGAGGATACAAAAAGTTTTAAAAGATTTTGAGGTATCTTAAGATATTCTAGGCACTTGTAAAATTCATCACCCACGTACTGTGAAAAGGCTTTCTGCTGTTACTGTTTTTCTACATTTGATCAAACAGGTTTCTGTATACCAAAAATGATTGCCCTTAGGAATTTCTTGACCATCAATTTCCACTCTTTATTCATCTCTAAGTTTATTATACTTCATTCCACATACTCCATCTTGGCTGTTTTTGAATTTCTCGAAGTCACCCTTTTGAGATTATTGAGGGTTTGGCCGAAGCCCCTTGTGGAGTGGGATAACTCAACTAAGCCATAATCCGAGATTTATTGGGGTTGGCTACATGAAACCTTTTTCTTAATTCTGTTTGGTTAAGGGGTATATCGTGTACAATTTTGTATAGACACTCTCTGAGACTAGATCAAATGCAGGCTAGGGGAAACCAAAGTGATAAGCTGGCCACTTAGTTAAACAAGAAGGCAAAAGACAGGAGGGGACAGGTATAGCAGCTGAATCTGACATCATTTTGAACCAGCAAACGTAAAATCAATTGCAAAAGCCCAAAACTTGGAGTTCCCACATCATTAGGCTAAAGTGAAACCCATGCCTTCTACGATGTAGAATTGACCTATGTTGCTCTGACTCTTCATTTTTCTTGAAGTACTCGTGTCCAACGCATATCAAGACATTGGTATGGGGATATGATCCTCCAAGGACCCTCCAAATACATGGAAATCTTGAAAAAAATTGAACATACCCGTGTCCGACACTCACACCTGAGTCCGAGTAACATAGGAATAGACAGTCTAATAATGACAACTTGAGTCCGTAAGAAAATTTTAGATATCTTCAACATATTAAAATGGGTAGTATTCGGTTGTAAGCTCAATTTTATTATTAATAAACTTATATGTTGATGAATATTTCACAAAGTCAATTCTCTAGGAGCTGAAGGTTGAGAAGACAATTTCATCCAAAAATTTGAACATTATGAAAATACTACTAAGGCTTTCTTTTCTAGACAGTATTTTTTGACAAAATGCATTTGCACGGGGAAGAGCTAGATTGTATTAACTAACTAAGCAATCTAGTTGATATTCTCTTCTCATTCTCCCTACTTTCTCATTGTCTTTCCATCCAAAAGCATTAGAAACCTTTCAGTGCCACAGCCACCTAATTTGTTAGCAACATAAGCCACAGTTAATATTAATCTAAAGAAAGTATTTAACCAATTGTTTTCCTATAAAATAATGCACACATGAGCTCTGGTTCTTTACTCCTCACCTTCACAATGCTCCAAGCTGGAGAGGCATTGATTTTTTTGTGAAAGGAAACAGCACTTTTGTCAAACATCTCACATAAAGCTGTCCTAACAACTTATATGCCAAATCATAGGCCAGTAACCTTCATAAACACATTTGTAATGTATTACCTGTCCACATTCCTTGGAGCACTCGATAAGTAAATTAAAAGACACTTCAAGTCTCCAAGAGCTTCAGGGTTTATCTCAAACTTTCTTTAGATCCATGTTCAGAGTTCAGACTTAAATTAATCTACTTTATTCTATATTGGGAATATAGAAGTTCTAAGATAATAATGGGGAAAAAATGTCAAGAAACAGTAATATTTGTATGACTAAAATCATTAATTCTTTTCTAGGCAGAAAGAATAAGAACTTACTTCTATTTCATTCATCAACTTCATTGCCTCAATGATGCATAAGACCTGACCCTTCTGCACTTTGTCTCCAACCTACAGAGAAAGCCTTTTGCATAAGTCCAAAGAGCCAAAGAGAATCAACTGCAGGATAGACATAATAGCGGTGCCATTAAAATCCAATAAAACCAACATGTATGGAATATTCACCTTCACAAATGGTGGTTCACCAGGAGCCGGACTTCTGTACAATGTACCGGCCATTGGACTTTTAAGAGGTGGAAGTGATGATTTGGCTGACTTGGGAGCAGCTGGAGAAGGTGCTGGAGTTGCAGCAGCAGGTGCTTGACTAGAAGGTGCAGGGGCAGTTGGGGTTGGAGGCACTACTGGTGGTAGAGAGGGTGACTGCATCATAACAACTGAAGCTGCAGATGGTGGTTGGGCCAAGGCCACATTTTTCCGGATTATCAGTTCACAGTCAAGTTGTTTCAGCTGCAACTCCACAATATCTCTTGAATCAACTAGCCTAGAAGAAAACAGATAAAAACCATCAAAATGAGCAAACTTAGGGGAAATGAAAAAAAAGCACAAAACTTATCAAAGAACAGCATACTTGACTAGACTTGAAACTTGATTAAGGAACTCCGAGATTGATTCTTCTGTGGCCAAAGCTGGAGGAGATACATTACTTGATGGCTTAGCATCCTTCAGTTCTGCTGTTGGTGCACCTGATTTGACTGGATGTGTAGTAGAAGCATTTGATGATCCATCTATGGCAACCTTGAAGGCAACAGATGATCCCAAAAGCGTGTCCAACATAGAAAAACAGGAGTTAAAATGCACTTGACTGAAAAACATAAAGTTTCAGCTGGTTTTTTTAATATATCTATATGAATAGGTGAATTCAGCAAGAAAGCAAAATGTTTTAGGTCTGTACAAAGAGAAAGATGTCAAGTTTCAACCATTGATGTGCCCCTCACTTTCATTATTATATTGCATGTAAGATGTCCATAATACATAATGAGACTAGAAAAACCAACTGCTTATTTCCAAATAACTCCATTAATTTAGAGTGAGAAAGGAGAGAGAAGATCGTCTTTTTAGACTTAATGAATACCTCGGCCACATCTTATTTTGCAAGCAATTAAGAATCTCGCAACCACATTAGTCGACCATAGTCTGTCTAACTGCATGCTTTTTCTTCACGTTATTTAGCCGACCATGGAATTGTGTGAAATCGCCATTAAGGAGTGAACTTGATTGCGTTCTTGAAAGCATTAAACGCATCCTAAAGTATTTCATTTAACTTTACACCATGATGTATGATACTGTCACCACGTCAACGTGGTGAAGGTGACAGCTTATTCTAAATATCTGGACTAGTCCTCCAAACAAAAATCCTCCTCTGAAGATTTCTCACTGATTATGCAAATAATATCGGCTCTATGCCATTGCAGTTTTCCTTGTTTCTTTCTCTTAAGTATGACTATATATTAAAAATGAACCATACATGTTTCATCTAGTAATAACTATAACTACACCAAACTATAATTTATAACCATCCCCAGTGTCCTTTTGGCTTCACTCCAAATGACAACATCATAATTTTTATTCAATTTTATTTTTCGCTGCTACTAACTTCTTAAATCAATGTATCTTCTAAAATTTAAATTTAAAAATTAATTTTCATGTATCTCTTGCTCACAATCTATAATCATTTTGACCTCATCCTTCTACTGCATTATATTTTGAGAGTTAATTCTCATGCACAAGACAGATTTCAAGCAGGTCTGTGTTTTCTACCACAAAAAATCTAGGCAAATACATGTGTGGAGTGTCATTCAGAAAAAGACCAGCTTAAGTTTAGTCAACTAAGCTAACGGAATTATGTTGATAATCTAAATGGTGACAT
The DNA here is from genome assembly GCA_030761205.1 of Fremontodendron californicum. Classification (NCBI taxonomy): domain Eukaryota; kingdom Viridiplantae; phylum Streptophyta; class Magnoliopsida; order Malvales; family Malvaceae; genus Fremontodendron; species Fremontodendron californicum. The sequence goes on from JAULJL010000028.1 coordinate 6,142,833, forward strand.
ATAAATTCAATAATAGACTTAACTCTTTCTTGATACAAAAGTTAACTACTTTCTTACAGAGAAATCATACATGTAATCCATTTTGTACTATAGATCTTAAAACGAACAGCAATTAGTATACTTCTTGATTTTTGTGCGTAATATAGGATAAATAGAAACACAAGTTATCTGGTACAATAGATGATAGTATGAATTCTATGATGAATATGACCAAATGTTTTTTAATAATGAAAAGGATTAAAACATTCATTAGATTTAGAAGTCAAGGATTGATTACATAATACATAGCAATTGCTTTTTCCTATCTCTAACTGGACTGCTGAATTTGGGATTGTACTGCTAAATAGCAACCCAATAAATAGCACATTGATTTTAAAGGGCAGTTCCATTCCAAGAACAAGTCGCATGATTGTTTTTGATTGTCAGTAGCACCTAAAGAACATTATACTCTTTATCAGTATTTTTTATTACTGCATTCTATTTTAAAATAACTTATCAATCATTTTACCCTTGTAATGGGATTTAGCACTTAACATATTATGCAGATTTAGGTCAAACTTCCAAGAATGAAAAACATTAAAAATGCTTTTAAAACTAGTAGTAGCTATAACTAAGAAGGCAATGGAGTTGGTTTCCTAGCTGCTGGAACAAAGTTTTGCCATGAACATTCTTGATCCTACTAAACAATAAAGCTCTGATGCTTTAGAATAAACTTTTGCTTAGTAAAGCTTTGGTTTTAGTCCTTTGGAATTTCCACACATAATACCTTAGTGCTTAAAGTGAAGTTTCATACTGAGCTTGATTTGTAAAATGTCAGTGTCTCTAAAGCATCAAAGCCAGTTGCATATCTGTAAATGGTCACTTTCCTCGCATGTACATTTCCTTTAACTACCATGCATATAACTAGTTTCCAATCTGTATTTAGTTTCACATAGACTCTTACAAAATGTATTCGGCTTAAATTACAATTTACTATAACTGAAACTAACAAGTAGAATTATCCCAAAAAAAAAGAGAGAGAAAGAAAGAAAAAGAAACTAACAAGTTCATATTTTTAGCATATGATATATGAGAGAACACTAAGAAATACTTAGGCTTATTTTTTTAAATATTATGGTCCAGAGGTTCAGCCTAAAAAGGTATCAGTAGAACAATAACCTTTCACCTGCTCTACTTATTCATAAAATTCTTCTGTTACACAAAGGTGCATATTCGACCCACTGAAGAAAACCACACTTCTGGCACCAGAAACATATTGTTTCACCAAGCAAGCTGCTTGAAGACTCATGCAAAAGAAAGCACGGGCATCAAACATTCAAGTGGTTTGCTCTTTCACAGCATGATGACAGAAAGGCCAGAGCACGCTGCGACATGGCAAGCTATTACTTATTGGTGGTACGAACATTTATAAAATCAGAAAAAGGAACTAAGTTTTTTGCTTTCCTCCCCTACCTTCCTATTTATTCCTAGATAAACTACCTTTTGATTTCTAACATGAAACAATAAAGAGAAATGACCAAGCAAAAAAAGAAAATTTTATTTGATTACAAACTCAAAAAGAAACAAGCATTCCATATTTTTTCTTTTTTTTTTATTGACACTTGCTTTTACTTTTCCAAAAGTTGCTGAAAGAAAATTCATATTTGGTTCAAACAATGAGATAGCTAAAATGCCACATATAAACCATTTTCAATTTCAAAACAGTTAAAATATCTAATTTGTAATTCATCAAAATTATTTTCATATCAAATAATAACAACCAAAGCCTAAAATATCTATACTATATTAAAAAGGCTGACTGAGTTGGTGTCACGAGTTAAGCGGGTACCAACTCAGAGAAATTTCTTAAAGACTTAAAAAAAAGTATTAACAATGATGTAAAATAATGGACAATTATGTCTTTTTGTATCTAAAAAAAACTACCACGAATAGTTTTTTTTTTTTTAAACATAATTCTTTTTACTCATCTATCTATACAATAGTAAATAAGCTGAATAAGTTGGTGTCACGAGTTAACCGGGCACCAGTTCGATCATAGAAATTGCTTAAAGACTTAAAAATATATATTAACATTGAAATAAAAATATGGATAATTATGCCTTTTTATATATAAAAAACCACCACTAATCAGTTTTATTTTTTAAACATAATTCTTTTTACTCATCTATCTATCCTAATTATAAAGTCTCTGATTGAGTTGGTGTCACGAGTTAAGTGACACCAACTCGGTTAAAGAAATTACATGAAAAATCAAATTAAAGTTATAGTAATAAAAAAATTTTGGGGTATTTAATTTTTTTTTATTTTTAAAAAATAATTACCCACTAAAAAAACTACTCACCTGTTTTTTAACTTATTAAAATACAATAATTTTCTTTTGAAAACACATTTTTTTCACCTACAGAGTGGATGTGATAAATTCTAGTATTATATCAAAAAGACTAACTGAGTTGGTGTCACGAGTTAATTGAGCACCAACTCGGTCAGGGAAATTACTTAAAGACTTAAAAAATATATTAACAATAATATAAAATTATGTCTTTTTATCTCTAAAAAACTACCACTAATCAGTTTTTTTTAATATAATTCTTTTTACTCACTTTTTTCTCATCCACACACATAGTGGGTGTGCCATAATATAGTGAAGGCATTATGCAAATAAAACAGCATTAAACACATTTCTAAAAGCCAGCAAAATGAAATGCAAAGTTAAACAATCATCTTCTCTTCTCTTTGCTACTAATTTTATCAGCAAAAACACATGGATTCAAGCTTAAAATAGATCAAATAATGGAGATCACAAAGTTACACTCTACTTCTCTCAAACTTAAACATAGCAACAAAAAAGAAAACTTGTAATCAAAGATTCAAAGAATAAATCTATTGTGTCTTCCTACTCTGGAATTTGGCATTAAAAGAATCTAAGAAGCTAAAATTAATACTAAAAAAATAAAATGAGAAAGAAAATTTAGAATAATTCTGCTACCTTGGAGAAGAATCGGAGGTTTGGCCTGGAAGAGAAGCGAAAGGAGGCCTTTGAGAGCGGAAGGTTAGTAGAATAAGGCAAGGTAGCGGTGGTTTTAGCGAGGGAAGAGAAGGAAGCGGAGGGTGTTGTTGAGAGTGAAGACGCCATTTTTTTTTTTTTTTTGAAGAGATAGAGAGGAAGGAAATGAGGAAGGGGATTTAAAAGAGAGAGAAGAAAGGAAAGGATTTAAAAGAGGGAGGAAAGTGGATGATTTGAAGTGTTTACTGTAGGGGTCGATGAAATCGAAGACAGAGAGAGCATACAGGATGGAATTGGAAGGAAAGAGAGGGAGAGATTGGAGCATACGCGCTTTGGGTTGGTCTCGCCGGCACGTGTTAGTTTTCTTTTTCTTCAGTTTTGCGGGAGTTCGTTGTTTTAAGATGGATAAAATACTAAAAAATCTTTGAATTATTTTATTTTTTAAAATAAATTTTAATATTTTTATTATATTTAAATAATTTTATTTTTTATTTGTGTTTAAATAAATTTTTATTTTAAATAAAATATTATTTTATTTTAAAAATTTATTTAAGTATAAATTTAAATTTAAATATTTTTTTGAATATAAGTTAAAGATTAAAATTTTGTTTGAATGCAAAGTAAAAATTAAAATTTTATTTAAATATAATAAAAATATAAATATTTATTTAAATAGTGTTAAAAGTTGAAAGATTTTTTTTATTATTTTAACCTTTTAAAATCGTTATCCTTTTGACACCTTATTATATTTTCTAGATCAGGTTTTTCTTTTTTTTTCCTTCCCTCTTACTTCCTCCGCTTAGCCCTTGTGTCGGCTGTTGGGGGATGGGATGAATGGGGTTTGACATTTGATAAAAAAAAATAAAAAATAAATTTGAAAAATATATCATCAATAATATAATAATTATTAAATAGTTTAATGAATAAGAATTATTTAAAAAATTATAAAAATAAAATTATCTTTAATGAAAAATGCAATAAAAATGTGTCACATGACAATTTTACCACGTCAGTATTTTTAAAAAAATTAATTTTTTAATTTACTTTTTTTAATAAAAATATTTTTTTGAAAATAAAATTTTTAAAATTTAAATAAATACATATTTAAATATTTTTTATTTTTTAATTAAAAAAATTAAAAAATAATAAAAATAATATTTCTGAAATTAAATTTTTTTATTTTGTTAAATTTTAAAAAATAAATATTTAAATATTTTATTTTAAAATTTATTTTTAATTAAAATTTTAAAAAAATAAAAAAATAATATTTTCTGAGATAATAAAACTTGTTTTTTTAAAAGATTACTGAAATCAATTTCACAAAATATTATTTTTTATTTTTTAAAAATTTTAATTAAAAAAATATTTAAATATTTATTTTTTTAAAAATTTAACAAAATAAAAAAAAAATTAATTTCAGCTAAGGTAGCTTACATTATCTTCTTTTTCATTATTTTCAATTCATTTCCAAGTTTCTTTTCTTCTTCTTTATATTTTTTATTTCCTTTCTTTTAACTTGAAAGTTTTCAAAAGGTCTTTCAAAAACTTCTCTTCTCTTATTCAAAACTACAAAAAGTTTTGCCAAAATGATTTCTCTTCTTTTTTTCTACAAGTGGTGCAACTTGGTTCCTTTTTACTATATTTTTGCTTCATTTTTTCTCTTTATATTTAGTGTATTGTGGTCTATTGTGGATGATTGATGATCTTTTCCTTGTTTTCCTTTTCAATATAAGGTAGTTATGTACTTGATGATCTTAGATTTTTCTAAGTGATAGTTGAGCCGGATTAACCATTCATGTGGCCAACTTTGAGCCAACTTGCTAGTTTTAGAAATCCTTCTCTACATTATCTTGATGTTGTTGTTGTTATTTTTGATGTTTACATATTATTGACTATGGTTTATTGTGGAGCATTCTTGATGTTGCATTTTTTTTTCTTTGGAAAAGTGGTTATGAGCTTGATAATCTTAGATCTTCTCTAAGTGATGGTTAGGTCAGATTAACCATCCATGAGGCCAACCTTGAGCCAACCATTTTGTTTGCATTAAAACATGTTTTTAAAATGATTTCTAATAAGATTTTGGTTAGGATTAATCAATAGTCCATATCCAAGGCATTGTTTTTCAAAGTGTTGGATACATTAATGTTTTACAGGTTGGATATGGAGATTTTGGATAACATGAGTCTAAGCATATTTTTATGAAATAAAAAACTGTTTTGATGGCTATTTTAAACCCCTTGGCCGAACCTACTAAGATAATTTTCAAGGCCATTTTGTTATTTTTTTTAAGGTTTATAAATGATGTTTTAAGAAAACAGAGATTTAGAAGTGAAAACGAGCTTTAAAACAAGTCAAAGTCAATTTTTTTGGGCTAAATGTTCAATTTAGGATTAAACTTTAGCGGTATTGCTTATTTAAGGATCAAACGTTTGGTTTGTGTCGATTTGGGACTCAACGTTATCGAAAGTTTACATTTAAGGATAATTTGTGATAAAAAGGTCCGCGTGAATAACACGCGTTGTTGAATCCCGTGATTTTTAAAATAGCGTGATGACATATCATATTTTTTACCAGATAGCATACACCTAGCATAACATATTATATTATATTATATTTATTTTTTCTTTTTCTTTTTATTTTATCTCTTTTTTTCATTCTTCTGGAAAATCATCTCTTTCCTTTTTTTTTGTCAAACTAGAAAATCGACTCATCCGTTTCTTGATTTTCAATCCCTTGTAGATCAAAGGTAGATATGCTTCGACTACTCTTCCATTTCAGCCATAAAATTCTTCTTTCAGTGTTAACTATTAATCTGCCCAATGACCCAACCTTGAATTGATGAAATTGGAAAAATGAAATGAATAAGAATATAAAGAAGCAAGAAAAAGAAAAGGAGGGAATACAAAGCAAAGCTCCCGGGCGGCTCTGGGACTATAAAAGCAGCCACTCTTGTCAATCTTTGGATCATTTCTTTGGATTTGTTAAAAAGATTGTTGGTCATGGAGGGCTGATAACTCTAGGAAATATAGTTATTTTGCCATCTTTTATGTTTTTGAATCGGCTAAGTCTTTGAGGATTTTATTAGGATTTGATTAGTTTTAAATATTTTTATATTTATTTTAATTATCCATTTTATGTTTAAAAATAGTTATTTAGTTGTTATTTATGTGTTTTTATAGGTCCAATGTGATCTGGAGTTTCGAGGTGCAAAACGACAAAAATCGATGCATTCCAATGAGCAAGCAGATTCGACCTCAGAAGCTTATTTCAAGAAAAACTTGGTCTTAAATATTTCAAATGAGAAAATTTCCTTCTTGACTTTTGAATCTGACTTCCATACCTTTCCAACGGTGTAAGGCTCGTCAAAATCGGACAAGAGTTTCCCAGTCAAAACAGTTGAGTAAGTTTGAGAAGCTGACAGGAACCAATTTCGGACAAACGGAGGAGAAACACCAAGGAGGCAGTAGCAGTGGCGCCGCGGCGCCGGGGGCTCGTGAACTGAACCGCAAAAATGTAAAAAAATGCAAAACTTACCTGTTTTTCTTGGGAACGAAGTTTCGGCCTCTAGGAGGCCTTGGACACTTTAAATAGGCCTTTTTTAGGTCAGAATAAAGGAGATTAGACCTAGAAACCTAATTCTCTCTCAAGAAGATAGCCACCATCAAATTCTCTCAAGAAGATTGGAAGCTTGAAGATTGAAGACTCAAGAACTGACAACTCTTAGTTTCTTCTTTTCTTTTTTCAATTAACAATCGTCCTTTATAATGCAATTAACAATCGTCCCCTGAGAACTCTTCCAAGTGATACTGAAACCAATCCTAAGGGTTATGGGAAAGATCAATGCAATGTCATTATATTAAGGAGTGGAAAAGAAGTAGAAGTGGGTAGCCAAAAGCATAATGAGAGAATTCAAGAGAAAACACCTCAAGGTTACCGACCACCACCCTTTCATCAACGTCTTCAAAGAAAAGTGCCAGAATTGCCGCCCAAGCCTCTTGAAGTGGAACATTTGGGGGAAAAAATTGAAAAAGCACAAGAAGAAGAGAAGAAGCCTCTAGTCTATCCACCACCACCTTTTCCTCAGCGCCTTCAAAAGAATAAGCTTGACAAACAATTTCAGAAGTTTCTTGAGGTATTCAAAAAGCTCCATATTAATATACCTTTTGCTGAAGCTTTAGAACAAATGTCTAAGTATGTCAAGTTTATGAAAGAAATTTTGTCTAAGAAGAGGAAATTGGATGAGATTGAGATAGTTGCACTTACTGAAGAGTGCAGCCCTATTCTTCAAAAGAAACTCCCACCCAAGCTCAAAGATCCAGGAAGATTTGCCATTCCATGAGTCATTGGTGATAAATGTTTTGGTAAAGCTTTGTGTGATTTGGGGGCGAGTATCAATTTAATGCCTCTTTCTATCTATCGCAAGCTTGGTTTGGGGGAAATAAAGCCCACTACAGTGATGTTGCAACTTGCTGATAGATCCATCAAACATCCAAGAGGCATGGTTGAAGATGTGCTAGTCAAAGTTGACAAATTCTTCTTTCCTGCAGATTTCACATTCTACTTCCAAGATGCATGGAAGCCACAATTTTGTGAATGCAAGGCCTCATAAAGCAAAGAAAATGGGGGGCAATGGTTCAAGTGGAAGGATGTCGGTTAATGGACATGAGATAGTTAAGCCGATGACTATAAATCAAGCGTTTCTTGGGAGGAAACCCAAGTTCTAAACTTTTAAATTTTCTTTTCTTTTAATTTTTAGAGTATTCTTATTATTATTAATTTTCTTTTTATTTTGTTTTCTTTGTAGTGACTACTCAACCAACTTGGACAAGCATGATAAAGTCTAAGAGGAAAACTAAAGCTTCTCCTGCTTTGCTTGCATCGATAGGGGAGTTTTTTTGTTCTTACTCTTTTTATTTCTAAACATTGAGGACAATATTTGTTTTAAGTTTGGGGGTGTGTCTTTAGATTTATTTTAGTTTGTGTGGTTGTCTAATTTTTTTTAGGAGTCTAATTTTTTTTTTTTTTTTGCTTGAGATATTTTGCACTTGTTATGATGAAATCCTTATCCAATGATGAATATTAGTTATTGATTTATCTTGATTTTTGGAAAAATATAAGCATGAGAAGAATTTGTGTTAAATTCTTTTGTTAATTTCATGTTAGGATGTGATTTTTAACAAATTGAGCACTTAATCTCTTGCTTAGATTTGCATTGCTTATTTAAATACTGATTATGTTGATGTGAATTGCAATTATGTCTAGAACCTAGAATTTGTTTGATTCTCTCTCAAGACGAAATCCTAGAGAACACTAAGTTAAGGAAGTGATTTAGGCCATCTTTGGATCGTTTGAGCCTTTTGAGCCTACCTTTATATATTATTATCCTTAGTCCACCTCTTTGTGCCTAATTGATATATATTTTTTCTTTGATTGCCACATCTTTTAGCCTAGCCAACTAAGAAAAACCATGATTAACCTTCACTACATAGGCATTTGATGATATTACAGGAAACAATTATGAGCCATGTCAAATTTGGGTGAAATAGTGGTGATATAAAAAAAAAAAAAAAGATGAATAAATTGGTGAAGCAAAAAGGAAGTGGATTCAAAGAAAGAATAAAGAATGTAATTTGGGGAAAAGACTATGGCTTTCAAAAATTCTGATAAAAATGTAAAGTGTCTATGGGTGAACTTAAACCGAAATATATCTTTATCCTACCTTGACCGTAGCCTTACATTACAAGTTTAATAAAGACCTACTTGATCCTTGATGAAGTGTTAGTCTACATTAGTGGAGAGAGAGATGAAAAGCAAACATATGAGAATCTAGTACTAGTTCGTATTTTGCATTGATATAAACTCATTTAGATTGCATGTGATGATTTACAATGAGATTACACACACACACACACACACTAAAATCCATTCAAGCATGAAGTTTACGATTGAATTGAATCATAGATTTGGATTATGTTTATGTTCTACTTTGAATCAAGATTTTGAGGTAACTTTTGAGGAAAATTAAAGAAATCATTGTTTGAGTGCATTTATCTTGGTGATATGTTGAGTCAATTTATTTATTTAGTGTGTTTAGTTTTGTTTTGCTCGAGGACTAGCAAAATATTAAGTTTGGGGGTGTGATAACTCTAGGAAATATAGTTATTTTGCCATCTTTTATGATTTTGAATCGGCTAAGTCTTTGAGGATTTTATTAGGATTTGATTAGTTTTAAATATTTTTATATTTATTTTAATTATCCATTTTATGTTTAAAAATATTTATTTAGTTGTTATTTATGTTTTTTTATAGGTCCAAGGTGATCTGGAGCTTGAGGTGCAAAACGACAAAAATCGGTGCATTCCAATGAGCAGGCAGATTCGACCTTCGAAGCTTATTTCAAGAAAAAATCGGTCTTAAAAATTTCAAATGAGAAAACTTTATTCTTAACTTTTGAATCTGACTTCCATACCTTTCCAACGGTGTAAGGCTCGTCAAAATCGGACAAGATTTTCCCAGTCAAAACAGTTGACGAAGTTCGAGAAGCTGACATGAACCAATTTCGGACAAACGGAGGAGAAACACCAAAGAGGCAGTAGCAGTGATGCCGCGATGCCGGGGGCTCATGAACTGTACCGAAAAAATGTAAAAAAATGCAAAACTTACCTGTTTTTTTGGGAACAAAGTTTCCCACTCCAGGAGGCCTTGGACACTTTAAATAGGCCTCTTTTAGGTCAGAATAAAGGGGATTAGACATCTAGAAACCTAATTCTCTCTCAAGAAGATAGCCACCATCAAATTCTCTCAAGAAGATTGGAAGCTTGAAGATTGAAGACTCAAGAACTGACAACTCTTAGTTTCTTCTTTTCTCTTTTCTCTTCTTTGTCTTTCTTGTGTAGTTGGTGATGGTGAAGCTACTTGATTATTTGTTTTCATTAATTATCATGAACTAAATTTCTTTTACTAGGATTTCAATGGAACTCAACACATAGTTTGAATTTACTTTCTCTCTCTAGCTTGATTTAATGGTTTGTTGAGTTGTTTGTTCATTCTTGTTCTTTATGCTTCTAGTTGATTGGCCACCAATTAGATTGATTTGTTAACATAAATACAACTTGGAAAAGGAAGTTTAGTGTTAGACATGGATTGAATGACACATGTTTCATATTCATTTATTAGGATTAATTGATCTGCAAGTAGGGTAGGAATACACTTACTTGTCATGTGTAACCATTGTTAGAGTTTAAGCTTAATCTGTTCTTCTTTGATTCAATTATCATAGGAATATAGTTAATTGGTTAAGAAGGATATTTTTATGAGATCATCGGAAGATCCTTATAAATAAGATAGAACTCTAGGTTAACAACTCAGGATCATTAATCAAGTGAAGAGGTAGAGAGAGATTCATGCGAAGTGTTGAGGGAAGTTGTAATCCTAGGCTTTTATTAATTAATTGAATTCATCTTTTTAATTTACTTATTTTTAATATTAGTTTCTTTTAATTTAGTTTTTGATTATCATCTTTAATTAGTTGTTTAGATAAGATTGAGTTGTTTTAAATTTTAGTACTTAGCAAATTTAATAGCAATTCCTCGTGGGTTCGACACTTTATTTTTTACTATATTACTTGTCAACGATACGTACACTTGCGTGATTAAAATTGACAACAAGGGCCAAGGTAGGGAGAGAACTTCGAATTCTAGGGTTTGCGGGGTATCGATGCTTGGGCGGCAGCGACAAGCTCAGAAATTGATACTCGAACGGCTGATGGTGTAATCTGAAATGAGTTTTAAAAGAATAATGACAGCTTAAAACACAGCTTGACCGGATTTCTTCCATGTTCCATTTGCCCGCTTTCACTGCTTTATCTTCTATTTGAAAGATTTGATTTAGGCATTCAAACAGTAATGATTTTTCAGATTTGTTGTTGGATTTAAATGTTATGTATGGAATGTGTTTATCTGAGTATTGAATTTTGTTGTAAAATTTTTTGCAAGAAAAAATTGATAGGTTTAAAGGGTTTGAATTTTCTATTTTTTAAATTTAAATATGATGATGAAAAAATAAAAGTCAGATTTTTTAAGAAAAGTAAATTTATTTTCCTTTAAGAAAAAAAAAAGCTTTTAAGATTTTTTTTTTCATTTTTATTTAATGATTAATGAATGATCAGCTGACACATGTCATTTTTTTTACATTAAAGAGAGTTAACATCGCATGATATACACTTTCCATTTTCTGTTGCATTTGATCCTTAAATGTGAACTTCGATAACGTTGAGTTCTAAATCGACACAAATCAAACGTTTGATCCTTAAATAAGCAATCTCGCAAAGGTTTGATCTTAAATTGAGCTTTTAGCCTCTTTTTTTTTTTTTTTTTTTTGCATTAGGAGGGTTCCAAAGTATTTTTGTTGATTTCCAAGGTCTATAAATGATGTTTTAAGAAAAGCAGGTTACGGGTAGCTAAAACGAGCTTAAAAAATGAGTTAAAATTTGATTTCTACACTAGGAGGGATTCGGCCAAGCCAATTTCTTCTTAAAAAATTTTGCATTTCTCGATTTCTTCGATTTTGAAAAATGGACATTTGCATTAAGGCTAATTTAGAAGCATTCGAATGTCAAAACAATAGCATTCGGATACCTCTCTCGTTTTTCAAAAAAAAAATCGCCTAAATTTGCTTCAAGGTTATTCGAATACCTTTTCCATAAGTAATCAGATATTTCCTTTAATCCGAGCAAAGATCCGTGTCCAAAAATCCGTCTTTGCTAAGTTCAATTTAAGTTTCTTTCAAAGGTATTAGGATACCTTTATAGGTATTTGGATGCCCTCTCTTCAAGAGATAAACACATTTCGATAATGGCCCCATTTTCATGTATTTTCATACTTTCAAATTTTTTTTTTCAAATTTATTATAAAAACGTGCTTTCTCGATTTCATAAATATTTGGCGAGAATTATTTCTTAATCTTTTGCCGGGGAGGTTATGAAATTCTTCAACGCATGTTTTATGAAATTATAAAGTGTGGTTTTTGTTTTACTCGGAATTACATACGTGTTAGGCGAAAGAATATTTTTCTAGGCTTTGCCAGGGAGTTCATTTAAATTTTCCAACGTTTGTCATTTATGTAATTTCAAATAAAGAAATTCATAAACAAAAGGATTTTCAAATTATGGTTGAATGCATAATTTTTGTTTATGATATTTAACAATTGATATTCAGGTTAATTTTATGTTCATGATATTTGTTAATTAGTGTCCATATGATTTTTTGTTTACAATATGATCTTGATTATGCCATTTGATAATTGTTGCTTAGGTTAATTTCTTGTTTATGCCATGTGATATTTAGTGTTCATATTACTTTGCTTATATCGTATATTAATATTTTTTTTGCATATTTGTGTTTATTTAAATGAATTTTAATACATATAAAAAGTGATGTTTTAATAATAAACGAGGCAATGTTTTCAAGTTAAAATAATTCATGAGTTCTCTGCTGGGTCTGTAGGGGAGGATTTCATCAATTATCATTAATAAACGGAATATCATTTTCAAAAAAGGATGCGGAGGATTTTAAAAATAAAGAAAAATTCTATGTTTTGCCGGGGAATATAGAAAACTTTGCGATAATTAATTTCGTATCATTCTCAAAATAATATGATTATTTTAAAGGGAATTATTTTAAAATACCGACATCTAAAACCAACTTTTATCGAGACTTAGGATAACACATGATTAATAAAGTACCATTTTATACGACCATTGTGGGGATGCGAACACCTTCTTACACGTAACCGATTCCTGAACCCATATTTTTTATTTTCTCTGGTTTAATGTGGACCTTAAAATTGATTTTTAAAAGGATTTTTAATTAATTTTAAATTCTTTTACAAAAATCGATTTTAAGAGGTGACCGATCACACCTAGCCAAAAAAAATAAGTGACGACTTCATTTTTCGAGGTTTTTCAAAACCTAATATTATTTACGAGGAACCAATTATCTTTTCCACCCCCATACGTCATTAACGGTCGCGAGATCGTTATGGTACCTCTCTTGAGAGTGAATGTTGAAATTTTTGGAAGCCTCTCTTGAAGGTGATGTTTCAGTTTTTAAACGCCTCTCTTGAGGACAATTTGATAACCTCCTTTGAAGATTATTTCTTAGTTTTCAAGCCTCCCTTGAGGATTTCTTTTTATTTGCAAGCTTCTTTCAAAGAATATTTTGTTAAATTTCCTTTGAGAATTGTTTTTTCAAGTTATTAGATCCTCTCTTTCAGATATATTTTTTGGTAAACAAGTTTCCCTTGAGAATAAATTTTTTAAAATGTGTCTCAATTCTTGGAGGGATTTGTTAAGTGAGGGTGTTTACATCTTTGCACACTTTTTGTTTCATAAAAATGTGCAAAGAGGAATACCTGTAGACACTCAATTTTGTTCACGGGTTATTGTGCCTTAGAGTCAAATCGATCGGCCCATGTTATTATTTATTATTATTATTATTATTATTATTATTATTATTACCATTATCATTATCATTATCATTAGTATTATTATTATTTAGTTTTATTATTATACTTATTATTATTACTATTATTATTATGATTATGATTTTTTTATTTTGGAAAAAATTCAAAAAAAAAAAATCAAAAGAACCGAATCTGTGTAAAATTGTGGGGATGAAAAACATGGTGTTTTGGTTTTCTTGAAGCCAAAAGATATCTGCTAAAAAGGAAATTTTTGGAAAGAGAAAATCAAGAGAAAAATTAAAAAAAAAAAAAAAGGTAAGGGAAAATCAGATTTGCATGGCGGATCCGATTCTTGGGCGTCAAGTAGGAATCCCCAAGTTTTCTACCCCTTAGATCCGTATATATACCCACCCAAGTGCACACACAAAAGATCATCAAGTAACACAATAATCAACATACATAGCAGTATAGACTTTCGGCTTTTTTAAGGTATTATTTAAATATTTCTTTGTTTTTTTCTTTTGTTTGAAACTCAAAGAAAGGGTTTGAAGAACACCGAAGCAAACATAAAAACTCTTTTTTGGGTTTCGAATTTCAAAAAATAAGGGTAAACTCTCATTTTCTCTCTCATTTTTTTCCTTAAAGATTATTTGTGAAAGGCTTGAAGTTGGTTTGAAAGAAAAAGGATCTGAAACTTTTAAATCTGATTTTTGGTTTGTTTTCGAAAAAAAATAAGAAGAAAATTTTGGGAATTTCCAATTTCCGACGATCGAAAACTGGAAAATACATGTTTCCCAACGACCGGTTGAAGTTTCTAGTCGTCGATAACTGGGTTTAAGGAAGGTATGGTTGAATCTGGGTTTTAAATTGAGAGAAGCAAATATGTTTTTTTTTTGTGTGTCAAAACTCAGGTGAGAATGAAGTGAAAAAAAATTGTTTTTAAACTGGCGAACGGGTCAGGACAGGGTTCGCGTGTAGACCTGCATGTCCGCTCGACCCGGTCGCACAAAACCCTTTTTTATTTTATTTTGTTTTCCTTTTTAATTTGCTTTTTATATTTTTTAAATTCTGTTTTCTTTATAAAAAATTTTCTTTATTTTCTTTTAGTTAATTATTTTAATAAATTATTAGTTCGTTAATATTTGGTTTAAAATTTTATTTAGTGAGTTATTATTATTAGTCATTTATTCACATATTTTATTTGTTAATATTTGTCTTGATTTTCTTTTAGTGCATATTTTTATTTATTTATTGTGATTAGATAATTAAAATTAGTTGGACTTTATATTGCACATGATAGGTTTTTTTTATATTAATATAGCAAAAAAAAATTATTTACCAAAATACCGTTTTTTTTTTCAGATTAATTCCCAAAATTCGCTTTTTTTTTATCAGTTGGGAAATCGCCATGGCCATGGCGATTTCCCAACTAAAATTTGCAAATTTTTTTTTTCATGGGGAAATCGCCACCGTGCGTGGCGATTTTCCAAAGGGAAATTCACAACGGTGGCGATTTCCCAAAGGTTTTATTTTTTATTTTTTTTTTCAAATTTTTGGGAAAATATGAAAAACATGATTCAATAGTGAACTTATTGTGAAATGGTATAATGAATAAAAGTTATTTGAAAAAGAGAAATGAATAATTAGAAATTATTATAAAGGATTAGACCTGCTCACGGGCCGGGCAACCCGCCCGGCCCGACAGGCCGGGCCTGGACAGGATAATTTATGTTCCAGGCCGGCCCGGCCCGGAACAGTGATTTTTATTATAATAATAATATTTTATTTTATTTAATTTTAATTAAAAAAATAAAAAAAATTATTTTTTTATTCCAATGAACAGTGATTTGGGCCGAAACGGGAGGGTCTGGGCAGAAAAGAAAAAAAAAACGGGCCGCGGCCCGGCCCATGAGCACCTCTATAAAGGATATTGTAAAGACAAAATTATCCTTGATAAAAAAACGTTCTCTTCCCTTTTTCTTTTATTTTTTAATTTAATTTTTAATTAAAAAATAAATATTTTGAAAATAAAAACTTTTTAATTTAAAAAAAAAAAATTATTTACTTTTTTTATTTAAAAAATTTTAAAAAATAAAAATAATATGCCTAAAATTAATTTTTATTTATTTCTCTTTTTCAAATAACTTTTATTCATTATACCATTTCACAATAAGTTCACTATTGGTACATGTTTTTCATATTTTTCCAAGAATTAAAAAAATATATATATATATATATATACATGAAGGGAAATCGCCACCCCCCATGACGATTTCCCTTGGTATTTTTAGCTAAAATATGTTTTTTGACGCTGGGAAATCGCCATGGGGGGTGGCGATTTCCCAGCTAGTATTAAAACCAGCGTATTTTGGGAAATAATCTAAAAGCAACTGTATTTTGGGAATTTTTTTTTTTAGCTATATTAAAATAAAAAAACCACACATGATATGTTCTCATAATTTACTTTAATAAATAAATATAAATTTACCTACGATGAAATTTCGAAAAGTTGTGAATGGTCAATTTTTAAGAATTTTTAGGTGAGGAAAACTTTTAGGTATCTAACCCGAATGGTGGAAAGTAATCTAAAAGTTTTTTAATATTTTAAATCCTCAATTTTAATTTTAAATCCTTTATCTTTTTAATATCAAACTTATAATTCCGATGACAAAGTCTCTTCATAAAAACGAATGATTTTCATTGAAAACTTTTGAGGTGATGTGGATTTCAAAAATCACTCCAGAATGATGGAAAGAATTTTTGGAATTTTTCTAATATTTAAATAATAATAAAATTAAATAGAATAATGACCAATCAAGACCAAATTTAGGGTAACATTTGATTAATTAGTAACTATCCCTAGGATAGACATTGTGGAGGTGCTAATCCTTTCCCACACGTAACCGTACTCCCGAACTTAGTTATGATAATGTAGACTAGGACCTATCTTTTTTATGTGCCTTCGTCTAGCTTATGATTACTATAAATTGAATAGATTCTTATAGGTAGCTAATCACACCTAAATAAAAAAGATTAGTGACGACTCCACAATTTGCATCTAGCATGTAATATTCGCATTTGGCACATTATAACGTGTCATAATTATGAAAAAGAAGTAAAATTAAACAAAATTAGAAACATGATTGACGTGTTAGCCAAATAAAAAGGACACATAAGTTACGTGGTTCAAATTAAATTGCTTACATCCACGAGAAAAGAAAAAAATTACCGTGAATAAATAAATTTTACAAGCAATAATTAACTCAAAAGGTAATAAATTTTACAAGCATTATCAATGAGTATATCATATAAAAAATTATAATGGTGTCATTAACCATTACTAATTAATCAACTTAAACAAATTAAGAATGTGATGAGTTGGAACAAATAAAAAACTATGGGCCATGCTGTGCTGGGCCTTACCACGTGTCAGCTCCTGGCCCATCATGATGGTTTCGTTTCAGTCCATGGACTAAGAAATCTTGACCCAACTCGGCACTTCGATATCATAGCAATATGGGTTGCGTTGGAACAGTCCAAGATGGCTAGGTCGTGCCATGCCGTGTTGTGGGTTGTCTGTCCTTTTTGCCACCTCTAATTTTATTATAGATTTATATTAGATGTGGCAAAATGGACGAGTTGAGCCAACCCAACATAACCCAATATTGACACCATTTTAACCTATATCTTTTTAAGGGTAAGCCTAGCACGGTTCATGGCTCAAATACACTATGGGCCATGTCATGCTTGGACCGACATGTTGTGGCCGAGGCTAAGCTGGGTCGTGCATCGGCCGATACAATATTGTTATTATTATTTTTTTCACATATAAATTTTCCTTTAATTGTTAGTTCTTTTTATGTATTTACTATTTTACGATCACAATTATGAAGAAAGAGCAAATGAATAAAATTAAACACATGATTTCTGTGCTGACAAAAAAAAAAAAAAAACGATTTACGTGGTTCGACTAAAAATGCTACATCCATGAGAAAATAGAAAAAAATTTCACTATGAATAAATAAATTAACTCAAAACATAACAAAATTTACAGGCATTATCAATGAGTATATCATATAAAAAATACACTATAGGAGAGGCCTTTTTTCGACGAAAACTTTCGTCGAAATAACTTTTTTCAATGAAATTTTCCGTTGAAACAATCTGTCGAAAATACTCAAGTCATTAATAGTATTCTGTCGAAAATAATGGGAATTTTCGACGGATTATTTCCAATGAAAAATTTTGACGAAAATAAAATTGTAGGTGTCATTATTCTTCGTCATAAATAGTATTGGGGACGGAAAATTTCGTCGGAATTGAATTTATTATCGACAGTTTTTCGTCAGTAATAACTATTAGCAGATTTGATAGGAACTTGCAAATCTCAATTAAGCAGAGCTTAAGCAAGTAATTTCAATTAACTTTGACGCAGATTTATTTATTAAACATAAACAGATAATATTAATATCTAATTCCAATTCAAAGTTCAGTAATACAACACAAGCGATTAAAAACAATTAGACAAATGTTTTAATGCCATCCAATTTGTTCAGCTTCGACACTTCCAGCCTTTCCATTGCCTTTGATTTTAGCTTCGACTAGCCTCCACATATACCACGGCCCGTCTGATCTATAAAGCTTCCACTTCTCACAAATCTGCTCCATTTGCAATGGCTTTGGCAACTATGAAGGGAAAATATCATAAACATGTGGATTGACCAAGGCCCAATACCTTTGAAAGATGTCGACATTTGGAACAACGTTTCATCGTCCATTGTAAGGATGGAAGTATCCGACAAAACCCCAGTTGAAAACTTGTCTGAAAGATCGTGGAAATATATAGTTTGCTTTGCGAGCTGAGACAACAAATTCTCTAAGTCTTTTGTGGGGTTAAAGAGAGGACTGTGTTTGAGAAAACAGTCGAACGGACCAAAAAGAGGGGATGAACTTTGGAGAGGGAGGGCGATCGGGGGAGGCGCGGCCGAGAGAGAAAAGAGAGAAGAAAGAAAGAAAGAGAAGAGAAGAGAAAGAGAGTGCCACTAATTAAAGGGCTTCAGGTTTTTGCGACTGGAATTCCGTTGCAAAAGAATTTAAATTCAAAACTTCTCTCCACTTGATTTTTTTCAATCGGAATTTACTAATTTTTCCATTGATCATTTTGGAGTTTTTCGACGAAATTCTGTCAAAAATACTATTTTTAATAATAAAAAATTCGTTGAAAATAATACGTACGTATTTTTATGAAAATTTCGTCTAAAATATATTTTCACCATTTTAATTATTTTAAGTTTGATGAACTTTTTTTAATGCCAAAGTGCAAAAAATAGGTTTGAACAAAAAAATGAGGTTTGTTTAAAAAATAAACCGGACCTTGGTTCCAACATTCAAGATTCGAGCTTGGTCCGACTCATTTTTCAATTATATAATATATTATTTTTATTTTTATATATATTATGTAGTTTATATTATATAAAGATTAAATATATATATATATACAATGTTATAGTGTAAACATTAAAAAATATGTTAAATTATTCATGTTTAAGAACTTAATAAAAGAAAAAATATATAAAATTACTAAAAATTAAATAAAAATATAATATTTTTAAAAAAAATTAAAAAAAAAAATAATATTGGCTGATAGTTTGAGCTATCCATTTACAAATATAGACGGGTTTGGACAAACCTTGAGACCCATATTTCAGACCGAACTTGAACAAACAAATATAATAATGATATCATATATATATATATATATAGACCCGACCCGACCCGGCGCCAACCATGGATACCTCCAGCAACCAATCCCTAATAAATTTTATTTCTTCCTTTTTAAAATCCCTGATAGTTTGAGCTATCCATTTACAAATATAGACGGGTTTGGACAAACCTTGAGACCCATATTTCAGACCGAACTTGAACAAACAAATATAATATTGATATCATATATATATATATAGACCCGACCCGACCCGGCGCCAACCATGGATACCTCCAGCAACCAATCCCTAATAAATTTTATTTCTTCCTTTTTAAAATCCTTATTATTCCTCTCACAACCACCCTTCCTTTCCTCACGACTAGAGGTGGCAAAATGAACCCGAACCCGAAAACCCGCCCAGGAAAACCCGAACCCGAACCCGCCCAAACCCGATTTGACCAAAAAGTCAAAAACCCGAACCCGAATGGACCCGAACCCGAATGGGCCCGAACCCGAATGGACCCGAACCCGAGACCGGCCCGAACCCGAACCCGAATTTAATACTAAAAATAAAAATAAACAAATTGCAATTTTTTTTTTTTACAAAGCAATAACTTTAATTATTAATTTTATTCTAATTTTTTTTAATAATTTAATTAAAATTTAAAATTTAATATATTATATATATATATATGATGAAATAATAATTTTATCAAAAAGTAAATTATATTTTGTACTTATAAGTTATAACTTTAACGTCTCATATCATGATGAATTTACAATCTAAATATTTTAAATTCTTGAAAATTTTAAAGATGTGAAAAAAAATTTGACAATAATTCAACTAATCTATAAGGGTAAAAAAATTGACAATAATTCAATTATTTTGGCCTTTTGGGTTATACTTAGACCTGCTCACGGGCCGGGCCTGGGCAGGATATTTTGTGTTCCGGGCCGGCCCGGCCCGGAAAAGTAATTTTTATTATAATATTATTTTATTTAATTTTAATTATAAAAAAATAAAAAAATTATTTTTTTATTCCAATGAACAGTGTTTCGGGCCTAAACGGGCGGGCCGGGCCGACCCAGGGCCAGGCCTGGGCAGAGAAAATAAAAAAAAATTGGGCCGCGGCCCGGCCCGGCCCAGCCCATAAGCAGCTCTAGTTATACTTATGCGGTTAGGTTAGGGTGGGTTTAATTGGATTATGGCTTTCATGTGATTTTATTTTAGCGGGTGGATTTAATGGGGTTTTGGGTTTTATGGCCTTTTGGTTTTGGGTATATTTATTATATATTAATAAATAATCATATTAATTATATATTTATTACGTATAATTTAAATATAAATTATATTTTTTAGTACTACTTTATAATTTATACTTTATACTGATGAAAAAAATATAAGTACTCGATATATATATATATATATATATATATATATATATATATATCTTGACTATAAGCATAATTTTTTTGCATTTTATAAGTATATAAACGAATAGATGAAGGCCAGGATTTATTTTTAAAAGTTTTTTATTTTATAGTGAATATAAATTATAATGTATTTATATTTTGAAATTCGAGCTCATCAAATCAATTATTTTAAATATCAATATATTAATTTATAATATATCATATTTTTTATAATAAATTATTTCAAAATTTGATTTTATATAACAAATTAATTTCTTATTCTTTTGGTGCTAACAAATATTAATTTTAAAAAATAAATATAATTAAAAATATCATATAATAGCAAAAGTATAAAAATAAAAAAAAATAATAATAAATTAATAATTTGTTTTTAGATATAAATATTTAAATTACGTAAAAATGATTACATCTAATATAAAATAAAATAATGTAAAACATACCCGTACCCAGATCGAACCCGAACCCAGACCGAACCCGAACCCGAACCCGAATGGGTCCGAACCCGAATGAGCCCGAACCCGAATGGGCCCGAACTCGAATGGGCCCGAACCCGAATGGGCCCGAACCCGAATGAGCCCGAACCCGAATGAGCGCGAACCCGAATGGACCCGAACCCGAATGAGCCCGAACCCGGATGGACCCGAACCCGAATGAGCCCGAACCCGAATAAACCCGAACCCGAATGAACCCGACCCGAACCCGCCCGAACCCGCCCAATTGCCACCTCTACTCACGACGGTTCTCCGACTTCCTCTCTCCCCCACGACTCTTCAACGTTTAACACAATCTTCCTTTGGTTGTTAGAGGTAACATTTTACTGTTTTAATTTTTTTTTTTTTTTAAAGTTTAATTCTTCAGTGTAGAGGTAAGCTTTGAACGCGCCTTTTGCCGTTGGTTACTATGATTAGGATATTCCAATTTTTAATCATCTGAGATTAGTTTCCTCATATCATCTTTGCTAATTTGCAAGGCTGCCATTGTGCTTATAAGTGTGTTGGTCCTTTCGTTTTTTTTTTTTTAATATAAAATTAGCTATGAATTAAAGTTGCAAATAACAAACTGGGAATCTGGTGAATTATCTTGTAAAGGATATGAATTGGGTAGTTACATTTTTTGGTTTTATTGGGTTTTGAAAATGAGCCTGATCTAAAACTTATCCTTTAATGTCCCCCTTTCGAGATTTCTGAATATTTTGAATTTCGGATGTTTCAGGTTGGTCTAAAACTTATTGTTTAATGTTCCCTTTTCAGGGTTATTAATGGTGAAACTTGTTTATTGTTAATCATGAGTGAACTTCAATTCTAATATTTGTTTGAAATAAGTTTGACTTTAGTTGAGATTCACCAGGTTCATGTATTTAATGGGTATTTCCTATCTATTTCGGGTAGGGTTCGGATAGCAAAATAAAATATTACCTGTGTATTTATTGGGTTCAGTACAGGTAGCTAGCCGGTACCTTACCCCGCCGCCATTCCTAGTATCGAATAATTGGTTTAAAACAAGTCCGAGTTGAATTTATGGAGAACAACCTTACAAGAAGTATCGAATAATTGGCTTTCTTGTTTGTCAAAAGTTCGAGATAATACTACTTTTTTCACATCTTTTATATAGTGAAAGTTTCTACAATTATTGAACTAATTGCTTGTTTCTTCATATAATAGGTTTATCGTAACAAATCTGAGAGGAGTTGAGGAAAAATAAACAGCATTTTTTTTAATGGCGTCTAGGGTTTCACTAAAGAGCAAAGGCAAAGGAGGGAAGGGGTCTAAGGGCTCGGATGAGAAATCAACTGCACAGTGCTTGAAAGAGTGGAGCACATGGGCTATGAAGAAGGCCAAAGTGGTAACGCACTATGGCTTCATTCCTCTGGTGATCATCATCGGCATTAACTCTGACCCCAAGCCCCAACTTTACCAACTGCTAAGCCCTGTCTGATTCAGTTGCTTCTTTTGTAACCACCCAGATCTTAGTTTCACTATGTAATGGATTGGTGCCTATCTGTCGAAACTATATGGTATAATGTTAGAGGCTTTTGTGTTTTATACTTTTATATGCCTATGGATTAATAATTATTAATGGTACATTTTATGAAAATTTGAATCTGATTTTCATCCCTAAGATTGAGATGGAGTTATTCAATTTGATGTCTTCATTTGAAATTCTCAATGTTTTGTTTTACTCATGTTCAGCTTCATGACTTTATATATGCAACTGTGCATGTAACTTAGATAGCTAATCAAACTTAATGGCATTTTCTTTTCTTTTCTTCTCTTTTCGTGTTCTCAATTTTAGGGATAAAAGTTTCTTTTATACTTCTATGTACGATAATATAATAGTCAAATTGCTCCATTTGGTCCTATAATTTTCATAAGCGTCATTGTATATTACAAGTATTCTTTAAATTTAATTCTTTAGCAGAACAATTGGTTTCGGGAATGATTTTCCTTTTTCATATGGCATTGGCATTGATTTTGTATGCTGAGAAAAGGTTACTCGAATATTAGGCTGATTTTCTTATCTTCTTTACATTATTATGTTTAGAAGCATACTTCCTTGAGATGGTAAAGTCAGTGAACTATATATGGCCCTGATAGAGGATTGGATTATTTCCTGCAGTCCGACCATTTTGTTTGTTCAATTTCTCTTCTTTTTTATGTTATTCTGTTAATTACTTTCCAACCTACATAGTCTGCTGAAATTTTGAATTTGATGCTGCAGAAAGCTAGAGGGCTAGTGCGTTATTAAGTCTTTGACAATGAACTTTGAGGACACAAACTTCTGTTTCAGAGTATCAGTTAACATGCATCTTCCTTTTAATTTGTGTAACAATCGAATAACTTGGTTCGTTTAATGGAAGTGCAGGTGCCTTAGCAACTGGGTTTTGATCTGATCAGAGTTCGTACTCCCAGTTAATATTGTCTTCCCAACTTACCCTTTTTCCCCCAATTTGAGTTGTTTTAATGTCCAAGGTAATTGAGTTGTTTTTATGTTTGTTAGCTTAGCTATATCTGCTTAATGTTTTGGATTATTTTGTATGATCATGTTATAAATGTGGCTCTGGGAAGTGATGAAACTAGTATATGCTATCTTATTTCTCAAACTTGCATCCCATTGCACAACTTTTATCATGTTTGTTTCATTTAGTTGTTTTGTTATGCTCTAAAACACAGTGTAGCTGCCATAATTAAGATCTCTCTCTCTCTCTCTCTCTCTCTGTATGTATATGTTTTATATGGTGTTTTAAGTTTCGGATTTGGCTTTTGCTTCATAAACTAGTTGCTATGCTGCTCCGACTCTTCATTAATCTTGAAGTATTCGTCCTATGCATTACCGGACATGGGTATAGGGATATGATTCTCCAAGGACCCTCCAAATACATGAAAATCTTGAAAAAATTGAACATATTCGTGTCGGATACATACCCATGCCCAACATTCACGCCCGAGTCCGAGTAACATAGTAGACAAGTTTAGGGAAAGTGGAGCTTCAACTTTAGATCACGACCATGACCTTCCATTTCTGGGTAACAAGACCTGGCCAAGTTATGTAAAATACAAACCCTCAAGGCTCCCCCTACCACCAGCATTTTTTGATGACATTGCTTTTTGGTAACAGCATTTCCTGGCAGCAGTGCTCTTTGGTGCAGTGCTTCCTGGCTATTAGAAAAATCTCATATTGAATGTTTGAAATCCCTACTATGTTGCTATTAGAAAACCTTTATTTGAAATTGAAAATTAGTAATGGATAATCCATCAACCCCTTTTAATTGAAAAACTTTTAATAACTCAATAACCAGCAAGAAAATTACTCAAAAATTGATGAAAAATGCATTTAAAAACAGAGGATTTATATTAAAAAAAAAGAAAAAAGGCAAAGGGGGTCGTGTCGTCCAAAGGGGGACTAGGTTCGGGGAGGAAGAAAAGATGAGGGGTGAGAAATAAAATGAAACAGATCAGGGCAGTCATTAAAAAATTGGATCGAACCGGCCGATCGGATCGGTTGAATTGAGAATCGGTGGTCAGTCCGGTTCGACGGACATTTTCGAACCGTATTTTTATCGAATTGATAAAGAACCGGTTTAACCAGTTAAAAATCGAGAAAAAATCGGATTGAACCGATAAAAAATCGGTTTTATATGTATTTTTATTTTGTTTTTCAAAATTTTATTTGCAATTAGTAAAATTTGAAATTTTAACCTCTTAGTATTAGATTAAAAACCATACCATTAAGCTAAATTCATTTTTTTGGTTAATTATTAACTATATTTAATATTTATTTAGTGTTTAAATATTAAAAAAAAGAGCTTTATCGAATTGGCAAGTTCAATTGGTTGAATCGGGAATCGAAGGTCTGACCGGTTCGATTTTCGATCTAGTTTTTTTTTTTTAAATATTGGATTAGGGTTTAAATCTAGTAATTTCCGACTAAAATTTACTAGACAATTTCTTTTTGAGGTTAAAATTTAAAAAAGTTCCTCCTAAGTTTTTACTTTTTACCAAAAAGCAATCTTGACCAAAATTCATCCGAATAGCCTTTCGTAAAAAATGAATTTGAACGAAAATCTTCGTCCCAACAAATGCATAGCTATTTTGAAGATATATTTTGCCGAAAATTCAGTCGCTATAAATTTTTTATCATTCTCTTGTCGAAAATCCTTTGGTATTGTACTAACGAATTTTTTCGACGGAATAAATTTTATGGGGAAAAGTCTATTCTCTTGTAAGGGTATTGCCCATAACCCTCACGCATATAAAAGTCCATTGGCAAACCCTTTAAACCTATACACTTAAATCCATCATCCGTCAAGCTTGAGTACAATGGCAAATTTGCAATTTATTTCAATTAAAATTACACCTCAATTGAAAGATGTATTGTAAATTTAGACTATCACACTAAGCACAGTAAGATTTTAAGTGTAAATTTATCATTATACTTTAATTAAATGTTGAATTTTATTATTTTATTATTTTATTTTAATATGACCGAATTTTGCAATTAAATTTTTATTTTTGATAATTTTAAAATAAGAATTTAACCGAAAAATAATAATTTGAAATAATAATTTATTTTAATAATTAAAAATAATAATTTATTAATGAAAAATAATAAAAATAAAATATTTGATCACATGGAATCTTTATTTTATAAAAAACTAAAACTTAAATTATTGTCTTTTTTAAGGTATTTATTTTCCTCTTTCAAATGTTCATGATCGGTGATAGTACTCATCAATAGTGATACTCTAGATTAAAATTTGAATGTAGGATATCAGATTTGGGACATACCTTCCGGCAATTGGGTGGGTTCGGATCGGATTCATTCGGGTTTAGGTTCAATCAGGTTTGGGTTTATTCGGGTTCGGGTATGATTTACATCATTTTCACTTTATGTTAGATGTAATTATTTTTACATAATTTAAATATTTACGTTTAAAAATAAATTAAATATTTTTTTTATTATTTTTAAAAGTAACTTTTATTATAATATGATATTTTTAATTATATTTATTTATTAAAATCAATATTTGTTTGCACCAAAAGAATATAAAATTAATTTTTTATATAAAGTAAAATTTTAAAATAATTTATTATAAATTAATCATATTAATATTTAAAATAATTGATTTGATGAACTCGAATTTTAACATGTAAATACATTTAATTTATATTCACTACAAAATAAATGATTTTTAGGGACGAACCCTGACATTCAATTATCTGTTTATATATATTTCTAAAATTATAAAATTTTATGCTTATGTAAAGAATCAAACCTAACATTCAACTCTTATTAGTAAGGATATTACCAAGTAATTCAATCTTCAATTTTGATATGATATGTTACTAAAAGTAAATTATATCAAGTGTAATAAAATAATAATAATTTAAAAATACTTATCCAAAATAAAATAAATAATAAATCAATTACAAAATTAAATTATCTAATTATGTTAAATAATTTTAAATTCTAAAAAAACATGATACTTTTATAAATCAATATTTGATGAATTAATTTAATAATCTACCTAAAAAAAACTATATATATATATATATGTTGCAAAGAGTAACACATTTTTTAAAAAAAGTAGTTTTTATCTATTTTTAATATAAAAAATATTATTATAGTAGAGATAAGTTGAAATGAATGAATTGCTGTTAATTAATTTTAATATATAGGAAACACTATTATATTATTATAAGGGTGCTCTTAAAATAACATAAATAAAGGACAAGTAATACTTTATGTCAAAAGAATTTCACATCTCTAAAATATTCATGAGTTTAGAATTTTTAGATGGTGTATTCATCAAGATATGAACGTTAAAGTTATAAGTACAAAACATAATTTTATTTTTGATAAAATTATTATTTTTATCATATATATAAAATATAAATTCAATTTTAATTTTTAATTAAATTATTAAAAAAGATATTAGAATAAAATTGATAAATAAAATTCTTGTTTATAAAAAAATTATTTAATTACAATTTGATAATTTTTATTTTTAGTATTAAATTCGGGTTCAGGTTTGGGTCGATCTCGAGCTCGGGTATTTTTGGGCTCGGATTTTTCGGGTTCGGGTTTTTTCGGGTTCTGATCATTTCGGGTTTCGGCCCTTTCGAGTTCGGGTAATTTTGAGCTCGGGCCATTTCGGGTTCGTGTTTTTTTGGGCGTATTTTCGAGTTTGGATTCATTTTGCCACCTCTACCTTCCACATTGTCGTGACATGACACAATGTCGTTTTTCTATTTTTTTTTTACTTATTATCTCATACATTTAAGGATGGCAACAGAGCGGGGCGGGGGAGGAGATTACCTTATCCACCTCCGCCCCACTCTTGCATGGATGATGGACACATCCACCTCTATGGATGTCGGTTACATCCATAATCGCTTCACAGTGCTCCACTCCGCTACATCCCAAAATTTATTAATTATTTTTAACCTAATATTATAAAAAATTATATTATAATTTATTCATGAACATAATTTTTTTAGTATATATAATATACATATATATACTAAAAGTATATGTATAAAATATTACTATCTATATGATTTTAGTACATATATCTAATATATGTATTAAAAATATAAGAAAAAATATAAAAATATTTTAAGGGTAAGATAGTAATTTCAAAAGTCAGAGCGAGACGGAGCAGAGCAAGCATTTATCAAAACCACCCGCTCCACCTCTCCCCCGCTTTTTAAAAAAAAAAACCCTCTCTATTCGAAGCGGATCGGTGCGAAATCTATCGGTCGGATCGGATTTTGCCATTCCCTACATACACTGGTAGTGTAGTCTAAATACTAAACAAGCGAGGTTAGTAGGACGACATATACCTCTTAAGAGTATATTTAAAAAAATAAATTATTTTTCGAATAAGCCAATTCATTTGGGACCTGCGGATCCACTACATGTGACAATATTTTTTTTATCTTATTTATGAAATTAAAAAACTCCATAAAAAACAATCGAACTTTTTTTTTTTCTTTCCATATTGTCGTTTTTTCCCTTTTTCCCTTTTCGCATATTTGTTTTTTACTTTTTAATTAGATACAGACAAAATATTCTATTTTGTATTAAATTTTATTATGAAATCACCCCAAAAAAAAATAGTATCAAAATTCAATCAAACTAAAGTAACAAAATTCAGTATCGAGCTTTAATAGCAAATTTGCGTTTAATCCGGTAAAGTGATTATAAATTTGGACTTTAACTCCAAATTATTTATTAAGTATATATATATATATATCACTGATTTTATAATTGCTTAATATAAAGAAAAGTTAAAATTAATTACCGAATTTTTTATAATAAATTAATTTTCTCTTCCTACTAAATTAACAGAGATTTACTGTTAAAAGGAAAGTTTCATATCGCCCTTCCTTGATAGCAATTGCGTAGAAATTTCTCGGAATTCAGTCAGGCTTAAACAAAACCCTACATACAGTCTCAAGAAAAAATACCCTACATATTGCCTGCACTCGATAATAATAGCTAACTACGTAGTCTCTTTTCTTTAATCTCTCTGTTTAAAAGAAGTGGAATCATCGATCGATCATCAATGGAAGAAAGAAATAATTCATACGTCATTGGAGTTCCTTTATATGCCGCTACAGCTCCGTCGTACCCTGTTAACGTCCGAGTTCAAGCCCCTCCCTTTGCAAGACCAACGCGCCTCCCTTCCGCCGCTATCCCTAACGACCAACGCCTCCCCTCCGCCGACCAACTGTCGTATAAGAAAAATGTAATCCGAGTGTTTATTGTCTTAATAATATTTTTTCTACTGTTCTTGCTTTCGTTTCTTCTTCTTCTGCAGACAATATTTTACCCGACCAGTCCGAAATTCGGGCTAAATTTCCTATCCCTGTCTAGCTTCAATATCTCTGGATCCGAGATAACGGGCAATTGGGACGTTGGGTTCTTGGCAAAAAACCCTGCACCCGTAGGGTTTTCATACTCGTTCAACCATGCCATTCTTTCTGTTTTCTACAAGAATCAGCTCCTCTCGGAAGCCCCGTTCCCAAGAATCCGTCTTCCCATGAAGACGACAATGTCTTTCACTGCTAACGCTGTTGCAATGGCTAAAAGAATTGAGGACACCCAAGTATCAGATGCCATTGCAAGGGAGTGGTCGCAGTTTGGAGTTGTGGGCTTCACTGTCCGGTTGCTGGATACATCATATACGAATCTCGATAAGAAGATATACGATCTCAATGTCACCTGTGCCGATATTAAGGTCGGGTTTTCAAATCATTCAAGTTCCCATGGGACAATGTTGGTTGCCCAGCAGCAACGTTCTCCCAACAATATTACTCACCAACAAGCTTTTACTCGTTGTTCAACATTGCTGTATAATTAGCTGCTTAATTTATTCTCTTTTCTTTTTTGGGTACTATATAGAATGCTTTAACAGGTTTTGAAGGTTTTATGGAAATTTAAATTGTTATTTTATTTGATAAAGGGTTTATATTTGATGCATTGATAGATGCAAATGAACAGTTACACTACAATGCCAATTTTATCATAACCATTTAATATTGCTATTATCTTTTGTGTTTATAGAAATTTGAATTTTGTTTGTGATTGAATGGAGATTTGTATTGTTATTTTGTAATGTTCATGGGATTCATTATTAATTGTTTTTTTTACTAATATTGTTAATCTTAAATTGATTATTATTTTAAAATGATAAAACATTAAGTTAAAAAGTTTGCTTAAATATCTTTCTGAAAAGTTTATGTAAGTTTTCTTAAGGTACATGATTTGTGTTTGATTTGAAAAATACCTTGAAAATATTTCAAAACAATGGATTACTTTTCAAAGAAACAATTTCGGTCAGTTGTCTTTTTGATAAAAGTAAATCCTTTTAAGACAAAAAATGAAGAATTTTGATTTTTGAGGAAGGGAAATCGGTTCTTAATTCAAAATGATCAATCTTTTTCCTCATAGAATGTTTCCTTTGTCTGTCAAACCCAAAAGGACCGATTTTTATTCATAAAGATCGATCCCTTATTATTTGAATCAAAATTTTTGCTAGACAAGCTCAAAGGATCAATCCTCACTCAACAAGGATCTATAATTTTTCTCACATATTGCTCTTTTTGGCTGAAAAGAAAAAAGGATTGATAGGTTCATAAATTACACATTTTATATCTTTTTTATTCTTTGTTTTTCGTTATATTTTCATCTTTATTTTGGTTACTTATGTTATATTTTTCAATTTTAGATTTATTTAAGAGAATGAAGCAAAAATGTGTCAATAAAGATGTTAAAAAGCTTATAAAATCACAATCACAAGATGGAAGAAGATATTAGAATCAAAAATATCAAATTCTTGGGTACAAAGGCTGATTCTTGTAGTTCAAGAAACAAACAGATTTGACCTCTGAAACTTGTTGTTTGGAAAATATGATTTTAGAATCTTTATTTAAGAAAACTTCCTTCTTGACTTTTGAAGATGACTCTTAGACCTTTCCAATCATATATTACTTGCCCAAAAAACATAAGATTTGGTCATCTAAATTTGCTGAGAAAATGGACAACTAAAAATCTTACTTTGACTAGGATTCTTCTTTAGTCTTTCCTAGTCCTATTTGGAGTTGTTATCTTTAAGAAGACCTAGGATTCTTCTTCATCCACTATAAATAGAGCCTAAACCTAGGCATTCAAGGGGAACAAAGAGGTGAACAAGGAGGAGAATTAAAGTAGGAGATTAAGAGGAAGAGAAGGAGATTACAATCAACCACCATAATAGAGTTTCTTCTTTCTTTTCTTTTCTTTTAATTTCATTCTTGGAAACATCAAGAATGCGTAGCTAAAATTATTTTTGTGGTTAAGGGTGATTTCAAAGCCCTAGACATGATTATTAGTTAAAAAATTCAGGATGTCTTTCAACTCTCTTTCGAATTTATTATATTCTACTGCTTGCATGTCAAGATTTGTTATCTTGTTTATTTAGGTGCGCAACTAGATGAATATTATAGTAATTTGATTGCTAGTTTAGTGTTTTGATCAGTAATTGTCAAGATTTCTAAAATAAGTTGCAAATTGTCAACAATGATTATGGGATATTTTCGTTTGATACAATTTAGAGTATGACTCAAGTTAAATAAAAAAAATCTTGTGTGTTTATTACTTGATATAATCTATCTTTCTAGATTGAATGCTTTCATTGAACTAAATTTGGAGAGCTTGTCATGAGTTGTTTAGTGGAAAGATATTGGGTAAAAGCGCTTGTTTTTTTTCTCAATGATAATTAAGGAAAGATCGAGACAATCGAGCTTGTGATTGTTTTAGGATTATTATTTTTTAATAGAGAGAGTGAGAGATATGATTATTGGCTATATTTCATGTTTAGAAGTGACGAATGATTCCTTAACCATACCTTTTATCATTATTGTTACTTGTTATATCTAACATTTTGTTTCTTTAAATCTTACTTTTACTTTTTTTTCTTATTTTATTTACATCTCAATACAATTCAACCCCTCACCAAAGTTTAGTGTGTATCTTTTGTGAAGTCTTTTTAATGTTTCTAGTCATATTAGACTAGAGTTTTGCATTAGTAACTTATAAATTAAGAACAATCTAAGTGGATACGATCCTTACTACTATACACAATAACGATCATAATTAAGTGCAAGGATTTAAGTGATATATTATTTTGTGTATCAATTTTTGGGACTGTTGTTGGGGATTGTTCTCTCTAATTTATTTGTTACTTGATTTTGTTTTTTGTTTTTAGTATTTGTTCTAACTTTTTGTTTTTAGTTTATCAGGTTTTCTTTGAATGAATGTCTGACCCTACCAAAGAAAAGGCAGATCAACAGAAGCTTAAAAGGATCTCGAAATTCATATCGTCTTATCGTAAATCAAATGAGAGTTAGCACATACAGTTCAATACGAGCAAAGAGAGATGGCATGGAACAATCAAACACTTAAGGAGTTGGTGGCACCAATTTTGGACCAACAGCCTCTTTGCATTGAATATCCTCAACATGATGTTGCTTTTGAGCTCAAATGAGGAATGATACATCTTCTACCAACTTTTCATGATTTTGAAGCTGAATATCCAAACAAGCACTTCAAGGAGTTTCACGTAGTGTGCTCAAGCATGAAACCAACCGGCATAACTGAAGAACAAGTTAAGCTAAAGCTTTTCCATTCTCCTTAACGGACAACACAAAGGAGTGACTCTATTATCTACCATCCGGCACCATTACAACATGGAATAAGATGAAGAAACTCTTCCTTGAGAAGTATTTCCCTACATCTAAGGCCACAACAATTAGGGAAAAAAAATATGTGCAATTCAGTAGCAAAATGAGGAGAGCTTGTATAAGTATTGGGAGTGATTTAAGAAGCTATGTGCATCTTGCCCTCATCTCCAAATTAGTGAGCAGCTCCTAATTATCCAATACTTTTATGATGGACTTATGCCAATGGAGAGGAGCATGATAGATGCCGAATTGGAGGACCTTTGGTGGACAAGGGAGAGTTTGTATGAGTATTGGGAGTGATTTAAGAAGCTATGTGCATCTTGCCCTCATCACCAAATCAGTGACTAGCTCCTAATTATCCAATATTTTTATGGACTTATGCCAATGGAGAGGAGCATGATAGATGCCGCAAGTGGAGGAGCTTTGGTGGACAAGACACCTATGAAAGCAAAATCCTTGATAGCTAATATGGCGGCTAATTCACAATAGTTTAGCAATTGATCAAACTTGTTACCAATGAAAGTAAATGAGGTTGGTGTTACGTCCAATATTCAGAAGCAACTAGCCAATCTCACCTCTCTAGTTTTAACAAATGGACATGGGTACTGTTCAACAATCAAGGAAGTATGGAGTATGCTTTAGACCATCCAACCAATATGTGCCCATCTTTAAAAGGAGATAATTTAGAACAAGCCAATGCTCTAGGAGGGTTTCAAGGACAGCAAGGGTTACAAAGAAAAAGTATGATCCTTTCTCTAACACTTATATTGTTGGATGTAAAGACCATCCTAATATTAGCTATTCAGGAAATCATCAACAAGCTGCTCCTAATGCTAATTACAATCGTCCACCTGGTTTCAATCAGCCAAGGCCACAACAACCACATCTATTTCATCCATAACTCATGACTCACGATCAAGGTACATCTTTTGAGCATATAGTTAAATCTTTGACTACTAACTCTTTGCAATTCCAACAGGAAACAAGAACATGCATTAATAACTTGGAAATGCAAATAAGGAAATTGGCTAGTAGCATGAGTAGATTGGAAGCACAAGGATCTAGAAAAGTCCCTTCTCAAATTGTGATTAACACGAAACAGAATGCTAGTGCTATGACCTTGAGGAGTGGGAAATAACTTAAGGAAGCAACAAAAAGAGCAACAAAACCCAATGATGAGACAAACAAAAGAAGGATTCAACTCTTAAGTACAATGAAGCCACAATTCTTATTGAGAGTACTTCGACACCTAAGACAACTTCCAAGGTTCCTATATATACTAATGTGTCTTCTCTACCTTTTTCCTAGCAGATTTGCAAAGTCTAAGAATGAGGAACACAAAAAAGAGATTCTAGAAACCTTATGCAAAGTACAACATACCCAACATACCTCTTTTGGATGCCATTAAACAAGTACCACGCTATGCAAAATTCCTCAAAGAGCTATGCACCACCAAGCGCAAATTAAAGGGTGATGAGATAATAAGTGTGGGGGAGAATGTATATTCTTTTTTGCAAAGAAAGCTTCCCACAAAATGTAAAGATCCGGGAAGTTTCACCATACCATGTATGAACGAGAACATCAAGTCTGAAAAAGCCATGCAAGATTTAGAAGCATCCATTAATGTTATGCCTTACTCTGTTTATATTTCTTTAAATTTTGGTCCATTTAAGAAAACCGATATTGTTATTCAACTCGTCGATCGATATAATGCTTATCCAAATGATGCTTTGGAGGATGTTTTAGTACAGGTGAATGAGTTAATTTTTCCTGTGATTTTTATGTTCTTATGATTGAGGGTGACTCATCGTCTATGCCAACACCATTACTCTTAGAGAGACCATTTATGAAAATTGCCCAAACCAAAATAGATGTTTATAATGGAATCCTAACCATGGAGTTTGATGGAAAGATTATACGCTTCAATATTTTTGAAGCAATAAGGTATGAAGGGATTTGCATTCTTGTTTTTCAGTTGACATATTTTATTCATTAACGCAACAACTCTTT
Source organism: Fremontodendron californicum (assembly GCA_030761205.1). Lineage (NCBI taxonomy): Eukaryota > Viridiplantae > Streptophyta > Magnoliopsida > Malvales > Malvaceae > Fremontodendron > Fremontodendron californicum. The sequence continues at coordinate 6,177,172 of JAULJL010000028.1, forward strand.
GAAATAAGAATTAAAACATTTATATGCATTATTCATTGAAAAATTTATCAAATTTACAAAAAAAAAAAAAAAACAAATTTCTTTGAAAAATTTATCAAATTCTTTTGTATAAATTATTTACATAAATAACTTAAAGATCTCTTACTTGCCACATACAAAAGCATATCTATACCTAATACATTAAAAAAAAAAATCCCCAAGGGGTCAAAGCTTGACATGTGGCAAGCTTTTTTTTTTTTTTTTTTTAATTTTAGTTTTTTTTTTCTTTATAGTTTTAAATTTTTTTTAGTTTTAGTTTTAGTTTTAGTTTTTTATTTTATTTTATATTAATTAATTAATTATTTTTATTTTATTTTCAAATGATTTATTTAAAGGGATCGATCCACGTTGACTCATGGGTCGATTTAGGATCCGTACCTAACCCACTCGTGAAAAAATTGAAAAAAAAAAAAAAACGAATTTGCTACTAACCAGTGTAAGAAAGCCGAAAAATTCCATAATGGTCACGTGGCAAGCTTTTTATATACATATATTTTTAGTTTTACTTTTTTTAGTTTTTAGTTTTTAGTTCTAAGGTTTTTTTTTTTAATTTATATTATTTTATTTTTAAATGATATATTTAAAGGGATTGGTCCAAACGTTGACTCGCGGGTGGATTTAGGATTCATACCTGATCCGCTCGAAAAAAACTTAAAAAAAAAAAATTGCTGCTAGCCAGAGTGAGAAATCGAGAGAGTTAAATATAAACCATAATTTTATTTTAGTTATTTTTTATTTGAATAATTAAATATACAAAATAAAATATAAAAATGAGTTAGTAGTTCATTAATTTAACAAAAAAAAAAAAAAAGAACTTGCTGCTAACTTATTTGAGAAAGTCAACCCAATGAGAGAATATAATACAAACCATAATTTTATTTTGTTATTTTTCATTTATTATTTTTTAACTCCTATAAATAAAAATATACAATAGATCTAAATATGTTTAAAAAATGCATATAAATAATAATTGAAAATTCATTTGTATTACGTAATTTATAAATAAACAATTATCATAAATTTAATTTTCATTATAAAAAATATAATTATATTAATAATATTAAAATTTAAAATTTAAAAATTAAAAATTAAAAATAAAAAATAAAAAATAAAAAAATTATTATTATTTAATAAAATTTAATTTAAAATTAATTAATTAGTTATTATTTTTTACCTCCTATATATAAAAATATGCACTATATAATAAGATCTAAATATATTTTAAAATGCATATAAATAATAATTGAAAATGAATTTGTATTACATAATTCATAGATAAATAAGTATAATAATTTAATTTCATAATTAAGAAACAATTATATTAATATTATTAAAATTTTAAAATAAAAAATTAAATAAAAAATTATTATTTAATAAAATTTATTTTAAAATTTTATTATTACCCCAAGTGAAACGGGGGGCTTAATCCTAGTATCTTATTAATTTCTTAGCTGGCCTAATCAAAAAAACATTTTACTTGTCAAACCTTTTAACAAATATTATTGAAACCAAAGTTTACCAATATATATATAATGACATAGGATTTAGTTACTCATTAATTTTAATTAACTTTACCCTTATTTGATAAATTAACTATTTAATAGTTATCTAAAAATATTCTTTAATAAAAAAAATGAGTTCATTAGGAGTTTTAATTAACTTTACTTTTATTTGATAAATTAACCGATTAAAAATTATTTAAAAAATCATAATATATTGGTAAAAAAATCATTATTTAATTTTTTTATTCTAATAACAGTTATTTAATATAATTAAAACTCTTTTGTATTTTATTTATAAATTAACCTTATTATTAAATTTTGAAATTATAAAAATAAAAATAATTTAAAATGACAACTTAGAAATTTTATGAAAAAACATTTTCGTCATTAATAAAATAAATATGAGCCAATCAAAAATTTTAAATAATTTTACCTTTATTTTATAAATTAACTAGTTAAAAAATATTTAAATAATGGCAAAAGAAAAGCATTATTTAAAAAATTCTATTATAATAATAGTAATTTAATATAATTAAAGCTCTTTTTCTATCTATAAAATTAATTTTATTATTAAGATTTGAATTATAATAAATAAAAAATAATTTAAAATGGCAATTTAAATTTTTTTTGAAAAAATAATATTTATTTCCGTCAGTTTAAAAGATTTTTTACATTTGTACTTTTATATATTATGAATATGAATATAAATATAAATATAAATATAAATATATATTAAATTTTAACTTTTGATTTAAAAAGTAAAAAAATATTATGATAAAATTGATAATTAAAGTTTTGTTTTATAAAAAATTATTAATTACAATTCAATTATTCTTATTTTTTTAATTTTAAATTTAGGTTTACTATCGGATTGGTCTCGGGTTTGGATCGTTTCGGGTTTAGGTCATTTTGGATTCAGATCGTTTCAGGTTCGGGTCATTTTGGAGTTCGGATCGTTTTGGACTCGGGCCATTTCAAGTTCGGATTTTCTCGAATTCGAATCTTTGACTTTTTTTAATCAAATCAAATTTGAACGAATTCATATTCAAATTTTTTCGAACAAATTTTTAAATTCGAATTTATTTTGTCACCTCTAATCATTAGAGTGATTAGAAAGCAAACCTAATGGACATTTTAACTTGAGATAGGAGTATGGCCGTCTAGGCCTGATGTGATGTGTGCTTCTTGGGGAAAACAATATGGTTTGGGATGACAATTTGTATTGCGGATTCGAATATCTGCGGATATTCGATTTATTTTTTGCGGATTTAGATTTGTGAATTCGGATAAAAGTTAAATTCGGATATTATAATTACTATCTGCAGCGAATTCGGAGCGGATGCGGATATGAACCGTCGGATATCCATTATCCTAATCCGATTTTTGTAAAACACATAAAAGTTTTGCTCTTGGAGAGACTTGAACCTTGGCTTGCAAAGTTATCAACAAAAAATGTAACCAAGTGAGCTAAGCTTCAATTTTGAAATAATATACTACTAAAATTAAATTATATCAAGTATAATAAAATATAATAATAATTTAAAAATATTTTTTCAAAATAAAATGTAATAATAAATAAATAAATTATGTTAAATGCCTTTTAATTTAAAAAATACATGGTACTTTTATAAAATAATATTTGATGACTTAATCAGCTTAATTAGTTAAATTACTCTAATGACAATATTTATTTTATTTTTTACAAAATGGTCTTATAACGAAGTTATGTACTTTAGTACTTATGTTAATTAAAATAAATATTAAAATATATATTTTTTTTCTAATACGACATAAATATATATATAGAGAAAGATGTTTTAAGTATAAATCTTAAGAATCAAACTTTTATTAGCTTAAAAAATTATACATAAAATTCTTTTTCGTCTTTTATTTTTTAATTTCATTAGACAATATAAAAGTAAATTTTGTTTAATACGACATAAATATTTATATATATATATATATTTAAGTATAAATCTTAAGAATCAAACTTTTATTAGCTTAAATAATTATATATAAAATCATCTTTCATCTTTTATTCTTTAATTTTATTGGACAATATAAAAGTATAATGATAAAATAATTATAAAATTAAATTAGTTAATATATGTTAAACATTTATAAATTCTAAACATACATGATATTTTTATATAAATGTATAAACCTTAACAAATTACATACATATATATATATATATATATATATATATATATATATATTTCTTTGAAATCCTTTACATGACATGAATACGATTAAAGATGACAACGAGTCGAACAATTAAAACACGATATAAAAATAACACAAACACGACATGAATACACGAACATGTCAAAATCTATATAATACGAATTATTAATGTGTCATAATTTATATTAATATATAATACCGTAAACACGATTATGAAACGTTAAAGTACACGATCATGAACGATATGAATACACGTATTGACAGGTCTAAATACAATATACATATCATTCTCAATTACCTATTTTATGTACTTTATTTTAAATTGTATGAAAAAATATTATATGCATTTCGTCTAATCGTGTTCCATGTCAACGTGTTTGACTTGATTCAGATCAAAGTTTTGAACATAACTTTTTAAATCATATTTGATTTGACTGTAATATTAATATAAAATATTTTAATAATATTTATCAGTATTTTTAGTATTTTAATATTTATCAATATATTTAAATAAAAAGATAAAATTTAAGGAGTTATTTATTTTAACATTATAAAATAGCATAATAAAAAGAAACATTCAATCTATTATATTTCATCTCAATAGTTAAATTAATGTTTAATTGTTTCTTTATGTAGTATCCAATTCAGTTGGAGATTCAGCTAGCACATGTGTTGTTGAGAAAGAAGAGTAATCTTTCATAGTTGATATAACTAAGTTTTATATTTGTTTTTAGTTTATAGAACAAATACTTTTAATTTATGGAACTAATTCCTTGTATTACCTAAGTTATTTTTTGTATTTTGAAATTGTTATTTTCTTATTTAAGTTGTTATTCTTGTATTTTAGAATTTGTTTGTTGTTAATTATGAGTGATTTTGAATTTAAAATTAATTTTTGTTTGATTTTATAATTTTTTTTTTAAAAAAAAATTGACTTTGCGGATTCGGATATTGGATGGATAATGTTAATTAATTTGGATTCGAATTCGGATAGTAATATTCGGATTATAGCGGATAATAAACGGATTCGGATTTCAAAGCGGATTTGTTGACTCGGACTCAGATAATACAAAAAATGACAGATATCCGACCCGCTGCCATCCCTAAATATGGCTTTGTCAAGAACCCAATTTCCCAACTTTTGGTTTTCTTCGACTTTTTTATTTTTAAATAAATATTTTATATCCATAAATAAAATATTTAAAAACAGTAGTATTTATTAAAGTTTTATTTTATTTTAAAGTTCAAATACAATCTCGAACCCCAATTGAGCTTTGTGCTTTTTACTTGATTTGGTGATAATCAAGCTTAATTGAATCGACCTCAACTAACTTGATTGTTTTCCGAGTCTAACTTAATTATAAAAAATAAAGTTCAATTTAGCTTGAACTATCTTGAGTTTAGAGTTTTTCAATCAAGTCGAGTTTGAGTCTAGCAATTGTCTTATATTAGATCTGTTCAGCTCGATTAGACCCTAAACTAGGTTTGATACGAGATTCTTGTAAGATTAAGATTAATTTTTTTTTTCGATATTTAAGATTATAAAAAATCGAATGTTGGTCACTGGAACTAAGATTAAGTTTCTGATATACACAATTTGGCAATTTTGATTTGTCATGACACACCAAAGGTGTACTTTAGTTTGGTTCTTACAAGGCAATTTGGATTTGGCTGAGGCACAATCTGTCCTAAGCCTGTAATGGATTTATTCTCCTTTCAATTCAGCCAACAAATTCAAGTAAAACAATGCACAATTTGCCTTTAGTATCTTCGCTTTCCTTGATAACATGGATCCCCTGTCCTATACCATGATGCTAACAGAATATAAACCATGTAAATGAACTATGATATGTGGGATCATCTTTATTCTTTTCTCATATTTTGCTAATAGAAAATAAACATCATTATTGAATGCGAAGTTTAATTCAGTTCATTCATAAAATCATCCTTAAGAGATGGCATCCAACAAGTTTAAAGTTCAAATCGCAACATCAACAACCCCTTTCCTTATCCAATCGCAACATCTACAACCCCTTCCCTTATCCCTAAACTACGGCATCCTTTATACCGAAAATAAACATCATTATTCTTTAGCATTTAGCAGCCCTTAAAGTTCTTGCTTCAGGGGAGCAAAGCCCCAAACCATATTTTGGTTTTTATGGTCCTTTGAATTGACCTGCCAACCGAATAGATAAAAATCCAACTTTCCTCCCAAAAGTCATTCAATGCCATGCTAATATGAAGTGCTAATATCAAGTACAATCAGTTTTTTTAAAACCAATGGCCTAAATTTATTACTTTAAATTGAAATATTGTTAAGGCAATAAAAGAAACAGTACCTTTCTCACCAAAATGTTACATTTTATGAACTGGAACAGCTGCATTGAGCAGTAAATATCCAGAAACAATCCTCTTCAAGAGGAAATCAAAATCAAAGGGCACTACAGATATCTGTCTAGGCGGGAAGATTCGAGAGAATTATCCTAATGCAGCTACAGGTCTCAAAGGAACAAAGTGAAAACAAAGGAAAAGAGTAGAGCTTCATAATTTACCCTCTACTTAGCCTGTGGGTGAGAAGCAATGAACTCAACAGCAAGATTGATATTGCTGATCTTGTCTGCCTCATTATCAGGTATCTCAAACCCAAATTCTTCTTCAAGGGCCATGACAACCTCCACAGTGTCCAAACTATCTAATCCGAGATCATTTTGAAAATGGGCATTCGGGGTAACCTGCAAAATAGAAAGAAAAAAAAAAAGAGATTAAACAGGAAGAAACACTCTATAAGAGCAAAATTCTATATGCAATCAAAAGAACTTGCTAGAAGTTGCACTCACAATAACCTAAAAAATGATGCTTTTTGTCATCAAACTATATTGAAGAAAAGAAATGAGGGAAAAAAAAAAAAAAACTGGGAATAACTTCTTTCCAATCAGTAGAATTAACACTAGCCACAATCATATCATTTGCAGTGATCAACATGAACATGACAAAAGCTTCTTTCCAAGTAGATATAAAATCACACTTCTTCTACAACGATAACTAGCCACTGTTGTCAAGGGGGCAAGATGCAATCTAGGCGCTAGAACCATTTTATTGCCTGAGGTGCAAGGCGCAAAAAAAGCGCCTGCCTGATTAAAGGCGCAATATGTATATGTGTATTTTGGTATATGTGTGTGTGCGTGTATATATATTATAAGCTTAAAATATATAATTCTGATAATAAACTCTAAAATGGCTCAGTTTATCCTACAAAAATGCAAAATTTTATTTTCTTTCGTTGGCCAATATACATGATTTTCTTATGGTCCCATATTTATTGTTGAATATTCAAACATTGAGAGTTTGATATTGTTCTCTTTTTTTTTTTTTTTTTTTTTTTTTTCAATTAAAGGTACAGTTAATGAAAAAAATTAAAAAAATTAAAGAGAACTTCAAACAGGCCAGATTTTTTTGCTCCTACCACCTTACAAAAAGCGTGCATAGGCGCGCCGTGCGCGCATCTGATCAAATATGCCTTCGCTTGAAAGGGGTTGAGGTGCTTTTGTTGTCTGGCACTAAGGCACACACCTTAACAACATTGCAACTAACGATTTAAGTTGATATAATGCTTATAGAATGTATCCTTGTTTGTATATGGGTAATCAACCAGAGAACACTCAATGTTGTCAAGGGCTGATATAATGCTTATAGAATGCATCCTTGTTTGTATATGGGTAATGAAACAGAGAACACTCAAAGTTGTCAAGGGCGCAAGGCGCATTCTAGGCGCTAGAACCCTTATATTGCCTCAGACCAAGGCGCAAAAAAAGAGCTCGCTTGAGTGAAGTAAGACGCAATATGTATATGTGTGTTTCTTATATGTGCCTATATATATATATAATTATGATAATAAATTCTAAAGAGTGCTCTAGTTTATCTACAAAACATGCAATTTTTTTGTTGGCCAATATGCATGATTTTCTTATGGTCCCATGTCTATTGTTGAATACTCAAATATTGAGAAGTAAAGAGTTTGATATTATTCCCTTTCTTACTAGTAAAGGTACATCTAATGAAAAAAGTTGAAATTAAAGAAATTAAAGAAAATTTCAATCATGCGGGCTTTTTTTTACACCCATCGCCTTACAAAAAAGCGTGCTTGGTGCGCCTTATCAAATGCGCCTCGCCTGAAAGGGTCTAAGGTGCTTTTGTCATCTAGCGTTAAGGAACAAGGCTTAGGCGCGTCTAGGAGCAAGGCATGACAACACTGAGAACACTACAATTAAAAAAACTTAGACTAGCAATGCAGCCAAAGCTAATAGTTGTGCCTGACCATATCTCTCCAAATTGCTTATTCACATATTACAGAAACTTCAATCCCCTCCCCACTTATATCCCAATTAAGAACAAAAAAAAGGTTGTTCTTGGGATGAATGTCTTGAAAAAACATAAGATAAAATCAAAAGAACCAGGCAGAAATTAGCTCTTAAAAAATGAAACTACATCATAGACCAAACACTATTTTCTCCCATTGTCCTATGAGCAGCTTTGTCCATTCAGAATCTACCTCAAGTTCATACTGATTTTCCCTCTTAAAGACATAATTTGGTGGCATTTAACCAGAGCTAGAAAAAGGGCATCTTTTTATTAGGTCTCAGCATTGTATAGTAAAACTATCATATCAGAACAACAAAAAAAAGAGAAATTTATTGCCAAATAATTAAAAAGTAGGTCATCCATTTGATTTAGGAGAAATGCAACCCCTTTACGGTTGACCAATCATAAGGTAAGCCCAGACAATCCCAAACCCAAACCTATGTTTTCCATAATTTGACATGAAATATCAATCAAAGGCAAACCTACCAGGGCTATACCGATGCTAATTGCACATAGATGAAACCATTATCATATTCAAAAGTTTGTTATTGGGGGCACCTTTGGCTGTATCCTTACTAATTTTTAAGCAAATATGAGGAAACAAATGGGGAAAAACAATAACACAACAAACAAGCAAAAAACATTGCCTTCGCGGTTGCATTGGAACTTGCAATAATTACTTATTTACCCTGAGAATTAAATCACAATTAAAAAAAAGAAAAACTGCGAAGTGAAAAAGTAAGGACCTTGGAAGGATCAACTTTCTGGAAGTTTTTGACGACGGTGATGACGCGATCGGTGACCTCAGATTTGTCGAGGAAAGAGCCCTTGACCTCGTCGGAGAACCGGCGGCGTATGGCGTTGAAGGTAAAAGCGAAGATCGCGTTACTGATATGGTTAGGGTTTCGGGGCAGGGGCAGGGGCGTTGCGTTCACCCTTAGGTGCTTCAGCAAAGCTCCTCTCATCGCCGCCATTTCAATAAGTAGCCCCCTCTATCTTCTCTCTGGTGAAAATGGGAAGACACCTTTTCTTTTCGACTTTCGCTCTCTCTCGAAACTGTGAGAAATGGGAACCTTTGGTAGCCTAGGAAGCGAGTAAAAGTGAGAAATCACTGAGGAATACGACGTCGCACTTTCCTTCTTTGGTTTTTTAGGTTTTTTTTTTTGTTGAAAGAAAGTAAATATTTTTGCTTTGCCAAAAGGGCACGACTTTTAAAATTGGAGTAGATTTCATTATACCTTAAGTCCGGATTATTGTCCTGCTCGATAGGCTCGTCCGATTTATATTGAGTTTGGTAGGATATTATTTAGATCGGCTCAGTTTGATTTAAATTATTATTTTTTAAATAAAAAAATATTTTTTATTTAAATTTAATTATAAAAATATATATTAATATAAAAGATATTTTTTTGTAATATTTTAATATTTGATGAATAGTAAAATGAGCTTGTGGATCGACTGAGACCCAACACGAAATGAACTTAAAAAGAAAAAAAAATTGGCTAAAATAATGAAAAAAAAAACCCTGAACTATAACACTTTTCTTAAATAAGTCCTTATACTTTTATTGTACCTAAATAAACCCTTATCTTTTGATTTGCATCTAAATGAACCTTTATTTCAAATGAAAGATTGATTTATGTTAGACCTGCTCATGGGTCGAGCAGCTCGCTCGGCCCGACTCGTATTGGGTCGAGTCTGGATATGATTTTTGGTGAATCGGGTCGGCCCGGCCCGGATCACTGTTTATGCATTAAAAAATAATTTTTTATTTAAATTAAATTATAAAAATTAATGTAAAAAATGATTTTTTATTTTTTTAATAGTGATTCGGGCTGGGCCTGGGTAAGGTAGAAAAAAAATCGAGCCGTGACCCGGTTCATGAGCAGGTCTAATTTATGTTAAGGGTTTATTTAGATATATATATTAAAGGTTAGAGGCTTATTTAGGTACATGTTAATAGTTAAGGGCTTAATTGAGTACAAATTAAAGGTTAATGACTTATTTAAGTGTAATAAAAATATAGGGGCTTATCTAAATAAAGTGATAAAGTTCAGAGGTTTTTCTATTATTTTAGCCAAAAAAATTCAAACCGCAACCCATGAACAGATCTAAATTTCATCCCTCGTCTTCTACTTTTGGATTACATGTCATGTTAGTCTTTACAATTACTCACTTAAGTTTTGATCATTTTTATTTTGGTAACTCAGTTATAAAAATTAATAATTTAATCATTCACATTAAAAATATTTAATTTTTTTATTATTTAATTGGATGATATAATTGTAAACATTTACTGACATCATCACCTTGACATTTCCATATCAACTGATACACTCAAAAGAGTATATCTTATTTAATTCTTGTACTAAAAATATCAGTTGTAAAGTATATTAGTTAGCAAGGGTCGAGTTCATAGGGATTGGTGTCTAATTTATGAGTTGGTTAGTTTATCACTTAAGTTCAAAGAAAAGAAAAGAAAAGAGGGTTTTGAAATAATTAAAAGTAAAAAAAAAATAAGATAAGTAAAAAGCAAATAAATAAGAGAAAATCAAATATAAGAGAAGTATGGTTAAGGTTTCATTTTCCACCACTAGACATCATTGAGAATCAATTTCAGATCTATCAACATCAATTAGCTATCAAAATTATCAACTGTAGATAACAACAAGCTCTGTTATTCCAATCTTTTCTTAGTTCGTCGTTAAATAGAACAATCTCTTTATTTAATCTCTAACCACTAGACAACCTAGAATAAGCTACCTAGATTTAATGTAGAACTAGACAACAAACACATAAGCTCGGATTGTTAAACCCATATTATGTTCCACTTTTCAATTAGCGAAAACTTGACCATAATCATTAATCACAAATTGCCACTTATGAATAGGAAATCAAAACAATTACACGGATCAAGACTCCTAAACTAGTGATAGACAATTATCTAAATCTATCTAATTGATCACCCTAAATAAATCAAGACAACATCATGAACAATTTTTATAGAAGAACATAATCAACTTTGATAGAAAACTAATGATAGATAAATCTGAAAATCAATTAAAAAACTTGTCTAGGGTTTTGAAATCATCCTTAACCAAAGAGAAGTTTAGCCTTGCATAGGCATAGTTAACATAAACATGAATATTCAAAAGAAACTAAGAAGAAAATAAAATAAACTAAGAGATTTAGAGAAGAAGAAGGAGAAGGAGAAGATTGATAAATAATCAAAAACATGTCCTAGTTTGTGACTCAAAAGATGGTATTTATAGAGCTTTAAGACCTTGAAAACCCTTTCTTGCTAATCAAGAAAGCTAAGAGGCAAAATAGTGCAAATTTGGCAATTTTCAAAAATTTCTCGATTTTCCCGATTTTAGAGGCAGAATGGTCGGCGTCGCGGCGCCAACTTCCAGCGCCTCAGCACCGAGTTTACTGAATTGTTGGGCCGCTACGTCACCGAACTCCATGTCTTCGATTTCTTGGCTGCTGCATCTTCTCGCACTTCGTTGGTTGATTTGGATGACCAATTCTTGCCCGATTTGGGCGTGTAATCTACCGTTGGAAAGGTATTCAAGTCAGCTTCAAAAGTCAAGAGGAAGCTTTTTCAAATAAAGACTTTAACATCATGATTTCCTAGCAACAAGCTCCGGAGGTCAAATCTACCTGATTGTTTTGCATTAAGAATTTGATCTTTTTGACTCCCAAGTCTTTTTCCATCTTATGATTGTGACTTTATAAGCTCTTTGACATCATATTTGACATGTTTTGACTTCATCTCTTCCAAAATACCTATAATTCACAAAATCATAGTAAAATGTCAAGGTACTTTAGAATAAAAGCACAAAGTATAAGGAAATAATATATGAAAACGTATGAAATTAAGCACTTATCAAATTCCTCCACACTTAGTTTTTTGCTAGTCCTCGAGCAAAATCAAATAAAAACAAAATAAGAAATCCTAATCTAGTCCAATTTCAATAAAAATGAGAGACAATCATTGAACAAGTCTTATAACTAATCAATAACTTAAAGAGTTTCACAAAGAATCATGCTTAATAGTAAAGGGTTTGAGTTAAGCTAACATTAACATAACATATCTCAATCAAAATAGTGCATGTTCAAACTTAATCTCAACTTCTCACAAGGGATACTCTCATGATTTTCACTTTTTAAAGTAATGGTAAAGTGTTTACACTCAATCAATCTCATGAAAACAATTCTACCATATGCTTTCCACTACTTAGATCATGCAACTTCATGAATCAAGATGTCTTTATTCAAGGTTGTAATGGGGCCAAGGGGTTGTAATGTGGTTAAAGAATAAAAGGAAAAGGATATTACAAAGGTTCCAAAGATTTCATAGAGTTTAAAGACATAATAAGATTCATATAAAGAAAACTTCTCAAAACTCTTTACAAATCATATAATACATAGCCCGAATATTCATGTTGGGCCTTATCTTCATTCTAAACAACTTTGTAACATCTTTTTCTTTTTCCACAAGTTCAAGAGATGATTTTTTTTTTTTTTTTTTACATGGGCATGTATTTGGCAATATTCCCTTTATTTTTCTCTTGACTTTTCTTTTCTTTCCCCCCACACTTATTTCTTGTTTCTAACCCAAATTATCAAGATATCTTCCTTGTCTTTGCAAAATGTCTCAAAACATGCTAATTTATCTTTAAAAAAAGGGTAAGGATATAAATAAGTATATTTAGGTTAGGGACAAGATGTGGTTACCAAAGAAATAGCTTATTCAATGTAGGCTCAAATTGGCTTACTAGGGGGATGTTCCTTTGGAACATCAATAATGGATGGCTGTTTAGCCCTGGTTATAATCCTAATGCCTCTATCATATTCATGTTGTCACATACATCAATATAGTCTAAAAAAGATTTAAAGCAAGTTCTAGAGAATCATGTAACCATAAGAGCACTCAAGAATGAAATTGGATTGATATGTATAATGCATCAATCATATAGGCTCAAAACTCACAAGGATGATTATACAAGTCAATATTAAGTCTAAACATGCTTCTTTCTCAATCAACATATCATATTAACAATAACTCATGAAAATAGTAATGTCAAGCTTAATTCTCATGAAAATCTTACCACTAATGATCAGTTTCAGACCTATTCAATTCATATCTCATCATTGTATGGAAAGTAACTAGAATACACTAAAAAAAAACTAAAAACAAAACAAAGCTAAAGGAAATCTTAAATTCTTCCCCCCGCACTTAATTCTTACATTGTCCTCAATGTAATTCTATTATCCCCAAATATAAGAATCATATGTAAAAGAAAAGAATAACTAATCAAAACAAACTAAAGAAAAACAATAAAAGATAGAATGATGGAGAGTAAAGAATAGCAAATCTGATTATAATATGTGCTCTCCCTCCTTTTGGGTTGCCTCCCAAGAAGTGCTTGGTTTATTGTCCTCAGCCTGACTTGGACCCATGCCATCATTCTTCAACATAATTTGGCTCATAGAGTGGTAACTCCTCGACATCTTGCATTGGCAAGTTCTCATAGTAAGGCTTCAATCTATAGCCGTTTACCTTGAATGCATTATCTGTTTTTGGGCTCTTTATTTCAATTGCACCATGAGGGAAAACATTAGTAATAATAAAAGGTCCAACCCAACGAGAACTTAATTTACCTGGAAACAACTTAAGGCGTGAATGGAAGAGAAGAACTTTTTGTCCAACAACAAAGTGCTTTCTTGATATCATCTTATCATGGAACGCCTTGTAAATCCTAGAATTCTCATATGCATCATTCCTTATCTCATCCAGTTCTTGTAAGTGAAGTTTTCTTTGCTTACCTGTCTCATCCATCTCCATGTTGCATTGTTTGATAGCCCAATATGCTTTATGTTCTAATTCAACCGGAAGATGACAAGGCTTACCATAAACAAGACGATAAGTAGACATACCAATGGGTGTCTTGTATGTTGTTCTATATGCCCAAAGTGCATCATCTAGACGTAAACTCCAATCCTTCCGATTTGGATTGATAGTCTTTTCAAGGACGGATTTTACCTCTTGATTTGACACTTCAGCTTGCCCACTAGTTTGAGGATGATAGGATGTAGAAACCTTATGTGTGATGTTATACCTTCTTAAAAGTGCTTCCATAGACCTATTACAAAAGTGAGTACCTCGATCGCTGATTATAGCCTTTGGTGTTCCAAACCTTGCAAAAATGTTAGTCTTCACAAAATCTGAAACAACTTTAGAATCATTAGTCCGAGTGGCTTTTGCTTTCACCCATTTTGAGACATAATCAACAACAAGTAACATATAAAGATTGCCATAAAAAGAAGGAAAAGGTCCCATAAAATCCATGCCCCATATATCAAAATTTTCAACAATTAGTATGGGAGTTTGAGGCATTTGATTTCTAGCACCTAAGTTACCTGTTTTTTGGCACCTATCACATGGCTTGCAAAAGAGGTATGCATCTTTGAATAAGGTAGGCCAATAAAATCCACTATCAAGCACTTTCATGGCTATTCTTTTGGATCCAAAATGTCCTTTACATGCATAAGAGTGACAAAAGGTTAGAATAGAATGTAATTCAGATTCAAGTACACACCTTCTTATGGTCTGATTGACGCAATGCTTCCAAAGGAAAGGATCATCCCAAATATAGTATTTGGCATCACTCTTGATCTTATTTCGTTGGGCTATGGTCAACTTCTGTGGCAACTGCTTGGTGACTAAGTAATTAACAATATCAGCATACCAAGGAGTTGTTGTGCTCATGGAAAAGAGTTGATCATCCGGAAAGTTCTCATGCAACGATAGTGCATCCTTTTCATGAACTAAACGGCTAAGATGGTCCACAACCAGGTTGTCCTTACCTCTCTTATCTCTTATCTCCAAATCAAACTCTTGTAAGAGAAGTATCCGTCTAATCAACCTTGGTTTGGCCTCCTTCTTAGTGAGCAAATACCTAAGGGCTGCATGGTTAGAAAATACAATTACTTTAGTATCAATTAAATAAGAACGAATTTTTTCTAAAGAAAATACAACAGCCAAAAGTTCTTTTTTCAGTAGTGGAATAGTTTAATTGAACATCATTAAGAGTTCGGGAGGCATAATATATGGCATGTGAGGCTTTGCCAACCCGTTGGCCCAAAACAGCTCCAGTGACATAGTCACTAGCATCACACATGATTTCAAAAGGTACATTCCAATCTAGTGGTTGCATGATAGGAGCTGATGTCAAGAGTCCCTTCAATGTCTCAAAATCCTCTTTGCATTTATCATCAAAGTGGAAATCCACATCTTTTTGTAACAGGTTGCAAAGAGGTAATGTTATTTTTTAGAAGTATTTGATAAATCTTCTATAGAAACCTGCATTTCCAAGAAAAAAACGGACCTCTCTCACATTTTTGGGAGGTGGTAAAGAATGCATAATATCTATTTTAGATGTATCTACTTCTATTTTCTTAGAAGAAATAACATGGCCTAAAACTATTCCTTGTTCTACCATAAAGTGACATTTTTCCCAATTCAATACAAGGTTAGTTTCTATGTTAGACACCTAATTTTGTCCAGACTCCTAAATTAGGTAAATTTCTTACTTATGACGTTTTAGAATGCAAAAATAAGCTATTCTTATCCCGCAGGTGGTATCCTGAGACTTTGTTTAAGAAGCCAAGCATAAAAAGTCAATCTGGAAAAGTCAACCCCAAAAAAGTCAACTTCAAAAAGTCAATCACTAAAAAGTCAACCCTCATTCCAAATCAAGATCCAAAGTTTAATTGAATAATGGTGAAAGAATTTTGATAATCCGAGGTCTACAACGAGAGATATGGACTTTGGAAGATGGGTTATAGAGATTCAGTGGAAAGGAAACCCTAGTTCGGAAAATTTAGGGAAAAATGCTTAAACGATCAAATTGGTCAAAATTGGAGGTTCTAATGAAATATAATCAATGATTACGGGTATTGGAAAGGTCGTTTGGAAGAAAAACCAAAGGAAGAGTCAATTTGGAAGAAAACTGAGAATTAGGGTTTTTGGTGAATTTTGGTTAAATTGGGGAAAATTGCAAAAATGGCCCGATTCAATAAAATTAAAGCCCCTAATTGATGAAGAGTGGGTAAATGAAGATAGCCCAAGGCTCAGTTTGAAGTAATTCCGAGAAAAGAGTTGATTGGAGGAAAAACGAGAAAATTCTCGATATTGGAAAGAGAAAAAAATCAAATCGGAGGGGAATGTGATCATAAAAATTGGGCTTTTTTGGATAAACTCCAATTCAATATATAAAAAAGGCCTGAAAAAAGAAAATCTGGAAATCGGATTTGTTTTGAGTAAAATCGAGGCTTTAGAGGTCAAAGGGCAAATTTGGAAAATCCCAAAAAAATAGCAAATGAGCTCGAAAAATTACCAAAACTTTCATATATCAATCTTATGTCATTTGGAAGAGATTGGCAAAGAAAAATCCGAAATTGGAGCTCGTTCGTAAAATGGCAAATTTCGAACCCATTAAGTTGAAATTCCAAAAGATAAATCCCGAAAAAATAGCAAATGAGCTCAGAAAATTATGAAAACTTCCAGATCTCAATTTTAAATTATTTGTAAGAGATTGGCAAAGAAAAATCTTGAATCGGAGCTCGTTTGCAAAATGGCAAATTTCGGGCCCACTCAGATGAAATTCCATGAAAATAGCAAATGTGCTCGAAAAATCATGAAAACTTTCAAATCTTAATTTTAAAATATTTGGAAGAGATTGGCGAAGAAAAATCTGAAATAGGAGCTCGTTTGAAAAATGGTAAAAGTTCGGGTGCACTAAGGGCAATTTTGGAAGATAAATCCGGAAAAAATATCAAATGGTCTCGAAAAATTATGAAAACTTCCAAAACTCAATTTTATATTATTTAAAAAGTATTGGAAAAAGAAAATTCGGATTTGGAGTCCGTTTGCTGTTTATTCAAGTTTGGGGGGCTAAAGTGTAATTTTACCGAAGATGGCTTTTTTTGCAATTTAAAAAATAGGGAGAGGGTTGGAATTTGAAGGGCCATTCGGCCAAGCCCAAGAAGAGAATGAATTTTGCTGAGTTCTTGCATCCAAAGGCCAAAATTGAATAGTAAGGTAGTTATTTTTTTTTATCAAGCCTTTGTAATTGTGCCACATGATCAAATGAATAAAGAGGAAGGATGTCAACATTATGGTTACATATTTAGGACCAACTGTATTTGTTAGGGGCTGATCACTTAATCTAAGGGTGGTAAATTCACATTTTAAGCATCTTTGATTAGTGGCCTTTGGATCAAATTGGCTAGGAAAAAAATGAAAACATCCTTGCTCAAAGAGTGACCATTCGGCTACCATTAAGAGGGGAGGGTTTTCATTTTGTGAAGGGGGGTTCTTTTGGCTGATATTTTTCATTTGTGGAGGAAATAGCTAAGTGTAGAAAAGCAAAGAAAATTGAGAAGAGAAGAAAAAGCTTGAAAGATAGCTTTGGAAAGTAGCCTTTTGGCACCTAACTCTTGTATTTTCTTTCTTTTTCCATGCTTAATTTGCTGATTTTCCTTGAGATTTTGTGATTTCTTGTTGTTTTTGGTTATGAAATAAAGTTTTTTTAAACTTTCTTTGAATGCTCCTATCTTATGTTTTCAAGAAAAAATCCAAAACAAATTTTTTTCACTCATTTTTTTGTGTTGACCAAATGGCCCCTTGTTTGTGCATGTCTTGTGTTTGATCTATTTTCCATGTTGGTTGTGATATATTGGATTGTTTTGATGTTCCAGATTTTTAAAATAATCAAGATATGGAGCTTGTTTTTAACCTTCTTTACTACTTATTCTTGTTTTGCTGATTTTATCATTTATTTTCATGTATACTTACTTTGTTTGCTATTTTTAATTTTCTGTTTTCACCATGTTAAGTTGTTCATGCTTTGTGTTATTGCCATACTATGTGTTTGTGTATTTGCCTAGCTATATCTTTGCATTTGCATCATGTTTGTTTGGTCTAACATGTTTCCTTTTAAGTCTTGTATATACTATGCCATGTATTTGTGTTATTGCCATGCTAGAATTTCACATGTTCATTAAGTGTCCATTCGGCTACCACTATGTTTTTTGCCTTGTGTGTGTATTTTCATCTTATTTAGTTGACATGCTTTCATCTTTATGCCATGATATTGTGTATTTGATTTACTATGCCATGTGTTTGTGTTATTGCCTTGCTTAAATTTCAAATACCTTCTTATGGACTATTAGGTTTCCATGGTGTTTGTTGCCTTGTACATTTGCATTTTTATCATGTTTGGTTGGATATCATGTTTTCATTCATGCTTTGCATCTTTATGCCATGAGATTGTGTATTGGTTGTGCCATGTTCATGCATTAGTATTAGGTTCATTTGGTCATTATATGTTCATTTTACTTTCATGCATATTTTATATTCATATTAGGCCTTAGGTTATTTTGTATTTCCATGCATGGTTTCATGTCCATTAGGTCTAGGTCATCTTTGTATGCCATACATATTTCCATGCTATTTAGGTCTTAAATCATATTGGTATTGCCATGCATTTCATGCTCATTAGGTCTAGGTCACATTTGCATTGCCATGCATTTCATGCATATTAGGTCTAGGTTGCATTTATTGCCATGCAATTTCATGTTAGGCATTAGGTCATCTTTTATGCCATGCATTTTCTATGTCATTTAGGCCTTAGATCATGCATTTCATGCATTTAACTTCCTGTTTGTTCATGCATTTTATCTCATCCCACTTGATTTTTGATTTAAGCCAATCAATGGCTCAAAGCCAAGCTCACATGAGCATGCTTGTGGAAAATTAAGAAGTTGTCAAGTTGGATTTTCTACATTTGTGATTTTTTCCATTAGGCAATCCTTGTCCAAATTTTTAGAAATTTTTACTACTATTTGTAGGTCCTTAGAAGAGTCTCCAGTATTTTTATTCTGATTTTATCAAAGGTTTAAAAATGTTTTTTTGGCTAAACAGTTTTTCACCTAGTGTTCTGACTTTCGTGATTTTTCTGGTAGGTTATCCTTAGTCTAACAATTAGGACAATTTTTTCCATAGATTTTAACATGTTCTGAGTCTCCCATAATTGTTTCAGATTTTTTTGAAAATTTAAAAATAGGTAAAAAAATCACGTTTTAAAACTGGTCAATAAAGTCAGATTTGATTTTAAGGGAAAAATAATTTTTTGTTTTGGCTAAGGCATTATGAGAAGGCTGATTTAGAACCTTAGCTACTGTCCTAGGTTGATTTCTAAATCATTTTAATCCTAAAAAATGATTTTATAAAGTTCGAGTCAAGGGTGGTCAAGTCCGGGTTTTCAAAGTTAGGAAAATAGAGCCTTTTTTCAAGGGGGTTTCGGCCATGGTGTTATTTTTCATCCAAAATTTTTAAAATTGTTTTCAAACCAATCATAAAGTATATTTGATTTAGAAAATTTAATTTGATGTCTTTTTCTAAGGTAGTCGGATATCTTTTAGATATACGAATTTCTTTATTTAAAGGAAAAAATACACTTTCATGCATTGCATTTTTTCATGTTCATGCATATTATATAATATATGATTTTTGCTATGAATATTTCTATGACTATGTTATTGTTTTGATTTATGTTCACGGTGTTATATTGTTTGTTATATGGTTGTGAATATTCTATGTTATCCTATGCTTTTTGCTTAGTCATTTATTTTTGTCACATCATTTATGATTTATTATGTTCATGCATTGTTTTTTTTATTTTTTTATTTTTTTTTATTTCATGCATATTTCATGATAATATTATTTTATGTTTGATATCATTTCATGTTATTAATTATATTGCCATGTCATTTAAATTATGTCATGTCATTTAGATTATGCCATGTCATTTAGAATATACCATGTAACTTAGATTATACCATGTCATTTAGAATATACTATGTTACTTAGATTATATTATGTCATTTAGAATATACCATGTCACTTAGATTATACCATGTCATTTAGAATATACTATGTTACTTAGATTATATTATGTCATTTAGAATATACCATGTCATTAGATTATATTATGTCATTTAGAATATACTATGTCATTTAAATTATATAATGTCATTTAGGTCGCATTATATCATCTAGATTTGGTTATGTCATCTTTATTATGTCACACATGTTCATATTCATTTTTTTTAAATGTTTTAAAAAAAGATAATGATTTTCAATAAAATAAAAATATTCCCGGGTTAAAATAATTCATGAGTTCTCTGCCGGGTCTGCTCGGGAGGATATCATCAATTATCATTAATAAAAGAATATCTTTCTTTCAAAAAACGAGAATGATTCAGAAAGTTTTCCAAATAAATAAAAATTTCTATATTTTACCGATTTTGTCGGGGAATATAGAAAAATTTTGAATTAATAAATTCTGGATCATTTTCAATTAAAAATGGAATTATTTTTCTTTAAATTGGGAATTATTTTGAAATGCCACATCTAAAACCAACTTTTTACCGAGACTTGAGATAACACATAATTAATAAGGTACCGTTTTATACGAGCGTTGTGTGGGTGCTAATCCTTCCCCGCACTTAACCGACTCCCGAACCCGCTTCTTTGATCTTCTTTGGTTAAAAAAAACGTAGACTTTGAAATTGGTTTTAAAAATATTTAATTAGTTTTAAAATATTTTACAAAATCGGTTTTACTAAGTGGCTGATCACACCTAGCCAAAAAAGATTGGTGGTGACTCCAGTTCTTTTTTCGAGGATGTTTTCAAAACCTTATTTTATTTCAAGAGGAATTAAGTCGTCTTTTCCTCTGTTTTTCCAATGTCACGCTTAACGAATAAAGTCTCGCGATGAGACTTGTTATTTTTTTAGGTTGCGACACCATGCATCTTTTAAGTACAAGGGTAAAGTTCTCTAGGCATCTATCAAAAGAATCACCATAGACACTAAAATCATCCATAAAAACCTCTATGATGTTTTCTACATAATCTGAAAAGATGCTAACCATACACCTTTGGAATGTAGCTGGTACATTACAAAGACCAAATGGCATACGCCTATAAGAAAATGTACCAAATGGACATGTGAAAGTGGTTTTCTCTTGGTCCTCCAAAGCAATTGCAATCTGATTGTAACCTGAAATCCATCAAGAAAACAATAATGAGAATGGCCAGCTAACCTTTCAAGCATTTGATCAATAAAAGGTAAAGGAAAGTGGTCTTTGCGAGTTGTTGAATTAAGTTTGCGATAGTCAATACAAACTCGCCACCCTGTTTGAATTCTAATAGGAACAAGTTCATTCTCATTAGTTTTTATAACAGTTACACCGGACTTTTTAAGAACTACTTGGACCGGGCTCACCCATTTGCTATCCGAGATAGGATAGATCACTCCAACATCTAGGAGCTTCAGTATCTCCTTTTTCACCACCTCCATCATAGGAGGATTCAATCTACGTTGTGCTTCTCTTGTTGGTTTAGACCCTTCCTCTAACAAAATTCGGTGCTTGCACATAGATGGGATTATTCTCTTGATATTGGCAATTGTCCACCCAATTGTTGTCTTATGCTCTCTAAGCACCCGAATAAGTCTCTCTTCTTGTAATGGTGTGAGCTCTTTGGCAATGATAACTGGTAGTGTGTCATTTTCACCTAAGAACACATATTTCAAGTGGTCCGGTAATGGTTTCATCTCCAAAGTTAGTGCCTGCAATATGGAAGGTAGAAGTTTCTCATCAGATATAGGTAAGTTTATATAAGAAACATCGTACCTTTTTTCAAGAGATGGCAACACTTGTAGAGATTCAAGTGCCTCTTTCACATGTTCACTCAAGGCTAGTTCTTTTTCACAATCAGATTTGAGATGGTTGCTAATGGTTACTTCCAAACTATCTTCACCATCTAACTCATAATCTTGCTGCATCAAAGAGTTAATTATGTCAATAGAAAAAATAGAATGCACATCACTAGGATACCTCATGGCCTAAAAAATATTGAAACAAATTATCTCGCCATCAAATTCCATAGTGAGGGTGCCATCATGCACATCTATTTTAGTCCTAGCTATTTTTAAGAATGTTCTCCCTAATAGAATGGGTGTTGGATTAGAAGAATCTCATCTTCCATCTCAAGTAAATATAAATCAGCGGGAAAGACCAACTCATTAACTTGTACAAGAACATCTTCTATAACTCCTCTAGGATAAGTGTTGGAACGGTCAGCAAGTTATTATAACACCAGTTTCCTCTAATGGTCCTAGATTTAATGAAGCATAAATTGAATATGGCATGAAATTAATGGATGCTCCTAGATATAGCATAGCACGCTCAAACCTGGTGTTTTCTATCTTACAAGAAATTGTAAACATACATGGATCCTTGCATTTATGTGGAAGTTTCTTTTGAAGAACAACTGACACATTTTCTCTCACACTTACCTTTTCATTCCCTTTGAGCTTCCTCTTAGAAGTGCAAAATTCCTTTAGAAACTTGGCATATCTTGGTACTTGCTTAATAGCATCTATTAGAGGAATGTTCACTTCTACTCTCCGGAAGGTTTCCAAAATTTTCTTCTCTTGCTCCTCCTTCTTGGACTTTGCTAACCTGCTAGGAAAAGGTGGAGGAGTTACATAAGAGGAAAATATGGTTTAGGAATTACCTTTTCTAGTGGCTCATTGGGATGTGAAGATGATGTCATGGTGTTATCCTCCCCTTGAGCACTATCCTTTTGTGGTGTCTCTAGCTGTTTCCCATTTCTTAGAATTATAGCATTGGCATTCTCTCTTGGATTCACTATGGTTTGGGAATCCCTTCCTTGCATTTGACTCATTGTTGTTGCCAATTGCCCCATTTGAGCCTCTAAGTTTCGGATACTTGCCTTTATTTCCCTTGCTTCCTGTTGAAGTTGAATTATATTAGTAGTAAGGGTTTTGACAAGATCTTCAAGAGACCCACCTGAACTGTGGGTGGGTGGCACTTGTAGTCGGGTTTGATATGGTTGTTGAATCCTTTGTTGAAAACTCGGTGGTCTATTGTCAAATGGTGGAGGAGCAGCTTGTGATTGGTTTCCTCCATAGTTAAAGTTCGGATGATCCCTCCATCCTGGATTGTAAGTGTTAGAGTAGGGATCATACTTCCTTGGTTGGCCCGGAAATCCATCCATAGCATTAACATGTTTATTTGGATCATCTTGAAGTGTTGGACACATATCAGTTTGGTGCCCCATGTTTGAACATATACCACAAGCCTTAATTTGCTGTATTTGACCTACAGCTATCTGTTCCACAAGAGAAGTCAGTTTATCAAATTTTTGTTCAAGGGATGATATACTTACCTCATTCACTTTCTTTGGTTGTGGTGGTAGTTCATCTCTCATGGTGAAATGTTGTGAGTTGGCTGCCATGTTGGAGATGAGAAGTCTAGCAGCTTCGGGAGTTTTATCAACTAGTGCTCCTCCACTTGCTGCATCTATCATGCGTCTCTCCATGGGCAAGAGACCTTCATAGAAATATTGGATGAGCAGTTGTTCACTTATCTGATGGTGTGAACATGATGCACAAAGTTTCTTGAACCTTTCCCAATATTCATACAAGGACTCTCCGTTGTATTACCGAATCCCACATACTTCCTTTCTATTGTTGGCAGCCTTAGATGCTGGGAAATATCTTTCCAAGAATGCTTTCTTCATCCCATTCCATGTAGTGATGGTTTCGGATGGTAGGTAGTAGAGCCATTCATTTGCCGAATCAGCTAGAGAGAATGGGAATGCTCTCAACTTTATTTGCTCTTCCGTGATTCCGGTTGGTCTCATGCTAGAACATACTACATGGAACTCCTTGAGGTGCTTGTTTGGATGCTCTCCTGCAAAACCATAAAAAGTTGGAAGAAGATGAATCAAGCTAGATTTTAATTCAAATGCTACCTCAAGAGTAGGATACTCTATGCACAATGGTTGTTGATCCAAATTCGGAGTGGCTAGCTCCTTAAGAGCTCGGTTGTTTGCTGCCATCTCTCCTTGCTCCTCTTTGATAGTTTGGATCAACTCTTCGTTTGTTCTATGGTGGAAAGCTATGAATTCCCAAATTCTCCTAAGTTCTAAGTGAGGTTCTTCTTCTTTGGGAGATTGGGACATTCACTGAAAAAGAAAACAAGAAAATAAACTAATTGAAACAGAAAATAAGAATAAACCAAATAACTAATAAACTAAATAAAGCAATCCCCGACAACGGCGCCAAAAACTTGATGCACTCAAAAGAGTATATCTTATTTAATCCTTACACTAAAATTATCAGTTGTAAAGTATAGAAGTTAGGTATTGGTGTTTAATTTATGAGTTGGTTAGTTTATCACTTAAGTTCAAAGAAAAGAAAAGAAAAGGGGGGTTTTGAAATAATTAAAAGTAAAGAAAACAAGATAAGTAAAAAGTAAATAAATAAGAGAAAATCAAATATAAGAGAAGTGTGGTTAAGATTTCATTCTCTACCACTAGACAACATTGAGAATCAATTTCAGATCTATCAACATCAATTAGCTACCAAAATTATCAACCGTAGATAACAACAAGCTCTGTTATCCCAATCCTTCCTTAGTTCGTCGTTAAATAGAACAAGCTCTCTATTTAATCTCTAACCACTAGACAACCTAGAATAAGCTCTCTAGATTTAATGTAATGGTAGCTTTATGATGAGAAAGATAGGTTGATCTAGGCAATAGACACATAAGCTCGGATTGTTTAACCTATGTTATGTTCCACTTTGCAATTAGCGAAAACTTGACCATAATCATTAATCACAAATTGCCACTTATGAATAAGAAATCAAGACTCCAAAACTAGCAATAGACAATTATTAAAATCTATGTAATTGATCACCCTAAATAAATCAAGACAACATCATGAACAATTTTTATAGAAGAACATAATCAACTTCAATAGAAAACTAATGATAGATAAATCTGAAAATCAATTACAAAACTTGTCTAGGGCTTTGAAATCACCTTTAACCAAAGAGAAGTTTAGCCTTGCATAGGCATAGTTAACATAAACATGAATATTCAAAAGAAACTAAGAAGAAAAATAAAATAAAACAAAGAGATTTAGAGAAGAAGAAGAAAAAGATTGATAAATAATAAAAAATATGTCCTAGTTTATGGTTCAAAAGATGTATTTATAGATTTTTAAGACCTTGGAAACCCTTTCTTACTGATCAAGGAAGCTAGGAGGCAAAATAGTGCAAATTTGGCAATTTTCGAAAATTTTGCGATTTTCCCAGTTTTAGAGGCAGAATGGTTGGCATCGCGGCGCCAACTTCCAGCACCGCGGCGCCGAGTTTACTGACTTGTTGGGCCGTTGCGTCACCGAACTCCATGTCTTTGGTTTCTTGGATGCTGCATCTTCTTGCACTTCGTCGGCTGGTTTGGATGATCATTTCTTGTCCGATTTGGACGTGTAAACTACTGTTGGAAAGGTATTCAAACCAGCTTCAAAAGTCAAGAAGGTTTCTTCAAATAAAGACTTTAACATCATGATCTCTTAGCAACAAGCTCCGCAGGTCAAATCTGCCTGATTGTTTTGCACTAAGAATTTGATCTTTTTGACTCCCAAGTCTGTTTCCATCTTATGATTGTGACTTTATAAGCTCTTTAACATCATATTTGACATATTTTGACTTCATCTCTTCCAAAATACCTATAATTAACAAAACCATAGTAAAATGTCAAAGTACTTTAGAATTAAAGCATAAAGTGTAAGAAAATAATAACTAAAAATGTATGAAATTAGCACTTATCATCAACTCACAACTCACGTGACAATGCTGATGTTTGTTGTAGCCTTCGCTTCTTTGTCTTTATTATTATTATTATTATTATTATTATTATTTTCTTACCAAAGCGATTTCGTTTCAATGAGAACATATATACCTAATCCAAAAACCCTAGTTATAAAATGATTTTTTTCTTGCACTAGCCTATGTCACGCTCTCTATCCTTTTCTTCAAAAAAATCATCCATTCCAATCCGAATCTGAAAAATTCGTCCAACTCACTCGAATCAGAATTTGTTCAATTTGATTTAATTATAAAAAGTTAACAATTCGAACTTATTCAAAATCCGAAAACATCCAAATCCAAAATGACTTGAACCAGGAACGATCTAGACCTAAATTGACCCAAATCCGAAATGACTCGTATCCTAATGATCCAAAATATTAACACGAAATGATCCAAACTTAAATTGAGTATAATTTTATTTTAAAAAGCATTAATTTAATAAAAATAAGAAATATAACATAAATTATTTTTAATTTTATTATTTTTGAATTAATTTACTATTACGATTTCATATATTTTTTAATATTATCTTTCTTAATTATAATTAAAAATAAAAAAGTATTTCTATGATTATAATTTAACTTTAACTTTAACTTTAATTTTTATATTTATTATATATATTATAAATAAATTTTTATTTTCTTTTTTTACTTTGACAAAATAATTAAATAGATTGATAATAACCGTTTTAAAATAAAAAATAATTAACAATAATTCAATCAAACTAATTATAGCAGTTACTTTTAAACATTATTACAAACTTCATATAACAAAATCATTACTTTTAAAAATAGTAAAAACCAAATTGTAAACATAATTATACATATTTATAGTTATACATAATCAATATATTTCAACTTCCTAAACTTCAAATTACAGATCAAGTAAAAACTAGATATGTATAGTTTATTATAATGATTTGTACCTTACATTATAATAATACCTTATCATGTGATATATAATAAATTATTTATTATTATTATACATGTCATTTAGAATAAATATGTTTTTTAAGTTCTTACAAAATAAGAGTGATGTTTTCTCAACTAAATAAATATGTTTTTTTAAGTTCTTACAAAATAAGAGTGATGTTTTCTCAAACACATTATTTAATCACCATATATTGATTACAATGGACCGACCAATTTGATACTTTTTTTTTTTTAATATTTAAACATTAAGTTTAATTTTAAATAAATATTAAATATAGTTAATAATTAATAAAAATATGCATTTGGCTTAATAGTATGATTTTTATAATAAAGCTAAAAAATTAAAGATTTGAATCTCATTAATTACAAATAAAATAAAAAAAAAACATATAAAATTGATTTTTTACCGATTGAACCGATTTTTACTAGTTTGATAAATACTCGATTTTAATATACTTGTCAAACCGGACATACCATCTATTCTCGATTCAACCAGCCGATCCGATCTAGTTTTTTAATCAATGTTTATATCAGAGATATAAAGTAATTAAGTTTCCAAAGATCCAACTTTATAATACAATTAATGCGGAACAACATGCATATAAAAATTATTTCCTTTCAGTATTCAATAAACCAATAAGAACCCCATGGGCTTGCAATGAAAGGAGCAAATTGGCCCCATTCTCATTGTTGACTCTACAAGAAAATGGTTAACCAATTTGTAGAATTTACAAACAAAACCTCTCTCTCTCTCTCTAAATAATGCATAGACAAAGGAAGACATTGTTTCAGTCCAGGTAAAACAGAGTCACAATCTTCCGGAGACTCTTGGCTTCTTGGCATGTTTCCATGAGCAACTTGCTATCATGGAAGGCAAAGCAAATGACTTGCTGTACATGTGAAATGATGTCCCTATTACACAGCCTGCAAATTTGACCATACACAGCATAGCATGTCAGATGAACTTTTTGTTTAGCAGCAAACTACACAGAAAATCCAGAATCCAATAGCAAGAAACTATTGCCACTGATGCTATAGATGTTTCCTGTATGTAAAACTAGGTCATGCGTAGACGGCTTCACCAGTTTATAAGCAAAATGATGAGCTCAAGAGGAGACTATGCATGTTACAAGCGGGATAGCATTCAAGCGAGTTATTGAACAAGTTTATGACTCGCATCATATTCTGCTGTGGCCAACAAATGACTATGATTGACGGATTTACGTTATTAATCTTGCATTGTCTTAAGGATTATGTTCTTTGACACCCGTATCCAACGCATATCTAAACATGGGTACGAGGATATGATTCTCCAAGGACCCTCCAAATATATGAAAATCTTAAAAAAAAATTGAACATACCCGTGTCCGACACTCATATCCAAATACGAGTAACATAGCTCTATTATACCCATGTTCCTCTCTTTCTTCCCCTTTTTCCTGCCGAGTAGTCTCCAATTGCCTCTTTTCTCTCTCTACACCCCTTCATCCCATGGTACCAAACTAGGTGTATAATGGAATCTATGACCCAGCAATAATAAGTTAGCACAAGCTAGCATTGCATTCTCCAATTCTTCCATAGTAGTCAATTAGCTTAGAAAAATATTTCAGCTGTGTTAATATACAGTCTTGACCAAAGTCAAACTGAATAGTGACTAAACTCAAAATGAAATTAAATTGGCAAATAATTATGAGTTTCCGCTTGCTACCCAATGCTTATCAGATCTAACAAGCTTAGCTTAAGTGACAGAAAACTGGTTGCGAGAACTGCTAAGTTTCGACAAGAAATCCAAGATAGAGAATCTCCAACCATAAACCCTACTACCAAGTTTCTCAAGCATGCAAATCGAGGACATACTAATAAACAATACTTTGTTCTGTAAAGCAACTGCCTTATCATTTGACAATGTAATAATAAGCAGCTCAGGAATTCACTTGCCTGCAAGTTAATAGAATGTCCAGTATCAGCTTTCTCTTGAGATCTTATCACAAGCTCATTATTTTTACCTTGAAACCTAAAATTTAAGACTGATTGTACTCTGCATTCTGCAGGTGTGCTCTAACTGGAAAAAAAAAAAAAAAGGGTTATGACAAACCTGCTGGCTTCTAACAGAGGTAGATGGTCATTATAAGGCTTCTCTATCACAGTCTTCACCTGAAAAATTGAGAATAAAACATTAAATTCACACAAAACAGCAATATGTAATTTCAGTTTCACCTTTAGAATTAATTTGAGATTTTCAGTAAAACGTCCAATTTACAACGTTTAATTATCTAACTGCACCAGAAGGCATCACAGCTCTTCATTACTACCACTGAATCCCTGGGCTTGGACCATGGTGGCAACGATCTTCTATAAAGCAATAAAATTCAAGCATAAAAAATTTGAAACTTGTGTTGCATTTATGCCCCAGAACCTAAGCCAAGGATCTTTTTTATTATGGTTTTGAGCAAAATCCAAACAAAGAGAATATGAAACAAAAACTGTAAAAAAGAAAAAATTTACATTCTTACTTAATAATGCAGAATGGAAATAT
Source organism: Fremontodendron californicum (assembly GCA_030761205.1). Lineage (NCBI taxonomy): Eukaryota > Viridiplantae > Streptophyta > Magnoliopsida > Malvales > Malvaceae > Fremontodendron > Fremontodendron californicum. Next base: position 6,206,550 of record JAULJL010000028.1, read on the forward strand.
AACAGTGAATTTGCCTTACAAGTAATAAAGTATATCCATTCATAATGTGTCTCATAGAAGATTAGGGACCAAAACTGAAATTTTCCACTAAAAATTTCAAATGCCTATGAGCCTTAAGAACTAAATTTTCTCCTCACTATTGCATGCAACAATAGTCTATTAAAAGTGCGTAATTCAAAAGAAATATCATCATTAAATTACTGCAAGCCTTGGACTGGTGTCAAAAGATTAGACTAGATACTTGACAGCCACAAGCCACATTCCACATTGGTAGTGTGCAACACGTAAATCGTTGATACATGACTGTTTTCCAATGACACCAAAAGTAACTCAAGTTAGAACTTCCAGTTGATGGGCCTGTCGTATTGCATCAGTAACACTTCTTCAACATAAGAAATGAACATGATATTGCTTTCAAACCGTGTTTAACAGCACAGTCTTTCAGGTTTCAAGAGCTGATTATGAATTTTCAATAGAATCTCCTTCTACGGATATTAAAAGCAACATGTTTACTCATTAAAGAAACAAATGTAACAGATGTAAGGAAATTAGCAATGTCAGGTGATGCCATAATAATAACGAATGGCATGTGCAACAAGTTTCCTAAGGATGAGTTAAATGATATTACCGCATACTTACCTTTTCTAACAATTCCTGGCTCTCAGGTGGTTGTTTCTTCAAGCTCTGTGGCAATATTACTGTAAGTAACTCTGGTTTCTCTGCTCTTAAAGCACCTCTGATAACAGCTGAATTAGTACCTGATGCACCTGATGTATAAATATGGTTTTTCTGCAAGCAATGTTAGCAGCAAGGTCAGGAAAAAAACAATTTTAGGTGCAAACATATATATATATATTCATGGATAACAAAGATAGTGAGACTCAGAAGATTTCAGCACGCAACAACCACTCATGGTGCCTCATAGAGAAAAGGATAAATAAAAAGTTGAAGTCATGACATCTTACAGTTATAACTAATGCATAGCTAAGAATCTCAATAAGCTCTTGTTGCAAGAATACCATATTCCGTGTCCCAAAAAACCCAATAGCTCTAGGCCCTTGCTGCTGAATTGCTAATAACTCCTACATAATATATGACCATAGATAGAAGTTAGCAGTCAACAAATTCTAAAATCGGCAAATGTTTCAAGCTACAAAGAAGATCTTGGCTAAGATATAAATTAAATACCATTTATTGTTAATATTAGACTTGGCAATTCTTGTATTCGTCTCATGTTCGTGTATTTTCACGTGTCATAATCGTGTTTAAGGTATTATATATTTATATAAATTTTGATACGTTAATAATTCGTGTTAATAGATTTTGACACGTTCGTGTATTCGTGTCGTGTTCGTATTATTTTTTCGTGTCGTGTAATCGTATCATGTCCAAAGTTGTCAAGTCTAGTTAATATCAGATGGCCAAACATCCTCTTAGCATCTAGTTATAATTAAACCAGGTACATTAAGTTAAAGAAAATTGTGGCGTTCCCAAACTTTCATTTCGCAAGCTACCTAAAGTTCTTGCAGAGCAATATATCATGAAGCAAGGTTTTCACAAAGAGATACAGGTAAAGACATTTGCAAAAATCCATTATAACCAACAAATAAGAGGCATGGTAGTGCCATCTAGAGATTCTAGACTGTGGGCTCAGTTCTTTACTGCTATCCCCATAAATCAAAACATACACAACTTCCAACTTAAGTGATACTGTCCTATAGAAAAACACATACCTGCAAATAATCTACATCAGGATCAGGTTTCAACTCTGAAACCATAACTGCCCCTGATCCTTCCACAATAGATTGGGCTTGTGTTGGAATCTGTGTCCCTGTATCTTCATTAGAACTAAATAAGCAAAATGCATCCTCCTCTTCATATCTGTAGCCATCCATCTCTTGATCTCTTCTTGTATTTCCACAAAGCCACTATACCAGTACATAAAAACAGAGTCACTGACAGTAAATCATTAGTGAAAACCAACTACCCACAAAGAGTGGTGATCAGCTAAGACCTCAGATTAATTTTGAGACATGTCGAAAGTTGAGTATCCTTCAATCAATATAATAAAATATGAAACACATTTACACATGGCAGAACATTGAACTTAGACATACATTCAACAACAAGGAATATCTGTTCTTGCAAAATTAATATGACAAATCGTGAAAAAAAATGTAATGGAGGGTAATACTAACATACTTAATGGATACAAGAAGATTGATTCATGAGACGGAAACTTTACAAAGTTAGAGAACAAATTGAATGAATTGGATAAACAATGCAAACCTCTCTTGCCCAAGCAACTTAAATAATCAACTTTGAAAAGCAAGAAGCCCCATGGGGCATTTGCAGAAACAAAATAGAATATCGGTTTACTCTTCAATAAAACTTATTACAGGACCTTAATTAAATATAATATGCAAGCTCTGATGCCTTTAATCCATTTTCAAGCAAAGAAAAAAAAAATACTCACAATTTAGACCAAGGATTATGCACGCTTTTTTACTATTAATTCGGAAAATATGCAAATTCCAAGGCAATAAACAGACAAGAAAGGAGTGCCAATAAAAAGATTTTACTAACTTTTAATCAACTACAGCATTCCCAAATGCTAAAAGAAATCATTCTCTTATTTTTCACACAAAAAAAAAAAAAAGCACTTCCCTGCTTTCAATTTTAATATTTATCTTCCTTGTCAATTGGATGCACGACGTTACAAACAACCTTATGTTGTTAGTTTCAAACAGCAACTAAAACATTTTGAGTAGAATTGAAACCTATGTCACAGTCCTTGATAAAGATATCATAAACCAATAGAATCAAAAGAAGATCGTACTTAACACCTGCCCCTCTTCAACTAAGTTTCTAATTTATTAGGGGTGCAATTTCTCCTGTTCTCGCTGGTAACCTGCCATCCCGACCTTGTTCCATTCGAGGATGGTGGGGCTGCAGATTTTCATTTAGCACCAGGTGTGCGCATGATTCCATCCCCAATACTAAAAAAAAAAAAAAAGATTCTTCTTTTGATTAACATATTTTAGATATTATAATTTTTAACATGTCCCAAACCTGCCCCAATTCCATTTTTATGATTTACCATCTTAATATCTAAGTAGTGATACATCATAAATAGACATGTATGCAAAGGAACTTACCATTCAGTGAACACCATTGCCACCCTTATAATTTATCCAGCAAACAATACGACTAATTATACATCACAAACAGAGATCTAAGTGAAATCAGATTCACTGACAATCGCTAAACCTAGGTAACATAGATACTCCAGTTGGTGTTGCAGCAACTAATAACCTAAGTGTTCATAACTTTTTTCTCAAGAACATATTGCCAGACAGGCAACGAATAGGTTCATATGCAGATACTTGTCTCACCATTTTCAAAAAAAAATTCTTCAGCGGAATCTTATGAATATAATTGATCGAAATGACATGTTTAGGTTCTTTTCTCTAAACATCAGCCATTACATAAATGACTCCATATATACATAATTCAGCTAGTTTTAGTCAATTATGAGCCACCTCAATACTATAAACAATAAAAAAATGCAGAAGTATACACATTACAGAAATTCAAAACTTCTACTCCTTTAAAGACATGAATGAACAACATTATCATTATACAATTAAAAAAAGAATCAACTTTTTATCCCCTTATTAAAATGAAAAAAAAAAAAACACAGGCTCAACTCAGAGCTAGGCTACACAATATGATTGAATAAATAACAGAAGCTTCAAAATCTAATAATTTTAAGAAAAACCCAAGCAGAAATTGAAAACCCACTTTAAAAAACAAGTTAATTTTCCCATAAAACCAAAAACAGAAAGAAGATATTGAAAATATTGAAACTTGAATGAGATACCTTTTGCTTGGAGAAAGAATGTGGGTTTCTTCTGAAAGAACATGAGTGATGAGAATGAGAGGAGAAAGTGATGTTAGGGTTTGGAGAAAAGAGAGAAGAAGAGTAATAATAATAAGAAGAAGAAGGAGTTCTGGTGGAAGAGGTTAAAGGCAATAGCAGCCTCATTGGTAAAGGTATGCTCATTTGCTTATTTTTATTATTATGTATTTCCAACTGATTTTTCTTTTTCTTTCTTTCTTTCTTTCTTTCAGGTTAGCTTTTCTGTTCTCACTTTCCTCCGCCTATTTTTAGCTGTAGTTAGTAGGGTACTATAATCCTTGAGACTTTTTTTATCCTTTTTTTTTTCTCATAAAAATTGGATTTTCGTTGGGAAAATTACAGCTACGTTGTAGGAATGTAAACAAATTGATGATTAGATGTTTTACTTATTGTAATTACTGTTTTGTGTAATATGTGTAACTTATATATTTTAATTGTAATTAGATTAAATATTTATTGTTTTTATTTTTTTTGAGACGGTTAAGAATTGAACCTGACCAATAAAACTAAAAACTCAATACTCCAAACATTCAATTGTTGGCAAAATGTCTCCCTACTTGCACTTGGTTCAAAGTTGAAAAAGAAAATAAAGATTTAAATTTTGATTGACATAAGTTTTACTTTATAATTAAGTAACATGTATATTATCTTAGAATAAAACTGCACGATTTAAATTTATTTATTTAAATATGTATAAATTAATATTAGTTAATTTTTAACATGATCAAGGATAAATGAAATACATATATTGAAGATATCAACTCATAAGAAGATAAAAATTTGGCAAAATTCAAAATATATGATAAACAATGTTATTGAGTTAGAAAAAGATAAAATTAATTAAAATGAACATAATTTTGATATAGCAACAAAGCAAACAATCAAAACAGTAAAAGCTTAAGGGCTAATAAGACACGGCCTTTATAAATGGTTATTATCATATTAAACTTTCTCAAAAACTGATGTGACATTGAATGCAAAACAAAAATTTCATTTAATAGGCATACCATTCACAATTTATTTATAATGTGAATTATTAGTTTATAATACTAAATGCCAAATTTAGTATTCTTAATATGATCGTAATGTTTTGTTATTTATTGATAAGAAATTACTTTGAATTCGAAACAAATTCCTTTGTTTGGTAATTTAATTGATGCCCACTTTCAAGTTTGTTGCAATTCCAAAATCAATGATTACTGAAATTAAAATAAAAATGATTAAGAAATTTATGCGAAAATCAAGAAGAAAAAATGGTTAATGTAATTAAACCATTACATGCATTGCAAAAGGTGTTCCTTTCATACTTTTAGGTTAGTCTAATATCTGCGGTAACTTTGCACTTTGTAGGAAATAAAAAACGCAGGTGCCAACAAGGTGGGGAAAGAGAGCAAAGGACTTTAATACTTTAGTTAGATAATGAGTTTTATTTTAGTAAATCTTTTTAAATTTTAAAAATCATAAAAAATGATGGGTTTGTTATTATCAATTAGGATAATTTTAATTATTGGATAATAAATTTTGATCATATATGTTGATTTTAAATTTTTAGATTTAATTATTTAAATAGATAGCTTATTTGACATGTTATTAAGCTAACGTTTGTACTTGGTAATTATTTACACTAGATACTTGCCGATGCTTCATCACGGATTTAATTTTTTTAGGTAGAAATCGTTACTTTCTTTATACCACATTCATGCCCCACAAAAAAAAAAAAAAAAAAAAAAACACAATTAGACCCATTAAAAGTTGATTAGTAATTAGTAACCACGGATTAGCATGCCAGCATTGCATCTATTTTGGAATAGGGGTAATTCTCCTAAGAGTAAAAAAGAGTAAAAAAATACTTTGTTCGAATTAAAATGTGTCACGAATTAGATTGATTTTTTTTTTTTACTTTCCTATTGGGGATTAGACTTCCCATTTCATAAAGAGAAAATGGCAATATTGCACTCATGATTAAGTAAGGGCTTATGCTGCTTGACACAACTACAACTATCACTATGATCCCCATTACGATGTGCATCTCGTTCAATTAGTTGCACGATGAAAAATGACCCACATGTTCGACTCTGTTTTTGGATATCAAACGAATCCTCCTATAAAGTCATTTTAATGTGATTGATTTGCCCTATGCAATTAGAACATAAATTATTAATTTATTTTAATTTTATAACTTGCAATTACTATTTTGAAATATAATAAAGTATGCAATTACCATTTGGTATAAGTATAAATTGATTCTATATTTATTTTCTTCTCTATATGTAAAATAGCAGTGACTATACATGTACAGATATGCAAAATAATGCAGTGACTAACAAATTTATGAACATTTATATTATTATTTGGTATAAGTATAAATTGATAAGTAAATTTGTTGTATTATTAACATAGTAGCCTTCTTAATTAATTGTTCAAGACTTTAATAGAATTGGTTAAAGGTTAAAATATATTTTTTAATATATAATAATCTCTTAAATAAATTAATAAAATATTATATCAATTATGAAAATCTTATAATAAAATTTAAAATAAATTATATATTTTAATTGTCATGGATATACTTATGATAATCTTATAACATCATTTATCGTTATACATATTATTTAAAATAAATGTGTTATTTTTATTTTAAAAGTACAATCTATTATCATGTAATTTAGAGCAAAATACATAAAATATATTGTTAATAATTATACGTGTATTTTATCAAATGATTTGTACGTTACGTTAAAATAATCTACTATCATATAATTTAGATCAAATTATATATTATTTTAACATTATACATGCTATTTTAAGGGTAAATGTGTTGTTTTTAATTTTAAATGTATAATTTCCTAATCTTATCATGTGATTTTCTAAAAGCATATAAAATAGGTTATTAATATGTGTATGTTATTATAATAATTTGTACATTACTTTATAATAATACATTTACAAATATGTAAATAAATTGGAATAACGGTTTTAGGTATACGATGATACCCGTTTAAGTAAAACAGATACTCGAATTCAAAATTATTCGATTATGCTTGAATCCGAACAAAACCGGGTCAGATAGATATTTGTTTTAAAATTAAAAATTACAATGTCTATATTTATTTTTAAATATTATTAATTATTTATATTTGAATAAATTTCTAATAAAATTTGATCCGATCAAATAAATTTTTAAATTTGATTTGATTCTAAAATTAATCAATTCAACCCGAATGACTCGAACCCTATAATAACCTGAATGATCCGTACCTGAAATGACTCGAACTCGAATAACCTGAGTGTCAAACGCAAATGACTCGAACCCAAAGTATCCCATTTAGAATTAATTAAGTAAAAAATGAGAGAGGCGCCTGGTCTTAGGGTTTCTCGGAACAGCCATGCCTCCATGGCTAGGAGATCGATCATGGACGTTTGGAACGTGGGTAACAATGAGATTATCACACTGTTCATCGATAATCTGAGTTCTATGGTGCGCTTTAAGCCATTGTTAGATTATTTCGGGAGAGTGGCTAGGGTTTTCGATCTCTTTATTTCTAAAAAAAAAGAAGGCCTTGGAGAGCTGATCTGTTTGGTTTCATTAGGGTAGGAGGAGCAGATGAACGTCGTTTATTCATCAAGTGTGATGGATATTACATTTTGGGAAGACGTCTTGTTTTGTCCAGGGCGAGGTTTGGTCAAGAGACTAGACCTTTTAGGGGTTCTTTGCCTGTGAGAGGGTCACGGAACAGATCAAATGATGCTAGACCAGCGATCACAACGTCTAAGAGAGATGACAGATCTTACGCTCAGGTGGTGTCTAATAATCGGGGTGGAAGAGCGGCAGCTTGCGTGGTTAAGGAGAGTTCTGTCATCAATAGAACTCCTGCGAATGATAATCAGGACGCTGTTTTAGGCGGAGAAAAGAAAAAAACTTGCGAGCGCTTTAGGGGAGGAGATAGCGACATAACAGATGCCAGTGGTAAGGCAGTCTCACGAGGCAGTGGTCGAGCAGGTGGATGCCGATAGGGGATGGTCGGACATAAGGGGTAAGGAAATATGGGGGCTGGCCTCTGATCAGAATCTTGGTCAGGATAAAACTCCTGTACAGTCTCATACTGCCTTTGTGCAGTTTCGATCTGCTGATCACTATGTACCTTCGAAAGGCTTCGCAGTGCACACAGTGTCACGATCTGTTGATCACTCTTGAATGGGAAGGGCGTGGACAGTGTTTATCAATGTCAGGAAGGGCAATCAAGCTGGCAGTAATATGAAGCCGGGGTCAGTAGTGGATGCTCAGGGAATTCATGGTGTGGAATCTTCACAATCTCGGGATCATCTTCTTAAGGATACGGTTAGTAATTCGTTTATTAAAATGGGAGAGGTAGTCAAATCGGATGAATGGTTAAAGTTGTCTGCAATTTGCTTGCTTCATGATTTTACCACTCTGAAATTACTAGAAGATTTTTTTTTTTGCGGTCAAGGTTTTCTTGGGTGCAGGTTGCTATAATTGATCTCAAAAGAGTTCTCATCTCTTTCGAGTCGTAGGATGATTTACTTAAATTTTTTGATGCAGCTCATAAATGGAGTAACGATTGGTTTGATGAGGTTAGAGCATGGGAGTTGCATGATGCGGCTCTTGATTATTTCGCTTGGATTCAAGTTGTACGAGTCCCGTTAATCTATTGGAACCTGGATTTTTCAAGACTTTAGTAGAGAATTGGGGAAGTTTCATTGCGGTAGATGAGAAGACTTTATCGAGAGACCAGTTTGATATGGCTAGAATCTTAATCTCTTGTTCGAAGCCACTTACTTTTTCTTGGTTTGTTCTTGTGATATTAACGGCGAGGTTATTCCCTTACAAATTTTGGGTGATTTTTTCTCTCCTTTGAAGTATCCGAAGGACTTTAAACAATTTTGGGAAGTCAGTGACAGAGGCGAGTCGAAAACAGATGCAAGAAATAGTGAAATGGAAAAAGTAGCCGAGACAGTTTCTAGAGGATTACTTTCTATTCAGTTGGACAGATGTGAGGCCGTGAAGGGTATTGAAAATGAACTAATGGACAATAACAGGGTCGAGATAGGTCGTGAAGTAAGTAGCCATCGAGAAGAGGAGAATAGATGTCAGGATGAGGTATCTGTATCGAATGAGAATAGGAGAGATATAGCTGTTGACAGACAATAGGAACAGGTTCACACCAAAGAAAAAAGGTAGGCCCAGAAAAATATTGAGTTTGTTGACTTTGAATATGGATAATGGTAATTATCCAAGAACAAGATCAAGGGGTCTTTCAAACACTGAAACAAGAGCACAGAGGGTTAGTTTTTCTCAAGATGAGGGTAAGTCAACATGGCTACAGGGTAAGAAAATGGGTTTGAAGAGCAACAGGAATGACAGTGACATCGATAGAAGGCCAACAAAAATGGAAGAGATGGATGCGGAGATGGTTCGTGGCAGGAATGAAGCGTAGTAAGTGCTGTTTTAATTAATAAGGGGTGTTTTTTTTTTTTTTTTTGTGTGATTACGAAAATCATTTCCTTTAATGTTAGGGGTATGGGTCAAAGAAAAAGGTGAGAATGGTGAAGCGCTTGTCTTTCAAAAACAAGCCTTGGTTTCTCCTTTTACAAGAAACCAAGTTGGAAAGGATTGAGCAAAGTCTTGCAAGAAGGATATGGTACGATGGCAATGGTTTGGTGGAGACTGTGTCGTCTAAGGGTAGATTTGGTGGTTTATTAACCATGTGGGACGATAGGGTTTTTGTGGCCTCCGAGACAATAAAGAAGTTCAGATTTCTGGTAGTTATGGGGAAGTTCATTCAGGCAAATGTTAAGGTGGCTATAGTAAATATTTATGCACCTAACAATGATGAGGGTAAAAGGGAGCTATGGAAGGAACTTCGGAGTATGATGGCAAGTTTTTTTGGTCCATGGTTGTTTGGGGGTAATTTCAATGCCATTCTGCATTTAGATGAACATACAGGCTTGCACTGCAATGTGCGAGCCATGTCCGATTTTCAATCTTTCGTTGCAAATGCCGGGTTGATTGAGATTCCTATGAGAGGAGACAATTTTACTTGCTGCACAATCAGGGAAAATACACCATGGAGCAAGTTGGACCGTTTCTTATTTACACCTGAATTCTTGCACCACTTCCCAGACATTTCGATTATGAGGCTGCCAAACTATTTGTCGGATCATAATGCCATATGTTTGATGTCAGAGTGCACGGACTGGGGTCCTATACCTTTCCGTTTCTATGATCATTGGATCTTGGAGGATGGTTTCGACAAAGTGATAACGGATGCATGGAATAAGGAAAAAGAGGGAAACACATGGGCAAAGTTTCATAATTTGAAGATGGTTATCAAGGAATGGCATAAAAATAATAAAAACACTTTAGAGGATCAAATAAGAATCGTAGAGAAAGATTTAACTGATATTGACGCTAAATGGATTCAGGGGGTAATGTTAGAAACTGATAAAGACAGTAAGATTCTGTTGGTGTAAGCCCTACAAGCCAATCTAGTTAGGCTTGTAAGACACTATTTATATATTCATGTATTTCACATTATAGTTTATTAATTACAATTAAGGTATTTCTTTATCTATAAGTATTGTTATAATTTATAAATGACTTATGAAGATAAAGCCCATGAGACACAATGGCATTGCAAAGGAATTGTAAGGTGTTACAATTATGAAGATCCTTATGCATCAAGGCCGTGTTTCTAAACTGTTCTGGGTCATTGTATTGTCAAGACAGGGCATTGACAATGCTCAAAGACTGGCATATGTGAAGCCTTCATGCATGTTGCAACCTAAAAAATAACAAGTCTCATCGCAAGACTTTATTATTCGTTAAGCATGACATTAAAAAAAACCGAGAAAAAGTCGACTTAATTCCTCTAGAAAAATGAAGGTTTTGAAAATGACCTTGAAAAAGACATGGAGTCGCCACCAATCTTTTTTAGCTAGGTGTGATCGGCCACCTATTAAAACTGGTTTTATAAAATATTTTAAAAATTAATTAAAATATTTTTAAAACTAATTTCAAGTCTGCGTTTTAAACCAAAGAAATCAAAGAAACGGGTTCGAGATTCGATTACGTGTGGGGAAATATTAGCACCCCCACAACGCCCGTATAAAACGGTACCTTATTAATCATGTGTTATCTCAAGTCTCGGTAAAAAGTTGGATTTAAATTTAGCATTTCAAGTTAATTCCCAATTTAAAGAAAAATAATTCCATTTTTAATTGAAAATGATCCGAAATTTATAAATTCAAAATTTTCCTATATTTTCCAACAAACGTGGCAAAATATAAAAAATTTTATTAGTTTTGAAAAACTTTTCGAATCATTCTCATTTTAAAGAAGATGTTCCGTTATTAATGATAATTGATGATATCCTCCCCAGCAAACCCGACAGAGAACTCATGAATTATTTTAACTCGGGAATATCTTTATTTTATTGAAAATCATTACCTTTTTGAAAATATTTAAAAAAATATGAATATGAATATGCATGACATTAATAAAATGATATAGCTAAATCTAAATCTAAATAATATAATGCAACCTAAATGATATGATATACTTTAAATGTCTTAGCATATTCTAAATGAAATGAAATATTCTAAGTTATATGATATATTCTAAATGAAATGAAATGACCTAGGTAACATAATATATTCTATATGAAATGAAATGTCCTAAGTCATATGATATATTCTAAGTGAAATGAAATGACCTAGGTAACATAATATATTCTATATGAAATGAAATGTCCTAAGTCATATGATATATTCTAAATGAAATAAAATATCCTAAATGATCTGGATGGAACCAGAAATTAGAGGCATGGATGAAACCAGAAATTTGAAAATGATCTGGATGGAACCAAAAATTAAAGGCATGGATGAAACCAGAAATTTGAAAACGATCTGGATGAAGCCAGAGGTTAAAGGCATGGGTGAAACCATAAATTTGAAAAATCTGGATGGAACCAGAAATTTGAAAACGATCTGGATGGAACCAGAAATTTGAAAAGCATGGTTGAAACCATAAAATTGAAAATAATCTGGATGGAACCAGACATTAAAGGCATGGATGAAACCAGAAATTTTAAAACGATCTGGATGGAACCAGAAATTTGAAAATGATCTGGATGGAACCAGAGATTAAAGGCATGGATGAAACCAGAAATTTGAAAACGATCTGGATAAAACTAGAGGTTAAATGCATGGGTGAAACCATAAATTTGAAAATGATTTGGATGGAACCAGAAATTGAAATGACCTAGAAATTAACCTGAAGGATTTGAGAGAGGATGCAAATGCTTCATGGTGTAAATGCAAATATCTTGAATTGATGAAAATGCTTCTTGAAATGATACAGATATCTTGGATTAATGCAAATGTTTCTAAATGCAGATGCAAATGTCCCTACGAATCATATTCATGTAAGTGGTTCATGAATGGTGTAATTGCAGCTACAATGAAGATGCAATGATCCTAAAAATGATGCACTTGCTTGAGATGATGCGAATGCAAATATCTATGAAGGATGTACTTGTAAAGGTAGAATGCAGATACTCATGGAATAGTGCAAATGCAAATATCCATGAATGATGCAAATGCTTGCTGACACGGTGCAGATGCAAAGCCCAATAAAGAGATGATTGCTCATGAGTGATGCACATGCCCCTGATCGTTCTTCTAGACTTTGGCTTAGCTTTCCAATTCATTTTTTCTCTTCAAATCAGAGTATTTCTTCAATTCATTTTTCAATCTTTGGCTATTCTCTTTGCCTCAACAGTTTTCAAACTCTTATTGACAGAAGTCTACTTGTCGAGTTCTACTTCTTCTTCTCATATTTGGAAGTTAAGGTTAACCCTAATAGTTCTACACTTTTGAGTTAGAAAAACCCTTATCTCATGTTAACATCAAAAATGGGTATATCAAAAATATTTTTATTTTCCTTTTTTGAAAGACAATTTTGCTTTTTTAATGAAAACTTCTAAGTCAAAATTTTTAACCCCACAGTATGTAATGTACAAATCTTTTGAAGACTGATGATCATGGTTAGAAATTTTCCTAAGTGTCAATTTGGGTTTTTCAACTTGAATTGACAAGGCTTGGTACAACATGATTTTGGTTTTTTTTTTTTTTTTTTTTTAGGAAAACTTCACAACAAAAAATGTATGTCCTTTCTAGGCTCACAAATGGAATATATTTTATAAATCATGAATTCATTGAGAACCAAACAAATTCAACTTTCTTTTAGTTTTCGTATCAGGTATTTTGACAAGCGTCAAGATTGACTGGGATATTTAAACTGGAAAGTTTAATCTTGGAAGGAAAAAATTTTAGTTTTTGAAATCAATCATCCAAATGAGAGTTGACAATTTGGGAGGTTCAGGAATTCCTGGATGTTCCTCGATGACCACTTCTTTATAATGATCTTTTCTTTTGTGGTATCGGTACTGTCATAGATGGCATCGAAAATTTTCATTTTACTCTAGACCGCCCGTTTTCGGGTTTTCGCCCTAGAGTCCCATTCTCTCCAATTTGTTCTTTTTTCTTTTTCATTGTTTTACCATTCATTTGAGAATTCTAAATTCTTCCTTAGTGAAATGATAATTCAATGAGATGGGATAAAATCTGAGGAAAAACCCTTCAAGTTAAATATTCATGCTTGATCAAAATGGACTTTTAAAGCACGTAACGTAGGCCATGGTTTGGGGTTCAAAAATAAAGAATAAATAGGCCCAAAATATGTGTTTGAGGGTAATCAGATCAAAGGATCATTTCTTGAGAAGAATACTTTTTGAAGCGTTTGTCCCTTCTTGGACATTTCTTTCCTTTTTACTTTTGCTCTTTTTCTTCTTAGCCTTTTGGCTTTCATTTGCCATACTTTTTCACACACTTTTTTGTTATTGGCTTCCATTTCGCCATATTTTCCTTTTCTTTTTGACAGAGTGAACCCATATTCATTTGGCGCTCCATTTGCTTTGTATCTGTCTTTGAGCCAGGACTCATTCCTCCATGATCTTTAAAAAGATCTTTCCTCGCATTTGCCCCCCAGTGTAGAGGTGATCCTTGATCAGGATTCAAAGAAGAAAGAATTCTTTTGGCTCAAAATGGGTGACTATGGATAATTTCTTTTTCTTTTTTTTTTTTTGGCAAAAGGAATATGAAAGATGGCAATTTCTCATATCAAGCACAAATATTCTCATTGAAAAGCAACCCCCAGGGGAAATAGATAATCAATATTTCATTTTGCACTTTGAAATCATCCGAATTCTCATATGCACAACATCAATTTTTTTTTCTTTTTATCTTTTTTATCACATGTCCTACTGATTCATGCATTAGCCTCATCCTTTTTCACCATATAACCATTATTTCCACATATGATGCCCCAATTTGATTAACCATGAGAATTTTTATCAACGAGGAACATAGCAAGTCTATGTCTATTTTGAAAAGTCTGAGTTTCAAATCTGAGTTCTTTGAAGAGACAAGGAAAATATAACCCAAAAACGGGTTTTCTCTGGGATATGGGATAATCTAGTTTAATCATTGTGCCCCAGGGTGTCAATCATGAAGTGATGTTTGGGCAATTAGTGTTTTGTGGTTGTTGAAAATGACATGAATGGTTTTGGCACAACCTTGACACACATCAAATTACCATGATCTAAATTCTTGAAAGAAAGTCTCATTTGTTTGAATTTCAAGGAGTTCAAAAAAATTTCGAAAAGTTCGTTCCTTTGTTCATAACCTAGACTAGGATCTACATCTTTGTTTATTCTATGATAACGATGGTTTTGTGAAGTTCAATCATTCATATTCCTTGAAGCATTAGGTCTTTCAAGTGTTCTTGGTTCAAGAGTTTAGGCCTAGGAAAGTTTAAAAGAGAGGGGAGACGGTATTGGGTCATTTGTAACAATGATCATCAATATTCTTGAGACTATTCATTACTAAAACTTCTTGTAATGCTTGTTTTTGCAAATTCAAATTACTGTTAAAACACAACAAACATGAAGCTTTTAAAATTCAAATTCATTTAATTCATATGAATGTCGACATGAGACAAGTGTTTTCATCATAAGGTCTGAAACTACGTGCATCAAAATTCTCCTATTGACATCCTTCAAAGGTAGTAATTCTCCCCCTAAAACCTGAAAGAAACTGATTTAAGGCAAAGCGGACTTCCACTGATTGATAAGCTTCGGTGTCAAAATACCATCGCGGATAAGACTTTCAATCCTTTCCCTCAGTTGTTTGCATTTTTCAGTTGAATGCCCAACTACCCCCAAATGATAATCACACTTGCTGTCAGGGTCATAACTCTTCGCTGATGGATTTGGAGCTGTTTTCAAAGGTATCGGGGTAAGGTACTGATTCTTTATTAATAATGGCAGCAGGTCAGGGATGGGGATTGGAATTCTTTCTTGGTTTTCCCGCGGTCGTTTTCTGGAAGTAGGCCTTGTTGCAAGGGCTGGTATAGGATTAGGTGCTTGGGTTGGTAGGTAAGGATAAAGGCTCGGAGATACCTTAGTAGGGTAACACGATAGGTCTGAGGGAAATTGGGAATATGGGACAAAATCTCCCATAGCTTGGATATCTTCCTCTTTCTTTCGAGGTGTCTTATTTCTCTCGGCATTGGATGATTTTCTCTTTCAAGTTTCCCATTCTTAATAGCATTCTCAATATCTCCCCTGAGATTACTATATCTGCAAAATTCCTTGAGACATTACCGACGAGTATCATAGTACGGGGCCTGCAGTGTATTCACAAAAAGGACAGTGATTTTCTTTTGTGTCAAAGGTGGTTGTACTTGGGTAGACATGTTCATCCACCTCTGAGCATACTCTTTGAAGCTCTCAGTAGCTCTTTTCTCCATATTTTGTAAAGTGAGACGATTAGGTGTCCTGTCGATCATATGCTTGTACTGGTTTAGAAAAGCCCTAGCCAAATCATTCCAAGAGCGAATCTGATCCTTGTTCAACTGACTATACCACCTAATTGCGGACCCGCTGAGGCTATCCTGAAAGTAGTGAATCAGAAGCTTATCATTATCTATATGACTTGTCATCTTTCGACAGAACATAGTGATGTAGGCTGACGGATCAGTCGTCCCATCATATTTCACAAAGTCAGGGACCTTGAATTTAGGAGGGATGACTAAATCGAAGACCAAGCATCATTCTTTCGCCTTCACACTCCCGAATACGTTTGTATTTTCTACTGCCCAGAGCCTTTCATCTAGCAACTGATATTTCCCTTGGGAATCTGACAACTCTACCTCATTAACCATTTTCAACTTTGCCTGTTCAGCTAGATCATCTGAATTTAAGACATTGACGGGGTTAACTGTGTTCTGGCATCCATCAGTACGACCTTATTCTGACCCTTTCGTGCCTCTAACCTTTCTCTGGCAGCCAAGTTTTCAGTGTATCCCTTGATTACGGTGGACATTAGCTCTATCAATTTAGTCATCTGATCTTTAGATTCTGCTTGAGACTTTGCCAGCTATTCTCGTAATTCTTCCTGTACCCTTTCCATTCTTTCCATTCGGGCAACTTGTTCATTCTCCATAGCTCTAGCCTGTATTAAATGAGTACTCAGTACTTCTTATACCTCTGATTTGAAATGGAAATTCTTTCAAAGACTCTTAAAGCCAATCCAACTTCTGTTTTATTCCCCCAAACTGCATGTCATGATGAAGGAGCCATGAATACAATTTGATGCACGTGAAGCCTAAACAATATGATGTATAGACATGTACAGCAAAATCATGCTGACCATATATGTAATAAATGCAATCAGGATGTCGGCATGTTGCAAGCAAAGAATAAACAAATCAACGCATGGATATATGCAATGACTGATCATGTACATTCAGCGTATTTCCCAATGAATGATCATATACACTATGAATGCAACACGATGTCAATTATGATACATGCAAACAGTGAATGATTGATACAGAGTATATACAAAGAAAATCATGCTGACCATGTGTGTTATGAATGCATCCTGATGTTAATATGACAAATTAATGCATGAGCATATATAGAGAAATCATGTTGACTATGTTTGTCATGAATGCAACCCAAAGTCAACATGATGCATGTAAAGAATAAACAAATTAATGCATGGATATATATGGAGAAATCATGCTGATTATGAATGCATGAATGCAAACTGATGCTAACATGATGCATGTATGAATGTATGGTATGACAAATAATTGATCGGATGCAAAATGCAAAGGGGAAGATATCACGGAGGAAATAAGAATCGGAGGAACTTAATCATCAACATCTCATAAATTTGAAGCATCGTCAATTCATTCCCATATCAATGTTCACAATGGTATAAACCATGTTTACAAAATCTGAGCAGTAGTTAAAACTGTCTTTACAAGTATTTTATTCTTCCTAGCATCCTAAGGCTAGAAGAGCCGGCTACTGAAAAAGTGAAATCCTATTACATCATATAAGACTGAAGTCTTTCCACCTCAATGTCGTAAATCTCCCAATCCTAATGACGCTTTCCCAGCCCTCTATCAATAGTGTTGTTGGATCCAACCACTTGGCATCTATAAGAGATTGCACTTTCTTTTTGAATGCTATACAGTCTTCAATGCTATGGCCAACAATTCCACAGTGATAATCACATCTTGCATTTGGATTATACCACTTTGGATATGGTGGTAACAGGGGTTTTAATGGGACACATGTAACCATGTGATTTTGGATCAGTATAGGGAGAAGCTCTCGGTAGCTGATTGGAAAGGGATCAAAATACCTCTGGGTCTTATCTTGGGGTTGTTTCTTAGTCACACATGGCCTAGGAGTTGGGGCACTTGGTGGTGGCACTAAGGTCCGAACCAGAGTGTTTACATGGAGACATGGCGGAACAGCATGGTAAGGGTATGGATTTGGACACGGGGCCTTTGGAGGTTGTACATAGCTCGAGGTTCTTATCCCAGATGCTGGATAAGGTGATTGATGAGGGAAGCAATATGAACTGCCAATTGGTGGTAATGGAGTGGGATTCATGGGTCTCGTAGTGGTCATCCCAATGGACGATTGGACCATAGTAGGGTGGGGACACTGGTTTGGACCTAAAACAGTTTGCAGGTATGGTATAGGATCTGAGGTTTCTATCTTTGGTATCAGGCTCTCAGGTTTAATCATTTTCACGATTTTGTCCATAATTTCATTAGGATTGCAACTTTTGTGGCATTGACAAGCACAGGATCCAGCAAGGATTGTATGTTCTGGACCTAATGGTTTTGGTTGATCCGAAGATGATGCAGAGCCCTGAGAAAGTTCCTCTTTACTCTTACCCATATCCTCAACAATTTTCATCAATTTGGGAAGCTGGTCCTTCTCCTCCCGGATTTCATTTCCAAATTCCTCTTAATTTTGTTCCAGAGCACCCAATCGTTCCTCCGATTCTTTCCTCATATCTCGAACCCCTTTCATGCAAATGAAAATGTCATGAGATTAAGAATACAATTATGAATGTACATGCTCTATTCCTATGTGCATGAATATACTAATGATTAATGCATGAACATAAATAGAGAAATTATGATGACTATGTATGCTATAGATGCAATCTAATGCCAACCTGATGCATTTTAAAAAATGAATAAATTGATGCGCAGGTATATACAAATAATGACCATGCATGTCATAAATGTATTCTACAATGAATGACCATGCATGCTATGACTGTAACATGATGTCAAAATGATACATGCAAAAAATAAATGAATTAACACAATGGTACGTAGAAAGAATGACCATGTATATCACAAATGTATTCTACAATGAATAACCATGCATGTTAGGACTGTAACATGATGTCAAAATGATACAAATAAAGAATAAATGAATTAACACCAAGGTATATACAAAGAAATCAATGATTACATGAAATTGGTGGGATCCAAATCTTAATTATTCAAAAATCTCATTATGCAAGATTTGCCTCCAAATTTATGATTTTTTTAAACATATTTCTTTTTTTATGAAAAATCAATCATATTATTTTCAAAAGAATTTTGGAGTAGTGGATCTTACTATGGTACAATATGCAAATGTTCATGCAACACTACCGGTTTTATGAAATCATCAAATGAGATTATTATCACTATCCATTTATTGCAAAAAAACGAGATCAATAATACAACAAAAAATATACATGCTCTATTCACACATGCATGAAATGTGGAAAATGCAAAAGTGCTTGAAAAAGGATTTTTATTTTTTTCAAACAGCTAATGAACATATGCCCCAACAATATCTGCTTATTTAGGCATAACGATGCCTTCGAGGCGGAGTATCACATTTATTAAGGGCGATGTGCGTACATCGTTGCCCGATCTACCACACTTATTCAGAGTGTAAAATAGGTAACAAAAGGTTTAGAAATGTCCCTCCATGTGTTCCTATCTTTGGTATATCTAACGGAAATCCGGCATGGCTTCGCCTAGGTTCACTATATGAGGGTGAATCGATTTTAAAGGCCCCGAATTGCTTCTCACTGTCGCCGGTGAAGGCTAGTAAGGAACCCCGATAAAAACAGGTTCAATTCGTTAGAGTCTATTTCCCTAGCCCATGCGGATTGTTAATCACGAAGGCTTAGGTAATTTAGTACTCCAAAAGTGTTTCACTAGCCAATGCAGATTGTTAATCACGAAGGCTTAGTTACTTTGCTCCCACCTAAAAGGACGAAACCCGGATATAGGGCTCATGATATGCAAATGGACGTGTGGTGTGTGTGGAGGAACAACAAACCTTTCACCACCTATTCTACAAACCTTATTCTAAATGCCCTAGCAATTTATAGAAAAAAAATTCAAGAATAGTGTAACGCATTAACCAACAAGCAATTATAATATACAATCTTAAATAACTAGAGAACAATAATAAAATGCATGCACATGAGTATGGACATATTTAAAAACATTTTATTATTTTCGAAATAATCCTAAAAAATATGGGAATTAAAATTAAATACCAATTAAACCAACAAAATCGAGACGTTGATAACACACGACTAATTTTAGGCCTGACTCTCTAATAGTCCCCAGCGGAGTCGCCAAGCTGTCGCAACCTAAAAAATAACAAGTCTCATCGCAAGACTTTATTATTCGTTAAGCATGACATTAAAAAAAACCGAGAAAAAGTCGACTTAATTCCTCTAGAAAAATGAAGGTTTTGAAAATGACCTTGAAAAAGACATGGAGTCGCCACCAATCTTTTTTAGCTAGGTGTGATCGGCCACCTATTAAAACCGGTTTTATAAAATATTTTAAAAATTAATTAAAACATTTTTAAAACCAATTTCAAGTCTGCGTTTTAATCCAGAGAAATTAAAAAAAATGGGTTCAGGATTCGGTAACGTGTGGGGAAGGATTAGCACCCCCACAACGCCCGTATAAAATGGTACCTTATTAATCATGTGTTATCTCAAGTCTCGGTAAAAAGTTGGATTTAAATTTAGCATTTCAAGTTAATTCTCAATTTAAAGAAAAATAATTCCATTTTTAATTGAAAATGATCCGAAATTTATAAATTCACAATTTTCCTATATTCCCCAACAAACGTGGCAAAATATAAAAAATTTTATTAGTTTTGAAAAACTTTCCGAATCATTCTCATTTTAAAGAAGATATTTCGTTATTAGTGATAATAGATGATATCCTTCCCAACAAACCCGGCAGAGAACTCATGAATTATTTTAACTCGGGAATATCTTTATTTTATTGAAAATCATTACCTTTTTGAAAATATTTAAAAAAATATGAATATGAATATGCATGACATTAATAAAATTATATAGCTAAATCTAAATCTAAATAATATAATGCAACCTAAATGATATGATATACTTTAAATGTCTTAGCATATTCTAAATGAAATGAAATATTCTAAGTTATATGATATATTCTAAATGAAATGAAATGACCTAGGTAACATCATATATTCTATATGAAATGAAATGTCCTAAGTCATATGATATATTCTAAGTGAAATGAAATGACCTAGGTAACAGAATATATTTTATATGAAATGAAATGTCCTAAGTCATATGATATATTCTAAATGAAATAAAATATCCTAAATAACATGGCAAATATGAATAATATGGAATATAATTTAAATGACATGGAATATAAAAAAATGCTATCATATAATATGCATGAAAATAAAAATGAAAATGAAAATAATAATGCATGAACATAGTATATGCTAAAGAATATAAAAATAACATAAATAAATAAAAAGCATAGGATATCATGAAATATTCAAAATCATATAATAAACAATATAACATAATCATAACAATATCATAGAAATTATCATAGCAAAAATCACATATTATATAAAATGCATGAATATGGAAAATGCAATGCATGAAAATGTATTTTTTTCCTTTAATTAAGGAAATCCGTATATCTAAAAAGATATCCGGCTACCTTAGAAAAATATATAAAATTAAATATTCTAAAATCAAAGTACTTTGTGATTGTTTGAAAACAATTTTGAAAAGCTTAGATTAAAAATAAAAACTTAGCTAAACCCTTTTTTAAATGGCTCTAATTTTCTAAGTTTAAAATCCCGGACTTGACCACCCTTAACCCGAGACTTAAAAAATCATTTTTAGAGTTTAAAAAGGCTTAAAAACTATCCTAAGTCAGTAGCTAAACTTCCTAATCAGCCCCATCTAGGTAACTTAACCAAAACAGAAAATTATTTTTCTTCAAATTCAATTCTGACTCCACTGTCCAGTTCTAAGCCACGACTTTTTATCCTATTTTTAAAAATTCTAAAAATTCTAAAACAAATATTGGAGACTCAGGACATGTAGAAATACATGGGCAAAATCAGCTTAATTTTCTGATTAAAGATGAACGCCCAGAAAAATCGGGAAAGTACAAGTACTGGGTGAAAAAACTGTTTTGCCAAAGCACATTTTTTGCCTTTGATAAAATCATTTAAAAATCAAAGTAAAAATATTTAAGACTCACAAAATGACTCACAAATAGTAGCTAGGACTTTTGAAAAGTTAGACAAAAATTGGCTAAGTAAAAAAAATCACAAAGGTAGAATAACCAATTCGACAAACTTTAATTTTTCACAAGTATGCTCAAGAGAGCATGACTTTGAACCATTAATTGGCCTAAGTCATTAGTCAAGTGGCATGGACATGAAATGCATGAAAAATAAAGCAAATATGATGCATGAAATGCATGAGTTTAAACCTAAATGTCATGAAAAAATGCATGGCATCAATAAAGTGACCTAGACCTAAATGAACTTGCATGGCATTTAATGCAACCTAAATCTAAAATGCATGGACATGCATGGCAAAATAAAACCAACCTAACATCTAAAATATGCATGGCAATAACACAAACACAAGGCATGCTTAAACCAAAAACTCAACCAAATGTCATGAAAATGCAAACCTATCATCTAACATAACAAAAATGCACATACAAAGCAAAACAATGTGAGATAGCCGAATGGCCTCATGTCCAAATAAGCAAGGCATTTTCACAAACACTTGATATACTTAAACTAAATACTCAATCAAATGTCATGCAAATGCAAACCTATCAACTAACATAGCAAAAATGCACACACAATGCAAAACACATGAAGTGGCCGAATGGCCTCAAGCTCCAAACAAGCATGGCATTTTCACAAACACTTGATATACTAACATATTCAACTAAAATATAATACTCAAATCATGCAAATATAAAGTAAAGGTATTAAATCTAACAATCATTTTCACAAACACTTGAATTACAAAATATAAAACATCAACAAATTTAGACATTATGAAAACAGAAAATTAAAAATGCAAGAACATGATAATAAACTCATAAATGGCAACAAACAAGCAACCAAATTAAAACAAGCTTCAAGTATGTAGTAGAAGAATATTTAAAGCATCAAGACTAAATAAAATAACAAAAATAGCATTACAAATCAAGGCAAAACAGCAACAATAATAAAAAAAATCTAGGTCATTCGGCCATGGTAAGAAAATAAGAAAAAAAAATTGTAAGAACTTGTTTAAGAAAAAGATGAAGAAAGAACTTAAAAAGAACATAAAAAAAACACTTATTTAAAAAGAAAAATCACCAAAATAATAATCAAAACAGCAAAAAAAAGAATGAAAAAATCAAGAAAATGCAAGAGTTGGTGCTAAAAGCAACCTCAAGAAGCTATCTTTCAAGCTTTTTCTTTTCAAACTTTCTTTTCTTTTCTAAACTTTTCTTTTTGCTTTCAACCAAGGAGAGAAAACTACGCAAAAACCAAGAGAGAAAATGAAAAATGAAGTGCTCAAAATGAACTTTCTGCCTCTCCCTTAAGCTGGCCGAACCACCCCTCTCTCCTCACTAGGATGTTATCATTTTTACTCCAACCAATTTCCATCCAAGGGCTAGTGATTCAAGGTGAAAAATCATGAAATTATCAACCTTAGATTAGGCCATCAGCTGTCCATAATTACAGCTGTTCAAGAATAATGTTGACACTCTCTCTCTTCATGCATTGGCCCATGTGGCTAATTTGCAATGGCTTGATAAAAAAAAATCAGTAACTAACTCTTAATTCTTGGCCTTTTGATTGAAAAATCAGAATCTTCTTCCCTCCTTTGGGCCTTGGCTTGCCAGCACTCCTTTTTCCAGCCCAAGTCTGATTTTTTTGAAAGGTAAGAGAAGCCCTTTTCGGTTTTTTGGGTAAAATGACCGTTTTCCCCCCGAATGCAAATAAATGGCAAAAAGACTCCAAAATCAAATTTTATTTTTTTAACACTTTCAAAATAATTAAATATTGAATTCTGGAAGTTTTCAAAAAAGTTCGAGTCCGTTTGCTATTTATTTGGATTTTTTCTTCCAAAAATGCTCTTTTATGCCCCCCACATTTTACCATTTTATAAACGAGCTCCAAATCAAGATTTTTCTTCACCAATATCTTCCAAATAATTTAAAAGTGTGATCTGGAAGTTTTCATAATTTTTGGAACTCATTTGGTATTTTTTCAGGATTTATCTACTTGAATTACTACATAGGAGGCCCGGGATTTGGCCATTTTGAAAACGAACTCCGAATCAAGATTTTCTTTCTCCAATATCTTCCAAATAATTTAAAAATGAGATTTGCAAAATTTCAAAATTTTTGGAGTCCATTTGCTATTTTTCCGGGATTTATCTTCTTGAATTACTACATAAGAGACCTGGGATTTGGCCATTTTGCAAACGAACTCGGAATCAAGATTTTCTTTTGCCAATCTCTTTCAAATGACTCAAGAATGAGATTTGCAAATTTTTAGAATTTTTGGAGTCCATTTGCTATTTTTCCCGAATTTTCCAATTTTGCCATTTTGCCTCTGAAACCTGGTTTTGCTCAAAACAAGTCCGATTTTCAGATTTTCTTCAAACTAAGCATGGGGCTATCCCTTTTTAATCATTCTTTAGTCTTACCAAGTCGGACCATTTCTGTAATTCTTCCCGATTTCAGCGAAATCCACCAAAAACCCTAATTCTCAGTTTTCTCTCGGATTGACTTTTCTTTCAGTTTTTCTTTCAAGTGGCTTCTCCATTACCCGTAGTCAGTGCTTATCTTTCATTTGGAACCTTCAATTTCAATCAATTCGATCGTTTAAGCACTTTTCCCCAAATTTCCTGGATTAGGATTTCTTTTCTATTGAATCTCCAAAACCCAACTTTCGAACTCCATATCTTTCGATGTAGACCTCGGATTATCAAAATTATTTCACTATTTTTCCAATTGAACTTCAAATCTTGATTTTGAAAGTGGGTTTACTTTTTCAGTAGTTGACTTTTCGGGGTTGACTTTTCGAGGTTGACTTTTTATGCTCTCCCTCTTAAACTAAGTCTCGGAGTACCACCTGCAGGATGAAAAAAAGTCTTTTTACATTCTGAAACATCAATTTAGGAAGAAAACATACCTGTTTTAGTGGTCCGGACAAAAGTAGGTGTCTACAATGCACTTGATGCATGCAACTGATCTCATAGGTTGAAAGTATAGAGATACTTGGGGATAACATATAGGTACTTGTTAGTTGAACAAGTTCACTGAACATGACACGCTATGAGAGTTCCATTTGGTATTTCACTAAAGTGTCTATGGTAAATACTCTCATGTGTCAATAGTGTAAATAATCCTGACTTATGACACTAGGTCATCTTGTATGTGAACTGTCATACTTAGATTTCATCACGAATGGGTCCCAATCACGAGGATGCTTAAAGTAAGGTGTTATTGGGTATGACATGAAGCATACGAAGATGAATGAGTGGTCTAGAGAGGATCATCACCCCAAGTGATTAAGGAGACATATCTCACATTTATCTGGCTTATATTAACTTATGGAAGTCCTTGGCCAAGGCAATACTTAAGGAGTTAATATAAAACTGCAGATCTAAAATAGAATGGGTTAAGAGTAGACACTGAACCATGCTCTTTTCTATCCCGAGATATCTGATGAAGGCATCGAATTACACAGACATTGTACACGAAAGGCTAGTCGAAGCTTGATGACTCTCTTGGCATTTGGGTGGTCATGATGCATTGTTAGATGCAGCTCATGATCTATAAATATAAATAGGAAATTCTTAATTGAATTTATTATATTTATTGCCAACATGTTGATGCAGCTCATGATCTATAAATATAAATAGGAAATTCTTAATTGAATTTATTATATTTATTGCCAACATGTTAAGGGCCTAATAGGTCACACACAAAAGGTGATTAATGAAATTAAAATGAGATTGGGCCAAATTAAATATTCATTAAGTGTTGTGGACTTAGCATGAATATTTAATAATATGTATAAGGGCTTTAGTGCAGTTAGTCAAATAGTTGGCATACACTAAACCTACTTATATATATGCTTTATGTTGTTGCCGCTGCCCCTTAAGCTGCTAACCTAGAATCGACGCCTCTTTCCCCTATGAGTAAGAATCGGCCAAACACCTATTGAGATAAGAGAATATGATTCTTTTATTTTCTTGAGGCTAATTAAGATAAAGGAGGAAGGTTTCTCACAACCTAGACTACTAGCATCGTCTTGGCAAACCATAATCTCAACCTTGTGAAGGCTTTCAGATCACCTGTGTCGATTACTGTTAAAGGTCGGACAATTGGACGACTTTGGTTTTCGACAAGCGAGCATTATGTACAAAAACAATAACAAGAACATCAAGAATCTGTGATGTGGTTTTGGCAATCTCCATTACACAGGTATGAGATTTTGATTGTTATCTGTTCTTGACAGCCTGATCGTTTTGAATTCATAGGCAGATCCTTGGAGGAATTCAGTTTCTCTATGTTTTATTTTATTCCGCTGCATTGTATATTTAACTATTGATTAAATTATACATTATCTTTGTTTGAGAATGAGCCGAATCCCAACAGATTCTTCTAACGTCCAAACTGTGGAATTTGTTCAGAATGGAGGAGATACAGTGGAAGCAGAAATCAAGACTGAATTGGCTCCAATGTGGGACAAAAATAACAAGTTTTTTCAAGCAACTGCCTGAATTAGGAAGAGACACAACAATGAGGAGAAGTTGTTGCATAATGGGCATGTGGTAACCGAAATACAAGATCTTCGGCAGGTAGTGTATGACCATTTCCATACTCATTTTAGTTCAAGTACATCAGATGTGAAAATCACTATGCCCGGATGCGTTTTCAAAATGCTATCATCAGAGAATCAGGAGTTTTTAGAGAACACATTGGCAGAGAAAGAAGTATGGCGGCTGTGCAAAATTGTGGTAGTTTGATGGCGCCAGGGCCGGACGGGTTTAATATGGGTTTCATTAAGAAGAAATGGGAACTGCTGAAATGAGACATTTAATTTTTTTTTTTTTTGAGTTTTGGAGGTCAGGTTTCATGCCAAGATGTGTAAAATCATCCTTTATTGCTTTAATCCCCAAATTACAGTCTGATTTTAGGACTACATGTTTACTGGGATGCTTGTACAAAATAGTCTAAAAACTTTTGGCAAATAGATTGAGATGGTAATGGCATAAGTTATTGGGGAGTCTTTCATCATTGGACGTCAGATTCTAGACAGTGTACTAATAGCAAATGAAACTGTAGATTGGGTGAGAAAAGAGAAGCAAAAAGCTTGTGTACTACAGCTCGACTTCGCCAAAGCATATGATTGTCTACAGTGGGATTTTCTTGATTATGTCATGGGAAGGATGGGTTTTGGTGATAAATGGAGAAAATGGGTGAAGGGATGCATTCAAGCAGTGCCACTGTCTGTTTTGGTCAATGGCTCGCCTACGACACAGTTTGAGATGAAGAGGGCATTGAGGCAGGGATGTCCATTATCCCCTTTCCTCTTTAATATAGTGGTCGAGAGTCTCAGTGTGCTTTTGAGAAAGACGAATGATTTGAATCTGTTCAAAGGACCAGTAGTTGGCCATCAAGGTATCGAAATCACACACCTTCAGTTTGCTGATGATACTATGATCTTTTGTTAAGTAGTGGGTTCATCATTGAGAAATGTAAAGCAGACGCTCAGATGCTTATAATTAATGTTGGGATTAAAAATTAATTTCATGAAAAGTTGCATGGTAGCATCAATGTATACCCGGAGGACTTAAAGGAGTGGGGAGATATGTTGGCTTGCAGAACAATGGATTGGCCTCTAAAGTTTTGGGATTACCGTTGGGGGTTGACACTAGAAACACCACTATTTGGGAACCAGTGATCAAAAAAATTGAGTCCAGGTTGGGCCATTGGAAGAAGAGATATCTATCAACTGGTGGAAGGTTAACATTGATTAAGTCAATAATGGCCAGCATGCCATTGTATTTTATGTCTCTGTTTAAAGCGCTGTTAACAATGGTTAAGCAGATTGAAAAACTACAGAGAGATTTCTTTTGGGATGAGAATAATGAAAAGCATAGATTGCATCTTGTAAGTTGGCTGTAGTATGTCGAAGGGTCAGTAATGGAGATTTAGGCATAATACCGGTGGAGATCCAAAACAGAACTCTATTGACCAAATGGATTTTTCGGTTCTTTGAAGAGCATGAGAGCAGCTGGAAGAGGATCATTTGTGCCAAATACGGAATGGAGGGTAGAGAACTTATTCCAAAATGTCAGCATCGCGCTAATTCTTCTATGTTATGGAAAGGTATTACCAATTCTCTTCGAGAGGGGGAGAAATTCCATAATAATATAGGTCTATTGCAGGAGAATGGCAGATCAATTTTGTTTTAGGATGACAGATGGTTAAATGGGGTGATTTTGGAAGAGGAGTTCCCAAGAATATATGCATTATCGGTGGTAAAAAATCAGTGGTCAATAAGTTCAGGTGGTGGGATGGTGACTAATGGAAATGGAGAATCACTTTGTGCAGAGATATTTTTGATTGGGAGATTACTCAATGGCAGAGATTACAAGACAAACTTAGGGATGTTCAATTGGATGAAAGTAGGATGGACAGACTTATTTGGAAACCTGCTTGTGATGGTCAATACAAAACGAAGATGTTTAGACAAGCAATTGAAGATAATGAGCCAAGAAGAGGATATATTAACCTTCATAAATGGCGTGGCCTAATTTCGCCTAAAGTTGAAATCATTTTATGAGTCCTTTTTTCAAGAAAGACTGCCTATTAATATGCATTTGTTCAAATGCAAAATTGTAACTGTTGAAAACCTAAATTGTCCTATACAAAGTAGATTTGGAAAGTTTTGATCATTTGTTTGTGTGGCGTAGGTGTGTATGGATGATTTGAATGTTAGTCTGTGCGTGGTGGAGGATGAGTGTAGTGCATCCAAAATCAATCAAGGATTGGTTTTTACAATGGATGGGGTTAATGCCTAGTACAGCAAATGAGGAGGTATGGTTTATGCTATTTGCAGATATCTCGTGGACTATTTGGCTGTGGCGCAATGGTGTAGTGTTCAATGAAAAGATGCTAGACATCAACGCCTTGATTTTCATGATTAAAAGCAGATTAGCTTGGTGGTGCTGGGCAAAATGGCTATCTAATTTTTCGTCAGTGGCTGATTTTATTCACAATCCTATAATAATCCCTAGAAAGAAGGAAAATCCAAATGCTCTTTACAGTGGACGACACCTACTACTCATTGGTGGAAGTTTAATGTGAATGCTTTTGTTGTTGGGAAACCAGGGCCAGTAGGAATTTGAGGGGTACTGAGGAATGATAGAGGAATAGTCTTGGCTATGTTCTCTAAGTCTGTGGGGGTGATGGATCCCAATGAGACAGAAATGAGAGCGATAAAGGAAGCTTTTGAGATAATTCAATCAATGCAACTATCATCCATCAATTTGGAAGTTGTAAGTGATTCAACGACGGCTGTTGCATGGTGTAACTCTAAGATACGACTATGGTAGTTAAATTCGGTTTTCCTGGTGATTGATAGGATAATGAAAAAATTGCAAGGTTGTAGGGTGGCACACATGGGTCCGTCTGCAAATTCTTTTGCGGACGCTCTTGCTAGACAAGGAATTGGTAGAGAGACTAATTTCATAGCATGGATTGAGGAATAATAGTCTCCAGGAGTTATGGGAATATGGAGGGAAGGACAACTATGAAGTTTTTAATCTGACGGTTTGTTTAATTTTGCAGGAACAAGCGTACTTCGGGAAGTTAACTCTTTATAATAATGGACCAAGTGCTTTTCTAAGTGGAACAAGGGAGCTTGCAAGATTTTTGCAGGTGGGGTAATATGATCCTTAGGCATTTTTTTCCAGAAAAATATGTACTTTGGGGATGGTAGGGGCCAAGCACATTTTTTGCTTGATGGTTAGAACAATGTTAGGTTTTCTTCTTGCCGTGCACTTGGTCATTGCTTTTATTTTCCTTTAGAAAGGGATGTTTTCGATTGTCAATGACATTTTTGTTTCCCAGGGGTCAAGTTGATCGTTGTTGTGCATCTATCTAGCACATATATGTTCAGACTTATCTTACAGTTTCAGGTTGTGTTCATAACATTCAGCAGTTTCGGATAAAGCAGATAGCAAACAGGCCACCGCAGCGCAAAGCAACCGTCGCAGCTATAAACCAGATAGTGAGTTGGCGCTGCGGTGTTTCGTTTCTCTTCTTCTGCATTTCTACAAGGGGTATCTTTCACTGAACAGTCTTTGGTTACGGATACAGGTGACACAAGGAAGCATTAGTTTCATACCTTCCTAAAAATACTTGAAGACAGTTTGATATTGTGGTTTAGGCGGTTTTATTCTATAAGGGTTCATTCATTTTCTTTTTGTAAGGGTCAATAAGGGCAGAGCACTGTGCTTGAAGGGTAGACTTGTGTTTTAGGGTAATTCAAACTTTTACCACTTTATTTATTTTTTAATAAAATGGCACTGCTGTTTTAAAAAAATATATTCTAATTAAACAAAAAACCTTAAGTTTAAAGTCAATTTATTCTAAATAATGTACTTTTATACCCAAATAATCCTCCAAATCTTGATTTATGGCAAATATAATTTGTCAAAATTTGATGGTTCAAATTTTCAAATTGAGCAACCACATCCGTTTAGGGATAGCTTTAATATAATGATGATGATGATATCGATTGATTGATATTTTAAAAGGATAGTTTGTTTCATTAGGATAATTGGTATTTGTTTTACGTTTAGTTAGACATATAATATAGTAAAATTTTATCATGTGCTAATTCAAGATAATAAGTTCTATGTTAGCAAATCTTTTTATATTAAAAAATAATTAAAAATGATGGTTTGTAATTTTATCTTTATCAACTGTTCTAATCCGGATGAAAGAGAAATATTGTTTGTTGTTATCAATTATCACGTGCTAATTCAGAAAACAATTTTAAATTTGAATTTTAAGATTTAATAAGTCGATAAAATATAGTTTTTTTTTTTTTTATACTTATCCTATGTCATTAGAAGGAGATGTCCACATAGGCGTCCATGTCAACAAAAACTTACCAAATAAACATATACCATGTAATATTACATAATATGATATACATAATATTATAATAATAGGAATATTCTCCATTTCTTCTCTTTCACTTTCGATTATACATCTAGTTGGATTTTAGGTTTATTTGGATGGTAATGAGATTTGCATCAGTGAATTAAAACACTGGTGGGGTGAGATCATTTACTATAACATTGGGATTGGTTATTATAATGGTGAGAATTAGTGGTGAGACATGTGTTGAATAGAAAGAAAAAAAATAGCAGTGATGATGAAGTAAATTATAGTAAAAAAATGACTATTAAGGATATTAGATTAAAGTTTATATATAATGGAAATTTTAAATTATTTAACATTCATTAAGGTAATAAATAATCAATAATTAATAAAAAAAAATTTCTATGTCAAATAATAGTTTTGTTAATAAATAATTGAAAAGTAATAAAAATGACAGTAATATATTAAATAATTTTTTTTATAAAAATTTATAATAATATATTTAGAAACTTAGCAAAGTAATATTCAATTATTTTTTATATTTATTTATATGATAAATTTTATATCAAAATAATAATAATTTATT
Organism: Fremontodendron californicum; assembly: GCA_030761205.1. Lineage (NCBI taxonomy): Eukaryota > Viridiplantae > Streptophyta > Magnoliopsida > Malvales > Malvaceae > Fremontodendron > Fremontodendron californicum. The sequence goes on from JAULJL010000028.1 coordinate 6,238,050, forward strand.
AAAAAGATAATAATACATTTACTCATATAAGAAAATAACTAATGTTTATTTTCTTTATTATTTATGTAGTTATCTATTTTAATTAACTCATATTAATTACAAAGATATTTATTTTTGTTCATGTGGAGACCCGCACCCAACCTGCGAGGTATTGTCCGTTTTGCCTCGAAAGTCTCACGGTTTTGTCTTACAAAAAGTGTCTCACAAGTATGGGTTTAAGTCTCTACATATATATCATAGTAGATACTTAGAGTTTTCAAATGTGGGATTTGGTTGTTACAAACTTTCCCCGTTAAAGATTGAAGTCCCTGTCAAGTCCAACACAGAACAGACAGAACCAGGATCACACCAGGCGTTGAGATTCTAGAGGTGGCTCCCACCGTGTAGCACTTAGTTCATTTAGGATTCTAGAGGTGGCTCCCATGGTGTAGAACATAGCTCCCATACTTCGACTGGTGATTGCTCTGATACCGTTTGTGGAGACCCGTATCCAACCTGCGAGGTATTGTCCGTTTTGACCCGAAAGTCTCACGATTTTGTCTCACAAAAAGTGTCTCACAATTATGGGTTTAATTCTCTACATATATATCATATTTGATACCATTTGTGGAGACCTACACCCAACCTGCGAGGTATTGTCTGCTTTGACCTGAAAGTCTCATGGTTTTGCCTCACAAGTATAGGTTTAAGTCTTTACATACTTACCAGAGTTGATCCTCAGTGTATCCCAATGTGGGATTGGGGTGTTACAAACTTCCCCCGTTAAAGCTTGACGTTCTTGTGAAGCCCAACACAAAACAGATAGAACCAGGATCACACCAGGCGTTGAGATTCTAGAGGTGGCTCCAATCATGTAGCAATTAACTCTCTTAGGATTTTAGAGGTGGCTCCCACGATTTAGCATTTACCTTCCATATTTCGTTGGTGATTGCTCTGATACTATTTATGGAGATCCGCACCCAACCTGTGAGGTATTGTCCGTTTTGACTCGAAAGTCTCACGGTTTTATCCCACAAAATGCACCTCACAAGTATGGGTTTAAATCTTTACATATATATCATAGCAGATCCTCATAGTTTTCCAATGTATGATTGGGGTGTTTCTAAATCTGTCACGCCAAACCAAGGCATAACAGATGTCGTACGTCTACAAGATATAATCTCGCAAACATGCAAGACGACAAACTGACTTACTGAAATTCAAAGAAGTCAAATCTTTAAAATAAAAAGTATGAAATCACAATGTTTATAAAATATTTATAAATTGTGTACTTGAAACAAGGTTCCGAAATATAGTTAAATAAATTCATAAAAAATTAAATAAAAAATTAAAATATTAAATAATATATCTAAAAATAGTCTCGAAGATCTAAGTATTGGAAAGACCCTGAAAATCCTAAAAACATGCACTAAAATCTGAAACGTCACTCTCCGAAATTCTCGCGTGCATGACCAAATTCAGAATCTATAAAATGTTAAAGAAGAGAGTGAGTACAACTACTCAGCAAGCATCCAACATTCTTTAAGCTGGATTAAGTAAGCCCAAAACATTTAGGCCAAAATAAATAATTTAATTTAATAATGCAAAATTCCGGGTAATCGTATATTTGTATATTTCAAAATAATATATCATAATAGAAATAAACAAAAGCATAAATTTTATTTTTCAAAATCTATCTCCCTTTACAAGCTATGGCCACCCTTAACCCCGGTGACAAAGATCAAAAGTCATAACAAAGACCACAATTAACCCTAGCACCCTAGCGACATGGGTCAAAATATATCGAAAGCAACCAATGGCTGCGCGAATCTAATATCATAAAAATCACCATTTTAAACCGGTGGCATGGTTAAAACAGGTTTCTAATCACAAAGTACATGTCGACATGGTCAACAATTAACCCCTCTTAGCAAGGTCAGAACATAGCGTAAAAGGAGAGCATTCAAAACATGAAAAAAATTAGATTACCCATAATGTACCATAATTATATTTTCTTTATAAGAAACAAAGCACACTTTATAAAAAAATAGATTTCATAAGCATATTTCTTCCACATAAATCATGTAGTAAAATTAAAGTCATTTGATATTTTAATTATAATTTATTGGAAATTTTATTTATTATTTATTTTATATTTGATATATTTATTTAGTATTTGATATTTGATTATTATTTATTTATTTGATATTTGATTATTATTTTATTTGATATTTGATTATTATTTTGATTATTATATATTATTTAGTTACTTAGTATTTGACATTTGATGTTTGATATGTTTGTAGCGATTTTACTTTTGATTCTAATCTTAATTAATTCTTATTTGTTTTTTTAATTTTGTGTAAATTATTATAGATTTTTATTTATCTTTTTCTTGTTTAGACTATTTATTTCTTACTTATTTTTGTTTATCTCTTGATAGGGTAATTGAAATTTAATTAGGTTGATTTCATTTGTAGATTTTTACTAATTGATTTTTAATGATTTATGCTTATTTAAGATAAAATACTTAGGTAAATTTTAGGATGAATTAAGACCATTTAGATAAGATCAATTTAGGATAATATGTGATTAATATGGTATTATCTCTAGATAGGCGTTGTGAGGGTGTTAATCCTCACACGTAACTGAACTCCCGAACCTAGTTTTGATAAGTAAACCGGAACCTATTCTTTTTAAGGTGCCTTAGTCGAGCTTAGGATTACTTTAAAGAGGATTGATTCGTATAGGTGACTAATCACACCTAGTAAGATGATTAGTGGCGACTCCATAAATTGTGTCTAGCATGCTGAATTCGTATTTGGCACGTTATGACAGTTTGGCGACTCCATTGAGGATGTTAGAGAGTCGAGCCATAGGTTAGTCACATGTTATCTTTGGTCTTGAATTTTGGTCTTTCTTTTTTTTTTTTGGTAATTGTTTTATTGGATTTCTAGCGTTCTTTAACTTTTTTATATTTTTTTATTTTTGCAGGTAATTTTTGTGAGTCAAGGTTTGTTTCTAACGTTTTTAACTTCTTCTTTTTTGTTTATTATTTTGCAGGTATTTTTGTGAGTCAAAGTTTGCATTGTTCCTTTGCACACACTACACTAGCATGAGCATAAGCCCTATACTCGAGCTCGTCCTGGGGGTAAAGTAACTACGCCTTCCTGGGGTAATAACCTCCGTATGGGCTAGCGAAACACTCTTAGAGTGTAAAGTATCTATGCTTTCGTGAGGTAATAACCTCCGTATGGGGCTAGTTAAATACTCTCATCCAAATTGAACCTTTTCCAAGGAACCTATAATGGATGAGGATTGGGGTGTCTTTCTCATCCTCCATGGATGAAGTTAAGGAGCAATTTGGAAATCTTTAGATGGCCAAATATCCTAAGCCCAGCATATAGATAACATTTAAGAGGCCAACTTTAGGATAGATCCATATCAACCTTGTATAGAGAATTACCCGAAATAGAACACATGAAGGAATGTCCTTGTATTTTTATTCATTTTACATTTTCTTGTTAAAATTGTTGTGAATATCACTTGTGTTTTTCTTTGACGTAATTTGTACTTAATTTTCTTGTGTCAATCTTTGTAAAATCATTGTGTATTTCATAACTTCATCATTTAGATATTTTCATCATGTAATTTTTTCATAATGCTCATGCATTACCATGTACATTTTTAACAATGCTCATGCATTTATCATGTACATTTTTTTATTAATGCTCTTGCATTCACCATGTAATTTTTTTTCATAATGCTCATGCATTTATCATGTACATTTTTAACAATGCTCATGCATTTACAATGTACATTTTTTAAATGCTCATGAATTTATCATGTACATTTTTCATAATGCTCATGCATTTATTATGTACATTTTTAATAATGCTCATCTATTCATTGTGTACATTTTAATAATGCTCAAGCATTCACCATTTACATTTTTCATAATGCTCAAGCATTCATCAGGGATATTTTTCATAATACTAGTATTAAACTCTTTGAATATTTTAGGGATTGTCATTTGAACTCTTTCATTTACATCTTTGAAAAATTTATTTGTTCACCCCAAATTTATGCATACATTTTTCATAATTGCTCATGCATTCATCATGAATATATCTATGTGCAAATAATGAATACATACTTCATTCATTCAAAATGCTCATGCACTCATCATATAAAAAATCAGGGATATTTTTCATAATACTAGTATTAAACTCTGTGAATAATTTTGGGATTATCATTTGAACTCTTTCATTTACATCTTTGAAAAACTTATTTGCTCACCCAAAATTAATGCATACATTTTTCATAATTGGTCATGCATTCATCATGAATATATCCGTGTAAATAATGCATACATACTTCATTCATTCATAATGGTCATGCATTCATCATGTAAAAAAGGAAAATACAGGCGACCGAAGGAGAAAATTGAAGATCTCATCAATAACGACACTATAACTTTGGAGGTTTTGGAACAATGGAAATCTGAAGTTTGAAGATGTGAAATGTCACTCGAATATTCAATCTGGATAATTCCAAATTTCTGATGTTTTCATTTTTTATAGGCATGACACTTTAAACATTGATTAGGTGTTTAAAAATTTTGTTTCCTTTCATTTTATTGAAAATTGTATATGTTTGCACGACTTATTCTTGAATGGAAAATGTCTTAGATCTTAAAGAAATTGGTGATTATTGTCAAGAATGAACTCTACAACCCATTCCCATGTCCAGCTGCAAATCAGACCACTTAAAAGTTTGATTCCTTTGATGGCATAGGTTTGAAATTTCATGAACTTTCCTTTTAAGTTGACCGTGAAATGAAGGTCAATGATTTTTGTCTAAACAATGAGCAATGAAACGAACATTTGATTTGCAATACATTTTTTTTAAATAAATGCATGAGGCACCCTTTTTAAAGAATCTTGATAAGTGTTAAGGCTATCTAGAGTTTCAAACACACCACCCTTTAGTAGGGCAGTAAATGAACCGAGCTTGAACGAACAGGCCTCTATTCGTGTTCGTTTATTTATTTTTGAGTTGTGTTTGGTTCGTGTTCATTAAGGATTTTAAAATTGTGTTCAAGCTCTGTTCGTTTAAAATTGAGGGTGTTCGTGTTCGTTCATTTAATGTTCACGAACAAGTTCATTTAAATTAAATGAACATATTCGTGAACATTAAATGAACATGTTCATGAACATATAATTGAACATGTTCGGGAACAATTAAAAATATGTTCATGAACAATAAACAAACAAATCTAAATAATTTTAACAAACAAACAAATAAATAAAAAATAAGTCAATTTTAAATTATTATTAAATATAAAATAATAAATTAAATTAAATTAAATTAAATTTATTATTAAATTGAAGTTATTAAATAATATTAATTATATTATAAGTAAATAAAATACAAATAATATTATTATTATCGAACAATAAACGAACATAAACAAGCTTTAAACAAACTAATAAACGAGCTTTAAACGAACTATAAACTAGCTTGTTCGTGAACATAAACGAACCTAACACACATCTATTTGAACTCGATTCGTTTAATAAACGAACATTAAAATTATGTTCATAATCTTTTATTTAGCTTAATAAATGAACATAAACGAACAAAAACTGAACTGTTCACGAACGGTTCATCGAACGCTCTGTTCGTTTACAGCCCTACCCTTAAGTTCCTTCATCATGGCCTAACTTTTCTTTTCCTGGAAGTTGTCCTTTACTCACACATTCGGGCAAAATTACCTTACAAGCCATATTTTCCCTTTGAATGCCCTGATTTGAAAAACATATATTTTCACTCAAAGTTATCCTTTGCCCACATCTTGGGGCAAGAATACTAAGAAGCCAAATTAGCCAATGTTTCTAATATCCTTGCACACCGTTCCGACTTGTGCAAACTTTGTTTTGGGATTGGTTGAAATTGAACGAAAAGCCTGAGTTAAGCTCTGAGTAGTAAGGTTGTTAGATTGGGCCTTCACTTAAAATGGCATATTGAGATGATGAATTTTGGACATGAGTTGCAGCAAAAAAAAAAAAGATTGTGATTTCATGCGTATGAGATATTCAAATAATTTTTGAGATTCTGATTACCTACCTCACCTGAGGATTGCTTTTCAATATAAGTATTCATACTCGAAATGAGAAATGGCCATCTTTTATATTCATTTCACAAAATGAGAAATGATCCTTTGCTACCCTTTTGAGTCTATTAAATTGTGTTTTGAATGAACCTTAACCAAGGATCACCCTTCATACCGGGGGGCAAGTATGGAAATTATCTTTCTGAAGAAACATGAATGATTGGGTCATATTTACACGCCATGAAAAGGATGCCTTGTGACATGAGGCAAATGTTAAAATGGACTGAGTTTCAAAGTTTTGAACTCACTTCTCGATAGAAAAAGAAGTGAAAAAAGAGAAAAAGAAGAAAAACAAATGATGAAAAGAAAATGTGAAATATTGTGAGAAGTTGATGAGATGAAATCCTCCTGGAAAGAAATGATCATTGGCTTGATTACCTTGAAAATGAAAAGAAAGGTATGAAATGATGAAAATCCTTATGGAAAAGAAATGATCCTTGGCTTGATTACCTTGAAAATAAAAAGAAAGGTATGAAATGATGAAAATCCTTATGGAAAAGAAATGAACCTTGGTTTGATTACCTTTAAACACGTTTTTGGGCCTGATTATTCGTTCTTTCATAACCCCAAACCCTAGCCTATGTTATAAGCTTTAAAAGTCCATTTTGATCAAGTGTGAATATTCAACTTGAAAAGTTTTCCTCAGGCTTCATTCAATCTCTTTGAATGATCATTTTGCTATTTTGAATTCTCAAGTGCATGGTAGAACAACCAGCAAAAAAAAGTGAAAAAAAAAATAGAATGAAAGAAACTTTAAGGTGAAAACTGAAAAATGGGCAGTCTAGAGCAAAAATTGAAAATATGAAAGCAACTCTGCATGACTGTGCCAAGGCCCAACAAGAAGTACAAGAGAAATAATGTTTTGAACCCACCAGGGGACACTGAACACTCTTGATCGAGAAACTTAAGAAGGTCAACATTGCTTGGATGACTTGGCCCAAAATTGAAAATCCTTTTTCCTTTATTGTCCAAATTTTGAACCCATCATAGATAGTCTTGACATTTTTTGAATTGCTACATATCAAGAAACTAAGAAAGAGTGCCAAAATGGATTGTGTTTTCAAAATAAAACCTGATTGTTGAAGGAAATTCATTGTAAGTTTAGATGAAGAAACATTGATTTTTCCCTTATGTGATAAAACCTCTCTTGATGACCAAAACCTTGACAAATTGAAATACCCAATTCACTTGAATGAGCCAAAATGTGATTCACCTTGTCCGTTCTTGGAAGTAATCATCAGTTCTTGTAAGAGATCCAAAGTTGAATTTTTTGTTTAGAAAATGGAAATTTGATTTTTAAACATGGAAAACAGTGATGTGGGGCAATTTACCGTTGCCACTTGATTTGGGGGGCATGATTGAAAAATGATTTTTGGGCATATTCTTTCTTTTCAAAGAATTTTAAAAAATTGGAACATGAAAACATTCAGGTTTGGAATGATGTATATTTGAGTTTTGGGACCAGTATGACAAGAGTGACATTTCTTGGGGCAATAAGAATTATGAGAAAGACTTTGGGTTTTCATTTCCATGATGAGAGAAATGGTTTTCAAGAATGGGATATGTTGCATCAGTGAATGGTCAAAAGAAGAATGAGATGATAACAATGAAAAGCCTGGGAATATGAGTGTTTAAAACCTTGAAGTTGAGAGATGTTTTTGAGAAAGAAAGCTTTGATCAATTGATGAAATTGATGAAGGTCCATCCATTTCTAAATCTAGCGTTTGGAAGCTGAAAAAGGATGACACAATGAGCTTGGGTATCCTTTTGTCATAATGAAAGATTCATGATAATATTTTGCATTCTATCACATGACATTCATTTCATACATTGCATTTCATGACATTCATTACATTTTGTTGTATACATGGCATTCAATGCATGCATTCAATATATAATAGAGAAAAAGATTTTGAATTTTGAAGGATAGTTCAATAAGGGGATAAGAATTTCTCTTGGAATTTTAAACCTTGATTAAGAAAAAACTTTTGATAAGATCTTAAGCCTCGCTTGAGGAAAACCTTTTCAAATGAGATGATAAGCTTCAGTTGAGAAAAATAATTTCAAAATGGATTCGAACCTAGTTTGAGATGAGAATCTTAGTTTTAGTGAGAATCCTTAATTTTAGTGAGAATCCTTAGTTTAGTGAGAATCCTTAATTTAGTGAGAATCCTTAGTTAAGTATGAATCCCTTAGTTTTAGTTTTAGCAAGAATTTTTAGTTTTGTGTGCGAATCCCTTAGTTTTCTGTGAATCCTTAGTTATGGGTGCGACTTCCTTTGTTTCAGTGAGAATCCTTAGTTTTTGGTGCGAATCTCGAGAATTCTTAGTTTTGGGTGCGAATCCTGAGGATTCTTATTTTGGATGCGAATCTCTTAATTTTGATGCGAATCCTTTAGTTTGAGTGAGAATCCCTTATTTAGGTGAGAAATCTCGTATTTTGGCAAGAATCCTATTTTCAAGTTGTGAATCCTTTATTCTGTGAATCCTTTGTTTAAGTTATTTTCAAGTTGTGAATCCTTTATTTTGTAAATCCTTTGTTTAAGTTATTTTCAAGTTGTGAATCCTTTATTTTCAAGTTCTATTCAAAGTTGTGAATCCTTTGTTTTCAAGGTAAGTTGTGAATATATTGTAAATGTATAAGTTTGTTTTTTATTTTTTTTAAGTGAAAGATTTCAAAGTTTGTGTGTTTTTTAGAGATTGGGTCTGAATAAAGGGAAGTCTTTAGGATGAAGTTAATTTGGAAGAAACGAAGAGGCAATCGGATTTTAATTCAACAATTGGAAATCCCAATAGAAGATTAGGAGATGAATAATGAGCTTGAGAATCCTTGTTACCACGATTGGATACACATGATGTGAATTAATTGGAACATTTGTCATTCATTGCATTTCATTGCATTCATGACATTTATATTTCGTGCACTGCATGATGTCATTCATAGCATGCATTTAGCATATGAGAAAGATTTTGAATTTTAAAGTCAAATTTTTCTCAAAGTGAAATTTTTGAGCCTCGGTTGAGGAAAGATTTTCCAAAAGTAATTTTGTATGAAAAAATCTTTTAAGGTGAAATCTTTGAGTCTCGATTGGAGAAACTTTTTAAGGTAAGACTTTTTAATTTCGGTTGAGGATATTTTAATGATAAAATTTTTAATCTCGTTTGAAAATTTTTGCAAAGATAAACTTTTTCAAAAATTATATGAGATTCTCTTGCAGAATAATTTTAAAATGGATGAGATTTCAAAGCCTCTCACGATGATGTTTTTAAACCTCTCTTGAGGAGTATTTTTAAGATGAATGAGATTTCTAAATCTCTCATGAGGATGTTCGTTTTCAAAGCCTCTCATGAGGATGTTCGTTTTCAAGTCTTCTCATGAGGATGTTTCATTTTCAAATCCTCTCACGAGGATGTCGTTAAGTCTCTCACGAGGATGTTTTTGAAGCCTCTCTCGAGGAATATTTTTGATGAGTCTCTCTCGAGGATTATTTTCGTTAAGCCTTTCTCGAGGAATATTTTTTGATAAGCCTCTTTCGAGGATAATTTTCGTTAAGCCTCTCTCGAGGAATATTTTTGATGAGTCTCTCTCAAGGAATATTTTTATTGAGCTTCTCTTGAGAATATTTTTGCTAAAATCTTTCCTTAGAATTATTTTAATCGAGCCTCTCTTGAGTATCATTTTCTCGTTTTAAAGTCTATGCCTCGTTTAGAAGAGCATTTTTGTTTGGATATTTTTTAAAATTTTATAAGAATGATGTTTTATTTGTCTTGATTGACTTGAGTAACTATGAGGTGTCTACGTCTTTGCACGGTTCCTGTTTCACAGCGAATGAGTAAAGAGGGACAACTGTATACACCCGTTTTTGTCCGGCTATTTATCAGGGATGGTTTCGAATTAAATGATATTTAATTTAAATTAATTTCTTAATGGGATTTTAATTTGAATTAAATGTATTTTTAATTTGAACTTATTGTTAAATTTGATTTTTCTTATTAAATTTCGACTGGACTGCTTTAAATTGGGCTTAAAAATTTGGTATTTTAACTCTACAATTTTTAATTGAATTTTAAAGCCCAATATTGCTTTTGGACTTAAGGACAAGTTGGGCCTTAATTGATTTATGGTTTTTGGGCCTAAAGTTCATTATACCGGCCAACCCACATTTTTTTTTTTTTTTTTTGTAGTTGTTTCATTTTTTTTTACTTTCTATTTATTATTATTATATTATGTTTTATATTTTTCGGAAAATTAAAAGAAAAAAAGCAACAAAAAGGAAATGCAGAAATTGAATTCGAAACCAAATCTAATTGAGTTTTTGCTGGGATTAACTTCAAATCGAAAAGGATTTTTGAATTAATATCCGATCACAACACAGAGATTCAAGTCTACATGACTTAAAACTCTCTAACAAATTTTTTTGATCTAAACAACACCTGAATCACAATCTAGGGGCACCTCGGATGTCAATAAACAACAACATAGCAAATCAGAAAAGGAAAACGGGGAAACCACAATCACAAACACAATTACAAAGAGACAACCCGAGTTACAAAGTACAGAAAATCAAAGGAAAAAACTTGGGTCTCGGGTAGAAAATGGTTTTTGGAGGGTTTGATTCGAATTTGGGGATTGTAGGTTTCAATGGTTATTTTGAAAATATGAACGGTGAAAGCCTACGAGAGGATTAGAGGGAGGTCCGGTTTAAATTTAGTGTCCATCCAACGGTGGAAGATGGTGGATCGAGGGGTTAGAGGTCACGATTTTAGACTTAGATCTAGGGCTCTTGGGTTTGATTTTGGGAAATCTAACTTGATTTTGAAGTTTATGAGGTAGAGAGGAAGATTTGGGACAGACCGCGGAGGTTTCTGGGCTAATAGACGGCGGCGTACAACGATGTATGACGGTTGGATTCTGGGATATTTGAAGCTGGCGGTGGTGTTCTTGAGAAGGGAGGGAGAATTTAAAGGAAATGAAATTTTTTTTTTTTTTAAGAGAAGATAAAACTGGTTTTAAAAAAAAAAAAAAAAAATTTAAGCCAACATTCGGGTCGGGTCGCAGGGTCCGAATGTTGCTGGTTGGCTTTTCTTTTTTATGGTTATTTTCTGTTTTGTTTTTATTTTTTTATTTTAGTATGATTTGTTATTATTTGCTTAAGTTAAGTTTATTGTTAATTTTTATTTATAAATATTTGACTAATTTTATTTTATTTTATTATTGCAGGTATATATTTATGATTAATTTTTTATTTGTTTGGATTTTGTATTGATTATTTATTTATTACTTATTTTTAGTTAATTTTAATTGATTTGAATTGATTAAGATGGTTTAAATTATTTCTTTTAAAGCTTTTTGCTTTCTATTTCTTTTAAATCCGTTTGGTTTTTTTTTTTTTTTTCTTTTAAATCCGTTTTTTTTTTTATGCTTTTTAAATCTGTTGGTATTTTTTAGTTTTTCAAATCTGGTCGTTCATTCTTTCATTCTTTTAAATCTGTTTATTTTTATTTATTTTTTTTTAAATTCGTTTTATTATTCTTTTAATTAATTTTTAAAAATGTATGTTTCTTTTAATTTGTTTTTATTATTTATTTATTATCTGATTATTATTATTTTGATTATTATTTATTTGATATTTGATATTTTTATTATTATTTATTTGATATTTTATTTATTTATTATTTATTATTTATTTGATATTTGATTATTATTTTATTTGATATTTGATTATTATTTATTTGATATTTGATTATTTATTTATTTGGTATTTGATGTTTGATTATTATTTATTTATTTGATATTTGATTATTATTTTATTTGATATTTGATCATTATATATCATTTAGTTACTTGATATTTGACATTTGATGTTTGATATGTTTGTAGTGTTAGTTATTAATTTTACTTTTGATTCTAATCTTAATTAATTCTTATTTTCTTTTTTAATTTTGTGTAAATTATTATAGATTTTTATTTATCTATTTCTTGTTTAGATTATTTATTTCTTATTTATTTTTGTTTATCTCATGATAGGGTAATTGAAATTTAATTAGGTCGATTTTATTTGTAGATATTTACTAATTGATTTTTAATGATTTATGTTTATTTAAGATAAAATACTTAGGTAAATTTTAGGATGAATTAAGATAATTTAGATAAGACCAATTTAGGATACTATGTGATTAATATGATACTATCTCTAGATAGACGTTGTGAAAGTGCTAATCCTTATTCACACGTAACCGAACTCCCGAACCTAGTTCTGATAAATAGACCAAAACCTATTATTTTTAAGGTGCCTTAGTCGAGCTTATGATTATTTTAAAGAGATAAATTCGTATAGATGACTAGTAAGATGATTAGTGACAACTACATAATTTATGTCTAGCACGACACTCACAATAAAGAAAACTCCACCTCCTAAATAATATAACGAAAAGATAAGCAACAATTTGAGAATAATCCTAAAGATTAAAATAATAATAGGTGATCAAGCTAATCCTAAGGCCTCGTTTAGCATTGCTTCTGGTACAGTTTTTAAGGTCAAAAGCTGCTTTTCACCGCAAACGCAATGCTAAACAGATAAAAAATTTGACTTCTGCTGTTGAAACCATGGTTTGAAAAGCCAAATCAAAAAGCCAAAAAATATAGCTTTTGAGCTTTAAAAGCTGGCTTTTGGATAAAATGACTTTATTATTCTCACATCTCTACACTTTTATTATTTTAAACATATCTTTTTTTGACATTTCAATTTCCTACAACACTTTTTCACACCAATGCTAAACACTTAAAAAAATTTAAACCACACTTTTTCACCACACTTTATAAACACACTTTTTCCAACTCGAGCTTTTTACAACCCAAACTTTTTCCAACAGCAATGCTAAACTAGCCCTAAGATAAACTTGTTCTTAGTCTCCTGCACGTTCTAGCTAGCTTCCATAAGAAGTTAAATTATGAACTTATCTTTTAAATATAATCTTTTAACTTAAAATGCATAGGTACTAGTTATTGTGTTAATTAATTTCCTTTTTATACTAGCTAGTTACAAATAATAATAATAATAATAATAATTAAAGAAAATTTAAATACTTACTATAGTTTTAGAGCATATTAACTATGCATGTAATTATCATAAAAAAAAGTATGCATGTAATTTTTTTTTCTATGACTCTTTTAATTAATAATCTATTAATTATACTCAAGTTCTTTTTCTTTTTATGTTAAGACTTTTGGTTTATATTCTATCATTAATGTCTTATAATAATATACTATGAATTATATTATTTAACATGAAAATTTTTATTTAATTAGAAGATAGTTATATTTCAATATCATTGTATTTAAATTTTAGTATTTTCATTATTAAAGCATAATATAACAAAATGTAGTCAATCCAATTGGTCATAGGATATACAGTAACAACATGATAATCTTAAGATTGCAAAACAGCTATTGATTTATGAATATATATACACTTTTTAAAGTATCATAAATTTTAGATCATGTTGATTAAATTTATGAATTTAATCAAATTATCATCTTATAATATTAGTTAATCCTTCACCATAGAAGGGTTGAATTTGAAATAATGGTATATATTTTCTTTGTATCTCATAGCTAATATTAAAGATAATAATATATTAAATAAAAAATTTAATGACTACAATATTAGTTTGTAAGCTAACGTTTTTAAATTTAATTTTAACCAAGTATGAATCTAAATAATATATTCTCACACTTATATTAATATATAACATCATAATATTCCTAATTTTTATCTTTAACTTTAATAATATCTCAAAATTTTATGAAATCAATTTTAATGGTTTTTTGACCGAAAATTTAATTTTACAGTTTACACTTGTTGATATTAATATATATATATATATATATATTTTTTGGTATAAAACCAAGATATCCTCTTATCCCCATTTTATGATTGATGAAAACTTAATCTCTGCCAGACCGAGAATGTAATGGTAAAATTCTTTCAACATTAGAGACTCTTATAATTGAATTGGTAAATCTTTACTTTTATACTTTTTAATTTAATTAAATAATAATAATAATCAAATGTATATACACGTCCACAAAAGCATGCTTCTTGTCAACCCTGTGGACCTGTTTTGATTCAACTAAGACCTTGAACATGATTTTTAAGTTCAAGCTCGACCGAAGTATTAATAAAAATATTTAATTAAATTTTAATTCAAAAATATATTTAGAAATACAAAATATTTTAATATTTAATAATAAACTTAACTTAAAAATCGACAGGTCAAGCTCAAGGTTAAATTTGAGATGTGAATCGACCTTGGCTCAACCCAATATCATCTATGGACAGTTATAATTAAAAATAACAGTAAAAATTACTTGATAAGTAAATAAAAAGATTCTATAAAATATATTAACTTTTGATAAAAAAATTAATCAAAATAAAAAGTACAGTTTTAAATAAGTTTGATCACTTATATAAATATTGTGATAAATTTGGATCTTATTCCAAAAGAAAAAGAGATTTGGCAAGAAACTGCCGACAACTTGTTCTCATTTTTCGAATTACTACTTTTACTTTCTTATATACCTTTCTATGAGGAAAGGTTCCAAAATCAGAAATTACATATCAACCAAAGGCCAGATAAATTAGCACAAATTTCCAGCTAAAAATTAGTTGCAAAATTAAATGCTACTTTTTTTTTTTTTTTTTTTAATGTTCAGTTTCAGCGGATCCTCTGCAGGGCCACTTGAGACGCTCAGTCCTCAAGGAAGATAATTTTTCAGCATGTAAGTGGGTAGACCGTTCAAAATCACACCTCCTAAACTTGATTCTCCTTAGCCAAAAAAAGTTCCAATTTTCGGAGTGTGAACAGAAAACATGTCTAACCTCTTCCCACCCTCAAATGGCATCCAAAAATGGTGTCCAATTCACAAGGTACCCCGAGCGGAGGAGCTCACAGCAGAAACGCCGGAGGATCTGGCTTGCTCAAAGAATCACTTTTTCTCCATCGATCATAGTAGATTCAACCAAGAATATCAAAGCAGTTTGCGCAGTCGGATTAACCCTATCCAATGTCAGTATAGTCTGGGAGCATTGAACAATCATCAAGGCCTGAAATAAAGCCGGGGGTATAATTATGTGGAACCACATCAAAACCCTCTAATTCCGGTGAAAGGGCCTCCTTCATGCTTGAACAGAAATCACTATCAACATCATCATCAGCCCAACTGCTGTCATTAGTCACTGATGTCAGGTCACATCTTAAGTTGGGATCATTCGGTGCAATTGTTGCCACTGGTTGAAATACTTGCTCTGCAAATAAGCTCTGTACGTCACCATGCTCCATTGAAGCCTTCTTCAGTTTTGATTTAGGTCTGATTGTGTCAGAGACAGACAGCTTGTGCTTCCCCAAAGACTGCAATTTCGACCCTGACCGTGACTTGGAATCATTAGCCGGGAAGGCAGATGAAGCCCAACCCAGACCACCTCCAACACAAGCCGTAGCTGCTGCCCTGAGAAAAAAGATAACTCTGCTCAGTTAACAATCAACAGAACATACTCCCAGTCCTAGGTACACAAATGTAAAACAAATATAAATTCTAGGCATGAGCAATTTATTGACCAATGTAAAATAGCATGCCTCCCAAAACAATGACCTGAATCTAATGTCTATCTCATCTCATTTGGAATCTATTAAAGGCCTAACAGTTACAGCTATAATCTGAACTAGCATGCAAGAGATTAAAAAGGAAAATGCCTCTTTCAGACTAACAACAATAATGCCTAGCCAATAATTCACTACCAACTATGGTACTTAATTTGTATCTAAAACAAGTAGCTATACCTGAATCGGTTCTCAGCTACAACTTTCAAAGTTTTGAGATGGAGGTCTTCTCCAGCAGTCTTGTTTATAGATGTAACAGGATTTGAGCCATATATTGATAAATTTATTACCGGTGGGAATGGAATCATAGAATCACCACTCTCCCTCTGGATTTCCAGTGTTATCTCTAAACTTTCTGCAGTCACTGGAGAACCCTCTTTATCAGAGAGGAAAACTATGTCACTCCGTTGTCTATTGCTTGCATCATGGAGTGCAGCTGATAACAACTTGCTACACTCCTGCAAATTTGTAAATTTCATCCTCTGTGCTGGTTCCTTTGCAGAATCTTGGGGTGTGTGGCTGAGAAAAGGACCGAGAAACCTTCTCCCTAAACGAACACCATTCCGAGATGATGAGACATTTTGTCGACGCTCAGAGCGACATGTCACCCTCCACACAGATGAAAGTAAGGCAGTAAAGTGCTTTTGAAGAAGCAACTCATGATCTGGCTGCGCAGCAGCAAAGTTTAACAGCATTCGAATGTTATCCTGCCATGATATATTATTGATGGATAAGACTTTTTTCTTCATTGACTACTATCATACAAAAGTTACTTCAGCAATGATAATTAATATTTATGGACACATACTAGGTCACCATCACAGTATGCACATAAACAAAACGGTAAATTCAGAAGACTCGTTTCTAGAACATCAGTCTTGAAACACTGGTAAATAGGGGAGAAAGTGTGGTGACTCAGAATTTGTTTTACACTGGTAAAAGAACCTGGGCAGTGGGAACCACATTAAACATGCTCTAAGCACTCCCCCCCCCCCTCTTTCCCTTTCCCCAAAAATGAAATAAATAAATAATGCATCAAGCACATATTATACGTGAACTATAATAGTCTAGCAGACGAGGCCCAACCTAGTAATAGGGAACGATAAAGTAGATTAGCTTCCACATGAGATGAGACTAAAAGCACACAGCACAGAATCATGAAAAAATAATGATGCAAAATTGGTTAGGATACTCATAAGAGCAATCAGAGGAGAGTGGAGAAATGTAACTACAATTAAATTGGGGACTTCCTTCTTCTTTAGGGAAGAAAATATACAAACAATTAATATTGGACGGAAGGAAACAGGAATGACCTTGCTCATAAAACAGAGAGAAAAAAAAAGAAGCACCAATCAAGGATAAAATGCTGAAATTAATATGGCAAAAGCAAATTTAATAATCTATTTAGACTATAGAACAATCCACAAACCGCGTTAAAAGGACTTAAAATAGGCAGCTAAAGAGAGTGAAGTAAATCAACTTTAAATGCTTGCTAAGTTTATTGGAGCTCTCTTTAGTCAAGACACCAGGCTTTACCTCACATTCGAATGAAAATAGCTAAGCAGTAACCAAAAGCTTTTTTTGTTTTTTGGCCAACCCTAAAATTCTTCTACTAGATGAACTATTGTCAAGCTGACTAGAGAAGTTCTAAGCTATTCGTCAGGGGCTACAGTAAAGTTCCTATGGTTGCATGCAAGTGGGTAGGCAACCTTATATTAGATCTTTAAAATTTTACACCTCGGACCAATAAATTAGCATTCACATCAATTGTTTCCCTATTTCTGTCTCTTTTATCCTCTTTTCACCAACATTTGGAAAAGAAAGCTTACCGCTGTTACTTTGAGAAGAGCTTTTCCAGAGCCTGCATTGCTGATCTTTTCATTAACCGAACTGTCTGGTGCAGCCAAAATATGTCTTTGAGTTAGTTCCCTGAACCTCTCACAACAATGAACTGGATGGCGATATCTGCCCCTGTAAAAGCCACCAGCAGTCATGTCGTAGAGGGTTTCACTAACCAAACTCCAATGTGGGCCATATTCATGCACAACCGCACATAATATAGCATCCTCCTGTGGCAACCAAGAATCAGGTGATGGAACACAGTCTCTTGACCAGATATTGCCCTTCTTTAATTTCTCGGGTTTTATCATTAAGACTCGTTTCACGGGCATGAAAGTAATGGAAATTTTTCCTCCTGTTTTGCTCCTGCTAGCACGTTTCTGCTCAAGCTCAACAGCAACACTCTCACATGGTTTTACCTCTGCACAGTCACCATTCCTCTTATGAGTTGCATTTGTTTCCCAGCCTACAGGACGTAAGTCAGAAGGAGGTGTCTTGTGTTTTTTAGGCTTCTTCTTTGAGCTCTTCCCTTCTTCAGCATCATGCACTCTCTCAAGCTTCTTACGTTTTTTCAGCATATTTGAAGATGGTGACGTAAAATCTGAATATGAGAGCTCTTCAGGAAAGTTAACAGCATCATCTATGGACATAGGTTCTGCTTTTGTCTCCTGTTTTGCAGGTTTCACTTCAGAACTTAAAGATCCCTTCTTCAGAGATTTAAACTTGGCTTTCTTTGGCTTCTTCTTCTTAGATTTTGGTTTAGGTTCACTTGTCATTTCGTTCCTGTATAAAAAAACAGGTTAAAATTAAAATTTTGATCCAAAAGCAGTATATATAAGGACTTGACTCCTTTCCTTTAAAAGATCTACACTAGGAAGCACGGACACGCAATACGGGTACAACATGACATAGACACGGCGACACGAGAATTTTTAGAAAATTAGGACATGGGTACGGCAGGACATGGCAATAAAAAATACTTTTATATAATAATGTACAATAAAAAAATAAAATTGATACTTTTCAATTAAATATTAACATGCAAATAGTTTTTCAATTTTTTAAAATTATTTTTGAATTTAAAAACTTGAACCTTAAAAAACCCATTAGAAACAAATTGCTCATTGTTGATTCCATATTTGGGAGAAAAATGCAAAAAAAAAAAAAAAAAAAAAAAAAAACTTCATCGCGTGTCCAACCATGTCCGTACGTGACCAGCCGTGTATTGACCATGTTTTGCCCATGTCAGATTTTTTTTTTTTTTTTTTGACGTGTCCGACAAGTATTCCGCATATCGGAGCCGTGTCCGTGTCGGACACATGTCCAACACTTGAACACTCCCTTGACAGAAGTGTCCGTGCTTCATAGGATCTAGATCTCAAATTTCAGTAACAAGAATACCCTAATTTGCGGGGTACTGTTTTGAGATCACCTTGTTATCTTTAAAAGATGTTGTGGTTCATCCCTAACTCCTAGCTAGATTATAAATTTAGAAAGAGCAATATATGGCTTAGCTAATCGAAAATCCAAATACAATTTGTAACTAAGATTTTAAAACTTTATCATTTTTACTGCAATAAATATTGGTTTTAGGCACAAAAATCAGGCAATTTGTAACTAAAGCCTAGCAAGTCTAATCTTTCAAGGTCATAAAGGCACTGATGAAATTCCTATAAGATTATCATTTGCCATCCACTATGAAGCAGAACTGTCAAATTGACCTAGTAAAAGTTAAGCAGCTACTACTAATATCAAAATTTCAGATTGGGTATCATGAAATAATGAACTTGCAGATGACTTTTTTACTGCTCAATGGATCCAATGACCATAATATTATCACGTGGGAAAAAAAATGCTAGCTGAACATTTTTGGGTTTAAGAGTTAAGAGACATCTTACATAGCATCAAAATTTCCATCATCTGCCTCTTCCTTCTCTTTGGCTTCATATTCCAGTTCTTCCATTAACTAAAAAGTACAAATTAAAAAAATAAAATAAAATAACCGCCTAAATTAAACCACACAACATCATAATAAATAGTTTAAATGACTGTATGCAGAGGTTTTACCTGATGTTGAGCCAAAGCAACTTGCTGACGATATGCTTCTGTAGCAAAATCAGCATCCCATTCTGAAAAGGGTTGATAACAAGGTATTTAGCTTCAGGATAGGCACAACTAATGTCATAAATTTATTTACTGAACAATTTCAAGTATTTTCAACGTATAAAGTGAACTACACAAGCATGTTCTGGTTCTGCATGATATAATAACCTTAAAGTTTCATATGGGCCAAATAAATAGTGTCATGCTGGGGAAGAATTGAATAAAAGGAAATCATGTAAATTCACTTAATTTTACAACTGATCTTAAAAAATAAATAAATAAAAACTATAAAAAGCTTATTGCTTCTCGTAATAAGATAACATGTCATGCAAAAAAACTAGTTAACAAAGTATGAAAAAACACTTACTCTCATACACTAGAGGTTCCTCATCATCATCAATCTCAGCTTCCATTTCCTCCTTGTACTTCTCAATGCGATCAAGTTCCCATTCTGCCTCTTCAAACCTAACTTCGGATCCCGTTGCTCGCTTGTCTATAAGGGGATCCCATAATTCCAGAAAACGGATTGCATATCGATCGATTGGTCTTAACTGATTCTCAAGGGATGAGATAGCTTGTCCTGCTGCTGCAGCAGCGGCTGCCATCTGCTTGACATCAGCCAGCATATCAACATCCTCTTCTTTGCTAGAAAGAATGAGAGCTTTCTCTTCAATAGGACCACACCCATGTAATATCAGCCCATTATCTTTATTTGATGTGGTCATGCATCCACCCTGATCAGTTGACTCATCAGCCTTCATATCATCCTCATTAACAAACTCATCATCCTCCAGTTTGCTCATGGCTTCCTCTGTAAACTCCTGGTTGTCAACAGCCTCTTCCTGTTCAACTTTCTTCAATGCCATGTAATCTGCTTCATCTTCAGCATATTTCAAAGCAGCTTCAACATCGGCATTAGATACAGAGTCCTCGATGCCACTGTTGTGATTTTTCTCCTTCTGAATACTCTTAACAGAAAGTGTCCTATGACCCGAGAACAATTCCATAGGATCAAGCTTCTTGAAAAATTCGGTATTGTACCCTCCACTCTGTATAACTAGATCATCAAGGGCACGCTTCTGATTTGCTTTCTTCAAAATGTTCTCTTCAATTGTGTTCTCACTGATTAGACGATAGATATGCACTTCACGTGTCTGTCCTATTCGATGGCAGCGATCTTGAGCTTGTTGATCCATGGCAGGATTCCAATCGCTATCATAAAAGATAACTGTATCTGCCCCAACAAGGTTAATACCAACTCCTCCACTACGGGTTGATAAGATGAAAAGAAAAATTTTAGGATTAGTGTTGAATCGTTGCATTAATGTTTGCCGCTCCTCGGGTTGAGTGGACCCATCCAGACGCATGTAAGTATATCCATACAAATTTATGAAAGCCTCCAAAATGTCAAGCATCTTGGTCATTTGGGTAAATATTAATGCCCGATGACCTTCAGACTTCAATCTCCGTAGCAAAACTTCAAGCTCCTGCAACTTACCACAGTCAAACTGTATCAATCGCTTGTCAGGAAAATATACCTGCCTCCGGACAATTGCAGGTCTAATAGGTGTTAAGAGGGGCAAAAAAGTTTCAGCACATTTCTCTATATAAGTTCGCTGCAGAAACACAGAGGTTCCTGTTTTGCTGCACCAACAAACTGGTGCTGGGGCCCGAGCAGCAGGGATTGCAAACATGAAGGACTCAACCAGATGAATCATTGTCTGGAATAGTTCACCTGGTGAAAGAACAATCTCAGCAAGCCTAGAGGAGTACAAGTAGGAACGACTGTCAGCTTTTTGATGGTGAACATCAAATGCAGGATGCTTCACCGAGAGCAGTTCGTGTAATGTTGTCGAGTAAACTGGTTTTCTCCGGCATCTCAAAGAATTCCACCATGCAATTGATGCTGCTCGTTGTTTTGCTTCTCTTAGCCTCTCCTCCATTAAGGCCTTTCGAATCTCTTCAAATATATTTGTCCCATGCATGTTCTTCTGATGTTTAGAGAAGGGCCTAATTTCCTCAGGATTATCCAGGTCAGTACGCTCTTCTATTAAACTTTTTGGAGTAGCCAAAGCTTCTACTTCATCACTCTCCCAAGAAGTCATGCTAAAGTCAAGATCAGTAAATAAAATTCCCAAACTCTTAAGATCTACAGTTGAAAATGGACTGGGTGAAAGAATTGAACAAATGGAAGAACTCAATTGGATATTGATACCACCCATATCAAAAGAACTCACAATTGGACGTCCCTCAAATAAGTCAGGATGATTACAAACTTTGCGAAGTTGCATGATAACACTGATCATCCCAAAAAAGTTGGCACTTGCAAGAGTAGCTTGTGTCTCTGAGCTGGCAATAAAGTCTTCATACAAGTTACGCTGCCTTCTTGAGAGTCTACAATATATGACATGCTCCTGTTTCATCGGAAGCTGCTTTTCGACATCCCTTTTCAATCGACGCAGTATAAATGGACGGAGGACATTATGCAAACGATCAACAACCTCTTTGTTCACTCTTTCTTGTCCTTCTATCATCCCTGATATTGGATTACTGAACCAATCCTTGAATTCTTGATGAGACTGAAAGACGTGGGGCATTAGAAAATGCATTAGTGACCACAGCTCCATGAGATCATTCTGCAGTGGTGTACCAGTCAACAAGATACGCCGTTTTGAATTGAAGTTCAAAAGAGTTTGCCATCTTTGGGACTTCCAGTTTTTAATGAGATGAGCTTCATCCAAGATTAAGTATTTCCACTTCTTCCGCTTGAAGACCTTAGAATCCTGTATAACCAGTCTGTAAGTCGTTATGCATACATGAAATGAGTTTGGTTTCAACCAGCCTTGCCTCTTAAATTTGCGTTCTTTGGCACTTCCAAAGTATGTAAGAATTTTGAAGGCAGGAGACCATCTAAGAAACTCAGTTTCCCAGTTAAGCATGACACTTGTAGGAACCACAATGAGATGAGGACCCCATATTCCCTTTTCACAAGCTAGGTGTGCAAGAAGAGCAATTGTCATGATCGTCTTTCCAAGCCCCATTTCATCAGCTAGAATTCCATTTAACCTTTTCTCATACATCGTAACAAGCCAGTCCAAGCCAATATGCTGATATTCGCGAAGGGAATGTTTGAGAAGAAAAGGGAACTTTGTACGAACATTAGTAGTTGAGAATGTATTGCCTGTTGGTTGTGCTGATCTTGCGGCAGCAGCTGCATCAGCAATTCTATTCTCGCTTTCCTTTCCATCTTCTGATTTTCTATCAGGGCTTGCTTCCTCCTTTTCTGCAGGAGGATGCAAAACTCCCTGGGCAGCACTGGATTCAAGATTTTGAGCCTTAGTAATACCCTCCTCCCTCGCTTCAACATTTTGATGTACTGCTGAATCCAAGAGGTCCTCAGACAAAGCTGAGGCATACTCAGATTCATCTCCAGACACATCACAACTTAAGTCCTATTTGATAAATGTTAATGATAAGGAAAAACAACAAATTAAATATAAGAACAGTAAAACTCCCGCAAAAAGAAGAAACAATCCTTTAACCTACCTTTTTATACCTTGCAAGCAATTCTTCCACAGGAATTTCACTCTCCTTTTGCAGTAACACAATCTGCAAAACAGTGGCAACGTTTAACAGCAACTAAGAACTAGAAACTAAGACAAAAAATTCAAAAACTAAGACTAGGACAAGAACTTCAACAATCAAATCTGGGATACAAACAACTGAAGAACTTTTCACCAGAAGGTCAGGAAATTGAGACATACAAATGCAAGCCATATTCAGCGTGCTAATTACCTCATCTATGGGATTGTTTAAATCTGCTTTTGCCAGTTCCTCCTCCTCCGACAGCGTTGTCTCATCATCCTAGCCATTGGAAGCAAAAAACGGAAAGAAGCCATGTGAATTAAAGTTTTTAATCAAACAACAATAAATAAATGATCAAGAAAATTGTAATCAATTCTGGCCAAGGAAAGACAATGACATACACTACTAATAACTTTTCTGGCCAAGAAAGGCTGCCTGAACTTTTCTCATTTATTAGAGGAAAAGGGGGAAAAAGGAACGGGGGGAAGCCATATATATTATTCTCATATTTGACAAAACAAAATACAAACTTACACTAACCCAATTGATTAACACTAACTTATGCTAACAATGATAACTCTGTGTAACGAATCAGAGAGCATGCCATATTTTTTTAAAATGAGTTAACCCATTCACTCAAAATAAAAGAAGAAGAAGAAAACTAAATGTTATCCAAGTATAAGGAATAGTTCTTAAGTATGAGGTGAAAAGAGGATAATAATATAAATATCCACACAGAAGAAAGCTTCATAACAAGAAATAAAGGGAAAAATAGACCAACATGCTTTACTATCATGCAGAATAGCCTATACTTTTGTGATTTCTTCAGAAAATAAAAGTTTTGAAAGGTGAGCATCTCTTTCTTTTCCTTTAAGGGGGAAACTTTAAAGTGAACATCTCTTTCTTTCCCTTTAAGGGGAAATTTTTGGCAAGTCATAATTTTATTTTTTTTAAACCAAAGCAACAATCTAAATACAAAATTACCATGCAGGAGATCACCCATAACCTATTCTCATATTTCTTTGGCATAATCGCAACTCATCATATAAAAAAATTGAAACCCACAACTTGTTAGTTGTTAATATACTAAAGTACTGCAGCATATGAGCAGGAGTAGAAATCTCTTATGACAGGCATCCACCACTATACAAACAAAATAACATAAAGACCAAGGCTATTTATAAGGAAAGGAGGAGGAACAAAATCTTCCATCAGCTAACAAGAAGTAAAAAGCAGTGAATTCAAATGCACCTGACAATTATACCAGCAGCAATTGCAGAAATTGCAAATAGCTTGGTATCACATAAAGAATCACTTAGCCAAAAGCATTCACATTGAATAAAGGATCAGTACAGTTAACCCACTAGGGTTAGATCAATTGAATCAAAATGAAATACATGTTGCCTTGTGCATGCTCTTTTACGGTAACTAATTACCCCTCCAGTAAAAAACAAGCAATTCAAATATAGGCATTTGAAAACTACAACATGATCAAGGAATAGAGAAAAGCTGCCTTCCTCTGGTATCAGAACAGAACACAGAATCCATAACCAGGAAACAAGAGAACAAGTATGATACCATATGATATACCTTTTCTTCTCCAGCAAGGGTAAAATCACCATCCTCCTGCACATCGTGAAATAAAACCAAACAAAAGATTAGCATTTAATTGAAAGAAGACAGAAGATGAAATGAAACCAAAAAAAAAAAAAAAGTGAATTGATGATAAAGCTTAGATTGACTATTTTGTAATGCTGCTAACCTGCTCGTCGCTGAAATCATATGGAACATCTTCTTTGGCTAGCTCCACAGAGCTTTCTGACAGATTTCTGGGGAAAGATGCCTCAATGTCTAAAGAGTGGTTTTCTGATTTGCACAAGCAACCATTGCTTTCATTCTATAATCAGAAAATAAACATTATACTGAGTCGTGAACCTCCTTCACAACTGACAACAACCACAAACACATACAACTTACAGAACAACTATCAAGTAAGTTGGTTGTTTCCACTTTACTAGAATCAGAAAAATAGTTTCCATTGCCTGTGAAAAGTTAAAATTGTCAGAATTTCAGGCAGATCATTACCTACATACAGCACAAGTAACAAAATCTATAAACAAATTCTCAACCTCACTACTATCACCTTTCACCAATATTGACTCAATTCCATCCTCCCCCTTTTCCAGACTACTTTCTCTGTTACCTGTGAAAACTTACATTGATCAACATACTACATTTTAACCAAAAAAGATAAAAATAACTAACAATGCAAGTGTGAAAAGAAGGGTGCAAAATTCCATAGATGGGGACACACACATCATACTAATTTATATCATAATATGGCTTTTATCACATAAAAAGAAAATCAAAGAATAAAATCAACCCCCCCACCCACCGACAAAAAAAAGAAAGAAAGAACCATATGATGGAGGTAAAGAAGAATAAAAGTGTATAACAGTAACATTTCACCTGTTTCCACAGCATAACGCTTAAGGAGCTCCTCAAGTGGAAGATCTATTTCACTGTGCAAAGCTGCCAATTCTTCTTGTCTTTCTTCTACAGTTATAAGAGCCTCATCTTCCTCTATTGTTTGCTCATCATCTTCCTAAAACAAGATCATCATGAAAAATATTGTCAGACCACACAGCTTGATGATTTACAAGCAAAAAAAAAGGAACAAATTTATCTACAAGAATTTCATAAAATTTTATGTTGACAGGGCTAACGCCAAGTCATTCCTTTAAGTCCAACAAACCCGACTATTTTCTCAAAAGAAAAATATATAATCAGTAGAAAAAATAAACTTCAACATATGCCTGACATGATTCGACATTCCATAAAATTCGCAACCCTTTGTCATCAATTACCAAATGACATAATATAACAGGATGCATCATAAAGTGTTTTGTTAAATGAAAAAAGCCAAGGAGAAAGGCATTCATTACACACTAATTTGAAACATATATATCATAAAACTGAAGATAAAAAGGAATTTGTTTAACTAAAAGAAAAATATTCACCGATTCTTCTTCAGAGTCTACTGAAGATTAGACCACACAGCTTCACTATTTACAAGCAAAAACAAGAACAAACTTATTTACAAGAATTTGATAAAAAAGATTCTGTTTACAGGCCCAACACCAAGTAATTTCTGTAAGTCCAACGGACCCATAATTTTCTTTTCCTTCCCTTTTTCACTATTTTCTCAAAAGAAAATATATAATCAGTAAAAAAAAAAAATGAACTTCAGCATATGCCTGACAATCTGACATGATTCGACACCCCAATAGCAATTGTAAACGAATGACACAATATATAACACGATGCATCATAAGTGTGTGTTCTTTAAATAAAACTAAGAATTAAAACCAAGGAGCAAGGCATACATTTGACACTAATTTGAAACATTTATATCATAAAAGTTGAGATAAAATGGAATACTTTCATTAAAAGAAAAATACTTACTGATTCTTCTTCAAAGTGTATATCAAAATCTTCATCAGCATCTGCAATCATAACGGAAGAGGTTTCATGAGGTAACTATTAAGAATACTTTGGTTGATAAGGCAATTATAACTAATGACAAAACTATGACGTTCTGATTACCAGCATTCAAGTCCAAGGGTTCATCAATGTCATTCATATCTGCTTTACCAGGAGAGTTTAGTTGATGCTGAGCAGGACAATGTTGCACAGGTTTGTATGGATCCACTAAATTTTCAGCCAACATTGTTGAGTACCTAAAATCCACATCGAATATCAGTTCACCTTTCCTCCATGAAGGTAATGAAATTTAGGGTAAAAAAGCAACCTCTCAGTTTGCCCTAAAAGAAATTCAAGCTGTTTATCAAGTGCCTTTTTCTTTTTCTCATCAAGCTCCACTTGATTCTTGTAAAGCACCTGGAATCACAAATTTAAATGGAGAAATAAGATTCTTGATGTTAAGAAATTGGAAAGCATTAAGGGAAGATCAATTAAATATGACTTGCCAGTTTCTCTATTTTCATCCAGAATTTCTTCACGTCCTTAGAAATATTAAGTGCAACTTTTCGCAACCGTTGTTCCTCTTCCTGATCACAATTATTTAACAAATTAACAAGGTAAATTGAAATCCACTCAATTATAAAGACTGCTTTTGTACATTTTCTAATACAAACACAACTCCATCCTTAGTAAATGATATGTTAAAGAACTACTATTTTTTTAGTTTAGTAAGAGAAAAAAGAAACCTTCAACTTCTTTTCTCCCCTGGTGGCCTGATCCAACATGCCCTTGCTGGCTCTTAATGCAACCTTCTTTGCCTGAGCCAATTTCCATTTCCTCTCTGACTCAAAGTCCTGTTAAAATCCAATTTAGTT
This sequence comes from Fremontodendron californicum, assembly GCA_030761205.1. Lineage (NCBI taxonomy): Eukaryota > Viridiplantae > Streptophyta > Magnoliopsida > Malvales > Malvaceae > Fremontodendron > Fremontodendron californicum. The sequence goes on from JAULJL010000028.1 coordinate 6,265,748, forward strand.
AGCAAGAGAGGACAGCATGGTAACTGTTTCATATCCCACTGGAAGGAGATGCATCCAGGCAAATAACATGAACACATACAGACACAAAGTATGAATGTCAAATAAATAACGTTTTAGATTTATGCATGAAAATGGTAAAGTTCAGAAGCACAAGTTAGTCAATTACCTTCGACAACCAAACCATTTCCTCTAAAACATGATCCCAATGAGTTTTAGGACGTTGGGGCTCTCTAGGCGCTTCAAGTGCCTAAAATCAAGTTAAATCAAAAGTTAATAATCAATTACTAGAACACATGGTAGCTACACAACCTCTTACTGGATAATCTAACTAGCCTGAAGCATAAATCAGGAGGTTTCTCCACAGATATAATACAAAATCAGGACAGCCATTCAGTATTCTTAATCAACTAATTCCATGAATGTCAATATGCATAATTTATGAAAGATGGCCATCTTTAGCAGAGTATGGACTCCTATATGCAATGCTCATATCACCCAAAATCCCTAATGCTATTTCATTCAAAAGGAGGAAGATATTGCACCATACAGTTTAAAGTTAAAGGAAGGACATTGCCAAAAGGGTTGTCATGTGTAGTCCAGGCATAGCAATTCACCAGTTCAAAACAACAATTTGCTCCAAATGGAAAGGATGAAGAGGCATAAAAGCCAACCAAAAAATCATTGTAAGGAAAAAATAAAATAAATAGAAGAGCATAACCTTCAATGGACACTTTTGAGGACACACATAGATAACTAACACAACTAACTTTTGGATTAAGGTAATGAACTGGTTAAGGTTGATGTAGGTTTTACAAAATTCTTGCTTAAACATAAGCTGCTTCTTCTATCTTGGCCCTTTGACAACATAAGGCATTGAAAACTAAGTGTTAGGTAATAATGTAAAAGACCACAAATCAGTAAAACCTAATGACCTTTAGTCCAAGTTACATGTGAACCAAATGTTAACTACCACAACATTCTGTGTTTCAACGTTTTTAATTATCGTAAAAGTGAAGTTTAAGATTTTACTATTTTAGATGGGTGCATTTTCATATTAATACATTATATACATGCTTGAATGATTATTTCAAAAAAAAAGATTGAATGATAGAATTGGGCACATGCATTTACAAGAAAAAAGGCATACAACCAACCATTAATGAAATTATCAAATTTGCCTCGATGGTCAGAGACTCAGAGTTCCTTCAAAACATTAGGACAACTAATTTCAAATTTTCAACTCGCAACATTTTTTCATGTTTTGCTAGAAGTCCAACCTAACTATAAGACTTGTCAACATAATTTTATAAACAATTATTAACACTTACATGAGATAGTCTTTTCAGTACCCCATACCCAATTTAGTACCTATGCTTACTTCTGTGGTTTTACATAGTAAAAAAAAAAACTTAAAATTTTTTAGATGCTCGTTAAATTAAAAAGTGGACATAAATTTTATTTTTTGTCAAATACACAACAATTACTTTTTTTCTTTTTTGTGAACTGAAAAGCATGGGAATGCAACATAATGCACTGAAATAGTAATTCAAGACCAAAAGAACAGCCTAGATCAGCACAAATCTAATCAGCAGTTACAAATTTTCTAAGAAATGAAAAAGTAATGTACTAATGTTCAAATCTAGTTACAAACCAAGGTAGAGAGCATTAAGATCTGCTTCTAGAAATTTTTTCAAGTTTCAGTTTAAAGAAACAGCAGGACAATTCTTGTTTTCCATTTAGTTCAATGATTGAGTTGAACAATATGAAAATTCAGTAAGAACAGCCTTTGGTGGTAAAAAGGGTCTTTCCATCATCCTCTTCGCTGGCACTGCAAGTTCTAGTGGAAAATAACCTTTCAATTTAAAGTCGGGACGTTGTTTTCCTTGATTTCCTTTCTATGTTTCTATTAAACAGAAAATGGCATCCAGCATCCTTTGGCTTGTTTTCTTTGAGAGTTCCAAAAACCAGAAAAAAATAACTTCCTAATAGTTATTTCAAGAACCAAAAGATTTCTAATCGGAAACACAACTTCAAAAGTTTTAAGCAACTTCTGAGGCACAATTCTTTTAAAGAAAAATGCCAACCTTCAGCTCTATCAAGGTCGGATGTTGGATTTCTAAATTAAATACAAAAAAAGTTGAACATTTAATCAGAATATTGTTAAAATTTGCATTTTATTTCTTCAACTTTCTTTAAACAATCAGAAAAAGTATTTTCCATTAGGAATGGATAACAAGCAGATGAGTAAAAATTATGTAACTTATCAGGGTTTTAGACTTGCAGTTACTAGATGAAATATTTTATTTCTAGATACCACAAGATAACTACAAGAAAGTGCTAAGAAAAACAGATATCTAATTAGTTACCAATTATCAATGCATTGATATAATATTTTCTCAATTAAAACAACAATTTATCCTTTTGATACAGTTATAGTCACAAAATAACAAAGAACTAATTGCTTCCAGCCATAAGCGATTTAGAAACTAAGATACAACAAAAGTTCGTGACAGTTAAGCACATACTCAATACAAATTCACTCTTAAAAGCACTGAGCCTCCATAAAGATTTCATCTTTAAACTTCTTTACAGTTAAGCACGTGCATGTATGAGCACAATGCTTATGACACTAACAACAACAATAACAACATAAGAGACCATAAAAGATAGCTATAAAAACCTCAGACACTATTACCTTTTGACGCCTAGCTCTTGTCTCATGCTCAAGCTTAGACCTTGGTCCCTTAGAAGCCATTATGTCCTTGCACTATCTATATCATGATGTGCATAGGGAAGAGCTGCAGGAAAAGTGAAACCAAAGAATTAATCGATGAATTTGTTAAGTACCAGAAAATTAAAGTCAATTTCAATAAAGAGCATAGACAATGAAAAACATCAACTCACATTTGACAATGGTTCATAAAATTGTAAAATGGCTTATTGTTCACACTAAATGATGTTAACTATATTGATTCAAATAGCCATGACCTCAATCAGAAACAGAACAGAAGATTCTCAACCAATGAGAACATAGTAAATATAAATATGTTATTCATTGGCTGACAATAAGCAAGCATTTTTCACTTCCTTTGCACCATACTATATCTCAAATCACATGATTTGGTGTTTCAACAAATTGAGCCAACTTTCTGATTGGCTCTAGTTCATCAGAAATCAAAATTTAAGATCACATAGTGAAAAATAAAACCTTATTTCACAGTCAAATAATATCTTCCTTTTCATTTTTATTTGAAGAGAAAAGAATAATAGTCGAGCTCTCTTGACATAAGAGAGTTGCCAAGATACTCACATGCAAGACTGTCAATAATCACTTGGAACCTCCTCTGTGGGAGGCACGACTACCAACCAGGCTACATCTTCCTAATAAGTAATAGATTCTCAAGCAACCAAAAGAAAAGAAAAAAAAAATCCATGCCACAACACCCAGCTCTCGCAAAAGGGGCAGTGGGGCACCAAGCCAACAAAATAAAGACAAGTAGAAGAAACAATGCTTAAAGCAACACAAATATTCAAAAAAGGATCCTACTAGTCCCTATTTGTGGTATTAGAATATCATAAGCATAGATTACTGAAAATCAAAGATTCCAATTTCATGATGTTCCATTTATTATTTGCTATTTGCTGAACTATTTCTATCCCTATCCAAACTCTTTCAAAATTAGTGGCAACATCCTAAAATATTATTTTCTCCACCTTGCAAACGTCTTTAATCAGCATGACATCCAACATAACTATGAGGCATGACCCAGTAGACTCAACAGTATGCCAAAAGCATACACCAAACTCACATGGCTTTAGAAGAATTAAGTTTAGATGATCGAGAATGAACAACCCTCACCCTGCCAAGGTCTCCCTCATATTTGAAGACCTTAAATAAGTTATTTCAGAAAATATTTTGGTTTCTTGTCCAATTTCTGCTTCACCACCGACTACAAAGATGATTTTTTTTCTATCCATAACTGATAGATAATGGAAAAGACTCAACCAGAAATATTATGCTAAACTGCTGGTAATCCAAGAGCTCCAGTTTAGCTCCAGAAGTGAAGTTTAGAAACATGGTAGCATAATGAAATTTGAAATCTTTTTCTCTTTCTATTTTCCTTTTCTCATAAAAGATGATTTGCAGTACAGATTATGTGCAATAAAACAAGCTTCATTCTTTGTTAGCAGTCATCAAGGACAAGCAAATTCTGTAGCAAAATTTGTGCAACTGTAAAATTGGTTTGACACTAAATGACTACTAACGTATCTACCAACCGTCAAAACTTAAACTTGCGTTACGTTTGGTTCACTGAATGGAATAGCTATTCGGTGGGAATGAAATAAAGGGAAAATAGGTATTACATAGTTTGGTTGGTTGAATAGAATAAAGGAGGAATAGTATTACATTATTTGGTTGGTTAAAATGATGTTAAAGAATACATGAGTAATAAGTATAAATGACAATTTTACCCTTGAATTAAACAAATAATATTTTATTTATAATATTATTAATAGATATAATATCTTATATAATATTATTAATATATATAAAACATTTAAATAAATTATATTTATTAATAAATTATAAAATAAAAATAATAAAAATATTTTAATAAAAAATAATAAAAATATTTTAATAAATTATACTTAAAAATAAAATTTAAAAAATATGATTAAAAAATAATTTTTATAAATATATTTTATATATAAAATATTTAATATTAAAAAATATATATTTTAAATATAAAAATATTTCATATATTATATAAAAAAATGATTTATATAAAATACTTTTTTTTGGAATATATAAATACCAATCTTTTTTTTTCATGTTCACTCTCCCCTCTCTCTCTCTCTCTCTCTCTAAACGTCCCCTTCTCTCTCTCAAATTCAACCAAAGTAACCGAAAAATTCATCCAACCCAAAAGCCACCCGTCCAAACCCAGATTTTGACCAGCCCAAAGTTATCAAGGCGTGCGCCTAGACGTGGCACCTTAGCTCCACACAACAAAGCGACTCAAACCCTTACGGACGAGGCAGATTTGATCAGGTGCACACCTGGTGCGTCTAAGCATGCTTTTTTGTAAGGTGATAGGCGGAAAAGAAGCTTGTCTGATTAAAGTTCTCTTTAATTTCTTTAATTTTTTATTTTTTCCATTAGCTGTACCTTTACTAGTAAGAAATGAGATAATATCAAACTCTCTACTTCTTAATATTTGAATATTCAACAACATGCATGAGACCATAATGAAATCATGCATATTAGCCAACAAAAGAAAAATAAAATTTTGCATATTTTGTAGGCTAAACTAGACCACTCTTTAAAGTTTATTATCATAATTATATATTTTATGTTTATTTTATATATAGAAACAGACACACATACAAAAACCCGCAAATATACATATTGCGCCTTACCTTACTCAGACGAGCGCTTTTTTTGCGCCTTGCGCCTCGAGCAATATAAGAGTTCTAGCGCCTAGAGTGTGCCTTCACCCTTGATAACACTGGACCAGCCATTGCCGTCACCGTCCACCGCTGGCCCCCAACCCAAAAATTCCCCAAAATTCACTCAAAGCTTCCTCTCAACCCCCTCTTTCCTTTTTTCCACTTGGTTTCTCCTAAAACCCATGGAAAAACCTAAACCTACAAAAGAAATCCGCAAACAAAACTCGCAAAAATCCTCCTTCCGCCGCTCTTTGTCGTCTGATTTTTAAGTATGTTCTTCCCCTCCCTTTGCTCTTCCTCTCCACTAAATTTCAACCCCTGAATCCTCCTAGAACACCCTAAATCCAAAACCTTAGATTTTATCTCTCCTCTTTTCCTTTTTTTTCTGATCAAATTGCTTTGTTGGTGAATTTGTTGATTCTTGGCGAAAATGATGTTGATTTTTTGTTGTAGGGATGATTTTTTGCTTAGGGATATTTTTGAAAAAAAAAAAAATTCTATTTTGAGAAGAGCCGAAATAGTCATTCGGAGGTGGTAATGCCGAATGGCTATTCCAAGAGTTTGAGGAATAGGGCTATAATGGGTATTCCGCCGAATATCCATTCGGTGAACCAAACACACGCATTACTATAACACGCCGAATACTCCCAAAATGAAATAGTGATTCCGACGAACCAAACACAATGTTGATATCATAATTCTTGACAAGAAAAAAAAAAAGAAACAACTTGTTCATCTATATAAGAAGCCTAATATCAGTACAAATGATTTTTTTTCTTTTAACCAACTAAAATTACAAAAGGAACGGCAACGATTACCATGCGTTTCGTGATCCAGCAGGTGACTAAATAAATACCAAAAATGACTATTTATCCAAATTTGATCTATCTATGAAGCCATATTCAAGCCTAGCAAACAATAACTCCATCAAATAACATGTATTATAAGACATTTGTGGGGAAAGATTGAAAAAATTAGAAAACATCATTTTTTTTTTGACAGCAGAGTTGTTATATGCAAGCTATGAAGCACGGACACGCCGTGTGCCCTTGGGTACAGGTGTCCTATACATGTCCGACACAGACACGCCTCCGACAAGGCCGAATACGTATCGGACACATCCGGATACATCAAAAAAATTAAAAATAAATCAGACAGGGCGGCGATACGACGGGGACACAGCGGGAAACTCATGAACACGGCTGGACAGAGGAAGGGTTTTTTTTTTTTTTTTGCATTTTCTCCCAAATCAAGTTCTAAATTAGAAAAGATTGTGATGGTGCAAACCCAACCATACCCAATATTAATCAAATTTTCTAAATTACTTGGCAAAATCACATGATAGAAAAAAAAAAAAAAAAAAAAAAAAAAACATCTTTCTTACCTTTGAAGAAGGAAATTGTTCTTGGAAAGACAAGCTTGGATATCGCAGCCTCTTTCTTGCGAGGCTCTCTGCTTGACTGCGCCTCTCTTTGTTTTTCTGAGCTAATTTCTCCCCTAAAGAAAAACCTTGCTTTTAAATTATGCAAAAATTTTGCTGAAGAAGAAGCTTGTAGAGAAGCGGCAGCTAAACGGGTGGCCCAATTAGACTTCGGCTGTACAGCCTACCATTGTATTGTTCAGTAGAAACCCAATTTCTAGGTTGCCAGGTAACCCCACACGTGGCCCAATTAGATTAAGACCTCCCCTTTATTTTATTTTTTAGGAAAATATGAAAACCATGCACTCCATCAAGAATTATTATGAAATGGTATAATGAATAAAAGTTATTTGAAAAAAAATAAATAATTAAAAATTATTATAAAGGATATTATAAAGACAAAATTATTTTTAATGAAAAAATTTATTTTTCTTTTTTTTTATTAAGAAAATATTATTTTTTAAAAATTTTAATTGAAAATAAATTTAAAAAATAAAATATTTAAATATATATATTTTTTTTAAATTTAAAAAAATAAAGAAAAATTAATTTTAGGCATATTATTTTTATTTTTTAAAATTTTTTAATTAAAAAAAGTAAATAAAAAATTTAAAAATTTATTTTTTAAAATTAAAAAGTTTTTATTTTCAGAATATTTATTTTTAATTAAAAATTAAATTAAAAAATAAAAGAAAAAGAGAAGAGAAGGTTTTTTTTATCAAAGATAATTTTATCTTTATAATTTTTAATTATTCATTTATCTTTTTCAAATAACTTTTATTCATTATATCATTTCACAATAATTCTTTATTGATTGCATGTTTTTCATATTAACCCTTATTTTTTTTTTTAGAATCTGAGAAACATCCATTCCAAAAGATCTAATAAATATAAATAATTTAAAAAATAAAAATAAATAATTGAAAAATTATTGTTAAAAGATTGTAGAAATTTAAGTAACTTTAAAAAAAAAAAAAAACTATTAAATTCATTTTCTCCATCAAACCTCCCCTTCCCCTTTCGTGTTTTCCCTCTCTCTCTCTCTCTACCTTTCTCATATTCTGTCTTCCCGTAAAAGAAAAATCAAACAATGAAAAAATATTACCTAGATTACAAAATGGAAAAATAAGCAATACCCAGATTCCAGAATTAAAAAATAAATAAAAAACAATAAAAAAAGCTATGACAATGGCTGTTGATAAGGATTGTGAGAGGATATGACCTGCTGAAAGAGGAAAAAAGAGAGAAGAATGACACAGAGAAGCAACTAAATCTAAAATCAAAGAGGAATAAGTTTTTTTTCATTAAGGGTATTTAAATTTTTATAATTTTCTTAACAATAATTTCTTAATCATTTTTCTTTTACAAATTATTTTATATTATTAGATCAATAAACCATTATTCAACTGTAGGAAGCATGTTTTTCAGGTTCTCCCTATTTATTTTAACTTATTTACTAGAATTAAGCTTCCGTTTCAATGAGGTTTTTATTTTTTTTGTAATTTGTTTCATTAAGTAATAATAATAAAATAATTTTATTAAATAATAATTTTTTATTTAATTTTTCATTTAATTTTTATTTTAAAATTTTAATAATATTAATATAGTTATATTTTTTAATTATAAAAAATTAAATTTATGATAATTATTTATTTATAAATTACATAATACAAAAAAATGTATTTTCAATTTTAATTATTATTTATATGTATTTTTTAAATATATTTAAATCTTATTGTATAATATATATTTTTATATATAGAAGATAAGAAATAATAAATGAAAAATATTAATAATAAAAATTGAATTTTATTAAATAATAATTAGTTTTTTATTTTTTATTTTTTATTTTTTTATTTTTAAATTTTTAAATTTTAATAAAATTAATATAATTACATTTTGTTAATTATAAAAATTAAATTTATGATAATTGTTTATTTATAAATTATGTAATAAAATGCATTTTCAATTGTTATTTATATGCATTTTTTAATCTATTGTACAGTGTATATATTTTTTTGTAAGAAGTAAAAAATAATAAATGAAACATAAAAAAATAAAATTGTAGTTTGTATTTTATTCTCTCGTTGGGTCGACTTTCTCAAATAGGTTAGCATCAAGTTCATTTTTTTCTTTTCTTAAATTAATGAACTATTAATTCATTTTTAGATTTTATTTTACATATTTAATTATTCAAAAAAAATAACTAAAATAAAATTATGGTTTATATTTAAATCGATTGATCAGCTTTCTCACTTTAGTTAGCAGTAAGTTCATTTTTTTCTTTTTTAAACTTTTTTTCAAGTGGGTCAGGTATGGATCCTAAATCAACCTGCGAGTCAACGTTTATACCAACCCCTTTAAATATATTATTTAAAAATAAAATAAATTAATATAAAAAAAACTTAAAACTATAAAAACTAAAACTAAAACTAAAAAAAAAAAATAAAAATAAAAAGCTTGCCACGTGCCTATTAAAGGATTTTTTCGGCTTTCTCACACTGGTTAGAAGCAAATTCATTTTTGTAATTTTTTTCCCGAGTGAGTCGAGTACGGATCCTAAATTGACCCGTAAGTCAACGTACGAACCAATCCCTTAAATATATTATTTAAAAATAAAATAATATAAATTTAAAAAATTAAAAAAACTTACCACATGTCAAATAAAGGAAGCTTGACATGCGTAAAGTATTAACCCTATTAAGGATTTTTTTAATTGATATTTATAGATTGACTAAATCTCTCAAAATTTCAAAGCAAAATTCTTATTTTAATCTAAATAAAGTATAATAAAATTAAAATTCAATTTTTAGAATGATATGTAACTTTTGAATTTGAGTTATTTAGATTTTAATGAGTTTTTAAAGGTTCAAAGTTTTTATACTAAAAATTAATTTTAAAATATGAAAAAATTATTTACATATTAATATTTGATTAGAAGTTCAAATTTATATTTATATTATATATTATTATATAAAAAAATATTTTTTATTATCGTATACTGCTGTATCAGTGTCTTAATATTTTAGAAATTGTAGTGTCGCTGTGTTCGTATTATATTGTACTCGTATTGTGTATCCGTGTCCGTGCTTCCTAGTATGCAAGTAATCAATCTTGAAGTCACCTACTCTAGATATTTTATTATAGTAAAATTTTATTTTTGCTTAACTACAGTACACAAAAATTTCAAAGTAATTACAAAAAAAAAAAAACTAATTTGAAGCAATTGACCTACATGCAAACTAGTTATAACCCTAATTCCAAATATCTCTTTAGCAATTAAGTATTATTATATCTCTTTAGCAATTAAGTATTATTAAAGGTGACATGGTGACATTCAAAACGAAACATACAATGGATTCTCACAAACATCTTGATATGCCAAATCAAAACTAATTATTTATCCGCCATCATTAACGAAATTTATCAATAAAAAAAACACAAAAATTATAACTAAATAAAAATTCCAGATTAACAAAGAAACCCAATTTAAGCAAAAAATTTCTAGTAATTCAACATTCCTTAAGTTTTAAATCAAGGTAGAAAAAATAATCAACACATTCTGTTTTTTTAGAGGTGAGGTAAAGAAAACCCAAAAAAGAATGAAAACAATGACAAACTAGCTCTACCAAACTAAACAAAAATCGAAGCAAACCAAACCGTGAAAAACTCAGGTGGGTTTTAGTTTTTAGCAAGAGATAAGCTAAAACAAGACGTCCCACTGCCATTTTTATGCCATAAACGTGCAGTAGGATTTGCTTTCGTTTTAATCAAATGAAAAGCAAAATAAAAACACGCGTATAAAATATATATAAATACATACATAACAATACAGACGAGAGAGAGAGCCCAACCCAATCTTGAAAAACACGCTACGGTGACCACAGCCAGTTATGGTTTTGCTGTTGATGATGACGGTTATGGCAAGATACAAATAGAGTTTGGAAAGGGATGTTTATGGTTATATATATTATGACATTTTTGTATTTGCATCTGTGACCATTATTAGTTGTTCCTCACCACGCAATCCTTCACTTGTCCCGAACTTTTCTAACCAATATTAAATTATTAGGGATAAGCACAAATTTATCCGCACAAATTTATCCTGTGTCTGTACTTTGGTTTAAATTTATTTTTATTTTTAACTAGTTTATAACCCTGCGATGCAGGACAAGCGCATGATATTATAAATAATTTTTTTATCAACATATTTATGTATTAAAATTTGTTTATTTTTAGTATAATAAAAAATATATTTATACTATATTGAAGTATAACATAAAAAAGTGATAATTTAAGATATAATATAAGTAATAACAATGTGAAATATCTGGTACCTACAAAAGTATAATAAATTACAAATTGATTAAATTGTCATTGAGAATAACATATATATAATTCATCTTATTTTCAATCACTTTCCTACTTGTATTGAAATTTTCTTATTTGAGAAAATAAAAATAAAAAGAATTTTATGTGGCTAAGTTAAAAAAAATAAAATTTTTAAGATATATAAATCATTTGATTGAAAAGGTAAACAAATTGTGCATACTTAATCATAAATTTACACCAATTTTCATATGTTGTATTCTATATATCTTCATGTTGTTTGAAAAAATACATAAATATTTTAAAAAACATCATCAAAGTTATAATTTAAATAAAAATTCGATATTATATATATTCTTTAATTTTTTTTTCTCTTATTACCTTCAACATATAGATTTCCTCTTTAGCAAGATTTTTGCGCCTATAAAAATAAAATGGATCGGCATGTGTCATACCTCTATAACATCATACTCGAACTTTGATACATTGTCATTCCTGTTCAAATAATAAAGTTTTAATAAGTAGATTATTATTTTAAAATTAACAAACAAAATAGAATTAGTATAGATATTACCATTCTGCCTTTTGAGCCAATATTTATCTCTTAAACATATTTTATAAATGAGTTTTATCAGCACATACTATTTTACTCCAATCAAAACTCATTATTTTAAATTGCTTTACCTGCATGTACATATATAAGTTGGATTAGATTTGTTACAGAATACAATTTTATTAAATTTTAAAATAAATTAATGTAATAAATTTATTGCTTAGTTTATATCTAGTGATATTTGATTGGTGTAACAAAATTTCATCTTTCCATAAATCCATTTGATAGTGTAATTTCATCACTACTAATTTTATCATATTAATAATGTCAACTTCATTGTTCGATTGCTTTATTTTATGTATGATTTTCAGCATCTCATCATATTTTGGCGGGATCTTCAACTCTACAAAGTCAATACTTCGTATTATAAATTACTTTTTAAATTAATACAGAATGATAATAATATTGATATAGTAAATAAAAATACATAATTATAATGAAATTGATATAGGAAATAAAAATTAATAGGCATAGATATACCTAATTTACATTTATCAAAACATCATTCTAAACAACCTTTTTAGTACAAACAACATTTTTCTCATTTTGTTTTCCTAATTATTTTATTATTCTATTGCCTTTTGATAGTTTCTTAAGTTTTATCATCAAAATTTTGCAATATGTAAAATCTTTATAATAGAAATTAACATATATTATCAAGAAATCCTGTATGGTGTGTATCCCCAGTCTGTTGCCGTGGTTGTTCTTGATGAGTTACCTCCAATTGCTATTCCATTACAGTTAGGAAGTCCATGCTAATATTCTTGAGATGTAACAAAATATATTCTAATTTTAGAAATAAGCAATATATATGTATATATGAAAGAATATAGATCTTTATTATGTAATTTTGAAAATAAGCAGTAAAAGTATATATATATGTGTGATAAGCTCATAAAATACACATTTTATGCCCTTTCTATTCTTAGTTTTAGTTATGTTTTCGATCTTTATCTTGATTACTTATGTTATATTTTTGAATTCTATGTATATTTAAGAGAATGAAGTGAAAAGATGTCAATAATGATGGTAAAGAGCTTACAATATCATAATCACAAGATGGAAGAAGACTTGGGAGCCAAAATTACTTGTGCAGCAAGGACTTGTTCCTAGGGTTTTAAAGCTCTATGAATACCATCTTTTGAGCTATAAACTAGACATCTTTTGAGGAGACTCAAAGATCATCATTAATTTTTTTCTTCTTCTTCTTCTCTATTCTTTTTATTTTCTTTTTAGTTTTAGTTTTATGTTTATGTTATCTATGTCTATGTTAGGCTAAACTTCTCTTTGGTTAAGGGTGATTTCAAAACCCCAGACATGTTGTGTAATTGATTTTCAGATTTTATCTATCATTAATTTTCTATCAAAGTTGATTATGTTCTTCCATAAAAATTGTTTATGATGTTGTCTTGATTTGTTTAGGTTGCAAACTAAATATATCTTGATAATTGTCTAATGCTAGTTTAGGAGTCTTAATCCATGTAATTGTCTTGATTTCCTATTCATAAGTGGCAATTTGTGATTAATGATTATGGTCAAGTTTTCGATAATTGCAAAGTGGAACATAACATAGGTTAAACAATCCGAGCTTATGTGTTTGTTGCCTAGATCAACCTATCTTTCTCATTATAAAGCTGCCATTACATTAAATCTAGAGAGCTTATTCTAGGTTGACTAGTGGTTAGAGATTAAATAGAGAGCTTGTTCTATTTAACGACGAACTAAGGAAAGATTGGGGTAATAGAGCTTGTTGTTATCTACGGTTGATAATTTTGATAGTTAATTGATATTGATAGATCTGATTATTTATTCTCAATGATGTCTAGTGGTGGAGAATGAAACCTTAACCATATTTCTCTTATATTTGATTTAATCTTACTTATTTGTTTCTTACTTTTCTTGTTTGCTTTAGTTTTAAAACATCTCAAAATTCCCCTTTTTACTTTTGTTTTCTTTGAATCTAATTTATAAGCCAATAATTTATAAATTGAAAAGCAATCCCTGTGGACTCGACCCTTGCTAATCACTATACTTTACAATTGATATTTTTAGTGCAAGGATTAAATACGATATACTCTTTTGGGTGCATCAAGTTTTTGGAGCCGCTGCCGGGGATTGCTTTATTTAGTTTATTAGTTATTTGGTTTATTCTTATTTTCAGTTATAATTAATTTTATTTTTCTTGTACATACATGTTTTTTTCTTTTCAATTTTTTAGCAAAACACGATGGAATTGAGCAATCTAACACTTGAGGAGTTGGTGGCATACATGAACATTGAGAATAGACGAGCCAATCTCACCTCCCCAGTTCAACAATTGGCCATGGGTAATGTTCAAGAATCAAGGCAGTGTGGAATGTGCTTCATGATGGATCATCCAATCAATTGGTGCCCATACTACCGAAAAGATAATTTTGAACCAGCCTATGATGTGGAATGATACCAAAGCCAATAAGGGTTCCACAAACAACAGTATGATCTTTTCCCAAACACTTACAATGAGGGATGGTGGGATCATCCTAATTATGGCTACTCGAGAAATTATCATGAAATAGATCCTTATACCAATTACACTCATCCATCGAGCTTCAATCAATCATGGTCTCACGAACCAGATCTTTTTCAGCCCAATCACAAAATTTAGGTGAGTCTCTAGCAAATCTTGTCAAATCCCTTGCTACTAACCAATTGCAAATGCAACAGGACATAGGGGAAACAAACAGACAAATGGCAACAAGGATGAGTCAATTGCAGACTCAAAATGGGACAAATGGTAACAGCGATAAGCCAATTAGTAGAACAAAGATCTCAAGAACTCCCTTCCCAAACTATGATTGATCCAAAGAAGAGTGTTAGTGCCACACAACTTGAGGATGAATCAGAAAATCCAAGAGAACCCGAGGATGAGAAAGAACTTGAGATGGTTTTACTTTTTGAAGATAATGAAGCTTCAATTCCAAAGGAAAGTACTTCGACACCTCAGGTAACTTTTAAGGTTCCTATTTTGCTAATGTTTCTTCTCCACCTTTTCCTAGTAGATTCGCAAAGATCAAAAATGAGGAACATGAACAACACATGCCGGAAACCTTAAACAGCTTGTGATGTGAACCCTAGGGGTTAAACCCTTTGAACCTACTAACAAATTGAATTACCCTAAAACCCAAGAAAGATAAGATTCAGACAATGGAACTTAAACCCGTAGAAATCTTGTTTCAAAGAACCTAGATTAGCTAAGCTAACTAAACCCCAAGAACACTTGTTTCTAGAACCTAAGTTTGATAGGTTGAACGCCACAAAGAAAGAATTCTTTGATAAGTTCCTAAGTTCTGTCAAGAACTAAAAGAGAAAACTCTCACTGAATAAAATCAGACTTAATTGATCAAAAGATAATTGAAGTAGACGGTTAAGACATATATTTATAGCCTCCCTACAATAACCATAATCAGCTAACCTATTGTATTCTAACCCAAATGCAAGTCCTTGTTAGCCAAGGACTTCTATCCTAAGTGCAAGACTTAATAATCAGCCAAGCATACTCCTAATTCCATTACAAGTGTAAATTCGGCTAGTCCTAATCTAAATAAGAAAGACTACTTAAATTATGGCTGAACATGCTCAAGACCAAACCTAATAAATTAAAAAGGATGTCCAACAAGTTTAATGAAGGTAGACCCCACTTCGCCTATTGGACATATTAGATAAGTGAAGCCCAAAAGCCTAAGTAATTAAAAGACTTAAAATAAGCCCAAATAAACCCTCTTAATGTGCCACTTTGTGTTCTTGAATCACATGGACCAAACTTGGATGCAAGCCCATCTTGCATGTTGAAGCCTTTCTTGAATAACTTGCAACATGGCCCAAGTGAATTCCACCCATTCTTGCCATGTTTCCCAGATCTTCTTGGATCTTGGCCCATATAAAAATTGCCATCGGATTGGGCCATCATGGATCTTATCAGCTTGTTTGTGGATGCCATTCAACAACTACCAAAATATGCATCATTCCTTGATGAGCTATGCACCACAAAGGATAATGGAATAATACTTGTAATGGAGAATGCATCCATTATTGTGCAAAGAAATCGCCCTACAAAACGCACAAATTTGAGAAGTTTCTTGTATGAGCCTGCAAATCCCAAAAAGCCAAGAAGGGGTGTTGGTTAGGTTGAAAACACTAACTCAGGTGCTAATTGGAAAGACAGCCCAATAAATGAAGAAATTGTCAACTTGCCATTTCAGATTTGCTTTCTTTTCCTTTTATTATTTTTATTGTTTATGTAGTGTTTTAGATTTGTTTAGGTTTTATTATTTTTTTTTGTTTCGAACTGTTAATATATATATATATTATTTATGTTTTTTTAGTTCTTCTCTCTTACTCATAATTCTTTCATGTGGGTGATAGTATTACATTGAGGACAATGTAAGAATTAAGTCTGGGGGGAAAGATTTATGATTTCTTTTATTTTAGGTTGTTATTCTTTTTTTAGTCTTTAATATTTTTTTAGTGTGTTTTTAGTTCCTTTCCATCCAATGATGAGATATGAATTGTGTAGGTCTAAAACTAGTTAATCAGTGAGAAGATTTTTCATGAGAATTAAGCTTGATATCATTTTTCATGGAGCCAATGTTAATATGATATGTTGATTGAGAAAGAAGCATGTTTAGACTTGATATTGACTTGTATAATCATCCTTATGAGTTTTTGAGCCTATATGATTGATGTATTATACATATCAATCTAATTTCTTTATTTTGTGCTCTTATGATTATATGATTCTCTAGAACTTGCTTTAAACCGTTTGAGACTATATTGATGCATGTGACAACATGATATGATAGAGGCAATAGGATTATAACTAGGGCCAAATCAACCATCCCTTATTAATGTTCCAAGAGAACATCCCCACTAGTGAGCCAATTTGAACCTACATTGAATAAGCTATTTTTTTGTTAACCACATCTTCTCCCTAGCCTAAATGTACTTATATCCTTACCCTTGTTCTAAAGATGGATTACATATTTTGAGATATATTGCAAAACAAGGGATACTTATTGAAAATTTGGGTTGGAAACAAAAGATAAGTGTGGGGAAGGAGAAAGATAAAAGTCAAGAGAAAAAGAAAAGGAAACATTGTAAAAATACATTCCCATAAAAAAATGAAAAAAAAATGAATCATCTCTTGAACTTCTAGTTAAAGAAAAGAAAAAGAATGTTACAAGGTTGGTTAGAATGAAGCAAAAGATTAATATGAAATATTCAGCCTATGTGATTATGTACTTCCAATGAATATTGAGAAAGTTTTATTTGCAAAATCTTATTTTGTCTCTAAATTCTATGAAGTCTTTGGAACCTTTGTGATATCTTTTCCTTTTTATTCTTTAACCACATTACAACCCCTTGGTCTCATTACAACCTTGAATAAAAACCTCTTGATTCATGAAGTTGCATGATCTAAATAGTGGAGAATAGGTGGACAAGCAAGCATATAGTAGAACTATTTTTATGAGATTAATTGAGTGTAAACACTTTACCACTACTTTAAAGAGTGGAAATCATGAGAATATCCCATGTGAGAAGTTGAGATTAAGTTTGAACATGCACTATTTTGATTGAAATATTTTATGTTAATGTTGGTTTAATTCAAACTATTTACATTCAAGCATGATTTTTGTGACATTCTTTAACTATTGACTAGTTTATAAGACCTATCTATTGATTTTCTCTAATTTATATTGGAAGGATTAGTTGTAATTATTATTATTATTATTATTTTTATTTTTATTTTTATTTTTATTTTTCTTATGTTTTCAATATTTGTGGGTATCGTCCTAGTAAACCCTCATGAGACTAAAGTCGTCCACTAGGGACACCTAGAGGTTTAAAGGCTTGTGTCACATGCTAAGTGCCACCGTGATTTCCTACGAAAGTGGATTAGATTAGATTTTCTTATTTTATTTTAATTTTGTTTTGCTCGAGGACTAGCAAAAAGCTAAGTGTGGGGGTATTTGATAAGCTCATAAAATACACATTTTATGCCCTTTCTATTCTTAGTTTTAGTTATGTTTTCGATCTTTATCTTGATTACTTATGTCATATTTTTGAATTCTAAGTATATTTAAGAGAATGAAGTGAAAATATGTCAATAATGATGGTAAAAAGCTTACAAAATCATAATCACAATATGGAAGAAGACTTGGGAGTCAAAAAGATCAATTTATGGTTACAAAGCAAGAAGGTAGATTTGACCTTTGGATCTTGTTACAAGGAAAACATGATGTTAAAGTCCTTATTTGAAGAACCTTACTTCTTGACTTCTGAACCTGACTTGAATACCTTTCGAATGATAGTTTAAATGCCCAAATATGACAAGAAATGGTAATCCAAATCAGCTAATGAAGTGAAGGAAGATGCAGCAGAAAAATTGAAGACAGAATTCCAGCGCCGCGGCGCCCAAAAATCGCCAAAAATCGCTAAAAACATAAATTTTGGCCCCTAACCTTACTTGTGCAGCAATGACTTGTTCCCAGGGTTTTAAAACTCTATAAATCCCATCTTTTAAGCCACAAACTAGACATTTTTTGAGGAGACTCAAAGATTATCATTAATTTTCTTCTTCTTCTTCTCCATTCTTTTATTTTCCTTTTAGTTTTATGTTTATGTTACCTATGTATATGTTAGGCTAAACTTTTCTTTGGTTAAGGGTGATTTCAGCACCCTAGACATGTTGTGTAATTGATTTTCAGATTTTATCTATCATTAATTTTCTATCAAAGTTGATTATGTTCTTCCATAAAAATTGTTCATGATGTTGTCTTGATTTGTTTAGGTTGCAAACTAGATATATCTTGATAATTGTCTAATGCTAGTTTAGGAGTCTTGATCCGTGTAATTGTCTTGATTTCCTATTCATAAATGGCAATTTGTGATTAATGATTATGGTCAAGTTTTCGATAATTGCAAAGTGGAACATAACATAGGTTAAACAATCCGAGCTTATGTGTTTGTTGCCTAGATCAACCTATATTTTTCATCATAAAGCTACCATTACATTAAATCTAGAGAGCTTATTCTAGGTTGTCTAGTGGTTAGAGATTAAATAGAGAGTTTATTCTATTTAACGACGAACTAAGAAAATATTGGGGTAACATAGCTTGTTGTTAGCTAACCTTAGTCATGCATTAAATCTGATCTTTCTTCATTCAAGCCCATTCTTGAATATTGAAGTCTTTTTTTGCACAATTTGTAACATGGCCCAAGTGAATTCCACCAATGCTTGCAATGTTTTATTGATCTTCTTGGATCTTGGCCCATATGGAACTTGTCATGAATCTTCAAGGATTGGGCCATCTTGGATCCTATCACTAAGGGTTCACATCAGCGGGTCGATTTAGGATTCGTATCCAATCCACTCGAAAAAAGAAGTAAATAAAAAACGAACTTGCTACTAACCTATGTGAGAAAATTGATCTTACGAGAGAACAAAATACAAACCACAATTTTATTTTTTTTATTTATTATTTTTTACCTCCTATAAAAAAATATATAACATACAGTAAAATCTAAATATTTTTAAAAATATAAATAAATAACATTGAAAATGCATTTATATTACGTAATTTATAAATAAACAGTCATCATAAATTTAATTTTCATAATTAAAAAAATATAATTTCAATTTAAAAATAAAAATGAAACAAATTATTATTATTTAATAATATATAATTTAAAATTAATTTTTTCTTATTAATTAATTAAAAATTTTATATAAAAATTAAAAGTACTCCGACGAAGCAGAGTCTTTTTTCTAGTTATAAGAATTTATAACTTACAATAAATGTCATTATTTTCTGTGGCATTCAAGGGACCACAGTTAACATTGTCATGAGAAGTTAAAGTTTCTCGAGAACGGGCTATTCGTCTAACATGAGTTAGTCGCATTTTTATGATGTAACCAATGCTATTAAATTATCTTCTCGTCTTGTTGCTCCTCTTTGTAAATTTTGATTTAAAGAATTGTTTAAATTTATATTTCTTCTTACCTGACATGAGAGGACGATCATCTTCTTGCAAGAGTAGCCTCTCTTTGCTCATTCGTCATTGAGTTTCTTTTTCGCTTTTGAGGAATTCTCCATTGTTGTTTTTGATTTTCTCTTTCACTACTTGGTAGCAATTGTTGAATAAGAAGACTCATGATATTAATTAATGCAATTTATAATTATTTGATATTAGAAATAACAATTACTTAAAATTACAAAAATGTACTTGTCGCAACCTAAAAAAAACCAAAGTCTCATCACAAGACTTTATTATTCGTTAAGCGTGACATTAAAAAAAATGAGAAAAAGTCGACTTAATTCCTCTTGAAAAATGAAGGTTTTGAAAATAACCTTGAAAAAGACATGGAGTCGCCACCAATCGTTTTTGGCTAGGTGTGATCGGCCACTTATTAAAACCGGTTTTATAAAATATTTTAAAATTAATTAAAATATATATATTTTAAATCAATTTCAAGTCTGCGTTTTAAACCAGAGAAATCAAAGAAGCGGGTTCGGGAATCGGTTATGTGTGGGGAAGGATTAGCACCCCCACAACGCCCATATAAAACGGTACCTTATTAATCGTGTGTTATCTCAAGTCTCGATAAAAAAGTCAATTTTTAATTTAGTATTTCAAGTTAATTCCCAATTTAAAGAAAAATAATTATATTTTTAATTGAAAATGGTCCGGAATTTATAAATTCAAAATTTTCCTATATTCCCCAACAAACGTGGCAAATATAGAAATTTATATTAGTTTGGAAAACTTTCCGAATCATTCTCGTTTTAAAAAAAGATATTCCGTTATTAATGATAATTGATGATATCCTCCCCAGCAAACTTGGCAGAGAACTCATGAATTATTTTAACTCGAAAATATCTTTATTTTATTGAAAATCATTACCTTTTTCAAAACATTTCAAAAATATGCATATGAATATGTGTGACATAGATAAAGATGACATGAAATAATCTAAATGAAATGATATGACCTAAGTGTCATAATATATTCTAGATGAAATGAATATAACCTAAGTGATATAACATATTCTAAATGAGATGCAATATCCTAAATATCATGATATATTCTAAATGAAATGAAATGATTTAAATGACATGATATTCTAAATGAAATATACTAAGTGACATAAAATATTCTATATGAAATAAAATAATTTAAATAACATGGCAAATATAAATGATATGACATATAATCTAAATGACATGAAACATAAAATAATGCTATCATATAGTATGCATGAAAATAAAAATAAAAATAATAATGCATGAACATAGTATACGCCAAATAATGTGACAAAAAGAAATAACTAAATAAAAAGCATAGGATATCATGAAATATTCAAAACCATGTAATAAACAAACATAACATCAAAAATATAAATAAAAAATAATAACAACACCATGGAAATTATCATAGCAAGAATCACATATTATAAAGTATGCATGAATATGAAAAATGCAATGCATGAGAATGTATTTTTTCCTTTAATTAAGAAAATCCATATATCTAAAAAGATATCCAGCTACTTTAGGAAAATATATCAAATTAAATATTCTAAAACCAAAATACTTTGTGATTGTTTGAAAACAATTTTGAAAAGCTTAGATTAAAAATTAAAACTTAGCTAAACCCTTTTCAAATAGCTCTAATTTTCTAAGTTTAAAATCCCAGACTTGACCACCCTTAACCTGAGATTTAAAAAAAATCATTTTTAGAGTTTAAAAAGGCTTAGAAACTACCCTAAGTTAGTAGCTAAACTTTCTAATCAGCCCCCTCTAAGTAACTTAACCAAAACAGAAAAATGGTTTTCCTTCAAATTCAATTCTACCTCTACTATCCAGTTTTAAAGCACTATTTTTACCTTATTTATAAAAATTCAAAAAAATCTAAAAAAAATACTGGAGACTCAGGATATGTAAAACTACACGAGAAAAAATCAGCTTAATTTTTTTGATTAAAGATGACTGCCCAGAAAAATCAGAAAAGCACGAGTACTGGGTGAAAAAACTGTTTTGCCAAAACACATTTTTTTGCCTTTGATAAAATCATTTAAAATCAAAGTAAAAATGTTAGAGACTCTCCTAAAGACTCACAAAGAGTAGCTAACACTTTTGAAAAGTTAGACAAAAATTGGCTAAGTAAAAAAAATCACAAAGGTATAATAATTAATTTGACAACTCTTTAATTTTCCACAAGTATGCTCAAAATGAGCATGACTTTAAACCATTGATTGGCCTAAGTCATAAATCATGTGGCAATGACATGAAATGCATGAAAATACAGCAAATATGATGCATGAAATGTATGATTTAAGACCTAAATGACATGAAAAATGCATGGCATAGAGAATATGACCTAGACCTAAATGAACTTGCATGACATTTAATGCAACCTAGGTCTAAAATGCATGAATATGCATGGCAAAGCAAAGCAAACCAATCCTAAACCTAAAGAATGCATGGCAATAACACAAACATATAGCATGCTTAAACAAAATACACAACCAAATATCATGAAAATGCAAACCTATCAACAAGCATAACAAAAATGCACACAAAAAGCTTAAAAGAGATGGGTGGCCGAATGGTCTCATACTTTGAAATGAGCATGGCATTTTCATAAACACATGATATACTAACATGCATAACTAAAGAATAATACTCAAATCATGCAAATATAAAGTAAAGGCATGAAAACCAATAGGCATTTTCACAAACACATGGATTAACAAAATGTAAAACATAAACAAACTTAAACATTTTGAAAACAGAAAATCAAAAATGCAAGACAAGTAAACTAAACATGATAATAAGATAATATACTAAAAAATGGAAGCAAGCAAGCAACTAAATCCAAACAAGCTTCATCTTTATGTATTTGAAGAAGATTTAAAGCATCAAAACTTGTTAAATATCACTAATAACATGAAATAAAAAACAAAAAAACAACTACAATAAAAATACAAGCCATTCGGCCACCCCTCTAAATCATAAAAAAAATTTCTCAAAGTTTTTCCCAAAAAAGTATAAAGAAGAACTTGAAGAAGAATATTAAAAACACTTATTTTCAAAAGAAAAATCAAAAGAAACTCACCAAAATAGCAATCAAGAATAGCAAATCAAGAATAGAAAATCAAGAAAAGTGCAAGAGTATGGTGCTTAAAGCAATTTCTAGAAGCTATATTGCAAGCTTTTTCTCTTCTAACTTTTTTTTCTTTTCTAAACTTTTCTTTTTGCCTTTCAACAGTGGAGAGAAAATCAGCCAAAAACAAGAGTGAATAGCTCAAAATGAAAGAGAGACCCCCCACTCCCTTGTAGTGGCCAAATGGCCTTATTTTACTAGGATGTTGTCATTTTTTCTTCAACCAATTTTGATCCAAAGGCTATTGATCCAAGATGTTTAAAATGTGAAATTATCACCCTTAGATTAGGTAATCAGCTATCCACAATTATAGCTATTTAAGAATCTTAAGCCATTATGTTGACATTCTCCCTCTTCATGCATTGGTCCATGTGGTTTAATTACAAAGGCTTGATCAAAAAATAACTACCTTCCTCTTCATTGTTGGCCTTTTGATTAAAAATAAGAAAAGATTTGCCCACCCTTGGGCCTTGGTCGGCTGACGCTCATCTTCCAGCCCAATCTTCATTTTTTCAAAAGGCAAGAAAAGCCATTTTCGGTTTCTTGGGTAAAATGATATTTTTGCCCCCCGAACATAAATAAATAGCAAACGGACTCCAAATTAAAAATTTGTTTTTTCAATACTTCCAAAATAATAAAAATTTGAATTCTTGAGATTTTCAAAATTTCCCGAGCCCATTTGCTATTTATTTGGATTTTTTTTCCAAAATTGCCCTTTTGTGGTCCCAAACTTTACCATTTTTTAAACGAGCTCCAAATCTAGATTTTTATTCACCAATCTATTCCAAATAATTTAAAAGTATGATCTGGAAGTTTTCATAATTTTTGGAACTCATTTGGTATTTTTCGGGATTTATCTACTTGAATTACTACATAGTGGGCCCGAGATTTAGCCATTTTGGAAACGAACTCCGAATCTGGATTTTCTTTTGCCAATCTCTTCCAAATAATTTAAGAATGAGATCTACAAATTTTTAGAATTTTTGGAGTTCATTTGCTATTTTTCCGAGATTTATCTCCTTGAATTTCTATGTAGGGGACCGGAGATTTAGCCATTTTGCGAACGAACTCTGAATCAATATTTTTCTTCGCCAATCTCTTTGAAATGATTTAATAATGAGATCTGCAATTTTTCAGAATTTTGGAGTTCATTTGCTATTTTTTTGAAATTTTCCAATTTTGCCCTTTTGCCTCTGGAACCCGGTTTTGCTCAAAACAAGTCCGATTTTCAGATTTTCTTCAAACTGAGCCTTGGGCTATCCTTGTTTAGTCACTCCTCGTCAATTAGGGGCTTTAGTCTTACCGAATCGGGCCATTTCTATAACTCTTCCAAATTTCACCGAAATCCACTAAAAACCCTAATTCTCGGTTTTCTTCGGAATTGACTTTTCTTTCAGTTTTTCTTTCAAGTAGCTTCTCCAGTACCCGTAGTCAGTGCTTATCTTTCATTTGGAACCTTTAATTTTGACCAATTTGATCGTTTAAGCACTTTTTCCCAAATTTTCCGAACTAGGGTTTTCTTTCTACTAAATCTCCGTAACCCAACTTCCAAACTCCATATCTTTCGATGTAAACTTCGGATTATCAAAATTCTTTCACCATTTTTCAATTGAACTTCAAATCTTGATTTTGAAAATGGGTTGACTTTCTTAGTAGTTGACTTTTGGGGTTGACTTTCTAGGGTTGACTTTTTAAGTTTGACTTTTTATGCTCGCCTTCTTAGACTAAGTCTCGGAGTACCACCTGTAGGATGAAAAAAGTCTTTTTACATTCTGAAACATCAATTTAGGAAGAAAACATAATTGTTTTAGTGGTTCGGACAAAATTAGGTGTCTACAGCTGCCCCTCTTTGGCTATTACTGAGAATAAGGAATTAGGCAAAGATAAACATACACTAATTTTGTCCGGTTAGTTAAATCACATGTGAAGAGAAGGGAAAAGGGTTTTTCTTCTTTTTTTTTTTTCGTTTTTTATTTAATTTTTTTTTTGTTGAAAGAAAGCTGTAAATAGAAGCTATTATCCTTAAATTGAATTCTCTGACTAATCAAGGCTCGACCTGTCTTAAGGAAACAGGTTCGATTTGCAAGAGAAGAAAAGACCTCGACGATGGTCTCGGGGTCTTATCCTGTCTTGTGCTAACTTTACTGGCATGGGTGAAACCGAAAATTGAAAAAGATCTAGATGAAACCAGGGATTGAAATGACATGGGTGAAACGAGAAATTTGAAAAAGATCTGGATGAAACCAGAAATTGAAAAGCATGGTGAAACCAGAAATTTGAAAAATATCTTGATGAAACCAGAAATTGAAAAGCATGGGTGAAACCAAAAAAAGATCTAGATGGAACCAGGAATTGAAAAACATGGGTGAAACCAAAAATATATCTGGATGAAACCAGAAATTAAAAAAATATGGGTAAAACCAGAAAAAGATCTGGATGAAACCAGAAATTGAAAAACATGGGTGAAACCAGAAATTTGAAAAAGATCTGGATGAAACCAGAGATTAAAAAAGGCATGGATGAAACCAGAAATTTGAAAGTGATCTGGATGGAACTAGAAATTGAAAAGCATGGGTGAAACCAGAAATTGAAAAAGATCTAGATGAAACCAGAGATTAAAAAAGGCATGGATGAAACCAAAAATTTGAAAGTGATCTGGATGGAACAAGAAATTTGAAAAAGATCTGGATGAAACCAGAAATTGAAAAACATGGGTGAAACCAGAAAAAGATCTGGATGAAACCAGAAATTGAAAAGCATGGGTGAAACCAGAAATTAAAAAAAATCTGGATGAAACCAGAGATTAGAAAAGGCATGGATGAAACCAGAATTTTGAAAGTGATCTGGATGGAACCAAAAATTGAAAAGCATGGGTGAAACCAGGAATTTGAAAAAGATCTGGATGAAACCAGAAATTGAAAAACATGGGTGAAATCAGAAAAAGATCTAGATGAAACCAGAAATTGAAATAGCCTGGAAATTAACCTGAAAGATTTGAGAGAGGATGCAAATGCTTGATGGTGTAACTGCAAATGTCTTGGATTGATGCAGATGTCCCTACAAATCATGTTCATGTAAGTGGTTCATGAATGATGTAATTGTAGCTACAATGAAGATGTGACGATCCTAGAAATGATGCACTTGCTTGAGATGATGCGAATGCAAATATTTATGAAGGATGTACTTGTAAAGGTAGAATGCAGATGCTCATGGAATAGTGCAAATGCAAATATCCATGAATGATGCAAATGCTTGCTGACACGGTGCAGATGCAAAGCTTAATAGAGAGATGAGTGTTCATGAATGATGCAAATGCCGCCAATCATTTTTCTAGACTTTGGCTTAGCCTTTCCTATTCGTTTTTCCTCTTCAAATCAAAGTATATTTTCAACTCCTTTTTCAATCTTTGGCTATTCTTTTTTCCCCAACAGTTTTCAAACTCTTATCAACAGAAATTTGCTTGCTGAGTTTTATTTCTTCTTCTCATATTTGGAAGTCAAGGTTATCCCTAGTAATTTCACACCTTTGGATTAGAAAAACTCTTCTCTCATGACAATATCAAAAATGGGTATTTCAAAAAACAATTTTGCTTATTTAATGAAAACTTCTGAGTAAAATTTTTTAACCCCACAGTGTGTAATGTACAAGTCTTTTGAAGACTGATGATCACTGTTAGAAATTTTCTTGAGTGTCAATTTGGGTTTTTCAACTTGAATTGACAAGGCTTGGTACAACATGATTTTGGTTTTTCCAGGAAAACTTCACAACAAAAAATGTATGTCCCTTCTATACTCACAAATGGAACATGTTTTATAAATCATGAATTCATCGAGAACCAAACAAATTCTACATTCTTTTAGTTTCCATATCAAGGTATTTTGACAAGCGTCAAGATTGGCTGGGATGTTTAAACTGGAAAGTTGATTTTGGAGAAAAAGAGTTTCAGTTTTTGAAATCAATCATCCAAATGAGAGTTGATAATTTGGGAGGTTCATGAATTCCTAGATGTTCCTCGATGACCACTTCTTTAAGATGATCTTCTTTTTTTGTGGTATCGGCACTATCATAGATGGCATCAGAAATTCCCATTTTACTCTAGACCCCTCGTTTTTGGGTTTTCGCCCTAGAGTCCCATTCTCTTTAATTTTTTTTCTTTTTCTTTTACCATGCACTTGAGAATTCTAAATTCTTCCTTAGTGAAATGAGAATGCGATGAAATGGGATAAAATCTGAGGAAAAACCCTTCAAGTTGAATATTCATGCTTGATCACAATGGGCTTTTAAAGCACGTAATGTAAGCCATGGCTCGGGGTTCAGAAAGAAAGGATAAATAGGTCCAAAATCTGTGTTTAAGGGTAATCAGATCAAGGATCAATTCTGGAGGAGGATCCCCTTTTCGAAGCATTTATCTCTTTTTGGACTTTTCGTTCCTTTTTGACTTTTGCTCTTTTTCTTCCTTGTTTTTTTTTTGCTTCCATTTCGCCATCGCTTTTTAAAAAACTTTTTTTTTCTGTGTTTTTCTTTTGTTTTGTTCTTTGCTTCCATTTCGCCATATTTTCCTTTTGACAGAGTGAGCCCATATTCATTCGGGGTTCCATTTGCTTTGTATCTGTCTTTGAGCTAAGACTTATTTTCCGTGATCTTTGAGAAGATCATTTCTCGTATTTGCCCCCCAGTGTAGAGGGTGATCCTTGATCAAGGTTCCAAGAAGAAAGAAATCTTTTGGCTCAAAAAGGGTGACTATGGATAATTTTTTCTTGTGAAAGGGATATGAAAGATGGCCATTCATCATATCAAGCACAAATATTCTCATTGAAAAGCAATCCTCAGGGAAAATAGATAATAGAAATTTCATTTTACACTTTGGAATCATCCAAATTCTCATATGAATGATATCCCAATTTGTTTTTTTTCTTAATCGCATGCCCTCAATGATTCATGCGTTAGTCCCATCCTTTTTCACCATATAACCATCATTTCCACATATGATGCCCCAATTTGATTAAACATGAGAATTTGTATCAACGAGGAACATAGCAAGTCTAGGTCTATTTTGAAAAAGCTGAGTTTCAAATCTGAGTTCTTTGAAGAGACAAGGAAAATATGACCCAAAAACGGGTTTTTCTCTGGGACATGGGATAATCTAGTTTAATCATTGTGCCCCTGGGTGTCAATCATGAAGTGTTGTTTGGGCAATTAGTGTTTTGTGTTTATTGGTAAAGGTCATGAATGGTTTTAGCACAATCTTGACACACACCAAATTACCATGATCTAAATTCTTGAAAGAATGTCTCATTTGTTTAAATTTCAAGGAATTCGAAAAAATTTCAAAAAGTTCGTTCCTTTGTTGATGGCCTAGACTAGGATTTACATCTTTGCTTATTCTGTGATGAAAATGTTTACGAAGTTTAATTATTCATATTCCTTGAAGCATTAGGTCTTTCAAGTGTTCTCGATTCAAGGGGTTTAGGCATATAGAAGCCCAAAAGAGAGGGGGCAAGAGTATTGGGTCATTTCTAACAATGATCATCAATATTCTCGAGACTGTCCGTTATTAAAACTTCCTTAATGTTTTTTTTTTTTTGCAAATTCAAATTATTGTTTAAACACAACAAACACAAAGCATTTAAAATTTAAAATTCATTTAATTCATATGAATGTCACCATAAGACAAGTGTTTTCATCATTAGGTATGAAACTACATGCATAAAAAACTCCCCCTTGACATGTTCTCCCTAATTCAAACTGGCTATTCCTCGGTACTCTTTTCGACCTTTCCATCTACTTCTCCCATTATGACATCCACAATGGTCTCATCATTCCCATTCAGTAGATTCTCCACGCTGTCTGACCTTTGTTTCTTTGTTACATCTAACTGCCTTTTTTTTATGAGTGATTGAACCTTCCGTTTCAAACATAGGCAAATTTCCGTGGAATGTCCCCGAATCCCAGAATGATAATCACAATATGCATTCTCGTCATACCAGCTCGGATATTGGGGTTGGATAGGCTCCACTGGAATTTTAGTGAGGAGTTGCTCTTCGACCAGCTGGGGCAATAGTTCAAAGTAAGACATGGGGAGTGGCTCAAACTGATCTCTTTTCCGGATATTCTTCGATTTCCTCTGACTGACAAAAGGTTGAAAATTTACTAGATTCTGAGAGGCCATTGGGTATAAGTATGAACCCTGCGGTACATAGTTCATAGAAAAGACAGGATGGTTGGTATGAAGTAGCCGAAATATACGGAGCAAAGTCTCTCATGGCTTGGACATCTTCCTCTTTCTTTTTGTGTGTCCTATTTCTCTTGCATTAAATGTTTTACCTCCTTCGAGTTTCCCAGCCTTGATAGCATTTTCAATCATTTCCCCGGAGATTACCATATCCGAAAAACTCTTCGTGGTGTTGTCAACAAGTCTATCGTAGTATGGGCCTGTAGTGTATTCACAAAAAGGACAGTGGTTTCCTTTTGAGTTAAGGGCGGTCGTACTTGGGTGGCCATGTTCCTCCACCTCTGAGCATACGTTTTGAAGCTCTCAGTAACCTTTTTCTCCATATTTTGCAAGATGAGACGGTTAGGTGTCATGTCGGTCACATGCTTGTATTGGTTTAGAAAAGCCTTGGCCAAATCATTCCAAGAGCGAATCTGATCCTTGCTCAATTGACTATACCACCTAATTCCGGACCCGCTGAGGCTATCCTGAAAGCAGTGAATCAAAAGCTTATCATTATCTATGTGACTTGCTATCTTTCGGCAGGACATGGTGATGTGGGTTGATGGATCAGTCGTCTCGTCATATTTCACAAAGTCAGGGACCTTGAATTTAGAAGGAATGACTAAATTGAGGACCAAGCATCGTTCTTTCGCATCCACACTCCCGAATATATTTGTATTTTCTATTGCCCGGAGCCTTTCATCTAGTAACTGATATTTCCCTTGGGAATCTGCCAATTCAGCCTCGTTCGACTCAACCATCTTCAGTTTTGCTTGTTTAGCTGGATCATCCAAATTGAGAATGTTGCTGGGATTAACTGTATTCTGGCCATTTAACATCATGACCTCACTCTGACCCTTTTGTGCCTCTAACCCTTCTCTGGCGGCCAAGTTTTCAGTGTATCCCTTCCCCTTGATTACAGCGGACATCAGCTCCATCAATTTATTCATCTGATCTTTAGATTCTGCTTGAGACTTTGCCAACTCTTCTCGCAATTCTTCATATGCCCTTTCCATTCTTTCCATTCGGGCAATTTGTTCATTCTCGATAGCTCTAGCCTATATTAAAAGGGTACTCAGTACTTCTTATACCTCTGATTTGAAATGGAAATTCTTTCAAAGACTCTTAAAGCCAAGCCAACTTCTGTTTTATTTCCCCAAATGTATGTCATGATGAAGGAGCCATGAATGCAATTTGATGCACGTGAACAGTGGAAACATGTACAGTACAGTGGAAACATGCTGACTATATATGTAATAAATACGATCACGATGCTAACATGCTGCAAGCAAAGAATAAACAGATCAACGCATGGACATATGTAATGAATGATCATGTATATTTTAGCGTATTTCCCAATGAATGATCGTATACTATGAATGCAACACGATGTCAATTATGATGCATGTAAACAATGAATGATTGACACATGGTATATACAAAAAAAATCATGCTAACCATGTATGTCATGAATGCGACCTAATGCTAACATGATGTATGTATGAATGTATGGTATGACAAATAATTGATCAGATGCAAAATGCAAAGGGGAAGATATCACGGAGGAAATAAGAATCGGAGGAACTTAATCATCAACATCTCATAAATTTGAAGCATAATTAATTCATTCCCATATCAACGTTCACAATAGTATAAACCATGTTTACAAAATTTGAGCATTGGTTAAAACTGTCTTTACAAGCACTTTATTCTTCCTAGCATCCTAAGGCTATAAGAGCCGGCTACTGAAAAAGTGAAATCCTACTACATCATATCAGACCGAAGTCTTTCTACATCATTGCCATAAATCTCCCAATCCTAATTACGCCTTCTTAGCCCTCTATCAATCAGTGTTGTTGGATCGATCCACTTGATCTCTATAAGAGATTGTACTTTCTTTTTGAAGGCTATACAGTCTTCAATGCTATGGCCAACAATTCTATAGTGATAATCACATCTTGCATTTGGATTATACTACCTGGGATACGGTGGTAACAAGGGTTTCAGCGGGACACAGGCAACCATGTGATTTTGGATCATTATAGGGAGAAGCTCCTGGTAGCTAATTGGAATGGGATCATACTGCTCTTGAGTCTTGTTTTTGGGTTGTTTCTTAGTCAAACATGGCCTAGGAGTTGGGGTACTTGGTGGTGGCACTAAGGTTCGAACCGAAGTGTCTACATGGAAAGGTGGCAGAACAACATGGTAAGGGTATGGATTTGGACACAAGACCCTTGGAGGTTGTACATAGTTCGAGGTTCCTATCCCGGATGCTTGCTAAGGTGATTGATGATGGAAATAGTACGAACTGGCAGTTGGTGGTGATGGAGTGGGATTCAGGAATCCCGTATTGCAATGGCATCAACGGTTCATGAAGAATCAAGGCTGCATCACTCAGGTTAGTTGGCCTTTATATGTAGCTGAAATGAGATCCAGATTTGGTGAAAATGAGTTCACAGATTCCATTTATGAGCAGTTACTTTGAGGCAATCTAATTCTATTGAAGAGTATTATGAGGAATTCGAGAGTCTATTGAATTTGCTGCAATTATCTGATGAATATAGTCTGAGCATTTTTATTAGCAACCTCAAACCTGAAATATCTAAACCTCTTCGTATGTTCTATCCTAAGACTCTAACTCATGCTTTCAGTTTAGCCAAACAGATGGAGTCCCTAGTGTATAACCTTCCTCGTAGGCCTTATGTTCCTTATAAACCTATCAGAAATGATATTCATAGTCCAGCATCTTCCCCATCACCTGTTAAAACCCAACTACCACCTCTGCTACCCACACCAAAACCTGTATTCTTGACTTATCCCCAACTATTGAAACCATATTCTACCTACACCTATAAAGCAAACAGCCCCAGACAAGATAATACTACACCCAGATCTTCCAAAATGCCTACAAGAGAGGAGAGGAATGACAAAAGGAAAAAAGGGCTCTGTATATATTGTGGAGCCAAATATGGGATTGGCCACCGATGTGTGAGGTCCCAACTTTATCAAATGCTATTAGATGACAGTAGTGACTCAATGCATGAGCAAGAAGAGTTCATAGACTGCTTGGAGACTATGGAAGAAGTTGCTACAGATGAATCTGAGCCAGTACATAAACCTGTGCTGTCACTTATGGTACAGGATCCGAGGTTTCTATCTTTGGTATCAGGCTCTCGGGTTTAATCATTTTCATGATTTTTTCCATAATTTCATCAGGATTGCAACCTTTGTGGCATTGACAAGCGCAGGATCCAGCAAGGATTGTATGTTCTAGACCTAATGGTTTTGGTTGATCCGAAGGTGATGTAGAGCCCTGAGAAAGTCCCCCTTACTCTTACCCATATCCTCAAACAATTTCATCATTTTGGCAAGCTGTTCTTTCACCTCCCAGATTTCATGCCCAAATTCCTCTTGATTGCGTTCCAAAGCACCCAATTTTTCCTCCGATTCATTCCTCATATCTCGAACCCCTTTCATGCAAATAAAAATGTCATGAGATTAAAAATACAATTATGAAGGTACATGCTCTATTCTTATGTGCATGAGTATACTGATGATTAATGCATGGACATATACAGAGAAATTATGATGACTATGTATGCCATGGATACAATCTAATGCCAACATGATGCATTTTTAAAAAAAAAAAGAATAAATTGATGCGCAGGACCATGCATGTCATAAACATATTCTACAATGAATGACCATGCATGCTATGACTGTAACATGATGTCAGAATGATACATGCAAAGAATAAATGAATTAACACAAAGGTAGGTACAAAGAATAACCATGTAAATCACAAATGTATTCTACAATGAATAACCATGCCTGTTAGGATTGTAATATGATGTCAAAATGATACATGTAAAGAAAAATGAATTATCACAAAGGTATATGCAAAGAATGACCAATGATTACACGAAATTGGTGGGACTTAAATCTTGATTATTCAAAAATCTCATTATGCAAGATTTGCCTCCAAATTTAATCTATGATTTTTTTTTTTTAAAACATGTTTTCTCTATGAAAAACCAAACACATTATTTTCAAAAGAAATTTGGGATAGTGGATCCTACTATAGTACAATATGCAAATGTTCATGTAGCACTACCGATTTATGAAATCATCAAATGTGATTATTATTACCATCCATTTATTGCAAAAAATGAGATCAACAATACAACAATAAATGTACATGCTTTATTCACATACGCATGAAATGTGCAAAAATGCAAAAATGTTTGAAAAAGAATGTTTTGATATTTTCAATTTTAAAAAGTTTATGAACACTTGCCCTAATGGAATCGACTCACTTAGGCATCACGATGCCTTTGGGACGGGATATTAAATTTATTATGGGCGATGTACATACATCGTTGCCCTATCTACAACACTTATTCAGAGTGTAAAATAGGTAATAAAAGGTTTACAAATGTCCCTCCATGTGTTGGTATATCTAACGAAAATCTGGCATGGCTTCGCCTAGGTTCACTATATGAGTGTGAATCGGTTCTAAAAGCCCCGAATAGCTCCTCACTGTCGCCGGTGAAGGCTAGTAAGGCACCTCGATAAAAGCGGGTTCAATTCGTTAGAGTCTATTTTCCTAGCCCATGCAGATTGTTAATCACAAAGGCTTAGGTAATTTAGTACTCCAGAAGTGTTTCACCAGTCCATGCGGATTGTTAATCACGAAGCCTTAGTTACTTTGCTCCCACCTAAAAGGACGAAACCCGGGAATAGGGCTCATGATATGCAAATGCACGTGTGGTGTATGTGAAGGAACAACAAACCTTTCACCACCTATTCTACAAAACTTATTCTAAATGCTCTAGCAATTTATTAAAAGAATATTCAAGAATAGTGTAACGCATTAACCAACAAGTAATTATAATATACCATCTTAAACAACTAGAGAACAATAATAAAATGCATGCACATGAGTATGGACATATTTAAAAACATTTTATTATTTTCAAAATTCTCCTTATTAAAAAATGTAGGAATTAAAATTAAATACCAATTAAACCAACAAAATCGAGACTTTGATAACACACGATTAATTCTAGGCCTGACTCTCTAATAGTCCTCAGCGGAGTCGCCAAGCTGTCGCAACCTAAAAAATAACAAGTCTCATCGCAAGATTTTATTATTCGTTAAACGTGACATTAAAAAAAAATCGAGGAAAAGTCGACTTAGTTCCTCTAAAAAATGAAGGTTTTGAAAATAACCTTGAAAAAGACATGGAGTCGCTACCAATCTTTTCTGGCTAGGTGTGATCGGCCACCTATTAAAATCGGTTTTATAAAACATTTTAAATTAATTAAAACATTTTTTTAAAACTAATTTCAAATCTGCGTTTTAAACCAGAGAAATCAAAGAAGCGGGTTCGGGAATCAGTTATGTATGGGGAAGGATTAGCACCCCCAAAATGCCCGTATAAAACAGTATCTTATTAATTGTGTGTTATCTCAAGTCTTGGTAAAAAAGTCGATTTTTAATTTAGTATTTCAAGTTAATTCCCAATTTAAAGAAAAATAATTCCATTTTTAATTGAAAATGATCCTGAATTTATAAATTCAAAATTTTCCTATATTCCTCAACAAACGTGGCAAAATATAGAAATTTTTATTAGTTTGAAAAACTTTCCGAATCATTCTCGTTTTAAAAGAAGATATTCCGTTATTAATGATAATTGATGATATCCTCCCCAGCAAACCCGGCAGAGAACTCATGAATTATTTTAACTCGAGAACATCTTTATTTTATTGAAAATTATTACCTTTTTTAAAACATTTAAAAGGTGTGACATAAATAAAGATGACATGAAATAATCTAAATGAAATGATATGACCTAAGCGTCATAATATATTCTAGATGAAATGAATCTAACCTAAGTGATATAACATATTCTAAATGAGATGCAATATCCTAAATATCATGATATATTCTAAATGAAATGAAATGATTTAAATGACATGATATTCTAAATGAAATATCATAAGTGACATAATATATTCTATATGAATTAAAATGATTTATTGACATGACAAATATAAATGATATGGCATATAATCTAAATGACATGAAACATAAATTAATGCTATCATTTAGTATGCATGAAAATAAAAATAAAAATAATAATGCATGACATAGTATATGCTAAATAATGTGACAAAAATAAATAACTAAATAAAAAGCATAGGATATCATGAAATACTCAAAACCATGTAATAAACAACATAACTTGAAAAATATAAATAAAAAATAATAACACCACCATGGAAATTATCATAGCAAAAATCACATATTATATAGTATGCATGAATATGGAAAATGCAATGCATGAGAATGTATTTTTTCCTTTAACTAAGGAAATCCGTATATCTAAAAAGATATCCAGCTACCTTAGGAAAAGATATCAAATTAAATATTCTAAAACCAAAATACTTTGTGATTGTTTGAAAACAATTTTGAAAAGCTTAGATTAAAAATTAAAACTTAGCTAAACCCTTTTCAAATGGCTATAATTTTCTAAGTTTAAAATCCCGGACTTGACCACCCTTAACCCGAGATTTAAAAAATCATTTTTAGAGTTTAAAAAGGCTTAGAAACTACCCTAAGTCAGTAGCTAAACTTTCTAATCAGCCCCCTCTAAGTAACTTAACCAAAACAGAAAAATGGTTTTCCTACAAATTCAATTCTGCCTCTACTGTCCAGTTTTAAAGCACGATTTTTTACCCTATTTTTAAAACTTCAAAAAAATCTAAAAAAAGTACTGGCGACTCAGGACATGTAAAGCTACATGAAAAAAAATCGGATTAATTTTCTGATTAAAGATGACTGCCCAGAAAAATCGAAAAACTACAAGTACTAGGTGAAAAAACTGTTTTACCAAAACACATTTTTTTGCCTTTGATAAAATCATTTAAAAATCAAAGCAAAAATGTTAAAGACTCTCCTAAAGACTCACAAACAGTAGCTAACACTTTTGAAAAGTTAGACAAAAATTGGTTAAGTAAAAAAAATCACAAAGGTAGAATAATTAATTTGATAACTATATAATTTTTCACAAGTATGATCAAAATGAGCATGACTTTAAACCATTAATTGGCCTAAGTCATAAATCATGTGGCAATGACATGAAATGCATGAAAATACAGCAAATATGATGCATGAAATGCATGATTTAAGACCTAAATGACATGAAAAATGCATGGCATAGAGAATATGACCTAGACCTAAATGAACTTGCATGACATTTAATGCAACCTAGGTCTAAAATGCATGAATATGCATGGCAAAGCAAACCAATCCTATACCTAAAGAATGCATGGCAATAACACAAACATATAGCATGCTTAAACAAAATACACAACCAAATATCATGAAAATGCAAACCTATCAACTAGCATAACAAAAATGCACACACAAAGCTTAAAAGAGAGGGGTGGCCGAATGGTCTCATACTTTGAAATGAGCATGGCATTTTCACAAACACATGATATACTAACATGCATAACTAAAGAATAATACTCAAATCATGCAAATACAAAGTAAAGGCATGAAAAACAATAGGCATTTTTCACAGACACATGGATTAACAAAATGTAAAACATAAAAAAATTTAAACATTTTGAAAACAGAAAATCAAAAATGCATGACAAGTAAAATAAACATGATAATAAGATAATAGACTCAAAAATGGAAGCAAGCAAGCAACTAAATCCAAACAAGCTTCATGTTTATGTATTTGAAGAAGATTTAAAACATAAAAACTTGTTAAATTTCACTAATAACATGAAATAAAAAAACAAAACAGCAACTACACTAAAAATACATGCCATTCGGCCACCCCTCTAAATCATAAAAAAAATTTCTCAAAGCTTTTTCTAAGAAAGTATAAAGAAGAACTTGAAGAAGAATATTAAAAACACTTATTTTCAAAAGAACAATCAAAAGAAACTCACCAAAATAGCAATCAAAATAGCAAATCAAGAATAGAAAATCAAGGAAAGTGCAAGAGTGTGGTGCTTAAAGCAACCTCTAGAAGCTATATTGCAAGCTTTTTCTCTTCTAACTTTCTTTTATTTTCTAAACTTTTTTTTTTGCCTTTCAATAATGGAGATAAAATCAGCAAAAAACAAGAGTGAATAGCTCAAAATGAAAGGGAGACCTCCCACTCCCTTGTAGTGGCTGAATGGCCTTATTTTGCTAGGATGTTGTCATTTTTTCTTCAACCAATTTTGATCCTAAAGCTATTGATCCAAGATGTTTAAATTTGAAATTATCACCCTTAGATTAGGTAATAAGCTATCCACAATTACAGCGTTTAAGAATCTTAAGCCATTATGTTGACATTGTCCCTCTTCATGCATTGGTCCATGTGGCTTAATTACAAAGGCTTGATAAAAAAATAACTACCTTCCTCTTCATTGTTGGCCTTTTGATTAAAAATCAAAAAATATTTGCCCACCCTTGGGCCTTGGCCGGCTGACCCTCATCTTCCAGCCCAATCTTCATTTTTTCAAAAGGAAAGAAAAGCCCTTTTCGGTTTTTTGGATAAAATGACCTTTTTGCCCCCCGAACATAAAAAAATAGCAAACGAACTCCAAATTCAAATTTTCTTTTTTCAATTCTTCCAAAATAATAAAAATTTGAATTCTTGAGATTTTCAAAATTTTCTGAGCCCATTTGCTATTTCTTCCAAAATTGTCCTTTTGTGCTCCCAAAGTTTACCATTTTTTAAACGAGCTCCAAATCCAGATTTTTCTTCACCAATCTCTTCCAAATAATTTAAAAGTATTATCTGGAAGTTTTCATAATTTTTGGAACTCATTTGGTATTTTTTCGAGATTTATCTGCTTGAAATACTGCATAGTGGGCCCGGGATTTTGCCATTTTGTAAACGAACTCCGAATCTGAATTTTCTTTTGCCAATCTCTTCCAAATAATTTAAGAATGAGATCTGAAAATTTTTAGAATTTTTGGAGTTCATTTGCTATTTTTCCGGGATTTATCTCTTTGAATTTCTACGTAGGGGACCCGAGATTTGGCCATTTTGCAAACGAACTCTGAATCAAGATTTTTCTTTGCGAATCTCTTCGAAATGATTTAATAATGAGATCTGCAATTTTTCAAAATTTTTGGAGTTTATTTGCTATTTTTCTCAAAATTTCCAATTTTGCCCTTTTGCCTCCGAAACTCGGTTTTGCTCAAAACAAGTCCGATTTTTAGATTTTCTTTAAACTGAGCCTTGGGCTATCCTTGTTTAATCACTCCTCATCAATTAGGGGCTTTAGTCTTACTGAATCGGGTCATTTCTGTAACTCTTCCAAATTTCACCGAAATCCACTAAAATCCCTAATTCTTGGTTTTCTTCCGAATTGACTTTTCTTTCAGTTTTTCTTTCAAGTAGCTTCTCCATTACCCGTAGTCAGTGCTTATCGTTCATTTGGAACCTTCAATTTCGACCAATTTGATCGTTTAAGCACTTTTCCCCAAATTTTCCGAACTAGGGTTTTCTTTCTACTAAATCTCCGTAACCTAACTTTCGAACTTCATATCTTTCGATGTAGACCTCGGATTATCAAAATTCTTTCACTATTTTTCAATTGAACTTCAGATCTTGATTTTGAAAGTGAGTTGACTTTTTCAATAGTTGACTTTTTAGGGTTGACTTTTTTAAGTTTGACTTTTTATGCTCGGCTTCTTAGTCTAAGTATCGGAGTACCACCTGTACGATGAAAAAAGTCTTTTTACATTATGAAACATCAATTTAGGAGGAAAACATATTTGTTTTAGTGGTCCGGACAAAATTAGGTGTCTACAGTACTGATATTTTTTATTTTTTTATTGGTTAGAAATAACAATTACAATTATAAATAACAAATTTTTAAATAAGCTTTTAGGTTGTTATATAGTAATAACAAATTATAGGTAAGCACTTAGATTTTCTTTTGTGGTCATCTATTATTTAGTTGATTACTTTAATGTATTTTTATGATTTTTTTAATAATAATCAAATTTTAAAATAACGTATACTATTATATAAAATTTCTCTATAAAATAGTTTGTACTTGTTTACTATGTATTACTCTTTTAACTTTCAATTCTTGATAATGGTAACCTAAGTTTCTAGACAACCATGTTTTACATCCCTAATTCGACTAGCCCTAAGACTCCTAGTACAAATACTATTCCTTGACAGCCAAGGCTTACTAACCTATCTAGAATGGAATTCGGCCAAACCTACTTACATAATTAAAAGAAAGCTTAACTTTGGGCTGAACATGCTCAAGCCCAATCCTAAAAAATTTTAAAAGATGTCTAATAGTTTTAATGAAGGTAGTCCCCACAAGCTTATTGGACATGTTACATAAATTAGGCCCAAATGCCTAAGTAATTACAAGACCCAAATGACCTTTCTAAGTAGGCGCCATCTCATTAATGAATTGGTCCCCACTTCATGTTAAATAGGCGCCACTTGTATTCTTCTAAGGCAGCCATGTGAAGCTTAGATCACATGGACCGAGTCTTATTCTTCCTTATTCAAGTAGCCCAACTTAAATGTCTTAAGATTGCTTAAGGGACTTGTAGAATCTACCCAAGTCATTTCCTTGCTTCTCTTCATGGATTCGGCCCAAGTAGTCCTCTCCTTGCCTTTCTTCCTTGGTTCGGCCCAAGTAGACTCCTTCTTAGCCTCTTGAAATCTTGATGGATCTTGGATCTCATCATTCCCTCTTTCCTCGGAAGGATTCAACCTCAAATCATGGCCTACACCAGAAGGAGAAAGATCATAAAGATTATAAGTAGTAAAAACATTATACTTACCTTGAAGATCCACTTGAGAAGCATTATCATGAATGTTCTTAAGAATTTTGAAAACTTCTCTTTGAAGGAAGCTATGAAACGTTCATCATGCAACAAAACTATTCCATTTCCTTATCCCTGTTGCATCACATTCAATCTTAACATTCTTATTAAAGTTAGGTAATGCTAACACAATTGTAGAACACAACCTTTCTCTAATAATAGCAATTGCACAAAGTTCCTTAAAACAAAAATCAGTTTGATTACATGCCATGTATAAATAAGAAAAATCAGTATCATTGACATACAAACCTTGCACATATTTGAAACTAAGTATTTGAGCACTCTTAAAAGCATGAAACATATAACTCATTGGTAAAACATCAGAATCAATGTTCCCCTTACCTTGCTTGTGACAAGGAATATAAGAAGTACGTACTTTTCTTGTATCAATGTTTGGTAGTACAAAATCAATTGGATGCTCAATCTCAATTGGATACTCAATGCCTTGTATGGAAGGCAACCCATTCGGCATCCCCTTTGGAAATACATGCTTGAACACCTGCAATAAAGAAAAAGACAAACTAAGAAGAGGGTTGTTAGTTTGATCATTAGTAAAAACCTCACTCTGTTTTGCATAGAAACTTTTTTTTTGTCTTTTCTTTTCTCTCTTGTGGAATCACTCTCTTTTTTCAGCCACTTCTCTTTTTTTTCTCACTTTCTTTTTCCTCTCCTTTTTGGCCTCTCTCTTATTTTTCTATTCTCTCTTTTTTTCCTCATGTGTTTCGGCCATACTCTCATCTTTCTTTTCTCTCATGTTTCTTTCTTGTGTTTCGTCCTCACTCTTTCTTTTTTGCTCACTCTCATTTTTCAGCTTCAATTTCAATTGGTCCTCATAGACCTTCTTTGGAGTTAAAGGAACAAGCTTGATTGTTTTTCCATCATTTACAAAGCTATACCTATTCCTAAACTCATCATGAATTACCCTCCTATTATACTGCCACGTCTTCCCCAACAAAATATGGCTAGTATGCATAGGTACTACGTCACAAAACACCTCATCACTATACCTCCCAATGGTAAAAGCTACCAAAACCTACTTATTAACCTCTACCTCCCCATATTCAGTCAACCATTGCAACTTATAAGGTTTGGGATGTTCTAGAAAAGGTAAGCTCAACTTCTCAACTAGGATGATACTAGCTATATTGGTGTAATTTCCCCCATCAATAATCATACTACATACCCTGTCATTTACAAAACATCTAGTACGAAATATGTTCTTTCTCCGCTGCTCTATATCATCTATATTAAATTGCATATTGAGAGAATACCTTGCAACAAGAGACTCACCTACCATGGGATCTTGTAGATTTCTATTCACCACCTCTTGTTGACCCATCCTATCTCTCATTTCCTCCAACACCAATTTTAACCGTTCAAATTCTTGTTGCATAGCATGCAACATAGAGGATAAGCTATCCACCTTCTTCTTAGATGTTGAGTCACTCTTGTGATACATCTTTGAAGTTGCTACAAAACAAATTGTTAGTGATTAAAAAAATAACTCACACACTCCCTTAGTGTTTACACTCAAATATGATATCACTCCAACTCTTGTTTGCACTCTTTTAGGCTTTTTCTTCAATAATCTTACTCACTCTTGCCTTTTACCACTCTATATCCTCTTTCAGGTTTTTTAGGAACTAGAAGAACTCTTCAAGAACTCCCTTGCTTAATTCTACCTAGCAAAAAGATTCAAGGAACAAGAAACCCAATCAGTAAAAGGTAAAAACAAGAACAAGATTACCAAGATTTCAATTCTTTCCCTTTTCTTGTGATCTTTTCCGAATCTTTCTTTCTTTTTCTGCCTATTCGAAAAAAAAAATTCATGAGTCTTTCTTGATGTTCTTAAAATCTCGAATTACTTTCTTTCTTTTTTTCTTGGACTGTTCGAATGCCCCTTTAAGTTCTTGATTTTTTTTTCAAGATTCGGATCAAGAATCAACAAGAACAAATTTTTTAATAAATCAAGAATTCAAGAAACGAGATCTTGATTTAAAACAACTCTCAGAATGAAATCCCAAACTAAATTTTCTAAAGACTATAACCCTATGGTAAAAGAATGCCTAAAGCTATAACCCAAGACAAGATGTCTGAAACCCCAAAACAAAAAAGTTGAGAGAAACTTCAATACCTTATGATAAAGAAGATAAAAAGATTTGACCTGATTGATCCCTAAGCTCTGATACCAACTGATGTGAACCCGTGGGGTTAAACTCTTTGAACCCACTAACAAATTGAAATACCCTAACCCCAAGAAAGCCAAGATTCAGGCAATGAAAACTTAAACTCTTAGAAATCTTGTTTCTAAGAACCTAGATAAGCTAAGCTAGCTAGACCCCAAGAATGCTTGTTTCTAGAACCTAAGTTTAATAGGTTGAACACCACACAAAAAAAAATTGATAAGTTCTAAGTTCTTTCAAGAACTAAAAAGAGTAAAACTCACTTGAATAAAATTCAACTCTAGATTTAATCAATTCCTTGTTGTGTATGAAATAGGTGGCTAAAACAGTGTATTTATAGTCTCCGTACAATCTTAATTCGACTAGCCCTAAGACTCCTAGTACAAATACTATTCCTTGGCAGCCAAGGCTTACTAACCTATCTAGAATAGAATTCGGCCAGACCTACTTACATAATTAAAAGAAAGCTTAATTATGGGTTGAACATGCTCAAGCCTAATCCTAAAAAATTTAAAAGATGTCTAATAGTTTTAATGAAGGTAGTCCCCACAAGTTTATTGAACATGTTACATAAATTAAACCCAAACGCCTAAGTAATTACAAGACCCAAATAACCATTCTAAGTAGGCGCCACCTCATTAATGAATTGGTCCCCACTTCATGTTAAATAGGCGCCACTTGTATTCTTCTAAGGCAGCCATGTGAAACTTGGATCATATGGACCGAGTCTTATTCTTCCTTATTCAAGCAGCCCAACTTTGAATGTCTTAAGATTGCTTAAGGGACATGTAGAATCTGCCCAAGTCCTTTCCTTGCTTCTCTTCATGGATTCGGCCCAAGTAGTCGTCTCCTTGCCTTTCTTCCTTGGTTCCGCCCAAGTAGACTCCTTGCTTAGCCTCTTGAAATCTTGATGGATCTTGGATCTCATCATCTAGTCTATAATTTGCATATGAAACCATCTTAAGGTAACTTACAGAAAACACAAGAAATAGACTAGAAGGCATATACTAAAGTGAGAGAGTTTCTTTGAGTGTTTGGAGCAAGATCACGTTCTTGATCAACAATGGCTGGAGGTACGCTTTTAGCTTTTAATTTCTTACAGAAACAACTACCAAAGTTGATTCACTATTTACTCTACCATCAACTACAGTAAATTTTTTTAATATTTAGTAACATAAAAACGTCACGAAAAATTATGTCTTAAGATCAATATATATATATATATATAGTATAAAAATGTAAAACTAAAATTAGTTTAGATGGATGTAAGTAGATTCTTCTTTATTCATATATATTAAAAAAACTTAATCCATATTTTTTAGAATTCTCTAATTTGATCATGCATCTTTAATTTCATAGTCCTTTTTTTTGTTGGTGTAGGTGGACTACATTTTTGGTAAAAACCCGATGAAATGAGCTATGTGATGGGTGGGATACGGCAAAAAGTTCCCTAGACATGTTCACCACCGTGGCGCATCAATACCCCACAACAACATTAACTACTCGTGCATGGGCGGATGGAAATGGC
The DNA here is from genome assembly GCA_030761205.1 of Fremontodendron californicum. Taxonomy (NCBI): domain Eukaryota; kingdom Viridiplantae; phylum Streptophyta; class Magnoliopsida; order Malvales; family Malvaceae; genus Fremontodendron; species Fremontodendron californicum. The sequence goes on from JAULJL010000028.1 coordinate 6,309,560, forward strand.
GTGATACCCCAAGTGCCAATCCTCACAACATTACTGGAGCCATGGTCGGAGGCCCTGATAGATTTGACCATTTTAGAGATGTTCGCACCAATTATAACTACACCGAGCCAACATTGGCTGGAAACGCGGGTTTGGTAGCTGCACTTGCATCCCTGACCCGTAGCTATTGCCAGGGCATTGACAAGAATACCATGTTTTCAGCGGTACCACCTCTCTATCCTAAGAGTCTGCCACCCCCTGCTCTTTGGAGGCCATAAGCTGCTCAGGTTTGTCCAATAGCTATAGTTGTTTTCGATCTCTATCCTGACCAAAATGTCTATTCAAAGCGGTGTCAATTAATTAAATGTTATCATTTTTTTATATATATGTGCGAAAATAATCATTTAAATAACACATTCTAAGTCACGCTACACGTAACAAATCATCTTGTAAATATCTTACAAGAGCAATAGGTGAGTCATTCAACTTAAAAACCTTAACACCGACATTGTGACCTGAGAAAGCTAGAAAATCTGCACAAAAATTTGCCTCCCTATAGGTATGATGTAGTTGACAAATCAGTCTCGATACAACATTTGTTTGCAACCATAGATCAGTTGACAAAGAGGATCTTTCTCATGAAACGGTTGTAAAATCTTTTGAACTGTCAAAAGTGAATATGATTCAACAATTAGATGTCTGCAACCATGTTCCCACGCTAAGCTCAATCCAATAAAAATAGTATAATGTTGTTTTTTTAGTCTTGATAAAACGTCCTTAATCATTTATTTATTTTTATTCTTTTTTTTAAATAAAAAAATTGATTATTAACATAATGAAAATTTTTCTTTAAGTCTTCCCAACACGTTTGGCAAAAGTTAGGAAAATTCTTCTTATTTCAAAAGTATTAAAAAATCATTTATTTCTTTGAAGAATCATTGTTAGAATATTTTTTTATCTTCAATTTTTTTATATTTTATATTTTATTTTTCTATATTTCTTATTTCTTGAACTAAGCTTCCACTAATTTATTCAAATAGTAAGTGAAAATCCTCTATATTGAAATTTTTTCCAAATCCTCTAATATTTACGGCAGATTTTTAGAAATTTTTCCTCATTAAGAATTTTTAATAGACAACTTGAAATTTCACCTTCAGTTTCATTTACTTAAACAATAAAATGCCAATGATGCAAACCAATAAACATTTTGTAAATTATTTACAATTTTATTTATTTTGTAATTATTTTAGACTAATCTTTTTGTGAAAATAATTAATTCTCGAGAGTTTTCCAAATACTTTGGGTAAGATATAATTATTCTTCAATTGGAACTATTTAGAAAAATTGTAACTTGCAACTTTTCAAAAAAATTCATTGAAACGAATTTTCTTAAATAATCATATTTTATTATTTAATCAAAACATTTTTTTTAAAACCTTTTCATACATTTAAATCATGCATAACCAAAACCTAAAACAAAAATAAAAATGAATTACAAGTTATACCTCACAAACTAACCAAAACCTTATTGGGCTTGAATTCAAACAAAAGTAATATTTCTTGGGCTTGCTCCTCCAAATGCGCCGAAATGAGATTTGCCATCAAGTGAGCTGGATCCGGGTCTAATGTCAAAGGAGTCGGTCACTTGCTCAGATGATATTAGCTCAGGTGATTGAGATGCATCAAAAAAATGACTGGTTTTGTAACATTAGAAGATGCCAATGACAAAGTATGTGGAACTTTAAAAGCAAAAGACCATTTAGAAAATTTTGCATATTAAATCCAAGAGCTAGCTGAGGATATTTTAGCAAAAGGAAATTGATTTTCATCAAACAACACGTGTCTTGAAGCAAAAATCTTATCGGCTAGAGCATCCAAACAATAGTATGTACTTTGATGCTAGCCAAGAAAAACACAAGAATTAGATTTTGGTTTTAATTTATGAGTGGTATAAGGTTTCAACTAGAGGTAGCATAAACAACTAAAATTTTCAACTTTTCATAATTTGGTGATTGGTTAAACAAAAGCTCAAAAGGAACTTGTTATTGGTAAAAGATGAGGGAAGTCTATTGAGAAGATTAGTAGTAGTAGAAAATGCAAATGACTAATATGCATTTAGTATAGAAGCTTGATGCAAAAGCGTAAGTCTAATTTCAACAATGTTTCTATGACTTCTTTCAACTATTACATTATGTTGAGGGGTATATGAAAGAGTTTGTAAATGTTGTATGCCAAATGAAGTGAAGATTGCATTGAGTTTGTTGTAATCACCACCATAATCAAATAAATTGAAACAATTAACATTTGGAAGTAGTTTCCAACAAAGGATTTGAACTTAGGAAACAAATCAAATATATATCAGTTTCATTGTGCATAGGATAAAGCCAGATATATCTAGTATAGTGGTCTACAAAAGCAACATAGTATCTAAAGCCATGCATCAATAGAAATTACTTTAATGGGCCCTAATCCAAATATGTGTAAATTAAATCCAAAAGCTAACAAGACTTGAACTTGAGAAAGAGATTCTATGACTCTTATTAAACAACATGAGTCACATGAACTAATTATCTTAAAAGAAGAACAAGGTAAAGAAAATGACTATTTAAGTGTTTGAGAGGAAGGATAATCAAGCATATGATGTCAAGTAGAGTAATTTGTCTTAAGACCAACTAAAGCCAGAGTAGGGGTTTAAATAAATGGTTAAAGGCTTGGAATTCATAAACATCATCTTTATCCTGGCCTTAAGTAAGAGGTTGACTCGTGTGAAGATCCCTCAGCAAGAAATAAGAAGGAAAAAAATCCAATAGACACAAAATTAGAATGATAGAATTTTAATTATAATTAGCATTAACTTTTTAATTTCATCATTATTGTATTCTTAAAAATCATGGAAAATGTTTAAATTTTAATAACAAATTCCCATGTTATGAAACACTAATTTTATTTTCATTTTTAAAAAAATAATAATAATTGATTAAAATTGTTAAACCCTCATAAGATAGAGATCGACTCGAGTCTCTTTAAATGATTCATAGACGGTGGATCAAGTTTATATATTCTTGTAGACAAAGCACACTACCATGTGGTCTTATTGTTATATTAATAAATTTTAGAGTAAGGGGTTTAATCGGCTATTTAAGAGATTTAGCCTTAAATTGACCACGAGTCAGGAATCAAAATTGGGACAATGTAAAGTCTGTAAAATTTGGTAATTTAACTTCACATAGTGTTAAAATATGATATAATGTCGATTAGGATTATTGGAAAATTTAATCAGCATAAAAATCGATAAAATATGAACCAGGGGTATTTAGGTTATTTTACCCAAAATTTAATTTTTGGTTCGTATACGGTACCAATAGACTCGTGATCATAGAGGATCAAAATATAATGTTTAGATTGAAAATTTGACATTTAAAATAAAAAAAAAACAAGTGGAAATCGGATACGTCCTTAATAAGCTTAGAGGAGTAAAAATCGGGAACTGGCTGCGGGAAGGTCCGAAAAAGGTTTTAAATGAATAAATGGATTCATATAGACATAAAATGATGTTAGAAAGCTATTGGTGAAATCAGAATGAAAATCGAAGCTAAAAGCAAAAAAGTCAAAATGTTGACCCGTGGGCGATCCAAGACCCAAATTTAGAGTTTGGAATACTGAAAAATTACCCGAATCTCCAGATCTGCATATTTTGATATTTGGAACATGTTCATGAAGAAAAAAAATCAAAAACAAAACCAAAAACCGGTAAGGCCCGATAATGGCCCGTAAATGGCCTGGAGCTCGTATTTGATGTTCGGGATATCGAAAAATTACCAAAACTTACGTACTAATGTAAAATAATATTTTAAACATATCCATGTCGAGAAAAGTGAGCTCCCGTTTAGGCACTAAAAGACAAAAAGTGGGCCATAGGCTCCTTGCTTGACACGTGGTACGGGGGAAATAGCTACATAATGCAGCCAATACCCCATGTTCTGTCGTGGGTCTCATTTTTCTTATGCCTTAAGGATTTGCTTCATCTTCTTCCTTGAGAAAACCTAACCAAAGTAAAAAACTCTATAGCCAAAAGCTTAGTAAGCTTGATCTCTTGATTTCTACTCATCACCAAGCCAACAAAATACATATTCGTACTATCTAGAAGGTGAGGATCACTTATTTGGTGTTAGTTTTTCAAGAAACTAGGAGAAACTATGTGTTTCTCTTTATGACCATTTTGCCTTAGGTGGTTTCCAACATAGCCACCACCTTAAACCACCACCATGGGTGGTCCTAAATCAACCTGTACATCCATTATTTGGGGTTGGTTGATTGAAAAAGTGGCTTGGAGATTGAAATCCAAGCTTTTGCCAAACCTCTTTAGTAGAAGAATGGTGGTGCCGCCACCTACCACCACCATTCGAGGCCACCATTGGCTTTGCTAGGCTCGGGGGAGCAACTTTCCAGTTGATCATTGCTCCGGATTTCCATCCGAGCTAGGTGTAAAAATTATAAAGCTTAAACAGCTAAGCTGTAAAATTTCAGATAGTAGCTAATTAGCTACAATTTGGACAATATGAATGTTTAGTAATTATAAAATATTTATGAAATGACTGTTTATGTGCTAGGAGCGCGGATTAACTGAGTCCGTGGTTAGAAGAGCTCCGGAGCACGAGGATCTAGTTTCTCTCGCTAAGAGCACTATGAGTAAACGTGTAGTGATAAACGTAGGATCACTAGATTATGTTATGACTTACTAGTTGTGATTGTATGAATGTATCGATGATGGACTATAATGCACTCGAGTTGGTAAATGGTAATGTGCATGACGTAGAATTGCCTTATGGTATCGAATTCTCGTAAAGACGCGAGAAAAAGGTCCAATGAATGGATAAGTGATGATTATGTAATAATACGGGATAGATGGATGATATTAATAAGACCGTGGTGATTTAGACACAATACTAAGTTTTAGAAAATAGTATGAAAGCGTAGACGGATTAGTAAGGTAGAAAAGGCTCACATCGAATGAAATGAATCCGATAGCACGAAAATTCATTCGGTAACAAGGTTGCATTTGGATTGATGTATGAGTGGTCGATCGTATGGCTCCACATTGTTTCCTTGCTTGTATGCTTACCTAAATGCTATGTGATACATGTTCATTGTAATGTTGAGCTATGCTTGGATTTGTAGGCTGTCATTGTGCCCTACCAGATTGTAGGCTGCCTTCGTGCCCTACTGGATATGTATGAGCCTTCGTGCCCTACCAGTTTTGTAGGAGCTTTCGAGCCCTACCGATTGGTAGGAGTCTACGGACCCTACCAGATGTTATGGGCCTTCATGCCCTACCGATTTTGTAGGAGCTTTCGAGCCCTACCGGTTTGTAGGAGTCTACGGACCCTATCGAATGTTACGGATGTTTGTGATGTTGGATAGGAACATCAAGGTGGTATTGGTTAATATGATTTATGAGCCTTTTCCATAGACTTTACTAATCCTGCATTTGCTCACTGGATCCTTATGACTCACCTTTTAGTTATTTTTCCTTTTCAGATACTGATCGACCCGATCCCTTATCCGTCCCGTCAGCTTAGCTCGTGATCGATAGTCGGTGAGCATGGCATACCGTTTTGACGAGGTGATCCGTTGCTTGATGGAGGAGCCGTGCACAGTCACCTAGGGATGTCATATATTATTTTTTCTATGTATGTTGTATTATGTGTGATGTAGTTATCCGGTCGGAGATCGAGATTGTTGTCTGCATTTTGGTATTGTATATATATGTGCATCGTGGTTCACTTTGTGCGTCTACTGCGGGGCATCTCGGTTACTCCCTAGGTGGAGGTGTCCTAACCGGGATGTCATGTGTTATTATTATTTCATGTTTTGCAGGTTTGGTAACCCCCCATATCAAGCGAGGTCATGCCAAAATTTCGTTAGGTAGAGGAATGGTTAAGGCTTCGGATGCAAGGGCACATACTTGTCTTTGGCCGGTCATACTCCCGGATTTGGGATGTGACAAAGTTCGTATCAGAGCATTGTCTAGAGGTTGGTGACTGCACATGTGTCCATCATGTAAAGGATCACTTGTAGATTATAGTTGATAGTACGGGGTTGGGTAAATGAGGGTACTTAACGATTAAGTTTATGTCTCAGGTTACTATGCCCCCGGTGCTAAGAATACGTGGTAAGCAGAGGGAACAACCCCGTGGGGTTCCCGATCAGGCCTCCACAGGGCGTCTAGATCCCGCTCCTGGAGAACTAGACCAGACCGTTGGATATACTAGGGGGTCAGCAGCAGATGATAGGGTAGAACAATTAGCTACTGAGGTTGGTGAAATACGTCAGGAGATTAGGACCCTGTTAGATCTACTAGCATATCAAAGGCAGGATCAGGCTTCTCCAGTTCCTCCACAGCCACAGAATCCCCCTAAGGGACAGCTGCCCATCCAACATGGTTCGTATCTCCTAATGACATTAAATGAGTTCCGACGAATCAGCCACCGGTATTTTCTGGGATTGAGCTTGATTCAAATCCATAGGACTTTGTGGATGTATGTGATCGGTTATGTGTGGCTCTCGGATGCTCACCAGCTAGGGCCGTGGAGTTGACTAGTTATCAGTTGATGGGTGTGGCCTATGAGAGGTATAAGACCCTATTGAGGAGCCGGCCAGCGGGTAGACTTCCATTAGAGTGGTCTAAGTTTTATAATGCTTTTATTGAGCGATTCATGCCTGAAAGTCTACGGGATGCTAAGGCTCGGAAGTTTGAGTTACTGAAACAGGCTGAGGGCATGTCAGTGTTGGATTATGTACTAAGTTTAATCAATTGGCTAAGTATGCGCCACATATGGTGATGACTGACACTATGAAGGCCAAACAGTTTGCTAATGGCCTCAGGGACTACTTATTTAGGGCGGTACCATTGACAAGGACCTCTACGTACTCCGATGTTCTTGATGCAGCCTTGCGATTTGAAGCACGAGCCAAAGAGAGGCAGGTTGACCGTGAGCCTCGGAAGAAGGCCAAGACTGGGAGACAAGGTTTTAGGCAGTCTGGTGTAGGTGGATCAAGAGCACCTAGTGGTGCTGGTACAGTGGTCCGAGGACAGAGCAGTCAAACTAGATCGGTTACCCAGTCATCAGGTAACACTAGGATATCAGGAGCTCCCCATTGTCAGAGTTATGGTTATCCGCATTTTGAACGATGCGGAAGGCCTGGTACTTGTTTCAGATGCGGTCAGTCGGGGCATATGAAGAAGGACTGTCCGCTGAATTTTTCTCGACCCACGTACACTACAGTTGCACTGCCCCTAATTTTTACGCCAGCTGTTACCACTGGATCAGTGGCCCAGTCAGCGGGTAGAGGCACAACAGGCAGAGGTACACAGTCTTGAGGTAGGGAACAGACTATTAGGGGTAGAGGAAAGACAACAGGGGGTCGAGGACAGGGCATTTATAATATGTATGGACATGAATATGGACATATTTAAGAGCATTTTATTATTTTCAAAATTCTCTTTTTTCTTTTTAAATGTGAGAATTAAAATTAAATACCAATTAAACCAACAAAACCGAGACTTTGATAACAACACGACTAATTCTAGGCCTGACACTCTAAATTTCCCCAGTGGAGTCGCCAAGCTATCGCGACCTAAAAAATAACAAGTCTCATCACAAGACTTTATTATTCGTTAAGCGTGACATTAAAAAAAAATAGAGGAAAAGTCAACTTAATTCCTCTAGAAAACGAAGGTTTTGAAAATAACCTTGAAAAAGACATGGAGTTGCCACTAATATTTTCTGGCTAGGTGTGATCGGCCACCTATTAAAACCAATTTTATAAAACATTTTAAAATTAATTAAAATATTTTTGTAAAACCAATTTCAAGTTTGCATTTTAAACCAGAGAAATCAAAGAAGCGGGTTCGGGACTCGGTTACGTGTGGGGAAGGATTAGCACCCCCACAACGCCCGTATAAAACGGTACCTTATTAATCGTGTGTTATCACAAGTCTCGGTAAAAGGTCGATTTTTAATTTGGTATTTCAAGTTAATTCCCAATTGAAAGAAAAATATTTCCATTTTTTTTATTGAAAATGTTCCGGAATTTATTAATTCAAAATTTTCCTATATTTCCCAACAAGCGTGGCAAAATATAGAAATTTTTATTATTTTGGAAAATTTTCCGAACCATTCTCGTTTTAAAGAAGATATTCTATTATTAATGATAATTGATAATATCCTCCCCAGCAAACCCGGTAGAGAACTCATGAATTATTTTAACTCGGGAATATCTTTATTTTACTGAAAATCATTACCTTTTTCAAAATATTTAAAAAAAATATGAATATGTGTGACATAAATAAAATGACATAGCAAAGTCCAGATACTATAATGCAACCTAAATGGTATGATATAATTTAAATGTCTTAGCATATTCTAAATGAAATGAAATATCCTAAGTCATATGATATATTCTAAATAAAATGAAATGGCCTAGGTAACATGATATATTCTATATGAAATGTAATATCCTAAGTCATATGATATATTCTAAATGAAATAAAATATCCTAAGTGACAAAATATATTCTAAATGAAATGAAATGACCTAGGTAACATAATATATTCTACATGAAATGAAATGACCTAGATAAAATAATATATTCTATATGAAATGAAATATCCTAAGTCACATGATATATTCTAAATGGAATAAAATGATTGACATGGCAAATATAAATGATATGGAATATAATCCAATTGATATGAAATGACATGCAACATAAAATAATGCTAACATATAATATGCATGAAAATAAAAATAATAATGCATGAACATAGTATATGCTAAATAATATGACAAAAATAACTAAATAAAAAGCATAGGATATCATGAAATATTCAAAACCATATAACAATTAATATAATATCAAAAATTTAAATCAAAGATAATAAAACCATCATGAAAATTAACATAGCAAAAATCACATATTATATAGTATGCATGAATATGGAAAATGCAATACATGAGAATGTATTTTTTCCTTTACTTAAGAAAATCCGTATATCTAAAAAGATATCCGGCTATCTTAGGAAAATATATCAAATTAAATATTCTAAAACCAAAATACTTTGTGATTGTTTGAAAACAATTTTGAAAAGCTTAGATTAAAAATAATAACTTAGCTAAACCCTTTTTAAATAGCTATAATTTCCTAAGTTTAAAATCCCGGACTTGACCACCCTTAACCCGAGATTTAAAAAATCATTTTTAGAGTTTAAAAAGGCTTAGAAACTACCCTAAGTCAGTAGCTAAACTTCATAATCAGCCCCCTTTAAGTAACTTAACCAAAACAGAAAAATGATTTTCCTTCAAATTCAATTCTGCCTCTACTATCCAGTTTTAAAGCACAATTTTTTACCCTATTTTTAAAAATTCAAAAAAATCTAAACAAATTACTGGAGACTCAAGACATGTAGAACTACATGGAAAAAATCGGCTTAATTTTCTGATTAAAGATGACTACCCAGAAAAATCGGGAAAGTACAAGTAGTGGGTGAAAAAACTGTTTTGCCAAAACACATTTTTTTGCCTTTGATAAAATCATTTAAAAATCAAAGTAAAAATGTTAGAGACTCTCCTAAGGACTCACAAACAGTAGCTAACACTTTTGAAAAGTTAGAAAAAAATTTGCTAAGTAAAAAAAGATCACAAAGGTAGAATAATCACTTTGACAACTCTTTAATTTTCCACAAGTATACTCAAAATGAGTATGACTTTAAACCATTGATTGGTCTAAGTCATAAATCATGTAGCAATGCCATGAAATGCAGGAAAATACAACAAATATGATGCATGAAATGCATGATTTAAGACCTAAATAACATGAAAAATGCAATATGACCTAGACCTAAATGAACTTGCATGGCATTTAATGAAACCTAGGTCTAAAATGCATGAATAGGCATGGCAAAGCAAACCAATCCTAAACCTAAAGAATGCATGGCAATAATACAAACATATAGCATGCTTAAACAAAATACACAACCAAATATCATGAAAATGCAAACCTATCAACTAGCATAACTAAAATGCACACACAAAGCATACAATATGAGGGGTGGCCGAGTGGTCCCATATTTTAAAATGAGATGACATTTTCACAAACACATGATATACTAACATGCAAGATTAAAAAATAATACTCAAATCATGCAAATATAAAGTAAAGGCATGAAAATCAATAGGCATTTTCATAAACACATGGATTAACAAAATGTAAAACATAAACAAACTTAAACATTTTGGAAACAAAAAACAAAAAATGCAAGACAAGTAAAATAAACATGATAACAAGATAATAGACTCAAAAATGGAAACAAGCAAGCAACTAAATTCAAACAAGCTTCATGTTTATGTATTTGAAAAAGATTTAAAGCATCAAAACTTGTTAAATATCACTAATAACATGAAATAAAAAACAAAACAGCAACTACACTAAAAAAAAAAGCCATTCGGCCACCCCTCTAAGTCATGAAAAAAAAAATTCTCAAAGCTTTTTTCAAGAAAGCATAAAGAAGAACTTGAAGAAAAATATTAAAAATACTTATTTTAAAAAGAAAAATCAAAAGAAACTCACCAAAATAGTAATCAAAACAGCAAATCAAGAATAAAAAATCAAGGAAAGTGAAGAGTATGGTGCTTAAAGCAACCTTCAGAAGCTATATTGCAAGCTTTTTCTCTTCTAACTTTCTTTTCTTTTCTAAACTTTTCTTTTTGCCTTTCAAAAATGGAGAGAAAATCAGCCAAACAAGAGTGAATAGAGTCCAAATGAAAGAGAGATGCCCCTTTTCCTTGTAGTGGCCGAATTACCTTCTAAATGCTAGGATGTTGTCATTTTTCTTTCAACCAATTTTGATCCAAAGGCTATTAATCTAATATGTTTAAAATGTGAAATTAGCACCCTTAGATTAGGTAATCAGCTATCCACAATTACATCTGTTCAAGAATCTTAAGCCATTATGTTGATATTCTCTCTCTTCATGCATTGGTCCATACGGCTCAATTACAAAGGCTTGATCAAAAAAATAACTACCTTCCTCTTCATTGTTGGCCTTTTGATTAAAAATTAGAAAATATTTGCCCACCATTGGGACTTGGCCAGCAGACCCCTCATCTTCCAGCCCAATCTCCATTTTTTTAAGAGGCAAGAAAAGCCCTTTTTCGATTTCTTGGGTAAAATGACCCTTTTTCCCCCCGAACTTAAATAAATAGCAAATGGACTCCAAGTTTAAATTTTATTTTTTCAATACTTCCAAAGTAATAAAAAATTGAATTCTGGAGATTTTCAAAAATTTTCGAGCCCATTTGCTATTTATTTGGATTTTTTCTTCTAAAATTGCCCTTTTGTGCTTCCAAACTTAACCATTTTTTAAACAAGCTCCAAATCCAGATTTTTCTTTACCAATCTCTTCCAAATAATTTAAAAGTATGATTTGAAAGTTTTCAGAATTTTTGGAACTCATTTGGTATTTTTTCGGGATTTATCTGCTTGAATTACTGCATAGTGGGCCCGGGATTTGGCCATTTTGCAAATGAACTCCGAATGAAGATTTTTCTTCGCCAATCTCTTCAAAATAATTTAATAAAGAGATCTGCAAATTTTCAGAATTTTGGAGCTCATTTGGTATTTTTCCGGGATTTTTCCTTTTGAATTTATACATAAGAGACCCGAGATTTGGCCATTTTGCAAACGAACTCCGAATCCAGATTTTCTTTCGCCAATCTCTTTGAAATGGTTTAAGAACGAGATCTGCAAATTTTTAGAATTTTTGGAGTTCATTTGCTATTTTTCCCAAATTTTCCAATTTTGCCCTTTTGCCTCCGAAACTCGATTTTGCTCAAAACAAGTCCGATTTTCAATTTTTTTTCAAACTGAGCCTTGGGCTATCTTTGTTTAATCACTCCTCATCAATTAGAGGCTTTAGTCTTACCGAATCGGGCCATTTCTGTAATTCTTTCAAATTTCACCGAAATCCACCAAAAACCCTAATTCTCAGTTTTCTTCCGGATTGACTTTTCATTCTGTTTTTCTTCCAAGTAGCTTCTCCATTACCCGTAGTCAGTGCTTATCTTTCATTTGGAACCTTCAATTTCGACCAATTTGATCGTTTAAGCACTTTTCCCCAAAGTTTCCGAACTAGGGTTTCCTTTCTACTGAATCTCTGTAACCCAATTTTCGAACTCCATATCTTTCATTGTAGACCTCGGATTATCAAAATTCTTTCACCATTTTTCAATTTAACTTCAAATCTTGATTTTGAAAAGTGGGTTAACTTTTTTAGTAGTTGACTTTTCGAGGTTTACTTTTTCGGGGTTGACTCTTTCAAGTTTAAATTTTTATGCTCGCCTTCTTAGACTAAGTCTCACAGCACCACCTGCAGGATGAAAAAAATATTTTTACATTCTGAAACAACAGTTCAGGAAGAAAATATACCTGTTTTAGTGGTCCGGACAAAACTAGGTGTTTACACTTCTCGCATAGGTTTGGGCTGCGTCTTGATGCAGAAGAACATGGTTATTGCTTATGCATCGAGACAGTTGAAAGGCTTACTTTCATGGTACTTGAAAAGTTTACTTGCAACAATTAAATAGCATGCCCTTAAATAGAATATTAGAGAACTTACTTGTAGAAGGAAAAATTGAAGTATAGAGAACTTAACGTTGTTGTTAAGGATTAAACCCTTTGTCCTTAAGGTGAAATTGTCTGTCACTTGGTGCACATGGATTCAATGCAATTACCTCCCAGAAATTCAACAACACCACCTTGAAAAGTTGCAAACCTTTTTAAGGTCTACGAACTTAAGGAATTTGACTCAATTTTCTCTCTACAAGGACAGATTCCTAAGCTCTAGAGTAAAAAGAACAAAGGAAGAAAAAAGCTTTTAGAATTGTTGAATGAATTGTTCCACCTATCAAGGCACCATTATAGGTCATTAGGGACCTAAACATACATGAATAACCTTAATACATCAATGAACATTAAACATGAATACATGAATGTAAATTAATTAAGATGAATATACATGATACATGCATGAACAAATTCATGAATGAAATAAATTAAGTTCATGAATTATGAAATTCATGAACATGCCATAAATAATGTATTTGGATCATGCATTATATAAAGAGATCAATTTCATATTCGTTTGTTTGGTTCCAAACCAAATTCCAACAATCCCCCACATGAATGAAATTGATGACCAGTACGAAGACGCAAAGGATTTGTAGAGAGAAAAATTGAAGTAGAAGAAAACTACATCAGGAGAGGTAACTTCTAGCTTTGAACCTTCCCTAGTAAAGTACTATCGGATTTTCTCGGCTAACTAGTAAACATCGTCTTGAACTATTCAGCCTTTCGTGTAAACTAAGACAATAGTACTCACATAGTTTCTTCCTAGAGATTCCAGTAGTTCTCACAGTTGTGTTCATTTTGGCCCTCAACAACTCCTGGTTTCATGAATGCTTTAGAGAATTCAGCCTTTAAAAATTCTCAAAGAAACGGGCATATTTCTCATTCATATAGGTGATCTCTCATTAAAAGTATTCTGCTTATACTCCACTTGGAACCAATATATGAGAATCATTAAGAGCACAGCTCATTCTTATCTCACTGTAGTTAGCACTTTTTCATCATAGGAATAGACAAGAAATAATAATTTTCAAGTGCTACTTAAAGTGCAATATGACTTAGTTTTAACTTTGAACCTAGATCTTGGGATCTCCATTCGACTAGGTAGGGTTACCATCATAACACTTTTTGTATTTTAAAGACTTTAAGCCCATTCCCCTCGATGAACTATATATAAAGACTTTAAGCCCATTCCCTTAGACTTTACATGGTCAATTGAAATAATTCCATTCGAGAGCAAGTGTTTAATGGTATTTATGTCTACGACGTATAGTCTAGACTTACCATTATACATGCTACTTTATGCCCTTCCAATTGCTGACTAACTGTCACAATGGATACTGTCGCAACCTAAAAAATAACGAGTCTCATCGCAAGACTTTATTATTCGTTAAGCGTGACATTAAAAAAAACTGAGGAAAAGTCGACTTAATTCCTCTAGAAAAATGAAGGTTTTGAAAATGGCCTTGAAAAATACATGGAGTCGCCACCAATCTTTTTTAGCTAGGTGTGATCGGCCACCTATTAAAACCGGTTTTATAAAATATTTTAAAAATTAATTAAAACATTTTTTAAAACCAATTTCAAGTCTGCGTTTAAAACCAGAGAAATCAAAGAAACGGGTTTGGGACTCGATTACGTATGGGGAAGGATTAGCACCCCCAAAACGCCCGTATAAAACGGTACTTTATTAATCATGTGTTATCTCAAATCTCGATATAAAGTTGGTTTGAAATTTAGTATTTCAAGTTAATTCCCAGTTTAAAGAAAAATAATTTCATTTTTAATTGAAAATTATCCAGAATTTATAAATTCAAAATTTTTCTATATTCCCCAACAAATGTGGCAAAATATAAAAATTTTTATTAATTTGGAAAACTTTCCGAATCATTCTCTTTTTTTGAAAGAAAGATATTCCTTTATTAATGATAATTGATGATATTCCCTCCAGCAAACCCGGTAGAGAACTCATGAATTATTTTAACTCGGGAATATCTTTATTTTTTTATTGAAAAATTATTATCCTTTTGAAAACATTTTAAAAGATATGAATATGTATATGCATGACATAAATAAAATGACATAGCAAAATCTAAATAATATAATGCATCCTAAATGATATAATATAATTTAAATGCCTTAGCATATTCTAAATGAAATGAAATGTCCTAAGTTATATGACATATTTTAAATGAAATGAAATGACTTAGGTAACATAATATATTCTATATGAAATGTAATATCCTAAGTCATATGATAAATTCTAAATGAAATGAAATGACCTAGGTTACATAATATATTCTTTATGAAATGACATAATTTAAATGACATGGCAAATATGGATGATATGGCATATAATCTAAATGACATGGAATATAAAATAATACTATCATATAATATGCATGGAAATAAAAATGAAAATAATAATGCATGAACATAGTATATGCTAAATAATATAACAACAAAAAAAATAATTAAATAAAAAGCATGGGATATCATGAAATATTCCAAGTCATATAATAAACAATATAACATAACTCAAAATCATAACAATATCATAGAAATTACCATAGCAAAAATCACATATTATTTAAAATGCATGAATATGGAAATGCAATGCATGAAAATGTATTTTTTTCCTTTAATTAAGGAAATCCGTTTATCTAAAAAGATATCCGGCTACCTTAGGAAAATATGTCAAATTAAATATTCTAAAACCAAAATACTTTGTGATTGTTTGAAAATAATTTTGAAAAAGCTTGAATTAAAAAATAAAACTGGGCTAAATCTTTTTTAAAATGGCTCTAATTTCCTAAGTTTAAAATCCCGGACTTGACCACCCTTAACTCGAGACTTAAAAAAATCATTTTTAGAGTTTAAAAAGGCTTAGAAACTACCCTAAGTCAGTAGCTAACCTTCCTAATCAGCCCCCTCTAAGCAACTTAACCAAAACAGAAAAATGTTTTTCCTCCAAATTCAATTCGAACTCCACTGTCTAGTTTTAAGCCACGGTTTTTTACCCTATTTTTAAAAATTCAAAAAATTCTGAAAAAAAAATATTGGAGACTCAGGACATGTAGAAATACACGAGAAAAAATCAGCTTAATTTTTTGATTAAAGATGAATGCCCAGAAAAATCGGGAAAGTATGAGTACTGGGTGAAAAAACTGTTTTGCCAAAATACATTTTTGCCTTTGATAAAATCATTTAAAAAGCAAAGTAAAAATATTTAAGACTCACAAAATGACTCACAAACAGTATCTAGGACTTTTTGAAAGTTAGATAAAAATTGGATAAGTAAAAAAAATCACAAAGGTAGAATAATCAATTTGACAAAACTTAATTTTCCACAAGTGTGCTCAAGAGAGTATGACTTTGAACCATTAATTGGCCTAAATCATTAGTCAAGTGGCATGAACATGAAATACATAAAAAACACAGCAAATATCATGCATGAAATGCATTAGTTTAAACCTAAATGTCATGAAAAAATGCATGGCATCAATATAGTGACCTAGACCTAAATGAACTTGCATGGCATTTAATGCAACCTAGGTCTAAATGCATGGACATGCATGACAAATAAACCAAACCTAATAACTAAAATATGCATGGCATTTTCACAAACACAAGGCATGCTTAAACTAAAAACTCAACCAAATATCATGCAAATGCTAACCTATCAACTAACATAGCAAAAATGCAACCATGATGCTAGAATACAAGGAGTGGCCGAATGGCCTATGGTTCCTAACAAGCATGGCATTTTCACAAACACTTGGTATACTAACATGCAAAACTAAATCAAATGTCATGAAAATGCAAAACCTACCAACTAACATGGCAAAAATGCAACACACAATGCAAAACACATGGAGTAGCCGAATGGCCTCAAGCTCCAACAAGCATGGCATTTTCACAAACACTTGATATACTAACATGCTCAACTAAAATATAACACTCAAAACATGCAAACACAAAGTAGAAATACTAAAACCAAACAAGCGTTTTCACAAACACTTGATATACTAACATGCTCAACTAAAATATAAAACTCAAATCATGCAAACACAACACAAGCATTTTCACAAACACTTGATATACTAAATATAAAACATCAACAAATTTTAACATTATGAAAACAGAAAATTAAAAATGCAAGAACATGATATTTAAATCATAAATGGCAACAAACAAAGCAACCAAATTAAAATATGACTCAAGTATGAAGTAGAATAACACTTAAAACATCAAGATTAAAGAAAATAACATAAATAACAAAACAAAATAAACAAAACAGCAAACTTAATTAAAAAATGTAGGCCATTCGGCCATGGTGAGAAAAAT
This sequence comes from Fremontodendron californicum, assembly GCA_030761205.1. NCBI lineage: Eukaryota > Viridiplantae > Streptophyta > Magnoliopsida > Malvales > Malvaceae > Fremontodendron > Fremontodendron californicum. The sequence continues at coordinate 6,326,570 of JAULJL010000028.1, forward strand.
GTAAAAAAAAAATTGTAAAAAAAATATTTAAGAAAGAGATGAAGAAAGAACTTAAGAAGAACAATAATAAAAAAACATTTATTTAAAAAGGAAACTCACCAAATAGTAATCAAAATAGCAAAAACAAGAATGGAAAATCAAGAAAGTGCAAGAGTTGGTGCTCAAGAGCAACCTCAAGAAGCTATATTTCAAGCTTTATCTCTTCAAACTTTCCTTTCTTTTCTAAACTTTTTCTTTTTGCTTTCAACCAAGGAGAGAAAAAACTAAGAAAAACTAAGAGAAATCAGCAAAAATGAAGTGTGAAAAATGAAATTCCGCCCTCTCCAATAGTGCTGGCCGAACCACCCCCTTTAGTGAGCTAGGATGTTGTCATTTTGGTTCTAACCAATTCAAGGTGAAAAATCATGAAATTACCACCCTTAGATTAGCATGGCAGCTGTCCATAATTACAACTATTCAAGAATAATGTTGACACTCTCCCTTGGCCTATGTGGCTTAATCACAATGGCTTGATTAAAAAGAATCTCTAACTAACTCTTAATTCTTGGCCATTTGATTGAAAAATCAGAAGCTTCCTCTTTTTTTTGGGCCTTGGCAGGCCAGCACTTCTCTTTTCTAGCCCAAGTCTGATTTTTTGAAAGGCCAAAAGAAGCCATTTTCGATTGCTTGGGTGAAATGACCGTTTTGCCCCCTCGAATGCAAATAAATGTCAAACGGACTCCAAATTCAAATTTTATTTTTTAAATACTTTCAAAATAATAAAATATTAAATTCTGGAAGTTTTCAAAATTTTTTGAGTCCTTTTGCTATTTATTTGGATTTTTTCTTCAAAAAATGCCCTTTCATGCCCGCACATTTTACCATTTTTTAAACGAGCTCCAAATCAAGATTTTTCTTCACCAATCTCTTCAAAATAATTTAAAAGTATGATCTGGAAGTTTTCATAATTTTTGGAACTCATTTGGTATTTTTTCGGGATTTTTCTACTTGAATTACTGCATAAGAGGCCCGTGATTTGGCTATTTTGCAAACGAACTCCGAATCAAGATTTTCTTGCACCAATCTCTTCCAAATAATTTAAAAATGATATTTGCAAATTTTCAAAATTTTTAGAGTCCATTTTCTATTTTTTCGGGATTTATCTTCTTAAATTATTGCATAGAAAGGCCCAGGATTTGGCCATTTTGCAAACGAACTCCGAATCAAGATTTTCTTTCTCCAATCTCTTCCAAATAATTTAAAAATAAGATTTGCAAATTTTCAGAAGATTTGGAGCTCATTTGCTATTTTTTCGGGATTTTCCTTCTTGAATTACTACATAAGAAACCCGGGATTTGGCCATTTTGCAAACGAACTCCGAATCAAGATTTTCTTTCGCCAATCTCTTCCAAATGATTTAAGAATGAGATTTGCAAATTTTCAAAATTTTCGGAATCCATTTTCTATTTTTCTCAAATTTTCCAATTTTGCCCTTTTGCCTCCGAAACTCGGTTTTGCTCAAAACAAGTCCGATTTTCATATTTTCTTCAAGCTGAGCCTTGGGCTATCCCTTTTTAATCGTTCCTCATCCATTAGGGGCTTTAGTCTTACCAAGTTGGGCCATTTCTGTAATTCGTCCAGATTTCATCGAAATCCACCAAAAATCCTAATTCTTGGTTTTCTCCCGGATTAACTTTTCTTTCAGTTTTTCTTTCAAGTGGCTTCTCCATTACCCGTATTCAGTGCTTATCTTTCATTTGGAACCTTCAATTTCGACCAATTCGATCGTTTAAGCACTTTTCCCCAAATTTCTTGGATTAGGGTTTCCTTTCTACTGAATCTCCAAATCCCAACTTCCGAACTCCATATCTTTCAATGTAGCCTCGGATTATCAAAATTCTTTCGCCATTTTTCAATTGAACTTCAAATCTTGATTTTGAAAGTAGGTTGATTTTTTCAGTAGTTGACTTTCTGGGGTTGACTTTTTCGGGGTTGACTTTTTTTGGGGTTGACTTTTTTTCAAGTTTGACTTTTTATGCTCGCCCTTTTAAACTAAGTCTCGGAGTACCACTTGCAGGATGAAAAAAGTTGTTTTACATTCTGAAACATCAATTTAGGAAGAAAACATACCTATTTTAGTGGTCCGGACAAAATTAGGTGTCTAGAGATACAAATTGCTGAAATTGGCTTTGGCCAACATGGAATATCCTCTAAGAAATTTCGAAGTCATTCTCACACCTTTATTTTTGGACAGATGTACACTCAAGTCCATTGGTGTTTTGACAATGCTATTGTCACCTTTAAAAATTTGTCGAGAATTTTTTCAACATAATGAGATTGGGACAATACAAATCCATCAGATGTCCTAGAAATTTTGATTCCTAGTATGACATCTGCAACACCCAAGTCTCATGTCAAACCTTTTAGTTAACATGTTCTTTGTAGACTTGATCATGTATTCATTGCTGTCAAAAATCAACATGTCGTCTACATATAGACATACAATGGCACAGCCCTTATCAGTGTTCTTCACAAAGACACACTTATCAACCTTCTTGATTTAAAAGTCATTTGACAACATAACATTGTCAAAATTTTCATGCCACTGTTTTAGGAACTTGTTTCAAGCCATACAAAGACTTGACAAGCTTACACATTTTATTTCCCTTTCCTTTAACAACAATCCTCTCGGGTTGTTGTATATAAACCTCTACGTCAAGGTCACCATTAAGGAAAGTTGTTTTTACATGCATTTGATGTATTTCTAACTTGTTAATAGCAGCAATGGCTATTAAAGTCCGTATGAATGTAATTCTTGATACAAGTGAGTATGTATAAAAATAATCCACACCTTCTTGTTGTTTATATCCTTTAACAACAAGTCTAGCTTTGTATTTATCAATAATTCCCATAAGCTTTCATCTTCCTCTTGAAGATCCCTTTACAACCTAATGGTTTGCTTCCAGGACCCATGCCACTCTTGGCACCAACAGGGATCACCGATCCCATGGGCAAGGTCTAGTCTTCTACTACGCATCGGGGTAGTCATGGTAGCACCAAGGCATGCCGATACCAGACAATGACACTTTCCCCCACTTACTATGTCGATGCCCTCATCGATGCCAAGATCACACCCGAGTACCCTTGTTGCACAGAGTTAACATTATCCCACATGTCTTTCTCTTGCCCTCAAGGACTAGGTCATGATCCCATCAAATGAGGCACCGAACACAGTTTTAGGTCCTATCATGACCTTTTTGGCTACCTTAGCAAGGCACCCCCACACTTTGAGGTATTTGAAGGAATGTACTTGATTCCATAAAACATCTTTTGCTGACACCTCTTAAACTTCAACCCATCAAACTTTTCAGGTTTCTCACCATGCACCAACAAGGGTGATGGTGGAATCCTCCCTTTCGAAGAAGTCTTAGCCACAACATTTTCAAAAGTGTGAAAAGAAGTAGGAGACATGTTATTTGAAACCAATATATGTACAATAAATATTGATTATAACATAATCAAAATCAAACACCAATATAATAATAAAATAAGATTGGTTTAATCATAATTTAAATAAACACTAGCACTAATATAATTAAAATATTGATTCTAAGCATGCATATAAAATAAGTAAACCCAAGCACCAACAAAATAACTATTGGTTATGAAAAGCAAGTAACCCATCAAGGAAAACAAATAAACAAGATAAAAGGAAGAATTGCGCCTTAAGATTGTTAGAGATATTTTGTAGATTTGTAAAAACCTTGTTGAAAAGTTTACTTGCAACAATTAAATAGCATGCCCTTAAATAGAATCTTAGAGAACTTACTTGTAGAAGGAAAAATTGAAGTATAGTGAACTTAACGTTGTTGCCAAGGATTAAACCCTTTGTCCTTAAGGCGAAATTGCCCGTCACTTGATGCACACGGATTCAATACAATTGCCTCCCAGGAATTCAACAATACCACCTTGAAAAGTTGCACACCTTTTTAAGGTCTACGAACTTAAGGAATTTGACTCAATTTTCTCTCTACAATGACAGATTCCTAAGCTCTAGAGTAGAAAGAACAAAGGAAGAAAAGAGCTTTCAGAATTGTTGAACCAATTGTTGAGTGAATTGTTCCACCTATCAAGGCACCTATTTATAGGTCATTAGGGACCTAAACATACATGAATAACCTTAATACATGAATGAACATTAAACATGAATACATGAATGTATATTAATTAAGATGAATATATATGGTACATGTATGAACAAATTCATGAATGAAATAAATTAAGTTCATGAATTATGAAATTCATGAACACACCATAAATAATGTATTTGGATCATGCACTATATAAAGAGATCAATTTCACATTCACTTGTTTGGTTCCAAACCAAATTCCAACAATACTAGAATATGCTCTCTCTACGCAGCAGGTTTTGAACATGATATTTATATTAATTTAAGACAGATGCAATGATCCAATTCTTAAGTCAATGAACTTAGAGTTTAAATTGAATCCCTATAACAAACTATGTAAAATATGAGATGAATTGAGACACGACACGAAAATAATATAGAAAAAATAATTAAAATATGACGCAAAAAATAACATGAACATGACTCGAATACATAACGAATTATTAATGTGTCCAAATTTATATAAATATATAATACCTTGAATACGATAATGACATGAAAAAATAACACGAACACAAACACAACACAAATACATATATATTTCTCTTCTTCTTTTCTCTTTCCTTCTACTTTCCTTTCCTTCCCTCTTTCTTTTCCCCTCTTTCTTTCCTTTCTTTCTTTCTTCTTTCCTCACCACAAAAAAAAAAAAAAAAGGAAAAGTAACTTGCCACATGAAAAGTCAAAGGGAAACAATTCCCCTTAATTGCGTACACAAATCTTTTTCTTTTCTTTTTTCCTTTTTCTTTCCTTTTCTTTTCTTTCCTTTCTTTTTCTTTTTTTTTTTTCCTTCTTCTTTCCTTTCCTTTCCTTTCTTCTTTTTTTTTCTCTCTCTTTCTTTCCTTTTTTCTTCACCACAATAAATAAAAAATGGCAAGCCAAAGAGAAGCAATTCCCCTCTATTGCAATTGAGGAGGATTACTTTTAATATAAGGATATAATAGATTATGAGTAACTTTTCAATTATGAGTAAAAAAATTGAAAAATCTATTTTTTATTATTATATTTAAACTCCATTTTTACAATTATACATCATAGAAGTTATTATTATTTTTTTAAAAAAATTATATGTCATAAATCAGTTTTTTATGTCAAAAATATATTAAAGATATGTTACAAAATGACAAAAATGTAATTTTAAATAACTTAAATTTTAGTTGATAAAATCTAATTTTATGTGAACAATATGTTCAAATTCTAATTTGATTAGATTTTAAAAGTTAATAACTTGAATTTAAGATGACTTAAACATCAAATAATTCTTGTGTCAAACTTAAATGCACGAACCAAAATAATTTAGTGTCAAACTTGAATAACTCGAATCGAAACCCAGAATGACCTGAACTTTAAAAGAATATGAATTTCCTCCAACTTATAATGACTTGACCCAAATTCGATTAAACTCGTCTATTTTTTTTAACACGACAACCATAAGAATACTTAGATTGTGCTTGTACCTTTTTTTTTTTCCTACACAACAATCTAATATATTCAAGATTTTGCATGATGAGCTGAGCAGGGCTATCTCACACCTCAAGGGTAATTCCTTCAAGACCACACTGTTAAAGCTAGCATGGACATCCTCAAAATATTACATCTGGTGGGAGAGGAATTCTAGGAAACATTCTACAACAAGAAAAACCCCGGAAGACTTGTTTGAAAGAGTGGTTACTACTGTAAAGACTAGATTCTATGCTTATCCTAAAATTGCTGATTCTGTTGTAAATGATACTCTTAGGCCTCGTTTATCATTACTGTTGGCACAACTTTTGAGGTCAAAAGCTGCGTTTCACTGCAAATGTAATACTAAACGGGTAAACAAATTTGGCTTTTGCTATTGAAACCATGGTTTGGTAACCCAAACCAAAAAGTCAAAAATAGAGCTTTTAGATTTTAAAAGCTGGTTTTTGGATAAAATAACTTTATTATCCTCGCATCTCTATACTTTTATTATTTTAAACGTATCTTTTTTTGACATTTCAATTTCTCAAAATACTTTTTCATAGCAATGCCAAACACTTAAAAGTTTTTAAACTACAATTTTTCACCACACTTTTTAAATTTACACTTTTTTCAATTCAAGCTTTTTCTAACCCAAACTTTTTAAACATCAATGTAAACTAGCTCTTAGTATACAATGGGGTATAAGCCAAGAAAATTGAATGTAAGGCTATACGTAAAATGACTTCCTGCTTTCTTTTGAATTTTTGGAATAAAATTCAATTATTCAAAATATATATAGGTTTTTTTATCCTAATATAGCTTTTTTTTTTAAAAAAAAAATCTTGAAATACCGATGTTGTAAAATTATTGATCGAAATTCGCTTTTTTAAACCCCTTGGGAAATCGCCATGGCCCATGGCAATTTTCCAACAGGTTTTTCAATTTTTTTTTTTGAAATTGATCAAGGGAAATTGTCATGGCCGATGGCGATTTCCCTTGATCATTTAAAAAAAATACAATTTTTACTACGATGGCGATTTTCCTTAGATAAATTTAAATTTTTTTTTCATTTATAGTGAAGGGAAATCGCCACCCACACAATTCTAACAACTTAAAGTTTTTTTTTTTATATATTAAATAATAAATTTTAAATAAAAATTATATAATTTATAATTTAAAAAAATTAAAAATTAGTAAATTATAAAATTTAAATAAAAATTAAAATAATAACAATTTACAAAAATTATTTAAATTATTTTTTATTTAAATTTAATTATAAAATATATAAAAATATTTTTTGAATAGTGAAACAAACTTTCGGGCAAAATATGTATAACGATATTATTGTTGATGCGAACTCTCTCCCGATGTACCAGATTGATAGGGATATTTTCGACGGTTGGGCTGGGCCAAGACTCGAAAGTTTTTTATTTTCTTTGCCTAAGCCCATTTCGGGCCAAGCCAAAGACGGCCCGAAAGCTCGTTTCACTATTCAAAAAAATATAAATTATATTAAAATAATTTTTTTTATATATACATATATATTCAAGATTTTATTTTTATATATATATTATTTTAAATGATCAAGGAAAATAGTCATGGACCATAAAATTTTTTCAACGGATTTAGAAAAAAGTTGATTTCGATGAATAATTTCACAATATTGATATTTCGAGATTTAAAAAAAATTATATTAAAATAAAAAACCTATATATATATATAAATATATTCAAGATTTTATTTTCAAAAAATCGGCCGTAAAAATAGAAACTAGTTGACTAGTAAGGGATTACTCGCTCGACAACCCGTTAAAGTGTAATTCTACTTGTTAGCCAAAAAGAAGAAACTGTAATTCTTGTTATTGTGGACTCGTCTGTTTCTGACTGTCTGAAAGCGTTAATAACCAACTAAATGTCCCAAAGTCAATTTCCTCCTTATTCATTCATTCATTCATTCATTCATTTTCTAGCCAATAACACTAGATTCTAGCATTAGCATGAATTCCGACATGGACGCCAACGATGACGTTCCCTCTCCCAGTCCCAGTCCCAGTCCCAGAATCTTCGACCGTTACGCCTCCTCGTCGGACGACGATTCGCAGCCGTCCTACCCTTCCCTCCACTCCACCAACCGACGCCTCGACTACATGATCCAATTCCTCGACCGCAACCTTCTACCGCAACACACATCTCATCACAACGCCTCCCTGCCCGAGTTTGTGGCCAACGGCGGTGGCCAAGGCATTTTCACGCTGCCTGATCGCAGAGCCCTCCACCCTAATCGCCCTCCCTACCTCGAGGTTCGACCACACCCTCTCAGGGAGACCCAATTCGGCCGCTTTTTGAAAACGATCGCCAGCACCGAGCGGCAGCTGTGGGCGGGCAGCGAGAGCGGGGCGGTTAGGGTTTGGGAATTGAAAGATTTGTATGAGGAAGGGGAAGAGGAGGAGGCAGCGCCGTTTAGGGAGTCATCGGCGATATTATCGAATGGGAATGGGAATGCGGCGGTGATGTGTATGGTGGGGGATGAGGGGAATGGAGTGGTTTGGAGTGGGCATAGGGATGGAAAGATCAGAGGGTGGAAGATGGATTGTGAGAGTGGTGGGTTTAAGGAAGGGTGGTCTTGGCAGGCTCATCGTGGCCCTGTGCTTTCCATGGTTTTCACTTGTTACGGTCTGTTACCCTTTTGCTTTTCTCTACTGCTCTGCTACTATTGTTTTTTTATGGTTTTTGTTTTTGTTGCTGTTAATGTGGGTTCACTGCCATAACATTTTCAAGAATTGAAATAGCGGCAAAAACAATACTTACAATAATGAAAACTCTCAATATAACTTCTATTCTATGTGCTACTTTCTAGTTTGATGGGCAGTTGATTAAGCATAGGAGCAAACACAAATTGTCTTCTTTGCAGTTATATTTTTGGAATATTATAGTAAAAGTCAGTCTTGATATCTGGTAGAAAATAATATGTACAAGCACAACATACCTCACTTGCAGGCACATATCTAGAAATTCAGTTCAGACAATTCATCCTTCTCAAACTGTTTCTTCTTAAAAACCAAAATTTGTCCCAAATAAATAGATGCCTAGAAGAGCAACATGTCTCTTCGAGAACTATTTCTGCATCCCTAACCAAAGTTGCCTGTTACAATTGCTTGCCTGCATCTAGTGGTAAAGAATGATGATCTCTTTCGAGGTATATTATTTGCTTTAATTTTTGTTTTGTTTCTCTTTGATGCAGGGGATTTGTGGTCTGGTTCAGAGGGGGGTAATATCAGGATTTGGCCATGGGAAGCTATAGACAATGCTCTCTCTCTCACAATGGAAGAACGGCACATGGCTTCTTTGTTAATGGGGAGATCATTTATTGACCTTAGGAGTCAAGTTGCTGTAAATGGCTTCAGTTCTATATTAAATTCAGATATTAAGTGCCTTCTGTCCGATAATATTAGAGCTAAAGTATGGAGTTCTGGTTATCTATCCTTTGCATTGTGGTATGTCTAGACCAGGAAAACTGCACTCTGAAAAGTAACAAAGTTCTGTTTTTCTATTGACAGATTGTTGCTATATATTTGGTTCTTTTGATAAATAATAAGCTATATAGACCTTCCAGATCTACCCCTTTATTGATAGTCCAGATCAATTATGATGATCTTGTACCTCATGCTAATACACTGTTCTTCCACAAACTTTAACCTGTCAGTTTTTAAATATTTCAACAAGCCATCATCATTCCCTTTCTACTTAAAAGTGTTAGAAGAAGATGTCACATGTCAGAGGTTTCTGTCCAAATATGGGATGATTTTTGAAATTATAAGTAATAGATCAAGTCCAGTTTTACCCTAGATGTTGGCTTTATACTGCTCCTATTTCTAGGTTAGAAGAATCTAGAGATTTTTACTATATTTTGTTCATTTTTGGGATATTTGGGGTTTTGGAAAACAAGAATGTGGATCTTAATTAACTCCGTGCACGGTTAGAGTTTCTAGTTACTTTTGTTACATATTTTGGCTCCAATTTGCATTTAAATTGTGTGATCTTCATCTTACATTGCTATTGTAAAAGAGTTTACTTTGGTCTCCTTTTTCTGTTTCTTTTGTTGGGTTTTCTTATAATTTTAAAATCTCAGGGATGCTCGTACGAGGGAGTTACTCAAAGTTTTCAACATTGATGGTCAAATTGAAAATAGAGCAGATTTGTCATTAGTTCCAGATTTTGCTATGGAAGATGAAATAAAGATGAAGATTGTTACCAGTTCAAAGAAGGAGAAAACACAAAGTTCCTTTGGTTTCTTTCAGCAGTCACGTAATGCTATTATGGGAGCAGCTGATGCTGTTCGTCGAGTTGCAGCAAAAGGGGGCTTTGTTGATGATAGTCGGAGGATTGAAGCACTCACTATAACTATTGATGGGATGATTTGGGTTGGTTGTGCAAATGGCTTGCTTATCCAGTGGGATGGAAATGGAAATCGTATACAAGATATTCAGCATGATCCTTCTGCTGTTCTATGCTTATGCAGCTTTGGATCACAAATATGGGCTGGTTATGCGAGCGGTACTGTCCATGTTCTAGACCTTGATGGTAATAGGCTTGGAGGATGGGTTGCTCACAGCAGTCCTATACTGAAAATGGCCATTGGTGCTGGTTATATTTACACCCTGGCTAAGCATGGTGGTATACGCGGATGGAGTATCACATCCCCTGGAACTCTTGATATCATATTGCGTTCAGAATTGACTGCAAAAGGATTTCTATATACAAGGATAGAAAATTTAACTATATTAACTGGTACGTGGAATGTCGGGCAAGGGCGAGCATCTAAGGGCTCACTTGAATCTTGGCTACATTCTGCTGTTTCAGATGTTGGAATTATCGTTATTGGATTGCAAGAAGTTGAAATGGGTGCGGGTTTTCTTGCAATGTCTGCAGTGAGAGAATCTGTAAGATATCTTCTTCACCGTACTTTTTTGCAATGCATTAATGTAGTGTGAGCATTAGCATTATGATTTTAGAGTTTAATGTTTGAGAAACAAAGAACAGGCCTCAGTTGTCTAGAAATCTATATTCTGTTGCATGTGATCTGTTTGGGTCGGAGAAACATGTTAAATAAATGCTGTTTCATAACAGAATCTTGCAAGGGTTAGAATGTCTGAGTTTCTGTCAGACAAAAAATTTCGCAGACCAAGTGCACCATATAGCTATGTTGCTCTGAGTCTTCATTTTTCTTGAAGTACCCGTGTCCGATGCATATTCGGACATGGGTATGGGGATATGACCCTCCAAAGACCCTCCAAATACATGGAAAACTTAGAAAAACTGAACATACCCGTGTCGGGCACATACCTGTATCCGACACTCACAGTCGAGTCCGAGTAACATAGCCTTATAGCTTGTGTTAGGTGGAGTGCGTAACTGTTTATGTTATTAGTGTTAAAGTGGAAAGATATTTGTCTGTTTTATAACTAAATTTTAAGGATTGAAAAATGGATAGGTTCATGGGCAATTAACAATCATTGCACAGACTTGTGAGAATGAAAAGAAAAGGAAGGGAGGGGGGGCATTTAGGGACAAGTTTCATATTTGACTATTGTCTTTCGCCTAAACAAGCAAAGTATCCAATCAATTGCAATAAGAAAGTAGAGATTCCGAGGAAGAGGATTAAGAAATATGGGAAAAAGAAAGAAATAGATATCTAAGCAACTTGTGCTTCTTACATAAAGCTTCTAGGTTACAGATTTTGGGTTGATTTTTTACTTCCTAAAACAAAGATTACAAACTTTAAACTTTAAAGTCCCTGGCGTTTGATCTGCCACTTAATTGGTAGGACAAAAGAGGTATAGATAGACAAAAATGTTATAAGTGGCTTGCATGGACAGTAGCTATGGTACGTATGACCACATTCTGATATGCAGTTTGCAAAAGGTACTCACCAAAGCAATGCACTATACAAGCTATAGTAATTATTTAATACGGGACTAGTTTTACTGATCGGAGTCTTGAACATCTGGGCTTTTTTCTTGGAATGCTCTCTTAGTTGATTTGCCACTTGGAGAGATGGCCGATGGTTAAGTGATCATTTTTATGCTGAAAGCCATGGCTATCTTCAGAAATGGGGTAGAAAATAACACAGTTGACAGAGGACCTATAACTCTAGTTAATTTAATGGCAGCTAGAATGAAGCGGATTTAATATTTGCCTTCCTGTAAAGCCTGCGGCAGTTTTATGTATCTAACTAATCTGTATTTATAATTAGATCAGTCTGGGTGTTTGCAATGGACCTTTCCTAAAAGGAATTAAGGCCAAAAAGGAGAAAGGTGAAAGAAAAAAAGAATGTAGAGAAAAGAAGGATAGAATCTTCCCCAGAGATGCTTATTATTTAATCAGAACTATTATTAAAGCTACATGCTGAATATGAAGGCCAAATTGTTATGCTGTATTTAACGAGTTGTGGATATAATTTACGCATTTTTCAACCCTTTATTTATAACCATGTTCCTGCCTCTCCTATTCACCATAGGTAGGGCTTGACGGGAGTGCTGTTGGACAGTGGTGGTTGGATATGATAGATGAAACATTGCATGATATGATGGAAAGAAAATCACAGGATATGATGGGAAAGCAATTGCATGAATGGAGAACATTTGAACGTGTTGGATCTAGGCAGTTGGCAGGCATGCTTATTGCTGTTTGGTGAGTGTCTATCATGACAAGATCTTGGTTGATTTTCTGTTATCTTTTTCTCTGTTTCTCCTGTTGAAGATTAAATTTCTTTTGGTTTTGACTTGAATTATATTGCTTTTTTATAGTAGTTATGTTAGATAGGACTACTTGTGCTTATCACTTGTTCTTGCAAGGCTGAAAGGCATTTCAGGATTGCTAACATTTTTTATTCTAATTTCTTAATTTTTATTTTGTGTGAAAAATCAGTAACTCTATAAGAAATAAATTCTATTCTAAAACTAAAGTATTTGCCTACAAACCCATAAAATAAAACTGTAATACAAGAAAATCTCACTTTTATATTCTCGTTTTCTTCTGCTGTAAGAAAAGGGTGTTTTTGACTGTTTGGTACTCTTCCTCAAGAAACTTCTAAAAGGGTTTTTTTGAGACTCTTCCTCAAGAAAATTATAAGAAAAGATCAATTTGATTCAGATACATTCTTTTTTAAAATTTAAATTTTGAATTAATTATTGCTGATTTCATCACAAAGAGAATGTTATCTTTTATTCTAAATTGAGGTAGTCCTGTTTATGTGAATAATCTTTCACCATTGCTGTCTGTTATTTGATTTTCTATCTCAAATCAATGATGAAAGGGAAAGTGGTGAAGAGATTATGCAGTTTTAATGGATGGATTAGACCTAAACACCATGTTGTTGAAGTGCATGCATGCATTGTTCATCAGAGGAATTGTTTTGAACTATTTGCTGACTAGGCTTCTAAGGGGCACTTAGATCATTCTAACCTATATACTTGCCAAGTAGGCATACTTTTGAACAAACCACAATAGGAAATAAATGACTTACTAACGAATTTCCAATATTTACAAATAAATATAAAAGTAGTACAATCTTGGTGATTGAATGATTTGAATCCCATAAGAAACGTTCTGTCATAATCTGCTAAATTTAGTTTTATTATTGATCTCTTTCTTTTCTTAGCCATTTCAAGTTTGCTTTCATGTTTTATTAGTGCTTGTTTCTGGGATTTTTATATCTAATGGTTGAATTTGTGTTTTAGGGTTAAGGATAATCTTAAACCACATGTGGGGGATATTGATGCTGCTGCTGTGCCATGCGGCTTTGGGCGTGCGATTGGTAACAAGGTATCGTTCATCCTTAAATAGGCATGATATGTAAAAAATTCCATGCGCAATTATATATTTTTTATATTGGAAATGTATGTCATACATATCGACATAAAAATTTTAGTCAAAAAAATTCTAGCCACAACATTAAACCAAGAAAGTTAGTAATCTAGAAAGGAAAATGTGGCTTGGCTTTGGGCATGCAATTGGTAACAAGGTATTGTTCATCCTTAAATAGGCATGATATGTAAACGATTTGGTTCTATATAACGTAGATATTAATAAATATTTGTATAATTAATAATACATAAGCCTAACATCATGCTTCGCGCGTAAGTATATTTTTTTATATTAGAAATGTATATCATACATTTCGACATGAAAATTTTAGTGAAAGAAATTCTAGCCACAATATTAAACCAAGAAAACTGGAAAGGGAAATATGGTTTCTTCTAAGTATTCTAGTAATTCTTAGATTAAGGTTTGGACAATAGATTATAATTGCTTATCAGAAGAAGTTTGTCACTATTTCTTTTTGCTACTTTTTGTATTTTCTAAATTCATAAGCTTGATGGATAAGAATCATTGAAAATGTTATACTTCTGTCTCTCAAGATATTTGGTTTGCACGAAGGATTGTGATTGGCTATCTAGAAAATTATAAGAAAGGAAAAATAGTGTTTTTGGCTTGTGAACTAAAGTTTGCTTATAAATAATAACTTTAATGATTGATAGGTTTTTGTTTAACCATGATATACGTTTGGTTGTTCACCCAGGGAGCTGTTGGTTTAAGACTAAGAGTGTATGATAGGATTTTCTGCTTTGTTAATTGTCACTTTGCTGCTCATTTGGAAGCTGTTGGTCGTCGCAATGCTGATTTTGACCACGTATATCGTACAATGACATTTAGTCGACCATCTAATCTCTTCAATGCTGGTGCTGGTATGGTGTTGTACCTGTTATTGTGTTGCACGCTTGCCTGCTCAATATATTTATTTTGGCTTGTTTATAGATCTAGCTTGCCATTGGTCCTTTCTATTGCAGCTGTTGCTTCATCGGCTGTTCAAATGGTTCGTGGAGCTAATGTATGTATACACTTGGATTGCTATAGTAGCCACCATTTTGTTTCATTTGCCTTCTAAAATATTCATCCCTTCCGGTTAGTGTGTGAGAGAGTTGATGCTTGTACAGGCTATGGGTGCCCACTCTCTTGAAGGAATGCCTGAATTATCTGAGGCAGACATGGTCATATTTCTTGGAGATTTTAATTACCGGCTTGATGGTGTGTCATATGATGAAGCGAGGGATTTTATTTCTCAAAGAAGCTTTGATTGGCTTAGAGAAAGGGATCAACTTCGAGCAGAGATGGAAGCTGGAAATGTTTTCCAGGGAATGCGGGAAGCAGTTATTACTTTTGCTCCCACGTACAAATTTGATAAACATGTAGCTGGTTTATCAGGTACATTATATGTTAATTATGAGTTCTTCATCTTGTTTCTAAACTGAATATTAGTCGAGTCACTTAGTGTTTGTTTTAACTATCCAACATCTACCGTGCATTTATGATTCACAAAGTGGTTCAGCAATTGCTCTTGTTGAAGTTTTAAATAGTCTATTAAGATGTTTGTCACAAGGGGCTCAGGAAAAAGCTTCTTGGTAGTGACAGGTATTAGTATCTTTCTAGGAATTTCAATGTATTTGATTGGCTAAAAATCCCTTTACAATGCTTATTTTTAAAAGGTTATGATTCTGGTGAAAAGAAGCGCATTCCTGCCTGGTGTGACAGAATTTTATATCGTGATAGCCGACGAACTTTGGGATCTGAATGCAATTTAGAGTGTCCTGTCGTCTCTTCAGTATCACAGTAAGTTTTCCTATTGGTTTTTGTTTTGGCAATGTTTAGGATTGTTTAATGTCTTTAAAATAATTGCATGCTCATAATCTGTTGTGATCCTTTCTGGTTAGGGCAATGCTATAACAGTCTTCTATGCATATCAACTTTGTCAAAAAGATTTTCACACATTTATTATTTTCTGATCCAGATATGTAATACCAAGAGTGAATTGCACGACTAGTCCATGGCCTTTGCAATTTTTCATTTTCATCGGAGATCTAAAAAGCTCAATATTTTTATTCATGACCTTTTGAATTTGTTCCAAATTCATCTATTCCGTCAACTCAGTGTTAGAATATGGACAGAATTTCTGCATGTATGTCCACCTAAGTGCCACATTGCAAATTATGTCCATATGCTAACAACATGTCAATGGACAGAATTTTCTGCATGTATGCCAACTAAGTGCCCCATGGCAAATTCTGTCCATATACTAACAACATGTCGATGGACACATGGATTTAGAACAAATTCAAAAAGGTCATAGATGTAAAAATTGAGTTTTTAGGGTTTATGGATGAAAATGAAACATTGTGAAAAGGTCATGTACAGACTAGTGGTGCAATTTATACCTAATACCAACATGAAGATTTCATAAAACGTACGAATATTTTACAGTAGAGAAGAAGTTTGTTATTTCATTTCATAAGAAAAAACGTGAATACATTCTCCTCAGATATATACTTCCATGACAGTTGCTAAAATCGTAAAATGCTGACTAAAAAGAAATACATCATTCTCTTAGATAGCTGGCAAGTACAACTCTAGAATTTACCATTCATAACTAATTGGTGATTCCCCTCCAGCTACTGTAACGGTAATCCAACTGGTACAATGCATTCTTCTAGAACTTGTATGCCATTCTCCTCTGTACAGCACCTCATCAATTCCTTTCCTGCACTCTCAACTGATAGCTGCAGCTCTTCCCCACTATGGTCTCCACTGTTGTTTATCACATTACCCCCTCCTTCAGTTGATCCTTGTCCCCAAGGATCAAAAGATGGAAACTGATTGACTAGGACAGAATAGTCTTCCCAGGTGGCGTTCTCCTTTCCCAAATTAGCCCACTCAATCAGCAATTGTGTGACTGCCTGATTGTTCCTTTTAATAATCCTTTTATCTAGCATTGCAGCAGGAAATATCAAGGGTTGACCATCTTCATTCACCTCTGGTGGAGCTATACTAGAGACCTTCTTACTCCCAACTTTCTTCTTAAGTAGGCTAACGTGAAAAACAGGGTGCAATTTGGAAGTATTAGGTAACTGAAGCTTATAAGCTACTGATCCAATTCTTGCAATCACAGTATAAGGCCCATAGTACCGTGATGACAACTTCAAGTTCTTCCTGAGACTTAAGGAAGTCTGTCTGTAAGGCTGAAGCTTCAAGTACACTTCATCTCCTACTTGGAATTCTCTCTCAACTCTCTTCCTGTCAGCATAGTATTTCATCCTGTCCTGAGCCTTCTCAAGCTGATCTACCAGTAGCTTGCTCAAGTGTTCTCTTTCCTTCAGTAAGTCTTCCACAGTAGATACACAAGCTAGAGAGCTAGCATCCCAGGCAAATCCAGGGGGTTGGTAGCCATATAAGGCTTGAAAAGGAGACATTCCAATGGCTGAATGATGGCTGGTATTATACCACCATTCTGCTAGAGGCAGCCAAGTGACCCATGCTTTAGGCTTGAGAAAACACATGCACCTCAAATACTGCTCCAAACATTGATTCACCTCTCAGATTGACCATCAGTTTCAGGGTGGTAAGCAGTACTCAACTGTACCACTGTTCCCAACAGCTTCATCAACTCTTGCCAGACATTACTGGTGAATACTTTGTCCCTATCAGATATGATGGTCTTAGGAGCCCCATGTAATTTGTAGATATTGCTAAGGTATAGTTTAGCTATATCTAAGGAAGTAAATGGATGAGAGAGGGAAATGAAGTGTGAATACTTGGTGAACTTATCAATAATCACCATGATGTAGGTTTGTTTCTGTGACTGTGGCAATCCCTCAATAAAATCCATGGTTATAACTTCCCATGTCTGTTTAGGGATGGGAATTGGCTGTAACAATCCAGGATAAGGACTATGCTCGTATTTGTTTCTCTGACAAATGTCACACTGTTGGACATGAGTTTGCACCTGTTTCATCAATCCTGGCCAATAAAAGTACAAACGAGTTATGTAGTAAGTTGCCTGTATACCTGAGTGACCTCCCTGAGGTGAGTCATGCATCTGTTGAAGTATCTGTTCTCGCAATGGACCTTGAGTTCCAATGTAAACCCTGCCATTATACCTCAAAATTCCATTAGTAAAAGAATAAGAAGGTATTGCAGTAGCAGTAACTGAAAGTGCAACAATCTTGTTCTTAGCAAAATCATCCCCTTCATAACTTAGCTCCACCTCTTTCACCCATTCAGGCACAATAGTTGTTGAAGTCATAGTGTAAAGTGTTGTTTCAATTTCAAACTTCCTGGAAAGGGCATCAGCTGCTTTGTTAGTCTTGCCCCTTCTGTACTGTATAGTATAGTCTAGCCCAAGTAGTTTAGTCAATCCCCTCTTCTGAATTGTAGTGGTGAGTTTTTGTTCCAACAAATACTTTAAAGAATCATGATCCGTTTTGATAATGAATGGCCCCTCTTCCAAGTAATGTCTCTACTTAGAGACTGCCATTAATATAGCCAAGTACTTTTTTTCATAAATGCTCAAATCAACATGTCTGGGTCCCAAAGCCTTACTCAGATAGGCTATAGGTCTACCTTCCTGAGATAAGACAGCTCCAATGCCAACCCCACTAGCATCAGTCTCCAAGTAAAATGGCTTCAAAAAATCTGGTAAGGCCAAAACAGGTGCAGTACACAGCTTTTTTCAATTGGTTAAATGATGCTGTTGCTTTAGGGCTCCAGGTGAACCCATCCTTCTTAAGCATATCAGTCAATGGTTTACTGATCTCCCCATACCTCCTAATAAATTTCCTGTAATATCCAGTGAGACCCAAAAAACCCCTCAGAGACTTCAAGTTGCCAAGCAGCTTCCTTTCCTTCATAGCTTCTACCTTGGATGGATCTGTTGAGACCCCATCAGATGATATAACATGCCCCAAACATTCAACTTGTTTCTGCCCAAAAAAGCATTTACTTTTCTTTGCAAACAACCTGTGGCACCTTAAAAGATCTAAAACAGTTTGTAAGTGTTTATAATGTTCCACATAGTTAACACTATACACCAATATATCATCAAAGAACACAAGCACAAATTTTCATAAGTGCAAGGAAAATATGTCATTCATAAGGGCCTGAAAAGTAGCAGGGGCATTAGTGAGCCCAAACGGCATTACCTTAAACTCAAAATGACCACGGTGAGTTCTGAAAGCTATCTTTGGAATGTCCTCTGGCTTAACTCTGATCTGCCAGTAACCAAACCTTAAATCAAGCTTGGAAAAAACCTTAGCTCCCCTAAGCTCATCCAACAAATCCTCCACTACAGGTATGGGAAATTTGTCCTTCACTGTCATTGCATTTAACTGTCTGTAATTCACACATAACCTCCAGCTTCCATCCTTCTTCTTAACCAAGAGGCATGGCGATGCAAATGGACTTCTACTAGTCTGGATGATGGAAGTAGTGAGCATTTCTGTCACCTGCCTTTCAATCTCTGTTTTCTGATGGTAGGGAAATCTGTATGGTCTCAGATTCATTGGTTGTGCATCAAGTTTGAGTGGGATACCATGGTCATGGGACCTGATTGGTGGCATATGTTTAGGTTCTTCAAACACATCTGACAAAATATTGATCAAGTAAAGCCTGGAGTGCAGTGGGTGTCTCGAGTTCTACACAGTCAATGCTGAGCATATACAACTCTCCAAGCATCTCAGAATCTTTACCCACTATCTTCTGTAGCTTGTCCCCAGATATCATTCTAATTTTAGAATTCAGCTGTCCACCCTTGAGAATAATTGGCTGACCTTCCTTTTGAAAGGACAAAAAAAGTTCATTAAAGTCCAAGGTGAGGGGACTATACTTTTTCATCCAATCAACACCAAGCACCATGTCACTACCACCCATAGGCAAAACTCTTAAGTCATGACGAAACTTATGACCTTGCATAACCCACTCCAACTGTTTACATTGGGCAATACTGTAGAGTTTTTCCCCATTTGCTACTGTAATTGACAAAGGGTTGGTATGAACTAACTCCCTTCCATCTTTAGCCTATCCAGGAGTGATGATGAAACTATGAGTGCTCCCACTATCAACAAGCACACTGAGAGGTTTGCCCTTCACACTGCCTTGGATCCTTAAGGTATTATGACCAACACTACCTATAAGAGCATTGATTGAAATCTCTAACCCACTTTCATTGCTATTTTGGGTCTCTTGTTCGTCTGGTTCTACATCAGCCTGAACTTCTCCCTGCTCCTCAAGCTCATCTTTACTTTCATTCACAGTAATCACGTTTAACTGTTTGCTTTTGCAAACATGACCATAGGTAAATCTGTCTCCACACTTGAAACAAAGATTTAGACCTCTTCTTTGTTCATAAAGGGTACTGTTTGTGGTGTTTCTTGTTATTTGGCTAGATGGGTTGTGTATAGGTCTTGGCTGAGGAATGAAAGGAGGTTTGGTAGGTGGTTTGTGTTTCTTGCTCTCAATTTCAATAGACAGTTCATGCAATCGAGCTTTTCTATATGCAGTAGCAAGTGTAACAGGTTCATAGGCCTTGACCCTAAGCTTGAGCTCCTCTCTAAGGCCACTAACAAAGTTGGACATGAAATAAGCTTCTGGCAGGTTAGGATTGAACTGAAGCATATAGGGCTTAAGTTCCTCAAATTTCTCCTGGTATTCATCCAACGTCCCTTTCTGAGTGAGCTTATTGAATTCCTCGATGATATCAGTATAGGTCCTATCACAGAACCTTTGGCACAGATCTACCACAAACTCTTGCCAATTGACTCCACTGTTCTGCATTACATAGCCATCAAACCAGACTTCTGCCTTACCAGACAAATACATGGCAGCAACTTCTAATTTCTGATGGTCAGCTATAGCAAAAATAGCAAAGTATTTTTGACACTTTTTTATCCATCCCTTGGGGTTTGTGCCGTCAAACATAGGCAGTTCTAACCTAGGCCTAGGGGTAAAAGCATTCATGCTAGCATTTGAATGTGAACCTGCAATATACTCACTTTGTTTAAAAGTCAGTTGTGGTGTTTGAGACAGAGAATGGTTTTTTTCCAAAGAACTCTTGGATAATAACCCTGGTTCATCATGTTTATGCCCATGCCTACCCTGTTCATCCACAATAGTGACCTCAATAGGATTCTTACCTCTAGCTTGAAGATGTGAAACTGGCGTTGGTTGGGAGCTGAGAGTGTTGATAACACTACCAGATTCAGATGGCTATGTCCTTCACCTTTTTGAGCCATTATCTCAAGTAACTTGCTGACATAGCCATGGCTCTCAGTAAATTTAGCATCAATATTTTGCTTCTGTTCCTCCCACCACCTTGGTACTGTACTATCGGAACTCTTTAAAGCTTCCATTTGTGACTGCAGCGTCT
This sequence comes from Fremontodendron californicum, assembly GCA_030761205.1. Taxonomy (NCBI): domain Eukaryota; kingdom Viridiplantae; phylum Streptophyta; class Magnoliopsida; order Malvales; family Malvaceae; genus Fremontodendron; species Fremontodendron californicum. The sequence continues at coordinate 6,347,431 of JAULJL010000028.1, forward strand.
GCAGCTGTTCCTGCATGGTGTTGAGCCTAGTTCCTTCTGCCATAGTATTCTGAAATTTGTGTTTCCCCAGCTTGTTGAGGTTGGATCTCAAAAGCTCTGATACTAATTTGTTATGAATTGAATTGAAGGTTTGAAGAAATAGAGACCAGAAGAAGAAGAAAGGAGAATAGAGAAGAAGTTTGTTATTTCATTTCATAAGAAAAAACATGAATACATTCTCCTCAGATATATACTTCCATGACAGTTGATAAAATTGTAAAATGCTGACTAAAAAGAAATACAATCATTCTCTTAGACAGCTGGCAAGTAAAACCTAGAATTTACCATTCATAACTAATTGGTGATTCCCCTCAGCTGCTGTAACGGTAATCCAGCTGGTAAAATGCATTCTTCTAGAACTTGTAGGCTATTCTCCTCTGTATAGCACCTCATTAATTCCTTTCCTGCACTCTCAACTGATAGCTGCAGCTCTTCCCCACCATGGTCTCCACTGTTGTTTATCACAAGGTCCATGAAATGTAGACTTTATTTTGTGTTTTTACGTGCATTTTTTTTTTCCTCTCTTCTCTTCTCTTCTCGTTTCTTTTTTTTTTTTTTTTTTTAATGGAAAAAAGGGGTAGGCTGGTTTATAACACCCATTTGAACACGCAGCTTTTTGTTTTTTCAATGTATATCATCTATCTTTATATATTTTTAATTATCTTGAATAAATCCTGATATATCCTCTTAAATAGGTATGAGTCTTGCATGGATGTGACAGATAGCGATCACAAGCCTGTCATTTGCATATTTTCTGTTGAAATTGCTCGCATTGATGAGTCAGTGAGGAGACAAGAATTTGGAGATATAGTGAGATCAAATGAGGAAGTTATATGCAAGCTTCAAGAATTATGCAAGATTCCAGAAACGATTGTCAGCACTAACAATATAATCCTCCAAAACCAGGACACATCAATTTTGCGCATCACAAATAAATGCACGGAAAGCAATGCTTTGTTCGAAATAGTTTGTCAAGGTGAATCTACAATCAAGGATGATGGACAGGCATCAGATCATCATCCAAGAGGTTCCTTTGGCTTTCCACGGTGGCTTCAGGTAGGTTTTCTTGTTTTCGATGAATTATTGTTTTTAGCAGGTGCTTAAGGTTGGCTCTGATTGAAGAAAAACTACTTTACCCTTACCTGGGTAAGAATTGGTGTTGGGTCCATATTGCTAGGGCTGAATTGACTCATGCTGGTTGATTTTTGAAAGCCTCTATATTCAAAGAAAGAATCAGTTGAGGGAACTTGGATTTGGAATATGTAATGATTGTCTTTGGAGCTAAATACAAGTCTAACCTTGGTCTATAATCTAATATTATTTGGCATGCATCACTGATTTTTTTTTTTTAATTAAAAATTCAAATAACTTAAATATAACGGGTTTATCAAAAACTTAGTTTTCTCTCTGAGGTTTAACCACTACATTCTTTTGATTTAAGACACTTAGATATTTATTATGCTTTAAGTAGCTTTCAAATTTGAGTTCACATTCATTTATTTGATTACCATTTTTTTCTCTATATTTTATATTTCAAGTTTATTTTGAAAACGGGTGGAGCTTCCTAATGTTGACATAATTCCCTAAGTCTAGTTTTTTGTTCAAATAATTCTGAACCATTTTAGCTCAAAGACATCACTGGTCAAATTGCAGTTATGACATCAATCACTTTTTTCCAGTTCTGAAAAAAAAAAAGAAGCAAATTCTTATTAATATTAAAATTAAAATATATTTGTAGGATATAGTCTACATAGAGCATAATGGTGTAATTTGATATTTGTAGGCAACCTCAGATAGGGGAAGTTATCATAGTATATAGTTTAGGTAGTTTTCTTATTCTTTTATTTTTATGTTAGGCATTCATACAGTTGCAGTCTTTGACAGTTTACCTTTCGACCTGATGTGTGTGAGTCTTTCTATTGGGTGTTACTGTACTAGCAGTGAGCTTTAGATGCAGTCTTGTACTCTTGTTTATATTTGGTTCAAAGTTGACTGTTGTAATTGCTGCGGACTTATGGAGCGGATTAAAATTGGTTTAGGGACATCAATTTTCTAGTTGGCTTTGGCAGCTTGCTTTATTTCTGTTTAAAGAGGCTTTTCCTTTGAAGTTAAGAAATATTTCATGTCTAGGGATCAATTTCGTTTACAAACTCAAATTCCTGTCCATCTTGTTATGTTGAATATGGTCAGACATGTGTACAAGCTATGTTGCTTTGACTCTTCATTTTTTTTGAAGTACCCGTGTTGGACACCAGTGTCAGACGCTTATCCGGACATAGGTATAGGGATATAACCCTCCAAGGACCTTCCAAATACATGGAAAAACTTAGAAAAAAATTGAATATACTCGTGTTGGACACATACCCATATCCGACATTCACATCCGAGTCCAAGTAACATAGGGCTTAAAATTTAGAAATTTTCTGCAAATATATGAGCAAAAAGTTCATGATCTTGAGTATTCTGCTTGTTGGTCTTTGGGGCTAAAGCTGATTACATATTTGTCATGTTTGACCCTGCAGGTTACTCCAGCTGCTGGCATAATTAAACCAGATCATGTTGCGGAGGTATCAGTCCATCTTGAGGCATTCCAAACCCAGGAAGAGTTTGTTGATGGTTTTCCACAGAACTGGTGGTGTGAAGACAACAGAGATAAGGAAGCTATATTGGTGGTTAAAGTTCATGGCAGGTATACAATGGAGACAAGGAATCATCGGATCCGCGTGCGTCACTGCTGTTCAGCCAAAATGAAAAAGATTGACCCTAAGCCTAGTGATTCCGGACAAATTCAAGGAAATCTCCTTCACCGTGCTGATTATCAAAGGCTTAGCGTTTCCTATGATGTCGTTGATCATCTCCGGAATTTGCATAGTCCATAAAGTACCAGAGGTAAGATGTCCGCAAAATCACATGCCATCCTTGCGGCGAATAAAATGTTCAGTCTTTTTTTTTTGAGTGATTTTCCTAATTAGTGTGCATAGAAAATTTATACAGTTCAGCTGGTGCCAATTTTTATAATGTCATCAGTAGTCCTACTTGTTCTTTTTGTAGGAATTTCATTTATATTAAGTGTACAGTATGAACGAATGCACTGAGCATGAGAGAAGTGTGAATCATTTTGGTTTTTTTTTTTTAATCCTTTTACTCATTTCCTTTCAATTTAAGGATATTACTATTATATGATGAATTGCTGCAAATATATTTGCTTCCATTAAAATTCTTGATTTTAATGGATAACTCACTATTAGAGATGCCATTTCAGTAGAATTGTAGAAGCTATGAATCTTTGGGGGAGGAGGGAGTGTTAATTGGAAATTTGAAGGCAAATTGATCTGCCACGGAGATTTCCAGTTTTTAAGGTGGCAACTGAGCAGGGTTGAGTCATTTTTGGTTGAAAATTTTGGATAATTTTGGGATGAGCCATCTTGAGTTCAGGTCTTTTGAGTAGGGATGGTAATGGAGGAGAGGCTGGACGAAAATTGTTTTATCCACTTCTGTCTTATTCTTGTATGGATGTTGAAAATCTTCACTTCAATAAATGTCGGTTATATTCGTAATCGTCTCATACCGTTTTACGTCGTTTCATCTCACTTTATTATTAATTATTTTTAATTTAATATTGTAAAAAAAAAATTATAATTTATTCATAAACATAATTTTAATATATATATATATAATATACATTTATATACTTAAAGTATACATATAAAATATTAATACATATATGATTTTAGTATATACTTAATATATATATTAAAAATATAAAAGGGATATATAAAATATTTTAAAAGGTAAAATAATAATTTTAAAAGGCGAGCAAAGCGGCGCAAACATTTACTAAAACATCTGCTCTATTTTACTCTCACTTTTCAAAAAAAAAAAAAAAAAGAACCTTTCCATTCCGAGTGGATTGGTGCGGAATCTGTTAGGCGAATTGGATTTTGTCATCTCTAATTTTGAATTTGATATTCGACTTGTTGGGGTTTGAGTCATAGAGCGTGTGTTAATTCGAGTCTAAATTATTTATTTTTAAAGTTAAAATATTTTAATTTAAATTTGGATCATTTCAAATTTGAGTTAATTTGGGTTTGAATTATTTTGAGTTGGGTTGAATAGATTCAAGTTATTGACTTTTCTTGATCAAATCAGATTGAGTCGGGACGAGTTCGGTTGGTTTGGGGGGTTTTTCAAGTTTAGATCAATTTTGTAAGCTATTAATTGTATGCACGTTACATGTGAATATATTTTTTTTTATTTTGAAATAATAATTATATTAAATATAGAGTTGCATAGTATACAAATTATGTGAAATTTATAGTGTATATTACAGTAAAATCTTTATAAAATAATACTATTTTGACTAAATATTATTTTAAAGAGGTTATTTAATTATCGTTAAACGAATTTCATTAATAGATAAATTAATATTTATTAATTTATTAAGAATTTTATATTTTCAATCATTATACATGTATTCTTATATTAAGATACATGAATGACTTATAAATGAAAAACACTAGATATACTCAATAATTAATATTTACATAAAAAGAGTTTCGAAAATATCCTCATTCATAGGTTTGAGATTCACATCTATGAATTGGAAGGTCTGAATGATCAACTTTGCATTTAGTTGTTAGAATCAATAAGTTTTCAAATCGTTCATTTGAAAAAAGATGATCATAATACTTCTCAAAAACCGAAATTCTTGATCAATGGATGAACAATATCATTTTTGTTCAATAAGATACCAGAGTGGATCATTGACTCATTTCATAATAGAAATAATCGCAGAAAATCGTTTGGTTATATGGATTCCTATTTTTCAATGTTATCCTACGATCAAAACGATTGGATGAATCCCATGAAACTATTTCATAAATGTTCATTTTAATACCTTCTTTTTATAAAGTAAATCGACTTCGATTCTGAATAATCATGATCACCACTACTTGTTACAATATGAAAAAAATGTACGGAATGTGGTGTGTGAATTGCAAAAAAATTAAGGATGAAGTTCAGTTTGCGATTCTGAATAATCATGATCACCACTACTTGTTACAATATGAAAAAAAAGTACGGAATGTGGTGTGTGAATTGCAAAAAAATTAAGGATGAAGTTCAGTTTGGTTTAGATACAAGAAAAAAAAAAAAACTTTAGATGCATATTTTGAGAAAGTGCAGAGCTTAAATGAGAAAGTAAAAATTGTTAAGTGAAAATTTCTTTAAAGTATTATATAAACTTTTATGTAATTTTTTTAGAAATTATTAATTTATACATTTGTTAGACCCTAAAGAATTATAAAAGAATTATTATTTTATGCATTTAGCGAGGTTATTATTTTAAAACACTGATCCGAGTCGAGACTATGAGATTTTATTAATTAATCGAGATTATTAATTTATCAAAATTTCATATATCGAGATTTTATTGTAACTTAAATTTACATTAGAATATTAAGTTTTGCTTTTAATGTCAATGTAAAATTAAAACTTTCAAAATAAAGCAATTTAATGTAAATTTTAAAATTTTTATTTATTGATTTTTTTAATCAAAACTAGAAATTTTATTTATGAATTGAATAAATCATATTCATATAAGACTACTGGAGTATCTAATCTCATTCGTTCCCCTAGTTTTCGTCTCTTAGTGTCAGTGTCAACCAATTAGAGTGCTTTCGTCGTTATTGTTCTTTTCGATCTCTACGCATTTCATCATCGTTCCATCGAAAATTCCCTTTACCCCTATTGTACTTCAGTTTGGTAGTTTTCACTGTCTGTCCAGGGTTTAGTGTAGACACCGGATTTTATCCGGGTGTTAATTAGTTTTGTATTTTAAAATTTGTAATTTATTTGATGTGTTTTCAAATTTAAATAAAGAAAAAAAAAGGAAAAATCATAAAAGAAATAAAAATAATTCAAAATAATTAAAAATAAAAATAAAAAAATTGACAAACCAAGTTTGTGTGGGATTTGATCTCTTCTTTGGATTAAATTTGGACTCTAAGAGGTGTGATTGGAGCAAAAATCCTTTCTTGATCAGATTACGACTCCTAATTAGAACGAAACCCTATTTCCTTTCCTATATAAACAACCCTAGCCTCAATCACAAAAATCATCAGAGAATCATCAAAATTTCGAAGCAATCAAGCAAAGATTGGTAGAAAGGAAAAAATTTATTTTTTTCAAAAAGGCTAGTAGATTCAAAATTCGGGGGTTTTTAGCTTTAGGAGTTGTTTCGAAGGGTGTTAGTAGAGGGAAGATCTTGGTTTTAATTAGACGAAGCTTAGGTTGGAGTTTGGTGATCGTTCGGCGGTCAACGGAGAGATCGAAGAGGTTGAAGTTGCGACTTTGAAACTCAGATCTAGGATTATCGGGTTAGATTCGGGAAAAACTAAGTTGATTTTTGGGTAGAGGAGATTGAAAGGAATTTTTGGTATTTTTTGGAATTTTTCTGAACCCGGTGATCGTCGACGGCAGCAGAGGTCGACGGAGGAGACAGTGACCAAAATCTAGAATTTTTTTTGGGTTTGTGCTTGGTGTTCTTGGTGTTCTTGAGGGGTGAGATCAGAGAAAAGAAAGCTTTTTTTTTTTTTTTATATAAGATGTGAGAAAGTGAAGGCAAAAAAAATTGGTTTAAAAGGTTGCTGGCTATTTTATGTTTTTTTTTTTTTGTTTTTTTTTGTTTCTTCTTTCTTATGTTTCCTTTTATTTATTTCCTTCTGTTTCCTTTTTTGTTTTGTTCTTTTTACGTTTTTATTTTTATTTTTTATGTTTATTTGGGTATTTCCTTTATATTATTTGTTTAAATGTTAATTAATTATTTATTGTGACTAATTTTATTTTTAGTTTTGATATTTGCAGGTATATTTTTACGAATCAACTTTGATAGGATTATTATATTATTTTTTTACTATTATTTTTAACTATTATATTATTGTTTAATTAACTATTATATATATATATGTATGTATTTTTAACTATTTTTTATTTATTTTTTACTATTATATATATATTTAACCATTATTATTTATTATTAATTATTTTTAACTATTATTTTAATTATATTTTATTATTATTTATTAACTATTAATTTGATTATTATTAGTAAGATAATTTTTAATTAAATTTTTTATTTATTAATTGATGATTAATTAATTTAAAAATAATAAATTGAGATCTTTTTCAATGATGAAATTCGAGGAGATTACGATTGTTTGATTTTCGAGAAATTTCTAGGTGAGAGTACTCTCTTAAAAATTCTCCAAATTGATGGAAAGATTTTTAAGGGATGATTTTCGATACAAAAGGTCAAAATGTATTTATTTTAAATTAATTAATTTTCAATGTTTTTTTAGTCATAATTTCCATAATTGATGCTTAATTAAAAATCAAAGGTAAATTAAGATTTCTTCTGAGGATTAAATTCATGGAAATCGCTATTGGTTGATTTCTAAGAAATTTCTAAGTAAGAAAAATCTTTTAAAAATCCTCCAGATCGATGGAAGGGTTTTTAAGAGGTAATTTTCGATATTGAGATCGAGGTTTATTTTTTGAGTAAACATAAATAAAAATACAAGGTTTTAATGATGAAAATTAAACTTAGGATTAAAATTTAATTTTTTCGACGACGGAGCCTTTTCAATAGAAAGATCAATTTCTTTTGGATACTATCGAGGTGAGGAAACATCTTTTAGCAATCCCCACAGATTGATGGAAAGGGAGACCTAAAAGACGGTTTTCGGTATTTTTTAACTTAAAAAAGGATAGGATAGATAAGACCAATTAATTAAGACTTTTTAAGAATCATAAGACTAATTAGGTTCTGTCATTTTGGATGGGCATTGTGAGGGTGCTAATCCTTTCTCACACGTAACCGTACTCCCGAACTTAGTTCTGATAAGCAGACCAGAACCTATTCTTTTTAAAGTGCCTTAGTCAAGCTTAGGATTGCTTTAAATAGGATAGATTCATAAAAGTGACTAATCACACCTAGATTAGATGATTAGTGGCAACTCCATGATTTGTGTCTAGTATGCTGAATTCGTATTTGGCACGTTATGACAATTTGGCGACTCCACTGGGGACATTAGAGAGTCAAGCCATAGATTAGTCTTGTGATACCTTAGGTTTTTAACATTGGTCTTTAAAAGTGTTTAATTTTTTATTTTTATTTTATTATTTATGATAAATCTTGTTCCTTATACATTGGTGGGAAAATGAAGGTTTGAAAGTTCCTTCACACACACTACACGTTGCATATCATAAAGCCCTATACCCGGGTTCGTCCCTTTTAAGAGGGGGTAAAGTACCTATGCCTTCGTGAGGTGATAACTTGCGCAATGGCTAGCGAAACACCTTTAGAGTGTAAAATACCAAAGCTTTCGTGAGGTGATAACCTCCACAACAACTTTCGAAAATACTCTCACCCAAATTGAACCCTTCCTATTGGAGCCTATAATGGGTGAGGAACGGGTGCCTTACTCATCCTACATGGATGATGTTAAGGAACAATTTGGGGACCTTTTAGCTTGGTCAAGTATCCTAAACCCAACATATAAACAACACTTAAGTGGCCAACTTTAGGATAGATCCATGTCCACCCTTGTATAGAGTAGAACCCGAAATTAAGACACACGAAGGAACACTTCTTACCTTATGCCTTTTCATTGACATGATGTTAAATGTTTGTATATCTTACACGTTTGTCTTGCTGATATGCTCACCATGATGATGTAGTGCTTACACATGTTGTATTTTTATCCTTTCATAAGTTTGCTGATATAATATCTAACTTCTTGTTTTCTTTCTTTCTTTCTCTTTCTCTTTCTCATTGCATTCGCATCATGCATCATACTAGATATCTTGTCGCATAACAGTCTTTGATAAGAAGAATCTTTACTGTCATCCATAGAAATCCTAGTAAGATCTGAGTATGCAAAGTTTGAATCCCCGAGCTGTTTAAAGTTAAGATCCGAAAAGGTTCAGTGAAATAAAGAAGACTGTCTACCAGCCAGCTATGTGCCCATACTACCCTAGGAGGTTTATCTAGAGCTTACACAGAATGATCTTGCCAATTTAGTTGACATCTGGGGATCTTAGAACAGGGTAAAACAAGAAATATTCCAGCAAAAGTATGGTGACCTCGCGTTACTCCTCCATGTCATAGTAGACACCAACTTAATTCAGGCAATGGTACAATTCTGGAACCCTTCTTATATATGTTTCGTCTTCAATGAGGTAGACATGGTACCCACTATTAAAGAATACTCTACAATGCTCTGTTTCGACTATCAAGACCCTGACAAAGTCTACTTGAAAAATAAAATGGGCTATCCCAGGAAAGTTGCTAGGATGTTGGGGATCAGTCTGTTTGAAGTGGACCATCACATTGTGGAAAAAAGTGAATATAGTTATATCACATGGGATTTTCTACGAGATTTCATTAGGGAGCATCTGAATGATGAATAAGGTATGAAAGCAATGGCGCTTGCCCTTTATGGGATGGTTGTCTTTCCCAAAATCTTAGGACATGTCGAGATGGCCGTAGTAGACTTGGTTGATCAGATTGAGCACCAGCTAAATGTGGCACCAACAATATTGGCAAAAACTATCAGATCGTTGAATCACTGTCGACAATTGGGAAATAGACGCTTTACTGGATGCATACAATTATTGTACATATGATGAAAAGCCATTTTGAATGCACTAAGTCATACTTCACCTCTGACGTCCCCATTCAGGAATTCTGTAACAGTGTTTGGCCGAACCCAAAGACAAAACGCGTTTGGATGTTATTTTTCCGCAAGCTCAAAAATCGAGAAGTTGTGTGGTTAACTCATTGGATGAAGCTTGATTCTGTGTTGTATAGTTGTGGAAATCAACCTTGGGTACCTCTTCCAGGGCTATGGGGGGTCGTTAGTTACGCACCTATTTTGGTCCTTAGGCAGGCTAGACATGAACAATTTATTCCTATGACGCAAAGGCTCAACCGTTTGGAATTCTCTTATGCGGACGATGGGGCTTCAGAGAAGAAAGAAGATCTTGCCAAAGTCTGAAAACAAACCATCCGGGTCGACCAAGGTTGGCTTTCGAACGGTGTTACCACAAAGTATCTTGTGTGGCAAGCTAGGCGAGACAAAGATGTGGTACTTCCTTGGAAAAGAAATTCAGATATCCCAGCTCAGCTTATGCAGTCAGACTCAGTGCTGGAATTTGGGTTAACCAAGAGGAAGTCACACGAAAAAGAAGATGAATTAGAGCATGAAAACCAAAGATTGTGAGTGAATATAAAGAGAATAGAAGACAGTCAATCTGAGCAAAAAATTTATGAATTTGATCATGAATGCAAGGTATGGAAGACGGCCTTTGAGCGATTGGATGATTTGTTTTCGCAAAGGGTTTCGGAGCTTGAAGATATGGGAGTAGAAAATGAAGATATATGTTTGGAATACATGAAAAAGAAAGAGAAGTGCCAAGAGTTAACCCAGAAGTTCGAGAAAATAGAAAGGGAATATGGACAAAAGCAAGACTTTCTCAGGCATTTATTAGACCAGATTTGTAAAAGCGCTCGCAAGGCAGAAGAAATGAACAACATGATTGAAGGGTTGAAGGCAAATGTGCATCCAAAAGACATGAAAGGTCAACTGGAAGTAAAAACTATTGCTTTAGAGGGAATCGTTGAAGAATTTGGACATGATATTTCAGAGATGAAAGAGCCGCTTTTTAAGATGGTTGAAAGTATTCCTCGAGAATCTCCATCACCTTTGGATCAATCTCATGCAATAGGGTGCTCGCATGCTGAATCAAAGTATCAAGTAGTTGAACTTAAACACCTAATTCCCAGTACAAAGTCTTTTGATTGGATACCATTTCAGATACCTAAGGAAGAAACTCTTTGCTTCACATCGTCACCGCAGATTGGTCCGCAAGCAGACAGATATCGTGGTGTCACTTCTCGACCAGTTTTTGGGCCTATTAATCAGAAAAAAACAATGTAGTAATCGGGATAGAACTCCTATTGCTCCAATTCCAATGACCTACACGGAGTTACTTCCCCAGCTTTTTCAAGCCAATTTTGTCGGACCAATTTATCCGAAAGATTTAAAGCCTCCTTATCCTAAAGGTCACGATGCCAATGCCACCTGTGGTTATCATGTTGGAATTTCAGGCCACTCTACGTAAAATTGTGGAGCTTTGAAGCGGAAAATACAGAGTCTGATCAAAGCAGGGTTTTTGAGCTTCGAAAAGTAGAAGAAGCCAAGTGTTGAGGGGATCTCATCAATGGCAGCACCTTAACTTTGGAGGTTTTGGAATAATCAGATGAGGGATGTCACTCGGAACTCAATCTGGATGAATTTTTGATGTTTTCATTTTTTTAGGCATGACATTTTAATCACTATTTAGGTGTTTAGGAGATTTGTTTCTTTATTAGGAATTGCTTATGTTTGCATTTTCAAGTTCAAATAAAAAAAAACTTTTGGATCTTAAAGAAAATTGGTGATTATTTCTCAGAGATGAACTTTGCAAACTTTTCCCATTACCAGTTAGTTGCAAATCAAAAGTTTGATTCCTTTGATGATATAAGTTTGAAATTTTATGAACCTCACCTTTTTTTGACCAGGAAATGAATCCCAAAAGGTCATTGGTCTTCGTCTAAGCAATGAGTAATGAAATGAACATTTGATTTGCAAAACATTTTTTTGAGAACCAATTCATGAGGCACTCTCTTGAAAGAATCTAGATTTTGGTAATTTGATAAGTGTCAAGGCTATCTAGAGCTTTAAACACACCACTCCTAAGTTTCTCAACCATGCCTGAACTTTTTTTTTCCTGAATGATGTCCTTTACTCACATATTGGGGGCAAAATTACCTTAAAAGCCATATTTTTCCAGTATCTTTGAATGCCTTGACTTGAGTAACATCCATTTTCACCCAGTTATCCTTTGCCACATCTTGGGATAGGTTTACCAAAGAGCCAAATGACCCGATGTTTTTATGCACTATTCCGACTTGTGCAAACTTTGTTTTCCTCTATAAATTGCATGGACACCTTGAGAGGATTGTTGGCCTGGGCCTTCATTTGGATAGGCACATTGAGAGGATGCATGAGTTGCAGAAAAAAAAAACTGTGATATCATGCATATGAGATATTCAAATGATTTTAAAGGCAATTCTTATTATCTACTTCACCTGGGGTTTGCTCCTCAATGGAAATATTCATACTTGACATGAGAAATGGCCATCTTTCATATTCCTTTCACAAAATGAGAAATTATCCTTTGCTACCCCCTTTGAGCCTATTGAATTCTTGTTTTTTGAATGAACCTTGACCAAGGATCACCCTCTACATCAGGGGGCAAGTAGGGAAAAATATCTTTCTAAAGAAGAATGAATGTCTGGATCATAATTCTACACCAGGGGGCAAGTATGAAAAAGTATCCTTCTGTGGAGGAATGAACGTTTGGATCATATTTCTACACCACAAAAAGAATGCCTTATGTTAGGGAGGAAAATGTTGAGATGGATTGAGTTTCAAAGTTTTAAACTCACTTTGTGATAGAAAAGTCTGTAAAAAATAAAAAAAAAAAGAAGGAAAAAAAAGAAGGAAAAAAAAGAGAAAAAGAAAAGAAAAAAAAGTTCACAAGATGAAATCCTCATAAAGAGAAACAATCCATGGTTTGATGAAAAGAGAGATGAGAAATATTATGGGAAGTAGAAGTGATGAAATCCTTATGAAGAGAAATGATCCATGGTTTGATTACCTTCAAAATGAAGAGAAAGATATGAGATGTTGAAGACACGATCCTTGGTTTAATTACCTTTAAACACGTTTTTGGGCCTGATTATCCTTTTTTTTTTTCCATAACCCCAAACCTTGGCCTACATTACAAGCTTGAAAAGTCCATTTTGATCAAGTATGAATGTTTAAGTTGGAGAGTTTTTCCTCAGATTCTATCTCATTTTTTGAATTGTCATTCAAGAAGTTTGAATTCTAAAATGCATGGTAGAGCAACAAAAAAAAATGGAGCTCTGGGGTGGAAACCCAAAAAAGGGCAGTCTAGAGCAAAAATTTGAAAGCAACTCTGCATGATTGTGCCAAAACCCAACAAGAAGTACAAGAGAAATGATGGCTTGAACCTATTAGGGAACACCGAACACTCTTGAGAAACTTAAGAAGGTCAACATCGTTTGGAGGACTTGGCCTAAAATTGAAAATCCTTTCTCCTTTCTTGTCCAAATTTTGAACCCATCATAGAGAGTCTTGACATTTGTTGAATTTCTATATATCAAGAAACTAAGAAAGAGGTCCAAATTGGACTGTGTTTTCAAAATAAAACTTTTTGTGAAAACCTAATTGTTGAAGAAAATTCATTGTGAGTTTAGATGAAGAAACATTGATTTTTCCCTTATGTGATAAAACCTCTCTTGATAACAAAACCTTGACAAATTGAAATACTCAATGAGCCAATTTGTGATTCACCTTGTCCATTCTTGCAGTAATCACTAGTTTTTTAAGAGATACAAAGTTACATTTTTGTTTAGAAAATGAAGACTTGATTTTGAAAATAATGATATGGGGCAATTTTCATTTACCATGGGGGCATGATTGAAAAATGATTTTTGGATAAACTTTTTCTTTTCAAAGAATTTTCAAAAAACATAACATGAGAATATTCAGGTTTAGGGGATGCATATTTGAGTTTTGAACCAGTATTATAAGAGTGACATTTTTGGGGGCAAAGAATGAGAAAGCTTTTTACCGTGATGAGAGGAATAGTTTTCAAGAATGGGATTTATTGAACGGGGGAATGGCAGAGTAGTCTATTTTGCATCATTGTCATCAAAGATTTTTCATTTGAAATTTGAATATGCTTGAAGATGATATTTTGGGAAGAAAGAAGAATGAGATGAGAACAATGAAAAAGTTTGGAAATATGTATGTTGAAAGCCTTGGAATTAAAGAGATGCCTTTTTGAGAAAGAGAAAGTGATACGATTGACTGATAAATTTGGTGGAGGTCAATCCAGTTCTAAGTCTAAGCGTTTGGAAGCTAAAAATTTGACGAAACGATGAGCTTGAGTATCCTTTTGTCACAATTAAAGATTCATGATATTTTGCATTCCATCACATGACATTCATTTTATGCATTTCATTTCATGGCATTCATGTCATTCATCACATGGATTTAATATATGAGTAAGATTTTAGTTTTTGAATTTTGAAATCAAACTCTTTTTGAGGATGGTTCTTTTCAAGGTGAATTTTGGAACCTCGGTTGAGGAAAAATTTCAAGATAAGAATTTTGAGCATTCAGTTGAGGAAAGCACAAAAAGTGGTATCTTTTTAAAAACCTCCAGGTATCTTTTCAAGTCCTCTGGGTATCATTTTAAAAGCCTCAAGGTATCATCTTTTCAAAACCTTCGGGTATCTTTTCAAAACCTCCAAGTATCTTTTCAAGTCCTCCGGGTATCATTTTAAAAACCTCAAGGAATCATTTTTCAAACGTACGAGTACAACTATAAGAACCTCCGGGTATCAATTTAGAACTTTTTGGTAAAAATTTTCAAAAATCTTAAAAGCTTTTTCCAATTTGGTATTTAAAGTTGAAGCCTCGGTGTAGGAGTATATTTTCATGTTTGGTTTATTTAAAGTCTATGCCTCATTTAGAGGAGCATTTCTATGATGAGATGTTACGCCCAGTCAAGCTGGCATAGACAAGATAAGGAGTGTAAAAATGATTGGTGTTTTGAAACCTCTGAGAAGAGAAATCTTTATGATAAAGCAAATTTAGAGACATTAAGATTCAATCCAGTAGTTTGAAGCCAAGCACAGACAGAGATGAATAATGAGCTTGAGAACCTTTTATCTTGATTAGAGATTCAGGAAGTTGATATTATCTATTATAGAGCATTCATGACATCCATTGCATGGTATGCATATGCATTTCATTCATGGCATTCATGTACTGCATTGCATTCATGAATTGCGTCCAAGAAAGATTATTTCGGATATTCAGTATGATTTGGATAGGAATTTTGATTTGGAATGTCGATTTGTGTAGCAATTTCTTTTGGGATTTAAGGTAAGATTTTTGAAATTTATTTGAAGAAAGCATTTACGTTTGGTGAATTTACAAATTTCATTTGGCATTTAAAGTTTATGCCTCGTTAGGAGGAGTTTTTCTTCGTTGGAATATTTAAAGTTGATGCCTCGTTGGGAGGAGTTTTTCTTCTTTGGATCATTTAAAGTTGAAGTCTCGGTGGAGGAGTATATTTTCACGTTGGGTTTATTTAAAGTTTATGCCTTGATTAGAGGAGTATTTCTACGATGAGATTTTCTTTAAGTATATAGTGTCTTTTTAATGTTTGAGAACTTAGTAGGGTGTTTACGTCTTTGCACATCTCGTGTTTCTCAGGGAATGCACAAAGATGGGCAACTATAGATACCGGATTTTATCCGGGTGTTAATTAGTTTTGTATTTTAAAATTTGTAATTTATTTTATGTGTTTTCGAATTTAAATAAAGAAAAAAAAGAGAGGAAAAATAAAAAAAAGAAATAAAAAGAAATTCGAAATAATTATAAAAAAATTGACGAACCAAGTTTGGGTGGGATTTGATCTCTTCTTTGGATTAAACTTGGACTCTAAGTGGTGTGATTGGAACAAAAATCCTTTCTTGATCAGACTAAGACTCCTAATTAGAACGAAACCCTATTTCCTTTCCTATAGAAAACAACCCTAGCCTCAATCACAAAAATCATTAGAGAATCATCAAAATTTCGAAGCAATCAAGCAAAGATTGGTAGAAAGAAAAAAAAAATTCTTTTTTTTTTCAAAAAGGCTAGTAGATTTGAAATTTGGGAGTTTTTAGCTTTAGGAGTTGTTTCGAAGGGTGTTAGAAGAGGGGAAATCTTAGTTTTAATTAGACGAAGCTTAGGCTGGAGTTTGGTAATCGTTCGGCAATCAACGAAGGAGATCAGAGAGGTTGAAGTTGCGACTTTCAAACTCAGATCTAGGATTATCGGGTTAGATTCGGGAAAAACTAAGCTGATATTTGGGTAGAGGAGATCGAAAGGAATTTTTGGAATTTTTTTTGAACCCGGTGACAGCAGTGGCGGTGGAGGTCGACGGCGGCGATGGTGCAAGGCGACGACGCAGTGGCCGAAATCTGGAAATTTTTTTGGGTTTGTGCTTGATGTTCTTGAGGAGAGAGATCAGAGAAAAGAAAGAGCTTTTTTTTTTTTTTTAAAGAAGTGAGAAAGTGAAGCAAAAAAAAAAATGGTTTAAAAGGTTGGCGAACAATCGGGTCGGGTCGGACCCGCGTGCGGCCCGCACCTGGGCCCGATCTTGTTGCTAGCTGTCCTATGTTTTTTTTTGTTGTTTCTTCTTTCTTTTGTTTCCTTTTTTGTTTTGTTCCTTTTACGTTTTATTTATTTATTTATGTTTATTTGGGTATTTCCTTTATATTATTTGTTTAAAAGTTAATTAATTATTTATTGTGACTAATTTTATTTTTAGTTTTGATGTTTGCAGGTATATTTTTACGAATCAACTTTGATAGGATTATTATTATATTATTTTTTTATTAACTATTATATATATTTTTAACCATTAATATTTATTATTAATTATTTTTAACTATTATTTTAATTATATTTTATTATTATTTATTAACTATTAATTTGATTATTATTAGTAAGATAATTTTTAATTAAGTTTTTTTTATTAATTGATGATCACTTAATTTAAAAATAATAAATTGAGATCTTTTTCGATGATGAAATTCGAGGAGATCACGGTTGGCTGATTTTCGAGAAATTTCTAGGTGAGAGGACTCTCTTAAAAATTCTCCAGATTGATGGAAAGATTTTTAAGGGATGATTTTCGATACAAATGGTCAAAATTTATTTACTTTAAATTAATTAATTTTCGTTGATTTTTTTGGGTCAAAATTTCCATAATTGATGCTTAATTAAAAATCAAAGGTAAATTAAGATTTCTTCTGAGGATAAAATTCATGGAAATCTCAATTGGTTGATTTCTAAGAAATTTCTAGATGAGAAAAATCTTGTAAGAATCCTCCAGATCGATGGAATGGTTTATAGGAGGTAATTTTCGATATTGAGATCGAGGTTTATTTTTTGAGTAAACATAAATAAAAATACAAGTTTTTAATGATGAAAATTAAACTTAGAATTAAAATTTAATTTTTTCGACGACGGAGCCTTTTCAATAGAAAGATCAATTTCTTTTGGATACTCTCGAAGTGAGGAAACTTCTTTTAGAAATCCCCACAGATTGATGGAAGGGGAGACCTAAAAGATGATATTCGATATTTTTTTTAACTTAAAAAAGGATAGGATAGATAAAACCATTTAATTAAGACTTTTTAAGTATCACAAGACTAATTAGTTACCGTCCTTTTGGATGGGCGTTGTGAGGGTGCTAATCCTTCCTCATACGTAACCGTACTCCTGAACTTAGTTCTGATAAGCAGACGAGAACCTATTCTTTTTAAGGTGCCTTAGTCAAGCTTAGGATTGCTTTAAATAGGATAGATTCATAAAGGTGACTAATCACGCCTAGATTAGATGATTAGTGGCGACTCCATGATTTGTGTCTAGCATGTTGAAATCGTATTTGGCACGTTATGGCATTTAGCCAAGGGATTTGATGGCGGATTTAAAAAACCACCCACAAACGCTTTATGTCGCAACCTAAAAAATAACGAGTCTCATCGCAAGACTTTATTATTCGTTAAGCGTGATATTAAAAAAAACCCGAGGAAAAGTCGACTTAATTCCTCTAGAAAAATGAAGGTTTTAAAAATGACCTTGAAAAAAACATGGAGTCGCCACCAATTTTTTTAGCTAGGTGTGATCGGCCACCTATTAAAACCGGTTTTATAAAATATTTTAAAAATTAATTAAAATATTTTTTTAAAACCAATTTCAAGCCTGCGTTTAAAACCAGAGAAATCAAAGAAACGGGTTCGGGACTCGGTTACGTGCGGGGAAGGATTAGCACCCCCACAACGCCCGTATAAAACGGTACCTTATTAATCATGTGTTATATCAAGTCTCGGTAAAAAAGTCGGTTTTAAATTTAGTATTTCAAGTTAATTCCCAATTTAAAGAAAAATAATTTCATTTTTAATTAAAAATGATCCGGAATTTATAAATTCAAAATTTTTCTATATTCCCCAAGAAACGTAGCAAAATATAGAAATTTTTATTAATTTTGGAAAACTTTCCGAATCATTCTATTTTTAAAGAAGATATTCCGTTATTAATAATAATTGATGATATCCTCCCTAGCAAACCCGGCAGAGAACTCATGAATTATCTTAACTCGAGAATATCTTTATTTTATTGAAAATCATTATCTTTTTTGAAAATATTTTAAAAGATATAAACATGTATATGCATGACATAAATAAAATGACATAGCAAAATCTAAATAATATAATGCATCCTAAATGATATGATTTTTAAATGCCTTAGCATATTCTAAATGAAATGAAATGTCCTAAGTTATATGACATATTCTAAATGAAATGAAATGACCTAGGTAACATAATATATTCTATATGAAATGTAATATCCTAAATCATATGATATATTTTAAATGAAATAAAATATCCTAAATGACATAATATATATCCTAAATGAAATGACCTAGGTAACATAATATATTCTACATAAAATAACCTAAGTAACATAATATATTCTATATGAAATGAAATAAGCTAATTAACATAATATATTCTATATGAAATGAAATAATTTGAATGACGTGGCAAATATGAATGATATGGCATATAATTTAAATGACATGGAATATAAAATAATGCTATCATATAATATTCATGAAAATAAAAATGAAAATAATAATACATGAACATAGTAATGCTAAATAATATAACAAAAAAAAATAATTAAATAAAAAGCATAGGATATCATGAAATATTCCAAATCATATAATAAGCAATATAACATAACTCAAAATCATAACAATATCATAGAAATTATTATAGCAAAAATCACATATTATATAAAATGCATGAATATGGAAAATGCAATGCATGAAAATGTATTTTTTCGTTTAATTAAAGAAATCTGTATATCTAAAAAGATATCCGGCTACCTTAGAAAAATATGTCAAATTAAATATTCTAAAACCAAAATACTTTGTGATTGTTTGAAAACAATTTTGAAAAGCTTAATTTATTGTTAAAAATATATAATTTTTAGAGTTTTAAGCCACGATTTTTTAACCTATTTTTAAAAATTCAAAAAATTCTGAAAAAAGTACTGGAGACTCAGGACATGTAAAACTACACAGAAAAAATCAGCTTAATTTTTTGATTAAAGATGAATGCCTAGAAAAATTGGGAAAGTATGAGTACTGGTGAAAAAAACTGTTTTGCCGAAATATATTTTTGCTTTTGATAAAATCATTTAAAAATAAAAGTAAAAATATTTAAGACTCAAAAAATGACTCACAAACAGTAGCTAGGACTTTTTGAAAGTTAGATAAAAATTGGCTAAGTAAAAAAAATCACAAAGATAGAATAATCAATTTGGCAAACCTTAATTTTCTACAAGTGTGCTCAAGAGAGCGTGACTTTGAACCATTAATTGGCCTAAGTCATTAGTCAAGTGGCATGAACATGAAATGCATGAAAAAAATGCAGCAAATATAGTGCATGAAATGCATGAATTTAAACCTAAATGTCATGAAAAAATGCAAGGCATCCATATAATAACCTAGACCTAAATGAACTTGCATGGCATTTAATGCAACCTAGGTCTAAAATGCATGAACATGCATGGCAAAATAAACCTAACCTAACATCTAAATTATGCATGGAAATATCACAAACACAAGGCATGCTTAAACCAAAAACTCAACCAAATATCATGTAAATGCTAATTTATTAACTAACATAGCAAAAATGCACACATGATGCTAGAATACAAGGAGTGGTCGAATGGCCTATGGTTCCTAACAAGCATGACATTTTCACAAACACTTGGTATACTTAAACTAAATACTCAATCAAATGTCATGCAAATGCAAAACCTACCAACTAACATGGCAAAAATGCAACACACAATGCAAAACACATGGAGTAGCCGAATGGCCTCAAGCTCCAACAAACATGGCATTTTCACAAACACTTGATATACTAACATGCTCAAATAAAATATAACACTAAAATCATGTAAACACAAAGTAGAAATACTAAAACCAAACAAGCATTTTCACAAACACTTGATATACTAACATGCTCAACTAAAATATAAAACTCAAATCATGCAAACACAACACAAGCTTTTTTTACAAACACTTGATATACTAAATATAAAACATCAACAAATTTAAACATTATGAAAACAGAAAATTAAAAATGCAAGAACATGATATTTAAATCATAAATAGCAACAAACAAAGCAACCAAATTAAAATATGACTCAAGTATATGAAGTGGAATAACACTTAAAACATCAAGATCAAAGAAAATAACATAGATAACATGATAAAATAAACAAAACAACAACATTAAAAATAATATAGGCCATTCAGCCATGGTGAGGAGAATTAAAGAAAAAATTGTAAGAAAACTTTGTTTAAGAAAAAAATGAAGAAAGAACTTAAAATGAATATAAAAAAAACACTTATTTAAAAAGAAAAAATCACCAAATAGTAATCAAAATAGCAAAAACAATAATGGAAAATCAAGAAAGTGCAAGAGTTGGTGCTCATGAGCAACCTCAAGAAGCTACATTTCAAGCTTTATCTCTTCAAACTTTCCTTTCTTTTCTAAACTTTTCCTTTTTTCTTTCAACCAAGGAGAGAAAAACCAAGAAAAACTAAGAGAAATCAGAAAAAATGAAGTGTCCAAAAATGAAATTCTGCTCCTCCTCCTAGTGTTGGCCGAACCCCCCTAAAATGAGCTAGGATGTTGTCATTTTGGTTCCAACCCACTTCCCATCCAATGGCTAGTAATTCAAGGTGAAAAATCATGAAATTATCACTCTTAGATTAGCATATTAGCTGTCCATAATTACAGCTATTCAAGAATAATGTTGACACTCTCCCTTGGCCTATGTGGCTTAATCACAATGGCTTAATAAAAAAGAATCTCTAACTAACTCTTAATCCTTGGCTATTTGATTGAAAAATCAGAAGCTTCCTCCTTCCTTTGGGCCTTGGCAGGCCAGCACTTCTATTTTCCAGCCCAATTCTGATTTTTTGAAAGGCCAAAAGAAGCCTTTTTCGGTTGCTTGGATGAAATGACCGTTTTGCCTCCCGGATGCAAAAAAATGGCAAACGGACTCCAAATTCAAAATTTATTTTTTAATACTTTAAAAATAATAAAATATTGAATTCTGGAAGTTTTCAAAATTTTTTGAGTCCATTTTCTATTTATTTGGATTTTTTCTTCCAAAAATGCCCTTTCATGCTGCCACATTTTACCATTTTTTAAACGAGCTCCAAATCAAGATTTTTATTCACCAATCTCTTCCAAATAATTTAAAAGTGTGATCTGGAAGTTTTCATAATTTTTGGAACTCATTTAGTATTTTTTCGGGATTTATCTGCTTGAATTACTACATAGGGGCTCGGGATTTAGCCATTTTGCAGACGAACTCCGAGTCAAGATTTTATTTTTCCAATCTCTTCAAAATAATTTAAAAATACGATTTGAAAAATTTCAGAATTTTTGGAGTCCATTTCTATTTTTTCGGGATTTATCTTCTTGAATTATTGCATAGGAGGCCCGAGATTTGGCCATTTTGCAAACGAACTCCGAATCAAGTTTTTCTTTTTCAAATATCTTTTGAATAATTTAAAAATGAGATTTGAAAATTTTCAGAAGATTTGGAGCTCATTTGCTATTTTTTCGGGATTTTTCTTCTTGAATTACTGCATAAGAGGCCCGAGATTTGGCCATTTTGCAAACGAACTCCGAATCAAGATTTTCTTTCGTCAATCTCTTCCAAATGATTTAAGAATGAGATTTGAAAATTTTCAGAATTTTCGGAGTCCATTTGCTATTTTTCCCAAATTTTCCAATTTTGCTCTTTATCCTCCGCAACCCGATTTTGCTCAAAACAAGTCCGATTTTTAGATTTTCTTCAAGCTGAGCCTTGGGCTATCCCTTTTTAATCATTCTTCATCCATTGGGGGCTTTAGTCTCACCAAGTCGGACCATTTCTGTAATTCTACCCGATTTCACTGAAAATCCACCAAAAACCCTAATTCTCGGTTTTCTCCCGGATTGACTTTTCTTTAAGTTTTTCTTTCAAGTGACTTCTCCATTACCCATAGTCAGTGCTTAT
This sequence comes from Fremontodendron californicum, assembly GCA_030761205.1. Classification (NCBI taxonomy): domain Eukaryota; kingdom Viridiplantae; phylum Streptophyta; class Magnoliopsida; order Malvales; family Malvaceae; genus Fremontodendron; species Fremontodendron californicum. Next base: position 6,369,822 of record JAULJL010000028.1, read on the forward strand.
ATTTCATTTAGAACCTTCAATTTAGACCAATTCGATCGTTTTAGCACTTTTCCCCAAATTTCTCGGATTAGGGTTTTCTTTCTACTGAATCTCCAAATCCCAACTTCCGAACTCCATATCTTTCAATGTAGACCTCGGATTATCAAAATTATTTCGCCATTTCTCAATTGGACTTCAAATCTTGATTTTGAAAGTGGGTTGACTTTTCCAGTAGTTGACTTTTTGGGGTTGACTTTATTCGGGGTTGATTTTTTTTTGAGTTTGACTTTTTATGCTTACCCTCTTAAACTAAGTCTTGGAGTACCACCTGCATGATGAAAAAATTCTTTTTACATTCGCAAACATCAATTTAGAAAGAAAACATACCTGTTTTAGTGGTCCGGACAAAATTAGGTGTATACAACTGTCTCTCTTTGGCTATTGCTGAGAATCAGGAATCAGGCAAAGATAAACTAACACTAATTTTGTACGGTCAGTGAAATCACATGTAAAGGAAAGGGGTTTTCTTTTTCATTTCTTCATTTTTTCATTTTTTTTTTGAAAAAGCTATAAACTGAAGATTTTGTCCTTAAATTAAATTCCCTGACTAATCAAGGCTTGACCCGTCTTAAGGAATCGAATTCGATTTGCAAGAAAAGAAATGACCTCGACGATGGTCTCGGGGTCTTAACCTGTCTTGTTCTCAGCTGTGTTTAAAATTCTGGGTATGTCTTCCAGAAGCTTCGGCTATCACCACCAAAGTCTTGCTCATTTTTAAAATTGTAAAACTCTGAATATCTCCACCAGAGGCTTTGGCTATCACTACCAAAGACTTTCTACCTTTTCAAGGGATTTTAAAACTCTGGATATCTCCATAGAGGCTTCAGCTATCACAACCGAAGACTTTCTCCCTTTTCAAATAATTTTAAACTCTGGATATCTCCACAGAGGCTTCGGCTATCACTACCGAAGATTTTCTCACTGTTTAAAATTTGTAAAATTCTGGGTATCTCCTCCAGAAGCTTCAGCTGTCACCACCGAAGACTTTCTCACTGTTTAAAATTTGTAAAAATTCTGGGTATCACCTCCAGAAGCTTCAGCTATCACCACCGAAGACTTGTTCATTTTTTTTAAAAATGTGTTAAAATTATGGGTTCAACGAGTTCAACATAAAAGAAAGTACCTCGACGGTGGTCTCGGGGCTCGACTCATTTGAGAAGCAAAACGAGCTTGATTATACCTGAAAACTTTAAGAGATGATGCAAATGCTTCATGATGCAAATGCAAATGTCTTTAATTGATGCAAATGCTTCTTGATGTAGATGGAAATGACTTAGATTGGTGCAAATGTCTTTGATGCAAATGTAATTGACTTGATTTGATGCAAATTTTCTTAATGCAGATTCAGATGTTGAATAGAATTCTGGGTATCTCCTCTAGAAGCTTCGGCTATCACCACCAAAGACTTGCTCATTTTCAAAACTGTAAAACCCAGGATATCTCCACAGAGGAAGATTTATCATTGGTCAAAAACCCTGGATATCTCCACCAGAGGCTTCAACTATCACCTCCGAAGACTTATTCACTTTTAAAATTTGTAAAATTCTGGATATCCCCTCCAGAAACTTTGGCTATCACCACCAAAGGTTTGCTCATTGTAAAATTCTGGGTAACTCCTCCAGAAGCTTTGGCTATCACCACTAAAGACTTGCTCATTGTAAAATTCTGGGTAACTCCTCCAGACGCTTCGGCTATCACCACCAAAGGTTTGCTCATTGTAAAATTCTGGGTAACTCCTCCAGAAGAAGATTTCTCATTATTCAAAATTATAAAACCCTGGATTTCTTCGCCAGAGGCTTCAGCTATCACCACCGAAGACTTGTTCACTTTTAAAATTTGTAAAATTCTAGGTATCACCTCCAGAAGCTTCAGCTATCACCACCGAAGACTTGCTCATTTTAAAAATCGTGTTGAAAATTATACCAAAAAGCTTTGAGAAATGATGCAGATGCACATGTCTTTAACAAAGTGCTCATGCTTCATGGTGCAAATGTAAATAGCTTGGATTGATGTAAATGTTTCTTGGTGCAAATGCAAATGGCTTGGATTGATGCCCATGTTTCATGATGCAGATGCCCCTACTAATTGTGTTCATGTAACTGGTCTATGAATGGTGTAACTGCAATTACCACACAATAATGAAAATGCAATGATTCTAGAAATGATGCAATTGCTTGAGATGACGCAAATGCGAATTCCATGAAGAATGTAAATGTAAAGGTAAAATGCAGATGCTTATGGAATAATGCCAATGCAAATACCCATGAATGATGCAAATGCTTGCCGACACTATGCAGATGCAAAAGCTTGATAAAGATATGAGTGCTCATGAGTGATGCAAATGCCCCCGGTTGTTTTTCTAGACTTTGGCTTAGCCTTTCAAATTCATTTTTCCTCTTCAAATCAGAGTATATCTTCAATTCTTTTGGCTATTCTCTTTGCCCCAACAGTTTTCAAACTTTCATCAACAGAGATCTGGATCGGGTTCTATTTCTTCTTCTCATATCTGGAAGTCAGGACCTATCTTGGCAGTTCTATACCTTTGGGTTAGAAAAATCCTTGTCTCATGTCAACATCAAAATGGGTATTTCAAAAAATATATATCTTTATTTGTTTTCTCATTTTGAAAATTTCTGAACAAAAAATATTAACCCCACAATGTGTGATGTACAAATCTTTTGAAGACTGATGATCATTGTTAGAAATTTCTCTAAGTGTCAATCTGGGTTTTTTCAACTGGGATTGGCAAGGCTTGGTATAACAAGATTCTGGCTTTTCCAGGAAAACTTCATGACAAAAATGTATATCCCCACTAGGCTCACAAAAGGAACAGGTTTTATAAATCATGAATTCATTGAGAACCAAGCAAATTCAACATTATTTTAGTTTCCATATCAAGGCATTTTGACAAGCGTCAAGATTGGCCGAGATGTTTAAACTGGAAAGTTTAATCTTGGAGAAAAAAAGTTTCAGTTTTTTGAAGACAATGCTCTGAATGAGAATTGACAATTTGGGAGGTTCAGGAATTTTAAATGTTCCTCGATGACCACTTCTTCAAGATGACCTTCTCTTTTATGGTATCGGCACTAACATAAATGGCATAAAAAATTCCATCTTACTCTAGACCGCCCATTTTTGGGTTTTCGCCCTAGAGTCCCATTCTCTCCAATTTTTCTCTTTTTTTTTTTGTTCTACCATACACTTGAGAATTCTAAATTCTTCCTTAGTGAAATGATAATTTGATGAGATGGGATAAAATCTGAGGAAAAATCTTTCAAATTAAATATTCATGCTTGATCAAAATGGACTTTTAAAGCACGTAATGTAGGCCATGGCTCAGGGTTCAAAAAGAAAGGATAAATAGGCCCAAAATATGTGTTTGAGGGTAATCAGATCAAGGATCATTTCTTGAGGAGGATTCTCTTTGAAGCATTTGTTCCTTTTGGACTTTTCATTCCTTTTGACTTTTGCGTCTTTTCTTCTTCGTTCTTGGCTTTCAATTTGCCATTTTTTTTGTTCTTGGCTTTCATTTTGCCATCTTTTCTTTTTTTCTTTTTCTTTGACATGGTGAGCTCGTATTTATTCGGGGCTCCATTTGCTTTGTATCTATTTTTGAGCTAGGACTCATTTTTCTATGATCTTTGAGAAGATCTTTTCTCGCATTTGCCTCCCAGTGTAAAGGGTAATCCTTTTTCAAGGTTTAAAGAAAAAAAATTCTTTCGGCTCAAAAGGGGTGACTATGGATAATTTCTTTTTGTGCGAAAGGGATATGAAAGATGGCCATTTCTCATGTCAAGCACAAATATTCACATTGAAAAGCAATCCCCAAGGGAAATAGATATTCAGAATTTCATTTTGCACTTTGGAATCATCCGAATTCTCATATGCATGATATCACAAAATTTTCATTTTTCATTTTTCATCGCATGCCCCAATGGTTCATGCGTTAGTCCATCCTTATTCACCATGTATCCATTATTTCCACATATGATGCCCCAATTTGATTAACCATGAGAATTTGTATCAACGAGGAACATAGCAAGTCTAGGTCTGTACTGAAAAGGCTGAGTTTCCAATCTGAGTTCTTTGAAGAGACAAGGAAAATATGACCTAAAAATGGGTTTTCTCTAGGATATGGGATAATCTGGTTTAGTCATTGTGCCCCAGGGTGTCAATCATGAAGTGATGTTTGGGCAATTAGTGTTTTGTGGTTTGTTGAAAAAGACATGAATGGTTTTGGCACAACCTTGACACAGACCAAATTACTATGATATAAATTCTTGAAAGAAAGTCTCATTTGTTTAAATTTCAAGGAGTTCAAATTTTTTTTAAGAAAAAGTTCTCTTCTTTGTTCATAGCCTAGACTAAGATCTACGTCTTTGCTTATTCTGTGATGACAATAGTTTTATGAAGTTCAATCATTCATATTCCTTGAAGCATTAGGTCTTTCAAGTGTTCTCGATTCAAAGGGTTTAGGCCTGGGAAAGCTTAAAAGAGAGGGGAGAAGGTATTGGGTCATTTGTAACAATGATCATCAATATTCTTGAGACTATCCATTATTAAAACTTCCTTAATGCTTGTTTTTGCAAATTCAGATTATTGTTAAGACATAACAAACACAAAGCATTTTAAAATTCAAAATTCATTTAATTCATGTAGATGTTAACATGAGACAAGTGCTTTCATCATCACAGTTTATAGAACTACATGCGTCAAAAACCTAATATGATCATGCACCATGTTTCTTATGACATTTGGCTTTCCCATCTTCAAAACTTATCGAACCAGCCTTGATGAGATCCCTGACCTTGCACTTCAAAGCGGGGCAGTTCTCTGTTGAGTGACCTTGATTTCCAGAATGATAACCACAACACTCATTAGCATCATACCAGCTCGGATAAGGGGGCTTCAGAGGCTCTAATTGCATGGGTGTCACAAGGTGATTCTGGATGAGTTGAGGTAATAGCTCACTGTATGTCACAGGAATCGGGTCAACCTGATTTCTTTTTCACTTCTTATGCCCCCTTCGATTATTCCCAAGGGTGTTCGATTGATAGACAGATGTAAATTCTGGTGTAGTTGCAGTTATTGGTTGGTAGGGATAAAAACCTTGAGAGACATTGTTCAGGGTAGAGTAAAATGGCTGATACGAGCAGAATTGGGGAGGTAGGGCAACGCCTTCCACGACTTGGGTATCTTCTTTTTTCTTTTCAGATGCCCTATTTTTCTTGGTATTGGATGTTCTTTTCTCCTTCAAATTTCCCATCCTTAATAGCATTCTCAATCATCTCCCCTGAAATTACCATGTCCGAAAAATTCTTCGTGGTGTTGCCGACAAGTATATCATAGTATGGGGCCTACAGTGTATTCACAAAAATGACAGTGGTTTCCTTCTGAGTTAAGGGCGGTTGTACTTGGGCGGCCAGGCTCATCCACCGTTTCGCATATTCTTTGAAGCTCTCAGTAGCTATTTTCTTCATATTTTGCAAGGTGAGATGGTCAGGCGCCATGTCGGTCATATGCTTCTACTGGTTTAGAAAAACCCTAGCCAGGTCATTCCAAAAGCGAATCTGATCCTTGCTCAACTGACTATACCACCTAATTGCGGACCCACTGAGGCTATCTTGAAAGCAGTGAATCAAAAGCTTATCATTATCTATATGACTTGTCATCTTCCGGCAGAACATAGTGATATGGGCTGACGGATCGGTCGTCCCGTCATATTTCACAAAGTCAGGGATCTTGAACTTAGGAGGAATGACTAAATAGAGGACCAAACATCGTTCTTTCGCATATAAACTTCCAAATACATCTGTACTTTCTACTGCCCGGAGCCTTTCATCTAACAATTGATATTTCCCTTGGGAATCTGCCAACTCAACCTCATTTTCTGCAACCATTTTCAACTTTGCCTGTTCAGCTAGATCATCTGAGTTTAGGACATTGACGGGGTTAACTGTGTTCTGGGCATCAATCATTACGAACTCATTCTGACCCTTTTGTGCCTCTAACCCTTTCCTGGCGACAAAGTTTTTAGTGTATCCTTTTCCCTTGATTACGGCAAACATCAGCTCCATCAATTTAGTCATCTGATCCTTAGATTCTGCTTAAAACTTTGCTAGCTGTTCTATCACTTCTTTCTGTTCCCTTTCCATTTTTTCCATTTGGGCAACTTGTTCATTCTCCATAGCACTAGCCTATGAAGAATAAAAGAAATGATGTATGGACATAAATAGTGGAAACATGCTGACCATGTAAGTAATAAATGCAATCACGATGCCAACATGTTGCAAACAAAGAATAAACAAATCACCATAAGGATATATGCAATGAATGATCATGTACATTTTAGCGTATTTCCCAATGAATGATCATATACCCTATGAATGCAACACGATGTCAATTATGATATATGCAAACAATGAATGATTGATACAGAGTATATACAAAGAAAATCATACTAACCATGTGTGTCATGAATGCGACCTAATGCTAACATGATGTAAGTAGTAAGCAAATTAATGCATGAATATATACAGAAAAATCATGCTGATTATGAATGCATAAATGCAACCTAATGCTAACATGATACATGTATGAATATATGGTATGACAAATAATTGATCGGATGCAAAATGCAAAGGAGAAGATATCACAGAGGAAATAAGAATCAGAGGAACTTAATTATCAACATCTCATAAATTTGAAGCATAGTCAATTCATTCCCATATCAATGTTCACAATGGTATAAACCATGTTTTACAAAATCTGAGCAGTAGTTAAACTGTCTTTACAAGCACTTTATTCTTTCTAGCATCCTAAGGCTATAAGAGCTGGCTACTGAATAAGTGAAATCCTATTACATCATATAAGACCGAAGTCTTTCCACCTCAAAGCTGTAAATCTCCCAATCCTAACGACTCTTTTCCAGTCCTCTATCAATCAGTGTCGTTGGATCCAACCACTTGGCATCTATAAGAGTTTGCACTTTCTTTTTGAATGCTATACAGTCTTCAATGTTATGGCCAACAATTCCACAGTGATAATCACATCTTGCTGGTGGTAACAGGGGTTTCAATGGGACGCATGCAACCATGTGATTTTGGATCAGTATAGGGAGAAGCTCTCAGTAGCTGATTGGAAAGGGATCAAAATGCATTTGGGTCTTATCCTGGAGTCGTTTCTTAGTCACACATGGCCTAGGAGTTGTGGCACTTGGCGGTGGCATTAAGGTCCGAACCAGAGTGTTTACATGGAGATGTGGAGGAACAACATGGTAAGGGTATGAATTTGGACACGAGGCCTTTGGAGGTTGTACATAGCTCGAGGTTCCTATCCCAGATGCTGGATAAGGTGATTGATGAGGGAAATGGTATGAACTGGCAGTTGTTGGTGATGGAGTGGGATTCAGGAATCCCATAGTGGTCATCCCAATGGACGATTGGACCTTGGTAGGGTGGGGATACTGGTTTGGACCTATAACAGTTTGTAGGTATGGTATCGGATCCGAGGTTTCTATCCTTGGTATCAGGCTCTCAGGTTTAATCATTTTCACGATTTTGTCCATAATTTCATCAGGATTGCAACCTTTATGGCATTGACAAGTGCAGGATCCAGCAAGGATTGTATGTTCTGGACCTAATGGTTTTGGTTGATCCAAAAGTGATGCAGAGCCCTGAGAAAGTTCCTCTTTACTCTTACCCATATCATCAAACATTTTCAGCAATTTGGCGAGTTGTTCTTTCATTTCCCGGATTTCATGTCTAAACTCCTCTTGATTGAGTTCCAAAGCACCCAATCGTTCCTCCGATTCATTCCTCATATCTTGAACCCCTTTCATGCAAATGAAAATGTCATGAGATTAAGAATACAATTGTGAAAGTACATGCTCTATTCTTATGTGCATGAATATACTGATGACTAATGCATGAACATATACAGAGAAATTATGATGACTATGTATGCTATGGATGCAATCTAATGCCAACATGATGCATTTAAAAAATGAATAAATTGATGCACAAGTATATACAAATAATTACTATGCATGTTATAAACATATTTTACAATGAATGACCATGCATGCTATGATGTCAAAATGATACATGCGGAGAATAAATGAATTAATACAAAGGTAGATACAAAGAATGACCATGTATATCACAAATGTATTCTACAATGAATAACCATGCATGTTAGGACTGTGACATGATGTTGAAATGATACAAATAAATTAACCAATGATTACACGAAATTGGTGGGACCTAAATCTTGATTATTCAAAAATCTCATTATGCAAGATTTGCCTCCAAATTTATGATTTTTTTGAAACATGTTTTTTTCTATGAAAAACCAATCATATTATTTTTAAAAGAATTTCGGGGTAGTGGATCCTACTATGTAACAATGTCCAAATGTTCATGCAACACTACCGGTTTTATGAAATCATCAAATGAAATTACCAACTGTTTATTGCAAAGAGTGAGATAAAAAATACAACGATAAATTTACATGCTCTATTCACACATGCATGAAATGTGCAAAATGCAAAAATGCTTGAAAAATGATTTTTATTTTTTTTTTATTTCAAACAGTTAATGAATATTTGCCCCAACAAATATCTACTTATATAGGTATCACAGTGCCTTTGGGATGGATTATCACATTTATTACGGGCGATGTACGTACATCGTTGCCCGATCTACAAAACTTCTTCAGAGTATAAAATAGGTAGCAAAAGGTCTAGAAATGTCCTTCCATGTGTTCCTATTTTCGATATATCTAACGGAAATCCGGCATGGCTTCGCCTAGGTTTATTACATGAAGGTGAATCGGTTCTAAGGCCCCGAATTGTTCCTCACTGTCGCCGGTGAAGGCTAGTAAGGCACCCCGGTAAAAGCGGGTTCAATTCGTTAGAGTATATTTCCCTAGCCCATGCAGATTGTTAATCACGAAGGCTTAGGTAATTTAGTACTCCGGAAGTGTTTCACTAGCCCATGCGGATTGTTAATCACGAAGGCTTAGTTACTTTGCTCCCACCTAAAAGGACGAAACCTGGCTATAGGGCTCATGATATGCAAATGGACGTGTGGTGTGTGTGGAGGAACAACAAACCTTTCACCACTTATTCTACAAACCTTATTCTAAATGCCCTAGCAATTTATAAAACATTCAAGAATAGTGTAACGCATTAACCAATAAGCAATTATAATATACAAACTTAAATAACTAGAGAACAATAATAAAATACATGCACATGAGTATGAACATATTTAAAAAAAAAAAAACATTTTATTAGTTTCAAAATTCTCCTTATAAAAAAAAAATATGGGAATTAAAATTAAATACCAATTAAACCAACAAAACCGAGACTTTGATAACACACGACTAATTCTAGGCCTGACTCTCTAATGTTCCCCAGTGGAGTCGCCAAGCTGTCGCAACCTAAAAAATAACGAGTCTCATCGCAAGACATTATTATTCGTTAAGCGTGACATTAAAAAAACATGAGGAAAAGTCGACTTAATTCCTCTAGAAAAATGAAGGTTTTAAAAATGACCTTGAAAAAGACATGGAGTCGCCACCAATCTTTTTTAGCTAGGTGTGATCGGCCATCTATTGAAACCAGTTTTATAAAATATTTTAAAAATTAATTAAAACATTTTTTTAAAACCAATTTCAAGTCTGCGTTTAAAACCAGAGAAATCAAAGAAACGGGTTCGAGACTCGGTTACGTGCGGGGAAGGATTAGCACCCCCACAACGCCCGTATAAAACGGTACCTTATTAATCATGTGTTATCTCAAGTCTCGGTAAAAAAGTCGGTTTTAAATTTAGTATTTCAAGTTAATTCCCAATTTAAAGAAAAATAATTTCATTTTTAATTAAAAATGATCCGGAATTTATAAATTCAAAATTTTTCTATATTCCCCAAGAAACGTGGCAAAATATAGAAATTTTTATTAATTTTGGAAAAAATTTCGAATCATTCTCTTTTTAAAGAAGATATTCTGTTATTAATAATAATTGATGATATCCTCCCCAGCAAACCCGGCAGAGAACTCATGAATTATCTTAACTCAGGAATATCTTTATTTTATTGAAAATCATTATCTTTTTTGAAAATATTTTAAAAGATATGAACATGTACATGCATGACATAAATAAAATGACATAGCAAAATCTAAATAATATAATGCATCCTAAATGATATGATTTTTAAATGCCTTAGCATATTCTAAATGAAATGAAATGTCCTAAGTTATATGACATATTCTAAATGAAATGAAATGTCCTAAGTTATATGACATATTCTAAATGAAATGAAATGACCTAGGTAACATAATATATTCTATATGAAATGTAATATCCTAAATCATATGATATATTTTAAATGAAATAAAATATCCTAAATGACATAATATATATCCTAAATGAAATGACCTAGGTAACATAATATATTCTACATAAAATGACCTAAGTAACATAATATATTCTATATGAAATGAAATAAGCTAATTAACATAATATATTCTATATGAAATGAAATAATTTGAATGACATGGCAAATATGAATGATATGGCATATAATTTAAATGACATGGAATATAAAATAATGCTATCATATAATATGCATGAAAATAAAAATGAAAATAATAATGCATGAACATAGTATATGCTAAATAATATAACAAAAAAAAAATTAAATAAAAAGCATAGGATATCATGAAATATTCCAAATCATATAATAAACAATATAACATAACTCAAAATCATAACAATATTATAGAAATTATTATAGAAAAAATCACATATTATATAAAATGCATGAATATGGAAAATGCAATGCATGAAAATGTATTTTTTCCTTTAATTAAGGAAATCCGTATATCTGAAAAGATATCCGGCTACCTTAGTAAAATATGTCAAATTAAATATTCTAAAACCAAAATACTTTGTTATTGTTTGAAAACAATTTTGAAAAGCTTGAATTAAAAATAAAAACTGGGCTAAATCTTTTTTTAAATAGCTCTAATTTCCTAAGTTTAAAATCCCGGACTTGACCACCCTTAACCCGAGACTTAAAAAATCATTTTTAGAGTTTAAAAAGGCTTAGAAACTACCCTAGTCAGTAGCTAACCTTCCTAATCAGCCCCCTCTAAGTAACTTAACCAAAACAGAAAAATGATTTTCCTCCAAATTCAATTCTGACTCCACTATCCAGTTTTAAGCCACAATTTTTTAACCTATTTTTAAAAATTCAAAAAATTCTGAAAAAATACTGGAGACTCAGGACATGTAAAACTACACAGGAAAAAATCAGCTTAATTTTCTGATTAAAGATGAATGCCTAGAAAAATTGGGAAAGTACGAGTACTGGTGAAAAAAACTGTTTTGCCAAAATATATTTTTGCCTTTGATAAAATCATTTAAAAATAAAAGTAAAAATATTTAAGACTCACAAAATGACTCACAAACAGTAGCTAGGACTTTTTGAAAGTTAGATGAAAATTGGATAAGTAAAAAAAAAAATCACAAAGATAGAATAATCAATTTGACAAACCTTAATTTTCTACAAGTGTGCTCAAGAGAGCATGACTTTGAACCATTAATTGGCCTAAGTCATTAGTCAAGTGGCATGAACATGAAATGCATGAAAAAAATACAGCAAATATAGTGCATGTAATGCATGAATTTAAACCTAAATGTCATGAAAAAATGCATGGCATCCATATAATAACCTAGACCTAAATGAACTTGCATGGCATTTAATGCAACCTAGGTCTAAAATGCATGAACATGCATGGAAAAATAAACCTAACCTAACATCTAAACTATGCATGGCAATATCACAAACACAAGGCATGCTTAAACCAAAAACTCAACCAAATATCATGTAAATGCTAATTTATCAACTAACATAGCAAAAATGCACACATGATGCTAGAATACAAGGAGTGGCCGAATGGCCTATGGTTCCTAACAAGCATGACATTTTCACAAACACTTGGTATACTTAAACTAAATACTCAATCAAATGTCATGCAAATGCAAAACCTACCAACTAACATGGCAAAAATGCAACACACAATGCAAAACACATGGAGTAGCCGAATGGCCTCAAGCTCCAACAAGCATGGCATTTTCACAAACACTTGATATACTAACATGCTCAAATAAAATATAACACTCAAATCATGTAAACACAAAGTAGAAATACTAAAACCAAACAAGCATTTTCACAAACACTTGATATACTAACATGCTCAACTAAAATATAAAACTCAAATCATGCAAACACAACACAAGCTTTTTTTACAAACACTTGATATACTAAATATAAAACATCAACAAATTTAAACATTATGAAAACAGAAAATTAAAAATGCAAGAACATGATATTTATCATAAATAGCAACAAACAAAGCAACCAAATTAAAATATAACTCAAGTATATGAAGTGGAATAACACTTAAAACATCAAGATCAAAGAAAATAACATAGATAACATGATAAAATAAACAAAACAGCAACATTAAAAATAATATAGGCCATTCGGCCATCGTGAGGAGAATTAAAAAAAAAATTGTAAGAAAACTTTGTTTAAGAAAAAGATGAAGAAAGAACTTAAAATGAATATAAAAAAAACACTTACTTAAAAAGAAAAACTCACAAATAGTAATCAAAATAGCAAAAAAAAGAATGGAAAATCAAGAAAGTGCAAGAGTTGGTGCTCAAGAGCAACCTCAAGAAGCTATATTTCAAGCTTTATCTCTTCAAACTTTCCTTTCCTGTCTTTTCTAAACTTTTCCTTTTTGCTTTCAACCAAGGAGAGAAAAACCAAGAAAAACTAAGAGAAATCAGAAAAAATGAAGTGTCCAGAAATGAAATTTTGCTCCTCCTCCTAGTGCTGGCCGAACCCCCCTAAAATGAGCTAGGATGTTGTCATTTTGGTTCCAACCCACTTCATATCCAATGGCTAGTAATTCAAGGTAAAAAATCATGAAATTATCACCCTTAGATTAGCATATTAGCTATCTATAATTACAGCTATTCAAGAATAATGTTGACACTCTCCCTTGGCCTATGTGGCTTAATCACAATGGCTTGATCAAAAAGAATCTCTAACTAACTCTTAATCCTTGGCCATTTGATTGAAAAATCAGAAGCTTCCTCCTTCCTTTGGGCCTTGGCAGGCTAGCACTTCTATTTTCTAGCCCAAGTCTGACTTTTTGAAAGGCCAAAAGAAGCCCTTTTCGGTTGCTTGGGTGAAATGACCGTTTTGCCCCCCGGATGCAGATAAATGGCAAACGTACTTCAAATTCAAAATTTATTTTTTAATACTTTAAAAATAATAAAATATTGAATTTTGGAAGTTTTCAAAATTTTCTGAGCCCGTTTGCTATTTATTTGGATTTTTTCTTCCAAAAATGCCCTTTCATGCCACCACATTTTACCATTTTTTAAACGAGCTCCAAATCAAGATTTTTCTTCACCAATCCCTTCCAAATAATTTAAAAGTGTGATATGGAAGTTTTCATAATTTTTGGAACTCATTTGGTATTTTTTTTCGGGATTTATCTGCTTGAATTACTGCATAGGGGCTCGGGATTTAGCCATTTTGCAAACGAACTCCGAATCAAGATTTCATTTAGCCAATCTCTTCCAAAAAATTTAAAAATGAGATTTGAAAATTTTCAGAATTTTTGGAGTCCATTTGCTATTTTTTCGGGATTTATCTTCTTGAATTATTGCATAGGAGGCTTGGGATTTGGCCATTTTACAAACGAACTCCGAATCAAGTTTTTCGTTTGCCAATCTCTTCCAAATAATTTTAAAAATGAGATTTGCAAATTTTCAGAAGATTTGGAGCTTATTTGCTATTTTTTCGGGATTTTCCTTCTTGAATTACTGCATAGGAGGCCTAGGATTTGGCCATTTTGCAAACGAACTCCGAATCAAGATTTTCTTTCGCCAATCTCTTCCAAATGATTTAAGAATGAGAGTTGCAAATTTTCAAAAATTTTGGAGTCCATTTGCTATTTTTCCCAATTTTTCCAATTTTGCCTTTTTGCCTCCGAAACCCGATTTTGCTCAAAACAAGTCCGATTTTTAGATTTTCTTCAAGATGAGCCTTGGGCTATCCCTTTTTAATCATTCCTCATCCATTGGGGGCTTTAGTCTTACCAAGTCAGACCATTTCTATAATTCTGCCCGATTTCACCGAAATCCACTAAAAACCCTAATTCTCGGTTTTCTCCCGGATTGACTTTTCTTTCAGTTTTTCTTTCAAGTGACTTTTTCGTTACCCGTAGTCAATGCTTATCTTTGATTTGGAACCTTCAATTTCAACCAATTCGATCGTTTAAGCACTTTTCCCCAAATTTCCCAGATTAGGGTTTTCTTTCTACTGAATCTTCAAATCCCAACTTTCGAACTCCATATCTTTCAATGTAGACCTCGGATTATCAAAATTATTTCGCCATTTCTCAATTGAACTTCAAATCTTGATTTTGAAAGTGGGTTGACTTTTTAGTAGTTGACTTTTTGGGGTTGACTTTTTTCGAGGTTGACTTTTTTTGAGTTTGACTTTTTATGCTCACCCTCTTAAACTAAGTCTCGGAGTACCATCTGCATGATGAAAAAATTCTTTTTACATTCGGAAACATCAATTTAAGAAGAAAACATACCTGTTTTAGTGGTCCAGACAAAATTAGGTGTCTACATTTTACGTCCAATAATTCCTTTTAACACTTAAAATCAATCTCACCGTCCATCCAAATATATTTTAACTTTAAAACATTTTTTGGTCAACAATGACAACCGTGTCTGAACCTTCTTTCCGATCTTTTCTTATCTTATATTATTATTGTAAACACCTAATATTGTCCGGGCTCTCTAAACAAGGTAAATTCGTCCTTTAACTTCCCATAATGCAAAGAATCTCCTCTCATTCCATAGTTGGGTCTCCAAAACTTTGATTCGGAGGTTAATATTGAAAAGTCAACCCAAAAAAGTCAACTTTAAAAAAGTCAATCCCAAAAAGGCAACCACTAAAAAAGTCAACTTTCAGGGAAAATCAAGATTTGAAGGTAAATTGAACAATGGTGAAGAAATCTTGATAATCGGAGATCTATAATTGAAGATAGAGTAAAAAATTGAAGGTGGAAAGACAAATTGCAAAATTCAATGTAGGAAAAAGCATGAAATTTTCAAATTTGGGGAAAATTGCATAAAATATCAAATTGGATGAAATTGAAACCTCAACTTGAAGGATAATCAATAAAGAGAGATAGCTCAGGGTCCAATTTCACAAAGAAAAATCTATTGGAAGAAGAATTGGACAAAATTGGAAATTGCCATTTTGAGGGAAAATAAGAAATTTTACAAATTTGGGGAAAAGTATATAGATGATCAAATTGAAAAAAAATTGAAGTTTCAAAATGGAATAAGATCAATAAATAAGGATATCTGAAAGTCCAATTTGAAGTTGAATTGAAGGAAAAATCGATTTGAAGAGAAAAAGGAAAATAAAGAATTAGTGAATAAATGGAAAATTTTCAAATTTGGGAAAAGCTATGGAGATGGTCTAATTCGGTAAAATTAAAGCCCCTAATTGGTGAATGATAAATGAATAAAGATACCCCAAGTTCCGATTTGAAGTGGATCCAAAGGAATAGACGACTAGAGGAGAAACTAAAAAATCGAGAAAATTCTCAATTTTGAGAAAAAAAGGAAAAACTAACTTGGAGAGAAAATCGAAAGCAAAAATTGGGCAAAGTCGGTCCAAATCCAATTCAATATATGATAAAGGCAATGGAAAAATAAAATCCGAAAGATTAGCCCTTTCGAGTAAAATCGGGGTTTCAAGGGTTAAAGGGTAATTTTGGAAAATCCAAAAAAAATAGGATCCGAGCTCGAAAAATTGCAAAACTTTATAGAATTAAGTTTTAGGATGGAAAGAAATAAATGAGATGGGAAAACCCCGAAATTGGGGCTGAAACGTAAATAGGCTAAATTTGGGGGTCTAATCCGTAATTTTAGAAAATTCGAAAAAAATAGAAAACGAGCTCGAAAATTATGAAAACTTTCAGAATTGAGTTTTATATTGAACAGGATGGATTGGAGAAGAAAAATCCAAAAACAGGGCTGCAATGAAAATAAGCAAAGTTCGGGGGGATTAATCCGTAATTTTAGAGAAAAATCCGAAGAAAAAAAATGCAAAACGAGCTCGGACAATTATGAAAACCTCAAGAACTGAGTTTTATATTGGATAGGATGGATTGGAAAATAAAAATCCGAAATTGGGGTCCATTTGCAAATAGATCACGTTTTGGGGGCCAAAATGCAATTTTATCGAAAAACCAAAAAGGGACCAATTTGCAAATAAAAAAAGAGGAATGGCTTGGAATATTCCAAGCCAGTTTTAGCCAATATGGAGGGAGGGAGGGGAGAGTTTGATCAACTTGATCCAATGGTCAAGATGAAGTAGAAAGATGACATTTTTAAGAGAGGACAAGATTCTCCACTACTTGCCTATATGGCATTTTTTGCTAATAGGAGGTCTTTTTAATTGCAAAGCTATGTGAGGCCATGTGAATACCATGTGAAGGCTATGTGATCTTCCAAGTGGAATGAAAATGCCAACTAGGAAGATATTTTGTTAAGTAAACTACATGATCATGACAAGTGGTTTAAGATATTTTGTAGAAATAGTAGACAAGAATAATTAAGGTGGCATTCTTGACCAATGAGAGGTTAATAGACCCTTAATTTAAGGAAAAGACCATGAGAAAAAGGGACAAAAAATAGCCATGTGGAAAGGATGTTTGACAGTATGCACAAAGCATGACTAAGGCAAAAAAAAAAAAAAAAAAGAGCATGCACACCACAAGGGGGTAGCCGACCAAGCCTTATAGGAGAGGGTCTCTCTTAATTTTTCACACACTATTCACTATATTTTGAAAGAGAAGTCAGTAGCTAAAACCTCTCAAGGAGAAAAGGATAGGAAGAGAGAAAAAGAATAAAAAAGGGTGGAATTCTAAGAGGATTTTGAAAGCTTTTCTAGGTAGCTTTCCTTTCTTCTCTTGTTTATGGTGTTCTCTTCATTTCCATGTCTATGATTTCTTTTCTTCTATGTCATGTTCATCTTCTTTTTTTCAAGGTTTTAAAAAGGCTTTCTTCTATTCTCTACAAAATATAAAAGTTTACAAAAATTTATCTACATTTTCTCTTTGGCCGAATCCATGGAGGCTTCATTGTACTTGTCTTTTGCTCATTTTTCTTGCTTGCATGTTGAATGTGGGATCTAGTATTATGGTAGGATAGATTTTCTCTTTTGATTTTTTTCAAAAAAAAAATAAAATAAAAAGGTTCGTTGTGCTTGAGGATCTTGGTTTTACCAAGTGATTTTGGTTAGGTAGGGCTATGTCCAAGGAACGAACCATTGAGCCAACCTTTATTTTTCTTTGTTTGTTTATGTTTCTAGTTTATGTTTCATCATATTCATGTGCTTGCTTGCTGTAAAAATGAATTTTCAACTTATTTCCAACTTGATTTTAGCTAGGACCAATCAATGGTCCATAGCTAAAAATCTATTTGCAAACTAGTTGGACAAAAAAACAATGTTTTACAAGTTGAGTATGTTGATTTTGGGCAATGTTTCACCATGCATATTTTGTCAAAATAAAAAACTGATTTAGCCTATTTAAATACATCCTTAGATGAGTCCATGGTAATTTTTCTAGAATTTTTAGAATTTTTTTATCAAGGGTTAAAAAATAGATTTAAGTGAAATTGATTTTTAATTAGATATACTGTTTTAAGCCATCTTTAGCCTAGGATTTTTTTGTCAAAATAAAAAACAAATTTTACATCACTGAGTTCAT
The DNA here is from genome assembly GCA_030761205.1 of Fremontodendron californicum. NCBI lineage: Eukaryota > Viridiplantae > Streptophyta > Magnoliopsida > Malvales > Malvaceae > Fremontodendron > Fremontodendron californicum. The sequence continues at coordinate 6,387,748 of JAULJL010000028.1, forward strand.
TATTTGCTGAGTCTAAATTGATTTTTTCAAAATTTTTAGAATTTTTTACAAAGGTCTAAAAAATAGCTTTGTGAAACTGGATTTTGGGTAGCTAAAACTAGTTTTAAAGATAGCAAAAAGCTCATTTTTTTCACCAAAGGAGAGGGTTTGGCCGAAACCTTAGGCTACTGTTTTGGGATGATTTCCATGTCATTTCAAATAAAAAATTGGTTTTACAAAAATGGGGTCATGGGTAGACAATTTGGGCTTCAAAAACGAGCAAAGACTAGGATTTCTACACTAAGGCCATTCAGCCATCTCAACTTTTTGGTATTACACTTGCATTTTTTTTTACTTATTTTTGCTTTCAAAATGTTGCATTCAGAGTTTGTTTAAAAATACTCGAATGTAAACAAGGGCACTTGAATGCCTCCTAATTCGATCCAAAATTCGTACCCGAAATCTCTCATTTTAAAATATCCAACTTAAGTTTCTTTCAAAGGTAGTGAGACATCTTTTCTTTTAAGGTGTTCGGATATCCTCTCTTCAAGAGAGAAACACATTCCGTTTTCATGCATTGCATATTTAAAAATGTTTTGCCTAAATTTAACATGAAAACATGTTTTCTCGGTTTCATAAGCATTTGGCATGAATTAATTCTTAATCTTTGTCGGGTTTGCCGAGGAGGTTAGGAAATCTTTCAATGCACGTGTTTATGAAATTAGAAAGCATGGTTTTTGTTTTACTCGGAATTATATAAGTGTCATATGAAAGAATTATTTTCCAAGCTTTGCCTGGTTTGCCAGGGAGTGTGGTAATATTTCGATACATGCCATTTATGTAATTCCTCACATGAAAAATCCATGATTATTTTTTTATATATAAATAATGATGTGTGTATATTCTATGTTCATGCATATTCTATGATGATGTCATTTAATGGTTGATGTCTACATTTTGTCATCTTGATCATATTAATTCTATGTTTATGAATATTTTATGATGATGTTATTCTATGATTTGTTATTCATTTTGCTATCTTGATCATGATGTATTGTTAAATGTGAATATTCTATGATGATGTCATTTTATTATTGGCACCTATATGATCTTTGTATGCCATGTCATATTTTCATTTTCCATGTCATAATACGATTTGCCATGTCATGAATGCTATGTTATGAATTACTTGCCATGTCATATTTCCATTCTCCATGTCATAATAAGGTTTGCCATGTCATGAATGTCATGAATTACTTGCCATGTTATGTATGCCATGTCATATTTTCATTTGCCATGTCACAATAAAATTTGTCATATCATGAATGCCATGTCGTGAGTTACTTGCCATGTCATATTTTCATTTTCCATGTTGCAATAAAGTTTGCCATGTTGCAATAAAGTTTGTCATGTCATGATAATGATTTATGTTGTTTGATTTATATCATCTTAGTAATACTTTGTATATTCATGATCATTTTTTGTAAATGATTTTTAATGCATGAAAAATGATAACGATTTTTAATAAAACCAGGTTGTTCCCGAATTGAAATAATTCATGGGTTCTCTGCTGGGTTTGTCGGAGAGAATATCATCAATTATCATTAACAACGGAACATCTCTTTTTCAAAATGAGAGTGACTTTGGAGATTTCAAAATAAAGAAAAAAAATCCATATTTTGTTGGGTTTGCCGGGGAATATGGAAAATTTTGTGCTAATAACTAGATCATTCTCAAATAATATGACTTGTTTTTAAAGGGAATTAATTTTTAAATATCAAATATAAAACCGACTTCCGTCGGGACTTCATGATAACACATGACTAATAAGGTACCATTTTATACGGGCGTTGTGGGGGTGCTAATGCTTCTCCGCACGTAACCGACTCCCGAAACCACTCCTGTTTTCTCTGGCTCAAAACATGGACTTCAAAATTAGTTTTTTTAAAAATATTTTAATTAATTTTAAAATATTTATAAAAATCGATTTTAATAGGTGATCGATCACACCAAGCCAAAAAAATTGGTGACAACTCCATTTCTTTTACGAGATTGTTTTCAAACCCTCAATTTTATTTACGAAGAATTAAGTAATATTTTTCTCTTTCCATTACACTTATCTCTTTTAATGTCGCTTTAACGGAAGGGCAATCCCGCGATGGGATTTAGCAATTTCGTTACGACAATTATATTTTACTATATTATATATATTTGCGTTGGGATTAGCACGACAAACCCATTCTTCATTCTAGCAACAAATAAAAATTTTGAAAAAATTTAAAATAATAATGGAATAATTTTATAAAAAAAAAAAGAAAAAAAAAAGAAGAAGTTATGAGCATGTCCAAGGATTAGGCTATCCGTCCAAGTCCGAAAGTTCGCCCGATATTTGGGAGGGATAGGACAAAAACATTAGACCCGAAAAATGAGTTTAAGCAAAAAAATATGGCACGTTTAACAAATGAGTCGGGCCTTGACACCAACATTCAAGGTTCGAGCCTAGTCCGTTTTCCTATTATATAATTTATAATATATAATTTTTATTTATATATATTATGTAATTTATATCATAAAAGCTTAAATATATATAATATTATAATGTAAACATTAAAAAAAATATTATGTTATTTATGTTTAATAACTTAATAAAACAAAAATATATAAAATTACTAAAGATGAAATAAAAAATAACATGTATATTTTAATTTTTTAAGAAAAAAAATTAATATGGGCGGATCTAAATAGGTTTAAACTATTCATTTATAAATATGGGCGGGCTTGGGTAGAACTTGAGACCCATATTTTGGGCCGGACTTGGATAAGTATATATGATATTGATATCATATATAGGCCTAGCTCGAATCTGGTTCGACCCGAACCATGGACACCTCAAATTGTAAATTAGAATGACTTGTTATGGCTTACTCTAGTATATTAAAATTAAATTTTGTAATTTTGAAAGACACAAAAAAAAAAATGAGATAAACATGATGAATTTAATAAGCATGAAAATAATATAATAAATATCATAGTTTTTAACACGATTAATGAAATTAATACAATATATTGTATTTGTCTTAAGATTTTAATATATTTAATAATTTATATTATATTTATATTTATACAATTAAAAAAAATACAAAACACAACATGCAAATCAAATTAAAAATCCCTCACTGTTTTAGTAATAAAGAGGATCTTTTATTCAAATAAATCTAATTTCACATCTCCAGAAGTTGGGGTTTGGACCATAATATTCAATTTTATGGAGTGAATGGAGAACAGAAAATTTCACATGTCAAAACTCAGAAGCGAGGAGGAGGAGAAGAGGAAAAAGGGAAAATAAGAGAGAAAAGCATTATATCTATATATACCTATTATATTAAAAAAGAATCCCATGGGTACTGTAGCAAGCTTAGATAGAGACGGCTGTTTTTTTTTTCTTAGTTTGTTAGGAAAATTACAAAATGAGTTGACCAATTAAAATTATTTACACTTTATAGTTATTATAATAAATATTATTAATAAAGAAATAATTTTTTTTAGCTTTTGTGATTCGTTTGTTTTCTCAGATTCAAATATTACAGATTTCTAATTTGTGGATTCAAATATTGAATTTACTATCTGCAACGGATTCGGATATGAACCACTAGATATCTGTTATTCGAATCCGTTTTAGTTTTAGATCGGATAGTATCGGATATCTGAATCTGTTATCCATTCCATTTATATATTTACACCGACAACTGAATAAATTAAAAATATTTATAATTTATAGTCATTATAATAAATAATGTTAATAAGGATTTCTTTTTACTTTTGTGATTCGATCTTTTTTTTCGAATTCGGATATTATAGATTCAGATAATTTTTGGATTCGGATATTGAATTTACTATCGCAACGAATTCGTATGTGAACTCTTGGATATCCGTTATTCGAATTCGCTTTAATTTTGATTCAGATATCCGAATCCATTATCCGCTCCATTTACATATTAAGTTCTTATTTAATTTTATGTTTTTATTTTTTTTAAATGATTTAATAAATTCGCATATTTAGTGAATTCGGATATTCGACAGATATTGCCTTTTAAATCGAATACGGATTCGAATAGTAAGCGGATAATAAACAGATTCGAATTTCGGATAAATTAAGCGGATTCAAATATTTAAAAAATTACAGATATCCGATCTGCGCAATTCCTATATGTCATCCATTTTTTTTTTGGAAGAATTACAAAATTAACTAATAAACCAAAAATATTGGAAGAATTAAAAAATGAAGCAATTAACTAAAAATATTTATTATCTATTATTATTATAGTAAATAATTAATAATAAGGAAATAGAAAAAAAATTATGTGAAAATAAGATTTTGTAATTATCTTTTATCTTTTGAGAAGAAAAAAAGAAATACTTGCAGGAGTAATTGGTCGGTTTGGACTCCCATAGTCGAAGAAAGTGAAATCTGATTGGTGAAAAAACCGACTTAAGTTTTATTTTTTGATGAATTTGTCATTTAATTTTTAAAAAAGTTAAATTTATAAATTTATATTTCTTATTTAAAATTATTTAGTAATAAAGTTTTTTTTTTTATTTGTGAGGAAGGTGCAATTTAAAATATTTAATTTTTATTTTAAAAATATAATTATTTTAATATATAAATATATAGTAAATTATTTATATAAATAATTACCCTTTAATATATTAAAATTATATAAAAGAATTCAAATCCCTAACAAAGCGGGGAAAACATTGTAGTCTTATTTGATTTAAACCCTAGTTTTAACATTTTATAGCAAATTGTATATGAACCCTAGTCTGTGATTATGACAGTGAGTCAATAGTCATGGCTTCCAATAAAAAACAAAAAAATAGAATATAAAATTGTAGGATGAGTGGATAAGAATAAATGTAATAAATTGATACTAATAATAATAAAATTTATATTTGATACATGTAAGTGTATAGATTTATACACTTTCAGTGAGTTACATGATGGCACTTAAGGGTGTAAACAAGACATATGTGCTCGCAAGCTACTTGGGCTCGGCTCGAAAAAAACTCAAATTTGGCTTGGTCATTATCGAACCGAGCTCAAGCTCGAGCAGCTCGAGCTATTGAGCGAGCCGAATTCAAGTATCCTAATGCTTGACTCGAGTAGCTTGTTGTCGGATTTAACCATGCAAATGCACGTATCGTTGACAAGTAATAAAGTGGAAGTAAAGTATCGAACCCATGAGGAATTGCTATTAAATTTGCTAAGTACTAAAATTAACACAACTTAATCTTATCTAAACAACTAATTAAAGATGATAATATAAAACTAAATTAAAAGAAACTAATATTAAAAGCAAGTAAATTAAAAAAGATGAATTCAATTAATTATAAAATCTTAGGATTACAACTTCCCTCAATACTTCGCTTGAATCTCTCACTACCTCTTCACTTGATTAATGATCCTGAGTTGTTAACCTAGAGTTCTATCTTATTTATAAGTATCTGTCGATGGTCTCATAAAAATATCCTTCTTAACCAATTAACTAACCAACTATGAAAATTGATTTAAAGAAGAACTCATTAAGCTTAGGCTCTAACAATGGTTACACATGACAAGTAAGTATATTTCTACCCTACTTGTAGATCAACTCATCCTAATAAATGAATATGAAACATGTATCATTCAATCCATGTCTAACACTAAACTCCCTATGTCTAGTTGTATTTAGGTTACAAAATCAATCTAATTGGTGGCCAATCAATTAGAAGCATTAAGAACAAGAATAAACAAAAAACTCAAAAACCATTGAATCAAGCTAGAGAGAGAAAGTAAATTCAAACTACATGTTGAGTTTCATTACAATCCTAGAAAGATAAATTTAGTTCATGATAATTAAAGAAAACAAATATTCAAATAGTTTCACCATCATCAATAACACAAGAAAAATATAGCAGAGAAAAGAGAAAACTAAGAGTTGTCAATTCTTGAATCTTCAATCTTCACCAATCTTCCAATCTTCTTGAGATCTTTTGGTGGCAACTATCCTCTTGAGAGAATTAGGTTTTTAGAACTCCAATCCCCCTTATTTTAGCCTTAAAAAGTCCTATTTAAAGTGTCCAAGGCCCCTGGAGTCCGAAACTTCGCGTGCAAGCAAACCAGGTAAGCATCAGGTTTTTAATTTTTTTCATGTTTCGGCACCACGGCCTAGTTTCTGACTCTCCGACGCTGTGGCCCTAGGCCGCGGTCCCGACCTTCTGGTTGGCCGCTTGTTGTTTCTATCATCTTCTTGAACTTCGTCAGCTGATTTGGATGAGCAAATCTTGTCCGATTTTAACGAGTAAACTACCATTGGAAAGGTATGGAAGTCTTCTTAAAAATTTAAGTAGGAAGTTTTCTGAAATAAGGACTTTAAGATCATGTTTTTCTTGAAACAAGCTCCGGAGGTCGAATCTGCCTGCTTGTTGCTTTGCACCGTTTTTCATTATTTTGCATCCCGAAGCTCCGGATCACTTTGGACCTATAAAGCCACATAAATAATGACTATATAACTATTCTAAACATGAAATGGATAAATAAAATAAATCTAAAAACATCTAAAACTAATCAAATCCAAATAAAAAGTATCAAGGACTTAGCCGATTTAAATGCATAAAAGGTGGTAAAATAACTATATTTCCTAGAGTTATCATAGCTTGCAAGCCTAATAGATTTTTTTTATTTATTTTTAATTAGTATTGAAAAAAACTCAATTTGAACTTAACCTCGAACCCAAGCACAAATAATCGAGTTTGAAGTCGAGCATGAGAATCGAGCTTATTTTTTACTAGGTAAACGAGTCTAATCAAGCGAGCTTGAGCAGTTCAATTTTTATCTCGAATCGAGCTCGATTTTAAAACTCAATTGAGCTTTAACCAAGCTTCGAGCATCGAATTTTGAGTCGAGCTCGAGCTTCTTACTGCTTAAGCTTGACTCGGCTTGAATACACCTCTAATTCCACCTATTAATAAGTAAAGTTATTTGTATTTATTTTTCAAAATTTTATTTTTACTTATTAATGAAGTGGCATAATATGATTAAGTAACAGTGTATAAATTTTTTGACAATACATCAAATACAAATCCTAATAATACTATGGTGCCATGGAGAGGATGAACTCTATGTGATCATTAGGATGTAAAGAAACCTAACCTTAAGAGCGATCAATGGTATGGCGGTCATCTCCAGCAGCGGCTCTTGGTTGTTGGTACTAACTGAGTTGGCCAATCCCTGAAGAGACGTTCACGGCAAGAAGGCTTGCATCATAGTTACTCCCACCATCAAAGCTCCTTATGATCTGCTGTTGACGACGATAATGACGATCCAGTGGGAAGAAGAACTGGTGGTGGTAATGATGTTCCCGCCCTCCGCTACCACCGTTTCTGATCAGATTGATCCCCAAGTTTTGATGCCTTGTGGCTGTGGCCTCATTTTCCATCGCTGCTATGAGCCGCCCAGCATGGCCGATGGTGCCCAAGCTCTAGTACTTGGACAGTTAAGACTTGGTACAGCTGAGATCCATTTGCAGTTGGCAAAGCTAATGCTTAAGGAGAGATATGAGTACAACGCAGCCGTAAACAGGTTCACGTAGACGCATATCTGCCTCGTATGCTAGTGAATTGACAGCGTCCTCTCGCTGCGATGAGTGCAACTCATTGAGCAGTTTAATGATGTTGCTTGCGCCGAATACCTTATGGATGTTGGCAAACTTTTGAGGCTGATCAGGTGGGAAGTAGGTTGCAAAAACGCACTCTGGCTAGCATTTTCGCCTCAAGAACTTACACCCCGCACGTGGGGAATTGGATGATGATGCCATATTCCACCTAATTTTTCTCTGCAACTGTCGCAACCTAAAAAATAACAAGTCTCATCGCAAGACTTTATTATTCGTTAAGCGTGACATTAAAAAACCCGAGAAAAAGTCGACTTAATTCCTCTAGAAAAAATGAAGGTTTTGAAAATGACCTTGAAAAAGACATGGAGTCGCCACCAATCTTTTTTAGCTAGGTGTGATCGGCCACCTATTAAAACCGATTTTATAAAATATTTTAAAAATTAATTAAAAAATCTTTAAAACCAATTTCAAGTATGCCTTTTAAACCAGAGAAATCAAAGAAACGGGTTCGGGACTCGGTTACGTGCGGGGAAGGATTAGCACCCCCACAACGCCCGTATAAAACGGTACCTTATTAATCATGTGCTATCTCAAGTCTCGGTAAAAAAAAAGTCAGTTTTAAATTTAGTATTTCAAGTTAGTTCTCAATTTAAAGAAAAATAATTTCATTTTTAATTGAAAATGATCCGGAATTTATAAATTTAAAATTTTCCTATATTCCCCAACAAACGTGGCAAAATATAAAAATTTCTATTAATTTGTAAAAATATTCGAATCATTCTCATTTTAAAGAAGATATTCCGTTATTAATGATAATTGATGATATCCTCCCCAGCAAACCCGGCAGAGAATTCATGAATTATTTTAACTCGAGAATATCTTTACTTTATTGAAAATCATTACCTTTTTTGAAAACATTTAAAAGAAATGAATATGTATATGCATGACATAAATAAAATGACATAGCAAAATCTAAATAATATAATGCAACCTAAATGATATGATATAATTTAATTGCCTTAGCATATTCTAAATGAAATGAAATATCCTAGGTTATATGATATATCTTAAATGAAATGAAATGACCTAAGTCATATGATATATTATAAATGAAATGAAATGACCTAGGTGACATAATATATTCTATATGAAATGAAATGTCCTAAGTCATATGATATATTCTAAATGAAATGAAATGACCTAGGTAACATAATATATTCTATATGAAATGAAATGTCCTAATTCACATGGCAAATATGAATGATATAGCATATAATTTAAATGACATGGAATATAAAATAATGCTATCATATAATATGCATGAAAATAAAAATGAAAATAATAATGCATGAACATAGTATATGCTAAATAATATGATAAAAAATAACTAAATAAAAAGCATAGGATATCATGAAATATTCAAAACCATATAATAAATAATATAACATCAAAAAATATAAATAAAAATAATAACAATACCATAGAAATTATCATAGAAAAAATCACATATTATATAAAATGCATGAATATGAAAAACGCAATGCATGAAAATGTATTTTCTCCTTTAATTAAGGAAATCCGTATATCTAAAAAGATATCCGGCTACCTAAGGAAAATATACCTAATTGAATATTCTAAAACCAAAATACTTTGTGATTGTTTGAAAACAATTTTGAAAAGCTTAGATTAAAAATAAAAACTTGGCTAAACCCTTTTTTAAATGGCTCTAATTTCCTAAGTTTTAAATCCCGGACTTGACCACCCTTAACCCGAGACTTAAAAAATCATTTTTAGAGTTTGAAAAGGCTTAGAAACTACCCTAAGTCAGTAGCTAAACTTCCTAATCAGCCATCTCTAAGTAACTTAACCTAAAATAGAAAAATGATTTTCTTTCAAATTCAATTCTGACTCCACTGTCCAGTTTTAAGCCATGATTTTTTACCCTATTTTTAAAAATTCTAAAACATCTAAAACAAATACTGGAGACTCAGGACATGTAAAACTACATGGGAAAAAATCGGCTTAATTTTTTGATTAAAGATGACTGCCCAGAAAAATCGGGAAAGTACGAGTACTGGGTGAAAAAAAAAACTGTTTTGCCAAAAGGCTAAAATCAAAGTAAAAATATTTAAGACTCACTTACTGACTCAAAAAAAGTATCTAGGACTTTTGAAAAGTTAGAAAAAAATTGGCTAAGTAAAAAAAATCACAAAGGTAGAATAATCAATTTGGCAACTCTTTAATTTTCCACAAGTATGCTCAAGAGAGCATGACTTTGAACCATTAATTGGCCTAAGTCATTAGTCAAGTGGCATGGACATGAAATGCATGAAAAATACAGCAAATATGATGCATGAAATGCATGAGTTTAAACCTAAATGTCATGAAAAAATGCATGGCATCAATAAAGTGACCTAGACCTAAATGAACTTGCATGGCATTTAATGCAACCTAGGTCTAAAATGCATGGACATGAATGGAAAAATAAACCAAACCTAACATCTAAAATATGCATGGCAATAACACAAACACAAGGCATGCTTGAACCAAAAACTCAACCAAATGTCATAAAAATGCAAACCTATCATCTAACATAACAAAAATGCACACACAAAGCAAAATAACATGAAGTGGCCGAATGGCCTCAAGCTCCAAACAAGCATGGCATTTTCACAAACACTTGATATGCTTGAACCAAATACTTAATCAAATATCATGCAAATGCAAACCTATCAACTAACATGGCAAAAATGCACATACAAAGCAAAATAACATGAAGTGGCCGAATGGCCTCAAGCTCCAAACAAGCATGGCATTTTCACAAACACTTGATATACTAACAAACTCAACTTCAAATATAACACTCAAATCATGCAAATATAAAATAGAGGTATTAAAACTAACAAACATTTTCACAAACACTTGATATACTAAATATAAAACATCAACAAATTTATACATTATGAAAACAGAAAATTAAAAATGCAAGAACAAGATAATAAACTCATAAATAGCCATAAATTAGCAACCAAATTAAAACAAGCTTCAATTATATGTAGTAGAAGAAGATTTAAAGCATCAAAGCTAAAAAAATAACAAAAATAACATGACAAATCAAAGCAAAACAGCAACAACAAAAAATATAGGGCATTCGACCATGGTAAGAAAATCAAGAAAAAAAATTGTAAGAACTCTTTTTTAAAGAAAAGATGAAGAAAGAACTTAAGAAGAACAATAAAAAACACCTATTTAAAAAGTAAAATCAAAAGAAAACTCACCAAAATAGTAATCAAAATAGCAAAAACAAGAATAAAAAATCAAGAAAGTGCAAGAGTTGGTGCTAAAAGCAACCTCAAAAAGCTATCTTTCAAGCTTTTTCTCTTCAAACTTTCTTTTCTTTTCTAAACTTTGCTTTTTACTTTCCAACAATGGAGAGAAAACTTAGCCAAACAAGAGAGAAAATATGAAAATGAAGTGCTGAAAATGAAATTTTTGCTCCCCCTTTAGGTTGGTCGAACCCTCATCTCTCCTCACTAGGATGTTGTCATTTTTACTCCAACCAATTTCCATCCAAGGGCTAGTGATTCAAGGTGAAAAAAACATGAAATTATCACCCTTATATTAGGCTATCAGCTGTCCATAATTAGAGCTGTTCAAGAATAATGTTGACACTCTCCCTCTTCATGCATTGGCCCATGTGGCTTGTTTGCCAAGGCTTGATCAAAAAATCACTAACTAACTCTTAATTTTTGGCCTTTTGATTGAAAAATCAAAAAATCCTTCCCTTCCTTGTGCCTTGGTCGGCTAGCACTCCCTTTTTCAGCACAAGTCTGATTTTTTTGAAAGGCAAAAGAAGCCCTTTTCGGTTTCTTGGGTAAAATGACCTTTTTGCCCCCCTGATGCAAATAATTGGAAAACGGATTTCAAATTCAAATTTTGTTTTTTTACTACTTTCAAAATAATAAAATATTGAATTCTGGAAGTTTTCAAAATTTTTTGAGTCCGTTTGCTATTTATTTGGATTTTTTCTTCCAAAAATGCCATTTATGCCCCTACATTTTACCATTTTCTAAACGAGCTCCAAATCAAGATTTTTATTCACCAATATCTTTCAAATAATTTAAAAGTGGGATCTGTAAGTTTTCATAATTTTTGGAACTCATTTGGTATTTTTTCGGGATTTATCTGCTTGAATTACTGCATAGGAGGCCCGAGATTTAGTCATTTTGCAAACGAACTCCGAATCAATATTTTATTTTTCCAATCTCTTCTAAATAATTTAAAAATGATATTTGCAAATTTTCAGAATTTTTGGAGTCCATTTGCTATTTTTTCGGGATTTAGATTCTTAAATTACTACATAGGAGACCCGGGATTTGGCCATTTTGCAAATGAAGTCCGAATCAAAATTTTATTTATCCAATCTCTTCCAAATGTTTTAATAATGATATTTGCAATTTTTCAGAATTTTTGGAGTTCATTTGCTGTTTTTCCCAAATTTTCCCATTTTGCCCTTTTGCCTCCAAAACCCGATTTTGCTCAAAACAAGTCCAATTTTTAGATTTTCTTCAAACTGAGATTTGGGCTATCCCTTTTTAATCATTCCTCATCCATTAGGGGCTTTGGTCTTACCAATTCGGGCCATTTCTGTAATTCTTCCCCATTTCATCGAAATCCGCCAAAAACCTTAATTCTCGATTTTCTCTCGTATTAACTTTTCTTTCAGTTTTTCTTTCAGGTGGCTTTTCCATTACCCATAGTCAGTGCTTATCTTTCATTTGGAACCTTCAATTTTGACCAATTCGATCATTTAAGCACTTTTCCCCAAATTTCCCAGATTAGGGTTTCTTTTCTACAGAATCTCCATAACCCAACTTCCGAACTCCATATCTTTCAATGTAGACCTCAGATTATCAAAATTCTTTCGCCATTTTTCAATTGAACTTCAAATCTTGATTTTGAAAGTGGGTTGAATTTTTCAATAGTTGACTTTTCAGGGTTGACTTTTTTTTTGAGTTTGACTTTTTATGCTCGCCCTCTTAAACCAAGTCTCGGAGTAACACCTGCAGGATGAAAAAAGTCTTTTTACATTCTAAAATATCAATTTAGGAAGATAACATACCTGTTTTAGTGGTCCGGACAAAATTAGGTGTCTACAGCAACCATAAGTTTTACGTTATTAATAACTATGTGCCCCCTTGATTACTGATTCTAAGGAATTGAAAGCAAATATTCTTCTTCTAGTCTAGCTTACGATGGCTGCCTAATTAAACTAAACCTATTTATGGAATGAATGGTGAAGAAGTAAATTAAATCTTGATCAGATATTTGAAAACTATCTGGATGGAACCAGAAATTTAAAAAACATGGGTGAAACCATAAAATTGAAAGAGATCTGGATGAAACCAGAGATTAAAGGCATGGGTGAAACCATAAATTTGAAAATGATCTGGATGGAACCAGAGGTTAAAGTCTTGGGTGAAACCATAAAATTGAAAGAGATCTGGATGAAACCAGGGAATTGAAGGCATGGGTGAAACCATAAAATTGAAAGAGAGATATGAAATCAGGGAATTGAAAAGGATCTGGATAGAACCAGAGATTAAAGGCTTGGGTGAAACCAGAAATTTGAAAATAATCTGGATGGAACCAGAAATTGAAATGTATGGGTGAAACCAGAAATTTGAAAAAGATCTGGATGGAACCAGAAATCTGAAAAGCATGGATGAAACCAAAAATTTGAAAAAGATCTGGATGAAACCATAGGTTAAAGTCATGGGTGAAACCATAAAATTGAAAGAGATTTGGATGAAACCAGGGAATTGAAGGCATGGGTGAAACCAGAAATTTGAAAACGATCTGGATGGAACCAGAAATTTGAAAAACATGGGTAAAACCATAAAATTGAAAGAGATCTGGATGAAACCAGAGATTAAAGGCATGGGTGAAACCATAAATTTGAAAATGATCTGGATGGAACTAGAAATTGAAATGATCTAGAAATTAACCTGAAGGATTTGAGAGAGGATGCAAATGCTTCATGGTGTAAATGCAAATATCTTGGATTGATGCAAATGTTTCTTGAAATGATACAGATATCTTGGATTGATGCAAATGTTTCTAAATGCAGATGCAAATGTCTCTACGAATCAGATTCATGTGAGTGGTTCATGAATGGTGTAATTGTAGCTACAATGATCCTATAAATGATGCACTTGCTTGAGATGATGCGAATGCAAATGCTCATGGAATAGTGCAAATACGAATACTCATGAATTATGCAAATGCTTGCTGACACGGTGCAGATGCGAAGTTTAATGAATAGATGAATGCTCATGAGTGATACAAATGCCCCTGATCACTTTCTAGATTTTGACTCAGCCTTTCCAATTCATTTTTCCTCTTCAAATCAGAGTATATCTTCAATTCATTTTTCAATCTTTGGCTATTCTCTTTGCCAAAACAGTTTTCAAACTCTTATTGACAGGAGTCTGCTTGCTGAGTTTTATTTCTTCTTCTCATATTTGGAAGTCAAGGTTAACCCTAATAGTTCCACACCTTTGAGTTAGAAAAACCCTTATCTCATGTTAACATAAAAAATGGGTATGTCAAAAATATTTTTATTTTCCTTTTTTGAAAAACAATTTTGCTTTTTTAATGAAAACTTCTGAGTCAAAATTTTAACCCCACAGTGTGTAATGTACAAATCTTTTGGAGACTGATGATCATTGTTAGAAATTTTCCTAAGTGTCAATTTGGGTTTTTCAACTTGAATTGACAAGGCTTGATACACATGATTTTGGTTTTTTTTCAGGAAAGTTTCACAACAAAAAAAATATGTCCTTTCTAGGCTCACAAATGGAACAGATTTTATAAATCATGAATTCATTGAGAACCAAACAAATTCAACTTTCTTTTAGTTTCCAATATCAAGGTATTTTGACAAGCGTCAAGATTGGCTGGGATGCTTAAACTGGAAAGTTGATTTAGGAGAAAAAAGTTTCAGTTTTTGAAATCAATCATCCAAATGAGAGTTGACAATTTGGGAGGTTCAGGAATTCTTAGATGTTCTTCGATGACCACTTCTTTAAGAAGATCCTTTCTTTTGTGGTATCGACACTATCATAGATGGCACTGAAAATTCCCATTCTACTCTAGACCGCCTGTTTTTGGGTTTTCGCCCTAGAGTCCCATTCTCTCCAATTTGTTCTTTTTTTTTTGTTTCTTTTTTCATTGTTTTACCATTCATTTGAAAATTCTAAATTCTTCCTTAGTGAAATGATAATTCGATGGGATGGGATAAAATTTGAGGAAAAACCCTTCAAGTTAAATATTCATGCTTGATCAAAATGGACTTTTAAAGCATGTAATGTAGGCCATGGCTCAGGGTTCAGAAAGAAAGGATAAATAGGCCCAAAGAATGTGTTTGAGGGTAATCAGATCAAGGATCCTTTCTTTAAGGAGGATTCTCTTTGAAACATTTATCCCTTTTGGACTTTTCATTCCTTTTGACTTTGCTCTTTTTCTTCCTTGCTTTTGGCTTTCATTTGCCATCGCTTTTTCACACACTTTTAGAGTGTTTTTCTTTTGTTTTTCTTGGCTTTCATTTCGCAATCTTTTCCTTTTTCTTTTTCTTTGACAGAGTGAGCCCGTATTTGCTTTGTATTTGTCTTTGAGCTAGGACTCATTTTTCTTGTGATCTTTGAGAAGATCTTTCCTCGCATTTCCCCCTAGTGTAGAGGGTAATCCTTGATCAGTGTTTAAAGAAAAAAGAATTCTTTCAGCTCAAAAGGTGTGACTATGGATAATTTCTTTTTGTGACAGGGACATGAAAGATGGTCGTTTCTCATGTCAAGCATGAATATTCACATTGAAAAGCAATCCCCAGGGGAAATAGGTAATCAAAATTCATTTTGCACTTTGGAATCATCCGAATTCTCATATGCATGATATCACAAAAAAAAAATTCTTCTTTTTTTTTTCTTTTTTTTTTCATCGCATGCCCTAATGATTCATGTGTTAGTCCATCCTTCTTCACCATGTATCCATCATTTCCACATATGATGCCCCAATTTGATTAACCATGAGAATTTGTATCAACGAGGAACATAGCAAGTCTAAGTCTATTTCGAAAAGGCTGAATTTCAAATCTGAGTTCTTTGAAGAGACAAAGAAAATATGACCTAAAAATGGGTTTACTCTGGGACATGGGATAATCTAGTTTAATCATTGTGCCCCAGGGTGTCAATCATGAAGTGATGTTTGGGCAATTAGTGTTTTGTGATTGTCGAAAATGACATGAATGGTCTTGGCACAACTTTGACACACATCAAATTACCATGATCTAAATTCTTGAAAGAAAGTCTCATTTCTTTGAATTTCAAGGAGTTCAATTTTTTTTTTTTTAAAGTTCGTTCATTTGTTCATGGCCTAGACTAAGAACTACATCTTTGCTTATTCTATGATGACGATGGTTTTATGAAGTTCAATCATTCATATTCCTTGAAGCATTAGGTCTTTCAAGTGTTTTTGATTCAAGGGTTTAGGCCTGGGAAAGCTTAAAAGAGAGGGGAGAAAGTATTGGGTTATTTGTAACAATGATCATCAATATTCTTGAGTCCATTATTAAAACTTCCTTAATGCCCCCCCTTTTTTTGTTGCAAATTCCAATTATTGTTAAAACACAACAAACACAAATCATTTAAAAATCAAAATTCATTTAATTCTTATGAATGTCGACATGAGACAAGTGTTTTCATCATAAGGTCAGAAACTAAATGCATAAAAACTTCCCCTTGACATGTTCTCCCTAATTCAAACTGGCTATTCCTCAGTACTCTTTTCGACCTTTCCATCTTCTTTCCCTATTATGACATCCACAATGGTCTCATCATTCCCATTCAGCAGATTCTCCACGCTATCTGACCTTTGTTTCTTCCCCATATCTAACTGTCCTTTATTGATGAGTGCTTGAACCTTCCATTTCAGACATAAGCAATTTTCTGTAGAATATCCCCGAATTCTATAATGATAATCACAATATGCATTCTCGTCATACCAGCTTGGATATGGGGGCTGGATAGGCTCCATTGGAACTTTAATGAGGAGTTGCTCTTCGACCAGCTGGGGAATAGTTCAGAGTAAGACATGGGGAGTGACTCAAACTGAACTCTTTTTCGGATATTCTTCATTTCCTTTGATTGATAAAAGGTTGAAAATTTACTAGATTCTGAGAGGCCATTGGGTATAAGTATGAACCTTGGGGTACATAATTCATAGAAGGACAAGGTGGTGGGTATGAAGTAGCCAGAATATACGAGGCAAAGTCTCCCATGGCTTGGACATCTTCCTCTTTCTTTTTGGGCGACCTGTTTCTCTCTGCATTAAATGTTTCACCTCCTTCGAGTTTCCCTGTCTTGATTGCAATTTCAATCATTTTCTCGGAGATTACCATATCCAAAAAAATTCTTCGTGGTGTTGCCAACAAGTCTATCGCAGTATGGGGCCTATAGTGTATTCACAAAAGGACAGTGGTTTCCTTCTGAGTTAAAGACGGTTGTACTTGGATGGCCACGTTCCTCCACCTCTAAGCATACTCTTTGAAGCTCTCAGTAACCTTTTTCCTCCATATTTTGCAAGGTGAGACAGTCAGGTGTCATGTCGGTCACATGCTTGTACTGGTTTAGAAAAGCCTAGCCAAATCATTCCAAGAGCGAATCTGATCCTTGCTGAACTGACTATACCACCTAATTGTGGACCCGCTGAGGCTATCCTGAAAGTAGTGGATCAGAAGCTTATCATTATCTATATAACTTGTCATCTTTCGGCAGAACATAGTGATATGGGCTGACGGATCTGTCGTCCCGTCATATTTCACAAAGTCAGGGACCTTGAATTTAGGAGGGATGACTAAATCGAAGACCAAGCATTGTTCTTTCGCCTCCACACTCCCGAATACGTCTGTATTTTCTAATGCCCAGAGCCTTTCATCTAGCAACTGACATTTCCCTTGGGAATCTGCCAACTCTACCTCATTAACCATTTTAAACTTTGCTTGTTCAGTTGGATCATCTGAATTTAAGACATTGACGGGGTTAACAATGTTCTGGGCATCCATCATTACGACCTCATTTTGACCCTTTCGTGCCTCTAACCCTTCTCTGGTGGCCAGGTTTTTAGTGTATCCCTTGATTACGGTGGACATTAGCTCCATCAATTTAGTCATCTGATCTTTAGATTCTGCTTGAGACTTTGCCAGCTGTTCTCGCAATTCTTCCTGTACCTTTTCCATTTTTTCCA
Source organism: Fremontodendron californicum (assembly GCA_030761205.1). Classification (NCBI taxonomy): domain Eukaryota; kingdom Viridiplantae; phylum Streptophyta; class Magnoliopsida; order Malvales; family Malvaceae; genus Fremontodendron; species Fremontodendron californicum. The sequence goes on from JAULJL010000028.1 coordinate 6,405,678, forward strand.
TTCGGGCAACTTGTTCATTCTCCATAGCAGTAGCCTGTATTAAAAGGGTACTCAGTACTTCTTATACCTCTGATTTGAAATGGAAATTCTTTAAAAGACTCTTAAAGCAAACCAACTTCTGTTTTATTCTCCCAAAATGCGTGTCATGATGAATGAGCCATGAATGCAATTTGATGCACGTGAAGCCTAAACAATATGATGTATGGACATGTACAATGGAAACATTCTGACCATATACGTAGTAAATGCAATCACGATGCCAACATGTTGCAAGCAAAGAATAAACAAATCAACACATAGATATAGGCAATGACTGATCATGTACATTTTAGCGTATTTCCCAATGAATAATCCTATACACTATGAATGCAACATGATGTCAATTATGATACATGTAAACAATGAATAATTGATACAGAGTTTATACAAAGAAAATCATGCTGACCATGTATGTCATGAACGCGTCCTAATGTTAATATGATAGATTAATGCATGACCATATACAAGGAAATCATGCTGACTATGTTTGCCATGAATGCAACCCAAAGTCAACATGATGCATGTAAAGAATAAGCAAATTAATGCATGGATATATACAGAAAAATCATGCTGATTATGAATGCATAAATGCAACCTGATGCTAACATGATACATGTATGAATGTATGGTATGACCAATAATTGATCGGATGCAAAATGCAAAGGGGAAGATATCACGGAGGAAATAAGAATCAGAGGAACTTAATCATCAACATCTCATAAATTTCAAGCATAGTCAATTCATTCCCATATCAATGTTCACAATGGTATAAACCATGTTTTACAAAATCTGAGCAGTGGTTAAAACTGTCTTTTACAAGCACTTTATTCTTCCTAGCATCCTAAGGCTATAAGAGCCGGCTATTGAAAAAGTGAAATCCTATTACATCATATAAGACTGAAGTCTTTCCACCTCAATGCTATAAATCTCCCAATCCTAATGACGCTTTCCCAGCCCTCTATCAATCAGTGTCGTTGGATCCAACCACTTGGCATCTATAAGAAATTGTACTTTCTTTTTGAATGCTATACAGTCTTCGATGCTGTGGCCAACAATTCCACAGTGATAATCACATCTTGCATTTGGATTATACCACTTTGGATATGGTGGTAACAGGGGTTTCATCGGGATACATGCAACCATGTGATTTTGGATCAGTATAGGGAGAAACTCTCGGTAACTGATTGGAAAGGGATCAAAATGCCTTTGGGTCTTATCCTGGGGTCATTTCTTAGTAACACATGGCCTAGGAGTTGGGGCACTTGGTGGTGGCATTAAGGTCTGAACCAGAGTGTTTACATGGAGACGTGGCAGAACAGCATGGTAAGGGTATGGATTTGGACACGGGGCCTTTGGAGGTTGTACATAGCTCGAGGTTCCTATCCCAGATGCTGGATAAGGTGATTGATGAGGGAAGCAATATGAAATGGCAGTTGGTGGTGATGGAGTGGGATTCAGGAATCCCATAGTGGTCATTCCAATGGACAATTGGACCATAGTAGGGTGAGGATACTAGTTTGGACCTAGAACATTTTGTAGGTATGGTACTGGATCCGAGGTTTCTATCTTTGGTATTAGGCTCTCAGGTTTAATTATTTTCACGATTTTGTCCATAATTTCATCAGGATTACAACTTTTGTGGCATTGACAAGCGCAGGATCCAGCAAGGATTGTATGTTCTGGATCTAATGGTTTTGGTTGATCCGAAGACGATGCAGAGCCCTGAGAAAATTCCTCTTTACTCTTACCTATATCCTCAAACATTTTCAGCAATTTGACGAGTTGTTCTTTCACTTCCCGGATTTCATGTCCACATTCCTCTTGATTGCGTTCCAAAGCACCCAATCGTTCCTCTGATTCATTCCTCATATCTCGAACCCCTTTCATGCAAATGAAAATGTCATGAGATTAAGAATACAATTGTGAATGTACATGCTCTATTCCTATGTGCATGAATATACTGATGATTAATGCATGAACATATACAGAGAAATTATGATGACTATGTATGCTATGGATGCAACCTAATGCCAACATGATGCATTTTAAAAAAATGAATAAATTGATGCACAAGTATATACAAATAATGACTATGCATGTCATAAACGTATTCTACAATGAATGACCATGCATCCTATGATGTCAAAACGATACATGCGAAGAATAAATGAATTAATACAAAGGTAGGTACAAAGAATGACCATGTATGTCACAAATGTATTCTACAATGAATAACCATGCATGTTAGGACTGTGACATGATGTCAAAATGATACAAATAAATTAACCAATGATTACACGAAATTGGTTGGACCTAAATCTTGATTATTCAAAAATCTCGTTATGCAAGATTTGCCTCCAAATTTATGATTTTTTGAAACATGTTTTTTTTCTATGAAAAACCAATCATATTATTTTCAAAAGAATTTTGGGGTAGTGGATCCTACTATGGTACAATATGCAAATGTTCATGTGACACTATCGGTTTTATGAAATCATCAAATGAAATTATTATCACAATCCATTGCAAAAACGAGATCAATAATACAATAAAAAAATGTACATGTTCTATTCACACATGCATGAAATGTGCAAAATGCAAAAAAAAAAATGCTTGAAAAAGGATTTTTATTTTTTATTTCAAACAGTTAATGAATATTTGCCCCGACAAATATCTACTTATATAGGTATAACAGTGCCTTTGGGATGGATTATCACATTTATTACTGGCGATGTACATACATCATTGCCCGATCTACAAAACTTCTTCAGAGTGTAAAATAGGTAACAAAAGGTTTAGAAATGTCCCTCCATGTGTTCCTATTTTCGGTATATCTAACGAAAATCTGACATGGCTTCGCCTAGGTTCATTATATGAGAGTGAATTGGTTCTAAAGGCCCTGAATTGCTCCTCACTGTCGCCGGTGAAGGCTAGTAAGGTACCCCAGTAAAAGTGGGTTCAATTCGTTAGAGTCTATTTCCCTAGCCCATGCGGATTGTTAATCACAAGGGCTTAGGTAATTTAGTACTCTGGAAGTGTTTCACTATCCTATGCGGATTGTTAATCACGAAGGCTTAGTTACTTTGCTCCCACCTAAAAGGACGGAACTAGGGTATAGGATTCATGATATGCAAATGCATGTGTAGTGTGTGTGGAGGAACAACAAACCTTTCACCACCTATTCTACACCCCTTATTCTAAATGCCCCAACTATTTATAAAAAAACATTCAATAATAGTGTAACGCATTAACCAACAAGCAATTATAATATACAACCTTAAATAACTAGAGAACAATAATAAAATGCATGCACATGAGTATGGACATATTTAAAAACATTTTATTATTTTCAAAATTCTCCTTATTAAAAAAAATTGGGAATTAAAATTAAATATCAATTAAACAAACAAAACCGAGACTTTGATAACACACGACTAATTCTAGGCCTGACTCTCTAATAGTCCCCAGCGGAGTCGCCAAGCTGTCGCAACCTAAAAAATAACAAGTCTCATCACAAGACTTTATTATTCGTTAAGCGTGACATTAAAAAACCCGAAGAAAAGTCGACTTAATTCCTCTAGAAAAAATGAAGGTTTTGAAAATGACCTTGAAAAAGACATGGAGTCGCCACCAATCTTTTTTAGCTAGGTGTGATTGGCCATCTATTAAAACCGGTTTTATAAAATATTTTAAAAATTAATGAAAACATCTTTAAAACTAATTTCAAGTCTACGTTTTAAACCAGAGAAATCAAAGAAACAGGTTCGGGACTCGGTTACGTGCTGAGAAGGATTAGCACCCCCACAACGCCCGTATAAAATGGTACCTTATTAATCATGTGTTATCTCAAGTCTCGGTAAAAAAAAATCGGTTTTAAATTTAGAATTTCAAGTTAATTCCCAATTTAAAGAAAAATAATTCCATTTTTAATTGAAAATGATCCAGAATTTATAAATTTAAAATTTTCCTACATTCCCCAACAAACGTGGCAAAATATAAAAATTTTTATTAATTTGGAAAACTATCTGAATCATTCTCATTTTAAAGAAGATATTCAGTTATTAATGATAATTGATGATATCCTCTCCAGCAAACCCGACAGAGAACTCATTAATTATTTTAACTCGGGAATATCTTTATTTTATTGAAAATCATTACCTTTTTTAAAACATTTAAAAGAAATGAATATGTATATGCATGACATAAATAAAATGACATAGCAAAATCTAAATAGTATAATGCAACCTAAATGATATGATATAATTTAAATGCCTTAGCATATTCTAAATGAAATGAAATATCCTAAGTTATATGATATATCTTAAATGAAATGAAATGACCTAAGTCATATGATATATTATAAATGAAATGAAATGACCTAGGTGACATAATATATTCTATATGAAATGAAATGTCCTAAGTCATATGATATATTCTAAATGAAATGACCTAGGTAACATAATATATTCTATATGAAATGAAATGTCCTAAATGACATGGCAAATATGAATGATATAGCATATAATTTAAATGACATGGAATATAAAATAATGCTATCATATAATATGCATGAAAATAAAAATGAAAATAATAATGCATGAATATAGTATATGCTAAATAATATGACAAAAAATAACTAAATAAAAAGCATAGGATATCATGAAATATTCAAAACCATATAATAAATAATATAACATCAAAAAATATAAATCAAAATAATAACAATACCATAGAAATTATCATAGCAAAAATCACATATTATATAAAATGCATGAATATGAAAAACGCACTGCATGAAAATGTATTTTTTCCTTTAATTAAGGAAATCCGTATATCTAAAAAGATATCCAGCTACATTAGGAAAATATATCAAATTGAATATTCAAAAACCAAAATACTTTGTGATTGTTTGAAAACAATTTTGAAAAGCTTAGATTAAAAATAAAAACTTGGCTAAACCCTTTTAAATGGCTCTAATTTCCTATGTTTAAAATCCCGGACTTGACCACCCTTAACCCGAGACTTAAAAAATCATTTTTAGAGTTTGAAAAGGCTTAGAAACTACCCTAAGTCAGTAGCTACTCTTCTTAATCAGCCCTCTCTAAATAACTTAACCAAAACAGAAAAATGATTTTCTTTTAAATTCAATTCTGACTCCACTGTCTAGTTTTAAGCCACGAATTTTTACCTTATTTTTAAAAATTCTAAAACATCTAAAAAAAATGCTAAAGACTCACGACATGTAAAACTACAGGGAAAAAATCGGCTTAATTTTTTGATTAAAGATGACTGCCCAGAAAAATCGGAAAAGTACGAGTACTGGGTGAAAAAAAAAACTATTTTGCCAAAACACATTTTTGCCTTTGATAAAATCATTTAAAAATCAAAGTAAAAATATTTATGACTCACAAAATGACTCACAAACAGTATTTAGGACTTTTGAAAAGTTAGACAAAAATTGGCTAAGTAAAAAAAAATCACAAGGTTAGAATAATCAATTTGACAACTCTTTAATTTTTCACAAGTATGCTCAATAGAACCTGACTTTGAACCATTAATTGGCCTAAGTCATTAGTCAAGTGGCATGGACATGAAATGCATGAAAAATACAGCAAATATGATGCATGAAACGCATGAGTTTAAACCTAAATGTCATGAAAAAATGCATGGCATCAATAAAGTGACCTAGACCTAAGTGAACTTGGATGGCATTTAATGCAACCTAGGTCTAAAATTCATGGACATGCATGGAAAAATAAACCAAACCTAACATCTAAAATATGCATGGAAATAACACAAACACAAGGCATGCTTGAACCAAAAACTCAACCAAATGTCATAAAAATGCAAACCTATCATCTAACACAACAAAAATGCACACACAAAGCAAAATAACATGAAAGTGGCCGAATGGCCTCAAGCTCTAAACAAGCATGGCATTTTCACAAACACTTGATATGCTTGAACCAAATACTTAATCAAATATCATGCAAATGCAAACCTATCAACTAACATGGAAAGAATGCACATACAAAGCAAAATATCATGAAGTGGCTGAATGGCCTCAAGCTCCAAACAAGCATGGCATTTTCACAAACACTTGATATACTAACATACTCAACTTAAAATATAACACTCAAATCATGCAAATATAAAATATAGGTATTAAAACTAACAAAAATTTTCACAAACACTTGATATACTAAATATAAAACATCAACAAATTTAAACATTATGAAAACAGAAAATAAAAAATGCAAGAACATGATAATAAACTCATAAATAGCCATAAATTAGCAACCAAATTAAAACAAGCTTCAAGTATATGTATTAGAAGAAGATTTAAAGCATCAAATCTAAAAAAATAACAAAAATAATATGACAAATCAAAGCAAAACAGCAACAACAAAAAATATAGGCCATTCGGCCATGGTAAGAAAATCAAGAAAAAATATTGTAAGAACTCTTTTTTAAAGAAAAGATGAAGAAAGAACTTAAGAAGAACAATAAAAAACACTTATTTAAAAAGTAAAATCAAAAGAAAACTCACCAAAATAGTAATCAAAATAGCATAAACAAGAATGGAAAATCAAGAAAGTGCAAGATTTGGTGCTAAAAGCAACCTCAAGGAGCTATCTTTCAAGCTTTTTCTCTTCAAACTTTCTTTTCTTTTCTAAACTTTTCTTTTTGCTTTCCAACAATGGAGAGAAAACTTAGCCAAACAAGAGAGAAAATATGAAAATGAAGTTTTGAAAATGAAATTTCTGCTCCCCCTTTAGGCTGGCCGAACCCCCCTCTCTCCTCACTAGGATGTTGCCATTTTTACTCCAACCAATTTCCATCCAAGGGCTAGTGATTCAAGGTGAAAAAACATGTAATTAGCACCCTTAGATTAGATTACCATTTGTCCATAATTACAGCTATTCAAGAATAATGTTGACAATCTCCCTTTTCATGGATTGGCCCATGTGGCTTGTTTGCCAAGGCTTGATCAAAAAATTACTAACTAACTCTTAATTTTTGGCCTTTTGATTGAAAAATCAGAAATTCATTCCCTTCCTTGGGCCTTGGCCGGCCAGCACTCCCTTTTCCAGCCCAAGTCTGATTTTTTTGAAAGGCAAGAGAAGCCCTTTTTTCAGTTTCTTGGGTAAAATGACTTTTTTGCCCCCCCGGATGCAAATAAATTGCAAACGGATTCCAAATTCAAATTTTCTTTTTTTAATACTTTCAAAATAATAAAATATTGAATTCTAGAAGTTTTTAAAATTTTTCGAGTCAGTTTGCTATTTATTTGAATTTTTTCTTCCAAAAATGCCCTTTTATGCCCCCACATTTTACCATTTTCTAAATGAGCTCCAAATCAAGATTTTTTCTTCACCAATATCTTCCAAATAATTTAAAAGTGTGATCTGAAAGTTTTCATAAATTTTGGAACTCATTTGGTATTTTTTCAGGATTTATCTGCTTGAAATACTACATAGGAGGCCCGGGATTTATCCATTTTGCAAACGAACTCCGAATCAATATTTTCTTTCACCAATATCTTCCAAATAATTTAAAAATGATATTTACAATTTTTCAGAATTTTTGGAGTCCATTTGCTATTTTTCTAGGATTTATCTTCTTGAATTACTGCATAGGATACCCGGGATTTGGCCATTTTGCAAACAAACTCTGAATCAAGATTTTCTTTCGCCAATCTCTTCCAAATGATTTAATAAAGAGATTTTTAATTTTTCAAAAATTTTGGAGTCTATTTGCTATTTTTCCCAAATTTTCCCATTTTGTCCTTTTGCCTCCGAAACCCAGTTTTGCTCAAAACAAGTCCGATTTTCAGATTTTCTTCAAACTGAGCCTTGGGCTATCCCTTTTTAATCATTCCTCATCATTTGGGGCTCTGGTCTTACCAAGTCAGGCCAATTCTGTAATTCTTCCCCATTTCACCGAAATCCACCAAAAACCCTAATTCTCGATTTTCTCCCAGATTGACTTTTCTTTCAATTTTTCTTTCAAGTGCCTTTTCCATTACCCGTAGTCAGTGCTTATCTTTCATTTGGAACCTTCAATTTTGACCAATTCGATCGTTTAAGCATTTTTTCCCAAATTTCCCTGATTAGGGTTTCCTTTCTATTGAATCTCCATAACCCAACTTCCGAACTCCATATCTTTCAATGTAGACCTCGGATTATCAAAATTATTTCGCCATTTTTCAATTTAACTTCAAATCTTTATTTTGAAAGTAGGTTGACTTTTTTAGTAGTTGACTTTCCAAGATTGACTTTTTTGGGGTTGACTTTTTTCGAGTTTGACTTTTTTTGAGTTTGACTTTTTATGCTCGCCCTCTTAAACTAAGTCTCGGAGTAACACCTGCAGGATGAAAAAAGTCTTTTTACATTCTGAAATATCAATTTAGGAAGATAACATACCTGTTTTAGTGATCCGGACAAAATTAGGTGTCTACAGCAACCATGAGTTTTACGTTATTAATAACTATGTGCCCCCTTGATTACTGATTCTAAGGAATTGAAAGCAAATATTCTTCTTCTAGTCTAGCTTACGATGGCTGCCTAATTAAACTAAACCTATTTATGGAATGAATGGTGAAAAAGTAAATTAAATCTTGATCAGATATTTAAATTATAATGGATCACATCGTGTTTATCTTGGTTCTTGACGTAATAAATGTTAATGCAATCAATTAAGGTAAATATCGATCACAAAAATAATCAAAACCGTAAAATAACGATCGTAACCACGTGCTGAACTTCTATTCAAATCCAAATCTTGACAGAATATTTCTCAAATATTCACTTGTATGGCTGCAAGGAATCCATTTCTGGAATATGGAGGAAGAGATATGATACAGGTCAACTTTAGAGTCAATAATATTGGTGGTTATGTTGGTTAGGAGGGTCAAGCAGAGTCAAGTGCTAGTACTAGTTTCAGCCCAGCAGAGTCCAGGTCTAGTATTAGCATTTTATTACTGTTGTCTTGTTTACTGTTACACTTTATTTTTACATTTGTTGTTATATGGTTGCTGAGGTAAGCATTGTGAATGATCCGTTATTCTCGAATCATGGTGCATATAACGATTGAAGGAATAGAGAAAACGCATGAATGTTTTCCTAACAAACTTTCTCTCTTTTCTCGTGTTCTCTTCTCTCTGTATTTTCTCTCTTTTTTCTGTATTACAAGAAATTTCTTCTTTATTCTTGCAGTTCCTCTCTTCATTCAGTAAAAATTCCAAGGTTACGCATCATGACAAAAGGAATGACTATACGATTGCAGAAAGAAATTAATCAGATTCAACAGGAGCTTTCATGGACTCAATCCGATGTTCAGCAGTTGGATAAGAAATTTGAGGAGAAGTTTGATGGCTTCAGAATAGAGTTAAAACTGGAGATCAAAAACTTTCTCGAGCTCTTGACGAACAAAGGCTTTCAGGGGGAGTCTTCCTCTCTTTTGGGTTCAGCAGGGCATGGCGCGGGTAAGAGTCAGCAGAAAGGTGTTGGTCATCCCCTGGCTCAGGCTAGGCCAACTTATCATGAGCAAGGTTTTCATTGCTCTTTCAAATAGGAATGTCCCAAATTCAGTGGCGACGATTTCAAAGGGTAGCTGTTGAAGCTTGAACAATACTTTGAGGCTGAAGGCATTTCTGATGGCAACAAAGTAAGGGTGGTGATGTTAAACTTGGAAGGGAGAGCGTTACAATGGCACCAGTTTTATGCCAACGCTCAAGGTGATTTCGACAACCTAGCATGGACAGAGTATCTAAGTGAGATAAAAGCTCGATTTGCTTCTGGTGAGTACGACGATCCCATGGCTGAGTTGGTTAATTTGAAACATTCCAGTACTGTAGAACAATACCATGATGAATTCTTAGGCATCCTTAATCTTTTGAAACTTTCTGACCCCTATGCTTTAAGCATTTTTACCAGTAACCTTAAACCAGAGGTCTAACAACCCCTTAGATTGTTTCGTCCCAAACCCATGAATGAAGCTTTGCATCTCGCGAAACACATTGAGTCCATTCTATACCCTACTAGTAAGAAACCTATTCCTCCTACTACGTATAGAGCCAATCTCTTTTCCAGTACATCTCCACAAGCCAACCTTAAACCACCTAACCTACCACCATTACTGCCCACGCCTAAAACACCACCTAACCCGAACCTTGCTAATTCCACTTTTCTCAAACAGTATCCAAACACACAAAGAGAAACCTCACTTTTACCAACTATTAGGCCAGCTTCAAAACATCTTACCAGTGCTAAAATGAAAGATCGGAGGAAAAAGGTTCTATGCTATTTGTGTGGATCTAAGTATTTTTATGGCCACAAATGTATGAAATCCCAACTCTATCAGTTGTTAACTAATTTTCAAACTATGCGAGTACAAGGTCGGATTGCTAAGAGTTCTGTCAGTATTTTGGTGGATTCGGGGAGCACTCATAATTTCATTGATGAGTCTGTCATCCAAAGGTTGGGATTGTTGAAGCAGTATCACCGTAAGCTACGTATCACAATGGCTGATGGTGGTAGTTTGCACACTTATGGGGTCTGCAAGGAAGTACAGTGGTCCTCTCAGGGTGTGGCCTTCACAATAGAGTTCTTGGTATTGTCCCTCACTGGTTGCGAGATGGTTCTTGGGGTCCAGTGGTTAGTCACTTTGGGTCCCATACTTTGGGATTTCAATGCCTTGTCCATGCAATTCCAGGTTGATTCCACTTAGTGCAAACTTCGAGGGGTGCCACCTCGTTTAGCTCGTATGCTGTCTCAAAAATCAGCTACTAAATTACTATTATCCTTGATGAATGGGGCAGACAATCACCCATGTGCTTATTTGTTAACCTCTGATAGCCAAGCAATTCTCTCCAGTACCATACAGTGTGATGTTGCGGATAGTCCTGAATCACGGATAGTAGGCTTGCTGTTACAGGAATTTGACACTTTGTTTGCTTCACTATAGGGCTTCCTTCTTCCAGGGCCCAACATCATAGGATTCCACTTACAGATGAGTCTCAAGCTGTTCGAATCCGACCCTACAAGCACCCTGCTACTCAAAAGAACGAGATTAAGAAGCTGGTCAGTGAAATATTATAGCTGGAATCATTCGTGATAGTACTAGCTCTTTTGCTTCTCTTATTGTAATGGTAAAGAAGAAGGATGGTACATGGCGACTTTGTGTTGATTATCGCCAGCTTAACCAGCTTACCATCAAAGATAAGTTCCCAATCCCTTTAATAGATGAGCTGCTTGATGAGTTGGTGAATGCAGTTTATTTTTCAAAGCTTGACTTGAGGTCTGGTTATCACCAGATCCTGATGTTTGAAGGGGATGTCCATAAGACAGCTTCAGGTCACACGAGGGGCATTATGAGTTTCTGGTGATGCATTTTAGCCTTACCAATGCCCCATCGACTTTCCAGAGCTTAATGAACTCTCTGTTCAAACCTTTTCTTAGGAGGTTTGTTTTGGTTTTTTTTGACGATATCCTTATTTACTCGAGTGCATTGGATGATCATGTGGACCATTTACGAAGGGTTTTTATCGTTCTCCAGACCAATCAGTTGTATCTGAAGAAAAGCAAATGTGCATTCGCTGTTCAGGAGATTGAATACTCAGGGCACATTATCAGTGCCAAGGGGATTACCATGGATGCTGACAAGGTCCGGTGAATGATCAGCTGGCCAGTTCTTACAACAACCAAGCAACTCAGAGGTTTTTTAGGCCTCACGGGGTATTACCGAAGGTTTATCAAGGGATATAGGTTGATTGCTAAACCACTTACTGACCTATTAAAGAAAGAAGCTGGGAGTGGACTACTGCAGCTACAAAGGCCTTTGACAGCCTCAAAACAGCAATGACTTCAACCCCTGTGCTTGCTTTGCCTGATTTTGCCTCTGAGTTTATAGTTGAAACCGATGCTTCAGGTGTTGACGTTGGAGCAGTACTCACCAATGGAAAGAGGCCTGTGGCCTTTTATAGTAAGGCATTAGGTCCCAAACATCAAGATTTTTCCATTTATGACAAAGAAATGTTGGCAGTCTTACTGATAGTGAAGAAGTGGAACTCCAATATGGTTGGTAGGCATTTCAAAGTCAAAACTGATCATCAGAGTCTTAAGTTCTTGTTGAACCAACATGCCGTGACTCTAGCACAGCAACTTTGGGTCACCAAAATGATGGGTTATGACTACACTATTACTTACAGGAAGGGTTCTACCAATACTGTAACTGATGTTTTATCTCGAATGCCTGAAGTTACCAATCCTCAGTTAATGGCCATTTCATCTATGACTATTGATCTCTTGAAGAAGATTCATGACTCCTGTCCTGCAGATGATCAGCTTCGAAAGCTTATAGATGAACCGACTCTTCACCCTGATCACCATTCAAAGTATTCCTTAGTAGGGGGCATACTGAAGAGGAATGGGAAACTGGTAGTTGGAAATCACCTCGGGTTAAGGAATGAACTCATAGATTATTTTCATGCAGGACCTGGAGGTGGTCATTCTGGGGTACAACCTACAATGCATAGGTTGAAATCTACCCTTTATTGGAAGGGGATGAGGAAGGATGCTAAACGGGTTATCAGAGAATGCCTTGTTTGTCAGACATAGAAATATGATACTGCTGCAAATCGTGGTTTATTACAACCTCTACATATTCCCAACCAGATTTGGACAGATATCAGTATAGACTTCATTGAGGGGCTGCCTAAATCTGGTGGGTATGATACCATCTTAGTGGTTCTCGACAGGCTCTCCAAATATGCCCATTTCATAGCCTTGTCTCATCCATTCATAGCTCTATCAGTGGCACAAGTCTTCATGGACCAGGTGTTTAGATTACATGGTCTGCCTCAAAGCATTGTTTCTGGCCGAGATAAGGTGTTTGTGAGTCAATTTTGGCAGAAACTTTTTAAAAGGTTTGGTACTGCCCTGAAACTATCCACTTCCTATCATCCTCAGACCGATGGACAATCAGAGGTGGTCAATAGAGGGCTGGAAACTTACTTGCGTTGTATCACAGGGGAAAAGCCAAGGAATGGGTTCAGTGGCTACCACTAGTTGAGTATTGGTATAATACTTCTTACCATTCTTCGATACACAGCACTCCATATGAGGTTGTCTATGGCCAATCTCCACCTGCTCTTGTGCCTTACTTACCAGGTGAATCCTTGGTGGCCACAGTCGATAGGAGCCTTCAGGCTCGAGAAGCAGCTTTTAGGATGCTGAAGTTCTATCTGTCACGGGCTCAGAGCAGAATGAAATCACTGGCTGACAGGAATAGATCAAAGAGGATTTTTCTGGTTGGTGACTGGGTTTATCTGAAGTTACAGCCATACCGCCAGCAATTTGTAGTTCCCAGAACTAGCATGAAGCTTTCACTTAAGTACTTTGGTCCCTTCTTGATCTTAGTAAAGGTGGGATCAAAGTCTTACACCCTTCAGCTCCCTCCTGTTTCTCGTGAGCATCCTACCTTCCATGTTTCCCAATTGAAGAAACACATTAGGTCAGAGCCTATCCAGGAACAATTGCCCACTACTGATGGAACAATTGCAAAAGAACCAGTACAGATCCTAGCTCATAGAATGGTTAAACGAGGTAATAGGGCTGTCATGAAAGTTTTGGTTCAATGGTCCAATTCATTTCCAGAAGAAGCTTCTTGGGAATTATTGCATCGTCTTCTTCAGTAGTACTTTTCTTCAATCCTTGAGGACAAAGATTGTCTTCACCGAGGGGGTATTGATACAGGTCAACTTTTGAATCAATAATATTGGTGGTTAAGTTGGTTAGGAGGGTTAAGCAGAGTCAATGGCCAGTACTAGTTTCAGCCCAGCAGAGTCCAAGTCCAGTATTAGCATTTTATTACTGTTGTCTTGTTTACTGTTACTCTTTGTTTTTACATTTTCTATTATATGGTTGCTGAGGTAAGCATTGTGAATGATCCGTTATTCTCAGATCATGGTGCATATAAAGATTGAAGGGATAGAGAAAACGCATGAATATTTTCCTAATAAACTTTCTCTCTTTTCTCTTATTCTTTTCTCTCTGTATTTTCTCTCATTCTTCTGTATTTTAGGAAATTTCTTCTCTGTCCTTGCAGTTCCTCTCTTCATTCAGTACAAATCCGAAGGTTACGCATCAAGATAGAGAGAGTGAAAATTGTAAGGCTTTGGGAATGAGGGAACAAGCTAGAAAGGCTGGGCTGATTTTAGCAGTAGGTTAGTGGGGTTGGATCTCGCGAAGAATACCCTTACTTGGCAACTTTCGATGGAAAGCTTCTAGGGGGCAGATTTTGCTTGAATTTCATAGAAAATACCATATTGTTACTAGCTGCTTCATTTTCATGTAAAGGTACTTTATTAGTATAAGGCAAGAGGGAAAATTAATATTACTAGATTTTAGAATCAAGATCTTGGTATCAACTCACACCCTATCAATATGTACTATAATATTAAAAAGTTCTTTTAAATAATAAATTTTTTTAAAAAAAAAAATAGGAGGAAGGGTATCTGAGTCTGACCAAGGGAGATGTTGGGATGAAGATTGACCTCTTATTCTCAGGGTTAGTTTAATATTATTGTTGAAAAAGGCTTGTGCTGAAAGAAGTGTGTTTAAAAAGTGTGGTGAAAAAATATGATTTAAGAATTTTGAAGTGTTTGACATTATTATGAATAAAATATTGTGAGGAATTGAAATATCAAAAAACTATATGTTTAAAATAATAAAATTTTAGAGATCTAAAGAAAAATAAAGTTATTTTATCCAAAAGTCAGCTTTTAAATAGCAAAAATTCTATTTTTTGGTTTTTTATTTGAGTTGTCAAATTATGATTTTAACCGCAAAAAGTTATTTTTTTTATCGTTTAACATAATATTTGTAGTGAAATACAATTTCTGACTTCAAAAACTGAGCCGACAGCCATGAAAGCTTTATTCTTTTTGTCTTGGGAGTTTAATAAAATAAAAAATAATAAACAGAAAAAATGATATATTATAAACAGAAAAAGATGATATAGTATAGGGGAGTAATACTAGTACTAGACGTGCGTGACCTCTATTTTATTTTATTCACTGCAGTTGATGGGGTGAGGGAGGGATGAGTGTTGGTGTTGGTGTAACCTCCAAAAAGGCACTGTTTTGTTGTAGTATGTAGTATATTTTGATGGCGTTCGGATTGGGAATATCCAAAATGTTCATGCAAATTTGACTTGTTTTGGGGCTATTTGTTCGTCGAAAAACAAGAGGGCCAAAGAAAGTGGCTGATGTATGTTTGGAAAGTAAACTATGAAGTTATAAGGCATATGGAGAAGAGAGACCAACAAAGAAACATAAACAAAGAGAGAGACGGGTTTATATGAAGGAGTGAGATAGGTGAGATTAAACTTGTTCATCAGTCGAGCCGGGTCATGATCTGATTTTTTTTTATTTTTTTTGCCCAAGTCCGGCTCGGCTTTGAATTGGTTCGTAAATCTATTTTACAGTTTAAAATTATTAAAAAAATATTTTTATATTAATATTTATATATATTTATAATTAAACTTCAATAAAAAAAATATTTTTTTATTGAATGAACAATGATTCGAACAGAGCTGGTTCGAATTAAATTTCTTTATCCAAATTCGACCCATCAGATTAGACGAGTAATTCAAGGTTTAAACAGGTCTAAGTGGGATTAGAAATTTAATACCATCATTAATTTACAATTTCGATCTTCTACATTATTGATATTCATTATTAATATTTATTATAATTAATCATGATAATATTGTTTACATTTATAATTACTATAAATGAGATAAATAAGATGACTGAAAACTCAAAAAATTCTAAAAAAGGTTTCTTAATATGAGCATTTGGTAGGCTCCAAATAATGTGGACCGTTAGATGAAACATAATTTATCTAAACCGTTGAAAGAAATAAAAAGTAAAAAAAAAAATTCAACCGGTTAACCCAGTGACTCTCTACCCAAACCTTCTTTGTCAATATCAAACCCAAAAAATTTTGAAATCCTACCCTGACCACTGAAACCCCCCGTTCGTATTATTCTTCCTCCACCTCCGTTTCAATCACACCTCCATCCGACGATACCCTTCTCCTAAAATCAAAATCCCTAAATTTCCAAAACTCTTAGAGCCAAAATCCCTAAATTTCCAAAACCCTAACCACCTCCATCCCCCTCATCCGTCTTTGACCTGACTATTTCCCTCTGACCTGAAGTTGTTTTCGTTTTTCCAGTATGAGAAAATGGCTTGCATGAAACTTGGATCCAAAACTGATGCATTTCAAAGTCAAGGGCGGGCTTGGTATGTACCTGATCTCTGCAATTCAACTACATCTCCATCTCTCTCTGCCCACATATGTGCTGTCATTGACTATTGTTACATTATTTTTATTTTTTTTCCTTTTGCTTTACTGTGTTTTATCTTCTATATTAGTGTGTTGAAACACTGTTCCAATAAAAAAGATGGAAGTTGAAGCAAAATATCTATTTGCTAGAAGTTGTTTTCACTTTTCATTGCATTGACTAATTGAAGCAAAGCATCCATTTGATCAATAAATTGTCACTTAGAAATTATAATAATGTTTGTTTATTCCTTGTATATTATTTTTTGTGTAGTTGCCTTTCAAACATTTTCATAACATAATAGACTTTTATTAGATGTGTTAAAAAGAAGTGGGTTTAGGCCTTGGTCTACTGTGTTCTTCCAATTTCAATGTGACCATTAGACTTCACTATTGCTATTCATTCCATATTTAAGTAGGGAATGGGAGATCATAATCTGTACCTTTAAATGAAGTCTATGGAAAGCTATTACCTTCTGCCTTTAGATTTTATTTGATTCATCTGAACCGTTAAATGAAAAAAAAAGACAAAAAAATTCTTATAAATTGTTTACCCGGTAAACAATTAAACCTAACAACAATAAAAAACTTTCTCAATGTTTTGTCTTTCCTTCTCAAAGAAACCATTCTCGATAATTTCTTAATATTTTATTTATAAAAAAAAAAAGTCTAATAATAATAAACAAAATAAACAAATTTAGCATAATAGTAAAAATATTTAATCCTTGATTTCTTTAATTGGTTAGTGCAAACAATGTCTTAGTCACTTAGGTTTAGACTTGTGACTTTCTTTTTTCTGTTTGCATTCATTTTTAGAATGTTCAGCCTATTCTATCTTTGAATCATCCATGTAAATGAGTGAATTCTAGTACAAGTGATTGAATTAGTTAGGGAATTCCCACCATATTTGGACAATGGGTTCATCTCCTTCCCCTGTCTTTAATTTCAATGTTTACGCTTTCTGTTCACTGCTCAGTGTATGCCAAAAGAAGAAGCTACCTTGCCATTATTAGCAACTTGGAGCTTGAATATATATCATGAAAAAATTTGATAATAATGGCAACATGCCTGACAGTTTAAGCTTCACATTTATTCACAGTAAAGAAGTAGTTCTCAGGATTGTTGAACTTTTGCACTTTTTTTCTTTTAATTAAGATGTTTGACCAAAGCTAAGTTGAAGTGCTTGGGCGATTGGGTTTGCTAATGTAGTCTATAAAATACTGAAGCAGTCAACATTGCAAGGATTTTCATTGAAAACGGCTTAATATTATAAGTATCATTGGTGTTTTAAGAGCTTCACTGTATCTTATTCCTATTGCTGTCGTTCCTCTTTGTTTATTGTTTGCAAGATGGTGATGTTTCAGCTTAGATGTTTTTCAAGTTTTACTGTTTTGAGTTATATATGATTATATTTGTATGACTGCTAATTGATGATATATGGTCATTTTTCATTTCAGGTTTTAGTGTTTTGAGTTATATTTGTCATCAGAGATCGTCGATAAATCTCTCTTTTTAGACAAATCGATAAGTTTCTCTCTTCAAATCCTTTATGTTTGTTGATAGTCATTTGATTTGAGATGGAAGTTGATAATGTTGGCAAATTCATCATCCAAATCTGGTCAAGTTGATTGGATATTTGCAAGTAATGTTTGTTGTAACTTAGAAACTGATTTTGTATTATAAATTATAACTTTTTGTATGTCTAAAGTTGAGAAATTTGCAAACGTTTGTTTCATTTTATTAAAGATTCAAAGACATGGACAAAGTTGATGAAGATGTGCATCTGAAACATACTGAATCGAGCATGAAGATTGTCAAACCGAGGAGTTCATTTTTGAATTGCTAGTAAGTAATTATACTTGGTGGTTCTAAGTTGAATTCATTAGACATGCTATGTTGTTGCATTTGGATTTAAAGAGTGCGAGTTACAGATTTTATGTGAATCGCTTTATACAGCATAAGTCAATGCAAAAGAGATGGAGAAGAAAAAGTGAAAATGACATTGAAGGTGAGTAATCTTTTATGCATCTGGTTCTTTTATTGAGAATTTGATGTTTAATTATTTTTCTTATAAAGTCGAAGTGTTGGACAGTATAGACATATTATTACTTCTCTTTGTTGGTACATAGAAACCATATAAATGCTTATCTTTTGTGTGGACACTAAGTCATACAGTGTTACTAAAATGATGGTTTTTTGATGAGTAAGTGAATCAATTTGAATTTTTTTTTATTGGCTCGTAGAGAGCTGGCAGCAAAATGGAAAATGCTGCCTATAGAGGAGAAGAAACCGTTTATACAGCAAACATTTGCTCAGAAAGAGCAGTACAAAAATGAAGTGCAAGAGTTGAAAAGACAGAAATTAGATGCTGTTGAAAAAAACAAGGTAATAATTCAATAATAAAATATTATATTGAAGAAATAATAGTTAAAAATTAAGTACGATGTTATATTGCTATGTATATTTAATGAATGTAATTTATGTGCAGGGCTTGGTTTCGACACGTTGTAGCCCGTTTAATTTGTGCAAGCTGTTTAAACATTCGAAGGAAAAAAAAAATAGAAGGTGCTGTGGAAAGCATTGGGTTTGCTCCCCTACTACTCTTGAAAGGTGGAAAGCTTCGAAGAGAACTATGTGAATATTTGGTTCACAACTTTGATGTTGCAACAAGCTCCATGCAAGTTGATGGCCAAAGTATCACTTTCACAGTGGAGGATGTTGAAGGTATTCTAGGTTTACAAAATGAGGGAATAGAGTTATCAAGTGTAATTGAAAGAGAAGTCGGTGAAGCCCTCTGTAATAAGATAATATTCCAAGCCATCGAAAGATGAGTTTTGTTAGGCTAGAGAAAGAAATTATGGAGTTCGAGGTCGAGTGTGAAGATCTAAAGGCTAGGCTCCTTTTATATATCGTTGGACGATTTTTGTGTCCAACAACTGAAGGGGGCCATCGAAAGACTATAATTCTTGTTTGATTGAGGATGGCCTTAAAGGGAAATTGAATTGGGCAAAATATGTTCATGACAAGCTTCTTCTCGTTATTAGAAGTTTTCATGCAAGGAAGATGAAATCATCAAAAGTGTACTTAACTGGTTGCCTGCTATTATTGGTGGTAAGTTTAAGATTTATTCTTCTCGTACTAATGCAATCTTGATTTGAATTTTGGAATTGAATTAAATTAGAAGTTTAAGTTGTTAACTGTTGATATTGACTAAATTGTAATTATTTGAGCAGATTAGGTTCTATGACCATATTTGCGGAGTTCGAAGTACCAAAGAGGCAATGTCAACTTTTATTCCTTGCATTAGTGCTTGGGGAATAGATGAGGTTGCGAATTTAATTTCCCATTCAAAAGACTTCCGTGTTTGATTGAAATCAAAGGTGACACCAATTATCTAAGTTGTATTAATTTATTGTTAGTGACTATAAGTTATATATGAATTATGTAGTTTGATTAACTTATGATTTCATGGAAAAAAGGGTATTAATATCATCGAACAGCATCACACTCAGCGATCGATAGAAGAGGAACAAAAGCTGTATCATTCTGAGTTACAGGTAAGTCATTAAGATCTTCATGTCTAATTCATAGAGAAGGCAAGAAATCTATAAATTATGTATATACTTCATGAATTGCATTAACTCTATATAGTCATAATATGTTTATTCGTAATTATTTTTCAGGCTTTAAGAGAGTCGATGAAAAGTCTCGAAGCAAATGTGACAAAAAAAATAAATAGAATGTCAGGAAACATTAAGTCGATTCAGGATTCTGTTAATGCTCTTTTATCGAAATCAGTCGAAGTGAAAACTAGCGATGAAACCATTTGAAAAAAACGGATGAGGAATAAGGCATCTTTGAGATCGATGGGAAGAGCACCGACTTGAAAACACCAGCTGGTGAGTTGGACTCCTCGATTGAGCATTGAGCGCAAAGCTAAAAAAGGAGATGTAGATTTAAGTACACCAATGACAACCGATAGTAACAATCCAAGCTCAAGTTGTCCTACCCCACGGAAAAAGAAGGTATATTTATATTAGTCTAATAGTTAGATATGCTATAAAATAACTAATTTATTTATGGCATTTTATATGATTACATATTATAGGATCAATCTGGCAAGAAAATCAAAATTGTTAGGTCAAGGTCAACATTTGCTTCCGATGTTAGTCGGATAGTTACGCGAGCCAGATCGACTTTGTTGTGATATTCGCACTCCCATCCGCAGGACTGTTTATGTCCGTTGACATAATAGACCAATCATGCATGTAGCCATAGAACATATATTAGTTCCGCCTTTCATTGCAATCTTTCTGAATGCATACACTTAATATGGATTGATATTGAGACAATTTATATATGTTTATGTATATACAGTTATTACATAAGTCTTATATGTATAATTACTAATTAGCAGTACCATATGCCGTATCTTTGTATAAATAAATATTTCAAAATTATGGCGAAGAGGGCCCTTGTCAAAATTCCGAAGGAATTAGATGAACTTGAAAGTGCAATATGCAATTATGTATGGAACAGTAATGTCAATGAAAGGTAAGTAGATGATATATTTTGATTTAAAATTCATATGGGTTTCGAAATTTTATTTATTCTTTATATGAGTTTATATTGTAGTGAAGTTGTTGTCCAATTCGGTGCAACATTTGCATTAATCGAGGAATTTGGCTCATTGCTCCCAAAAGAATGGGTTACTTCAGTTGTAAGTCTAATATATTGTTTCGTCCAACTTCATGATTGTCTTTGTAGTAGTGAAATGTGTTTAATGAGTTGTTCCTGCCCTAGATTATTGACCTTGTGGCTGAGTCAATGGCGTACTATATTAAAGCTTCGACTATTTCAACAAAGAGATGGTATTTTTCGACCTCATTTTCTGTGAGTATATTTTAAGTTGGTTTGTTTTTTGCATATAATATATTTATTGAAGAAAGGGTAACCTTATGTTAATTCTTTGCAAAGTCTTATCTTGTCAAAAGAATGCAATGCCAAAGAGATCATTAAATTTTTTAAAGGACAATTCATTCATATGGGATCGTTGAGTGACTGTTACAAGGTTAGGACATGGAAATCTTTTATGTGCCTACTATCGAAAACATGACATTGAGGGAATTAAATTTCGTTGCGGATATGCTAGACAAGGAAGCCAAAGTGTTGGATACACTGCCGCGAAATGTTGCAAATCAAAAAAATAGTTGCGGATGTCACTCGTGTGGTAAGATAAATACATGTTCTACTCAATTTTTGTTAGGCAGTTGCGAACATTTTTTAATTCATGATTTTCGTTTACGACGAGGCATTTAAAATTTTCTCAAATTTCACTTCGAACAGATATCTGCACGTGCGAAAATGTTTAAGGACCCTCTTATGACATCATTGGTTGGTAGTCCAATGGTGCCATTTCATGAGTTGAAAATTGTTGTTCCAGAGAGGGTTCCTCTGCAAAGCAATGGGTATACTAACTCTTTCACTATTTGAATTTTTTTTTTTTTTTCTCAAATTGAATAATAATTATAGTATTCTTGAAAATGCATACATTTATTGTCAATACGTGATCTCTGTCGCAAGGACCCGTTCGAGTGAGGGGGAACAGAAGCAAAGAAAAAGACGACTTAATTCCTCTAGATTGAAATAAAAGGTCGAGGGTATGAAAACGGCCTCATAAAAAGACATGGAGTCGCCACCAATGTTTTTTAGCTAGGTGTGATCGGCCACCTATTAAAACCGATTTTATAAAATATTTTGAAATTAATTAAAACATTTTAAAAACCAATTTCAAGTCTACGTTATAAACCAGAGAAAATCGAAGAATCGGGTTCGGAACTCGGTTACGTGCGGGGAAGGATTAGCACCCCCACAACGTCCATATAAAACGGTACCTTATTAATCATATGTTATCTCAAGTCTGGGTAAAAAAGTCGATTTTAATTTAGTATTTCAAGTTAATTCCCAATTTAAAGAAAAATAATTCCATTTTTAATTGAAAATAATCCAAAATTTATTAATTCAAAATTTTCCTATATTCCCTGACAAACTCGAAAAAATATAGAAATTTTTATTTATTTCGAAAACTTTCCTAATCATTCTCGTTTTTTGAAAAAAAATATATTCCTTTATTAATGATAATTGGTGATATTCCCTCCAGCAAACCCGGTAGACAACTCATGAATTATTTTAACTCGAAAATATCTCTATTTTGTTTGTGAAAATCATTATCCTTTGTTTTTAAAAATAAAAAAATAAAATAATATGAATATGTATGACATAAATAAAATGACATAGCAAAGTCTAGATAATATAATGCAACCTAAATGACATGACAAAATTTAAATGGCATAGTATATTCTAGATGAATTAAAAAATCATAAGTATCATGGTATATTCTAAATGAAATAAAATGATTTAAATGACATGGCAACTTTAAATGATATGGCATATTTTAAATGACATGGCATATTATAAATAATATAACCTAAATGACATGGAATATGATCTAAGTGACAAGAAATGACATGAAACATAAAATAATGCTATCATAAAATATGCATGAAAATAAAATAAAAATGCATGAACATAGTATATGCTAAATAATGTGACAAAAATAAATGACTAAAAAATATAGGATAGCATGAAATATTCAAAATCATATGGCAAATAATATAACATCATAAAATGTAAATCAAAGTAATAATAATACCATGGAAAATATCATAGCAAAAATCACATATTAAATAAAATGCATGAACATGGAAAGTGCAATGCATGAAAATGTATTTTTTCCTCTAAATAAAGAAATCTGTATATCTAAAAAGATATCCAGCTACCTTAGGAAAATATGTCAAATTAGATTTTCTAAAAACAAAACTTTGTGATTGTTTGAAAACAATTTCGAAGAAAAACTTGGATGAAGATTAAAACCCCTACCAAACCCTTTTAAAATGGCTCCAATTTCCAATGTTTAAAATCCAGGACTTGACCACCCTTAACCCGAGATTTATAAAATAATTTTTAAATTTTAAAAAGGCTTAGAAACTACCTTAAGACAGTAGCTAAAGCTTCTAACCAACCTCCTCTAAATGCCTTAGCCAAATTCAACCATTATTTTGCTTTTGAATTCAAATCTGCCTCTACTGTCCGAATTTGGCACACGATTTTTTAGCCTATATTTAAAAATTCAAAAAAATCTAAAACAAATACTGGAGACTCAAAACATGTAAATTTACACGAGAATAAATTGGCTTAATTTTTTTATTAAAGCTGACTGCCCAGAAAAATCAGAGAAGTTCGAGTACTGGGTGAAAAAAACTATTTTGTCAAAACACATTTTTTGCCTTTGATAAGGTCATTTAAAAATCAAAGTAAAAATGTTGGAATTCTCCTAAAGACCTACAAACAGTAGCTAAAACATTTAAAAACCTTGGACACGAATAGGCTAAGTAAAAAAATCACAAAGGTAGAATAATCAATTTTACAAATCTTTAATTTTCCACAAGTATGCTCAAGAGAGCATGACTTTGAGCCATTGATTGGCCTAAGTCATAAATCATGTGGCAATGACATGGAATGCATGAACATACAGCAAATGAAATGTATGAAGTGCATGGTCTAAAGCATAAATTGTAAAGGAAATGCATGACAATGCAAAATAACCTAAATGCCTAGCATGAGTTTGCATGGCAATAAATGCTATCCTAATTTAATATGCATGCAATGCTTGATAATGCAAATATGACTTGGACCTAACATGTTATGAATATGCATGAAAATGATAATGTAACCTAAAACCTAAGTAGCATAGCAATGCATGGCAATACCAATATGATTTAAGACCAAATATGCATGGCAATACCAATATGGCCTAGACCTAAAATGTAATGAAAATACATAGCAATACCATGAACATACAATGACCAATGAACCTAATGCTAATGCTGGAACAAACAGCAACTAATACACAATTTCAAGATATGACAATGCAAAGCATGTTACCTAAACAAAATGCAAATGCATGACAAGGCAAGGCAAGGAAATGCATGAAGAGACCGAATGGTCACATGGTACTCTAGTGCAATCCTATCTAGTAAATGACACAAGTACATGACAAATCATATCAAGATACATAATGTCATGACATTTTCACAAGCATATGACATACTACAATCAAAATACACAAGCTCATGGCATGGAGATGCAAACAAGTCAAGAAGCAAGATGAAAATGCACATGCACATGCAAGGCATACAAAATATCAAGATATGCTAACTCATGGCATGGAGATGCAAACAAGTCAAGAAGCAAGATGAAAATGCACATGTAAGGCATAACAAAATGAAGTAGCCGAATGGTCATATGACCAAATATAAAAATGCAAACATATTTATAATATAAGACATGATATATGAAAAAAAAGCACAACATGATTCCAATGAACACAATGGCCGAATCTACAAAGAAAAATTATTAAGCATGGAAAATAAATATAGAAGTAAATATAGCATAGCAAATAAAGTAAAGAACATATAAAAAATTAAGCATAGACATGCAAAGCAAAATACAAGCAAAGCTAGTAAATAAAACAAGGAAAGTTAAGCTCCATGGTTGGTATAAAATGGGCATAGCCTCTCACCTAACCATAATCACTTGGTCTTGCCAAGATCATGAAGCCTTTCCATTTCAAAAATTAGAAAATAAACCATGCTAAAAAACAAAATTAAGGTGAGCTTCATGGTAGGTAAAAATGGGCATAGCCTCTCTTCTAACCAAGGTCACTTGGTCTTGCCAAGATCATGTAGCCATTTCAACCTTTTTTGCTTCATCTTTTTGTAAAAAATCAGAATATAAAATACTTAAACAAAACTTCTAAAAATCATTTTTCCACAACAACATGCAAAGAAGAAAAAAAGAAAAGACCAAGGCAAACAAACAACCACATTCGGCCAAAGCAAGAACTATGTAAAAAAAAATATTTTCAACCATTTTGATGAAGAAGAAGAGATGAAAACTTAAGTAAACATTTAAAAAAAACTTTATTTCTATGAGAAAATTAATAGAAAAACAAAGTGGAAAATCAAGAAATCAACACAGAAAACAAGAAAAAAAAAAACCATGCTAGACCTAGGTAGAAATGACTACCTTCAAGCTCTCTTATTGAAAACCTTTCTTTTTTTATCTCCAGACCTTTTTTTCTTCCTTCGATACTGTTTTCAGCCAAAGAACTTGTGAAAAAAAATGCTCAGCCCCCCTCCCTTAGCCTTGGCCGAATGGCCCTCTCCACCATAGGATCAAATGTGCACTTTTTTCTCCCCCAATTTTGGCCTTTAGATTAAGATATTTTCATGACAACATAAAAATGCCATCTTGCCAATTGACAGCAGCCCTTAAGATGTGTACTAAGCCCTTGTAATAACCTCAACCCTTAGATGAAAAAATGGACCAATCCCATGCATTCCCTTGCTTGCCCCTTTGAGTGCCTACCTTTGTATGAGTTGTGCTCTTCCATTCTTGGTCATTGGATGAGGACAACATAAAATTGACATCTTGTAGATTAAATCCAGCCCTTAACATGTGTACTCAGCCCTTGTACATGGCCTAAGCCATTGGATGAAAAGGAACAATTCCATGCACTTTCTTACTTGGCCAAATGGATGTCCACCTTTGGATGAGTTGTGTTCTTCCATTCTTGGCCATTAGATGAGGGTTTTTCATGAAAAATAAAAATTTCATCTTGGCATTTAAATTTGGCCATTGGATGGTGCATTCAACTTTCCTACAAGGCACCTAAGCCATTGGATGAAGGGGGACCATTTGCAAGGTGTTAGTGGTAGCATGTGAGCTTGATAACGACTAACGAATTAAATTGATCAAGATTTCTTCTTCTCCTCTATACTGGCTAACCAAGGAAAGAAAAATCCCAGCAATTCCTTCTTCTTTCATATTTTCCTCAATTACAAATTTCCCCTTTTTGGTTTCTTCGATGAAATGACCTTTTTGCCCCCCGAACCAAAATATAGCAAACAGACTCCAAATTCAAATTTTATTTTTTCAATACTTCTAAATAATAATAAAAAATGAATTCTGGAAGTTTTCAAAATTTTTGAAGTCTATTTGCTATTTATTTCGGATTTATTTCCAAAATTTCCCCTTTTATGCACCGAACTTTACCATTTTTTAAACGAACTCCGAATCCAGATTTTTCTTCCCCAATCTCTTCCATATAATTTTAAAATGTGATCTGGAAGATTTCATAATTTTTGGAGCTCATTTGCTATTTTTTCGGGATTTATCTGCTTGAATTACTACATAAGGGACCCGGGATTTGGCCATTTTGCAAACGAACTCCGAATCAAGATTTTCTTTTGCCAATAAGTTTGACTTTTTTTGTACGCTTTCTTAGACTAAGTCTCGGAGTACCACCTGTAAGATGAGAAAAGCTTTTTAGCATTCTGAAACATCAATTTAGGAAGAAAACATACTTGTTTTAATGGTCCGGACAAAATTAGGTGTCTACAGCTACCCCTCTTTGGCTATTGCTGAGAATCAGGAATCAGGCAAAGATAAACAAACACTAATTTTGTACGGTTAGTGAAATCACATGTGAAGAGAAGGGAAAGGGGTTTTTTTTTCATTTTTTATTTTTTCATCATTTTTTTCATTTTTTTCATTTTTTTCTTTTTGAAAAAGCTATAAATATATGATTTTGTCTTTAAATTGAGTTCCCTGACTAATCGAGGCTCGACCGTCTTAAGGAAACGGGTTTGCTTTTCAAAGTCAAAATTGTGCCCGAAGGTCTTAAAAATAGTTCCCGGAGGTCTTGAAAATGGTGCCCAGAGGCCTTATCCGTGATTTGGAAAAATATGCTGTATGCGACTTAATGATGCCCGAAGGTCTTAAGAATGGTGCCCGGAGGCCTAATCCGTAATTTGAAAAAACTATGCCCTGGGTTTTAAAAATGGTGCCTGGAGGCCTTACCCATGATTTGGAAAAATTCGCTGAATGCGACCTTAAAAATGATGCCCGAGTGTCTTAAAAGTTATGCCCGGAGGCCTTATCCGTGATCTGGAAAAATACGCTGTATGCGACTTCAAAAATGATGCCTGAAGGTCTTAAGAATGGTGCCCGGAGGCCTTACCCGTAATTTGGAAAAACTATGCTCGGGGGTCTTAAAAATGGTGCCCGGAGGCCTTATTCGTGATTTGGAAAAATACGTTGTATGGCACTTTAAAAATGATGCCCGAAAGTCTTAAGAATGGTGCCTGGAGGCCTTACCCGTAAGTTGGAAAAACTATGCCCCGGGGTCTTAAAAATGGTGCCCGGAGGCCTTACCCGTGATTTGGAAAAATGTGCTATATGCGACTTTAAAAATGATGCCCGAGGGTCTTAAAAATGGTACTTGGAGGCCTTATCCGTGATTTGTAAAAATGCGCTGTATGCGACTTTTAAAAATGATGCTCGAAGGTCTTAAGAATGGTGCCTGGAGGCCTTACCCATAATTTGGAAAAACTATGCTCGGGGGTCTTAAAAATGGTGCCCAGAGGCCTTACCCGTGATTTGGAAAAATGCGTTGTATGCGACTTTTAAAATGATGCCCGAGGGTGTTAAAAATAGTGCCCGAAGGCCTTATCCGTGATTTGGAAAAATGCGCTGTATGCAACTTTAAAAATGATGTCCGGAGGTCTTAAGAATGGTTCCTGGAGGCCTTACCCATGATTTGGAAAAATACGCTGTATGCGACTTTAAAAATGATGCCCGAGGGTCTTAAAAATGGTGCTCGAGGCCTTATTCGTGATTTGGAAAAATGCACTGTATGCAACTTTAAAAATAATGCCCGAAGGTCTTAAGAATGGTGCCCGGAGGCCTTACCCCTGATTTGGAAAAATGCACTGTATGCGACTTTAAAAATGATGCCCGAAGGTCTTAAGAATGGTGCCCGAAGGCCTTACCCATGATTTGGAAAAACTATGGCTAGGGGTCTTAAAAATGGTGCCCGGAAGCCTTATCCGTGATTTGGAAAGACATGTTGTATGCCACTTTGAAAATGATGCCCGAAGGTCTTAAGAATGGTGCCCGGAGGCCTTACCTGTGATTTGGAAAAACTATGCCCGGGGTCTTAAAATGGTCTTTGAAGAATTGTTGAAAATTAACCTGAAGATTTTGAAAAGATGTGAATGATTTTTGATGCTGGTGCAAATGATTAACAGGATGCACATACCTTATATTGCATATGTAAATGTTTTGAATTGATGCAAATGTTTCCTGATGCTGATGTTGGATAAGATATGCTTCTAAATGCAACTGCAAATGCTCTCAGATTGATGCAACTACTTCATAGAGTGATTCAAATGCAAGATTTAACATTATACAAATGCTTCTAAATGATGTAAATGCAAGGATCAATAATGATGCAAATGCTTAATGAAAATATGCAAATGCCCCCAATCATTTTCTAAACTTTGGCTTAGCCTTTCCAATTCATTTTTCCTTTTCAAATCAAAGTATATTTTCAATTCATTGTTCAACCTTTGGCTATTCTCTTTGCCCCAACAGTTTTCAAACTCTTATTGACAGAAATCTACTTGTCGGGTTCTATTTCTTCTTCTCATATTTGGAAATCAAGATTTACCCTAGTAGTTCCACACTTTTGGGTTAGAAAATCCTTTATCTCATGTCAACATCAAAAATGGGTATTTCAAAAAAAATATCTTTATTTATTTTCTCATTTTGAAAACTTCTGAACAAGAATATTAACCCCACAGTGTGTGATGTACAAATCTTTTGAAGACTGATGATCATTGTTAAAAATTTCTCTAAGTGTCAATCTGGCTTTTTTTTAACTGGGATTGGCAAGGCTTGGTATAACAAGATTTTGGTTGATCAAGGAAAACTTCATAACAAAATGTATGTCCCTTCTAGGTTCACGAATGTAACAGGATTGATAAATCATGAATTCATTGAGAATCAAACAAATTCACCCTTCTTTTAGTTTTCATATCAACGCATTTTGACAAGTGTCAAGATTGGCTGGGATGTTTAAACTAGAAAGTTTAATCTTGAAGGGAAAAAAGATCTCAGTTTTTTAAGTTAATCCTCCAAATGAGGGCTAACAATTTGGAAGGTTCAGGAATTCCTAGATGTTCCTCGATGACCATTTTTCCAAGATGACCTTCTCTTTTGTGGTATCGATACTAACGTAAATGGCATCGAAAATTCCCATTTTACTCTAGACCGCCCATTTTTGGGTTTTCGCCCTAGAGTCCCATTCTTTCCATTTTTCTTCTCTTTTTTTCATTTGTTTTACCATGCACTTGAGAATTCTAAATTTTTTCACAGTGAAATGATAATTCGATGAGATGGGATAAAATCTTAGGAAAAACCCTTCAAATTAAATATTTATGCTTGATCAAAATGGACTTTTAAAGCACTTAATGTAGGCCATAGCTCGGGGTTCTGAAAAAAAGGATAAATAGGCCCAAAATTTGTGTTTGAAGGTAATCAGATTAAGGACCATTTCTTGAGGAGGATTTCCTTTGAAGTATTTGTCCTTTTTGGACTTTTCTGACTTTTTACTTTTTCAATCTTTTTTTGATTGCTGGGTTTCATTTGCCATTCTTTGATTTCACATTTTTCTAGTGGCTCTCTTTTTTTTGCCATGATTTTTTATTATTTTTCCTCGTATTTGCCTTCCAATGTAAAGGGTGATCCATGATCAGGGTTCAAAGAAAGAAATAATTCCTAAAGCTCAAAAGGGTGACTAGGGATAATTTCTTCTTAGTGAAGGGGATATGAAAGAAGGCCATTTATCATATCAAGCATAAATATTCTCATTGAAAAGCAATCCTCAGGGGAAATAGATAATCAAAATTTCATTTTGCACTTTGGAATCATCCGAATTCTCATATGCATGATATCCCAAATTCTTTTTTAATCACATGCCCTAATGATTTATGTGTTAGTCCTATCCTTTTTCACCATACAACCATCATTTCCATATACGATGCCCCAATTTGATTAACCATGAGAATTTGTATCAACGAGGAACATAGCAAGTTTAGGTCTATTTTGAAAAGGCTGAGTTTGAAATCTGAGTCCTTTGAAGAGACAAGGAAAATATATCCCAAAAACAGGTTTTCTCTAGGACATGGGATAATTTAGTTTAATCATTGTGCCCCAGGGTGTCAATCATGAAGTGATGTTTGGGCAATTAGTGTTTTGTGGTTGTTGAAAATGTCATGAATGGTTTTGGCACAACCTTGACACACACCAAATTATCATGATCTAAATTCTCGAAAGAATGTCTCCTTTGTTTGAATTTCAAGGAGTTCGAAAAATTTTCAAAAAGTTCGTTCCTTTGTTCATAGCCTAGACTAAGATTTACATCTTTGCTTATTCTATGATGACAATGGTTTTATGAAGTTCAATCATTCATATTCCTTGAAGCATTAGGTTTTCCAAGTGGTCTTGGTTCAAGGGATTTAGGCCTAGGAAAGCCTAAAAGAGAGGGGAGAGGGTATTGGGTCATTTGTAACAATGATCATCAATATTCTCGAGACTATCCATTATTAAAACTTCCTTAATGCTTGTTTTTGCAAATTCAAATTATTGTTAAAACACAACAAACACAAAGCATTTAAAATTCAAAATTCATCTTATTCATATGAATGTCGACATGAGACAAGTGTTTTAATCCTAAAGTCTGAAACTACATGCATCAAAATGCTCCTATTGACATCCTTCAAAGGTAGTCATTCTCCTTCTAAAACCCTGAAAGAAACTGATTTACGGCAAAACGGCCTTCCACTGATTGATAAGCTCCGGTGTCAAAATACCATTGCAGATAAGACTTTCAGTCGTTTCCCTCAGTTGTCTGCATTTTTCAGTTGAATGTCCAATTACCCTCAGGTGATAATCACACTTGCTGTCAGGGTCATAACTCCTTGCTGATGGATTCGAAGCTATTTTCAAAGGTACCGGGGTAAGGTACTGATTCTTTATTAGTAATGGCAGTAGGTCAGGGATTGGGATTGGAATTGGAATTCTTTCTTTGTTATCCCGTGGTCGTTTTCTGGAAGTAGGCCTTGTTGCAAGAACTGGTATAGGATAAGCGCTTGGATTAGTGGGTAAGGATAAAGGCTTGGAGCTACCTTAGTAGGACAACATGATTGGTATGAGGGAAATTGGGAATAAGGGATGAAATCTCCCATAGCTTGGACATCTCCTTCTTTCTTTCTAGGTGCCTTATTTCTCTCAGCATTGGATGTTCCTTCTCCTTCAAGTTTCCCATTCTTGATAGCATTCTCAATCATCTCCCTGAGATTACCATATCCGCAAAATTCTTCGTGGTGTTGCCGACAAGTCTATCATAGTTTAGGGCCTACATTGTATTCACAAAAAGGACAGTGGTTTCCTTATGGGTCAAAGGTGGTTGTACTTGGGTGGACATGTTCCTCCACCTCTGAGCATAGTCTTTGAAGCTCTCAGTAGTTCTCTTCTCCATATTTTACAAAGTGAGACGATCAAGTGTCATGTCGGTCATATGCTTGTACTGGTTTAGAAAAGCCCTAGCCAAATCATTCCAAGAGCGAATCTGATCCTTGCTCAACTGACTATACCACCTAATTGCGGACCCACTAAGG
This sequence comes from Fremontodendron californicum, assembly GCA_030761205.1. Taxonomy (NCBI): domain Eukaryota; kingdom Viridiplantae; phylum Streptophyta; class Magnoliopsida; order Malvales; family Malvaceae; genus Fremontodendron; species Fremontodendron californicum. The sequence goes on from JAULJL010000028.1 coordinate 6,437,713, forward strand.
CAATCCTGAAAGTAGTGAATCAGAAGCTTATCATTATCTATATGACTTGTCATCTTCTGACAGAATATAGTGATGTGGGCTGAAGGATTAGTCGTCCCGTCATATTTCACAAAGTAGGGACTTGAATTTAGGAGGAATGACTAAATTGAGGACCAAGCATCGTTCTTTTGCATCCACACACCCGAATATATCTGTATTTTCTACTGCCCAGATCCTTTCATCTAACAACTAATATTTCCCTTGGGAATCTGTCAACTCAGCCATTTTTACTGCAACCATTTTCAACTTTGCCTTCTCAACTGGATCATCTGAATTTGAGACATTGACGGGGTTAACTGTGTTCAGGGCATCCATAATTACGACCTTATTCTGACCCTTTTGTGCCTCTAACCCTTTTCTGGCGGCCAAGTTTTCAGTGTATCCTTTACCCTTGATTACGACGGACATCAGCTTCATCAATTTAGTCATCTGATCTTTAGATTCTGCTTCAGATTTTGCCAACTTTTCAAGCAATTCTTCATGTGCCTTTTCCATTCTTTCCATTCGGGCAGCTTGTTCATTCTCCATAGCTCTAGCCTGTATTGGAAAGGTATTCAGTACTTCTTATACCTCTAATTTGAAATGGAAATTCTTTCAAAGACTCTTAAAGCCAAACCAACTTCTATTTTATTTCCCCAAATGTATGTCATGATGAAAGCGTCATGAATGCAATTTGATGTATGTGAAGCCTAAAAATATGATGTATGGACATGTATAGTGGAAACATGCTGACTATATATGTAATAAATGCAATCATGATGCCAACATGCTGCAAGCAAAGAATAAACAAATCAATGCATGGATATATGCAATGAATGACCATGTATAATTCAGCCTATTTCCCAATCAATAATCGTATTCACTATGAATGCAACACGATGTCAATTATGATGCATGTAAATAATGAATGATTGACATAGAGTATATACAAAGAAACTCATGCTGACCATGTGTGTTATGAATGCGACCTAATGCTAACATGATGTATGTAATAAGCAAATTAGTGCATGAACATATAGAGAAATTATGCTGACTATGTTTATCATAAATACCACCCGATTCTACCAAGATGCATGTATGAATGTATGGTATGACAAATAATTGATCGGATGCAAAATGCAAAGGGAAAGATACCACGGAGGAAATAAGAATCGTAGGAACTTAATCATCAACATCTCATAAATTGAAGCACAACCAATTCATTCCCAAATCAACATTCACAATGGTATAAATCATGTTTACAAAATCATGAGCAATGGTTAAAACTGTCTTTACAAGCACTTTATTCTTTCTAACATCTTAAGGCTATAAGAGTCGGCTACTGAAAAAGTGAAATCCTACTACATCATATCAGACCAAAGTCTTTCTACATCAATGTCGTAAATCTCCCAATCCTAATGACGCTTTCCCAGCCCTTTATCAATCAGTGTCGTTAGATCCAACCACTTGGCATCTATAAGAGATTGTACTTTGTTCTTGAGTGCATTGCAGTGCTCAATGTTATGCCCAACAGTTCCATAGTGATAATCACATCTTTCATTCGGGTTTATACCACTTGGGGTATGGTGGTGACAGGGGTTTCAACAGCACATAGGCAACTAGGTGATTTCTGACCAACATTGGGAAAAGCTCTGATAGCTGATTGGAATAGGATCAAAATGCCTTTGGGTTTTATCCCGGGGTTGTTTCTTAGTCATAAAGGGTTTAGGAGTTGGGGCACTTGATGGTGGCACTAAGGCTTGCATCAGAGTGTTTGCATGGGGAGATGGTGGAATAACAAGGCAAGGGTATGGATTTGGACACGGGGTCCTTAGAGGTTGTATATAGCTCAAGGTTCCTATCCCGGATGCTTGATAAGATGATTGATGAGGGAAATAGTACGAACTGCCAGTTGGTGGTGATGGAGTAGGATTCAGGGGTCCCGTAGTGATCATCCCAGTGGACAATTATCCATAGTAGGGTAGGGATAATGGTTTGGACTTAGAGCAGTTTGCTGGTATGGTACAGGATCTGTGATTTCTGTCTTTGGTATCAGGCTCTCTGGTTTAATCATTTTCATGATTTTGTCCACAATTTCATCAGGGTTGCACCCTTTGTAACACTGGCAAGCGCAAGATCTAGCAAGGATTGTATGTTATGGACTGAAGGTTTTCGTTGATCCAAAAGTGATGAAGAACCCTGAGAAAATTCCCCTTTACTTTTACCCATATCCTCAAACATTTTCATAAATTTGACAAGCTATTCATTCAACTCCCGGAGTTCATGTCCAAACTCCTCTTGATTTCGTTCCAAAGCACCCACTCGTTCCTCCAATTCTTTCCTCATATCTCGAACCCCTTTCATGCAAATGAAAATGTCATGAGATTTAAGAATACAATTATGAATGTACATGCTCTATTCCTATATGCATGAATATACTAATGATTAATGCATGAGCATATACAGAGAAATTATGATGACTATGTATGAAATGGATGCAATCTAATGTCAACATGATGCATTTTTTTTTAAAAATGAATAAATTGATACATGGGTATATACAAATAATGACCATGCATGTCATAAACGTATTCTACAATGAATGACCATGCATGCTATGATTGTAACATGATGTCAGAATGACACATGCAAAGAATAAATGAATTAACATAAATGTAGGTACAAAGAATGACCATGTACATTACAAATGTATTCTACAATAAATAACCATGTATGTTAGGACTGTAACATGATGTCAAAATGATACAAATAAATTAACCAATGATTAACAAAATTGGTGGGACCTAAATCTTGATTATTCAAAAATCTCATTATGCAAGATTTGCCTCTAAATTTAATCTATGATTTTTTGAAACATGTTTTCTCTATGAAAAACCACACATATTATTTTCAAAAGAATTTCGGGGTAGTGGATCCTAACTATGGTACAATATGCAAATGTTCACGTAACACAACCGGTTTATGAAATCACCAAATGAGATTATTATCACCATCCGTTTATTACAAGAAATGAGATCAAAAATACAACTATAAATGTACATGCTCTACTCACACATGCATGAAATATGCAAAAATGTTTGAAAAAGAATGTTTTGATATTTTAAAATTTAAAAAAGCTAGTGAACACTTGCCCCAATATTATCGACTCATCTAGGCATCACGATGCCTTCAGGGCGAGATATTAAACTTATTAAGGGCGATGTACGTACATCATTGCCCGATCTACAACCCTTATTCAGAGTGTAAAATAGGTAACAAAAGGTTTAGAAATGTCCCTCCATGTGTTCCTATCTTCGGTGTATATAATGAAAACCCTGCATGGCTTCGCCTAGGTTCACTATATGAGGGTGAATCAGTTCTAAAGGCCCCGAATTGCTCCTCACTGTGGCCTGTGAAGGCTAGTAAGGCACCCCGATAAAAGCAGGTTCAATTCGTTAGAGTATATTTTCCTAAGCCCATACAGAGGATCATCTCGAAGGCTTCAGGAACTTTATACTCCGGAAGTGTTTCACTAGCCCATATGGAGGATCATCACGAAGGTGTAGTTACTTTACTCCCACTTAAAAGGATGAAACCCGGGTAGGCAGCTCATGTTATACAAATGCAAGTGAGTGTGTGTAGAGGAACAACAAACCTTTCACCACCTATTCTACACCCCTTATCCTAAATACCCCAACAATTTATTAAAACAACGATCAAGAATAGTGTAACGCATTAACCAACAAGCATAATATACAACATTAAATAACTAGCGAACAATAATAAAATGCATGCACATGAGTATGACCATATTCAAAACATTTTATTATTTTTGAAATTCTCCTTATTTAAAAAAATGTGGGAATTAAAATTAAATACCAATTGAACCAACAAAACCGAGACTTTGATATCACACGACTAATTTTAGGCCTGACTCTCTAAAATGTCCCCAGTGGAGTAGTCAAGCTTTCGATACGTGATCCCTGTCACGGGGACCCGTTCGAGTGAGGGGGAAACATAAGCAGAGGAAAAGACGACTTAATTCCTCTAGATTGAAATAAAAGGTCAAGGGTATGAAAACGGCCTCGTAAAAAGACATGGAGTTGCCACCAATCATTTTTAGCTAGGTGTGATCGGCCACCTATTAAAACTGGTTTTATAAAATATTTTAAAATTAATTAAAACATTTTTAAAACCAAATTCAAGTCTGCGTTATAATCTAGAGAAAATCGAAGAATCGGGTTCGGGACTCGGTTACGTGAGGGGAAGGATTAGCACCCCCACAACGCACGTATAAAATGGTACCTTGTTAATCATGTGTTATCTCAAGTCTCGGTAAAAAAGTCGAACTTAATTTAGTATTTCAAGTTAATTCCCAATTTAAAGAAAAATAATTCCATTTTTAATTGAAAATGATCCGGAATTTATTAATTGAAAAATTTCCTATATTCCCCGACAAAATCGGCAAATTATAGAAATTTTTATTTATTTGGAAAACTTTCCGAATCATTCTCGTTTTTTGAAAGAAAGATATTCCTTTATTAATGATAATTGATGATATTCCCTCCAGGAAACCCGGTAGACAACTCATGAATTATTTTAACTCGATAATATCTTCATTTTTTATTGAAAATCATTATCCTTTGTTTTTTTTAAAAAAAAAAATTAAAATGAATATGAACATGTACGACATAAATAAAATGACATAGCAAAGTCTAGATAATATAATGCAACCTAAATGACATTACATAATTTAATTGGCATAGTTTATTATAGATGAATTAAAAAATCATAAGTATCATGGTATATTCTAAATGAAATAAAATCATTTAAATAACATGGCAACTTTAAATGATATAACATATTTTAAATGACATGGCATATTATAAATAATATAACCTAAATGACATGGGATATGATCTAAGTGACAAGAAATGACATGAAACATAAAATATTGCTATCATAAAATATGCATGAAAATAAAATAAAAATGCATGAACATAGTATATGCTAAATAATGTGACAAAAATGAATGACTAAAAAAAAATATAGGATAGCATGAAATATTCAAAATCATATGGAAAATAATATGACATCATAAAATGTAAATCAAAGTAATAATAATACCATGAAAAATATCATAGCAAAAATCACATATTAAGTAAAATGCATGAACATGGAAAATGCAATGCATGAAAATGTATTTTTTTTCCTCTAAATAAAGAAATCCTATATCTAAAAAGATATTCGGCTACCTTAGGAAAATATGTCAAATTAGATTTTCTAAAAACAAAACTTTGTGATTGTTTGAAAACAATTTTGAAGAAAAACTTGGATGAAGATTAAAACCCCTACCAAACCCTTTTAAAATGGCTCTAATTTTCTAAGTTTAAAATCCAAGACTTTACCACCCTTAACCCGAGATTTATAAAATCATTTTTAAAGTTTAAAAAGGCTTAGAAACTATCCTAAGACAGTAGCTAAAGCTTCTAACCAACCCCCTCTAAATGCCTTAGCCAAATTCAACCATTATTTTTCTTTTGAATTCAAATCTGCCTCTACTGTCCGAATTTGGCACACGATTTTTTAGCCTATATTTAAAAATTCAAAAAACTCTAAAACAAATATTGGAGACTCAAAACATGTAAAACTACACGAGAAAAAATTGGCTTAATTTTCTAATTAAAGATGACTGCCCAGAAAAATCAGAGAAGCTCGAGTACTGAGTGAAAAAAAAAAAACTGTTTTATCAAAACACATTTTTTGCCTTTGATAAGGTCATTTAAAAATCAAAGTAAAAATGTTGGAGACTCTCCTAAAGACCTACAAATAGTAGCTAAAATATTTAAAAACCTTGGACACAAATAGGCTAAGTAAAAAAATCACAAAGGTAGAATAATCAATTTGACAAATCTTTAATTTTCCACAAGTATGCTCAAGAGAGCATGACTTTGAGCCATTGATTGGCCTAAGTCATAAATCATGTGGCAATGACATGGAATGCATGAACATACAGAAAATGAAATGTATGAAATGCATGGTCTAAAGCATAAATGGTAAAGGAAATGCATGACAATGCAAAATAACCTAAATGCCTAGCATGAGTTTGCATGGCAATAAATGCTATCCTAATTTAATATGCATGCAATGCTTGATAATGCAAATATGACTTGGACCTAACATGTTATGAATATGCATGAAAATGCTAATGTAACCTAAGACCTAAGTAGCATAGCAATGCATGGCAATACCAATATGATTTAAGACCAAATATGCATGGCAATACCAATATGGCCTAGACCTAAAATATAATGAAAATACATAGCAATACTATGAACATACAATGATCAATGAACCTAATGCTAATGCTGGAACAAACAGCAACTAATGCACAATTTCAAGATATGATAATGCAAAGCATGTTACCTAAACAAAATGCAGATGCATGACAAGGCAAGGCAAGGAAATGCATGAAGAGACCGAATGGTCACTTGGTACTCTAGTGCAATCCTATCTAGTAAATGACACAAGTACATGACAAATCATATCAAGATACATAATGTCATGAAATTTTCACAAGCATATGACATACTACAATCAAAATACACAAGCTCATGGCATGGAGATGCAAACAAGTCAAGAAGCAAGATGAAAATGCACATGCACATGCAAGGCATACTAAATATCAAGATATGCTAACTCATGGCATGGAGAAGCAAACAAGTCAAGAAGAAATATGAAAATGCACATGTAAAGCATAACAAAATGAAGTAGCCGAATGGTCAAATGACCAAATATAAAAATGCAAACATGTTTATAATATAAGACACGATATATGAAAAAAATGCACAACATAATTCCAATGAACACAATGGCCGAATCTACAAAAAAAAAAAATTATTAAGCATGGAAAAGAAATATAGAAGCAAATATAGCATAGAAAATAATTTAAAGAACATATAAAAAAAATTAAGCATAGACATGCAAAGCAAAATACAAGCAAATTTAGTAAATAAACAAGGAAAGTTAAGCTCTATGGTTGGTATAAAATGGGCATAGCCTCTCACCTAACCATAATCACTTGGTCTTGCCAAGATCATGAAGCCTTTCCATTTCAAAAATCAGAAAATAAACCATGCTAAACAACAAAATTAAGGTTAGCTTCATGGTAGGTAAAAATGGGCATAGCCTCTCTTCTAACCATGGTCACTTGGTCTTGCCAAGATCATGTAGCCATTTCAACCTTTTTTGCTTCATCTTTTTGTAAAAAATCAGAATATAAAATACTTAACAAACCTTCTAAAAATCATTTTTCCACAATGACATGCAAAGAAGAAAAAGAAAAGAAAAAAAATACCACGACAAACAAACAACCACATTCGGCCAAAGCAAGAACTATGTAAAAAAATTATTTTCAACCATTTTGATGAAGAAGAAGAGATGAAAACTTAAGTAAACATTTAAAAAACTTTATTTCTATGAGAAATGTAGTAGGAAAACAAAGTGGAAAATCAAGAAATCAACATAGAAAACAAGAAGAAAACCATGCTAGAGCTAGGTAGAAATGACTACCTTCAAGCTCTCTTATTGAAAACCTTTCTTTTTTTTCTCTCTAAACCTTTTTTTTTCTTCCTTAGCTACTGTTTTCAGCCAAAGAACTTGTGAAAAAAATGCTCAGCCCCCCTCTCATAGCCTTGGCCGAATGGCCCTCTCCACCATAGGATCAAATGTGCATTTTTTTTCTCCCCCAATTTTGGCCTTTAGATTAAGATATTTTCATGACAACATAAAAATGTCATCTTGCCAATTGATAGCAGCCCTTAAGATGTGTACTCAACCCTTGTAATAACCTCAACCCTTAGATGAAAAAAAGGACCAATCCCATTTGAATGCCTACCCTTGGATGAGTTGTGCTCTACCGTTCTTGGTCATTAGATGAGGACAACATAAAATTGAAATCTTGTAGATTAAATCCAGCCCTTAAAATGTGTACTCAGCCCTTGTACATGGCCTATGCCATTGGATGAAAAGGAACAATTCCATGCACTTCCTTGCTTGGCCAAATGGATGTCCACCTTTGGATGAGTTGTGTTCTTCCATTCTTGGCCACTAGATGAGGGTTCTTTCATGACAAATAAAAATGTCATCTTGGCATTTAAATTTGGCCATTGGATGGTGCATTCAACTTTCCTACAAGGCACTTAAGCCATTGGATGAAGGGGGCCATTTGCAAGGTGTTAGTGGTAGCATGTGAGCTTGATAGTGACTAAGGAATTAAATTGATCAAGCTTCCTTCTTCTCCTATATGCTGGCTGACCAAAGGAAGAAAAATCCCAGCAATTCCTTCTTCTTTCATGTTTTTCTCAATTACAAATTTGCCTTTTTGGTTTCTTCGATGAAATAACCTTTTTGCCCCCCGAACCTAAATAAATAGCAAATGGACTCCAAATTCAAATTTTATTTTTTCAATACTTCCGAAATAATAAAAAAATGAATTCTGGAAGTTTTAAAATTTTCCGAGTCCATTTGCTATTTATTTCATATTTATTTCCAAAATTGCCCCTTTTATGCACATGAACTTTACCATTTTTTAAACGAGCTCCGGATTTATATTTTTCTTCACCAATCTCTTCCAAATAATTTAAAAATGTGATCTAGAAGTTTTCATAATTTTTGGAGCTCATTTGCTATTTTTTCGGGATTTATCTGCTTGAATTACTACATAGGGGACCCGGGATTTGGTCATTTTGCAAACGAACTCCGAATCAAGATTTTCTTTCGCCAATATCTTTCAAATAATTTTAAAATGAGATCTACAAATTTTCAGAATTGTTGGAGCTTATTTACTATTTTTTCAAGATTTATCTACTTGAATTACTGCATAAGGGACTCGGGATTTGGTCATTTTGCAAACGAACTCCGAATCAAGATTTTCTTTTGCCAATATCTTCCAAATAATTTAAGAATGAGATTTGCAAATTTTTGGAGTTCATTTGCTATTTTTCATACATTTTCCAATTTTGCCTTTTTGCCTTCGAAACCCAATTTTGCTCAAAACAAGTCCGATTTTTAGATTTTATTCAAACTAAGCCTTGGGCTATCCTTGTTTAATCGCTCCTCATCAATTAGGGGCTTTAGTCTTACCGAATTGGGCCATTTTCGTAATTCTTCCAAATTTCACTGAAATCCACCAAAAACCCTAATTCTCGATTTTCTTCCGAATTGACTTTTCTATCAGTTTTTCTTCTAAGTAGCTTCTTTATTACCCGTATTCAGTACTTATCTTTCATTTGGAACCTTTAATTCTGACCAATTTGATTGTTCAAGTACTTTTTCTCAAATTTCCCGAACTAGGATTTTCTTTCAACTGAATTTTCGTAACCCAACTTTCGAACTCTATATCTTTCAATGTAGACCTCGGATTATCAAAATTCTTTCACCATCTTTTAATTGAAGTTCAAATCTTGATTTTGAAAGTGGGTTGACTTTTTAGTAGTTGACTTTTTTGGGATTGACTTTTTCAGGGTTGACTTTTTCAAGTTTGACTCTGTACTCTTTCTTAGACTAAGTCTCGGAGTACCACCTGCAGGATGAGAAAAGCCTTTTAGCATTCTGAAACATCAATTTAGGAAGAAAACAGTACATGTTATTGTTGGACATTGGAAGTTTTTTAGTTGGAGAAGTAATTCAATATGTTTATTCAAATTTGCAGCAATCCCAGTTATGCAGTTTTTGGTTCTCATGTGATAATGTAATATAAATAGCAAGGTTGTTACACTGATCATTGTAAAGCTTCCCTTATACAGAAATGTTCATTATTAATATTAAGTATATACAGTTATGAGCATCACACATTTGCAAACTGAGTTGTTCACAGGGTTGTTCAGTTGACATTACTTCCTTAATCTGAGTCACCTCAAAATACAAGGGACTTAACTGATTTGCAAACTGAGCCACAATTGATCCATCTAAGAAATGACAGTGTTGCATTGAATCAGTAAACTCTCCATAGACATACCCCAAAAAAAAGAGTAAACTTTTATAGTACATGAATTATTACTTGAAATGCCTTAAGCGAAAATTTGCCTGTGCATTGCTAGAAATTTTGTATATCACTAATAGGCAAAACGACAGAGTACAACTAACTAAGAAGTTTTAAGCTCCAAAAACCACAATGAAGTTATCTTGAAATAAATTCATTAATTTGTATCTTGCATACCAGCCTATCCAACCCCTTATAAGAGAATGTATAGGTCTTGAATTCATGATATTGACTGTACTATTATTCAACATCAAGGCAATTTTTCATATATACCTAATTATTAGAGCATAACTAATATTAGGAAAAGCTCACGATGAATTATGCAAACCAATAGTCAAATATATCATAAAAAGGAAGCCAAGACCCATAGCATGCAAGTATTTAAAAATTCCATGAACTAGGTAATGAAGCTATGAGCAACTTTATTCCCCATCTTATTCACTGTTTAACATATTTTTAAAAGTTAAAAAAAGAAAAGAAATGAGCATACAGAGGTTTTGAAAGAAAAAGAAAGATGACAACTTCACCTATCAACTTGGTGATCTAAACCAGCCAGAGAAGTCTGATTTTTGAGGTTCATTAAATCTTTCTTCATAATTGTTGAATGAAAATGAGTCGTCCTAACAATATAAATTATAACGTTAGTCATATGCTTAACAATTAATATATGTTACGCAATACCCGAAACCAATTAACGCTTAGAAGAAACAAAATGGAACATTACCTGCATATTGTTGTTCTCTTGAGCGTGCATAGTTAGGAAAAAGGCTTCAGTCTCCACTTCATCTTCTCCCTATAAGGATATAAGGTAATTAATCTCCTCACAAATAGTGTTAATTAATAAAAACACCAATTTTCTTGTAATGTAAATCTCACATCATCAGAAGTTAACTTTGTATATGGGTTTGATGAGCACCCAATCCCGGTTCTACTTAATATATTAACTCATTGTCACTATTACAAGTAAGGTTGTCGACACCAGCACTTTGCATTCCAATTTCCAAAAGTGGGCAAGTAACTTTAGTATGTCCTTCCATTCTGCAGTACCCACACTTTATAACTTTAGATGATATTTGCTTTTTCCCTACTTCTTTCCCTTTAGCTCGTCTCGTAATAGGGTCTCGTACTTTTGCTTTCTTTGACATCTCAGCTACGGGATCATTCAGCTCACACAATTCCTCTATTTCTACAGTCAATCTATTAATTTCATTTCTTGCTTTATTAAACGACTCAGTTGTTCTAGATGCTACATAGCACATTCGATTATAACTAGAACTTAGTGATGGGGCACATAGTTTGGCATTTTTTGTCAATCGATGCATAATCAAAGATGTAGGAAGATGAGACATATCTTCAAGCTTCATCAAATGAATTTGATGCCTACAAGGCAAACCAACTATCTCAAATTTTTGGCAAGAACATTGAATGGTTTGCGCAGCTGCATCAAAGACAACTTCAACCGTTCGGTGAGGTTCCCTATACTTGCCTAAATAATATATCCGCGTTAATTCATTTTCTACAATTGGTTCACCGATACGATACAATGTCTCCTGCTGAAGCTCCTCTTGGAAAAGAGAGAATGATTCCCTTGTATACACAGTTACCGCATGACCTTCAATGTCATCCAACTTGCTTAAATAGTATGGCGTTGTCTCCTTACTGAAGTAATCAGCCTCCAATTTGTTGGTCCGCATTCTATTCACCCCTTGATCAATTGAACGAACAAAGTCAAGATATGTTTTTTTCGACTTCAAATATATAACTAGCGAAGCATTTAAGGACTCACACCTTTGTGTGGTTCGTAATGTCCCAAAAAATTGTCCTGTAATATATGTTTGTGCCCACATCTCCCGATTTTTATCTTTTTCGACTATCCAAGGGTGTTTTTCCATATTAAATTGTCTGATCATTACAGTCCACTCACGATCAAAATCATTCAGTGTCCACCATGAAGTCATGCATCTACAAAATGCCTAAGCAAATAATGGATCACTGATATTTGTTTGTGCATTGCGAGCTAGGTGCCACGTACAAAGTATGTGTCTAGCATCGGGAAAAACAGTTCTAATTGCTCTTTGCATTGCCCTATCCCTGTCAGTAACAACTAAATTAGGACGTTTGTTATGCATTGCTTCTAGGAAAGTTCTCAAAACCCACACAAAGGTATCAGTTGTCTCATCAACAAGTATAGCAACTCCAAAAATAATTGTTTGATGGTGGTGATTCACACCGACTATAAGCATCAGAGACATATCATAAGCATTCTTCTTATACGTGGTGTCGAACGCTATAACATCCCCAAAGCATGCATAGTCGGACCGTGAAGTAGCATCTGCCCAAAAGAGATTATGCAATCGCGTATCATCATCAGTGCTGTATTTCATATAAAAACCAATATCCAATTCCTTCTTAATTTCAAAGTAAGAAATAACAGCATTGACATCACCATCTGCTATTTCATCTTGACTGCAGGCATGTAGCGTGTTGTAAATGTCTTTTGCAACAAAACCAACATTTTCGAATACACCAGCTTGTTGAACAAGGTAGTTCATTATATGTGACGTACAGACCCCAACGGATTTCATAGCTTTAGCTTCAGCTAAATCTGATTCTTTAATTTCTCGATGCAACCGAATAAAAGATTTATGAGATGAATCACACATATCATGATTATGATCCTCCTCACAATATGTGATTACCCACTTTCTTGAACCCTGCATGACACGTACGCTAGCCTTACATTCAGTTCTGGACAACGGTCTAGCACTTCTTTTACGATTGCAGTGTTCTATTTTCTCAATCTTGAATCCTTCTTTTGAACAACAAAAATTTTTACCTACAAGATTACCAGTATCATTAAGTCTTGTACTTCCTCGACGAACATCGAAATCCTTCTGAAAAACGTATGCCTTGTAAAATTCCCATGCAGCATTCACTGAATCAGAACTCATACCAATGATCTATTCTCTACATAATCTACTCAAACCCTTATTATTATGAGAAATTGAACCTTGAAATTCAACAACATTAGGAGATTCTGAATTCGAAGGACGATCCTCAGAATCGAGAAACATGTTCGTTTCCTCATCAAAATTTAGTGTTCTACAATCCATTAAAATTCTGAAGAAAAAAAAACATATATCTTGTAAAGGCAAAAAAAATATTCTATTACTTAAACCGATTCCATGAAAGTATTTATGAATATTTGACATTGTATAACAAGTAAAATAACTGGTTCCATGAAAATTCTATTACTTAAACATTCTATTCACTAACCCATGAAAATATTTATGAATATTAGACATTCTATAACAAGTAAAATAACCGATTCCATGAAAATTCTATTACTTAAACATTGTATTCACTAACCTTTGTATGGAATATTTGCTTCAATAATGTGCTTCAAAATTAAAAAAAAAAAAAAAAATCACAGGTTTTTAACTAATCAGCCTTATAAAAACTAAACCCCGTCCGTTGCTCTTTGCTACAACAACAAAATATCTCAACTAAAGTTGTTGAGAATTAAAGAATGCATTTAATATAGAGAGCACATATTTGAAGAAGGTAATTAATTATCTTCAGTTAACATATTTTACTTGTTAACTATGTACACAACGTGGGTGAAGTACTATTTTCCCATATAATATGTCTATTTAAGTTCAAATAAAGTGGTTTTATCAATAAATAATTTATGCAAGCATTATATTAATGTTAAGTGATAAAAACAAAATTGCTAAAAATATTACCACTATGTAATATGTAATTTATCATATTTATATTTAATTTAGCATGTTTAAGTAATTTGTCATGTTTACATATAAAGATGACATATAAAGATGACAAATTATATATAAACATTACCAATTACATATAAATATGACAAATGACATATAACAAATTACATAAAAACATGACAAATTACATACAAACATGATAAATTACATATAAATATGAGAAATTACATATAAAGATGACAAATTACATATAAACATGATAAATTACGTATAAACATATAAACATGACGAATTACATATAACCATGACAAATTACATATAAACATTTCAAGCATGAGAAATTACATATAAACATGAAACATTACATATAAACATGACAAATTATATATAAATTTGACGAATTACATATAAACATGACAAATGAAAAATTACAAATAAACATGACAAATTACATATAAACTTGACGAATTACATATAAACATGACAAATTACATATAAACATGAAAAACATGAGAAATTACATATAAACATGACAAATTACATATAAACATGACAAATTACATATAAACATATAATTATGACAAATTACATATAAAGATGACAAAGTACATATAAATATAACAAATTACATATAAACATGAAAAACATGAGAAATTACATATAAACATGACAAATTACATATAAACATGACAAATTACATATAAACATGACAAATTACATATAAAGATGACAAACTACATATAAACATGACCAAATTACAAATTACATATAAACATGAGAAATTACATATAAACATGAAAAATTACATATAAACATATAAACTTGACGAATTGCATATAAACATGACAAATTACATATAAACTTGACTAATTACATATAAATATAATCAAATGACAAATTACATATAAACATGAGAAATTACATATAAACATAACAAATTACAGATAAAGATGACAAATTACATATAAACATGACAAATTACATATAAACATGACAAATTTGTCATGTTTATATGTAATGTCTCATGTTTATATGTAATTTGTCATGTTTATATGTAATTTGTCATATTTATATGTAATTTTTCATATTTATATATAATTTGTCATATTTATATATAATTTGTTATTTGGTCATGTTTATATGTAATTCGTCAAGTTTATATGTAATTTGTGTAATTTGTCATATTTATATGTAATTTGTCATGTTTATATGTAATTTGTCATGTTTATATGTAATTTCTCATATTTATCATGTTTATATGTAATTTCAATCATGTTTATATGTAAAACAGGTGACCTGGTAACCTGCTATTCAGGTTTTTTAATTTTGGAGCCTACCAAAAGCTTATTTTAAGGAGCTCATGGTAGAACCCGAAGGAAAAATTCTAAAAAAAGTTCTTTTCCATGAGCTTCCCATCAGCTCAAATGAATTGTAAGCGTTAGATTAGAATAAACTCATATGAACTGTTGAAAAAGAAAAAAAAAACTAACCGGGTGAAAAAAAATGAAAAGAAAAGGGCATGAAACCCTAACCCCGATTAAAACCCAAATTTGTCTGACAAATCAATCTCCCTCTCAAAAACCGAAAAAAACCACTGACGCAAACGCAACGCCTCGTCCCTCGCAGTCTTGTACAATCCGAGCCTCCCAACGGCTCTACGCACTGCAATAGCAAGCCGTGATCGAGCGACGACAGAAACAGGCAAAGAAAGAGCAGCAACACAACTAGCAGCAGCAGAAGCAACCCAAGGACGAGAATGATGGTTCTTCGTCGCCGCAGCAGCAATGCTGCCGTAGTACCAAGATCATTTCTTCGTTAGTGGGGCTGCTGGAGCCGCCGTAGTTGCCTCGGTGGAGCATTCGATCTATGTGGCAGTTAGCTTCAGTACTTAATTTCTTGCATGTAAGTTCAATTCCTTGTATTGTTTTGTTCTATTTATTCATTATGAAGTTTTGGTTTTTGTTGGGAATTTATGGGTTTTGAGTGTAATAGGTTTTCAGGCCGCTTTTGAATACAGCTGTGGAGTTCTCGACGGAATTTGAGACAGCGTTGATTATGCCTAATGATACTTTGGGTGATATTCATATTCCTTTGTTAAAGGTTGGTTCTTTTTCTCCTCAACTGTTAAAAAGTTTGATTTTTATTGCTGGATACGTTAAAACATACCCTTTTTTGTATGTGTTTTTTTCATGGTTGTTGGCATTACTTTAGTCCTTATTGAGGCAATGTGTTCTTTGTAGAGTCTGACTTTTCTTTTAGCGATGTGTTTATTAGTTTGAATGCCATATAGGAGTATAGATTTTTGCTAAGTTCTTTGAACATGGTAGAGCAATAGTTGGATGGATGGTTGTAGAATTTATCTCCTAAATTATACTTTCTTCAGTTAAAATTTCTTTATGAAGCTATCGGTATGCAAGTCTTTTCATGGGATACAGTTATAGGAGCTATTTTACTTTATATTCAAGGAGCTGTTTTACTTTTTCTATTCAAGTGCTAGGATTGGGCACTTTGAGAGCTGTAGCTATTGATGAATCCCAGGAAATCGTTGTATAACACAAAAATCGACTTTCTTCTTCTTGAGGGTGTTCTTCCTCTTCTTAGGTCTCTGATTTCTTATATAGGCTGAATGAAGTTAAAAAGAACATGGAAAGCAGTTATATGAATAAGTTGTCTCTTTTGGGATATTTATAATTCAGGTGACTATATATGTTCTCACATGAGAAAAACTTGATTTTTCATCAAAAAGGTTGAATTTTGAATGTGTTATCGATTGAAACCTCGGAAACGAGATATTGTATCTTTACTGGAGCATTAAGATAAAGAAGTGAAGTCTTTATTTTCTTGAGTTACGATTGAGAAAACAATCCAATGCATTAAGCTTTGTCCTCTCTTGGTTGAATTTTTGGGTAAAGTTTTCAATAATCTAGAAACAGACAAGCAAAATGAGAGTCTTGAGTTTTTTTTCTATCATATGCTTTGAAAACTTCTTGTTCTCTATAGTTAGACCTAAAATAGTTCACATTCAGAGTTTTGTTGTACTATTAAACTCTGACATGGTGCTGAGCATTTGTATGCATGTAGCAATCGAGAGCCTTCGGGTATGGATTGTCGTAGTCTTTCTGTACAAATAATAGTTAAATTTGTTAACTCATCTTATTTACTTATGGCCATTTGGTGCCACTTCTAGTCCAAACCAGCTGCTGTTCTGAGGCTTTCTGGCAGATCCCTGAGTATGTTATTTGTGATGGTGAGAGTATTGATGTGTATGGGTGGCTGTTGAAAAGTGTGTGTTTGTTTGCTGATTTCTCTAGTTCGAAACCGGTTTCATATTTTTGAAGACCATGCTCAGCTGATTATATCTTTATCTCATGAGTCTGCCACTATACAAGATTCTGCTAGTTTCTTTAGCCATCCTGGTAACAAGAAATGCTCATATTGTTATTCTTTTGTTAAATTTCATGATCTCCTTTATAAGGTGTGATAATAATGCGAATCCGTTTATATGTTTTATCGATTCAAATTCCAATAACTAGTAGCGTCGGAAAAAGAATCTTGTTGGTTGTCTTAGGTTTTTGCTTAAAACAAAAAACAATCAAATCTTTGAGTTTTTGGCTACTGATTTTGAGAATTTTGGTTTCTTGTTGGTTGTCTTAGGTTTTTGCTTTAGTTGTGGTCTTTATGATTTTGTGGCATTTTTGAGTTTCTCCTTACTTTAAGTGTACCGGGTGTATTTTTGTGTAGATTTTACTGGATTTCACTTTCTATAAGGTATATTCTTTTTTCTGTCTAATTTTTTTTTTTCAGAAATGGGGCAGTGAATAGCATTGGCATCAGAATTGGCATTCACAAAAAACTGGATCAATCAGGACCCCAAAAGTTAAGTGGCTAGAAAGGGTTTTTGTAGCTCCCTCAACATTTAGTTTTGCCTAATTTTCTCCCTTGTTCTTGTATTATTGTTGTATATGACAGAATTTGTTTATTGATTACAATCAGGTATTTTAATTTCATCAATTGTCAATTTTAAATGAGAAAAAGTATTACCAGATCCTCGTAGTTGTCTTTTTGCATCACAATATATATATATGCCCATAGATCTTGCTAGAATAGTTGGATTAGTTTCAGCAGCTCACAGGCTTGGGGCTGGCAAATTTGGTTAGATTGTCTTCATTTCTTTGTATCTTTGCTTTGTCACAACATGCATGTGCTTATATTACCTATCGATACTATCTAGGCTCTGCTATTGCAGTTGAGCCCTTCGAACTTTTCTCCATATTGCTTCTCCTAGCATTGGAAAATTCTAGCTTATCTGTTCGGTCAAGAGCCAACGGTTCGGTCAAGAGCTTCAATGACATCAGTTCTTATGCGAATCTGTTAGTTTCTTGCATTGTTTCTTGAACTGCAGTGTTTTCTAGCTTACATGTTTCTGATTACCTGTTGAAGAAGGACTTGAATGCCTCTTCAGGTGTTTGATCAAAGCTAGAGTCACTGTTCTCAACATCCTCAACTGTTAATTTGATATTCCAATTGTACATAAATGAAATTTTTACATGTATATAGTTACTAATACAAAAGTTACATTATCTTTTTCCCAAAAATTTCCTCTCTTTTCTTACTTTTGGGATAAATTTGGTGCTTATTTTTGCATTCACAGGTTATTATTGCAATCAAAAGCCAAAATTTTGCTTCTGAATTTTGAATAACTTTTACCCGGTTTTAACCATTTTAAGTCTATTTGATAAACATCTACTTCTGCAAATTAAGACAACTTTCCTTGTTAACTAACAAGTTGAATGATTTGGAGACTCAAAAAACTTCTTGCATTTTACAATTGGCATCTGAGTATCTGACCTGTCACGATTCCTCGTCTCCTTGGAGATAATTGAAACGCAAACACAATATAAGTATAAAGATTACCAGTTTAATTTCGTAACCATATTTAAATCGCCTATTTAATTTTGTTTGTTGGCCAACTGTAGCTTTTGTTGGTCACTTAGCTTATGTTTTGTAGTTAAAATTTTGGTCATTGCATTCTCTGGATAAATCTAACACCTTGTATAATATATAAATACATGACAAATTACATATATCAAATTATTATATTATTTTTAATATTAATGCAAAATTAATTATGAAGATAAAAAAGTTAATGTAAATTTTAACTTTTTATTTATATAATATAAATTAATTCATTTTTAAAGATTAGTGAAAAATTAAATTTTATAAGATAAAGCAATTCTACATAATTTTTTTTTTCATTTTTCATTTATTATCAAATTAATACATTTAACAAAAATGCTTTAATGAAATTAAAGTTTTTACTTATAAATTAGATAAATCTTATTAATAATAAAAATTATTTATAATGGCAATTTAGAAATATTTGCACGTACATATTTTTTTTTAAATAAGTAGTAGTACATACGAAATATTTAAAATTAATAAAATGCATAATAACAAGTAAAATTTGTCTCATGTATAAAATATACGAGAGTAATATAAAGTTTATTACTTTTAATGTTAATATAAAATTAACATTTTAAAAATAAATAATTAAATTAACAAAGTGCATATTAACATGTATTTTTTTTTTCATGTATATTAATATATCATATGTTAATTAACATAAATTAATTACTTTTAGTATTAATTTAAAATTAAAACTAAAAAAAAATGTAATGTAAATTTTAACTCATTTTTATTAATCAAATATATTTACAATAATTTTGTCCGATCGGTGAAATAAAGATAAGAAGGGTAATTCCCATTTTTTTGCTTTTTTTGAATTTTTGAATTTTTTGATTTTTCTCATTTCTTGTAAACTCTAAAATAAAATAAAAGAGATTTGTCCTTAAATTGAGTTCCTTGACTAATCAAGGCTCGACCCGTCTTAAGGAAACGAGTTCGATTTGCAAGAGAAGGAAATACCTCGATGGAAGTCCCGGGGCCTGACCTCATCTTGGTAAAGCTTGGTCAAGATAAAAGATTTGTCCTTAAATTGAGTTCCCTGACTAATCAAGGCTCGACCCATCTTAAGGAAACGAGTTCGATTTGCAAAACTTGGATGTCCTGTCCGAAAAGTCTGGTTGTCTTGTCCAATAGAATTGGATTTCTTGTTCGAAAAGTCTGGTTGTCTTGTCCAGGTAAGTTGGATGTCTTGTCCGAAAAGTCTGGTTGTCTTGTCTAGGAAAATTGGATGTCATGTCCGAAAAGTCTGGTTGTCTTGTCCAGGAAAATTGGATGTCTTGTTCAAAAAGTCTGGTTGTCTTGTCTAGAAAAATTGGATGTCTTATCCGAAAAGTCTGGTTGTCTTGTCCAGGAAAATTGGTTGTCTTGTCCAAGAAAAATTTGGATTATTCGCTCCCTTTTGTGTCAGCTGTGTTGACCTTAAGAAAAGAAAACTTTCCATGGTTTATGCAATGTTAGTCAAATACGGTGATGCTGATGGCAGGTTTTGCAAATGTTTGTAGGATGCATGTTCTCTAGGGATGAATGCAATTACATGATTATGTTTTGAGTTTTAATTCATGATTCCATTGAGGTTCACGAATTTTTTCAACTCCATGGTTTGCTCTACTTGATGAGCTCTTCTCTATGGTTTCACTGTGATCTATGAGTTTTGACTTTGTGACGGTGTCTTCAATCTATCTTTGACTTGCTCTTCTGGATGAGCTTTTCTCTGTATCTTGGACTGACATGTTTAGCATATCCAATGTTTGCCCCACTTGATAAGTTTCTCAGCATAATGGGTTGTCTCGATTTTCCTCAAACTTTAGTGGTTTCCAAACCTCTTCTAAGAATCTAGATCTACTCTATAGTAATGCAAAGAAATCTATTTATTTAAAGATTTTTATGTTTACTAATCTTCATTTAATTTGATAACATCCAAAATGCATCACAACATGTATGAAAGATGGTATGAAACAGCCAAATGCCCCGGAAGGGCCAATCATGAGTTCATTGCAAAAAGGTTTATATAACAAAGATGAATATCGAGGTTTAAAAGGAAAGGGAAAATAAGAAGGTGTAGATGCACCAGACGCGAAATATCCTAGACCTTTCCTGTTTTAATTCCTCTGAAATATCTTTTAAGCTTGCCATTTGCTTAGGTGACTTCTCTGCTTACGCTGTTGCTTTAGACTGAGCTTTACCTATTTTCTCTGATTTTTTGATATTTTCTCCCCCTTTACACGGAGCATTGATTCAATCTTTGATCAGTATTTGGGTCGCCCTTTGCGGGTTTTCAACCCAAATATCCTCCATTCGATTTTAAATCACCCTTTTCGGGTTTTCGGCTTTTCGGCTTAAACCTCTCCTTTTACATTCTTTATTTTTTCATGCATCTGAGAATTCTAAATGCCTCCAAGGTAAAAATGACAATTCAAAAGATGGGATGAAATTTTGAGAAAAACCCTTCAAGTTAAATACCTATACTTGATCAAAATGGACTTTAAAAGCACGTAATATAGGCCATGGTTCGAGTTTAGAAAGAAAGGATAAATAGGCTCAAAATGTGTTTAAAAGTGATTAGATCAAGGATCATTTCATGAGGATGATTCATTTTTGAATCATTTGTCCTTTTTGGACTTTTCTCTCCTTTTTGAATTTGTTTCTTTTCATTCTTGACTTTCATTTGCCATTATTTGATATCACACCTTTTTTGTGTGTTTTTCTTCTTTTTCTTCTTCGATGGCTCTTTTTTCCATGATAAATTTTGTTTCTGATGGCTCTTTTCGCCATAATTTTTTTTTTTGTTTTTTTTAGGATTTTCCTCACATTTGCCCTCCAGTGTAGCGGGTGATCCCTGATCAAGGTTCAAAGAAAGAAAGAATTCCTAAAGCTCAAAGGGGTGACTAGAGATAATTTCTTTTTAGTGAAAGATATATGAAAAATGGCCATTTATCATATCAAGCATGAATATTCTTATTGAAAAGCAATCCCTAGGGGGAAATAGATATATAGAATTTCTATTTTTACATTCGGAATCACTCGTATCCTCTCATGCACAGCATCACACTTTTTCCTTTCTTTTTTTTTCTTCTTTTTCTTTAGGCATAGTACTTCTTCAATTCGTCGGAGTTCACGGGATTTCTCAAGTCATCACCGTCCATCCGAGTTAAAATCAATGCTCCTCCAGAAAAAACTCTTTTCACCACATAGAGTCCTTCCCAATTCGGAGCCCATTTTTCACAGGGATCTTTCACAATGGAAAGAACCTTCCTCAGTACCAACTATCCTTCTCAAAACTGTCTGGGGTGAACTTTCTTGTTGTGGGCTCAGATCATCCTTTTCTGATACATCTGCCCATAGAAAATTGCTTTTAGCCTTTTCTCCTCGATGTGATTCAACTGTTCATAGTGAGCTCTAACCTATTAAGCCTCTTCTAGGCCCACTTCCATCAAAACACGAAGTGAAGGGATTTCAACCTCAATAGGCAGCACTGCTTACATCTCGTATACTAGAGAAAATGGTGTGGCCCCCGTAGATGTGCGAACCGAAGTACGGTATGCGTGGAGAGCAAAAGGCAAAATCTCATGCCAATCTTTGTACACATCAGTCATCTTTTCAATAATCTTCTTGATGTTCTTATTAGCTGCTTCTACTGGCCCATTCATTTTCGGACGATAAGGTGCTGAATTATGATGGTTAATCTTGAACTGGGTACATATTTCCCTCATCATCTTATTATTCAGATTGAGAGCATTGTCTGTGATTATTCTCTCTGGAGTCCATATCAACATATAATCTCTTTTTTGACGAATCTGTACACCACTGACTTTGTCACATTGGCATAAGAGGTTGCTTGTACCCACTTTTTGAAGTAGTCTATGGCCACCAAAATGAAACGGTGTCCATTCGAAGCCTTCGGGGTAATAGGCCCGATCATATCCATTCCCCATATTGAAAATGGCCATGGAGTCATCATGACATGCATCGATGATGGCGGCACATGAATCTTATCTGCATATATCTGGCACTTATGGCACTTCTGGGAATAATTAATGCAATCCCCTTCCTTGTCAACCAATAGTCTCCTACCCTCATAATTTGCTTAGCCAACATGTGGCCATTGCCGTGGGTGCCGCATATCCCTTCGTGGACCTCTTCGAGGATTCTCTGAGCTTCAGCAGAAACAACACACCTCAACAAAACTTGGTCTTTCCCTTTCTTGTAAAGGATTTCACCATCCAACACAAAACCCATTGCCATTCTTTTCAGGGTTCTCTTATCATTTTTCGTTGCTTGCTCAAGGTGCTTTTGACTATTGATGTATTTGAAGATGTTGTAATACCAAGGATGACCATCTGTCTCTTCTTCAATACTCAAAAAGTGGGTATGAGACTCATATATGCTCATTTTAATGGTCACAACTTCGGTCCCTTCATTGACTTTAAACATTGATGATAACGTGGCTAGAGCATTTTTCGGTTTTCTTCCCGGGACAAGTAATTGAGAACCACCTCTTCGAATTCCTTAATCAAGCTCAGTAATTGAGACTCATATATCAGCCATTCGATTTTCTTCTCGGGGCACAACAACACCTTTCTACCAATGAATAATTTAACTCGTACTCAGTGAACTTTATGCTGAGGTAGTAGATGGCTCGTTCTTTCTTTCCAGTTTCATCATGTTTCCCCAACACACACCCTATGGACCTTTCAAATACTGACAAGTACAATATCAATGGTTTTTCTAGGACTAGTGGCATTAGTATCGGTGGGTTTGACAGATAATGCTTGACCTTATCGAAGGTTATCTGGCATCCTTCATCCCATTCCCCTGGATTACGCTTTTGGAGTAACTTGAACATCGGGTCGCACTTATCGGTCAGTTGAGAGATGAATCGAGCGATATAATTTAGCCTACCCAAAAAGCTTCTTACCACTTTCTGAGTACGAGGTGGAGGCAAGTTTTGAATGTCTTTCACTTTATCCGAATCAATCTCGATCCCTTTCCTGCTAACAATAAAGCCCAGTAGCTTCCCTGAGGTGACTCCGGAAGTACATTTTGTCGGGTTGAGTTTAAGTTGAAATTTTCTCAACCTTTCAAAGAGATTTTTAAGATTCGCAATGTGTTCGTCCTCTCCTTGAGACTTTACGATCATATCGTCGACATAAACTTCAATCCTTTTATGCATCATGTCATGGAACAAAGTTACCATGGCTCTTTGATATGTTGCCCCAGCGTTTTTCAACCCAAATGGCATCACCTTATAGCAAAAGGTTCCCCACATCGTCATGAATGTGGTTTTCTCCATATCTTTCGGTGCCATCTTAATCTGATTATACCCTGAGAACCTGTCCATGAATGAAAACACAGAATTTTTGACGGTATTATCGACTAGAGTATCAATATGAGGCAAAGGAAAATTATCCTTTGGGCTTGCCCTGTTCAGATCCCGATAATCGACACGCATCCGTACTTTGCTGTTTTTCTTCAGAATTGGGACAATGTTTGTTACCCACTCCGGGTATTTTGCCACTTCTTAAAATCCGACATCGAATTGTTTTTTCACTTCTTCTTTCAGTTTTAATAGCCTTTTGGGCCTCATTCTTTTCAGTTTCTACTGAATTGGCTTGCAATCTAGTTTCAGAGGGAGTTTGTGAACCACAATGTCAGGGTCCAACCCAGGCATGTCTTGGTACGACCACGCAAACACATCCACCTATTCCCGAAGCAGACTTATCAAATCTTGCTTTATTAACGGTGAAATGGCAGTCCCAGTCTTGACTTCTCTTATTTCTTTTTCATTCCCCAAATTCACTACTTCCAACGGCTCTTTGTGAGGCAATATCTGCTTCTCCTCTTGTTCTATTATTCTCAACAAATTCGGAGGCAAATCACAGTCCTCGACATCTTCATTAGCATCGAAATCACCCGTTACAGATGGGTTTTTCAAAATCAATTTCCAAGGACGGTCCTCATATTCCATATCCAGGCACCTGTAAATAGGTGAGGAAAAAACAATATAGGAATGCATATTGGTAATAATAAAAGAATAAAAGAATGTGGACACATCAATATGAAAGAAATGCATCATGGTTGTTATTTATTAAATGATGATTTTTAAACATAAGCCCGTACAGAGGACTCTTAATGTCTTCGGGCAAGGGCAATTAAGGTTGATTCGAGCATTACACTAGAGTAGTCTTAAAAACTATGGGAAGTTCAGTCACGCCTCAATTGGTTAGCTCATAACCCAATGGGCAAGGGTGCACCATCCAACTAGTGCCCTCATCTCTTTGTTCCTCTATTTCTGCCATACTAACCATCATTTCATATGGTTGTTTGTCTTCAACCCCATAAAGTTTCTCAAAAGCCTGTTCTAGCAGGACCATCACATCCTCGGAATTCTTACTCCCAAACTCGAACCCGATCGAGCGAAAGATGTGAAGGATTGGCAGGAAAGTCGTGGGCTTTCACCCCATATCCACACCCGCAAGACGGATCGTCCTTCTTTTACGGTTCTTCTCAATCTATTTCCTCTTCTCGTGAGCTTTAGGGCAATATCTGAAACTGAATCAATCTTTTTTCCCGGCCACTTCTATTGCTCTGGCCATCCCCTGCAGATATTTTCCTAGTCCCTTTCCTACCCTGCAGCCATTCACAACTGTTGTTCTCACCCTCAATCTGGTATTCCTGGAGAGCCTTAGCTTTGGAATATTATGTCCCTTAGTGATGAATACGGCATTGACAAATTCCAGTGACCGGAATGAGCATTCTACCGCATCTTCATTTACCTCTATGTAGAGGGTATCAGTAGATGCAGAGGTGATGATTTCCTCTTCTCCTGATGATACACTGATCAAGCACCCTTCTATTACAAATTTCAGCTTTTGGTGAAGAGACGACGGCACAGCCCCGGCAGAGTGAATCCACGATCGTCCTAGCAAGCAATTGTAAGATGGGGTGATGTCTATCACTTGAAAATCAACCTTATAGGTACAGAGACCTATCTGAAGTGGGATCTCAATATTTCCTATCACCTCCCGACGAGTGCCATCAAAATCTCTAACAATGGTATGACTCAGCAGCATGTAGGACATATCCATTGGCAGTTTTGAAAAGGCAGCAAAAGGCATCACATTCAAAGACGATCCATTGTCAAGGAGTACTCGGGGTAGAATGTGCCCCTTGCAGGTGGTGATGATATGAAGGGCCTTGGTGGATCTTATTCCTTTTGGCAGTATCTCATCATAGCTGAAGGAGATGTGATCATTCGCTGTGATGTTTCCCACCAACCGATCTAATTTCTCCACGGATATGTTGTTGGCTACATAAGCTTGATGTGGCTCTGAGTTCAATAGCAATGAAAGTACTGAAATTCTCGTCGGTTAGCGATGCAACTATTCTACCACACTATTCTTGTTGTGCTTGATGAATTTTAAGAACTCACAGGATTTCTTCTCATTTACTGGCTCTTTTACAGGAGCTGAATCTTTTTCAACTCCTACAAATTGTTCTACCTCCATAGGATCTAGTCCCACTGCCTTTTTTCCTTTGTCAGCTCTCCATGTCTTTCCAAGTTCAACTCCCGCTAGGGCATAACATCTAACGCTTCGAGTTAGGTGTCCCACTCCAGTTACATCGATGGTCGCTGCCTGATGGCTTGAAAATTCTGGCGTTGCCACACTACAGTCATACTTCCATGGAATCATCTCATCTTCTTTGTAAGGAAAATGTGACAGCAATTCTATGATCATCTTTGGAGCAGGTCCCTCGACTGTCGGAACAGTCTTTACCTCAGGCTCGTCATAGTATATAATCAGGGGTCTTTCCACCCCATAACCGGTCTCATTCATACCGACTTCAGGTTCCTCTATCTTTTCAAAAAACTGGGCCTCGCCCATATCCATCATCTTTTGAACTTTTGTTAAAAAAATTCCACAGCACTGAATGGTGTGCTCTTTGCACTCATGATATTGGCAGAAGTTCTCTACCTGGCTGACTATCTCCCTTACATCTGATTTTGGCTTAACCATCCCTCCCTTGACCATCTCAAACTAGACTCTGATCATAGGCATTTTTACTTTTCTGACATCCCTTTTTACCCTTTTGAACTCCCCTGACATGATTGCTTTGACCTTGGCCTCCGTATGATTAGGCAATAGGTTTTCCGCAACATTAGGCCCACTTTTCGATCCAAATTTTAGGATTCATGTATCAATAAGGCTTTGAACCTTGCGCTTGAAAGTAGTGCAGTTTTCGGTTGAGTGTCTCTGGATCCCCGCATGATACGCAAAATGAGTATTGGAATCGTACCACTTAGGATAGGGAGGTTTAAGAGGTTGAAGATAGACAGGTGCCACGAGTTGGCCCTGTAGAAGCTTCGGGTACAACTCACTGTAAGTAGTGGGGATAGGGTTATACTAAGGGTTTTGGGTATTCCTCACAGGCCTTTAATCATTTCGGGAAATGTTTGATGTGTTTGGGGTAGTACTTGAGGGAATGGCTATCTAAGGAGATAAGCCAGTCGAAAATGATTGTTGTGGTATGGCTGTGTAGGGAAAAAGATTCTGAGCAAAGCTGTTTATAGCCGGATAGTAAGGGTTGTAGGTTGGGTAAGGTGTATAAGGTGTTGGAGATGAAAATGGTCGGTTATTAAAGCTGACTGCGTGAGCCTTCCCTTCCTTTTTCTGGTAGGAGTTGTTTTCTTTTGGGCGACTTATTCCCCACTTCCCATCTTTTCACTTTTGATCGCAGTTTCAACCATTTCTCCAGATATGACCATATCTGCGAAATTTTTGGTGGCATTACCCATAACTTCTCGTAGTATGGCGCCTTTAGGGTGTTGATGAAGAGAACTGTAGTTTCCTTATCAGTCAAGGGTGGCTGCACCTGGGTAGCCATGTCTCTCAATTTCTGAGCATACTATTTAAAACTCTCAATATCTTTCTTCTCTATGTTTTGCAGGGACAACTCGTTGGGCACCATGTCGAAGACATGCTTATAGTGTTTTAGGAAGGCCCTGGCCAAATTCGTCCATGATCGGATCTTGCTGCGGGTGAGTTGATTGTACCATCGAGTGGTAGACCTGGTGAGGCTATCTTGGAAACAGTAGATGAGCAATTTCTCATTACTATCATGTCCGGTCATCTTCGTGCAATACATTGTCAAATGTGCTGAAGGATTGATGGTCCCATTATACTTCTCAAAGTTAGGCGTCTTGAACTTGGGCGGGATCACTAAACCGGAGACCAAACTCATTTCTTTGGCATCGAGGCTTCCAAACAATTCTGCCCCTTCCACGGCCCTCAGCATTTCTTCCAATAGCAGATACTTCTTTTGTGATTTAGCTATTTCTACCCTTTTTGTTCCGCCACTTTCCTCTTTTCTTTTTCGGCTAGCTCATCCAGATTTGGGATATCAATAAGATTTATCAGGAGGGTCCCAAGGTTTACCCCAATTGGCATCTGTTTCTGTGCCCCTGTGTTGGGCGAAATATACACAAAAGGCATTTCAGCTGCCGGAGGTGGAGTATCCATGTTCTACGCAGGTTGGCAGTTTATCGGTATGGCTTCTTGTTGCCCTTCTT
The DNA here is from genome assembly GCA_030761205.1 of Fremontodendron californicum. Lineage (NCBI taxonomy): Eukaryota > Viridiplantae > Streptophyta > Magnoliopsida > Malvales > Malvaceae > Fremontodendron > Fremontodendron californicum. Next base: position 6,466,040 of record JAULJL010000028.1, read on the forward strand.
TTCCCCCTTATTTTCCTGATTCTAAACTCGAGCCTAAATTCTCCATGTGTCTCTTTCCTTTGACTGTGGCGGACACCAATTCCATCAGCTTAATCATCTGATCCATTGATTCAGCCTGAGACTTGGATAATTGTTCTCTCAGCTCATCCTGAGCCTTTTCTAGTCTTTCCGTTTGGGCCATTTGTTCACTTTCCATGATCCTAACCTGTGATCGAGTATTATACTAATGCGGAGTGCTTCTCTCGGGGAGCTTCGGTGGGCGCCCAATTTTTGAACCTTGATGTAAATACCACATATTAGATTTTCATGGCATATCTTTTTATTAATTAAATGCGTGCAAATGATGAATAAATCAATGAATGACTGATCAAACCAATAGATGAATGAATGTATGCTTCTTTAAATGTATGAAATAAGAATATGCAAATAATAGTATTTGCCTTAAGATCAAATTCCAACACAAAGGTTTATTATTAATTCATGGGAACTTGTTACATATCCTCTCTCATTCTCGGGTTACATAAAAAGATTGTATCTGCTCATATTGGTATTGAGCCTCCTCCAGGAAATTCAACATGCGCTGTCCATGCTCCCCTGCCGAGTTGATATCATACCTCAGAGTCTTTACCATCTCCGACATCTCTCTAGCTTTGACCACAGCCTTGCGAATTTTCCTAGTCAGGTGGTCTATATACTACTGTCTTCCCAAAGTCTCAGTCTTCCACCTAGAGCTAGTATCTAAAGCTAAGTCATTTGCCTGGCTCTATTCGGCCTTCCTCTCTCTGTATTCTCAGATAATGACATCGATGGCAGTCTTTCGATCTTGCAACTGATACTCTAAGGTCTGAATGGTCGCCTGGAGTGTCTCATTCTCCTAGCGTAGCATGGATGTCCTTTCCCTCTCATTTCCCAACTTTGCTTTCAACAGATCATTCTCTTGTAGACATCTTTCTAACTTGGTCGAAATCAGTGACCGGGCATTTCCCCACTTTTGCAGCTCATGAGAAAATCGGGACTCCTTTTCCTTGCTTTCCTTAGCCTTACCCTTCCAGAAGTCCAATTCTTTCTGAAGCTTTTCTATCTCTTTCTCATGGGCGTCCAAAGACCTACTAGTTCCAGTGAACTGTCCCTTGGTTCTTAGCCTCTTGTTCTCTTGATGCAAGTCCCGTATATCGGATTGCACCGTGTCTCGCTCTTTAACCAACCTTCATGCGTTGGCCTCTTAGATCTCAAGGTCGGTCTTCAAATCTTTGACTTCCTCCTGAAGCTTATCATACTCACGCTTCAGTTTCCCTTTGTCCTTTTCTAATTCTTGTCTGACAAGCTCAATCTCTGAGAGTACTATCGGCTCTGGCTGAAGGATTATCGGATAGACAGAGGCCTCTTCAGCAGGGAGCACTATGTCGTAGGTCTTCTTGGCCCTTCAAACCAAGTATCCAGGAGTAGCGTTATCGATATATCTCCCCAATTCTGATCGATGCAATTTCCTCCACGCCTTGATAAGCTCACGTATTTCCTTCATGTACCCGGGATCATCATATGCGAAATCCACCAAAGAGAGACCATGAGTTATCGGGATGAACTGCTCAGACCCATATTGTTTTCGTACTAGAGAGGTGCATAGCTGATAGCTCCCCAAATTCCCATTAACGGAAACCATGGTTTGTCTCCACAATTATACATGATAGATCCCATCAGCATCCATGGAGCTCTCCAAGTGACGTCTTCTCGAGCTAAGCGATGAAGAGTCATTATCTATTGTTTCTTATCTCCCTTTCTCGGCCATTCTTTCTTGCAGAATTCCTTAAGAGGAATTAAAGTGCTTATGTAGGGACGAAGCTTTTCCTTATCATCCCCCCATAAATGACTTTGGCTCCAAACATATAAAAGCTGTGCACATCCCTCGAAACGTCCCTCACCTTTTCTCTTACAGAAATTGAGTGACCTAAATGTCTCGGCAAGAATAGCAGGAGCATGATCCATTTCTTTGCCTAGGCACTCAAAGAAATCCACTATGGCCATCTCAATGTGCCCTAAGATCTTTGGAAATATCACCAAACCATAGATCGCTAAGGCAAAAACATCTACCACACGATCGTTCCCTGGATTGTTTATGATATAATCTCGTAAGAATACCTATCGGATACAAGCACTCGAACCCTTCTTCTTAATATTCGGGGAGTCGATCGGGATCTCCGTACCCAATATGTCGGATAGCTTCTTTCAAAAGCTATCTGCCTTTTGCTGCTTGCAATATATCTTATCAGGGGTGGATGACTCAATACGGAGCAAAACAGAGTTCTTCTCAATGGTGGGTGTTATATCTTCCCGGTTGAATGTGAAGCATCGGTAGGAAGTATCCCAAAACTGTACCACTGCCCTGGTCAACTGCTCATCTATCTGGATCGGGAGAAGTAATGTTATGTCGCCATACTTCTTAATGAACTAGTTTTTCCTTGTAGTTCCCTATCAACCCCAAATCTCTTCTAATTCTGTCAAATCATTCTGACTCAGATCTAAATGAACCGACTCGGGAAGAACAGACATGAAGCTTCTAGCCAAGCAGTCTCCACTATCAATCTAATATTTCTCTGACTCTGTTCGGACCTCTCAGTATGTCTTGGAAATAATTGACACTAACGCAAGATCTCGATGCTCCATAACCCTAACGAAAACCCCTTTGATTGGAATCCGGCTTAAGGCAAACACTCCTAAGTGACTATGGTGCATGCAAATAAAAACAAAACAAAACAAAGGGAAACGAGTTAGTACAAGGGTATAATAATCAAATCAAAGCGATATTGAAATAAATAGCTGAAGGTGAGAAATATCCCTCTGAGTATCCCTAGCTTCGGTACCTCTAACAAAAATCCAGCATGGCTTCGCCTAGGTTCACTATATGCGATTGCATTAGGTTCTAAAAAGGCTCCAAATTGCTCCTTACTGTCGTCGGTGAAGGCTAGTAAGGCACCCCGATAAAAGCGGGTTCATTTTGTTAGAGTGTATTTCCCAAGCCTATACGGAGGTTATCACCCCACGAAGGCATAGGTAGTCTACCACTCCGAAAGTGTTTCACTAGCCCATGCGGAGGTTAACACCTCACTAGAGCGTAGTTACTTTACTTCCACCTAAAGGACGAAACTCGGATAGAGGGCTCATGTTATGCAAATGCAAATATAGTGTGTGAGGAGGAACAAACCCCAAACCTTTCACCACCTATTCTATACTCTTATTCTAAAACTCGAGCAATTTAATAAAGATAAAATTAAACAATGTAAAGCATTAATTAAACAAAGAATAATAATGACATAAAAAAATAAATAATCAGATAACAGTAAAAATATGCATGCACATGAGAATGAACATATTTAAAACAAATCTCTTTTATTTAGAAGAAGGGAATTAAAAGTAAACACCAACTAAAACCGACAAAACCGAGACTTTCGATAACACACGACTAATTCTAGGCCTGACCCTCTAATGTTCTCCAGCGGAGTCGCCAAGCTGTCGATACGTGATTCTTCGGGTAAAGGAGAAGCTGCTTGAGTGAGGGGAAAAACAAGTAGAGGAAAAGACGACTTAATTCCTCTTGAAATAAAGGTCGAGGGTATGAAAACGACCTAAAAAAATGGAGTCGCCACCAATCTTTTTTGGCTAGGTGTGATCGGCTACCTATTAAAACCGGTTTTTATAAAAACATTTTAAAATTAATTAAAACATTTTTTTGAAACTAATTTTGTAGTCTGCGCTTTAAACCAGAGAAAAACAAATGCGGGTTCGGGAGTCGGTTACGTGCGAGGAAGGAATAGCACCCTCGCAACGCCCGTATAAAACGGTACCTTATTAGTTATGTCTTATCTCGAGTCTCGATGAAAATCGATTTTAAAATTGGTGTTTAAAAATAATTCCCTTAAAAAACCATATTTTATTTGAAAATGATCCAGAATTGACCAGCATAAAATTCCCATATTTTTCGACATACTCAGCAAAATATGGAATTTTTCCTTGATTTTGAAATTCTCCGAATCGTTTTGTTTGAAAAAGATATTCCGTTGTTAATGATACTTGATGACATCTTCCCCGGCAGACCCAGCTGAGAATTCATGAATTATTTTAACTCGAAAATAATCTTGATTTATAGAAATATTATTAATTTTCCATGTGTTTGAAAATTTATTGAAAATAACCATGAAAATGCAAACATGTTGCTAAGACGAAAATTAAATAGGCATGCGTATTTATCATGGCATGGCATTAGAATGAATGTCATGTGAATAAAATCGACATGGGAAATAAAATGGCGTGGCACGAAAAATGGTGTGGTGTAAGAATAAATGTCATGTGAATGAAATCGACATGGCAAGCAGAATGACATGGCATGAAAAATGACATGTGAATGAAATCGACATGGCATACATAATGACATGGCATGAAAATGTCATGTGAATGAAATTTACATGGCATACATAATGACATGGCATATGGATAACATAAAATGACATGGCATGTGAATGAAATCGACATGGCAAGCAAGATGACATGGCATAAGTGAACATGGCATAAGTGAACATGGAATGTGAATGAAATCAACATGACAAGCAAGATGACATGGCATATGAAATGGCATAAAAGGACAAGGCATGTGACATGGCATGTGAAATGGCAAATAAGATGACATAAAATGGCATGACATGTGAATGAAATCGACATGGCAAGCAAGATGACATGGCATATGAAATGGCATGTGACATGGCACGTGAAATGGCATATAAGATGACATAAAATGACATGACATGTGAATGAAATTGACATGGCAAGCAAGATGATATGGCATATGAAATGGCATAAAAGGACAAGGCATGTAACATGGCATGAAATTACATGACATGTGAATGAAATCGACATGGCAAGCAAGATGACATGGCAAATGAAATGGCATAAAATGACATGGCATGTGACATGGCATAATATGACATGGCATGTGAAATGGCAAATAAGAAGACATAAAATGACATGACATGTGAATGAAATCGACATGGCAAGCAAGATGACATGGCATGAAAGGACAAGGCATGTGACATGGTATGAAATGACAATACATGGCATGAAATGATGACATGGCATACGTGACATGGTATGAATGATGACATGGCATAGGTGACATGGCATGAAATGATGAATGGCATAGGTGACGTGGCATAAAATGATGACATGGCATATGAAATGGCATATGGATGACATAAGATTCCGTAAGATGAATTAATTTGAGAATGACTTGGAATTTATTAATATAGAATCTTTTCATGTTCCCTGGCAAAACATAGAAAGTTTTATTTATTTTGAAAATTTCTGAATCATTTTATTTTATAAAAGGGTATTCCTTCGTTAATAATTGATGATAACCTCTTCGGCAGACCCAGTAGAGAAAACCATGAATTATTGAAACTCGGGAATATTGCCTTATTTAATAAAATATTATGAATATCATAGCATAATAATGAAGGCATGGATGATATGGTATGAAAATGCACCTAAATTATAAATGACATAGCAAATGATAATGACATGGAAAATGACCCAAGATTGCATGACATAATTATGTGACCTAATATGCATGACATAACCAAATCTTATGCAAGGCATGACCTAGACCTAAAATACAAGGAGGGCCAAATCTTATATAACAAAAATGCAAACATGCTTAATCATGCAACATATGATACATAACAAAATGCAAGACATAACCAAGTAATACAAACATGCTTAATCATGCAAGATATGATACATGATAAAATGCAAGACATAACCAAGTCAAAACACAAGGAGGGCCGAATGGTGAAGGGAAAATATGACTACATGAAAATGATGTAAAAGTTAATATAACATAAAATAATGCAAAGAACATGATCAAAATAAGCATAGACATGCTAGGAAATAACAAGAAAAACTAGTAAACAAAACAAGGAAAGTTGAGCTCCGTGGTTGGTACAAATTGGGCATAGCCCTCCCCTAACCATAATCACTTGATATTGTCAAGATCATGAAGCCTTTCCAACTCACAAAAATCAGAAAATAAACCAAGCTAACAACAAAATGGAGGTGAGCTCCATGGTTGGTACAAATGGGCATAGCCCTCCCCTAACCATGGTCACTTGATATTTATCAAGATCATGTAGCCATTTCAACCTCTTTTGTTTCATTTGTTTTGAAAAATCAGACCATAAAACAAATAATAAACCTTCCACAATCATGTTTCCCACAACAAAAAATGCAAAGCCAAAGATCAAGGCAAGCACAAATGGGGCATTCGGCCTTATAAAAAAGGGTTGTGAAAATTTGTTTTTCTTCCATTTTTCATGAAAAGGAAAAGATAAAAGCTTAAATGAACATTTCAAAACTTTTAATGTTATGAGAAAAGTAGTAGAAATCACATAGAAAATAAAGAAAACTACATGAGAATGAAAAAGAAAATTATGCTAGAGCTAGGTAGAAATGGCTACCTTCCAAGCTTTTTCGTAAAACCTTTCTTCATTTCTTTCAAAAAACTATTTCTTGCCAAATTAGCTACTGCCTCCCCTCTCTAAAATGACCAGCTCTTAAGGAAATAAAACATTCCCCTCTCCCTTTCCAAGGCTTGGTCGGTTGGCCTCCCTTCCATTGGATGGATTGCCCTCATTTTTTCTATAAATTCTAGCCTTTAGATTGGGATCTTTCATGACAACATAAAAATATCATCTTGCAAATTGATCTTAGCCCTTAAAATGTGTACTCATCTTTCACAAATAACCTAGGCCATTGGATGACACAAAATCACTTGCATGCTCTCCTCTTTGGTCGAACCACCCCTCACCATTGGATGGTTTGTGCTCATCTTTCTTCCTCCACTCTTGGTCATTGGATGAGGATCTTTTCATGACAAATAAAAATGTCATCTTGGCATTTGATCTTGGCTATTGAAGGGTGTACTCATCTTTTCTTCAATGCATCTAGGCCATTGGATGAAGGGGGACCATTTGCAAGGTATTAAAGATGGCATTTTTAGCTTGATAGTGACTAGTGAATTAAATTGATCAAGCCTTCCTTTCTCCTCTATGCTAGCCGGACAAGGCATGGGATGTTCAAGAATTTTCTATATCTTTCATATTTTCTTAATTGTAAATTGGCCCTTTTCGGTTTCTTTTGTTAAAATTACCTTTTTGCCCCTCGAACTCAATTTAATTGCAAATGGAACCCAATTTTGGATTTTTTTTTCAACTTATCCCATTCAATGTAAAACTTGATTCTTGAGGTTTTCAAATTTTTTCGAACTCCTTTGCTATTTTTTTTTCAGATTTATCTCTAATGTTTCAATGTAGTGTCTCCCAAATTTAGCCCTTTTCAAATGAGCTCCGATTCTGGATTTTTCTTCACCAATCTCTTCCAAAAATTATGAAACTCAGATATGGAAGTTTTCATAATTTTTCGATCTCGTTTGCTATTTTTTTCGAAATTTCCTTTTTGGAATTTCGGCTTAGTGCACCCGAAATTCACCTTTATCATTTGAACTCCGATTCTGGATTTTTCTTCACCAATCTCTTCCAAAAATTATGAAACTCAGATTTGAAAGTTTTCATAATTTTTCGAGCTCGTTTGCTATTTTTCCCAAAATTTTCCTTTGGAATTTCGGGTTAGTGCACCCGAACTTTGCCATTTTCGAAATGAGCTCCGATTCCGGATTTTTTTTCACCAATCTCTTCCAAAAATTATGAAACTCAAATCTGAAAGTTTTCATAATTTTCTGAGCTCGTTTGCTATTTTTCCCGAAATTTTTTTATGGAATTTTCGGATTTGTCCTTTAACCTCCATAACTTCAGTTTTGCTCAAAACGAGTCTGGTTTTCGGACTTTCTTTTTCCACTCCCTCCGTCATATATTGAATTTGATTTGGTCCGAAAACGCCCAATTTTTGTGAAACAAATTCACGTCGATTTAGTTTTCCCCAAATTTGCCAGATTAGGTCTTCCGCTCCACTGAATTTTCACAATCCATCTTTCGAACTTCATATCTTTCGTTATAGATCTCGGATTGTCAAAATTCTTTCGCCATTGTTCAATTCTACTTCGAATCTTGATTTTGACTGAGAGTTGACTTTTTTAGTGGTTGACTTTTTGGGGTTGACTTTTTCGAGATTGACTTTTTCTAAGTTCACTTTTTGCGCTGACTTCTGAAACAAGGTTTTGGGGATCCATTTATGGAATGGTGGAAGTATCTTTGCGTTCCGGGGAGTTAAAAAGAAGAATTTATCCGGTTTAGGGGGCCCGGACAAAATTAGGTGTCTACAACGGCAGGACACGACAATAAAAAAATATTTTTTTATATAATAATATATAATAAAATATAAATTTGAACTTCCAATCAAATATTAATATGTAAATAATTTTTTAATATTTTAAAATTAATTTTGAGTATACAAATTTTGAACCTTTAAAAACCCATTAAAACTAAATAACTCAAATTCAAAGGTTACATATCATCCAATAAATTAGATTTTAGTTTCATTATACTTTATTTAGATTAAAATAAAGATTTGTTTTGAATCTTTGAGAGTTTTGATCAATCTATACATCTATACTAACTATAAAAGTTATCCTCTAAGCAATGAGAATGCTCAATTGGACATTTTGAGTCATTGCATAGGGGACAAGTAAGCATAGGTAATAAAGGGTTGGGGGTTATTTTGGGTATTTTTAATTTTTTTAATGAAGAAGGAGAGAAAGAAAAAAAATGATGGAAAAAATAATCGTGTTCGTGTTATTTTTGTGTGTTTTCGTGTCTATTATAAATTTATATAATTTTTACACATTAATAATTCATTTTATGTAGATTTTGACACGTTCGTGTATTCGCGTTGTGTTCGTGTTATTTTTTCGTGTGTTTAAACTATTATAAATTTATATAATTTTTACACGTTAATAATTCATTTTATGTAGATTTTGATACGTTCAGATATTCGTGTCGCGTCCATGTTATTTTTTGTGTCGTGTATTTTTTCGTGTGTTCAAAGTACAATAAATTCATATAAATTTTTACATATTAATAATTTATTTTATGTAGATTTTGATACGTTCGTGTATTTGTGTTGTGTTCATGCTATTTTCGTGTCGTTTCGTATTTTGATTATTTTTTCCATTTGTTCGTGTTGTGTTTCCATTCATCCAAATATTTTGCATAGACTGTCATGGTGATTCAATTTAGGAAAAATTTTGTGTGTTCGTGTCGTGTCTCAATTCATCCCATATTTTGCATAATGATTCAATTTAGAAAAAAATTGTATGTTCGTAACATATTCATGTTATTTTGTCATGTGTTTAAAATATTATAAATTTATATAAATTTTTACACGTTAATAATTCGTTTTATGTAGATTTTGACACGTTCGTGTATTTGTGTCGTGTTTATATTATTTTTTGTGTCATGTCGTGTTTTAATTTTTTTCCATGTTATGTTCGTATCGTATAATTATGTTGTGTCTGAAATTATCGGATCTAATTGACCATATTCAAGTAACTCTCAATTTTATATCATGTGTCATATAAGGATATGAATTATAATTTTTCTAAATCGGATCTAATTGTTTTTTCTAAATATGAAAACATGCCTGCAGCTAGACCTGCTAATGGGCCGGGTAGTCCGCTCGGTCTGGATCACTGTTTAAATAATTAAAAAATATTTTTTTAATTAAATTTAATTATAGAATTACATAAATATTAATATAAAAATAATTTTTATGATTTTTTAATATTAAATAAACAGTGAAACGGGCCAACGAGCTAGGCCGAGCTGAGCTTGAGTAAGGTTGAAAAAGAAATTCAGGTTACGATTCGACTCATGAACAGGTCTACCCGCAATGAAGCGTGGGCATTTTTCTAATTTCCATTAAAAAAAATCCCTTAATGAGATTAATACTTGACACGTGCCAAGTTTATTTTGCTTGATACATAGTAATTTTTTTTTTTTAAATTTTACATTTTTTTAGTTTTAATTTTTTAATTTAATTTATATTATTAATTAATTAATTTTTAAATGATGTATTTAAAGGAATTAGTTCGCACGTTAAATTATGAGTCGATTTAGTATCTGTACCCGACTCACTCCGAGAAAAATTATAAAAATTACGAATTTGCTTCTAACCAGTGTGAGAAAGTCAAAAAAATCCCCTAATGGGCACATGACAAGCTTTTTTTTTTTTTTTTTTTAGAGTTTTAGTTTTTTTTTTTTTTTTTTTTTTTTTAATTTTTTTAGTTTATATTAACTTTTTTAATTTTATTTTTAAATGATATATTTAAAGGGGTTGGTGCGAACGTTGACTCGCAGGTTGATTTAGGATCCGTACTCGACCGGTTCGAAAAAACGAACTTACTGCTAACTAGAGTGAGAAAGCTGATCAATCGAGTTAAATATAAATCATTATTTTGTTTTAGTTATTTTTTATTTGAATAATTAAATATGCAAAATAAAATATAAAAATGAGTTAGTAGTTCATTAATTTAACAAAAGAAAAAAAAGAACTTGATACTAACCTATGTGAGAAACCCAACGAGAGAATAAAATATAAACTACAATTTTATTTTGTAATGTTTCATTTATTATTTTTTTACTTCCTACAAAAAAAAATATATACACTATACAATAAGATCTAAATATGTTTAAAAAATGCATATAAATAATAATTGAAAATGCATTTGTATTACATAATTTATAAATAAACAATTATCATAAATTTAATTTTCATAATTAACAAAATATAATTATATTAATATTATTAAAATTTAAAAATAAAAAAATTAAATAACTAATTATTATTTAATAAAATTTAATTTAAAATTAATTTTTTATTATTAATATTTTTTATTTTTTATTTTTTATCTTCTATATATAAAAATATACATTATACAATAAGATTTAAATATGTTTAAAATATATATAAATAACAATTAAAAATACATTTGTATTACGTAATTTATAAATAAATTATTATCATAAATTTAATTTTTTATAACTAAAAAAATATAATTATATTAATATTAATAAAATTTTAAAATAAAAAATAAAATTATTATTTAATAAAATATTTTATTATTATTAATTAATAAAAAAATTAAAAATAAAAAATAAAAAACCTCATTAAAACGGAGGCTTAATTCTAATAAATAAGTTAAAACAAATAAAGGGAAAAGGTGTTAAATCTAATTGGGCACGTGTGGGGTTACCTGGCAACCTAGAAATTGGGTTTCTACAGAACAATACAATGGTAGGCTGTACAGCCGAAGTCTAATTGGGCCACCGGTTTAGCTGCCGCTTCTCTACAAGCTTCTTCTTCAGCAAATTTTTTGCATAATTTCAAAGCAAAGGTTTCTTTAGGGGAGAAATTAGCTCAGACAAAGAGAGGGCGCAGTCAAGCAGAGAGCCTCGCAAGAAAGAGGCTGCGATATCCAAGCTTGTCTTTGCAAGAACAATTTCCTTCTTCAAAGGTAAGAAAGATGTTTTTTTTTTTCTTTCTATCATGTGATTTTGCAAAGTAATTTAGAAAATTTGATTAATATTGGGTATGATTGGGTTTGCACCATCACAATCTTTTCTAATTTAGAACTTGATTTGGGAGAAAATGCAAAAAAAAAAAAAAAAACTTCCTCTGTCCAGCTGTGTTCATGAGTTTCCCGCTGTGTCCCCGCCGTGTCTGATTTATTTTTAATTTTTTTGACGTATCCGGACGTGTCCGATACGTATCCGGCTGTTGTGGAGGCGTTTCCGTGTCGGACATGTATAGGACACCTGTACGCAAGGGCACACGGCGTGTCCGTGCTTCATAGCTTGCATATAACAACTCTGCTGTCTAAAAAAAATGATGTTTTCTAATTGTTTCAATCTTTCCCCACAAATGTCTTATAATACATGTTAGTTGATGGAGTTATTGTTTGCTAGGCTTGAATATGGCTTCATAGATAGATCAAATTTGGATAAATAGTCATTTTTGGTATTTATTTAGTCACCTGCTGGATCACGAAAACGCATGTTATTCTTTGCCGTTCCTTTTGTAATTTTAGTTGGTTAAAAGATAAAATATCATTTGTACTGATATTAGGCTTCTTATATAGATGAACAAGTTGTTTCTTTTTTTGCTTGTCAAGAATTATGATATCAACATTGTGTTTGGTTCGTCGGAATCACTATTCCATTCCAGGAGTATTCGGCGTGTTATAGTAATGTGTGTGTTTGGTTCACCGAATGGATATTCGGCGGAATATCCATTATAGCCCTATTCCTCAAACTCCCTGAATAGCCATTCGGCACTACCCCTCCGAATGGCTATTTCAGCTCTTCTCAGAATAGAACAAAAAATCATCCCTACAACAAAAAAAAATCAACATAATTTTCACCAAGAATCAACACAATACACCAACAAAGCAATTTGGTCAGGAAGAAAAGGAAAAAAATCAATATTATTTTTTTAATATTAAATATTTTATATATAGAGTATATTTATAAAAATTATTTTTTAATCATATTTTTTTAAATATTATTTTTAAGTATAATTTATTAAAATATTTTTAGATATTATTTTTTATTAAAATATTTTTAGATATTATTTTTATTTTATAATTTATTACTAAATATAATTTATTTAAATATTTTTATATATATTAATAATATTATATAAGATATTATATCTATTAATAATATTATAAATAAAATATTATTTATTTAATTCAAGGGTAAAATTGTCATTTATACTTATTACTCACCTATTCCTTAACATCATTTTAACCAACCAAATAATGTAATACTATTCCTCCTCTATTCTATTCAACCAACCAAACCTATGTTATTCCGACTCGGGGGTGAGTGTCGGACACGGGTATGTTTGATTTATTCTAAGTTTTTCCATGTATTTGGAGGGTCCTTAGGAGATCATATCCCCATAGCCATGTCCGAATATGCGTCGGACACGGGTGTCGGATACGGTACTTCAAGAAAAATGAAGAGTCGGAGCAACATAGAACCAAACTATGTAATACCTATTTCCCCTTTATTTCATTCCCACCGAATAGTTATTCCATTCATTGAACCAAATGTAACGCAAATTTAAGTTTTGACGGTTGGTAGATACTGTTACTAGTCATTTAGTGTCAAACCAATTTTACAGTTGCACAAATTTTGCTACAGAATTTGCTTGTCCTTGATGACTGCTAACAAAGAATGAAGCTTGTTTTATTGCACATAATCTGTACTGCAAATCATCTTTTATGAGAAAAGGAAAATAGAAAGAGAAAAAGATTTCGAATTTCATTATGCTACCATGTTTTCTGAACCTTGCTTCTGGAGCTAAACTGGAGCTCTTGGATTATCAGCAGTTTAGCATAATATTTCTGGTTGAGTCTTTTCCATTATCCATCAGTTATGGATAGAAAAAAAATCATATTTGTAGTCAGTGGTGAAGCAGAAATTGGACAAGAAACCAAAATGTTTTCTGAAATAACTTATTTAAGGTCTTCAAAATATGAGGGAGACCTTGGCAGGGTGAGGGGTTGTTCTTTCTCGATCATCTAAACTTAATTCTTCTAAAGCCATGGGAGTTTGGTGTATGCTTTTGGCATACTGTTGAGTCTACTGGGTCATGCCTCATAGTTATGTTGGATGTCATGCTGATTAAAGACGTTTGCAAGGTGGAGAAAATAATATTTTAGGATGTTGCCACTAATTTTGAAAGAGTTTGGATAGGGATAGAAATAGTTCAACAAATAGCAAATAATAAATGGAACATCATGAAATTGGAATCTTTGATTTTCAGTAATCTATGCTTATGATATTCTAACCACAAATAGGGACTAGTAGGATCCCTTTTTGAATATTTGTGTTGCTTTAAGCATTGTTTCTTCTACTCGTCTTTATTTTGTTGGCTTGGTGCCCCACTGCCCCTTTTGCGAGAGCTGGGTGTTGGGGCATGGATTTTTTGTTTTTGTTTTTTTGGTTACTTGAGAATCAATTACTTATTAGGAAGATGTAGCCTGGTTGGTAGTCGTGCCGTCCGCAGAGGAGGTTCCAAGTGATCATTGGCAGTCTTGCATGTGAGTACTTGGCAACTCTCTTATGTCAAGAGAGCTCAACTATTATTCTTTTCTCTTCAAATAAAAATGAAAAGGAAGATATTATTTGACTGTGAAATAAGGTTGTATTTTTTACTATGTGATCTTAAACTTTGATTTCTGATGAACTAGAGCCAGTCAGAAAGTTGGCTCAATTTGTTGAAACACCAAATCATGTGATTTGAGATATAGTATAGTGCAAAGGAAGTGAAAAATGCTTGCTTATTGTCAGCCAATAAATAACATATTTATATTTACTATGTTCTCATTGGTTGAGAATCTTCTGTTCTGTTTGTGATTGAGGTCATGGCTATTTGAATCAATATGATTAACATCATTTAGTGTGAACAATAAGCCATTTTACAATTTTATGAACCATTGTCAAATGTGAGTTGATGTTTTTCATTGTCTATGCTCTTTATTGAAATTGACTTTTATTTTCTGGTACTTAACTAATTCATCTATTAATTCTTTGCCTTCACTTCTCCTGTAGCTCTTCCCTATGCACATCATGATATAGGTAGTGCAGGACATAATGGCTTCTAAGGGACCAAGGTCTAAGCTTGAGCATGAGACAAGAGCTAGGCGTCAAAAGGTAATAGTGTCTGAGGTTTTTATAGCTATCTTTTCTGGTCTCTTATGTTGTTATTGTTGTTGTTAGAGTCATAAGCATTGTGCTCATACATGCACGTGCTTAACTGTAAAGAAGTTTAAAGATGAAATCTTTGTGGAGGCTCAGTGCTTTTAAGAGTGAATTTGTATTGAGTATGTGCTTAACTGTCACGAACTTTTTGTTGTATCTTAGTTTCTAAATCGCTTTTGGCTGGAAGCAATTAGTTCTTTGTTATTTTGTGGCTATAACTGTATCAAAAGGATAAATTGTTGTTTTAATTGAGAAAATATTATATCTAATTAGATTTCTGTTTTTCTTAGCACTTTCTTGTAGTTATCTTGTGGTATCTAGAAATAAAATATTTCACTAGTAACTGCAAGTCTAAAACCCTGATAAGTTACATAATTTTTACTCATCTGCTTGTATTATGTTTACCCCAAAGGGAAAAGTCTCATCCATTCCTAATGGAAAATACTTTTTCTGATTGTTTAAAGAAAGTTGAAGAAATAAAAAGCAAATTTTAACAATATTCTCATTAGATGTTCAACTTTTTTTTTGTATTTAATTTAGAAATCCAACATCAGACCTTGATAGAGCTGAAGGTTGGCATTTTTCTTTAAAAGAATTGTGCCTCAGAAGTTGCTTAAAACTTTTGAAGTTGTGTTTCCGATTAGAAATCTTTTGGTTCTTGAAATAACTTTTAGGAAGTTATTTTTTTCTGGTTTTGGAACTCTCAAAGAAAACAAGCCAAAGGATGCTGGATGCCATTTTCTATTATAGAAACATAGAAAGGAAATCAAGGAAAACAACGTCCTGACTTTAAATTGAAAGGTTATTTTCCACTAGAACTTGATGTGCCAGCGAAGAGGATGATGGAAAGACCCTTTTTACCACCAAAGGCTGTTCTTACTGAATTTTCATATTGTTCAACTCAAACATTGAACTAAATGGAACACAAGAATTGTTCTGCTGTTTCTTTAAACTAAAAAAAATTTCTAGAAGCAGATCTTAATGCTCTCTACCTTGGTTTGTCTTTAACTAGATTTGAACATTAGTACATTACTTTTTCATTTTTTAGAAAATTTGTAACTGCTGATTAGATTTGTGCTGATCTAGGCTGTTCTTTTGGTCTTGAATTACTATTTCAGTTCACAAAAAAGAAAAAAAGTAATTGTTGTGTATTTAACAAAAAATAAAATTTATGTCCACTTTTTAATTTAAGGAGCATCTAAAAAAATTTAAGTTTTTTTTACCATGTAAAACCACAGAAGTAAGCATAGGTACTAAATCGGGTATGGGGTACTGAAAAGACTATCCCATGTAAGTGTTAATAATTTTTTATAAAATTATGTTGACAAGTCTTATGGTTAGGTTGGACTTCTAGCAAAACATGAAAAAATGTTGCGAGTTGAAAATTTGAAGGAACTCTGAGCATCGAGGCAGATTTGATAATTTCATTAATGGTTGGTTGTATGCCTTTTATCTTGTAAATGCATGTGCCCAATTCTATCATTCAGTCTTTTTTTTTTGAAATAATCATTCAAGCATTTATATAATGTATTAACATGAAAATGAACCCATCTAAAATCTTAAACTTCAATTTTTCGATAATTAAAAACTAAAAACGTTGAAACACAGAATGTTGTGGTAGTTAACATTTGGCTCACATGTAACTTGGACTAAAGGTCATTAGGTTTTACTGATTTGTGGTCTTTTACATTATTACCTAACACTTACTTTTCAATGCCTTATGTTGTCAAAGGGCCAAGATAGAAGAAGCAGCTTATGTTTAAGCAAGAATTTTGTAAAACCTACATCAACCTTAACCAGTTCATTACCTTAATCCAAAAGCTAGTTGTGTTAGTTATCTATGTGTGTCCTCAAAAGTGTCCATTGAAGGTTTTGCTCTTCTATTTCTTTTTTTCCTTACAATGATTTTTTGGTTGGCTTTTATGCCTCTTCATCCTTTCCATTTGGAGCAAATTGTTGTTTTGAACCGGTGAATTGCTATGCTTGGACTACACATGACAACCCTTCTGGCAATGTCCTTCCTTTAACTTTAAACTGTATGGTGCAATATCTTCCTCCTTTTGAATGAAATAGCATTAGGGATTTTGGGTCATATGAACATTGCATATAGGAGTCCATACTCTGCTAAAGATAGCCATCTTTCATAAATTATGCATATTGACATTCATGGAATTAGTTGATTAAGAATACTGAATGACTGTCCTGATTTTGTATTATGTCTGTGGAGAAACCTCCTGATTTATGCTTCAGGCTGGTTAGGTTATCCAGTAAGAGATTGTATAGCTACCATGTGTTCTAGTAATTGATTATTAACTTTTGATTTAACTTGATTTTAGGCACTTGAAGCGCCTAGAGAGCCTCAACGTCCTAAAACTCATTGGGATCATGTTTTAGAGGAAATGGTTTGGTTGTCGAAGGTAATTGACTAACTTGTGCTTCTGAACTTTACCATTTTCATGCATAGATCTAAAACGTTATTTATTTGACATTTATACTTCGTATCTATATGTGTTCATGTTATTTGCCTGGATGCATCTCCTTCCAGCGGGATATAAAACAGTTACCATGCTGTCCTCTCTTGCTAACTAAATTGGATTTTAACAGGACTTTGAGTCAGAGAGGAAATGGAAATTGGCTCAGGCAAAGAAGGTTGCATTAAGAGCCAGCAAGGGCATGTTGGATCAGGCCACCAGGGGAGAAAAGAAGTTGAAGGTTTCTTTTTTCTCGTACTAAACTAAAAAAAAAGTAGTTCTTTAACATATCATTTACTAAGGATGGAGTTTTGTTTGTATTAGAAAATGTACAAAAGCAGTCTTTATTATTGATTGGATTTCAATTTATCCTGTTAATTTGTTAAATAATTGTGATCAGGAAGAGGAACAACGGTTGCGAAAAGTTGCACTTAATATTTCTAAGGACGTGAAGAAATTCTGGATGAAAATAGAGAAACTGGCAAGTCATATTTAATTGATCTTCCCTGAATGCTTTTCAGTTTCTTAACATCAAGAATCTTATTTCTCCATTTAAATTTGTGATTCCAGGTGCTTTACAAGCATCAAATGGAGCTTGATGAGAAAAAGAAAAAGGCACTTGATAAACAGCTTGAATTTCTTTTAGGGCAAACTGAGAGGTCGCTTTTTTACCCTAAATTTCATTACCTTCATGGAGGAAAAGTGAACTGATATTCGATGTGGATTTTAGGTACTCAACAATGTTGGCTGAAAATTTAGTGGACCCATACAAACCTGTGCAACAATGTCCTGCTCAACATCAACTAAACTCTCCTGGTAAAGCAGATATGAATGACATTGATGAACCCTTGGACTTGAATGCTGGTAATCAGAATGTCATAGTTTTGTCATTAGTTATAATTGCCTTATCAACCAAAGTATTCTTAATAGTTACCTCATGAAACCTCTTCTGTTATGATTGCAGATGCTGATGAAGATTTTGATGTACACTCTGAAGAAGAATCAGTAAGTATTTTTTTTTTAATTAAAGTATTCCTTTTTATCTTCACTTTTATGTTATATATGTTTCAAATTAGTGTCAAATGTATGCCTTGCTCATTGGTTTTTATTTTTAATTTTATTTAAATAACACACACTTTATGATGCATCCTGTTATATTGTGTGTCATTCGTCTACAATAGCTATTGGGGTGCCGAATCATGTCAGATTGTCAGGCATATGCTGAAGTTCATTTTTTTTTTTTACTGATTATATATTTTCTTTTGAGAAAATAGTGAAAAAGGGAAGGAAAAGAAAATTATGGATCTGTTGGACTAACAGAAATTACTTGGTGTTGGGCCTGTAAACAGAATAATTTATATCAAATTCTTGTAAAGAAGTTTGTTCTTGTTTTTGCTTGTAAATAGTGAAGCTGTGTGGTTTAATCTTCAGTAGACTCTGAAGAAAAATCGGTGAATATTCTTTTTTAGTTTAACAAATTCCTTTTTATCTTCAGTTTTATGATATATATTTCAAATTAGTGTGTAATGAATGCCTTTCTCCTTGGCTTTTTTGATATAACAAAACACTTTATCATGCATCCTGTTATATTATGTCATTTGGTAATTGATGAAAAAGGGTTGGGAATTTTATGGAATGTCAAATCATGTGAGCCATATGTTGAAGTTTATTTTTTCTACTGATTATATATTTTTCTTTTGAGAAAATAGTGAAAATGGAAAAGAAAATTACGGGTTTGTTGGACTTAAAGAAATGACTTGGTGTTAGCCCTGTAACCGTAAAATTTTATGAAATTCTTGTAGATAAGTTTGTTCCTTTTTTTTTTTTTTTTTTGCTCGTAAATCATCAAGCTGTGTGGTCTGACAATATTTTTCATGATGGTCTTGTTTTAGGAAGATGATGAGCAAACAATAGAGGAAGATGAGGCTCTTATAACTGCAGAAGAAAGACAAGAAGAATTGGCAGCTTTGCACAGTGAAATAGATCTTCCACTTGAGGAGCTCCTTAAGCGTTATGCTGTGGAAACAGGTGAAATGTTACTGTTATACACTTTTATTCTTCTTTTCCTCTATCATATGGTTCTTTCTTTCTTTCTTTTTTTTTGTCGGTGGGTTGGGGGGTTGATTTTTATTCTTTGATTTTCTTTTTATGTGATAAAAGTCATATTATGATATAAATAGTATGATGTGTGTGTCGCCATCTATGGAATTTTGCACCCTTCTTTTCACACCTGCATTCTTAGTTATTTTTATCTTTTTTGGTTCAAATGTAGTATGTTGATCAATGTAAGTTTTCACAGGTAACAGAGAAAGTAGTTTGGAAAAGGGGGAGGATGGAATTGAGTCAATATTGGTGAAAGGTGATAGTAGTGAGGGTGAGAATTTGTTTATAGATTTTGTTACTTGTGCTGTATGTAGGTAATGATCTGCCTGAAATTCTGACAATCTTAACTTTTCACAGGCAATGGAAACTATTTTTCTGATTCTAGTAAAGTGGAAACAACCAACTTACTTGATCGTCGTTCTGTAAGTTGTATGTGTTTGTGGTTGTTGTTGTCAGTTGTGAAGGAGGTTCACGACTCAGTATAATGTTTATTTTCTGATTATAGAATGAAAGCAATGGTTGCTTGTGCAAATCAGAAAACCACTCTTTAGACATTGAGGCATCATCCCCCAGAAATCTGTCAGAAAGCTCTGGGGAGCTAGCCAAAGAAGATGTTCCATATGATTTCAGCGACGAGCAGGTCAGCAACATTACAAAATAGTCAATCTAAGCTTTATCATCAATTCACTTCTTTCTTTTTTTTTTTTTTGTTTCATTTCATCTTCTGTCTTCTTTCAATTAAATGCTAATCTTTTGTTTGGTTTTATTTCATGATGTGCAGGAGGATGGTGATTTTACCCTTGCTGGAGAAGAAAAGGTATATCATATGGTATCATACTTGTTCTCTTGTTTCCTGGTTATGGATTCTGTGTTCTGTTCTGATACCAGAGGAAGGCAGATTTTCTCTATTCCTTGATCATGTTGTAGTTTTCAAATGCCTATCTTTGAATTGCTTTTTTTTTTTTTTTTTACTGGAGGGGTAATTAGTTACCGTAAAAGAGCATGCACAAGGCAACATGTATTTCATTTTGATTCAATTGATCTAACCCTAGTGGGTTAACTGTACTGATCCTTTATTCAATGTGAATGCTTTTGGCTAAGTGATTCTTTATGTGATACCAAGCTATTTGCAATTTCTGCAATTGCTGCTGGTATAATTGTCAGGTGCATTTGAATTCACTGCTTTTTACTTCTTGTTAGCTGATGGAAGATTTTGTTCCTCCTCCTTTCCTTATAAATAGCCTTGGTCTTTATGTTATTTTGTTTGTATAGTGGTGGATGCCTGTCATAAGAGGTTTCTACTCTTGCTCATATGCTGCAGTACTTTAGTATATTAACAACTAACAAGTTGTGGGTTTCAATTTTTTTATATGATGAGTTGCGATTATGCCAAAGAAATATGAGAATAGGTTATGGGTGATCTCCTGCATGGTAATTTTGTATTTAGATTGTTGCTTTGGTTTTAAAAAAATAAAATTATGACTTGCCAAAGTTTTCCCCTTAAAGGGAAAGAAAGAGATGTTCACTTTAAAGTTTTCCCCTTAAAGGAAAAGAAAGAGATGCTCACCTTTCAAAACTTTTATTTTCTGAAGAAATCACAAAAGTATAGGCTATTCTGCATGATAGTAAAGCATGTTGGTCTATTTTTCCCTATATTTCTTGTTATGAAGCTTTCTTCTGTGTTGATATTTATATTATTATCCTCTTTTCACCTCATACTTAAGAACTATTCCTTATACTTGGATCACATTTAGTTTTCTTCTTCTTCTTCTTCTTTTATTTTGAGTGAATAGGTTAACTCATTTTTTAAAAATATGGCATGCACTCTGATTCGTTACACAGTTAGAGTTATCATTGTTAGCATAAATTAGTGTTAATCAATTGGGTTAGTATAAGTTTGTATTTTGTTTTGTCAAATATGAGAATAATATATATGGCTTCGCCCCTTTTCCTCTAATAAATGAGAAAAGTTCAGGCAGTCTTTCTTGGCCAGAAAAGTTATTAGTAGTGTATGTCATTTTCTTTTCTTGGCCAGAATTGATTACAATTTTCTTGACCATTTATTTATTGTTGTTTGATTAAAAATTTAATTCACATGCCTTCTTTCCGTTTTTTGCTTCCAATGGCTAGGATGATGAGACAACGCTGTCGGAGGAGGAGGAACTGGCAAAAGCAGATTCAAACAATCCCATAGATGAGGTAATTGGCATGCTGAATATGGCTTGCATTTGTATGTCTCAATTTCCTGACCTTCTGGTGAAAAGTTTTTCAGTTGTTTGTATCCCAGATTTGGTTGTTGAAGTTCTTGTCCTAGTCTCAGTTTTTGAATTTTTTGTCCTAGTTTCTAGTTCTTAGTTGCTGTTAAACATTGCCACTGTTTTGCAGACTGTGTTACTGCAAAAGGAGAGTGAAATTCCTGTGGAAGAATTGCTTGCAAGGTATAAAAAGGTAGGTTAAAGGATTGTTTCTTCTTTTTGCGGGGGTTTTACTTTTCTTATATTTAATTTGTTTTTTTCTTTATCATCCACATTTATCAAATAGGACTTAAGTTGTGATGACGTGTCTGGAGATGAATCTGAGTATGCCTCAGCTTTGTCTGAGGACCTCTTGGATTCAGCAGTACATCAAAATGTTGAAGCGAGGGCGGAGGGTATTACTAAGGCTCAAAATCTTGAATCAATTGCTGCCCGGGGAGTTTTGCATCCTCCTGCAGAAAAGGAGGAAGCAAGCCCTGATAGAAAATCAGAAGATGGAAAGGAAAGCGAGAATAGAATTGCTGATGCTGCTGCTGCCGCAAGATCAGCACAACCAACAGGCAATACATTCTCAACTACTAATGTTCGTACAAAGTTCCCTTTTCTTCTCAAACACTCCCTTCGCGAATATCAGCATATTGGCTTGGACTGGCTTGTTACGATGTATGAGAAAAGGTTAAATGGAATTCTAGCTGATGAAATGGGGCTTGGAAAGACAATCATGACAATTGCTCTTCTTGCACACCTAGCTTGTGAAAAGGGAATATGGGGTCCTCATCTCATTGTGGTTCCTACAAGTGTCATGCTTAACTGGGAAACTGAGTTTCTTAGATGGTCTCCTGCCTTCAAAATTCTTACATACTTTGGAAGTGCCAAAGAACGCAAATTTAAGAGGCAAGGCTGGTTGAAACCAAACTCATTCCATGTATGCATAACGACTTACAGACTGGTTATACAGGATTCTAAGGTCTTCAAGCGGAAGAAGTGGAAATACTTAATCTTGGATGAAGCTCATCTCATTAAAAACTGGAAGTCCCAAAGATGGCAAACTCTTTTGAACTTCAATTCAAAACGGCGTATCTTGTTGACTGGTACACCACTGCAGAATGATCTCATGGAGCTGTGGTCACTAATGCATTTTCTAATGCCCCACGTTTTTCAGTCTCATCAAGAATTCAAGGATTGGTTCAGTAATCCTATATCAGGGATGATAGAAGGACAAGAAAGAGTGAACAAAGAGGTTGTTGATCGTTTGCATAATGTCCTCCGTCCATTTATACTGCGTCGATTGAAAAGGGATGTCGAAAAGCAGCTTCCGATGAAACAGGAGCATGTCATATGTTGTAGACTCTCAAGAAGGCAGCGTAACTTGTATGAAGACTTTATTGCCAGCTCAGAGACACAAGCAACTCTTGCAAGTGCCAATTTTTTTGGGATGATCAGTGTTATCATGCAACTTCGCAAAGTTTGTAATCATCCTGACTTATTTGAGGGACGTCCAATTGTGAGTTCTTTGGATATGGGTGGTATCAATATCCAATTGAGTTCTTCCATTTGTTCAATTCTTTCACCTAGTCCATTTTCAACTGTAGATCTTAAGAGTTTGGGAATTTTATTTACTGATCTTGACTTTAGCATGACTTCTTGGGAGAGTGATGAAGTAGAAGCTCTGGCTACTCCAAAAAGTTTAATAGAAGAACGTACTGACCTGGATAATCCTGAGGAAATTAGGCCCTTCTCTAAACATCAGAAGAACATGCATGGGACAAATATATTTGAAGAGATTCGAAAGGCCTTAATGGAGGAGAGGCTAAGAGAAGCAAAACAACGAGCAGCATCAATTGCATGGTGGAATTCTTTGAGATGCCGGAGAAAACCAGTTTACTCGACAACATTACACGAACTGCTCTCGGTGAAGCATCCTGCATTTGATGTTCACCATCAAAAAGCTGACAGTCGTTCCTACTTGTACTCATCTAAGCTTGCTGAGATTGTTCTTTCACCAGGTGAACGATTCCAGACAATGATTCATCTAGTTGAGTCCTTCATGTTTGCAATCCCTGCTGCTCGGGCCCCAGCACCAGTTTGTTGGTGCAGCAAAACAGGAACTTCTGTGTTTCTGCACCCAACGTATATAGAGAAATGTGCTGAAACGTTTTTGCCCCTCTTAACACCTATTAGACCTGCAATCGTCCGGAGGCAGTTATATTTTCCTGACAAGCGATTGATACAGTTTGACTGTGGTAAGTTGCAGGAGCTTGAAGTTTTGCTACGGAGATTGAAGTCTGAAGGTCATCGGGCATTAATATTTACCCAAATGACCAAGATGCTTGACATTTTGGAGGCTTTCATTAATTTGTATGGATATACTTACATGCGTCTGGATGGGTCCACTCAACCCGAGGAGCGGCAAACATTAATGCAACGATTCAACACTAATCCTAAAATTTTTCTTTTCATCTTATCAACCCGTAGTGGAGGAGTTGGTATTAACCTTGTTGGGGCAGATACAGTTATCTTTTATGATAGCGATTGGAATCCTGCCATGGATCAACAAGCTCAAGATCGCTGCCATCGAATAGGACAGACACGTGAAGTGCATATCTATCGTCTAATCAGTGAGAACACAATTGAAGAGAACATTTTGAAGAAAGCAAATCAGAAGCGCGCCCTTGATGATCTAGTTATACAGAGTGGAGGGTACAATACCGAATTTTTCAAGAAGCTTGATCCTATGGAATTGTTCTCGGGTCACAGGACACTTTCTGTTAAGAGTATTCAGAAGGAGAAAAATCACAACAGTGGCATCGAGGACTCTGTATCTAATGCTGATGTTGAAGCTGCTTTGAAATATGCAGAAGATGAAGCAGATTACATGGCATTGAAGAAAGTTGAACAGGAAGAGGCTGTTGACAACCAGGAGTTTACAGAGGAAGCCATGAGCAAACTGGAAGATGATGAGTTTGTTAATGAGGATGATATGAAGGCTGATGAGTCAACTGGTCAGGGTGGATGCATGACCACCTCAAATAAAGATAATGGGCTGATATTAAATGGGTGTGGTCCTATTGAAGAGAAAGCTCTCATTCTTGCTAGCAAAGAAGAGGATGTTGATATGCTGGCTGATGTCAAGCAGATGGCAGCTGCTGCTGCAGCAGCAGGACAAGCTATCTCATCCCTTGAGAATCAGTTAAGACCAATAGATCGATATGCAATCCGTTTTCTGGAATTATGGGATCCCCTTATAGACAAGCGAGCAACGGGATCCGAAGTTAGGTTTGAAGAGGCAGAATGGGAACTTGATCGCATTGAGAAGTACAAGGAGGAAATGGAAGCTGAGATTGATGATGATGAGGAACCTCTAGTGTATGAGAGTAAGTGTTTTTTCATACTCATTGTTAACTATTTTTTTTGCATGACATGTTATCTTATTAGGAGAAGCAATAAGCTTTTTACAGTTTTTATTTATTTATTTTTTAAGATCAGTTGTAAAATTAAGTGAATTTACATGATTTCCTTTTATTCAATTCTTCCCCAGCATGACACTATTTATTTGGCCCATATGAAACTTTAAGGTTATTATATCATGCAGAACCAGGACATGCTTGTATAGTTCACTTTATACGTTGAAAATACTTGAAATTGTTCAGTAAATAAATTTATGACATTAGTTGTGCCTATCCTGAAGCTAATACCTTGTTATCAACCCTTTTCAGAATGGGATGCTGATTTTGCTACAGAAGCATATCGTCAGCAAGTTGCGTTGGCTCAACATCAGGTAAAACTCTGCATACAGTCATTTAAACTATTTATTATGATGTTGTGTGGTTTAATTTAGGCGGTTATGTTATTTTATTTTTTTAATTTGTACTTTTTAGTTAATGGAAGAACTGGAATATGAAGCCAAAGAGAAGGAAGAGGCAGATGATGGAAATTTTGATGCTATGTAAGATGTCTCTTAACTCTTAAACCCAAAAATGTTCAGCCAGCATTTTTTTCCCCACATGATAATATTAAGATGGTCATTTGATCCATTGAGCAGTAAAAAAATCATCTGCAAGTGCATTATTTCATGATACACAATCTGAAATTTTGATATTAGTAGTAGCTGCATAACTTTTACTAGGTCAATTTGACAGTTCTGCTTCATAGTGGATGACAATGATAATCTTATAGGAATTTCATCAGTGCTTTTATGACCTTGAAAGATTAGACTTGCTAGGCTTTAGTTACAAATTGTTTGATTTTTGTGCCTAAAAACTGTTACTCGGACTCGGGTGTGAGTGTCGGATACGGGTATGTGTCCGACACGGGTATGTTCAATTTTTTCTAAGTTTTTCCATGTATTTGGAGGGTCATATCCCCATACTCATATCCGAATGCGTGTCGGACACGGGTATTTCAAGAAAAATGAAGAGTCGGAGTAACATAGCCTAAAAACAATATTTATTGCAGTAAAAATGATAAAGTTTTAAAATCTTAGTTACAAATTGCATTTGGATTTTCGATTTGCTAAACCATATATTGCTCTTTCTAAATTTATAAACTAGCTAGGAGTTAGGGACCACAACTTTTTTTAAAGATAACATCTCAAAACAGTACCCGCAAATTAGGTATTCATGTTACTGAAATTTGAGATGTAGATCCTATGAAGCACAGATACTTCTGTCAGGGGAGTGTCGTACACGTGTCCAACATAGACACGTGTTCGATATGGCGGAATACGTGTCAGACACGCGATGACACGTCAAAAAAATAAAAATAAAATCGGACACGGTCAAAACATGGTCAAGACACGGCTGAACACGTCCGGACACGGTTGGACACGCGATGAAGTTTTTTTTTTTTCTTTCATTTTTCTCCCAAATATGAAATGAACAATGGGCAATTTGTTTCTAATGAGTTTTTTAAGGTTCAAGTTTTTAAATTCAAAAATAATTTTAAAAAATTGAAAAGCTATTTGCATGTTAATATTTAATTGAAAAGTATCAATTTTATATTTTTATTGTACATTATTATATAAAAAATATTTTTTATTGCCATGTCCTGCCGTACCCATGTCCTAATATTCTAAAAATTCCTGTGTCGCCGTGTCCGTGTCGTACCCATATTGCGTGTCCGTGCTTCCTAGTGTTGATCTTCTAATGGAAGGAGTCAAGTCCTTATATATACTGCTTTTGAATCAAAATTTCAATTTTAACCTTTTTTTTTATACAGGAACGAAATGACAAGTGAACCTAAACCAAAATCTAAGAAGAAGAAGCCAAAGAAATCCAAGTTTAAATCTCTGAAGAAGGGATCTTTAAGTTCTGAAGTGAAACCTGCAAAACAGGAGACAAAAGCAGAACCTATGTCCATAGATGATGGTGTTAACTCTCCTGAAGAGCTCTCATATTCAGATATTACATCACCATCTTCAAATGTGCTGAAAAAACGTAAGAAGCTTGAGAGAGTGCATGATGCTGAAGAAGGGAAGAGCTCAAAGAAGAAGCCTAAGAAACACAAGACGCCTCCTTCTGACTTACGTCCTGTAGACTGGGAACCAAATGCAATTCATAGGAGGAATGGTGACTGTGCAGAGGTAAAACCATGTGAGAGTGTTGCTGTTGAGCTTGAGCACAAACGTGCTAGCAGGAGCAAAACAGGAGGAAAAATTTCCATTACTTTCATGCCCATGAAACGAGTCTTGATGATAAAACCCGAGAAATTAAAGAAGGGCAATATCTGGTCAAGAGACTGTGTTCCATCACCTGATTCTTGGTTGCCACAGGAGGATGCTATATTATGTGCGGTTGTGCATGAATATGGCCCACATTGGAGTTTGGTTAGTGAAACCCTTTACGACATGACTGCTGGTGGCTTTTACAGGGGCAGATATCGCCATCCAGTTCATTGTTGTGAGAGGTTCAGGGAACTAATTCAAAGACATATTTTGGCTGCACCAGACAGTTCGGTTAATGAAAAGATCAGCAATGCAGGCTCTGGAAAAGCTCTTCTCAAAGTAACAGAGGTAAGCTTTCTTTTCCAAATGTTGGTGAAAAGAGAGGATAAAAGAGACAAATAGGGAAACAATTGATGTGAATGCTAATTTATTGGTCCGACGACCGACGTGTAAAATTTTAAAGATCTAATATAAGGTTGCCTACCCACTTGCATGCAACCGTAGGAACTTGATTGTAGTCCCTGACAAAATAGCTTAGAACTTCTTTAGTCAGCTTGACAATAGTACATCTAGTAGAAGAATTTTAGGGTTGGCCAAAAAACAAAAAAAGAAGACGTTTGGTGACTGCTTAGCTATTTTCATTCAAATTTGAGATAAAGCCTGGTGTCTTGACTAAAGAGAGCTCCAATAAACTGAGCAAGCATTTAAAGTTGATTTATTTCACTCTCCTTAGCTGCCTATTTAAGTCCTTTTAACGCAGTTTGTGTAATGCCCCAATTTAATTGCAGTTACATTTCTCCACTCCTCCGATTGCTCTTATGAGTATCCTAACCAATTTTGCATCATTATTTTTCATGATTCTCTACTGTGTGCTTTTAGTCTTATCTTATGTACGCTAAAACATGTGGAAGCTAATCTACTTTATCCGTTTATCGTTCCCTATTACTAGGTTGGGCCTCGTCTGCCAGACTATTATAGTTCACGTATAATATGTACTTGGTGCTTAGTGCATGTTTAATGTGGTTCCCACTGCCCAGGTTCTTTTACCAGTGTAAAATTCTGAGTCACCACACTTTGTCCCCTATTTACCAGTGTTTCAAGACTGATGTTCTAGAAACGAGTCTTCTGAATTTACAGTTTTGTTTATGTGCATACTGTGATGTGTCCATAAATATTAATTATGATTGCTGAAGTAACTTTTGTATGATAGTAGTCAATGAAGAAAAAAGCCTTATCCATCAATAATATATCATGGCAGGATAACATTCGAATGCTGTTAAACTTTGCTGCTGCGCAGCCAGATCATGAGTTGCTTCTTCAAAAGCACTTTACTGCCTTACTTTCATCTGTGTGGAGGGTGACATGTCGCTCTGAGCGTCGACAAAATGTCTCATCATCTCGGAATGGTGTTCGTTTAGGGAGAAGGTTTCTCGGTCCTTTTCTCAGCCACACACCCCAAGATTCTGCAAAGGAACCAGCACAGAGGATGAAATTTACAAATTTGCAGGAGTGTAGCAAGTTGTTATCAGCTGCACTCCATGATGCAAGCAATAGACAACGGAGTGACATAGTTTTCCTCTCTGATAAAGAGGGTTCTCCAGTGACTGCAGAAAGTTTAGAGATAACACTGGAAATCCAGAGGGAGAGTGGTGATTCTATGATTCCATTCCCACCGGTAATAAATTTATCAATATATGGCTCAAATCCTGTTACATCTATAAACAAGACTGCTGGAGAAGACCTCCATCTCAAAACTTTGAAAGTTGTAGCTGAGAACCGATTCAGGTATAGCTACTTGTTTTAGATACAAATTAAGTACCATAGTTGGTAGTGAATTATTGGCTAGGCATTATTGTTGTTAGTCTGAAAGAGGCATTTTCCTTTTTAATCTCTTGCATGCTAGTTCAGATTATAGCTGTAACTGTTAGGCCTTTAATAGATTCCAAATGAGATGAGATAGACATTAGATTCAGGTCATTGTTTTGGGAGGCATGCTATTTTACATTGGTCAATAAATTGCTCATGCCTAGAATTTATATTTGTTTTACATTTGTGTACCTAGGACTGGGAGTATGTTCTGTTGATTGTTAACTGAGCAGAGTTATCTTTTTTCTCAGGGCAGCAGCTACGGCTTGTGTTGGAGGTGGTCTGGGTTGGGCTTCATCTGCCTTCCCGGCTAATGATTCCAAGTCACGGTCAGGGTCGAAATTGCAGTCTTTGGGGAAGCACAAGCTGTCTGTCTCTGACACAATCAGACCTAAATCAAAACTGAAGAAGGCTTCAATGGAGCATGGTGACGTACAGAGCTTATTTGCAGAGCAAGTATTTCAACCAGTGGCAACAATTGCACCGAATGATCCCAACTTAAGATGTGACCTGACATCAGTGACTAATGACAGCAGTTGGGCTGATGATGATGTTGATAGTGATTTCTGTTCAAGCATGAAGGAGGCCCTTTCACCGGAATTAGAGGGTTTTGATGTGGTTCCACATAATTATACCCCCGGCTTTATTTCAGGCCTTGATGATTGTTCAATGCTCCCAGACTATACTGACATTGGATAGGGTTAATCCGACTGCGCAAACTGCTTTGATATTCTTGGTTGAATCTACTATGATCGATGGAGAAAAAGTGATTCTTTGAGCAAGCCAGATCCTCCGGCGTTTCTGCTGTGAGCTCCTCCGCTCGGGGTACCTTGTGAATTGGACACCATTTTTGGATGCCATTTGAGGGTGGGAAGAGGTTAGACATGTTTTCTGTTCACACTCCGAAAATTGGAACTTTTTTTGGCTAAGGAGAATCAAGTTTAGGAGGTGTGATTTTGAACGGTCTACCCACTTACATGCTGAAAAATTATCTTCCTTGAGGACTGAGCGTCTCAAGTGGCCCTGCAGAGGATCCGCTGAAACTGAACATTAAAAAAAAAAAAAAAAAAAGTAGCATTTAATTTTGCAACTAATTTTTAGCTGGAAATTTGTGCTAATTTATCTGGCCTTTGGTTGATATGTAATTTCTGATTTTGGAACCTTTCCTCATAGAAAGGTATATAAGAAAGTAAAAGTAGTAATTCGAAAAATGAGAACAAGTTGTCGGCAGTTTCTTGCCAAATCTCTTTTTCTTTTGGAATAAGATCCAAATTTATCACAATATTTATATAAGTGATCAAACTTATTTAAAACTGTACTTTTTATTTTGATTAATTTTTTTATCAAAAGTTAATATATTTTATAGAATCTTTTTATTTACTTATCAAGTAATTTTTACTGTTATTTTTAATTATAACTAGACTTGTCAATTCTGATTCGAATTCAAAAAATTCGATCAATCCATCCGAATTTAAATTCGACCCAACCTGACTGATTTGATCAGAAAAAGTTAACAACACAAAACCAATCAATCCGAACCCGAAAATGATCTGTACCCGATATGATTTGAATTCATAATGACTCGAATCCAAAATGACTCGAAATTGAAATGACTCGAACAATTAACCGAAAATGATTCGAAATTAAATTAAGTATAACTTTATATTGAAAATATTAATTTAATAAAATTAATAATTATAAATTAATAATATATTTTAATTTTATAACTTGTAATTACCATTTTAGAATGTGATAAAATATGCAATTACTATTTGGTATGTATAAATTGATCATATTCCTATATTTGTTCTCTTCTCTATATGTAAAATAGTAGAATGACTATCATGTACAATACAAGTATAGTACCATATTTATAATTATACTGTTATGATAAAAAAAAAATTCATGTGATTAATTTAAATTTTTTGGATTGTTGTTATAATTTTAAAATATATTATATTAGTTGGAATGTGATAGGATCCAAGATGGTCTAATTCTTGAAGATTCATGCCAAGTTCCATATGGGCTAAGATCCAAGAAGATCAAGGAAACATTGCAAGTATTAATGGAATTCACTTGGGTCATATTGCAAATTGTCCAAGAAAGATTTCAACATTCAATAATGAGCTTGAATGAAGAAAGACCAGCTTTAATGCATGACTAAGGTGGTGGCATAGAGAGTAGGACTTTGGGCCTATCTTTGTTTCATTAATTGACATGACGAGTGTAGGGGCCATCCTAATTCATTAATTGATGTGGCAAGACTGGGCTTTGTTTAATTCATTAATGGGCCTAATTGTTTTATTATATCCAATAGGTTTGTGGAGTCTACTTCATTAATCTTGTTGGACTTCTTTTAATTATTATGTTTTGGGCTTGAGCTTGTTCAGTCTAGTTTTAGTTAGCATTATTTAGGTCTGGCCGAATAGGTATTGTATTAGGGATAAGAGTCCATTTATTTAGGTGTTGGCCGACCAAGCTATTTGTATAGGATAGGAGTCTTCGCTCACCTAGGGCTTTAGCATTAGGAGGCTATATAAACATGCTTAGCGCCTACTTTCAAGAAGATATTGTGTAATCTGATTTTTATCAAATTGAGAGGGTTTTCTCTTATTGTTTTTGAAAGAACTTCTGAACTTATCAAAGGTTTGCTTTGTGGCGTTCAAAAACCAAATCTAGGTTCTTGAAACAAGATTTCATTGGGTCTAGCTAAAACTAGGTTCTTGAAATAAGACTTCATTGGGTCTAGATTCTTCAACCTGAATCTTGGTTTTCTTGGGTTAGGATATTTGAATTGTTAGTAGGTTTAAAGGGTTTCAATCCTAAGGGTTCACATCATTTGGTATCAAAGCTTAGGCTTCTAATCTGGTCTTTTATTCTTTATAATCAAATCAATCTAACAAGATTTTGGGGTTTCAAGCATTCTTGTGTTGGGGTTATAGTTTTTAGGCAGTCTTGTTTGGGATTTCGTTCTTGTCAGTTGACTTAGATTAAGATTACTGCTTCTTGCGTTCTTGATTGTTTTGAAAAAAAAAAAAATCAAGAATTCAGTTCGACTAGTCCAAAGAAAAAAGAAAGTATTCCGAGACAAAAAGAAAATCAAGAAGTCTCAAAAAGGAAAAAAAAAAAAGAAAAAGAAAAAGAATCCGAAAGAAGAAAAAAAGAAAGGAAATTTTTTTTTCTAACAATCTTGTTTTACAGCATATTAACAATGTCTCACAAGAGTAGCAATCTTATGTGGCAGACTATACACCAAGAGATGGAACAGATAAATTTGTTGTTGGGGGAGCTGAAAAGAGAGTTTGAGCAAAAAAGAAAGAGTGGGGTCGAAAACAGGAGAAAAAGAGAGAGTGACAAAAAAAGAGAGGTGACTGAAAATAAAGAAAAGAAAGTGGAGCCACGAGAGGAAAAAGAGAGTTCCTGCCGAGAGAAAGTAGATGACAAAAAAGAGTTTTTATGCAAAGGAGAGTGAGATTCTTAATCTTGATGAAATTAACCAATCTCTTTCTAGTTTGGCTGTTTCTTCGTTGCAGGAGTTCAAGGAGTTATTTTCGGAGGAGATACATGATGGGTTGCCTCCCATAAGAGATATTGAGCATCACATTGATTTCTTACCTAGAGCCGTCATTGTTCCACACAAGGCTAAGATTCGAGGATGAATCTTTTCGAGGAAAGGGGGAATGATAAGATCCAAGATGGCCAAATTCTTAAAGATTCATGGCAAGTTCCATATGGGCCAAGATCCATGCTAAAGCCCTAGTTAAGCTAGGACTCCTATCCTAATACAAATAGATCCTCGAATCTTTTCGAAAGGGGGAACGATAGGATCCAAGATAGCCCAATTCTTGAAGATTCATGGCAAGTTCCATATGGGCCAAGATCCATGCTAAAGCCCTAGGTAAGCTAGGACTTCTATCCTAATACAAATAGCTTGGTTGGCCAACACCTAAATAAATGGACTCCTATCCCTAATACAACTAAATAAATGGACATAAACAAGCTTTATATAGCCTCCCTACTCTAGTCCTAGGTCGGCTAGGTCTAATAAATCCTATACTATGCCTAGGTCAGCTAGGCCTAAATAATACTAATTAAAATAGGGCTGAACAAGCTCAAGCCCAAAACATAATAATTTAAAAGAAATCCAACTAGTTTAATGAAATAGGCCCCACAAGCATATCAAACTTAATACAAGAAATTAGGCCCCACATGCCTAATGGATTAATGAATTAGAATAGGCCCACATATGCCACATCAATTAATGAATTAGGATGGCCCCCATATATGCCATGTCAACTAATGAAACAAAGTCAGGCCCACTTCAATTCCCTCTTATGCCGTCACTTGTAAAGCTTGGACCACATGGACCAAAGCTGGTTCCTCTTTATTTAAGCCCATATTGAATGTCTTGACCTTGCTTAAAAGACTTGTAGATTCTGCCCAAGTCCTTTCCTTTCCTTGCATTGCTTCCTTGATTCGGCCCAAGTGGAATCCTTGTATTGCTTCTTGAAAACTTGGTCCATCTTGGATCCCATCATTCCCCTTTTCCTTGAAAGGATTTGACCTCGAATTATCTCCTGCATCATAAGGAGAAAGATCATAAACATTAAAAGTAGTAGAAACAATATACTCACCTTGAAGATCCACTTTAGAAGCATTATCATTAATGTTCTCAAGGATTTGGAAAGCTTCTCTTTGAAGAAAGTTATGAGACGTCTATCATGCAACAAAACGACTCCAATCCTCATCGCTGTCGCATCATATTCAATCTTAAAAGTCTTGTTAAAGTTAGGTAATGCTAACACAAGTGTAGAACATAACCTTTCTTTAATAGTAGCAATTGCACATAGTTCCCTAAAACACAAATCAGATTTATCACATGCCATGTATGAATAAGAAAAATCAGTGTCATTGGCATACATACCTTGCATATATTCAAACGTAAGCATTTGAGCACTCATAAAAGTAAGAACATACCTTCCTGATAAAATATCAGCAATAATGTTCCCCTTACCTTGCTCGTAACGAGTAACATAAGAAGTACATACCTTGCTTGTAACAATGTTAGGTACGAAATCACTTGGATGTTCAATGCCTCTTATGGAAGGCGATCCATCCGACTTCCCCTCTAGAAATACATGCTCGAACAGTTGCAACAAAGAAAAAGACAAGCTAGGAAGAGATTTGCTAGTTTGATCAAGAGTAAGAACCTCACTCTCCTTTGCATAAGAGCTCATCTTTGTTCTTGCTTTTCTCTCTTGTGGTTTCACTCTTTTTTTTTTCTGCCACCTCTCTTTCTTTTCCACTCTTTTTTTCCTCTCTTTTTTGACCGCACTATCATTTTTCTGTTCTCTCCTTTTTTTCTCATGTGTTTTGGCCTCATTTATTGTTTTTCTCTCAAAGTCACTTTTCAATTTTAATTGGTCCTCATAGACCTGTTTTGGAGTTAAAGGAACAAGGTTAATGGTTTTCCCATCTTTTACAAAGCTGTACCTATTCCTAAACCCATCATGAATAACCCTCCTATCATATTGCCATGGCCTCCCCAACAATAGATGGCCAGCATGCATAGGCACTACATCAAAAAGCACCTCATCACTATACCTCCCAATAGTAAAAGCTACCAAAACTTGTCTATTCACCTTAACCTCCCCACATTCATTCAACCATTGAAATTTATAAGGTTTAGAATGTTTAAGCAAAGGTAAACCCAACTTTTCAACTAGGATGGTACTAGCTACATTGGTGCAACTCCCCCCATCAATAATCATGCTACATACCTTGTTATTCACAAAACATCTATTATGAAATATATTTTCTCTTTGCTACTCTACATCATCTACCTTAATTTGCGTATTTAAAGCACGTCTAGCAACAAGAGACTTACCTTCCATGAGGTAGTCCAAATCATCATCACTAGCATCTTCCAATTTTGGCATCTCATCACCATCATCCTCACTTTCAGTCATCACCTCACCATTGGCATGCATGATCATCACCCGTTTGTTTGGACATTGAGATGCAATGTGTCTTGAATCCAAGCATTTAAAACATTTAACATCTCTATTCCTTGAAGGACTCGAAATTACCTTAGGTTTTTCATTGCTAGTTGTTGCGGGTGAAAATATCAGTGTCCGCAACTGTGAGAGTTCGCTGGAGTGGATGTGGCCGTTGTAGTGGCAGAGATTAAGGCTAAACACTAACGGGCACCAGAGTACTGATATGTTGGGTGTGCTTGGACCAAAGTAAATGGCACTTAGGTGGACATCGGACACATAGGGGCCAAAGTCAACAGATGTGCGTGGCACTTGGGAACCGAAGTGTTTAGTCTCTCGCCGAGTGTACAAGGCACTTAGGAACTAATGTGATCAACCTTCTACTAGAGGTGCATGGCACATCGGATCATATCGGAGGACATCGGGACTCATCGGGACCGAAGTGATCTTCACTAGTTGGATGGTTTCCTGCAAGAAAGCAACGAGGTGAGAGGGACGTCGAAGGTTTACCTCTGGGGCGCGCTCCGACACTCAAGTCAGTATCACCTCAAGTGTTAGGCACATATATACATAAGATCACTTAGGATATCCAAAATTTAAAGTGTAGAGTGAGATAGGGAAAACTGATCTGGTTAGAGGAATTTCTCTCTCTAGTCCGATTTTTAGGCCTATGATAGGATGTGTTGGAGTAGGCTAGTAGTAGCCTATTTATAGGTCTATGAACGGTCCAGATTGTGCCACGTGTCAACATCTAAGTGAGGGTGCATGATGGGTGATGTAGCTGCATTGCACCCAACCCGAACCCATTTCTGTTGGGACAGCTGTGTAGGAGCTGTTTCGGTGTTTTGATTTTTCGTCCAGTTCGGGTAGCTCGACAACAGTAGGCTTGGTTCCAAGTCCTCCCTAATGTTCAGTCCTCTCTCAAGACCGAAAGTGTGTATCAGTTTAGGTTACTCGAGGAGGATTGGGTGCAATGGTGGCTGGTTTGAGCGAGGAGCATCTCTTGAGGCGATGGAGTGTCTGATTGGCACCTTACGACTTTGGGCGTGGGCGCGCAAGAGCTCTTCATGCCCTGTGTGCAAGTTTTGGCAAGACATCTTCACTTCTGGTGATCGAGTCATCACATTTGGAGCTTCGTTGTGAAGCTAGGACTTGGGTAATCCTTGGTGTGCGTCCTCATCTGTTTTTCTCATCCGTGAGGGATGGTGCCATGCTTGGGATACAAACGTCTGTTAGTTGCTGGTTTGCTCGGGTTTCAGCTTTGTGATCCAATCATGTGTTTAGCAAGTTTAGCTTTTTTTGTGCATGTGGAGGAGTTGTCTTTGCACATTTGGAGGCCGGCATTGTGGCTTTTCCTTATGCATTGGGCAGATGAGTTTTACTACACTTTTGTTTGGAGGACCTTTGTCCGTTCAAGTGATTTGTGGAAAAGTGGACGTCTGGCCTCATTTATTTCACAACACGTTATAATGTGAGTGCATCACTTTTTGAATTTTTCACATCTTCTGGAGATGTCCAACCTTTTTGGAGAAGAAATATGTTTGGTTGAGGCATGGAACACGCCTAGGAGATGTGTTTTAATATCTTCCTTCGTCCGTGTGTTCATAGCAAGCCTTTAAGTGATCATTTTGAGGTGTGAGGCATATGTAGGAGGTGTGTTTAACATCTTCTCCTGTTTGCATGCTCAAACTTCCCTATGATCACCTTTGAAGAGGGGCTTGAATTACTTTGCATGTTTAGGAGGTTGAAATCCTGTTGGAACATGTTTACAATTGTCGTGGTCATCTTCTTTCTTTTTCATCCCTTACACGTTGCCGAGATATTGTGTATCTTTGGCTTCACTTCTTGACATAGGGATGGATGTCGAGGTTGTGCCTTATGGCTATACCTTCTTCGACTCCATCTTTTTGTTGGAAGTGAGCTATAGGTTCGGCGATTGTCGCCTACATCCTATTTCATTCTTCATAGAATGCCATGTCCCTTTGGGATGTCTTGTGATGCCATAACATCTGCTAAGTCATGCGTCATTTCTCTTGTCCGACCATATTGTGGAGTGGGAGTGTCTTGGTTTTTTCCAAGTTGTGCGCCACACTTGTAATTGTTGTGGAGTGGGGGCACTACTCCCTCCTTCAAGAAGTTGAGCGTGTTTGCTCAAGTTTCATCTTTTTGTCCGAAGTGGTTGAATGGAGCATCTTGACTTTTTCTAAGGACATCCAACAATATTTTTATGGCTTCGGACTTAGTCATGCAAGAATGGTGACTACATCATTTTATGGAGGTGAGTTTCACTTCTTCCTCTTGACATGATTGAAGTCCGACTGTGTTTGGATGGACTTGATTGGCTTGATCTCAATTTTGTGGAGGCGAGTACCACATCATCCCTCGAGTTTGTTCCTATTGCCATTGTGTTTGGAATGCCTTTCCAATGATGGTGGATGTTAGTGGTAGCTACATCTTCTTCCCTTTCGCACTACACCTTAGGTGAGACTTGGGGCCTGATGTGGGTTGTATCCACTTTGCTTCTACACCTTCTTTCGGCTTAGAAACTAGTAGTAGCTGTGTCCATCGCTTCTTTTGGCCATGTGGTATGTCCTCTTCCTTAGTGGGAGGTGTCGTTAGCTACATTAGAGCTTGTATTAGCTTCTTCAACTTAGGGGCCAATGTCTAAGTGTCCGTAGGTCAACTTCTTGAACTTAGGGGCCAATGTCCAAGTGTTTGAGCTTTTACTAGCTTCTTCAACTTGGGAGCCAATGTCCAAGTGTCCGAGCTTGTGTTAGCTTCTTCAACTTAGGGGCTGATGTGCATATGTCTGTATGGACCTTGCTCCCTTCTTCAAGATTGAGCAAAACGTCTTGGCTCAAGCTATTGCCACGCTCATCCTCTGCCTTGTCCGATTGTGGTAAATTGGAGGTGCAGTTTGTGATCACATGTCCTTTTTGTTGCTCTACACCATTTCGAGAGGATGGCGATATTTGTAGTGTGTATATTTTATCTTTCTTCTTGAGTGTTGATGACATCAGTCACATAAGCTCACATAAGTGGGCGTTGGTGACTTTATTGTTACATAGAGGGTCTTACTCCCTCCTTCAAGACTTTGGATGCAGTCGTGAACACTTTGTCCGAGTCTTTTTTTTTTTTTTTGAGGTGGCACCTCACTTAGGGAGCTTTTAGAGAGGAAGGCCATCTCTTCATGCTTCCATTCTTTTCGGACTCAGTTTTTCTTGAGCTAGTAATGGTGGTAGCATGTTTGGTTGCCGATTTCTTCTCAAGTGTTTAACTTGATGGTTGTTCTTGTTTTACATCAGGAGGTTTGCGCTTTCTTCTCTTGATGCGAGGTTCGGCCTTTTGGAGAAGCTTCAAGCCACTTAAGGGAGGTTTAGCCATTCCTTTTTATTTGTTTTCCTTTGTTTTTGTTTCGTCCGTAGCACTTGTGTGTCTTATGCTTGTTACTCTCTTCCCTCCTTAGTGCGAGTTGTTGAACTCGTACATGTCTCATGCAGATGCACATTCACATAGGTTTATATGTGTGAACAAAATTGTTTACATGTTGAGGACGTTCGTGTACATTTGCGCATGTTTGAGCGAATTTACGCGAGGAGCGACAAGTTGCACGTTGTTGGATTTTTGGTCATGAAGCTTAGTTCTTGCGCGCGGATGTGCTCGTTGAGGCGTGGGTGTTTTTGAGATTTCTTAAATTCGAACTCAGACACCTGTGGATGCTCTTGTGGTTTTTCGTTAGTCCGAGGCATTTTTCTCTCTCTTCTTTGCTGGAGATTTCGCCACTAGAGGGGACTTTGTGCCTTGTTACCATTACTCTTTGTTCCTTGTGTGAAATGGTAGAACGTGGTATATTGTAGGAGGACTTGCTTTCAACTCATTATTTGATTTGTGCACCCTTGTTCTTTTTTTTTTTTTTTGGTAACTGGAGGAGCTTGTGCTCAACTTCATTTTTTGTCTGTGCCTCATTGTTGTTCCCTTCTTCATTACTTGGCCTTTTATCCGAGTCACTTTCTCTGCAATAGAGTTTTAGTGGGCATTGCTGGTCAATTTGGGAGGAGCTAGGCTTGGCACAATGGGACATTAGGAGGAGCTTCCGTAGTGACTTGGGGAGTGTTTGCGCATACTTGGTGAGCTCTTGTTTTACTCTTGCACTGAGTTGTTCTTTTGAGGTCGTCCCTTGTCTTTTGCTGGATACGGCCATCCCATCCTATGTGGGAGATGTCTCTGGTCACATGTAGTAAAATGTTCGCACTTTGGCGTGGGAACTTTGTGGTTCATCTTATTGCTCCCCTTTGTGCAATGTTTTGAGCATTGTCACTTCTTTTCTCGAAGTCTGCTATTGATGCACCCAAAAAAGTGTATCTTATTATAACCTTGCACTAAATCAGTTGTTAAGTATAATAGAAGCAAGGGTCGAGTCCTCAAGGATTGAGTTTTAGTTTATAAATAATTAGTTTATCACTTAGAAACAAGTAAACAAAAGTAAAGGGGTTTTCGAGATCAGATTTAAATTAAAGTAAACAATAAAAGTAAGAAAGCCAGTAAACAAGAAGTAATCAGATGTGAGAAATATGGCTAAAGGTTCATTCTTCACCACTAGACATCATTATGAATCAAATTCAGACCTATCAATATTAATTATCTATCAAAGTTAACAACCGTAGATAACAACCTCCTGTGTTACCCCAATCCTTCCTTAGTTTGTAGTTAAATAGGACAAACGCCACTACTTAATCTCTAACTTTCAAACAACTTAGGATAAACATCTCTAAATTTAATTTAATAGCAGCTTTAAGATAAGAAAGATAGGTTGATCTAAGTAACAAAAGCATGAACATGAATTGTTTAACTTAGGTTATGTTCCACTTTGCAATTAGCGAAAACTTTAACATAATCATTAATCATAAATTGCCACTATTGAATAGAAATCAAGATAAGTTACGAATCAAAACTCCTAAACTAGCATTAGATAATTATCAAGATCTATCTAGTATGCATCCTAAACATATCAAGATAAAAATCATAAACAATTCATGTAGAAGAACATAAACAACTTTGATAGAAAACTAATATATGATAGAATCTGAAAATTAATTACATAACATGTCTAGGGCTTTGAAATCAAACTTAACCCAAGAAAACTTTAGCCTTGTATAGGCATTGTCAACATAAACATAGAATAAAAGAGAAAACTAGAAGAAAACTAGAAGAATAGAGAAGAAGAAGAAGAAGAAGAAGAATATTGGCTATTCAGCCTCTTGCTCTCTCAAACTCTCTAAGAAAAGAAGAAAATAAGAAGACTCTTGATTGGAATTGTGTAGAGATCAGCTCCCCCTTGTGTCTCTATTTATAGTCAAACTTTAGGGCATCCCATAGGTGACTTGTGGTTGACTCCCTTTAATTAATGCTGACTTGGGGCTTTCTTTCCTTGCAAGGAAAAGTAGTGGCTGACTTAAGGTTTTTAAGGAAAGAAATAATACTTGTCAGCCAAGGGATATTTAAAGAAGGAAATATGCTTTACTTGCAGCCAAAGCATGTAGAAATAAGGAAAGTCATAGCTGATTTAAATCTCCTACTTTGACAAGGATAGACATATATTTCAGCTAGGGTATTTATC
This sequence comes from Fremontodendron californicum, assembly GCA_030761205.1. NCBI lineage: Eukaryota > Viridiplantae > Streptophyta > Magnoliopsida > Malvales > Malvaceae > Fremontodendron > Fremontodendron californicum. The sequence goes on from JAULJL010000028.1 coordinate 6,506,775, forward strand.
AAAGGATAAATTAAAGCATCCCATGCATGGTTTAAAGGAAGTGGCAGCTGAAATTCTTCAAGTCTAAATAAAAGCTTCCGCTATGGTTCTTTTGAGCTTGAAAGTAGGTTTTCCAACTAGGATTTTTAGAGAATGAGATGTAGGCAGCCGCATCTAGTCTTCTTGAAGTGACCTTTGTGCTTGAAGCTTCATTTCTTGTCCAAATTCATTCTTTTCAACTCCATAGCAATCCTTATCTTCCAAAACACCTACAAAACACAAAACCATAGTAAATTATCAAGGATTTCAAGGAACTAAGCATAAAATATAAGGAATTGATATATGAAAATACATGAATTTAAGCACTTATGAAATTCCCCCACAGTTAGTCTTTTGCTAGTCCTCGAGCAAAAATCAAATAGAGACAAAGTAACGAAACTGAATATATTTCACTTTTAATAATAATCAGAGGTAATCATTGGATAAATCTTATAAACTAATCAATAGCTTAAAGAGTTCATAAAGAATCATGCTTGAATGTAAAAAAAAAAAAGTTAAGCCAACATTAACGTAACATATCTCAATCAAAATAGTGCATGTTCAAATTTAATCTCAACTTCTCACATGGGATACTCTCATGATTTTCACTCTTTAAAGTAGTGGTAAAGTGTTTACACTCAATCAATCTCATGAAAACAGTTCTACCATATGCTTGCTTGTCCACCTATTCTCCACTACTTAGATCATGCAACTTCATGAATCAAGAGGAGCTGGCTACTGAAAAAGTGGAATCCTATTACATCATATAAGACGGAAGTCTTTCCACCTCAATGCTGTAAATCTCCCAATCCTAATGACGCTTTCCCAGCCCTCTATCAATCAGTGTCGTTGGATCCAACCACTTGGCATTTATAAGAGACTGCACTTTCTTTTTGAATGCTATACAGTCTTCAATTCTATGGCCAGCAATTCCACAGTAATAATCACATCTTGCATTTGGATTATACCACTTTGGATATGGTGGTAACAGGGGTTTCAATGGGACACATGCAACCATGTGATTTTGGTTCAGTATAGGGAGAAGCTCTCGGTAGCTGATTGGAAAGTGATCAAAATGCATTTGGGTCTTATCCTGGGGTCGTTTCTTAGTCACACATGGCCTAGGAGTTGGGGCACTTGATGGTGGCACTAAGGTCTGAACCAGAGTGTTTACATGGAGATGTTGCGGAACAGCATGGTAAGGGTATGGATTTGGACACAGGGCCTTTGGAGGTTGTACATAGCTCGAGGTTCCTATCCCAGATGCTGGATAAGGTGATTGATGAGGAAAATAGTATGAACTGGTAGTTGTTGGTGATGGAGTGGGAATCAGGAATCCTGTAGTGGTCATCCCAATGGATGATTGGACCATAGTAGGGTGGGGATATTGGCTTGGACCTAGAACAGTTTGCAGGTATGGTACAGGATCCAAGGTTTCTATCCTTGGTAATAGGCTCTCGGGCTTAATCATTTTCATGATTTTGTCCACAATTTCATCTGGGTTGCAACCTTTGTGGCATTGACAAGCACAGGATCCAGCAAGGATTGTATGTTTTGGACCTAATGGTTTTGGTTGATCCAAAGGCGATGCAGAGCCCTGAGAAAGTTCCCCTTTACTCTTACCATATCCTCAAACATTTTCAGCAATTTGACGAGTTGTACTTTCACTTCTCAGATTTCATGTCCACATTCCTCTTGATTGCGTTCCAAAGCACCCAATCGTTCCTCCGATTCATTCCTTATATCTCAAACCCTTTTCATGCAAATGAAAATGTCATGAGATTAAGAATACAATTGTGAATGTACATGCTCTATTCCTATGTGCATGAATATACTGATGATTAATGCATGAACATATACAGGGAAATTATGATGACTATGTATACTATGGATGCAATCTAATGCCAACATGATGCATTTTAAAAAATGAATAAATTGATGCATAGGTATATACAAATAATGACCATGTATGTATTCTACAATGAATGACCAAGCATGCTATGATGTCAAAATGATACATGCGGAGAATAAATGAATTAATACAAAGGTAGGTACAAAGAATGACCATGTATATCACAAATGTATTCTACAATGAATAACCATGCATGTTAGGACTGTGACATGATGTCAACATGATACAAATAAATTAACCAATGATTACACGAAATTGGTGGGACCTAAATCTTGATTATTCAAAAATCTCATCATGCAAGATTTGACTCCAAATTTATGATTTTTTTGAAACATGTTTTTTCTACGAAAAATCAATCATATTATTTTCAAAAGAATTTCGGGGTAGTGGATCCTACTATGGTACAATGTTCAAATGTTCATGCAACACTACCGGTTTTATGAAATCATCAAATGAAATTACCAACTGTTTATTGCAAAGAATGAGATCAATAATACAACCAAAATGTACATGCTCTATTCACACATGCATGAAATGTGCAAAATGCAAAAATGCTTGAAAAATGATTTTTATTTTTTTCAAACAATTAATGAATATTTTGCCCCGACAAATATCTACTTATATAGGTATCACGGATTAACCCATTTATTACGGGCGATGTACGTACATCGTTACCCGATCTACAAAACTTCTTCAGAGTGTAAAATAGGTAACAAAAGGTTTAGAAATGTCTCTCCATGTGTTCCTATCTTCGGTATATCTAACGGAAATCCGGCATGGCTTTGCCTAGGTTTACTATATGAGAGTGAATTGGTTCTAAAGGCCCCGAATTGCTCCTCACTGTCGCCGATGAAGGCTAGTAAGGCACCCCGATAAAAGCGGGTTCAATTCGTTAGAGTCTATTTCCCTAACCCATGCGGATTGTTAATCACGAAGGCTTAGGTAATTTAGTACTCCGAAAATGTTTCACTAGCCCATGCGGATTGTTAATCACGGAGGCTTAGTTACTTTGCTCCCACCTAAAAGGACGAAACCCGGGTATAGGGCTCATGATATGCAAATGGACGTGTGGTGTGTGTGGAGGAACAACAAACCTTTCACCACCTATTCTACAAACCTTATTCTAAATGCCCTAGCAATTTATAAAAACATTCAAGAATAGTGTAACGCATTAACCAACAAGCAATTATAATATACAACCTTAAATAACTAGAGAACAATAATAAAATGCATGCACATGAGTATGAACATATTTAAAAACATTTTATTATTTTCAAAATTCTCCTTATAAAAAAAAATATGGGAATTAAAATTAAATACCATTTAAACCAACAAAATCGAGAATTTGATAACACACGACTAATTCTAGGCCTGACTCTCTAATAGTCCCTAGTGGAGTCGCCAAGCTGTCGCAACCTAAAAAATAACGAGTCTCATCGCAAGACTTTATTATTCGTTAAGTGTGACATTAAAAAAATCGAGGAAAAGTCGACTTAATTCCTCTAGGGAAATGAAGGTTTTGAAAATGACCTTCAAAAAGACATGGAGTCGCCACCAATCTTTTTTAGCTAGGTGTGATCGACCACCTATTAAAACTGGTTTTATAAAATATTTTAAAATTAATTAAAACATTTTTAAAACCAATTTAAAGTCTGCGTTTTAAACCAGAGAAATCAAAGAAACGGGTTCGGGACTCGGTTACGTGCGGGGAAGGATTAGCACCCCCACAACGCCTGTATAAAACGGTATCTTATTAATCATGTGTTATCTCAAGTCTTGGTAAAAAGTCGGTTTCAATTTTAGTATTTCAAGTTAATTCCCAATTTAAAGAAAAATAATTCCATTCTTAATTGAAAATGATCCGAAATTTATAAATTCAAAATTTTCCTATATTCCCCAACAAATATGGAAAAATATAGAAATTTTTATTATTTTTGGAAAACTTTTCGAATCATTCTCATTTTGAAGAAGATATTCCGTTATTAATGATAATTGATGATATCCTCCCCAGCAAACCCGGCAGAGAACTCATGAATTATTTTAACTAGGGAATATCTTTATTTTATTGAAAATCATTACTTTTTTGAAAATATTTAAAAGAAATGAATATGTATATGCATGACATAAATAAAATGACATAGAAAAATCTAAATAATATAATGCAACCTAAATGATATGATATAATTTAAATGCCTTAGCATATTCTAAATGAAATGAAATATCCTAAGTTATATAATATATTCTATATGAAATGAAATGTCCTAAATCATATGATATATTCTAAATGGAATAAAATATTCTAAATGGCATAATATATCCTAAACGAAATGAAATAACCTAGATAACATAATATTCTACATGAAATGAAATATCCTAGGTAACATAACATATTCTATATGAAATGGAATAATTTAAATGACATGGCAAATATGAATGATATAGCACATAATTTAAATGACATGGAACATAAAATAATGCAATCATATAATATGCATGAAAATAAAAATGAAAATAATAATGCATGAACATAGTATATGCTAAATAATATGACAAAAAAAAATAACTAAATAAAAACATTGTATATCATGAAATATTCAAAATCATATAATAAACAACATAACATAATCATAACAATATCATAGAAATTATCATAGCAAAAATCACATATTATATAAAATGCATGAATATGGAAAAATGCAATGCATGAAAATGTATTTTTTTTCCTTTAATTAAGGAAATCCGTATATCTAAAAAGATATCCGGCTACCTTAGGAAAATATACCAAATTAAATATTCTAAAATCAAAGTACTTTGTGATTGTTTGAAAACAATTTTGAAAAGCTTAGATTAAAAATAAAAACTTAGCTAAACCCTTTTTTAAATGGCTCTAATTTCCTAAATTTAAAATCCCGGACTTGACCACCCTTAACCCGAGACTTAAAAAAAATCATTTTTAGAGTTTAAAAAGGCTTAGAAACTACCCTATGTCAGTAACTAAACTTCCTAATTAGCCCCCTCTAGGTAACTTAACCAAAACAGAAAAATGATTTTCCTTCAAATTCAATTCTAACTCCATTATCCAGTTTTAAGCCACGATTTTTTATCCTATTTATAAAAATTCAAAAAAATCTAAAAAACATACTGGAGACTCAGGACATGTAAAACTATACGGAAAAAAATCAGCTTAATTTTCTGATTAAAGATGAATGCCCAGAAAAATCGGAAAAGTATGAGTACTGGGTGAAAAAAACTGTTTTGTCAAAATATATTTTTGCCTTTGATAAAATCATTTAAAAATCAAAGTAAAAATATTTAATACTCACAAAATGACTCACAAACAGTAGCTAAGACTTTTTAAAAGTTAGATAAAAATTGGCTAAGTAAAAAAAAGTCACAAAGGTAGAATAATCAATTTGACAAACCTTAATTTTCCACACCGCTCATGAGAGCATGACTTTGAACCATTAATTGGCCTAAGTCATTAGTCAAGTGGCATGAACATGAAATGCATGAAAAATTACAGCAAATATGATGCATGAAATGCATGAGTTTAAACCTAAATGTCATGAAAAAATGCATGGCATCCATATAATGACCTAGACCTAAATGAACTTGCATGGCATTTAATGTAACCTAGGTCTAAAATGCATGAACATGCATGGCAAGATAAACCTAACCTAACATCTAAAATATGCATGGCAATATCACAAAGACAAGGCATGCTTAAACCAAAAACTCAACCAAATATCATGCAAATGCTAACCTATCAACTAACATAGCAAAAATGCACACATGATGCTAGAATACATGGAGTGGCCGAATGGCTTATGATTCCTAACAAGCATGACATTTTCACAAACACTTGATATACTTAAACTAAAAACTCAATCAAATGTCATGCAAATGCAAAACCTACCAACTAACATGGCAAAAATGCACATACAATGTAAAACACATGGAGTAGCCGAATAGCCTCAAGCTCCAACAAGCATGGCATTTTCACAAACACTTGGTATACTTAAACTAAAAACTCAATCAAATGTCATGCAAATGCAAAACCTACCAACTAACATGGCAAAAATGCACATACAATGTAAAACACATGGAGTAGCCGAATGGCCTCAAGCTCCAACAAGCATGACATTTTCACAAATACTTGATATACTAACATGCTCAACTAAAATATAACACTCAAATCATGCAAACACAAAATAGAAATACTAAAACCAAACAAGCATTTTCACAAACACTTGATATACTAACATGCTCAACTAAAATATAACACTCAAATCATGCAAATACAAAATAGAAATACTAAAACCAAACAAGCATTTTTACAAACACTTGATATACTAAATATAAAACATCAACAAATTTAAACATTATGAAAACAGAAAATTAAAAATGCAAGAACATGATATTTAAATCATAAATGGCAACAAACAAAGCAACCAAATTAAAACATGATTCAAATATATGAAGTAGAAGAACACTTAAAGCATCAAGATTAAAGAAAATAACATAAATAACATGATAAATTAAAGCAAAAACAGCAACCATAATAAAAAATATATATATAGGCCATTCGGCCATTAAAGAAAAATAAGAAAAAAATTTGTAAAAATTATTTAAGAAAGAGATGAAGAAAGAACTTAAGAAAAACATAAAAAAAAAAAAACACTTATTTAAAAATAAAACTCACCAAATAATAATCAAAATAGCAAAAACAAGAATGGAAAATCAAGAAAGTGCAAGAGTTGGTGCTAAAAGCAACCTCAAGAAACTATATTTCAAGCTTTATCTCTTCAAACTTTCCTTTCTGTTCTAAACTTTTTTCTTTTTGCTTTCAACCAAGGAGAGAAAAAACTAAGAAAAACCAAGAAGAAATCTGAAAATGAAGTGAAGAAAAATGAAATTCTGGTTCCCTTTAGTGCTGGCCGAACCCAGCCTCTCTCCTGCAAGGAATGCTGTCATTTTTTCCCCCAACAAATTTCCATCTAATGGCTAGTAATTCAAGGTGAAAAAATGATGAAATTATCACCCTTAGATTAGCATATCAGCTGTCCATAATTACAGCTGTTCAAGAATAATGTTGACATTCTCCCTCCTCATGCATTGGCCTATGTGGCTTAATCACAATGGCTTGATCAAAAAAATCTCTAACTCTTAATTCTTGGCCATTTAATTGAAAAATCAGAAGCTTCCTCCTTACTTTGGGCCTTGGCAGGCCAGCACTCTCTTTTCGAGCCTAAGTCTGATTTTTTGAAAGGCCAAAGGAAGCCCTTTTCGGTTGCTTGGGTGAAATGACCGTTTTGCCCCCCGGATGAAAATAAATGGAAAAAGGACTCCAAATTCAAATTTTATTTTTTTAGTACTTTAAAAATAATAAAATATTGAATTCTGGAAGTTTTCAAAATTTTCCAAGTCTGTTTGCTATTTATTTGGATTTTTTCTTCCAAAAATGCCCTTTCAAGCCCCCACATTTTACCATTTTTTAAACGAGATCCAAATCAAGATTTTTCTTCAATAATCTCTTCCAAATAATTTAAAAGTGTGATCTGGAAGTTTTCATAATTGTTGGAACTCATTTGGTATTTTTTCAGGATTTATCTGCTTGAATTACTACATAGGGGCTCGGGATTTGGCCATTTTCCAAACGAAATCCGAATCAAGATTTTCTTTCACAAATATCTTCAAAATAATTCAAAAATGAGATTTGAAAATTTTCAGAATTTTTGGAGTCCATTTGCTATTTTTTCGGGATTTATCTTCTTGAATTTTTGCATAGGAGGCCCGGGATTTGGCCATTTTGCAAACGAACTCCGAATCAAGATTTTCTTTCGTCAATCTCTTCAAAATAATTTAAAAATAATATTTGCAAATTTTCAGAATATTTGGAGTTCATTTGCTATTTTTTCGAGATTTTCCTTCTTGAATTTCTGCATAAGAGACCCGGGATTTGGCCAATTCGCAAACGAACTCCAAATCAAGATTCTCTTTCGCCAATCTCTTCCAAATGATTTAAGAATGAGATTTGCAAATTTTCAGAATTTTTGGAGTCCATTTTCCACTTTTCCAAAATTTTCCAATTTTGTCCTTTTGCCTCCGAAACCCGATTTTGCTCAAAACAAGTCTGATTTTTAGATTTTCTTCAAGCTGAGCCTTGGGCTATCCCTTTTAAATCATTCCTCATCCATTGGGGCTTTAGTCTTACCAAGTCATGCCATTTCAGTGATTCTTCCCGATTTCACCGAAATCCACCAAAAAAACCCTAATTCTCGATTTTCTCCCGGATTGACTTTTCTTTCAGTTTTTATTTCAAGTGGCTTCTCCATTACCCGTAGTCAGTGCTTATCTTTCATTTGGAACCTTCAATTTCGACCAATTCGATCGTTTAAGCACTTTTTCCCAAATATCCCGGATTAGGGTTTCCTTTCTATTGAATCTCCATAACCCAACTTCCGAACTCCATATCTTTCAATGTAGACCTCGGATTATCAAAATTCTTTCGCCATTTTTCAATTGAACTTCAAATCTTGATTTTGAAAGTGGGTTGATTTTTTTAGTAGTTGACTTTTTGGGGTTGACTTTTTTCGGGTTGACTTTTTCTGAGGTTGACTTTTTCAAGTTTGACTTTTTATGCTCACCCTCTTAAACTAAGTCTCGGTTTATTTTGGTAAAATTACCTTTTTACCCCCCGAACTTGATTTAATTACAAATAGACCCCAATTTTGAATTTTTTTTCAACTTATCCCATTCAATGAAAAACTTGATTCTTGAGGTTTTCAAATTTTTCCGAGCTCATTTGCTATTTTTTCGGATTTATCTCTGAAATTTCGATGTAGTGCCTCCCAAATTTAGCCCTTTTTAAATGAGCTCTGATTCTGGATTTTTCTTCACCAATCTCTTCCAAAAATTATGAAACTCAGATCTGGAAGTTTTCATAATTTTTCGAGCTCGTTTGCTATTTTTTCCGGAATTTCCTTTTTGGAATTTTGGCTTAGTGCACCCGAAATTCACCTTTTTCATTTGAACTCTGATTCATGATTTTTCTTCAAAAATCTCTTCCAAAAATTATGAAACTCAGATTTGGAAGTTTTCATAATTTTTTGAGCTCGTTTGCTATTTTTTCCAAAATTTTCTTTTGGAATTTCGGGTTAGTGCACCCAAATTTTGCCATTTTTGAAATGAGCTCCGATTCTGGATTTTTCTTCACCAATCTCTTCCAAAAATTATGAAACTCAGATCTGGAAGTTTTCATAATTTTCAGAGCTCGTTTGCTATTTTTCTCGAAATTTTCTTTTGGAATTTTTGGATTTGCCCTTTAACCTCCAAAACCTCGATTTTGCTCAAAACGAGTCCGGTTTTTGGACTTTCTTTTCCTACTTCCTCCGTCATATATTAATTTGAGTTGGTCCGAAAATGCCCAATTTTTGCGATCAAATTCACCTCCGATTTAGTTTTCCCCAAATTTGCTGGATTAGGTCTTCCTCTACACTGAATTCCACAACCCATCTTCCGAATTTCATATCTTTCGTTGTAGATCTCGGATTGTCAAAATTCTTTAGCCCTTGTTTAATTTTACTTCGAATCTTGATTTTGACTAAGAGTTGACTTTTTTAATGGTTGACTTTTCGAGATTGACTTTTTTCGAGTTGACTTTTTATGCTGACTTCCGAAATAAGGTTTTGGGGACCCATCTATGGAATAGTGGAAGTCTCTTTGTGTTCCGTAGAGTTAAAGGAGAATTTGCCCGGTTTAGGAGGCCTAGACAAAATTTGGTGTCTACAGTTGCCCCTCTTTGGCTATTGTTGAGAATCAGGAACCAAGCAAAGATAAACTAGTATAAATAAATATTATTTTAATATTCTAATAATTATTTTTTTCTAAAAAAAATTCTATCGTGATATTGAAATTTTCAATGATAAATTTTATCAATATTTATAATAAAAAATCGTAAATAAGAATATAACAAATCTATTACTATTTATAATATAAAACATTTATATTATAAAAACTTATTTATTTAAAAAAAATTATATATTGAGCATAAAATTACATATTATATAAATAATCAAAATTTGCAATAACATTTAAAATTAGATTAATATAATATTTTATTTTTTAAGGTTAATGAAAAATTATAATTTTAAAAATAGAATAGTTCAATGTCATGTTTATATGTTTATATGTAAAAATTATAATTTGTCATGTTTATATGTAATTTTATCATGTTTATATGTAATTTTTCATGTTTGTATGTAATTTGTCATATTTATATGTAATTTGTCATTTGTCATGTTTATATGTAGTTTGTCATGTTTATATGTAATTTATCATATTTATATGTAATTTTTCATTGGTCATTGGTCATGTTTATATGTAATTTGTAATGTTTATATGTAACATGTTTATATGTTAATTTGTCATGTTTATATGTAATTTGTTATATTTATATGTAATTTGTCATGTTTATATGTAATTTATCATTTCTCATGTTTATATGTGATTTGTTATGTTTATATGCAATTTGTCATGTTTATATGTAATTTATCATGTTTGTCATGTTTATATGTAATTTGTCATGTTTCTATGTAATTTATCATGCTTATATGTAATTTCTCATGTTTGTCATGTTTATATGTAATTTGTCATTTTGTCATCTTTATATGTAATTTGTCATCTTTATATGTAATTTCTCATGTGTATATGTAATTTGTTATGTTTATATGTAATTTGTCATTTTTCATGTTTATATGTCATTTGTCATATTTATATGTAATTTATCATTTAATCATGTTTATATGTAATTTGTCATATGTAATTTATCATGTTAATATATAATTTGTTATATTTATATGTAATTTTGATAATATTTATATGTAAAAATTAATAACTTGCTAATTTACTATTTAAATTTTTTAATTTTAAAATCTACCAAAAATCTAATTTAAAGAGCTCAACCCTCGGCCTTAAGGTCTAATGAAATCTACTCCAATTTTAAAAGTCGTGCCCTTTTGGCAAAGCAAAAATATTTACTTTCTTTAAAAAAAAAAAAAAACCTAAAAAGCCAAAGAAGGAAAGTGCGACGTCGTATTCCTCAGTGATTTCTCACTTTTACTCGCTTCCTAGGCTACCAAAGGTTCCCATTTCTCACAGTTTCGACAGAGAGCGAAAGACGAAAAGAAAAGGTGTCTTCCCATTTTCACCAGAGAGAAGATAGAGGGGGCTACTTATTGAAATGGCGGCGGTGAGAGGAGCTTTGCTGAAGCACCTGAGGGTGAACGCAACGCCCCTGCCCCGTAACCCTAACCATATCAGTAACGCGATCTTCGCTTTTACCTTCAACGCCATACGCCGCCGGTTCTCCGACGAGGTCAAGGGCTCTTTCCTCGACAAATCTGAGGTCACCGATCGCGTCATCACCGTCGTCAAAAACTTCCAGAAAGTTGATCCTTCCAAGGTCCTTACTTTTTCGCTTCGCAGTTTTTCTTTTTTTAATTGTGATTTAATTCTCAGGGTAAATGAGTAATTATTGCAAGTTCCAATGCAACCGCGAAGGCAATGTTTTTTGCTTGTTTGTTGTGTTATTGTTTTCCCCCATTTGTTTCCTCATATTTGCTTAAAAATTAGTAAGGATACAGCCAAAGGTGCCCCCAATAACAAACTTTTGAATATGATAATGGTTTCATCTATGTGAAATTAGCATCGGTAAATTATGGAAAACATAGGTTTAGGTTTGGGATTGTCTCGGCTTACCTTATGATTGGTCAACAGTAAAGGGGTTGCATTTCTCCTAAATCAATTGGATGACCTACTTTTTAATTATTTGGCAATAAATTTCTCTTTTTTTTGTTGTTCTGATATGATAGTTTTACTATACAATGCTGAGAACTAATAAAAAGATGCCCTTTTTCTAGCTCTGGTTAAATGCCACCAAATTATGTCTTTAAGAGGGAAAATCAGTATGAACTTGAGGTGGATTCTGAATGGACAAAGCTGCTCATAGGACAATGGGAGAAAATAGTATTTGGTCTATGATGTAGTTTCATTTTTTAAGAGCTAATTTCTGCCTGGTTCTTTTGATTTTATCTTATGTTTTTTCATGACATTCATCCCAAGAACAACCTTTTTTTTTTTCTTAATTGGGATATAAGTGGGGAGGGGATTGAAGTTTCTGTAATATGTGAATAAGCAATTTGGAGAGATATGGTCAGGCACAACTTTTTGCTTTGGCTGCATTGCTAGTCTAAGTTTTTGTAATTGTAGTGTTCTCAGTGTTGTCATGCCTTGCTCCTAGACGCGCCTAAGCCTTGTTCCTTAGCGCTAGATGACAAAAGCACCTTAGACCCTTTCAGGCGAGGCGCATTTGATAAGGCGCACGCTTGGTGCGCCTAAGCACGCTTTTTTGTAAGGCGATAGGTGTAAAAAAAAGCCCGCATGATTGAAATTTTCTTTAATTTCTTTAATTTCAACTTTTTTCATTAGATGTACCTTTACTAGTAAGAAAGGGAAAAATATCAAACTCTTTACTTCTCAATATTTGAGTATTCAACAATAGACATGGGACCATAAGAAAATCATGCATATTGGCCAACCAAAAAAATTGCATGTTTTGTAGATAAACTAGAGCACTCTTTAGAGTTTATTATCATAATTATATATATATATATATACAAAAAACACACATATACATATTGCGTCTTACTTCACTCAGGCGAGCTCTTTTTTTGCGCCTTGGTCTGAGGCAATATAAGGGTTCTAGCACCTAGAATGCGCCTTGCGCCCTTGACAACATTGAGTGTTCTCTGGTTCATTATCCATATACAAACAAGGATACATTCTATAAGCATTATATCAACTTAAATTGTTAGTTGCAATGTTGTTAAGGTGTGTGCCTTAGTGCCAGACAACAAAAGCACCTCAACCCCTTTCAAGCGAGGCATATTTGATCAGATGCGCTCACGGCACGCCTATGCACGCTTTTTGTAAGGTGGTAGGAGCAAAAAAATCCCGCGTGATTGAAGTTCTCTTTAATTTTTTTCATTAACTGTACCTTTAATTTTTATAAAAAAAAAAAAAGAAAAAAAAGAGAACTATCAAACTCTCTACTTCTCAATGTTTGAATATTCAACAATAAATATGGGACCATAAAAAAATCATGTATATTGGCCAACGAAAGAATAAAATTTTGCATGTTTTGTAGGATAAACTGAGCCATTTTAGAGTTTATTATAAGAATTATATATTTGAAGCTTATAATATATCTACACGCACACACACATATACCAAAATACGCATATACATATACATATTGTGCCTTTAATCAGTCAGGCACTTTTTTTTGCGCCTTGCACCTCAGGCAATAAAATGGTTCTAGCGCCTAGATTGCATCTTGCCCCCTTGACAACAGTGGCTAGTTATCGTTGTAGAAGAAGTGTGATTTTATATCTAATTGGAAAGAAGCTTTTGTCATGTTCATGTTGATCACTGCAAATGATATGATTGTGGCTAGTGTTAATTCTACTGATTGGAAAAGTTATTCCCAGTTTTTTTTTTTCTTCCCTCATTTCTTTTCTTCAATATAGTTTGATGACAAAAAGCATCATTTTTTAGGTTATTGTGAGTGCAACTTCTAGCAAGTTCTTTTGGTTGCATATAGAATTTTGCTCTTGTAGCATGTTTCGTCCTTTTTAATATCTCTTTTTTTTTTTTCTTTCTATTTTGCAGGTTACCCCGAATGCCCATTTTCAAAATGATCTCGGATTAGATAGTTTGGACACCGTGGAGGTTGTCATGGCCCTTGAAGAAGAATTTGGGTTTGAGATACCTGATAATGAGGCAGACAAGATCAGCAATATCAATCTTGCTGTTGAGTTCATTGCTTCTCACCCACAGGCTAAGTAGAGGGTAAATTATGAAGCTCTACTCTTTTCCTTTGTTTTCACTTTGTTCCTTTGAGACCTGTAGCTGCATTAGGATAATTCTCTCGAATCTTCCCGCCTAGACAGATATCTGTAGTGCCCTTTGATTTTGATTTCCTCTTGAAGAGGATTGTTTCTGGATATTTACTGCCTCAATGCTGCTGTTCCAGTTCATAAAATGTAACATTTTGGTGAGAAAGGTACTGTTTCTTTTATTGCCTTAACAATATTTCATTTTAAAGTTATAAATTTAGGCCATTGGTTTAAAAAAACTGATTGTACTTGATATTAGCACTTCATATTAGCATGGCATTGAATGACTTTTGGGAGGAAAGTTGGATTTGTATCTAGTCAGTTGGCAGGTCAATTCAAAGGACCATAAAAACCAAAATATGGTTTGGGGCTTTGCTCCCCTTAAGCAAGAACTTTAAGGGCTGCTAAATGCTAAAGAATAATGATGTTTATTTTCGGCATAAAGGAGGTTGTAGTTTAGGGATAAGGGAAGGGGTTGTAGATGTTTCGATTGGATAAGGGAAGGGGTTGTTTATGTTGCGTTTTGAACTTTAAACCTATTGGATGCTATCTTTTAAGGATGATTCTATGAATCAACTGAATTAAACTTCGCGTTCAATAATGATGTTTATTTTCTATTAGCAAAATATGAGAAAAGAATAAAGATGATCCCACATATCATAGTTCATTTACTTGGTTTATATTCTGTTAGCATCATGGTATAGGACAGGGATCCATGTTATCAAGGAAAGCGAAGATACTAAAGGCAAATTGTGCATTGTTTTGCTTGAATTTGTTGGCTGAATTGAAAGGAGAATAAATCCATTACAGGCTTAGGACAGATTGTGCCTCAGCCAAATCCAAATTGCCTTGTAAGAACCAAACTAAAGTACACCTTTGGTGTGTCATGACAAATCAAAATTGCCAAATTGTGTATAGCAGAACCTTAATCTTGGTTCCGGTGATCAACATTCGATTTTTGATAATCTTAAATATCGAAAAAAAAAATTTAATCTTAATCTTACAAGAATCTCATATCAAACCTAGTTTAGGGTCTAATCGAGCTGAACAGATCTAATATAAGACAATTGCTAGACTCAAACTCGATTGAAAAACTCTAAACTCAAGATAGTTCAAGCTAAATTGAACTTTATTTTTTATAATATAGACTTCGAAAACAATCAAGTTAGTTGAGGTCGATTCAATTAAGCTTGATTATCACCAAATCAAGTATAAAGCACAAAGCTCAATTGGGGTTCGAGTTTGTATTTGAACTTAAAAATAAAATAAAACTTTAATAAATACTACTATTTTTAAATATTTTATTTATGGATATAAAATATTTAAAAATAAAAAACTCGAAGAAAACCGAAAATTGGGAAATTGGGTTCTTGACAAAGCCATATTGTTTTCCCCAAGAAGCACACATCACATCAGGCCTAGACGGCCATGCTCCTACCTCAAGTTAAAATGTCCATTAGGTTTGCTTTCTAATCACTCTACTGACTAGAGGTGACAAAAAGAAATTTGAAATTATAAATTTGTCCGAAAGAAATTCGAATTAGAGTTCGTGCAAATTCGATTTATTAAAACAATCAAAAATCCAAATTTGAGAAAATTCGAATTTGAAATAATCCGAGCTCGAAACAATCTGAATTCTAAAATGACCCGAACCTTTAAAAAATTCTATTTGATTTTTTATATATATATTCTTAATTTGTTTTGTTTCTACTTGCTTCTATTTGGTGCTATTTGTATTTGTTATTGTTTAATTTAATCTTATATATGTTTATAGTGTTTACTCTAATCATAACAATTCTTTATTATGCATTTAAAAAATTTGCGCAACTTAATACAAATATATAGCCATTCATTCTTAGGATTATTATTACGATTTTGGTGGTCAAACCTTGGAGTAGACAATTATCATTTGGCAATGAAGGTGATTTTTCGGGATTATCCTTTAAAGGGTAGATATCGTGCCCTTTGTTATATTCCTTAAGCTTTAGTATTACTATATATATATATATATATAATGTAGAAGGGTGACCATGTAATGAAAATTGATTTGTTTGATCAATTAGAAAATAGATAGTTTCTAAATTATAAATATATGAATCTTATATATTAAAAGACCAAATTAATTACATATTTATATTTCTATTATTACGATACTATTTAAGAGTGATTTTGAAATAATTAAAGTTGACCAAATAATTAATTAAATTAATTATATGAATTGACTAGCAAAATTATGAATTACCATGCACATAGTTTGATTTCAATGGTTTCTATTAATGGTCACCGTTAAATGCTTCTAACTATTGTCATTCGATCTAATTATGAATATCGGGTTCTTGAACTATTGTGAATATGTACATATTATAAGATTATTCATTTTGCTTCTATTTGATTGAGTGTTCTGTTGAGTAGTCAAGTGTATTTTTTATTTTTTTATTTATTCATTCTGAAATAAATTCTTTTATAAACTTTGGATTCAAAGATTAGTTTTTGTATAACTTTTATATGTTTTGTTTATCGTATTATCTTTATTTTCGGTAACCTATTTTGTTATATTTTTATATATATTATGATTCTATCTTTTTTATATATATATATATATATATTATGATTCTATATTTTTTTCATATATTTCAACTATATAAAATTAATGAATAGTTTATAAGAGATTTTGAGATTAAACCAACACTACCTTATTGCTTCAAATATAATACAATGATAGATTTGTAGAAGTAAATTGGATGCATATTTTTTATTGTTGTATTAATTTGATCAAGTTATCAACAACATATATTTTTATTCTCATATTTTCTTAATTAGATAAATTTTGAAAAAACTCTATGTCTTTCTTATATATTTGAGGTATTCTATTAGAAAAGTCATACAAAACTTATTAATTATGTTCATAATTGAAAAACATAATTAAGATTTAATATGAATATCTTGAAACGAGAAAAAAATGTAAATTATATTTTTTTTACATCAATAAATTAATTTTTTTTAATAATACTTATAATTTATTTTTTTTTGATAAAAAAATTATTTTATAATTTTTTTTTATATTTTATTTCACATTAAATTTTATAAAGTTATAAATGAAACAGTGTAACAAAAAAATTGAAACACATTATAATTATACATTATCTCAAAAAGTATATATAATTATATAAATAAAACACATTATAACTATGTATTATCTCAAAATATATATTTTTTGTATCACACTATATTCTTTTTAAAAGATGTACCTATGTATCGTACGGGATTAAAACTAGTAAGGCTAGTTTAGCATTGCTGTTGAAAAAAGCTTAGGTTAGAAAAAGTTTTTGTTGAAAAAAGTGTGTTTAAAAAGTGTGATGAAAATTTGTGGTTTAAAATTTTTTAAGTGTTTGGTATTGTTGTGAAAAAATGTTGTGGTGAATTGAAATGTCAAAAAAATATATGTTTAAAATAATAAAAGTGTAGAGATGCGAGGATAATAAAGTTATTTTATCCAAAAACCAGCTTTTAAAGTCCAAAAGCTCTATTTTTTGGCTTTTTGGTTCTTGTTGCCAAACCATGGTTTCAACCACAAAATATAAATTTTTTTACCCGTTTAGCATTGCATTTGTTGTGAAATGCAGCTTTTATCTCAAAAGTTGTGCCAACAGCAATGCTAAACGATGCTTAAATATATGAAAGTCAAAATTTTTGACAAAGAATGTGGACGATTTAACTTTATGACATGTAGATAATCTTAAATAATTGTCAAGTTTCCTAAAATTAATTATTTTGATTTGATTTAAATTAAATTAAATTAAATTAAAATTTTAATTCAATTTATATTAAAAATATATTGTTATAAAGTTAACCTTAAATCACGTTGATATATTATATTTCTTAAACCTTATTAATAATAGCAATTTTGGACGAATATGGAAGGAATATAATGTGATGATAAAAATCTAATTAATTTAAAAATAATATTCAAGGAAAGTTTTACCATTACGTGTACTATCATAATTGTCTAGCATAAATTACTCTAACTTGAATATTACTACTACTCTTAATTTGATTCTAAATTTGATTTTTGAATAACTGATTATTATTCTCCATAATTATTTACAATATCTTTATCTTACAATGTATAAGCAAAGCTTTTTGAAATTTTATAATGCATTATGGCAAAGTTTTTTTTAGATGCTACTATCCATACTCTTTTTAAATAGGAGTAGCATTACCTAGGGTAGTGTTTTTTTTCATGCTGTTATACATATATACACTACAAACAAATTGTCATATACTGACGGTTCAAAAAGCGTTGGTAAAACTTCAAAATCCGTCGCTAAAAGTCCTAAAACCCTATACCGACGGTCAAAATGACTATTCCGACAAAAAATTAAGCGACGGTAAAACCCTCATCGGTATAGATCTATACCGACGGAAAAGGTGACCGTCGGAATAGGATGTATAACCTATACCGACGGTTTTAGGCGTCACTAATGTTAACACCGTCGGTATAGCCTATGTTGGGATAACCCCTTTTTGCTTTTACCTATACCGACGGATTTTGCATCCGTCGATATAGATACCGCATCTATACCGACGGCTTTTGTATCCGTAGGTGTAGATACCATATCTATACCGACGGCTTTTGTATCCGTCGGTATAGATTCCATAGATATACATATACCGACGGTTTTTTTTCCGCTTCCGTCGGTATAGATTAAAATGTAAAATATATAATTAACCTATAGCGACAGTTTGTCGTAAATTTACTGACGGTTTACTCCGTCAGTATACTATACATTTTTTGTTGTTATATGAACTGTCAGTATAGAGGTCAGAGCGTCGGTAAAAATAAAATTTTATCATATTTTCAATTACTAATATTGATTTATTTATAATTTAATCCAACATATTTCATATAAGAAAAGCATCATAAGAATAAGAAAGTACAAAATATTTAATAATATTAAAAATAAAATTACAAAGAAATTGTCTTAATTATATAACTTTTACAAACTAAATAGAAGTCGCAAATTAAAATCATAATACAGTCTTAAAATTGAAAATTAGCAGTCTAAACAAAAAATAAATAAGCAATTCAAATACATAAAATGAAATAAGCAGTCCAAATCTCATAAATATTCCTATGGAGCAGCATCTTGATGTCTGTCAATGAAAGATGGAAGAAAGATGAAGTACATTTATCAAAGAAATGAAAATCTCTTGATGCCTGTCAATGAAAGAGTCCACTATGAAAAAGTAAGACATATATGTGTGCATTTACAGGACCAAGTAAGACACGCATATGAATATTGTTGTCCTAGCCAAAAGATGAATAAATACTATGAAAAATGGACTCTTTTGCTAGTTTTCTGAATAAAATAGAGAAATCAGGACTGTGACTTAAAACTAAGAAAACACCAACTATAAAACAGGACGCATTTCACTAAAAGTCCAGGCTGAAACAAGCCCTTCTCAAAATATAAATACAAGGAATAACAACATATCTAACACGGCAATCTAAAAGTATTGCTACTTTTCTCCCTATGCAGTTTTCCCTTTCTCTTTCAATAAAAGACTATTACTTGTAATCAATAATTATTAAAAATTTCAACAGCCAATATCATATCATCTAAAAAAACCCACCAATCAAAGCACAGCAGTTAATAAACACAACTTAAATCCTCTGCACTCGATGAAACCAGCTAAATCTGCTCAATATTTGAGCTTAGTCTATCATTTTTTCTAAAAACTTAAGCAGTCTGACACAAAAGTTTCAGCTTGCACTTCGTTTCCCAAGCAATAAACTTGTAGACCAGACCAGTATATCTTAACAACAAGGGTGTGAATACTTGAGTTGAGAAAGTTAGTACACCCCCCTCACTGATAATACGTAGGATACGATATGGATATTATGGTCCATTCATGATTAATTACTAATATGATTTGAGAATTGTTGGTTGGAGAGTGAAGAGAAGATTATATGATGTGAAATAGCAGTGGTAACTTAATCATGAGATGATTAAGAATTAAGGAAATCATTGAATCTATATGATCATGGACTGAGAGAGAGAGAGTACTTACAAGGCAATGTTGAAGAAGACGAAGAAACTAGTGCTTTGGAAGAGAACAAAATGTGGAACAGATGGGCAGGGATCAGAGATTTAACGAAAGCAACAGCCAGAAAGTGCAATTAGTCCAGGAATGTTACATAAATTGCATTGCTAAAAGAAATTTCATTTTCGTCTTGCAAGTAGTCAAGTTTGCACATTGAGAGAGGAACTCCAAAATTCAGAGACTGTCATCTACTGTCATTGTCCCAAAATATATAAAAAAAAAAATCGCAAAAACAGTAATTTAAGTATCAGGAATTCAATAGGTTCAGAAACTGTCATCTATACCATGATTTTGATAAATGACCGGCATTTTTATTCAAATCAACATCCTCACTCTAAAAGTAAACAGCAAAAAGGGAAACTGAGTCTAGGAGTATGATCACATCTTCAAAAACAAAGATATCCAGTTCATCAAACAGGATTTGATTATCTCACATTTAGTTGGAAGTACCTTCTCAACAGCAACGTGCAAGATTTATGAATCAGCAGGTCTTTTCTTGGTGGTGTAAGCGTAATATTCCTTGCCTGTGTCCGTTTTTATTGTCTGACCTCCAGCATCAATCCCGGCAGAGGTGACTGCCAGTGCCGTTCCAGCAGAAATAGCTGTTGAGATGCTCCTCCCTGGGAAATGGACAGCACGTCAATACATTTGTTGAACATTAACAATGGTCAAAACTGACAGAGTTTAACATAGATCCAGAAACCAAGTCAGAATTCAATAACCCACATAAGGCATTGATAGTCCATTTTATTCTCCTTAAAAGCACAAAAACTTGTGGAAATCCACTATCCAAAATAATGCCTTTACACAACCCTCTCTCTACCCTCCATTCCATGATTTTATGACAACATATTTCAGCTCAACATTGTCAAGTCTCTCTAGCTCAACCAATGCGCTCCACTGGCATAACAGGCCAGTCTTCCAACCGAGGGACATGGGTAATTCCAAAAACATACCTGCAGTTATAGTCAGAATGGTATTTCTCTGGCCTCCCACTTTTGGCTTGCCACCAAACTTACGATCTTTTACAACCTTACCACTTTCTGATATTTGATGTTTTTGCAAATTACTGCTCTCTTTCTCTCGCTCTTTCTTTGAAAGGGTCGCATTTTGTGTCACAGATTCAGGGGAGCTGTGACTATCAGTTGGTGAAGTCGATGATATGGTGCCAGCTTGAGATGACTCAACTGTAGGACAATTCAACTCACCTACAGATCCACCCGCGGAAAGGACCTGTTTATTTGCTTCCCTGGAGAGTAATGGTGATCTTGGAGTTGATCCCATCCCAGGACTTGCTGACTTCTGTCGTACTTTAGCTGGTTTCATGGTAGATGATGCAGCCTGAGATAGAAATAGAAGCAAATCAGTGTTAACAGTTAAAAATAAAGTATCAGTTTGAAAGAAAAAACCCATAATGCATAAATGTTACAAACCATATAGAATGTATTTCAGTGTTTCCAATGCTTAGATATTAAAACCATTTAAAATATGTATCACACATTTTCCATCACTCTCGGAGCAATTCAAAGCTCTAGTATGTATATCTGAACAGGACATGTGCTTTTGGAAAGCAATTTTTGCAGTTAGAGAGAATATATACACTTTGTCAAACATTTTTTTTTTTGCAGTTATGATAAATATATTATGTACAATTATAAGACTTTGAACTACCTGCAGGCACCCTCCATCCGTAATAATCAACCCAACAACCTTGGCTTTCCTTAAGTTTGGCAAAATTTCTTTGACATAAAAATTTGGAGAAGCAGAATTTTTGGGCTTGAAAGTAGGGAACTCATTCCTTCTTTTTGCAGCCTTCAAATACTCAGGCAGGCTTTTTACAATATTCACATCATTTTTAAGTGATGCAATGAACTGCTCCTCGTCATAAAGGTAGGAAAAACTCTTGAATTTAGAACTGTATAACAATGAAGGGGGTAAGAATATATCATATAGGGCCTGAAACTGAATCTATAACAAATTCATTAAGCAACTATACCTTATGCCTTTTGAACGAATACTTTCTTGTATCTCTGGAATTACAAGAGTAGCATTTAGAAGCCTGGATATGGTGACAAGATCACAGATCTAGAAATTTAACAAAAAAAGTTATGAATGGCCAACAAAGAGTAGTAAAAAAGATGACTTTAATGCATCTAATAGATCATACCGAAGATCTTATCTTCTCGAATCCACCAAAAATTGCTATAAACTACTGTTTTTTTCACTTCTCTAACTCACATGATGTAAGCAAATTTCTCTCAAACATTCCATCAAACACCTTAAAAGCATCATTAAAACACCAAATACAAATCAAATCCAAAACTCATTTTCACATAAATACAATGAATAATTTTGCAAGCTCTACATTAGCATCAATGGACAAAACCACTATTAATTATTGAAAACCTAAACCCAAGGAGAATGGGAGAGTGGGCGGGTAAGATTGTGAGTTGAAAAGGGTTTCACATGATGGAACCTTATTGAAAAGAATTGAAGAGATAATATGGGTTTCACGGGTGTCATGGGTAAGAAGAAATTGAAGAGAATGTAAGGGTTTCACTTGGGTGAGGTAAGGTTGAAGAGAAGGAATATTTGATTAAAAAGGATGTCTTCTTGATTTTGGAAGATCTTTGAGTGTACAAACGAGACAAGGAAGCTCTTGGAAATTAGGAACTATTAGCCAATAATTATGAATTTTTTCTAAATAAATCAAACAAAAAAATTCACATAAACATGTAGGACAAAAAATACAAGCTTACATTCTTTTGCAAACTAAAATATAAGGGAGTAACAGAGATGGACATAGCAGCAACATAGTCAAGGATTTGAAGAGGAGCGTCGTTTGTAACGGTGGTAGCCAAGATAAGGAGGAGAGGGGCTCAGACTTTCATTTGGTAAAAGACAGTATCCAAAATGAAAAAAATTGCTTAGATTACCCTAGCCTCCCCTTTTAGTCAAAACCTGACTTTTACCAACGGTCAACAATAAATAGACCGTTGGTATATCCTTACTTTATTATTGTTTTTTTAAACAAATTAACTAAGAAAAAATTAAAGTGCCCGCCATACAAAAGAGGCGAGGTTTTTTTTTTTTTTCATTTGGAACATATACTAACACTTAAAACACTTACCGTTAGTATATAACATATTTATAGTGACGGATAATTCAAGCGTCGCTATAAATTCTGTACCTATATCAACGGTTTTTATTAACCGTCGGTATAAATTATGTACCTATACCAACGGTTTTTCATTAACCGTCGGTATAGGTGTATCTATAATGACGGATAATTAAAGCGTCGATATATATTATGTACCTATACCGACTGTTTTTCATTAACTGTCGGTATAGGTATATCTATAATGACGGACAATTAAACCGTCGATATATGTTATGTACCTATACCGACGGTTTCTCATTAACTGTCGGTATAGGTGTATCTATAATGACGGATTATTAAAGCGTCGGTATATGTTATGTACTTATACCGACGGTTTCTCATTAACCGTCGATATAAGTATATCTATAGCGACGGATATATAAAGTGTCGGTATATGTTATGTATATTCCGACGGTAACAGAAATCCGTCGCAATAGATCCTTTTTACCTACG
Organism: Fremontodendron californicum; assembly: GCA_030761205.1. Taxonomy (NCBI): domain Eukaryota; kingdom Viridiplantae; phylum Streptophyta; class Magnoliopsida; order Malvales; family Malvaceae; genus Fremontodendron; species Fremontodendron californicum. The sequence continues at coordinate 6,530,380 of JAULJL010000028.1, forward strand.
GATTTCTAGCGTCGGTATAGGTAAGCGTCAGTATATGGCAATTTGTTTGTAGTGATATATATATATATATATATACATATATATATATGGGTTACTTTGTATAATTGCATATTATTTTACAGATTTGTTGTTGATTGTTTTTATTTCTTTTGTATTATATTTTCATAGTTTTGGATTTTTTATTTTTTACTTTGTTTCTTTTGTGTGCTAGTATATAATAATTATATTTTTTTTCTTTGAAAGAGTTCATTTTGAGAATAAATTCAGTACTTTCAAATAATTTGTTTGGATGCTAAGAAACGGTAAATTATTTTTTCTTTTAAGTATATAATGTTGTAGTATTTTTATTAGTCTTTATATTTTTGTTTGCTATCATCTATTTTTTATTTTATTAATCTATGAAGAAATTGTTCAAATTTAATCAATAAATACTTTTATGTCATGTATATAGTATGTTTTCAATGACTATATCAATTTGTCAACGACAATTTTAATATGTTTTGCATCGCCCATTCATATTTTAATCAGTTGATTATAATAATTGAGATTATAGATTGGTTTTTGTTTATATATATTATATTTATTTTGATGGTTTTTTATTTTGATTTCTCAGATTTCATTTCATTTTTTTTTTTTTTTTGAAAAGAATATAGTATTATACTTCATTCCATTTTTATGTTTACGATTTTCTAAAACTAACAATACCGATGACAGAAGAAGCATCATAACCATCGGTCAAAAAAGAGAAATACGAAACCCAAACACCCAAATAGCAGTAACAAACAACCATAGCAACTTCATCAAACCAAATACTAATAACTGAACCCAACAGAAAAGGCCCAAGCCCACTTAAAACCTAAACTTAAAAATTCATAAATCACAACAAATGGCTGATTGAGAGTAGCGTTAGTCAAACATTTTGTTAATTGATATGATTTTAAATCTTTGATAAAAGAGTTCATATATAGTTTTAAATAACTCACATTCAATAATAATTTAAGTATAGAACTTCAAAAAAATGTAACTTTATTTATTATTTGTTCTATCATTCCACGTGAAAATTTTCATTTATTTGTTTATCTTGTTTAGTTTGTTGTTTTTGTTATAGTTTAAACTAATTACATTTTTTATTAATATTATGTGAAAGGAATCTGGCCATGAAGGTTAGCGTTTATTTGATTTTCTTGCTAACATGGTAACAATTAAATTAATGAAATTTAAAAGGTTAAATTTTTTTTTTATTTTTCACCCAAAATCATATGGATTTCCCTTTAATATAAGTTATGTTGCCTATAAATATTAGGGTTAATACAAAAATTGGCCCCTATACTATACCCTCTTTTACAATTTGGTATCTAAAGAAAAAAAATTCACAATTAAGTATTTGAACTTGTATTCCGTTAATCCCATTACCCCAAATGGTTAACAGTGCTGATGTGGCTTGATTTGACCAATAGAAAGCCGACATATGTTCAAGTCAATGCCACATCACATTTTCCACGTCAGTAATTTAATTTTTAATTTTTTTAAAATAGAAAATCTGGAAAAAAATATTTAATTTTTAAAATAAAAAATTAAATAAAAAAAATCCATTTTTTATTTTATTTTTATAATAAAAAATTCTAGAATTTTTTTTATTTTTTAAAATAAAAACTGAAAATTAAATAAAAAATAAAAAAATTCTGGAAAAAAAAAAAGAAAAGAGACTAAGAGAATAAAGGAAGAAGAGAGAGGAAGAGAGAAGAAAAGAAGAAGGGAATAAGAAGAGTGAGGAAGAGAGAAGAAAGGAAAAGGAGAGAGAGGAAAAGGAGAAAGAGAGAGAAAGAAAAAGAGAAAGATAACGAAGAGAGAGAATGAGGAAAGGGCGCAGCCGCCGCTGGTCAACGTCGGGCCGTTCGATCGGGCGACGCCCCTTCCCTTTCTCTCTCTTCCCCCTCTTTCTCTTCCCGATTCTCTCCTGTTTCTTTTTTTTTCTTTTCAGTTTTTTCATTTTTCCAGATTTTAATTTTAAAAATATTATTTTATTTTTTAAAAATATTTAATTAAAGAAATAAATTAAAAATAAAAAAGTATTTAAATATTTATTTTTTATTGTTTATTAATTAAAAAATAAAAAATAAAAAAATTAATTTCAAAATATATTTTTTTTTATTTTTTTAAATTTTTGTAATTAAAAATAAAAATATTTAAATATTTACATTTTAAAAATAAATTTTTTTAAAAAATTTTAATTAAAAAAGTAAATTAAAAATATTAAAAATCTTATTTTTTTAATTTTAGAAAAATTTTTAAAAAAATTAATTTCAAAACATTAATTTTTAAAAAAAATTTAATTAAAAAAATAAAAATTTATACAATGCTGACGTGGTAAAATTGCCACGTGTCATATTTTTATTGGTCAAATCAAGTCACGTCAGCATCGTTAAATATTTGGGATAATGAGGTTAACGGAATACAAATTCAAGTACTTAATCATGAATTTTTTTCTTTAAGTACCAAATCATAAAAAAAAAAAAGGTATAGTACGTGGGCCAATTTATGTATTAATCCTAAATATTATCATATGAATATGATAGTGAAAGTGAAAGTGAAAGTGGAAATGAAAATGGATGTTAAACTTTGCATACTAACCTTTTATTTTATATTTTTTTTGCAATTGTCAATAGTTTTTAAAACCTTTTCCTTTTCAAGTTCTTTTTCTACCACAATTTAATTTTTGTGTCAACTTAATTTATAAGTTTGTATCTATTATATAGTATACTTCCTTTATTTTATATATTTTATGTTTTCTTGATTCTTTTTACTTTTTACATTCTTTTGATCAAGTTATTATATTATTTATGTTACTTTAGATACTGTTCGATTTTTATTAGTTTTTTGAACTTTATTATCTTTTTTTATTAGTTTTTTTTATAGATAAATGTTTATAAAGAATATCTATTATCTCCTATATATAAAATAAGTTGTGCTTTGAAAGAGAATAATACTTAAAAAATATGGGTTTTTTTTTTTAAGCGGAAAGAATGACATTTTTTACTTTTCTTCTCTCATTGTTTATTCAATTTTTCATTCAAATATATATTCATTTATTTGTTATTTTTGTATTATAATTGTTTCGATTGTTTGGGCATTAGGAATTTTTTATCCAATTGGGTTTTCTTTTCTGTAAAAAATTGTTTGATACTAATTTAGATTCATATACGATGGTGTATACACTATCATTTTTTTTGTATATATATATATATATATTTTTTAATTTCTCATTAAAAATTATTTGTTGATTTAATATTTTTTAAATCTATCCATTTTTCACAAATTATATAATGGTTTGACATCTTTTTGTTTCTCTCTTTTTTCAATTTTGAGCACATGGTTCAAGCCTTACCACAATGGTTGACAAGAATATATAATCCATATTCACAACGATTTGTCTGATGCGAAGTTGTTTGATCTGCTGCAAGCCAACCTTCACAGTAGAGCCACTTGGATGGTTTACAAGTTATGGTGCTAATTTTGAGCATAGTGTTTTTTTTTTTCTTCCTTTTCATTAGACTATTTAATTCTTTTTGAATGGTGCATAGACCTCCAAGGATTGGACTACCCGTCGGCCCGTAGGCTCGGCCTAAATTGGGGATGGTCTAGACAAGATATTTTGTAATTCGAATCGATTCGATTTGGATTACTATTTATTTAATAAAAAAGTATTTTTTATTTAAATTTAATTATTAAAATATATAAATATCAATATAAAAAAATATTTTTTAATATTTTTTAAATAGTGATATAAGCTTTTGAACCCGGCCCGGATCAGGCGAGACTTGGACAAGCAAAATAAAAAATTTTGGACTGTAGCCCGATCCATGGACAAGTCTATTGGTGCATCTATTCGTATTTATTTTCGTTTTTTTTTTTTTTTTTTTTTTGCCAAATGATTTTCATTTTCAATAAAAGGTTGAAGAATGTAATCATTACTCATTAGACAATGAGAATAAAATGTGATTTCATTTTTAATTGATATTTCAATTAGTAATAAAATACTTTTACCTGATTTATCAAATTTTTATTTTTCCTTTGCTTTAATTCTTATATTACCAATAATTATTCATACATGAAAAAAGAGGAGATCAAGTCCAACAAGAGACATGATTTTAAAAAACTAAATTACCATGATAGAGAAACTAACGTGATCATCATATATTTTCAATCAAATATTAATTTGAATAACATAATTTACTAAGACAATATAATTGATGCATTTAAGTCAATTTGATTACATTTATCGTGACTTTGCAAGTTTACAATTATTGAGCAATTTATGTTAGAGGAGACTCTAAGTAGCACCGCTTTTTCAAATTTAGCATAGTCAAATATTGATACGATTTTTTTTTTTGAAACACAAGTTAATTGACAAGATTTATCTTTGATAAAATGGAAGTTGAATGTTAATGCATTGCAATGATTAATTTTTTTAAAAAAATTTTAACTAATATTATAAATAGATAAATTAAATAAAAAATGTATATAATTAGTAATTAATAATTAATTGATTGATTTTATTTGAAATGTTATTTATATTATGAGAAATGTTAATCAGTGTCACCAGGCACTAGTTAATATGATATATATATATATATATATATAAAGAAAACTATAATTAATAGCTTACTTTGTCTTGAATTCAGTAAATATAATGTATTAAATGCAAAAAAAATTCTAAACTAGTAATTAAATAATCCTTAATTGGTATCTATAGACACCGATTAAGCGGACTCTTATAATATTTATTTTTGTTCAAAATAGTGAGAATGTGACACACTTAAAGATGAAAGATACTAAAACTCGGAGCTTAACTCAGTTGGTTCATACAGCCATCTTTAAGAGGTGGCATCCAACAGGTTTGGGATTCGAATTTCAGAATCTGCAACCCCTTTTTCTATTCCTAGATTGCGACCTCCTTTGTGTCAAAAATATATGAAAGATACTAATCTTGAAACTCTATTTTTTTTTTTCCTTTGATAATATGGTAGCTTTATTGGAATGAAATGAATCCTACTAAATTTCTTGAGTCATCAAATAATACACCTACTTCAATGAGAATAAAAAACACTCAAAAATCAATTACAGTCGTTTTCATCTCAACAAGTTATAGAATAATCTTTCATAAGAAAGTATGAAAATATTTAGCACACAAGATTGATTTTAAGTGGAGTAAATTTCAACCTTTTAGAATCAAACATAATTGAACTTTGTTTAAATATCATTATTAAATGGGATATGAAACAAAAACATCTTGTTGGGAATAGCGTGGTAACCCACAACAAGTGCTCAAGAAGAAAGAAAATAAAAGAACACAAATTTTAACGTGGTTCAACCCTTCTGGCCTACATCCACGATCCCAAAGAGATAAAATACTCCACTAAGAAAGAATATTACAACTTGTAACTTTTATCCGGACAAAACTACAAACTTTCATCACAAATATTATAGCTCACCACCCAAAAAATCATAATACAACTTCTCTCAAGTGTATAGACTCTCTCTCACAAGTGGTGTATCCTAAAGGCCAAGGTACCTATTTATAGTTGAGCATTCCCCTTGGTTCATCAATACTACTCAATATGGGATTAGGACTCCCCTTGGTTTAACCAAGTTACTTGATGTGGGATGAACACTCCTACTTAATGTGGGACTTGGACTCCTACTCAATATGGGACTTGGACTCAACATACTCAACAAATCCTCCCTTGAGTCAAAGTCCCAATTACCTCAATCTTGTCTGAAAAATGAACTCTCTTCTCAGTCTTCTTTTTCTTCTTCTCTACTTTGTTATCTTCAAGCGTTCCTCTCATGGATTAGCCTTCCAAATAACAAATGTTCTTCTCGCCTTTTCTGCCTTGTAGAACCAAGCGATTTCCCTTGTACACTTTGCATGTCTTCCCAATTCCCACATACTTGCATCCATGCAATGTCATCTCTCCTAATGAAATAATGTTGACATTGGCAGTAGGTACATACCTCACATTAGGAATATCTTGGACTTTACCATTGTGGAGCTTTAGGTGAATTTTTCCTACGCCTTCAACTTTCAGCTTCAGTTTCTTCCTCATGCAGCCAAAATTTCCATCATTTTGTAAAGTAGTAAACATGGCTTGATCCTTACACACATGCACATCAACAGCAGAATCTAACACCCATTTAGAATTACTTTCAACAAAGTCATTACCTTCTACATAAAGCAAATCAGCATGATCATCGGTTCCAACTACATTAGCATCAACTTTCACATTCCCTTTTTGCATCTTTAAACTCTTTAAGTCTTCTCGCATTTGTGGACATTGAAACTGAAAGTGCCCATTTTCTTCGCAGTAGTAGCACCTCACATCACTATAGTCTCTCCCTCTAGACTTTCCTCGTTGTCCACTTTTACCACGGGAAGTGTCCCTTCCTCTTTGAAATCTCTCCACAGCTAGTACACTTCCACTTCCGTTGGCGTGATCTTCTCTATGCATCCTCTGATCATCTCGCAGAACAGTGGTTACATCATCTAGCTTGATGGTATCTTTGCCAACCAACAACGATCTTACCAATGATCTGTAAGATTGCGGTAGTGAAGCTAATAAAGCAATTGCTTGCTCTTCATCACTTTGCTTCTCTTCTATATTCAGCAATTGACACACTAGCTGGTTAAACTCATTAATATGATCATGCAGATTACCTTCTTATTCCATTTTCAGTGTGTATAAGTCAAATTTCAAGCACAGGCAATTGGTTAGTGACTTCGACGCATAAATATCCTCCAACTTTTTTCAAATCCCGATAGGTGTTTGCTCATTTAACACATTATACTTAATTGCAGGAGCAAGAGCTAACCTGATTGTGTTTGCAACTTTCTTCTGCATTGACTTCCACTCACTTTCTTTAATCTCGTTAGGTTTTGTTTCATCCAAGGCAACATCAAGACCTTGTTGCACCAAAGATCTTGAATGGTGCACTGCCACATAATGAAATTGCTTTTCCCATCAAAGAGCAGAATTTCAAATTTCATCGCACCAGCCATACTATAATGAAGCACTCCTTTCCTCTTGGCGGCAACTCTTCAACCAAAAGCTCTGATACCAGTTGTTGGGAATAACGTGGTAACCCACAACAAGTACTTAAGAAAAAGAAAATAAAAGAACACAAATTTTAACGTGGTTCAACCCTTCTGGCCTATGTCCACGATTCCAAAGAGATAAAATACTCCACTAAGAAAGAATATTACAACTTGTAACTTTCATCCGGACAAAGCTACAAAACCTTCCTCACAAATATTATAAATCACCACCCAAAAAGTCACAATACAACTTCTCTCAAGTGTATAGACTCTCTCTCACAAGTGGTGTATCTCCCTAAAGGCCAAGGTACCTATTTATAGTTGAGCATTCCCCTTGACTCATCAATACTACTCAATGTGGGATTAGGACTCCTTTTGGTTTAACCAAGTTACTTGATGTGTGATGAACACTCCTACTTAATGTGGGACTTAGACTCTTACTCAATATGAGACTTGGACTCAATATACTCAACACATCTTTCTTTAAATTTTATCATATTCAATATTTATTTTTTTACTTACTTATTTTACATTAAAATTCTTTATATTCTTATGCAAAATTTATTAATAATATTATAATTTAATATATATAATTATATATTTGTGCATCACACGAACTTAAAAATAAAGTATTGGATCTAATCACAAAAAAAAAAAAAATTAGTATAAAAAACTTAATAAAAAAATGTATTGGATCCTAAATTCTTAATAAAAAAATTAATAAATATGACTAAGGGTACGGTGGAATCCATTTTTTTTAGGGGATTTCCTCCCACTGAGATGCACCTCTACTGGAGGTGCAATGTATTAAAAACAAAAAATTAATAAATATGACTAAGGGTGCACCTCTACTGGACCCCAGTGGAGGGGGTAATTCCCCTATTACCTCATCCCTCCATTGTTTTTTTTTTTTTTTAATATAAAAATAAATATAATAATTTTTAAATATTATTATTTAAAATAAATATAATTTTAGTATATATTTTTATTATTTAATATAAATAAAATTTTAATTATTTATTATATATACCTATTTTAATCTAATACTTTTAATAATCATTTTATTTTCTCATTATAATTCATCTCGCCGCCACTGTTGCGTTTGAATCCAAACACATATCCCAACATTGAGTTTTTACAGTAACTATTCTCACCACTACTGCTATTTTTAATCTTATCGCCTATCCAAATGGACACTAACTTGGTAAAATAAAATTAAATTAGGCCATGAAAAATTAAAAAAATTCTGAAATCATAGGCAATGACAAAGAGGGCGTTTGGTATGATGAAAAGTGATCACTTTCCATGAAAAGTGATCACTTTCCATGAAAAGTAATTGGTGGGAAGGTGATTCCTATGTTTGGTATGTTAAAAACTGCTCACTTTCCTGGGAATGTAACTTTCCTTGGAGAGTTACTTTCCCACAAGTATTGGAATGTGATTCTCATGAGAAGTGGTGGGAAAGTAACTTTCTCATGTAGTTGAAAAGTTAAAAAAAGATTAAAGACAAAATTATCCTCTTTCTATTTGATTTAAAATTATCAATTGAAATATTATTTTAAAATATTTCGTACAAATATTTATTAATAATAAATATTATTGAAATATTTAAATAATATTTAATTTGCATTCAGCCTTTTAATTTTTCAATTACTTGAAAGTAACTTCAAAAATTTATTATTAACAAACATTTTTTTTTTATCATAAAGTAACTCAAATTACCAATTGAAATATTATTTTTAAATATTTAGTACAAATATTTGTTAATAATAAATATCATTGAAATATTTAAATAATATTTAATTTTCATACAGCCTTTTAACTTTAAAACTACATGAAAGTAAATTTAAAAATTTATTATTAACAAATATTTTTTATCATAAAAATAACTCAAATTATCAATTAAAATATTATTTTTAAATATTTGTTAATAATAAATTAAAATATTTAAATAATATTTAATTTGCATATAGTCTTTTAATTTTTTAACTACATGAGAGTAATTCCGAAATTTATTATTAACAAATATTTTTTATCATAAAAATAACTCAAATTACCAATTAAAATATTATTTTTAAATATTTAGTACAAATATTTGTTAATAATAAAATCATTAAAATATTTAAATAATATTTAATTTACATCCAGCTTTTTAATTTTTTAACTACATGAAAGAAATTTTAAAAATTTATTATTAATAAATATTTTTATCCTAAAAATAACTCAAATTATCAATTAAAATATTATTTTTAAATATTATTAAAAATTCTTAAAATTAATAAAATTTACTTTTTTTATAAAAATAATTTTTTTAAAATTATCATCATACTTTTAAAATTTTAATTAATACTTTCTCATATATATATATATATTAAATTTTAAAAAATTACATTATCAAAAATCACATTTTCGAACATCATATTCTCAAAAATTTGAAAGGTATCAAACTTCCTCTAAATGTACCCAAGAAGTCTTAAAATTGAAAAAACCAATGAAAAAACGCCACGTTTCGTACATACGTGTACTTGAACAACACAGAACGAAACTTGAATTCGAAAATCTTTTTATTCTCGAAATCAAATCTCTTATTATTACAAAAAACTAAAACAGCGCTACTCTTCTCTGTCTCTCCAATTTATCTGTGTCTGTCCGATTCGACTCGAGCGGCGATTCTGTAAACTCAAGGTTCAATATTTTGAAGTTCTCCCGAATGGTGATTCTGTAAATTAAGCGGAGATGGACCCCTTTTTTGGGTTACGGAGTTTTGGGAGGGTTTCAAAGGTTCTCTGGTGGATGGGGATTTATTAAGGTTCCTTGTTGCTATTGATTTTTAGGGATATTTTGAACTTAATTTGGTCACTTCCGTAGCTGGAAGTGGAAAATTAAGGGTTCTGTTGGGGAATTTGAAATTTAGGGTTTCTCTTGTCTTGTGAACTCCGCCAGTTTGTTGAATTCTTACTGAAAATTTAAAGCGTATTGTTTTTGAAGTAGGAGCGGTAATTTTAAGCTTAAATAATAGGGCTTTCTTACATTTAGAAGTGGGGAAGTTGTATGAAGAAATAGGGATTGTATTGGGCGAGAAATGTTCTATTCACAGTTTATATTGGCGAAGAAAGGTCCGTTGGGGACGATATGGATAGCAGCCCATCTGGAGAGGAAGCTACGAAAGAATCAGGTGGCGGATACGGACATCGGTGTCTCTGTTGGTTAGTACCTTTTAGTTTCATTTTACTTGTTGAGTTTAAATTTCACATCTATCTATCTCTGTCTACTTGTATTAATTTATTCTTTTCCACTTAATGGAGCAATATCTAAGTCTTCTTAAGGTTAGTTTACTCTAGAGTGTTTGGATATACCCCTCTCTTTCTTCCTTCTTCCTTTGCTGTATCAGTATTTATTTAGGTATTCTTTGGTTGTTGCCTTTGCTACTTTTTGTTGTTCTTTCTTTCCGCAACAGGAAGCAAAAAGCAAAAGTAGGTTTGGGTTCAAATTGCAAAAGCAAATAACATTTTGAATTATAAAAATTTGAAACTGCAATCTTTTTGGAGAGAAAAATGTATGATTTTACTTTAATACAAGAAACATATTTACTTCATAATTGGTACTGCATTTTAGAGATTCTGTCATTTCTTCATTTTAATAAATTATGATTCTACTTATGAGGAAGTAAATAGAAAGAACAACAGCCTTATTTGTCCAATTAGTATGCTCTTTTATTTTCTTGATTTATAATTTCGTATTCATTAAACCAACAATTGGAATTAGTGATGGTCATGCATACTATACGTAGTTTTAAGTTTATTCAGTATTTCTAACAGCTTGATGAAATAAAAACAGTTTCAACCAGTAAATATATATTAGTAGAAGTGGTATTTCTGAGTTGAAAATTATAAATACCAGATTAGCTTGTAATTCAGCATGCTTGATGGCATGATCATACTAATAAACCTAGCAGTCAATTTGGTAAAACATGGATTCTCTTGAAAATTATGGGGCAGAGTTTATACGATAATAGTTTGCTCCTGATGTGCGTGTCTGTTGCCTACCGGTTCTTGAAACTGAAAATTTCATTCCAAAATTTCATTTAACATTTATTATGAGATAATTTTTAACAGCTAATAGCTTTCTCCTTTTCATTCTAAGTTATGCATAAGCTAATCTTCAAGGCCTTTTATGCTTCTTCCTTGTCATGGCCCTTTTGGGCCTATTTGGAGGGTTTTGTTGGCAGTTCTATTGGTTTCTTTGGAAACATATGGTCATGTAGGAGTAATTTCCATTCGGAACATGTTAAATATCCATGGTGTTGGTAGCATATTCTTAAAATATGTGGTTTTACTTGGTTAGTCAGTGGAGGAATTTTCCTTTGAGCTTGTTTAGCTCGTTTGTTGGTTTTGTTGCTCATGTACAAAGCTATACAATGATGGTGACAGGGTTGTTATATTTTCACGTTCCAATATCTAATTTCTTTCATTGTTCACGGGTTGCATTCCTTTTTTTCTATAACCTAATTTTTTTTGTTTATATGGCTTTGGGCAGACTCTATTCTGTTTCCTGAAGTACCAATTGCACTACGATTGTCCAGTCATCTTCTTCTTGGAGTGGTGAGGATATATTCTAGAAAGGTGAATTACCTTTTTGATGATTGCAGTGAAGCCTTGCTTAAGGTAAAGCAGGCGTTTCGCTCCACTGCAGTTGATTTACCACCAGAAGAATCGACTGCGCCTTACCATTCAATCACTTTGCCGGAGACTTTTGATCTTGATGATTTTGAGCTGCCTGATAATGAGATTTTTCAGGGGTTAGTTCCTAATATTTACCTTTTAGATTACCTTTCTTGATTTATATGTTGCTTTGGTAATATGAGGTACACCGATTTTTTTTCATTAGGTATCCATGAAAGTACTGTATGTTTATTAACATGTAGTTTTCTTGGCAGTAACTATGTTGATCATCACGTCAGCTCAAGAGAGCAGATTACTCTTCAAGATACCATGGATGGCGTGGTTTACTCTACATCACAATTTGGATTGGATGGTTAGTACATGCTTTTGACTATGATGATGATCGATTTAGCTACATTTGGTTAGCAAAATACTTTTAAATCTAAAATTCTGTATTTTATATACTTACAGAGCGGTTTGGTGATGGCGATACTTCTCAGATTGGTCTCCTTGATGAGGTAATCTTGTCATTCTTGCTTCCCTGACATTTGCTGATTGGTATGGCAAGTAGTCAGTAATCAGTGGGAGGCTTACTAATGTAGGACCGGGAAAATTAAGAAAGGATGCTTATATAGCAAGCAAGAATATATGATTTTAGGGCTTACATGGATGAGAAAATATGATTAGTTTTGATGGTTGATTTAGTGGAAGGATTTAAGCTTGAAGTGTGCCAAAGAATAAAGACCAAATTGATTTGGGTGTTTGTTTGCATCTGTGAATGGTACCAGTGAATGGTAACTCGAGTTTAGGACTGAAATTTGATGTGGAATTGGTTAGGATTTGATTGATGATTTAGGAATAAGAAGAAGATGAAGATCTAGGCTTTACAGGTATATATCCTACGCCTAGGATTGAGGTTGCCTTATACAATCCAAACAAAGGCATAATAGCTATTGGAATCGTCACATCTTCTCCATTAAGTAGAAGAAGTCTATGTTACTTGGACTCGGGGGTGACTGGCGGATACGGGTATGTGTCCGACATGGGTATACTCAATTTTTTCTATGTTTTTTCCATACATTTGGAGGATCGCACCCTCATACCCATGTCCGAATATGTATCGGACATGGATGTCAGACACAAGTACTTGAGGAAAAATGAAGAGTCAGAGTAACATAGAAAGAAGTTATATATTTTTGGAGTTGAAGGACTCCTATTTGAAGGAGTGAGATTCAAGATAGGAACTATAACAAATTGATTACAACAATCCCTTTAAAACTAAAGAAAGCAGGAAATGTAGTGCATTCGACAAAATGCTATTACAAGGAAATAAAAAAAAGGACTTAATAATATCAGTCTTACCTTAATTGAGTATTTTATTTTCAGTTTTCTTAATATATACACAATTTCAGTTTTTCATGATTTATAGTTGACTTTTCTTGAATACCTTGTCATTTATGCCATTTTTTCCTTAGTTGAGACTCATTTTTTAGTTTTTGGGTTGATGGTGTGAAAACAGTTGTGCCTAATTGCCTCTTCAATGTAAATTATGTGTGTTTAAACTCCCGGGGGGGGGGGGGTACTTCCTCCTTTCCATAATCAAATAAAAAGGGGGAAAATGAAAGGAAGAGGAGCTGTCGGGTCTTTCTTTGTCCTACTTGAAAATCTTCTAATTTGTTTCTTTAGAACTCTTTTTTTTCTTCTCTAGATTTAATTATGTTGAATCTGTATTGGAATGAAAGGATTATGATAATATTGCATAACATTAGCTACTACTTTTAGGGTTTTGGGGCAATGAGTTAGCTAATTTACTTATTCTTTAGAAGGGAGACCTTGATGGTCTTAATATTGGAAGAAAGAATGGTCTATGTGTGCTTAAAGCTTCCCAACCAAGGTGGGAAGACTTTCTAACTCAACAAAGATGTTGAGGTCATACCTACTAAAAATGACGAAAAATGAAACTTACGAACTAGAAGAAAAACCAACTAAGAATAAAATGAGTTGGCTTGTTGCAAAATAGTTGTGACCATGAGGGAGTGGGTTGTTAGAGAGGGACAACATTAATAAGACGCTCTAATAAAGAGGAAAGGTAAAAGAACATATTATTTTGTTTAAACTAACAGTGTTTGGAGAGTAGATGATGTTACAATATCATCAAAACATAGCATAAATGTATATCCTTACCCTAAATACAAGTAGGACTGCTTATGGCCTTTTAGGGATGGGCATGAAGTGGGTCATTTACTGAAACGATTTCATAGGTGGTTTGAACAATTAATAACCCTGATCACTTGGTTTTTGAAGTTGAAATATGCTTCCAGGGATCCTCTGGTTAGCAGAACCTTTAAATTTCTGAATGGATGGTTTTGTTCATGGCCCTTCAAAGTTGATATCTTTGGGGTCTTGGTATTAAACTTGTCTTCTCTATGAATTGACTGACCTCTTTTTTTTTTTTATTACTTTTTCTTGGTGCTTTTTTCCTCTTACGCTAATCATCTACTGAAAATTCTTATCTTGGATTAATCTTGAGCAGGAGCTAGTCCTAGATAGGGTTGCAGTGCCAGGACATGGTGCAGTTTCAGTGTAAGCTTGATATATTATATATATACACCCTATTCTTTCTCCAATCATATCGTATATTAAATGCTCATACACTCTTTTACCTTATTTTCCCTTTAATCATTTTTGGTTAGTGTGGTCGCTTGATTCCACTCTTGGGTAGATTGCAAACGCTGGCAATTTTTAAGCCATCATTAATTTCACTGGTTAATTTATGCAACCATTTTGATAATTTTGAATTTTCTGGCTCACCTTACCTGTTTCTGTCATTACAGGTATGATCTTCAAGGGTCAGATGTACCACAAAAACAAGACCCAAGTAATTTAGAAGCTGTGCCAATTGATTTCATTGGGGATCAGGTTTGTTGTTTATTCAACATAAAAGAAATCTTAATTTCCTTCTAATTTTTTTTGTCCATCTTGTAGAAGCAATTCATGTTCTAGCCATTTTACTATCTGACTTGCCTCGATAAATATGTTTTGCTTGCTGTTAGGTTGAAGATCTAGCTGCAAATTCTGAATTTGTCGAGTACGATCAGGATCCAGGTACCCCTGGATTAGTGGAAGTGCATAACTCGTCTGGTGTCCATGATGCACTGGCTGGTGGCGATCATGTAGAACCAGAACATCACAATCTTACAGAATTGGACAATTCTGGGTGTGTAGAAAATGCTTCTAATAAATCAAATCTTCCCCATGGGGATAAGAATCCAGTGGATCAGTCTTTGCAAAATGATATAAATCGTGATGCTATAGTTAGTATGCCTCCTGAGAAAGGCTGCAATATTGGTGACATGGAGAAAGAACAAACTAAACCACAAGGAAATTCTCTCCATGATGCCGTGTCTATGGAGTACACATCTGCTGTTAGGACTATCGGAGAACCTGATGGTTTGGATAGGGTGGAAGATATGCATAATGGTGTCATGCACTCAATGGATAGAACTGATGGTGAATGTGCTGAATCTCCTAGCTGCTCCAACATCACCTTTGATTTGGAGGACCCTGCTCGAAGAACATGTTCAAGTAGCACCTGTGTGCCCACATCAGATGGCTATTTGGAGAATGATCAAGCATCACATAAATCTGAATTTGGCAATGATGCTGAAACCACTGGTAATTTGGAAGAGTCATGCTCACTTTCCAAAGCAATAGCTTCAAATCCTTCCTGTCCATTGGAATCGCCCAGTAGACCAATGGTTATTGATGGTGAAGCTCAAGCTTGTCAGGAACCAAACGATTCTGAAAATCTTAAAAAACCTGTTATTCACGAAGATGTCTCATCTGTTCAAGTTCTTGGATGTGATAATTTGGTTGCTGCAGAGCAAAACTTGGTCGATCTGTCCAGAAGGGAAGAGGAAGTTCATGCTTCTGGAACTTGCATTGAGGTGCAAGGTTTGTTTTACAAGTCTTATGCATGTAGTCTTACATAGATTGGTGATTTTTTTTTTTTTAAAATATTACTTCATGTTAGATTGTTTCTTATTAACTACTATCTTTGCAGGTGAAGCCTGCCAAACTCAGATATCAGAACCTGCTTTATGTGATGATCAGTTGGAAAATTCAAATAATTGTGCTATGTCTGACTTGCCTGCACTTGAAAAGTTACTCTCTGCACCGGAAGGACCTATTGATAAACCAAGTGATTTACTGGGTGAGTCTACCCCAGAGGGTGAGTCTACCCCAGACAAAGAGGTCCTAGCAGGGAATGATGAAGTTGGTGCTGGAACCAAACTCATTTCAGGAAAAAAGCGAAGTATAACTGAAAGTACAATAACTGTAGAGAGTATAAACTCAGTTGAATCATTTAGAAGGCCTCGATTCAGAACTGCAGAATCAATTCCTGATGATGATGACTTGTTGTCTTCTATTTTAGGTAGCAGCAGTTTAACTCTAATGAACTATTATCTGCCTTCTATGAATTTACTAGAATAGCATGGATTGCAAGGCTGTTCATTAAGAATATTTTTACGAATGAATTTAATTTGTCATTGCTTCAGTTGGAAGATCTTCAGTTTTCAAAATGAAACCAACTCCTCCTATTGAAGTAGCATCATTGAAACGTGCACGATCTGCATCAAGACCTAGTGCCACCAAGATAAAAGTGCTTATGGATGATACTATGGTCTTACATGGCGAGTATGTTATTAATATGTTTTTATTTTCTTTATCTCACTAGTTGATGTTCTGGTCATTATTCTCTTCTCAAATGTATTTGAATTTTGAAAAATTTCACTATTATTCTTCTTGACTGTCAATATAACATGTTTTGTTTTCATTGAGCTCACTATGTCTTAAGATTTTATAAATTAAAATGTCTATGAAATCATAGACATGGAAATTTCTGTCCATTCATGTTTTCTTTTGCGGCCTTTTCATCTTTTAACCTACAATGAAGTGTCATCCTTCTCTGAAGCACTTTTTTCTTTTCTTCTGTTGTCAACAAGTTTTACAAGAGAGACTTTTGCTGATGGTGTTAAACTCTTGATTACCTGCTGATTGTAGAATATAACAATCTATTTGTAGTATGACATATGTGGTTTACATTGCAATGACTGGCTTAAGATATGATCAGTTTGTGTTTCTTTCCAGTCAGCTTGGCACATAATGAAATACTCTTGAATGGAATTTATTCTGATTAATTGAATCTTAGAAGGTTTTTTCTTTTTATTATTTTTCTTTCTTAAATTTGCATTTTAAATTTAGGCTGTAGTAGTTAAGTACTGATTAATTTGCCTTTTTTTTTTTCTTTTCTTTCTATCAAGTACAATACGTCAGCAGTTGGTTAATACTGAAGACATACGTCGTATACGCAAGAAAGCGCCTTGCACTCGCCCTGAAATTTCATTGATTCAGAGACAATTCTTGGATGATGAAATATTTAGTGAACCTATATTTACTGGTGAGATCAAAGTGCTGAAAGTTCACTGTATCTGCATGCTTTTGTTGGGTCTATATATATATATATATAAATGAAGAATTTCAACTTGTCAATTAATTAAAATGGGCCTGAAAATTCAATGTTGTAGTTTGGGTGTTGTAAGGTACAGAGTGGGAATAGAGGGAGAATGATTTGCATGTAAATCCCACCCAATATGCTACTCCCCGTAGAAGAGGAAACTTTATTGATACAATTGTAAATATATCTCCTGAAGGCCCTGGTCAAATTGGATTTGCTTTCGTTGAGCAAAGTTATAACTTATTCTAGATGTTTGTCTAATCTAGGGCATCCTCAGGCCCTAGTGAGAACAGGACGCCTTACTTCTACATGTGTTTTTCCTATTAGCTTGTACACCATTACCTCATTTCTGTGGACGTAACAAGTATTTTTAGATGTGGAGTTCAGTTTTGTGGTTTTGAATGATGTCATATGTATGAATGCATACTCAAGTTCTAAAATTGTATAGACTACAAGATTTATCAGTGATCTATCCTAATGGTTGTGCATCTTGTCTTAATTTTATTGTTGCTTGAAAGAATTTTGCCTCTGCTAATGGAGGACTTTCTAACACATTGATTATAACTTTATAAGTTGCTAACTGTTGGTGTACCTTTCAGGTGTATCGGGTGACTTGGCATGTTTGCACAGTGGACCATTTGACCTAAGCGGTATTAGGATTTCCGAAGGTGATGAAAACCATGCATTATCTGAAGTAGCTAAGGGTTCAGGGTGTTCTGAAAGACCTAATATTGTTGAAGAAGGTGGAATTGAAGGGAGCTCTGTGCCTGTGAGTCATGGAAATGATGAGCAAGCACAATCTGCTGGCACTTCTATTCAGACTGATTTTCAGCAGGGTCATTACAGTGATCTGAATGCTCAGCAGGATAGAAATGCTGGTGATGATGTACCTCAACTTTTGCAACATGAACCTTTAGATGGGATCACGGAAATGGAAATTGACAGAGATAATGTTGAAGTTGCTAATGCAGTTAAGTACTCTGTTCTGAACGAGCTCGAAGTATCATCCCGTACTAATCTAGTTACTGGAGATGCTAGCAACATGACAGCTGGGGAGACCACCAACACCATAGATGGTTCCATCTTAAACAATGCAACATGCCTTCCTCCTGATCAAAAAATGAATACTCAACCTGGGGAGGATGCTTCAGAATCGGATATGAGAAACGACAAAGGAACCAATCCTGCTGAAGTTTTAGAACATGATGTTCTGAGTATTATTGCAGCTGAAACTGAATCAAAAGCAACTGATGAGTTTTTGTTGGAAGAAAGTAAAGCCAGTACATCAGTTGAGGTCAATCTAGCAAACTGTTGTGTACCTATTGAAAATGGAAACAATTCTCTTGCAACTATACAAACTGGTGAGTCTGTGAATGGTGCTCAAAATGCATATGAAAGTGGATATGATAAGGTTGGTGTAGTAGATGAGGCTCAACTTGAGGGTGCACTCTTGGATCATGATGACAAGGACCCAATCTGTAAGGGTAGTGAAGAATGTAAAATGGATTCTACATATTCAGAAAAGGTTGATATGGTTCTGAAAAATGCTTCATTAAATGATGGAGAAACTCCAACCTTTCAGGAAGTTAATGCAGTCAATGAAGAAATGACCTCTCTTGTGGATAATCAAGCTGTAAGTTCTTTAACACATTTAGCACGTTTGTGTTGATCTAAAAATATTTAAGTGCTCCAACTTTTTCCTAACTGTTGGCAATTTATATCCTTGTATGAATTCAATTAATGCTCTTGTAGCAGAAAGTCAACAGTAATTATGATAGTGTATATGCATGCATCAATATTTGGCTTTTTCCATACTTAACCAAAAACTTATTTTCTTAAATATATTTTAATTACTGTTGAATATTTAACTTTGTTCTATTCTAGAAAGCATGGTGGATGTTTTAAAGTTCTGAAAACTATTCCATTCCTCAACTTCATATCCATGTTTAGTCGATGTGCTATTTTTACATTAATTTATTATGTTGGTATGAAAATTGTTTTGGCATTAGCCTTTCTTATTTTATTTGAAGGCATTAAGAATCCCCTAAATGACTATTTGGCCCTGTGAGGTGCAGGAATTTGAGGATGTTGCAGTTGCAAATGATACAGGTTTGATCTTATTGTCTTCTGTTTTGCTTATACTTTTGAGCGTTGATGGGTATTTCTTGAAATTATATTTATTTGATTTTTGAAGGAAATGACTTAAGAACTTTAAACTGAATGAATTTATACTCTAGACATAAAATTTTCATTTTAGTTGTGAAAGTTGTAGGCAGGGTGGACCCTTGTTAGGACCACTGGGAGCTATGGCCTCCCAAAAGATTTCCCCCAAAAAGAAAATGTTAATATTTTATTAAAATTCTGTCTTTTCTATTACTTCCATTTACACCTTACCCCCCCCCCCCAAAAAAAAACTTAATCAATCTTGACTCTGCTATTGGTTAATATTTATTTTCTTTATCTTTCCTTTCAGAATTTCTGAATGTAGATGATGATGAGGTAGGTGAGGATGATGATGATGGCATGCCATGTGGCGATGAAAGTCGTCTTCTTGAAAATAGTGGATGGTCTTCTCGTACAAGGTCTATAAGCTCCCTGTAGTTGATTATTTTAGCTGTTGTTTACTTTTTCCCTTTAATTTCATCAAGTAATTAGCATTACTTGTCAAATTAACTTCTTGAACCTGAATAACTGGAATGAGGCTAGCTCACATCTTGATGTTTGCTCATACCCTTTCTTTCAGGGCTGTTGCTAAGTATCTCCAGAATTTATTCGATGATGAAGCTGTACATGGACGTAAGGTACTTTCTATGGATAGTCTATTGGCTCGTAAAACACGTAAAGAAGCATCGAGGATGTTTTTTGAAACACTGGTATGTATACTATAACTTGTCTCAAAGTTCGTAATTTTTAAAGTGCATAACACTATCATCTACACATTAATGGTGTACAGAATATTTGCAAGAGCGTACAAAAACTTGCATGTAAATTTATGTCAAAAACTTCCTTTATCTCTCTTTTCTTCTGTGACACATTATTCGTTTTTTTTTTTTAATAAAAAAAATGAGAAGATATGGGCTTGAAAAGAAAACCCTATATTGTAAGCCTGTATTCAAGTACACAACTTCTGCTCAAATACTAATGCACAAAAATGCTCTCGTATAAACACAAATGCCACTTTTGGAGACCTTTTAACAAATGCAATTAATAGATATTCTGACATTATCGTGAAACAGGATGATCAATATTAAGTATAAAAAAAATTGAATCTTTAAAAAGAATTGCAAGTAGAAGTAGCGCCTTGCTGAGAGCTGTACGGGGTATTCTATGGTTTGACCCGTAGTCGTTTTTTCAACATAGACCCTACTCCCAGTCATCACCCCTATTGAGTTTCCCCCTCATTTATGATAGCAGTTGATTGGTCGGCGAAAGCCCGGTTTTGATTGATCTTCACGATAGTAGCGACTTTACTTTTCTCCAATGCAAAATTTGTTTTAGTATTTGCGCACAAATGAATAGATGTACTTTCTTTAGATGGATACTCTTTATCTTACTATCCGTTATTAGGTGAGGTTAGTTTGCTTGAGATAGATGGAAATTGACGTTATATAACTAGGGTGAATAAAAAATGTTTCCTGATCTGGTCGTATATTCTCTGATGCTGACCTAGTTGTTTTTTTGTTGCACTGATGGGGAAAAGCGTAACTTATCCTCTTTGCTTCTCGGTGTTAATTTCCCGAATCTGCAGGTTCTTAAGACAAAAGATTACATCCATGTAGAACAGGGGAAACCCTTTGACAACATCTGTATAAAGCCTCGAGCAAAGCTCATGAAATCAGATTTCTGATCCCCCCTTGCATAGGAAAAAGCAGATACGGTGAAAAGTGCCTTGTTGTAGTTCTAGTTCTGATGCACAGCCCACCACATCGGTAATTATTTTGTTTCAAAATGGTTTTTGTTTTTCTATTTTTATATATTTTAAAAATTAGTTGTTTAGCTCATGTAATTGGTAGCTTAACAGTGTCAGTGGGGAGGGATGGATGGCACATCATGTGATCATGTTGATTGTTACGATAACTGTAGGTGGATAATAATTGTTTATATATGTAAAATATCTCAATTTGCAATTGAAGATGCTAATTTATTTATTTGTTTGTTTTGACTGCTGCTATTTGGCCATTCCTTTAGATTCATATCATTTGTGGTGTTAAAATAAAGGATTTGTTAGGAGCCGTCTGATAACTTAACCCAGAGTCTTAGTTGAGCTGATTAATTTTGTGGTTGGTTGTGGTGGGGTTACGGTGGTGGTTTTATTTCGCTATGAACATCTACCAGACTTTTGTTTTGTATGTGGGAGACTTGACCATTATGAAAATGAATGCTAGAAAATGAATGCTATGAGAACTATAGGTTCTTTTAGGTGCTTGTTATGAGAACAAGTTCACTGAACATGATCCGTTATGAGAACTTTATTTGGTATCTTATTCAAGTGTCTATGAAAATGTTTTCATGTGTAAGTCGTGTAAATTAATCCTTTGACTTGAGGTGTTAGGTTTATCTTGTATGTGAATTGTCATACTTTGATTTTATTCGAACGGGTCACAAGAAGTCGTGCCTATGATAGGATGATTTTGGGTATGACATGAAGCATATGAAGGTAAATGAGCAGTCCAAAGAGGTTTCTCAACTTCAAGTGATATGAGAAGACATATCTTATTTGTTTTAGGCTTATTTTAACTAGTTAAAGTCTGTTGCCAGAGCAAGATGAATTTATGAGAAATCATTTCTCTAAGTTCATAAAGTTAACTGTATAAATATAAGCTGCAAGAACTAACATAGATAGATTTCATGAGTAACCAATCTCATGGTCTTCCGGGATATATAGTGAAAAGATCGAATTATACTGACAAACTAAACACTGAAAGGTTATGTCGAGACTATTGACTCCTCAATAATTAGGTGGTCATGATGATTTGTATGAGTCCGCTCATAATCTATAAATATAAATTAATTATGTTTATTTATATTTGAATTGTAATTTATATTCATTGCTAACATATTAAAGGTTTAATGGGTCACACATAATAAAATGAATTTAAGGAATTACAATGGAATGGACTTAAGTGATTAAATTTATAATTTATCAATAGACACTTAAATAAATTGTTTAATTAAGTGAAATGACTTGAGAAAAAATAACACGAGTTGTGTTATAAAAGTCAATAACCTAGTGCTTGCCGGCTCTATATGAAAGATGGCTACCCACTTTATAACTTATCCTTGGTTGCACATTTTGACGTGCAAGGTGTGCCTCCTTGATTTATTTATTCTACATGCCTCTTAGTGGATTGTTAGGGAGAAAAGATTTATCCATTTAGAGCATATGATTGAAAAGAAGAAAAATCTAGATTGATTCCCTGCGTGTCGCATCTAACCCTATGGAGAGAATTTGTTTTCTTTCCCCTCTTATGAAGCATTCTACCATGGTTCACTTGATGAGGAGAGGTTTATGAAACTTAAACCAGTAGCATGGATTTCGACAAGCACTTCACTCTTATCTTAAAAAGGTTTTTTATTTATTTATTTATTTATGTGTGGATTACCGTTAGAGATTAAACATTTGGATGACTTTGAAGTCTTGGGATTTTTCATGATGTTCAAAAACACATGGGCTGTTTGTAACTCTAAATTACTATATTTTTGAGTTAAGATATGATTTTTAAATCATATGTATGTTATACAATTGCTTAATCACGTTAAAATTTTATAAGTATGATTGTGCTGAGGTTGGATGGGACTACGACTTTTACTTCACAAGGTAATGGGCATGTGTCTCAAGCTAAAAGAGGCCAGCCAAGTGGTCAGTGGAAACGGGCTAGAAGAGGGCCTAGTCGAGTCTACAACTCAAAGGATGGAAAAAGTGTTGTTTATAATAAAAGAAGGGAAATTGAATGAGAATCAATAGCTAAAGATTTAATGGATGTTGGACCTAAGCGAATTAGAGAAGCTATGGTGGTGGAGGATATTGTTCTTGTACATCTTTATCAAGCGGCAATGGTTGGCGATCAAAGCCATCCCAGCCAATATCAATGAATTTTTTAGTATGAAACCTTAAATTTTTTTTTTTTCCAATTGAAACAAAAAGGAAAAGTGGTGAGACGGAATGGTTACGGTTGAGGTGGGGAATCGATAAATGTTTTACAATGGATGTAATAGGAAGAAGTGGAGGTTTGCCGCTACTATGGATGAAGGAGATAGACATAACCATATGGTCTTTCTCAAATTCTCATATTGATGTGCAAGTAATTGAAGGACTATATATAGATCTGTGAATTCTGATCCAAACTCGAAAAACTCGATTAATCCACTCGAATGTAAACTCAATTTAACAAAAAAAAAGTCAACAATCTGAACCCGAAAATGACCCGAACCGGAAATTTAGAATCCAAATTGACCAAACCCGAAATGACCCAAATAATTAACCCGAAATGATTTGAATTTAAATAAAGTATAATTTAATTTAAAAAAAATTAATTTAATAAAAATAATAACTATAAGATAAATTATTAATTTATTTTAATTTTATAACTTGTAATTATCATTTTGGAGTATGATAAATTATGCACTATGCAGACAGTGGTTGTGGAAAAAATTTGAAAATGAAAAAGAAGCTTAATGTTATTATATATAGTGTTAGGATATTTGGAATTAAAATTTTAATTAACCGATTGTAAATCAATCTTAATATATTTATTTAAAATCAAATCGTTAGATTGGAAAAATAATAAATTTTTTATATTTTTTATAAGTAAGTTTGTTATATTATTACCATAATAACATTTTAAAATTAATTGTTCAAGACTTCAAGATAAATATTATTCAAAAACTAAAATAGTTTTTAAATATATAATAATCTCTTAAATAAATGAACAAAATATTATATAAATTATGATAATCTTATAATAAAATTTAAAATAAAATATATATTTTAATTATCATGGATATACTTATGATAATCTTATAACATTCTTTATCGTTATACATATTATTAAAAATAAAGGTATTATTTTTATTTTAAAAGTATAATTCATTTTCATTCTCATGTAATTTAAAATAAAGTACATAAAATAGGTTATTAATAATGATACGTATATTTTATCATAATGGTTTTTACGTTATGTTATAATAATATATTGTCATCTAATTTAAATCAAATTATATAATCTTTTATAGTTATACATATTATTTTTAGGGTAAATGTATTGTTTTTATTTCAAATATATAATCTCTTAAGTCTTATCATGTGATTTTCTAAAAGTATATAAAATAGGCCATTGATATATGTATTGTGTTATAATGATTTGTACACTGCGTAATAAGTATAACAATATATTTACAAATATGTAAATGGATTGGAATAACAATTTCAGGTATACAATAATACTCATTTAAGTAAAACAGATAGTCGAATTTGAAAAATTACTAAATTATGCCCGTATCCAGTTATTTTAAAATTAAAAATTATGATGTCTATATATATTTTAAAATATTAATTATTACTTATTTTTTAAATTTCAACAAAATTTTAATTAAATCTGAATTGATCAAATAATTTGTTTGAATTTGATCTGATTTGATTTTAAAAGAAATAAATTGAACCCGACTGAACCTGAATCCGAATAATCTGAGTGTCAAACCCAAAAGGCATGAACCAAAAATGACTCGAATCCAAATAATCCGATTGTCAAACACGAATAACCCAAACCCGAAATGAGTCGAACTCGAAGTCACACAAACTCAAAACGACCCAAACCCTGAAAATGATCCAAAAAATTTAAGACTCGAATTGACCTAACCTAACCTAATCCGACCCAAAACCAATCTAACCCGCTCAGTTGATAGGTCTAGTAATATAGAACGGTGATGTTTCACATGTTTTTATGGACACCTGGAGACATAAAAGAAGAGAATCTTGGGATCAGGTTTACCTTGGTTATGTGCGGGAGATTCCAATGAGATATTGGCACATAAAGAGAAGTGTGTAGTTGCATTACGACCTGCATGGAGGATAAAAAATTGTTATTAAATTAAGATGGGGTGAATTGATTTCTTAAAAATAATTACAGAATTAAAGCAAAAATATTTAAATTGATAAATTGAACAAGATATACTCAATATAAGAGTAAATTTAGCGGAAGATAAACATAGAATCACTCGGATCCCTCAGGATCTCTAGATTGTGATTTACATGGGTTTACAGGAAAATAAAAATTAAGTCACTCATGTGATTAAGATCGTACCTACTCGAGAACTCGTAATCCCAAGTGTGTGGTTCCCTGCCAGATGACAGCAACGATATGATCACTGGATGATTTCTCCAAGGCCACGAGCAACTCAAGCGACTTGCTTCCAACGGTGATCCACACAGACAATTGTTGGCACCTCCACAAGGCTCGGGGATTAGCCTGTGCTAGCGGGCTAATATTTTGATCAAAATCAAAAGGTCACTCCCTTGTGTTTACACTCAAAGCTGTAACTCTCCAACAATGAAGGATGACTCGGCAACTCAAGAAAATCACCAAGAAGAAATTAAAGAGGTTCGGCTATGGTGGATATAGCCTTGGCCGATTACGTTTTCACTCTTAGAAGAAAACTATTTTCTCCCTTGGTTCAAAAAACTCTCTCTAAACCGTAACAATCAAGAATTGAAGAATTCTCTCTTGAATCATCTACCTTGGCCGGCCACTATCCAAGGAAAAGGATAGAGTTTCTTTTTCATTTATCCCATGATGATAAGAACTCTTCCTATCAAGGTGTTTAAATTTCAGCCAATCTCATTTTAATCAAAGCTTGGCCAAATGCATCCCTTATTGTGTCCAGGTTCGTTTGTTAAGAGATAGGTAAGGATAGGAGTTTGATTCAAGATCAAAGTCCTAGTTGAGGTGAAACGCTTTCACCCTCAAACATCCCAGTTCAATTGAAACTCTAACTCTTAAAGTCGAGGTCGAACCTATCTCGGATTATTCTATGTTAATTGCTCAGTTTCATAGGATAAGAGTTTGATTCTAAATCAAACTCTTAGAGTCCTAGTTGGACTCAACCAGCTCGGATTAACAGAGTTTGATTCTAATCAGAATCCTTGTTCAAATGAAACTCATTCACCTAACAAGTGTTAGAGTCCTAGTCAAACACTAACTCTTAGTGCCAGACTCAGACTTAGACATAATCGAAGTGATGTTCAGTTTAGTTAAATACGAGTTGATAGAATTTGATTCGTAATCAAACTCCTAGAAAACGAGAAACTTTTTCTCAATTCAGTTAACTCCTTATTTTCGGCCAGGACAACTTTATCTTAAGACATGTATACATTTAGACATTGTCTACTTAAGACAAGCTTATCCACATTTTCTTGTAAAGATATCCTTATTTGGATTTCTCAAATCCAAATTATGTCTTAACCTTACTAATTTGAATCTTATTCAATTAAGTCATCCAAATTAATCTTTTGTTCAATTAAGTCCTTAATCAAATCCCAAGTTTAAGCCAAAATTTTCGTCCTATTGTGTGTAACCCATTAGGTTCCCAACATGTTGGCAATGCGTATAAATTAATCTCATTAATTTATACCCATAGATCAAGAGTGGGATCTAGCAACCCATCATGATCACCCAAATGTCGAGAAGTCAAAGCGACCTCTTTGAAACCTTTCAGTAACCAGCCTATCAGTGTAGTTCGATCCATTCACCAAATATCCCAGTCCATATTAGTTATTGCAGCTTATAGTTAACCTTATGAATTTATAAAAACAATTTCTCCTAAATCCATCATGCTTTGGCCAGAGACTTCATCAAGTTAACCGAAGCCAAGAACATATAAGATATGACTCTGATGTCACTTGGAGTGGTGAATCCTCTCTAGGTCACTCATCCATCTTCGCATGGTTCATGTCATACCCAAAACCACCCTACCATAAGCATCCCTTATTGGGATCCGTTCGTGATGGAATAAAATTATGACACTCTCCGTACAAGATGACTTGGTATCAGAGTTCGAGGACTAATTTACACGATGGCACGTGAATTTTTTTTCATAGACACTAGAGTGACAATACCAAATGGAGTTCTCATAGCGGGCCATGTTTAGTGAACTTGTTCAATAGACAAGCACTTACATGTTATCCCAAGTATCCCTCATACTTCAACCCATGAGATCGGTTGCTTACTTCATAAATAAGAAAGCTTAAGATGTTCTAGTCTTTGAGCATTGCCAATGCCCCGTCTTAGCAATACGATGATCAGGAACTGTTTGAGGAATATGGCTTTGATTCATAAAGATCTCATAATTATAACTTTTTATAATTCCTTTGCAAGGCTTTTATGTTCCATGAGCTTTATCCGATTAGTACTTAATAACTCTTTATTATCGTACTAACATGAAGGAAAACCTTGTATCATTAAGGTCTAATGATGGGTTTGCTTTATTAATTGTATATCCCTTGTCCAATCTGATTGGCTTTAGGGCATATACTAACATTTATTACGCTGTTTTCATGTTTATTAAGCGTGTCGTATTTTTGTTGTCTTTTCATGTCGTGTCTAGAATTACAAAGTCTAATTAAAAGTGAAGTAGTGAACCAATGACTACATACAATGAAACATTAAGTAAAAATATTTTAGTTCAATAAAAAATTAAAATTACAAAATTTTTAATGATATCAAAACTTAAGTTTAATTTAAAGCATATAAATTACAATATTTATATTTATTTTAAAATATTATTTATTTATTTCACTTTCTATCTTTCAATAAAATACTAATAAAATATGACTCGATCAAATAATCTGTTTAAATTTTAGTTTAATTTTATTTTAAAAACTAATAAATAAAACCTGAAATAAATCGAACCCGAATAACCTGAGTATCAAACTCGAATTATCAGAACCTAAACCCAAAATAACCTTAATCAAAAGTAAACTAAACTAACCCGAATCCGAATTGAGCTAATCCAAACCCAATTCTAACGTACAATTGACAAATACATTTTTTTCATTTGTATTGTTACTTTTACTTCTCAAAATTAATTAATTTATTATTCTGTACTAGGTAGACATGTCAACTCGGCGAGTCAGGTCAATTCGGGTTGGGTTAATTCGGATCTTAAAGTTTTTGGGTTTTGGGTCGTTTCAGTTTAGGGTCATTTCGAGTATGGGTCATTTCGGGTTCGGATCATTCGGGTTATTTGGGTTTAAATCATTTCGGGCTCATGCCATCCGGATTTGAAACTTGGGTGATTCAAGTTCAGGTAATTTGGGTTCAATTTATTAATTTAAAAATCAAATCAGATCAAATTTGAATAAATTATTTAATTCAGATTTAATTAGAATTTTGTTAAAATATAAAAAATAAAAAATATCTTAAAATAAAAAATATCTTAAAATAAATATAGAGATTGTAATTTTTTTTAAATTTAAAAATAAATATCTAACACGATTTTTTTTTATATATTCTGGCATAATCTTGTAATTTTTTCAAATTCGAGTATCCATTTTACTTAAACGAGTATTATTGTATTTTTGAAATCATTATCTCAATTCATTTACATATTTGCAAATGTATTATTATAACACAGTGAACTAATTATTATAATACAATATACATATCAATGACCTATTTTATATATTTTAAAAAATCACATGATAAGATTTAAGAGATTATACATTTAAAATAAAAATAATACATCTACCCTAAAAATAACATGTATAACGATAAAATATTATATAATTTGATTTAAATTACGTGATAAGATATTAATATAACATAATGTATAAATTATTATGATAAAATACACATATCATTATTAACAACCTATTTTATGTATTTTATTCTAAATTATATTTATTTTAAATAATATGCATAATGATAATTAGAATATATAATTTATTTTAAGTCTTATTATAAGATTATTATAATTGATATAAGATTTTATTAATTTATTTAAGAAATTATTATATATTTAAAAGTCTATTTTAGTATCTGAACAATTATCTTAAATTCTTGAATAATTAATAAGAAGGTTATTAATTTATTTAAGAGATTATTATATATTTAAAAGTCTATTTTAATATTTGAACAATTATCTTAAATTCTTGAACAATTAATAAGAAGGTTATTATGGTAATAATACAACAAACTTCTTATAAAAAATACAACAAACTTATTATTTATCTAATCCAATGATTTGATTTAAAATAAAGTTATTAAGATTGATTTACAATCCATTGATTAAAATTTTAATTCCTAATACCCTAACACTATACATAATAACACCAAGTTTCCTTTTTATTTTATAATTTTCCTCATAACCACTCTCTACATATTACATACTTTATCATACTCCAAATTGAAAATTAAAAGTTATAAAATTAAATTAAATTAATAAGTTATGCTATACTTATTATTTTTATTAAATTAATATTTTAAAAATAAAATTATACTTAATTTAAACTTGGGTCATTTCAGGTTAATTATTCAGATCAATTCGGATTTGAATCATTTTCGAGTTCGAATTATTGACTTTACTGATCAAATCAAATTTAAATTCGGATATATTAATCAAAATTTTTAAATTCGAATCAAAATTGACATTAGGACAATGTTTCCTTTTCATAAAGCATGCTGAGTGCTAATCTATCATGTCCCTACAAACTTGTTGGAGCGACAAGGCTGCTGCTTGCATTAATGTACACCGCCCATGGTTGTTTGGTTCTAAATTATAGTCAAAGTTTGCTACCTTCGACAATGTCCAATGTCCAAGAAGTATCAATTCATTCATCCCTTATATTTATTGTTTTGATTCTAAATTAAAATCAAAATTTTCTGATACGAAATATCAAATCATTCATCCCTCATATTTATTGCGGATGAATAAAAACCAATGACAGGCAACTATGAAAAATAAACAAA
Organism: Fremontodendron californicum; assembly: GCA_030761205.1. Lineage (NCBI taxonomy): Eukaryota > Viridiplantae > Streptophyta > Magnoliopsida > Malvales > Malvaceae > Fremontodendron > Fremontodendron californicum. The sequence continues at coordinate 6,560,614 of JAULJL010000028.1, forward strand.
CCGCCCACGATTCTTTAACTTCATTTGTACGATAAACATTTTACACGTGATCAAGGGAACTGCTAATGAGTAAATTAATTTGTTTATAAAATGAAATTCCTAAAATATTCTTTTGTTATTTGAAATAGTAATCTTTTTCCTTGTACCTAATCTAATCGATTGTGTTCGATGAAAAAACATATTCTATTATTTATGATTTATGATTTGCAGAAAAGAGATGCGAAATCATGTTTGTTCTTTGAATATAGACCTGTTCAAGAGTCGAATAGTCCGTCCGACCTGATAAACCAGCCTAAATTGGATCAGACCTAAGTAAAAATTTTTGTAATTCGGTAGAATGGATCCTAAAAGTAAAACTGGGCTCTACTCTGCTCTCTTACACATTTCTTTTGAATTTCTTTTTTCTTTCCCAAAGCTTTAAATTATTATTGACATTTGTTGAAATATCATATATCAAAAAATTAAGAGAGAGTGTTAAGATGGATTGTGATTTAAAACAAATACTTTTATGAAAATTTGATTTTTCAAGGAATTATGTTACAAGAAAAATCATTTGTCAATCTAAATGAAGAAACATTGATGACCATGTCTTTCTTGATGATTAAATTGCATCAAATTATTCAATTCACTTGAAAGAGTCAAATTGATTCTTTCTTTTTAGGGTCACCAGTTTTCAAGAGAATTTAGTGTCACTTTTTAAAAAAAAAAATAAAATAAAGAATTGATTTTTGTCTTAAGCATGAAAAATAGTTATGAGTGGCAATTTTTTTTTTTTTTACAATTTGATGTGGGGGCACAATTAAAAAAGGAGTAAATAAAAAGAGTTTTCAAAAATAAAACGTAAAAATATTTTCAAATTTGGAGTGATAGAGTTGAGTTCTATTTTTCTTTGATATTGACGGTGTGAATTAGAGACAAAAAAAAGTTCAAGACTAATATGACAAGAGTGATATTTTTTAGTTAAAAATAATGGTGACAATACAAAAAAATGGGATTTATAAGGGCATTTTAATTCCGAGGGTTATAGAAACCGAAAGTGATTTTCTTTTTTTGATTGGGTTTTAAATAGGGATGGCAGCAGGTCGGATATCTGTATTTTTTGTATTATTTGAATCAGAATTCGCAAATTATCCGCATTTAATCCGCATATTACTATCTGAATCCGAATTAAATAACATTATCCATCGGATATCCGAATACGCTAAAAATCCTAATTCAATAATTAATTTTTTTTAATAAAAAATAAAATCAAATAAATTTTATATGTTTTACAAATAAGCGGATTCGGATTTGGATATCCGAATCGTTATCCGAATTCGTAGAAGTAATACAGATTCGGATAATGGATATCCGAGGTTTCATATTCGCATCAGCTCCGAATCCGTTGCGGATAGTAATTATAATATCCGAATCCACAAATCTAAATCAGCAAATCCAAATCCGTAAAAAAGAAATCGGATATCCACGAATATTCGAATCCGCATTTTAAAATTGTCATCCCCAATTTTAATGGCATAAAAAACCCGCCGATGTTAATAAAACTTTAAACGACACAATGACAATGATAAAGCTCTATTTCTCATCTACACATTACCTGGTTTTATTTTCTCTACATATTCAATTCCATTTGGATAGAAAAGAGATCCACGGTTCTTTTTTTGCTCTCTCTGAAATCGAAAGATTAAAATCGAAACAAAAAGGAACGAAAGAAAATCCTAGATTTTAGGGGAACTAGAGTCATTTGCGTTATTTCACGCTATGAATCGACGATAACGGTAGCGATTAATATCTTCGGCAAATAAAAAAAAAAGAAAAAGAGATAAAGAGAAGATGTACAGATGAGGGACAGTGGCCGGTGGCTCCAAGGGAGTGGTGGGGCCTGTGGATCGGAAGCGGATCAACGAGACGCTTAATAAGCAACCGGGATGATTGTTGCCGTCCACTTTGAGGGCGACCAACGGCAAGGATAAGTTCGCACACTCCCTCCTCATGGGGAAACATCCACATAAAGGTAACGAGTTTTTTTTTTCCCTGTTCTGCTTTCAAATGCTATAATATGTGTGTTCCGAGAAGAATATGTAAATAGCCGTTATCGGTAGTTAGGGAATAACTGTTGTCCACGTCAGCAGTCTGTTAGAGTTGTTGTCCACGTCAGCAGTCTGTTAGAGTTGTTAGAATCTGTTAGAGTTAGTTACTTGATTTCCCTTAAATACCATGTACCAGGAAGAAAACTGGTTATGCTAATAGAATCATTCTTGAATCTATCTCTCTTGTTCTCTTATCACCATTGTTGAGTTAAGCTCGATACCTGTTCTTCAATTCTCAGCTTCCCTGCCAGTCCATCTTGATTTTACAGCCATCAATTTGGTATCAGAGCCTCCATCTTGGCACTTAACATGGCAGAAAACACAAGATCTCAGGAATTCAGGAAATTTGAAGAAGCAGTTAAGGAATCATTGAAGGAGATGATGTCCAAGATTCAAGGGCAAGAGAACACCCAAGAACGAATCATTCCAGCATTGAGAAATGATATCTCGGCCCTCAACCTGCAAGAAACACAGATTATGACCCAGCTGCACAATGGAGAACCCAATGGACCTGCTCAGGGAGTTCATGGAGGTCGAGGCCAGTATTTTGCCACCAGGAAAACTAAGATTGATTTTCCATACTTCAATGGAGATGACCTTAATGGTTGGCTTTACAAATGCCAACAGTTCTTTGATGTGGATCGTACACCACCAGAAGCGAGAGTCAAATTAGCAGTAATCAATTTAGAGGGAAGAGCCCTGCAGTGGCACCAAAACTGGGTGCGATACAAAGGGGGCTGTGAAGCCATAGCCTGGAATGATTATGTCCAAGCTGTGGAAGCCAGATTTGGAGACAAACTCTACGAGGACCCCATGACAGAGCTATTGAGTCTCAAACAATCAGGTACAGTAGCTCAATACCATGATTAGTTTGAATTCTTGCTAGGTAGGGTTGAATTGACAGAAGAATATGTTGTTAGTTTCTTTTTGAATGGATTGAAGTTGGCAATACAAAACCCTGTAAAGATGTTTATGCCAAGGACCTTACACCACGCCTATGCACTGGCACAACTTCAAGAAACTACCCTGACCACCCTTCACCAAGAACTCAACCAAACACAAAAGAAACCACCTTTACTGCCAACCCCTACCCAATACAACAAGATACCACCAAGAACCCCACTTGGCCTCCCAAACACTGTTCCCTAACCATTCAAGAGAAACCAACCAGATAGAAACACCAGGGTCAGGACCAGTGCTGAATTGGATGAGAAAAGAGCCAAAGGACTGTGTTTTTGGTGCGACGAGAAATACACATTTGGTCACAAGTGTAAACTAAAGACGCTATACCTTGTAGAAGTAGATGAAGGGGAGGAAGAAATAAGTGCTGAAGAAGGAGAGACAGAGGAAGTTACACCACAAATCTCTGTTCATGCCATTAGTAGGATGGCTACAAAGGGTTATCAAACGATGAGGGTGACAATACATGTGAACAATAAGCTACTACACATACTGATAGACTCTGGAAGTACACATAACTTCCTGGACAGGGAGATGGCTAAGAGATTGGGCTGCAAGATCTCAGAAGTGGGTCCTATGAGAGTTGATGTGGCCAATGGAAGCAGTCTGCCATGCAGTTCAGTTTGTAGGAATCTTACATGGATACTACAAGGGTCTAAGTTCACCACAGATGTTTTGCTTTTACCCTTAGGCAACTGTGACATGGTGCTAGGAATTCAATGGTTGGTAACATTAGGGGAAGTGAAATGGGATTTCAAGCAATTGTGAATGGAGTTCACCGTGCAAGGAAAGAGACATGTGCTTAGAGGAGGAGCAAAGGCTGTCCAATTAAAAACAGTCAAAGGGAAGCACCTAGCTAAAGAATTGACTAATGGTGCAGAATGCTCCCTAATCCAGTTGTGCAGTCTGCAACTTGAAGAAGGGCTTGATCATGTGATAGCTGCTGTCAATGTCGCATTAGAGGAGACCGGACAGATTCTAGAGGAAATACACTTGTTACTTAGCAAGTATGCACAACTGTTTAATGAACCAACTGAGTTACCACCTCACAGGGGCCATGACCACAGAATTCCTCTTAAGGAAGGGGTCTCAGCAATAAACATCAGACCTTACAGACATTCGGTTATGCAGAAGGATGTCATTGAAAAAATGACTCAGGAAATGCTGTCTTCAGGACTAATCCAACCCAGTTGTAGTCCATTCTCATCACCAGTGGTGCTCGTGAAAAAGAAGGATGGAACGTGGAGGATGTGCATCGATTATAGAGAACTCAATAGTGGAACAATCAAGGATAAGTATCCTATTCCAATAATTGAGGAGTTGCTGGAAGAATTGCATGGATCCACAATTTACTCTAAGATTGACCTCAGGGCAGGCTATCACCAAATAAGGATGCATCCACCAGACATTCCCAAAATTGCTTTCAAGACACATGATGGGCACTATGAATTTTTGGTAATGCCTTTCGGCCTTACCAATGCACCCTCAACTTTCCAAAGCTTGATGAATGACATCTTTCGACCCTATCTAAGGAAGTTTATTCTGGTGTTCTTTGACGATATACTGATCTACAGTAAATCACTGCTTGACCACCTGCAGCATTTACAGTGTACATTTTAGGTACTACAGCAGCATTTCCTTTTAGCCAAGAGAAGCAAATGCTATTTTGCTCAGTCCAGAGTTGAGTATTTGGGTCACTTTATCTCTGCAAAAGGGGTGACTACAGATCCCAAGAAGATTGAGGCCATTCAACAGTGGCCTATACCCACAAATGTAAGTCAACTCAGAGGTTTCCTAGGACTTACAGGGTATTATAGGAGATTTGTGCAAGGATATGGTAGCATCTGCAAACCCTTGACAGAACTGTTGAAAATAAATAAATTTGAATGAAATGATGCAGCAACAATGGCCTTCCAGAAATTAAAGGAAGCTATGGTAACTCCACCAGTTCTAGCACTTCCAGACTTCTCTCAACAGTTTTTTATTGAAACTGATGAATCTGGCATGGGTATTGGGGTTGTACTAATGCAGAATGGACATCCTCTAGCCTACATCAGCAAGATTTTAGCACCTAAGCATCAAGGCCTCTCGGTTTATGAGAAGGAACTGCTTGCTATTGTTTATGCTGTCACCAAATGAAACCACTATCTCATTGGGAGACACTTCTGCATAAAAATTGACCACCAAAGTTTGAAATACCTGCTGCAGCAAAGGATCTCATTTCCAGGACAGCATACATGGCTGACCAAGCTAATGGGATATGACTACGAGATCAGTTATAAGAAAGGGAAGGAGAATGTAGTAGCTGATGCACTATCCAAGGTGTATTCTCACGAGCTATTACTCATGGCCATTTCCAGTGTTTCCTCTGACATCTGGAAGGAAATCCAGGACAGCTGGGCTAATGATCCTGTGACAAAGGATCTGATTTTCCAACTACAGCAAGGAACCCTTATAGACCCTCTTTATACTTGGTCTGATGAACAACTTAAGAGGAAGAGACGTGTGGTAATTGGTAAAAACTCAGCATTGCAGACAAAACTCATACAATTGTTCCATGAGGGAGGGACAGGAGGCCATTCGGGGGTGTTAGCTACTTCTAAACGGCTGTCAACAGTGTTTTACTGGAAGGGTCTTGAGAAACAGGTTAGGCAATTTGTGAGGGAGTGTGATGTGTGCCAACGATTCAAATATGACAATAGTGCCTACCTTGGGCTGCTGCAGCCTTTACCCATACCCTCAGTTGCTTGGAGCCAAGTAAGCATGGATTTTATTGAGGGTCTACCTCCATCCTTTGGAAAGAATGTTGTGATGGTGGTGGTGGACACGCTGACTAAATATACCCACTTTATTGGGATTTCTCACCCTTACACTGCGTTAGGCGTGGCTCAGGCTTACATGGATAATGTCTTTAAGCTGCATGGGTAACAATGTCGCAAGTGATAGAGACCCTGTTATCACCAGCACATTTTGGCAGGAGCTTTTCAAAATTCAAGGAGTTGCCTTACACCTGTCCACAGCCTACCACCCACAGACAGATAGCCAAATCGAAGTTGTTAACAGGACCTTGGAAACTTACTTGCGATGTGTCACTGGTGATCAACCTAAGAACTGGCACAGATGGCTATCCCTGGCAGAGTGGTGGTACAATTCCAGCTACCACTCTGCGATCCAAGTCACACCGTTTGAAGCCTTGTATGGCTACCCACCCCCAATCCACATTCCCTATTTCCGGGGAGATTCACAAGTTCAACAGGTAGACACAAGCTTACAGGCTAGAGAGGAGATGTTGCAACTTTTAAAACATCACCTTCGAATGGCTCAATCTAGGATGAAGCACCAAGCTGATAAGCACAGGACGGATAGGCAATTTTCTATTGGCGACTGGGTGTTCTTAAAGCTGCAGCCCTACAGACAGAATTCTCTGGCACACAGGCAGTTCCACAAATTGGCTCCCAAGTATTTTGGTCCTTACTTGGTGTTGGATAAGATAGGTGCAGTAGCTTATAAATTGGATCTGCCATCAGGTTCACAACTCCACCCTGTCTTTCATGTCTCCCAGCTTAAGAAAAAACTGGGGCCACGAGTCAATGTTCACTCCCAGCTGCCGACCCCAAGTTTAAACCCTGCTTTAGAACCATTAGCTATTTTAGACAGGAAGATGGTGAGGAGGGGTAATTGACCTGCTACTCAAGTTCTGGTCCATTGGAAGAACTTTTTTCCCGAAGATGCTACATGGGAGTTCTTATATGACTTGCAACTCAGGTTCCCTGAATTCCAGCCTTGAGGACAAGGCTCAGGTATGGGGGAGGGATTGTTACGAGAAGAATATGTAAATAGCCGTTATAGGTAGTTAGGGAATAACTGTTGTCCACGTCAGCAGTCTGTTAGAGTTGTTGTCCACGTCAGCAGTTTGTTAGAGTTGTTAGAATCTGTTAGAGTTAGTTACTTGATTTCCCTTAAATACCATGTACCAGGAAGATTACTGGTTATGCTAATAGAATCATTCTTGAATCTATCTCTCTTGTTCTCTTATAACCATTGTTGAGTTAAGCTCGGTAGCTGTTCTTTAATTCTCAGCTTCCCTGCGAGCCCATCTTGATTTTACAGCCATCAATGTGCATGTTCTGCTGTTTCATCTATAAGGAAACGAAAATATTTAACCCCTGCATCAAAGTTGATGGAGCAATTGATGTTGTATCTTTGAACTCAAACATCTATAAGCAACTTTTTGTGAAGAGATATGTGATAAGATCTTTAAAATTAGTTTTAAATGCTTATTTTCTAGATTTCTAAGCGGCACGAAGTGGGGCCAGTGAGCTTCTTGGATTGTAATCAATTAAATGAACTGAAATACTGAATTCTCTTGATTTTGCAGATTTACTTATTAGAGCTTTACTTGATTAAGTATTAGATTTTCCCTAAATTCTTTTCTTTTTTTAATAAAATTAAATCTTCTATGCAGATGCTTGAGGGTCTGGTGAAAAAATAGCAATGGACTTTGATGATGAGAATATTGCCAAAGTAGCACAGGCTTCTAAGGAAGCCAAGATTGCAGAAATTGGAGCTGACATTGAACTGTTAACAAAACAGAGTTGAAGCTGGTGGTTGCTGGTAAGTGGTTTTTAAGTTCGTTAGTTATAAGCTGGTGGTTGCTTGTAATGTTAATGTGGAAATGACAATATAATATATTGTAATGTGAAACACTGAGATTGATCGTTTCCCAGCTTAAAAACTCTTAACAACGTGGAATGTGTATTACTCAGAAGTACTTGGTTTTTAAGTTCATTAGTTATATCCACTTGTTAATATATATATATATATATATATATATATATATATACATGTGATTTTAAGTTCATTAGATTCTTCTTGCTTATAACCTTGTTAATACCTTGTGTATGGTTTCTTCAGTCTGAGCTAAGGCTATGGAAACTATGTGTTTGCACATAAAACCTTGTCAAAATTGGATAATTATGTGCGTATGCAATATTCATGTGATTTTACGCCTAATAAATTCAGCACCTATGATATAAAGAATATATGTAATTGCTGTTTGATCAGGAATGCATGCTAAAAATATGGAGCTGTAGAGATTGAAGTTGCTATGAATCTTTGTGGAAAGATGCATAATGGATTAGCTAGAAAATACAAAGCTTATTAGGAAACTGTTTTATATCAGAAGATTTAGCAATGAACTAGTATCATGTGGCTTTCCATAACCAAATTGGTTTTTATGGCTTGATATACATATTTTGGCTCTCATTCTCCCATAAGTTTGTATTTTCTTATTCAAACTTTTAAACCAAATCTGCCCCAAAGCTGGGTTGTTTAATTGGCATTTTTGTTTTTGGTGTGGCCAAGCTGGTCAGAGATAAATGGACAAAAGAGCTCTTTGCTGTTAAGTTCATTGAGAGAGGGCAGAAGGTCATCTTCATACCCTTTTTACCTCTTAAATATTTCTAACTTCTTTTTTTTTATTCGTTTTCCTGTTTCTATTTGGATTCTTTGTCATGTCCCTGTTATCATTTAGTACAGGGGTGTGTTGATTAAAAGGGTTTTTTTTTCATTTTTTTTTTGCCTTTTTTTTGCAGATTGATGAAAATGTGCAAAGGGAAATCATGAATCATAGATCATTGAAGGATCCCAATATTGTTAGATTCAAAGAGGTGGGTACTCCTATATTTCATGATCCTTTATTGTCTTGTGATTGTCTTGTTCCTGTCTAGCTGAGCTATGGTCAATGGTCCTTATGATAGATAAAGATAGGTTTGGGCTCTGATGTTTTGCCTGCCTTCTTTTCCCATTATGGAGAACCAATGAAAAATGTCAAGAGACAATAATGTCTATGTAATTTCGTTTTAACATTTTTCTCTTCTTTATTTTCTTGATAACCAGGTGTAATTGTCCAGCATAAATCCTAATGTTGAATTCAACTACCAAAATGAAAAATAAAAGGTCATTTTCAGTGTTAGTAAAGGAAACTAAGAGGATGAATGATGCAACTTTGCAAATGATTTTATATCATGTTCCTTTTCAATGAACAACTTAGCAAATTGTAGTCTATTGGGCTTAACTTTCCTTTGAGGCATTGCCCTTGGAGGTTCTTCTTACACCTACTCATCTAGCCATAGTCATGGAGTATGCTGCAGGGGGAGAAATCTTTGAGCGCATATGCAATGCCGGTAGATTTAGTGAGGATGAGGTAAATAAGAGGAACAATTTGATGTGAAATAGTATGCTTTACTCTATTCTATTGCATACACAGTTTCTCATTTCTAAATCTTCCATTGGAGATGTTGATTTGCAACAGGCTAGGTTTTTCTTTCAGCAATTGATATCCAGGAGTCTGTTATTGTCATTCCATGGTATGAAACTTTAGCTCCTAGTTTCTTCTCTAAGAAATATTTGTTTATTTCTGAAATAAACTTGTACTGCTATTTTTTGTTTATTGAAAATTCTGTTTTGTAGCAAATATGTCACAGAGATCTTAAGCTTGAAAATATTCTCCTGGATGGCAGCACAGGCACAGCACCATGCGTCAAAATATGCGATTTCGATACTCAAAGGTAATAACATTAACTAATCTCATCCAAAATTTTGCAAACAACATTGAGTTTGACTGCAGTTTATTTACTAACTATTTCCCCCCCTAATTTTGTAGTCATCTGTGTTGCATTCTCAACCAAAATCTACTGTAGGAACACCAGCTTACATTGCCGCTGAGGTTCTATCCAAGAAAGAATATGATGGGAAGGTAATATCTTTCCCTTTCCTCTTCCTCTTTTATTACTTTCATAAGTTTGTATTTGCTCATTCAAAGGTTAGCAGTGGAAGCTATTTGTTAGGATTTAATATTTTGAATCTCTTTTGAGACAAGCCTTAATTTACTTTAATTTGAAGCATGTGGAGTTTTGGAAAATGGTAGTTTTATTTTAGTTTAGGAATTGAATTAGCCTTTTAAGTTGATTTTATAATAATTTTTATTTTCCTTATCGATTTTATAATAAGCCTTTTAAGGTAGGTCATTATCTATATAATGCTACATAATTCTAATTATGTTTTTTTTATTTATTCAGACTTAAGTTTGTAATAGTGTAATGATTTGCTCATGGATACAAGGGATTCAATATTATTAATGGATTCAATTGAGGCCATGTCTTGTTTATGAAATACTTAGCTAGTTAGTTTTTTTTTTATTTAGTTTTGATTGTTTTTAATATACTCTAAACCTTTTCCTATTAATTTTGGTTTAGAGTCTGAAAAACTCAAATAGTTTTGTGTTGTCATTAGCTTCTTCTCTTGCATCTTTTACGAGATTGGAGTTAAATTACAGCACTAACGTTTTTTTTTTTCTTTTGTAAATTTTGCAAGTATTGCGTGGATTCTTGGGTTTATGTAGTGATTGTTGTACTTTAATTGTGTATATTGTAGCCTGTTGAAAGAGCTTGTAAGATTTGATAATATGTATTTTCAAGAGGAAGTTGTATTCAAACAATAAAGCAGTGAAATGCAAGTTTTCTTATTTCATCAAACTTGTGTTGATTTCTTTATCCTTATAATTGAATTCCTAGACTTGTCTTACTGGATTCACCATGTTAAAATTAGTGTTGTACATACATGATTTTTGTTGGTACTTTAAAATGTCTGGAAAGACTTTTTACCTATAACGGGAGTTTAAAGCGCCGGGAAACTCATGTCAACAAATACAAGTCTTATTCCGACATAGGTGGTTGGGCCCGTCGGAAATTTTTTACCGACGCTCGCCTTGCCGGCGGTTAAAGAACTGCTGGTGATATCATAGGGGTAGTTTTGCGATATTTTACCGTCACTTATAAATGCCGGTAAAAGTGAGTATTCTTGTAGTGTGATATAGATGATTATTTATCAAGCATTGATATTGACAATTTTCATGCAATATTTGAAAATTGAATATGTTTTTCAAGGTTTAAGAGTAGATATACACCCAAGTCAGTATTCCAAAGTTATAAATCTCTAATCAGATTAAGAGAAAATTTGATAATGACATTTCGACTTTCGATTCAGAAAGAAGAATGGATGAGAACCATAAAAAAATCTGAGGATATATAGATGTTCAGAGCTTTGGAATCAAAAGAGAGACTTTGTTTGAAAAAGAAGAAAAAGGAGTATTCTAATTTTATTTTTTTATACAAGGGAGGTCGCAACCAAGGGATGAGGAAGGGATTGTTGATGCTAGAATTCGGACTCTAGACTTGCTAGATGCCACCTCTTTAGGAGTATTCTGATTTCTTTGGCTTATTTGGTTTGAACATATGGGTGTTTACGTCTTTACATACTTAATGTTTCACATAAAATGTGCAAAGAGGGTAGGTATAGACATCCAATTTTGTCCAAGATTCTTAAAATGTTATTCAGAATAATTCGAATTAAATGGTGTTTGACTGTTAAATTAAATTCCTTCAGAATTTCGTAATTTAGATCAGTCTACTTTAAATTCGAGATTAATGTAGGGTTTTGAATTTATATTTTATTAAAATTGATCTTTAATCTGTTTTGGTCCGTGGAGTAGACTTTGGGCTTCAAATTGTTTTCTTTTTTTACCTTTAACCCCTTAATTTTATAGTGAAAAACATTATCATTAAATCAAATGCATATTTTTATTAATTATTAACTATATTTAATATTTTTTTAACATTAAACTTAATGTTTAAATATAAAAAAAAAACTACATCAAACCGGTTTGACTTTTGATCCGATTTTTTTAACCTTATATTTACTTTCTACATAAAAGAGTTAAAAACAGAATATACACAAAATTATTTTATATAATATAAATTAATCGGGACGGTCGAACTCAAATTTTATATTTTTATAGGTTGAATCCGAATTTTAAACGGATCTTATTTTATTATTTAACTTCTATTAATAAATCTTAAATATTTGCTCAAACTTATTCAAATATTAAGACGAACCTTTGAATTTAAAAGAATAATCCGGCTATTTGACAACTCTATAACTAATAGCTCCACAATCATTTTGAAGGCAAATATATAATCAAATTTGCAAACAAGTTCTACAGCGAATAGCAAACGTATAGAATTGCACACTTTTTATTTTCATAATACTGTCACTAAAGTTTTTAAACTCAACAAACAGGATTAGAATGATGACACATATCTCTTAAGGTGAAAAACAGATCATTTCGGGCTTGGATATTTTCGGATTCGAATAACTTCAGATTCGGGCTTTTCGGGTTCGGATAATTTCGGATTCGGACTTTTTCGGACTCTTCATTTTGGATACGGGTTTTTTCGGATTCAGATTATTTCGAATTAGGATCGGTTCGAGTTCGGGCCGGCTTAGACGGATTCAAATAATTTTGAAATTTTATAAGCTATAATTTTTTTTTAATTTTGAATGTAATAATTAATTTTACTTTTTACATAGTGACAAAAATAATAAAATTAAAAAATGTTTATATAAATATATAATAATTTTATTTATTCATTGAGTATCAATATTTTGTTTTTGAATATTGTTCATTATTTTTTGTACAATATCTTTTAAGTTTAAATAAAAGCTAAATATATAAATTCGATATATCTACTATAATATGAATAAAAAGTAATTTATACATTTTGATATTTATTATTATTTTACAATGATTATATACTTGTTTTTATGTTATTTAGTACTAAATAATGAATATAGTTCTAATTAATGATTATATAAGTTTTTTTATTTATTTTATAAGTGAGCCCATAAAAAGTAATAATCAAAAATCATTGGACTACATTTTTAAAAAATCATTAGAATGAAACAAGTTATAAATAAAACTTATTAAACATTTATATAAATCACTTTTTACTTTTAACCACTCATTGAGCTTAGTCACTTAATCCAACAAATCATAATATTTAAAATTATTTAATATAAAGTTAATAATTTAATTTTAGTTTGTTTTAAAAAATATGATATTTAAATTAATTGTATTAAAATTATTAGTAATATAATATACCTATAAATTGTACTTTAATTTAATATTAATAATTAATTTATTTTTGAATAAATATTAATAAATCAATTCAATCAAAATAAAGTTCAGCCCTTCTTGGCCTATGTTCACAATCCCGAAGGGATAACATACTTCACTCGAAAATATTCCAACTTGTAACTTTTGCACGGTAAAGCTACAAACCTTTTTACAAACAAATTTGACTCACCACCCAAAGAGTCCCAATACAAATTCTACTTAAGTGTATAGACTCCCTCTCTTAAGGGGTGGTGGGTTATTTCTTCCAAAGGTCAAGACTCATACTTATAGGTGAGCACCTTGACTTAGCATAATTACTCAATGTAGGATGAGTACTCTACTTGAATTAACCAAGTTAAACAATGTGGGATGAACACTGCTCTTAACTCAATCAAGTTACTTAATGTGGGACTTAAACTCAATATACCCAACAAATTGCACCCACCTTTCACTTTATTAGTTAGCCTGAATATATTTATCCAAGATAAACCCACAACTAAGCAAAAGGACTCAGAGGAATTGTCCAAAATGAAGATCTTAGTCTATGTACACTTTTAATATGTTGCAACAAGGCTGAATGAGGTAAATGAGTTTAATTGTTGAATCTGATTCGATTGCTGCGACTATCTGGTGCAAATAGGTGGAATCTCGACTGTGGAGATTGTGGAATTTTTTTAATTGAATTGATGTACTGAAGCTGGTAATGTGATTTTTATTAATATCCTCCGCGATAAATGAATATTATGGCTAATAAGCATGCGAAAGAAGGTGTTAACAAATCGGCTCTTTAGAACTTGTGGTAACTCATAATCATTTTTTCTGGTTTTTTGGGTGGAGATTCTCGAATCTTAATGTGTTGTCTCTTGGAGACTCATGTAGTAGAAGTGTTAGTGTATAATGTAATCCTCGGGGTAGTTTCTTGGGTGGTTTATGAATTTCACTTTGTTGATTTTTTGGTGATGACATCAAGTGTGAGATTTGGTCTTATAGTTATGTATCTCCGAGTCCTCTTGACTCTTTTACCTTTGATTAATAAAATTATTTTTGGCTTAAAAAAAAAACATGAATTATAATATTTAAAAATTTTATTTTATTATAATGAATTTATATATTGTTTTTAATTTTAATATTTAAATTTAATATTTTCATATTAAAAATTGTTCATGGGTCAGGTCAAGCCAAACTCGGATAGTTGTTCAAGGTTCAGTCCAGCCCGTCTAGCCTTTTGAGGCCCTTTTTTAATATTAAAAAAAAAAATATTTTTTATATTTTATTTAAAAGATATTTTATAATTAAAATTAATAAAAATATTCTTAAATTAAAAAATAAACTCGAGTACAATGCAGACTTTAAAAGCCTATTCGGACTGGACCTATCGAGCCAGACGGATAACCCGACTCTTGATTAAGTTTATTTCACTACAAAAAATACTTTTAAAGGCACTATTTTAGCGAGGGTTGAAAGAGCCGCCTGAGGTTCTTTAATGACTATCGACTTTCATCGTCGTAATAAACCCGCCAGGACAAAATACGAATTTTAAGTTACTATGAGTCATGACAGGAAATAAATATGATCCAAACCTAGAGCTATTTTGTTGTTACAACCTAAAATTAAGAATGAAAAAAAAAATCTCTACAATTTTTCTCGCTCTTTCCTCTCCTGAGTTCTTCTTTGGCTCTTTCTTCTTTGCTCTTGCGTTAAATACTCATAAATGAATTTCAAGTCTCATATTATTTTATTTCAATTTTCTAAGTTATCAAGCAGACATTTTCGCAAAATCTCCGACCTTATTCCGATCACCAGATCTCCCTCCAAATAGTCTCTGCTTTTGCGCTATTCTCTGTCTCTTCTTTAGAGGTTTTTTAGTATCTGAACAATTATCTTAAATTCTTGAACAATTAATAAGAAGGTTATTAATTTATTTAAGAGATTATTATATATTTAAAAGTCTATTTTAATATTTGAACAATTATCTTAAATTCTTGAACAATTAATAAGAAGGTTATTATGGTAATAATAAAACAAACTTACTTATAAAAAATACAACAAACTTATTATTTATCCAATCCAACGATTTGATTTAAAATAAAGATATTAAGATTGATTTACAATCCATTGATTAAAATTTTAATTCCTAATACCCTAACACTATAAATGATAACACCAAATTTCCTTTTTATTTTATAATTTTCCTCATAACCACTCTCTACATAGTACATACTTTATCATACTCCAAATTGAAAATTAAAAGTTATAAAATAAAATTAATAAGTTATGCTATACTTATTATTTTTATTAAATTAATATTTTAAAAATAAAATTATAGTTAATTTAAATTTGGATCATTTCAAGTTAATTATTCGGATCAATTCAAATTTGAATTATTTTCGAGTTCGAATTTTTGATTTTTCTAATTAAATCAAATTTAAATTCAAATAAATTAATCAAAATTTTTAAATTCGAATCAAAATTGACACATCAGGACAATGTTTCCTTTTCATAAAGCATGCTCAGAGCTAATCTATCATGTCCCTACAAACTTGTTGGAGCGACAAGGCTGCTGCTTGCATTAATGTACACCGCCCATGGTTGTTTGGTTCTAAATTATAGTCAAAGTTTGCTACCTTCGACAATGTCCAATGTCCAATGAAGTATCAATTCATTCATCCCTTATATTTATTGTTTTGATTCTAAATTAAAATCAAAATTTTCTACGTATGATATATCAAATCATTCATCCCTCATATTTATTGCGGATGAATAAAACCAATGACAGGCAACTATGAAAAATAAACAAACCGCCCACGGTTCTTTAACTTCATTTGTACGATAAACATTTTACACGTGATCAAGGGAACTGCTAATGAGTAAATTAATTTGTTTATAAAATGAAATTCCTAAAATATTCTTTTGCTATTTGAAATAGTAATCTTTTTCCTTTTACCTAATCTAATTGATTGTGTTCGATGAAAAAACATCTTCTATTATTTATGATTTATGATTTGCAAAAAAGATATGCGAAATCATGTTTGTTCTTTGAATATAGACCTGTTCAAGAGTCGAATAGTCCGTACGACCCGATAGCCCAACTTAAATTAGATCAGACCTAAATAAGAATTTTTGTAATTCGGTAGAATGGATCCTAAAAGTAAAACTGGACTTTATTCTGCTCTGTTACACATTTCTTTTGAATTTTTTTTTTCTTTCCCAAAGCTTTAATTTATTATTGACATTTGTTGAAATATCATATATCAAAAAATTAAGAGAGAGTGTTAAGATGGATTGTGATTTAAAACAAATATTTTTATGAAAATTTGATTTTTCAAGGAATTATGTTACAAGAAAAATCATTTGTCAGTCTAAATGAAAAAACATTGATGACCAAGTCTTCTTGATGATTAAATTGCATCAAATTATTAAATTCACTTGAAAGAGTTAAATTGATTCATTCTTTTTAGTGGTCACCAGTTTTCAAGAGAATTTAGTGTCACATTTAAAAAAAAAATAAAGAATTGATTTTTGTCTTAAGCATGAAAAATAGTTATGTGTGACAATTTTTCTTTACAATTTGATGTGGGGGCACAATTAAAAAAAGAGTAAATAAAACAGAAATTGGAGCACATGCTTCTAAGGAAGCCAAGATTGCAGAAATTGGAGCTGACATTGAACTGTTAACAAAACAGAGTTGAAGCTGGTGGTTGCTGGTAAGTGGTTTTTAAGTTCATTAGTTATAAGCTGGTGGTTGCTCGTAATGCTAATGTGGAAATGACAATATAATATATTGTAATGTGAAACACTGAGATTGATCGTTTCCCAGCTTAAAAACTCTTAACAACGTGGAAAGTGTATTACTCAGAAGTACTTGGTTTTTAAGTTCATTAGTTATATCCACTTGTCAATATATAGATATATATATATATATATATATATATATATATGTGATTTTAAGTTCATTAGATTCTTCTTGCTTATAACCTTGTTAATACCTTGTGTATGGTTTCTTCAGTCTGAGCTAAAGGCTATGGAAACTATGTGTTTGCACATAAAACCCTGTCAAAATTGGATAATTATGTGCCTATGCAATATTCATGTGATTTACGCCTAATAAATTCAGCACCTATGATATAAAGAATATATGTAATTGCTGTTTGATCAGGAATGCATGCTAAAAATATGGAGCTGTAGAGATTGAAGTTGCTATGAATCTTTGTGGAAAGATGCATAATGGATTAGCTAGAAAATACAAAGCTTATTAGGAAACTGTTTTATATCAGAAGATTTAGCAATGAACTAGTATCATGTGGCTTTCCATAACCAAATTGGTTTTTATGGCTTGATATACATATTTTGGCTCTCATTCTCCTATAAGTTTGTATTTTCTTATTCAAAGTGTTAAACCAAATCTGCCACAAAGCTGGGTTGTTTAATTGGCATTTTTGTTTTTGGTGTGGCCAAGCTGGTCAGAGATAAATGGACAAAAGAGCTCTTTGCTGTTAAGTTCATTGAGAGAGGGCAGAAGGTCATCTTCATACCCTTTTTACCTCTTAAATATTTCTAACTTCTTTTTTTTTTTCTTCGTTTTCCTGTTTCTATTTGGATTCTTTGTCATGTCCCTGTTATCATGTAGTACATGGGTGTGTTGATTAAAAGGGTTTTTATTCCTTTTTTTTTGCCTTTTTGTTGCAGATTGATGAACATGTGCAAAGGGAAATCATGAATCATGGATCATTGAAGCATCCCAATATTGTTAGATTCAAAGATGTGGGTACTCCTATATTTCATGATCCTTTATTGTCTTGTGATTGTCTTGTTCCTGTCTAGCTGAGCTATGGTCAATGGTCCTTTATGATAGATAAAGATAGGTTTGGGCTCTGATGTTTTGCCTGCCTTCTTTTCCCATTATGGAGAACCAATGAAAAATGTCAAGAGACAATTCGTTTTAACATTTTTCTCTTCTTTATTTTCTTGATAACCAGGTGTAATTGTCCAGCATAAATCCTAATGTTGAATTCAACTACCAAAATGAAAAATAAAAGGTCATTTTCAGTGTTAGTAAAGGAAACTAAGAGGATGAATGATGCAACTTTGCAAATGATTTTATATCATGTTCCTTTTCAATGAACAACTTAGCAAATTGTAGTCTATTGGGCTTAACTTTCCTTTGAGGCATTGCCCTTGGAGGTTCTTCTTACACCTACTCATCTAGCCATAGTCATGGAGTATGCTGCAGGGGGAGAACTCTTTGAGCGCATATGCAATGCCGGTAGATTTAGTGAGGATGAGGTAAATAAGAGGAACAATTTGATGTGAAATAGTATGCTTTACTCTATTCTATTGCATACACAGTTTCTCATTTCTAAATCTTCCATTGGAGATGTTGATTTGCAACAGGCTAGGTTTTTCTTTCAGCAATTGATATCCAGGAGTCTGTTATTTGCATTTCTTTCAGCAATTTGAAGCATGTGGAGTTTTGGAAAATGGTAGTTTTATTTTAGTTTAGGAATTGAATTAGCCTTTTAAGTTGATTTTATAATAATTTTTATTTTCCTTATCGATTTTATAATAAGCCTTTTAAGGTAGGTCATTATCTATATAATGCTACATAATTCTAATTATGTTTTTTTTTTTTTTTTATTCAGACTTAAGTTTGTAATAGTGTAATGATTTGCTCATGGATACAAGGGATTCAATATTATTAATGGATTCAATTGAGGCCATGTCTTGTTTATGAAATACTTAGCTAGTTAGTTTTTTTTTATTTATTTAGTTTTGATTGATTTTAATATACTCTAAACCTTTTCCTATTAATTTTGGTTTAGAGTCTGAAAAACTCAAATAGTTTTGTGTTGTCATTAGCTTCTTCTCTTGCATCTTTTACGAGATTGGAGTTAAATTACAGCACTAACGTTTTTTTTTTCTTTTGTAAATTTTGCAAGTATTGCGTGGATTCTTGGGTTTATGTAGAGATTGTTGTACTTTAATTGTGTATATTGTAGCCTGTTGAAAAAGCTTGTAAGATTTGATAATATGTATTTTCAAGAGGAAGTTGTATTCAAACAATATAGCAGTGAAATGCAAGTTTTCTTATTTCATCAAACTTGTGTTGATTTCTTTATCCTTATAATTGAATTCCTAGACTTGTCTTACTGGATTCACCATGTTAAAATTAGTGTTGTACATACATGATTTTTGTTGGTACTTTAAAATATCTGGAAAGGCTTTTTATCTATAACGGCGGTTTAAAGCGTCCGGAAAATTTATGTCAGCAAATACAGGTCCTATTCCGACATAGGTGGTCGGGCTCGTCGAAAATTTTTTACCGACGCTCGCCTAGCTAGCGGTCAACCGGCGATTAAAGAACTGCTGGTGATATCAATTTTATTAAAATTGATCTTTAATCTGTTTTGGTCTGTGGAATAGACTTTGGGCTTCAAATTATTTTTTTGACCTTTAACCCCTTAGTTTTATAGTGAAAAACATTACCATTAAATCAAATGCATATTTTTGTTAATTATTAACTATATTTAATATTTTTTTAACATTAAACTTAATGTTTAAATATAAAAAAAAAAAAAAACTACATCAAACCGGTTTGACTTCTGATTCGATTTTTTTTAACCTTATATTTACTTTCTACATAAAAGAGTTAAAAACAGAATATACACAAAATTATTTTATATAATATAAATTAATCGGGACGGTCGAACTCAAATTTTATATTTTTATAGGTTGAATCCGAATTTTAAACGGACCTTATTTTATTATTTAACTTCTATTAATAAATCTTAAATATTTGCTCAAACTTATTCAAATATTAAGACGAACCTTTGAATTTAAAAGAATAATCCGACTATTTGACAACTCTATAACTAATAGCTCCACAGTCGTTTTGAAGGCAAATATATAATCAAATTTGTAAACAAGTTCTACAGCGAATAGCAAACGTATAGAATTGCACACTTTTTATTTTCATAATACTGTCACTAAAGTTTTTAAACTCAACAAACAAGATTGGAATGATGACACATATCTCTTTAAGGTGAAAAATGAGTCGGTTCGGACGGGTTCGAATCGGACTTTTATCGGATTCGGGCTATTTCGGATTCAGATTTATTTCGGGTTTAGATCATTTCGGGCTTGGATATTTTTGGATTCGGATAACTTCAGATTCGGGCTTTTTCGGGTTCGGATAACTTCGGATTCAGGCTTTTTCGGACTCTTCATTTTGGGTACGGGTTTTTTCGGATTCGGATTATTTCGAATTAGGATCGGTTCGAGTTCGGGCCGGCTTAGACGGATTCAAATAATTTTGAAATTTTATAAGTTATAATTTTTTTTTTAATTTTGAATGTAATAATTAATTTTACTTTTTACATAGTGACAAAAATAATAAAATCAAAAAATGTTTATATAAATATATAATAATTTTATTTATTCATTGAGTATCAATATTTTGTTTTTGAATATTGTTCATTATTTTTTGTACAATATCTTTTAAGTTTAAATAAAAGCTAAATATATAAATTCGATATATCTACTATAATATGAATAAAAAATAATTTATACATTTTGATAGTTATTATTATTTTACAATGATTACATACTTTTTTTTTATGTTATTTAGTACTAAATAATGAATATAGTTCTAATTATTGATTATATAAGTTTTTTTATTTATTTTATAAGTGAGCCCATAAAAAGTAATAATCAAAAATCATTCGACTACATTTTAAAAAACTCATTAGAATGAAACAAGTTATAAATAAAACTCACTAAATATTTATATAAATCACTTTTTACTTTTAATTCAACAAATCATAATATTTAAAATTATTTAATATAAAGTTAATAATATATTAATTTTAGTTTGTTTTAAAAAATATGATATTTAAATTAATTGTATTAAAATTATTAGTAATATAATATACCTATAAATTGTACTTTAATTTAATATTAATAATTAATTTATTTTTTAATAAATATTAATAAATCAATTCAATCAAAATAAATATTAATAAATCAATTCAACTAAATAAAATTATATAAAAAATTTCACCTTAAAAAATAGAAAAATATCCCTAAAATACTCATCAACCCCCACACCCACACCCACACCCACACCCACTACCACTATACCCCTAAAATTTATCAAAAAATTTTAAAAATTGAAGAATATCTTTTATTTAAATATCTTTTGTTTAGATGTTGTATTTTAATTTAGTTATACAATTTTTTAATTTTTATATGTTCATTTATAAGTCAATGTTTTTTATTTTCAAGTAATTGAACACTAAGAGAACGATTTAAAATTAATTTTGTTAATAGTATTATTAGTGTTACACAAAACATGATAATGAAATTCAATTATATATTGAAATTATATGATATTTTTGTATATTTGAATTATTATTATATTAAAATTTAGATTTAAATGTGGAATAAGTCTAATAATATATTGTAAATGATTATTTATAATAGAATCAAATGTCAAATTAATAATATTATTTTTATTTTTTATGTTTAATTATTGTAAATATAATAAGGATAGTATTAAAAGATATTTGATATTTATAGTTAATGTGTTTCAAATTAAATCAAATTTAAAGATATACTATTAATTATTTTTTTAATAATACATTATCGATATAATTGTATAATATTATTTCGGATTTTTTCGGATTCGGGTCTTTGATTTTTTTAGTCAATTCGGATCAGATTCGGTCTCGGATCGGCACGGATAGGTTCTCGAATTCGGGCCTGCTTTGCCAACTCTAATATCCCCTAAAATATAATAAAAAATAAAATAAAACTAAATAATAAAAAGAAATAGAGCATGTAGGATGACACATATCCCTTAAAGTATTTCATTTTTGCTTTATTTTTATGGCTTTAAGCCTGGTTTTGTTTTTACTTTTTTACGTAAAAGAGTTAAGAACATGATTGTACATAAATTGCATTGGGTCAGATTCATATGGTAAAAAAAATTCATTTGTATAAGATTTGATTTGATCTATTGAGTCTAAAAAATTCATTTATTGTTCAAAAATATTATATTAATATTTTTATAATTAAATTTAAATAAAAATATTTTTTATAAATTAAATAATAATTCAGATCTGGTCGGACTCGAACTTAAAATATTACATCCCAAGCCCTGCTCGATTAGGGTCGGATCCGTCGAGTTGAACAGATAATTTCGTCCTTGGACAAATCTAGTATATACAATGTTATATTATACCATTATAAATTAATTATGTTGGGTTGAGCTCAAACTTTATAATTTTGGTTTAAAACTCGATTCAAATTTTAAACGAGCCTCCCTTTATTACCTAACGAGTATTAACATTTGTTCAAGTTTGCTCAAATATTGAGCCAACCTTTGAATTTAGCGACTTTTGAAAATCTCTATGACTAATAGCTCCACGATCATTTTGAAGGAAAATATGTATCAAATTTGTAAACAAGTTCTACATTGAAGAGCAAAAATATAGAATTGCACACTTATTATTTTTCATAATATTAAACAAAATAAATACTACCACTCAAGCCTTGAACTCTTATCCAGGAACTACTTAGAGCTGAATTCAAGTGTCTAGTAGATATAGTTCATAAGTACACGACATCATATAATACCCTAAAGCACATAGTGAAACTGAATATTTAAGCAATCTTATGGCCACAGCCCTACTACTGAAACTGAAAATGACGATTCTTAATTACTGATTAGACCTTCAGCAATGACCGAATTCTTGATGAGTTTGAGGGATTCTTCAAGATCATCACACAACTGATAGGGGTCTGGAATAATGTTGTCGTCAACTGATAACACCATAGTGATCTTCTTGACATAGCTAACGATATGAATTGTCAGCGCCTGCAAAACAAAATTGTTAATTAGTCGACTCAGATGATATGTATGTTGGACAAATTCTTAAAAATTACAAGGTCGAGAGGATTTAAATACGGGCTTAGGGTTAAGGATCGATTAAGAACTAAAAAAAAAAGAAGTTGGCTTTTAAGAAAGGGCATCGTACCACTGGTTGACCGTACAAAGATGGAGCGATGAAGGCGACTTGATTGCCAAAAATGCTAATTTCGTCCTGAGGTCCGGCCACATTTGAGAACCACATAGTTGTTAATGGAAACGTGGCCAACTGTCCATGTATAATCAATTACTTGTTAAAACACTTTTTTCTTTTGGAATTTTCAGTCTATTTCTTTAGATTTTTCAATCTAAAATCAAGCATGCATGCTATGTGTGTTGATGTTGAGTTAAAATTACATATGTAAATGAACAATATCTTACTTTGGTAGGGTAAAACCTCACAAAAACCTTGGCCATAAACAATCTGAATTTAGCTTCAAGAGTAGCTTTTTTTCTAGCCATTGTTGCTTTGGCATCACGAATGTAATCCAATGGGTTATCTTTCAATGCAATTTTAAAAGGGAAGAGAACATAACCAATCTTGTTCCCCCACTCGGCTTTGCTGTTCTTCTTCACCATCTCAGCTAAGGCCTGTAAATTAATTATAATGAGATTAAATAAATAAATCAACAGAAAAAGAAATACTGAAGTTTTTAATTGTTTGAAGGAAACTAGTAATTAAGTAATTACATAAATCCCTGGAGATGATCTCAAGTTGATGAAAAGAGTCGCTCTAAGACGAATATTGTTGGGAAGGTTGTTTTCCAATTCTCTTGCTTCTCCATCACTCTTAGCTTTGCCTGTCATATCATATACATACCAAACCAATTAGTAAATGTAAAATTATATTTGAACTAAATTTCTATTTTTGTTACAAAATATAAGATATTTAAATTATTTTTTAAATTTTTTATTTAAAATAATTCAAAATAATATAAAATATTATGTTAATAAAATTAAAATTATAAAATGAATAAATTTTAAAATTTAACATTTATAATTATCAAATAATATAATTATATTCTATACTTATAACATCATGCAATCTTTTGATGTTATCTTGCAAACTTTACCATATTTCCGGTTGAGATATCGAGATAATCCTGCCTGTGTGATTGCTAGCGCCACGTCGTTCACCGTCTACAGTAATTGCCAAAATGAAAAACAATTTAGGTTACTCAAATGCCAATTTTTCTCATAAGAATTTCGGACTATATTTGCAAAGAGATTATCTGGCTATATTTATTCATATTAACCAAAAGAAAAAAAATGTTTGACTAACCGTGTTGGTTGCATTCTTCACCAATTTGAGGTCACCCAAACAGAAAGTTTGACGAACGATTCTCCGAGAAGTAAAAGCAACAGTACGTGAAGGAGCTTTGATGGGTGTTTGGGTGTCCTTCAAGAAATACGTTGTTGCCACACACATCCACATATCAACCAAAGTGTTCCAAATTAACACCAAAACAGACCAAAATCTCCAAAACCATCCGGTAGATATCGGTTTCTTCATTGCTGGAAAAGTTGGCAATGCGTCAGGGTCAGATACTTTACGAGAGCAAGAGATTAGCAGTGACATGAGAGATGTGCCATCGCCAAGGGAGTGATGAGCTCGAATAACCAGTATGGATTCAGCATCACAGGTTTTCACGTTTAGAATATGGCAATCCCACATGGGAATGGACATGCTAATCTTGGTCTTGCTAATGTCTGCAACGTAATCTTCAACAAATTTATCTGAGGAGGAGGCCATATCTTGATCTATCATGGGGACTATAACATGTTCATCTATGTCTACCTTTGTTTTCACCCATTTCAGCTCCCCACCATTCTTCTTATCTGCAACCTGATGGATTTTTTTTTTTTTTTTTAAAGTTAAAAATGCAAAAGCAATTTGTGTATTAAAATGTAAAACAATTAGGTTTATGATCCATTCATCAGTCTACCCATATAAATAAATTAATTGAAACATTAATATGACTTAATTATAGATAATCTTATAGTAGACAATAATTCAAGTAACTTATCTTATCAAATGCTGTAAGTACTTCTCTTTTAATAAGAAAATGTGTCAATGGAGTTGAGTTGAGCCTTTCAATAATTAATATCAATGGTCATAGAGAAGGAGGAGCCCCTTGGGTTCACAAATAAGGAGGACAATAATTCGAAGCTTTTTTGTCCACAAAAAGCTTAAGTAATATATATATATATATATATATATATATATATATATATATATATATATATATATATGAAGTGTTACAGTTCAGGTAGGTCCGGCATCTGAATTTTTGTCTTTATCATTAATACTACGGGGAAAGAAGAACAAACCAAAAAAAACTCTTCTTTGACTTTACATGTGGTCATTTACGATAAATTAAGGTTATAAAAAATAAATGAAAAAAGATAATAAAACATTAGTTAGTAAAAATATGAATCAAATGAAATCTACATCAATCATTTAATTTAATTGTTTAATAAAATTATATTATGCAAATTTTAGTACTAGGCTACTAATAACTATCATAGGGATAATTTGTTAATATTATTATAATAATAATATTACGATTTAAAACATTGAAAAACATAAAATTAGTCATCAACTATTATATTTAATGCAAAAAAAAAAAAAAAAACCATAAAAATAGTCATTAAAAATAGTAAATTAATAATGCTGGTTAGCAAAACTCCAAACCACCATGAGTTGCCATGCAAAATGAACCATATGGCATGGCTGATGGGTACTTTATTTATAATTCATTCTCACCTGCACACTAGAGAAACGAGGATGCTTAAGCAAAGTCTGCACCAAGTTTGCTTTGAAACTGTGTGGATCGATGGGGCTCTTAAAACCCACAATCACAACAATATATACGTTAGATTCAGGCTCATGAAACATACGAGCCATCGGACTCAATGGCTCCTCTTCCTCACAACTCTCATCAATTTCTTTTCTTACTTTGATTTGTTTAAGACCAACATGGCTTCTTGATCTTAAACCTCCCCCATTCATATCTTCTTGCTCGACGTTTTGCCTAACATGCATACTTCCAAACTCCATATTAATCTCTAAAAGGGAAAAATAAACTTGATCTCTCTAATGATCTCTATGTTGTTACTTGCTTGGATTGGCATCTATTTATAGAATTCGAATAGATAAGACTTACAGGCAGAAATTGTAATTAATTGCATTGAAATATACAAAATAACAAATAGTCAGTGTTTTTATAAATAAATGTCATTTGGTGTAATGAGTATAACATATATATTTCAAGTCTAAAGATATATTTTACTCTAAAAACGAAAATGCCCTTGACTTTAAGGGACTTGTACATATATAGTAGCTAAGTAACATAAACTTCATTTTATAATAAAATGTACATAAACTTATAATAACTCGAACATTTACGCAAAATTTTCTTTCTTATTTTAATTAATATCTGGTTGGCTAGTAAAATAACTTAATAGTAAACTTTATATCCAAAAAATAATAACATTTACATTGTAATATAATAAGTAGTAAACAATTAATTTTAAACATGTATGGATTTTATTTTTTTATTTTTTTATATGTGACAGCAACATAGTTACTTTATTTAATATCTGGTTGGCTAGTATTCTACTATTGAAATGTCTTATAGAGTATGGCTTAAAGGCTTAAATACGAAAATGCTATGTTTGATTGATTATGCTCATTTCTACTCAACAGAACAAAAGAAAGGAGGAAAGAAGATAACAGAAGCTACATTCACAAAAGAGAAGCAAAAGAAAGAATGAATTCAAGTTGTAGATGAAACAAGGATGAGAATAGAAGTCAAACTACAAATCCTATATGTATAGTGAGAGTACATGGAAATAAATAGATCGTTTAAATGAAACGGCTCATGGGAAGCAAATCGATTCAAAAAGCCAAAATCATGGAAAGTAATCTCGACGCCATTTACAATATGCCATGTGGATGAATTAGGAAATAACAATAAGAAAAAAATACAACTTTTCATTTAAGAATCAAACACATGGAAAAACAGGGTTAGACACATGCCATCTACAGTTGTATTCAAGGGCACTCAAGAGGCGCGGAATTTCAAAAGGCAACAAAATTCAAAACCAAAAAAATAAAAAAATAAAAAAAACAAGTACAGTGCTCCCATTGCCTGAGAGCAATCAAATGTCGGCTATCTGTCCAAACTACAAAAGTCGACCTTATGGACCAAACGCAAACAACGCATGCTATCCAAGCTAAAGCTTGACCTTCTCGCCTTATGGCGATTACCACTTACCAGCGAAAATTTTCAAAAAGCTTCATCGCCTAAAGGTAACAATTGCACGGTAGTTAATGAAAAACTCAAAAGCCAATCTAGTTGCTAAGTTGACCTCATAAGTGGCTAACAGTAGCACGCCTGAACATACGCTAATGACAATCATAATTCAATCAACAAAAGCCTTGCAATAGGCTCGAAGATAGTCACTTTCTCACTCTCTTCGTGCTTGGAGGCATTTATTATTTCCATACTCACTTGGGTTAGAGGCCCAAAATAGGCCCAGTCGCCAAACAGGTATGGTCCAACTATACATGATCTAACGTATAAAAAATATGAGGTAACGGCACAAAACCGTAGGTTACATTTTCTAACATTTTATTGCCTCTATTATTTTTTGCATCCTCCTCTTCATTTAAATTTTTGCTGACTTAAATATTGAATGTGTCTTGAAGTCTCAACTCTAACACTCTTTTGACTGTATTCTATACTTAAAAAGTCTTGTCCGCCATCTCTATTGTTTTTCCAAACTCTCTATCAACAATCCAAAAAACACATAAACATATTATCATCTTATACTTAAAATATGAATAACATGTAGTACATAGTTTTCATGTAATGATCAATTTTTCGCCTAAAAGTTTAACCAATTTGTATTGTACATACTTTTTGATAATAATCAGCATATTATTTTTATATTGAAAATGAGCATATTATTTAATTTTATGTAAAGCTAAATGAATTTTCAAAGGATAACTTTTTATTCAAAAACTAAATTTGGTTACACTTACAAAATAGCATCTTACCCTCAATCCAAATTATTCTCTAAAAGCATTAACTATCAATTATCTTCCATTTTGTAACACCCAACTCTAATTTTCCTACAGATAATGATTGATAGGTTTGAAAGGGCTGCTAAAGGCGGATGGGCGAATTGAGCGTTTAGTTTTATCAATTATCTCGGTAAAAACGTGAAATATGTGCCAACGCCCAACGCCCAACGCTCCTTCGAGTGACAGATTTTTTTTTTTTTTTATAGAGAATAATTGGACCAATAGTTTTCAAAATGTGGGACATCTACGACCTTAATTTTTATTTATTTATGTTTATTTATCAAATTAAAAAACGATTATGAATATAAATTTAAGTTTTGTTTATTAAACGAACTGAACACGAAAAGATTTGTTTAATTCATTTATATTCACGAACAAATTCATTTATGCATCATTTAATAAATTGTTTAAAACTCGTTTATTATTCGATTATAATATAATTATTATTAATATAATTATTATTATTTGTATTTTATTTATTTACTTATAGTATAATTAATATTATTTAATAATTTAAATTTAATTATATTTAAATTTTATTATTTTATATTTAATAATAATTTAAAATTGATTTATTTTTTATTTGATTATTTATTAAAATTGTTTAGACTTTGTTTATTGTTCATGAATATATTTTTAATTGTTCGCGAACATGTATGATTATATGTTTATGAACATGTTTATTTAATATTCGCGAATAAGATCATTTAATTTAATTGAACGAACGCGAACACATTCAATTTTAAATGAAGAGAGCTTGAACGCAAATTTAAAACCTTTAATAAACATGAACCAAATACAAACAAATTTAAAAATAAATAAACAAACACAAAAAATATATATTTATTCAAACTCGATTCATTTACTATTCTTTCCATATTAATAAATAAATGAACAGAGCTATGTCTACCCTTTCTTGTTATACAATTTCAAAAAATAGTTTGTTGGTTACTATTCTTTCCATATTAATAAATAAATGATTTTCCATTATTATTTTTGTTAGTATTTTTGTTAAGTTTGATACCAAGGGTCCAGTTGGAGCCGCTAGCTGCTCTGAAATGTCATTTCTCCGATACATGTGTAACATGTTGCAAACATGCGTCAGCGCACATGTAAGAAAGAAGATTATTCAAAATTTTTATTTAATTCAATTTTAAAACACATCTAATATATATATATATATTAACAATTACAATGACACCAATTTAGGTGATATATATATATATATAAGTGTAAATGAATTATTTTATCTTGAATTCAATAAAAATAATATATTAAATATAAATTTTTTTTAAAATGATAAATAAATAAATTTTAATTAGTGCATATAAATATCAATTAGTGTCATATATATATATATATATATATGACAAAATCTCTAAAAATAAAATAAAATAATCCTACACATGTAACTTATCTTTTTAACATGTATAATAACTAAGTTAATATTTTTTATTTTATGCTTATAAGAAAAAAAAATCATTATAATATTAATACAAATTATACATTTAATTTATTTTTTAAAATGTATATATAATCTTATTAGATATAGATGGAAGGTTAATGGAAATATAATCAAGGACGCATTTGCTAACACCTGCTCGCAATTGCAATCTCAATCTCATTATTTTTGCAAAAGAACAAGCTCAGATGGGAGGATTCTCCATAAGGCCAACTGAAGGGAATCTTGGAAACAAAAAAATGGTGGGGCAATTTGTATCAGACAAGCACGAGTCCTTGAACAAATTCAATAGCTGTAGAACGGAGTTTGAGGTCCCATTTTGCTTGAGTTGAACCAAGATAAATTGCTGAAGAATAAATATTTTTATTTATAGGTGAACACTCGTTTTGGCTTAACATAATTACTTAATGTGGGATGAGTACTCTACTTGATTTAAACAGGATAAGTAATGTGGGATGAACACTCCCCTTAGCTCAACCAAATACTCAATGTGAGACTTAGACTCAATATACCCAACAAATCCTCCCTTGAGTCAAAGTCTCAATTACCTCTTGGTAAGAACTCAGCAACTCTTCTTCTGTTGGATATTAATAAAATATTTTTTTGTATAAATACGAAATACGTATACCAATACGTAGGTTGTTGTAAGTAGATACACGGTGTATTAAATGAGAAATTAGTCTCATAAACATCTACTTGAAGATGAAGAAAGTTGGTTGATGTTATGTATGGTATAGAATCTCACATTGAACAAAGAAAAACTTAAACTTGTAGTTTATATAGGCTTAGGTTCCAAGTTGGTTTAGGCCCCAAGAGGTACCTAAATTTTTGTGAAGGGTGAGGACCTACATCAACTTGGGCTACCACGCGCGCCGTCGAGCCGAGACAGGCTGGGCTGGGTCGAGTTTGGGTTAGTAATTAATTTTTTACTGCCCACCCGACTTGTTTTTCGATCCAAACTGAACCGATTCAGCCTCCACCAACCAAGAGACCTGTCTGATTAAGATGTCTATTCGGATCGAACCAAACCATGTTTGTTCCAATAGCCTTGTTTGACCAAACCGTTCGTGTTTGTTCCAAAAACTTTGTCTGATCGAATAGTTCTGTTTGTATTTCAACAATTGTGTCTTGTCCGAACTCTCTCTTGCATTCATATAAATACCAAAGCCCAATGTCTGTTTAATTCACTGAAAATATTTCTTATTCATGCTCTTGGTTTTCCTATTATCTTGTGAGAGAGATCGACATATTTTCTGGTTCGCCGTGTTGCTTCGAGTGTGCTCTCGACAGCAACGTTATCGAGGAGGCTTGGGAGACGAGTTGCAATATACTGTAAGTACCTGATAGACAGGCAATAATCGTCTTAAGGTCAAAGGTTCTACCTTGACTCGATTTTCAACTTTTTTGTTCTACCAAAACTTTGAGTATATGTAATGTTCGTATATTTGTTATATATATATATATATATATATATATGCAGTATTGAATACACTAGGAATAACATTTTCCTCGATAACAATTTTCTCTCCTCGCTCGAACCAAAAAACTCTTGGCAGCATCTCTCATCGCAAAAAGAGACACAATATTTTTAACGTGGTTCAGCCCTTCTTGGCCTACGTTCACGATCCCAAAAGGATAACATACTTCACTGAGAAATATTCCAACTTGTAACTTTTGCACAGATAAAGCTACAAACCTTTTTACAAACAAATTTGACTCACCACCCAAAGAGTCCCAATACAAGTTCTACTTAAGTGTATAGACTCCCTCTCTTAAGGGGTGGTGGGTTATTTCTTCCAAAGGTCAAGACTCATACTTATAGGTGAGCACCTTGACTTAGCATAATTACTCAATGTAGGATGAGTACTCTACTTGAATTAACCAAGTTAAGCAATGTGAGATGAACACTCCTCTTAACTCAATCAAGTTACTTAATGTGAGACTTAAACTCAATATACCCAACAAATTGCACCCACCTTTCACTTTATTAGTTAGCCTGAATATATTTATCCAAGATAAACCCACAACTAAGCAAAAGGACTGAGAGGAATTGTCCAAAATGAAGATCTTAGTCTATGTACACTTTTAATATGTTGCAACAAGGCTGAATGAGGTAAATGAGTTTAATTGTTGAATCTGATTCGATTGCTGCGACTATCTGGTGCAAATAGGTGGAATCTCGACTGTGGAGATTATGGAATTTTTTTAATCGAATTGATGTATTGAAGCTGGTAATGTGATTTTTATTAATGTCCTCCGCGATAAATGAATATTATGGCTAATAAGCATGCGAAAGGAGGTGTTAACAAATCTGCTCTTTATGGCTTGTTGGTAACTCATAATCATTTTTTCTGGTTTTTTTTGGGTGGAGATTCTCGAATCTTAATGTGTTGTCTTTTGGAGACTCATGTAGTAGAAGTGTTGGTGCATAATATAATCCTCGGGGGTAGTTTCTTGGGTGGTTTATGAATTTCACTTTGTTGATTTTTGGTGATGATATCTAGTGTGAGATTTGGTCTTCGAGTCCTTTTGACTCTTTTTACCTTTGATTAATAAAATTATTTTTGGCTTTAAAGAAAAAACATGAATTATAATATTTAAAAATTTTATTTTATTATAATGAATTTATATATTGTTTTTAATTTTAATATTTAAATTTAATATTTTCATATTAAAAGTTGTTCATGGGTCAGGCCAGGCCAAACTCGAATAGCTGTCCAAGGCCTAGTCCAACCCATCTAGCATTTTAAGGCCCTTTTTTAATATTAAAAAAAACTATTTTTTTATACTTTATTTGAAAGATATTTTATAATTAAAATTAATAAAAATATTTTTAAATTAAAAAATAAACTCGAGTTCAATTCAGACTTTAAAAGCCTATTCGGACTGAACCTATCGAGCCAGATGAATAACTCGACTCTTGACCAAGTTTATTTCATAACAACTTTTATTTTATTTTACTTTAAATATTATATATATATATATATATATATATATCTCACTACAAAAAATGATACTTTTAAAGGCACTATTTTAGCGAGGGTTGGAAGAGCCGCCTGAGGTTGTTTAATGACTATCGACTTTCATCGTCGTAATAAACCCGCCAGGACAAAATACGAATTTTAAGGCACTATGAGTCATGACAGGAAATAAATATGATCCAAACCTATAGCTATTGTGTTGTTACAACCTAAAATTAAGAATGAAAAAGAAAATCTCTACAATTTTTCTCGCTCTTTCCTCTCCTGAATTCTTCTTTGGCTCTTTCTTCTTTGCTCTTGCGTTAAATACTCATAAATGAATTTCAAGTCTCATATTATTTTATTTCAATTTTCTAAGTTATCAAGCAGACATTTTCGCAAAATCTCCGACCTTATTCCGATCACCAGATCTCCCTTCAAATAGTCTCTGCTTTTGCGCTATTCTCTGTCTCTTCTTTAGAGGTTTTTTATATGTTTGTTATGTGAGAAAATGAAAGGAAGAGAAGAAAAGAAATCCAAATGTATACAAACTAAACAAGTGTTTCCGTTCGGTTCCTCATTTTCATCTTTTCGGTACTCTTCTTATCTTTTCTCTTTTAATTAGTTTTGTTATCAGTTGAGAATTGTTGAAATTAGGCCTAATATAATCTAGGGTTCCTCGTTTGTGTGTAAACTGTTTTCTCTTTTTGGGATCAAATTCCTATTTTGCAAATTACCGTTTTGTTCTATAGATTTCAATTAATTATTCTTATTGCCCTGTAATTTGGTTTAGATTTATATGAGGAGTTTGCTGCTTGATATTAAACATTGCAATAAGATGGTTTTGAGTTTTCTAAAATGATTTATTGTTTATTTGAAATTGTTGCAGACACCAAAGAGAGATTTTACTATTACAATGTCAAGGTTGAAATTTTATAATGAGAGTAGGGACCTATTAAATTCAGAATCTAGCTTTAAAGGTTTTAGATGATCTGAGAGGTAATCTCAAGTTGATCTAGAGAACTCAGTTTTTCTTTGTATTTTTTGTGCTTTTTAGAAAAATAGAAAGGTTGTTGATAGTGTTCTCAAGATAATCTCAAGTTGATGCTAATGGAATATATTAATTTGCATTTTTTGTTTCTAAAATGCATGAATCTAAGTTGATGCTGATCTTTTTAGATATTAGAGAAAAGGAGAGTTGAAAACATGAATCTAAGTTTCCTCTCATGTGAATCTTTATCCCTACTTGTTTGCATTCTGCATTTAGATGTTTGAACTGAAACTTATATTGTTCATATTGATGAACAGGTGGAAATTGAGGATGCTGCTGATATTTCTGAGGTTAAACATGACAGAGCAGCCCTATGTCGTCAAGGGAATCATCAGCTTGTGCTAGACGAAGAAATTGAAATGAAATGCAAATTTTTCTCTTTTGTGCAGCTGAAAATCAAATATATTGCATCACCTTTTGTAAGTTGTATGTGGACCTCTATGTTTCATGCTTAATAATCTATATTGAAATTTTCATTTTGATAATAATATTTTATTTTATTGGGCCTATATAGAGTGGCATGATGGTAGCAGAAATGCTCTGTTGAAAGCACTGGTACTTGTTAGTTATTTTTCAAAGCACTAAAGTAAAAGTTTTTCTTGAAATTGGTTTTTATGGCTTGATATACATATTTTGGCTCTCATTCTCCCATAAGTTGGTATTTGCTCATTCAAAGCTTTAAACTTCTGCCACAAAGCTGAGTTGTTTAATTGGCATTTTTGTTTTTTGAAGTATATTAGGTATTGCTAGTGCTATGCATGCTTGGAATTATAGCCCATAAAATTTGATGGATTTAGATGTAAACAGTTCCAATGAGAATTATGGTGCTAGACAAGCTAAATAGCTCAATAATAGGCTAATGGCAAGGAGCCTAATACTATATTACAACACCTGAGTAAATGGCTCTTACTTAGTTCTAGATATTTGATTCTTATAACTTGGTTTTGCTTGTTGCAGATGACACATCCTTGTGGTAAACTTGAGAGGCAACACTCTGGCATTGTGGACTCTTCTATATTTAATGGCCTTCAATATCAAGACCCTAACAATGATATGCCTGGTTGTGAACCCTCTGTAGATATCAAAGGCACAGTATGGGAAATCATTCCAAACTTAAAAAGTATTTAGGTACTTATTACTTATTTCTATTTCCATTTAGAACATTTTCAGAATTTTAGAGTCAATTGCCATTTCATTCTGTTTTCTTCTTGAAATTAGCTTTTAAAAACAAAGAACTTAGAAGGACTGAAGGACCAGTGTTTCGGAGCACCAACACCATGGCCAAACACTTCGGAGCCGAACTTTCTCTGGCGAGACATGGATAAAGGGTTTTTTTTTCTCATGTTAATTTCCAACACGTTTTGGGGCTTATGGCTTGTGTTATAGGTAGGAATTTATCCTAATCAAATCATGCTATATGATAAAATTGTACTTACATTAAGACAATTAAAAACAAATATATGTTGTGAAACATGGTCGGGTTTTGAAGAGCTACCCTTCAAAATTTCTCTTTACTGCTCTTCAGTTCTTCTTAAGCACAATTCAATCATTTGCTATTGCTCTGAAAAGTGACCTTTATGAATGGAGACTAGGCTGGAATGTTAGACTTATTGTAGTAGCTTACTGTGTAAACATCTACTAATATTGTTATTATACATAAAAAAGTACGTAAACATATGTATTGATGAAATACTTGGTACTATTGTGGCAGGGGATAACTAATTAGTTAAACCAAACCTGTGTTTCTCTTAACCAAGTTGATCCTCAATCTTCTCAAGGTAGACAGATTGCTAATTTATGTTTATGTTTATGTTCATCAAATGACCATATTGCTTTATTAATTAACAATATTTTGTCAGATTAGGAAGTCTGAAAGTCTAAGTTTGTGGATGCTTGCATTTAAGCTTAATAATGATCATAAAATTGTTCCTGTAATTCTCGGGGATATGCGCTTGCATTAACCAAGTGGTCTGCTTCTTTTGATATATTATATTGTGATTGAACCACATTTTGTCAACAGCCATACCGTATTCCAGTAGATGGGAAACACCTGCAAAAACCCTTGTTGTAAATACTATTATTTAAGGGTTAGTTTATTGCAATTGTGTGCTGGTCTACATCATTGTTTCTTACTTGATTTATAGTTGGTTAGCGTTTAATGCTTGCTTGTTTTATATGGACTGATATATCAATCAAAGAACTTAATCAGAAAAACTAGGATTAGTATGGTTTCTTATCATTACTGGATTTCATGTCCTGCCTGTGATGATAAATGGATTATGTTTTCTGTCTGTAGACGACATTCAGGGTTATGGCAGAACAATTCCATCCAGATCAAATCAGGCGAATAAAGGTGATATGTATTCGACTGTTATTACTGAAAACTTGTAATCCTAACAGCATTGCTTTGGATTATTTATTCAAAGTTTATTGTTTGTATTTCTAGGAATTAATTGAGTTTTTTTTTTTTTTTTTCTTTTCTATGATTAACTGAGTTCTTAGTGAGATGAATAATGATTTTTTTCTTGGGCAAATTTTGCAGGTATTACGTTGATTTTTGGTTCTGTAGAGATTGTTGTACTTTAATTGTGTATATTGTAGTCTTTTGAAAAAGCTTGTAAGATTCGATGATATGTATTTTTGAGAGGCAGTTGTATTCAAACAATATAGCAATGAAATGCAAGTTTCCTTATTTCATCAAACTTGTGTTGATTTCTTTATCTTTATAATTGAATTCCCAAACAAAGATGGAGACCTAGATTGACTAAGTGGGTTGGATTCTTTAAAGTTTAAACCAATAATGAGATGAGACCTAGATTAACTGTATTTCAAATGTCTTACTGGATTCACCATGTCAAAATTAGTGTTGTATGTATATGATTTTTGCCGACACTTTAAAATGCCTTGAAAGATTTTTACATATAACGGCAGTTAAAAGTGTCGGAAAAACTCATGTTAGCAAATACATGTGCTATTTCGGCATAGATGGTCAGGCTCGTCGGAAACTTTTCACAGGCACTCGTCTAACCGGCGGTCAAAGAATTGTCGGTGATATCAATAGGGGCAGTTTTGTGGTCTTTTATCGGCACTTATAAATGCCGATAAAAGTGAGTTTTTTTGTAGTGTCTCGATCCCCTTAACAATATTTCTGGTTTCGCCCCTGACATTTTATTTTTCTTTTTTATTGAAAATTATTAAAATGCTTAATTTTTCTTTATTTTTAAGTTCATTATGTCAATAGTGGAGTTAAAACATTATGAAAAATTATATGAAGGATTTAGACTCTACAAGCATGATTAACATGGTGACATGCATACCCTTAAGGTATAATAATATAATAATTAAAAAAAAAAAGTAAAACATGTGGCAACCTCTTAATCCGCTTGTGAAATTAAAAAATTCCCACTGCCAATGTATAAAAAACGAACTCAAACCTTATATCTTTTGATTGTTGCATAAAAAGTGCAAGGTTTAAACATTTTTATCACATTTATAGGCTAGAACAACTTTGTTAAACAAGAAACTGAAGAACACTTAATAGTCATCAGCTATTCACATAACGTTTCTACGATTTTACAAAATAATATATTTAGAGTAAATTACATTGATAATCACTTAATTTTCCGAATTTTTTTTTTTTGTTTTGATCACTCAATTATAAAAAATATAAATTTAATCACTCACGTTATTAAAAATTATTTTTTATCACCCAGCTGTTAAATACTAACGGTCAAATGACGTGGAGGTACCGCATCATCTATTAGATGTCACTTGACATTGCCACGTCATCTAACAGCATGGCATTATGATTTTTGAAAAAAAAAAAAATTTGAAAATAAAAAAAAAATAAATTATACTTTTGATCACTTAATTTTTAAGAATTTTATTTTAATCACCTAACTTTAAAAATTTATAATTTGGTCACCAACGTTTGTGAAATGATTAATATTTTGGCCTTCATTGTGAATATCAGACGATCGACATAATTTTATAACGATTAATCACAAAAGTTTATGAAATTAATATAAGTCTTTCAATATTTTATATAACAATTTTTAAAAAAAAATTACATATTTACTTTTGAAAAAACTTACCATTTTTAAAAAACAAACTATGCATTTAAAAAAAAAATAAAACTACCAATTTTTTAGATTTAATGTTTTTTTAAACAGAACTTTTTTTTTTTAAAATGTTTTTTTCACTCATAGAGAATATAGTGAGTGTGTTAAATTTTATATGATAGGGTTGAAGGGTATTATTTGGAGAGTTTGATGCAACTGATGGGTTTTTCTAATAGATGAGTTTGAATTATTTGGAGGGTATAATGCAATTGATGAATTTTTAGATGGTTATCCCTGATCATGACACGTGTACATGAAGTCAGTAGTTACTTGTTCGGTTTTCATAAATCGTAAATTTTGTGGTCATATTGTTTTAACGAGATGAGCCCGTTACAACCGTATTTGCTTGTTGCATGAGTGGGGGGTTTGGCATGTCTTTTGAACAATATTCAAAATGGATGGTTTATTAGGGGTGGTTAGAGGCGTTCATAAATTAGATCGGATCAAATTCGAATTTGTCAAATCTAATCGAGTTTAAATATAATATCAATATCATATTTGTAATTTGAAAATAAGAGGTTTTATTGCCTTCTTCTCTTAAGACCCAAATTATCCTTGCCCTGTCTCACATGTCACAACTCGCACAATTAATCACCTTTTTTCATTATGTGTACGTTTAAAGCTAGGGATGGCAATGGAGCGGGGCGGAGGCGGATTTTGCTGTATCCGCCCCTGCCCCGCCATAGTACTGCTCTGCCCCACCCCCCGCCCCGCTCCGTCGTGGATGTTAAAATTTCAATACCACTACCGCCTCCATGGATGTCGGTTACATCCATAACCGCCCCGCTCCATTCGATATTTATTAATTATTTTTATTTTTTTCAAATAATAAAGCATTGTACAAAAATTTAAATATAAATTCAATATAAACATGTTTCTAATTTAGGAAGAGAAAAAAATAAAATATTAGGTTTAGATTTTTAAAAAGAAAAATAAAAATAATAAGTTTAATTATATTATTTAATTATTTTTTTTAAAGCTAAATATTTAAGGGTAAAATTATAATTTCACTATTTGGGGCGGGGCGGTGCGGAGCAGGCAATTACCACAACTGCTCTATCCCCGCCTTTCAAACAAAAAAATCCGCACCGCCCCGCTCCGCCTCTATTGTTCAAAAAAAAAAAAACCTCTCCATTCGGATCGGATCGGTTCGAAATCCATCGATCGGATCGGGTTTTGCCATCCCTATTTAAAGCACACGATATCTCTCTGACTAATGAAGAAAGAAATTACTACTTTTTATTTTTTTTCCCAATAAACCACTACTTTTTATAAGTAAATCTAAGTATAGGCAACAACTTTTCAAATCCTTGAACCCACCAAGGTTTTTCCAATTTGTGGCTTGTTCAAGTACTTGAAAATGCTGATATATTATGTTATCTCCTTAATTTTGGACGCTTATATTAATTTTTGTTAATTTTATGTTAAAATTTTTTAGGGTAACTTTTTTTTGGTGCAAAAGAAGTATAGTTTTGGAATAGATCTATTTATGGATCGAGCTACGATTCGAATTTTTTTTCATTACACAAGTTTGGATCGAACATGGTCCGGCCCAAAAAACCATTTCATTATTTATTAAATATTAAAAATTATTTTTATATTAATATTTATATATATTTTTAATTAAATTTAAATAAAACATAAAATTTTTTATTTAATGAATATTAATTTGAGCCAGGCCGGTCCGAATTACTAAAATTGTTTCGGACCGGACGATCTTGGACAGTTTCGGACCGGACGATCTTGGACAGGTCTATCTGGGAATATGGAAAAAGATTATAGGTGTTGAGATTTGAATCTCAGATCAGCTAGATGCTATCTTTTATAGGTCTGCATGAATCAACTGAACTAAATTTCGAATTCTTTTAATTGAATATTTAATTTAATGATAGATGCATATATTTTGTATTCAAATAAGAGTTTGAATTCTCCTACACATAAAAAAAAAGTTTATGGTTAAATTTTTTATTTACATTTCATAGAAGAGTTGTTTATGAATTTGAAAGTGAGAGACATATGGTTCTAATTTCCAACTACATCATTATCGAGTCTTACAGTACTAAAAACATAGGAGAGAAAACCAACTTTATGGAAATTTTTATTGTTAGGTAAAATACTTAATTATTTTTGTACCAAAATTTTGATGATATTTTCTTGTCTATTATTTTGAATAGTTTTTGCATTTCTTTTTCCTTCTTATCGACCTGTCATCCAATAAGGCAGCAACTTAAATGTTAATTTTTTTGGGATAGTTTTGGGATGGGAGATTCGAATCCTGTTTTTTTGAGTAGGGGAATATGCACCGATCATTAAATCAAAGATTCGGGAGCAACTTAAATGTTATTTATGGACTTTGTTGAGATTAAATATTCATTAATTTTTTATTCAAATTCATATACTATTATCCCGGGGGGTTAATTTATATTTGTGTAAAATTAATTAATTTTAAATATTTTTATAATTTTGTGTATAATTAATATTTTAACAAATTTGTTATTAGATTTAGTAATATAATCGCACTTGCCGTACATGTAAAGTTTCGGATCAATGCAATATCTATATCATATTGATCGAAACATCGTCTTATATATATATATATTTAAATGTTGAAATTTTTTTACATACCAATTAGTTACACACTTTTAATTTACTCGAATTTTGACTTGCATAATCTATATGAATAAAGCATGAAATACAAAAATCGAATTAAACAAATTTAAAAAATGTAAAAGATTAAATTAATTCTACACTAATATAAGTGTATCAATTCTCCTATAATATATATATACATAGATTTTCAATAATAATTAATTTGATAAATATGACAAATAAAATTAACTGTCTTGCCAGTTCCCAATGTCATGATCAAGACAACCCTATAATCTCATGGCTATAGAGTAGAGGTGCTCATGGATCGAGTTAGGTTGCGGCCCAAAAAAAAAATATTTTTTGTTCAAATCCGTTTCGAACCTGGTCCGGCTTGGATCATAAGCTCATTTCACTATTAATAAATTATTTTTATATCAATATATATTTTATAATTAAATTTAAATAAAAAATATTTTTTAATTATTAAATAATAATTCGGGCCAGCCTGAATTATAAATACTATCCAAACCCGAGCCCAATTTATCGGGCCAAACGAATTACCCGTCTCTTGAATAGGTTTACTATGGAGCATGTAAACATGCAAAAAAAAAAGTAAGAAAAAAAAAAAAACAACCATTAACGAACAGTGCAGTGAATCTCTAAGGAAGGGCAGGGAAAACACAAAGTTAGGGACACCAAGATGCGTCCGTGGTTTGAGACTCATTACGAATTTAAATATGATATTAATATTATTTTTTTAATTTGATTTAATCTTATAATTTGAATTTTAAATTTTGTTAAAATTTATTATATTTGTAAATGAATATTTCAGGATCTGTCTATATTATTTTTTCTAAACTTTTTTTAAAAAAAATGTTATTTTCATTTAAATTTTAGTATTTTTTATTAAATTTCATATTTTTTAATATTTTTTAATATTTATATTATAATATTATATATTTATTCTTTTATGATATAAATGATATAATATATATAAATAATATATATTAAATAATTAAAAAATGAGTTGCATCGGATAAAACTCGGTCTATTTTTTAAACAAGCTTCATTTTTTTTGCTTAAACCTATTTTTCAAACATAAATTTTTTATCTAAGAGCCTTTCAAATATCAGATGAGATTTCGAAGCTTGATGAATAACCTGATCTATGAATACGTTTGACAGTGGTTATTGCAAAACAAAAGGTCACGTATTTCTTATTTACATTTTATGGATGATAAAATTCGTTCTGTGAGCAAATATTTAAGAATTTATTACCAACAGAAATATGTATTATTAAGCAGTATGAAAAAGCGTCAGGCAAGCATGGTGATAACCTAAAAAAGATCTCTCTCTCTTTTTTTTTTTTTTTTTTAATTACTAAAACCTTGTCACGCTTTAAACCCCAAAACTTAGGACATAACTATTGACACTATATTTTGTCCAGAATAATTAGTTTTTTTTTTTCTTAAATAAAAATAAAAATTGAGCTTCAGAGTTCAGAGTCTGATTAGAATATGCTTCCATACCTTTTTAACATTTCGCACTCATTTAAAGGACACCATTTTACATAAAAAATAATACTATGAGTCAAATTTGAAATCTCTAACACATCTTGCCAGTCTCACAAGAAGAAAACTCCCGTATGTTAAAATTTCACA
This sequence comes from Fremontodendron californicum, assembly GCA_030761205.1. NCBI lineage: Eukaryota > Viridiplantae > Streptophyta > Magnoliopsida > Malvales > Malvaceae > Fremontodendron > Fremontodendron californicum. The sequence continues at coordinate 6,602,536 of JAULJL010000028.1, forward strand.
TGATTCAAGAATTTGTTTATCACAATATCATGCATTGAATTCAAATAATAAAAGTCAAAATTAATTTGTAGATGCAATAGAGAATGAAACTAAAATGAAAGATCAAGAAAAGGATTTACCTGAATCCATTGTTTAGAATAAAATGTAAAATTATTTTCCAAATCAAAGATTTGGTAGGATATAAAGATTTCTTTCTCACCGATGGGGAATGAGAAAAATGCGTTATGTTATTTGGCTCAGGGACAATAACCTCTTTAGCAACTGCAAGGTGGTTAAGCCATCAGTTGAGCCCATTAATCATAACTCAAGGCTTTTGGATTTTTAGATACAATTGGATCCAAACTTTAATATTGATATCTCTATTAGCACATTTAATTATTAATCTTATTGGATTACTTATTAATTGGTGTAGAGGGTTCTTTGGTAGGGAGAGGAAACGTTGCAAATAAGTGAAACGGGATGTTGCTAGGAGACTACGGAGAGGAAGACTGGAGCAGACCCTGAAGTACTGAGTGCAGTGGCAGGTGGTGGTAAGTAAGGTGGAAAAAATAAGGAGATAGTAGAGCAAGGTTGAGTATGCCTGAGAACAAGGCTGAAGAGAGAATTGCAGAGAGAAACTCAAAGAGAAAGTTTGCTCCAATGCCAAAAGTCCCTAAATGAGTTGTGGGAACTCCTATTTATAGGTTCGGAATAGGAGTTACAAAATATGAGTATTTAATAGGTATAATGAGGAAGAATGCCAATTACTAAAATATTAATGTTTTATCTATTGGGAGTTTAGGTTTTTGTTAGTAACAGTGAATAGTGAACAAGAGTCCACTATCTGTTTCTGAAAGGAAGCGAAAAACACTCATACTTCAGGAAAAAGTTAAGAGAAGACCTCTTAACTATCTCCATATCTGATCCACCAAGCCAAGCTCTCCAGAAAATCCAATGGTGAAATTAACCCAAGAACCCTGCCATATTCTGGGGTTATTTTCACTTCTTCTGTTTCGATGAAGTAGTATCAGACGGAACGTCTTCTTTAGAATACTTCTTGGTAAATGTCCATTTCCATGCAAGTGTTGTTCTGTGAGTGACTTGTTCCTTGAAGGTGCTATTTTCGAACATGAGCTGTCCGAACGAAAGCTGTTCTGAACAGGAGCTGTCCCGAACAAGAGCTGTTCCGAAGAAAGTTGTTCTGAACAAGAGCTATTCGTTACAGAAGCTATTCCAAACAGGAGCTGTTCCGAACAAGAGCTGTTCTGAATGGAAGCTGTTCTGAACAGGAGCTATTCCGAACGGAAGCTGTTTCGAACAAGAGCTGTTTTGAACAGAAGTTGTTCCGAACAAGAGCTGTTCCAAACGGAAGTTGTTCTGAACAGGAGCTGTTCCGAACGGAAACTGTTTCGAACAAGAGCTCTTCCGAACAAGAACTTCTAGTGAAACAACCTTTAGTGAAGCAACTTTATTACTTGTTCTGGAATACGTTTGCTATTATACGTAGGAGTATAATTTTCCTGTAAAACAACTTGATTGATCTTTGAGAAGAGGTAATATGTTAGTATCCAAAATCAAGTATCTACATTTTGCCCCTGCATGAGAATCCTTAATAGAAGAGTTCTTATGCAATATTAATGTAGTGAAAAGTAAAAGTAAAAGATAAAATGTATAGAAAATAGTGATAGAGTAATATAATCTTGTAATTCAATAATATATGGTATGGGTCGTTTCATCAAAGAAAATATGTAAGGCACATAAAAGATTATCTTAAAGAAAAAATTTGTTTTTCTCATTTTACTGCCCTCTGCATGGAAAATCTTTTGATAAAAATCAAGGATTGTTCCATGCATAAAATCAAAGTAGAAAAGAAAGAAGATAATACGAAGAAAAAAAAGTTTAATAAGTTCGTAGTGTAAATTAAAAAAAATCACGTTACCAAAAATTTGGATGTAGTAGCTACTCTCTAAAAAATAGGAGTACAACAAATATGTAAAAGAAATAAATGTGTAGTTGCATCCAAAAAAAAATAAGGGAACAACATTGTCAAAAAAATTAAGAGAACAATACTCTATTACGTCTCGAAAAAATAGGGGAGCAACAACAATGCTGCCCCAATAAATAAATAAATAAGGGACTGAACCAAAGAAAAGAAAGGATGGATAGACATATAAATCTGTAAGAATATTTTTAAAGTCAAAGTAGCTCAAGGCATGAAAGTTACTAATTAATACTTTAAAATTAGTCAATATGGGCATAGAAACAATAGAAGTAAAATACCAAACCAGCAAGACTAATGTCTACTTATATTTTTGAGAGGTCAAGTTTTTTACAAAATGCCATACATGCCACTCAAACGTATATGCTTGTCCTTGGAGCCGTGCCTGCAAAATATGCTCATAACCCACCTCGTTCTCTTGTTGGGAGAGTATAGTTATCAAGTTTCGAAGGTGCTAAAGTGGGATGCCATGTTGACAATCAAGTAATCAATCATTTATGACACATACAGGGAATTGGGGTGTAGGCTTATAAAAGAAATAATATTTGGTAATTTAATATGCCACTCACGGTTTTAAGCATAAATTAATAAACAATTGTGTTAAAAAAAAAAATTGGATACAGCAGTTATGTCCAAAAAAATAGGAGTAGAGTATGTATAAAAAAATAAGAGTGTGTCCAAAAAAAGAGAACAATATTGTCTAAAAAAAATAAGAGTATAGCAAATATAATTGCATTAAAAAAAATAGAACAGTGTTGCTGCTGCATTCCCAAAAAAATAGGCTGTTGCGCCCCCTAAATAATAGGGGTGTAGCTTACACCCCGATAGGGCACAACATGATTTTACTATTGAAAGTTATAACTAAGCTAATGCTAATTGTCAAAAGTTTTTTTTATATGTAGAAACTTTCCAGCATGATTTTGCATCTTTAATATGGCCTTATGGCCTATGAGAATATGTTTCAAAATATGCCAGGGCATGGAAAACGTAAGCAGTATAATCATGTCTAATTCTTGTTTGTTTCTCACCGGGATGGCTCATATCCATTGACTAAACCCAATCTATGTATAACTCCTTGCCTGTAGCTTAACTATATGAAAAGTCAGTGTAGAAATTTAATTTTGACATAAAATCAATAAATAAAACAAAGACTCTTGAGCATTGAAAATTGATAATGCCTTTCTTTTTGCTGTATCAGGCAGCGCCTAAACTGGGTGCCTATGCTACGCCGAGTAAACTGGCAGTTGCAATACTTCTTTTTTTTAAACATAATTATTTTTTTTTTAAAAAGTAGAAGAAAGTAAAACTTGCATTGATATGTTATTGCTAAATTTTAGGGCGCAACTAATGTTACTCCCTTAATTTTTCGGGTGTTCATACGACACTTTTTTTTGTTGTTTAAAAGCACATTAAAGAGCGAAAAATGTTATTTAGAGTGGCGCACGAAAACCCTTATAAGATGGTTCATAAAAAAAATTTACAAGAACTTTTAGAGCTAGTAACATATGAAATGCTCTTTGCAAGAAACACTTTTTAAAATGAAGTGCACTTATTGATGAAACGTTTCTTAAAAGAGTAGAAACGATTTTTTTTTTCTTTTCTGATGTACAAGAATATAAGTAAAGCACCTCTTGAAAGTGACACATTGGAAGCATCTTAGAATATTTTACCTGAAACATTTTTGGAGAAGTGTTTCTTGAAGTAGCATAAGAAATGTGTTTCTTAGAAATATATCTTAAAGTGATGTGCAAATTTGCCTGAAACATTTCTTAAAGTAATACTGCATGAAAGACTTTTCTTGACATATTTCACAAGAAGTGTTTCTCATTAAGAAAGTAACACAAGAGACTATAATAATAAACTTTTATTCTCTTTTCTTTTGGAAGAACTTATATAACGATTAACAGAAGTGGTCCTTGAGACTACAACGGTCGACTTTTCCATTGAAAGAATATGTCTATGAGATTGATGGAAGTGGTGTATGAGACTATCATAATCGACTTGTCTTTAATGAACAATTTGCATGTGAGAGTGACGGAAGTGGTGCATGTGACCACAATGATCAACTTCTCTTTTGAGAAAGATTTATATGTGAGAGTGACAGAAGTGACGCATGAGACCATAATGGTCGACCTCTCTATTAGGAGAATTTGTTTATGGGAGTGACGGTAGTGGCGCATAAGGCCACAACGAACGACTTCTCTTTTGAAAATAATTTGTATGTGAGAATGACGGAAGTGATGCAAGTGATCACAATGATCAATTCTCTTTGAGAGTAATTTGTATGCGAGAGTGACAGAAGTGTGCATGAGACCACAACGATCAAGTTCTCTTTTGAGAATAATTTGTATGTGAGAATAACGGAAGTGACGCATGTGGCCACAACGATCAATTCTTTTTCTAGAGTAATTTGTATGTGAGAATGACAGAAGTGGTGCATGAGACCACAACGATCATTTTCTCTTTTGAGAATAATTCGTATCTGGGAGTGACGGAAGTGGCGCATGAGGCCACAACGATCGACTTCTCCGATAAAATAATAGAATAAGTAACATATAACCAAAGTATAAGCGATAAAGCTGGGACTATAAGTAGTTCTCAATTTATAAACAGTAGATAATTCTCAACTTGGTACCAAGGGAAATCACTTGATATCAAGTATAAGCAATAAAGTTGCGACCAAAGGTTGAGCGATAAAGCTGCGAACAAAGAGCAATGCTCGATTTATAGGAAGAGGGTAATTCTCAACTTGGTACTAAAGAGATTTATTTTGATAGCAAGTATCAACAATAAAGTCGCGGCCAAAGAATGAGCGATAAAGCTGCTGACAATGAGTGATTCTCAATTTCATACTAGGGAGATGAGTACTCAACCCATAAAGAAAGAGATCAATCTTCAATATGTATATAAAGTCGCGGCCAAAGAATGAGAGATAGAGCTACGGCCAAGAAGTGATTCTCAATTTCATACTAGGGAGATGAGTTCTCAACCCAGAAAGAAAGAGATCAAATTCCAATATGTATTAAGGAGATAGTTTTTCTCAATTTAGTACCAAGGAGATTAATTTGATTTAAAGCATGAATTGCAGCGACTAAAAGTGAATTCAACTTTGTGATCAATTTAATGAATTTCTCAGCTTGATGTTTTAATTTGATTAAGAAGGTTTTGTTTTATGCATGAGTAAAGAGATAACTTTTCAACCAGTCTAAGGAAAATAACCTCTTATTATTGTTGAAATCCATCGCCAAGTATCCTTGCGACGTTAGCATTTTCTGTGTTTAGCAGGAGTTTCCATGTCTTCCAATAGAGTAAGTGCAGAGGAATTTCACCTAATGTAGTCACTCCTCCCTAGAGGAGTCGCCAAAATGTAGAGGGTTCTTTGGTAGAGAAAGGAAGCATTGCAAACAAGTGAAACGGGATGTTGCCAGGAGACTACGAAGAGGAAGACTGGAGCAGACCTTGAAGTACTGATTGCAGTGGCAGGTGATGGTAAGTAAGGTGGAGAAAATAAGAAGATGGCAGAGCAAGGCTGAGTATGCCTGAGAACAAGGCTGAAGAGAGAATCGTAGAAAGAAACTCAAATAGAAAGTTTGCTCCAATGCCAAAAGTCCCTAAATGAGTTGTTAGAACTCCTATTTATAGGTGTCGGAATAGGAGTTAAAATATGAGTATTTAGTAGGTATAATGAGGAAGAATGCCAGTTAGTAAAGTATTAATGTTTTATCTATTGGGAGTTTAGGTTGTTGTTGGTAATAGTGAATAGTGAACAAGAGTTCACTATCTGTTTCTGAAAGCAAGCGAAAAGCACTCATACTTCAGGAAAAGGTTAAGAGAAGAATCTTAACCATCTCCATATCTGATCCACCAAGCCAAGCTCTCCAGAACATCCCAATGGTGAAATTAACCCAAGAACCCTGCCATATTTTAGGGTTATTTCCACTTTTTCTGTTTCGGTGAAGTAGTATCAGGCGGAACGTCTTCTGTAGAATACTTCTCGGTAAAGATCCATTTCCATGCAAGTGTTGTTCTGTGAGTGACATGTTCCTTGAAGGTGCTGTTTTTGAACATGAGCTGTTCCGAACGGAAGCTGTTTTGAACAGGAGCTATTCCGAACAAGAGCTGTTTCGAAGGAAGTTGTTCTGAATAAGAGCTGTTCCTAACGAAAGCTGTTCCGAACAAGAGTTGTTGCAAACAGGAGTTGATCCGAACAAGAGCTATTTCGAATGAAAGCTGTTCTGAATAGGAGTTGTTCCAAACGGAAGCTGTTTCGAATAAGAGCTGTTCTGAACAAGAGCTTTTCAGAACAAGAGTTGTTCCGAACAAGAACATCTAGTGAAACAACCTTTAGTGAAGCAACTTTATTACTTGTTCTGAAATACGTTTGCTATTGTGCATAGGAGTATAATTTTCCTGTAAAACAACTTGATTGGTCTTTGAGAAGAGGTAATATGTTAGTATCCAAAATCAAGTATCTACAATTGGGCTCTATAACAATATAGCAAGACTTGTACAATTATTTAATATGTGAGTCCACCTAATGAAAGTTGCTAACAATCTCCCACTTGGACCACATATGTCATTAAAATTGTACAAGAGTAACACTTTAGTGTGCACAATACTTTGCTATCCTAACTTTGAAAAATCCCAAAACAATCTAGTCCATTAATTACACTAATATAGGATCAAAGCCGCTATTGTCACTTATATTCGTAAATACACCCATCAGTGGTCAAAATATCAATATAATTAACGACATAGATCAAGTATGGATGTGTGGAAATTACATGTAATGTGATCTCATTCATGCCTATTTCCAACTGGTCCTACTTTATGACTCCAAGAGTCCAAACACTTTCTAATACCACATGTAAAACCACAGTAGAAAGCAAACATCTTTATATCAGAGTATTCAGTCAATCATGAAATTCATTCATACCATAAAACTCAAGTCTGTACAGAACATAAACATAAACATGTCAAAAGCACAATAACAAACTCCCACTAGACAGGCATATCATCAAGTCCAATAACACTCATGTGAGCAACATGCTCATGAAAAACCTTAGGTGTTAAACCTTTGGTGAGTGGGTCTGCAATCATAGAGTTTGTACTAATGTGCTCTATTGACACCTGAAGACTCTGAGCTCTTTCTTTTACAACAAGATGCTTGATGTCAATGTACTTCGACTTTGACGAACTCTTGTTGTTCTTTTTGAATAATCAAGATTGGTCCCACCAATTTCGTTTAAATTATTGATTAATTTCTTTGTATATATCTTTGTGCTAATTCATTTATTCTTTACATGTATCATATTGACATCATATTACAGTCCTAACATGCATAGTCATTCATTGTAGAATACATTTGTGACGTACATGGTCATTCTTTGTATATATCCTTGTGTTAATTCATTTATTATTTACATGTATCTTATTGACATCATGTTACAGTCCTAACATGCATGGTCATTCGTTGTAGAATACATTTGTGACATACATGGTCATTCTTTGTATATATCCTAGTGTTAATTCATTTATTCTTTACATGTATCATATTGACATCATGTTGCAGTCATAGCATGCATGATCATTAATTGTAGAATACATTTGTGACATAAATGGTCATTATTTGTATATACCCGTGTATCAATTTGTTTATTCTTTACATACATCATGTTGGCATCAGTTTGCATTCATGACAAACATAGTCAGCATGATTTCTCTGTATATGTTCATGCATTGATTTATTCTTTACATGCATCATGTTGGCATCAGGTTGCATTCATGACAAACATAGTCAGCATGATTTCTCTGTATATGTTCATGCATTGATTTGTTTATTCTTTACATGCATTGATTTGTTTATTCTTTACATGCATCATGTTGGCATCAGGTTGCATTCATGACAAACATAGTTAGCATGATTTCACTGTATATGTTCATGCATTAATTTGTTTATTCTTTACACGCATCATATAGGCATCGTGTTACATTCACGACATTCATGGCTCATTCATCATGACACATACTTGGGGGATAAAAGAGAAGTTGGCTTGGCTATAAGAGTTTTTAAAGAAATTTCCATTTCAAATAAGAGGTATAAGAAGTACTGAGCACCTTTATAACACAGGCTAGAGCTATAAAGAGTGAACAAATCGCTCGGATGGAGAGAATGGAAAGGGCACAGGAAGAATTGCGAGAACAGTTGGCAAAATCTCAAGAAGAATCTAGAGATCAGATGACTAAACTGATGGAACTGGTGTCCGCCGCGATCAAGGGAAAGGGATACACTGAAAACTTGGCCGCCAAAGAAGGATCGGAGGCACAAAAGGGTCAGAATGAGGTCGTAATGTTAGATATCCAGTCTTTTCAGAACACAGTTAATCCCGTCAACGTCTTGAACTTAGATGATCTAGCTGGTTGCGCTGAATGGGGCTGAGTCGATAGATTCCAAAAGGAAGTATCAGCTGTTAGAGGAAAGATTCCGGGCAGTAGAAAGTTGTTTAATGTCTGCATCTACATCATTAAGCATTTGCATCAATTAAAGATATTCGCATCTGTATCAAGAAGCAGTTGCATCCTCTCTCAAATCCTCCAGGTTAATTTCCAACACATTTTCAAAATCTACGGACTAGACATCCAGGAATCATTTTCGAAACCTCTGGCTTCACCAGATCTCTTTTCGACTTTTGGCTCCGCCCAAGTCATCTTGTAGAAAATACCTCTAGCTTTACCAGATTTCTTCCCGACCTTTGGCTCCGCCCAAGTCATCTCGTAGAAAATACCTTTGGCTTCACCAGATCTCTTCTCGACCTTTGGCTCTGCCCAGGTCATCTCGTAGAAAATACCTCTGGCTTCACCAGATATTTTCTCAACCTTTGGCTCCGCCCAGGTCATCTCGTAGAAAATACATCTGGATTCACCAGATCTATTCTCGACCTTTGGCTCCGCCCAAGTCATTTTATAGAAAATACCTCTGGCTTCACCATATCTTTTCTTGACTTTTGGCTCCGCCCAGGTCATCTCGTAGAAAATACCTCTGGCTTCACCCAGATCTTTCTCAACTTTCGATTTCACCTAAGTCATTTAAATTTCTGGCTTCATTCAGATCTTTTTCGACTTTCGATTTCACCCAGGTCATTTCAATTTCTGGCTTCATCCAAATCTTTCTCGACTTTCGGTTTCACCCAAGTCATTTCAATTTCTGACTTCACACAGATCTTTCTCGACTTTTGGTTACACCCAAGTCATTTCAATTTCTAGCTTCATCCAAATCTTTCTCGACTTTCTGTTTCACCCAAGTTATTTCAATTTCTGGCTTCATCGAGATCTTTCTCGACTTTTTTCACCCAAGTCATTTCAATTTCTAGCTTTATCCAAACCTTTCTCGACTTTCGATTTCGCCCAAGTCATTTCAATTTCTAGCTTCACCCAGATCTTTCTCGACTTTCGGTTTCACCCAAGTCATTCCAATTTCTAGGTTCACTCAGATCTTTCTCGACTTTCGATTTCAGCTAGGTCATCACCCAATTACTGGTTTCACCCAAGTTATTTCAATTTGTGGTTACGTCAGTAAAATTTCACCAAGATAAGATAAGGCCCCGAGATTGCCGCCGAGGTATTTTCTTTTCTTGCAAATCGAACTCGTTTCCTTAAGATGGGTCGAGCTTTGTTTAGTCAGGGAATTCAATTTAAGGATAAATTCTTCTACACTTTTTAGAGAAATATGATTTTATCCCAAAATTATATACATTTCATGTGAAAAAATATTTTTCTAAAGCTCTGCCAGGTTGCCGGGGAGTTCGATATCCTGACACATGTCATTTATATAATTTCACACCAAGATAAGGCCCTGGGAATGTCGCTGAGGTATTTTCTTCTCTTGCAAATCGAACTCGTTTCCTTAAAATGGGTCGAGCCTTGATTAGTCAGGGAACTTAATTTAAGGACAAATTCTTCTATCTTTTTTTTTGAAAAATATGATTTTATCCCTAAATTATATACATGTCATGTCAAAAGATATTTTTCTAAACTTTCTACTCGGTTTGCCGGGGAGTTCAGTGAAATATCCTGACACATGTCATTCATATAATTTCACACCAAGATAAGATAAGGCCCCGGGACTTCCGCTGAGGTATTGTCTTCTCTTGCAATCAAACTCGTTTCCTTAAGACGGGTCGAGTCTTGATTAGTCAGGGAACTCAATTTAAGGACAAACCCTTTTGTTTTAAAGAAATCGAACTCGTTTCCTTAAGACCGGTCAAGCCTAATTAGTCAGGAAACTCAATTTAAGGACAAATCTTATGGGTTTAGACAAAATTTCACCAAGATAAAGCATCGGGATTTTCGTTGAGGTATTTTCTTATCTTTCAAATCGAACTCGTTTCCTTAAGACGGGTCGAGCCTTGATTAGTCAGGGAGCTCAATTTAAGGACAAGTTTTTATTTTATTTACAGTTTAAAAAAAAAATGAAGAAAATTCTCCCTTCTATCCTTCACATGTGATTTCACTAACCGGACAAAATTATTGTCTATTTTATCTTTGCTTGATTCCTGATTCTCAACAATAGTCAAAGAGGGGTAGTTGTAGACACCTAATTTTGTCCGGATCCCTAAACAAGGTAAATTCTCCTTTCAACTTCCCGAAATGTGAAGAATCTTCCCTCATTCTACAAATGGGTCTCAAAGACTTTGATTCGGAGGTCAAAACGAAAGGTAAATCGAAAAAAGTTAACTCCAAAAAAGTCAACCCCAAAAGTCAACCACTGAAAAAGTCAACTTTTAGTAAAAATCAAGATTCAAAGGTGAATTGAACAATGGTGAAGGATTTTTGATAATCGGAGATCTACAATTAAAGATAGAGAGATTGAAAGACAAATTGCAATTTTTTTTTTGGCCAACAACAAATTGCAAAATTCAGTGTAGGAGAAAAGCATGAAATTTTCAAATTTGGGGAAAAGTGCATAAAAGATCAAATTGAACAAAATTAGAGTTTCCAAATGGAATAAGATCAATAAATATGGACATTGGAAGGTCCAATTTTGAAGCGGAGTTGAAAGAAGAATCGGTTTGAAGTGAAAAAGAAAAATAAAGATTTAATGAATAAATAGGAAATTCACAAATTTGGGAAAAACTACAGAGATGGTTTGATTCGATAAAATTGAAGTCCCTAGTTGATGAATAATAAATAAACAAGGGTCCCCAAGTCCTAATTCGACGTGGATCCAAAAGAAGAGTCGATTGAACGAGAAATGGGAAAATGAGAAAATTCCCAATTTTGAAGAAAAAAGAGAAAAACTAAATCGGAGAGGAATTTAGATGTAAAAATTGTGGTCCAACTCCAATTCAATATATGACAAAGGCAATGGAAAAAGAAAATCCAGAAATTTGGCCCGTTTCGAGTAAAATTGAGGTTTCAAGGGTTAAAGGGCAATTTTGGAAAATCCAAAAAAAATAGAATCCGAGCTCCAAAAAATAGCAAAACTTCCAGAACTGAATTTTATTCTGAATAGAATGGATTGGAGAAGAAAAAACTTGAATCAGAGCTCAAAAGAAAACAGACAAAGTTCGGGGGGCACTAAACCAAAAATTTAGAGAAAAATCCGAAAAAATGGAAAACGAGCTTGGAAAATTATGAAAACTTCCGTAGAGGAGTTTTAGATTGAATGGAATGGAATGGATTGGGGAAGAAAAATCTAAAATCGGAGCTCAAATTAAAATAGACAAAGTTCGGGGGGCATTAGACCGAAATTTTAGACAAAAATTCGGGAAAAATACAAAACGAGCTCAGAAAATTATGAAAACCTCCATAATTGAGTTTTATATTGGATGTGATGGATTAAAAAATAAAAATCTGAAATTGGGGTCCATTTGCAAATAAATTAAGTTTGGGAGCCAAAATGCAATTTTATTGAAAAAACTGAAAAGAATCATCTTGCAAATAAAAAAAATAGGAATGGCCTAGAAAATTCTAGGCCATTTTCGGCCAGCTCATGGAGAGGAAGATAGGAGTGTGATCATCTTAAATCAAATGACCAAGATTGAGTAGAAAAATGACATTTTTAAGAAAGGACAAGATTCTCCACTACTTGCCTACATGTCATTTTTGGCGAATGAGAGGCCTCCAAATTGCAAATCCATGTGAAGGCCATGTGAAGGCTATGTGATGATGCCAAATGGATTAAAAATTCCACCTAGGAAGATATTTTGATAGTGAGCCATATGATCATGACAAATGGCTTAGATATTTTGTAGAGATGGGAGACAAGAATAATCTAGGTGGCATTATTGGTCAATGAGAGGTTGTAAAACCCTTAATTTAAGGAAAGCATCATGCAAAAAGGGGACAAGAACCCCTAATTTAAGGAAAGAATCATGCAAAGGGGGACAAGAATTAGCCATCTAGCAAAGATGTTGGGAGAGCATGCAATGCATAACTTAGGCTAAAAAAATAAGATAAGCACTCTCACACTAATGATATAGAGAGAAACGACCATACCAAAAGAAAGAAGGGGTTTCTTCATTTTTTCAAAGGCTTTTTACTACACTCTTGAGGAAGAAAGAAGAAAAAGGAAAAGAGAGAAAGAAGGAGAAGTTTGAGTGCTTGATTTGGAAAGCTTTGCTAATTAGCTATTTCCTCTTTTTTTCTTCAATTATTTTCTTTGATTTCATGTTCCTTTTCTCCTCTTTTCCATGTGATTGTTAACTTTCTTTGTTGAATAAAATGTTTTCAAAATAAAGTTTCTAAAAGGTTTTTCCCTTTCTTTTTATTCTTTACAAAATAACAAAGTTGATAAAATTTTCCTACATATTTTCCCTTTGGCCGAAACCTAGGAAGTTTTATCGTGTTTGTCTTTTGCTTGATTTTCTTCCTTGCTTGTTGATTGTGGATTTCACCACTGTGGTAGGATAGCTTTTCTCTTTTGCTTTTATTTTTAAAAAAATGAAATAAAAGGTTTGAGAAACTTGAGGATCTTGATTTTTTATCAAGTGATTTTGGTTAGGTGTGACTATGTCCAAGAAACCAACCATTGAGCCAACCTTGATTTTCCTTTGCATGTCTATATTTTTTTTAGCTCATGATTGATCATTTTCATCTGTTTTTTTTTTTTAGTAAAATCATACATTCATACCATTCTCAATTTGATTTTTGGCTAAGACCAATCAATGGTCTCTAGCCAAAGTCTCTTGTGCAAACTAGCTGAAAAATTAATGGTTTGTTAAGTTGGATATTCTGACTTTGGGCAATTTTTTCACCATTTTTCTTTTGTCAAAATAAAAACATTTTTTTTACCACATGTACTATACCTTTAGAAGAGCCTCTGGTAATTTTTCCAGGATTTTTAGAATTTTTTATCAATGGTGGAAAAATGGTTTTCGGTAAAACAGATTTTAGTCTACTGTTCTGACATTAATGAAATTTTGGTCAAGGCATTTTTAGTCCAAATTTAAAACTGATTTTTCCTCAGAAAGGCCTTCATGTTTCAAGTCTAAACTGATCTTTTCAGATTTTTTTGAATCTTTTAAAGGGGTAGAAAAATAGTTTTTTAAAACTGGTTGTTGGAGTTAAAATGAGTTTTCTCTAAACTAATAATTTTCTTTTTTTTATGTAAAAAAGAGGGGCTGATTGGAGTCATTAGCTACTGTTTTAGGTTATTTTCCATGTCATCTCAAGGATAAAAATTAATTTTACAAAGATCGAGTCATGGGTAGTCAACTTGGGTTTTAAAAAAATAGGAAAACTAAAGCCTTTTTTAGGGGGGGATTCGGCCATGGCCCTTATCACTCCAAAAATTCTGAATTTTTTTTTTTAATCTGAGCCCAAAGTCGTTCGGTTTAAAAATCCAATTTAAGTTTCTTCCAAAGTTAGTCGGATACCTTTTTAGGTATACGGATGTCCTTACTTCAAGGAAGAAATACATCTTCATGCATTGCATGTTTTAAAATGTTGTTTTTATTTAATTTGGCATAAAAACGTATTTTTCGGTTTCCTAAACATTTGGCGAGAATTAGTTCCTAATCCTTGCCGGATTGTCGGGGAGGTTAGGAAATTATTCAACGACGTGTTATGGAATCGAAAGGTATGGTTTTTGTTTTATTCGGAATCATATTAAATGTCATAGGAAAGAATTATTTGTCAAGCTTTGCCGGGGAGTACGGTAATATTTCATACATATGCCATTTGTGTGATTCCTCACATGAAAAGTCCATGAAAATGAATATTGAAATAATGATGTAAGCATATTCCATGATATCTAGATTTACCATTTTAATCATGATATGTTTGTGAATATTCTATGATGATGTCATTTTTTATGATTAAATGCTTAATTCATATGCCATGTCATTTAGATTTTGTCATGTCAAGCATGCCATGTCATTCATTCATATGCTATGTCATTTAGACTTTGCCATGTCAAGCATGTCATGTCATTCATTTATATGTCATGTCAAGCATGCCATATCATTCATTCTTTTGGGCATATCATTTAGATTTTGCTATGTCAAGCATGCCATGTCTTTGATTCATATGCCATGTCATTCTTTCTTTTGGCCATGTCATTTAGGTTTTGTCATGTCAAGTATGCCATGTCTTTAATTCTTTTGCCATGTTACAATAAAATGCTTGTTATGCCATGTTAATTATGCATGTTTTTATATTCATGTTTTAATGATAGTTTATACATTCACGATCATTTAAATTTTTGAAAATTGATATTTTTTTATAAATAAGGCAACATCCCCGAGTTAATAAAATTCATGGATCTTCCTCTGGGTTGCCGAAGAGTCTTCATCAGTTATATTAACGAAAGAATATCCTTCTGAAAGAGGATGATGTGGAGATTTTCAAAAACAATAAAAATTCTATATTTTGCTAGAGAATATGGAAAGTTTTTGCAATAACAAATTCGGATCATTTCCAAACAAAAATAGGATTGTTTTTAAAATGGGAATTATCTTTAAATACCAAATCTAAAATCGACTTTTCAACGAGACTCGAGATAACACTTGACTAATAAGATACCATTTTATACGGGCGTTGTGGGGGTGCTAATCATTCCTCACACGTAACCGACTCCCGAACCTGCACTTGTTTTCTCTGGTTCAAAGCGCAGACTTCAAAATTGGTTTTAAAATATTTTTCAAAATCTATTTTAATAGGTGGCCGATCACACCTAGCAAAAAAAGATTGGTGGCGACTCTATTTCTTTTTTCGAGGTCGTTTTCATACCCTTAACTTTTATTTCAAGAGGAATTAAGTCATCTTTTCCTCTTTGCCTCCCTACTTTTTTCAAAAAGTCCTCTGAAGGGGGGATCCTACACGCGAGCTAGGATTTTCACGTTACGACAATAGTGGCTTACAAATTCAGCCTCCATGTTAGAAGAAGCTACAAGTGTCTGTTTGACACTTTTCCATGAAATAGTTGTTGTCCATTCCATGATGCCTTAAGAAATGGAACACAGATGTCCGTATGTATCAACTCTAAAGGTTCACTACTCCTGTAGGGACCTGTTTTCTTTATGTTTCTTTGTTTGTTTTCCCTTTGTGCATTCTATACAAATTTTAAGATCTGATAATCAAGGGAATCAAGAATTCCTTCTGACGCAAGCCTGTGACCTAATCGCATTAATTCTCTGTTTAGAGATGTGACCTAATCGCATGTGCCATAACATTGATGAATTCTCATTTGTTAATCTGCGTTTAGTACCCAAATTAATTGAATACAAGTTTTCATTATCATTGGAGGTTATGGTGTCTAATTTATACAATTTATCAATTAAAGTGGCGGTACCAATAACATTTGAATTTAAAGAAACACTGAAAATTCCATTTCCAAAAGAACAAGAATATCCTGATTTGTCCAAACAAGAAACAGAAATTAAATTTCGTCTAAATCACGGCACAACAAAAGTTTCTTCTAAATCCAAACTAAAACCAGAACTTAATTGAATCCTAAAGACACCAATTGCCTCCACAGCAGCCTTGTTGCCATTCCCACATAGATGTATCTTTCAGCATCCACTAACACTTGGCTCCTTAGACAATCCAGCATTGTGACACTTATGTGAGTAATTGCACCCGTATCTATCCACCAAATGTCACTAGGTACTAAAGACAAATCAACTTTTGAACAAACAAAGTTGAGAAGTTTACCTTTCTTTACACGCGTACTTGGAACATTCTTTCTTAAGGTGACCAGCTTTCTTGCAAATGAAACAAGAGATAATCTTATCCTGTTTCTTTTGATCTTTATGCTGTGATGTTCCAGAGTCTGCAGTTTCCTTACTCTTATTCCTTTTCCACTTCTTGTTGGCGCCCTTATCATGGGAATCTGTTGCCAAATGAGCACTTTCAGCCTTCTCTTGTTTCAGTCTCTCCTCTTCTTGCACACATTGAGCTATAAGCTCTATAGACACCTAATTTTGTCCGGACCCCTATTAAGGTACGTTTTCTTACTAAATTGATGCTTTAGAATGCTAAAAGACTTTTCTCATCCTGCAAGTGGTACTCCGGGGCTTAGTCTAAAAAAGCAGACAGAAAAAATCAAACTCAAAAAAGTCAACCTCGAAAAAAGTTAACCCTGAAAAAGTCAATCGCAAAAAAGTCAACTACTGAAAAAGTCAACCCATTTTTAAAATCAAGATTTGAGGTTCAATTGAAAAATGGTGAAAGAATTTTGATAATCCGAGGCTACATTGAAAGATATGGAGGTCGGAAGTTGGGTTACGAAATCTCAGTAGAAAAGAAACCCTAGTTCGGGAAATTTGGGGAAAAGTGATTAAACGATCAAATTGATCAGAATTGAAAGTTCCAAATGAAAGATAAATACTGACTACGGGTAAAGGAGAAGCCACGTGGAAGAAAAACTGATAGAAAAGTCAATTCGAAAGAAAAACGAGAATTAGGGCTTTTTGGTGGATTTCAGTGAAATTTGGAAGAATTATAGAAATGGCCCGATTCGGTAGGACTAAAGCCCTTAATTGATGAGGAATTATTAAACAACGATAGCCCAAGGCTCAGTTTGAAGAAAATCTGAAAATCGGACTTGTTTTGAGCAAAATCGGGTTTCGGAGGCAAAAGGGCAAAATTAGAAAATTTGGGAAAAATAGAAAATGAACTCCAAAAATTCTGAAAATTTTCCAATCTCATTCTTAAATCATTTCGAAGAAATTGGTGAAAGAAAATCTTGATTCAAAGTTCGTTTGCAAAATGGCCAAATACCGGACCCACTATGCAGAAATTCAACAGGATAAATCTCGAAAAAATAGCAAATGAACTCCAAAGATTCTAAAAATTTGCAAATCTCATTATTAAATTACTTGGAAGATATTGGCGAAAGAAAACCTTGATTCGGAGTTCGTTTGCAAAATGGCCAAATATCGGGCCCATTATGTAGAAATTCAACAGGATAAATCCCGAAAAAATAGCAAATGAACTCCAAAAATTATGAAAATGTTCAAATCTCATTTTTAAATTATTTGGAAGAGATTGGCGAAATAAAATCTTGATTCGGAGTTCGTTTTCAAAATGGCCAAATCCTAGGTCTCCTATGTATTAATTAAAGCAGATAAATCCCAAAAAAATATCAAATGAGCTCCAAAAATTATGAAAACTTCTAGATCACATTTTTAAATTATTTGGAAAATATTGGTGAAGAAAAATCTGGATTCGGAGCTCGTTTAAAAAATAGTAAAGTTCGGGTGCATAAAAAGGGTAATTTCGGAAATAAATCCGAAATAAATAGCAAATGGACTCGGAAAATTTTGAAAACTTTTAGAATTCAATTTTTTATTATTTCGGAAGTATTGAAAAAAGAAAAATTGAATTTGGAGTCCGTTTTTTATTTATTTAGGTTCGGGGGCAAAAAGGTTATTTCACCGAAGAAACCAAAAAGGGCAAATTTGTAATTGAGAAAAATATGAAAGAAGAAGGAATTGCTTGGATTTTTCTTCCCTTGGTCAGCCAGCATAGAGGAGAAGAAGGAAGCTTGAACAATTTAATTTCTTAGTCACTATCAAGCCACATGCTACCACTAACACCTTGCAAATGGTCCCCCCTTCATCTAATGGCTTACGTGCCTTGTAGGAAAGTTGAATGCACCATCCAATGGCCAAGTTTAAATGCCAATATGACATTTTTATTTTTCATGAAAGAACCCTCATCTAATGGCCAAGAATGAAAGAAAAAAGATGAGCACAATTCATCCAAGGGTGAGCATCCATTCGGTCAAGCAAGGAAGTGCTTGGGATTGTCTCTTTTCATCCAATGGTTTAGGCCATCTACAAGGGCTGAGTACACATGTTGAGGGCTGGATTTAATCTACAATATGTTATTTTTATGTTGTCCTCATCCAATGACCAAGAATGGAAGAGCACAACTCATCCAAAGGTAGGCACTCAGAGGGGCAAGCAAGGGAGTACATGGGATTGGTCCTCTTTTGCATCTAAGGGCTGAGGTTACTACAAGGGCTGAGTACACATCTTAAGGGCTGCTATCAATTGGCAAGATGACATTTTTATGTTATCATCAAAATATCTTAATCTTTGGGCCAAGATTGGAAGAGAAAAAATGAGAATTTGTGAGAGGGCCATTCGGCCAAGCCATTAAGGGGGGGCTAGTTTCATTTTTTCATATGTTTTTTGGCTGAAGTCAGTAGCTAATTTAGCAAAGAAAAAGGTTTTGAAAAAAAAAAAAAAAGGTTTTCAATAGAGAGCTTGAAGGTAGTCATCTTTACCAAGCTCTAGCATAGCTTTCTTCTTATTTTCCATGGTGTTTTCTTGATTTTCTATGTTGTTTTCCTACAACATTTTTCATAAAAATAAAGTTTTTTAATGTTTACTTAATTTTTCATCTCTTCTTCTTCATCAAATGGTGGAAAACTATTTTTTTTTACATGGTTTTATGCTTGGTCGAATATGGCATGTTTACTTGCCTTGGTTTTCTTTTTCTTTCTTCCTTGCATGTTGTGGAAAATGATTTTTAGAAGGTTTTTAGAGTATTTTATATTCTGATTTTTTACAAAAAGATGAAGCAAAAAGGTTGAAATGACTACATGATCTTGGCAAGACCAAGTGACCATGGTTAGGGGAGAGGCTATGCCCATTTTTACCTACCATGAATCTCACCTTATTTTTTTTTGTTTAACATGGTTTATTTTCTATTTTTTTAAAATGGAAAGGCTTCATGATCTTGGCAAGACCAAGTGATTATGGTTAGGTGAGAGGCTATGCCCATTTGATACCAACCATGGAGCTTAACTTTCCTTGTTTTATTTACTAGTTTTGCTTGTTATTTGCTTTGCATGTCTATGTTTAATTTTTTATATGTTCTTTACATTATTTTCTATGTTATATTTGTTTCTATATTTCATTTCAATGCTTGATATTGTGTCCTTGAAGATTCGGTCATTGTGTCATATGCTCATATTGTGCATTTTTTTTTCATGTATCATGTCTTATATTATAAACATGTTTGCATTTTTCATATTTTTGTCATATGGCCATTCGGCAACTCCATGTTAGTATGCCTTGCATGTGCATGTGCATTTTCATCTTGCTTCTTGACTTGTTTGCATCTCCATGCGATGAGCTTGTACATTTTGATTTTAGTATGCCATATGCTTGTGAAAATGCTATGATAAAATGCCATCATTTGGGGTATATGACCATTCGGCTATTCCATTTACTATGCATTGCATGTGCATTTCCATCTTGCCTCTTGACTTGCTTGCATCTCCATGCCATGAGCTTGTGCATTTTGATTTTAGTATGTCATATGCTTATGAAAATGTCATGACATTATGCATCTTGATTGATTTGTCATGTACTTGTGTCATTTACTAGATAAGATTGCATTAAAGTATCATGTAACCACATTCGACCTCTTCATGCATCCCTTGCCTTATCATGTATTTGCATTTTGTTTAGGTAACATGCTTTGCATTATCATATCTTGAAATTGTGTATTAGTTTCTATTTGTTCCAGCATTGGCATTAGTTTCATTGGTCATTGTATGTTCATAGTATTGCTATGCATGTTCATTACATTTTAGGTCTAGGCCATATTGGTATTGCATGCATATTGGGTCTTAAATCATATTGGTATTGCCATGCATTGCTATGCTACTTAGGCCTTAGGTTACATTAGCATTTTTATGCATATTCGTAACATATTATGTCCAAGTCATATTTGCATTGTCAAGCATTTCATGCATTTTGAGTTAGGATAGCATTTATTGTCATGCAAACTCATGCTAGGCATTTAGGTTATTTTGAATTGTCATGCATTTCCTTTACCATTTAGGCTTTAGACCATGCATTTCATACATATCATTTGCTGTATGTTCATGCATTCCATGTCATTGCCACATGATTTATGACTTAGGCCAATCAATGGCTCTAAGTCATGTCTCTTGAGCATACTTGTGGAAAATTAAAGGGTTGTCAAATTGATTATTCTACCTTTGTGATTTTTTTTACTTAGCCAATTTTTGTCCAAGGTTTTTAAATGTTTTAGCTAATGTCCTTAGGTCTTTAGGATGATCTCCAACAATTTTACTTTAATTTTTAAATGATTTTATCAAAGGCAAAAAAATGTGTTTTGACAAAACAGCTTTTTTTTCACCCAGTACTTGAACTTCTCTGGTTTTTCTGGGCAGTCATATTTAATCAAAAAATTAAGCCAATTTTTTCTCGTGTATATTTACTTGTTCTAAGTCTCCAGCATTTGTTTTAGATTTTTTAAAATTTTTAAAAAAATAGGCTAAAAAATCGTGTGGAAAAACCAAACAGTAGAGGCAAATTTGAATTCCAAAGAAGAATAATGGTTGAATTTTGCTAAGGCATTTAGAGGGGGTTGGTTAGAAGCTTTAGCTAATGTCTTGGGGTAGTTTCTAAGCCTTTTTAAACTTTAAAAATAATTTTATAAATCTCGGGTTAAGGGCGGTCAAGTCCGGGATTTTAAACTTAGGATATTAGAGCCATTTTAAAAGGGTTTGGTAAGGGTTTTAATTTTTATTCAAGTTTTTCCTCAAAATTGTTTTCAAATAATCACAAAGTTTTTTTTTTAGAAAATTTAATTTGACATATTTTCCTAAGGTAGCCGGATATCTTTTTAGATGTACGAATTTCTTTAATTAAAGGAAAAAATACATTTTCATGCATTGCATTTTCCATGTTCATGCATTTTATTTAAGATGTGATTTTTGCTTTGATATTTCCCATGGTATTATTATTACTTTGATTCACATTTTATGATGTTATGTTGTTTGCCATATGATTTTGAATATTTCATGCTGTTTCCCATTTGTATTTAGTCATTTATTTTTGTCACATTATTTAGCATATACTATGTTCATGCATTTTTATTTTATTTTCATGCATATTTTATGATAGCATTATTTTATGTTTCATGTCATTTCATCATATTCCATGTCATTTAGGTTTAATTATTTATAATATGCCATGTCATTTAAAATATGCCATATCATTTAAAATTGCCATGTCATTTAAATCATTTTATCTCATTTAGAATATACCATGATACTTAGGATTTCTCATTTCACCTAGAATATACTATGCCATTTAAATTATGTCATACCATTTAGGTTGCATTATATTATCTAGATTTTGCCATGTCATTTTGTTTATGTCATACATGTTCATGTTCGTATTTTTAAATGTTTTGAAAAAAATAATGATTTTCAATAAAAATAAAGATACTCCCGAGTTAAAATAATTCATGAGTTCTCTACCGGGTTTGCTGGAGGGAATATCATCAATTATCATTAATAAAGGAATATCTTTCTTTCAGAAAAACGAGAATGATTCGAAAAGTTTTCCAAATAAATAAAAATTTCTACATTTTTCCGATTTTGTCGGGGAATATGAAAAAAATTTCAATTAATAAATTCCGGATTATTTTCAATTAAAAATGGAATTATTTTTCTTTAAATTGGGAATTAACTTGAAATACTAAATTAAAAATGGAATAAGGTATTGTTTTATGCGGGCATTGCGGGGGTGCTAATCCTTCCCGGCACGTAACCGAGTCCCAAACCCGATTCTTCGATTTTCTCTGGTTTATAATGCAGACTTGAAATTGGTTTTAAAAATGTTTTAATTAATTTTAAAATGTTTTATAAACTCGATTTTTAATAAGTGGCCGATCACACCTAGCTAAAAAAGATTGGTGGCGACTCCATGTCTTTTTACGAGGCCGTTTTTATACCGGTAAATGTGATCCAATATTCAAGTTACTTCGAGAACGTGATCCAAGAGAGTGGGATGAAGGGTGTCAGATTGCTTTTGAAAAGGTTAAGCATTATCTATCAAACCCACCAGTATTAATGCCACCGGCTCCGGATAAACCGATGATATTGTATCTATCAATATTTGAGAGATCCATGGGTTGTGTTTCAGGGCGGCTTGATGAGACTGGAAAGAAATAACATGCGGTTTACTACCTCAGCAAGAAGTTTACAGATTATGAGTTGAAATATTCATCGGTAGAAAAGCTGTGCTATGCCTTAGCTTGGACTGCTCGGAGGCTCAGACAATACATGTTGTACCATACAACTTGGTTGATCGCCAAGCTAGATCCGATCAAGTACATGTTGGAAGCACCTTCTTTGTCAGGTAGGACGGCAAGATGGTAGGTTTTGTTGTCAGAATACCACATTGTATATGTGAGTCAGAAGGCTATCAAGGGCAGTGCAGTGGCTGAATTTTTAGCAAGTCGGGCAATGGAAGATTATGAGCCGTTGAACTTTGATTTCCCAGATGAAGATTTGATGTATGTTTCGCAAGCGGATGAGGTTCCCTTGAAGAAGAAAATATGGAAAATGTACTTTGATGGGGCATCTAATGCCATGGGGCACAGAATCGGTGCAGTGCTCATATCCCCAGAAGAAGATTATTATTCCTTCACTGCCAGATTGGATATTGATTGTACAAACAATACAGCTGAGTATGAGGCGTGTACTATGGGCCTTCGTGCAGCAATAGACAAAAAAATCAAAGTTTTGGAAGTTTTCGGAGACTCAGCCTTAGTGTTATACCAGTTACGAGGAGAATGGGAAACCCGAGATGCAAAGTTAATCCGATACTGAGAACTCATACTGAGTTTATTGGAGGAGTTTGAAGAAGTAAGTTTCAATTACTTCGCCCGAGAAGAAAACTGGATGACGGATGCTTTGGCTACTTTGTCATCAATGTTTAAAGTGAACGAAGGGGCAGAAGTTGTGATGATCAAGATAAGCATTTATGAGTCTCCTGCCCACTGCTTGAGTATTGAAGAAGAAGTAGATGGTCTCCCTTGGTATAACGACATCTTGCAGTACATCAAGAGTCAACAGTATCCAGAACGAGCAATAGAAAATGACAAGAGAACTCTGAGAAGGTTAGCAATGGGTTTTGTTCTAGATGGGGAGATTCTCTACAATAAAGGGAAAGATCAAGTCCTGTTGAGATGTGTCGGGTCTATCGAAGCTCGGAGAATCATAGAGGAAGTCTATGAAGGGATATGTGGCACCCATGCTAATGGATACATGCTTGCTAAGTAGATTATGAGGGCAGGGTATTATTGGCTGACGATTGAAGGAGATTGTATCAGTTATTCCCGGAAGTGTCATAAATGCCAAATCTTTGCAGATAAGATTCATGTGCCGCCATCTCCATTGCATGTCATGACCGCACCATGGCCGTTTTCAATGTGGGGAATGGATATGATTAGGCCTGTTACCCCGAAAGCTTCAAATGGACATCGTTTCATCTTGGTGGCCATAGATTATTTCACAAAGTGGGTGGAAGCTACTTCTTATACGAATGTAACGAAGTCGGTGGTATGCAGATTTGTTAAAAAGGAAATCATATGCCGATATGGATTGCCAGTAAGAATTATTTCAGATAATACTCTCAATCTGAATAATAAGATGATGAGATAGGTATGTACTCAGTTCAAGATCACGCATCACAATTCGGCACCTTATCGTCCGAAGATGAATGGGGCAGTAGAAGCAACCAACAAAAACATCAAGAGGATTGTCGAGAAGATGACTGATGTGTACAAGGATTGGCATGAGATCTTGCCTTTTGCTCTTCACGCATATCGCACTTCGGTTCGCACATCTAAAGGGGCAACGTCGTTTTCTTTGGTATATGGTATGGAAGCAGTGTTACCTATTGAAGTTGAGATTCCTTCACTTCGTGTTTTGATGGAGGTTGGCCTAGAAGAGGCAGAATGGGTTAGAGCTCGTTATGAACAGCTAAATCTCATCAAGGAGAAAAGATTAAAGGCAATTTGTCACGGGCAGTTGTATCAGAAAAGGATGATTCGAGCCTATAACAAGAAGGTTTGACCCAGACAGTTCCGAGAATGAGAGTTGGTATTGAGGAAAATTCTCCCCATAGTGAAGGATCCGCGAGGAAAATGGGCTCCAAATAGGGAAAGACCCTATGTGGTAAAAAGAGCTTTTTCTGGAGGAGCATTGATTCTAACTCGGATGGACGGGGATGATTTTAGACATCTCGTGAATGCTGATGAACTGAAGAAGTATTATGCTTAAAAAAATGTGATGCTATGCACATGGGAATTCGAATGATTCCAAGTGTAGAAATGAAAATTCTATGTATCTATCTCCCTTGAGAATTGCTTTTCAAAGAGAATATTCATGCTCGATATGATGAATGGTCATCTTTCATATTCCCTTCACTAAAAAGAAATTATCCCTAGTCACCCCTTTGAGCCTTAGGAATTATTTCTTTCGTTGAACCCTGATCAAGGATCACCCTCTACACTGGAGGGTAAATACGAGGAAAAATAATCAAAATCATGGCAAAAAAAGAGAGCCATTTGAAAATGTGAAATCAAAGAATGGCAAATGAAAGCCAGCAATGAAAAAAAAATCCAGAAAGGGGACAAATGTCTCAAGAATGAATTCTCCTCAGGAAATTATCCTTGATCCAATCACCCTTAAAAACATTTTGGACCTATTTTATCCTTTCCTTCTAAACCCGAACCTTGGTCTATATTACGTACTTTAAAAGTCCATTTTGATCAAGCATGGATATTTAATTTGAAAGGTTTTTCTCAGAATTCATCCCATCTTTTGAATTGACATTTTTACCTTGGAAGCATTCAGAATTCTCAGATACATGATAAAATAAAAATAAATAAATAAATAAAAGGGAGTGGTTTAAGCCAAAAACCTGCAAAGGGCGACTTAATATCGAATGGGGGACACCTGAGTTGAAAACCCTCAAAGGACGGCTCAAGTACTGATTAAGGTTTGAGTCAATGCTCCGTTGTAAAGGGGGAGAAAAGTATTTGAAAATCAGAGAAAAGGGGAACAACTCAGTCTGACATAACTACGAAAGCCGAGGGATTACTCAAGTAAATTGACCGTTCAAGAGAAATTTCAGATGATTTGAAAAAGGATGGGTCCAAGATATTCCGCATCCGGGGCATCAACAACCTATAACTTTACATTTGTTTCTTATATCCTTGGTATTCACTTTTACCATTTTAAAACATTTTGTTGCAATAAATTTTTGTTTCCCCTTTTATGACATTGGCTTGTTGCATACTTTCTTTCATACACTTTGGAGATTGCTTTTTGTTTGTTATTAAATTGAATGATGATTAGTAAACATAAATTTTTTAAATAAAAGGGATATTACTAAAGAATAGATCTAAATCTTAGAAAAGGTTTGGAAACCACTAATCCTAATGGAAAATTCACTAAGTAAAGGAAAACAATAAATGTGTTGGAGACTCCGTCATGAAATTAGAAATTTGTGAATTTTAGCGAAGGCAAAAATTGGGACTGTTTGACAATTTATCTTGAGTAAAGGGTTCCTTAAGTGGGGCATCAGTGAACAATTGAAGATTCTGTCATGAATTCAGATGATATGTGAACCTCAAAGAAACCATGGATTAGAAATCATGACACAATCGTTTGATTGCATTCATCCTCAGGAAGCATATAAGCATTTGAAAAACATGTCATTCTCATCATTGCATTTAGCTAACATTGTAAGAATCAGGAAAATTTTGGCTTCCCCAAATCAAACTCGTTCTGCTTCTCAAATGAGTCGAACCTTGAGACCACCGTCGAGGTATGTTCCTTTCCAAATCGAACTCGTTCTGCTTCTCAAATGAGTCGAGCCCCAAGACCACCGTCAAGGTATGTTCCTTTCATTTTCAAGTTAAATATATTTTCCCAAATAAATCAAACCCGGGATCATTCTTAGCATTTCCTTTTGTTTAAATCGAATTTATTCTGTTTTATCAAATGAGTTGAGCCCCGAGACCATCGTCGAGGTATTTCCTTTTGTTTTAAATCGAACTCATTCTGTTTTATCAAATGAGTTGAGCCTCGAGACCATCATCGAGGTATTTCTTCTGTTTTAAATCGAATTCATTTTCTTCTCAAATGAGCCGAGCCTTGGGACAGTCGTCAAGGTATTTGCTTTTAAACCATTTTTAAGACCTTCGGGCATAATTTTTCATCACAGGTAAGGCCTCTAGGCACCATTTTTAAGACCCTCGGGCATAATTTTTCATCACGGGTAAGACCTCTGGGCACCACTTTTAAAAACCTCTGGGCACCATTTTAAAGACCTCCAGGCACCATTTTTAAAAGACCTTCGGAAACCATTTTTAAAGACCTCCGTGCACCATTTTAAAGATCTCCGGGCACCATTTTTAAGACATTCGGGCACCATTTTTTAAGACCTTCAGACCATAATTTTACAAATCAAAGGTAACGCCTCCGGGCACCATTTTTAAGACCTCCGGGCACCATTTTTAAAAGACCTCCGGGCACCATTTTAAAGACCTTCGAACACCATTTTTAAGACATTCGGCATAATTTTTCAAATCACGGGTAAGGCCACCGGGAACCATTTTTAAGAGCTTCGGGCACCATTTTTAAGACCTCCGAGCATAATTTTTAAGACCTTCAGGCATAATTTTCACTTTTGCAAATCGAACTCGTTTCCTTAAGACGGGTCGAGCCTTGATTAGTCAGGGAATTCAATTTAAGGACTAAATCTTCAATTTACAGCTTTTTCAACAACAAAAAAATGAATGATGATGAAAGAAAACCCCTTTCCCTTTTCTTCACATGTGATTTCACTAACCGTACAAAATAGTGTTTGTTTATCTTTGCCTGAATCCTGATTCTCAGCAATAGCCAAAGAGGGGCAGCTGTAGACACCTAATTTTGTCCGAACCACTAAATCAGGTACGTTTTCTTCCTAAATTGATGTTTCAGAATGCTAAAAGGCTTTTCTCATCCTGCAGGTGGTACTCTGGGGCTTAGTCTAAGAAAGCAGATAAAAAAAGTCAAACTCAAAAAGTCAACCCCGAAAAAAGTCAACCTCAAAAAAGTCGACTACTAAAAAAGTCAACCCACTTTCAAAATCAAGATTTGAGGTTCAATTGAAAAACGGTGAAAGAATTTTGATAATCCGAGGTCTACATTGAAAGATATGGAGGTCGGAAGTTGGGTTACGAAATCTCAGTAGAAAAGAAAACCTAGTTCGAGAAATTTGGGGAAAAGTGCTTAAACGATCAAATTGGTCGGAATTGAAGGTTCCAAATGAAAGATAAGTACTGACTACGGGTAAAGGAGAAGCCACTTGAAAGAAAAACTGATAGAAAAGTCAATTAGGAAGAAAAACGAGAATTAGGGTTTTTTGGTGGATTTTAGTGAAATTTGGAAGAATTACAGAAATGGCCCGATTAGGTAAGACTAAAGCCCTTAATTGATGAGGAATGATTAAACAAGGATAGCCCAAAGCTCAGTTTGAAGAAAATCTGAAAATCGAACTTGTTTTGAGCAAAATCAGGTTTCGGAGGCAAAAGGGCAAAATTGGAAAATTTGGAAAAAATAGCAAATGAACTCCAAAAATTCTCAAAATTTTCAAATCTCATTCTTAAATCATTTCCAAAAAATTGGCGAAATAAAATCTTGATTCGGAGTTCGTTTACAAAATGGCCAAATACCGAGCACACTATGTAGAAATTCAACAGGATAAATCCCGAAAAATAGCAAATTAACTCCAAAAATTATGAAATTTTTTAAATCTCATTATTAAATTATTTGAAAAAGATTGGCGAAAGAAAATCTTGATTCAGAGTTCGTTTGCAAAATGGCCAAATACTAGGCCCACTATGTAGAAATTCAACAGGATAAGTCCCGAAAAAATAGCAAATGAACTCCAAAAGTTTTGAAAATTTGAGATATCATTTTACAATTATTTGGAAGAGATTGGCGAAATAAAATCTTGATTTGGAGTTCGTTTGCAAAATGGCCAAATCCTAGGTCCCTCGTCTAGTAATTCAAGTAGATAAATCCCAAAAAAATAGCAAATGAGCTCCAAAAATTATGAAAACTTCCATATCACATTTTTAAATTATTTGGAAAATATTTGTGAAGAAAAATCTGAATTCGGAGCTCGTTTAAGAAAAGGTAAAGTTCAGGTGCATAAAAGAGGCAATTTCTAAAATAAATCCGAAATAAATAGCAAATGGACTCGGAAAATTTTGAAAAGTTCCAGAATTCAATTTTTTTTTTATTTCAGAAGTATTAAAAAAATAAAATTTGAATTTGGAGTCTGTTTGCTATTTATTTAGGTTCGGGGGGCAAAAAGATCATTTCACCGAAGAAACCAAAAAGGGCAAATTTGTAATTGAGGAAAGTATGAAAGAAGAAGGAATTGCTGGGATTTTTCTTCCCTTGGTCAGCCAGCATAGAGGAGAAGAAGGAAGCTTGAACAATTTAATTTCTTAGTCACTATCAAGCCACATGCTACCACTAACACCTTGCAAATGGTCCCCCTTTTATCCAATGACTTAGGTGCCTTGTAGGAAAGTTGAATGCACCATCCAATGGCCAAGTTTAAATGCCAAGATGACATTTTTATTTTTCATGAAAGAACCCTCATCTAATGGCCAAGAATGGAAGAAAAAAGATAAGCACAATTCATCCAAGGGTGAGCATCCATTCGGTCAAGCAAGGAAGTGCATGGGATTGTCTCTTTTCATCCAATGGTTTAGGCCATCTACAAGGGCTGAGTACACATGTTGATGGCTGGATTTAATCTACAAGATGTCATTTTTATGTTGTCCTCATCCAATGACCAAGAATGGAAGAGCACAACTCATCCAAGGGTAGGCACTCAAGGGGGCAAGCAAGGGAGTACATGGGATTGGTCCTCTTTTGCATCTAAGGGTTGAGGTTACTACAAGGGCTGAGTACACATCTTAAGGGCTGAGTACACATCTTAAGGGCTGCTATCAATTGGCAAGATCACTTTTTTATGTTGTCAACAAAATATCTTAATCTTAGGGCCAAGATTGGAGAAGAAAAAGTGAGAATTTCATCCAAGGGTGAAAGGGCCATTCGGCCAAGCCATTAGAGGGGGGTTGGTTTCATTTTTTTCATAGGTTTTTTTGGCTGAATTCAGTAGCTAATTTAGCAAGAAAAAGGTTTTGAAAGAAAGAAAAAAAAAGTTTTCAATAGGAGAGCTTGAAGGCAGTCATCTCTACCAACCTCTAGCATGGTTTCTTCTTGTTTTCTATGTTGATTTCTTGATTTTCTATCTTGTTTTCCTACTACATTTTTCATAGAAATAAAGTTTTTTAAATGTTTACTTAAGTTTTCATCTCTTCTTCTTCATCAAAAGGGTTGAAAACCAATTTATTTATTTTTTTACATGTCCTTGCTTTACCGAATAATGCGTGTTTGCTTGCCTTGGTTTTCTTTTTTTCTTCCTTGCATGTTGTTGTGAGAAAAATGATTTTTAGAAGGTTTTTCAGAGTATTCTAAGGTTCTGGTTTTTTACAAAAGATGAAGCAAAAAGGTTGAAATGGCTACATGATTGATGGAAACTCAATTAAGAGTTGTAAACCCAAGTGCAGGTTATGTTCAAGTAATAAATTCTCGGGTGTCCGAGGTCGAACCACAGGGAAGCGTATTAGTAAGTATAAGTTTATAAATATATAAGAAAAAGAAAGTAAACAAGATATTAGGGAATCAACAACAAAACAAAATAAACAAGATATTAGAGAACAAAATAAATAAAATAACATAAAAGAAATTAAACAAAATATAAAAAAACAATAAGAAAGGATGTTGAGGTTAGAGAATCCACTCTTGGTGTTATGCTAAGATTAATCTTGTTTTATTACACAATTGAAATCCACACATAAGGGAGGTTCCAATCGGAAGGTTTAGCAATTCAGTCCAAATTGTCCAACGGCCATAGCATATGATATTATGTTCATTTGGTGTCCTCAAAACTCATAAAAAGAGTCCAAGCATTCCTTATGCCAAGGTATATGTCTACAACAAATCAAGGTTATGAAACCAAGCATTTACTGTGCCATTTTCATTGTCAATAATGAATCAAGATCTCTACTTTGCAAGTATGATTTTAAACCAAAAGAAAATATTATCTATGCTAGTGCTTATAAATGATGATTCATTTTAGCTCATGTTTAAGAGACTAACCTTAGCATTTACCAAGAGCTTCACCTCATCACCTCAACAATATGATTAGAAACACATACTAGATATGAATAAAATGAAAAGAAATATAAGAAGAAAAAGAAAACTAGAGAAAGGAAAGAAAAAGAAAACTTAGAGAATTTTACTACAAAGGCTAATATCCTACCAATGTATCAATGTATCCCAATACTCATCCAAGGCCCTCTATTTATACACATTTTGGAGGGCTAAATGACAAGAGACAAGCTTTACAAATTTCAAAGGTAGGTATAATAGGTGGGTGCATTTTTCTAACAATTTTCGTCATATTGTATGACAATTCTGATCAGCCAGCTTGATGGTCGATTTTGTCAATGTTGGAGGCTCGATCTGATAAAATGGTCTTCTAGAAAAATATACCCCTATCAGTTACGGATCCATAGCCGTTGGAATCAGATCATTTGCGTACGTGGATCGGAAGATATGGTCAAAATACCAAAACGGTGCAGAACAGACGTCATTGCACATCAGCCAACTTGATGGTCGATTTCGCTAGGGAAAACGACTCCGTTTCAAGAAGTGTAAAACATGAAAAAGATAGATATGCCTCTTAGCTTTGCAGGGATACAAAGTTCAGCCTTATTGCTTCAGTGAAACTCGAGATATAGCTGATATGGCAAAAGGTGTCGGAACTGGAACTGAACTGGATTTGCCCTTAATTCTAGTAATCTGAAATCACTCAAAGAAACTTGTGAAAAACACCAAATTACATAAAAATATAAAAGATCATAAACACAATTAGACTAAACAATAATAACTCGTATTTGACACAAAACAATAATAAAACATAACTAAAAACTATATAATTATACGAGTTATCACACCCCCATACTTAGATTGTTGCTAGTCCCTAGCAACGACTCAATAAAAATAAAATAAGAAAATCTAATCTAATCCATTTTCGTAGGAAATCACGGTGGCACTTAGCATGTGACACAAGCCTTTAAACCCCTAGGTGTCCCTAGTGGACGAGTTTAGTCTCGTGAGGGTTTACTAGGACGATACCCACAAACATTGAAGACATAAGAAAAACTAAAAATAATAATTATAACTAATCCTTCCAATATAAATTAGAGATAATCATTGGACAAGTCTTAAAAACTAATCAATAGCTTAAAGAAATTCACAAAAAATCTTGCTTGAATGTAAATAGTTTGAGTTAAGCCAATATTAACATAACATATTTCAATCAAAATAGTGTATATTCAAACTTAATCTCAACTTCTCACATGGGATACTCTCTTGATTTTCACTCTTTAAAGTAGTGGTAAAGTGTTTACACTCAATCAATCTCATGAAAACAGTTCTACCATATGCTTGCTTGTCCACCTATTCTCCACTATTTAGATCATAAAACTTCATAAATCAAGAGGTCTTTTTTCAAGGTTGTAATGGGGCCAAAGGGTTATAATGTGGTTAAAGAACAAAAGGATAAAGATATCACAAAGGTTCCAAAGAGTTCATAGATTTTAGAGACATAATAAGATCATACAAATAAAACTTCTCAAAACTCTTATAAAGCACATAATAACATAGGCTAAATATTCATGTTGAGCCTTTGCTTCATTCTAACCAACTTTGTAACATCTTTTTCTAGAAGTTCAAGAGAAGATTTTTTTTTTTTTTTTTTTTTTTTTTTAATATGGGAATGTATTTGACAATGATCCCTTTCTTTTTCTCTTGACTTTTTCTTTTCTTTTCTTCCCCTACACTTATCTTTTGTTTCTAACCCAAATTTTCAAATAAAAATATCCCTTGTTTTTTTGCAATATGTCTCAAAATATAAAATTCATCTTTAGAACAAGGGTAAGGATATAAGCATATTTAGGCTAGGTGTAAGTTGTGGTTACCAATAAAACATCATATTTAATGTAGGCTCAAATTGGCTCACTAGTGGGGATGTTCTCGTAGAACATTAATAATGGATGGCTGTTTGGCTCTGGTTATAATCCTAATGCCTCTATCATATTCATGTTGTCACATGTATCAATATAGTCTCAAACGGTTTAAAGCAAGTTCTAGAGAATCATGTAATCATAAGAGCACTCAAGAAAGAAATTAGATTGATTTGTATAATGCATCAATCATTATAGGCTCAAAAACTCACAAAGATGATTATACAAGTCAGATTAAGTCTAAACATGCTTCTTTCTCAATCAACATATCATATTAACATTGGCTCATAAAAAGGTTGACATCAAGCTCAATTCTCATGAAAATCTTCTCACTAATAAATCTGTTTTAGACTTATGCAATTCATATCTCATCATTGTATTGAAAGTAACTAAAAAAAACACACTAAGTCTAAACATGCTTTTTTTTTTTTTTTTTTTTTTTTTTTTGTTTTTTTTTTGTTTTTTTTTTTTTTGTTTTTTTTTTTTTTTTGAAAGAAGAAGATTAAATCAAACTGACAAGGTATGTCTCAAGTCTCCCTTACTCAGACCTTGTTCAGAATGAATACTTCTAAATGTCTTAAAACACAACAATTTTTTTTTTTTTTTTTAGCAAAATATGTCCCTTACCCCCTACTAAAATATGACATTGTCCCCAATGTCAAATTTTAAAGGTAGAATTTAGGAGATATTACCTGCAGAGGTTGCTAACCACTTATTATAACTGAGACACAACAAGCAAAATGTTAGATAATGTCACAAAGACAAAGTGCAATCCACTCCTTGCTCGTCCATATCTCTTTTTCTTTTTCCGAGCGTTTGCGAAACAACCGTAGCAGATAAACACTCATAAGCTTGTAGCTTTTTGAGTAAATCTTCAATGGTTGTAGCAGAAATTATGGTTCTCCTTGCCTCTGAAAACATGAATCCGTTATCCACAGCATTATCTAAATATGAAAGTAAATTACTAAAATAACCATTAATATTAAGCAAACCAATGGGTTTCTTATTTGTGACCAAAGATGACCAAGAAGCCACGCAAGCTATTTCTTCCAATGTACCCAGACCTCCTGGTAAAGCAATGAATGCAT
This sequence comes from Fremontodendron californicum, assembly GCA_030761205.1. NCBI lineage: Eukaryota > Viridiplantae > Streptophyta > Magnoliopsida > Malvales > Malvaceae > Fremontodendron > Fremontodendron californicum. The sequence goes on from JAULJL010000028.1 coordinate 6,636,052, forward strand.
CGGCAGAATGGTACATGATTGTTATCCGTTCAGGGATACTCCAGACTTGTATTTCTTTACCCACGGTAGGTCCACAAAAATCTGTGAATAGTTTTGGCACGATTCCTAGAACTGGACTTCCTCCGGCGTGTGCTGATGTAGCGACTGCTCCCATTAAACCCGTACTACCGCCTCCATAAATCAACTGGATCTTTTGTTGGGCAAGTATTACTCCAACTCTTATGGCTTCATCAGCGAATATGTTATTTTTCCCTGGATAAGCACCTCCAAAGACACAAATTTTTTTAATGCGCTGGGACGAAGTGCTTTCCATTTTTTTTTTCTTTTTCGAGTGCCTGAAAGAGAATGAGTACATGGTGTAATATATAGAGGACTGAGTAGTGAATCAGACAAGAGTAATAATGTCGCCGAAAGTGTATTTGACCTGTCAGAAGAAAATGTTAACCTAACAAAAGATTTTTGCGTGATTTCAGGAAGAAAATCAAAAAGAGAAGAAAAATCAATCGTAAAAGACCAATGCAAAAAAAAAAAAACGAGAATAATTACACAAATCGAACAACACGTAAATTAAACTGAAATAAAGTTATTGCAAATCAAACCAAAAGCTGAGAAGTCATTTATTGTAGTTGTGATTGTGGCTCACATCTTCCTCTGGTTTTACGTCCAGAAACGGCTTAAACGCCTTCTATGAGTCGAGGATATGCTTCCCATCCAGTTTTCTTACAAGCTGGCAAACAGGGTCTTTTATCATCAGATTCCCAAGATGTTGCCATTCCCTTTGGAATTGCGGCCATAAATCAAGAATTTCTCTTTGTACGTCTCCACTAGGATGCGTCTCAAGAGAAAGTTGGATATTACCCAAATTCTCCTTACTCAGTCCATCCTTAATGAATTCAATTTTATCATCTCGATTAGAGGACGGAATCCCAATAGAACGACATTTACCGTTACACGTCCATCGTGCACACTTGTGGCAATTTGAACTCATGCGCTTTGCTCGTCGCTTCTTTGCATAAGTGCTTCTACCTGTACCTGGTAAATGCAAAACAGGAAGATATTCATCTTCACGTACCTTGGCTTCAATTATCCAACGTATGTCTTCAGGAATCCCTTTGTGCATAAGCATTCTTAATCTTTCAAATCGAACTTGGTAAAGCTTCAGTAAAATATTTCGAGGAAAAGGAGGAAATCGTTTCTGCAATCTTTTGAGAATATCATCCATCTTGAAAAAAAATGAAAAAGAAATTGAAAGAGAAATTTATATACAATATCAGTTTTGTGGGTAGCTGATGGAACCGACTTAAATAATCACGGAGTACCGTTATCCGCCATTTAACCGGGGTTAAAAAAAAAATTATATTTACATCTAGTTATTTTCAAAACAAGGATCAGAAAGAAAAACAACCTCTTCTTGAGTAACATGATTTTCCAAAAAGAGTTTGAGTCTTTGTCCATTTACCTTGAATACGTTACCATTTTGAGGATTCTCAATGTCAACTGCTCCATAATGATACACATGCTTAACCACAAATGGGCCAGTCCATCTTGATCTCAACTTACCAGGAAATATGTGAAGTCTAGAATTATAAAGTAGAACTTTTTGCCCAACATCAAATGTTTTTCTTGAAATTAACTTGTCATGAAAGGCTTTAGTTCTTTCTTTATGAATTTTAGAATTCTCATATGCATCATTTCTGAGTTCCTCAAGTTCATTTATGACTGGAAAAGTTTCATTCTCACCCAAAAAAGAATATTTTAGCTCGGATGGCAATGGTTTTAAATCCAGCTTGGGTGGTTCAATAGTTGATGGTACAGTGACATTTGTGAGTGATGGAAGTTCCTCAAACTTTTGTTTCCAACAATGCTTAACCTGAAAAGAATTTAACAAAGAATCAGTGTGTGAAATTTCTGAAGCATTATCAAACTCACATTCAATTAAATAAGCTTCTAAAGGATCATGGAATGTGGTAGTGGTGAGATGTTCATGAACAAGTTCTTCAATGAAATCCACTTCATGTACTTCTGAATCATCACCAGGTTGCTTGCAAATGTTGAACACATTTAATTCTAAAGTCATATTTCCAAAAGAAATGTTCAACATACCATTCCTGCAATTTATCAGAGCATTAGAAGTTGCAAGAAATGGACGGCCTAATATAACAGGAATTTGAACATTTGGATTTGAAACAGGATGTGTGTCCAAAACAATAAAATCAACAGGGAAGTAAAAATTATCAATTTGAACCAAAACATCTTCAACTATCCCTCGAGGAATTTTTACAGAACGATCAGCTAGTTGAAGTGTAACAGGTGTTTCCTTGAGTTCACCCAAACCTAACTGTTGATAAACAGAAAAAGGCAAAAGATTAACACTAGCACCAAGATCAAGCAATGCACGTTCTATTCTAGTGTTTCCAATGATGCATGAGATTGTTGGACATCCAGGATCTTTGAATTTTGGTGGAGTGAGGTGCTGAATGATTGAGCTCACACTTTCCGTCAGAAATGCTTTCTTTTGTACATTATGTTTCCTTTTAACTGTGCACATGTCCTTCAAAAATTTAGCATAAGATGGAACTTGTTTGATTGCATCCAATAAAGGAATGTTAATCTTAACTTGTTTGAAAAGTTCATAAATTTCTGCATTTTGATTCAAATTCTTTATTGTTTGCAACCTTTGAGGAAAAGGAGCAGGATGCATACCTTTTTCTTTGTCCAAATTTTCAAGAAGTTCAGACTTACCATCATCCTTACCATTACTTTTCGGAGGGGAAAGAGGATCTTGGTCTTTTGATGGAATGTTTTTGTCAATTGCCTTTCCACTTCGAAGAGTTGTGATAGAACTGGCATTTTCCTGTTGAGTTTCATTGGAGCAAGAAACAAGACATTGAGTAGAAGGGTTAGGTTGAGGTTGAGCAGGAAACTTACCTTTTTCTTGAGTGCGTAATGAAGCTGTCAATGTGGACAAGGTGTTTTTGATCTCATTGATGTCCTGTGAAGTTTGGTTATTCACATTTGCTTGTGTTTGCATGAATGCTTGCAATGTCTCTTCCAAGGTTTGTACACGTGAAGGTTGATAGGAAAAAGTGTTGCCCGACTTTTGAGATTGTGGTACCTGAACATGATTATTATTCCGCCAACTGAAGTTGGGATGATTTCTCCATTCAGGGTTATACGTTTCAGAGTAAGGAGAAGGAAAAGGCTTTTTAAATGTGTTTATGGAATTTACTTGATCATGCAACGCTTCTTTAAGAATGGGAATGTTTGGACATTCAGAAGTGGGGTGTCCCATGATTTCACAAATTCCACAACTTTCTTCATTTTTAACCGTTTTGACTTCTTTTACTTCTCTAAGTTCCATGGCTTCAATCTTTCTAGCCAAATTAGCTACTTTAGCTTTTATCTCATCTTCTTGACTAAAATGATATTTACCTCTGTTAGAAAAAAGATTAGATCTATTGGAACTTTCAGAGGAATTATCTGTGTGCCAGGCTTGAGAGTTATCTGCCAAATGGTCTAGGTAGTCAAAGGCTTCTTCAGGTTCTTTTTCTAGAAACTCACCGTTACACATTGTTTCAACAAATTGTTTAGTTTTGGGAGTTAAACTTTCATAAAAGAAACTAATAAGACGCCATTTTTCAAAACCATGATGTGGACAAGAACTTAACAAATCTTTAAAACGCTCCCAGCATTGAAAAAATGCTTCATTTTGATTTTGATTGAAATTTTGAATCTGTCTTTTCAAAGCAGTAGTTTTATGTGCTGGGAAAAATTTCTTTAGAAACTCAGTTTGTAATTCTTGCCATGTGCCAATTGACCTTGGTTTTAAATTATGAAGCCAAATTTTTGCTTTATCTTTTAAAGAAAAAAGAAATAATTTTAGCTTGACAATTTCATTTGTACATTGTTGGTCATTAAAGGTGACACATACATCTTCGAAGTCTTTTAGAAACGAGTAAGCACTTTCCGATTCTAACCCATGGAAATTTGGAAGCAAAGCTATCATACCTGGTTTAAAACGAAAGTTGTTTGCATTGAGAGGAAAAATAAAACAAGAGGGTGATGAGCTTCGAGTTGGTTGCAAGTAGTCACGCATGGTGCGTACTTGTCTGTTCTCATCTTCAGCATGAACACTTTCATTGTCAGCCATGGTAGGAGTTGTATTAGAAAGATTACCTGAAAAAGTTTCACAATAAAATCTAACTAAACGATGAGATCTAAAATCACGTCGCCAAACAAGCATAAAACAAAGTTAATATACAGATTAGGCGGTATAACCAGCCAATAAAAATAAAACAAAGTTAATATACAGTATAAATATAAATATATAGAAAATTAGGCGGTATAACCAGCCAATAAAAATAAATATAGGCGGTATAACCAGCCAATAAAAATAAATATAAACTTATAAACTTATATACTTAGTATTGCTTCCCCGGCAACGGCGCCAAAAACTTGATGGAAACTCAATTAAGAGTTGTAAACCCAAGTGCAGGTTATGTTCAAGTAATAAATTCTCGGGTGTCCGAGGTCGAACCACAGGGAAGCGTATTAGTAAGTATAAGTTTATAAATATATAAGAAAAAGAAAGTAAACAAGATATTAGGGAATCAACAACAAAACAAAATAAACAAGATATTAGAGAACAAAATAAATAAAATAACATAAAAGAAATTAAACAAAATATAAAAAAACAATAAGAAAGGATGTTGAGGTTAGAGAATCCACTCTTGGTGTTATGCTAAGATTAATCTTGTTTTATTACACAATTGAAATCCACACATAAGGGAGGTTCCAATCGGAAGGTTTAGCAATTCAGTCCAAATTGTCCAACGGCCATAGCATATGATATTATGTTCATTTGGTGTCCTCAAAACTCATAAAAAGAGTCCAAGCATTCCTTATGCCAAGGTATATGTCTACAACAAATCAAGGTTATGAAACCAAGCATTTACTGTGCCATTTTCATTGTCAATAATGAATCAAGATCTCTACTTTGCAAGTATGATTTTAAACCAAAAGAAAATATTATCTATGCTAGTGCTTATAAATGATGATTCATTTTAGCTCATGTTTAAGAGACTAACCTTAGCATTTACCAAGAGCTTCACCTCATCACCTCAACAATATGATTAGAAACACATACTAGATATGAATAAAATGAAAAGAAATATAAGAAGAAAAAGAAAACTAGAGAAAGGAAAGAAAAAGAAAACTTAGAGAATTTTACTACAAAGGCTAATATCCTACCAATGTATCAATGTATCCCAATACTCATCCAAGGCCCTCTATTTATACACATTTTGGAGGGCTAAATGACAAGAGACAAGCTTTACAAATTTCAAAGGTAGGTATAATAGGTGGGTGCATTTTTCTAACAATTTTCGTCATATTGTATGACAATTCTGATCAGCCAGCTTGATGGTCGATTTTGTCAATGTTGGAGGCTCGATCTGATAAAATGGTCTTCTAGAAAAATATACCCCTATCAGTTACGGATCCATAGCCGTTGGAATCAGATCATTTGCGTACGTGGATCGGAAGATATGGTCAAAATACCAAAACGGTGCAGAACAGACGTCATTGCACATCAGCCAACTTGATGGTCGATTTCGCTAGGGAAAACGACTCCGTTTCAAGAAGTGTAAAACATGAAAAAGATAGATATGCCTCTTAGCTTTGCAGGGATACAAAGTTCAGCCTTATTGCTTCAGTGAAACTCGAGATATAGCTGATATGGCAAAAGGTGTCGGAACTGGAACTGAACTGGATTTGCCCTTAATTCTAGTAATCTGAAATCACTCAAAGAAACTTGTGAAAAACACCAAATTACATAAAAATATAAAAGATCATAAACACAATTAGACTAAACAATAATAACTCGTATTTGACACAAAACAATAATAAAACATAACTAAAAACTATATAATTATACGAGTTATCAATGATCTTGGCAAGACCAAGTGATTATGGTTAGATGAAAGGCTATGCCCATTTTATACCAACCATGGAGCTTAACTTTCCTTGTTTTATTTAGTAGTTTTGCTTGTTATTTGGTTTGCATGTCTATGTTTAATTTTATATATGTTCTTTACATTATTTTCTATGCTATATTTGTTTCTATATTTCATTTCCATGCTTAATATGTTTTCTTTGAGGATTCGGCCTTGTTGTCTATTGGAGTCATATTGTGCATTTTTTATACTTCATGTCTTATATTATAAACATGTTTGCATTTTTCATATTTGTCATATGGCCATTCGGATACTCCATGTTGATATGCCTTGCAAGTGCATTTTCATCTTGCTTCTTAACTTGTTTGCATCTCCATGCCATGAGCTTGTGTATTTTGATTTTAGTATGTCATATGCTTGTGAAAATGTCATGACATTATGCATCTTGATATGATTTTTCATGTACTTGTGTCATTTACTAGGTAGGATTGCATTAGAGTGTCATGTAACCACATTCGGCCTCTTCATGCATCCCTTGCCTTGTCAAGCATTTGCATTTTGTTTAGGTAACATGCTTTGCATTATCATATCTTGAAATTGTGTATTAGTTGCTGTTTATTCCAGCATTAACATTAGTTTCATTGGTCATTGTATGTTCATAGTATTGCTATGCATGTTCATTACATTTTAGGTCTAGGCCATATTGGTATTGCCATGCATATTGAGTCTTAAATCATATTGGTATTGTCATGCATTACTATGTTATTTAGGTCTTAGGTTACATTAGCATTTTCATGCATATTCATAACATATTAGGTCTAAGTCATATTTGCATTATCAAGCATTGCATGCATATTAAGATAGGATAGCATTTATTGCCATGCAAACTAATGCTAGGCATTTAGGTTATCTTGAATTGTCATGCATATCCTTTACCATTTATGCTTTAAACCATGCATTTCATACATTTCATTTGCTGTATGTTCATGCATTCCATGTCATTGCCACATGATTTATGACTTAGGCCAATCAATTGCTCAAAGTCATGCTCTCTTGAGCATACTTGTGGAAAATTAAGGAGTTGTCAAATTGATAATTCTACCTTTGTGATTTTTTTTTACTTAGCCAATTTTTGTCCAAGGTTTTTAAATGTTTTAACTACTGTCTTTAGGTCTTTAGGATGATCTCCAACAATTTTACTTTGATTTTCAATTTTACCTGATTGAGGAATTAAGTCGTCTTTTCCTCTGCTTCTGTTTCCCCCTCACTTGAATGGGTCCCCGCGATCGGGATCACGTATCGACAGCTTGGCGACTCCACTGGGGACTTTTCAGAGAGTCAGGCCTAGAATTAGTCGTGTGTTATCTAAGTCTCGATTTTGTTGGTTTAATTGGTATTTAATTTTAATTCCCATATTTTTAAAATAATAAAGAGAATTTTGAAAATAATAAAATGTTTTAAATATGTCCATCTTCATATGCATGCATATTATTATTTGTTCTCTGGTTATTTTGTTGTGTATATTTATATGTTTGCTTGACTGATACTTTACATTGTTTGATTTTAGTGGGGTATTTAGAATAAGGGGTGTAGAATAGGTGGTGACAGGTTTGCTTTTTTTCCTCCGCACACACTATATTTGCATTTGCATAACATGAACTCTCTACCTGGGTTCCGTCGTTTTAAGTGGGAGTAAAGTAACTACGCATTCGTGATGATCCTCCGTATGGGCTAGTGAAACACTTTCGGAGTATAAAGTACCTAATGCCTTCATGATAATCTTCCGTACGGGCATAGGAAAATATACTCTAACGAATTGAACCCGCTTTTATCGGGGTGCCTTACTAGCCTTCACAGGCGACAGTAAGGAACAATTCGGGGCCTTAGAACCGATTCACCTTCATATAGTGAACCTAGGAAAAGCCATGCCGGATTTTTGTTAGATACTCGAAGTTTAAAAACACATGGAGGAACATTTCCAACCTTTTACCATCTTTCTATATGTTAGATTTTACAAGTTGGGTGATGATGAACGAACATCATATCGATCGTAATAAATCTATTATTTTGTCCCAAAGGCGTCATAATTCTGAAGCTTTGTTAAAACTTTTGAGACATTTTTTTGAAAAGCATGTTGTTATTTATGTTATATTGGTGAATTCATTTCTTTACTAATCTTTTCTTTCTGTTTTCTTTTTTTTGACATGCATCATAGACATCATCATACACTTGGAGTTTATTGGCCTCGGGATAGTCATCAACCCAAAGGACTTTCATGGAGTGTCAGGTTATTTCAGTGATAGAAGATCATGCAGTAGTCAGGGCACAGTCGAAAAAAGATCAGAGGGAGGATGCTGATTGCCTAAAGAAAGATTATGTGTCAGTATTGCCGGAACGGGTCAAAGTGGATTCTAGACAGAATAATCATCGAGGGTTAGCCGACATTTGGAATAAGTGGAACGTATCAGAGAAAGAAGCCTTCACTCAGAAATATGGAGATATAGCACTCTTAATTTCGATTCGGGTCAATAGTGGGTTGATTCAGGCTATGGTACAGTTTTGGAATCCTGCTTATAGATGTTTTACTTTTAACAAGGAGGATATGACCCCACTGACCGAAGAATATTCAGCACTGTTACGTATTGAATATCCTAATCTTGATCGAGTATATTTGAAGGAAGTAAAACCTTCAGGTTTTAAGAGGAAAGTGGCTAGGATCACAGGAATGGATACAACATGGGTTGAGAGTCATGTGGATACAAAGCAGAAAAATGGATGCATTCCGTGGGAAACTCTCTGACAATTGATATTGGGTTATTCAGACAAAGAAAAAGCCAGGGACATCTTCGCTCTAGCCATCTACGGATTAATCATATTCCCGAAGATATTGGGTCATGTGGATATAGCCGTGTTTGATTTCTTTGAAAAGTTGGAACAGAAGATCAACCCATCTCTGGCCATCCTAGCTGAAACTATCTGATCTTTGAATTTTTGTAAAAGGAAAGGACAAGGGAGAATCAAGGGGTGTGTACAACTCCTTTATATTTGGATTCAAAGTCACTTTTGAAAGATAGAAGAGGTTTCCTTCAAACCGTACATAAAGTCTTTACTTCCGATTAAGGAATTCCTTCAAAATGATTGGTCTGAAGACGGGGATGAAGAGAAATGGGTCAAGATGTTTCGGAATCTAAAAGGGGAGATGGTAACTTGGAGAGCTCCATGGATGGTTCCTATGCCGATTACGTATAAATATGGGGACAACCCGGGAGTTCCACTACTCGGAATTTGGGGGTCTGTGAGTTATGCACCTTTTTTGATGCAAAGACAGGTTGAGTCTCAGCAATTTACACCCGTGACTCATAATCTAGGATCATCAGAGTCCACTTATGGAGAAAATGAATATTCTGGAAAGGTGCGGGCAGTGATTGAAGCATGGAAGAAAACTCACCGGATAAAAGTGGCCAGATATGCCGACATCGTCACACCTGATTACCTGGTATAGAGGGAATTAAGGGTTAATGATAGGCTGTTGACATCAGATGGGGAAGAGGTCCAGTTCATGAATCTGCCATAGAGGGAATTGCCATCAGAGCTAGAAATCGTAAGGGCAAAATTTGAAAAAGAAAAGGCCCAGATGAGCAAGAAAATTGCCCGACTACAAGAAGAGCTTGAGGACATGAAAAATAGGGAACCAGCTCGAGAAAGAGAAAAGGAAAAGATCAAGAGAGAAAGGGGCACTGCCAAAGGAGATCTCAGGGATTTGCACTTGGAGAACAAAAGGTACCGCTTCGAGCTCAGAAGGGGACCCTCAAGACTTCCGGGGAATGGAAGCATGAGGTCCAAAACCTCAAGAAGGAGAATAACTATTGGAAGGAGAGAGCGAAGCATGAGGAAGCCTGAGCCAATCAACTGGAGAAGCAAGCTAAGGAAAGCTTACACGGTGATGCTTCTGCTGATGCGTCAAGGGGCCGTGAACAAGTAGGGGTCAGATTGAAGAGCAGGGCAATCAAAAGGAGACTGTGAAAGAAAGTCCAAGATCCGAGGAAGTCGCTATAGGACTAATTTTGTAATAGCACTTAGAAAGGCGAATTACGGATTTATCTTAGGCAGTGATCCTTTTATTCTATCTGTGATGTATTTAGTTCCAGGAAATCAATGAAAGACCGTTCAGTTGAAATTATCCCAGGGCCAATACATTCAAATGCATTCATATTTTATATATTTTGCTTGTTCATTTGTACATTTACTCATATTTATAATCATTCATTTTTTAAATTCATTCATGTTCATACACTTAACCACTTATTTATTCCTTTCACTTGTTCATTCCTTCATATTCATACACTTAAACACTTATTTGTTCATTTCGCTTGTTCATTCATTTATTCTTTCGTATTCATATACGTAGTCATGTACATATCCATTTTATTTGATTCATTCATATTTGGTCATTCATTCATTCATTTTTTATAAAACATAAAAAAGATATGTCAATAATTTCTAATTCATGGTTTTCAAAACTAAAGATACAATTGGTCGGACTCATAAAGAATCGGATTTTCAACACCCCTATAATACTCGATCTCAAGCCAGAGCTATGGAGAACGATCAGCTTGCTAGAATTGAAAGAATGGAAAAAACTCAAAGGGAACTGCAGGAACAGTTAGCTAAATTTCAGGAGGAGTCACGAGAACAGATGACTAAACTCATGAAAATGATGAGTGCCATGATGAAACAAAAAGGGCCGGGAGAGAATTCGGTCATCGGGAAAATGGTGGTAATTAAAGAGGATCAACCTGAAAACATACAGCAAAAGGGCCAAGAGGTGCCAATTGGGGCAGCCTTCTATGTTTATATCCAGCTAACTGCTTAGACACAGAACTATGTTCCCGGAAAGGTTAATATGGGAGCCGACCCAAATGATGTTAACGTTCCAGACTTTGAGGAACTAGCTGAAAAGGAAAAAGCAAAGATGACTGAGCTGAAGAGGGTCGAAATGGCAGAATCACAAAAAAAAAAATATCAACTGCTGGAGGAGAGGCTAAGGGCCATTGAAGGGGCGGAGTTATTGCCAAAGAGATGAGTTTAGTGCACGATCTAGTAATTCCCCCAAAGATCAAAGTACCAGACTTTGAAAAATATAATGGGACTACCAACCCATCAGCACATCTGACCATGTACTGTATAAGAATGACAGGGCACGATGATAATGAGAAACTGCTTATCCATTGTTTCTAAGATAGCTTGACAGGGTCTGAACCCGATGGTACAACCAACTGAGTCGTACCAAGATTCATTCATGGACAGATTTAGCCAGCGCTTTCATGGAATATTATAAGCATGTATCTGATATGGTACCTGATAGGTTGTCGCTACAGAACATGGAAAAGAGGACCATTGAGAGTTTCAAAGAATACTTGCAAAGGTGGAGGGATCTGGCCACACAAGTGCAACCCCCTTTAACTAGCAAAGAAACTACAGTGCTTTTCATCAACACCTTGAAAGCACCGTATTATGATAAATTGGTGGGAAGTGCCACCAAGGACTTTGCAGACATAGTAATATTTGGGGAGATGATAGAGTCGGCCATTGAGAATGGGAAAATGGAAGGGGGGAGTCTTCTACTCCAAAAAAGGTATTCTCTGCCAGGAAGAAAGAGGAAACTCACACAGTTAGCATCAACCAATACCCACATACACCTCCCACACCATATACACCACCAAGGCCCTATACTCCTACCACATCTTATGCATCTCCTACACCCTACACACCTTACCCGAGGTATAATCCTTACTACCCCAATATGAACCACCTTACCTAAAATCCATTTCCTTATACCAATATACCACAACAGCCGTTTCCAACTAGCATATCCCCACAGATAAACCTTTCCCGAAACACTGTCCCAAACACTCAAGGAGCCGGGCGCCATGACCAACGTTCACCAAGGAACGATCAAAAACCCTAATTTGATTTGATTCCTACCACCTATGGTGAGTTATATCCCAAACTGTTGCAAGGTCAACTTGTTGCACCCGTATACCTCAAACCGCTGACACCGCCATATCCAAGGTGGTACAATGCAAATACTAACTGCGCGTACCACGCAGGAATTCAAGGACATTCGACTGAATATTGCCTGGCCTTTAAAAAGAAAGTCCAAAGCCTGATCAACATCGGAGTTGTGAAGTTTGGGGCAAAGAATGGGCCGAATATAATGGGAAACCCATTGCCAGATCATGCAGAGAATCGGGTAAATGCAGTATGGACAGGGGAATTCAGAAGGGTAAAAAGGGATGTCAGGAAAGTCAAGACTCCAATGTTAACAGTATGGATCGAGATGGTTAAGGCAGGACTGGTGGGGGATGCAGACAGTTAAAAAATGGTTACAAAGAGGGTGCAGAATTGGTGCCGATTCCATACGTGTGGAGGTCATATCATACAGGACTGTGGGGACTTTCTGGCTAAAGTCCAAAAGATGATGGATGATGGGGAGGCCCAGTTTTACGAGGAGACAGAGGAGAAAGTAGAGGTTATTGAGAATGCAGCTGGCTACGGGATAGGAAGACCCTTGATCATCTATTATGATGAACCAGGGGAGAAAGTTATGCCAGTCATTGAGGAAAGTGCGCCTAAGTTAATCATTGATTTGCCTGTTTCCTTTTCATACAAGAAAAACAAAGCTGCCCCATGGAAATATGATTATAGCATGGTTATGCCAGGGTCTTCAAGTCAGCAAGATATCACAGGTGTGGGGCACTTAACACGAAGTGGAAGGTGTTATGCTCCTGAGGTTGTTGAACAGGGGTTAACAGGAAAAGATAGAGGAACGAACAAAGGAAAGAAAGTAGCTGAACCAATCCATATTGAGATGGATTCGTCAAAAGAAGTAGAAAGGGGGTCAGCCCCGGTAAATAGAATAAAAGAGCCGATGAATGAGAAGGAAGCCTGCGAGTTCTTAAAATTCATAAAGCATAGTGAGTATAGCGTGGTTGAGCAACTGCAATGTCAACCAGCTAGAATTTCAATCTTATCTTTGCTTTTGAACTCGGAGCCATACAGAAATGCCCTGTTGAGAGTGTTGAATCAGGCATATGTGGCTAACAACATATCGGTAAAAAAAATTAGACAGGCTGGTGGGAAACATCGTGGCAGACGACCATATATATTTCAGTTATGAGTAAAATACCACCCAATGGTATTGGTTCAACAAAGGCTCTTCACATAACTACCACTTGCAAGGGGCACATATTACCAAGGGTCCTTTTGGATAATGGTTCTTCATTAAATGTGATGCCCTTAGCAACCCTGTCCAAATTGTCAGTGGATATTTCTTATATGCTACCAAGCTGCACGGTGGTCAAAGCCTTTGATGGTACCAGGAGAGATGTAATGGGAACTATTGAGGTTCCTTTGGAGGTAGGCCCATGCACCTACACAGTGAACTTTCAGGTCATGAATATTAATCTGTCCTATAATTACCTGTTGGGAAGGCCGTGGATACATTCGGCAGGGGCTGTACCTTCATCTCTCCACCAAAAGCTGAAATTTGTGATAGAGGGGCGTTTGGTCACTATATTAGGAGAAGAAGAAGTAATAGCCTTTACATCTACTGAATCTCTTTATGTTAAACCTAATGAAGATGTCGTAGAATGTTCCTTTCGGTCTTTGGAATTCGTAAATGCCATTTTCATCGTTGAAGGACGAAAAATTCCAAAACCATGGCTATCCAAGAACACAAGGCTGGGGATAAGAACTACCATGGGAAAAGGTTGCAGGGCTGGAAAGGTCTCGAAAAATATCTTCAGGGGATGGCCCGAGCAATGGAAGTGGTAGGAAAGAAAGACCGGTTTGGCCTGGGATATCTTCCAAAGGTCCATGAGAAAAGAATACAAGTTGAAAGGAACCGACAAAGGAGGATGGCCCGTCTCGTAGGTATGGGTATTGAGTGGGAGCCTATGACTTTCCCACCTATCCTTCACAACTTTCGCTCAGCCGGTTCTCTGTTCGGAGAAAAGAATTGTGATGATGCACTCGTAGTGATCGAGCAAGCCTTCGAGAGATTCTAGGTGAATAGGGATGAGTAGATATATGATATGGAGATCTGCATGACTGGGGAAGAAAAAATTGAAAGTGAGAATGATAATGATAATGATAATTGGATGGTGCGACCTTGTCCGCCAGGATATAGACTGACCAATTGAAGTGCAACTGAGCTGGCCATAATTTTAAGGTCTATTCCAACGTAATGCTTTTAAACAAATCTTAAATATCTTTGCCCGAAGATATTAAGAATTTCTTTTGTAATGGGCTTTTGTCTAAAACTTTTCATCCAATAAATAACAAACATGATGCATTTCTTTCATATTGATGTGTCCATATTCTTTTATTTATTCTATTTATTTTGCTTCCATTGTATATATGTTCTCCTATATTGTTTCTTCCCCACCTATTTACAGGTGTACGGATGCGAAATATGAGGACATTCCTATCAGTAATTTTGAAATTGATTTTGAGAGATCCATTTGCATGGGTGATTTTGAGGTCGACGAAGATATTGAGGATTATGGTCTACCTCCGGACTTATTAAGAAAAATAGAACAAGAAAAGAAACAAGTACTTCCTCATGAGGAGCTATTGGAATTGTTGAATTTGGAAAGTTGTGAGGAGATAAAAGAGGTTAAAATTGGGACTACATTGTCGTCATCAATAAAGGGTGAATTGATAGCCTTGCTCCGGGAATATGTAGATGTATTTGCAAGGTCATACCAAGACATGCCGGGTTTGGATCCAAACATTGTGGTTCATAAGCTCCCTTTAAGGCCAGAGTGCAAGCCAATTCAGTAAAAGTTGAGAAGAATGAGGCCGAACATGCTGTTAAAGGTAAAAGAGAAGGTGAAGAGGCAGTTTGATGCTGGATTCTTAGAGGTGGCAAAATATCCGGAATGGGTGGCAAACATTGTTCCAGTACCAAAGAAAGATGGCAAGGTGCGTATGTGCGTCGATTACCGAGATTTGAACAAGGCCAGTCCCAAAGATAATTTCCCTTTGCCTCACATTGATACTTTGGTGGATAATACGGCGAAGAGTTTCTTGTTTTCTTTTATGGATGAATCCATGGGATATAATCAGATTAAGATGGCACCAGAAGATATAGAGAAAACCACATTTGTTACAATGTGGGGAACATTCTGCTACAAGGTAATGCCGTTTTGGTTGAAGAATGCTAGGGCAACATATCAGAGAGCCATGGTGACCTTGTTTCATGACATGATGCATAAGGAAATTGAGGTCTATGTTGATGATATGATTGCAAAGTCACAAGGAGAAGAGAAGCATATTGCAAATCTTAGGAAACTCCTTGAAAGACTAAGAAAGTTCCAACTCAAGTTAAACCCAGCAAAATGCACTTTTGGAGTCACTTCGGGGAAATTGTTGGGTTTTGTTGTTAGCAAAAGGGGAATTGAGATTGATCCGGATAAAGTGAAGGCCATCCAGAATTTGCCACCTCCACGTACTTAAAAAGAAATAAGAGGTTTTCTGGGGAGATTGAATTACATTGCTCAATATATTTCTTAGTTAACTGATAAATGTGATCCAATATTCAAGTTACTTCGAAAACGTGATCCAGGAGAGTGGGATGAAGGGTGTCAGATAGCTTTTGAAAAGGTTAAGCATTATCTATCAAACCCACCAGTATTAATGCCACCGGCTCCGGATAAACCGATGATATTGTATCTATCAGTATTTGAGAGATCCATGGGTTGTTTTTTGGGACAGCTTAATGAGACTGGAAAGAAAGAACAGGCGGTTTACTACCTCAGCAAGAAGTTCACAGATTATGAGTTGAAATATTTATCGGTAGAAAAGCTGTGTTGTGCCTTAGCTTGGACTGCTCGGAGGCTTAGACAGTACATGTTGTACCACACAACGTGATTGATCACCAAGCTAGATCCGATGAAATATATGTTGGAAGCACCTTCTTTGTCAGGGAGGACGGAAAGATGGTAGGTTTTGTTGTCAGAATACGACATTATATATGTGAGTCAGAAGGCTATCAAGGACAGTGCAGTGGCTGAATTTTTAGCAAGTCGGGAAGTGGAAGATTATGAGCTATTGAACTTTGATTTCCCAGATGAAGATTTGATGTATGTTTCGCAAGCGGATGAGGTTCCCTTGAAGAAGAAAATATGGAAGATGTACTTTGATCGGGCATCTAATGCCATAGGGCACGAAATCGGTGCAGTGCTCTGATAACTCGTATAATTATATAGTTTTTAGTTATGTTTTATTATTGTTTTGTGTCAAATACGAGTTATTATTGTTTAGTCTAATTGTGTTTATGATCTTTTATATTTTTATGTAATTTGGTGTTTTTCACAAGTTTCTTTGAGTGATTTCAGATTACTAGAATTAAGGGCAAATCCAGTTCAGTTCCAGTTCCGACACCGTTTGGCATATCAGCTATATCTCGAGTTTCACTGAAGAAATAAGGCTGAAATTTTAACCGTGCAAAGTTAAGAGGCATATCTATCTTTTTCATGTTTTACACTTCTTGAAACGGAGTCGTTTTCCCTAGCGAAATCGACCATCAAGTTGGCTGATGTGCAATGACGTCTGTGCTGACCTGTTGTGGTATTTTGACCATATCTTCCGATCCACATGAGCAAATGATCTGATTCCAACGGCTATGGATCCGTAACTGATAGGGATATATTTTTCTAGAAGACCATTTTATCAGATCGAGCCTCCAACATTGACAAAATTGACCATCAAGCTGGCTGATCAGAATTGTCATACAATATGACGAAAATTGTTAGAAAAATGTACCCACCTATTATACCTACCTTTGAAATTTGTAAAGCTTGTCTCTTGTCATTTAGCCCTCCAAAATGTGTATAAATAGAGGGCTTTGGATGAGTATTGGGAGACATTATACATTGGTAGGATATTAGCCATTGTAATAAAATTCTCTAAGTTTTCTTCTTCTTTCCTTTCTCTAATTTTCTTTTTTTTATTTACTTATGCGTCTTACATTTCTTTTCATTTTATTCATATCTAGTATGTGTTGCTAATCATATTGTTGAGGTGATGAGGTGAAGCTTTTGGTAAATGCTAAGGTTAGTCTCTTAAACATGAGCTAAAATGAATCATCATTTATAAACACTAGTATAGATAATATTTTCTTTTGGTTTAAAATCATACTTGCAAAGTAGAGATCTTGATTCATTATTGACAATGAAAATGGCACAGTAAATGCTTGGTTTCATAACCTTGATTTATTGTAGACATATACCTTGGCATAAGGAATGCTTGGACTCTTTTTATGAGTTTTGAGGACACCAAATGAACATAATATCATATGCTATGGACGTTGGACAATTTGGACTGAATTGCTAAACCTTCCGATTGGAACCTCCCTTATGTGTGGATTTCAATTGTGTAATAAAACAAGATTAATCTTAGCATAACACCAAGAGTGGATTCTCTAACCTCAACATCCTTTCTTATTGTTTTTTATATCTTGTTTAATTGCTTTTATGTTATTTTGTTTATTTTGTTCTCTAATATCTTGTTTACTTTCTTTGTTATTGATTCCCTAATATCTTGTTTATTTTCTTTTTCATATATATTTATAAACTTATACTTACTAGTACGCTTCCCTGTGGTTCGACCTCGGACACCCGAGAATTTATTACTTGAACATAACCTGCACTTGGGTTTACATCTCTTAATTGAGTCTCCATCAAGTTTTTGGCGCCGTTGCCGGGGAGGCAATACTAAGTATATAAGTTTATAAGTATATTTATTTTTATTGGCTGGTTATACCGCCTATATTTATTTTTATTGGCTGGTTATACCGCCTAATTTTCTATATATTTATATTTATATTGTATATTAACTTTGTTTTATTTCTATTGGTTGGTTATACCGCCTAATTTGTATATTAACTTTGTTTTATGCTTGTTTGGTGACGTGATTTTAGATCTCGTCGTTTAGTTAGATTTTATTGTGAAACTTTTTCAGGTAATCTTTCTAATACAATTCCTACCATGGCTGACAATGAAAGTGTTCATGCTGAAGATGAGAACAGACAAGTACGCACCATGCGTGACTACTTGCAACCAACTCGAAGCTCATCACCCTCTTGTTTTATTTTTCCTCTCAATGCGAACAACTTTCGTTTTAAACCAGGTATGATAGCTTTGCTTCCAAATTTTCATGGGTTAGAATCGGAAAGTGCTTACTCGTTTCTAAAAGACTTCGAAGATGTATGTGTCACCTTTAATGACCAACAATGCACAAATGAAATTGTCAAGCTAAAATTATTTCCTTTTTCTTTAAAAGATAAAGCAAAAATTTGGCTTCATAATTTAAAACCAAGGTCAATTGGCACATGGCAAGAATTACAAACTGAGTTTCTAAAGAAATTTTTCCCAGCACATAAAACTACTGCTTTGAAAAGACAGATTCAAAATTTCAATCAAAATCAAAATGAAGCATTTTTTCAGTGCTGGGAGCGTTTTAAAGATTTGTTAAGTTCTTGTCCACATCATGGTTTTGAAAAATGGCGTCTTATTAGTTTGTTTTATGAAAGTTTAACTCTCGAAACTAAACAATTTGTTGAAATAATGTGTAATGGTGAGTTTCTAGAAAAAGAACCTGAAGAAGCCTTTGACTACCTAGACCATTTGGCAGATAACTCTCAAGCCTGGCACACAGATAATTCCTCTGAAAGTTCCAATAGATCTAATGTTGTTTCTAACAGAGGAAAATATCATTTTAGTCAAGAAGATGAGATAAAAGCTAAAGTAGCTAATTTGGCTAGAAAGATTGAAGCCATGGAACTTAGAGAAGTAAAAGAAGTCAAAACAGTTAAAAATGAAGAAAGTTGTGGAATTTGTGAAATCATGGGACACCCCACTTCTGAATGTCCAAACATTCCCATTCTTAAAGAAGCGTTGCATGATCAAGTAAATTCCATAAACACATTTAAAAAGCCTTTTCCTTCTCCTTACTCTGAAACGTATAACCCTGAATGGAGAAATCATCCCAACTTCAGTTGGCGGAATAATAATCATGTTCAGGTACCAAAATCTCAAAAGCCGGGCAACACTTTTTCCTATCAACCTTCACGTGTACAAACCTTGGAAGAGACATTGCAAGCATTCATGCAAACACAAGCAAATGTGAATAACCGGACTTCACAGGACATCAATGAGATCAAAAACACCTTGTCCACATTGACAACTTCATTACGCACTCAAGAAAAAGGTAAGTTTCCTGCTCAACCTCAGCCTAACCCTTCTACTCAATGTCTTGTTTCTTGCTCCAATGAAACTCAACAGGAAAATGCCAGTTCTATCACAACTCTTCGAAGTGGAAAGGCAATTGACAAAAACATTCCATCAAAAGACCAAGATCCTCATTCCCCTCCGAAAAGTATTGGTAAGGATGATGGTAAGTCTGAACTTCTTGAAAATTTGGACAAAGAAAAAGGTATGCATCCTGCTCCTTTTCCTCAAAGGTTGCAAACAATAAAGAATTTGAATCAAAATGCAGAAATTTATGAACTTTTCAAACAAGTTAAGATTAACATTCCTTTATTGGATGCAATCAAACAAGTTCCATCTTATGCTAAATTTTTGAAGGACATGTGCACAGTTAAAAGGAAACATAATGTACAAAAGAAAGCATTTCTGACGGAAAGTGTGAGCTCAATCATTTAGCACCTTACTCCACCAAAATTCAAAGATCCTGAATGTCCAACAATCTCATGCATCATTGGAAACACTAGAATAGAACGTGCATTGCTTGATCTTGGTGCTAGTGTTAATCTTTTGCCTTTTTCTGTTTATCAACAGTTAGGTTTAGGTGAACTCAAGGAAACACCTGTTACACTTCAACTAGCTGATCGTTCTGTAAAAATTCCTCGAGGGATAGTTGAAGATGTTTTGGTTCAAATTGATAACTTTTACTTCCCTGTTGATTTTATTGTTTTGGACACACATCCTGTTTCAAATCCAAATGTTCAAATTCCTGTTATATTAGGTCGTCCATTTCTTGCAACTTCTAATGCTCTGATAAATTGCAGGAATGGTATGTTGAACATTTCTTTTGGAAATATGACTTTAGAATTAAATGTGTTCAACACTTGCAAGCAACCTGGTGATGATTCAGAAGTACATGAAGTGGATTTCATTGAAGAACTTGTTCATGAACATCTCACCACTACCACATTCTATGATCCTTTAGAAGCTTATTTAATTGAATGTGAGTTTGATAATGCTTCAAAAATTTCACACACTGATTCTTTGTTAAATTCTTTTCAGGTTAAGCATTGTTGGAAACAAAAGTTTGAGGAACTTCCATCACTCACAAATGTCACAGTACCATCAACTATTGAACCACCCAAGCTGGATTTAAAACCATTGCCATCCGAGCTAAAATATTCCTTTTTGGGTGAGAATGAAACTTTTCCAGTCATAAATGAACTTGAGGAACTCAGAAATGATGCATATAAGAATTCTAAAATTCATAAAGAAAGAACTAAAGCCTTTCATGACAAGTTAATTTCAAGAAAAACATTTGATGTTGGGCAAAAAGTTCTATTTTATAATTCTAGACTTCACATATTTCCTGGTAAGTTGAGATCAAGATGGACTGGCCCATTTGTGGTTAAGCATGTGTATCATTATGGAGCAGTTGACATTGAGAATCCTCAAAATGGTAACGTATTCAAGGTAAATGGACAAAGACTCAAACTCTTTTTGGAAAATCATGTTACTCAAGAAGAGGTTGTTTTTCTTTCTGATCCTTGTTTTGAAAATAACTAGATGTAAATATAATTTTTACTAATCTTCAAAAAAAAAATACATTTTTTTTAAACCCCGGTTAAATGGCGGATAACGGTACTCCGTGATTATTTAAGTCGGTTCCATCAGCTACCCACAAAACTGATATTGTATATAAATTTCTCTTTCAATTTCTCTTTCATTTTATTTTATTTTATTTTATTTTTTCAGGATGGATGATATTCTCACAAGATTGCAGAAACGATTTCCTCATTTTCCTCGAAATATTTTACTGAAGCTTTACCAAGTTCGATTTGAAAGATTAAGAATGCTTATGCACAAAGGGATTCCTGAAGACATACGTTGGATATTTGAAGCCAAGGTACGTGAAGATGAACATCTTCCTGCTTTGCATTTACCAGGTACAGGTAGAAGCACTTTTGCAAAGAAGCGACGAGCAAAGCGTATGAGTTCAAATTGCCACAAATGTGCACGATGGACGTGTAACGGTAAATGTCGTTCTATTGGGATTCCGTCCTCTAATCGAGATGATAAAATTGAGTTCATTAAGGATGGACTGAGTAAGGAGAATTTGGGTAATATCCAACTTTCTCTTGAGACGCATCCTAGTGGAGACGTACAAAGAGAAATTCTTGATTTATGGCCGCAATTCCAAAGGGAATGGCAACATCTTGGGAATCTGATGTTAAAAGACCATGTTTGCCAGCTTGTAAGAAAACTGGATGGGAAGCATATCCTCGACTCATAGAAGGCGTTTAAGCCGTTTCTGGACGTAAAACCAGAGGAAGATGCCAAATACACTTTCGGCGACATTATTACTCTTGACTTTTACGGTTGATTTTTCTTCTCTTTTTGATTTTCTTCCTGAAATCACGCAAAAATCTTTTGTTAGGTTAACATTTTCTTCTGACAGGTCAGATACACTTTCGGCAACATTATTACTCTTGTCTGATTCACTACTCAGTCCTCTATATATTACACCATGTACTCATTCTCTTTCAGGCACTCCAAAAAAAAAAATGGAAAGTACTTCGTCCCAGCGCATTGAAAAAATTTGTGTCTTTGGAGGTGCTTATCCAGGGAAAAATAACATATTCGCTGATGAAGCCATAAGAGTTGGAGTAATACTTGCCCAACAAAAGATCCAGTTGATTTATGGAGGCGGTAGTACGGGTGTAATGGGAGCAGTCGCTACAGCAGCACACGCCGGAGGTAGTTCAGTTCTAGGAATCGTGCCAAAACTATTCACAGATTTTTGTGGACCTACCGTGGGTAAAGAAATACAAGTCTGGAGTATCCCTGAACGGATGACAATCATGTACCATTCTGCCGATGCATTCATTGCTTTACCAGGAGGTCTGGGTACATTGGAAGAAATAGCTTGCGTGGCTTCTTGGTCATCTTTGGTCACAAATAAGAAACCCATTGGTTTGCTTAATATTAATGGTTATTTTAGTAATTTGCTTTCATATTTAGATAATGCTGTGGATAATGGATTCATGTTTTCAGAGGCAAGGAGAACCATAATTTCTGCTACAACCATTGAAGATTTACTCAAAAAGCTACAAGCTTATGAGTGTTTATCTGCTACGGTTGTTTCGCAAACGCTCGGAAAAAGAAAAAGAGATATGGACGAGCAAGGAGTGGATTGCACTTTGTCTTTGTGACATTATCTAACATTTTGCTTGTTGTGTCTCAGTTATAATAAGTGGTTAGCAACCTCTGCAGGTAATATCTCCTAAATTCTACCTTTAAAATTTGACATTGGGGACAATGTCATATTTTAGTAGGGGGTAAGGGACATATTTTGCTAAAAAAAAAAAAAAAATTTGTTGTGTTTTAAGACATTTAGAAGTATTCATTCTGAACAAGGTCTGAGTAAGGGAGACTTGAGACATACCTTGTCAGTTTGATTTAATCTTCTTCTTCTTCAAAAAAAAAAAAAAACATGTTTAGACTTAGTGTGTTTTTAGTGTGTTTTAGTTACTTTCAATACTATAATGAGATATGAATTGCATAAGTCTAAAACAGATTTATTAGTGAGAAGATTTTCATGAGAATTGAGCTTGATATCAACCTTTTTATAAGCCAATGTTAATATGATATGTTGATTGAGAAAGAAGCATGTTTAGACTTAATCTGACTTGTATAATCATCCTTGTGAGTTTTTGAGCCTATAATGATTGATGCATTATACAAATCAATCTAATTTCTTTCTTGAGTGCTCTTATGATTACATGATTCTCTAGAACTTGCTTTAAACCGTTTGAGACTATATTGATACATGTGACAACATGAATATGATAGAGGCATTAGGATTATAACCAGAGCCAAACAGCCATCCATTATTAATGTTCTACGAGAACATCCCCACTAGTGAGCCAATTTGAGCCTACATTAAATATGCTGTTTTATTGGTAACCACAACTTACACCTAGCCTAAATATACTTATATCCTTACCCTTGTTCTAAAGATGGATTTTATATTTTGAGACATATTGAAAAAAACAAGGGATATTTTTAGTTGAAAATTTGGGTTAGAAACAAAAGATAAGTGTGGGGGAAGAAAAGAAAAGAAAAAGTCAAGAGAAAAAGAAAGGGATCATTGTCAAATACATTCCCATATTAAAAAAAAAAAAAAAATCTTCTCTTGAACTTCTAGAAAAAGATGTTACAAAGTTGGTTAGAATGATGCAAAGGCTCAACATGAATATTTAGCCTATGTTATTATGTGCTTTATAAGAGTTTTGAGAAGTTTTATTTGTATGATCTTATTATGTCTCTAAACTCTATGAACTCTTTGGAACCTTTGTGATATCTTTATCCTTTTGTTCTTTAACCACATTATAACCCTTTGGCCCCATTACAACCTTGAATAAAGACCTCTTGATTTATGAAGTTGTATGATCTAAATAGTGGAGAATAGGTGGACAAGCAAGCATATGGTAGAAGTGTTTTCATGAGATTGATTGAGTGTAAACACTTTACCACTACTTTAAAGAGTGAAAATCAAGAGAGTATCCCATGTGAGAAGTTGAGATTAAGTTTGAATATACACTATTTTGATTGAAATATGTTATGTTAATATTGGCTTAACTCAAACTATTTACATTCAAGCAAGATTTTTTGTGAATTTCTTTAAGCTATTGATTAGTTTTTAAGACTTGTCCAATGATTATCTCTAATTTATATTGGAAGGATTAGTTATAATTATTATTTTTAGTTTTTCTTATGTCTTCAATGTTTGTGGGTATCGTCCTAGTAAACCCTCACGAGACTAAACTCGTCCACTAGGGACACCTAGGGGTTTAAAGGCTTGTGTCACATGCTAAGTGCCACCGTGATTTCCTACGAAAATGGATTAGATTAGATTTTCTTATTTTATTTTTATTGAGTCGTTGCTAGGGACTAGCAACAATCTAAGTGTGGGGGTGTGATAACTCGTATAATTATATAGTTTTTAGTTATGTTTTATTATTGTTTTGTGTCAAATACGAGTTATTATTGTTTAGTCTAATTGTGTTTATGATCTTTTATATTTTTATGTAATTTGGTGTTTTTCACAAGTTTCTTTGAGTGATTTCAGATTACTAGAATTAAGGGCAAATCCAGTTCAGTTCCAGTTCCGACACCGTTTGGCATATCAGCTATATCTCGAGTTTCACTGAAGAAATAAGGCTGAAATTTTAACCGTGCAAAGTTAAGAGGCATATCTATCTTTTTCATGTTTTACACTTCTTGAAACGGAGTCGTTTTCCCTAGCGAAATCGACCATCAAGTTGGCTGATGTGCAATGACGTCTGTGCTGACCTGTTGTGGTATTTTGACCATATCTTCCGATCCACATGAGCAAATGATCTGATTCCAATGGCTATGGATCCGTAACTGATAGGGGTATATTTTTCTAGAAGACCATTTTATCAGATCGAGCCTCAAACATTGACAAAATCGACCATCAAGCTGGCTGATCAGAATTGTCATACAATATGACGAAAATTGTTAGAAAAATGTACCCACCTATTATACCTACCTTTGAAATTTGTAAAGCTTGTCTCTTGTCATTTAGCCCTCCAAAATGTGTATAAATAGAGGGCCTTGGATGAGTATTGGGAGACATTATACATTGGTAGGATATTAGCCATTGTAATAAAATTCTCTAAGTTTTCTTCTTCTTTCCTTTCTCTAGTTTTCTTTTTTTTATTTACTTATGCTTCTTACATTTCTTTTCATTTTATTCATATCTAGTATGTGTTGCTAATCATATTGTTGAGGTGATGAGGTGAAGCTTTTGGTAAATGCTAAGGTTAGTCTCTTAAACATGAGCTAAAATGAATCATCATTTATAAACACTAGTATAGATAATATTTTCTTTTGGTTTAAAATCATACTTGCAAAGTAGAGATCTTGATTCATTATTGACAATGAAAATGGCACAGTAAATGCTTGGTTTCATAACCTTGATTTATTGTAGACATATACCTTGGCATAAGGAATGCTTGGACTCTTTTTATGAGTTTTGAGGACACCAAATGAACATAATATCATATGCTATGGACGTTGGACAATTTGGACTGAATTGCTAAACCTTCCGATTGGAACCTCCCTTATGTGTGGATTTCAATTGTGTAATAAAACAAGATTAATCTTAGCATAACACCAAGAGTGGATTCTCTAACCTCAACATCCTTTCTTATTGTTTTTTATATCTTGTTTAATTGCTTTTATGTTATTTTGTTTATTTTGTTCTCTAATATCTTGTTTACTTTCTTTGTTATTGATTCCCTAATATCTTGTTTATTTTCTTTTTCATATATATTTATAAACTTATACTTACTAGTACGCTTCCCTGTGGTTCGACCTCGGACACCCGAGAATTTATTACTTGAACATAACCTGCACTTGGGTTTACATCTCTTAATTGAGTCTCCATCATGCTCATATCCCCAGAAGAAGATTATTATCCCTTCATCGCCAGATTGGATTTTGATTGTACAAACAATACGGCTGAGTATGAGGCATGTACTAGGGGCCTTCGTGCAGCAGTGGATAGAAAAATCAAAGTTTTGGAAGCTTTTGGGAAACCCGAGATGCAAAGTTAATCTGATATCGAGAACTCATACTGAGTTTATTGGAGGAGTTTGAAGAAGTAAGTTTCAATTACTTTCCCCGAGAAGAAAACCGAATGGCGGATGCTCTCGCTACTTTGTCATCAATGTTTAAAGTGAACGAAGGGGCGAAAATTGTGTCGATCAAGATGAGCATTTATGAGTCTCCTGCCCATTGCTTGACTATTGAAGAAGAACAGATGGTCTCCCTTGGTATAACGACATCTTGTAGTACATCAAGAGTCAACAGTATCCAGAACGAGCAACAGAAAATGACAAGAGAACTCTGAGAAGGTTAGCAATGGGTTTTTTTCTAAATGGGGAGATTCTCTACAAGAAAGGGAAAGATCAAGTCCTGTTGAGAAGTGTCGGGTCTGTCGAAGCTCGGAGAATCATAGAGGAAGTCCATGAAGGGATATGTGGTACCCATGCTAATGGTTACATGCTTGCTAAGATTATGAGGGCAGGGTATTATTGACTGATGATGGAAGGAGATTGTATGAGTTATTCTCAGAAGTGTCATAAATGCCAGATCTATGCAGATAAGATCCATGTACAGCCATCACTGTTGCATGTCATGATCGCACCATGGTTGTTTTCATTGTGGGGAATGGATATGATTGGACCCATTACCCCGAAAGATTCAAATGGACATCGTTTCATCCTGGTGGCCATAGACTATTTCACAAAGTGGGTGAAAGTTGCTCCTTATACGAATGTAACGAAGTTGGTGGTATGCAAATTTGTTAAAAAGGAAATCATATGCCGATATGGATTGCCAACGAGAACTATTTCAGATAATGCTCTCAATCTGAATAATAAGATGATGAGAAAGGTATGTACTCAGTTCAAGATCACGCATCACAATTCGACATCTTATCGTCTGAAGATGAATGGGCCAGTAGAAGCAGCCAACAAAAACATCAAGAAGATTGTCGAGAATATGATTGATGTGTACAAGGATTGGCATGAGATCTTGCCTTTTGCTCTTCACGCATATCGCACTTCGGTTCGCACATCTATAGGGGCAACACCGTTTTCTTTGGTATATGGTATGGAAGCAGTGTTACCTATTGAAGTTGAGATTCTTTCACTTCGGGTTTTGATGGAGGTTGGCCTAGAAAAGGCAGAATGGGTTAGAGCTCGTTATGAACAGCTGAATCTCATCGAGGAGAAAAGATTGAAGGCAATTTGTTACGGGCAGTTGTATCAGAAAAGGATGATTCGAGCCCATAACAAGAAGGTTCGACCCAGACAGTTCCGAGAAAGAGAGTTGTTACTGAAAAAAATTCTCCCCATAGTGAAGGATCCGCGAGGAAAATGGGCTCCAAATTGGGAAAGACCCTATATGGTAAAAAGAGCTTTTTCTGGAGGAGCATTGATTCTAACTCGGATGGACGGGGATGATTTTAGACATCCCGTGAATGCTGATGAACTGAAGAAGTATTATGCTTAAAAAAAATATGATGCTATGCACATGGGAATTCGAATGACTCCAAGTGTAGAAATGGAAATTCTATATATCTATCTCCCCTGAGAATTGCTTTTCAAAGAGAATATTCATCCTTGATATGATGAATGGCCATCTTCATATTCCCTTCACTAAAAAGAAATTATCCCTAGTCACCCCTTTGAGCCTTTGGAATTATTTCTTTCGTTGAACCCTGATCACGGATCACCCTCTACACTGGAGGGCAAATACGAGGAAAAATAATTAAAAAAAAAGAGAGCCATTGGAAAATGTGAAATCAAAGAATGGCAAGACTTTTTTAGCGAGACTTAAGATAACACATGATTAATAAGGTACCATTTTATACTGGTGTTGTGGGGGTGCTAATCCTTCCCCGCATGTAACCGACTCCCGAACCTGCTACTTTGATTTCTCTGGTTTAAAAACGAAGACTTGAAATTGATTTTAAAAATATTTTAATTAATTTTAAAATATTTTACAAAATCGATTTTAATAGGTGGCCGATCACACCTAGCCAAAAAAGATTGGTGGTGACCCCATTTCTTTTTTGAGGTCGTTTTCAAACCCTCATTTTATTTCAAGAGGAATTAAGTCGTCTTTTCCTCTGTTTACCCCAATGTCACACTTAACGAATAAAGTCTCGCGATAAGACTCGTTATTTTTTAGGTTGTTACAAAGTCTTCGGTCGAAACACGATGGATTTAGGAGAAATTGTTTCTCTAAATTCATAAAGTTAATCATAAGCTGGAAGAGCTAATATGGATTGAACATGAGTAGACATTGCACCATGCTCATGGTCTTTCTGATATATTTGGTGAAAGAACCGAATTGCACTGATAGGCTGGTTACTGAAAGGTTTCAATGAGGTCACATTGACTTTTCAACATTTTGGGAACCTAATGGGTCACACACGAAGGACACTAATGCTGGATTAAACTTGGGATTTGATTAAGTAAGACTTAATTGAATAAAAAGTTAATTTGGAGGACCTAATTGAATAATTTCAAATTAGGAAGGTTAAGACATAATTTGGATTTGGAAGTCCAAATAAGGATGTCTTAATATTACATTGTGGATAAGCTTGCCTTAAGTAGACAATGTCTAAATGTAGACATGTCTTAAGATAAGTTGTCCTGGCCGAAAATTTGAAGTTGTCGAAATGAGAAAAAGTTTCTCATCTTCAAGGAGTTTGTTAACGAATCAAATTCTATCTTCTCGTTTTTCACTAAACCGAATATTGTTTCGATTATGTATAAGTTCAAACTCGGCACTAAGAGTTAATGTCGACTAGGACTCTAACACTTGCTATGTGAAAGAGTTTCACTTGATCAAGGAGTCTGATTATGAATCAAACTCTGTTGATCCGAGCTGGTTGAATCCAATTAGGACTCTAAGAGGTTGATTGAGAATAAAACTTTTATCTATGTGAAACCGGCCAATGAACGTAGACATAATCCGGAATAGGTTCGACCACGGCTTTAAGAGTTAAAGTTTTGGTTGAACTGGGATGCTTGAGGGTGAAAGAGTTTCTCCTCAACTAGGACTTTGATTGAGAATCAAACTCCTATCATCCCTATCCATTGGCAGCCAAATGGGGACACAATAAAGACTAGGTTCATCCAAACTTAAGTGATTAGAGTTTGGTTTAAACTGTAAGTCTTTGGGGAGGAAGAGTTCCTCATGAGATAGAAGTTTTAAACTTGTTAAAACTCTTATCTCTTTATCCCCGTGCATGGCCAGCCAAGGTAATTAACTAAGAGGAGAATTCTTTATTTTGGTAATCGATTTTTGAAGAGATTTTCATAGAGAGAAAAAGCTAGTTTTTCCCTTAAGAGAAATAGAGATGATTCAGCCAAGGGATAATCCTATTGCAGCCGCACCCCTTTTTCTTCCTCCACTGTTTCCATGGTTTTTCCACACCCTTAGAAAAGTTCTATGCGGTTCGGCCTTGTGAGAAAATTAAAAGGAAACACATACCTTTTGATTGTGATCGAGAGATCAACCAACTAGCATTGGTGAATTCATGAGCCTTGTGAAAGTTCCAACATCTGTTCATGTGGATCAATGTTGGAAGCAAGACGATTGTGGTTCTTGTGACCTTGGAGAGATCGTGCAGTGACTGTCCCATTGCTGAGTTCTTGCAGGGAACGGCAAACTCAAAATTAAGGTATCTTTGAGTAGGTATGATCCGCAAGTCACGTGGATGATTTAATTTTTTGTTTGATGTAACCACATGTAAATCACGATCTAAAAATCCTGAGGGATCTGAATGTTTCTTTGTAAATAAATTTCCCCTGCGTTTACTTAATTTTTTATGTATTTTGCTTAAAACTTGTTTGAGCATGAGGTCGAATTTCACTTCACGTGAATATGCAAAACATTATTAAGTTGCAAACATAAGAGAAGTAATATGAACATTAATCATCAAATGGCATAAAAAAATGAACATCAACCATTAAATAACATAGACATGAAATATGCACACAATATTGGATTAAAATCTTTTTATCATGTATCTTTTATATGGAATTACGTAAATGGCATGTGTCAAAAAAAATTACCGAACTCTCCGGTAAAGCTTGAAAAATAATTCTTTCACCTAATACTTATGTAATTCCGAGCAAAATGAAAATCATACTTTACGATTTCATAAACATATGCATTGGAGAATTTCATAATCTCCCCAACAAACCCGGCAGAGCCTAGAAAATTATTCTTCTGCCTAATACTTATGTAACCGAGAAAGTACATTTTTGTGATAAATTTTAAAATATTTTTCAAGAAAACATGAAATGCATTAAAACGGGACCTTGAGCGGAAATGTGTCTCTACTATGTAGATGGGGTATCCGAATACTTATAGAGGTATCCAAATACCTTAGAGGAAACTTAGACTGACTTAGAAAATGGACAAAATTTTGGGCACAGAATTTTTGCTCGAATTAAGAGGGATATCCGAATACCATGGGAAAAGGTATCCGGATACCTCGAAGCAAATTTGGGCCAATTTACTCGAAAAAAAGGCTTTCAAATGCTATGGTCTAGACATTCGAATTTCTCTCAATTAGCATTATTGTAATATTTTGAAAATCGAAGAAAAATAAAGGAATGCAAAAAAAAAAAAATAGGAAATCATGGTTTGTCTCCATGTCACCTAGTGTAAGAAACCCGAAATTTCACTCATTTTTGAAGCTCGTTTTCTCAAAATCTTGTTTCTCAACCTTGAAAAATCGGGAAAAAAAAAACTTTGAATCCCCCAATAAGGTTCGAACAAGATTTTTGAAGACTTCAAAACAGTTTTTTGTTTAGCAAAAAAAAAATACGTAGACTTTTCTAGCCCATGATCTTCACATCCAACCTTTCAAACTTTAGTTTACCCAAACATAGTGAAAAATAAGATCTTGGTATGGACTATTGATTAATCCAAACCAAAAATCCATTGGGAAAGTTTTGAAAACCAATGTTTTAAAAAAAACAAAGAGGTTGGCTCAAAATTGGCCTCATGGATTGCAAATCCGGCTCAACTATCACCTACAGCCTAAAGGCTTAGGATCATCAAGCTCATAACCAAGCTTTGTCTCAAGAAAAGATCAACATAATCACATCAAATATATACCACAATACACCATAGTGAAGACATGAGAAATCAAGGATAGAAAAAAAAATTAAAACAAGAGATTTTGGAAAAGAGTTTTTAAGAAACAAGGAAGTTGGCTCAAAGTTGGCGACATGAATTATTAATCCAACTCAACTATCACTTAGAACAAAAGTGTTCTAAGATCATCAAGCTCATAACTAACATGATCTTAACAAAAAAATAAAAGGAAAATCATTAAACATCACATATGCACCATAATACACCATTTTTCAAAGTAAGCAACATGAACATAACAAATAGTAAGAACAAACATATACAAAATTTTATGAAAGTAGATTAAAAAAAGAAAAGAAATAACAAAGTGTTTAAAAGCAATTTTAAATGTTAAAAGTTTTCAAGCAGACGAAAAGAAAAGTTTTTTAAAAAAAAAAATTCAAAGCTTAAAAAGAGAAGAAAGCATGGAGGAGAAAGAAAAGAAGACTACCTTTCCTTAGCTTTCCAAAACAATGAAAAACCTCTCTTTTTTTTCTTTCCTCTCTTTCTTTTTTCCTTTCTTTTTCCTCTCTTCCTTTTTTCTTTCTTTTTTTCTTCCTCTTCTTTCTTTTTTTGGTGATTGTCATGAGCTCCCTCCCTTGAAAATGCCTCTTTAAGGCCATTCTCTTCTTCTTTCTTTTCAAGTGGTCCCCCCTCTCTTATCTTTTGGTGTGGTCCCCTTTTTCCTATTCTTGCTCACCAAGTTGCACTCCCATTGGCCAAGCTTTGCCAACTTATGTACCTCTTGATCTCTTTCTCTCTTACTCATCCATTTATTCA
Organism: Fremontodendron californicum; assembly: GCA_030761205.1. Classification (NCBI taxonomy): domain Eukaryota; kingdom Viridiplantae; phylum Streptophyta; class Magnoliopsida; order Malvales; family Malvaceae; genus Fremontodendron; species Fremontodendron californicum. The sequence continues at coordinate 6,667,808 of JAULJL010000028.1, forward strand.
CCAATTTGTCATTTTGCTTCTAAAAACATCTTTCACTCCTCCATTTTATTACAAGTTTACCTTAAGCATATTTACACATTTTTCCTTTAACTTTTTTCATTTGTTTCTAATTCACCCCTCCACTTTCCACCAATTTTCTACTTGGACTTTAATATTGGGCCTTCCACCAAATTCCCCTCTACTTGGGCTTCCAAAGTTGGGTCTTTCACCATATATTTACAAATTTAGCCTCCCAACTTCCTACCTATTGGATCTTTAAAATTGTGGGCTTCTAACTTCCACCAAATTTTCTATCACTTGGGTTTTTAAAAGAAAAATGGGCTTCCAACTTCTAACAAATTTTCTATCACTTGAATTTTTAAAAGAAAAATGAGTTTTCATCTTTCACCAAATTTCATTACTCGGAGCTTCCAAATTTGTCTTAAATTTTCCAACCAATGTTTCCACCATTTTATTCAACTTTATTTCTTTCAATTTCATCCATCCACTATTCAAAGTTGACTCTTTCAATTATCAAGATTACCTCTTCATTATCCAATTTTTCATTTTAATCTTGATTTTTCAAAGTTGACTTTTCCAATTTTGACTTTGACTTTGACTTTGTCAACTTTGACTTTTCCAATTTTGACTTCTCCAACTTTGACTTTTCACATCATTGACCTTTTCGACTTTAACTTTGTCAACTTTGACTTTGTCAACCCAAAGCGTCAAAATCAAATCACGGGATTATGGAAAATCTTGGAAGCCCGGGAAAATTAGGAGAAATCAAATTTTTTTGAGAGATTCGGACAAAATTAAGTGTCTACAGATTTAATTGAAAATTGTAAATGTTATACCTAAGACTTGAGAAGATATTTGTAAGTTTAAGAAATAATGGATTGAGCTCCTTGAAGGAGAAGATAAAGGAGAAGACGTTAGTCTTTATAGAAGGACCGAATTTCTATAAATCCTTACATTTGATTCTTTCTTATTCTTTCAAATATTGGAGTAGTTTATTTGTGTTTCAATTACATGATATGTCTATAAAATTGTTTATTTGTGTTTCAATTACATGATATGTCTATATTTTTTATTTTTCACAAGGTTAAATTTGCTTATAGTTTAAATTTTTTATTTAATCAATTCAATCCTCTCTTGGTTTATGTAATCTTATAAGCTAACAAAAAGATTAGCTACCATAACAAATAATAACATAAGGAAGAAGTTTGGAAAAAAAAAAATTATGATACCCCTCAATTGAATTGTATTCAGGAATGTGTATTTTATTACACAATTGTACAAAGATAGCGCGATGTATGAGCAAGTCTAGTGGCAATGAAAGAATTCGTAGATCTAATCCCTACTCTATGGGAATAGGATAATGTTTACTCAAGTTAAATGCATTTTCTTCCATATAAAAAAAAAAATAGAGCAAATTTTTTCGTCTTAATGGTTCTTTACTTAAATATAAACGTTGATACAAAACCTGACGCAACCCACCACTGTACAAAATGTTTATCACTAAAATAGAAAAATATATATTTTTAAATTAATATTTTAACAGTTATAAATATATTTTAAAATTATAATTAAATAAAATCTTAATTATTAAAAAATAATCTTAAAATTATAATAAAATAAAATAAAATCTTAATTATTAAAAAATAATCTTGCCAAACCAAACTAGGCCAAAACTTTTACCTAAAAAATTAAGCATCTCATTTTTTTCATCCATCTTTCTCTTTTGAAATAGCCCAAAATTATCCTTTTTTTAGCACCTAATTCTCTTCGTTTATATATATTTCAGAATTGTTTTTCATGATTTTCTTTTATTTTTTGACATTAAAAACTATGATAAATCAATTTTATTAAAAATATTAAATATTAATATAAAATACATTAAAATCAAAGTTTTATTTTAAACTTCGTGAAATTAGCAAAATATGTGCCAATATGAGACATAGGGAGTAAAACCCAAGGCCACCTATGGCCAAGACAGACGGACTACCAACCCTTACATAGGGATAGCAATGGAGCGAGACGGATACAAATATTACCTTATCCATCTCCACCCCACTTTTGCATGGATGTTGAAAACATCCACATCCATGTATGTCGGTTACATCCATAACTGCTTCATTCTCCACTTCGTTACACCCCAATTTACATTAATTATTTTTAACTTAATATTGTAAAAAATTATATTATAATTTATTCATGAACATAATTTTAATATATAAAAATCTTTAATATAATATATATATATACTAAAAGTATAGATATAAAATATTAGTATATATATGATTTTAGTATATATATATATAATATATATTAAAAATATAAAAAAATATATAAAATATTTTAAAGGATAAAATAATAATTTCAAAAATCGGGACCAAACGGAGTGGAACAAGCACTTACCAAAACCGTTCAGCTCCACCCCGCTCCAAAAAAAAACCTCTCCATTCGGAGCGAATCGGTACGAAATCTATCGATCGAATCGAGTTTTGCCATCCCTACCCTTACACAACTATTATATATTAGTCAAAAACATGTACAACTGTTGGATCGTGTTTATCACGATAATAATTTTCTTACTTTGCACAAATTACTATAAAACATAATAATTATAATTATAAATTTTATTTTTTAATAATTTTTAAATAACTTGACACTAATATTTTATTTATATAAAAAAAATTATTCACAACTTATATAAATAAAATTTATATAAATGTAATTTACGGTCATGAATTAACTATTACAAGTCGCTAATCATTCATACCCCAACTGTGATAAATATCGGCAAAGGGTGGGAGTGAGAGTGGACTATCCCATTAAACCCAACTAATGAACTACAAATAGCAAGATTTTGTAATATAAGATATTTGCTCAAGGTTTTATAACATAAAGGGGACTGAAACAAATTACAGTCTGAAATTTTACATATTGAACAATTTCAGAACCCATACATAAAGAAAAGAGTAAACCGAAAACAATCATCCTTGCATAACATAACAGAGCAAAGCAAAGCAAAGCAAACATAATATTATGGCTTACCTTGTGGTTGTGGACACCCAGTTTCCTTCGTCTTTTTTTTTCACAGTATTACCTTTATCTCAAACTCATCACAGGCCATGGATTCACCCCAATGGTGGGTAGTGAAGGCCGTATAATTGGGACACGTCTTACAACTGAAAATGCTTCATTGAGACGAGCCGCACGAGTCATGAACTGAGACACCTTCTGCAAATACAAGTCCACAAAAGAAAACAAAATGTTAGATGTGTATCAGCAATCAACCCTAGTGAGATATATATATATATATATATATAAATATATATTCCAACACAAAAACATATGGTATTATTATTTTGTTAAAAGCACATGGATCACTATATTCACAGTATCTCAAATGCAGAAAGTAAAAATTAAAAACAAATGATACACAAAAAAAAGGGGCACAAACAAAGAAGTAGAACAAGAAGCCAAATACAGGAAAAACTCAATGCTTGAAAATAAATGGGGCTAAGATTTTAATTATAAAAGGGTAAACATGTTTCTAACCTGGATGAACAAAATATCTCAAATATAAAAAAGGAGGATAAGTATTCCTCAAATCTCATCCTCCATTATATCCAACCCAAAACCTACACGTCCCAAAAAAAGGGAGAGAAGCAAACGAAAATAGTTGGTTTTTATGAAGAATATACATGGATGGAACCACCAAGATTTAAAGCCTCCTACCTTCTTTTCTAGCGCTTCTGGAATGCAGATGACTCGATAGTTGTTGGAATGTTTGCTTTTGGTACTTTACCTCTATGTTTGTGTGCTTTCAAGAGAATGTTTTTCCCAGTGCAATGTGTTGACATTGATGATGACAACTGAGTTTGTAGGGATATATCACAATTTTTCATTTGGCTTTGTTTGGCCTGTCATTTTTCAGGTTGTTGTAGTTGTGGATTGATGGTTCCATCAATCATTTCAAAAGTTAGTATTTAGTATTTACTTCCGTGTTTCTTTGCTATTGACACTTGGAAGTTTGAAAGTATAATAAAGGCTACCATCTATTAGGGCAAGTTGTATCATAACATAATGTGCAACAGGCTACCAAAGAGACCCAAAGTTCAAAAGCTTAGGGTTATCTTCTGTTAACATGTAAGAGGCTAGGCAAAAGGCTAAGTCAAGATCTAAAGGTCTTGTCACATTATTAGCGCTAGGTAATAACTTATGCTCCCTTTTCAACCCTTTTGCTTACTTTCCAACATGTATTGAATGTTTCCACTTCATTTTGCAGTGACATAAACAAAATTGTAATTGTTTAATGCCTTCATTAAATTCATCCATTAAATTGGTTGGCTTATGAGATATGTCCTAAATATTTTCACATTAGTTCTATATAACTAATTAAAAGGGAACTTCAAACTCAAAACAAATGCTTTTAAGTATGCCTTGAATATAAAACATTAGAGAAAGATGCACATCCAAAGAAACAAATGTCATTTGCCTATACAATCTTTCTCCTTTGAAGGACTTAGATAAATCCACCCAAATGCATTATAGTCATTGCTACATCCAAAAGCTTCTTTGGAACATAAGAACATAAAAGCCAAGATTAAAGGGTATGTCTTCATATAGTCTAATTGTTTAAACTGTTTTTCCTTCTCTCCTCAAGGACACACATTAAATACAAAAAGGTAAAGCTCAAAGACTAAAGCACCTGTTTACGCTACCAAAATTATTTAAACTCATTTGCTCCTGCTCCCTCTATAACATACATTTAAAATGTTCCCACTATCAAATTGTATAGAGGGAAATGCACATTAAATGAGCTCTTCAATTGACTGAGCTCATTGAAGATTGGGGGCTATTCTCTTGACTTAAAAATTTGTGTGCCTAGAACTTTTGACTTGTTCCTGAAACAAGATTTGCATTTCAACCACTCCTTTCACAAAATGCATATATGCAACATATATTAAATGCAAAGAGCAATGTCATTACTAACACAAGCAAGCAAGTTAGAAAAGCCATGTGACACGGTGATGGTGAAAGGCTTTAATTCCAACTTTATATAATTGTATTAATTTATTCTTGAGAGCTCATAAAACCAAATCTAAGTCTCTCCTTTTACTAAATGGTACTTAAATAAAATAAGTAAATAAATAAACCACATATTAAATAAAGTCTAACCCTACTGTGTAGCAAGGGGATTGCTAATATGATCAGTTTTCCTTTTGATTCAGCGAACCATTTCATTCATAAGTGGAGAGAATTGCAAGGATAGATCTATCTACCACTCCACTTTACTCCCCTCAATCAACAAGGGTTGGAAAGGAAACTTCCAACACCCTAGTGCATACTGCTTGCCACAAGTAAGCAGCTAATTACACTAATATAGCAATCAATAGCAGTGGAACTAGGGCAGTAGTTACTACATCAGATCCACTTTCTTCTCTTCCTAAATCAATCCAAATCCATTTCTTTTCTTCATGCTTCTCCCCCACAACAAAACATTGTGCCATAATTACCATGTGAATAGACTAGACTCCCAGATGAAGCACTCGATCAAAAATTTAATTTTCAAAAGTCAATGTGAGAATCTCAAAATATTCAAAACAGAACACTAAATAATCCAAATCTCAATATTTTATTATTCAAAGCAAACTAGAAATTGAAATAACATAGGAACTTATATCTTAAACCGTAACCATTATTTAAATGCAAAATAAGTAATAAATCTAAAACCCAAATGGTTAGGCATAAGTAAAATACTATTCATGTAAAATAGCCTAACTAATATCATATATCCAAATAAAAATTACAATCGAACGATTAAAATATAATAAAGAAGCAAAACACAATCTTAAATAACTTAAACTCTGAAACAGTTTCTTTCAAAGCTATATTAGTTACCTCTGAATGTTTATGTGGATTCCAGTCTTGAATGCCATCTTTGGTCAACTAATTGTAAAATGTTAAAATCCATTTTTTGCAAGTTTAGGGTGTTTTTATTTTGTAGGACTGGGTCAAGCATTCTATCATTAATGTCATCTTGGCTGTTGATGCCACAGATGTGAACAAATCTTCAAAAGGATAGACTCCTTCAGAAACTAATTATAACTCATAAAAGAACAAAGAATTTAGCTATAGAAGAAAAAATTAACTTCATAGATAAATAGTCATGAAAATCTGTTTTTTCCAATGCAGTAATGCATCATATGTTGCTCAAACCCAGTTGTGAGTCTCAAGAGCGAGTGCATGTCAAGGCATTTGACTTGTCAAAAGTAGTATACAGATGCTGGGACTCAAATTATTTTTGATAAAATTAATAAATGAGCTTTTCATGTATCACTTCATAAATGGGTTTTCCATGTTTTAAATGTGGGTACAAGAAAAAACAAAGCAATTAAAACCGAGATTGAGTCACTTCAACCCAGTCTTCTCACTAACTAAAAGCCGACATATGTACCCAAAAAAGGAAAGGGACCTTGAGAAAAGCTTGAATAAATGGTGATAAATATGATTGACATTTTCAAATTAATTCCAGTTATTCAAAACAACAATCCTGGAATAACTTGAATAACTCGAATTGCAACCAAAGCTAGGGATAAAATAACCTCTTCAACACCTGTGGCTTAAATATCAACCACTAAATCACATATTGCCCAATATATAATGGATTTGCAAGATCTATTACTAATATATTCTAGTTATTCCTGGCAAAGATTGACTCATGTGTCATTGGTTGAATTACTAAAGAAGGGCCATAACTGCTATTATCCCTAAACATATTCGTCACCTAATGCCTCATACATAAAAAATTCCAAACACAACAATACTCCAAATCATTAGAAACAAAAGGTGTATTTGTCCTAGCTGAGTTGAATTAGATGTGCAAGTAGCAAATTGAATGAGAAGAGAACAACCAAGAATGAACAACATATTTCCTTTCTTATAATTTAAATTGTTTGTGAAAGGAATAATAATTCCTTCCAAAATAAAACACAAAATAACATGGGCATGTTGGTAGATGTTACTCGGACTCAAGTGTGAGTTTCAGATACGGGTATGTGTCCGATGCGGGTATGTTCAATTTTTTTTAAGTCTTTCCATGTATTTGGAGGGTCCTTGGAAGGTCATATCCCCATACCCATGTCCGGATATGCGTCGGACACGAGTGTCAAATACGGGTACTTCAAGGAAAATGAAGAGTCGTTGCAACATAGTTGGTAGTGAGTCGCCATTTCATTAGCAAAAAGTGACGTCGGGAAGCCATTTTCTGTTTTCCAACATATGGCATGGCAAAAAAAAATATTGGTCAACTAAAAAAAATTTCAAGTCAAAAAAAATAAATAAATAAAAAAGGAAAGGAAAGCAACTCTGACAATTTTACTTGGAAAGTTGTTTTTAGAGGTCAACCTTGCCATGAGGACCCAACTTTGTTTGGTCTATCACTAACCCTTGCCTTCCTCAGTCCCTGTCTCTTCTCAAATTATATCCCAAAATTTTACTTTGGAAGTATGATTTACAGGTAAATCTTGCAATGCATACCCAATTTTATCATCTCTATCACTAAGCCTTGCCTTCCTCACTCCCTGGCTCTCTCTCTCTCTCAAACTCTCTCACTGCAGCCAAGGAGGGAAATGCATGCATCATCATCCATCAATGGCACTAGCAAGATGAGCCCTATAAATATGGACCATTTTCTAAATGCCAATCATCTGACGGTCCTGACCGAACCAAAATTTTCTTCATCTGCTATAAGTACTTGACTATCCAATGTACTTTAGATATTAATTACACGCTGATAATGCGTTGGCTACGATTCAGCTATCAGCTAAATAATTTAAAGGTGAAAGACTTTGAAGTTTGAATCTTGATTCGGATTGTCTATTATATATATGCATTTTTCCTTCTGCTTATCTTTGTATAGTGTATTGGTTAACAGTTTTGGGTTAGTTAGAGAGGGAACAGAACAGAGGAGGAAGAAAACAAAAGATGAAGCAGTCCAGCCCAGAGAACATTTCTTTTAGAAAGTTATTTTCAGCAAATCAAATGGAGCCACAGGTAAAAAGAAGTGAAAAATTCAGGGCTCGAATAAGGAACTAATAATCCATCAAATACATGAGGTTCACTCAGGAATGTACCTAATAATCAAATATGAGCACTTCCAAATCAAGAAACTCGTGAAGATGCAAGTAAAAACTCTGACTAATCAATCAAACAAAGGATCTCAACTAGTCATCGAGATTCTCAAAGATAATGCAATAAAAATGAAAAAGAATCATAAAGATTCTTGTATAAAAGAGAATGAAATCCAATTGCAATGTGAAACCTAGAGCAAAAAGAGGATCTAAATTATTAAACAGTAGGGACAACTTATTTTGATCTAATTAGAGAATAAATCTGAGACACAATTCATAATTCAATTTCCAAATATTGACGGAGATTCATAATATTGACAACAATAAAAGAAAAACATAAGCAACAACTGACCTTATCATCCATGGTAACCTTTAGCTGCAAGCTACGGCTCTTCCGCTTCATCTTATACAATCTACGTCCCAATATAACAAAACCCATCACAGCCGCCGCTACAGAGAAGGACCAAACAGGGCTAACCCTGAAAACACAGTATCTCAAGAGCTCAAAAGGAACTTTCCACCATACTACCCTCTTCTTGTCTCCCTCATTAACTGATTTCACACATAACTTCATTTCATCAATAGTAGAACCTTCATTACCAATTGGATTACCTTCTCCTCCTTCCAACTCTAAAGTTGAGCCATTCCCATCATCAAGCTCACCTGAATTCTCCAACTCAGCTCCCTTTTTCATACAATCACTAAAACCAATGTCAGCCTCCTTCTCAACATCCTCAAACTTCATTGAAACCAAACCATCTCCACCAGAATCAGACCAGAACTTGCCCAAATCCTTATCCTGATCTTGAATATCTCCAAACCCACCAAAACCTAATTCCTTTGTCCTATCCAATTCACTAAATTTAGTACCATCAGGCTTAAATGTACCCAATTTGTCAGTCCTAGCTTCCATTTTTCCAATCCCTTGAAAACAAACTGGGGCTTTCTCATTCTCAGCAAACCCCAAGTCGTTTTTCACATCGAAATCACTTAATTTACGAGCATCTGACCGATCACTACCCGAATCGGACCAAAAATCGCCTGAAATATTCCTCCCATACTGAGTCTCCGGCTTGGGATCAATCCAACTCGGATTATCTGACTCGATAGAGCCTTCTTCACTCACATCACCTTCCTTTGCAAACATACTCTGATTACCAAGAGAAAAGTAATCAGACCTTATCATCCCTTCCGTATCACCTTCGATGTCCTCAAGATTCCTCAACTCGGGCGAGTTAACCAGGATAGTATTTGAATCAGAGTCCGAGTTGTGGAGCACCTCCCAATCTAGTAGGTCTCCTTCCATGGCTGGGTTTTGATTGATTTTTGTTTCTTGTTTAGGGCAATCAAAAAAGAACTTGAACCAAAAATAGAAACACTACACAAACCCTAATCCCCAATTAAATCTGAATTCTGAAGTTTATGAGAGAAAGAATAAAAATGCAAAGACCAAAGAGGATAAGACCGGTGCTTAGAGTGTTGAACAGAGGGAGACAAAGGAAGTTGTGAGCGATGACGTGGCATACTTGGAATAGTCCTTTGTTCGGGTCAAAATGGAGATGGTTGACTCTTTTTATTGATGACCCAGTGGAATTTTGACACGTCAAAGTACCGGTTGGGGGTGAAAACTGAGAAGTGGGAATGAAATAATTGAGATTTTTTTTTTTTTTTAGATTAGAAGTAGAAGAGGCCAAGTGTCAACTTGAAGGATTTATAAAAAGAGATTGGAATAAAATTAAAGAGTAAAAAAAAAAAAAATTTGATAAAGTAACCATTAATTTTAATAAATTACTTAACTCTTAAACTTAATTTTTTTTTTTAAAAGTAACAAATTTATCATCATGTTATAATTTATTTTAATTAATATTTGTTATTGTATTTTTTAGATTAAAAACAAATTTACCATTATATTTTAACTCAATAATACTTTTATTTGATTAAATTTTGTCACTAAATTTTTATTTTTGATTGAATTTTGTTACTCAACTTGGATTTTGGATGATTTTTTAACAAAATTTAATAAAAAATATTTTATTTTAATAATTAACAGTAATAAATTAATTTATAAAAAAATTTAAAATTTAAAATTTAACATAGAAATTTTATTTTATAAAAAAACTAAAATTTAATTTTTTTTTCTTTCTTTTATTATTCAAGTCTTTGGTGATCAATGATGGCATCACTTAGTAGTAATACTCAAAGGCGAAATTTGATCGCCAGACATATCCATGTCATTTTTTTTAATTTTTTTCATGTTGGTATTTTTTTCTTTGTCATATCATTTTTATTTTTAATTTGATACAAACATAATATTAAACAAAATAGTTTACATTTTTCTTCCTTGTCACATTTTCTTTTTAACTTAATATAAATGAAATCTTTTATGAAATATTCTATTCTTGTTAAATTTTAGAAAAATACTAACATAGTAATAGTTTAAAAAATAACATTGTGGAGGAGATATGTTGCATTTTATGTCCGACAGTCAAATTCGACCTTACAATATTATTAATGACTAATGTCATCTCCGATCACCAATAACTTGAAAGAATAGAAGAAAGAAAAAAAAAATTGACATAGAATTTTTATTTTTTATAGAAATAATTTTTATGTCAAATTTTTATTTTTGAATACTTTTAATTAATTTCTTATTTTTAATTATTAAAATAAAATATTTGAAGGAATATTCTTTTTTATTAAATTTTGTCTTCAAATCATCCAAAATCGAATCTAAGTGACAAAATTCAATCAAAAATTAAATTTTAGTGGCAAAATTCAATCAAACAAAAGTAGAGTGGCAAACTTCAATATTGAGTTAAAGTATAGTAACAAATTTGCCCTTAGTTCAAAAAATACAATGGCAAATATCAACAAAAATAAAGTATAGTGACAAATTTGCTCTAAATTCCAAAAGTGCAAGGACAAATATCAATCAGAATAAAGTATAATGACAAATTTCAATATCCACCTATAGTACGATGGCAAATTTTTCCTTTAATCTATAATTTAACTCATTTAACTCAAAATTGAAACCTTAAAATTACCAAATGTTAAACCCGGGTCAATTTGGGACAAATAAATTGGCCTAAGCAAATTAGATGTCTACAAAACGCAACCATAAAAGGTACTAAAATACTAAAACTGAGCAAACTCGTGGGCAAGCTAGAATAATTTTTGAAAATTTGCCATAGACAAAATTAGGTGTCTACAACTACCATTCTTTGTTCATTGCTAATAATCAGGAATAAGGAAAAGACAATAGACAATAATTTTGTCCGGCCACGATGATCACTTTGGAAAAGGGGTACATTTTTTCATCATTTTTTTGAAAGGTCCGAAAAAGTACCTTGACTCTATATCAATGCTCAACTAACTCGGAAAATGGGTTCAATTTTAAAGAAAGGAAAAATACATTGGCTTCATAACAAGGCTCGACTCATTTTAAAAAACGAGTTAGATTTTAAGAACAAAAATAAAAATACCTTGATTCCATACCAAGGCTCGATCCATTTTAAAAAACGAGTTCGGTTTTAAAAACAAAACTAGAAATACCTTGACTCCATACCAATGCTCGACCCATTTTAAAAAACGAGTTTAACTTTAAAAACAAAGTATCTTGACTCCATATCGAAGTTTGACCTATTTCCATTTAACGAGTTTGATTTTAAAAAAAATACCTTAACTTCATAACAAGGCTCGATCCATTTTCAACAAACGAGTTTGATATTAAAAACAAAAGTACCTTAACTCCATACCAAGGCTCGATCCTTTTCCAACGAACGAGTTCAATTTTAAAATAAAAGTACCTTGACTCTTGATATGAAAGGAGGATCAGTTCCTTTTCTAGTTACATCTCCCCGAATGGTAAGATCTATTTTCGATGCAAATCTTGTTGAAAAGTTTTTTCTTAAGTTATATTATGTTAATTGTTTTATTAAAATAATTTTGGAATTTTCATTTTATGTAGTCGCAAGAGTTGCAGCGTGAAGTGAGCTTTCTAGAAGTATTTAACAAAACCCATAAACGTGCTAGGGGTACTGCTGATTACATACACAACAAGTCTAAAAATGTTAGTATAAGTCTTTAACTATATCAATATTGTCTATTACATTTTGTGTTTTCTGTAACTGAATTTGTTTATGTATATGTTTATTACAATGTATCCTATTAACTATATATATTTTAATTTTTGTAACTGTAGGCAAACTATGCTGCTTTTTTTCAGCAAAAATATGGTGACAATGCGTTTATGTATCCAGATTTTGATCACAGGCATGGTCTCAAGCTATTAGGAGCATTGAGACTACTCGGACGCATATTTATGAGATTTGGAACAAGACCAAAGACTCGTCATGTTTTCCTCTGCCACCAGTCATTAGTACAGTTCAGATGTGATAACTCTAGGAAATATAGTTATTTTGCCACATTTTATGCATTTAAATCGGCTAAGTTTTTGAGGATTTTATTTGGATTTGATTAGTTTTAGATGTTTTTATATTTATTTTATTTATCCATTTTATGGTTAAAATATTATTTATGTGTTTTTATAAGTCCAAGGTGATCTGGAGCTTCGAGGTGCAAAACGATGAAAAATGGTGTAAAGCAATAAGCAGGCAGATTCGACCTCTGGAGCTTCTTTAAAAAAAAGCTTGATCTTAAATACTTAAAATGATAAAACTCCCTCTTGAATTTTGAAGTTGACTTCCATACCTTTCCAACGATATAAGACTCATCAAAATCGAACGAGATTTGCCCAGTCAAAACAGCTGATGAAGTTCGAGAAGATGACAGAACCTGCAGGCAGCAACCAAAGAGTTGGCGCCGCGGCCTAGTGTCGGTGCTGAAACACGTAAAAAAGCAAAAATCTAATACTTACCTGTTTTGCTTGACTGCGAAGTTTCGGACTCCAGGAGGCCTTGGACACTTTAAATATGACTCTTTTATGTCAGAATAACTAGAAACATAATTCTCTCAAGAGGATAGTTGCCATCAAAATTCTCTCAAGAAGATTGGAAGATTCAAGATTTAAGAATTGACAACTCTTAGTTTTCTATTTTCTCTGCTTTATTTTTCTTGTGTTGTTGATGATGATGAAACTATTTGATTACTTGTTTTCATTAATTATCATGAACTAAATCTCTTTTACTAGGATTTCAATGGAACTCAACACATAGTTTGAATTTACTTTCTCTCTCTAGCTTGATTTAATGGTTTGTTGAGTTGTTTGTTCATTCTTGTTCTTAATGCTTCTAATTGCTTGATCACCAATTAGAATAATTTGTTAACCTAAATACAACTTGAAAAAGAGAGTTTAGTGTTAGACATGGATTGAATGACACATGTTTCATATTCATTTATTAGGATGAATTGATCTGCAGGTAGGATAGGAATACACTTACTTTTCATGTGTAGCCATTGTTAGAGCCTAAGCTTAATGAGTTCTTCTTTAATTCAATTATCATAGGAATATAGTTAATTGGTTAAGAAGGATATTTTTATGAGACAATCGGAAGATCTTTATCAATAAGATAGAACTCTAGGTTAAGAACTCAGGATCATTAATCAAGTGAAGAGGTAGAGAGAGATTCAAGCGAAGTGTTGAGGGAAGTTGTAATCCTAGTCTTTCATAATTAATTGAATTCATCCTTTTTAAATTACTTGCTTTCATATAAGATTAAGTTGTGTTGATTTTAGTACTTAAATAATTTAATAGCAATTCCTCGTGGGTTCGACACTCTACTTCCACTTTATTACTTGTTTGCGATAGCGTACACTTGCGCAGTGAAATCTGACAACAAGATGCAGCCAGCTACTCTCCATGTGATCCTTCGATTTCACAATAGCCATTAGCAATTTAGCCCGAGGAAGTGCAAGAATTGAACTTCGATGTTTCGAACATCAAACATGACATCAATGAAATGAAGAATGTATTGTTTAACTTACAGAGGATGTTCGAACCTCTTATGCACTCACAATAGGGAGCTGGAACTTTTAATGCCATAGGCAGTGGTGCCTGGTGAACCAGTCACGATCCTCCACTTTTATGTTGTTATTCAAATATTATAATATTTTATTTGAATATTATTAGAATATTATTACATTTTTAATAAAAATTTATTTAATTATAAGATTTTGTTTATTTATAATATTAATTATTTCATTTGATTTACTTGCAAAATAATTATAAATTTTAATATATTTGATTATTCTAATTATAATTATATAAATAAAATTTAAAATATTTTTTTAATTATTAAAAAAAACATTATCGACGAAAAGTTTCATCGGTAATACAATTTAGCGACGGAATAACGAAATACATTAGTTCGTCGCAGATAGTATTACCGACGAAAATTTTCGTCAGTAATAATTTTATTGCGACGGAATATTCTACCACCATAATTTTTTTCTCACGGATTTTTTCGTGGAAAAAAAACACCAAATTTGTCTTTGAGTATTTTCGACAGAATTTTAATTTTTTTTTATGGAATTTTTTGTCGAAAAAAGTCATGTCTCTTGTAGTGATTTAAATACGTTAAATGTTACTTTCTTTAAATTACACACAAGATTACCAAGTGACATTAAACATGTATGTATTTATTTATATGCTTTATGATATATGATTATGAAAGCATGAGGGTGATTATGGACTTAGACCTTAGAGTTAGGTCATGGATGGTTAAATTTATTTTCTTTTGGTATTTATTTTTTAAATAGGATTTGCGAACCTTGCCATTTATCTTTTATTTAGGAGTTGTACATTCTTTTTTCATCTAATTCCCCTCGAATGTAACTCAAGATTTCTTACAAAAGCTATATAATAGTTAAAATAAGGATTAGATTAGATTAGATAAGAAATGTAGTAATTCCAAGATGCTGGAGACCATGGCGCGAAGCAAGGAAGATGCAAGAGATTGCCTAGAAGACTTACGAAGACTTTATATGTGATCCCTAGGAATTTGATCAACTAATTTTCGTAGTGACTCAAGGAAACTAGAAATAGATAAAGTCCATAATCATCCTAGTTGTTGACATGTTATAGATTTATTTTTCTATATATGATTTATGAATGAAATAAATTATATGCATGGAAAATATTAAGTCAATGAAACCTAATTAATGAAAGAAATCCGTGATTCAAATATTGAGTCACATGTTACGTATGATTAAGTTGCTTTCCATCATCATAACAAGATAACACTGAAAATTTCCAAAATTGTCACCATAAAAATTATTAAAATATTAAAGTCTAGCAAAGTTGAAACATTTCGAATTTAAAACTGAAAATTGATCCAGAGAAAATTAGGTATCTACTATTATTAGACGCTTTCCATTTTAAACCTAATCAATAACGTGATTTTCTGTTTATTTCTTTTATGGTAAGTATTATCACACTTGATTTTGAACTTTTTAAATCAATAATTTATCCTTTTTATCAATAAAATAAGTATTTTTTATTATAGAATGAAATACGAGGTTGACGTTGTGTCCATGGGTCAGGTTGGTTAGATAACTTGATCGGGTCTAAGTATGATATCAACACTACAAATGCTTGATAAAGTCCGGCTTGACCTAAAAATTCGAGTTTAAAGTTCTATCCAAATCCATCCATATTTGTAAATAAATAGTCCAGACCTGCCCGGGTTATTTTTTAAAAAGCAAATTAATAAATAGAACATATTATTTTTATTTAATCTTTAGAAATTTAATTTATTTTCTTTTTGTTAAATTTTAAAATAAGATAATTAACATATTATGATATAAATTACATAATATATATATAAATATAAAAATAATATATATTAGATAATTGAGAAAGGAATCGGGCTGAGCCGGACGCAGACCTCAAATGTTGGAGTCAAGGCCGGCCTATTGGTTAAACAAGTTTCATTTTTTGCACAAACTCATTTTTCGTGTCTAATATTTTTGTCCAAACATTTTCAAATATCAGATGGGCCTTTCAGATTAAACGGATAACTCAACTAAGGATCAGGTCTAATTGATACTAATTATTATATCAAACAAATTCTTTTTATAGTTGTCAGGAAAGAAACCATAATTAAAATATTTCAAATTTTTGTGTTTCGCACTCAACTTCAACTTTTTTCCCTTTTTCTTCTTTATTTCCCATATATCACCCTTTAACTTTTTAAGAGTTGAAAAGCTTTTACTTTTTCCTCAAAAAATATTTACTTTTAACATATTAATTTATTTAATCAGTTATATATATATATATATATATATATATATATGTGCCATATAAGTTAGCATATGAAACTCAAATTAACTTAGCTCGAGCAACCATTCAAGCGCGGCCCAAGTATTTATCGAGTAAAAGGTTGGCTAGCTATTTCATTTTTTTTTGGGTGTTTTTATCATATAAATGGGTGTAGGGTATCTGTTGTTTTTTCTCTTGGTTCAAATTGATTTGGTTTGCAGTTTTGTATGGCATCTTTAATGCTCTTTTACGTGGGTATATGAAAATGTTTTTTCATTATTGCACTCACTTTCAAATAAAATTATTAATAGTTTAGAAAAAAAAAATTATCGAGTAAAATCTGAATAATTGATTTACAAATAACTTGATTCATTTACATTCTTGAACAACAAGCATAACCTGAAATAGATCAAATGACAGGGTCAATATTTTTTGTGTCTATTAGGAACCCAGTTTAGCATTCAAATTTGTTTTTTTTTTTTTTTTTTTTTTAGGTCACATGAATAACGAAAAAGTAGTAGCAAAAAAAAGAATCTCCATATATATATATATATATATAACTAAATTAGTTTTACATATATATGTAATTTTTTATACGATTTATATTTTCACAAATCGACCGTATAAAAAATTTAAAAGTTTTTAAAATTAATTTAGTTTTACATTAATGTAAGTAGATCCGTACTATACATATATATATATATATCAACTTTAAATCACATACAGATATTCACATATGCTAAAGCCATCTTAAGCGAACGATTTTCTTTTTATGGTGAAGTAAAAAAATATTTAAATTATATAGGCACATAGAAAAGTTGTTGATTTTCAACTTTATTATATAATTTTTTTTTTTGAAAAATATTTACCTACTTTTACCTAAAAAGACTATCAACTTCTCTTCAAAAGTCCATCCATACGTAATTCTTTCTTCTCTTCCAAACATTTTTTTTTCTCTTCCATCTGTATGGGTGCGAATATTTCTAATAATAATAATACTCATAATTGAATTCGTATTATAAATCAAGTGTCATCAATTCAGTTGAAAAATTAATGGAAAAATCCAATTATCAAATAAATGTAGATCATATTAGTATTTTAGTTTTTCTTGAAAATAGAGTTAGACCTTGTATTTTTAAAAATAGAAAATAATAGATTATCAAAAATTAAACCTTACTCATTGAAATTATTTGCCAAATACTTTACATACTAATAGACACATGACGATTTTGGTAATTATCACACTTTTTTCTGTTTTATATTTAAATATGACTTTTATTATTAATTATATAAATGTATAATTATTTATTTTTTCTCACATATTGAATATGCATAAACTAATATGTTCAACCTGGAAATAAGATATTTATGGTTTTATTTTTCTCCTTTTTAAAAAGTTAAAATAAGATAGTTATCATTTTCTTCAAAGATGTGGACGGGACCTTGAGAAGAATTAACTTTTCTGTTTAACGACTTATCCACCTTAAAAACGGCTCAGCCGGATGTATGATTCAGTAATCGAAAGAGCACCACCTGTCGAGTGGTATCTAATGTGCCCCCGACAACTCTTGAAAATCTGAAAAATCGAGTGTCATTCGCGTTCGATCATACCCATAATCGCATTAAGCATCCAAAGTGAACAGCCTAAAACCATGGCAAATAGAGAACATAAACTTTTATTTATGAAAATTTTGAAGAGAAGGAAACGCATTCTGGTTGAAATGAAAGTGAGTAAAATTAGAAATAAATATTAATATATTTTACATTTTTATTTTTATTACAAATTAAGAAGTAGGTGACCCTATTGCATATTAGTTTTTGGGTTTTTTCTTTTTTTCTTTTTTTTAACAAATGAGTAGGTGGGCCCGGCTGTACATTTTTTCGGAAACAATGAATTTTCTATTTAATTAAACTTTTAAAGAGGATAAAAAAAATCTAACAAGTTTTGGTACAAAATAATCGTATTGTTTTGTATATTTCTTTTTTTTTTTCTTCTTCTACATTTTCATACATTTCTTGGCCTCAAAGTTTTCAAAAATCAACAATCAATAAGATCAAATCAAACATATATAGTATGATTTTATTCTCATCTCTGCATTTCACATTTCAACACGGTTCATGAACATAGTTTTAAATAACCAAAAGAAACATATATCGTTTTTATAATCTTTATATAGCTATGTATGAAGGTGGTTGTTATAAATATTTGTGGCTAGACATGATCAAAAGCTAACCAAGTTGAAGCATTATATTTTTCATCTTATAACAACCTTATAAAAATTGAATATTTGGGTAGAGTAGCCTTATATTTTTCATCTTATAAAAATTGTCTTGGTTGAAGCCAAATTATCTATCAAAAAATTTTACTCATATAAATCTGTACATAGTTTTCTCTTAATGCCAAAGTGAGGACTGCCAATTTTGGGGCAGGTTTGCTATGCTGAAAAAGAGAGTGAGGCCCTTTCAACACTCAGGAGATTATATTTATGTGAGGTCAATTAGTGTAGAGGTCTCTTTTGACATGGAACTTGATGAGTTTGAGAGCTTTGACTCACTTGGTCCTTCATAGTGATAAGAACACACACACACATATATATATATATATATATATATATATATATATATATATTCCTTTATTTTAATTGTTTTAAATGCTACATTGAATTTTTTTTTTTTTTGACCCTATATATAGCAACCTGATGGCATCACCATTGACGAAATTGGACTGGATGACAATGGCTCTTATTCTTGTAAGTCTGATAGTAGCACTGCAACAACGGGATAAGTATTTTGGCTCCAACAATGTGGATGATGACGATGGTGTTCCATATATCAAGGAGTTTGGGTGAACCACATTATTGACAATCAAAATAGAGATTTGATTACTTTCTCGGATGACAATTGAAGATTATATATTAACTACATATGCAAGATTTATATACATATATAATAATTAATATTTAAATCTCCCCAAAACTACATTTTATTTTTTGATATTTAAAATATAATATCATAACATCTAAATGAATAATAATAAATATAAACATATAGGTACATTAAACAAGAAAAAAATAGGTTATATCAAAATGTTTTGGGTTTGATCCAAAACGGTGGCTGCACTTAAGTCTAGAGACTAACTAAGTAGGCTAGGGTCCGAATGTGTTGGGCTAGTGGGCTTATCCTCTTTTCTTTTTCATTCTTTTTTTTCTTTTTTTTTTTTATCTTCTTTTCTTTCTTTCTTTTCTCCTTTTCCAGTTTGGGTCAAACCCTCCAAGGGTCCACATGCGGGTCTTCTATTTTTTTACTTATAAAAGGCTAAATTTTTATCTATCTTTATTTTTCCAACTTTCTTCATCTATCTAAAAAAACCAACCTCTCTCTACAACCCTCCCTCTTTCAAACCCAAACACTTTCGACCACAGTGAAAGCCCTAAAAATTCTCAGATTTGTCGCCGTTTAATTTTTCCAGTGCCAAAAAATCAACCCAAACTCAGATTTCAAGAACACCACCCTTACCCAGATTTTGACCATCGTAAAACCCCCAATTTTGACATCGGCACCACCGTATGCCACCATGGTCTAACCCTTTTCAATCCAAAATTACACCAAAATGCTCCTAATCATACCCTCTTTCTTAATCCTAGGCTAGATTTCCCAGAAAACCTTAAAAAAGCCACGAATCTGATACCCAGCACCCAACCTGTCTAAGCCTCAATCTCCTCCGTCCATCATTGGATCGAATCCAAATTCGCACCCTAGTTTCCCTTCCTCTTAACAACCACCCCACTGTCTGATTGCCCAGCAAACACCTTTAACCCTATGAACCCAAAGTAACCCGAGACCTAAAGGCCCTTCCATTTTGGTTAATTGTGTTTTTGTGTTTATGCTCTCTTTTGGGTATTTGGTTTGATGTGTATGCTTGTTACTTTGTTGTGTGTATGCTAGTTTAGGTTTGGTCTTAGTTTGTCGTGTGTCTAATGGTGAGGTTTATGTGGATGGTTGTGTTTTCAGATAATGTTTTTTTTTTCATAAGAAAGTCTCCTAGTTTTGGATTTCAAGCCCCATCTAGGCCACTAGAGGAGTTCAAATCCCAAATTTTTCTAAGATTTGGACTCTGCGAGAAGTTTGGGAAGAGGTGGATTTGGTATGGTAGTTGGCAATTGAAGAGGGGTTCTCTTAGGGAAAGGGAAGGCTGTGAGGGGCTTGGGGTTAGATGATTGACCAGGGGGGGTCTGATGCATGGGGAAATCGCTAGGGTAAGTGGCATAGGGGCCTAGGTGGCAGTGGGTGGGTGGGTGTTGGGGTTAGTGGCTATCAGCCACCAGCCCCATCACAGATTTGATTTTTTATCATTTTTTTAATATTTTGATTTTGATTTTGATTTTAATTAAATTATTTATTTATTCATGGATCCAATTTGGGCTCATTTGGGTCCTAAGCCTGAAGATAAGAAGGAAATCACAAGCCCAAAAGAACATAATCTCTTTAGATAAAAGGTCCAAAACATAAGCCTAATCCCTTAAAAATGAATCTCAGTCCAATTTGTAGGCCCAAAAAGATCAAGCTTACCTCTAAATAAATTTCAAACCTACTTGATGCCCAATTAAAATTGGAATCAAATTTAATTCGAGCCCATTTAAAAAAAAAAAAATTGGACCATTGGACTTAACTGAGGGTTTCCCTTCTAACTCTCACTCAAATTGGACTTAGGATTGGTTCCGAACGAATTATGTGTCTGAAACTGCCCTCTTTGTCTATTGCTGTGAATCGTGAATAAGGCAAAGATATAGATAACAATTTCGTTCGGTACTAGTGAATCAAACTAGGCTTAATATGTTTATTCGTTTTTTTTAAGGAAATGAGTAAATCAAGATTCACCATCTTAAAAGTCGAACTTGAAATGGAATTCCTTTTACGTGGCTCCATAAACTTGCAAAATTAGAAAGCTCTTATAATTAGAGGCTTTACAACTTTAAAAGTAGATGCTCCTCTAATCAGAGGCTCCACAACTTTGAACTTAAAAGTTCTTCTAATCGGAGGCTCAATGATTTTCAAATCAAAAGCTCCTCTAATCAGGAACTCTAGAACTTTAAAATTAAATGGTCTTTTAATTAGAGGCTCCACAACTTTAAAATTAAATGTTCATCTAATTAGAGGTTCCACAACTTTAAAATTAAATTCTCCTCTAATTAGAGGCTCCACAACTTTAAAAATTAAATACTCCTCAATCAAAGGCTCCACAATTTTAAAATTAAACACTCCTCTTATCAGAGGCTCCACAACTTTAAAAATTAAATGCTCCTCTAATTAGAGGCTTCACAATTTTAAAACTAAATGCTCTATTAATCAAAGACTCCACAACTTTAAAATTAAAAGCTCATCTAATCAGAAGCTCTACAACTTTAAAATTAAATGCTCCTCTAATTAGAGGCTCCACAACTTTAAAATTAAATGCTCCTCTAATCAGAGGCTCAACAACTTTGAAATTAAAAACTCATCTCTTTTGATCTTGTACCTCTTTAAACTTGATGATCCTGATTTCTCATTCCAGAACTCGGGTTCTCGCATTTTTCCTTGTTCATTTGTTGTCAACATCTCTATATCTGTTCAAATTATGCTTGCAATGTTATGTGAATGTGATGCATGTTCATAATGATGTAAAATCTATCGTGAGTCACAACACATACCCTTGTTTATTTTTCATTACAGCTACTGGCCCTTCCAAGATCAAGTCTAGTTCAACTTCTTGCTAATCCTTCTCAAATCTTTTCTCCATATCTTCTTACTTGGATTTCTTTTTCGTTTCATCCCATTGGGTTTCTCATCCTCTTTTAGATTTTCTTTTCAAGCTTATATTGGCACATTAATGTCTCATGATCTTCCTACCATATTTATCTCATTCCTTAGATTTTTCATCCTCAAACACTTCCTAAGTAACGCTGGAATCTCTTATGTTTATTGCTCATTTGTTTGTCATCATTCAAATTTCATGACAAGTATAATGCGTTGTCGAAAGAAAATTTTCCAAACAAGAAAGTAGTTTAATGATAGGAATAAAATGGTCAAAGAAATGCATAATTTTATTTAGGTGAAAAAAAGAGAACATGTCAGTGTTTCATTGAGAACCAAAAAATGCAAAGATATGCATATAACGAATACTCAATCAATCTCAAGCAAATCCATCCGAAATGCTTCTAAAAAGGTATCTGTTGATATCCTCGACTTCCTTCAAAAGTTTCCAACCATACTTTACCCCTTATCTTATACAATCTTTCGCACTGACCATCACAATTTTTTATGTTTCTATGCACCTTTACTTTTCACCTAAGACGCCCTTTCGGGTTTGCGACTTAGATGCCCCACTTTGGTTCAAACAGCCATCACAGGTTTTTGCTCTGAACCTCTCTTTTTCTTTGTGTTTTTTTTATTCTCTTTTGAGGATTCTGATGTATAATATTTCTTCACTACATCAGCGTTTACTGGGTTTGGTAGATCATCACCATCCATTTCTTCCAAAATCAATTCCTCTCCCAAAAATTCCTTCTTCACCACATACGGACCTTCCCAATTTGGTGCCCATTTCCCACGAGGATCGTGTTGATTAGAAAAAAATCTTTTTTAAAACCAAATCACCCTCTCAAAATTCTCTAGGGCGAACCATTTTATCATGTGCCTGCATCATTTGTTGTTGATACAATTGACCATGGCAAAACCCTGTCATCCTCTTCTCTTCAATAAGATTAAGTTGTTCATAATGAGTACGAACCGGTTTTGATTCTTCCAACTCAATCTCCATCAATATCCTTGGTGAAGGGATTTCCACTTCAATGGGCAATACTGCTTCCATCCTGTATACCAGTGAATAATGGGTCGCTCCTGCGAATGTGCATACTGACATCAGATAAGCTTGTAACACGAACGAAAACTTTTCGTGACAGTCTTTGTATTTTTCTGTCATTTTTGCAACAATCTTCTTAATGTTTTTGTTACCAGTCTCCACCGCTCAATTCATCTTAGGGTGATAGGGTGCCGAATTATGGGGCTTGATTTTGAACTGAGCACAAACATCATCCATCATCATATTATTCAGATTAAAAGCATTGTTAGAGATGATTCTTTTGGGGAGCCCATACCGGCATATCTCTTCTTTTTTTATGAACTTGCACACTACGGATTTGGTCACATTAGCATAAGAGGTAGCTTTTATCCATTTGGTGAAGTCGATGACTACAAAAATGGAACAATGTCCATTCAAGGCCTTTGGGGTGATCGGCCCAATCACACCCATCCCCTACATAAAAAAAGGCCAAGGTGACATCATGACATGCAGGGATGTTGGAGGGACATGCACCTTGTTTGAATATATCTGCCATTTTTCACATTTTCGAGCATAATTAATGCGGTCTCTTTCCATGGTCATCCAATAATACCCTACTCTTATGATCTGCTTAGCCATCATGTGGCCATTTGCATGCGTTCCACAAACCCCCGCATGAATTTCTTCAAGTATGCTCATGGCTTCGGGAGCATCCACACATCTCAAAAGCGTTTAATCTCGACTCCTTTTATACATAACTTCTTTATCAAGGAGAAATCCCATCGCCATTCTCCTCAGGATTCTTTTGTCTTCTTTCAAGGCATGCTCAAGGTACTGTTGGTGCATAATATATTGCAAAATATCATGGTACCAGAACTTTCCATCAGGTTCTTCCTCAATATTCGAACAAATCGCTGGTGATTCTCATATGCTCATCCTAATGGGTTGAACTTCTGCATTTGTATTCAATTTGAACATTACAGTCAAAGTTGCTAGGGCATCAGCCACCTGATTTTCCTCTCGAGGCAAATGGTTGAAGTGATTTCTTTCGAATTGCTTTACCAATTCGTTTATGAACTTATGATAGAGGATCAATTTTGAGTCCCTCGTCTCCTATTCTCCTTACAACTGATGGATAACCATAGCAGAATCTCATACACTTCCAGCTCTTTGACTTTCTTTGCAATGGCTGCTTGGAGTCTTATAACACACGCCTCGTATTTCGCCACATTATTGGTACAATCAAAGTCTAGCCTTGCGGTGATTGGTCAATAATCCCCTTTCGGAGATATCAAAATCACACCAATTCCATGCCCCAAAGCATTTTGATGCACCATTGAAATACATCTTCCACACATCCTTCTCCTTGTTTTTCCTCTTTATCAATTTGAAAAATAGTCATCAAACCCTTGTTTGGAAAATCAAATTTCATGGGCTCATAATCCTCCACCGCTCGATCAGTGAGGAACTCGACTATTGTACTTCTTTTTATGGCTTTTTGAGAGAATAGACGATGCCAAATTCAGAGAGCAACACTTGCCACGTTGCTATCCTTCTCGATAACAAGGGTTTCTCAAAATTATACTTAATGGGGTCTAAACTTTGCAACAATCCATGTGGTATGATAAAGCATATACTGCTGGGCTATCCAAGCTAATGTGCAACACATCTTCTCTAATGACAAGTACTTGGCCTCGTAATTTGTGAATTTTTTTCTCATATAATAAATATATTGCTTATTCTTGCCCATTTCGTCATGCTACCCTAACATAAAACCCGTAGATTTCTCATGCATTGTCAACTACAAAATGAGGGGCTTTCTTGGAACAAGCGGTACCAATACCAGTTGATTTGAAAGATATTCTTCGACGTTGTCAAATGCCATTTAGAACTTATCATCCCGCTCTCCTGAATTACGTTTCCTGAGGAGTCTAAAAAATTGGATCGCATTTTGTAGTGAGTTGAGAGATAAAACGGGCAATGTAGTTCAACCTCCCTAAAAATCCTCTTACTTTTTTTCCGAGTACGCGATGGCATTTTGGACAGCACGTATCTTGTTTAGATCCACTTCAATTTGAAGGAAAATCCAACCTCATGCTCAAACATGAAAACAAAATATAAGCGCAGCAGCAATTAAACATAAAGATAATTGGATCGCTCAGGATCTTTAGATCGTGATTTATATGGGTTAATGGCAAATAAAAATTTATATCAACCATATTGATTTCGGATCATAGCTACTCAAAATCTCGTAATTTTAAGTGTGGCGTTCTCTTCATAAACTCTGCAACGGAATGGTCACTGCACAATCTCACCAAGGTCAAGAGCCAAAAAATAAATAAGCAAATAATTAAATAATCAAACAATTAAATAAACAATAATTAGACAAATAAAACAAATAAATTAAAAAATTAAAAATAAATGAATTAGCAAATAAATAGATTAATTAATTAAATTACCCAAAACAAGCGGTCGCGTCTAGATCAAGCTAAGCAAGCGGGTCAGTGCATGGGTCGTCTTCAGAATGCAAGCGAGTTAAATCCGATTATATCTGGTCATTCACGAGTCATCTGTGAGTCAATGCATGGATCCCATGCAAATCTCCCACCTAAAATGCATCGTTTCTATTTTACAAATTCTTTCTCTCTCTTCTCTCTCCATTTCCTCTATCTCTAAAACTCAACCTTTCTCCGATACTTCTAATGCTTTCTAGAAACCAGTTGTACTCTGTCGTGATTTTTCCAAATTTCAAAGACGGTCTGCCATGCGTCATTGCCAAAAAAATTCAAATCGAACCCATAAAATCCCAGAAAAAAAATTCAGAATAAACTATTTTGATCCTTCTCAACCTCTTCTATCTCGTTCCTAAGTTAGGTTTTCCAAAATTTGAGCCAAAAAAATCTAGATCTAAAAAAGAAAATTTTGAAAACCCTAATTTGTCTATCATGTTTTCACTGTCCAACACACTAGAAGAATATCTTCCCTTTCCTTTTACTCTTGCTAAACCCAGGAACCTAAGAAAACCAACAAAAAAAAAAACCCAATCCGGAAACCAAAAATGTATCCAGAAACCCGAAAAAACCATTTTGCAAAAATTCCACTTTATGTTTTTTTTTTTTTTTGCTTTGATTGTTCTGTATTTTTTCTGCCTAGATTGTTTTCTGAATTGTTGTCTCATTTACATTACTGATGGTTATTTATATAGGGAAGAGTCCAGAGTCTATTTTAGATTTTCATTATTTATCTTCATCTGTGTTTCAGATTTTGCATTTATCGAATCTCTGTTTTTTCTGGTATTATCTTAGTTTTTATTTTTATTTTCATCTCTCGATTTTATCTGACACTTTTGATTTCTGTTTTTTATTTGAAATTTTTTATTTTGCTTTCACTGAAAGTTTTAGCTTTCTGCTTTTATTTGAAATTATTTTCTTTGTTTTTCTTTTCTTTTCCTAATTGTTTTGGGTTTTGCCGATTATAAAAATGAAAATAAAAAGATATTTGGAGAGAATAAAAAGATTTAGAGATAAAATAAATTAAAAAAAATGTGGGTTGTTCGAGTTAAAAGTCCAAAAGTTGTAATTGGACTCAAGACCTAAAACTATTTGAGACCCAGAATCCAAAGTAATAATTGGACCCAAGATCAATTTAAAAGTCCAAAACAAATTAAGGCTTAAAAATCAAGGTCCAAAAATAGTTTGAAGTCCAAAGTCTAATTCAAAGTTCAAAACATATTAAAGATCGGTTTAATAAAATATAAATTTGAAACCCAATAGTAATATCAAATTTGAATTAAATAATATTTGATCTAAATTAAGATATCTTGAAGGAACTTAATTTAACAGTCAAACATGATTTATTTCGAATTATCCTGAATAACGTTTTAAGAATCTCGAAAAAAATTAGGTGTTTACAGTTGTCTTTCGTTGTGCAATTTTTGTGAAACATAAAATGTGCAAAGACGTAGACACCTTTACGTTCAAAGCAAACCAGCCCAAGAAATTCGAATACTCCATTTTTTTTTTTTTTTGAAAATTTCCATCGTAAAGAAAATGCTCATCCCTATCGAGACATAAATTTTAAAAATCTCAAAATGAAAAATGCTTCTCCTTGTGGAGGCATAAACTTTAAAAATTTTAGGTGGCAACTAAATTAGGATTAAATCTCTACTTGGGCCAAGTTAATTGAGCTTAAATAATAACGATGCCAACTAAACAAGGCTTAAAACGTCTCCACTAGTTCCAAATTAACTACGCATAAATCAAAATGATCCTAGACTTAACATCTTGGTAACTTAACTAGACTTAACATCTTGGTACTAGCTAAAATATAGTGCTTAAAAGCATCCATCTAATGTCAACATAAATGGGCTTAACATTTTCGTGCTAGCTAAATAGGATTTGACAATCTCGCCTTGTGCTAACTTGGCTGGACTTAACAATTTTTATCTCAACATGTTCTTTCACTTTCCTTAGAAAAACTCATTTTGTTTTCTTGTTTTTATCTTTAGAAAAATATCATTTCACTTTCTTTTTTTTCTTTTTTTTTTTTTTTTGATAGACTCTTTTCTCCTTTGTTTTTTTTTTTTTTTTTTTTTTTTCATTTAAGAAAAAGACATAATTTTCTTTTCTCTTCTCAATGTTTGCAAAATCGACAATGCAATGATTAACTATAATGATGCAAATATCTATTCTCAAATAATGGTGCAAATGCAAATAACTCTTATAATAATACAGATGCAATAAATGTTATGAAATGCAACGCATGTGCTAAAATTCATACCATGTGTTTCCAATTGTGGCAGAAAAATATTCTCATGCTCATCATTAATTTATTAATTTTAAAATAAAATCAAACTAAAATTTATATTTAAATAGATTATTTGATCGAGTCATATTTTATTAGAATTTTTATTGAAAGATAACAACTAAAGTAAATAAATAATATTTTAAAAATAAATATAAACATTATGATTTATAAGCTTTAAATTAAAGTTATTTTTATATAAATGAAAAATATGTGATTTTACTTCTTTTGTATTAAATTAAAATATTTTTACTTAATGTTTCATTGTATGTAGTCATTCGTTCACACTTCACTTTTATTTTTAATCAAATCCTTTTCAATTTATGTACCAAAGAGATTTCAATTTCAAACGTTCAAAAAATCATTTTTCTTAAATCAATCTAATATTAGTAAATTACCACTAACTATGAGCCATATATGTAATATACTAATATGCCCATAGGCTATATGGATTCATGATATTTTCGATATGAAATTATTAATTATATGACGAAAGATATTATTATTATTAAAATAAAATTATTACCTAGTAGTTCAAATATAATAATATTCAGATTTGTAATTTAAATTTTAAATTTTCATATGTGAATTTTCAATTTGAAGTCTTAAAATATTTTGATTATGTATAAGTATGCATGGCTATGTTTACAATCTACTTTTTACTTGATTTTTAGATAGATTTTTTTTAGCTGTTTTTAAAGGTAATGATTTTTGTTATTAAGTTTATAGTAAAATATTTAAAAGTGGCATAATTAACTTTATTGAATTATTGTCAATTATTTTTTTGTTTTAACATAATTATTATTGATCTATTTAATTATTTTATTAAAGTGAAAAATGGGAAATACATAACTTTATTTATAATATATACAAATAAACATAAAATTAAATTCATTTATAACAGTAGAAATAATTTGTTTTTTATTTTTTTTAATCATAATTAAAAATGATAATATTCAATATTATATAAAATTATAATAGTAAAAAAAATTATAAAATTAAAATAAATTAATAATTTATGTTATATTTATTATTTGTTATTAAATTAATATTTTTAAAATAAAATTATACTTAATTAAAATTAAGATAATTTTAAATAATTCGAGTTCAGATCATTTCAAATTTAAGTTGCTTTCAAGTTTATTTTATTTTTTGATTTAAATTGAACAAGTTTTGATTCTTGATTTTTTATATTTTAATCAAATTGGGTTGGATTCGAATGTATTAAACAAAATTTTCGAATTAGAATCAGATTTAAAAACTCTGAAAGTATCGCATTAATGGATTAATTAATTTTCTAGTCTGTCAAACATCCGAGTCCCATTTGTCTTTTCATATCTGATTTGACAGTTCGTATTATATATATATATATATATATATATACACACGTTAAAGTTAATATTCCCATCATGCCATTTTTCTTACTTCTTCTTTTTAGACATAAAAAAAGTACATTCTCTTTTTTTTTTTTTTTTAACATTTAATTCTTCTATTTATTGATACTCTAAAATTATTTTCGTGATCATTTTATTTTATTTTTTAATTAATTAAAATCATAATAAATTAATTTTATAAAAAAATAAAATTTTTAACTAGAATATGTTTTTAAAAAATCTTTAAATCAAATAGAAACAAGTAAAATGGTAAGGAAGAAGTAATATGTTTAAATACTAAGTTTATATTCTAAAAAGGGTTAAAGTGAAAATTTATCACGTATTATAGGTGGATATTAAAATTTATTATAATATTTTATTTTGATTAATATTTATCATTATACTTTTGGGATTAAAGATAAATTTGTTATTATACTTTAACTTAATATTAAATTTTACCACTCTACTTTTTTTTAATTGTATTTTGTCACGAAACTTTGATTTTTGATTGAATTTTGCCACTCAACTTTGATTTTGAATTGTATTTTTTTCATTCATTTTTTATTTTGGATGATTTGAAGTTAAAATTTAACAAAAAAAATAACCCTTCAAATATTTTATTTTATTAATTAACCATAATAAATTAATTTATAAAAAATATTGAAAATTAAAAAACTAACATAGAAAATTTATTTTATAAAAAACTAAACCTTACATTTTTTTTTTCTTTCTAATTTTTGGTCTTTCTTTTGTTATTCAAATCTTTGGTGACGGTGATGGCACCGGTTAGTAGTGATACTCAAAGGCGAAATTTGACCGTTGGACACCAAATCGGATATATCCATGTCATTTTTCTAATTTTTCCATGTTGGTGTTTTTTTTTTGTAATATATTTATTTTTTATTTTAATTTGATACAAACATAATATTAGATAAATAGTTTACGTTTTTTTTCTTTATTGTCACATCATTTTTTTAATTTTTATTTTGATTCAAACAAAATATTTTATGAAATATTCTATTCTTGTTAAATTTTAATTAAAAAATAACATTGTGGAAGAGATAGGTCGAATTTGATATCCGACGATCAAATTTGATCTTACAGCATTATTACTGACGAATGTCATCACCGATTACCAACAACTTGAAGAATAAAAGAAAGACAAAAAACTAACATATAATTTTTATTTTTTATAAAATACAATTTTATGTTAATTTTTAATTTTTTAGCATTTTTATTAATTAATTTATTATTGTTAATTATTAAAATGAAATATTTGATGGAATAATTTTTATTACATTTTATCTTTAAATCATCCAAAATCAAAGTTGAATGATAAAATTAAGAATCAAATTTAATAGTATATTTCAATCAAACAAAATTAAAGTGACAAAATTCAATAAAAAATCAAAGTTTAGTGTGCAAAATTCAATTGAATAAAAGTATAGTGACAAATTTTCCTTTAATTTCAAAAGTATAATGGCAAATATCAATTAAATAAAATATTGTGATAAATTTCAATATCCACCTATAGTACGGTGATAAATTTGCCTTTTAACCTTAAAAATAGACTCAAATTTTTTGTATTTATTAATCGAATTTGATATTTTATATAAATATGATAAATTAAAAATTCTTTCACATAATCATCTTTTATTTGTAATATTATTCATATTTTAAGGTTTTAACTTTAAAAAAATATATGGAAAAAATTATCTAATCAAAATGAATGATTTATTAACTCCATAATATCTATATTTTAAATATTGCTTACCTAAAAGTGAACTTGATATAACTAATAATATTTAAAGTAAAACATACTAAAGATGCGTTCAGACGAGAGATTTCAATGAGAAAATTCTTTTGTAGAGAGATTTTTAAAATAAAATTACTTTGTTTGATAAAATTTTCAAAATTTAGTGTCATTTTAACCAGAAAGAACTCAAATCTTAAAGTGACCCCGATATGCGAAATAGTAAGTATTATAGTACAAATTTTAACCTCAAAAATCATGTCAATGTTGAGAAAATGGGTGAAAGTTTATTGAACAGTGGGATATTGCTTCATAAAGAATAATTTGTTATTTGTTTCCAATTACTATTTTCATCTTCCTAAATCCAATCTATTGAAAAACAGTGAAATCACTCATCAATAGTACTCATCAATAGTTTTTTTTTTTTTTTTTTTTTTTTTTTTTTTTTTTTTTATTTATAAAAAAAGTGATTGTATTTCCCATGTTCAGTGTTTGATTCTTCCATTTAGAAGAAAGTGAAAATTTTGCAATAATGTTGGAGGGCTAAGGCCCCTTATATTCACCGTTGATAATATCATCCAACAATCATATCATTAAATATATATTTTGGTTAATTAAATTATCTTGATGTAACTCAACTTTCATTATTAACTTAAACAGAAATATAATGCATATGGGTAAAGTATATGGCTATTTCCATGGGAACATTTCATCTGCCCTTTACTACAATGCTGTAATTAACTAATCATTGAGGTTAAAATAATCGAATCGGAGGTCAAATTAGTCAGACCTCCGGTTCTCGCCAGCCAATTTGATAAAATTGTTTTTTAATATTTAAAAATTAATTTTAATATTAAATAAAAATTAAATATAATTAATAAATAACAAAAAATATGCATTTGATTTAATGTTATGATCTTTAATATAAAAGTAAGAGATTAAAAGTTTAAATCTCGTCAATTTAAAAAAAAAGGAAATTAAAAATACATATAAATCTGATTTTTTTACTGATTGAACCAGTTCTTTACCGATTTGATAAAAATCCGGTTCTCATATACTCATCGGACCAAACAAGTTACCGATTCGACTGATCGATCTTATTCGTTTTTTAATCACTACCAATCACAACTTAAATTATGTAAGATTCCATCACTTAAGTGTGAATTTCACATAATATTTTAATGAAACACTACACAATTCAAGCTTGTAATTGGTTAATTGCACGACAATAATTACAAGAAACTAGTAAGGTGGCCCCGCTTTGCATGAGTCACTTTTTTTTTAAATAAAATTATATAATAAAAAAATAATTTTAAGTTGAACAAAAAATTGTATAATATAATATTATATTAATAAAAATATTTATTATACAGAATTGAAAATTTTAAAACTTTTAAGATAATAATAAATGTACTATTACTAAAGAATGAGTCATTTTATTTGAACAATATAATTACAATTAATTATATTTAGCATTAGTTTTTAATATCATCATTATTTTTTTTCATAAAAATACTGAAAAATGTTTACATTTTAATAAAAAATTCTTACATTATGAAACATTAATTTTATTTCAATTTAAAAAAAAATTAATTTATTAAAATGTTTTTATTATATTTTTCATTATTTCAAATGATTATGCTTATATTAAAATGAATATTTATCTTTAATTATTTTTAAATTAATTGATAAAATGCTTGTATTTGATAATTTTTTATGTTGAAATAAAATTCTTTCATAAAGACATGCATAATAATATAATAAAATATAATTCAACAACAATCATACAATAACTCATAACTTATAATATCATTTAATATAGGTTTTATTTATTTATTTAACAATCATAATATTTTTCTTTCGATTCAATATCTAATTTTTTTTTAAAATATTTTCACTTACATCAACCCATCTCATATTATTATTCAGTATTTTAGTTTTCACAGATCATTTAACAAAACAATAATTTTTTAATTTAATATTATAAAAATAAAAAATTAATATGACTTTATTTTTCAAACAAAATTGAAGAACAGATCATTATACGACACGTGATACAAAATTGAACGTTATTTGAATAGTGCCAATTTAATTTGGCAATTTTGAATACAACACATGAATAAAAATTATAACACAACATGACGAAAAAATAAGACGAATATGCAAACATATCAAAATCTATATAAAAAGAATTATTAATGCGTCAAATTTTATATAAATATATAATACCTTAAATACGATTATGACACACAAAAATAAACACGATATAAATACACAAATCTTTCTCTTTCTCTCTCTTTTTTTTTTTTTTTTCCTCTTTTCTTCCTTTATTAAAAAACGTAAATAAATAATGCTTGCCACGATTAGAATATCAATTGCCCTTCAATTGCATAAGCAATAGAAAGGATAAGTTTAAAGGAAAAGTATATTTATCCCCTTAAATTTGATAAAAAAATATATTTATTCTCTTAAGGTTTGAAAAACATCAATTTATCTCCTTAAAATTTGACATAAAATACACTAACCCTAAAATATTATTTCTAAGTTAATTTTAAATGAAAAGATAAATATACTCTTTATTGATTAGTAATCATTTTTTTTTCATTTTTTTTACTCAAATTTTTTTTTAACTACAAAATTATCTTTAATTACTATCAAGTTAAATTCTAATTAAATTATATTATAATTCGAGTATACATGTTAAATATTTTAAACTTATGTCAATATGGATTGGTTTAGTTGGTTGAGTACTCATTAGCATCTTAATAAGCATTTGGATTTAAGTCTCATCAGCAATTCCACTTAGTGAGTGATTTATAAGTACCATTGTTAGCCTGTAAAACTTGTGACATGTCATGACCCTGGATTGGGTAGTCTCCCATCACCTAAATTTTTTTGTACCAAAAAAATATTTTAAACTTATCTTTAATTCAATTATATATATATATATATATATTAAATTTGATATTAATATATTATGTTATTTTTATTTAAAAATGAATCAATTGTCATTATTTAAAAAAGTTTAATGATACAGAAATTGATTAAAACAAAAAATAAAAAAATAGATAGAAAAATAAAAAAATAATCGTATTTTTAATTTTTAAAGTAAAATTTGAATAAATATTAATTTAATTAACAGAATGCTAACATAATTACTTTTTCAAGCGATAAAATGTGTTTTTTTCAAAATAATAAGGGTAAATTTATTTTCAATAAAATCTTATAAAAGATAATTATATACTTTTTTATTCTCATTTCTTTCTTTTTTTCTTTAACCAATTTCATTATCACTAAAATTTTTAAATAACAATAATTAATTTATTAAAAATACTTTAATAAATTCATTTCAAAATTAATATATAATTGAATTAAAGATAAGTTTAAAATATTTAACATGCACTTAAATTAGAATATAACTTAATTAAAATTTAATTTAATTGTAATTAAAGATAATTTTAAGACTAAATAAATTTTCATTATTTTGTAGTTAAAAATGTTTTGAATAAAAAAAATAAAAAGGAAAAGCAAAAAAAGTAAAAATAAGAATAAAAATAAATGATTAATATTAAAAAAAGAGTATATTTGTTTTTTCATTTAAAATTAACTTAGAAATGATATTTTAAGAAGATAAATGGATTTTCTATCAAATCTGAAAGAGATAAATGAGTGTTTTTCAAATTAAAAGGAGGTAAATAAATTTTTTATTAAACCTAAAAAGGTAAGTGTTTTTTACCCTAAGTTTAATATTATGTATATAGATATGCTCCCTATATCCTTCCTTCAAACGATACCAACTACAAAATAAATCTCATGGTACAGGGCTGACTGCCTCAAGCCAAATTAAAGCTATTGCTAATGATTTATGTAAAATAACAAGGATGGTACATTTACTAAACGGTAAAATCAAAGACCATTCAATTAGATTGGGTTCAATTATACAGTTTGAATTTCATTTACATGCTACATTTGCAGTCGCCAATTTTACAATTTTCAACTATACTATCATCAACTTAAAAGTGGTGCAAAACCCATGCCTGATGCTTACTCAATATCTTTTACAGCATCCTGCAGCATCACAATTCAGGCAACACAAATAGTAATCATATCAGATAATAAAACACAAAGTGAGATATACTAAAAGAGAAATGGAGACCTATGTTACTCGAACTCGGGTGTGAGTGTCGGATACGAGTATGTGTCCGACACAAGTATGTTCAATTTTTCTAAGTTTTTCCAGGTATTTGGAAGGTCATATCCTCGTACCCATGTTCGGATATGCGTCGGACACAGATGTCGAACACGGGTACTTCAAAAAAATGAAGAGTTATAGCAACATAAATGGAAATAGAACATGATTCATTTTCAATGCCAATAATCCGTCAAACAACTAGGCAACCGCCAACCAAGGTTTAAGTACCCACATAGTCCCTATACTGTAATGAAAAGAGTAAATTAATCCCTGTACTGTAAAAGTGAGTAATTTAATCACTGTACAATTGAAATAGGTGCAAATAAGTAAAATTGATAACGGTTTTAATGAAAAACCGTTAAAATGCTGACGTGAACTCGTAAAATCTAACAGATTTAGATATATTTCAAGTCATATTTTATTCCAAATCATTAATTCTGTTAGATTTTACGAGTCCACATCAATATTTTAATGGTTTTTCATTAACATTGTTATCAATTTTACTTATTTGCACCTATTTCAATTGTACAAAGACTAAATTACTCACTTTTATAGTACAATGACTAAATTACTCTTTTCATTATAGTACAGGGACTATGTGGGTACTTAAACCCCAATCCAAACATTCCGGTTACCTCTTGGAATTGGAATTAAGTTGTCAAATTAGGTCCAATGAAATTTAGACTGATAATATGAAGATAGGCAATAAAAAGGTCTTTGAGATATCTGGCAGAATGACAATGTTAAAAAGTTTCTTCCTTTTTCGAGGGGTAAAACGTCATTGTCAATATAGACGAATTATCCATCATAATAGGTGGAAAACCCTCAAATTTACCAGTAATTAAGAACCAACACAATTACGATAACAACAAAAAGGTCACCAAATGACATTACCTTTGCAAGCTGCGTCACATAAGCTGCCGCTAATGCAGTGGCCAACAGTCCAAGTCCAAGTGTCAATATACCATTTCCTCCCCCAAAACCAAAATCTGATTCCTCTTGCTGAAAATTTCCCAAATGAAGAAAAAATAATTAATTTTATAAAACATAACTCGGGCAATTGCATGATAACTAACCATAGCAACAAAATCAACCACTTAACCGCCACTCAATGAATAATTTAAGACTCAAAGGACCTAAGATGGATGTAGGGATGAAAATCTATGTTACTCGGACTCGGGTATGTGCCCGGCGCAGGTATGTTCAAATTTTTTTTTTAAGATTTCCATGTATTTGGAGGGTCCTTGGAGGATCATATCCCCATACCCATGTCCGGATATGTGTCGGACACAGTGTTGGACACAGGTACTTCAAAGAACAATGAAGAGCCGGAGCAACATAGATGAAAACCCAAATTGGTATTAACTCAAAAGAATTAGCACAGTAACTGAAGTAATTGGGTAGCAAAAAGATTACTAATTCCTTCTAATAGTAAACTGCTAGTAAAATATTTTTCATCTATGCCATTCAAATAAGAAGATGAGTGAGAACTAAAATGAAGATGCTGAAATTGTTATAAGGTAGAGGATAAACTTGAGTGCATGATGGTTTGGCCATCAAAACATAGACCAAGGAATGCTCATGCACAAGATTGTTTTGATCCAAGTAGATAAAAAACCATGGGTTCAGGTCATAAAAAAGGATCAGGCTTCCTTAGATTTTTCAGAAAATAAAAGCCTTTTAACTGACCATAAAGAGAAAATAAATTCACATAGCTAATACCAATTAGTTTCAGATTATGGCTTAGCTGGGACGAGCTGAGCAGTACGCAACATTCCCAGTAGCACTGTTGGAGAACCTCATAAATGTGAACACCTATTTTCTGGCTGAAAATTGTTTCAACTCATCCTAATAGAATTGATACTCCTCCTTGACATTTAGGTAGACAAAGAAACCAATACTTCTAAACTGCCTAGGAAAGAACCATAAGATGCTAGGAAGAAGCAAAGCTAGGGTTTAGTATTGGTTAAATGGGGTCAGGTAAATTTAAGATAATAATGATAATAAATGAGACTTGCATGCATGCAAACACTACGTCAATTACATTAGGAGGGTAAAAGAAGGATGAGAAAATTAGAAAAGGATAAAGAGGTGCAAGGACTTGGATAAGAAGATATGAAGTTTGAATGACTAAAATTTGATCATGTAGATAATTCACAAGGAATACAAATGAAAACTTACAATAATTGCTCGACCAAATGCACCAGCACTGACATAAGCCCACGTTCCTGGAAGCATCCCCAACCAACTGCATGACAATTATTGGTTCAGTTGAAACAAAAAGTGGATAGCATGTAGCAATCTTTTAGCAAACTTCTATTCCAAACTTATAGGCAATTCTCAGTGTTCTACCAAAAATTAAGTTGGTTTCTACATCATAATCCAGCCTTTAAATCACAGAAAGCCATAGGCTAAACAACGATTCTTTTAGGTCCCTTTCTTCTCTCATAATTGAGAACCAGGGACCTCTTTTCAGTTGAACAAAAAACTCCAGCTGCTTTAGGCAAACATCATGTAAGGCTATTTGGGAATTCTGTAATTGATAATGATGCAATGTACCGAATTTTGATTGTTTCCAAAGAGAACAAGTTTTTAATGGAAAACTGAATCTTGTCTATGCAGTCAATCATACCAGCAGAAACCTATATTCTGCAACATAAATTTCACTCAAATAGAGAGAGGGAGAGGATTTTAAAACTGGAGTTCAAGAGCATGCCTAGCAACACTTAGAATGACGACCCTAGCCCTTCTTTTTCATGCTATTAAATATGAATTTTCTTTAATAATAAAAATTTGCAAAAAGTTTATGTAAGTTAAAGATAAATGCAATTGATTGTAAAATTAATAAAGTAATGAAAATCTCTTGAATGACATTTAAACACCACAACAAACATCAAAAGCAAGCAAACATAGTAGTTGGAAGAAGAAGAAGCAAACCTTCCCAACACATATGGCACAAACTTCACAGATGTTAATCCATAGAGATAATTCCCCAGTGAAAATGGGAGCAAAGGGCTCAATCTAAGGAGGGTCACCACTCTGAAGCCATTTTCTCCAATTGCTTTGTCAATTGCAAGGAACTTTTTGTTCCCTTCAACCAGTTTAAGAATACGCTCGCGAGCAAAATATCTAGCAATCAGAAAGGCAACACTTGCTGCCACCTAAAAGATTAAAAGATTATTAATACATAAATTTCAGTGCACTCACATTCTCTCCTCTTTTATGTTTGGAAGAGAACAAACTCACCGTTCCACTGATAGAGACTATAATGGTGCCAATAACAGAGCCAAAAAGAAGACCAGCAGTCATAGTCAACGGAATGGCAGGAATAGCAAGGACCTACAACATAACAAAAAAAAGGGTTGCTTTTAGCAAAGATAAGGAAAATACACTGGTCTTAAACATTTGGATAGAAAGTTTAGATTGAAATCTCTGCAGATAATGCAAAGTTTCAAAAATATGTAAGATGTAGAAGTCCAAGAAGAATACATGATGAGGGCAGAGAGAGAGAGAGAAAGAGAGAATTTGCAATGACATATAATTATAAACATTTCAGGAGATGGCTTTTAAGCCAGAGAAGAGAAAACACCTAAATTCTCAACTCTATTACCTCTGATGAGAAATGTACACCCATCATTAGGTTGCATAAAAATCTAGAAAACAAAGTAATTGAATGCATGGGCTTCTAATAGAACCAAATAAAAGAGGTAAAGCACAAAAGATACTAATAAATGCTTACTTCCAATCCTGCATAAACTGCTACAAACAAAGCATATCCAGCAGGACCATAACCTGTTCATTGAAAGAAACGTCTACCATTAAAATTCTAGACCCCGTTCATTAAAAATGAAAGAAAGCAAACATGAAGCCCCATTATAAGCACATTTTACTAGTCTAATCTGAAATTACTTCCAGAAAAGGCTAAATGAAATTATAGGACTCTGTCAGCACCATATGCCAGTCAAAGAGTTCCCACAATGCAGAGAAACCTCAAAGGCAAAACTGCATATGCTTTAGCATCACATGAATTACAGTGTTAAAGTTTCTTTGGCGGGTAACAAGCTACATGTAAAATATAAATTTACCTGCAGCATTATTTGGTATGACCACAAAATGCACTTATTTTAGAATCATCTTTAACCACCTATTACCTCACATAGCCAAGGAGACAAGTCTCTCCCTCATAGGGAAAAATGACATTTCAACCCCCTCAATCAACAGTTCAGAAAAAACAAAAATATTCGTTTATTGGTTATCTCAATCTAGCTCAGCTATGAATGACTCATTCTACTAAGAAGGTTAAAAA
Organism: Fremontodendron californicum; assembly: GCA_030761205.1. Taxonomy (NCBI): domain Eukaryota; kingdom Viridiplantae; phylum Streptophyta; class Magnoliopsida; order Malvales; family Malvaceae; genus Fremontodendron; species Fremontodendron californicum. Next base: position 6,707,393 of record JAULJL010000028.1, read on the forward strand.
CATAAACAAATAAAGATGAAACAGAATGTCCTTTCAACAGAGAGAAGATGCATACAAGGGGCCAAAGCTTAATATTAACAACATTCTTGTAAACAAACTAAACAAGTAGCCAAACAAAAAAAGAAAAGTTAATTTATGTTTTTTGGTTGAAGCTGTCTGAAGATGGGGGAAGAGCAAGGATAAGGAGTGTCTAGCGTAAGCTATTCCAGCCGCATCATCCAAAACTTAGAATAAATTCCTTTGATGTAATCCCAAATTCAATGCTTACCAAATCAATCAGAAAACCCAAAACGCCTAGACCATCAAAAGCTAAAAGCAAACTAAATTCGCAAATTTACATGAAACCTCAATTGGTTTTCTAATAATCAAAATAAAACAATCCAAATTCCAAAATTAAATGAACAAATAACCCTATTAACAAAGGCAAGACCAAACTCAGATGAATAATGAAAAAGGGTCTGGATTTCATGAAGACATACCTTCAATGAAAGTGGAGAACTGGTTCAAGAAAGCATTGATCTGGTCCCTGTAGACATACCCGACAGCAGCAAATCCACCAACAACACCCACAAGTAAAACTCCAGCCAAAAGGGTACCTTTAAGTGCAGTGTCCCCTTCAATCCCTCCTTCAGAATTACCATTACCATTACCATCCCCATCCCCTTTGAGCTTCTCTTCATCATCACCTTTAGGGTTGAGGAACCACCTCAGACTCTGTGGAGCATTGGGTGGACTCTTCTGAAGGGACTGCTGCTTCTTTGTTTGTCTGAGAGAAGAACAAGGCTTGAAAAAATGGAAACGCTTGTTGGGTCTAAAGCTATAGAGAAAAGAATTGGAAGAAGAACAAGAAGGAGGAGGAGGAGCAGAGGAATGGAAATTATAAGTAATTGGAAGAGAAGAAGAAGAAGAAGAAGAAGAAGAAGAAGAAGAAATGCATGGAGGCCTCAAGCTAAGGAGGGTGCGCATTTTAATGGAGAGGACACAACACAAGTAGGCGCTGCTGCCTCAAGCTGAAGGCTGAAGCTGGTTCTGTTGTGGAAGTGGAAAGAATGCCATGGAAGTGGAAAGAAAGCCAGAAGGAATGGTTCGGAAATTGTTTGCTTGGTTGGGTCATGTCCTTTACTTTCTGCCTCACATCATGCCACGTGTTTCATAACTAAATATATATGATATTTTGTGGAATTTTTTAGATATATCTTTTAAAATATAATTATTTCTATTTTTTATTTGTAATTTCATAAATCACTGATTTTTTTTTTTTAAGTTAAAAGTATCAAACTTTTTTTCATATTTAACATTTAAACTTTATCTTCTCCTAAAATACAAATTTATATAATAGTTTTAAATTTAATATATGTTTGCAAAGTGTGAGTTTTTTATTTTTTATTTTTTATTTTATAGAAAAATGATTTATTGGTTTAATTATAGTGTTAATACTTTTGATTTGAGAATGAGAGAGTAGAGTTTTGATTTTTGAGTGAAGAATCATGCACCAATCACTAAATCAAATATTTGAATGTAAATAGATTAAGCACTATAATAATAACAGATAAAATAACAAGACATAAATTCTTAACTAAAATTCATGAAGTTCATGACTAAAACCGCTTTACATGAAAATTATGAATAAAAATCAAAACTAATACTCATACTACAATTTAAAAGCTTTTATTAGATTATTTGCATGAAAATTTTAATACTACATAATATTGATCTATTTATTTTATTGTGTTCTATTAATCTATCAATTTGATTTTTGATTTTTTTCTTTTACAATGTTTTTATTAAAAATTCAATGAAAATTGTCATGTAAATAATTTATAATAAATTTAGAATTAAATAACAAATTTACAAAAGTGTTCGATGCAAAATTGATTTTGATTCACTAATCCAAAATAAAATGACAAGTAAAAAATTGTTTACTTGTCACAACCTAAATTTTTCCTTGTAAAGAATCCTTTTGAGAGTATTTTGAAAGAAAAAAAAAAACTTTTTTTCCTTTTTTTCATTTTTTAGCCGAAGGGAGCATATGTTTTTGAATAAAAACTTACTATTCCTTTTAACGTATGTTAACTGCCCTGTGGCAGTTTTTATTTTTTTAAAACTTTTACCAACTTTGCAAAGGAAGTTATTTTGAAAAATGGTTTGCACATTATGGCCACCATTTCCAACATCTATCACTTGTACATAATCGACAAAATTCTATAATAATCAATTTCAAGATGCTAATATTTTTTCTCTTTAAAAGGTTCATACAATAAAATAGATCGTGCGACTAGCATACTTCTTAAGAACAGATTGTTATACAACTGTTAGATATATATAGAAATTCAAATGTTTAAGTAGAATAAATATGCAATATACCAAATTTATTTAGTCATATTTCAAGTTTCTCATGATCTCTCCTTTATATCATTGAGATAATAAACTTTTGTATTCATAATTATGTTTACTATATAAAACACAATTGATCCACCAGTGAAGACAACCGAATATAACACTAAAATAATATTCCCTTTTCCTCGAATCCCTCCATTCCAATTCAACTACTCTCTAGATATGTCTCATTAGATCGAATCATTCATGACCATTGACAACATTTCAAGATAGCTAACATCGAACTGAAACTTTAAGAAACAATCAAAGGTCATAAGGGTACTAAATAGAGATCCCTTGTTGATCAACAGCAGCATAGGTGCATTGCCTCCAATGTTGATCCACACAAACAAATGTTGGTGTCTTCTCAAGGCTTGGGGATTCACCAATGCTAGTTGGTTGATTCATGGTCACAATCAAAAGCTTATTTGTTGTTTTCCCTCTCAATGATCGAAACCTACTTAGTGTTGGATATCATAGTATATATTAAGTGCATACATACGAAATACATATTCTAATACGTAGATTGTCGTAGCTAGATACACGGTGTACATTAACATACACAAATGATATCAAAGTGAATGGGAAATTAGTCTCATTATTTACCCACTTGAAGAAGAAAAAAAGTTGGTTGAAGGTATGTGTGGGTGTTAATCCCACATAAGACTAAGAATGACTTTAGCTTTTATATAAGTTAGAGTGTCATGATGGGTTGGGCCCCAAGGGGCACCCAAGTTTTTGTGGAAGGTAAGGACCTACACAACTTGGGCTAGACCACACGTGCACCACCGAGCCGAGCCGGGTCGGGTTTGGCTTTGGGTCAGTAATTAATTTTTTACTGCCCAACCGGCTTATTTTTTATCCAAACCGAACTAGCTCAACACCAACCAGTTTTATTTTTGTCCGAATAATTCCCCTTCTAGAATGTGTCTGTCCAGTCTTTGCCTTTGTTGAATGAACCGATTCATTGTAACAGACTTGTCTATTGACCGAACCGGTTCCTGTCCAACAGATGTGTCTGACTAGACAGGCTTCTTTTTCTCTATAAATAGGAGTGTTTTGTTTCTGTTTCATCACACCAATTCACCGAAATATTCTTGTCTTCTGAGAGAGAGACTTCAGCATTCTTCTGTTTGCTTTGTTGCATCCGGGTGTGCTCTCATTTGCAACGTATATCGAGAAAACCTGGGAGACAATTTGCATTGATACTGTAAGCACCTTAGACAGGCAAAAAACGTCTTAAGGTTAGAGGTCCAATCTTGACTCGATATTGATTTTTTTTCAAATCAATTACTATAATTGTCTTTGTTCGATTCTGCATATTTGTTGTAATCTGCTTATATATATATATATATATATATCCAGTTCTTCTTTTACTTTCTGTTTATATTTTACAGTATATAACATCTATATTTTCCAACATTTTTTTCTTAAAACATTTTTATTTCTTGTTTTATATATTGTGTTTGAATTTTTATATTCGGATATATTGTTACAATGTTTGAACTTGTTTACTTACTGACTTCATTGTTAAGTTTTATATTATTTACTGACTTCTTAGTTCGCTACTGTCTGAATATATTCTGTTTTAAGATTTCTGTTTATACAATCTGTTTCTATAAAACCTGCTACTGCTACTGTTTCTTTTATTTTGGTGGCGTCTTTACTTTATTGTATAGATATAGTTTTGTTATACTATATATATTACTATTGTTGTACGTTTGTATATATATTTAGTGTAGTATATTTATATATTGTGGTTATTACACAGATTGCACAGTTTTCGTTGTTTATATATATATATATATATAGTTTGGGTTTTTTCCTTTCTTCTTATACACTGTTTATATATATATATATATTATTTCGGTATAATATATATATATATTGTTTGATTGGTGTTTTTATTGTTACTATTTGTTATAATATATTTGCATATATTGTTTGGTTTTTTAATATATATATATATATTTATATCAATTGTTTTGGTTTGTTTTCGTTCGTACTATTTATATATATTGAAAGCTTACATTGTTTGTGTTGTTTTAGAATATATATATTTATATATTATATTTCGGTATTGTTGTTTATATTTGTTACTATTTGCTTTTAAAATATATAGATTCCATATGTATTACTTACTACTGTTAGTGATGTTTATAAAGTGTGAACAATTAGTTACATTATTTTATTAGTATTTTTATTTGTTTACAAGTTAATCCTGTTATTTTTTGAAATAATAGATGGTCGAAACATCTACCGATATTGCTAGAGCACCCATAGCGCCACAACCTCTACATGTAACAAATGGTGAGAAACCCGAGAAGTTCAATGGTCAGGACTTCAAACGATGGCAGCAAAAGATGCTGTTCTATATGACCACCTTCAATCTAGCCAAGTTCTTACGGGAGGAGGTCCTGACTTTGAACGAGGGAGAGACCGATACTACAATTGTAGCCTCGGTAGATGCATGGAAGCATTCTGACTTCCTATGCAAGAACTACATTCTCAATGGTTTGGACTTATACAACGTGTATAGTCCGATAAAGACAGCAAAAGAGCTGTGGGAGTCCTTGGAAAGGAAATATAGAAACGAAGATCCCGGCACAAAGAAATTTGTGGTTGGCCGGTTTTTGGATTTTAAGATGGTGGACTCGAAAACCATTATTAGTCAAGTCCAAGAGTTTCAATTGATTCTCCATTAGATTTTTGCCGAGGAATGACTCTTAGTGAATCATTCGAAATGGCGACTTTGATAGAGAAACCCCCTCCTTCGTGGAAGGATTTAAAGAACTATCTAAAGCACAAACGAAAGGAGATGTCTTTAGAGGACTTGATTGTTCGATTGAGAATCAAAGAGGATAACCGTGGTTCAGAGAAGAGGGTCAAGGTCCAGACCATGGAAGCCAAAGCGAATGTTGTTGAACATTCGAAAAAGACCAACAAGAGGAAATTCGTTGGTTCAAGTTCTTCCCAAGCAAATAAGGGAACGGATTTTAGGAAGTTCACGGGAACTTATTTCAATTGCAACAAGCCCGGACACCGTGCAAAGGATTGCCGACAGAACAAGAAGAAGAAAGCTCAAGCCAACCTGGTTGATGATTTTGAGCTCGCTGCTATTGTTTCACAAGTGAACTTGGTGAAAAACCCTAAGACTTGGTGGGTTGATACCGGGGCCACTTGTCACGTGTGTTCTGAAAGGAAGAGTTTCTCTGAATATAAAGAAGTTGCTGGTGATGAGCAACTATATATGGGAAACTCTACGGCTTGCAAGGTACGAGGCCATGGAAAGGTGGTACTCAAGATGACCTCCGGGAAGGAACTCACATTGAACAATGTTGTTCATGCTCCCGAAATCCGAAAGAATTTGGTTTCCGGCTCTTTACTGAGCAAGAATGGGTTTAGGCTCGTATTCGAGTTTGATAAATTTGTACTCACCAAGAGTGAGATATTTGTGGGAAGGGTATATCTTTGTGATGGGCTTTTTAAGCTCAATGTTATGATAATTGTACCCAAGAATAAGATTATTAATAATAATATTTCTTCTGTTTACTTGGTTGAGTCCTCTACTTTATGGCATGGTAGATTAGGTCATGTAAATTACAAGACCTTGCAGAAAATCAGCAATTTGGATTTGCTTCCGAAATTTGTCATTGACAAGAATCACAAATGTGAAATTTGTGTAGAATCCAAATTAGCTAAGGCTCCTTTCTATTTAATAGAAAGAAATAGTGAACCTCTAGAGTTAATTCACACTGATATTTGTGATTTAAAATTTGTGCAAACTAGAGGCGGTAAAAAGTATTTTATTACTTTTATTGATGATAGCACACGATATTGTTACGTCTATTTGCTAAAAAGCAAAGACGAGGCTTTGGAAGCATTTAAGCTCTTTAAGAATGAGGTCGAAAATCAACTAAGAAAGAAAATAAGGAGTGATAGAGGTGGTGAATATGATTCATTCTTTAATGAATTCTGTTCAGAAAATGGAATCATCCATTAAACCACTGCTCCTTATTCACCTCAACAAAATGGTATTGCAGAACGCAAGAACCGAACATTGAAAGAAATGATGAACGCGTTGTTGATAAGTTCAGGATTACCTCAGAACTAGTGGGGGAAAGCTATTTTATCAGCTAATTATATTTTAAATAAAATACCCTACAAGAAGTTAGACAAGACACCGTATGAATTATGGAAGGGTCTAAGACCAAACTGCATACACATGAAAGTGTGGGGGTGTCTTGCGAAGGTAGCCGTTCCTCCACCTAAAAAGGTCAAAATAGGACCTAAAACTATTGATTGCGTATTCATCGGATATTCAAACAATAGTGCTGCTTACCGTTTTCTTGTGTTCAAGTCGGACATTCTCGATATTCATATCAATACGATAATTGAATCAAGAAATGCTTCGTTCTTTGAAGATGTTCTTCCTTATAAGGAAAAACAAGAAAACAAGACTACAAAGAGAACTCATGAGTTCTCGAGTAGTGATCCACATATGAATGAAGAGGAGCCTAGAACGAGCAAATGGGCTAAAGTACCGACTACTTATTGTTCGGATTTTCTAACATATTTGTTAGAAAATGAACCTCAAACTTTTAATGAGGCTATGTCATCTCCAGAAACACAATTCTGGAAAGAGGCCGTTAACAATGAAATAGAATCCATCATGCATAATCATACATGGGAACTGGTGGATCTTCCTCAAGGGCATAAGCCTTTAGGATCCAAATGGATATTTCAGAGGAAGATGATAGCAGATGGATCAATTGATAAATATAAAGCCTAGCTTGTAATAAAAGGATACAGGCAAAATGAAGGGCTCGATTATTTTTATACGTATTAACCAGTTACGAGAATAACATCTATTCGAATGTTAATAGCTATAACAGCTCTTAACAATCTCGTTATACACCAAATGGATGTTAAGACAGCTTTCCTAAATGAAGATTTAGACGAAGAAATCTATATGGAACAACCCGAAGGGTTCAAAGTTTTGGGACAGGAAAGGAAGGTGCGTAGACTTGTTAAATCATTATATGGTTTAAAACAAGCTCCTAAACAATGGCATCAAAAATTTGACAATACAATGTTGTCAAATGGTTTTCGTATTAATGAATGTGATAAGTGCGTATACGTAAAAGATACGAATAAGGGATATGTCATTGTTTGTCTATACGTAGACGATATGTTGATCTTAGGCAGTAACTATGAGATCATAAAAGCTACCGAAACTTGGTTGACCAGTAAGTTTGATATGAAAGATATGTGTGTAGCTGATGTGGTTTTAGGAATTAAAATTTCTAAAACACAAGATGGCTTGGTAATATCTCAAGATCATTATGTAAATAATATTCTTAAGAAATTCAGTAAGAATGATACCGATATAGCCAAAACACTCGTAGATGTTCATTTACATCTAAATAAAAATACTGGTGACGCAATAACTCAATTAGAATATTCGCGAATAATTGGTAGTCTTATGTATCTTATGAACTGCACAAGACCAGATATAGCTTACTCAGTTAGCAAACTGAGTAGATTTACTAGTAATCCTGGAGAGGATCACTGGAAGGCCATTGTGAGGGTACTCAGATATTTGAGATACACCTCAAGTTATGGACTGCACTATACAAGATATCCAGCCGTACTTGAAGGGTACATTGATGCAAACTGGATATCTGATACTAAAGATTCTAAATCCACTAGCGGATTTATCTTTACTATTGGAGGAGTTGCAGTGAAATGGAAATCTTTTAAACAAACATGTATTGCCAGATCCACTATAAAATCTGAGTTTATAGCTTTAGATAAAGCTGTAGAAGAAGTAGAATGGCTTCAAAATTTTTTAGAAGATATTTCATGTTGGCCGAAACCTGTGTCGGCAATTAGTATATATTGTGATAGCCAATCTGCAATTGGTAGGGCACATAGTAGTTTGTATAACGGTGAATCTCGACACATTCATCGAAGACACAATAGCGTTAGACAGTTGATTATCTCTATTGATTATGTAAAATCAAAGGATAATATTGTGGATCCGCATTATGTAAAATCAAAGGATAATATCGTGGATCCGCTTACTAAAGGTTTAACATCAATTTAGGAGTACCACCTGTAGGATGAGAAAAGCCTTGTTGCATTCTGAAACATCAATTTAGGAAGATAACATAGCTGTTTTAATGGTCCGAACAAAATTAGGTGTCTACAATAATATCATTGTATTATCTTTTCAATTTGCACTAAACTTAGCAAATACTTAGTCTATAAGGGGAAGTTTCTACCTAAGCTGAGAAAAGTAGGGAGTTAAAGGTTTCTACCTAAGCCTTGAAAGATTAGGAGTCAAAAGTTTCTATCTAAACTTCAAAAGATAGGGAGTGTAAGGTTATACCTTACCCTCCAAGGTAGTGTGTAAAGATCCTTTGATAGTAGATTTTGGGAAGCACCTTGACAAAGAAGTGCCAAGAAAAGAGGATGTAAGCATCAAATGGGAGGGCCAAACCTCCTCTATACATCAATTGTTTGCTATCTCTTCCCTTACTCTTTGCATTATTTTCTTATATTATTAATTTACTTCATCATTTGATTAATTTTTTAGTTTTTCACCCTTAGGTTGCTACTTCTCCCTTAAAAATTTTAAGAAATCATTTCACCATCCCTCTTGGTTTAATCTATATATTTGAATCTAATAAACCTAAGTCAATCGACACTATCGAGTGTCATTTGACCTTGTTCGTCCAAAAGGGCTTGAAATTTTGCCTACGTTCATGCTTATTCTTCCAACCGGTGGGTCGATCAACACTTAGAAATGTCGATTGACTTTATGCTTGATAAATAGACCCCAATTAGTAAAGCTCAACTATTCATTTGATTCTTAACTCAAATATAACTTTGATTCTAGTAAAATCTAAAGTTTTGAAATTCGAATTTAGGCGCAAAATTGTACCAGACCCAAGTTGCTAAGGCTGCAAAAGCGAATGGTGGAAAGAAAAGGACTAAAAACGGGCATTTTCCATCACTATGGCAAACTATGCCATTGGAAGAAAAACCATAAAATTTAGTTGGCAAAGTTTGAATGAGTTGAAGTTATTGAAGCCTCTACTTCATGTATCTAGATTTGATATTTGATTAGGTTAGAGTTTAAAGATTTTTTTTTTCATATTTTCTTTTACAAATGAATTAAAAAACGTGAATGTGACATTTTTGGGTACTAAAATGGTCGTCTTATTCCAAATTAGATCTGATTATGGATCAGATAATATGTTCGGCCCGTATTAGGTCGGATCTAGGCAAGAGTTGTAATGATTTGGGCCGGAAGGTTCAACTATTACCAAAAAAATTTATTTAAATTTAATTATAAAAATATATAAATAGTAACATAAAAATTATTATTTTTTATTATTATTTTAAACAATGAATCGGGCCAACCTGAACTCATCTAGAGCCAAGCCTAGGTAAGAATCTTACGTTAGCTTAACCAACATCATGTCACGTAATAAATTTAATTCTGTTAGTGATTTGATTGAAATTAATATTTATAAAAATTAAAATTTTGATTTATTCAAATTAATATGTAAGGATTAAATCCATAATCTGTACATAAACTAATTATAAAATTTGACTCAAAATATATCATAGGACTTGTATCAACCCTTTCGATTGTAAAAGTTTAAAAACTCAAATACTTGAATTTAAGATAAGTTTCCTCATGGACAAACTATTATTTTCTACGACAAAAAAAGAATTGTAAGAACAAATTAATGTTCGATTTATGATCAAGAATTTGGAAGAATAAATTTGGATTAAATATATCATATAAATTGTTGGGGGTGAAAGTAAAAGTTAAGTAAAAATTAATTAAAATTCAATGCACGTATGTATTTGATAGCATAAATATACTAATTACAATTTATTTTGTAAATGTTTACTTTTTGATTTTTTTTTTTGAATAATACTAATAATAAAAACAAATAAATAAATAATAATAAAAACAAATCACTAACAGAATCAAATTTTTAATAAATCAAAAAGTTATTTATAATAATTCATTAACAAATAAAAATCAAGCAAATTCATGAATTTATAAATAATGAAGTGCTTTCATGATCTTCTATTGCACTTTATAAATCAAAATCTATTATTTCAAATTCTCAAATGCAACATAATAGAATTTAAATCTATTTCGGGACTATAAAGAAATCAGTTTATATCAAAGGTAAATGTTATTAATCAATGTTTAATAACACTAATAAAGGTGATATTTATAACAGAAAATACATAATTAATGCATTTTATTTCTTAAATTCAATAAAAATAATGATAAAATAATTTTTAAAATAATTTTTAAGTGATGTCTATAAACACCCTTTAACAGGATCTTATATCAAAAGAAATCATTAATTCAAAAGTTAGAGATAAATTTTTATTTTTTAATAGAAAGGAAAATATCTCTAATTAAAATTAATCCCAATCAGATCGACCGATCAGATCAATTCAATCAAAAATTATAATCTATATCAAAGAACCAAAAATTCAATAAAACCAATAAAACGAATTCAACCAATAAAAAAACATATTAAATTGGTAAAAAACCAATTTTTCACTAAGTTTTATTTGTAAGTGACGAGATTTAAATTTAACCTCTTAATCCCATATTAAAAACCAACCCAAAAAAATACATATTTTTATTAACAAATTATTATATTTAATATTTATTTAATATTAAAATCACATATTAATATTTAATTTATTTTTTAATTAAATAATCTGATTCAACCAATTGATCGGATTGAACCAAAAATCACATCAATTTAACTTTCGATCTTTTTTTTATTCATTGATGCCTCCCATACGTTACTCTTACAGAAATGCATTTCCACAATAGAAGACAAAACGTCATAGCCAGACTAATCTATCAACTATTACGGTTCAAAAGCCCTGAAAGGAAAAAAGAAAAAAAAAATTGCAGCATTTCAAGAAAATGTTGCATAAACTGCAAAGCTTAAACACTAGCACAAAGTGAGGGTCTGAAAGACAAAAGAGTGACTTAAATTGAAGCAATTGCTGGAGGTATCAACATCCCTAAGATGGGGCACCAAGATACGAAGCAAGCCGCAAAATGTCACTGAATATTCCACCAGCAGTTACTTGGGCACCAGCACCTGGACCACGGACTATCAGTGGCTGCTCCTTGTACCTTGTTGTTGTGAAAGCTATGATGTTATCGGAGCCGGAGAGCTGTGCGAATGGGTGATCTTTCCCGTATCTCCGCAGCTCCACAAGCCCCTCGTGATTCTCGGCATCCACCACTCCAACATATCTCAGGACCTGCAAAACAAATTATTCAAACTTTCTACCACAACATAGGTTTATACCATATACTGCACACACACAGACACCATAAAAAAGGTAAAAACTATGTTGCTCCGACTCTTCATTTTTTTTGAAATACCCGTGTCCGACATATCCAGACATGGGTATGAGGATATGATCCTCCAAAGATCCTCCAAATTACATAGAAATCTTGAAAAAATTGAACATACGGACACATACCCGTATCCGACACTCACACCCGAGTCCGAATAAGAAGAAACAAAAAAAAAAATACTCACTTCCCCTGATTCCTCAGCGTCTCGTCTTTCCCTGGCTAAGTCTTTGTCAAACTGAGGTAATTGTTTCATAAAATCTTCAGCAGATGCAGTAGACTGCAAAGGCAAATAGGAGTATCACATTTTTTGGCCACAAATGTATTTAATGATTTCTTTCATGAGTGTAGTATTTCTATAACAGATGAAAATTAACCCTTACTCTTAGTTGTTCTGGAACCAGACTTCGAACGGGTATATCAGAAAGTTCCAATTTCAAGCCAGATTCTCTGGCAAGAATTATCACCTACAAAATGAATATGGATCTATGAGCCCAATCTCATTCCACTGCAGTGAGCATAAACCTGGAACAACTATAATATGCAAGAAATGACAGTTCAAGCCATCATACTTGCAATGAATGAAAGCAGAATTTTGAAACAAGCTATATTCTTTATATGCTTAAAGAAGTCTACTTATCTATATATTTCTTCTGCTAGTGCCAGTTAGAAAGATGCTTTACTGAACAATTACCTCGGAGTTAGAGATAGCAAAATTGACCTAAACCCAAAAGACCCACTCAACCACCCCAAATCCGAACCTGATCTAATTCGCTTTGATCGCAAAAAGTTAACAATCCAAACCCATCCAACCCAAACTTAAAATTGAATATAATTTGAATTTTCTCTTTTAATTATTAATTTGATAAAAGAACAATAAATATAACACTAACTATTAGCCTATAATAATTTAGAAAAATAAAATATAATTTGAATTTTCTCTCCTAAACATTAATTTGATAAAAGAACAATAAATATACACTTAACTATTAGCCTATAATAACTTTATTTTTTTTAACTCTCAACAGAAGTCTAACATTCAAGAAATTAATTAACAACCACATCTAACCAGTGTTGTCAAAGGCGTGAGACGTACTCTAGGCGCTAAAACCATTATATTGCCTGAGGCGCAAGGTGCAATATGTATATGTGTGTTTTCATGTGTCTGTTTATATATATATAAAATAAGCTTAAGATATATAATTATGATAATAAACTCCAAAGGTTGATCCAATTTATCTTTCAACACATGCAAAATTTTCTTTTTCTTTTGTTGACCAATATGCATGATTTCCTTATAGTTCCATGTTTGTTGTTGAATACTCAAACATTGAGAAGTAGGGAGTTTGATATTTTGTCCCATTTTTTTATTATTAAAGGTACAATTAATGAAAAATTAATGAAATTAAAGAGGATTTCAATCAAATGGGCTTTTTTGTGCCCATAAAAAAGTGTGCCCAGGCGCATCAGGCGTGCGCCTGATCAAATGTGCCTCGGACCGAAAAGATTTGAAGTGCTTTTGTTGTCTGGCGCTAAGGTGCAATGCCTAAGCGTGCCTAGGCACACGCCTTAACAACACTTTTCTAACTTTTAAAGTTACGGTTGGCCTTGAAAGCCCTAACCCTAATTCATGGTGAATCTAGCTAATGAATGGTAAACTAAATAGTAATTATTAGTGCAATAAAAATTAATATTAAATATCAATCAATCAAAACTCATTAATGACTTTTTTAGGGCAAATTGCTAATATTGGAGAGAAATAATTCTAAATAAATTAGTAAATGACTTTGGATTTACTATTTTTCAATCTTTTTATACTATCTAATTCTAGTGATTCCTTTTTTAAATGCATCTTTACGATATCAAAAATCAAAATTGAAAACGTGCCACCAATTGATATGTGACCATAAATAACTCAATTAAGGGTGATAAAATCAAACACAATCTGAATGACTCACCAAATCTAACCTAATTCACTTCAAAAGTCAACAATTTAAGCTTGAATGAATGCAACTGAAATAAACTGAACTTAAACCACCCAAATGCAAAGTGACCCAAACCCGAAATGACTCCAATTTTAGTTGACCCAATATAGCCCAACCGACCCAACTGCCACCTCTACGTCTCAGTTTGGTAAGTGACAACATGCAGAAAAAATACGTATACAGCATTAACTTATTTACCTACGTAACTCAGGGAACAAAGAAAAACTGAACACTCTTTACCTTTCTTGCAACATCTGTTCCGGACAGATCATCCCTAGGATCTGGTTCAGTATAACCTGCCTCTTTTGCCTCTGCCACCACCTCACTAAAGGCTCTAGTGCCGGTGAAGTTATTGAAAATATAACTCAAAGTGCCACTACAACAAATAACAAAGCAGAAGAGATATGTCAAAAGATGAACATGAAGAAGATCAAATTTTAATTTCCTCAAAACATGACTGACCTGAAAATGCCCTCAATGCGCAATATTCTGTCCCCAGTTTCAAGGAGACCTCGTAAAGTGCTAATAATTGGAAGACCTGCTCCTACGGTTGCTTCATAGAAGTAATGTGTGTAGGATTGCCGCTGAAGAGCTCTCAACTTTAGGTACTGGGCTTCACACAAAAAGGTATATCAACGAAAGCGGAAACACAAGTCCAGTAAAACAAAATTTAATCAGAGATGCAATCGTAAAGAAAGTTTCAGCAATAACAAATTGTAATCAAGTTTGCTAAATCACTAAGATAACCATTTTTAGTTTAACATAAAAGGAAGATAAATTAATTTATGCAGCTATGTTGTTATAGGCCATGAGTTAATGTACGCAAACAAATTCGGGCGGGCGGAGGGAAGGAGGGGGGGCGGAAAACTAAAAAAAAAAAACACACACACACACACACACAAGCAGAAAAGCCAGAAAACAGAGAATCTCCATCACAAAGGAGAGTAACTAAGATGATGCTAAATCACAAAACAAAAATTCAAAGATTGCCCTGTGCTACTTTCTTTCATCACATTTTCACCCACATCCACGGACCTTATCCCATCATTTGAATTTATATGATCTTTTCTCTTCCAAACAGGGAAAAAGTTTTACTTGTTGAAGTAACATCTATTTTAGCTTTATGAGTATTATATGTGCCATTTTACGGGGACAGAGCTAGGAATCAAAACTAGGAGTTGCCAATAAGCCTTAATGCTAAAAGTATATATAATGTTATTTAATTATTTTTAATATTTTAAAAATTTTAATCTTATTTTTAATGAAATAAATTGTTATTCAAACTTTTTAACTTGTTTTCATAATTTCTTCATAATTAACAAAGTTATTATTATAAATTTTATTCATTATGAATTAATTATGTTCGAGTCATGGAAACAGTCTCTCTGCAAAAAGCAAGGGGAAGACTGCATACGATAAACGACCCTCCCCCAACCCTCGCAAAGCAAGGAGTCTTGTGCACCGAGAAACACCCTTTAACTCCGCCTATGCTTGCACTGTCGGCCCCAAGCCCGAATAAAGGAAGGTTACAGTAGGCCTGTGACAGCCAACACAAAATCCCGACACATCTTTTGATATGGACCGAGATAAGAGAATTAACGATGGGGCGTTCCCTACTAAGCGACATGCTGCATCTTCGAGGCCGGAGAGCATGGATAAATGGGCAAGGGTTGCTAGGTCGTTGCCTCGAAGCAACGCGCCACACGCTTGGGTGTGGTGTCAAATGAGCAAAACTTCCCCAGGCTAACGGACGGAGGGGATTAAAGAAATGCCAAAACCTTAGCTTACGTTTAGCATCCTGGAACGTACGGCCTCTTACAGGTAAGTATGTAGAGCTAGCGGAGGCTATGATTAGGAGGAATATCGACATTGTGTGCCTTCAAGAGACTAAATGAACAGGCGGAAAAGCTAAACCCATAGGTGAATGAGGTCACAAATATGGTATACAGGAAGAGATAGGAATAGGAATGAGGTAGGTATAGTTTTAGACCGCCACTTCGTTGATGAGGTTGTCGACACTAGAAGGCAGGGCAATAGCATCTTGCTCATTAAACTAATACTAGGTGATGAGGCTTTAAACATTATCAGTGCTTATGCACCACAAGTAAGCTTAAATGATGCTAGTAAGCAACAATTTTGGGAGGACTTAGATGAAGTGCCACAAGGAATACCTATAGACGAAAAGATTTTCATTGGAGGTGATTTATGAACACATAAATCAACTAGAAAAGATGCATGCATTGAAGTTGAACGTGCATCAAATGATGATGTATAGCTAGCATCAGTCGTCCAAGGGTAAACCTCCATATGCATACAATCTAGGGCCATGTATCATGCAAAATGTAAAGCGTAAATTAAATAGAAGTCCTTGCGAATTTTCACCATAACTCCATTTAGTTTCGAAAAACCACAACCTGCTTGAAAAAAAATTTCAATTGCAAGGAAAATAAATCGTATCATCAACTATCGATTAAGGCTAATTGTTAATTTGTTGTAGTTGCACATATGATATAAAAAAAACCTTCGTCATGGGCTAACTTCAACACATTTCCACTCCAAAACCAAAGTAAATTAATTCTACTTCTAACAGAACTCATAAAAGAAAAATACCAAAATAACAAGTTGGCCAGAAGAACCAAGGCAATTTTGTCAAACAACTCATAGGCATACCAAGGACCAATGAAAGCCATCAGTACTTCCATGATGAAGCACTCCATAACCACCGTACAAATTTTGCATAAAACAAAATATGTTCGGATTAGGAATAAAAAGGAAAAAAAAGGAAGCCCTAATTTGAATCAATCTTTAGGATCAGTAATCATTTTTCTGGACATGCTAGAATCTCTTACTCCATGTCACCATTAGTAAACAAACTCCACCCCAGTATCGCTTTCTCAACAACCACCATTAACACCACCTTACCTTACCACACTTTTAACTCCAACCCCACATCAACACCACCACCACACTGCCCAACAAAAAAAAAAAAGAACAAGAATACCTCGTACAAACAACATATGGCAACTCAACGTCAATACCCAAATGACTCTTTTCCAATTGACAATAAAAAACCTACAAATTCAAATTTCCACGATAACTCATAGCCATCTGCTAGTCCAACGTGGTTCATGTTTCAATGATTGTGTGAAAAATGTGGAGGAAGCCTTGATATAGAGAAAAAATTAGGAAAGAATAGCTGCTAATAGTTTAAAAAAAGCTCAAAAAAACAAAAAAGAGGAAGAAAGGGGTGACTGAAGCTAAGACCTAAGTAATGTTGACAACAATTGGTGAGATACAAATTCACAAATTAATCAATGCACAATTTTTCCATCCTAATTTTCAGCCAATAGGGTGCATTCAAACCTTGGCCATATTCCTCTCCAAGAGAGATAGCAACTGTTAAGCCAAGCCTTGATTGTATTAAATACCCAGATATAAATATCATCCAAATACCCATTTAGTGAGGATAAGCAACCAATGAATTAATGGATGATTGCAGCAGTTGATCTATAATTTTAGGATATCAATGAATAATTCAAGATTGAACTTTTTCAAGTTCTACTAGCAAAAATTGCCATACCAAAATCTATGTTACCTTATCAAGTGGTCCCGAATTGGCCTTTTTGTTTGGAGTGATCACATGAATTCCTTTACGCAACCACTCATGGTAACAGCTTGCAACATTAGAGTCTGCCGTACAATCTACCAAAACAGTATTTGGAATAAAATGATTTCCATGCACATGTTGGGTAAATTTTTCTAAATCAGCAACTTGTCCTTTTTGCTTCAGAAGTTCTCTCCATCTTGACAAGTCAATTCCTCTATAACAAGAGATGGTTGAGTCAGTCGTATGAACATAATTCAGAAATAGAGAAAAATGAAATCAAAGGCAGGAGAATAAAGCAAACACTTGTAAATTATAACAACAGTTCATCAACAAGTACCAGCAGTCAAATTAATGGAGAAAACAGTGAGTTCAATGGTGGAGACACAATGGAAAGACATCTAAATAACAATAACAGGGGAGAATTATGCAGTGAAACACTCTGTTACATGGACTCGGCACTTTAGGGTGCCGTACCCGTGTCGACACGACACGGGTACGGAATATGTGTCAGACTCGGTGCTGTGTATTCCGACTCGTCTATTTGGGCTGTGAGAGGTGGCGGTGAAGTCGGTAGTGGCGGCTTACAGCGGTGAGGCTGTTTTGAAGCTTCAAAAGGTGTGAGGAGGAAGAGCAAGTCGTGTGGAGAATAACTTATTAAAAAATCAGGCCGTCTGGAGCGGCAGAATGAGATGTTGGGGTAGTTGCCGCGGATTTTGATTCTAGATCTAAGCATTTTGGTGACTTTTTTCAAAAATCTAGCTGGAAAAATGGAAAGATGAGATAAAGGGGAATATGTTGGTGAGATTTGAAGAAAATCCGACGCCGGTAGGTGGTGGTAGGCGCGATGGTCCACCGCCGGATTCTGGGTCTTAAGGTGCTGCTGTGCTGATTGTAGAGAGAGAGTTTGGAGAGAAGAGAAAATGAGGTATTCGCAGAGGAGAAGAAAGAAAAGAAAGAAAAAAAGAAAAGAAAAGAAAGGAAAGTTTGCCCGGCCCAAAAGGAAAAAAAAAGGAAAGTTTGCCTGGCCCAAAAAGGGAAAAAAAAAGAGTTGTAGGCCATTTTTGTTTTTTTGGGCTTTTAATATCAAAGATCATAAGCCTTTAAAATCTTTGATATATCATTTAATATCAAAAATTTAAGATTATTAAATACAAATATTTAAAATTAACATTAATTATAACAAATTGAATTTAATATTTAAAAAAAGTTTTTTTAATAGGTTTTGGAAAAAGAAATAAAAAATTTTATTTATATAAGATATTTTACTAAATATATTTTTGTGATATTTTTAAATAACGTATCCCCGTATCCCTATCCTATTTCCGGACACTTTTTAGCCGACTCCAAGTGTTCAAAACTTTAAGTAAAAGACGAGTCTGACCCTTAGATCCATACCCGTGTCGGACACCCGAACCCGAGTCCATGTAACATAGGTGAAACACATGATCGAGAGAAAAGAGAATGAAGTATAAATCAAAACCACAAAAAAGAAGGGCCATGTAACTATGACATGGTAAATTTATAATTTTGTATACATGTAAAAGAAGGTATAATATGGTTTGTGATAAAAATGACGGAATTAAAACAAATTTTTTATAACAAAAAAAAAAGAGAGAGAGGAAGAAGAAGAAGAAGAAGATTTGAAAGAAAGATGGAAGGCCAAGAAGAATGAAAACTGCATAGTATTAATTAAACTAATAAAATGCGTAAGGCAAGAAGCAAGAAATAAATCACCTTGAAAGTTACATTAAAGCAATAGAAACATTAACAGAAGAGCACATATATGTCAAACTAAATGGTTAATTTTAGGCTTTCTCTAAGCTTCCAAGAACTCTCTTCATATCCATAGAGAAAAAATATTTAAATGACTAACTTAATTAAATCCTTCACAAGCCAAACCAACAGTTATAGGTCAAAGGTGACATAATCTCTCATCATAGTGCAAATTAATAAGACTAACGATAACATGGGCTCTTTAAGAATTTAGCATTATATCCAAAGAAATTATTTCTGTTTCAATGCAATATCATAATCACACTAAAGAATGTGATTGGAATAAATGAAAACCACAAAATTTTATAGAATTCATTTCTATCAATAATTTGATATGCTTTAAATCTATGGAACAGAAATGATTCCAGAACATTTAGTGGAATTCATTTATTTCAAACAGACACTAAGAACAGAAAGACATATATTATCCATAAGCTTTTATATGATGGTTATAACAATTGCAAATATTTTTAAAATTTTCTTTTCTCAACAAGAGCAAACAAGCTTGAGTTTTTCCTAAATAACTTTTTAAAAACATGATATCTCGCCATAGAACTATTTCTATAAATGCTGAAGACTTACACTTCACTTAAAAGCATTGTCCTCGATCCAGTAATCCCCATAACATGCAAATCAATGTTAAATTCTTCCTTAAGGACTGCTGCCTGCCCAAAAAAAAATTCAACCATTCATTCAGGTTTAATAAGATAAGAAATGAGCAACATTTCAGCCCTAGTCAATACTGCTGCCACCGGAGCTAACCCAGGGCTGCTTAGGTCACAACTTAATTGTGTTGTCCAAGAGGAATGATAACTTTTGCATGGAAAGTAGACAAACTGCAAACTGATATAGGTCTTTCACTAGGGGTCTAATGAAGCCAAATGAAATCGGCCCAGTGAATTACTTGAACTTGACTCCACTAAAGCTCGATTGCATTCATTTCTCATACTTGAGATGGACTCTACATGCAAGCTACTCCAGTTACTCAAAGCTGATAGCAGCCAAGTCAAGTACAAGCAATCGGCAAATCAATTGAGTAACTTGTGACCGACTCAACTCACTTACATCCCTAACTTTCAAAATGATTGATCAATCATAAAAATATTCGTAAGGGTTAATAGAAAGAAAAAAAGAAAAAAAACTAATCACTGCGTAAAAATGTGAAATAATATAGTTATCAAGTACAATAAAGGACTTGCACATTTTACTGCAACTTTAAATTCACTTATGCAATGTGTTTATAGAAGAAAAGCAACAAGTAACAAAATTATTGCATGTTCAAATACAATCATTTCTTAGCAACAGCAAAAAGACAATAAAATAAATAACTTTCTCTGATACTCACCTGATCCCTCAACTGGTCAAGTAATGTCCCACCAATCAATCCAGGTCCAATAATCCCCATTGCTATGGTTGTCCTCGAAAGATAAAACCTTGAATGCACAGCTCTTAAAGCCCTTATACAATCTTCACGCTTGACAACTACTGTGATGTTGTACTCAGAACAACCTTGAGCTATAGCACGAACATTAATATTAGCCTGCATTGTGATTTGAGATGGGAAAAAAAAAGGATAAAAATAATATTGTAAGTTCTTAAGTGAATATTATATAAACATAGCAAGATGCAAAATACTTGTCTGAAAGGATATATATGGAACTTTCTACCTTTGCCAGAGCACTGAAAAGAGTGGCACTGACTCCAGACGTGCTAGCCATTTTCTGGCCAACTGCTGCTAATATGCTACAGTTAGGAATGACTGCAACCTGAGAAGGACTGCTTATTTGAGAAAACTAAGTAGACAAATAGAACCATGCTAAAGTAAGCATAAACGTAAATTGAAGATGTTATGACCACCATAACCACACAAAAAACCCTCAACCCTCCTTCCAACAACAAAAAAAAAGTAACCAGATAACAGATTTTAAGATGACAAAAGAACACTAAGCAGAATTTAGCCCATGATGATAACATAGATAACATAGGTTAGCATTTTTATCCGTGCATGTCCTGGGAAATATTCTACGGGCAACTAATACTTGAAAACAACAAGGGATATGGAAAAGTACTAAAGTACTCTTAACTTATCCTTAAAACTGTTGGTACAATACCTGCATAACAATCTGTTGCTATTGTATAATCAAGCCTGATGCTGCAAACAGCATGATAGATAATGCCCACAACCCCAAACAGAAAGTTTATATTAGCAACGTGTCAAATACTTTTTTTGTTAGGCATTGTTTTAAATTCAATCTACAAACGGAGTTTTGAACCAGTAAAGATTTAATTTCCGTTATCCATATTATAAAGCCACAGCCCAAAACCTAGATAAACACAATTGATTTCTCAGCAAATTGACTAATCACAGCTTTCTCTTATAATTAGACTAATTTTTGTTCGTGGATGAATGCAAAAAGCCAAATCACATAATAATCAAAAACCTAGATATGATGGTTTGCACAACAATACTAGTTTTAGGAAAATTTTAAGTTGATTTTGAAGTGATTGTAACAAACATGGACAGGTATCGGCAATGGTTTTCCTTATTTCTGAGACTTGTCCAAATTTTACTTATTTCTTTCGATAATTAAGCACTTCAGTAATAACAGAGCCGACTTTTATGAGACAGTTTTCAAGCTTAGGAGAATTTTACTTGTCAGACTCTTCTCTATGTAATCACTATTGATGCAAGGGAAGGGCCCCAGAAAGCTAAGAACTCACAGTTTTCTTGAATCATTAAAAGTGTAACTGATGAGAGCTCAAATAAATCTAAAGGCACTCACAGTATAACCATATTACAATGGTCTGTTACAGATGGAGGATGTAGATATGCTAGTTGAGAGATTAAATTATCTAAGACTTTATTTTCTATTTTATGGGTTTAATTGTAACTTTCATAGATATTTAGGAAATTCTAGAACGCTTAGGTTATTTTATATTAATTAGTATTTTACTTCTTTTCCAAGTATTAAGGTTTTAGGCTATATTTGGTATTTGCAATTTATTAGGGTTTCGGGTTTAGTTATAATTATCTATGTTATTTTAGTTTCAATTAGGTTTGGATATTAATATTTGAGATATTGTAATAGTGATTATTGAGATTTTCTCTCCATTGATTCTTGCTGGTTTTCTCCCCTAGTTCTTCTGTTTCTGTCCCAATCTCCTCTGTTTCTCCCTAATTGCTTCAGTCTATTTCTGACTTTTCATTCTAGATTTCTATATTCTAACTCATTTCCCTACTTTTTCTACATCAGTTATGCTTGTCAGATAACCAAGTCCATATATGTATTTTAAACTGAGAAAAGCACCTGAGAAAGACGTCCAGCATCCAAAGCTTGACGGAATCTAGACTGCAAAGCCTCAGCAACTGCTTTTACCTCCTTCTGAGGCACAGCAAAACAGACAGAATGCTCACTACTAGCCTGCATCAATATTGAGAAGTAAGCATTCCATACATAACATAGAACATCAATAATTGAAATAAGGGAATATAGGCACCTGGGATATCATAATGACATTAGCTCCTACATCTTTCACAGCACCGAAAATGGCACTAGCCGTACCAGGAACACCAGCCATTCCAGTTCTACCAAAAGAAAATTAAAAGGTACAGCATAAATATGATGGAGATGAAAAAAATACTGCTGAACACAACTAAATACATGCAGCAAAAATCATACGAGAAAACATACCCCTCAACATTTACTAGTGCCAAATTATCTATTGTCGCAAACCCCTTGACTGGAGATTCTAGCCTATGACCATCTTCGTCTTCAGTTGCAAGACGGCAGATAGTTGTTCCAGGTGCAGAGAGATTGAAAATATTCCTTATTACAATTGGAATATCATATCGCATCACAGGTATAATAGTACGAGGATGCAAAACGTTTGCCCCAAAATATGACTGCATGGTTACATTAACTTATCTTAGAAAAATCTATCTAGAAAGTTAAGCAACTTTAATAGGTACAAAAGGAGTCATGAAGCCTACCATTTCCCATGCCTCTTGATAAGACAACGTCCTCAATATCACAGCTTCCCTAACTGCAAGAAAAAGCTAATCTTTCCCATTATAGTCAAACCTCACATTTATATTGTCTTTAAAGGGAAAAATAATTGTAAGGAACCCTTGACAACAATAGTTTAGGGACCACGTGCTAGCCTCTTTCCTCAAAGTATAAATCAATATTTTATTAAATTTTAGATGAAAGAAAATGCACATGCTAACATCTTCCATCAAATTTTAAATCAATATTTTATGAAAATTTAGATGAAAAAATAAATCAAAAACGAAATTAATATCCTTTTCCTTCAACAAATAATTCAAATATATATATATATATCCCTCCCATTAAAGAATTCATTTATTCTTTCATAAGCAAAATGCATTCATGTCTTATTAACCGATATAAAATAAGTAACAGTATAACTTATTGTTTAAGGCACAGACGCACAGTTCTTTTACTTCTTTTTCCATTTCTTTTTCTTTTTTTTTTTTTTGGTTCTCTATTAGCCAGTTTTCCTATTCTCCAATTTTATTTCATTTTCTTCTCTTTTTCTTGTAATCACTATTTTCTCCTTTTTACTCATTCTCATTTTATTCCTTGTTCTTTTCTTCATTTTCTCGTAGGGGAATTTACATGCTCCAAACTAATTTTCCCTCAAAATGGGTATTGCACACACTATCCATTGGATTTCCTATATCACTTTTTCATTTTATTTCTTTATTCACGCACTTGAACCTTTCTAGTCTCCAGACACTCTTGGTTATCTCTCTCCTGCTCCCTCTTCATCTTCTTCTCCTGCTCACCCTTCCTCCTTGCATCCTCTTCTCAATTCCTTCACCCCCTGAACAATGAGCCCCTCCCTTCCCCCACCATTTTCTTCCCTATTGTCCAATTTTATTTCAATTTCTTCTCTTTTTCTTATGATCCCATTTTCTCCTTTTTACTCATTCTGATTTTGTTCCTTGTTCTTTTCTTCATTTCCTCATAGGGAAATTCACATGAATTAATTTCCTCTCCACATGGGTATTGCATACTTAAATGTACAGTTTTCAACCTGACTTTATTAGGGTTGTAAAATGAAGAACTTAATGGTTCCAAATGCAATTCAAGATGAGTTATTTTAGTTGGTACTGAATGTAACCTATATTATTTGGAAAGAAAAGGCAACGACTTTGGGGAATATTTACAGATATTTTGGGAAAAATTTTAAACGTCTTTAAAGTTTTTGATGGCTGTAGGAATTAAGGATATGAATTTGGGATTCAAACATTTTAACAGTTACGACAAGGATTTCTTGAATTTTAAGAAGGAAATAGAAAAGGGAATTAGTTTGTTTTGGGGACAGGACCCAAAAAGTTTAGGTGCTTTAGCAGAGAAGATAAGGCAATAGAAGCATTTGTTGGAGCTTTGAAATTTATGAAAGGGAAAAGAAACACAGAAAGTATTGTTGCTTGTGGCAAGTGAATGAGCAGGGAGGTACAAGAACTAATGAGGATGTATGAGGAGAATCTAAGCTGAGAATAGGAATTTGAGAAATTTTGAGTGTTGAGAGGTTTTTTTATTTTTTAAAGAGAAAAAAGGTTGAAACGAATTTACAAGAAAGAAAAATGGTACATGGCACGACAATGCTGGGCACCTCAAGCACCTTTTATTATAGAGTACAGATTAGAGTATTTTTTGAGGGGGAAAAAACAAAGAAAACACTAATGTAAAGGACAATGAACCACTTTAAAACTAATAAGATCTAAATCATTCCCTATAGACAATGCCAAAAGATGGGTGTTAATGAGACTGCATGAATTGTGTCCACATGTAGGGCCAAGAGCGTACCTTTTCGAGGGTCTGCACTATACACACCATCAACATCTGTCCATATTGTGACTTGGCGAGCCCTCAATAGAGCACCCATTATAGCCGCAGAGAAGTCACTTCCATCCCTCTTCAAAGTTGTAGGAATATTCTGAGGTGTACTGGCAATGAAACCAGTCGCAATTATTATCTTAGATGGATTCTGAGAGAACCATTTTTCGAGTCTTCTTTCAGATTCCAAGAAATCAGGATCAACCTGATTAGAGCTAGTGGGATTTACAATAAGGACCTCCCTCGTATCCATCCATTTACAATCTAGCCCATTCTGTATCAAAATTCATTTGATAATACATCAGATAACGTCCCCAAAGGTTACAATTAACAAAAAACCACCATACCTTTCTAACAATATATGATAACATCTGAGCCGACCATAACTCCCCATGTCCAACAACAAAATCTGAGAAAGATTCCGTCACATGACCAGCTGAAAAGAGGGAAAGTTAAGGATGTAAGTTTACATAACAAGAAATACTCCTTTAGAAGAAGTATTAATCATACTATAAGAGGAGGTAGAGGAGAAACAAACAAAATACCACAAGCCTATCAAGAGATCAAACTATTAGTAATGGAAAACTTGAATAAAAGTGATTACACAACAATTAGAATCTAGAACTGAAGACTTGAAAATGACCTTAACACAATAAAACGGTATTCTTTGACTAATTAAGCGCAGGAATTTAGCTTGCAAAAGGACAGACAATAAGAGCATCACAACAATGAAAGGCAATATATCTTTCTTTTCATCCTCCTCTTCTGGAAACGTTGACAACTAATAAGACTTATTTGGGTTGAGCTGCCAACATAAGATCCAAATCTTACTGTCTGAATAGAATCATAATTAAAACAAGGGTCCAGGCACCGGTTAAGGATTATTTATTTACAATTTTGGGAAAGTTTTTTGCATTTAATACATTACTTTTACTGAATTCAAAAAAAATAATGCCTTAATTACACTTTTCTTAAAACAATTAATGCAAAATGAAAAGTAAAACAATTAATGCAAAATGAAAAGTCAAAACTGAGAACCTCTTAGTGACAAAAGTTATTGGCCCAATTAAAATAAAACCAACCATGTCAAACAAATACATTTGTTTTTCTAATCAAATACCTAAAGTAAATTTCATATAAATATTTGCAGGAACATGCAAGTGCTAAACAAATAAAAATAAGCACTTATAGAGGGAGTAAAGTAAAAATTAGCATTTAGGTTCAATAATCAAAGTTGCTCCAATAAAATGACTTAGCATAGAAAAACATCAGCCACAGAATTGGCATAGAAATGAAGATGTTTTTATTCTTTTCCTTTTTGTTATTGGACTGGGCTGAAAACTCTTCATAATTAAACCAACTAGGACCCTACCACCCATTTGCACAACATGCTCTCCAACGAATCTAAGAAGAAAAGGAAGGTAAATTATCGAGAAATTACTCAAATTTTGGAATCGCATATTTTATAAAATGAAACAGAGATTACACAGAAAAACAAGATTAACCATCTTAAAGAACATGAATATCTCGGCATCATGAACTTTGAGTAATTTAAATGCAATCAAATGACTCCTGAAGCACAGGTTAACATTTAGATTGGACGCTGGTAAATCAATATGTCCTTGGTTAAGAGTGGTAGAGGGAGGCGAGAAGAAAAAGAAAATCAGACGAGACAACAATACTGCAAATGCACTCGGTAAAATTACAAAATAGAAACCGCTGCCGGTTGGTAGATAGATTGAGCAGCCACCAATACCACTAGTGGCTTTTTAACTCCAATGAACAAAGGCACAAACAAGTAACAATTGATTTAACCAATTTTATTTTTCTGATGAGATATGACAGATTTGTTAGATTCATTCCAACAAACACATATTTACCAAAGTATAATAAAAACACATATTTGTCTGCCCATTAACAACTTTGTCCTTGCTTACACAAAATTGCATAAGCAAACATATAAAAATGCACTCATCCAGCCAACTCATGCACACTGTCCTTGCTTACATATAACAATTGATTTAACCAATTTTATTTTTCTGATGAGTTATGACAGATCTGTTAGATTCATTCCAAGAAACACATATTTACCAAAGTATATAAAAACACATATTTGTCTGCCCATTAACAACTATGTCCTTGCTTACACAAAATTGCATAAGCAAACATACAAAAATGCACTCATCCAGCCAGCCCATCTTGTTCTATAAGTGAAGTGAATAGAGAAACAAAGGAGGGAGAGAGAGTTCTATTACCTATATATATCGCACGAAGCATCGCTTTGAGGTTACTAACGTCATGATGCAATTGAGATAAGAAAGTAGCAAGATCATCTCCATCAAGCAAATCAAGTGCTGTTGATTGATGTTTTTCTAAGACAGCATCCAATGCAGAGATGTAGGAATCATCTCGAGATTGTGCCTTGTTGATAAGGTCATACATCATATCTGTCACCTTAGACATAGCTGACACCACTACCAACTTTCTTTCTGAATCATCACTAATAATTATATCTGCGACATTCTTGATCCTCTGGGAGGTCCCAACACAAGTGCCACCAAACTTATGAACAGCCCACATGTCTCCCTCGGGAAGATGAACTTTATCCATCGAATTCTCCACTGAGATATCTGTAAATAAGAGGGAAATAGAATGTGACTGTATTTTAAATGTCAATTGCCGGTACTCAATAACCTACCATCCATTAGAGTAAGCTAATATGAAATTTACCCAATCATGTATATCTAGCAGATATTAGTTACAATGTTTTTTAGAGCAGATATTTTATGTTGGTTAAGGTCCAGAATTAGTCATTGCACTAGCTCAAAAAAAAAATGTCATAATCAATCCATGTACTATTTGTTAAAATTTAGTCTCAAAACAATTAATTGCAGTTGAACTGAATAAAATGGCTGGCAGTGTCAATGTAAAACCATTGATTCCTCCCATGTGTTTTATTTAATTAAGGTGTTGATGAGTCAAAAAAGGAGCTGACTTGGCAATAATATTGCAAAAATTAAATTAAAAAACTAATAAAACCATCATCCTTTGCTTTTTCTTTTTCTTTTGCTTTTGTCTTCTTTTTACTCTATGTTTTGTTATCAAGAACCAGATCCATGTCACTCTCTTAAGGAAATTATACCCAGTAAATCTAAACGTAGTACCAAGGCAGAGCAAGGAAAAAAAACAAAGTCCAAAGGTCAATGCTGTGAAATGATGTATGGTGGTAAACAACTGATCAACTAACTAAAATTGAGATACTTGATTTTGGTAAAGCCTAGCCCCTCAATCAATAAATGAAGAGATTCAAAATAATGCACACATA
The DNA here is from genome assembly GCA_030761205.1 of Fremontodendron californicum. Classification (NCBI taxonomy): domain Eukaryota; kingdom Viridiplantae; phylum Streptophyta; class Magnoliopsida; order Malvales; family Malvaceae; genus Fremontodendron; species Fremontodendron californicum. The sequence continues at coordinate 6,735,753 of JAULJL010000028.1, forward strand.
CAGCAAATATATAACACAAGTTACACAACACATACAATCCATATAAGTGCCTTCTATCTAATGACTATATCAGACAACAATTGCACAACCATCAGTGATAGATACCAGCAAGAACAAACACGAAAACTAACATCAAGAGTAAAGATGTGAAGATGAATCCAAGATTTGTAACTAAAAACACAAAAAAGGACTGTAATATGAAAATTTGAGTAACACTTTTGCGGGGAGAGAGAGGGAGGGAGAATTAGTAAGCAGTTATTAATATATCCCCTATATTGATTACATTTTAAGTAACCAACAACCTTCAATATACGAGAGACCTCTCCAACTATTACCAACTATTTTTAGATTGGATACACAATATAAAATTTGACATAGTAGCATAGTTTCCTAGCTCCCTATTTGTTGATTCCCCTATGATAGGCTTGTTTTGCCTACATGTGAAGTTCCATAAGATATGAGGGAATCATATCTCTATATGTGAAGTGCATGTCACGTTGTAGGTCAATTGTCACTTCATAAAACCACATTAACCAAACTTGGGATTTACTATTAACTTAAACAAAAGGGAAGACTTCACCTATTGCCAACTGGATTTAAGTTGGATTTCCCATCAATAAAACTTGACAAAAGATCTGCCTTTTAAAGAGAAAGTTTGTTATATAGTTGATGGGGAAGTGTATTTTGTTTGATTGAGTAGTTTAACAAATAGAAAAGGAACCTCAGAGAACGATTGGCACTACATTGATGTGGATTTATGCTATGCAAATTGGTACCAAAATTGATTTGGCCTTAGATCTAGAAGAAAAAAAAAGGAAACTAAAAGACGAGAGAGAGGGATTGTATCTTTTTATTCTATTTATTACAATGCCAATGCCAAGTCAACTTAATTTTTGCCACGTCAACAATTATTTGAAAACTAAATAAGAGATATCAGTAAAATAAACAATTTTGCTTGATTGAATTAAATCCCAATTGAATTGGGCACAAAAAAAAAAAAAATTCTGAAAGTACAAAGATTATGTTTACAAATAAAGGTATAGGGAGCTGAGCAATTCAATCATTTCAAACAAGTATAAGACTGACATGGACTTTAAGTTTTTTGTTAAATATTGCCCCTTACATGCAAGTACAAAAACAATCTTGCCCTAGAATATGAAGATCAACTAGAATCACAGAATCAACTCAAAGAAGAAATTGAAAAGTTAATCACACATTCGTTACCCAAAGTACAATGAAATGTACAATTTGCACCTTGAAATTTCAGATGGTGTACCATATTAATCCATACTCTAACACCGTACCTAACCGCCTACATGCCTTTAACCAATATAATCAGACCATGTGTACGTCACATGTTAAGTAAAAATGGTAAAATTTGTGAAAATTCCAAGTGGCATCCATGAATTGTCCGTCCTGGACGGAACTTTTATCATCTAGGTGAAAAAAAAAAATTATTCTAATTGGTTTTGAAAAGGACGTTAATGGTTTCATGTGGTGTACAATGACGTGATCATATCGGTCAGACACCACACATATAGGCCAGCTGAATTAGCAGTTTTTTATTTTCAAGTGCAAATTGTAATTTTTCTTCAAGTGCCAATTTGCACATTTTGCAAAGTTTAGGTAGCAAATGTGCAATTAACTCAAACTAAAACTATGAAAACATTAAATTTTAAAACAAAAAGTGGTCCTCATGCCCTTCTCGCATTATTATAGTGTTAAACAATCAACTATCCTAAATGCTTAACTAATAGGAACATGATGAAACCATGCATATCTAACCCATTTATTAATATGTTTTGAAATGTGGAATTCTATTTAAGAACACTGGTTTGTCTAATCTAGGATTTTATCTGTAATGACAATGCTTTGTCTGACGTGGAAATCCTTAACAACAGAATCATAAACAGAGCATAGATTAATGGCATAACAAATAGAATGTAAAACAAACCTGCTACTGAAGCCTGGACACAGATGTTCAATGACTTCCCTCTTCCCCACCAAGGAACGATACTTAATCTGGAATATAGATAACAAGATAAACTCTTCAGTGTCTTATTAAAATACTGAAAATAGTGGAAAAGCCAAATAGCATATTAAAGGACAACCTTATTTGATGGCAAGCCCACTAAAATTACCCAGACCCTTCATCTGTTGAACCAAGTGTTTAAATTGATCTTTTGGTGGGAAAAACAAACAAGGATCCACACGTTCAAAAAGCCATTAGTCTATGCCTATGCTGCTTGGAATTGGATGTGTCTCGATTGCAGATACATATTGGAGCATTCAGCTAGTTAATTGCCTTAAATATAGGACATGGTGATATAGCTAAAAAGTGAATAGAGCTATAGGGACTCTATCATTTTATAGAGTAGGATATCTTTATTCAATTAGAAATTTATATGCTTGATTTTAAGTAGTAAGCGTTACAGGATAATTTCAATTTGGCAAATGTTGAAGTGGGATAGAAATAATTTAGATTGTCAATTATGCAAGGTATGCAAATTGGAAATGGTTTTTTTTCCTTTCAACATCACACAGTAAGAATTTAAATGCAGTTTTTTCCCTCAGAATTCATAAATGGGCTTTCTAGGTTTTAAAAATGGTATTGTTAGGCCCATGAGGCCCAAAAGCCTCAAAAAAAATCATTCAGTTTCGAAATCCCTAAATTTGCAATATGCCTCTATAATCCTTAAATCCTCTATACCCTTCCCCCACTCTTTCCAACTCCCTTCACCCACTCTTTGCTTATAAACAAAAGCATAACCACACACACACACACACATATATATATATATATATATATATATATATATATATGATTAAAAGGAGCAAAAAGGTAAAAAGTAAAACGGATATTTAGAAACATAATTGTCCATATTGAACTAGAATCGTGCATTTTGTTATTCATAAAAGTTGAAATTATTCAAAATATTACTCAATACCTTTTTTTGCTTTTTTCTTATATTGACAAGCAAACGGAGCCTAAATTTTGGAGCAACAGCAATCTAGGCAGTATACAACCGCAGTCCAGTTCTGATCTAATTGAAATCTAAGCTACATATCTAAAGCATAATCGAAATAAAAACAAATTTCAAATTGATTTTATCTCTACGAAATTAAAATAAATTAAAAAGAAAACACTTTAAATATGCTTAAAAAAACAGAAAATAAGATATAGCTATCATTTGGCTAGTATTAAGAATCATTTCCTCGTTCTCAGAACCAAACAGAAGATAAATCGTGTAGAAAAGGCAAGAAAAATAAAGAGGATAAAACGATAACCTGGAACGAGGAAAAGGTTTGGGAAGAAAAAAGGAGCGGCATTGAGAAGGAGAAGGAGGAGGAGGAGAAGCAGAGATCTTTCGCTTAGGCGCCGCAGCGTCGTGAGGCAATGAATTAGAAGAGAGAAAACGTGAAGAGTCGGAGATCATCGCTGGGTACGCCGCCATTAGCTTCCAACAGTTACAACAATCACTTTTTTTAGTGTGTTTTCTTCTACGCAGCAGCTAAAAGCTAAAACTGTTGTCGAAGAAGATTTTAAATTTAAAAGGGTGTATCTAGAAGCAGCTCGGGTCGGGTTGCGGACAAAAAACAATTCTTGTCTAAATTAGATTCGGATCTATTTTATTATTTATAAATTATTAAAATATTATTAAAATATTTTTTTATTATTATATTATAATTAAATATAAATAAAAAATATTTTTATTTTAATAAATAATAATTTAGGTCGAATCAATCCGAATTATAAAAAAATTATCTAAATTCGATCCAATTCGGACCGGACTGATAGTTCTGCCCTTGAGGATATATAGGTGTATCACATAATTTTCTCTTTTTTAAGGGTTTATAATTATAAATGTTTGATAAAAAATTTATTTTAAATTTGAGAAATCGATTTGAGTCCCGAATTTGAATTTAAAATGTATTTGATTAAAATTAAATACCTGAAGAAAAAAAAAACTTAATTGGATAATCAAACATAATTTAATTTAAATTAAAAAAAAATATTGTAAAGACTTTGGACAAAATTAGATATTTACATCTATTAAATTTTCATAAACGAAATTTTTGTATTCACATCCGTGCTTTTATATAAATTAGTATTTATTATTTGTTCGTTGATTTATCTATTTTTGGATATCTAATTCTATATTTTAAAAATAAATAAAACTAATCAAATATATAATAACTAAAAAATTTATTAACATGTAAAATTTATTTTATGTGAAAAGTATATAAAATTATTATAAAATTTGTTATTTGTAATATTAATTCAAAATTAATTACGAAAATAAAAATTTAATGTAATTTTAATTAGTTTTAATTTATATTAAATAAATTGATTTACTTTTTACTGTTAGTTTAAAAATATAACTTTTAAGATAAAGCAATTCGATATAAATGTTTAATTTTTTATTTATTATCAAATTAATCCATTTAGAAAAAATATTTTAATGAAATTAAATTTCTTACTATTAAATTAGATAAATTTTATCAATAATAAAAAATATTTATAATGGTAATATAGAAATATAGTGAACAACAATGATTACTTCTATTAGTTCAAAAGATTATCTAAATTCATGTTTATATATATATATATATATATATATATATATATTGATTATTATATATATCGTAAATTATATATTTGTTCAATTTTAATTTAATCAAATTTTTAAACAATTAAAATCAACGTTGAAAATTTTTGATTAAAAATTTAAACTACAATAATATTTATGACAAAGATGAAATACATTTTATAGATCTAAATTATAAATATTAATGAATAAAAAATAATTTCATCCTAATTTTAAAAAAATAATATATAAAATCATTAAAATATAAAATCAGAAATTTTAATTCACTTAAACTAAATTAAAATAGGTCACAATTGTTGAATGACCCTATGAGATATATATTCTGAAATACAGTTAGATTATGCACACTCAATAAAAAAAATTATAAAAAAAAATTATTAAAAAATACATGAATGATAGAAGAAATTATTTAATTACACTTATAAATAAAAATAGATGGAAAAAAAATAATAATTACTTAATTACATTTACTGATTTTTCAAATAGATAAAAAGTAGGTAAAGATTTTTTTTTACTTTTTTCAAAAAAATTAAATTACTGATATAACCCTATTAATATATACTGTTATATTTTATAATTTAATTTTTTTGTCAATTTTTCAACTGTTTTGATGTTATGTGACTTTTGACACCAATTCAGTCAGATTAATTAGATAAAAGAGAATAAATTATTTGGGGTTATTGGTTAAGAAGTGGGTAGTTTTTTAAAAAATTAATTTTAATTTTTTAAAAAATAATTATAATTTTTTTTTATAAAAAAAACATAAATATCCTTATAAATATATATTATTTTATTTTTTGATTTTTGAGTAATTTTCTCACTTGAGTTGGTATCACTTGACTCGTGACATCAAACTCAGTTCACATTTATACTATTATAAAACCCTTAATTGACTTTGTGTTACGAGTCAATGACACAAATTCAGTTGGGAATAGACATAAAAATTAGATAGAGTTATTTTAACAAATAAAAAATTAAAAGTATTTGTGTCTTTTCACTTAAAAAAACAATTAACTATCCACTTTTAAAAAAAATTACCCATCTTTTTACTTAAAAGAAAACTATTCATCTTTTTAAGGCATTATTTCTTTCAAAAGAAAGAAGTTCTTATATTTTTAATTGTACGTGCGGATAGAAAAAAAGTAAGAGAGAAGACAAAATCACAATAATATAAAAGAATATGTGGTTGGATTATGGTGTCTTGCATTCACAGGAAAAAAGGCCCAAATGATTAAATTATTGATAAAAGTGCCATATATATAAAATATTCTCACTAATTTAGGAAAGAGCTAAGCAAGAATATTGTATCGTAATCCTTAATATATCATATTGTAATCGTATCGTAATCCCTAATATATCATATCAAAATCTCTAATATATCTAATTGCATTTATTATATTAACACTCCCCCAGACTCAAAGTGGTATTGTAGATACAGCTTTAGTTTATTAACTAACAAAGGAACATGTGGCGGATCACATGATACAATAATCTGACGTTGTGTAACACGCAACAGGAAAATCTATCATGACAAAACACATGGCAAGAAGATGTGACAGGAGGACGTGGCGTAACACGTTGCATGAAAATATGACGTGGCGCAACAAATAACAGAAACGTGGTGGAACACGTTGCAAGAAAATCTGACATAGCGAAACACACAGCAAGAACTGGAAAATCTGACATGGCGGAACATGCAGCAAGAACATGACGCAACACGTTATAGGAAAATCTAACATGGTGAAACACGTAGTAGGAACGTGGTAAAAAATATTGTAGAAAAAATCTAATGTGGCATAACACGCAGTAGGAACGTGGCGAAACACGTTTAAAAAAATCTGATATGACGGAACACATGCCAAGAAGATAGAAAAACACATGCAGAAGAACACACCAAACCTTAGCTCTGATATCATATTACAAGAAAAGGGGTTCTTGTATTCTTAATTGTATGTGTAGATAGAAAAGAGTAAGAGAGAAGACACGATCACAATAACACAAAAGAATATGTGGTTCAATCATGGTGACCTACATCCACGAGAAAAAGGCCCAAGGGATTACATTGTGATATTCTGGATTGTATATGTGTTTGTACAAGAGTGTGCTATACATATAGAAGGTTCTCACCAATTTAGGAAAGAATCAAGTATGAATATCATATTGTACTCCCTAATATATCGTATCATAATCGTATCGTAATCCCTAATATATCATATTGTAATTCATAATATCTTTAATTATATTAACATCCTCCCCTAAACACAAGATGGTATTGTAGATACCAACTTGAGTTTGTTACTAGCAAATGAACATGTGGCAAAATACATTATACAAGAACTTGATGTAGCGTAACACGCAACAAAAAAATATAACGTAACAAAATGGCAAGAAGACATGGCGTAACACGTAACAGAAAGACGTGTCGTAAAACGTTGCAGGAACGAAAAAATCTGATGCGACGAAAGACACAGCAGGAACATGGTGAAACACGTTGTATGAAAATCTGACGTGACGGAACACTTTGTAGGAAAATTTGACATGGCATAACATAATAGGAACGTGGCTGAATACGTTGCAGGAAAATTTGACATGGCGAAACACGTGGGAAGAAGACATGAAAATTCAGGCAAAAAAACACACCAAATCTTAGCTCTAATACCATGTTACAAGAAAATAAGTTCTTGTATTCTCAATTGTGTGTGAATAGAAAAAGGTAAAAGAGAAAGAGAATCACGATAACACAAAAGAATACGTGGTTTGACCATGGTGGCCTACATCTACGGGTAAAAGGCTCAAATGATATTATTGATATTCTGAGTTGTGTATAAGTTTGTACAAAAATGCTCTATATATATAGAAAGTTGTCACCAATTTAGAAAAGAATCAAGCAAGAATATCGTATCGCAATCAATAATATATGGTATCGTAATCATATCGTAATCCTTAATATATCGTATTATAATCTTTAATATATCAAATTACATTTATTATATTAAAAAACAAATTAAAAGAAAAAACATTTTTTACCCACATAATAGATATGTCAAATTCTATTGTTAACAATAAACTTAAAAGGTATCTTTAAAATCTAAACAGTAAATAAACATAACTTTTTTACCATTTAAGTGGAAAAATCATTAATAAATTTATATATTTCAAATTTCCTCTCTTAATGGTAACCTCAAATTCAAGCTTCAGAAGGTTGGTAAGTTGAAAAAATGTTAAAAATTAAAATTAAAGCCAAAATAGTTAGCCCTGAGGTAATTTTGATTTTGAAGTCCTAATAGATTCAAATGCTTAAGTTTTACGTGATCATACCAATAAATAAATAAAAAAATTATTCCATAGCAAAAATAAAAGTATTAGAGTTGTAAATCTAAATTATATAAACTAGTTTCAATTTTGCGTCGAGAAATTACGTTGTTAGAGTACTCGCTAATTTGTTTATTCAATTATAATTTTTATTTATTTAGTAAAAATGCCACATCATCTAATTTTGCCCATGTGTAAGTCTATGTCATGTGTCATGTGGCATGCCAGGTCTAGCCTTTAACTGTTAATGAAATCGCTAGTCACGCATGATCAATTTACGTTAAATTCAAACAAAAATAATTCTAAATAATAATATAAAGACCAAATTAATCCAAAAAGTAGAGATCAAAATGACTTAATTTGTATAATTTGATGACCAAATCTGTATTTTTAACAAAATAACATACATTATGAGTTTTTTTTTCAAATTTTAATTATTATTTTTTTACCATTTAACTATTATATTATTATAATAGAGTTTTATTTTACTATAATTTTTATTTGTTTTGCAAGAAAATGCCACATCATCTAATTTTGTCCACGTCATGCATAATGTAGCAAGTCAGGTCTGGCCTTTAATTGCTAATGAAACTGTTAATCATGCGCCGTAATCAAATTTTGTTGCCAAAATAATTTCATATAATAGTATAAAGATCAAATTGATCCAAATAAAAAAAATAAAGATCAAAATAACCTGATTTAACGAATAAAAAAATAAACTGGAGGTCAAACCGATGATACCTCCTGTCATTGGTTCAACCACTCCAATTAGTTGAATCAGATGGTTCAATTAAAAAATAGATTAAGTATTAAATATATAATTTAATATTAAATACATATTAAACATAGTAATTAGTTAATAAAAATATGTATTTGGCTTAATGGTATTAAAGTTCTAAATCTCATCATTTACACACACAAAAAAATGACATAAATTGATTTTTATTGCTTTTTTGTCGATTGAATAGGATTTTTACCGGTTCACTAGATTCTTGATTTTTTTATATACACCGAACCAGATAGATTATCGATTTTCGATTAAATTGATCCAATTTTTTAACACTGATCTAATTTGAGCTATAGCTGATTTGATAAGGTCCAAACATCAAAGTCTAGCTCAAAAAGTGTATTATTATGAGACATAATTTTATTGTGTATATATTCATGTTTTTAATTAAAGTTAAATTTTATTGTTATGTATGTTACACGTGAATATTTATTTTTAAATTTATTTTTAAATAATAATTATATATTAAATTTATAATTATATATTGTACAATTATTTCAAAAAAAAACATTTGAAATTATTAAAATGTATATTATTATCATATAAAATTTGTCTTAGATGCAAAATATATTAGATTTTGTATTTATCGTGTAATTATCTTATAATCTTAGTGTAAACATCTAATTTTGTCCAGGCTCCTAAGCAAGGCACGTTTACTTTCAATTTAGATTTTTCTAAGCGTACCTCTTCCTCATGGCCTAGTGACTTAACATTTGGGTTCAGTGAAGTAGACATGCCATTTTTGATACTTCGGATTAAAAAGTCAAAAGGTGACGAAAAAGTCAAAGTAAAGTGACCAAAAGTTAAAGTCAAAGGCCAAAAAGATAACTTTGGAAAATCAATATTAAAAAGAAAATTTAGATGTTAAAGAAGCAATCCTGATGTTTTTATAGTCAACTTTGAACATTAAAGTGATGAGATCAAATGGAAGCGAAGTGAAGGAAAATTGTAGAAAATGCGTAGTGGTTTTCGGCCAAGGCATAAAAAGGCAAGGAGGAAGCCCAAATTTTTTCCCAAATGGATAACAATTTTTTATGGAAATATGAAAATCCATTTTCTAAATGGATGACAATTTTTGGTGATAATATTGGTGTCGCAACCTAAAAGATAACAAGTTTCATCGTGAGACTTTATTCGTTAAGTGTGACATTGGAGAAAACAGAAGAAAAGACGACTTAATTCCTCTTGAAATAAATGAGGGTTTGAAAACAACCTCGAAAAATAAATGGAGTCGCCACCAATCTTTTCTAGGTGAGATCGGCCACATATTAAAACCGGTTTTGAAAAATATTTTAAATTTTTTTTAAAACCAATTTCAAAGTCTGCGTTTTTAAACCAGAGAAATCAAACAAGCGGGTTCGGGAGTCGGTTGCGTGCGGGGAAGGATTAGCACCCCCACAACGCCCGTATAAAATTATACCTTATTAATTGTGTGTTATCTCAAGTCTCGGTAAAATTTGGTTTTAGATTTGGCATTTTAAAATAATTCCCAATTTAAAGAAAAAATAATTTCATTTTTAATTGAAAATGATCCGAAATTTATTAACTCAAGATTTTCTTATATTCCCTGACAAACTCGGCAAAATATAAAAAAATTTATTTATTTGGAAAATCTCCGAATCATTTTCATTTTTTTGAAAGAAAAATATTCCTTTATTAATGATAATTGATGATATCCTCCCCAGCAAACCCAGCAGAGAATTCATGAATTATTTTAGCTCGGGTATATCTTTATTTTTATTGAAAATTATAATATTTTTAAAAAATATTTTTAAAAAAATGAATATGAACATGTATGACATGGTAAAAGATGACATAGCAAAATCTAGATAATATAATATAATCTAAATAACATGGAAACATCTAAATGACATAGTATATTCTAAATGACATGGCATAATTTAATAACATGATATAATAAGAAACATAAAATAACATTATAATAAAATATGCATGTAAATGAAAAAACAATGCATGAACATAATAAACCCTAAATATATGGCAAAATAATTAATGTCTAAGCAAGAAGTATAGAATAACATAAAACATCCATAACCATATAACCACCATGACAATCACCATGAAATCTAAATCAAAACAATAACATCACCATAGAAATATTCATAGAAAAAATCATATATCATATAATATGCATCAACATGAAAAATGCAATGCATGAAAGTGTATTTTTTCCATTAAATAAGGACACCCGTATACCTAAAAAGATATCTGACTACCTTAGGAAAAGACTTAAATAAGATTTTTTAAATACTTTATGATTGGATGAAAAAGAATTTGAAAATTTTGGATGAAAATGGAATTATGGCTGAAACCCCCTTTAAAAAGGTTCTATTTTCCTAACTTTGAAAACCCGGGTTGACCACCCTTGACCCGACCTGTATAAAATCAAATTTTAGGATTAAAATGACTTAGAAATTAACCTAGAGCTCTAAATCAGCCCCCTCTTAATGCCTTAACCAAAACAGAAAATTATTTTCTTCTTGAAAACAAATCTGACTTTTCTGACCAGTTTTAAAACGTGATGTTTTTATCTATTTTAAAATTTAAAAAAAAATCTGAAAAAATTATGGGAGACTCATAACATGTCGATCTCTATGGGAAAAAAATAGCTTAATTTTTGGACAAAGGGAACTATGACCGAGTTAACCAAAATAGAAAGCTATGAATTCTAAAAAAACAACTTTGATTCTCACAGACAGTCTTGAAAACCGATTTTTTTACCCTTCTAAAAAATTTCAAACAAATCTGAAAAATTGTGAGAGACTTAAAACATGTCGACCTCTATGGAAAAAAATCAGATTATTTTTTTGACTAAGGATGACCTACCCGAAAATTCATGAAAGACAAATCACTGGGTGAAAAACTGCTTAGCTAAAAAACATTTTAAAACCTTCGATAAAAAATCCAAAAATCAGAATAAAAATATTAGAGACTCGTCTAAGATCCTATAATTAGTGGTAAAAATTCTAAAAATTTGGACAAGGATTGCCTAATGAGAAAAAATCATAAAGTTAGAAAATCCAACTTCACAACATCTTAATTTTCCACAAGCATGCTCATGAGAGCTTGGCTTTGAGTCATTGATTGGCTTAAGTCAAGAATCAAGTGGGAATGAAATGAAATGCATGAACAAACAGCAAGATGGAAATTTCATGAAAGAAAATAAAAATAACAAAATCATATGAACAGAACATGGAGGAGAGCATGAAAGAAAATAGCTAGCTACCTTGCTCTAGCTTTCCAAATCAAAGAGTAGTAAAAAAATCTCTTATTTTTTCTCTTTTCTTTTCCCCCTCTTTTCTCTCAAGAATAGCTACAACCCTTGTAAAAAAATCTGATCTCTCCTCCCCCTAAAAAATGAAACCCCCCACCATTTTATAGGCCAACCAAATGCTAGGGATGTTGTCATAATGTTGTCTTTATTTTCTTAGCTAGCAAGATCCAAAGGCCACTAATCAAAGATGATAAAAATGTGAATTTGCAACCATAAGATGAAGTTATTAGCCCCTAAAATAACAGTTGGCCTCAAATATGTAATCATAATGTGCTCATCCTTTCTCTTCATTCATTTGGCCACTTACAAAGATCACAAAAACTCAATCAAATAAAAACACCACATTGCTATTCAATTTTGGCCTTTAGATGAGAGAACTCAGCCATTCATTCCCCTCTTAATGGGCTGGCTGAATGGCCCTTAAAATTCCAGCAACTTCTCTATTTTTTAAATTGCAAAAATGGCATTTTTCGGTTTCTTCAGTAAAATTGCATTTTAGCTCCTAAACTCAAGTAAATTGAAAACGGACCCCAAATCCGGATTTTCTTTTTGCAATACCTCCTAAATAATATAAAATTGCTTTCTGGAAGTTTCCATAATTTTTCGAGCCTGTTTCGTATTTTTCCCGGATTTATCTTCTGAAATTTCAACTTAGTGCACCCGAATTTTGCCATTTTTTCAAATGAGCTCCGATTCTAGATTTTTCTTCACCAATATCTTCCAAATAATATAAATTGAGATCTGGAAGTTTTCATAATTTTTTGAGCTTATTTGCTATATTTTCCGAAATTATCTTCTGTAATTTCAACTTAGTGCACCCGAACTTCGCCATTTTTCAAATAAGCTCTGATTTTGGATTTTTCTTCACCAATCTCTTCCAAATAATCTAAGACTAAGATCTGGAAGTTTTGGTAATTTTCTGACCTCGTTTCCTATTTTTCCCAGATTTATCTTCTGGAATTTCAGCTTAGTGCACCCGAACTTTGCCATTTTTCAAATAAGCTCCGATTCCGGATTTTCTTCGAAAATATCTTCCAAATAATATAAAACTTAGATCTAGAGGTTTTCATAATTTTTCGAGCTCATTTGCTATTTTTCCCGGAATTATCTTATGGAATTTCAGCTTAGTGCACCCGAACTTTGTCATTTTTCATTTGAACTCGGATTTTGGATTTTTCTTTACCAATACCTTCCAAATGATATAAAAATGAGATCTGAATTTTTGGTAATTTTTTGAGCTCGTTTCCTATTTTTCTCGGATTTTTCAATATTGCCCTTTAACCTCCGAAACCTCAGTTTTAATCGAAACAGGTCCGATTTCTAAATTTTCCATTGCCTTTGTTATATATTGAATTGGAGTTGGTCCGAAAACGCCCAATTTTTACGATCAAATTCCCCTCCGATTTGATTTTCCCTTTTTCTAATATCGAAAATTTCCTCGTTTTTCCTCCAACCGGCTCTTTTCTTGGAATTACTTCAAACTGAGCCTTGGGCTATCCTTGTTTACTCATTCATCAACAATTTGGGGCTTCAACTTTACCGAATCGGGCCATCCCTGCAATTTTTCCCAATTTTGCAAAATTCATCCAAAAACCCTAATTTTTGGTTTTCCTTCCAAATGACTCTTCCTTTGGTTCTGCTTCCAATTGGCATTTCCAATACCCGTAGTCATTGATTATATTCCATTCGGAAACTCCAATTTTAACCAATTTGATCGTTTAAGCACTTTTCCCCAAATTTACCGACTTAGGGTTTTTTTCCACTAAATCTCCATAACCTATCTTCCGAACTCCATATCTTTCGTTGTAGACCTCAGATTATCAAAATTCTTTCACCATTATTCAATTAAACTTTGAATCTTGATTTTCAATGAGGGTTGACTTTTTCAGTGGTTGACTTTTTGCTGTTGACTTTTTTCGGATTGACTTTTCGTGCTTGACCTCCTAAACATAGTCTTGGACTACCACCTTGAGGATGAAAAGAGACTTTCTGCATTCTAAAACATCATCATGAAGAATTTACCTTATTTAGTGGTCCGAACAAATTGGGTGTCTACAGCTGCCCCTCTTTGGCTATTGCTGAGAATCAGGAATTAGGCAAAGATAAATAAACACTAATTTTGTCCAGTTAGTGAAATCACATGTGAAGAAAAGGAAATAGAGTTTTCTTAAAAAAAGAAAATTTGAAAAAGCTGTAAATATAAGATTTTATCTTTAAATTGAGTTCCTTGACTAATCAAGGCTCGACCCGTCTTAAAGAAACGAGTTCGATTTGCAAGAAAAGGAAATATCTGGACGGTGGTCTCGGGGCCTTACCTGTGATCTGGAAAATTGTGCCCAGAAGTCTTAAAAATGGTGCGTGGAGGTCTTATCCGTGATTTGGAAAATTATGCGCGGAGGTCTTTAAAATGGTGCCCAGAGGTCTTTAAAATGGTGCCTGGAGGTCTTATCTGTGATCTGAAAAATTATGCCCGGAGGTCATAAAAATGATGCCCGGAGGTCTTATCCATTATTTTGGAAATTGTGCCCGGAGGCGACTTTAAAATGGTGCCTAGAGGTCTTTAAAATGGTTTTGAAGAATTGTGCGTGGAGGTGACTTTAAAAAGGGTTTTCAAGAATTGTGCTCGGAGGTGACTTTAAAAAGTGGTGCCCGGAGGTCTTATCCAGGATTTTGAAAAATGGTGCTCGGAGGTCTTATCCGTGATTTTGAAGAATTGTGCTCGGAGGCGACTTTAAAAATGGTTGTAAAGAATTATGCTTGGAAGTCTTTAAAATGGTGCCCGGAGGTCTTATCTAAGATTTTGAAATATGGTGCCCGGAGGTCTTATCCATGATTTTGAAGAATTATGCTCGGAGGCTACTTTAAAAATTGTATCCGGAGGTCTTATCCATGATTTTTGAATAATTGTTGAAAATTAACCTGAAGGTTTTGAGATGATGCAAATGCTTCTTGATGCAGCTACGAATGTCCTTAACTGATGCAAATGCTTCATGATGCTAGTGCAGAGATTAACAAGATGCACATGTTTCATATTGAAAATGCAAATATCTTGGATTGATGCAAATGCTTCTTGATGCAGATACAGATATTGAATGAGATGCAAATGCTTCATGTTGCAAATGCAAAGACTAATAGTGGGTAAATGCTTCTACATGATGCAAATACAAAGATTAACATTGACGCAACTACTTCATAGAATGATGCAGATGCCCTTACGAATTATGTTCATGTAAGTGGTTCATAAATGATGTAATTGCAGCTACAATAATAAAGATGCAATGATCCTAGAAATGATGCAATTGCTTGAGATGACGCAAATGCAAATATCTATGAAGGATGTAAATATAAAGGTAGAATGTAGATGCTCATGGAATAGTGCAAATGCAAATACCCATGAATGATGCAAATGCTTGCTGACACGGTGCAGATGCAAAGCTCAATAAAAAGGCAGGTGCTCATGAATGATGCAAATGCCCTCGATCGCTTTTTCTAGACTTTGGCTTGGCCTTTCCTTTTTAAATCAGAGTGTATCTTGAACACTTCATGCCCCATAATTGATCATTTCTTTTTCAGTATTTGGCAATCTCTTTGCCCCAATTGTTTATCGACTCTTATCGACAAAAGTCTGAGCCGAGTTCTATATCTTCTTCTCATATCTAGAAGTCAAGGTCAACCCTAGTAGTTCCATACCTTTGGTTAGTAAAACCCTTGTCTCATGTCAACATCAAAAATGGTTATTATTATTTTTAAAAATATATATTTTTATTTGTTTTATCATTTTTAAAAAATTTGTTCACTTAATGAAAACTTCTGAGCCAAAAATATTAACCCCACAGTGTGTGATGTACGAATCTCTTGAATACTGATGATCACTGTCAGGAATTTTCTGAATGTCAATTTGGGTTTTTCAACTTGGATTGAAAGGCTTGATACAACAGGATCTTTGGTTGATTGAAGAAAACTTCACAAAAAATGTATGCCCCTTCTAGGCTCACAAATGAAATAGGTTTTATAAAATACAAATTCTTTGAAAATCAAACAAATTCAACATTCTTTTAGTTTCCAAATCATGGCATTTTGACAAGCGTCAAGATTAGCTGGAATATTCAGGTTAGAAAGTAAATTTTGGAGGGAACAAGTTTCAGTTTTTGAAGTCAATACTTCAAATGGGAGCAGAAAATTTAGGAGGTTCAAGAATTCCTAGATGTTCCTCGATGATCACTTCTTTTGTTGTGGAATCGGTATTGACATAGATGGCATCAAAAATTTCCATTTTATTCTAGACCGCCCATTTTTGGGTTTTCGCCCTAGAGTCCCATTCATTCCATTTTTTCCTCTTTTGTTGTTTTACCATGCACTTCAGAATTCTAAATTCTTCCATAGTGAAATGATAATTCGATGAGATGGGATAAAATCTGAGGAAAAATCCTTCACGTTAAAAATTCATGCTTGATCAAAATGGACTTTTAAAGCATGTAATGTAGGCCATGGTTCAGGGTTCAGAAAGAAGAGATAAATAGGCCCAAAATGTGTTTCAGGGTGAACAGATCAAGGATCATTTTTTGAGGAGGATTCTCTTTGAAGCATTTGTCTCTTTTAGACTTATCTTTCCTTTTTTTTTGACTTTGCTCCTTTTCTTCTTTGTTCTTGGCTTTCATTTGCCATACTTTTTCACACCTTTTTTTTTCTTTCGTTTTTGTTATGTTTCTTGGCCTTCATTTCGCCATCCTTTTTCACACATTTTTTGTGTGTGTTTTGTTTTTGGCATTCATTTCGCCAATTTTTCTATATTCTTCTTTTTGGCATAATGAGCCCTTTATTTAATCGAGAGCTCAATTTGCTTTGTATCTGTCTCCGAGTTGGGACTCATTTCTCCGTGATCTTTGAGATCTTTCGTCGCATTTGCCCCCAGTGTAGAGGGTGATCCTTGATCAAGGATCAAAGAAAAAATAATTCTTTCGACTAAAAAATGGTGACTATGGATAATTTCTTTTTGTGAAAGGGATATGAAAAATGGCCATTTCTCATATCAAGCAGAAATATTCTCATTGAAAAGCAATCCCCAAGGGGAATAGATAATCAGAATTTCATTTTGCACTTCGAAATCATCCGAATTCTCATATGCATGGTATAACAATTTTTTTGTCGCATGCCCCCAATGATTCATGCGTTAGTTCCACCCTTATTCACCATGTATCCATCATTTCCACATATGATGCCCCAATTTGATTAACCATGAGAATTTATATCATTACGAGGAACATCGCAAGTCTAGGTTTATATTGAAAAAGCTAAGTTTCAATCTTGGGCTTGTTTGAAGTGACAAAGAAAACTATGACCCAAAAACAAAGTTTTCTCTAGGACATGGGATAATCTAGTTTGGTCATACTACCCCGAGGTGTCAATCATGAAGTGAAGTTTGGGCAATTGGTGTTTTTTGGTCATCGAAAAGGCTGTGAATGGTTTTGGCACAACCTTGACACACACCAAATTACCATGATCTAGATTCTTGAAAGAATGTCTCGTTTGTTGGAGTTTTCTAAGAACTCGAAAAAATTTCAAAAATTTCCTTCCTTTGCTCATAGCCTAGATTAGGATCTACATCTTTGCTTATTTTGCAGTTAGAATGGTTTATGAAGTTCAACTATTCATATTCCTTGAAGCATTAGGTCTTTCAAGTAGTTTCGGTTCAAAGGGTTTAGGCATAGGAAAGCCCAAAAGAAAGGGGGAAAATTTTGGGTCATTTTTAACAATGATCATCAATATTCTCAAGACTGCCCATTACTTAATGTGAAAACCCCTTATTATTGTTTTCCACAAATTTTCTCAAAGTTTCATTTGTTTTTGCAAATTCAAATTATTGCTAAAATATAATGAACACAAAACATTTAAATTCAAATTTTTTTTATTTCATGTAGAAGTCGACATGAGACAAGTGCTTTCATCATCACAGTGTATATAACTCCATGCATCAGAAAGCCTAATATGATCATGCACCATGTTTCTTATGACATTTGGCTTTCCTATCTTCAAAACTTATCGAACCAGCCTTGATGAGATCCCTGACCTTGTACTTCAAAGCGGGGCAGTTCTCCGTTGAGTGGCCTCGATTGCCAGAATGATAATCGCAACACTTATTAGCATCATACCAGCTCGGATAAGGGGGATTCAGAGGCCCTAATTGCATGGGTGTCACAAGGTGATTCTGGACGAGTTGAGGTAGTAACTCAATGTATAACACAGGAATCGGGTCAACTTGATTTCTTTCTTGCTTTATAAACCCATGTATGCCTTTCTTTCCCATCCTGACATCCCTACTTGTCTTACCATGAACGAACAGTGATTTTTTCCCATTATTTGATTTTTGTTTCCTCTCAAGATCTATCTGCTCGTTACTGATTAGTGCTTGAACATTTCTCTTTAGAGACAGACAATTTACTGTGGAACAACTTAGAATCCCGCAATGATAACCACAAAATGCATTTTCATCATACCAACTTGGGTGTGGGGGTTGGATAGGCTATACTGACACTCGAGTGAAAAGTTGGTTTGCAACAAGATGGGGCAACAACTCAGAGTAAGAGATGGATAGTGGCTCAAACTGATCTCTTTTTCGAATATTCTTTGACTTTCCCTGGCTGGCCTGAGGTTGGAGATTTGTCAAATAATTACATTGAAAGGACATCGGGTATAAGTAACGATCCCGATATACATTGTTCACGGAAGGGTAGAACTGATGGTACATGGGTTGTAAAGGATGTGGGACAAAGTTTCCCATCTGTTGCCCACCATAGGTCATAGATTGGATATCTTTTACTTTTCTCTAGGTTCCCGATTTCCCTTGCTTCCGGATGTCTCACCTACTTTGAGCTTTCCATTCTTGGCTGTCTCTTTCATTATCTCTTTTGGGATTATCCTGCCCGTGGAGTCCTTCATGGCATTACCAGCAAGTTCATCGTAGCATGGGGCCTGCAGTGTATTTGCAAATAGGACAAAAACTTCTTTTTCAGTTAAGGGCGGTTGTACCTGGGCCGCTATATCTCTCCATCTGTGAGAATACTCTTTGAAACTTTCAGTGGCCTTCTTCCGCAAACGAGCAAGAAAGGCAATTCTCGAATCATTTCCCAAGGCTTTCGATTTTCTTTTTGCAGTAGAATTCTTAACCTGCCCCTTTTCTTTGACAGTGGCGGGCATCAGTTCCATCAGCTTAATCATTTGCTCTCGGACCTCTTCTTGAGTTCTAATCACTTATTCATTCATCCCTTACTGAACCTGTTCAATTCTCTCTATTCTAGCCAAATACTTGACCTCTATGGTTATTTCTCTCTCAGCAGAGTCCTCAATATGCCATTTGCCTTTGACAGTGGCGAACATCAATTCCATCAGTTTAGCTATTTGTTCTCGGTAATCTTCCTGATTTTTTATTATCCTTTCTTGGGTCTCCTGCAGAGCCTGTCTCATTCCTTCCATTTTATCTGAGTTCCCTCCTTCCATGAATCCTGACAAGTTGTATAGGTTCTCAGTGATTCTTATACCTCTGATTTGAAAAAAAAATCTTTGAAAGCTCTTAAAGCTAAGACAATTTCTATTTCATCTCATTAACGTATTTCATGATGAATGAGCCATGAATGTCGTAAATGGTAACATGATGCCAATATGATACATGCAAAGAATAAACAAGTCAATGTACGGATATATACAGTGAATGACCATGCATGTCCCAAATGCACTCCCCTATGAGTGATCATATATGTTATGAATGCAACACAATGTCAATATAATGCATGTAAAGAATGCATTAACACACGGGGATATACAAAGAAATCATGTTGACTAGCTATGTATGTCATGAATGCAACCTGATGCCAATATGAGAAATTAATGCATGAGCATATACAGAGAAATTATGATGACTATGTATGCCATGAATGCAACCTGATGCCAACATGATGCATGTAAAGAAAAAATAAATTAATGCTTGGTTATACAGAGAAATCATGCTGACTATGTATGTTATGAATACGACCTGATGCCAACATGATGCATATAAAGAATAAATAAATCAATGCATGAACAAAGAAATCATGCTAACTGTGATTGTCAGGAATACAACCAGATGTTAACATGATGCATGTGAAGAATAAAAAAATCAATGCATGAACATATACAGAGAAATCCTGATGACGCATGCAAAGAATAAACAAATCAATGCATGAAAAAATCCGAAGATGCTTGAGGAGATGAATTTTCACATTTACAACTGCTTGAATAATGTGTATGTTATGCAAAAAATGCAAATGAAAAGATCAAGGAAAAGAATATCTTAATATCACTTTTTATTTGAATTTTTCTTTATTTTCTTATTTTAAAAGAAGAAACTTTTTCATGGAATAAAACTCTTTTTTTTTTTGAAATATCTAAAAAGGTACATGTATAAGAAGAATTTTCAAAATAACCCAAAAACAATAGGTTTCAGTATTATCACAAATGACATGTGAAAAAAAGAAGCAAAGCAACTAAAAAGGGTAAAATCATCCGTGCAAAGTGAAAAAATTAATGAACATGTGCCCCAACAATATCTACTTATTTAGGAATCACGATGACTTTAGGGTGGATTATCATACTTATTACGGGCGATGCACGTACATCGTTGCCTGATCTACAATACTTATTCAGAATGTAGGAATAAATGGCAAAAAATCAGAAACATTCCTCCATGTATTCCTAGCTTCGGTACCTCTAACGAAAATTCGGCATGGTTTCGCCTAGGTTCACGATATGAGATTGCATTAGGTTCTAAAAAGACTCCGAATTGCTCCTCATTGTCGCCGGTGAAGGCTAGTAAGGCACCCAAAGCGGGTTCAATTTGTTAGGGCATATTTCCCTAGCCCCATGCGGATTGTTAATCACGAAGGTGTAGGTACTCTAGTACTCTGGAAGTGTTTCACTAGCCCATGCAGATTGTTAATCACGAAGGCTTAGTTATTTTGCTCCCACCTAAAAGGGACGGAACCTAGGTATAGGGCTCATGTTATGCACATGCACGTGTAGTGTGTGAGGAAGAACAACAAACCCTTTACCACCTATTCTACAATCCTTACTATAAATGCCGCAGCAATTTATTAAAATAAAGATCAAGAATAGTGTAATGCATTAACCAACCAGAGAGCAGTAATAATATGCATGCAAATGAACATATTAAAAACCTTTTGTTATTTTAAAAAATTCTCCTTATTTTTTTTAAAAAAATGTGGGAAATATAATTAAATACCAATTAAAATCGACAAAATCGAGACTTTAGATAACACACGACTATTTCTAGGCCTGACTCTCTAAATGTCCCCAGTGGAGTCGCCAAGCTGTCGCAACCTAAAAAATAACAAGTCTCATCGCTAGACTTTATTCGTTAAGTGTGACATTGGAGAAAACACAGGAAAACACGACTTAATTCCTCTTGAAATAAAATGAGGGTTTGAAAACAACCTCGAAAAATAAATGGAGTTGCCACCAATCCTTTTTGGCTAGGTGAGATCGGCCACCTATTAAAACCGATTTTGTAAAACATTTTAAAATTAATTAAAACAATTTTTTAAAATCAATTTCAAACTCTGTGTTTTTAAACCAGAGAAATCAAAGAAGCGGGTTCGGGAGTCGGTTACGTGCGGGGAAGGATTAGCACCCCCACAACGCCCGTATAAAACGGTACCTTATTAATCGTGTGTTATCTCAGGTCTCGGTAAAAGTTGGTTTTAGATTTGGCATTTTAAAATAATTCTCAATTTAAAGAAAAAATAATTCCATTTTTAATTGAAAATGATCCGGAATTTATTAACTCAAAATTTTCCTATATTCTCCGACAAACTCGGAAAAATATAAAAAAATTTATTTATTTGGAAAATCCCCGAATCATTTTCATTTTTTTAAAGAAAAATATTCCTTTATTAATGATAATTGATGATATCCTCTCCAGCAAACCCGGCTGAGAACTCATGAATTAATTTAACTCGAAAATATCATTATTTTTATTGAAAATCATTATCTTTTTAAAAAGCATCTTAAAAAAATAAATATGAACATGTATGACATGGTAATAGATGACATAGTAAAATCTAGATGACATAGTATAATCTAAATAACATGGCAACATCTAAAAGACATAGTATATTCTAAAAGACATGGCATAATTTAATAACATGACATAATAAAAAACATAAAATAACATTATAATAAAATATGCATGTAAATCAAAAAACAATTTATGAACATAATAAACCCTAAATATATGGAAAAATAATTAATGCCTAAGCAAGAAGTATAGAATAACATAAAATATCCATAACCATATAGCCACCATAACAATCACCATGAAATCTAAATCAAAACAATAACATCACCATAGAAATATTCATAGCAAAAATCATATATCATATAATATGCATGAACATGGAAAATGCAATGCATGAAAATGTATTTTTTCCTTTAAATAAGGACATCCGTATACCTAAAAAGATATCTGACAACCTTAGGAAAAGACTTAAATCAAATTTTCTAAATACTTTAAGATTGGATGAAAGACAATTTGAAAATTTTGGATGAAAATGGTACTATGGCCGAGCCCCCTTCAAAAATACTCTATTTTCCTAACTTTGAAAACCCGGGTTGACCACCCTTGACCCGACCTTTGTAAAATCAAATTTTAGGATTAAAATAACTTAGAAATTAACCTAGGACAGTACCTTCTAAATCAGCCCCGTCTTAATGCCTTAACCAAAACAGAAAATTATTTTCTTCTTGAAAACAAATATGACTTTTTTGACAAGTTTTAAAACGTGATTCTTTTACTTATTTTAAAATTTTCAAAAAACTCTGAAAAAATTATGGGAGACTCAGAACATGTCGACCTCTACGAAAAACAATCAGTTTAATTTTTGGACTAAGGGAACTATGACCGAATTAACAAAACAGAAAGCCATCAATTCTAAAAAACAACTATGATTCTCACACACAGTCTTGAAAAACCGATTTTGTTACCCTTCTAAAAATTTTCAAAAAAATCTGAAATAATTATGAGAGACTTAAAACTTGTCGACCTCTATAGGAAAAATCAGATTATTTTTTAGACTAAGGATAACCTACCCGAAAATTCATGAAAGACTGATCACTGGGTGAAAAACGGCTTAGCTAAAAAACATTTTTAAACCTTTGATAAAAAATCCAAAAATCAGAATAAAATTATTCGAGACTCTTCTAAGATTCTATAATCAGTGGTAAAAATTTCTAAAAATTTGAACAAGGATTGCCTAATGATAAAAAAATCATAAAGTTAGAAAATCCAAATAGACAACATCTTAATTTTCCACAAGCATACTCATAAGAACTTGGCTTTGAGCCATTGATTGGCTTAAGTCAAGAATCAAGTCGGAATGAAATGAAATGCATGAAAAAACAGCAAGATGGAAATTTCATGAAAGAAAATAAAATAAAAATAAAAAAATCATATGAACAAAACATGGATGAGAGCATTAAAGAAAATAGCTACCTTGCTCTATCTTTCCAAATCAAAGAGCAGTAAGAAAATCCCTTATTTTTTTCTATTTTTTCCCTCTCTTTTCTCTCAAGAATAGCTACAACCCTTGTAAAGAATCTGATCTCTCCTCCCCATAAAAAATGAAAAACCCCCTCAATTTTATAGGCCAACCAAATGCTAAGGATGTTGTCATAATGTTGTCATTTTTTTCCTAGCTAACAAGATTAAAGCGCCACTAATCAAAGATGATAAAGATGTGAATTAGCAACCATAAGATGAAGTGATGAGCCCTAACCATAACAGCTGGCCTAAAATATGTAATCATAATGTGCTTATCCTTTCTCTTCATTCATTTGGCCATTTGGCAAGATCACAAAGGCTCAATCAAATAAAAATACCACCTTGCTATTCAATTTTGGCCTTTGATGAGAGAAATCAGCCATTCCTTCCCCTGTTCATGGGCTGGCCGAATGGCCCTTAAAATTCCAGCAACTTCTCTATTTTTTAAATTGCAAAAATGGCCATTTTTTGGTTTCTTCGCTAAAATTGCACTTTAGCCCCTAAACTCAAGTAAATTGCAAACGGACCCCAAGTCGGGATTTTATTTTTCTAATACCTCCTAAATAATACGAAATTGAGTTTTGGAAGTTTTCATAATTTTTCGACCCCGTTTCCTATTTTTCCCAGATTTATCTTCTGGAATTTCAACTTAGTGCACCCGAATTTTTCCATTTTTCAAATGAGATCTGATTCTGGATTTTTCTTCTCCAATATCTTCCAAATAATATAAGATTGAGATCTGAAAGTTTTCATAATTTTTCGAGCTCATATGCTATTTTTCCCATAATTATCTTCTACAATTTCAACTTAGTGCAGCCGAACTTCGCTATTTTTCAAACGAGCATCGATTGCGGATTTTTCTTCTCCAATCTCTTCCAAATAATATAAGATTGATATCTGGAAGTTTTGGTAATTTTTTGAGCTCGTTTCCTATTTTTCCCGGACTTATCTTCTAGAATTTCAGCTTAGTGCGCCTGAACTTTGCCATTTTTCAAATGAGCTTCAATTTCGGATTTTCTTCGCCAATCTCTTCCAAATAATATAAAACTCAGATCAGGAGGTTTTCATAATTTTTCGAGCTCGTTGCTATTTTTTCCGGAATTATCTTCTGGAATTTCAGCTTAGTACACCCGAATTTTGTCATTTTTCATTTGAACTCCGATACTGAATCTTTCTTTACCAATACCTTCCAAATGATATAAAAATGAGATCTGAATTTTTGGTAATTTTTCGAGCTTGTTTCCTATTTTTCTCAGATTTTTCAAGATTGCCCTTTAATCTCCGAAACCTCGGTTTTACTCGAAACAGGTCCGATTTCCAAATTTTCTTTTTCCATTTCCTTTGTTATATATTGAATTGGAGTTGGTCCGAAAACGTCCAATTTTTATGATCAAATTCCCCTCCAATTTGATTTTCCCTTTTTCCAATATCGAAAATTTTCTCGTTTTTTCCTCAACCTGGCTCTTTTCTCGGAATTACTTCAAACTGAGCCTTGGGCTATCCTTGTTTACTCATTCTTCAACAATTAGGGGCTTCAACTTTACCGAATCGGGCCATCTCTGCAATTTTCTCCAATTTTGCAAAATTCACCCAAAAACCCTAATTTTTTTATTTTCCTTCCAAATTGACTCTCCCTTTGGTTCTGCTTCCAATTGGCCTTTCCAATACCCATAGTCATTGATTATATTCCATACGGAAACTCCAATTTTGACCAATTTGATCGTTTAAGCACTTTTTGCCAAATTTATCGAATTAGAATTTCCTTTCCACTGAATCTCCATAACCCATCTTCCGGACTCCATATCATTCGTTGTAGACCTCAGATTATCAAAATTCTTTCACCATTGTTCAATTAAATTTTGAATCTTGATTTTGAATGAGGGTTGACTTTTTCAGTGGTTAACTTTTCGAGGTTGACTTTTTTCGAATTGACTTTTCGTGCTTGACCTCCTAAACAAAGTCTTGGAGTACCACCTGCAGGATGAGAAGAGACTTTCTGCATTCTAAAACATCATCATGAAGAATTTACCTGATTTAGGGGTCCGAACAAAATTAGGTGTCCGCAGCTGTCCCTTTTTGGCTATTGCTGATAATCAAGAATCAGGAAAAGATAAATAAACACTAATTTTGTCCGTTTAGTGAAATCACATGTGAAGAAAAGGAAAGAGAGTTTTCTATTTTTTTTTTGAAAAACTGTATATAGAAGACTTTGTTCTTAAATTGAGTTCCCCGACTAATCAAGGCTCGACTCGTCTTAAGGAAACGAGTTCGATTAGCAAGAGAAGGAAATACCTCGATGGTGGTCTCGCGGCCTTATCTACGATCTAGAAAATTATGCCCGAAGGTCTTAAAAATGGTGCCTGAAGGTCTTATCCGTGATCTGAAAAATTATGCCCGGAGGTCTTATCCATGATTTTGGAAAATTATGCTCGGAGGTGAATTTAAAAGTGGTGCCTAAAGGTCTTATCCGTGATTTGAAAAATTTTGCCCGGAGGTCTTAAAAATATTGCTCGGAGGTCTTTAAAATGGTGCTCAGAGGTCTTATCCGTGATTCGAAAAATTACGCCCGGAGGTCATATCCATGATTTTGGAAAATTGTGCCCGGAGGCGACTTTAAAATGGTGCCCAGAGGTCTCTAAAATGGTTTTGAAGAATTGTGGGTGGAGGCGACTTTAAAAATGGTTTTGAAGAATTGTGCCCGGATGCGACTTTAAAAAGTGGTGCCCGGAGGTCTTATCCAAGATTTTGAAAAATGGTGCCCGGAGGTCTTATCCGTGATTTTGAAGAATTGTACTCGGATGCGACTTTAAAAATGGATTTGAAGAATTATGCTTGGAGGTCTTTAAAATGGTGCCCGGAAGTTTTATCTAAGATTTTGAAATATGGTGCTTGAATGTCTTATCCATGATTTTGAAGAATTGTGCTCGAAGGCGACTTTAAAAATGGTTTTGAAGAATTATGCCCATAGGTCTTTAAAATGATGCCCGGAGGTCTTATCTATGATTTTGAAAAATGGTGTCCGGCGATCTTCTCCATGATTTTGAAGAATTGTGCCCGGAGGCTACTTTAAAAATGGTGCCGGAGGTCTTATCCATGATTTTTTGAATAATTGTTGAAAACTAACCTGAAGGTTTTGAGAGGATGCAAATGTTTCATGATGCAAGTGCAGAGATTAACAAGATGCACATGCTTCATATTGCAAATGCAAATGTCTTGGATTGATGCAAATGCTTCTTGATGCAGATGCAGATATTGAATGAGATGCAAAAGCTTCATGTTGCAAATGAAAAGACTAATAGTGGGCAAAATGCTTCTACATGATGCAAATGTAAAGATTAACATTGATGCAACTACTTCATAGAATGATACAGATGCCCCTACGAATCGTGTTCAAGTAAGTGTTCCATAAATGGTGTAATTGCAGCTACAATAATGAAGATACAATGATCCTAGAAATGATGCAATTGCTTGAGATGACCCAAATTAAAATATCTATGAAGGATGTAAATGTAAAGGTAGAATGCAGATGCTCATGGAATAGTGCAAATGCAAATACCCATGAATGATGCAAATGCTTGCTGACATGGTGCATATGCAAAGCTCAATAAAGAGGCAGGTGCTCATGAATGATGCAAATGCCTTCGATCGCTTTTTCTAGACTTTGGCTTGGCTTTTCCTTTTTAAATCAGTGTGTATCTTGAACGCTTCATGCCCCATAATTGATCATTTCCTTTTCAGTCTTTGGCAATCTTTTTGCCCCAATTGTTTTCAAACTCTTATCGACAGAAGTCTGACCCGAGTTCTATATCTTCTTCTCATATCTAGAAGTCAAGGTCAACCCTAGTAGTTCCATACCTTTGGTTAGAAAAACCCTTGTCTCATGTCAACATCAAAAATGGTTATTATTTTTTTAAAATATTTTTATTTGTTTTATCAATTTTAAAAAATTTATTCATTTAATGAAAACTTCTGAGCCAAAAATATTAACCCACAGTTGTGATGTACGAATCTCTTGAAGACTGATGATCACTGTCATGAATTTTTCTGAATGTCAATTTGGGTTTTTCGACTTGGATTGAAAGGCTTGATACAACAGGATCATGGTTGATCGAAGAAAACTTCACAACAAAATGTATGCCCCTTCTAGGCTCACAAATGAAACAGGTTTTATAAAATACAAATTCTTGAAAATCAAACAAATTCAACATTATTTTAGTTTCCAAATCATGGCATTTTGACAAGCGTCAAGATTAGCCAGAATATTCAGGATTAGAAAGTTAATTTTGGAGGGAACAAGTATCAGTTTTTGAAGTCAATTCTCTGAATGAGAGATGACAATTTGGGAGGTTCAACCTAAATGTTCCTCGATGATCACTTCTTTTGTTGTGGCATCGGTATCGACATAGATGGCATCAAAAATTCCCATTTTATTCTAGACAGCCCATTTTTGGGTTTTCGCCCTAGAGTCTCATTCTTTCCATTTTTTCTTCTTTTGTTGTTTTACCATGCACTTGAGGATTCTAAATTCTTCCATAGTGAAATGATAATTCGATGAGATGGGATAAAATCTGAGGAAAAACCCTTCACGTTAAAAATGCATGCTTGATCAAAATGGACTTTTAAAGCATGTAATGTAGGCCATGGTTCAGGGTTCAGAAAGAAGTGATAAATAGGCCCAAAATGAGTTTGAGGGTGATCAGATCAAGGATCATTTCTTGAGGAGGATTACCTTTGAAGCATTTGTCTTTTTTGGACTTTTCTTTCTTTTTTTTGACTTTGCTCCTTTTCTTCTTTGTTCTTGGCTTTCATTTGTCATACTTTTTCACACATTCTCTTTTTTTCTTTTTATTTTTTCCCTTCGTTTTTGTTTTTTTTCTTGGCTTTCATTTTGCCATCCTTTTTCAAACATTTTTTGTATATGTTATGTTTTTGGCTTTCATTTCGCCGATTTTTCTATATTCTTTTTTTCGGCATATGAGCCCTTTGTTTAATCGGGAGCTCAATTTACTTTGTATCTATCTCCGAGTTGGGACTCATTTCTCCGTGATTTTGAGATCTTTTCTCGCATATGCCCTCTAGTGTAGAGGATGATCCTTGATCAAGGTTCAAAGAAGAAAGAATTCTTTCGGCTCAAAAATAGTGACTATGGATAATTTCTTTTTGTGAAAGGGATATGAAAAATGGCCATTTCTCATATCAAGCAGAAATATTCTCATTGAAAAGCAATCCCCAGGGGGAATAGATAATCAGAATTTCATTTTGCACTTCGAAATCATCTGAATTCTCATATGCAAGGTATTACAATTTTTTTGTCGCATGCCCCCAATGATTCATGCGTTAGTTCCACCCTTATTCACCATGTATCCATCATTTCCACATATGATGCCCCAATTTGATTAACCATGAGAATTTATATCATTACGAGGAACATAGCAAGTCTAGGTTTATATTGAAAAAGCTAAGTTTCAATCTTGGGCTTGTTTGAAGTGACAAAGAAAACTATGACCCAAAAACAGGTTTTCTCTGGGACATGGAATAATCTAGTTTGGTCATACTGCCCCTAGGTGTCAACCATGAAGTGATGTTTGGGCAATTGGTGTTTTATGGTCATCGAAAAGGCTTCGAATGTTTTGGCACAACCTTGATACACACCAAATTACCATGATCTAGATTCTTGAAAGAATGTCTCGTTTGTTTGAGTTCTCTAAGAGCTCAAAATTTTTTCAAAAATTTCGTTCCTTTGCTCATAGCCTAGACTAGGATCTACATCTTTGCTTATTTTGCAGTGAGAATGGTTTATGAAGTTCAACCATTCATATTCCTTGAAGCATTAGGTCTTTCAAGTAGTTTCGGTTCAAAATGTTTAGGCATAGGAAAGCCCAAAAGAAAGGGGGAAATATTGGGTCATTTTTAACAATGATCATCAATATTCTCAAGACTGCCCATTACTTCATGTGAAAACGCCTTATTATTGTTTACCACAAATTTTCTCAAAGTTTCATTTGTTTTTTCAAATTCAAATTATAGCTAAAATATAATGAACACAAAACATTGAAATTCAAAATTTCTTTATTTCATGTAGATGTCGACATGAGACAACTGCTTTCATCATCACAATGTATAGAACTACATGCATCAAAAATCCTTATATGATCATGCACCATGTTTCTTATGACACTTGGCTTTCCCATCTTCAAAACTTATCGAACCAGCCTTGATGAGATCCCTGACCTTGTACTTCAAAGCGGGGCAGTTCTCCATTGAGTGGCCTCGATTGCCAGAATGATAATCTCAAGACTTATTAGCATCATACCAGCTCGTATAAGGGGGATTCAGAGGCTCTAATTGCATAGGTGTCACAAGGTGATTCTGGACGAGTTGAGGTAGTAGCTCACTATATGACACAGGAATCGGGTCAACTTGATTTTTTTCTTGCTACATAAACCCATGTATGCCTTTCTTTCCCATCCTGACATCCCCACTTGTCTTACCATGAATGAATAGTGGCTTCTTCTCGTTATCTGATTTCTGTTTCCTCTCAAGATCTATCTGTCCGTTACTGATTAGTGCTTGAACATTTCTCTTTAGAGACAAACAATGTTCTGTGGAATGACCTCGAATCCCGCAATGATAACTACAAAATGCATTTTCATCATACCAGCTTGGGTATAGGGGTTGGATAGGCTATACTGACACTCGAGTGAAAAGTCGGTTTGCAACAAGATGGGGCAACAACTCAGAGTAAGAGATGGATAGTGGCTCAAACTGATCTCTTTTTCGAATATTCTTTGACTTTCCCTGGCTGGCCTGAGGTTGGAGATTTGTCAAATAATTACATTGAAATGACCTTGGGTATAAGTAACGATCCCGATATACATTGTTCACGGAAGGGTAGAACTGATGGTACATGGGTTGTGAAGGATATGGGACAAACTTTCCTATCTGTTGCCCACCATAGGTCATAGATTGGATATCTTTTACTTTTCTCTAGGTTCCCAATTTCCTTTGCTACCAGATGTCTCACCTACTTTGAGCTTTCCATTCTTGGTTGTCTCCTTCATTATCTCTTTTGGGATTATCTTGCTCGTGGAGTCATTCAAGGCATTACCAGCGAGTTCATTGTAGCATAGGGCATGCAGTGTATTTGCAAATAAGACAACAATTTTTTTTTCTATTAAGGGCGGCTGTACTTGGGCCGCTATATCTCTCCATTTGTGAGAATACTTTTTGAAACTTTCAGTGGCCTTCTTCCTCATACTTTGCAAAAAGAGACAATCCGGTGCCATTTCAGTCATATGCTTGTATTGGTTATAAAAAGCTTTAACCAAATCACTCCAAAAACAAATCTGATCCCTACTCAACCGATTATACCATCTGCTTGCAGACCCACTGAGGCTATCATGAAAATAATAGACCAATAACTTATCATTATCCGCATGGCTCACCATCTTGTGGAATAACATTTTGAGGTGGGTCATTGGATCAGTTGTCCCGTCATATATCTCGAAGTTGGGGACCTCGAATTCAGGTGGAATGACTAAATCAGGAACAAAACTAAATTTTTTCGGATCCTATTCCCAAATATTATGTTTCTCCCAGTGCACAAAGCTTCATTTTCTAACAGCTGGTAGTGTATCTTGTAGCTGTGTATCTTGAGCATTCTGCCCTTTAATTACTGTTGCCCCAAACGGGCAAGGGAGGCAATTCTCCGAATCATTTCCCAAGGCTTTCGATTTTCCTTTTGCAGTAGAATTCTCAACCTGCCCCTTTTCTTTGACAGTGGCAGGCATCAGTTCCATCAGCTTAATCATTTGCTCTCGAACCTCTTCCTAATTCTAATCACTTTTTCCTTCAACCCTTACTGAACCTGTTCATTCTCTCTATTCTAGCAGAATACTTGACCTCTATGGTTCTTTCTCTTTCAGCAGAGTCTTTAATATGCCCTTTGCCTTTGACAGTGGCGGACATCAATTCCATCAGTTTAGCTATTTGTTCTCGGTAATCTTCCTGATTTCTGATTATCCTTTCTTGGGTCTCCTGCAGAGCCTGTCTCATTCCTTCTATTTTATTAGAGTTCCCTCCTTCCATGAATCCTGAAAAATTGTATAGGTTCTCAGTGATTCTTATACCTCTGATTTGAAAAAAAAAAAAAAACTTTGAAAGCTCTTAAAGCTAAGACAATTTCTATTTCATCTCATTAACGTATTTCATGATAAATGAGCCAAGAATGTCGTAAATGTAACATGATGCCAATATGATGCATGCAAAGAATAAACAAGTCAATGTACGGATATATACAGTGAATGACCATGCATGTCCCAAATGCACTCCACTATGAGTGATCATATATGTTATGAATGCAACACGATGTCAATATGATGCATGGAAAGAATGCATTGACACACAGGGATATACAAAGAAATCATGCTGACTAGCTATGTATGTCATGAATGCAACCTGATGCCAATATGGCAAATTAATGCATGAGCATATATAGAGAAATTATAATGACTATGTATGCCATGAATGCAACCTGATGCCAACATGATGCATGTAAAGAAAAAACAAATTAATGCATGGATATACAGAGAAATCATGCTGACTATGTATGTTATGAATACGACCTGATGCAAACATGATGCATATAAAGAATAAATAAATCAATGCATGAACAAAGAAATCATGCTAACTGTGTTTGTCAGGAATGCAACCTGATGTTAACATGATGCATGTGAAGAATAAACAAATCAATGCATGAACATATACAGAGAAATCCTAATGATGCATGCAAAGAATAAACAAATCAATGCATGAACATATACAGAGAAATCCTGATGATGCATGCAAAGAATAAACAAATCAATGCAGAAAAAATACGAAGATGCTTGAGGAGATGAATTTTCACATTTACAACTGCTTGAATAATGTTTATGTTTTGCAAAAATGCAAATGAAAATATCAAGGAAAAGAATATCTTAATTTCACTTTTTATTTGATTTTTTCTTTATTTTCTTTTTTTTTTAAAGAAGAAACTTTTTCATGGAATAAAACTCTCTTTTTTTTTTCTTTTTTTTGAAATATCTAAAAAGGTACGTGTATAAGAAGAATTTTCAAAATTACCCAAAAATAGCAGGTTTCGGTATTATCACAAATGAAGTGTGGAAAAAAGAAGCAAAGTAAGTAAAAAGGGTAAAATCATCCGTGCAAAGTGAAAAAATTAATGAACATGTGTCCCAAAATATCTATTTATTTAGGCATCATAGTGCCTTTAGGGCGGTTATCATACTTATTACGGGCGATGCACGTACATCGTTGTCCGATCTACAATACTTATTCAGAATGTAGGAATAAATGGCAAAAGATCAAAAATATTCCTCCATGTATTCCTAGCTTCGGTACCTCTAACAGAAATTCGGCATGGTTTCGCCTAGATTCACTATATGAGGTTGCATTAGGTTCTAAAAAGGCTCCAAATTGCTCCTCACTGTCGCCGGTGAACGCTAGTAAGGCACCCCGATAAAAGCGGGTTCAATTTGTTAGGGTATATTTTCCTAGCCCATGCGGATTGTTAATCACGAAGGCGTAGCTACTCTAGTAGTCTGGAAGTGTTTCACTAGCCCATGCGGATTGTTAACCACGAAGGCTTAGTTACTTTGCTCCCACCTAAAAGGGACGGAACCTAAGTATAGGGCTCATGTTATGCACATGCACGTGTAGTGTGTGAGGAGGAACAACAAACCTTTCACCACCTCTTCTACAATCCTTATTCTAAATGCCCCAGCAATTTATTAAAACAAAGGATCAAGAATAGTGTAACGCATTAACCAATCAGAGAGCAGTAATAATATGCATGCAAATGAACATATTAAAAAACTTTTGTTATTTTCAAAAATTCTCCTTATTTTTAAAAAAATATGGGAAATATAATTAAATACCAATTAAAACAGACAAAATCGAGACTTTTGATAACACACGACTAATTCTAGGCCTGACTCTCTAAATGTCCCAAGTGGAGTCGACATGCTGTCGCAACCTAAAAAATTAACAAGTCTCATCGCGAGACTTTATTCGTTAAGTGTGACATTGGGGAAAACAGAGGAAAAGATGACTTAATTCCTCTTGAAATAAAATGAGGGTTTGAAAACAGCCTCGAAAAATAAAAGGAATTGCCACTAATCTTTTTTGGCTAGGTGAGATCGGCCACCTATTAAAACCGGTTTTGTAAAACATATTAAAATTAATTAAAACATTTTTTTAAAATCAATTTCAAAGTCTCCGTTTTTAAACCAGAGAAATCAAAGAAGCGGGTTCGAGAGTCGATTACGTGCGGGAAGGATTAGCACCCCCACAACGCCCGTATAAAACGGTACCTTATTAATCGTGTGTTATCTCAAGTCTCGGTAAAAGTTGGTTTTAGATTTGGCATTTTAAAATAATTCCCAATTTAAAGAAAAAACAATTCCATTTTTAATTGAAAATGATCTGGAATTTATTAACTCAAAGTTTTCCTATATTCCCCGACAAACTCGGCAAAATATATAAAATATATATTTATTTGGAAAATCACGAATCATTTTCATTTTTTGAAAGTAAAATATTCTTTTATTAATGATAATTGATGATATCCTTCTCAGCAAACCCGATAGAGAACTCATGAATTATTTTAACTCGAGAATATCCTTATTTTTATTGAAAATCATTATCTTTTTAAAAAATATTTTAAAAAAATGAATATGAACATGTATGACATGGTAAAAGATGACATAGCAAAATCTAGATGACATAGTATAATCTAAATAACATGGCAATATCTAAATGACATAGTATATTCTAAATGACATGGAATAATTTAATAACATGACATAATAAAAAACATAAAATAACATTATAATAAAATGTGCATGTAAATAAAAAAAAACAATGTATGAACATAATAAACCCTAAATATATGGCAAAATAATTAATGCCTAAGCAAGAAGCATAGAATAACATAAAATATCCTTAACCATATAACCACCATGACAATCACCATGAAATCTAAATCAAAACAATAACATCACCATAGAAATATTCATAGCAAAAATCATATATCAAATAATATGCATGAACATGGAAAATGCAATGCATGAAAGTGTATTTTTTCCTTTAAATAAGGATATCCGTATACCTAAAAAGATATCTGACTATCTTAGGAAAAGACTTAAATCAGATTTTCTAAATACTTTATAATTGGATGAAAAACAATTTGAAAATTTTGGATGAAAATGGCACTATGGCCGAAACCCCCATTTAAAAAGGCTCTATTTTCCTAACTTTGAAAATCCGGTTCACCACCATTGACCCGACCTTTATAAAATCAAATTTTAGGATTAAAATGACTTAGAAATTAACCTAGGACAATAGCTATTGTTCTAAATCAGCCTCGTCTTAATGCCTTAACCAAAACATAAAATTATTTTCTTCTTGAAAACAAATCTGATTTTTCTTACCAGTTTTAAAATGTGATTTTTTTACCTATTTTAAAATTTTCAAAAAACTATGAAAAAATTATGGGAAACTTAGAACATATTTACCTCTGTGGAAAAAATCATCTTAAATTTTGGACTAGGGGAACTATGACCGTATCAACCAAAACAGAAAGCTACCAATTCTAAAAAACAACTCTGATTCTCACAGACAGTCTTGAAAATTTGATTTTTTTACCCTTCTAAAAAATTTCAAAAAATTCTGAAAATATTATGAGAGACTTAAAACATGTCGATCTCTATGGGAAAAAATTATATTATTTTTTAGACTAAGGATGACTTACTCGAAAATTCATGAAAGACAGATCACTGGGTGAAAAACTGCTTAGCTAAAAAATATTTTTAAACCCTTGATAAAAAATCCAAAAATCAGAATAAAAATATTTGAGACTCCTCTAAGATCCTATAATCAATGGTAAAAATTTCTAAAAATTTGGACAATGATTTCCTAATGAGAAAAAATCATAAAGTTAGAAAATCCAACTTGGCAACATCTAAATTTTCCACAAGCATGCTCATGAGAGCTTGGCTTTGAGCCACTGATTGGCTTAAATAAAAAATCAAGTGAGAATGAAATTAAATGCATGAACAAACAGCAAGATGGAAATTTCATGAAAGAAAATAAAATAAAAATAAAAAAATCATATGAACAAAACATGGATGAGAGCATGAAAGAAAATAGCTACCTTGCTCTAGCTTTCCAAATCAAAGAGCAGTAAGAAAATCCCTTATTTTTTTTCTTTTTTTTCTCCTCTCTTTTCTCTCAAGAATAGCTACAACTCTTGTAAAAAATCTAATCACTCCTCCCCCTAAAAAATGAAAACCCCCCTGCAATTTATAGGTCAACCAAATGCTTGGGATGTTGTCATAATGTTGTCATTTTTTTCCCTAGCTAGCAAGATCCAATGGCCACTAATCAAAGATGATAAAAATGTGAATTTACAACCATAAGATGAAGTGATCATCCCCTAACAATAACAGCTGGCCTAAAATTTGTAATCATAATGTGCTCATCATTTCTCTTCATTCATTTGGCCACTTGGCAAGATCACAAAGGCTCAATCAAATAAAAAAAATACTACCTTGCTATTCAATTTTGGCCTTTGGATGAGAGAACTCAGCTATTCTTTCCCCTCTTCATGGGTTGGCCGAATGGCCCTTAAAATTATAAAAATGGTCATTTTCGTTTTCTTCAGTAAAATTACATTTTAGCCCCTAAACTCAAGTAAATTGCAAACGAACCCCAAATCCGGATTTTCTTTTTCCAATACCTCCTAAATAATATAAAATTTTGTTCTGGAAGTTTTCATAATTTTCCGAGCCCGTTTCCAATTTTTCCCCGATTTATCTTCTGGAATTTCAACTTAATGCACCCAAATTTTTCCATTTTTCAAATGAGCTCCGATTCCCGATTTTTCTTCTCCAATATCTTCCAAATAATATAAGATTGAGATCTGGAATTTTTCATAATTTTTCGAGCTCATTTGCTATTTTTCCCGGAATTATCTTCTGGAATTTCAACTTAGTGCACCTGAACTTCGCCATTTTTCAAATGAGCTCCGATTCCGGACTTTTCTTTGCCAATATCTTCCAAATAATAGAATATTGAGATCTAGAAGTTTTGGTGATTTTCAGAGCTCGTTTTCTATTTTTTTCGGATTTATCTTCTAGAATTTCAGCTTAGTGCACCCGAACTTTGCCATTTTTCAAATGAGCTCTGATTCGGGATTTTATTTTCCAATCTCTTCCAAATAATATAAAACTCAGATCTGAAGATTTTCATAATTTTTCGAGCTTGTTTGCTTTTTTTCCAAAAATTATCTTCTAAAATTTCAGCTTAGTGCAGCCGAACTTTGTCATTTATCATTTGAACTCTGATTCTGGATTTTTATTTACCAATACCTTCCAAATTATATAAAAATGAGATCTGAATTTTTGGTAATTTTTCGAGCTCGTTTCCTATTTTTCCCGAATTTTCCAAGATTGCCCTTTAACCTTCAAAACCTCAATTTTAGTCGAAACAGGTCCGATTTCCAGATTTTCTTTTTCCATTGCCTTTTTTATATATTGAATTGGAGTTGGTCCGAAAACACCCAATTTTTACGATCAAATTCCCCTCCGATTTGATTTTTCCTTTTTCCAATATCGAGAATTTTCTCTTTTTTCCTCCAACCGGCTCTTTTCTCGGAATTACTTCAAACTGAGCCTTGGGCTATCCCTGTTTACTCATTCTTCAACAATTAGGGGCTTCAACTTTACCGAATCGGGCCATCTCTGCAATTTTCCCCAATTTTGCAAAATTCATCCAAAAACCCTAATTTTTGATTTTCCTTCCAAATTGACTCTTCCTTTGGTTATGCTTCCAATTGGCCTTTCCAATACCCGTAGTCATTGATTATATTCTATTCGGGAACTCCAATTTCGACCAATTTGGTCGCTTAAGCATTTCCCTCAAATTTACCGAATTAGGGTTTTCTTTCCACTGAATCTCCATAACCCATCTTCCGAACTCCATATCTTTCGTTGTAGACCTCAGATAATCAAAATTCTTTAACCATTGTTCAATTAAACTTTGAATCTTTATTTTGAATGAGGGTTGACTTTTTAGTGTTGACTTTTTTAGTGTTGACTTTTCGGGGTTGACTTTTTTGGATTGACTTTTCGTGCTTGACCTCCTAAACTAAGTCTTGGAGTACCACTTGCAGGATGAGAAGAGACTTTCTGCATTCTAAAACATCATCATGAAGAATTTACCTGATTTAGGGGTCCGGACAAAAGTAGGTGTCTACAATTGGGAAGCCCATTTTGGCTTAAGTGATGGAAATTTTGGTAGAACCATGGAAGCCCATTTTTAATGACCAAATGGTAGGATTTTTTGGAGAAAGATTATGACTCATTTTTCAAGACCAAATAAAAGATGATGGGTAAGAAAATGGGTAGCCCAATTTGTGTAAAAAAAATGAAGAGCTCGATATTAAGGATCCATGTAGGATTGTTTTGGTGGAAGGCCCGATGAGTTTAGAATCGAATAAAAGTTGTAAGGATTATTGTGTAAATAAATGAGGTAAAGTTGTAAATAAAAAAGAATAGTGGAAAGTGTCTTTGGAGGGGCTAAATGGCATGTTAGTAAATAAATGGATAGGTGATAAGAGCAAAGGATATGAGTCATCTTATTAGTACATGAGTTGACATTTTTGACTAATGAAGAGCACTCTTGGGGACCAAGTAGGAAGGCCATTGGCTAGCCAATGAATGTTCCTCTTATGGTTAAGGAAGAAAGCTTATTGGCTAAAGCATGTGATGTTGCCAAGTGGCTAAAAAATGAAGAGAAGTGGAGATGAAATATGGGTTTCAGCCAGGCACA
This sequence comes from Fremontodendron californicum, assembly GCA_030761205.1. Lineage (NCBI taxonomy): Eukaryota > Viridiplantae > Streptophyta > Magnoliopsida > Malvales > Malvaceae > Fremontodendron > Fremontodendron californicum. Next base: position 6,774,233 of record JAULJL010000028.1, read on the forward strand.
AAAAGAACCTAGGAAGAGATTTTTTTTTTTTCATTCATTCACTCTTCATTTTGGAGCATAGGCAGTAGCTAAAAGTCACTAAGGAGAAAAAAAAGGAGAAAGAAGGATAAGGTTGAGATGTTTTTGGAGAAGCTTACCTAGGTAGCTTCCTTTTCTTTTCTTCTTCTTTGCTTTTTTATTCATTTCATGCTCTTTTCTTCTTGTTTTTATGTGATTTTCATTTTCTTTTTTTCAAAATAAAATGTTTCAAAAATGGTTTTCAAAGAGCTTTTCTTTTCCTCTTCTCTTTTTTTCAAAAGAATAAAGTTTTTACAACATCTTTTTCTCTTGTTTTCAAGGTGGTCGAAACTTAGGCCTTGTTCTGTTGTTTTTTTCTTGCTTCATCTTTCTACCTTGATATTTGATATGTGATGGTCTATTGGGTTATTTGATGTTATTTTTTTCTTTTTTTCTTCTTGGAATGAAAAGGTTTTGAGCTTGATGATCTTGGTTTCATCCAAGTGATGGTTAGATCGGATTAACATCCAAAAGGCCAACCTTTGTTCTTGTTGCTTATCTTTGTTTGTTGCTTATATCTTGTCATTTTCATTTGCATACTTTGCTAGATATGAGTTTATTTGGAGCATAATTCATGCTGCATATTTATTTTTCTTGTTGGAAAAGTGATTATGAGCTTGATGACCTTGGATTCTTCTAAGAGTTGGTTAGGCCCGATTAACATCCAATAGGCCAACCTTGATCCAATCACTTTCTTTGCATTAAAATATGTTTTTAAAATGATTTCCAACATGATTTTGGATAGGATTAATGAATGGTCATAGCCAAAATCTTGTTTTCTAAAGTGTTGGAAAAAACAATGTTTTTAAGGTTGGATATGGTGATTTCGGGCAACATTAATCCCATGCATTTTTTGTCCAAATAAAAAATTGTTTTAACCTCATCTAATATATCCTTGGCTGAACTTATAGTTAAAATTTTATATTTTTTTGAGTTTTTCTTAAGGGTTAAAAAAATTATTTGATAAAATCGGGTTTTGGTGGCTAAAACAAGTAAAAGTTTGGATTTTTCACAATAGGGGGAGGGGCTGGCCGAGCCCTTAGGGGCTGGTCATTCAAGGTTAAAAAATGAGGTCTTGATAAACTGGGCTATGGGTAGTTAAAACGATCTTCATAATCGAGTCAAATTTTGGGCATTTTTGCCATTCGGCCAACTAGTGCTTTTCTTTTAAAAAAAAATTGCATCTTTTGTTTTCTTTGGTTTTAAAGCATTACATTAAGGCTCACTTAGAGGTATTTGGATGCCAAGAAAAGGCATTTGAATACCCTCTCTAATTCAAGCTAAATTCGTACCCAAAAATCTATTTTTCTTAAAGTTCAATCTAAGTTTTTTTCAAAAAATATTTGGATATCTCCTTAGATATTATGATGCTCTCTCTTCAAGAGAGAAACACATTCCGAAAAAAGTCTCGTTTTCATGCATTTCATACTTTAAAAATGTGTTTTTCAAAAGTTTTCATTAAAACGTACTTTCTCGGGTTGCATCAACATTTGGCGAGAATCATTTCTTAATCTTTACCAGGTTTGCCGAGGAGGTTGAGAAATCTTCCAATGCACATGTTCATGAAATTTGTAAAGTATGGCTTTCGTTTTACTCGGAATTACATACGTGTTAAGCGAAAGAGTATTTTTTCAAGATTTGCATGGTCTGTCGGGGAGTTCGATTAAATCTTTCGACGTTTGCCATCTATGTAATTTCAAATAAATAAATACATGAATAAAAGATTTTTTAAAATATGGTTGTTTGCATATCTTTGATTATGTTCTTAAATAATTGTTGCTTATGCCATGATCTTTGATTATGTTAGTTTGGTGATTAATATTTTTGTTCATGTCATTTAATAATTGATGTTAATGTTAATTCTATGTTCATGATATTTGTTAATTAATGTTCACTTGATTTTTGTTTATAACATGATCTTGATTATGCCATGTGATAATTGTTGCTTAGGTTAATATCTTGATTATGCCATGTGATAAATTATTGCTTAAGCTAATATTTTAATTATGCCATGAGATATTAGTTGCTTGAGTTAATTTATTGTTTAGGCCGTGTGATAAGTATTACTTATATTAATTTCTTGTCTATGCCATGCGATAAATTAGTCATCATATTACTTTGATTATATTGCATATTAATATTTATTTTGCATATTCACATTTACTTAAATGAATTTTAATGCAAACAAAGATCATGTTTGAATAGTAAATTAAGCAATATCCCCGAGTTAAAATAATTCATGAGTTCTCTGCTGGATCTGTTGGGAAGGATATCATCAATCATCATTAACGGCGAAATACCCTTTTCTAAAAAAGAAATGATCCGAAGGATTTCAAAATTAAGAAAACTTCTATGTTCTGTAGGGCATGTCGGGAAATATGAAAAATTTTGTGTTAATAAATTCTGGATCATTCTTAAATAATAGGATTGCTTTTTAAAAATGACTATTTTGAAATACCGAATTTGAAATTAACTTTTATCGAGACTCGAGATAATACATAATTAATAAAGTACCATTTTATACGGGCGTTACGAGGATGCTATAACCTTCCCCGCACATAACCGACTCTCGAACCTGCAACTATTTTTCTCTGGTTTAAAGTGCAGATTTCAAATTTGATTTTTAAAATATTTTAATTAATTGTAAAATATTTTATAAAATCGGTTTTAATGGGTGACCCATCACACCTAGCCAAAAAGATCGGTGGCGACTCCTTTTTTCGAGGTTGTTTTAAAATCCTCCATATTATTTACGAGGAACCAAATTATATTTTTCCTTCACCCAACGTCATTTAGCGGTCGCGAGATTGGTTATGATACTTAGTTCTTTAAATTTTGTAAATACTTATCCTTTTTGTATATAAATAGTGAATGAATACAACATGGCTACTATGCCATCCTTCTAAAATTTTGTGGGATTTATATTTATATCCATGGGCAAATCGCATGATATATATATATAGGATGGATCCATTTACATTAGTGTAAAACTAAATTAATTTTACGCAATTTCATAACTTCTTATACGATTTATATTTTAACAAACCGACCGTTGGATTTAACAATATAATTTTACTCCTCGTGCACGTAAGTGACGAATCGATCCGATATCTCTAACATTTCGATCGAAAATACTATCTTTTTCAATATATATTTAATGGCTGAAAGTTTTTTTACAACGAACAAATAGTTAGACATTTTTAATTTACTCGAAACTCGACGTGCATGATCTACGTGAATAGAACATGAAACACGACGATCGGATTAAACAAATATAAATCGTATAAGAAGTTATGAAAATGTGTAAAACTAATTTAATTTTACACTAGTGTAAGTGGATCCATCTTCATATATATATGAACCGTATAAAAAATTATGAAAGTGTGTAAAATTAATTTAGTTTTACATTAGTATAAGTGGATCACTCCTCTATAATATATATAATATTTTCAACTCCTATTTTGAGTAATTATAGGCAATTTAGGTATTTTAAATTCAAACAATGAGAATGAGATTTAATTGAATTTATGTGTATATTCAAGTTTGTTGTTACAATTTATTTAATAAATATATATTCTATTCTATTTTAATTCTCTTTCATCTATCAGTTATAATTTTTGAGCTATATAATATTTCAACTCCTATTTTGAGTAATTATGAGCAATTTAGGTATTTTAAATTGAAATGGTGAAAATGAGATTTAATTGAATTTATGTGTAATTCTTTTCAAGTTTGCTGTTACAATTTTATTTAATAAATAAATATTATATTGTAATTTAATTGTCTTTCCTCTATCGGTTATAATTTTTGAGAGATATATACATGGATGTAATCATTACCTAAAAATGCATTAGGATTCCAAGAAATAGCAGTAAATCTGTTCATGGATCGGATCACGGTTCGAAATTTTTTTATTACTTTTATTCAAGCTCGGCTTTGGGTCAGCCCACCAGTCCGGTTTACTGTTTAAATAATATTAAAAAATTTTAAAAAATTAATTTGTATATTAATATTTATATATTTCTATAATCAATTTAAATAATTTTTTTATTATTTAAACAATGATCCAAGTCCGTCGAAAAAAAAACAATGCCAAACCCGATCTGCATGTAGGATCGGACGAATTATCCGACTCTTAAGCAGATCTGCTCAGCAGTCACAAATTTCTTTTTCTATTTTAGTTGTCTTGCTACTCTGCAATCAAATCATATCTGATCTCTAGCTATATATATTGCAAGTGGTGCACTGCTTTCCGCTATGAGTGCTATCATTCCAAAATTTGTTCAAACATTCATCTTGCCAGACTTTAGTTACTCTTACATTTAGAGGTGAACTATTTTTTCCCCCATCACATTAACTCAAACAGAAAATCATTTTAGTGATTTTTTTTTGGATGTCATACTGTTTTCTTTTTTATTTGTAGTTTCACGCAAGGCCAACTAATAATTAGGATGCCAGGTTAGAAATTATGAAATTAATTTAAACTGTAATAATGTACATTTTCAGTTCATCTATTATGGAGTTTACTTCAAACAAACATATGGTGGCATCAAAGTACTAAATCAAAAACAATTTTTGAGACTTGACTACTAACTATTACAATTTTGGTCAAAGTATTTATTTCACTGCAGTAAAAAATGTAAATTAGTTTTTTTACTTAAATTATGAGTAATTTAGTTTTTATATTTTTGAATTTGATAAAAAAAAGTAAAATAGATCACTAAAGGTTAAATACTCAATTGATCCCTGAACTATACATCTTTTGTCTGTTTGGTACCTAGAGAATAAAATCGATCAATTTGGTACTCGAACTTTTATTCCGTCATGCATGTTGGTCCTTTGGACTAACACCGTTAACTTAATGGCTGATGTGACAATAACATCAAATAAAATCATGACATGTGACAAAAATGTAGAGGTGGCAAAATGAACCCGAACCCGAAAACCCGCCCAGTAAAACCCGAACCCAAACCCGCCCAAACCCGATTTGACCAAAAAGTCAAAAATCCGAACCCGAAAAAACCCGAACCCGAAATGGCCCGAGCCCGAAAGAGCCCGAACCCGAAAAGACCCAAACCCGAAATTACCCGAACCCGAAAAAACTCGAACCCTAAAACCCGAACCCGAAAAACCCGAACTCGAAAATACCCGAGCCCGACCCGAACCCGAATTTAATAAGAAAAATAAAAATTATGAAATTGTAATTAAATAATTTTTTTATAAACCAAGAACTTTATTTTTTAATTTTATTATAATATTTTTTTTAAAATTTAATTTAATTTAATTTATATTATATATATATGATAAAATAATAATTTTATCAAAAATAAAATTATATTTGGTACTTATAACTTTAATGTCCCATATCTTTATGAATTCATTATCTAAAAATTCTAAACGCATGAAAATTTTAGAAATGTAAATTTTTTTGACATAAAATATTACTTGTCCTTTATTTATGTTATTTTAAGAGCACCCTTATAATAGTATAATAGTATTTTCTATATATTAAAATTAATTAATAGCAATTCATTCATTTTAACTTATTTCTAGTATAATAGTATTTCTTATATTAAAAAATAGATAAAAATTACTTTTAAAAAAAATGTGTTGCTCTTTACAATATTTATATAGTTTTCTTATGCATATTATTAAATTAAGTTATTAACACCATATTCACTTGCCCAAGCACGGACCGATCCGAAATATAGGCGTCAAATTTTGTCCAAACATTTCCATATTTGTAAATGGGTAGTCCAAACCCGTTTAGGCCTCAAAGTTGAATGCCAGGGTTCGTCCCTAAAAATCTTTTATTTTGTAGTGAATCTAATAATGTATTTACATGTTGAAATTCGAGTTCATCAAATCAATTATTTTAAATATTAATATGATTAATTTATAATATATCATATTTTTTATAATAAATTATTTTAAAATTTTATTTTATATTCTTTTGGTGCTAACAAATATTGATTTTAATAAATAAATATAATTAAAAATATCATATTATAATAAAAGATTATTTTTAAAAATAATAATAAAATTATTTTTAAAAGTAAATATTTAAATTATGTAAAAATGATTACATCTAACATAAAATAAAAATGATGTAAAACAAACCCGAACCCGAACCGAACCTGAACCCGACTGGGCCCGAACCCGAAAGGATCCGAACTCGGACGGACCCGAACCAGATCGGACCCGAACCCGAATGGGTCCAAACCCGAATGAGCCCGAACCCGCCCAATTACCACCTCTACAAAAATGCTACGTCAAAGCCACATCATCATAAAAATAAAAAATATATATATATAATATAAAAAACATAATAAAAGAAAAATTATAAAAAAAACAAAATAATCAAAATAAGTTATAAAAAATTAAAATTAAAAAATATATTTTTTAAAAATTAAAAATTAAAATTTTTAACTTTTTATAAAAAAAAAAAAAATCTGGAAATTTTAGAATCAGAATTTTTTTTTTGTTCTACATTTTTTCACTCCTTTATCGCGTCAGTCCTTTCCTTAAAATAAAAAAAAAAAAAAAACCAGAAACGTAATGGTTCTCTCAAAAAACAAGAAATTTCATTTTCTTCGCCTTCTCTCATCTGTTTCTGTAACCCCAAATACAGCCACTCCCTTCCCTTTTAGAGCTCCCTTCCATAGTAAAAAAAATCTCACCCTCCTCTCATTTCAAACGTCAGTCGCTCTCTCCCCCTTTTTTTTTTCTTTCTGGCTGATCTTTCCTCTAGACAGAATGTTCTCCTTTTTCACATGCCCTGCTCCCCTAAACTCCAGCAGAAGAAATTTGTAATATTACAAAATATAATTTTTTGAAGAGGGTTAAAATTTGGGGGTTTAGGGTTATAAGAGAAAAATCATTTCCTCTGAAATTGAAAGACAAAAATCGATCTCTTAAAAAATTATTTCATTCAATTGAAAAAAAAAAGTTTAGGGTTTTATTATTGTCTTTGATTCTTGTCTTACCATTCATTCCTCTGCTCTTCATAGCTTTGTTCCATTTCTTTCTTGTTTCCAAGAAAAAAGAGAAAAAAAAAAAAAAAAAAAGCTTTGATGATGGAAATTTTGTAGCATTTTTCATTTCGTTGCCAGCCAAAAACTTGATTTGATTTCCTTGTATTTGGGTTCTGGTCTTACATGATTGGGGGGAGAGGGAGAGTTTGTCCAAAAAAGAGTGATGGATTGTTAAGAATTTGAGAAATATTTCAATTTATCATTGATGGTCGGATGATAATTCAAAGGAAAAGTTTTTGGTTTTCAGGGAATGGATCAACGAAATTATTTTTTTCAGTTTTTTTTTAATTTTTAGTTTTAATTTTTATATTTTTTAATTTTTTAAAAATATATAAATTTATCAGTTTTTTTAATTTGTTTTGAATTTTAGTTTTTTATTTTATTTTTATAATTTTTTAATTTCCATTTTTTTTAAATGAGATTTTTAAATTTTAAATTTTATTTAAAAAAAAAAACAGTTTTTAGTACAAGAGTCAATTAAAAAAAAAAAAAAGTTGTAATTTTAGGATCAAAGCATCATGAAAGTCCTTATACTATAGCAAAAGTGTAAATTAATCCTTCTAATCTCATATTTGTGAGTAATTTAATTTTTATATTTTTTAATTTAAAGCAAACAAGTAAATAAATATAAGAGGTTACGATAATAATTTAAATTAGACCTACTCAAGGGTCGGGTAATCTTCTCGGCCCATATTGAGTCGGGTCAGGGTAGGATTTTTTTTTTTTTCATTTCAAGCCGATTCGACTCGAATTACTATTTATGTAATAAAATTTTATTTTTTATTTTTTATTTAATTATAAGAATATATTAATATTAATATAAAAATGAATTTAAATGCGCCGGGCTTGGATAAGGGAAGAAAAAAAATTTGGGCTGTGACTCATGAGCAAGTCTAGTTTAAATGCATTAACGCCTAACGTTTTGCTGATGTGGCATTGTCAAAATGATGATGTGGATTTAAAATTTGATTTTTTTATGTGAAATTTTAAATTTATTTTTTAAACAAAAATTTTGAAACTTCATATACTAACATTTAATTTTTTTTAATTTTAAAAATTAAAAATATAAAAATCTTAATTTTACATTTTTTTTTTTTTTGCTAAAGTGAAATTAAACTTATTCTAAAACAAATTTTTTGACACGTGACATTTTGTTCATGTGTTACCAATTTATTATAATGCAGATTACCAATTTAGTTTTAAATTAGTTTTCTAGAGGATTTTTGTTATCGAGAGATTATTTGGTTAGTGAGAAAGCCAAGAAAATGTGAGGAAAATTGTGTTTCGAAGAGCTTTCGGCATTAATAAGAGTCAGTTAAATTCAAATAAAATTCTGGCATTGGAAAAAAATTTCTAACACTAGCAAGACCAAATTTTAGTGTGCAATAATTTTATTAACATAAATTAACAAACAGAAGAAGAATAAGGAAGGAAATAAGAAGAGAATAAGAAAGAAAATAATGTAAAATTAGGATTTTTATTTTTTTTATTTTTAAAATAATAAAAAATTAAATATTAGTATATAGAGTTTCAAATTTTTGTTTAAAATTCCACGTTAGAAAAAAATCAAATTTAAATTCACATCATCAATTTGATGAGATCACATCAGTAAAATGTTAGATGTCAATGCATTTAAACGACTGTTATAACCTTATTATTTATTTTACTTGTTTGCTTTAAATTGAAAAGTACGATAATTAAATTACTTACGATCTGGGATTAGAATAATTTATTTACACTTTTTACTATAGTCCAGGACTCCTATGATGCTTTGACTCTAAAACTACAACCAATAAATTGGTAACACGAGTACAAAATATCATGTGTCATCTAAAAATTATCCTAAATAAAAATTTTCATGTCAGCAAAAAATTATTTTAAAAATTCACGTCAACGCTTCACGTCATCAATTTAACGGTGGGCATACTTCCGTTATCTATTTTACTTTTTTTGTTTCAAATTCAAAAATATAAAAATTAAATTAATCATAATTTAAATAGAGGAATTAATTTACACTTTTCACTATAGTAAAAGGATCTCCCAAGTACTTTAATCTACAATTTTACTGGACCTATGGAAAGTGATTTTGATGCTAGCCTGGTAGTAGACACGATAATATTAAACACGACACGAGCACGATACGAAAAAAATAATTAAAATACGACACAAAAAAAAATATGGATACGAAACGAATACGCTAACATGTCAATATTTATATAACATAAATTATTAACACTTCAAAATTTTTATAAATATAAAACACATTAAATACGATTATGATATAAAAAATATACAAATACAATACAGATATACAAATTGTCAAATTTAGCCCGTAGGACTCTAGATATATTCTTTGCAAGAAAGGTATATCGGGACAAAATATTCTTTGGGTTTTGAAGTAAAATAAACTGATATATTAAGATTTGAGACGGTCTATACTTTCTTGGGTAAATATGAAAAACATGCTTTCAATTAGCAATTAATTGTTAAATGATTTAATGAATAAAAATTATTTGAAAAAAAAAAGAATAATTAAAAATTATTATAAAAAATATTGTAAAGACAAAATTATCTTTGATAAAAAAAAATATTCTTCTCCCTTTTTCTCTTAATTTTTAATTTACTTTTTAATTAAAAACTAATTTTTTCTGAAAATAATATTTTTTAATTTTAAAAAATAAATTTTAAAATTTTTTATTTACTTTTTTTAATTAAAATTTTTTAAAAAATAAAAATAATATTTCTTTATTTTTTAAAATTTTAAAAAAATAAATATTTAAATATTTTATTTTTTAAATTTATTTTCAATTAATATTTTTAAAAAATAATATTTTCTTAATGAAAGAGAAAGGAAAAATAAATTTTTTCATTAAGGGTAATTTTGTTTTTACAGTATCCTTTATAACAATTTCTAATTGTTCATTTTTCTTTTTCAAATAATTTTTATTTATTAAACTATTTAACAATTATTTATTTATTGAAGACATATTTTTCATATTTACCCTACTTTCTTTCTTTTTTTAGTTTTGCGTATTTCGAAATCCAATGTAAAAAAAAAAAATTTGCATTTGGATTTCGATAAAGACAACATATTGATTGGATTTATTATTTCAAAAGTTCAAAGTTTTTTATTTTAAAAGAATTCGACCCATATAATTTTTTTTTTATTCAAACATGAATATTATATTATTTATTCAATTGCAAAAAGAAAAAACAAGGAATTCTTATTTATTCTCAAGCTTTGAACTACAAATCTTATATTCTCTTTTTCAAAAACCATGGATTTTTAAATTCAAAAATTCTAAATTCTAAACATGATATATTTAACAAAATAAAATATACATATGATGTGATATGTCACACCATCAAAAAGTTATTAATTCTTAAATCATTCAAATGGTGTTTTGGGCATTTGAATTTTAATCTATATCAACATAATATTATATTTTCAGCTTTTTTTAGTAAATAGAAATAATTTAGATATTTCAAGTTTAATAAATTTAAGTAATACTTAGGTATTTGGTATAAGCTATTCTTATATTTCTATTAATCTTTAATATTGCTGATTTGAATTTTTTTAAGAGAGTAAATTGAGTGATTTTGAGAGATAATTAAGGTATGATTATCTTTCTTCATAATGTTATTATTACAGATATGATTCTATTAATTATGTGTTTTAAACGTTACTTTATATCTCTTTTCAAAACTCTGTCTATTTTTGTCTTTATCTATTTTTCTTTTTGATTTTTTCTCTTTCTTTTCATCTTTCATAACTCTTTCTTTTCTCTCTCTTTTTTCATATTGATTGCATTAAAGTTCATTTCCTATTTAAATTATTTTTAATTATGATGATTTTAATTTTCATAAATATGTATAGACATTCTTTGATTTTTTAGATGATAACTTCATTTCAACATTGCTCATCCAAAACATTTTATTTTGGACTAATTATGCTCCAGGTCCCTGTACTTGTTTAATATTTGAGTTTTACTCCTTCTACTATAATTAATAAATATTGAGTCCTCATACAATTTCGATTTAAAAATTTTGATCCATATAGTAATGGTGTTAGTTTTATCTCGTTAGAAAATGCTCACTTGGCATTTTCATTGGCTGAAAGAAGAAAAAAAAAAGTTGAGGTGTAATTTTTTTGCCACATCACCTTTAACCCATGAGACCGAATAATCCATTCGGACATAAAAATGCTTTAATATTTTTTCAATTAATGAATTAATTCATATAACAAAACCCCAAAAACTAAAATAAAACTTAAAAACTGAAGAAAAAAAAGCAGAAAAAATCCATCCGGACAGAAAAAATGCTTTTTCTTCTTCTTTTAGCCAATGAAAATGCCAAATCGACATTTTCTAACGGGATAAAACTAACACATTACTATTTGGATCAGTAGTTTCAATTCGAAATTGTACGAGGACTCAATGTCTATGAATTATATTAGAGGGACTAAAACTCAAATATTAAAAAAGTACAGGGACCGATAGCATAATTAGACTCTCTTTTTTCTCATCATTATCTTCACAAGATTCTGTGAAATATTTTTTTTTCAATTCTAATTATAATTTGTTCTCTCTTTTATATATTTATATATATATATATATATATTTCAAGCTCCAAACTGGAATAATTAGGGTGAAATTAGACCTTTCTCTCTTATTTAAAATAAAAAATAGGAAATTTTTATATATTTGTTACACATTTTATTTTCATATATTTGTTACACATTTTATTTTCATAAATTTATTATATTTCGATCGTCCATCTTTTTTGGTCTTTGTTAGCTATTAATTCATGATTAAAAATATTTATATTGATTAATTATTAATTTCATAATTAAAAATATTTATCATGTAAGTCTAAAGAATTTCAGTAACCGCTGTCGTAATTACTCTTCACTATTTTATATTTATTATAACAATAATAGTTCATTAATTATGCCATTATTTACCTAATTTTATATTTTATTTTCATTCCTTTTCTTTCTTTTCTTTCCAGTTCAATTACAACCGTAAAGGTGTTATCTCAAATTTGGATTATATTTTGTTTCATAGATAATAAAATAAAATAAAATCTCCATATTGTTTTACTTTGAAAAATAGTTCCCTTTGCTGGTTTATTTTGATTATCTTTTATTAAATATAGTAAATAATAAAGGATATTAGTTATCAAATCATTTATAACATTTACTTTTGATTACCAATTTATTTTAATAATCAATTTTAATGTTGACTTTTACACATTTCATGTGATTTTATCCAAAGGCACAACACAATCAATCGGTAAAATGCAACCAAATTCTACTATAAATTATTTAAATCTAAATTAGTTTTGATTCTAATTAAAATGAAGGTTGGTCATTGGAAAAACAAAGCCTATTTTAAGTAGTATGTTTTGATTTAATTACATTGAAGGTTAAAATTAAAAAAAAAAATACATTGAAGGTTAATAAGAATGTTGTTTTGATAAATTAATTACTTTTATTATAAAAAATTAATTGCTATGTTTGTATCTAATTCTACATTGTAAAAGCATTAAAATCAACTTAAATTACAAAATTATGATAATTTAATTCTATATTTTAAGAATTTTGAAATAACCTTAACTTAGACAGATTATGATAATTTTATTTTCATTTCTTAAAGTTTAATTATATGGATAATTAATTTCATTTTTTTAAATAAGTTTTGATTGTGATTTTATTTGTATATAATTATTTACATTTTTCAAAAACGTTTTGAGTGAATGTTCAAAGACAGCATTTTCTGTGTGATACATGACCTAATGGAAAAAAACCATTAAATCTTTGTTTTTTTATTACTAATTATGATTTTCTCGAATTTAAATTTATTGATTAGATGTGAATTTATTCACACTTTTAAGATTATTTATTTGGAGTTAGTCACATTAAAAATGAAAAAAAAAAGTTATAAAAAAAGTAAAAGGCTTTTTTTTGCTTTTGATCCCGTGCATAAATATGATTATGTGGTTGTAACAACTAACAACCTTAAAAGCATTAAAATCAACTTAAATTACAAAATTATGATAATTTAATTCTATATTTTAAGAATTTTGAAATTACCTTAATTTAGACAGATTATGATAATTTTATTGTCTTTTCTTAAAGTTTAATTATATGGATAATTAATTTCATTTTTTTAAATAAGTTTTTATTGTGATTTTATTTGTAAATAATTATTTACATTTTTCAAAAACGTTTTGAGTGAATGTTCAAAGACAGCATTTTCTGTGTTACATGACCTAAGGGAAAAAAACCATCAAATCTTTGTTTTTTTTATTACTAATTATGAATTTCTTGAATTAAATCTATTGATTAGATGTGAATTTATTCACACTTTTAAGATTATTTATTTGGAGTTAGTCACATTAAAAATGAAAAAAAAAAAGATATAAAAAAAAAAGTAAAAGACTTTTTCTTTTTTTGCTCTTAATCCCATGCATAAATATGATTATGTGGTTGTAACAACCAACAAGTCATATAGACTGTTTTGATTTTTGTATAATGAAGTAAAAAGGGATTTGATTCTTATTTTCAATGATTTAATTTAATATCTCTAATTTAAATATAACAAAATAATGAACAAGAGTTAATGTAGAAGTAAATTTTTGTCTAGAGAACTTCGATAGACAAGACTTTTTTCAATATGTGTCTTTCAGTTTAAATATTATAAAATATTTAATAAAATTTTCGTATAAAAGTAAATTATTTATTAACAAAAATACAATAACTATTGACATTTCATTAGTTTCCTCTATTAATTTAAATCTTCCAATAATTATGCATTTTATATGAAATTTAATTTTTACATACAAATAAAATTCTTAATAAGCAATGAATGATTAATTTTAGCATTTTTTAAAGAGTCTATATATCGCATTGCATTTTTTAATTTTAGTTGTATAGAGATGTACATCTGCTCAAGGGTCAGGTAGTCCGACTTGACTCGTATTGGGTCGAGCCTAAGCATAGATATTCTTGATTTGGATCTGCTTGACTTGAATTACTGTTTAACTAATAAAAAAATATTTTTTATTTAAATTTAATTAAAAATATATATAAATTATATTTTAAAATTTTTATTATTATGTGAACAATAATCTGGGTCGACCCGAGCAAACCTAAAACCAAGTCTAGGTAAAAAAAAAAATTCTAGTAATGGTTTGGCTCATGAACAAGTCAATAGAAATGTTAATAGAATTCTAATGAAGCTAGTAAATGTCGAGAAGTTTTTCTTTTTTCATTTTTCTGTTACAATCTTTAATTCTACAGTAATACAAGAAAAAGTAAAATAAAATAATTTAATCTATTTTTAGGGTAGTTAGTTGACCTTCGCATCTTACTTCTACTCGCAATGATTTCTATTTGTGACCTACAACAATTTCTATATCATAAAGAAGACAATGGCTTAACACGTCATAATTAAAATGGATTTTAGTTATAAAAATATACTTTTTTAATCATTTTATTTAATCCAAATATTAAACTTAAATCATGTACGGAAGCTATAATTTTCAATCTCTACATGTTTTAGATTGATTTTTAATTAAAATTTATTATGATTTTAATGGACCACGACAAGATTAAATAAAGCGGACCGGAGATTAAATCGATTAGACCTTTGATTCAACCGATTTATTTAAAAAGGATTTTAAATGTTTAAAAAGTAATTTTAATATTAAATAAATATTAAATATAGTAAATAATTAATAAAAATATGTATTTGACTTAATGGTATATTCTTTAATATATAACTAAAAGGTTAAAAGTTCAAATCTCATCAATTATTAAAAAAAATTAAAAATATATATCAAATCGATTTTTACCGATTTTTCTGATTTTTTACCGGTTAAATTCATTTTCTATCGGTTCAGTTAATACCCGATTTTATATAATATATCAGATCGATTAGACTTCTGATTTTCAATTCAACCGACCGATCCGATTTGATTTTTTAATCCATAAACCACGATCTTCAACTTGACAAAACTTTGAAACTGAAAAGAATTAAGTTTTCTTATTTGGCATTTGTTCTATCATAATATTTAAGTAATTAAATTTGACTTACATGTTTAAACTTAAAGCATACACTTGCATTTTCTTGAGCAATAATCACCAAAATTTTAAATAATCAATGGATGCATCATTAAACCTGCTCATGGCCGGACAGCTCGCCCGGCCCGGTAGGCCCGGCTCTGGCCGGGCCTGGATAGGATATTTTTGTTCCAGACCGGCCCGACCTGGAACAGTGTTTTTTTTATTATATAATATTATTTAATTTAATTTTAATTATATAAAAAAAAAAAATTTTAATCCGATGAACAATGAATTCGGGCCTACCGGGTTGGCCTGGCCCAACCCAGGGTCGGGCCTGGGCAAAAAATATGAAAAAAAACTGGGCCGCGGCCCGGCCCATGAGCAGGTCTATGCATCATTCATGAAATCATCTTTATCTCAAATTTAGTTATTAGTATATTTTAGAGGTGCTAAAATAAAGCCGAACTAGAAAATTAGTCCAGAAAAACTTGAACTCGAATCTGGCTAAACCTGATTTGACCAAAAAGTCAAAAACCCGAACTCGAAAAAACCCGAACCCGAAATGACCCGAGTCCAAAATTATCCGAACCCGAAAGGGTCCGAACCCGAAAAAACCCGAGCCCGAGATCGATTCGAACCCAAATTTAATACTAAAAATAAAAAGTATCAATTTGTAATTAAATAATTTTTTATAAAGTAAGAACTTTATTTATCAATTTTATCCAAATCTATTTTTTATTAATTTAATTAAAATTTAAAAATTAATTTATATTTTATATATGTATAATAAAATAATAATTTTATCAAAAAAAAATTATATTTTGTACTTGAACCCGAAAAAACCCGAACCCGAAAAAACCCAGCCAGAGACCGATCTGAACCCGAATTTAATACTAAAAATAAAAATTATCAATTTGTAATTAAATAATTTTTTTATAAAGCAATAACTTTATTTATCAATTTTATCCTAATCTCTTTTTTAATAATTTAATTAAAATTTAAAATTTAATTTATATTTTATATATATAATAAAATAATAATTTTATCAAAAATAAAATTATATTTTGTACTTATAACTTTAACGTCTCATATCTTGATGAATCCACCATCTAAAAATTCTAAACTCATGAAGATTTTAGAGATGTTAAAATTTTTTGACATAAACTATTACTTATCCTTTGTTTATGTTATTTTAAGAGTATTTTTATAATATCATAATAGTGTTTCCTATATATTAAAATTAATTAACAGTAATTCATTTATTTTAACTTACCTCTAGTATAATAGTATTTTTTATATTAAAAAATAGATAAAAAACTACTTTTTAAAAAAATGTGTGACTGTTTGCAACACATATATATATAGTTTTTTTAGGCAGATTATTAAATTAAGTTATCAAATATTGATTTATAAAAATATCATGTCTTTTTAAAATTTAAAAATATTTAATATAATTAGCTAATTTAATCTTGTAATTGATTTATTATTTATTTTATTTTGGATAAGTTTTTTTAAATTATTATCATTTTATTACACTTGATATAATTTAAGTTTAAGATATAATTTACTTTTAGTAACATATTATATCAAAATTCAAGATTGGTTCACTTGGTAATATCCTTACTAATAAGAGTTGAATGTTAGGTTCGATTCTTTACATAAGCATAAAATTTTTACATTTTACAAATATATAAACGAATAGTTGAATGCCAGGATTTGTCCCTAAAAGTCTCTTATTTTTGTAGTGACTATAAATTATAATGTATTTACATGTTAAAATTTGAGTTCATCAAATCAATTAATTTAAATATTAATATGATTAATTTATAATATATTTTTATAATAAATTATTTTAAAATTTTATTCTATATAAAAAATGAATTTTATATTCTTTTGGTGCTAATAAATATTGGTTTTAATAAATAAATATAATTAAAAATATCATATTATAATAAAAAATTACTTTTAAAATAATAAAAAATATTTAATTTATTTTTAAAAATAAATATTTAAATTACCTAAAAATGATTATATCTAACATAAAATAAAAATAATTTAAAACATACCCAAATTCGAACCCGAAAAGATTCAAATCCGAAAGGATCCGGCCTGAATCCGTCGAACCCGCCTAATTGCCACGTCTAAGATTATGTCTTATTTTAACAAAATTATTATAACCAATTTAGTCAGCATTTAAAATCCAAAGAAAAACTAAAAATATAATACTGAAAACACTAAATTCAAACTAATAAACTTTGCCAATGAAACTTTGTCTCAGTGATAAAGTATGATTTAGAATATAAAATAAATTTACAATTATTTTAAGATTAAGCGGCGCATAACACGAGAATATTCCTTATCTTAATAAAAATAAAGCATATTTATTTTTTTAATAAAAAGAATGTTATTCCTCCTTTCTTAGGTAATAAAATGTTTAGAGTAAAAACGCATGGTTAAAAAAATAAGATCCGAAGTTAAGTTGACGTGACATTCGTTTATGAATTCCGGTTTGATTGAAATAATTTAAATTATTAAAAAATAATAAATTAGTAAATAATTAATAAAAATATATATTTTGTTTAATGATATAATTTTTAATATAAAATTAAAAATTTAAAGATTTAAATTTTATCACTTATAAAAAAAATTAAAACCTATTTTTATCGATTTTATCCGATTATTTTACTATTTTTTTATTAATAAAATTAATTTTTTATCGATTCAATAAATTTTTAATTCTATACATTATATCAGATTAAATAAATTTCAAATTTTCGATTAAATCAATTCAATCAACCGGTCATATTCGATTTTTTTCATCCTTGTAAAAAAGAGAGAGAGAAGTGAACATTGAAAGAATTAGAGAATAGACAGTGGAGCAATGGGGATGCAATGCGTAAAATGGACTAACTGACTGACTACTCTGTCTTTAATTTTTGTTCTCTCAATCAAAACGGAGGATGAAATGAAATGGACATTGATGGGATTCTGATTTCTGATCCGTTATTAATTTTTACTATTATTATAAAATATAAATGTATAAAAATATAACCCTTAAATTAAAAAAGAAAAAAACTTATTAAAAATAGTTTTTTTTTTGGCAAATTTGCAAAAATTATTAGCATTTTCTTATGATTTGTCAAATTTACAGAAAATAAAATTAAAAAAGCTAGCAAAGAGTATTTTTTTTAATTTATGAGAATTAAAAAAAAAAGTATAAATTTTTTGATAATTTTTCAAACTTACATAAAGTGTTGAAATAATTTTTTAAGAGTAACTATAACTTCTTCTTTTTTGTAATTTTATCAAGATAACATAAAAAAACTAAGTTTAACTTCTTATAATCTATTAAAATTATGTAAATAAATCACTCGAAAAACCTATTAAAGTGTAATTTCTTTTTGTAATTTGTTAAGAAAATACACGTATCAACACACAAGATCACGACACAAGCCAACGAATAAAATCAAATCTTTAAGTTTCATAAAAATAATATATAAATATATAATGCATGATACATAATATATAATTGAACGCATAAAAATAATCATCATATTCGATAGAGTTGTTCATGGATCAGGTTGGGCTCGAATAATTTATTTGCTTGTCCAAACTCAGTTCGGATCGAGTTGCGTTCGAAAGACTGTTTCATAATTTAAAAATATTAAAATATTAAAAATATTTATTAATATATTATATATTTTTATAATTATTTTATATATGAATAATAATTTGAATTGGTCCGACCCATATTACTAAATTTTTAATCTAAAACTAACATAATTCAAATCTAATTTATCGAGTCAAACCAATAATCAAATTGATAAACAAGATTAATATACAACACAGCACAGGGGTTGTGTACCCAAAGAAAAAAAAAATGATAAGCTTGGCCTAGGACAAGTCCAATCCGGTGAAAATCCAAAAGAAAATAAATTAATAGGTATGTTTTACTACTATTAAATAAATCATATATAATTACGTTTATGTAGATTTTTTTTCATAATGATAGTAGGATAAGTATATATAAAATTATATTTTATCAATTTATTAAATTTCAAAATTCAAATTTAAAATTATTTTTTAATTAGCACATGATAATTGATAACAACAAACAAAATTTCTTTTCTCACCCGGATTCGAACAATTGATAAGGATAAAATTACAAACCCATTATTATTATTATTATTTTTTAAAATTTAAAAAGACTTGCTTACATTGAACTCATTATCTTGAATTAGCACATGATAAAATTATATTATATGATATGTCTAACTTGATTTAAGACAAACATCAATTATCCTAATGAAACAAACTATCCATTTAAATTATCAAGTACAAGGTTAGGTTGTCAAATAAATTATCCATTTAAATAATTAAATTTGAAAATTTAAAATTATTCTACATGATCAATATTTGTTATCTAATAATTAAAATTATCTTAATTGTTAACAAAAAAACTATCATTTTTTATGATTTTTAAAATTTAAGAACTCTATCTAATTAAAGTATTAAAGTCCTTTGCCCTATTTCTCACCTTTATTGACACTTGCACTTTTATTTCATGCAAAGTACAAAGTTAAATAATAACCTAAAAGTATGAAGGAAACATCTTTTGTATGGCATGCAATGGTTTACATCAACCATTTTTTCACACAAATTTTTTAATCATTTTAATTTTAATTTATGTAATCATTTATTTTGGAGCTACAACAGAGTTGAAAGTGGTCATCAATTAAATTACCAAACAAAAAATTTATTTCGGATCCAAAATAATTTCTTATATTGATATAAGGAACAAAACATTATGATATGTTAAGGATACAAAATTAGGTATTTAGTATTATAATACTAATAATTCACATTCTAAAAAATTGTGAAATAGTATGCATGTTGAATGAAACTTTTATTTTCATTCAATACCACATCAATGTCATCGATTTTGAATTGAACCGGTCCGATCGACTGATCTGATCAAATTTTTTAATATTGATTTAATTTGAGCTATAGCTGATTTGATCAGGTCCAAACATCAAAGTCAATCTCAAAAAGTGTATTATTATGAGACATAATTTTATTGTGTATGTATTCATGTTTTTAATTAAAATTAATTTTTATTGTTATGTACTGAATATTTGTTTTTTAATTTAATAATAATTATATATTGTACAAGTATTTGAAAAAAACATTTGAAATTATTAAAATGTAAATTATCATATAAAATTTGTCTTAGATGCAAAATATATTAAATTTTGTATTTATTGTGTAATTATCTTATAATCTTAGTTCTTCAAATTTTGTAAATACTTATCCCTTTTGTATATAAATAGTGAATGAATACAACATGGCTGCTATGCCATCCTTCTAAAATTAATAAAAATATGCATTTGTATAATGTTATGATTTTTAATATAAAATTAGAAGGTTTAAAGTTTAATTTTCATCATTTAAAAAAAATTAAAATTTAAAATTTAAAAATTTAAAACTTAATTTTTTTATCAATTTTCTTATTTTTATTGATTAAATCAATTTTTTATTAATTTAATAAATTTTCGATTTTATGTATTATGCCGGATTGGCGGATCCAATAAACTTGCGATTTCTATAAACGGTCCAATTCAATTTTTTTCATCCTATTAGAAAAAGAAAGAGAAAGAGAGAGGTTAACATCGAAAGAAGCAGAGAATAGACAGCGAAGCAATGCGTAAAACACTCTAAAACTGGGTTTTGGGTTTTGGAATGCACAGCACAGCAGGTGACGTAAACTGCTATCAATTGCCTCTTGGCTTTCTTTATTTTTAATCTTAGATATGATAATTTATATATCCATATTATATCCATATAATTTGTTTTATATTATAATTATATTTAAAATATTTATATTTGTATAAATTTTACTGTATTGATAATATAAATTATATAAATTTTAATATATTTCTGTATTTATATCAAATTCATATTTTATTTTCGTATCATATATTTTAATTATTTTTTTAATTATGTCCTATTTAATATTGTCATATCTAACTGTCACGCGCCAACTTACGTTATTACAATTTGCTTTTGACTTTTGAATTTGGTTTTGCTTGAGTTGAAATGGACTGACTGATTGACTAAATGACTACTCCATCTTTAATTTTTGTTCTCTCAATCAAAACGGAGGATGAATTGGACATTGATGGGATCTGATCTCTTATTAATTATTAATATGTATAAAAATAAAAACCCTTAAATTAAAAAAAACTTATTAAAAATAGATATTTTTTTTTGCAAATTTTCAAAAATTATAAAAAAATATTTATTAAACTTTTTATTATTTGTCAAAAATACAGAAAATAAAATCAAAAAAGTTAGTAAAGATTAAATTTTATTTTTAATTTATGAGAATTAAAAAAAGTAAAATAAAAAATATAACTTTTTTGATAAAGTTTCAAGCTTACATAGAGTGTTGAAATAAATTTCTAAGAGTAACTATAACTTTCTTTTTTGGTAATTTTATCAAAATAACATAAAAAAAAAAAAAAACTTATTAAAGTTTAACTTTTTATAATCTGTTAAAATTATGTAAAAAAATACTCAAAAAACTTATTAAAGTGTAATTTTTTTTTTTATAATTTATTAAGAAAATACACACATAAACACACAAAATGTTGATACAAGCCAACAAATAAGATCTATGTTTAAGTTTCATAAAAATAAAAATAATATATAATATTATAAATAATATAAATATACAACCATATATATAATTGAAAGCATAAAAATAATCATCATATATATTAGAAGTGTCCATGGTAGGATTGGGCTTCGATAATTTATTTGTTTGTCTAAGCTCAGTTCGAGTCGAATCGAATTAGAAAATCTATTTCACAATTTAAAAATAAAAAAATATATATTAATAATTTTATATTTTTATAATTAAATTTAAATAAAAATATTTATATTATATAAATAGTAATCCAAATTGAACTGATCTAAATTATTAAAAATCTTGTCTAAATCAGACATAATTCAAACCTAATTTATTAGGTCATAATTCAAACCGAATTTAATAATATAGCACAGCACAGGAGTTGGGTACCCAAAGAAAAAAAATGATAAGCTAGGCCTAGGGCAAGTCCAATCCGGTGAAAATCCAAAAGAAAAGAAATTATTACGTAGGTTTTATTACTATTAAATGAAATCATATATATAATATTACAAGATACATATTTATTTGGTAAATTTTTGTTGATATGGATGTTTATAGAAGTACTCATAAGCCGGATCAGATTTAGATATGGTATCAACACTATATATATTTGTCTAAACCCGGTTCGGATCGAAATATGAGTCTCAAATTCTGCCCAAACCCGTTCATATTTGTAAATGGATAGTCCAGACCCATTTAGACCAACCAATATTTTTTTAAAAAAAATTTAAACAAATATTTTTTTATTATTTAATTTTTAGTATTTTTTTCTTTTAGTAAGTTCTAAAACATGCATAACTTAACATATTTTTAAATGTTTACACTAATGTTATATATATATTTTATATGATATAAATTACATAATATATAAAAATAATATATTATATAAATAAAAAAACGGACCGGGTCAACTGAGTTCTGGCTTTGATTGTTGGAGCCAAGACCCAACCTATTTTTTAAATGGGCCTCATTTTTTTTGCCTAAACTCATATTTCGAACATAATATTTTTGTCAAAACTCTCCAAAATATGGGCGGGCCTTTGGGCTTGTCTACTATACCGATATCTCATCCTAATGATACATAATATAAGTATAAATAAAATTATATTTTATCAACTTACTAAATCTTAAAATTCAAATTTAAAATTATTTTTCGAATGAGCACATGATAATTGATAACAACAAACAAAGATAAAGATAAAATTACAAAATCATAATTTTTTATTATTTTTAAATTTTAAAAAAACTTACTAACATTGAAATCATTATCTTAAATTAGCACATAATAAAATTCTACTATATGATATGTCTAACTAAATATAAGAAAAACATCAATTGTCCTAATGAAACAAACTATCAATTTAAATTATCAATGTAAATAATTATCAAGTACAAGGTTAGCTTAATGACATGTCAAATAAACTATCAATTTAAATATTTAAATATGACAATTTAAAATCAACCTACATGATCAAAAATTGTTATCCAATAATTAAATAATTAAAATTATCCTAATTGATAAAAACAAACCTATATTTTTTTTTATAATTTTTAAAATTTAAAAAATACTTGCTAATATAGAACTCTAACTAAAGTATTAAACTCTTTTGCCTTCTTCCCCCAACTTTGTTGGCACCTGTCCTTTTTCATTTTATGCAAAGTGCAAAATTATGAATATTATATACTAATCTAAAAGTATGAAAGGAACATCTTTTGTAATGCATGCAATGGTTTACATTAACCATTTCTTCTTTTTGTTTTTTTGCACAATTTTTTTAATCATTTTGATTTAAATTTCTGTAATCATTAATTTTGGAGTTGCAACAAATTTGAAAGTGAAAATCAATTAAATTATCAAACAAAAAATTTGTTTCGGATCCAAACTAATTTCTTATCAGTAAGCAACAAAATATTATGATCATATTAAGGATACTAAATTTGGCGTTTAATATTATAATATTAATAATTCATATTCTAATAAATTTTGAAATGGTATGCATGTTGAATGAAATTTTTATTTTGCATTCATTACCACATCAATGTTTTGAGCAAGTTTAATATGACGATAACTATTTGTGAAGACTGTGTCTTATCAGCCTTTAAAAATTTTATTATTTTGCTTGTTTGTTTAGCTAGTATATCAAAATTATATTCATTTTAATTAATTATATTTCTTTCTTGTTCAATAACATTGTTTATCATATATTTAGAATTTGTATCAAAGTTTTAATTTTTTATGAGTATCAATATCTATTATATTTATACCTTAATCATGTTAAAAATTAAATAATATTAATTAATTTATATATTTACATATATATATTTAAATAAATAAATTTAATACGTGCGTAACACGATTAGCAAACTAGTTAAATTAAATAGATAGCAGTCGGAAGGTTAGTTCGGGAGGGAATTATAAGCTTTTCTTTTTTCACATTGGTTTTCGCTTTCTTTCTGATTTGGCCGCTGCCGCTGACTTGTGGGAGTGATTAAGGGCTTCTTCCCTTTATTATTATTAGATATATTTCCAACTATCACACGCTCTTCTGTCTTCTCTTCTCTTTCATTCTTTCATGCTCATGCATTCATTCCCCCTGTAAGTGTTCCTGCCCTTTTCTCTTCCTCTCTCTTTCCCTCCTTTTTCCTTCCATTCCCTTCACCTCCATTGCTTCTCTCTCTCTCTTTCCCTCTTTACCATCTTCTTTTAGTCCACGCACAATGTTTAATCAGTCGCTGCCGCCGGTAGCTTCAAGAACAAGAAGTAGGACGGAAGCCCAGTTGTTGGAGGAGTATCATGAAAGCAAGCGGAGAAAGACACGGGAGGTGGTGGTGGTGGAGGAGGAGGAGGAGGAGGAGCGCAAGACCATAACCAATATGGCTATGCCCGAAACCTCCACCATGGACAATATAGCTTTGGCTTCTCAAAAAGAGATCAATGATCAAGTGCAGATTTTGAGTGAAGAATCTGACATTGAATTACTAGAGAGTAGACAAGATGACAAGGACCCTGATCTTCTTTGCTATGATGATGAAGATGATGATTCAATGGAGGGTTCTGATGAGGCTCTCACCTCTACAAGCGGAGAGGATAATGATGAATCTGAGGATTTGGATTATTATTATGAGGAGGAGGAGGAGGATAATCCTCAATGTTCTGCCAGTTCGGAAGCTTTGGTTTTACAGACGTCAAGCCATGCCAAAGGCAAATCTGTAGAGGTTGAGTTAGTTTCTGAGCACGGTGGAAAGGGTAGAAAGAATTCAAATGGGTTGGATATTTGGTTTCATGAAGATGATTCTGATTTAATTGATCTTACAATATCTTCCAATACCAAGTCTAAGCGTAAAAAGGGACGACCCCTCGCCTCCTCCTCCAAGAAACTTCAACTTCTTACAATTCTTGCGGATTCTATTATGGACAATGAAGACTCAGATTCTAGTGCATTGAGAGAGGCCCTCAAACTCAAAGAAGAAACTGAGGACAAGTCTTTGCCTCTGAAGTTCAGTTTTGGGGTTGATGAGGACACAATTACTCCTGATCCTGAGAAAACAGAAGTTGAGAAAGAAATAGATTCACTGTGGACTGAGATGCAGTTTTGTCTTTCGTCTTCTGAGATTGGTTCTACCGAGCCTTCCTTGGTATGTTCAATGCTTTACTTTCTTATAGTCCTAATAATGCTATCACTCAGTGATTTAAATTACGGCGGCGAATGCGTTTTTTTTTTTTTGTAATGTCTCGTTTATTGAAGTTGCGGACGTGATAGATGTCATCGCAGTGATTTTTTTTTCATTTTGCACAATTTATTTATTTATTGTTTCATGTCCAAGTTCTGAAAATAGAGTCCTGATGTTGATGCTTAGTATATGTGAAGCCTTTGTATGCACAAATTCGAACGTATATAGAAATTAAGGGCAACTCCATTATTACCTTGTATGGATTTGTGTTTTTTTGAATTTACATATGCACATAAATAAAGGACATACATTCAGCTTATGTTATTCCGATTCTTTATTTTTCATTAAATACTCGTGTTCAACACATATTCAGATGGGTATAGAAATATGATCCTTCAAATATATAAAAAAAAAAAAATTTAAAAATTGAGCATACTTATATCGGACAAATAATCGTATCCAACACTCACCCCGAGTCCAAATAACATAGCATTCAGCTACATCTTCCTTCAAATACTATAAACTAAAGTAAAAGAGGCCTTGACTCTTTTTAGAAAGGAATTAGATGCAAAATATCTTTGTTGTTTCTAAGATCTTTTAGGCACAGTTAACTTTATCGGTTTAAAAAAGAGCTATATGCATGTATATACATCTGCACTCCTTAAAAGTGAAAATTAGCACCAGATGAGTATTGAAGCTTCATGAAAATTGGCCTGCCCGTGTGTCATATTGTTACTGAATTGGACTTTGCTTTACCAGATCAGAGTTTCAATGTCACTATGGCTGATCTTTTTAGACTATATTGCTCCTACTCTTCATTTTCTTGAAATATCCGTGTCAGACACCCATGTCCGACCCATATCCGGACATGGGTATGGGATATGAACCTCCAAATACATGAAAAAACTTGGAAAATATTAAACATACCCGTGTCAGACATATACCCATATCCGACACTCACACCCGAGTCCGAGTAACATAGTTTTTAGATATTAGAGAAAGGGAGAGTTGATAACATGAATCTAAGATTCCTTTTCATGTGAATCTTTATCCCAACTTGTCTGCATTCTGCATTTAGATGTTTGAACTGAATCTTATATTGTTCTTATTGATGAACAGGTGGAAATTGAGGATGCTGCTGATACTCCTGAGGTTAAACATGACAGAGCAGCCCTATGTCGTCAAGGGAATCATCAGCTTGTGCTAGACGAAGAGATTGGAATGAAATGCAAATTTTGCTCTTTTGTGCAACTGGAAATCAAATATATTGCATCACCTTTTGTAAGTTTCATGCTTAATAATCTATATTTAAATTTTCATTTTGATAATAGTATTTTGTTTTATTTTATTGGCCCTATATAGCGTGGCATGATGGTAGCAGAAATGCTCTGTTGAAAGCAATATTGATACTTGTTAGTTATTTTTCAAAGCACTACAGTAAAAGTTTTTCTTGAAATTGGTTTTTATGGCTTGATATACATATTTTGGCTCTCATTCTCCCATAAGTTTGTATTTGCTCATTCTAAGTTTTAAACCAAATCTGCCACAAAGCTGGGTTGCTTATTTGACATTTTTGTTTTTTGAAGTATATTAGGCTATGTTGCTCCGATTCTTTATTTTTCTTGAAGTACTCGTGTTCGACGCATATTCGGACATAGGTATGGGGATATGATCCCCCAAGGACCCTACAAATACATGAAAAAACTTAGAATAAATCAAACATACCCATGTCGAACAGATACCCGCTATGTTGCTCCGACTCTTTCTTTTTCTTGAAGTATCTGTGTCCGGCACCCGTGTCCAACGCATATCCGGACATGGGTATTGGGATATGATCCTCCAAGGACCCTCCAAATACATAGAAATTTTGGAAAAAATTGAACATACCCGTGTCCGACACTCACACCTGAGTCCAAGTAACATAGATATTAGGTAGTGCTAGTGCTATGATGCTTGGAATTTTAGATATAAACAGTGCCAATGAGAATTATGGTGCTAGACAAGCTAAATGGCTGAATAATAGGCTAATGGCAAGGAGCCTAATACTATATTGCAACACTTGAGTAAATGGCTCTTACTTAGCTCCAGATATTTGATTCTTATAAATTGGTTTTGCTTATTGCAGATGACACATCCTTGTGCAAAATTTGAGACGCAACACTCTGGCATTGTAGACTCTTCTATATTTGATGGCCTTCATCTTCAATATAAAGACCCTAACAATGATATGGCTGGTTCTGGTTGTGAAACCTCTGCAGATATCGAAGGCACAGTATGGGAAATCATTCCAGACTTAAAAACTAAACTCTACCCTCATCAGCGTGAAGGTTTTGAATTTATTTGGAATAATATAGCCGGAGGAATTTATCGCGATAAGTCTAAAAACTCATTCAACAGTGGTGGTGGTGGAGGATGCATTATATCTCATGCTCCTGGGACTGGGAAAACCCTTTTAACTATAGTCTTTCTTCAGACATACTTGAAAGAATATCCGAGTTGCAGGCCAGTGATTGTTGCTCCTCGCAGTATGCTACTCACATGGGAAGCAGAGTTTAGGAAGTGGAAGGTTGATATTCCCTTTCACAATCTCAACAGTCAGGATTTTTCTGGCGAGGAAAAAACAAATGGAATTGTTCTTTATGAAAAGCTTAAACAAGGTGTCCCATACGCAGATAGACCTCTTGCCCGGCGTCTGGTGAAACTGCTTTCCTGGAAGTCTGATGGAGGCATTTTGGGAATTAGTTACAGACTTTTTGAGCAACTTGCAGGAAAAGAAAACAAGGGGAAACAAAAATGCACCATTGTTGATAAGCATGTCAGTAAAATCCTTGTCGAGTTTCCTGGTCTTTTTGTCCTTGATGAAGGGCATACACCTAGAAATGATGGTACTCTTATGTGGAAGGCTTTATCAAAAATTAAAACTGAACGCCGAATCATTCTCTCCGGAACTCCTTTCCAGAATAACTTTGATGAGCTCTTCAACACGCTCTGCTTAGTGAGACCGAAATTTGCTGAAGGAATCAAGTCTACAAATCGAGAAAAGGTTAACAAAAAGCGCGGTCGCAAAGGGAACGAAGCAAAATTGAAATGGACCTCTTTGATTGGTTCCATTGGCAAAGATGTTGATAGAAATGAAGCTGGGAAACTGAGGGAGGTTAGAGCTGTGATTAAGCCATTTGTGCATGTCCATAAAGGCACAATTCTACAGACTACCCTTCCTGGTTTAAGGCATTCTGTAGTTGTTTTAAGGCCCTCTGATCTGCAGAAGAAAATCCTTGAGCGTGTTAAAGAAACAAAGAATGCACTTTTTTTAGATTATTATGTGTCCTTGATCTCCATCCATCCCTCTTTGTTGAAGCAGTTATCAGATCAGAAAGATATTAATGAAAGTGTCAGCTCCATTGTTAGCATGGATGAGTTAGAAAGGATAAGACTGAAACCCGAAAAAGGAGTTAAAACAAAGTTCCTCACAAAACTGCTTAAGCTTAGTGAAGCTCTGGATGAAAAGGTCATAGTTTTCAGCCAATACCTTGAACCATTACACTTAATAATGGAGCAGCTTAAAGATTTTTTCAAATGGAAAGAAGGGGAGGAGATATTGTTCATGCACGGGAAATGTGACATAAAGCAGCGTCAATCCTCGATTAATGTTTTTAATGATCCAGAAAGCAAAGCAAGGGTATTGCTTGCATCAACAAAGGCATGTTCTGAAGGTATAAATCTTGTTGGAGGTTCAAGGGTGGTTTTGCTTGATGTAACATGGAACCCATCGGTGGAAAGACAAGCTATATGCCGTGCATATAGGTTGGGGCAGAAAAAGGTTGTATACATTTACCACCTTATCTCATCTGGGACGATGGAGGGACTGAAATGTTTTCGACAAGCTGGGAAGGACAGGCTATCCGAGTTATTGTTCTCGTCTTCAGACAAAGGTGATGATCAATATCACAAGAAAGTCTGTAATGTTCTAGAGGATGAAGTTTTGGAAGTGATGTTCCAGCATGAGAAACTCAAGTCAATGTTTGAAAAGATAATAAAGGAGCCCAAAGATTCTGAATTGATGTCAGCTTTTGAGGATCAGTAACTGAAGGAAATCCCAACTTCAGAAGCTGATGATAGTGTTTACTTTTTGTTCATTTGAGATTTGGAATCCATTCCTTACTAGTATGCTGGTCTGGGTGTTTAATTTTTGGGATTTCATACATATGTTAGTAGTGATAAATGGACTAAAATTAGTAGTGAAAGGCAGGTATTAGACATTGATGCTTTGTTTTACGGAGAAAAGCTTTTCTTCCTTAATTTTTTCAGAAACAAGGTTTGCTTGAACTTGCAGTCGGTATTGTCTGGCTATGTAGACCCTGATGGCTGATCAGCTTCCTGTAGTTTTGCTTCCTAGCATATTGTTGAGGTCATCGCAAATTAGAATGTGAATTATTTGGCACAGGTAAAAATAGAGCTGGATTTTGGTTTTTAGAGAAGACTAACAATGAGAAATACATAACTTTGATCCATACCTATGTTATTCTGACTTTTCATTTTATCTAAAATACCTATGTCCGATACCCGTGTCCGATACATATTTGGACATGAGTATAGAGGTACGATCCTCCACATATATGGAAAAAAAATTTAAAAATTTGAGTATACTCATGTTGGACATGTACTCATATCCGATACTCACTCTCGAGTCCGAGTAATATAGATCTAGACCTTTATTTTTTGTGAAGACAAGATTGCACTTGCAGTTACTGCTAGAGGTCCTCATTTCAGGCGAGTTGTTACCTGCTTGCTTAGAAAAGAAATTAAGCATGAATATATTTTGTAGGCCATGTTTGGATTCTTTTCAGGAATAGTTTGTTCTCAAAACCAACTGCTACTGCTGCCTTTTTCCATTTTTTCCTTATCAAAACAGAAATTCCTCAAATTTGATGTAAATAAAAACAGGGTCTGTTTATGAGAAATTGACTTGTTTTACTCTATCAGAAATGTTGTTGTTAGAGCTAGCAAAGCAGGCCTGAATCCCATAATCCGTCCGAGCCGACTCGAGATCGAATCCGATCCGTTTCGAATTGATTTAAAACAAAGATGAAAAAGTGACAGATTGGTGAACAAGATCAAGAATCTTACTGTTTAGATTCAACAGCCGCTGCTCTTTACCAGGGAATATGTTTGGAGTTGTTACGGAGAGTTTCCCCTAGGCTTGTGATTCGGAGTTGTTATATACCAAATCTTATATAAATAAACAATTTGATGTAAATATTAAATGGTTATACATTTTGTTACTTAAAAATAGTTTATTATTTACTGTTACATTTAAATTTACAACCTATGTGAGTGATTGAGTCAATGTCACGAGTCAAGAGATACCAATTCGATTGAGAAAATTATCATTTTTTTTAAAAAATTATAATGATTATAGAATAAAATATATTAATGTCTTTTTAAAACAGATTTTTTATTTAAAAATTTTACAAAATTATCCATTTTTATATTAAAAAAACTACTTAAAAAATTGCATGTTTCTTTTTAAAAAATAAATAATTTGATAAAAAAAAAAACTACCACCTACATCTCGGGTGTGCAAATTCTAGTTATCTATAAACTTCCTGATTAAGTCGGTGTCACGAGTCAAGTGACACCAACCCGGTTAAGACAATTACATATAAACCAAATTATAATTACAAAATAAAATATTTAGGTCTTTCAATTTTTAAAAATAACTACTCACAAAAAAAAAATACTAACATTTTTTTAATATAGTTAAATAAAAAATTATTATTTAATATAATATAATTTAAAATTAATTTATTATTATTATTAATTAATTAAAAAATTATTAAAAAATTAAAAATACTCCGGCGGAGCGGGTTTTTCTCTAGTTTTATATTATACTAGAAAAAAAAAACGTGCTACGCTGCAGGTGAAACGATTTGCATTTTATTTTTGTAATAATAATTGCAACAATATTATAAACACATAAATTAATAACGTATAAAATTAATTATTAACATGAAAATTTTAATATGACTTTATAATATTTTGGGAAACATAAAAAAAAATAACACGAACACGTTATGAAAACACATTTTTTTTTTTTTAAAATTGAATCACTCTCACAAATTATGCAAAATATGTCATGAATTGAGACACGATACGAACACACAATTTTTTTTAAAAAAAATTAAATCACAATGACAAACTATGTAAAATATAAGATGATTGAGACATGACACAAACACAACATAGAAAAATAATTAAAACACAACACGAAAAATAACATGAACACGACACGAATACACGAACGTGTAAAAATTTATATAAATTTATAATACTTTATATAAATTATTAACGTATAAAAATTTATATAAAGCTTAATACTTTAAAAACACACAAAAAAATGACACGAACACGAGCACAAATTTCTCTAAATTGAATAACTATGACAAATTATGTAACATATGTCATGAATTGAGACATGACATAAACACAACATAAGAAAAAAAATTAAAACACAACACGAAAAATAACATGAACACGACACGAAAACACGAACGTGTAAAAATATAGATAAAACGAATTATTAACGTGTAAATTTTTTTATAAATTTATAATAGTTTATATAAATTATTGGATAAAACTAATTATTAACGTGTAAATATTTATATAAAGTTTAATATACTTTGAAAAAAAAAATAAGAACACGTTACGAATACAATTTTTTCATTAAATTGAATAAATATAATAAATTATGCAAAATATGTCATAAATTGAGACACAACACACAAATTTTTCTCTAAAATTAATCACAATGATAAATTACGTAAAATATGAGATGAATTAAGGCACGACACGAACACAAAAATTAAAAAAATAATTAAAACACAACACGAAAAATAACATGAACACTACACGAGACGTGTAAAAATATACATAAAATAAATTATTAACGTGTAAAATTTATATAAATTTATAATATTTTGAAAAAAAAAATGAACACGAACACAACATAAGAAATATTATTAAAACACAACATCAAAAATAACACAACCACGATACGAATACACAAACGTTTAAAAGTATACATAAAATGAATTATTAACGTGTAAAAATTTATATCAATTTATAATACTTTAAACATAAAAAAAATAACACAAACAAAAATTTTTATTTTTTTTTCTTCTTTACCATCAATAATTCAAAAAAATGGAAGGACCCACTAAAAAAGCTACGTGGCCACTTATGCAGGGCAACGTGGCTCCACAAAATTTGTGCAAAAAATCCAAAATTTATATTATGGATTTAACCATAACTTTTCCGCTGAAAAAGAAGTTAGGGGTGGGGTTGTTTTTGAGGTCAGTGAAACTGAAAACAGGAAAGGCGAATTCCATTTGAGTTAATTAAGAGGGGAGGAAAGTGAGGGATTGTAATTGGCAATTATCAAGACTTGTTTTCAGCTCTCCTCGAATCCAGCCAGGTATGCAATTCAATGCAACCCTTCCTCAATTTTCTGAATTCCACCCGCAAACTAAATAAATTCCTTCGGTACTAACTTTTAACTTTGAAATTTCTACCAAATATTAAGCAAAACCGGCGTTCTTTTTTTCTTTTTTTTTTTTTTTTTTTTTAATTTTGAAAACTTCCAATTAACTGTTGTTGCTATATACTCTATGTATTGAATGATTTCGGGGATCATGTTTGATTTTGAGTGCTATTTTGGGTCATTTCATAAACGCTCACCATCTATTCGATAAAAGTCTTCTTTTGGGTTATTGCTTCTTCTTTTTTTCTTTTTTTTTTTAAATATTTATGAATTTCATAACAAATGTTTCTTAGACGAAATGAAACAGCAATGGGGAAAATAATTAACTAAGCACTAGGAATCTGTGAGTTGTTCATGGTTTTTCCTCTTTTTAAGGTAATGCTAATGCTAATGCTACTGCTAATGCTAAATGGAATTGGCTTCCTTCCATCTTAGAACTTAGATGTGCAATTGCATGCCTGTACAATAAGTATCCCTTTTTATTGAGTTTGTATTCACAGTATTACATCCCTTATTGAGTATCTTTTATATGCAATTTATATTCTTTATTTGTAAAACAAGCTACTCATGCTATAAACCTTATCAATCGTCACATTACTTTCAGTCCATTTAACCCCTGTAGCTGTTCACTGTTTGCTTTGCCAACGTGGTTGCTATGCTTATTATTCTTCCACTTTTTGCCCTCTGTAATAACTGATTGCTTTAGAATGCCTGCCGAATCCAAACTTGTTGGGTTTCTATAACTTGTTAAGATAATGTAATGGTGATGATCTTTTAGAACAAATTAATGATACAGTTGATATACCTGACTTCCAGCCTACCTCTACCCCAAACCTATGTTGCTCCGACTCTTCATTTTTCTTGAAGTATCCATGTGCAACACCCGTATCCGACGCATATCCGGACATGGGTATGGGGATATGATCCTCCAAAGACCCTCTAAATACATGGAAATCTTGGAAAAAATTGAACATACCCGTGTCGGACTCATTCCCGTGTCCGACACTCACAACCGAGTCTGAGTAACGTAGCCCCAAACTACTCGTAAAAACCACCCTCTTTCTCTATGAGAGAGGTGGCCTATTTTACCTCAAGTTGACTTGAAACAATAACCGTTGTACTTGCTGCTGGTTCATCTGATTTAAAATTGTTTTGCTAAACACTCACTTACGTCTTCTATAATGTGATTTGGGACTGCTAGTTGATATTTTCTTTTATGATATCCACTGATATTATTTGATGCTCATGCTTGTTTAAGTACCCTTTTATTTGTTTGATGATGGTCATGTTATTGAATGTGAAAACTTATCTCTTTTTGTTCTCTTTCTCTATTATTTTATTTGGTCAGCTCATTTATGAAATGGGAATGGTGTTATTCTTTCTAGGTATGCTTGTTGTTTGTATCCTGCTGGTTTTGGTAGCACAGTTCCAATTGGTTTTGGGCACAGTTAGAAATATTCTGTTCTGAATACGTCCTGGGCAGCTTTTAGAGAGACATCCAGCGCATATTATATTGATCAGCTGCAATGGGTGCATCCAAAGGGCTAAGACTTTCTGGGATGCAAAAGCAAGTACTTAGTCTATACAGAGGATTTTTGCGAGCTGCTCGTTCGAAGCCTGCTGAAGATCGAAGCCAGATTGAATCGATTGTCTCGGCTGAGTTCCGTCGCAATTCCAAGCAAGTAGATCGCAAAAGTTTCCTCTATATTGAATATTTGCTTCGACGTGGTAAGAAGCAACTTGATCAGCTAAAGAGTCCTGATACTATGGGGTTATCATCTTTCAATGTCAGTTCATCTAAGAAACAAAATGCTGAGACTTAAACACAACATGTATTTGTTATCATATTTTTCTGGAAAAAAATGATAATTTTTTATTGATTGTCGGAGAAAAAGGAACTGTATTACACCGATATTGATGTTTTTAACATATTGAATCTCTTGCTACTTTCATGTACTCGATACTGGCCGGGAAAAAGCCGTAATTTGAGATTAATAAAAGTGTAAGCTTGAAATTCAAGTGGTTTTTGTGATTTTTGTGATTCAACTTTTTGGATTGAATTTCTATCGTAAGAGATTGTGCTGCTGTTTCAGGTCAGTTTTTTTGTTTAGGTTCTTTATTTGCCTATGCTCTTGGATGTCATCTGATCTTCAATTCATTGTGCTTTGGTAAGGATCATAGATTGTTTCGATGCTGCCTTCCAGTTGATTAATTGATGGATTGATGAAATTCTAGTTTCCCTGAGCATCTGTCTTTATGTTACATCTTGATAGAAAAAGGACTCTGCTAAAAGGAAGGTGAAATTCTTCATCAAGTTACAATTCTTATGTTTCCACTTTTTTTATGGTAGGCAGTCCAATCTCATGAGGTTTTCGTCACGGTGACCCACCCCTTGCCTTCACTTGGGGTGCTTGGTGTGGTGTTATTGACCCAATCTGTCTACCCTCTCTTGAGGTGCTTGGCGTGGTGTCACTGGCCCATCCTGCCTACCCCGCTGAGGGCTTGGCATAGAGTCGGGCAATCAAGAGTTGCTTTCATACCACTTGTAACGGGGTCATTACTCTTTCCGCAAAACCGGTTTTATATAGCCCAAGACCTTCCCTTTCCTTTTCGATATGGGATTGAAGCACTCTGCCTACCTCCTTGGATGCTTGGCGTGACACACTGCACACCATAATAAATCAACAGTTTATTTATATACATGAGCAGTACTGCTAACAAAGTAAACTCCATTAAATCCTATAGCAACTGAGTACCATTTTCCTTCTATGTAACAAGTTGGAATTTGGATTTACCTGTTAAACCTTGAGGGTAAACTTGTCAATTCTATCTCAAACTCGAAAAATTCGATCAACTCACTCTAACTTGATTTGATTTGATTAGAAAATTCAACAATCCAAACCCGATCCAACTCGAAAGCGAAAATGATGTGAACCCAAAAATGATCCGAACTTGAAATGATCGAAACTCGAATTGATCAGATCCGAATTGATCTGAACTCGAAATGATCTGAACAATTACCTCGAAATGACTCGAACTTAAATTAAGTATAATTTTATTTTAAAAACATTAATTTAAGGGTCAAGTATACAATTTTTGTGGTTTAAGTACCACATAGTCCCTGTACTGTAGTGAAAAGAGTAAATTAGTCTCTGTACTGTAAAAGTGAGTAATTTAGTCAATGTTCAATTGAAATAGGTGCAAATAAGTAAAATTGATAACGGTTTTAATGAAAAACTGTTAAAATACTGACGCGGACTCATAAAATCTAATAGATTTCAATATATTTCAAGTCATATTTTATTCCAAGTCATTAATTCTATTAGATTTTATGAGTCCGCGTCAGTATTTTAACAGTTTTTCATTAAAACCGTTATCAATTTTACTTATTTGCACCTATTTCAATTGAACATGGACTAAATTACTCACTTTTACAGTACAAAGACTAATTTACTCTTTTCACTACAGTACAGGGACTATGTGGGTACTTAAACCCAAATTTTGTTGAGATTTAATAGAAAATACGCTTACCTTCTATAGTTTGAAAAATACCCACTTAACCCTCTTAGATTTGATGAAAAACATACTAATTTCTCGAGATTTATTTACTAAGTAAATTTTAAATAAAAATACAATTATATCCTTGTTAATTATTAATATAAATTTTTTATTTTTTTTAATATTAACGTTATAAAATAGTTAATGTGGTAGTATCCTTTCACATTGACCTTCTTTAAGAGAGAATTTAAGGTTTTTTTATTCAAATATAGCAAAAAAAAATACCAAAATACCGTTGATTTCGGATTAATTCCTAAAATCCGCTTTTTTTTTTCTAGCTGGGAAATCGCAATCCCCCATGGCGATT
The DNA here is from genome assembly GCA_030761205.1 of Fremontodendron californicum. NCBI lineage: Eukaryota > Viridiplantae > Streptophyta > Magnoliopsida > Malvales > Malvaceae > Fremontodendron > Fremontodendron californicum. The sequence continues at coordinate 6,811,160 of JAULJL010000028.1, forward strand.
TCCCAGTGTAAAAATTTGAAATTTGGCAAAAAACACCAAGGGAAATCACCATGGGGGGTGGCGATTTCCCTTGGTGTTTTTTGCAAAATTTGCAAATTCCATGAAGGGAAATCGCCATGGGGGGTGGCGATTTCCCTTCATGAATTTTTTTTTTTTACTTAAATTAAAAACAAAATTTTAAATTATTTTTAAATTTGTAAATTTTGTTTTTTAATTTTAAAAATTATAAATTAAATTAAAATATTTTTTTTATAATTAAAAAAAAAAAAGAAATTTCGTAAGGTATATTTTATTATTTTAAATTTATGAAATTTTTTTTGTAAATTTTGTTAAAAAGAAAAAACAAATTAGATTAAAAAAAAATTCAAATTCAAATTTTTTTGAAGGCAACGGTCAAATGATCGTTGCCTTCAAATCCCCCCTCCCCCCCACACACACCACTCTTCTCTATAAATACCTCCCTCCCTTCCTTCATTTTTCATTCTTCTTTCAACAATTAAATTTCTTTCTACCAACAAATTTTTTTTTTACAACAATATTTTTTTTCTACAACAATATTTAGAAATGGCTTCATCATCACTATTGAGGTTGCAAGAAAATCACATATCGGAGGTTATATTTAAAGAGGTAAGTAAATTGTTATAATATTATTTGTATTACATTATACATTTTTAGTTATTTTTTATTGATTAGAATTTTGTAAATTTATAGTTTTATTGTTTTATAATTTTTATATTTTTAATGTTATAGTTTTCAATTATAGTTTTATCATTTATTAATTACTATTGTTTTTTGATTTCATAATTATATAATTATTTATTTTTATATTGTTTAATTTTTTATTATTATAGTTATTTAATTTGTTAATTAATTTTGTTTTTTCATTTTATAGTTTTATATAATTTTAATTTTTATATTATAATGTTCTTTTTATTATTATATAGAATAATAATTTTGTAATTATTACTGTTTTTTCATTTTATAGTTTTATATAATTATAAATTTTATATTATATTATTTTGTATTATTATAGTTTTATAATTGTTTAATTAATATTATTTTTTTCATTTTATAGTTTTATATAATTTTAAATTTTATATTATATTATTATTGTTTTATAATTTTGTAATTATTATTGTCTTTTAATTTTAATTTTATAGTTATTTATTTATTATATAATTGAATTATTTAATAATTATATAAAAAAAAATTTATTATTATTGTTTTGTTATTTTATAGTTTTATTTATTAATTTTTAATTATTATAGTTTTATAATATATTAATTTTTATTATTATAACAGGAAACTCGTCGCGTGTTACGTTCGAGGAAATTTACATTGGAGGACCCACATCCATCTATTATCGACCACTTAAGAAGAGCCGGATTTTATCACGCAACTCAAATTCGACGATTTTTGATACAACCCGACTTAATCAGTGCGTTGATCGAACGATGGAGACCCGAGACGCACACTTTTCATTTTCCATTTGGTGAATGCACGGTAACTCTCGAAGATGTTGCGCTGCAACTTGGACTTCCGATCCATGGCGATGCAGTTACAGGCGGAAGCTTGCTAGATTGGAATGAAGTGTGTCAAGATCTATTGGGCTCGGTACCTCCAGATGAGTATGTATCTGGCTCAACAGTGAGACTAAATTGGTTGAAATCGTTTCAAAATCTTCCATTACATGCAACTGAACAACAGATACAATATGCTGCTAGAGCATATATTTTACGTTTGATTGGAGGATTACTGATGCCTGACAAATCGAGCAGTCGGGTACATTTAATGTATCTTCCATTAGTACGTGATTTAGAGCATGCGGCAAATTATAGTTGGGGTTCTGCGTGTTTGGCGGTTTTATATAGAGAACTTTGCCAGGCTACAGTTCCAAAAAGCCATGACATAGGTGGATGTTTAGTGCTTCTACAATCATGGGCTTGGTATCGGCTACCATTTCTTGCTCCGCGCGTGGATATTTCGGCTGTATACCCCCTTGCAAGCAGGTAATAATCTTTACTATTTTATTAATTTTGTACGAACTTGTATTCTTATAGGTCATTAAGATATTATATGCATTTTAATAGGTGGAGTAGGAGTAGGAGTAGAGATTTTACAGAGACTCCGAGCGACCTTGCAAGTATAAGAGTACGACTAGATCGAGTAGGATATGATAAGGTAAATATTTCGATTGTTACATTGAAGTTTTTTTTTTTTATTTAATCCATATGAAACTAATAATTTGTAATAATTATTCGCAGTTTCTGTGGATGCCATATTCCTCGCCTGAAATTATGGCATGCCTCCCATCGGATGCCTACAATAATTGTAATATATGGAAAGCAAACACAGCATTGATATGCTTTTCATATATAGAGTGGCACCAAACTGACAGGGTGTTGCGACAATTTGGGATGCAACAACCAATTCCTGCAGCCCCGGTGAACCTTGATAAGCTTCACAAGGTCGACATGCGTAGTCGTCATGAGGAATTCTGGCCTGCGAAGCATGAACATTGGATCCATTGGTGGAATATACGTTTTCAACGAATTCCGACAGGTTACCCGATTGTTGGTAATAATTTCAACCCATCTGATGATTACATAGGATGGTATAGAAATGAAGGTCGGCCTTTCGTTTGTCCACCGTCGATGTATGAGGATGTTAGGAGTATGCCATTTACCGGACAAACTTCAGCTCCAGTCCCTCCTACACAGGATATGGATGCTCCTAGACCTCGCCGACAATGTGGGCGAACGTGTCAACCGACCTCATCGGAGTTCACAGCACCGAGGATGTCATTTGATCATCCTGAACCTGAACGGGATCATGGAGTACCATCCAGTCATCGTTATTCCGTAAGTCACCCCGGATATGACGTTGATGAGTGTTACCGACCATCACCGCCAAGAACGAGGTTGATGACCAGCTTCCCATCCTAAGTCCAAGTTCAACATATCTAACATCAATGTATCAGTTTGGAACCCCTTCGTCAGCATTTGATGGTACATCATTTATGGGTGCATCTAGTAGTCAGGTTCCCGTTATGGGTGAACTAGGTGTTGGCTCATCCAGCAGTGGGTTTCAAATTTTTGATACGGAAGAAATGACTGATGACATACAACCGGAACCAGTGGCGGTTATAGCAGGAGGTCGTGGTCGACCGCGAATACGTGCCACTGACGAGGTTGAACGACGGGTGCAACCACCACGCACTAGAAGAGCTCGACACTGTTGCTCTACACCACGCAATAATTAGAATAAATGTACTTTTATGAATATAACGAGAATAATGTGTTTTAAATTTCTAATATATAAATTTATATGTTTTGCATTTCATGTTATTTATTTTAAATTTGTTGGGAAATTAATTGTTATATTTTATTTTAATTTATATCTTAATGTTGTTATTTAATTTAAAAAATTGTAAAAAAAAATATAATTGAGTTATATTTTTATAATTTTTTTTTCATTTTAAATAAAATAATAATCCAAATTACATGATAAGTTAATTTTCTTTTTTTCATTTTAATTTAATTTTCTTTTTTAAATTTTAATAAGAAATAAAATTTTATTTTTATAAAATTTTAATCATAAATTAAATTAAAATTATTTTATCAAATATCCAGTTTTAAACTGTAACAATCTATACTATTATTAAAAACAATGATTAAATTGATGTCACGAGTTAATCGAATACCAACTCAATAAAAAAAATCAAATTAAAAAAATTATTTTATGATACCAACTTAAAAATAACTTCTTTATTTAAAAAAGTTACTCGATAAATTTCTTTAAAAAAAATTTTATTTACATTTTACATCATTAAATTATTTTTGATATAAATTAAATTTTTCTTTTTATAATATTACAAAATTATAAAAAATACAATTTTTGATATAAAAATTTAATAAGAAATATAATCTTCTTTTTTAAATTTTAATAAGAAATATATTTTTATTTTTTTATAAAATTTTAATAATAAATTAAATTACATTTTTAATATATATTTAAAAAAAATAACCAAACCTAAAAAATATTTTAATTTAATTTATAATTTTTAAAATTAAAAAACAAAATTTACAAATTTAAAAATAATTTAAAAATTTGTTTTTTAATTTAAGTAAAAAAAACAAAAAATTCATGAAGGGAAATCGCCACCCCCATGGCGATTTCCCTTCATGGAATTTGCAAATTTTGTAAATTATACCAAGGGAAATCGCCATGGGGGGTGGCGATTTCTCTTGGTATAATTTGCAAATTTTGCAAAAAACACCAAGGGAAATCGCCACCCCCATGGCGATTTCTCTTGGTGTTTTTTGCCAAATTTCAAATTTTTACACTGGGAAATCGCCATGGGGGATGGCGATTTCCCAGCTAAAAAAAATAGGCGGATTTTGAAAATTAATCCGAAATCAACGGTATTTTGATATATATATATATTTTTGACTATATTTGAATAAAAAACGGAGAATTTAATTTCTAAAATTGTATTCTTTTCTATCCTCCTCTCTCTTCTTAGCCTTTTCCCAAAATTATTATCTCAATTATGAAAGTTTTGTAATTTTGTTTGTAAAATTCTATACCAACCGTCCAACTTTAGGAGTAAAATGGTTTTCTAGAAGGAAAATGTTTCTTTCTAACTCTCTCTCCAACTTTCTTGGATTCACATCATTCGTTATTTAATGAATTCCTTTTGTTATCGTTTTCATTAATTTTTTTTAAAGCCTATTAATAATAAATCAAAATTTTGAACTTAATCCAATTATTTTATTTTTTATATAATTATTTTTAAAAGGTGATACGAATAAATTTTTTATTCAAGTTCTAACATTTAGCCAAAAAGGATATATTGAGAGCGGCTCCATGGCTGAGTTATTAGCAAAGTAGTTAATCTGGTATCGATGAAAATATCGTATTTATTTTAATATTAATATATTTTGTTATATTATTTTTTATTAATATTTTTTAATTATAAAATCAACTCGAACTTCGATCCACTTGAATAAAAAAATAAAAAATTTTAACTGCTATTCAATCCGTAATCAAATCTATCAAAACCTAATAAAGAAAAATGAAAAAAAAAACCTTGTGAATTGTGTATTTTTCCAGCTATAAATCGACCCTAAACCCTATACATACACCCAACGACAAAACACGATCTTTATCTCTTACTTCTTCCATCCCCATCCAACTCTTTCACACTTCCCTTGCTTCGTATTTTGTGTTTTCCTCTCAAAACCCTAGATTAGTTATCCTTTTCCGTGCATTTTGATGGCGGAGGAAGAGGTTGTCGCCGCTGTACCCAGCCCAGTCCCCTCCGATCATAAGCGGAAGCTTGAGGATGTCGATCCCAACGCCCCCACTGTCGACATGCCTCTCGACTCTGCGGTAGACCCTGATGCGGAGGATAATGATGTAGCGGCATTTGATTCCTCCGAGGCCAAGCGGCCTAGACTTGACGAGGATAAAACCGATGGTTTGGGTAATGAAAATGTCTTCTTCCTTTTATTTTTGGTTTTATTTTGGGGTTTTCTAATGTACATTTTGAGGAATGGATATATGGGATTTAATATTAGTTCTAGGGTTTCTTATGATTTTGCGATTTGGTTTTGGGTTAATTGAAAATTTTCTATTTGATAAAACAGCTTGTTAGGAAAATTGAAGAGGTTTAAGAATTGTGAGTTTTAGTGGTAAAATTATGTGCTTGGTGAATATGAAGTGAGAGATTAAGGCTCCATTTGGTTCTTATTTTTACTAATATTTCTTTTTTCTGACATTTGCTTTTACTTGTTTGAAAATTTCTAAAAGCAAGAGAAATGTTTGAATGATCATACGATTAAAATGTAACACAGTTTTAAACACATTTCTTTTATGTAGAAATAAAATTATGTAAATTCAGAAAAGTTTGATATTAATTTTTAATATTCAAAATATGGTATTTGGATATGGATTTAAATGCCCAATTTTGCATTTTGTCCAGAAAGCAAAAAGAAATAGCAAAAGCGATAACCAAACAGAACATGGATTATGACTAGTTGATCTCTTCTGATTGTTTATTTACATATTCTAACTATTCTAATTCTATGGTTCTTGTTCTTAACATAACAGCCAGTGAGAATGGGTTCGAAGCTGAGAAGCCGGATGAACCTGCGAAGGAGGAAGAGGAGGCTTCACAGCAAAATGAGGTTAACAAGCAAGCAGAGGAAGGCGATGCTCCATCAGAGGAGGCTCAAGCAACAGTAATACCTGAGCAAGTTGAAGGAACAACTGAGGAAACAGAGCCACAGTCTACAGATAATCATGAAACTACTGATGCCGAGTTAGGTAAAGTTGAGAGTTTTGAGGCAGATAATGGTCAAGAACCTGCTAAAGAGGAGAACAAGCAACCTTCTGATGAGGTGCATCAGCAGGAGGTTGATGATGGTTCAACTATTACTCGCAAAATGGAGGTTCCTAATGCTAAGGTACGCTGGCAAATATTTTTAAGCTGTCTCAGTGTAAATTGTTGAACTGGGTACAAACTAAATTGATTTGCTTTAGTTTACATCAACAAACAGTAAAACTAACCTTTTTTGTACTATAATCTATTTAGTCCCATGTCCATGGTGACTCAAAAAACTGTGGTCCTTTTTTAATTTTTTCCATTAATGTTGGGTCCTCTTTTTCTTACTCTCCCTCTCTTAACCTGGATGTCCTCCATTAACTCACATCTTCTAACAGGGATCTCTTTATGTGTCTAAAGACTCTAAACTACCTTAAATGTGTTTTCTGCATTTTTTTTGTTCAATGTTTGTGACCTCCACCTTTTTCCTTGTACACACATTCCAAAAATATCTTTCCTTGACATCCAAGCAATGCTTACTCCCTCTTTCATTATTGCATTGTCACCTCAGCCATGCTCATTACTTCAGTTTACATATTTTAATTAAAAGATCAACTTGATTGTCTGGAAAGTATGTTTTGTGATATTTAGTGAATGCTTGCTGCAGGTTGGTGTTCTCATTGGCAAGGCAGGGGATACTATAAGGTACCTGCAATATAACTCGGGGGCAAAAATTCAAATTATGAGGGATGCAGATGCTGATCGGGATGCTCCAACAAGACCTGTGGAAATAATCGGGACTTTGAGTAGTATAATCACGGCCGAGAAGCTTATAAGTGCTGTCATAGCAGAGGTTGTATGCTGTTTCTGAAATTTGATTCTTCATATCTCCCCCCATGCTCTCATTATTTACGCTGTCCCTGACCCTCCCCCTCTACTGCCAAATTTTATTTCCTTGCTTTGGCATTAACCTAATGTTGGTATTTGTTTCAGGCTGACGCAGGGGGTTCTCCTTCCCTAGTAGCTAGGGGCCTTGCTACCACACAGGCTGCTGGAGCTGCTGATCAAATCGAGATACAAGTTCCAAATGAGAAGGTTATTCCTTTTTCTTTCTTTTCCCCCTATATGTATCTGCAAGCACAGGTACATAGGTGCTTATGCATCATCAGACCTGTTCAAGTATGCATTAGTCTTCCTGACTATGGTGTATGTTACCTTTCCTGTTTCAGGTTGGTTTAATTATTGGTAGAGGTGGGGAAACTATAAAAGGACTGCAGACCAGGTCAGGGGCTCGCATTCAGGTAGTTGATATTTGTTTGTCTCGGTCAGGATTGAAGTTCTTGCAAAATCACTCCTGCCAATACTTACAATTTAATATCTGTTTAGTTGATACCTCAACATCTCCCAGAAGGGGATGGATCAAAAGAAAGGACGGTGAGAGTAACTGGTGATAAGAAGCAAATTGAGACTGCCAAGGAAATGATAAAAGACGTTATGAATCAGGTTTTTTTTTTTACCTTGCATCATCTTCTTTAGAATTAATTTTCTAATGGTATTTTAACCGCATCCAGTGTTAGTGTTTCTTTATATTTTATTACTAGAGTAAGTATTTACTTTGATGAAAGATTGACTTAGTTTGTTATTAAATTGCCAGCAATGAACTTTTGGTATAAATTTATGTGATCTTTGATCTCTCATTCCATTCATTTGTTGAGTTTTGTTTGGAGCATCCAATTTTAGTTATATCTTTGTGCTGATGGCTTAAAAACATCTGAGATATGAATGAGGCTACTAGTTAAGAACATGGCATGAGCAAAATATTATTGCTTGTGTAGGTCTGGATTTTGCTAGCATGCTTTCCTGGTAGATTTAGTAGATGGGAATTAGTGGAGTGGCGTAGGTTGTTATCTGGAGGTTTGGTTGTTGCGTTAGTAACTTCAAAAATATGTTATTCTCAGCATGTGCAAGATACAGTTGATAGGATCACAGGTATTCCAACTAAATGACATTGTTTTACAACATGTAAAATTGGATGCTTGTGAGCCTTTTCCGTCTCTTCATAAATAAAAATATGCCCTTTATGAGATAGGATTTTAGCAAAGGATTATTATTTCATATACAGGTAGTGAAGTTGTTAAACTCCAGAAGCGGGGTTAGAATGTTGTCATGTATCTATTTAGTTATTATAAGAATTAATTAAGTTTCTTAAATATACCCTAATAGGACATGTGGCAACCCTCTAACCCCACTTGTGGAGTTTATAAACTTCAACGCTGGTGAATAGATAATTTTCATTTTAGCCAATATTGAAATAGCAAGTCTCAGATTGTATATAATGGGTGGGTACAGATCTATCTCCTTCAATGGATTTGCCAAAGCAAACAATCAATTGTAGTTAACTGCATTTTCTTCTATGACACCTTGTCATCCAACTTGACGAATTATTTCATAGTTTCTTTGTGGGAGTGAGTTTTTTTTCCTTGAACTTTGAGAGTGAATGATCCATGCCAACATCACTTGAATGATATTAGGACGATAACATATTCAATCCAAGATGCCGGTTGCCATGCTTTATTTATGTTGAAGGTGCCGATTTCGAATTCGTTGGCTTTAAAATCTGCAGATTTGGGTAGCCTTTTCCATGGGGTCAGCATTGCTTTGTTGGTGTAGCAATAGACAACCAACCACTATTCCCCTTCATCCACTGAAGAGAGGTATCTGGCATTAAACTCACATTGCAAGATGTTAATAGTTGGTAAGATTGCTTTGAGACTTGAAAATTAAAAATAATAACGTAGTGAGACTGCATGTAAGCGACCTCCATGTTCTATGCATGAGATGTGTTGGAAGAAGTACACCTGGTGAAGTCATCATGTCTGAAATGTATATTGGATCAGTACCATGTTGAATGTTGTTTGATGCTATGCTGAAACTTCTGAAGAATATGGTACTTGTCCTCTGATATGTATGGAGATGATGCACGGTTTTTATAAGTATATTGCTATAAGGTCAGAGAAAGAATTGACATGGTGTTACGTTTATATCATGCCACATCACTTGGATGACATACTCTTATGTGAAAAATTTAGCATATCCTTGTTGTAGTTTAAGATGCCTGAAAGATTAGAGGTTCACTTCTATCTTGGTTAAGTCTCATGAAATCCTGCATTCTTGTCTTTAATTATTTACATTTAATCTCTTCACTTTAGTGTTTGATTATTGGCAGCTATGATGTTCTTATAGTCCTCTGTTTTGGAGGCAATACACGTTGTGAGATTAATCTGCTTAGAAATTTAGTATGTCAAATAGGTAATGTATTTATTGCTTTTTATATCGCCTTGCTTCATAAAAGTTTGAATTAGGATGTGTTTCAACAGACTTACCTCTCAACTTGCTCATTTCTCATTTTTGTTTAAATTAGTATTCGTTTCATCATAGTTGCTGTTGTATTTGGGTATTTGCTTTCTTTTTGAACCAAGATGTGACCTAGTAACCTGTTTGTTTTGTTCGAGTAACATGGTTAAGAACGATGTTGAGGCTTACTTTCTACTCTGATTTTTTTTCTTTAATCAGTGAATGAAATTCCTTGTACCATCTAACTTATTATTTTGTTAAATGAATAGACTGTCAGGTCATCACCTCTTTCTGGTGGTTTCAATCAGCAGGGCTATCGACCTCGGGGAACCACTGGTCCACCTCAATGGGGTCCCCGGGGCCATCCTTCCCAGACAGCATCATATGATTATCAGCAACGGGGACCATATCCATCTCAAAGTTCTCATTATCAACCTCCTTACGGTGGCTACCCTTCTCATCAAATGGCTCCAAGGAGCAACTTTGGTTCTAGTTGGGAGCAGAGGCCTCATAGCATGCAGGGACCTCCACAGAGTGGAGGTTATGATTACTACAGCAGGCAAGGAAGCGTCTCGACCCCACATTTGACTTCAATTCCTGGGCATGGGCCTGGCCCTTCACCTGCTCCAGCTATGGGGCCAGCTTCATCTCAGTCAAATTATAATTATGGGCAGCCTCATGGTCCAGCAGATTATGCACATCCACCACACTATTCCCAAGCTGCTCCCCAGCATAACTACGGACATGGATATGAAGAAAAGTATGAAAATCATACCCCAGTTCAGCATCCTTATGGAGGGCATGGGTCTTCTCAGCCAGGTCCTCAACCTGGGTATGCCCCTCAGCAGCAATACGGCAAGCCACCTTCATATGCCATGCAGTCACAGGGACCCCAAACATATGGTCCTCCAACCAATCAACCAGGAGAAGTACCATATCAAGGTCCAACTGCCCAGTCGTATGGTCCGAATGTGCCTCCACAGCAGCAATACCCATATGCATCAAGTGGGCCCACGCAACAAAGCTATCCTCCGTATGGCTCTGCACCACCTAGTGATGGGTATAGTCAGCCTCCACCTGCGACTGGTCAGGCTTATCTGCAGCAAGGTAGCCAGCCCGTTCCTGGTTACAGTCAGCCTTCTGCTCAGCAAGCAACTGCTTATGCACAAGCAAGTACTGCTGCTGGGTATGGTCAATACCCACCATCACAACAGGGTTACTCTGAACAGCCAGCTCCAAACAATGCAGGTTATGGCTATCAAGGGGCACAAGATTCTGGTTATGTTGGTGGCCCTGCAGCAACATATGGTGCACCACCGCCAAGTGGCCAAGCAACTTATGCTCAACCAACAGCAGCTCAGCCTACCTATGAACAGTCTGTTCCTCAGTCCGGTGGTTATGTTGCAGCGCCCGGTAGTGCAGTTGCTGCGTATGGAAAAACAGTATCACCACAGCCTGGATATCCTCAGTATGATTCGACACAGATGTATGCTGCACCACGTTAGACAGTTTTCCTGTTTTTGTTGTGTTGGTGGTAATGTTGTAGTCATGTACCGGACATTCTGTAGGTAAGTGACCTTAATTTTATTTTTGAGGTCTTTCTAGCTGTCTATTTCTTACTGTTGGTGGTACTAGCTTCTTTTTTGTTCCCATGTCCTTTGGATAATATTGCCAAACTAAATGCAGCAGCTAACTTTGTTATTAATGATATTGTTCCTTTATTTTGTGGTGTGGGTGGATGGTATCCACTGACAATATTTCATAGTAATAGTTAAGGTTAGAGAAAACCGGATTGAAGATTAAATCGATCAGACCTTCAGTTTTTGGTTGGTCTAATCGATTGAATCGATTCGATTTCGACTGATCAGTTTGATCAAATTTTTTATTTATTTATAATATTTAAAAATAATTTTAATGTTAAATAAATGTTAAATATAATTTTAATTAATAAAAATGTATTTGATTTAATGGTATGATTTTTAATATAAAATTAATAGGTTAGTTCAAATCTCATCAGTACAAAATTGATTTTTTATTGGTTTTATCTGTTTTTTTTTTTTTTTTTTATATAAGTTTTTACTGGTTAAACCGATTCTATATCGGTTCAAGATTTCACCAGATTAATATATTGTATCAGATTGAACAACTTGTCGATTTTTGATTCAATCGGTCAATTTGATCTGATTTTTTAATAACATGTAATAGTAATGCTTGTCTAAGGAAACTCACCTAGTCCACCATGGAAGCATTGAGAAAAGTAGCTCTGCACCTTTTGAGTTGTGGTGTGTAGGTGTGTAGGGAGTTCAACTTCCCCTAGGAAATCCTCTTCCCTGCAGGCTTACCCTATAAACTATAGAATATTCCAACTTATATCTATGATGATTTTCTCTTCTCGATTCATTCTAGGCATTATTCCGATATCAGTTTTAATCTTATCATAGCAACTTTTAATGTGATAGCCTTGACTGAAACTTGTTTAATCAGGTCAACAAGAAAATTTGGCTATTAACAAAAATATTATAAACTGCTTTGATCATGAATCATCAAAACATGGAATATTGTTGTATATTTTGTGCATCAAGCAAGGTAAAAGCCACATTCACCAAAAGCACTTACCATTCAGAAAAGATGGTACGCCATGCCAAAATTTCACACAAAGGGGCCCAAATCTCTTAGTTACCATATATACTACAAAATCTTATAAGGTCCACTCTGCTGGTCTCCTTTGACAGTAGTTTTATGAGGGTGACAGACAACCATTTCAACAACAAATCAAACCCATTATTCTTGTATCTTTCTTGGTTCTGGAAAGTCTAAAACACACCTCATCTCAGGCTCAGTATGTATCTTGTAGAACCCCTATTAAGAAGAATTGATGTTAAATGCATAATAGTCCAAACAACTGAAAAAGGAAGATGAAATATATATATATATATATATATGAAGAGAGATCGGACTTACACTGATATAAAACTAATTAGTTTTACACGCTTGCATAACTTCGTATATGATTGATATTTTAACAAACTGATCGTTGGATTTAGCAATACAATCCAACTCGTCGTGCATGTAAAATTTCGAATTGATCCAATATCTATATCATGTCGATCGAGAATACATTTTTATATATATATATATATATCTAATGGTTGAAATTTTTTTACATCGAACAAATTGCTAGACATTTTTAATTTACTCGAAATTTGACACGCACGATCTATATGAATAGATAATGAAATACGAAAGTCGGATTAAATAAAAATAAGTTTTTATAAAAAATTACGAAAGCATGTAAAACTAATTTAGTTTTATAATAATGTAGGTGGATCTCTCTCTCTCTTGTATACCTGCACATTAAAGCAAATCAGGAAAGGAAGATTAACAACTACCTTGCATTCTGGCATCCTTAAAGATTCTGAAGCATGGAACAATATAACTCAATTAACTCTATCAAATTGTTTGTTAACTCTCTTCATCCACAAGAATAGTGGACTCATTGCCAATCCCAATGTCCATTAAAGATGCCATTTCATCATCAAGCAACATTGGCAAAGGAGAACCCTGCAAATTTGAACATTAATCACAAATTATATCCCAAAGCTAATGCATAATAAAAGCATACAGTAATTATAATGAGAAGCATAAATCATGAACTTTTCTAATTTATGGGCGCTAAAAGCTTAAGAAAGCATCCTTCTAACACTTAACCTTTTGCCATCGTAGAGATCCTAGTCATGTCCTAGTTCTGTAGAGATGTTGGTCCACTAATGAAATTTAAGTGTGCCATCACCTATGAACTCCGACTTTTCATTTTCCTTGAAGTACTCGTGTCCGACATCCGTATCCGACACATATTCGGACATGGGTATGGGATATGATCCTCCAAATATATGAAAAAATTTAGAAAAAATTGAGCATACCTATGTCGGATACATACCCGCATCCGACACTCACCCTAGAGTCTGAGTAACATAGGCCATCACTATCAAGGTTCACATACATAATTGCTACAACTAGAAAAGAAAGCAAATTAGGACAAGGAAGAATACAACATAAAGAAATCATCGCAAATTCGATAGAAGATAAACCTCTTCTTGAAGAAACAATTTCAGCTTCAGGGACTTTAGTTTAAAAAAACTTTCACAAAGGGCTTTCAACTTGCCAACCTAAAATAAACAAAACTAATTGTGAGTGAATTTTCATACACATATCCAACTAAATATGGTTGGAGGAAATGGTCGAAAATATAACTGTAGTAGTGGCTGGCAATTTCTTTGTCAATGGAAGCTTCTCACCAGTTGATGGGGCCACACATTTCAGAGAGATAGCTGCATGTTATATACATAGTTGAAAACTTTAAGTGTGTAAAGAGAAGTTGATGAGAAGAAGGAAAAACTAAAAAAAAAGAAAAAGAAATCTAAGATTCATACACAATAGTCCTGAGGCCATCTTCTGAGGGCCTGCTGCTCCCACTGATGGCCTTTCATCCTCAATCCCATAAAAATTCTTCAACTCAACAAACCTGGGATTGAAGTTTAAGTTCAGAATAGCAGTAAGAAATTTCAGTTATGCACATAGTTCACAGGAGTAAATTTACCGGGGATGAAGCTGTTTAATCTCTTCTGGATTATCAAGCAACTTTGACATTACTAAGCGTACATACCTGCAAGAAATATTGTGTATTAATTATAAGATAATACAGCTCAATATGAATGTTAATTTCTCTCTTGGTCTAACAAAGATACCATTATGATTATGCAGCTCACAGATTTTTCATCTGGCCTGGTAGCAATAGAGGGTGGAGATGGTTTTAAATCCAAAGCCCTCAGTACTTAAGGTGTTAATCCTTTTCATGTAGCTATTTCAAATGAAGAAGGTTACTAGACATCATGCTAAGTTATCATCATCCAGCTATGATTTATTATAAAATTATAGTATTATACAAGACAAACAGTAATAGGAGATTAATATGATTTACTAAAATAATTTCCCTGGCATGAAAGACAAGTTACTTAAATGCTTCACTTAAGCAGTGTGACACCAGAAATTAAAAAATATATACTAACATTAATTCTCATGATCCATCTGCCTAGGAACTCATTTTAGTATGAACTGCTAACTTCAGCAAGTGGGATCATGAATAACCAACCCTTATGCTGTGCTTCACAAGATTAATGACCGCCATTATGCCTTAAATTTCCCCAAGAATAAACGTTATGCCTTAAAACCATGTCTTGACGGAGGAGGTTAATATATATGAAAAATCAAAGGTTTGAAGCAGAAAGTAGAAAACAGCAACAAATAATGTAAAAAAATCAAGAATTGGTGAGACTAAGGTAAGAGAGAATGAAAAAAAAAAAAAAAAAAAAAACCAGTTTTAAAAGCATGATTTCGTTTCAGAAAAGAACGAAGTAATGGACTATTTTACAAAGAAACATATACCGGATTTCTGACTCCTTTCTTTCACGAACACTTATCTGAAAGGTTGTTGGATAAGAATACATCAGATTCATTAGAACCTCATAAAGAAAGAAAAAGAGGCAGGCCTTTTATGCAGCTACTAGAGTTTACCTCGCTCCCATTTAGCATTTCAACTTTTGCTAATCTTGCAATTAAAACAAATCTTGGGAGACCGCCTCTTCCAGGATCAGCTATCGGGTTATCAGAAAGCCTGATGTCCTGAACGTAATAAAAGAACAATAAAAAGAGAAGCTAAACATTTGGGATGTAGCCAAGGGAAAGAGAGAAAAAGAGCATTGCAGAAAAAATTTAGTTCAACAGCAAGAAAAGCATAGTGAATATTAAAGTCTACTATCATCGAGATCTTGCTGATTTAGCGAAGATGTTAGCTTCGTCCCTCCGCTCAAGGTCTAGTTTAGTGGGTATAATTATCATAAAACTTAGTTGATCAAGTAGATAAACACCAAAAATATAAATTCACAGAACCATCTCACAATACATGTCGTCTCTATTAGTCCAGCTTCATGTTTGGGCACCCTGATTGATGTGAAATGATGGAAAAGGATAACAGGAGACATCCAAATCTAGTGGGCAGTTATGGTGCTATATAAGAACTATAGCATGACTAGATATTGACATATGTGCAACAAGTGGTGTTTGCATGCATAATGTCACCTTTAACCACAAATATTTGATTTTACATCCACAGAATTAATTATTGGAGTAGCAGCATGTTCTACACTCCAAAGCTTACTATCAAGCACATGGAGAAGATGTTTCAGATGAAGAAACCTTACAATCAATTTTGGGAATGAGTTCAGTGAGTCAATTGAAGCCAGATCGCTAATTTTGTTACTTCCTGAAGCACAAAATAATTAGACAACAGATTAGAGAGGGAAACAGGCCAAATGACAAGGAAAAGAAAAAGAGTTAATAAATTACCAAGAAGAAGGCATCGCAGATTTTGAAACGGCAAGTAGCTTTCCTCACATGACTCATGATTACTGAGCAATTCTTGTATCTTATTCTTATCTGGGTAAAAGATGCAGGTCAACTTGTTCTTGTTCAAATAAAGCTGCTCCAAGCTGAGACCGAGAATCACATTGAGAGTTATGAGTTATCAAGAAAATTCAGCGACTAGAAAATATGGGGACACATTCCTGGCAGATGAGCACGAACTTCATTCTGACCTTTTCAGTTGAGAAAGTTTCAAGATTTCATTCCATTCAGCTAAGCAATTATCTTCCAAATTCAGAAGTCTCAAAGAATCAAATCCCTGAACGGTGGAGGAAGATGTTGGCTGACAACAAAAAGAGAAATAGAAGCACAGACATGCATCACAGAATTAGTGATACTTAGTGTTTGAAATAATCAATTTATTAAAAAAAATAGAACAAAATAAAAAGCAAAAGTGAATGAGGAAATATCAAAAAACATTGTTATTCTTCCTTGAGAGCATTGGTTCTGCAGGGACAAATCAAAAGATAATAGCTGTATAATATTCCTCTAATTTCACCACTGACTGTTCATACTAGTTTAACTTTTTTGCTACAGTTTTCCAAGCATCCCATAGAACTTGTGTATAATAATCCTTGAAATCATTTTTCCCTGCTACTACTACCCATTCTTAACCCTGCATGCCTTCAACCCACAGCTTCAGTTAATAACTTAATAAGTCTTGTTTTTTCAATTGGATTTTCACTGACCAGATCAAATTCTTGTCATGACAGTCCAGTATAAGTTAACAGAATTATTCCAATATCAGTTACCAACTAAATCCAAAGCCAGAACCACCTATCTTTCCCTTTTATTTACAGCACTAAAAGCGTCAAAGAAGAAAATACCTTTAATTAACTAGAAATCCAAAAGAAAAGAAAAGAGAATAAATAATTAATCCTCTTCAGACAAAGAAAACAAAGAAAATCCAAAGTCAACAGAAGAACAGATTAAATTAAACTAAAGATATAAAAACAAAACTAGAGAGATTTCGGTCCATTCAGTATTACAGATTGGCCAGTAAGCTGGCTGACAATTTATTAAAAAAAAGAAAAAAAAAACTTCAATTTGTGGTCTTCAAACTCTTTTTCATAATTTCACATCCACTAGAATGTTCCCATAGTTCTTTGAGAGTGAATTCCAGAACTGATTTCTGTACTCAACAAAGCAGCATCTAAACAGATTCTGTATCGAAAATGACCTCCAAAATTTCTCTGTATATTTCACACATTATATGCTCAAAAGGACATATTAACATCATAAAGCTTCCTTCAAGGAAGTAGGGAACAAAAGTATGAAAGGGAAAAAGAAAACATAAAAACAAAGAAATGACCCAATTGAAATTTTAAAATAGAAATCCTAGCTTCAGGACATCCTACAAGATAGAAGGACTCTTCTGTAGGACACCTGCTTCCTAAGTAAACTAAAACTATGGTAAAAAAAAAAAAAAGCACATGTAATTAATTAAAGATATCATCCAAGCCCCTACCCTTTATGGCAATCAATCGAGTCGTATTGTTATTTACACCCAATTAAGACCTTATTTGGATGCAAAGTGCCATGTGGATTTACACCGTTAACTCTCTATGCCAGCTAAGATGAGATTGTCGTGTGGCACTGACGACATGAATGAATTTTGCAGGTGGCACTAATAGATGTGTCAAATATATATATATATATATATATATATATATATATATATATATATATATACTATGTTACTCGGACTTGGGTGTGATTTGGACACGGGTATGTGTCCGACATGGGTATGTTCAAATTTTTCTAAGATTTCCATGTATTTGGAGGGTCCTTGGAAGATCATATCCCCATACCCATGTCCGGATATACGTCGGACACGAGTACTTCAAGAAAAATAAAGAGTCGGAGCAACATAGTATATATATATATATATCCTTTCTTCTCTCTTTTCCAGTAATGCCATAGGGCAAAATTTCTTTCACGTCCTTGACATCACATGCAAAAATTTATTCCATTGTCTATGCCACACGGCAATCATATCTCAACTAGCAAAGCTATGTTAAATAACATGGCATTTCCCATTAAAATAATTGCTCAAATTGGTTATAAACAAATGCTAAAGGGCTCAATCGATTGCAATAAAAATATGGGGGCTTAGATGAGAAAATTAATTAAGTATAAGGGCTTATTTTATTTTAGTCTAACACCAATTTACAAGTCTTCAAACATTTTAATGACAGCCTAGAGAGTCCATATAAACATACATAATCTCACAGATCTTAAGGCTTTTATCAATGGAATTACAAAGGATAGGAAGATTATTTTGTGGGAGAGCTGCTTCCTATTCATTCAAAGCTTTTATTTACATACATTTACTTTCCTGTTGAATACTCTGTCAAAGTAATTAAGACATGATAAAAGAACTCCTAGAACTAGACGTAACCATTAAAGGAAAATCTAGCTAAGTCTAGCTAGCTGCCCAATGCAATGTAATTGCATGTTGATTCACTTGGTGTTTTATTATGAGGGCCATTTCTTTAATGCTTAATGTACATGAGACTTGCATGATTCTGAAGCTCAAATCCTCTCAAGGATACAATTAACTCAATTCTTTATTAGGGTTTTAAGTTGACCATTTAGCCTATTTTATGTTCATGCACAAAACTGTAATCTTCCAAATTCATGTGATTAAGGGTATTTCATGATTTACTAGGAGCATTGGGTTTCTTGCAAATTTTCAAGATTTTTTTCATGTTCAATTGAAATTTAAAATGGTAGAGAGCTTGATATTATCCTCTTTCTTACTAGTAAAGGTACAGTTAATGAAAAAAAATTAAAAATAAATGAAATCAAAGAGAACTTCAATCAGATGAGCTTTTTTAGCACCTATTGCCTTACCAAAAAGCGTGCCTAGGTGCATAAGGCGTACGCCTAATCAAATGCGCCTCGCCCGAAAGGGTCTGAAGCATTTTTGTTGTTAGACGCTAGGGCACAACGCCTAGGTGCACACCTTAACAACACTGGTTAAGGCTAGGCTTTATAAAGGGAATCATGTTATTTGCTTAATGAGGCATCTACTTTGATGCATAATGTTCTTCATTTCAAAACCTTATCAACTTCGTTCCTTCACTTTCTTGTCTTAATTTATACATTAACATAATTGACCTTACCACAGATCAAGCTGCCAATCCAATCCCTTTTGCAAAACATAATCCTCTTTTTACTATGATTTGCACGACCTAGAACCTAATTTTTATAAACCTAGCCCCAATACCACACAGTTACACGACCCCCCAATAATTCCTAGTTGAAATATTGTATGAAGTCCTTTACATCAATGGTAACTACAAAAGTACCACCATGCCACAGAAGAAATGGTGAAGAAATAAACCTCATGGCTCTTTTACCCTTTATTTAGTACAAGCTTCAGAAAAATCGAAAGATTGATTGAGCATGAAAGTGTTTTAAGGTTTCTTTAACTCAGATTTAATAGAGGCCAAGTGAGATTTGTTTTCCACTCAAAGAAGACTGTTACTCTCTCAACTAACTAAAGTTACACTCGTTGTAATACAAAAGCACATGAAATTTCAGGCGAGATAAGGACATTAACAAGACCAAGAGCATACTTAAATCTGAGTGCTTATATAAAGTCAAAACAAAAGTCTGTATATAAACCCTTGATCAGTTTATCTTCCAGAATGCTATACAATGGAAAAGTACAAAGACTAGTATATGCTGTTCAAGAAATTAAGAATTGAAACCCTCAATCCAGTTCTCTCATTACAACTATCTTGCAGATCAAAAAAGGATTTTTTTTCCTTTTTACTTTCATTTTGTGGGAGAAACATATAAAATAAGAACAGGCATAGAAAAGTAGTGCGTGCTGTACATTTATAACCAATAAAAGGCACTGAACAAAAGCTAGAGTGATAGTAGTTTCTAGACATAATTTTATTGGAGCTTCAAGTAAGTTAAACAAGTGATACCTTTATGGTGCTTATGTTATTCCCCATCAGGTGTAACTCCTCAATCACTGGTAATGAATGTTCAAGGATTTCAACCTGTCATGTAAAAAAGATACCAAATATCTTCAATTAATGGGATCTTATGACTATAAATTCTTTGCTTTCTCTCTCTAAATTTCCTCCTTCCCATGCTAATCTTAATTTGAACATAACTACCATTCCATGATAAAAACAGTTCCACTTCCACTCATTACTTTTATAAAGCACACCTCTTCACATAACTTACAAGAGCTTCTACAAATGAAGGAAGAATAGCCGACCTGTGACCAGTTTATGCCTGTACTGTTCAAAACTAAAACACGGATGCCGTTTAGTAGGGGCAACCCAGTGATGTTCTGTGTCATTAAATTATTAGACAAATTGAGTGCTACAAGATGCGGTAACTGTTCACATATGGTGCCAACATCCTGCATAAAAGATTGATTCAAACAAGAGTAAGCTAAGCAAGAGAGCATGGTCATGCAGTGCCAAGCAGTAATTGACTAGTAAGGCAGTTCTAGAATCACAAGCAAGTAAATAAACCATTAACATATGACCAGTCTCTTAAAGGTTAAAGCAGAACAATTGCATACATCATAGAACAACTATTACATCTATGAAAAAACTCAAATGATGATGTCCCTAAAAAATGAATTATATTCTCATTAATTGATATAAATTATATATATGACCCACATAGGTATGTAACCTTTAGATGTCAAAACATGCACAAGCACAAAGTTAACAAGAAAAACCTAGAAGCAATTAACATTTATAAAATACTTCTATGAGAATCTTACATGTCAGTGGTAACTTTGCATTACTCTCTGAATATTTCTTTGCACCTTGGAGCACAAAAGCATGCATAAAGCAACAGTATAACATGATTAACAACAATCACGAAAAACAAATAAAGGCCCCGGAAATACATTGCACCCAGTGGAAAGGATGTTAATTTTATCAATACAAAAGATTGGCAAAAAGGCACAATTTTCTGCATATAAGACATACTCTATAATCACTATATATTAACTCTGAAATATATAAAATAAGCAATGCAAGGTAAATTCGGAAAATGTTGCTTAAACCCTATTTATTTACAGCCAAAAAAGCTATTTCCAAAATTATCTCAAGTACTTCATTTCCCTCGATGAAATTAAAATTAGCAACTTCAAGTACATTCCTAAATGAAAGTTTCTTTAAAAAGTATCATGAATTAGTACATCTAGAAAGAGCAGTTAAGATCCTAAAACAACTAATACAATAAATATCAGCCAGAAAGTGTCTAGAAAGTGTGCTCTATAATGCAAATAGTAGAGGATGACATAAATACATAAAGCATGTAAATGTTATATCAAGCGTTCTATCAAAGAACACCTTTACTGAAGGTAGCCCCAACTAGGACCACATGTACCTTCCAATCCGAAATCAAATTTCCTGTCAAGTCAAGCTCCTTTAAATCTGCAACAAGAACATAAAAAAAAAATCAGCAAAAGAGCAATAGATACAGTTGTACCAGTAACTTATTCAGCAAAATGCAACAAATATATGCTACAACTCAAAAAAAAAAAAAGTTTACATTGATTGGTTTAAGCTGCCTTAAAATGTGAAGAAATAAGAAAATAAGATAAAGAAAGTAACAAAGCTAAGCAATATATCTTAAAACCATGAAGCATACCTTTCTGCCTTTCTAACATGCTTAAGCCAACAGAGAAAAATCATAAAACTACTTTCACATGAAGTGCAACAACCAGCTCAATCATCATGCTTATGCTTAATGCTTGTACAAAATTCTTTGTCACTTCTACTCTATGCCAAAAGTAAAAATTGCAACCTTGTTTTCCAAGGACGTAAAAGTTGACTACATGTACTAAAATTCAAAAATAAAAACAAATAAATTAGCAAATATATGCTTGATTTCTTTTTTTTATTATTCAGACATGCATTCAGAAACAATATTATATAGCATTTTGAAATCAGTGATTCTCATATTTTAGGATCATCCAAGGTTTTTGTTTTTGTTTTTCTTCACTTCATTTCTCTTTTTGAAAACTAAAGTTTTAGATATAAAAATGAGACAACATCAAGAGCAAATCCAAAGCAATAAGCAGCTAACCCGGAAAACTATCACAATGAAATTCAAATGACCAGCAACCTAGAAGTAAGTTCAAGGAGGATGCTCCTTGTTTTTATAATACGACACTATCTTTTACGCATGCAAAAGGAGTTATATGCCTTTAAATCATCAATAAGGCCTCTTCTTAACTTAATTAAGGTAGAAAAAACTACCCAAAGGAATGAAGCAATCAAATTCCATTATAAGCCTATCAGGATTTATACATAAGAATTAGCTGATAGAGAAAAAGGAAAGAGCAACTCACTTGGCACAGCAGCACGTATTTCAGCCGGATCTCCAGGAGTGGTGACACCCAAATAGGATACTGAAGCACTTTTCAGCTCTTCAAATCGACTTAGCTTATCTTGGATCTTGTCTTTACCCAAAAGTTGAACAGATACACGCTTGTTGCTGGCTGAAAGCACATACATTTCATCTGCAAAAACAAATTTCCTTTCCTTTTTCAGTTTATATTTACTAGTAGAAAATGCAACCATAATTGATTAAAACTAACAAATGATGATAGAAAATTAACACCAGTTATAAGTACAAAAGTAAAATCCCATATATTTTGTGTTGTATGGAAATCCCAAATCAATGAGGTGAGTGAATGAGTTAGTGTAAACCCTTACCCTCATCTTGTTTGGTGGAGTGGGATTGATATCTGAGCTTAAGAGCTTGAAGGAGTGAAATGCCTGGGCTGAGGTTATGGGCTCTCATGAATGAAGCTGAGTTTGGGGATCGAGCTTGGAAGTATCGGACTCCATTAATGGAGCCATCATGTTTGCCATCTCCTTCATTGTCCCAGTCGACCCCGACCCACGTGCCTGAGTATCCTTCCACGTTGCCTACGTACTTGACCGTACCAACTCGGCGGGGATCGGTGGATGAGTAGACTCGTTGTCCGAGTGTGAAAGACGAGCTTTGCTCCATTTTGATGGCTTGTCTTGTTAAATTGAGGAATTTGTCTTTCTAAGGTTGAACTGGAAGAGAGTGAAAGGAAATGGGAGATGGGAATGAATTGAAAAGAGCATGCTCAGAAGAAGAGTGAAAAGAAAAAAAAAAAACGAAAAAGGGAAAAGGGAAAAGGAAACGTTAAAATACTAAAAAAAAAAAAAACTTAAATTATTTCAATTTTTTTAGGGTTTTGCTAAGGTATTAATTAATATATTATTTATAATAATAATATTATATTAAATATAATAATTAATAATTTTATTTATTATTTTTATTATTATATATAATTAAACAGTACCTTAGAATATTTGTAGATAATTTTTTTTAAATAAATCATATATTTTTATTGTACATAATTCAATTTTTATTTTTTAATATATATTTAAATATTTTTTATTTTAAATAAAAAAAAAAGTATTTATGTTAAGATTTATTTAGGTATATAAATTAAAAATTAAGAAATTATTTGATACAAATTAAAAGTAAATGATTTATTTGATATAAATAAATAAATATATTTAAATATAATAAATATATAAAAAATTACTTTAATAAAATAATAAAATATAATTATTTTTAATTATTTTAACAAAAAAAGTTATTGGGCTTCAATCGGAAAAAAATATTTTAATTAACGTAATTGCCTACTTGGTTTGTTTTGGATTTTTCATAACGCCGAAAGTCGGATTTTTTATCTTAATATAGCAAAAAAAAAAAAATTCTTAAAATACTTTTTTTTTAAAATACCAAAATCCGCTTTTTTTAAATCAGCTAGTTGGAAAATCGTCATTGCTCATGGCGATTTTTCAACTGGTATTTAAAATTTTTTTAATTTTACTAATTGGAAAATCGCCATGACCCATGACGATTTTCCAACTCATATTTAAAAAAAAAAAATTTAGTTGCAACAACATTTCTTCATTTCAAAATAAAGAAATGTTGTCCCAACTTTTTTTTCTAATAATAAAATTTATATAATTTATAATTTTAAAAAATAAAAATATAATAAAGATATAATATTTAAATAACAAAATTAAAAAATAATAATTTACAAAAATTTTAAAAATTATATTCGTAATGTCAATCATATTTTTTCAACTTGTATTCGCAATAAATAGGCTTCCGGGAGAAAGGCCAACCAAAGCGTTGTGGATTATGTAGGAATGAAGGTCATAGCTAGACCTATCCACGGGTCGGGTAGCCCTCCACCCGGTAAGCCCGGATCGTATTGGGCCGAGTTTGGACAAGTGTGTTTTGTAATTTGGGCCGTTCGGCCTAGCCCGAATTATTATTTATTAAATAAAAAATATTTTTTATTTAACTTTAATTATAATATATATATATATATATAAAATTGTATTTTTAATATTTATATAAAAATTTATATAATTTTGTAAATTGTTAATATTTAAATTTTACAATTTATTAATTTTTTATATTTTAAAATTATAAATTATATAATTTTATTTTCGGGCTTGGGCAAGGGAAATAAAAAAAAATTTGGATCTCAACTTGGCCAGACCCATGGACACCTCTGGTCATAGCCGTCGAAAATGTCTTTATCAATCTGGTACATCGGGATAGATCCGGGCTTACCGGGTCTGACGGGCTATCCGGCCCGTGGATTAGTCTAGCTATGACCTTAATTCCTGCATAATCCACAACGCTTTGGTTGGCCTTTCCCTCAGAAATCTATTTATTACGAATACAAGTTGAAAAAATATGATTGACATTACAAATATAATTTTTAAAATTTTTGTAAACTATTATTATTTTTTAATTTTGTTATTTAAATATTTTATTTTTTTATTTTTTAAAATTATAAATTATATAAATGTTATTTAAATTTTTATTAAAAAAAAAGTTGGGAATCGCCACCTCTGGTGACAATTTCCCAACTATTTTTTTTTTTTAAATATGAGTTGGGAAATCGCCATGGGCCATGGCGATTTCCCAACTGGTAAAATTAAAATTTTTTTAAATATCAATTGAGAAATCATCATGGGTCATGACGATTTTCCAACTGATATTTTAAAAAAAGGATTTTGGTACTTAAAAAAAAAGTAACGATATTTTGAGAATTAAATTTTTTTTTTTTGCTATATTAAGATAAAAAGACCCCAAAGCCCAATTATAAAGAAATTAGATGTCATGGTGTTTTAATTTTTATATAACACATATTTTTAATAAAAAATTGTCTGAATGCGAAATATCATGGGTAAATTTCAACTATAATTCTTAAATTTGTCGATTTGATCCGAATTCGAAAAAATCGATCAACTCATTCGAACTCAAGCTTGATCCAATTTGATTTGACTAAAAAAGTCAACAATCTGAATCTGAAAATGACTCGAACTTGAAACGATCCAAACCCTAAAATGACTAGAACCCGAAATGATCCAAATCTGAATTTACCCGAACTCTAAATGATCCTGTACACACAAATTTCATGTCGAAAATAACACACAAAAATTTGGAGACAAATAAAGATTTTATTTATCAAAAGTTGAAAGTTACAATTTCTGAAAATTCTTAAAATAAAAAAATATTTGATTTTTTTCTTCAGCAAATTTTGATTCAAAGTTCTTCACGACTTGATCTTGAATCGATAAAATCCGCTTCAAGAGTCTTCTAAACTTGATCTTGAAAAATGGGATTAATCTTCTTTCTTCGATGGAACAAGATTGGAGAGCAGTTTTTTTTAGAATTATTGAGAACAGACACAACGTTCTTCAAAATTTCTTCAATTCTTCAGAGATTTTTTCTTAAGACTTTTGAGAGGATTTCACTCTTTAAAATCTTATTCTTCTCTTCAAGTTGCGGATTGTAAAATTATGTTGAATGATTTAAAAGAGGTCCCTATTTATAGTGTTAGCCAACCAAGTGAAAGAGAATTCTTAAAAAATATGATTTCTTTATAAAAGAGTTCATCCATTAATGAAGCCAAACCTATGCACATGACAATTTGCTACCATCAAATCATGCTTTATTTAATTCTTTGTTTCACTTGTCATCACATAAACATGCATTTTAACACATCATCTCCTTCTTATGCTTGACACCAATTGCTCTGCATGTTAGTTTCACTTGTCAGTTGTTAATTTAGGCATGATTTGTTGATGCCCGTGGACCACTAGTCTTTTTCTTTTTGGATTGAAATTCATGAATCAACTTTTTTTTTTTCTTTTGTAACATCATCATGGTGGTGGTGTATTTCAAACATAATAAAGATTATCTTGTCATTCTTTTTAAGGAAGATGAAGACATTAGAAAAAAAGATTATATATTTTCACCAACAAACTCATATCCAGTAGACATGAATAGATGAAGACATTAAAAAAAATGCTTATATTTTCTCACCACAAGTCCATATCCGGTAGACATAAATTATCTTGGACTTTATTCGATATTTCTACCGCTTTGAAAGATTGGTCGACAAAACTTTTTCAAGCCTCCCAATCTTTTCCAAAGGCAAGATGTTCGATACATTGGGAAGCCGCATTATTTCCTTAGAGACATATTGTGGATATTCTTTCAAGACTTTTGCAGAACATTCATTCAAGATTTTCAAGATTATTGGAGAATTTTCTTCAAAACCTTTAAGATTACTCGGTGATTCTCTTCAAGACCTTTGAGATTACTGGGTAATTCTCTTCAAGACTTTTGAGATTATTTTCACGATTCTTGAGATTACTATGAAATTCTCTTCAAGACTTTTGAGATTACTGGGTAATTCTCTTCAAGACCTTTGAGATTATTTTCAAAATCTTCAAGATTACTGCGTAATTCTCTTCAAGATTTTCGAAGAATCCTTCTTCAAGACCTTCAAGATTATTGGAGCCCTTTGAAGACCACTTTGAGAGATCCTTGATGTCTAGTATATATGATGTTTATGCATCATTATACACTTATGATTGGAACAAGGACGTCATTCGCGTGTTTTTTGAAGTTTGATGTCCAACTACCAATACTCTCCATATGAGCCAATAATGGTGTTCAAGTGTTGAGAAGATTGTTGCTTATCCACCAATGCTCTCTATTTTGCCACTAAAGAAGCTTCCATTATGAGACTTGCATATGCTGGGAGGTTTTTCCATCCAAGTTTCACGGTGAAGTCATTCCATGTGCAATATTCTTCCCAAGATGTCACAAGTATCAAGACGTCGAAAGATAGAGTATACAACGAACTTGATGACAAAGGAAGATTCGTCCAAGACGTTGTTGTGTCAAGATGAAGGACCAACTTAGAAGAACTTCAAGCGCTTAAGCTTCATCTTAAGACTTGATGTTACTTGAGCATGTGACTGTTGTGGACATCGAGATAAAGGACCAGCTTGGAAACACTTGAAGCACTTAAGATTCATCTTAAGGCTTGATGTTCCTCGAGCATATGATTGTCGCAGACATTGACATCGTGTATCGAACTTTAAAATTCATAAGGAGATTAGTTCTATTGAGTCTTCTATTACCCACAGTGAGAATGAAGCCAAAGCTCAGATTTGTTGCGAATTATGTTGGAAACTTCTTGAAAAGACTTGAAAATTTTCAAATAGAAGCCTTGAATCTCTTTTTGATGTGACTTCTTCTTTGAAAATTTTTCTTAGTTCTCAAGATTGTTTAAGAATTTTTTTTTCCAAAATTGTAATTTCTTTTCAAATTTGGAACGAAGTTATTTTTTACTTTATACATCATCTTAGAAGACAATCTTTTGAACTTTCCAAAGCACTTTTGCATCAAAGCTTTGTGCTGACTACAAATTACATTCTAAAGGATTTTTAATTTGTAAAAGATTTGTTTTGCTTGAAAAACAACTTGAATCATGACATTTGAATGGAGAATTCCAACATAATTTTATCATGACACTTGTAATTTCAAATAAATAAAAGATAATATTTGAGTTAAACAAAAAAAAATCTTTTGTTTGGGCTGAACTTGGCAATGAAATCAAGCTGCCTACGTATCCTCGAATTTGAAGGATCAAGTCATAATGTAGTTCATCAAAAAATTTTGTGCTCTATATTTTGCCTAGTTCTTGAAGGATTTTCAACCTAGCGGGTATTTTTTTTAATGTGCAGTTTAATCTCGTGCTTAGAAGCAACATGTGATAGTTTAAACTCTTGCTTAGGAGCATCATCTTCTTTAAGCATAATAACGCTTCAAAAACTTACCATTAATCGATCCTACGTTGACACCATCTTGATCGACGATCTTGTATGCACCATTGGTATAAACTTCTCGAACAACGTATGGTCCATCCCATTTTGAAAGGAACTTGTTGCCAATACGATGTGAAATATTTATGGGTCTTCTCGCAACAAGGACTAAGTCTCCAACTTGGAAAGATCGCAGCTTGACTTTCTTGTTAAAAGCTTTGGATAGTCGAGCTTGATAGCACTCTAAGCGTTGTTGTGTTTCCAGCCTTTTCTCATCCAATGCTTCTAGTTCTTCCAAATGTAAGTGTACATTGTCTTCACTAAAAAGATCTTTCCTGAATTGCAATCCTCATTGATGGAATTTGTCGCTCAAGTGGTAAAACAACTTCTACACCATAAACAAGTGCACATGGAGTGGCTTGAGTTGGTTTATGATATGTAGTTCGATAAGCCCATAGAGCTTATCCCATCCTTTCATGCCAATCTTTCTTTGAACGGTTAACAACTTTCTTGAGAAGATTGCACAAAGTCTTGTTAAAAGCTTCTGCTAATCCATTTGCTGGAGCATGATACATTGAAGACTTGTACTGTTTGAAGTCAAACTGTGCACATAATTTGCTCATGTCAAACTGCTTCCCATTAATAGTTATGATATAGCGAGGTACACCACACCGATAAATAATGTTTTTTCTAATTAAAGTTGCAACAAATTTTTTCATTTCCCTGTAAGGTACCACTTCTGCCCACTTTGAAAAGTAATCTGTAGCGGCAAATATATACATATGCCCCAGTGAACTCTTGGGTAATGGTCCTACCAAAACAAGTCCTCAAGCATCAAACATCAAACGGCCAAGATGTGACTGTCGAATGTTATGGTTCAGGAGGTTGATGAATGAAGTTAGCATGAAACTGATAAGCTTGACATTTCTTGGTGTAGTCCATGCTATCCTTTACCATTGTTGGCTAATAGTATCCCATTCTTTTAATTTGAAAGTGCAATTTAGCTCCAGACTAATGTGCACCACAAACTCCAAAATGAACTTCTTATAAGGTTTTAGATGCTTCATCTTCTCCAAAACATCGAAGAAAGACTCCATCAAAAGAGCAATGATAAAACGTGCCTTTGAAGTAAATGAATCGAGGAGCTCAACGCTTTACTTCTGTTTTATGTTTAGGATCATTGGGTAGCCTCCCATGCTCTAAATAGTCAATCATTGGTTGTCTTCAATCTTTTTTTTTTTCAACTTCACAAACTAAAACAACATTGGGTTCTATATCGTTATCTTCAACAAACAAACAAAAAAAACTGGTGGCAAGTCCCATCTTTTGCAAAGAGGAACTTTTACTTCTGTACTTGGCAATGCAAGAGTTGATGCTAAATTAGCTAAGAGAGTGTGCTTGCTTGTTCTCTTTTCTTCGTACATGTTCCAAGTTTACATTGTCAAACCATTCGAGAGGCTTCTTCGCATAGTTGACATATGGTAAGAGCTCTGGATTCTTAACTTCATAAAGTGAAAGGAGTTGGTTGATGACCAATTTAGAATCTCCAAACACTTTAAGTTGAGTGATATTCATATCTACTGTCATTCCCAATCCAATGATCAGAGCTTGATATTCTGCTACATTGTTGGAATAATTTTCAGTGAGAGTGAATGCATAAGGCAACACATCTCCTTCTGAAGTGACGAAGGCAACTTTAATATAAATTATTATTTTAATTTATAACTTGCAATTATCATTTTGGAGTATGATAAAGTATGTGTTATGTAGACAGTGGTTGGAGGAAAATAAGAAATGAGGAAGAAGTTTGATGTTATTATATATTGTTAGGGTATTAGGATTTAAAATTTTAATCAAACGATTGTAAATCAATTTTAATATCTTTATTTTAAATCAAACAATTGGGTTGGATAAATAGTAAGTTTGATGTATTTTTTTATAAGTAAATTTGTTGTATTATTACCATAATAACCTTTTTAAATTAAAATGTTCAAGACTTCAAGATAATTGTTCAAAGGCTAAAATAATCTTTTAAATAAATTAATAAAATGTTATATCAATTATGATAATCTTATTAATAAAATTTAAAATAAATTATATATTTTAATTTTCATGGATATAAACTTATGATAATCTTATAATATCATTTATCGTTATACATATTATTTGAAATAAATGTATTATTTTTATTTTAAAAGTATAATCTATTCTCATCTAATTTAAAATAAAGTACATAAAATAGGTTGTTAATAATGATACGTGTATTTTATCATAATGATTTGTACGTTATGTTATAATAATCTCTTATCATGTAATTTAGATCAAATTATATAATGTATTATCGTTATACATGTTATTTTACGGTAAATGTGTTGTTTTTAATTTTAAATGCATAATCTCTTAAGTTTTATCATGTGATTTTTTAAAAGTATATAAATTAGATCATTGATATGTGTATGTATTATAATAATTTGTATATTACATTATAACAATATATTTACAAATATGTAAATGAATTGAGATAACGATTTCAGGTATATAATTACCCGTTTAAGTAAAATGAATACTCAATTTCGAAATTACCGGATTATGCTCGAATCCAATAATCACGTTCGGTAGATATTTTAAATTAAAAATTAAAATGTTTATATTTATTTTTAAATATTTTTTATTTTTTATATTTCAATAAAATTTCAATTAAATATGATTTGATCAAATAATTTATTTAAATTTGATATGTTTTGATTTTAAAATTAATAAAATGATCTCGAATGACTTTAATCCGACTAACTCGAGTGTCAAATCCGAATGATCCGAACCCGATATAACCCGAACCAGAAGTGATCCGAATCTGAAATGGTTCGAACCAGAAATGACCCAAAAATTTTAAGATCTGAACTAATCCAACTCAAATTAATCTGACCCGCCCAATTGACAGTTCTAAATTAATCCTTAATCTTTTACTTTGATTCTTTCCGTTTATAACTTTTAAATTATTTTATTTAATCCTTAATTTTAAAATCGTTATTTTAATCTTTTTAGCACATTTTTGCATAACAAATGAGAAAAAAGTCCATATGGTATATCGAGGAAGTGTTCACATTTCATGTCACATAAGCTAAGACACGTGTGAAGATCAAAATGGAACCATTTAAAATTCAAATGCAACAATTCAAAGGTTAAGACCTTAAGGAAAACCAAAATAAAAGGTCTGGGAGCATGAACAGAATCATCCACTCAAGGATATATGTGCAACTTCTGTCCAAAAGGATAAGAAAATGAGTTTTAGTGATTCGGATCACATCGGTTTGAATCACTGTTCACCTATTAAAAAATTATTTTTTTATTTAAATTTAATTATAAATATTAATATAAAAATATATATTTTTTAATTTATTATTATTATTTTAAACAGTGAACCGGGCCAATGGATCCATCCGGATCTGCACGAACTTGTCCAAAATCGGATCTAAATAAAAAAAAATTCGGGTCACAATCCGATTTGGCTCTACCCGTAAACAAATCTATTTTGACTTCACTCAAAAAAAAAAAAAATCTTGACTACGCCATTAACTCGAATGGAGCCTAAAGACTGATTGGTCTATCAAACCCGTTCTGGTTGGTCTATCAAACCTATCATCAAAATTTTCTTAATTATGTTAGACAGTTGGATAAATTGATACCTAGAGTTATATAATTCTAAGTATCAAATTGAATTTATTTAGTACATATATTATATTAAATTTTTTTATAAAAATTCAAGAATTAAATATGACATTATTCTTATAAAGTTATTTATAGACTTGATGAAGAAAGTACATGTTTATTTTTTCCCCTAAAATAACTATTGATGAATAAATGTAATTTTTTTCATCAATGATTAAGTATTACTTTTTTTAGCAAATATAACTTTTCACTTGTTGGACAAACATAATTTTCATAATTTTTTAGGCCTAATTTTCATAATTAAATTGATTTAATTTATGAAAGTTAAAATAATTTGTCATCAAGTTCCAGTTATTTGTTCACTAAAATTGCTTAAAAAATACTTTTCTTTTTTTTTAATATAAAATAAACAATTTATCAATATTCTAAACTACCAATAAAATCAAATCAAATTTGGACACATCTACTTGTAAGACCTCCATCCTTTCTATTACAAAATTTGGAGAAGGATGGTCTCGTATAGACTTGTCTATGGGTTGAATCGGGCCACAGCTCAATTTTTTTTCTTCTTACTCAAGCCCAATTTGAATCGAGTTTGAATCGGCTCGAAAGTCTATTTTACTATTAAAAATATTTTTTATTAATATTTTTATATTTTATAATTAAATTTAAATAAAATTTTATTTTATTTAATAAATAATAATTCGAGCCGGATCGAATATATTCGAATTATAAAATTTTTTATCCAAGTTCAATCCAATTCAAGACGAACCAAAGAATAACCCAACCTGACAAATGTTATCTCCTAGCCTGCGTTGATTTGTTGAACTTGGATTTTGTACTCATCAAGATGTTTATAGTTTGATTTATTTTTTTATAAGATATAATGTTTGTAATTATTCAATTTTTTCTTTCAATAATACTTATTTTCTTGGCCAAAAAAAGTCAAACAAAAAACGGAGGCTTGAAAATTTGACCAAATGAAGTTTAAATTGACAAATATTGTTGTTAGGTAAGAAATTGTTTTTTTTTTTTTTTCTCCCTTAAACTTCATATTTTTAGATGGTAATATATTTTGAGAATAAGAACCAAGACTTAACCGAGTTAATTTATGCAGTTATTTTTAAGAGGTGATATTCAGTAAGTTAGGTGTTCGAATCCCAGCATCTGCAATCCTTTTTTTTATTCCCAGTTACGACCTCTATTATTCAAAAAAATATATATTTGGAGAATAATAAGTTATCACATATAGAGCATTATATTATTAATTTCAAATGTTCGGAAATATGAATTTGAATTTAATTTGTTAAATAAATTTTGAGATTTTATGTTTTTTTTCTTTAAAATTAAAGTTACAAAATGTAACATGAGAGATTTTTTTTTTTTTTTTTTGCATTTTATTAAATGGAATAATCTTTAATATAGAATTAAAAATTTTAAAAGTTCAAATTTCATAACTTAAAAAAAAAAAAAAACCTAAAACTAGAGGTGCTCATGGCCGGGCCGCGGCCCGATTTTTTTTCAACTTCTTTGCCCAAGCCTGGCCCTAGGCGGGCCCGAGCCGGCCCGTGGGTTCGAATTTACTATTCATTGTATATAAAAATTTATTTTTTTAATTTTTTTATAATTAAATTTAAATAAAATAATATTATTTTAATAGTTAAACAGTGATCCGGGCCGGGCTGGGCCTGCTCGAATCACAGAATTCCCTGCCAGGCTCGAACCAATACGGGCCGGGCCTGCCAGGTCAGGCGGGCTGCTCGGCCCCTGAGCAGGTCTACCTAAAACTAATTTTTGAATCCAGAGCTTAACCCAATAAATTTCTGTTCAAATCTCAACACTTATAATCTCTTCCCGCCTTTTGTATGCAGCTTTCATTGTATCAAAAAAAATCTCAAATACAAATATTTTATGATACAATAAAGTATATAAGATCCGCTTAATCGGTGCTTATAAACATCAGTTAAATATTATTTAATTACCAATTTAGATTTTTTTTTTTTTTGCATTTATACATTACTTTTATTAAATTAAAAAAAAATTCATTAATTATATTATATATATATATATCACCTTAATCGATGCCTAATAACATTAATTAATATTTCCCGTAAAAGGAAGGATTGAAATAGAAATGCCAAGTAATAATTGACATGATTAGGGGCTCAGCATAATCCCAATATACTTTGATTGGGTTATACTTTTTTCAAGCTTAGGCTAGCAATAGCATCTGACGTCTATTTAATTACTTATTATTATTCTAATAAATTAAAAAATATATGTATTCAATTATTAGAATGGTCCATCATGAACTTTGAATAGAAAAAGAGGAGCGATACCAAAAGGAGAAAAAGATGACAAGATATGCGGAGAAAACGAATATCAATTTAGATTTGATATTTTGTGTAATTATGATGTATTCGTATTATTTTTATGAGTTATAATCGTTTTAAAGTAAATTTGATAATATTAAATACGATATAAAAAAATAATTAAAACATAATACTATACGAATATACGAACATGTCAAAATTTATATAAACACAAATTATTAACACGTCAAAATTTATAAAAATCTAAAATATTTTAAACATGATTATGACACGAAAAAATACACAAATATGATACGGATACACGAATTGTCATGTCTAGTTTAAAGTATTATATATTTATACAAATTTTGATATGTTAATAATTCGTATTATATAAATTTTGATATATTCATATATTTATATCATGTTCGTATTATTTTTTTATTTTATATTATATTTTTTTAATATTTTTTATATGGTGTTTAAAATTATCAGGCTAACACCAATGTCACTTTCTCTCCAACTACCCCAAGATTTTTAAAATGAAAAAAAGATGAGATAATATAAGAGAAAGAAAAAAAAAGGCTGAAAAGTGGGAAATCCAGCCAATGAGGCAATCATATTTTAATCAACTGAGCTTTGTTTTGAGTAACACAACACAAAAGATAAGAATTTCAATTATCAACCAACCAACCAACCTTCTTCCTCTTTCTCTTTCTCTTTCTCTTTCCTTTCCTTTCCTTTCTATCTCTGTCTCTACCTGTTTGTTTATTTGCCAAACTCAAACTGATTCATTTCTGGGTCTCTTTGTTTGATCATTCAACCAAAACCTAAAACTGCTAAACAGAAAAGACTTGAAACACAAGGCAAGGCAAGGCAAACTAATATATCAGTATATACAAATACAAAGTAACTCTATTTTTCCAGGTTAGACATCTGTGTTCTCATCAACATCTTCTTAATGAAT
Organism: Fremontodendron californicum; assembly: GCA_030761205.1. NCBI lineage: Eukaryota > Viridiplantae > Streptophyta > Magnoliopsida > Malvales > Malvaceae > Fremontodendron > Fremontodendron californicum. Next base: position 6,846,452 of record JAULJL010000028.1, read on the forward strand.
TTAAATTCTATTTTTATCGCGTCGCGTTTATCGCGGTTGCGAAAATAATGAATACTATTTCGATCAATTATGATAATTATTTAAACCTATGCTTGCTATATATATTTATTTCTATATATATGTTTCTTTTTTGTTTTGCGCACTTTGATTTGTACTTACTTTCATTCCCAATATTCAAAAAAAAATGATGATAGATAAATGAATCTTTATCTTTTGTAGTTACAGTAAGTGTGGATTCTTAGTTTCAAGCTTAACTATAAATATATATATATATGGGGACATATTTATTTTGATGTAAAAAAAGGCAGTCATTTAAATAAATAAAACCTAATTTTCTTCTCAATTCTCATGTTTTTTTTTTTTCTTTATTAATCCAACTGTTGCTCCTTTCTTTTACCATTGCCTTTTTTTATGGAAGCTTTTTACGTTACTTGAAAAAGTTGACTGTTTGATTTGGTTGGTTTGTTTCACAATGTTTCAGTAACTCGTGACTGAACATGTTCATGGATTAGATCGGTTAGATTACTATCCAAAATTTTTATTTTTTTATTTAATTTTGTATCGGATCAAGTTTAGATTATTCGAAAATTACATTACTATTTAAAATAATATTTTATATTAATATTTATAATTAAATTTAAATAAAAATAATTTTTTTATCGATGAATAATAATTCATTCAAATTGGATCAACTCAAATTAAAAAATTTAAATTTAGATTCGATCGAATATAAATTGAATCTATTAAATCAAATGAATAATGTCTATTTTTTAGACTGTGACCCACTAAACATTATTAAAGTTATTTATCCAATTCTGTTTTTCCTTACCCAGTTCCTGTTATGTTGGGTAGAACCGTAGAAGGAAACACGAAAGAATGAGAGAAAATAAAAAAAATCTTTTATTTTCCTTTTTTTTTTTGTTTCATTTGAGTTGATAAAAAGAAAATAAATGAATTTTTATTTCTTTTATTAAATTAATAATTTTTATTATTTTTCATCTTCCGTATAAAAAACAGTTTTTTTTTTTATCAAACATAGTGTATATGATTTTTTTAGCAAGAAGACAAATCTTAGTTTAAATCAAAATATACGCGAACGACAAATTCATTAACCATTATGTACTACAGGTATTTCTGTCCGCAAAACAGACAGAATAAATACAAATCTGCTATTTGCATTTTTTTTTTTGACTTTTTACATTTTTAGTAGGCAATCCATTTAAATCCGAAAATTCATTCAATATTTAAAAAATTTTGATAAAAATATTAGATTTAAAAAATAGATTTTGACAAAAAAATAAAATCCATTTAAAACACAAAGTGAGCCTTGAACATGATATTTTTGTCCAAATCTGATTCAACTCGACTTGTTTTATTATTAGTAATATAAAATTTTAAGAGAAGTCGATCATTTTTAAGATAGATCGACCATTTTTAAGAGAGAGATTTTTTTTAAGAGGGACCAATCTTTTTTTTTTAAGAAGATTGATATTTTTTTTTTGAAAGAGATCGATTTTTCTATGTATAAATTTGGACGAGTATGGATAATATTTTACATGATTGGGTCGAGCCTGAGTAAAATTTTCTATTCATATTTCGAGTCGGGTCGCGTCTAGGTAGAGAAAAAGTGCGTTAATATGGGACATGAATCATATCCGAACTCGATTCCATCCGACCCATGAACATGTCTATTTGCTACATGTTAGTACTTAATTTCTTTTTCTTTTAGAAAAAAAAAAAGTTAGTACTTGCATTTCAAACATTATTTAAAAAATAATAATAATATTATTATTGGTAGAATTTTTAAATTTTACAAAAAAAATTTAGAGTTACCACATATTTATTAGATTATAATTAAAAAATTAATATATATATACACACACAACTACTAGATGAATATTTGGTAACCTTACCAACTCAATTGTGAAAATGAAAAAGAAAAAGGAAATTCATTAATAATAAAAATAAACTTAATTAGATTTAAATTAACTAGAAAATTCCTCATAGCTACACTCATGGATGAAGTTTTATTTTATTTTAAAACAAGTACTAAATTATTAGTATAGCATGTAACATTTATAGTGATGCCACTATAAATAAAAGATTTTTTTTTTAAACACTTTTCATAAAAAAAATTACATTTTATAATATATTAAAAACCATAAATTTGATTATGTAATTTATAATTTTGAAAAATAAAACAATTATAATGCTCGCAACATAATATTAGAAACAAACACGAAGCAAATTTTTTTTTTTATTTAAAATGAGCAACTTTTTTAAAAACTTAAATATTTACTCTCTCTTTTTTTGCATTATAGTAAATTACCATGTACTTTGTTATTTTCGACTCTTTTTTTTATTTTTTTTATTTAAATGAGCAAATTTTATTTATTTATGTTAATATCAATATAATTAGATTTTGTTAACAATTGATAGTTCTAATAATAAGGGCGTTATAGTAAATTACCATGTATTTTGTTTTTAAATATAAAATATAAAAATGACTCTAGATGAAATGATTGGCTTGACTATGTTTAATTTTTAAATTTAAATCATTTCTCTATAAGAAATAAAAAATTGAAAAGGAGTGATAGAAAAGTAAGAATGTTTCAATTTTCAAAATAAACTTTGATTTTTATCAAGAATTTTTATTCAATTTTTTATATAATAAAAAAATAATTAATACTGATTAAAGGAAAAAAGTTCTTCTATAGAAAAAGTTGTACGTAAAATATAAAATATAAATATAAATATAAAACATCAAATCTAATTTTTTCCCTTTTTTCTTCCTTCATATAAAAATAAAATACTAAATATAAATTTTCTAATTTTGTATATAGTTAAATTTTTTCCTTCCTTCCCTCCCTTCCCTAATCCCTTCTTTTCTTTTCTTTTCTTTTCTTTTCTTTTCTCTTTTTGTTTTTTCTTTTTAAAGAAAATATCAATATGTGAAAAAAAAAGAAAATAAAATTTCAAACATAAAACATCCAACTTTTTTTTTTTAATCTAATTTTCTTTTACCTACGTTTTTTTCTTCTTCCCAAAGAAAACAAACATAAAAAATTTCTATTTCCCTTTTTTTTGTAAATTCCTTTTTCGTCTTCCTTGGCTTTAGTTGAAAGGGAAAAATAGATAATAAAAAAAAAGGTTAAAAAACTATAACTCTACATAGGATGATGAATTAAATTTGTTCTCCATCTTTAACACCAACAATTTTATCAATATATTTTTTAATTTTGTTAAGTGTAAGAGAATATTTATTGAGTAAATAAAATAATATTGTACAAAATATTTTAACTTTTGATTATTTTTTAATTAAATAAAAATATAATAATAAAATTGCACTAATTTAAATACAAAATGATAAATCTGATCATCATTTAAACTTTTGATTTTTTTAAAATTAAAAAATTTTTTTTTTGGAATTTTATAATTCAACATGTTGTTTTAATTTTTTTTTAGAAATTTATATACTTTCTAAATTTTTTAAAAACCTCTTTGGAAAATTTTAATTCAGAAAAATTGGCCTCACCTTTTTTAGTTTTCTTTATTTTTAGATTTTGAATTTTTTAATTCAAAAAATTTAAAAATAAATAAATTTCCCTCAATTTTCTTTTCACTTTTTACTTGAAATCTTCATATGTGATGTTTGTTTAGGTGTAAAATGACCTGACATTTATTTTTTGATTGATGAATTATTAAGTGCACTGATTTATTTTATGAAATACAAATTCAAATAATTAATTGTAAATTTTTATTTTTTGAATATTAAAATGACAAAAGTGAAATAGTTTATGTTTAACCATAAATTTAAAGTCCATTTCGCTTGGCAACAAGCCCAGATACATGTAATTGGGCCTCCAATCATGCTCCAGTGAAGAATTCTCCTTTGTAATTGTATTAGAACTGTTAAAGGTAGAGCTATCCGTCTAAGTTCGAAGGTTCGTTTGATATTTGATACGGTTTGGACAAAAATATTATATCTGAAATATGAGCTTGGAAAAAAAAAATGAGATCCGTTTAGAAAATGGATCGAATCTTGGCTCCAACAATCAAGGCCCGAGCTCGACCCGATCTGTTTTTCATTTATATAATATATAATATATTATATTTATATATATATTATGTAATTTATATCATATAAATAATAAATATATATAATATTATAGTGTAAACATTTAAAAATATGTTAAGTTATCCGTGTTTTAAAATTTAATAGAAGAAAAAAAGAAATAAAATTACTAAAATTTAATTAAAAAATAACATATTTGTTTAATTTTTTTTTTAAAAATAATATGGGCGGACTTGGATAGAATTTGAGACTCATATTTCCAGTCGGATCGGGCTTAAACAAGTATATGTGATATTGATACCATATTTAGGCCTGACCCAACCCATGAACACCCTTACCCTTACCGTTTCTTTTTTTTTTCTTTGAAAAATGTTACAAGGATATAAAATACCTAAGCAATCTTTGTATTATAATCAAAAATGCATTTTAGTCCCTGTACTATATAACTGAGTAATTTAATTCTTGTAAGTTTGAAATTTGTGCAAAGAAGTAAAATTGGTAACGGTGTTAATGGGAAAGCGTCTAAATGCTGACGTGGACATGTGAAAATGACAGAAAAAATGATTTGGAAAAAAAATGATGACGTGTCAAATTTTTTTACTCGGGTGTAATTTAGAAAAAACAAAAAAAAATTACCCCAAATTCCTCTCTTACCCTTAAAAACATGTCATAATTTTTTTTCCAAGTCATCTATTTTGTCAGTTTCTAAATTTTACCTCAGCAAAAAATTTTGACACATCATTTTCTCCAAGTCATCTATTCTATCAGTTTCACATGTCATCGTCAGTATTTAGACAGTTTTTCATTAACACCGTTATTAATTTTACTTATTTGCACCAATTGCAAAGTATAAAAATTAAATTATTCACTTTTATAATATAGAGACTAAAATACACTTTTAACAATAGTACAAAGATTGCCAAAGTACTAACCTATTCCCTGTCTAGTATTTATTTTGGTGATATATATGTTCCTCTCCCTTACTTATTTAAACGTTAAGGTGGACTCCTTCTCCACATATCAAGCCAAACCACATCCACATTCTTGTATGAGAAAAACAGGATTTTGGCTGTTTTTAGCTCAATGTGCTGATATTTTCCTTAACTTTTCAGGTAATATGGAGAATGGATGCGAAGAAACACTTGAAAACGACCTCACCAGCAATTCTGCTTTGCCTGAGGTAAGTTGGTCAAATGATTTATTTCAACACAAAATAATGTCTTTGTTTCTTGATGATGTGATTAGGACAACAACTACGTACATTGTTTCTAGCTCAAAATTCCATTTTGTGTGTTTTCTGAATTGGGAATTTCTGTATCAATGGAAAGGCTTATCATAATCTATGTTATACGAATTTGGAAGTAGGTTCCAAAACGGGTATGTTTTAATTTTTTCTAAAAATTTTCATATATTTGAGGATCATACCCTCATAGCCCATACCCAGGGATTTAAATTGCGGACGCGTTTTTGGTAGTGTTGCGTTTATTGCGATTGCAAACATAATGGATGCTATCGCGATCAATTGCGGTAAATATCGGCGGTGAATATCGGCAGCGGAGAGAGCAGAAATCGTAAAATAACGACTGTACATGTTCGAATATGTGTCGGACATAAATATTTTAAGAAAAATGAAAAGTTCTGGTAACATAGATCATAATTACTATATCCTTATTCATAAATAAAAATACTCTTTTTCCAAAGTCCCATAATTCCTTTGCAAAAGAAGCCGTTACATGTTCTTCTCTGTTGCTTCATAGTGGAAGGAATCTCAAAGATGTTGGATTGTAGCAATAGAAAAAAATTACAAGCAATGTCATGTTTTTGATACCTTCAATGTAAACTAATGTTTTTTTTGTCAGTAAAGCTACGAATTATGGTTGTTCTTTCAAGGATAATCTGATATTAGAGATGAATTCCGCAAGGATTCAAACTCAACCTTGAAGTAATCAATTCAGGGATTTAAATAGCGACTGCAACATAATATTATGGTTGCTATTTTGCGATTTTGGCTTTTTTTGCCATCGATATTCAGGTGTGAATGATTAGCAATAGAAATTGCCATGCTGCTAGACTTTTCTTTACTGATGTTCCCCCTCAGACCAATATCAGTAAACAGTTGCTGCCAAAGATTTTTTTTCTTTCCTAACCGTTCTTATTGCATCAGTTCTAACACAATGTTATTGTAGTCTATGTTACTCCGACTCTTCATTTTTCTTGAAATACCCGTGTCCGACACCTGTGTCTGATATATAATCAGATATGGATATGGGGATACAACCCTTCAAATACATGGAAAAACTTAGAAAAAATTGAACATACCCGTATCCGACACTTTCACCCGAGTCCGAGTAACATAGGTTGTAGTCAATCAATCTCATTCTGTCACCCTATATTACTCGGATTCAGAGGTGAGTGTCGGTTATGGGTATATGTCTAACACGGCTCAATTTTTTCTAAGTTTTTCCATATATTTGAAAGATCGTACCCCTATACCCATGTCCGAATATGTGTCGGATACGGGTGTCGGACATGGATACTTCAAGAAAAATGAAGAGTCGGAGTAACATAGCTGTCACCTGTTTCAGTTCTGTCAATACATCATTTTCTTAGAATGTTCTGCCAAATGCAAGCAAAGAATGCACATAAGAAATAAAGTGCTCTAAACAGACCTTAGATTATGAACACACAAAAAAAGACCTTAGATATACTGTCTGTTTTGATTCCATTTTGATTTTTCTCTAGAGAATCCTCTGAGTCCATTCATATAGAAAAAACATTGTCTATGGGTATAAAAAACTTTGCAAGGAACATATTTTTGTATACTTTGTAGATTTTCCAGGCACTGTGAATGAAGAACATACCTTTCTTGCCTGGTTTCCACATTGTATTGATACATGATAACTGCATTTGGATTTGAGATTGCTTGGATTCAAGCCCAAATTTCTTGGAATCTCAGTAGTTCTCCTGTCTATCATTTCTGTCATAAACTATGAATTATGGTTCCATAGAAAAGCTGCTGGTTAAACCAGCAAAAGGTATCAAATCCACTGCCTGCAAAATGCTTGATATAAATTCTAGCCTTATCCCTTACTTATAAAGCTAAATCTTCTTTGTCACTTTATGTTTCTTCAAGATGCTGTAGCTGACTAAAATTGTAGGATGGCAGTTCCAAGGTCTTGGTATTTTCAGAAAATTTCTTCATGGAACTTTTCTGTTATTATATCCTTTCTAAGCAGGTTACTTCCAGTTGCTTTGATGAATTATGTTGCTCCGACTCTTCATTTTTTTTTTTAAGTATCCTTGTCCGATACCCTTGCCCGACGCATATCCGGACATGGGTATGGGGATATGACCCTCCAAGGATCCTCCAAATACATGGAAAAGTTTTACAAAAATTGAACACACCCATGTCGGACACGTACCTATATCCGACACTCACACCCTAGTTTAAGTAAAATCGACGTAGATGCTTACTTACTGACAATGTCTTAGTTCATTTTCAAGTATTGTTGTGTCATCCTGGTCGAGATAAACAGATCTATATGGTTACACAATTAGGTTGCAGACAACGAATAAGAACAAAGAATGAGACATCAATGAATGATGTCTATTGGGTGAATCACACTGTTTTATCCAGAAAATTTCATATTCTTGTTTCATGCTTCCTTTTGATCTGACCAACTTTGTTCTGCAAATTATTAGGTTGATCCCGGGAAACCTGCTTCGCTCACATGGCAACGGCAATTGAACAGCATTGGAAAATCCCCTGCTGCTTTTGGCCTAAGTTTCAAAGAGATAATGTTTATGGTACGTCTATAGCTGCCTATGATTATATGCAATTTATCCATCTAAAATTACATACCTAATTTTTTAAGCTGATAGCTAGCCTTTCAAGAGAAGATTTTAAAGCTGATAAGCAGATGATAGCTATGTTACCCGAACTCTTTATTTTCTTAAAAGTATTCGTTCCGACACCTGTATGTGCGATACATATTCGGACATAATATGATCCTCCAAATACATGAAAAACTTAAAAAAATTGGGTATACCCGTGTTAGACACATACCTATATCCAACACTCACCCCAAGTACGGGTAACATAGTTACAAATTATCAATTACAATAAAAACAATGAAATGGAGTAATAGTTAAAAAGATTTATGTAACTAATCTTAGAAAGGAAAAGCTATTGATTTTCCTTTGATTGCACTTTAGTTTCCAATAAACAAGAGATTAGATTGTTGAGGCAAAATCTATCTTCTCTTGATATTATAGATGCTAATAAGAATATCTCACCTGGCTATTTGATTTTTTTGAAGGCACCTATTGGTTTTCGGCTTTGGCGTTACACGAAAGAAGAAGAAGCAATAGGAAGAGTATTATATCTTATCTTTTAATGTCTAAGCTGTCTATCATTTTTTCTCTACATCCTGATCTTTCAAATGCCAGTCATTTTATGATTTTTAAGGCAATCACAACAAAATTTCCTTTCATTTTCAGGCATCAATATTTGATATTTTCAGAAAGCACATTGTTACATGTGATCATGGCGTTCCTTTAGGTAGTATAGGGTATGTTTTCACTTCTACTATTGATAAGTAAGCCTACGAATATATATATATATATATATATATATATGTTGTTTGTACCTATGTTGCTCCACTCTTCATTTTTCTTGAAGTATACGTGTCCGACGCATATTCGGACATTGGTATGGGGATAGGATCCTCCAAGTACCCTGCAAATGCATGGAAATCTTACAAAAATTTGAACATACCCATGTCAAACACATATCCATGTCCGACACTCGCATCCGAGTCTGAGTAACATAGGATTGATCCATGATAAGAAACTTCTTAGCTGTGACCTCTCTGCCAAAGCTTGTTGTTTGTAGGATAATACAAGTACCCTGGAAATGTTTTCAGACTTCCTTGTCACAATCCAATGATTAAATAGAAAATCAGAAAAATAATTGACATTGTTAAAATTTAATTTCCTTGAGTGCTTGTGTAGTGTAGGGTTTTGAGCTTAGTTCCTCTAGCCTAATTATTGCATGTTTCATCCTCCAGTTTCTTGAGAAGCAGCTGGTGTAATAACATATTAGTTCTGTTTGACTAAGATCATGTTGTGAAGAATGATAAGAGATTCTTGGCTAAATGAAGATTAGAGTGGAAGTACAATTTGATTATGATGTGCTCTATGTTGCTCCGACTCTTCATTTTTCTTGAAGTATCCGTGTCCGAAACCCTTGTCCGACTCCTATCCGGACATGGGTATAGGGATATGACCCTCCAAGGACCCTCCAAATACATGAAAAAATTGAACATAACCGTGTCGGACATATACCCGTATCCGACACTCACATCCGAGTCCGAGTAGCATAGGATGTACTTGTTCAATGAACCTTCATTTAATCCATAATTCTGCTTATTTAACCTTTCTAGTTCATAGAATAAAAAGCTTGAGAAATGTTTATAGTGTTGCTTTACAAATATCTCTTACACTTTAAAGCATCAACTTTAGGTCAGGAAGTATTGGAAGAGGTTACAGAGGTGAGTTTCAACGCTTTAAACTGTTTCCGAAAGTATGTGAAGAGGGTCCAATCCTGGCAAATCAGTTCTCTGTAAGTTTTCTTTTCATAGTTTAAACCCATAGCTGGCTTAACACTTGATCTGATATGCCTGCTGGATATGAATCTGATAACTAAGTTTTCAATATCTAAGACATCAATTTAATTTAATGTGTCACTTGTTAATCAATACCTATGTTGCTCAGACTCTTTATTTTTCTTGAAGTACCCGTGTCCGACACCCGTATCCAACACCCATGTCCGATGCATATACGGACATTGGTATGTGGATATGACCCTCCAAATACGGGAAAAAACTTTAAAAAAATTGAATATACCCATATCGAACACATACCCTTATCCGAAAGTCACACCTGAATCCGAGTAACATAGATCAATACAATGGGGATAAATTTCACTATCCAAGAAATAAAGGAAAGGTCTGGAGGATTTCCTTCTAAGCCTTGTGCTTGGAATTGCACTACAAACTTCTAAGTTGTTCTCATCTAGTTGCTTTAAGTTGGTCATCTCATCACCTTAAGCAGTTAAGCCTATTTGAAAACTTTGAAAGATAGCTGCATAACTACAATGATTAATTTGATATATTTACCTTTGATATCTGCTTTGATCTAACTAAACTTCTGTACTACTTCTTTCTCATCAAGGCTTTTGTATCACGTCCGAATGGACAAAAATATTCAACTGTATTATGTGCAAGAAGTCCTGAGGTTCCCAAGTAAGCCATTCTTTTAATATTTTGGAACATATATGAGTTAATAGAAACATGATTAATGAATATAACAAACAAAACTATTTGCAGAGAAAGTACAGGTTTGGGCATTGAATCTTGGGATTGGAATTTGAAAGGGGAGAAGTGTACATACCATGCTTTGTTTCCTAGGTCATGGACTATTTATGAGGGTATAACATCAGACACTGTGGACTAGGGATTTAAATTGCGGACGAATACTATCGCAATCAATTGCGGTGAATATCGGCGATAAAGAGAGCCGAAACCGCAAAATAGCGACCATAGCGTCGCGTTGCAACCGCTGTTTAAATCCCTGCTATGGACATTTCTATTTTGTTATACCAGTTGTGTACAATCTTATATGGTTTCTTGCAAAGCAGGTCAACCTGACCCAGAGCTTAGAATCAGTTGTCGTCAAATTTCACCTTTTATTCCCCACAACTACAAAGAGAGCAGTTTGCCTGTATCAGTGTTTACATTCACGGTAGGACATAGGAAATGCTGGCTTAGGGATTTCATTTCATGTATATCACTACCTTTTCATCTACAGAAATCATTCACTGCCTTATCTAATTTCTTTATGCCTACTTCAGCTCTCTAATACTGGAAGAACCTCAGCTGATGTCACCTTGCTTTTTACATGGGCTGTAAGTTAAAATCTTACTTTCAATTGTTATGTTCTATGTTGCTCCGAGTCTTTATTTATTTTTTTAAATATTCGTATTTGACGCATATTCGGACATGGATATGAAGATGTGACCCTCCAAATACATGGAAAAACTTAGAAAAACTGAACATACTCGTGTCAGACACATAACTGTACCCGACACTCACACCCGAGTTCGAGTAACATAAGTTATGTTCATCATTTTTCTTTTTTTAATCAACATTTTTGAAGCATATTTCTCCGACTTTCAGAATTCAGTGGGTGGGATCTCTGGATTTTCTGGTGATCACTTCAACTCAAAGATGAAGTAAGATTGTAGTCATTGGTCTTTCTACTTGTATTTCAGTCCTTCATTGAACCAAATAATTTATTCCATTTACAATGTTCTACTTCCATCAGGACGGAAGATGGAGTTCGTGGAGTACTTTTACACCACAAGTAAGTTCTTTCCTTGCTTTGAGAAATTTGTAATAGATTCTTGTTTTCATTGGATATCATGTCCAGGGATTTAAATTGCGGTCGCGGTCGCGTTTTCGGTCGCGTTGCGTTTATCGCGATTGCGGACGTAACGGATGCTATCACGGTCATTGCGGTCATCGCGGTCGTGAATTTTTTTCAATTTTACACAACTTAATGTAAAACATAGTAATTATAATTATAATCATAAAATTTTATTTTTAATGATTTTTAAAGTATTTTGTTGATGAAGTTGATTTTTTTGTATTTTTGAGTAACTTTTTTAGCATGTCAACCTTCAATTCTCTTTTTTTTTTTTTTTTAAATAACAATAGCGGGAATAGCGGGAATAGTGGGCCGATATTACCGCTATTTTCCGTTATGGCGCTATTTGCTGCCGCTTTTTACCGCTATTAGTGTGAACCGCCGCTCACACCTCTATAGCGGTTGATATCGGTAACGGAAGCCGCCGCTACCGCGAAATAGCGGCCGCTATTCCGCGACGCGGCAGCTATTTGAAACCCTGATCATGTCCTTCATATTCATACGGATAAATATGTTAAATTGAGGACCTAAAAGCTTAAGCTAATAGGAAAAACCCAATTATTGTATTTAAATTTCAACACGTTCTCTCACGTGCAAGTCGGATAAATGATTAATGAGTTTGCATGTGGACCCAAGTGTAAAAGAAATGTGCAAGCTGAAGAAAGATTATAGCACTAATGCACAATCCAATGGGCAATAAGACATTGGGTGAAGAAATATTAAAGGGAAAACAATTGTTAGGATTCGAAATCAAGAGCTTGGATACAATCATGTTAAATTGGGTGATCAATTATCCCAAAAGCTTAAGTTAATAGAAAAGAAGCCAATTATTATATTTAATTTCCAACAAAATCGTCACACCTCACATCACTAACAGGTAGTATATCTTTCACAGAACAGCCAATGGACAACCTCCACTTACTTTTGCCATTGCAGCAAAAGAAACTAGAGAAGTCCATGTCTCAGAGTGCCCTTGCTTCTTCATATCTGGCAATTCCAGAGGAATCAGTGCCAAAGATATGTGGCATGAAATGAAAAAGGTTGGTGATATTGTTCATCTCCATATTTTATCCTATGTTACCCGGATTTGGGGTGTGTCAGATATAGGTATGTGTTTGACACGGATATACTTAATATATTGAAAGTTTTTTTCATATATTTAGAGGAGCATACCTCATACCCATGTCCAAATATATGTCGGACACAGGTGTCCGATACGAGTACTTTAGGAAAAACGAAGAGTTCGGGTAACATAGATTTTATCTAGCTGGTAAACCAGAGAAAACTGATCTATCATATGTGATGATCCTTCTAAATTTTGATTCCTTTAATTCATTGTTATAGCATGGATCGTTTGACAACCTTGGTTATGAAGAATGTTTGCCTTCAGAACCAGGATCATCCATTGGAGCTGCTGTATCAGCCTCCTTGACTGTTCCTCCTGGTTCTGACCGCAGAGTCACATTCTCGCTTGCATGGGACTGTCCAGAAGTGAGATTTGCTGACAAGACATACTACAAGTTAGTTGCATTGTTTTTTTGAAACTTTATTAACCTAATTTCTGACAGTTATATGACTGAAAACTAATCATATATCTCTAATAACAGGCGCTATACAAGATATTATGGCACTTTAGGTGAAGCAGCTGCAAATATTGCACATGATGCTATTTTTGGTAATGTTTACATGACCAACCTAGGCATATTAAAAAGTTTATAGGGACAAAGTTCAATTTACCACACTACTTAACGTGATGGATCACATTTACTGCTCATCTTTGAACGGACACAATTTTACCACTATGCTTTTTAATTTAATTCAAAAATAGTTGAAATTTAATGGCAAAAGAATATTATCATGAGTAAATAAAGGAATATTTTACAGAATATTCAAATTTTGACCATTTTTTAATCAAATTAGAAACTATAGTGCTAAATTCGTACCCGTGCAACAATAGATGGTAAATAAATTTGATCCATCATCCTAACTAGAGTGATGAATTTGGATCTTATCTCAAATTTATATTTATTATTTCCAATTGTATTGGCTAGTTGTGAGAAAAACTATGTAGTGTAGGAAACTTATAATTAATCTACAAATAACTTGTTTTGATCTTTTACTGATGGACAAATTAACCTTGCAAAATTTTTGAAACACATTATAAATGTTTACAGCTAAACTGTTTTCCTCACTATTAAGAGTCAGAAACTGTTCCCTTGACATGGTTTATGCTCATCAGTATTCTATAAAGGTACCATTTTAACTTGGCTTATCATCATCTTTATGGTGGTAAATTTGTTTAATTTGGTACCAGATGGTGTCTGTGGTCCGAATGACAGACTTATACTTCTATTATTAAACATGTCATGTTTTCGTATAGTGCTCAAAATAACTATGGAAATAGTTTTATTTGGAACATGTCATTGGGTGAAATAACAAAAATGCTCACTTGTTGAATATTTATGTTCTGATAATTTTGAATCTTAGAGCATTCCACCTGGGAATCCCAGATAGAATCATGGCAAAGACCAATTCTTGAAGACAAAAGCCTTCCTGACTGGTAAGATTAAATGAATTTTCTTCTCTGAAAATATGTGATCATCCAACTTGTTCAACAAGTTTTAAAAGCAAGAAAAAATTCCCAGGTATCCTGTCACTCTCTTCAATGAGCTCTACTACCTTAATGCAGGGGGGACAATATGGACAGGTATTTATGGAGCTTAATAAATATATTTTCTTGATTGTAGTTCAACCTAATTATTGAAGGTTAAGTTTTACTTTCTACAGATGGAGCGCCTCCAATGCGAAGTTTAGCATCCCTGGGAGAGAGAAAGTTTTCTCTTGACAAGTCCGGATCACATTTGGATAATGCAATTGACACTGCAAATCATGAAGATATAGCTATTGAAATCCTAGAAAGGATGACATCTACACTTGAGAAGGCACATATTCCTCTGACATCAAATGCTGCTTTCGGAACCCGTTTGCTCCAGGATGGAGAAGAAAACATTGGTCAGTTCCTCTATCTTGAAGGGAGTGAGTACCTGATGTGGAACACTTATGATGTTCATTTCTACTCATCTTTTGCACTACTCATGCTATTCCCAAAGCTTGAACTGAGCATCCAGAGAGACTTTGCAGCAGCAGTTATGGTGCATGATCCAAGCAAGATGGAAATTATGAGTGATGGGAAGTGGGTTCCAAGAAAGGTTCTTGGTGCTGTTCCACATGATATTGGGCTTAATGACCCTTGGTTTGAAGTAAATTCTTATAATCTATTTAATACAGATAATTGGAAAGACTTGAATTCCAAGTTTGTTCTCCAAGTACATAGGGATATTGTTGCTACTGGAGACAAAAGTTTTGCACAGGCTGTTTGGCCTTCAGTATATACTGCAATGGCTTTTATGGAGCAATTTGATAGTGATGGAGATGGGATGATTGAGAATCAAGGGTTCCCTGATCAGACGTACGATGCATGGCCTGTTACTGGTGTGAGTGCATACAGTGGGGGGCTTTGGGTGGCAGCCCTCCAAGCTGCTTCATCTATTGCTTGTCAAATAGGTGATAATGCATCTGCTGCCTACTTTCATACGAAGTATCAAAAGGCCAAATCTATATTTGACACATTGTGGAATGGATCCTACTTCAACTATGACAACGCTGAGAGTAGTTCCAGCAGGTGTATTCTAGCTGATCAATTGGCTGGACAATGGTGAGCACATAGAGTTACTCTCCCACACTCCCACCCCCACAACTTGGATTAAAATGCTGCATATAAGGAAAAGAATTTTGACATATTAGTGAGTCTATTTTGCATGTATGTTAGTATGATTTTTGATAATTATGTTTGTGGTTTCACTCGTTCCTCTTGCACTGGTCCAAGTGCCATTAGACAACATACCAGTACTTAATGCTTTTAATACCTCTAGGTTTACATGAAATTGTTGCATTCTCTCAAAACTCAGATTCCAGTTTCTATGATATGAATATATTAAAAGGTCCTTTATAACAATTGTTTCTTTCCTTTCCCTGGCCCTGATCCATACCTTATTCACTGGTCTATTTATGGATTGTAAATAGCTCATTCATATCATTATCTTGCCTTCCCAAAACTTTCTACTTCTTTAGCTGATCATGTTAAACTTTTATGCACTTCTATGGTTGCTTCCATAACTTATAAATCACATCTGAAAAAGATTTTGTCTTGCCACTACTTCATGTAGATGGTTTGAGGCTGAACCTAGACTACATCATTGAAAGCCTGCTGTGCATATCTGGTGCCCACGCTTCCTTCTACAAGGAAGCGATAAACAGATTAGATCTATATAAGTAGCACAGCTTTACTGTAATAAATTATCTTTTCTGTGTCCAATTTACCATTAGTTGAATTAAAATCTTCCTTTTATGTTCAGAAAAATTATAAAAGTTGTATACTCCTATTACCCTAATCACCTCTGGTAAAGTAAAGCAGTGCAAGAGGATTCATGTATCTGATCCTATCTAGTTGGCTGAGGGGTTGAGCTAGATTAAGTGTACTTTTATCAGTCCTTCAGTTACTTCCTTGTTATTTAATCCATTGAGAGCAATTGGATATGGAAATCCTACTCAGAAAAGTCTCTGCTTTAAGCTTGGAATGTCTTTGTTGAATGACATCATGCATTATGTGAAATGAAAGCATTTTATGTGTTTCTTTTTTCTCTACTTGTACGCCAAAACTTTCAAAGATGCAGTTTTTCTATCCCAGAAGACTTACAACAAAGTTTTCGCGAAAAAGAAGTTTTGAATGTTTATCATTGCCTCAATTATGCTCCTTGCAAAGTTGCACTTCCTTTCAAGTTTGATGCAAAATTGGATTTCTTGCTCCTAATATTGCTGTTTGAACTTTGAACTATAAGCACCACCATGCTCCTATTTATACAAGGACTCTTTATATCTTTATGCTATGCAATTGTGGACTGAAACTAACTTGGGTGATGTTATAGGTATGCTAGAGCAAGTGGTCTCATGCCAATTGCAGATGATGACAAAGTGAGAAGTGCACTTAAAAAGATTTATGATTTCAATGTCTTAAAGGTGAAAGGAGGTACGCGTGGTGCGGTAAACGGGATGCTTCCAGATGGAAGAGTTGATATGTCAGGTATGCAATCAAGGGAAATTTGGGCTGGAGTTACATATGCTCTTGCTGCTACCATGATTCAAGAGGGGATGGTGGAAACCGCATTTAAAACAGCAGCTGGTGCCTATGAAGCTGCTTGGTCACAGCAGGGTCTCGGGTGAGTTAGTTTCTATTCTTACTTTTGAGTTTCATAAATCAATCTTGTGAGGTGGAGGCTCTTGGATTTGCTTCTGGAAAACAGCAAGTTCCTTTATTCCAATAATCCCATGAAGCACCATGGTATGATGAAGACATAACAGATGAGGATAGTATTGAAGGACAGCCTTATTAATGCTAATATATATATATATATATATATATATGTGTGTGTGTGGGTGTGGGTGTGTGTGATATTTATGGAATTATTTTGATGGCTAATTCCTTCATAGATATAACAATGGGATCAAAAAAAATTTAAGAGAAATTATTTCAAGGGGAATCTTGAGTTACATAACCAATAATACAAAAGATTTAGATATTTGATAGTATGATGTTTTTTTGGTACTAAGATATTTGATAGTATGGTATTTATAAGTATGCAACAGCCGTGTTGTCTGTTGGTAAAGTGCTGGGCTCTTAGTTTCAGTGACCATGGATCAAGCCCTAGCAAACTCAAATACGGTAACTAATAAGTCTCAAGTATGGATTAGGTTTAGAATTTTGTTTGGCTGCAATAACTGCCCCCTCCCTATCCTTTTCCATTAAAAAACAAATAGAGAAGTATCTATTTCTTGGCATTTGTATAAGAATACTTAAGTTGAAGGAAATTGTTCCTGAATCAAGTACCTGTATCTGCAATTCCAGACACTAAAGTAATAAAGTACAAGGATCAGTTGTATGGACCTAACCGGTTTCGGGGGCCTTAGTTCCGATACTCTATGTTGCTCTGACTCTTAATTTTTTTTGAAGTATCCGTCTCCGACATCCGTGTCCAACACAAATCCAGACATGGATATGGGGATATGACCTTCCAACAACCCTCTAAATACATGAAAAAACTTAGAGAAAATTAAACATACCTGTATCCGACACTCACACCCGAGTCCAAGTAACATAGCCGATACTAGAAAATTCCAGACAAATATCTCCTCCATTGGAACTTTGGTTAAATTTAATTAACTATTTCTGCTGTGCTTTGTTTTACAGATACTCTTTTCAGACTCCAGAAGCGTGGAACACAGATGATCAATTCAGATCCCTTTGTTACATGCGACCTTTAGCAATATGGGCAATGCAATGGGCATTGACAAAGCCAAAACTCTTTACGGAGGAGATGAAACATCCATATGAAGGGACTGCAGATGACTCTTTAAACCATAAGCAGCATCTAGGGTTTTCAAAAGTGGCTCACCTCTTAAAGCTGCCTAATAAGGAGGAAACTTCTAAAACCTTCCTACAATCTCTTATTCAGTTCATTTGCAGAAGAGTTCCAATTTGATTTCTTTACACTGTTGACAATATAAATTACAGAAACTAAATACACTTGAAAGAATCGAGCGTAAGATAGTTGGCTCGATTCAATGGCCGAAAACAAAATCACATATACGGATATTGTTCGATTTATCACAGCTTAAATTTCAAGAACCAGAGAATAATCTTTTATTTGAGAGAATTGCTTAAGAACACTTTTGTTCTTAGTGTTGTTGGATTTGTACATCCGAATTAATTATTTTTCTCCTTATCTTGTATGGCTGAATATTCATCTTAGTTGGTTTAAAACCAAATACAACTTCCCTTTGGAAGTTTTTCTATTCCAAGGTGGAGCACTCCTTCACATGGCTTTTTTATTGGAATATAGCCAAAAAAAAAAAAAAATTATCAAATTACCGTTACTTTTTGATTATTTCCCAAAATACGCCTTTTTTTTTTTCAGCTGGGAAATCGCCATCCCCCATGGCGATTTCCCAGCGTGTTTTTTTGCAAATTTGCAAAAAACACCAAGGGAAATCGCCATGGGGGATGGCGATTTCCCTTGGTGTTTTTTGCAAATTTGCAAAAAAATACCAAGGGAAATCGCCACCCCTCATGGCGATTTCCCTTGGTAATTTTAGCCAATTTTGCTAAAACCATGAAGGGAAATCGCCATGGGGGGTGGCAATTTCCCTTCATGTATATATTTTTTTTAATTAATAAACAAAAATTATATTAAAACAATATTTTATTTTAATTTGATAAATTTATTTTTAAAAATTATAAATTAAATTAAAATATTTTTTTTATAGGTTTGGTTATTTATTTTTTTAAAATATATATTAAAAATGTAATTTAATTTATTATTACAATTTTATAAAAAATAAAAATATATTTCTTATTAAAATTTAAAAAAGAAGATTATATAATTTGGATTAAAACTGGATATTTGATAAAAAAAATTTAATTTAATTTCTGATTAAATTTTTTTTTCTTATTATAATTTAAAAAGAAAATTAAATTAAAATGAAAAAAAGAAAAGCAACTTATCATGTAATTTGGATTATTATATTAAAATTAAATAACAACATTAAGATATAAATTAAAATAAAATATAACAATGAATTTCCGAACAAATTACATGAAATGCAAAACATATAAATTTATATTAGAAATTTAAAACACATTACAATTATTCTAATTATTGCGTGGTGTAGAGCAACAGTGTCGAGTTCTTCTAGTGCGTGGTGGTTGCACCCGTCGTTCAACCTCGTCAGTGGCACGTATTCGCGGTCCACCACGACCTCTTGCTATAACCGCCACTGGTTCCGGTTGTATGTCATCAGTCGTTTCATCCGTATCAAAAATTTGAAACCCACTGCTGGATGAGCCAACACCTAGTTCACCCATAACGGGAACCTGACTACTAGATGCACCCATAAATGATGTAGCATCAAATGCTGACGAAGGGGTTCCAAACTGATACATGGATGTTAAATATGCTGAACTTGGACTTAGGACGGGGAGCTGGTCATCTAACCTCGTTCTTGGCGGTGATGGTCGGTAACACTCATCAACGTCATATCCGGGGTGACTTACGGAATAAAGATGGCTGGATGGTACTCCATGATCCCGTTCAGGTTCAGGATGATCAAATGACATCCTCGGTGCTGTGAACTCCGATGAGGTCGGTTGACGCCTTCGCCCACGTTGTCGGCGAGGTCTAGGAGCATCCATATCCTGTGTAGGAGGGACTGGAGCTGAAGTTTGTCCGGTAAATGACATACTCCTAACATCCTCGTGCATCGACGGTGGACAAACGAAAGGCCGACCTTCATTTCTATACCATCTTATGTAATCAGCAGACGGGTTGAAATTATTACCAACAATCGGGTAACCTGTCGGAATTCGTTCAAAACGTATGTTCCACCATTGGATCCAACGTTCATGCTTCGCAGGCCAGAATTCATCATTACGACCACGCATGTCGACCTTGTGAAGCTTATCAAGGTTCATCGGGGCTGCAGGAATTGGTTGTTGCATCCCAAATTGTCGCAACACCCGGTCAGTTTGGTGCCACTCTACATATGAAAAGCATATCAATGCTGTGTTTGCTTTCCATATATTGAAATTATTGTAGGCATCCGATGGGAGGCATGCCATAATTTCACTCGAGGAATATGGCATCCACAGAAACTGCGAATAATTATTACAAATTATTAGTTTCATAAGGATTAAATAAAAAAAAAAACTTCAATGTAACAATCGAAATATTTACCTTATCATATCCTAGTCGATCTAGTCGTAGTCTTATACTTGCAAGATCGCTCGGAGTCTCTGTAAAATCTCTACCCGTACTCCTACTCCACCTATTAAAATGCATATAATATCTTAATGACCTATAAAAATACAATTTCGTACAAAATTAATAAAATAGTAAAGATTATTACCTGCTTGCAAGGGGGTATACAGCCGAAATATCCACGCGCGGAGCAAGAAATGGTAGCCGATACCAAGCCCATGATTGTAGAAGCACTAGACATCCACCTATGTCATGGTTTTTTGGAACTGTAGCTCGGCAAAGTTCTCTATACAAAACTGCCAAACACGCAGAACCCCAACTATAATTTGCTGCTTCCTCTAAATCACGTAGCAATGGAAGATATATTAAATGTACCCGACTGCTCGATTTGTCAGGCATCAGTAATCCTCCAATCAAACGTAAAATATATGCTCTAGCAGCATATTGTATTTGTTGTTCGGTTGCATGTAATGGCAGATTTTGAAACGTTTTCAACCAAGTCAGTCTCACCGTTGAGCCAGATACGACGTCTTCTGGAGGTACCTCACCCAATAGATCTTCACACAGTTCATTCCAATCTAGCAGGCTTCCGCCTGTAACTGCATCGCCATGGATCGGAAGTCCAAGTTGCAGCGCAACATCTTCGAGACTGACCGTGCATTCACCACATGGAAAATGAAAAGTGTGCGTCTCGGGTCTCCATCGTTCGACCAACGCAGAGATTAAATCGGGTTGTATCACAAGTCGTCGAATTTGACTTGCGTGATAAAATCCGGCTCTTCTTAAGTGGTCGATAATATAAGGATGCGGGTCCTCCAATGTAAATTTCCTCGAACGTAATACGCGACGAGTTTCCTGTTATAATAATAAAAATTAATATATTATAAAACTATAACAATTAAAAAGTAATAAATAAAACTATAAAATAAAAAAATAATAATATAATATAATATAATATAAACAATAATAATATAATATAAAACAATAATAATATAATATAATATAATATAATATAATATAAACAATAATAATATAATATAATATAAAACAATAATAATATAATATAAAACAATAATTTCGTATAAAAAAACAATAATAATATAATATAAAAAAAATAATAATATAATATAAAAAAACAATAATAATATAATATAATATAAAGAATAATAATATAATATAATATAAAACAATAATAATATAAAAAACTATAATAATATAATATAAAACAATAATAATATAAAAAACAATAATAAAATAATATAAAACAATAATAATATATAAAACAATAATAATATAATATAAAACAATAATAATATAAAAAACAATAATAATATAATATAAAACAATAATAATATAATATAATATAAAACAATAATAATATATAAAACAATAATAATATAATATAATATAAAACAATAATAATATAAAAAACTATAATAATATAATATAAAACAATAATAATATAAAAAACAATAATAATATAATATAAAACAATAATAATATAAAAAACAATAATAATATAATATAACACAATAATAATATAATATAATATAACACAATAATAATATAAAAAACAATAATAATATAAAAAACAATAATAATATAATAATATAAAAAACAATAATAATATAAAAAACAATAATAATATAAAAAATAATAATAATATAAAAAACAATAATAATATAACAATTTACTTACCTCGTTAAATATAACCTCCGAGATGTGATTTTCTTGTAACCTCAATAGTGAAGCCATTTCAAAATATTGTTGTAGAAAAAAAAAATTTGTAGAAAGAAATTTTTTTTGGTAGAAAAATGAAAATTTTTTGAAAGAAAATGAAAATTTGAATGAGAGGAATGAAAATTTGAAGAAGAGGAGGGGGGTATTTATAGAAGGTGGGGGTGTGGGGGGAGGGGGGACGTGGGGGGTGGGGGGAGGGGGATGGGGGCAACGGTCATATGACCGTTGCCCCTTTGAATTTTTTTTTTTTTTATTTTTTTTTTCATTTGAAATTTAAAATTTAAAAAAAAAATTCAAAATATTAAATTATAAAAAAATCTAAAATATATTTTACGAATTTTTAAATTTTTTTAAATTATAAAAAAAATATTTTAATTTAATTTATAATTTTTAAAAATAAATTTATCAAATTAAAATAAAATATTGTATTAATATAATTTTTTTTATTAATTAAAAAAAAATATACATAAAGGGAAATCGCCACCCCCCATGGCGATTTCCCTTCATGGTTTTAGCAAATTTTGCTAAAATTACCAAGGGAAATCGCCATGGGGGGTGGCGATTTCCCTTGGTATTTTTTTGCAAATTTGCAAAAAACACCAAGGGAAATCGCCATCCCCCATGGCGATTTCCCTTGGTGTTTTTTGCAAATTTGCAAAACAACACGCTGGGAAATGGCCATGGGGGATGGAGATTTCCCAGCTGAAAAAAAAAAAAGCGTATTTTGGGAAATAATCAAAAAGTAACGGTAATTTGATAATTTTTTTTGTGTGGCTATATTGCAATAAAAAAGCCCCTTCACATTGTGACTTGTGAGAGTTTCCTTATTTTAAATGAGAAAATAACTTCCAATATAAAGTAGACCTGCTCATGTGTTGGATCACGGTTCGGAATTTTGTTTTTCTTACCCAAGTTTGGTCTTGGAAAGGCCCGGGTCGACCCGTTTCATTGTTTAAATAATATTAAAAAATTAAAATTAAAATTAAAATTTTATTTTATATTAATATTTATATATTTTTATAATTAAATTTAAATAGAAATAATATTTTATTATATAAACAATAATTTGAGCCGGGCCGACTTGAAATGAAAAACTTTCTACCCAGGCCTGCCCAATACGGGCCGAATGAGCTATTCGACCCTTGAGTAGGTCTATTTGCAAGAGAGTTAACTACAATAAGGCAGATATCTCTTTTGTCTTGGATTGGGTACCACCCATTATGAGTAGACCTAATTCCAACATCTCCTACTCACACATAATGAGTACAATACTCTTATAATTAATTCCAAGAGAACGATAAGAAAATAGATCATACGGCCATTATACTTTATAATCTCGAGAGGTCGTTGCTATACAATTGCTAGGTACATATAACTCAAATATTTATGGAGTAAGTACAAAATACCCTAGATTCATTTAATAACATTTCAAACTTCTCATGATCTCTCTTATATCAATAAACTTTTTGTATTCACAATTATGTTTAACCATATAAAAAATAACTGGTCAACCAATAAATACAATTAAATGTGACATTGAAATGGTTTTCCATTCTTCTAGAATCTCTCCATTTCAAATTCAATGCTCTCCGAATATGTCTCATTAGATCGAATGATTCATAATCATTGTCAACATTCCAAGATAGCTAACATTGAGCTGAAACTTTAAAAAACAGTTAAAAGTCATAAGGGTACTAAATTGAGATCCTTTTGATCTCATGAGCCTCACACAATTTAGAAGCAGAGATCAATTCTTCTGTTATCTTTATTGGTCGAATAATGTATATGTGATATGAAATACATGTTATGGTATTATTATTCTTTTCCACATAGCATATGTCTTTATCACAATTTCCATATTGTACATGTGCTAGTTCAGATAAACCCAATATAAAACTTGAGTCCAGAATTCTATTTTTAAAAAAATAAAAATAAAAAATTAGAATAACAGGACTTCCACATGGCATACAAAGACATACAAAGTGAATTGTGAGATTATTCACTTTCAATCACAAAACTCATTATTATATGATCTCATTTTGATTTATTATCAAGGCAATTTCGTTTTAAGCTTGAGCTCTCAAATTTCTATGGCGTATAATACTTAAAACTAATCTCATCTTTATGTGGCACTATGTCATAAAGGTGATTGGCTGTGTGAGAAGGCCAATCTTCTATTCAACATACCTTTTGTATTATATAATATATGTACTTAACATATACATGTGTATATGCTTCATGAAACAAAGTATAAAACTTAATAGGCACTAATGAACATAAAGGGAAAATAATTCTAAATTATTCATGAAGAGCTTCTTAGCACTACATCAAAACCTATGCAATCCTAAAGATTCAATATGACTATTATACACATCTCTAGGTATGTATATGCAATTATCTCACTACAAGAGATCAGACTTTTTTTGACAAATTTTTTTCGTCGAAAATACTCAAGTCGCTGATGGTCTTTCGTCAGAAATAAAAAAATCCGTTGGAAATAAAGACATTTTCGACGAAAATTTTCGTCGAAAATGTTATTTCCGACAGAAAAATCAATAAAAAAAATGAAGTGACATAAAATTTCGTCGCAAAAATTATTAGCGACAGAAATTGGAAATAAGGTTAAATTCTGTCGCTAACAATTATAAACGACAAAATTTTCCGTCTCAAATAAAAGTGCTAGCGATGAAATTTAACCCTACTTCCAATTTTCGTCGCTAATAGTTATTAGAGACGGAAAATTCCGTCATTAATAGTTATTAGCGATGAAAAATTTGTCACTATAAATTTTATCTGAGAAAAAATATAATAATTAATTTCGTTTATTATTTATATATAATTATAATTATATAATCAATTTATATATATAGTTATGTATATAATTATAATAACCAATTTTATATATAATAATTAATTTAATAATAATAATGATTATTTTGTAATTAAGAAAAATAAAATAATTAATGCGATAATTAAATAAAATTTTATAAATAAAAAAATTATAGTGGTATTCGAATAACAAATTATTAAAAAATGTTTAAAATATTGTACACAAAAACATCCTTCAAACTCTCGAATCGTGACCGAATCTAACTGCACCACTGTCTCCTACACCAGAAGTTTCTGCTCCATCATGTGATTGCATAAAAGGTTCGTTTGCATGTGCGTAACATCTATTAAGCCAAATTCAAAGATATCAAATTAACAAAATTACACAATTATTAATACAAATATATTAACAAAATATATTCTCAAGCACATATATACATATTATATAATAAATATTAATAAAAAATTTCCATTAATGTTTTACCCCCAAAGGCCATAAACAAAATATAACACTAAGAAATTTAAAAGAGTGAATCGTTAACAGTAGCTCAAGGATCCCATATGAACGAATTGTTGTTTAAAATATTTCATGATTTCATTGACATTGCAATGTTTTGACAAAATATGAGACTGCAAATAAATAAAATAAGGTAACGCTTTCTTCAATTCAAATAAACTAAACGCAATAACATTATGACAACAATATATAACAGTTGCACTATTAAAATAAGTGTTTAATATATACTTACAAAAAATCTGGTCAGAAAATACCATTTCTTTGTTGAAATTGGAGTCAGTTTACAATCGTCGACCATTGTTTAAGCCACAAGGTCAATAATCTAGAAAACAATAATCTTATTAAACCTAATTAACAACTACAAAGACATTAATGATAACACATAGGTTGCCACTTAGAAATGATCATCATTCAATCATATACTATACTTACAATTGAAGTCAACCATTATTTTGGTCGCAAGAGTCAAACTCCTCTATGGATGCAAATATTGAACCGTATTGGACAACAATTTCACTGCAATATAAACTCATATCAACTATAACGTAAATTTCGATAAATATATGATATTTACATCATAAATATATTATTTGCTTACCTTGCATCTACATTACTATTCCAGACATATTCGTATATGCCACTTTCAAGTTCACCTATTTTTCTCGAAATTTTGACAATGGCCTTCTTTTTGCTAACCTTCAAATGTTTAATTGTACAAATGTAAGACATATGGAATTACTAATTAATAATTATACATATACTTAAAAATATAAAATATTATCGAACTAATCTAATAACTATAAATAAACATGAATCCATGACAACGAAAAAAAAAATACATATAGAATTTCTCTTAATATCAATCCATAATAAGTCCAAACACTCCAAACATTATAATGAAACACGAATCGTAAATGTTGTAAAAATATGCCTATGATGTCTACATGCAAGTCATTGGTCAATGGTTCTTCTCCAACTCTATTAAAGACACGAACTTTTAAATTGTGTCAACGAACATAAGCAGTCTTGCACACAGGAGTGTGAAAATCACAACAATTTCGAAATGGCTCGCATTACTATCCGACTAACACCGGAAGGAAATGTTGAGGTTAACCTAACATTTTCAATTTTCTTGGGGGATTGACCCTATAATACATAATGATATAAATTGCAATAAATTAAATAAATATTTTCAATATTCTAACTATTATTCATTTATAAAAACGTGAAGTACAAAAGAAAATATATAAACCTTTCTTTTCCGTGGGGCAGGACAATCTGAGGTTGGATGCTTAATGAACGATGTAATTGGTGTACAGAAATCAAAATCCTTCTCTTTAATCTCGGAACCAATCTCAATAGGATAACCGAACTCACCAACTGACGTAGGCATTAAAGATGCTTCATTGTCTTGCACAACATTAGATTTTTTGCTTACATTACTTGTTTTAAAGTCGGTGCTCTTCCCACCTACCTTAGAGATGCCTCATTTCTTAGTAGGATTTTTCAGACTCGTGTCACCAACAGTTTTCACTTCGACTGATTTATGTAACAGAGCATTAAAAGATTTCTTAATGCTGTCCATTGTGGTCACATAGCTCATCATGCTCGCAGTCATATACTTCATGTTCCCTAACATTCTATTTATAATTTCAATCATACTAGTTACATTTGATTCAAGACTATTCATCTTGTCTCTTATACCCTAAAAAAGTGCAATCAAATACTAAATTATGAGTATATAGAGTTAATGCAATCCTTAAAGTATATATATATTTCTAATAGATTTGTTGCCTTTTCTTCGAAGAAGACATGAAGAAAATAAGGAATTACCTGTAACTCAGTATGATCCGGTTCTTTCTCTTCTTCTTTCGACCGATTCATATTATATTGTTTGGTGATATCAAAACCATATTTTCATGAATTCAATAACCATCAACAAAAAATAAATCATATATACCTTATAATAAGTAACAATAAATTAATACAACTTTAATATATGCAAACCCTTTGATTTCAGTGCTTTACGAAAGTCCTTCGAATAAGAAAATAACTTCGTAACCTCATCCTTTCCCCAAACACTAATGCGTGGAACAAAATCTGAAGTTGTATCTTTTATAGTTCGAAGTCTGCATAAATGGTCAAAGAATCTAATATGCTCAAATAATTACAATTTACTCAATATCAAGAATTAATACTTAATCTTCTAATTTTATTCCACCAAATACTTCAAATCAAGATTGCATGAGCTTAAAAGAAGAAATCTCTAACTTACCTCCAACAATAGCAAGCACTCGATCAAGTACGATTTTGATGATTTCGACTTTCTTGCATGAAAAGATTTAATGACGAATTAAAGCTTCTCATGCACGTGTTTTACCCAATTGAGTTTACCACTAAGACCATCCTTATTCAAACATGAATAATACTCCTGAGATGTTCCCCATTTAGTCGTTGGACACAGAAATCGATCAACGATATATAAGATGATTCTTGCCTTTAGATCTTTAGATTCCGCATCCAATTCCAGCGTTTCTTTCTCAAGACTTCCAAAGGTCATCTTTCGTTGGCTTGGAAGATTAAACTTCTTATAAAGGGCAAGGCCGTCTTCTCTTTCCATAACAGTAGACATCTCGATTCTTTCGTTGGGCAAACCAAGTATAGCTTCAACATCTTTCACTGTCGAAGCAATACTTTGCCTGTGCACTTTAATCAAGTTGGATGCGACATCAAAGTTCTCAACCAACCATTGACACAGTTCTCTTCGAAGTGTTCAACCTTTGAGTAGTAACAAGGGACCGAACCCAATGCTTTCGACAACACCTTCCTTTTTTTGAACCCTGACTTCCTCAAACAGCTTGAACAAGTTCAATGGACTACAATATGTCGAAACAAATCCCTACATATAAGCACATTCATTAAATCTACATACCGATATAACATTATACCTTAATGTTTCATTCAAACTACTTGAATTTTAAATATTAATTCTTTAATCAAACATTTTTTAATAAATGTTACCTTATTTCTTTCATCAACATTCACTCTGTCTTTAACAGTCTTTCATTTGATATTTATATTGTTCTTTCTGAGCTACTATTTGCTTTATAAAAGGCTCATTTTTCTCAACAGCAGCTGTTTCCATTTTGCTGCCAGCTCTCTACGAGCCTATAAAAAAAAACAAGTCATTATTAAATCACATTGTCATAAATAAACCATCAATTTAATAACACTGTATTAGATATTGTCCATACAAAGGATAGGTATTTAGATGGTTTCTATGTACAGACAAGAAAAAGCAATCATAAGTTTATGTTGTCCAATACTTTCAGTTTATAAACATAATAATTAAACATATGCTTATTTCTATGTCTAATAAATTCAACTTACAATTAATTGTAGAATTACTTACTAGTAATTCAAAAATGCACCATTCGGTTTAACCACCTTCATGGTGGCCTCTATTTTATTTCCCTTTTTACTTTGTTCCACACTTGTTTCCTTCAATTCCGCATCTACTTCCAATTCTTTTGAGGCACTCACTTTCTCTTTTTTACAACTAATAGTGCCTTTTTCTCCAACTTTTGCCATGTATTTCAATCTATAATAAAATGAAACATAATGCATAATCAAGGAATTATCCATATTCAACGCAACAAAGGTTTGCAAAATTCTCAAGTTCAATAATATGGCAGGCTTTATGACTGAACCATGCATTATATCAACACATATGAAAAAGCTCTAAAAAACCAGAACCAAGAACACTACAATCACTCAACAATGAAAACCAAAAATACGAACACCAAAAATCACTCAACACCGAACCAGGAACACCGCAACCACTCAGCACAGAAAAAAAAAAAACATATGCATGCCAAGAAAAATCAACACGAAATCTATGATTACATAAGATAAATCGTGACCAAAATCTAAAAGAAGTTTGAGAAAGAAACTCAAGAAGGACAAACCTTGGTTGATCTCCAACTTTTTTTCCTCCACTATTATGTGTGGCAAAAATTGATGTTAGGGTTTGCAGCTTTCAAAAACCAACAGAGGGTGGTAGATGGAAGGGAACTAATGGGTTTTCTTCAAATTGGGGGTTTTTGATAGGGATATTGACTTTTGGTTTCAATCGGGGTTAGGGGTTTTGTTAGGGTTTCCAACTTTGAAAACATAGTGTTTTGTGTGAGAACAACCGTCGGAGTTCGAGGAAGATTCAGACGGTGGCGAATGGAAGGGAAAGAATGCAAAATTTTTAAATGGGGTTTTTTAGAGGGAACTTCATTTTTCAGGGTTTTTTAGATGAAGTTTCAATTTCAAAGTGAGGTTCAATCGAGGTTAAGGGTCATACTCTCCCCTTTTAATCTTTTTTTCATTGGGTTAATTGGTTAGTTTTTTATTCTTTCAATGGTTTAGATGAACCAATTTTAATCTAACAATCAGAACCCTTAAAGCTTATGGGAAGCTTATTCTAAGGAACTAACCTTAAAATTTTCCTGCGACATGGCTAATGTCAGTCAGATTGATTCAATTCAAACTGAGTAGTCACAAATAGAGGTGTAAATGAGACACTTGTGCTCGCAAACTATTCGAGTTTGGCTCGAAAAAAACTAGAATTCGATTCAGTCATTCTCGAGCCGAGCTCGAGTTCGAGCTATCGAGCGAGCTGAGTTCGAGTATCTCAGTACTCAATCCGAGCGGCTCGCGAGCCTAATATATATTTATAATAATAATTTACTATTTTACCCTTAATATATATTATATATCCTTAAAACCCTAAAACCTAATTTTTCCCCTCATCCTTATCTCAGACGTGCCTCACACACATACTCTCACCTTCTACCGTCACAAAGTTCTTATACTCTCATCTTCGGATCTTGTGTTTGTGATTGCTCTTCCGAGACAAACTTTATTTTACCACTAGGTTAGTTAATCAGATTTTTGCCTTTTATTGACTGTATGAAAAACTGAAATCTTTCTAGAAAAATCAAGTCGTTAATTTTCATGTTGAAGCATTTTCCTTTTAAGGTTAATTTACGCAAAATTCTTGAACTGGTAAATGATAATGACAATTTACTTTAGTCTAATATGGATTTGCCCAGGTTATAACAGTTTCTCACTTGTAAATTAAATTTTACATATCAGGGGTTTCTCAATTACGCTTTAAGTTGAAAGCATAGGCTATTTTTCTCCCTACTTTGTTTAACACTGGCCATAAAACTAATGCATATTAGCCTTGTCGGCATGTTGGTTTTCCTTCTCTTCTTTGTTGCTAATTAGTTTTTCAATTGTTTTTATGATTTTCACTGCCAGTACTAACTTTCAATCTTCAATCATGGACACAAACATTATCGCAACAAATCAAGTAACTCTATTTCTTATCTTTATTTTTCAATGACATAGAATATTCATTTGAAATGCAACAAAAAGCCATATATCCTTCTTCATATGGATGGGAACAAGAAAGGACCTACTGTTCACATGATTGATTCTGTCCTCTTTGTTACTCTTTTTGTTTTACATGATCTTCCTGAATATTATACAACCATGCCAAATGGCAAACTATTCGCATGATTGATTATGTCCTCTCTATTACTCTCTTTGTTTTACATGATGTTCTTTTGCTAATAAATTGACGCGTCTAAGGGAATGCTTAATGCTAACTGTCTATTTTGTAAATTTAGGAATTTGATTTTCTTGAAAATCTGTCTTTTAGTACATGTAAACAATATTTTAATATGAATGATGAGAATCATTCGACTTTGATTTCTCTCTATTTCAGTTTTTATATGATTTATAAATTCTATACATGTGTTTAGAAATTCTATAAGTTCAAATACTTTGCATACTCTATGAACATAATGTATCATTATGGGTGAATTGCCTGGGTATATAAAGAAGTTGTGAACTGCTTTCAGTTGGATCTTACATGATTAGTGAATGATTGTATGATTGTTTTTATCTATTGAATATTTTTTCAATATGTTATTCATATTGTTTTCTGTATAAGCCTTCCACGGTTTTTAATCAGATTTTAACTTGGTGTTTGATATTTATATACATTTTTTTGTAGACATGTCATCAACCACACCAGATGTCTCTTTCGCACCATGTCAACCAACAACAGATTCTACAAGTTGGGATGTGTTGGATGATGATAATGATTTAATGAATGAAGCTTTAGATGCTACTGATTGATGCCAATAATAAAGAATGTGATGTTGCTAATCTTGATGAGGGCGAGGAAAGTCAACAGAAAAAGAGACAAAAGACACTTATTGTTTGGTTGGAGTTTAAGGAAATCAATCTTCCTGATGGTTCTAAAAAGAGAGAGTGTGTCCATTGTAAGAAGAAGCTAGCTATTACTGCAAGTAAAACTACAACTCAGTTTTCGAGGCATTTGAAATCTTGTGTGCAGCGAAAAAATTTCAGAATCAACAAAAAAGGATCAACTTCTAGCCAGTAGACACAAGTGGTGATGTACAAATCCTACCTGCTCTCATAGATGGCAAGTTTGATATGGTAAAGATGAGAGAGGCGGCTGCGTATTGGATACTCATGCATGAACATCCATTTTCGATTATAGAAGAGGAAGGTTTTAACATGATGCAAAAACGTGGGATGCCTGAATGGGAAAAGATATCACGTAATACTATTAAGAAGGATTGTATACAAGTTTATGAAGCAGAAAAAAAGAAATTGAAACCATTGTTGAGGACTGTTAGCAAGATTAGTTTGACAACAGATTTGTGGAAGTCAAGTAATCAAAATATTGAGCACATGGTTCTCACAGCACACTTTATAGATTTGAATTGGAAGTTGTAGAAGCGTGTCATAAGCTTTGTTCATATACCTCCTCCTCGTTGTGGTGTTGATATTGCTGATTGTATTTTTAAGTGTTTGAAGGAATGGGGAATTGAAAACAAGGTGTTTACACTCTCTATTGACAATGCTTCAAGCAATGATGTGGCTATTAGAATCCTCAATGACACATTTTCAAGAAACAAGAGGTTGCTTTGTGGAGGAAAAATGTTTCATGTTTGGTGTTGTGCACACATCTTAAATCTCATGGTTCAAGATGGTCTTTCTGAGATTAAGCATGTGATTGAAGATGTTCATGAAAATATCAGTTTTATTAATCAAAAGGAGGCAAGACTTAACTCATTTTCTGACATTGTACAACAGCTACAGTTGCTTGATAGGAAACTAATTCTAATTGTAGAATACATTGGAATTCAACATTTGAGATGTTGTCGCTTCAAAGAAGTGTTTCCAAGGTTCAAAGATCGGGAATCTCATTATTATTGTTGTCCAAGTTATGAAGATTAGGAAAAGGTAAAGAAAGTCTGTAAGATTTTAGAAGTTTTTAATTCAGCCACTAAAATCATCTCCGGAAGTGATTATCCAACTTCAAACTTATTTTTGAATGAAGTATATCGTGTGAAAGTTTTGTTGGATAAAAAAGCGGGCGATGAAAGTTTCGTCGAATGAAGAGTAAATTCGATAAGTACTGGGGAGAATGCAATTTGTTAATGGCTGTAGCTGCTATCTTGAATCCAAGGTGCAAAATGAGGGTGGTTGAGTTTTGTTTTCCTCGAATGTACCCTAATAGAGAAGCAAGAGAAAATGTTGCTAGAGTTCGAGATGCTCTATATGAGATTTATGAGGAATATGTTCATGAGTATCAACATGGCATCAAGCATAGTGTTGAAACTCAAGTGCTTGATGGTGGTGTTAATGGTGCGAATATTGCTACTTCTTCTTCAGGTTGGTCTGAATTTGCACATTATGTAAAATCAGCTGAAACTGCTCAACCACAACAATCTGATCTAGATGTCTACCTAGTTGAGGGCTGCTTTATTTGTAAAGGAGATTCTAATAAGTCTGATGCTTTAGAGTGGTGGAAAACGAGTAATTTAAAGTATCGTATTTTGTCCAAGATGGCTTGTGATATACTCGTCATTCCTATCACTATAGTGGCTTCAGAGGTTACTTTTAGTGCGGAAGTAGAGTTATTGATACTTATCGTGCCTCCTTAGCTCCTAATACAATGCAAGCATTACTTTGTGGAGGAGATTGGTGTAGGAGTCTTCATGGAGTAAAAAAGAAGAATAAAGTGAGTTTATTTGTTGTGATTTTTTTTTTTTAATTTACGACCATCTTTGCTTTTATCTTACTTTTAACTATTTTTCTTTTTACTTTGTATATATAGAAAGAGAAGAAACTAATTGAAATTGCTCTTAAAACCCCGTAAAGTGAGGATGTATTGTCTGGAATAGTATGAAAATTTTTCATCTTTCATTCACTTTTTAATTCTAAGTTGTTTTTCTATAAAGTTGGCATTTTATTGATTTGATGTTTGGAGTGAAGCATTATATTTTTTATAATATTTGGAGTTTTACAATGATGGTGATGAAATATAATGATGAAATTATCAATAATTTACAGGTTATGTGTATAAATGCTAGTGGAAAAATGTGAAGATTCATATGTATGCAATTTCTTCTAAATTGAAGTTTTACTTTGTAATTGTTCTTTTTTGTAGGTTTGATGGACAAAATTTGGGGAACTGCTTTTCTTTTGTTTAGGTACGGTGGAAAAAATGTGAGCCAAACTTTTATTTAAAGATAATATTTTAAACCATATGATGTTGTTGTATGTAGATTATGTATTTAACTTTTTTCAAAATGTTAAATGGGACAAAAATTTTATTTTTAAGTTTAATAATTTGAATTGATATAATAATATTGTTATTTTGATTGAGATTTTTACTTTTTTGGTTGTTGTGTAAGGTTTTTTATCATTATATAATATTTAAAAAAATTCATTATTTAAATGCAAAAAATTTGTATATGAAACGTGCTTGAGTATGTAAATTGAGTAAATGAGCTTAATCGAACCGAGCTCAAATAGTTTGATTTTATCTCGAGTAGAGCTCGAGCTTAGAAAATATTATTCGATCGAGCTCGAGTCAAGTTTCTCACTATTCGGGCTCGACTCGATTATAGCCTTAGTCACAAATCATTAAAAGTATCAATGGATCGGGTCGAGTCAGGTCCATGTCAAGAAGCATGGTATCAATATCATATTTGCTTATCTAGTCCTCTGCGATCTGACAATTCGGGTCTCAAATTTTATCCAGATCCGCCCATATTTTTAAATGGATAGTTCAGATCTGTCCAGATCCGCCCATAATATTTTTTTTAAAAAAAATACTATTTTTATTTAATCTTTAGTAATTTTATTTTTATTATATTTTAAAGATAATTTAATATATTTTAAATATTTATACTATTTTTTTTTTTTGGTATAAAGGAAGCTGCAGCCTAGGATAGAGGAAATGGTTGCAGATGCTGGGATTCAAATTTCAGATCTACTGGATGTCATCTCTTAAGAATGACTGCATGATCCAACTGAATTAAGCTTCCGGTTCTTACTATTTGCACTATAATTATATATTTAATTTTTTATGATATAAATTATATAATATATAAATATAAAAATAATTTATATTATATAATTAAAAAACGAACCGAATCAGGTTCGGATTTTGAATGCTGGAGCCTGATCCATTTTTTAGATGGATCTCATTTTTTTGGCATAATATCTGTTGTTAGATTTGACAATATTGGATACGACATGATTATACAATACGAACACGATATGAAAAAAATAACTAAAATACGACATCACATGAAAAAAATACAGATATGACATGAATATACGAATATATTAAAATTTATTTAAAATAAATTATTAACACATCAAAATTTATATAAAGATAAAATATGAACAAAAAAAAATACAAACATAATATGATATGGATACAAAATTGTCAGATCTACCTGCCGTACTTGGGTTTTCTGTCTTGGCTCTCATAAAGGGCATAAAACCCTTACTAAAACCCTGAAATCAGTGCCATTGCTGGAATGAATGGAGCTCTATTATCTCTCCAGAAAAAATGTCAATCACAGAGTCTTCCCAATTCATCGTTACTATCTTACTTCTCTTCTCTTTTCTCTTTCCTCCAAATCACTTCCTTCTCTCTCTTCCACTCCCCAAACCCTCCTCTTACCTAAGCCTTATCCCACCCTAATTCTCAGTTTCCATCATTTTCACACCATTTCTTCTTCAGATCCTTCAACTCCTTTCATTTCCTCACCTGGGTCTTCCTCATTTCCTCTTACAACATACCCATCTTCTCAATTTTTCTCTAGATATAGTTTTCGGTGGTTTCGAAGCTTCTCAGCTTCATCTTCAGGGTTAAATGCAGGTGCAAAGCAAGTTTCGGAGATTATCAATTTGATTAGAAGCGGTGGGAACGATTTGGAATCCAAGTTGGATGGTATGAATGTAAGTCTATCTGAGGCATCATTAATTACCATTTTTCGGATTTTAAATTGCGAGAAAATTTCTGCATTGCATTTCTTCAATTGGATTAGACAGTCACATCCCCAGTTTTATCATAACTCTGACATTTGTAGTTTGGTTTTTGATAATTGTGGGAGATTAGATGGCTTTGACTCAATATTTGATCTTTTAAACGATTTTAGACTACATGGAATAGTTCTGAATCAAAAGGCTTTTGGTTATTTGCCTGTTATGATTTCTAGTAAAGCTGCAACAAAGAAATCTATATGCAAAGTGGTTGAGTTGTTAAACGAAATCGGTGGATCATGTGGTCTTTCTGGAATCCATGCTTTGATTGAGATGTTGTGTGTTGTAGGATCCTTTGAAATGGCTAAATATGTGATTGCAAAAACAGAGAAGAGGTTGTCAAACTACAATATTTTGATTAGAGGAAGGTGTCGTCGAGGTCATTTCGAAGAAGCAAAAGAGATACTTGATGGGATGATCAAAGTTGGTTGTAACCCAAATATCCTGACTTTTAACTATGTACTAAGTTGTTTATGTAAGAATGATAAAGCTGCTGAGGCTTGTCAACTGCTAGAGCAGATGCTCGAAAGCGGCTCTCCTCCTGATGCGTTATCGTTCGAGGTATTCATAGTTTATTTTTGTAGACTTGGTAAGTTAGATACGGCATTGGAGTGGCTTGATAAAATGGTGTCGAATGGTATTGAGCCTCGTGTTACAACGCATGCGGCATTTATAAAGGGTTATTTCAAATTGCAGCAGTATCAGGAGGCACACAAGTATGTGGTTGTTTGTAGTGAGAAGTATACGAAAGCGAGCAATATGATTTACAGTATGTTGGCGAACCTTCATAGAAAAAGGGGAAAACCAGTCATTGCAAAAAGTATTCTTTCTGAGATGATAGAAAAGGGTCTCAAACCAAACTTTGCAGTGTATATTACTGTCAGGAAACAGCTTCAGAAATCAGGCAAAGAAGATCTGGCTAGAAATTTGGAGAGCAGCTTTTCCAGCTTGATTTCACAGCCAAGTGCTGATAATGGTTGATGTTTTTCTGGCATTTCTGTAAGCAGAAATTTACTGCTGATCTTCTGTTTCTAGTTGCATAAATGAGCTCACTGGAGGTCCATAAGATAAAGCAGTGAGGGCTTTTTTCCCCTGGTCAATCATGTACAAGTAACCTAGGATTAAAGCTTTTTCTTTGCAACATATTTTACTATGGTTCCTTGATTTAATAAGTAGAAAAGAATCTCAAGTATATGATCAACTGATGGCAACAAGGGAAGAAAGTTGGCTTGTTTGAGTTTACTCTACTTTTTTCTTCTTGAAAACTACAATAGCAAATCTTTTTAGCCTTTGTTTCAATTTCTTCAAACATGGATTTTTTTTTTATTTGCTCATTGATGTTCTTAACAATAGCATGCCATAGTTTATCCTCTTGATTTTATGTTCTGTTTAGTATGTTAAGAGGTAATGTAGATGAGGTTATCTTATCTTTCCATGTTTAGTATGCATCACATGCTATGTTGCTCTCACTCTTCATTTTCCTTGAAATACCTGTGTCCGACGCATATTCGGACATGGGTATGAGAATATGATCCCCAAAAACCCTCCAAATACATGGAAAAACTTAGAATAAATCAAACATATCTGTGTCGGATCGGATACATACTCGTGTTCGATACTCACACCTGAGTCCGAGTAACATAGAGCACATGAGCCAAAATCTTGCTCATAGTTAAACCAAGTCTCTAACTAGCCTGCTGATTTTGCCTCTTTTCTTCATTTTGTCTGCCAGGATTTTTTTTTTCTTTCTTTCTTTCTTGAGGTACACGTTCTTTAAGCATGGCAGACAGAAGAAAACAAGGACATTTTGGCTTCAGTCAAGAAAATCTATTATTCTAGTGTTGCATCCATGGAACAAAAGATAGCTTATATTATATATTGCGGACCGTGCAATGATGCTTTTGCTGTTTTGAAGGGCACTTTACGGAGATTCTCCTGCAATTGTGCTCGTTGGCCGTAGGTTGTGTTCTTGAGTTAGGTTAGTTGTCTTTTAAGGTCCTTGTATCTTGTTACTTTAAATAATTCATTTTCAAGAGGAAAAACAATTTAAAGAGAAAAGTACTCACCCTTTTGAGAACTATAATAATCTACTGTTAGACATGATAATTTTGGATACGACATAAATAGGATATGAAAAAAATAATTAAAACACGAAATAAAATACGATATGACATGAAAAAACAATACATCAACGTGTTAATATTAAAATTTATATAATACGAATTATTAACGTGTCAAAATTTACATAAATATATAACTATTTTGAATATAATTATGATACGAAAAAAAACAAATTATTAAATCTATCTGGAAAACGTTCCTATTGCGTAGGAAAAAGTAACAATCAAAAAGTTGCTTTTTGATTGTCTTTAATATAATTAGACTTGTGCATTTGTCTACCTTAATCTAGCACATTATATTGCTGAAGTATCTGTATCCAATATTTGTGTTCGACGTATATTCGGAAATGAGTATGAAAATATGATTTAATTTTTAAACATATTCGTATCCGATACTCACACTCAAATTCGAATAACATAGAGCTAAATTATCATTCATTCCTTCCTCGTAATCACAACACATTAAAGCAAACATGATAAAGTAGTTCCATGTTGAAATCAATTCATCAGAAGCTTGTCAATTATTTATACAATCCCATCTGACATGAATATAATCTCAACATTATTTCTTCTTTAGCCAAATATATATATATATATATATATATATATATATATATATATATATATATATATATATCATGGATAGAGTTCAGAAAGATTCTTAGCTTAGCCAAAAAGTAATTCAGAGAAATAATCAAATAATTTAAACATGGAATTGCATGATTATGTTGAATGCAAGACCTTGACAAGTTCTAAAGCCCAAAGATTCCAAGTCCCAACATGCTAATAGGAATTTCTAAACTGAAAAACCTGAGATGTGAATTTTTCTAATTCTTCTCAACAAACAAACATCATCTTATTTATAAATTAGAAAATCTACCCTGCTTGTTTATATAAATTCATGTAAGAATATTCTGGTTACAAACTCAAGTTAGGGTCCTAGTAGTAAACTCAGGAATAGTGTTTTCCCAAAGCTCTCAAAATGTTTGAAAATTTCAAAAGAACCTCAATTACACTAGAAATACGAAATAAATAGATCAACTATCTATATCAAGTATTTAATGGGTGGTACTAATGACTTATTTGGGTTATTGATTGGCTAAGTCTGAAAAGCTTTCTTTTTTTCTTCCTCCCTTTAATAGATAGCTTGCTCGCTCCTCTCAATTGAAATGATAAAGATATCATCTCTAGGCATTTGATGTGAGAGAAAGTATTCATTTTTTTAAGAATTTAATTGGTGAGAATCTGATTCTATGTTGGATATATTGAAAAAGACTCATTTTTTTAGAATGTAACTTTTGTTTGGGAATTACTTTATATTAAGATAAAATTACCCTTTTTTGTATTTTGTTTAAGATTATCAATTGAAATATTATTTTTAAATATTGAATACAAATATTTGTTAATAATAAATCACTTAAATATTTAAATAATATTTAATTTGCATTTAATCTTTTAACTTTCCAACTACATGAGAATAACTTTGAAAATTTATTATTAACAAATATTTTTTTATTTTAAAAGTAACTAAAATTATCAATTGAATTTTTTTTATAAAATATTTAGTATAAATATTTGTTAATAATAAATATCATTGAAATTGTTAAAATTAATAAAATTTGAATTTTATTTGATAAGGATAATTTCGGAAATTACTATCACATTCCTAGTAAAGTGTTTAATAAACCAAATGTGTCATTGTAACTTTGGATTTTAATAACATTTTTTCATGTATACCAAATGCTGTAATGTTATTTTTTCAAGAATCACATTTCCATCAATCACATTTTATTGGAATCATGACATGAGAAATTACCAAACGCTCCTTACGTGTGGGATAAAATATTACTCTATCGTAAATGAACTAAATGTGTTCCTAAATTATTTCTCAAGAGCTTCATTTCTTATAGATAGCTGATTTTAGATCCACATTACTCTCAAAGTAGAATTTTTCCAAGAACAAGAAATTCAAAGTTTAGATTACCATTGCATCCATATTATTTCTATTTATATTAGGTTAAAGCATACCTCTTCCTCTTTTCGTTCTTTGTTATAACTCCTGATCTGTTCAACTCCAATGCTGTGATTTGATTTTTCACTAGCAAGGAGGCTTCTGAATCTGTTAATTTTTACATGCTGGAAAATAAGACTTTTTTTTTCCAAAATCACGCACTAGACCTAATTTCTAAGCAAAAGTAATGCACAAAAAACTCAGTAAGGAATGCAAAAGTAAAGATCTCTCTTATCCAGAAACAGAGATGCCTACATCACTTTTGGTCTCGGGTCCACAGATTCTTCATCCCCTGGTCTCATATGGTGGCTACTCCTATCTGAAGACTTCCTATAAGACCTGATTTCGTCGTGGTTGCAGATGTCGCGGAACGCGGACGTAAATTTGATAGTGTCGCGGTCGGTACGTAACAAATAAAATACGATAAAAAAATCTCAATTTCCGTCGCAGCCCGTTACGCTGCGTAACGACCGCATTTTAAGACAGACCATGATTACCCCAGAAAGTTAATGAATTAGTAAGCAAAAAAACAGAACGAGAGGAAGTGAAGTTTGTATGAAACTTGACCTCTTGAAATGAGCTATGTTTCTGAGACCATAGTCAGAGACTCAAGAGCAATGTTTTTGGAAGCGCTCTACAAATGCATGTCATGTACCAGTCAGGAAACCTTCAGGAGAAAGGATAACTAAAAATAATAAAACGAAACGAGCAAGTTGATCCACCTTAGCAGATCTGGAAAGAAATGGCAAACCTTGTTTCTAGTTTGTTTCTTGACTGTTGGAAACTTGAATTTGGTTTGGCTTCAGCTTTTCTGATGCTAGAGCTAGAGCTAGAAGCAGATGACACCAGCCTTGTTACTTGAACGCAGGGAATTTGCACTAGCTACTCTGTTTCTTGTTTGGTTCTTGAATGTTGGGAATTTGAACATGGCTTGGCTTCAGCTTTTCTAATGCTAGAGCTAGAAGAAGATGACACCAGCCTACCCCTTGCCGACAGTACATACAATCTAGGGAAGCTGGAGTGTGGTTCAGTAGTTTGTCTGCTAATATTTCTTACAGCATTTGGGGTACTTTCTTTCATTGAAGGAACACTTTTATTGACCTTGACAGTAGCTTGCTGATGAAAAGATGGATTTGGCTTGGATTTCATAACAGCATCTTTAGTAGTTACCTTTGCTTTGTTTACAGCAGAAGCAACAGTTCCCTGACTTAGAGTTAAAGTATTTAGACAGTTTTTTTTTTTTATTTTTTATTACAGTTAAAAGTGTATTTTAGTTTATGTGTTATATAAATGAGTCTTTGTATTTTTGAAATTTATGCAATGAAATAAAATTGATAACGGTGTTAATAGAAAATCGTCTAAATATTGACGTAGACATGTGAAACTAACAGAAAAAATGACTTGAAAAAAATGATGATGTGTCAATTTTTTTTACTCAAGTGAAATTTAGAAAAACATAATTTTTTTTACCCCAAATCCCTCCCTTACTTATAAAAACATGTTCAAGTCATCTATTCTGTCAGTTTCTAAATTCCATCTGAACAAAAAAAATTGACAAGTCATCATTTTTTTTCAAGTCGTCTATTTTATCAATTTCAAATGTCCACGTCAACATTTAGATGGTTTTCCATTACCACCGTTACTAATTTTACTTTTTTGCACCAATTTCAAACATACAAAGATTAAATTACTCACTTCTATAATATAGGGATTAAAATACACTTTTGATTATAATATAAGAACTGCATAAATATTGAACCCTAATTTAGATAAAAATAAAAACCAAAATTAAGAAGATAAGCTATCTTATGCATTTAATTGTGCAAACTATAACTATGGGTTTTGAAGAAAGAAATGTAAATGACAAACCCGATTGGCAAGGAGGAGGCTCTTCTCTTACCAGCTGGACCAACCACTATGTTTACCTATAAGCCTTTATCAAACTAATAACTTGATTCTTATATATTTAAAATTTTTAAAAATTTAAAAAGTTTGATAATTTTAAATTCTATTTAATTTAGAATCTTGTAGGCTGATGGACTTTCAATTGTTTTAAATTGTTTTTTCTTTTTTTTTTTTAA
Organism: Fremontodendron californicum; assembly: GCA_030761205.1. Taxonomy (NCBI): domain Eukaryota; kingdom Viridiplantae; phylum Streptophyta; class Magnoliopsida; order Malvales; family Malvaceae; genus Fremontodendron; species Fremontodendron californicum. The sequence continues at coordinate 6,888,620 of JAULJL010000028.1, forward strand.
GAAAATGATTGTTATACACTTCGATTATGTAAATACATCTTTGATAATTTTACACCTAAAATTTCCTCCAAATTATCAAAATACCCATCACATTAAGCAATTTTATTAAAATTCTCATTATTCTTTAATCTTGAATTTGGATTGTTTTGAGAAAAGAGAAAATTAAGAACTATTAGAATTCTTCCTCCGCTTCGTTCGGAGATTTTTTTTTAATATTTATAAAATTTTAATTAAATTAATAAATAAATATAAACTGAATCATATTAAATTATTATTATTTATTTAAATAAATTTTTATGTTTTAATATTGTAAATAAAGAAATTTAGAGTTAAAATCCAATCATTATGATAAATTATGCAAAATATGAGATAAATTGAGATACGACACAAACACTGTAGACACCTAATTTTGTCCGAACCATTAAAACAAGTATGTTTTCTTCCTAAATTGATGTTTCAGAATGTAAAAAGACTTTTTTCATCCTGCAGGTGGTACTCCGAGACTTAGTCTAAGAAGACGAGCATAGAAAGTCAAACTTAAAAAAGTCAACCCTAAAAAGTCAACTACTGAAAAAGTCAAACCACTTTCAAAATCAAGATTTGAAGTTCAATTAAAAAATGGTGAAAGAATTTTGATAATCCGAGGTCTACATCGAAAGATATGGAGTTCGGAAGTTGGGTTACGGAGATTCAATAGAAAGAAAATCCTAGCTCAAGAAATTTGGGAAAAAGTGCTTAAACGATCAAATTGGTCAAAATTGAAGATTCCAAATGAAAGATAAGCACTGACTATGAGTAATGGAGAAGCTACTTGAAAGAAAAATTAAAAGAAAAGTTAATTCGGAAGAAAACCGAGAATTAGGGTTTTTGGTGGATTTCGGTGAAATTTGAAAGAATTACAGAAATGACCCGATTTGGTAAGAATAAAGCCCCTAATTGAGGAGGAGTGATTAAACAAGGATATCCCAAGGCTCAGTTTGAAGAAAATCTGAAAATCGAACTTGTTTTGAGCAAAATCGGGTTTCGGAGGCAAAAGGGAAAAATTGGAAAAATTGGAAAAAATAGCAAATGAACTCCAAAAATTCTGAAAATTTGCAGATCTCATTCTTAAATTATTTGGAAGAGATTGGGGAAATAAAATCCGGATTCGGAGTTCGTTTGCAAAATGGCCAAATCCTGGGTCCCCAATGTAGAAATTCAAAAAGATAAATCCCGAAAAAATAGCAAATGAACTCCAAAAATTCTGAAAATTTTCAGATCTCATTCTTAAATTATTTGGAAGAGATTGGAGAAAGAAAATCCAAATTCGGAGTTCGTTTTGCGAAATGGCCAAATCCCGGACCCAATATGCAATAATTAAAGCAGATAAATCTCGAAAAAATACCAAATGAGTTCCAAAAATTATGAAAACTTACAGATCATAATCCCCAAAGTCAAACTCGTTTTGCTTCTCAAATGAGTCGAGCCCCAAGACCGTCTTCGAGGTATGTTCCTTTCATTTTCAAGTTAAATTTATTTTTTCGAAATGAACTGATGCACCCAAAAGAGTGTATCTTATTTAACCTTGCACTAAAAAAATAAATTATAAGTATAGTAGTTAGCAAGGGTCGAGTCCTCAGGGATTGGGTTTTAGTTTATAAGTTAATAGTTTAAAACTTAAATTCAAGAACAATAAAAGAAAAGGGGTTTTTGAAGCCAGATTTAAACTAAAGTAAATAATAAGAATAAGATGCAAGGCGGTATAACCAGCCAATAAAAATATATATACTAAATTAGGCGGTATAACCAGCCAATAAAAATAAAAAAAAGTTAATATACAAACAAGGCGGTATAACCAGCCAATAAAAATATATATACTAAATTAGGCGGTATAACCAGCCAATAAAAATAAAACAAAGTTAATATACAAATTAGGCGGTATAACCAGCCAATAAAAATAAATATACTTTTAAAAATAAGCAAACTAGAAAATTAAGAAAACAAGTAAGTAAGAAGAATCAAATATGAAAAATATGGTTAAGGTTTCATTCTCCACCACTAGACATCATTAAGAATCAATTTCAGATCTATCAATATCAACCAACTATCAAAGTTAACAACCGTAGATAACAACAAGCTCTGTTATCCCAATCTTTCCTTAATTTGTCGTTAAATAGAACAAGCTCTCTATTTAATCTCTAACCATTAAACAACCTAGAATAAGCTCTCTAAATTCAATTTAATGGCAGCTTTATGATGAGAAAGATAGGTTGATCTAAGCAACAAACACATAAGCTCGGATTGTTCAACTTAGGTTATGTTCCACTTTGCAATTATTGAAAACTTGACCATAATCATTAATCACAAATTGCCACTTATGAATAGGAATCAAGACAATTACACGGATCAAGACTCCTAAACTAGCAATAGATAATTATCAAGATCTATCTAGTTGTACACCTAAATAAATCAAGACAACATCATGAACAATTCTTGTAGAAGAACATAAGCAACTTTGATAGAAAATTAATGATAGATAGAATCTGAAAATCAATCACAAAACATGTCTAGGGCTTTGAAATCACCCTTAACCAAATAGAAGTTTAGCCTAGCATAGGCATTGTAAACATAAACATAAAATTAAAGAGAATCTAAGAAGGAAATAAAAGAAAGAAAGAAGAAGAAGAAAATAAAGAAAAAGAAAACTAGAGAAAAGAAAGAAGAAGAAAACTTAGAAAATTTTATTACAATGGCTAATATCCTACCAATGTACAATATGATCCTCTACAATCATCCAAGGCCCTCTATTTATACACATTTTGGAGGGCTAAATGACAAGAGACAAGCTTTACAAATTTCAAAGGTAGGTATAATAGGTGGGTGCATTTTTCTAACAATTTTCGTCATATTGTATGACAATTCTGATCATCCAGCTTGATGGTCGATTTTGTCAATATTGGAGGCCTGATCTGATCACATGGTCTTCTAGAAAAATGTTCCCCTATCAGTTACTGATCCATAGCCGTTGGAATCAGCTCATTTGCTGATGTGGATAAGAAGATATGGGCATAATACGAAAACAGGTCAGCACAGACGTCATTGCACATCAGCCAACTTGATGGTCAATTTCGCTAGGGAAAACGACTCCGTTTCAAGAAGTGTAAAACATGAAAAAGATAGATATTCCTCTTAGCTTTGCACGGCTACAAATGTCAGCCTTATTGCTTCAGTGAAACTCGAGATATAGCTGATATGGAAAAAGGTGTCAGAATTGGAACTGAACTGGATTTGCCCTTAATTCTAGTAATCTGAAATCACTCAAAGAAACTTGTGAAAAATACCAAATTACATAAAAATATAAAAGATCATAAACACAATTAGACTAAACAATAATAACTCGTATTTGACACAAAACAATAATAAAACATAACTAAAAACTATATAATTATACGAGTTATCACACCCCCACACTTAGATTGTTGCTAGTCCCTAGCAACGACTCAATAAAAATAAAATAAGAAAATCTAATCTAATCCATTTTCGTAGGAAATCACGGTGGCACTTAGCATGTGACACAAGCCTTTAAACCCCTAGGTGTCCCTAGTGGACGAGTTTAGTCTCGTGAGGGTTTGCTAGAACGATACCCACAAACATTGAAAAACTAAAATATAAATAAACTACATATACTAAAAATATTTATTCCTAATCCTTTCAATACAAATTAGAGACAATCTTTGAACAAGTCTTATAAACTAATCAATAGCTCAAAGAATTTCACAAAAAATCATGCTTGAATGTAAATAAATGAGTTAAGCTAAAATTAACATAACATATCTCAATCAAAATAGTGCATGTTCAAATTTAATCTCAACTTCTCACATGGGGTACCCTCATGATTTTCACTATTTAAAGTAGTGGTAAAGTGTTTACACTCAATCAGTCTCATGAAAACACTTCTACCATATGCTTGCTTGTCCACCTATTCTCCACTATTTAGATCATACAACTTCATAAATCAAGAGGTCTTTATTCAAGGTTGTAATGGGGCCAAAGGGTTATAATGTGGTTAAAGAACAAAAGGATAAAGATATCACAAAGGTTCCAAAGAGTTCATAGAGTTTAGAGACATAATAAGATCATACAAATAAAACTTCTCAAAACTCTTATAAAGCACATAATAACATAGGCTAAATATTCATGTTGAGCCTTTGCATCATTCTAACCAACTTTGTAACATCTTTTTCTTTACTTTAACTAGAAGTCCAAGAGAAGATATTTTTTTTTTTAATATGGGAATGTATTTGACAATGATCCCTTTCTTTTTCTCTTGACTTTTGCCTCTCTCCTCCCCCACACTTATCTTTCCTTCTAACCCAAATTTTCAACTAAAAATATCCCTTGTTTTTTGCAATATGTCTCAAAATATATAATCCATCTTTAGAACAAGGGTAAGGATATAAGTATATTTAGGCTAGGTGTAAGTTGTGGTTACCAATAAAACAGCATATTCAATGTAGGCTCAAATTGGCTCACTAGGGGGAATGTTCTCTTAGAACATTAATAATGGATGGCTGTTTGGCTCTGGTTATAATCCTAATGCCTCTATCATATTCATGTTGTCACATGTATCAATATAGTCTCAAACGGTTTAAAGCAAGTTCTAGAGAATCATATAATCATAAGAGCACTCAAGAAAGAAAATAGATTGATTTGTATAATGCATCAATCATTATAGGCTCAAAAACTCACAAGGATGATTATACAAGTCAGATTAAGTCTAAACATGCTTCTTTCTCAATCAACATATCATATTAACATTGGCTCATAAAAATTAGTATCAAGCTTAATTCTCATGAAAATCTTCTCACTAATAACCAGTTTAGACCTATGCAATTCATATCTCATCATTGTATTAAAAAGGAACTAAAACACACTAAAAAATAATAATAATAAAAAAGACTCATAAAAAAAAAAATAGTAGACAAAAATAAAAGAAATCCTAAATCATTCCCCCCACACTTAATTCTTACATTGTACTCAATGTAAGTCTATTAACCCAAATGAAAGAATCATGTGTAAGAGAAAAGAACTAATAACATAAGAATAGGAACAACTAAGACTCAAAACAAAACAAACTCATGCAACCTAAATAATCCTAAAATACTAAACAAAAATTAACAAGTAAACATAAAAAGATTAAAATCAAACTGACAAGGTATGTCTCAAGTCTCCCTTACTCAGACCTTGTTCAAAATGAATACTTCTAAATTGCTTAAAACACAACAAACTTTTTTTTTTTTTTTGAAAAGAAGAAATCAAACTGACAAGGTATGTCTCAAGTCTCCCTTACTCAGACCTTGTTCAAAATGAATACTTCTAAATGGCTTAAAACACATCAATTTTTTTTTTTTAATTAGCAAAATATGTCCCTTACCCCCTACTAAAGGTAGAATTTAGGAGATATTACCTGCAGAGGTTGCTAACCACTTATTATAACTGAGACACAACAAACAAAATGTTAGATAATGTCACAAAGACAAAGTGCAATCCACTCCTTGCTCGTCCATATCTCTTTTTCTTTTTCCGAGCATTTGCGAAACAACCGTAGCAGATAAACACTCATGAGCTTGGAGCTTTTTGAGTAAATCTTCAATGGTTGTAGCAGAAATTATGGTTCTCCTTGCCTCTGAAAACATGAATCCATTATCCACAGCATTATCTAAATATGAAAGCAAATTACTAAAATAACCATTAATATTAAGCAAACCAATGGGTTTCTTATTTGTGACCAAAGATGACCAAGAAGCCATGCAAGCTATTTCTTCCAATGTACCCAGACCTCCTGGTAAAGCAATGAATACATCGGCAGAATGGTACATGATTGTTATCCGTTCAGGGATACTCCAGACTTGTATTTCCTTACCCACGGTAGGTCCACAAAAATCTGTGAATAGTTTTGGCACGACTCCTAGAACTGGACTTCCTCCGGCGTGTGCTGTTGTAGCGACTGCTCCCATTAAACCCGTACTACCGCCTCCATAAATCAACTGGATCTTTTGTTGGGCAAGTATTACTCCAACTCTTATGGCTTCATCAGCGAATATGTTATTTTTCCCTGGATAAGCACCTCCAAAGACACAAATTTTTTTAATACGTTGGGACGAAGTACTTTCCATTTTTTTTCTTTTTCGAGTGCCTGAAAGAGAATGAGTACATGGTGTAATATATAGAGGACTGAGTAGTGAATCAGACAAGAGTAATAATATCGCCGAAAGTGTATTTGACCTGTCAGAAGAAAATGTTAACCTAACAAAAGATTTTTGCGTGATTTCAGGAAGAAAATCAAAAAGAGAAGAAAAATCAACCGTAAAAGACAAATAAAAAAAACGAGAATAATTACACAAATCGAACAACACGTAAATTAAACCGAAATAAAGTTATTGCAAATCAAACCAAAAGCTGAGAAGTCATTTATTGTAGTTGTGATTGTGGCTCACATCTTCCTCTGGTTTTACGTCCAGAAACGGCTTAAACGCCTTCTATGAGTCGAGGATATGCTTCCCATCCAGTTTTCTTACAAGCTGGCAAACAGGGTCTTTTAACATCAGATTCCCAAGATGTTGCCATTCCCTTTGGAATTGCGGCCATAAATCAAGAATTTCTCTTTGTACGTCTCCACTAGGATGCGTCTCAAGAGAAAGTTGGATATTACCCAAATTCTCCTTACTCAGTCCATCCTTAATGAATTCAATTTTATCATCTCGATTAGAGGACGGAATCCCAATAGAACGACATTTACCGTTACACGTCCATCGTGCACATTTGTGGCAATTTGAACTCATGCGCTTTGCTCGTCGCTTCTTTGCAAAAGTGCTTATACCTGTACCTGGTAAATGCAAAATAGGAAGATATTCATCTTCACGTACCTTGGCTTCAATTATCCAACGTATGTCTTCAGGAATCCCTTTGTGCATAAGCATTCTTAATCTTTCAAATCGAACTTGGTAAAGCTTCAGTAAAATATTTCGAGGAAAAGGAGGAAATCGTTTCTGCAATCTTGTGAGAATATCATCCATCCTGAAAAAAAATGAAAGAGAAATTGAAAGATAAATTTATATACAATATCAGTTTTGTGGGTAGCTGATGGAACCGACTTAAATAATCACGGAGTACCGTTATCCGCCATTTAACCGGGGTTAAAAAAAATAAAAATTATATTTACATCTTGTTATTTTCAAAACAAGGATCAGAAAGAAAAACAACATAAAAAGACTCAAAAACAAAACACTCTAAATAAAATCCTAAATTCTTCCCCCCACACATAATTCTTACATTGTCATTAATGTAATGCTATTATCCCCCAATGCAAGAATTATATGTAAGAGAAAAGAACTATTAAACAAAAAAAACTTATGCAGCCTAAATGGACTTAAAAACAGTAAACACAATTAACAAAGAAACATAAGAAATAAAAATAAAAACAATAAAAATAATAAAAGGAAAAGAAAAAGAAAGAGAAAGATAAAGCAAATCTGAATATGGAAGGTTGGCAATTTCATCTTTAATTGGGCTGCCTTCCCAATTAACACTTGAGTTAGTGTTTTGAATCTAACCAACACCCCTTCTTGGCTTTTTAGGCTTGTCAGGCTCATACATGAAATTTCCCAAATTTATGCGTTTGAGAGGAAGCTTTCTTTGCACAACAGTGGATGCATTCTCCATTACAAGTATTATTCCATCATCCTTGGTGGTGCATATCTCATCGAGGAATGGTGCATCTTTTGGTACTTGTTGAATGACATCCACAAACAAGCTGTTTAAGGTTTCCAGCGTGTCTTGTTCATGTTCATCCTCCTTGAACTTTGCGAATCTACTAGGAAAAGGTGGAGAAGAAACATTAGTAAAAATTGGAATCTCAAACGTTACCTCAGGTGCCGAAATACTCTTATTTGGATCATTGGCTTCATTATCCTCAAGAATAGAATTCATCTCTAATTTTGTCTCGTCCTCATCTTGCTCCTTATTCCTCAAGGTCACAATAGTAGCATTCTCCTTTGGGTTAATCATCGTTTGGGCAGGGAGTTCTTCAGATCTTTGTGCTACCCATCCCACCATACTACTAGTCAATTGGATCATTTGCTTTTCCAAACTCTGGATGCTTGCCCTTGTTTCCTATTGAAATTGCAAAGTATCAGTAACAAGAGAATAGACAAGATCTTCTAAAGAAGTACCTGAGTTTTGAGTCATATGTGGTGGTTGAAAAAGATCTGGTTCTTGGGACCATGATTATTGAAGCTAGATGGATCAGTGTAATTGGCATAAGGATCTACTTCTTGGTAATTTTTCGAGTAGCCATAATTAGTATGATCCCACCATCCCTCATGGTAAGTGTTTGAGTAATGATCATACTGTTGGTCTTGGAACACTTGATGGCCTTGACATCCTCCCATGGCAAATTGTTGAACTGGGAAGGTGAGATTGGCTTGTTGATTCTCCATGTTCATGTATGCCACCAACTCTTCAAGTGTTAGATTGCTCAATTCCATCATTTTTTTTTTATTTTTTTATTTTTTTTAAAATTTGATAAGAAAAACCCGTATGTACAAGAAAATAAAACTCATTAGAACTGAAAATAAGAATAAACCAAGTAACAACTAAACTAAAGAAAACAATCCCCGGCAACGGCGCCAAAAATTTGATGCACCCAAAAGAGTGTATCTTATTTAACCTTGCACTAAAAAAATAAATTGTAAGTATAGTAGTTAGCAAGGGTCGAGTCCTCAGGGATTGGGTTTTAGTTTATAAGTTAATAGTTTAAAACTTAAATTCAAGAACAATAAAAGAAAAGGGGTTTTTGAAGCCAGATTTAAACTAAAGTAAATAATAAGAATAAGATGCAAGGCGGTATAACCAGCCAATAAAAATATATATACTAAATTAGGCGGTATAACCAGCCAATAAAAATAAAACAAAGTTAATATACAAACAAGGCGGTATAACCAGCCAATAAAAATATATATACTAAATTAGGCGGTATAACCAGCCAATAAAAATAAAACAAAGTTAATTTACAAATTAGGCGGTATAACCAGCCAATAAAAATAAATATACTTTTAAAAATAAGCAAACTAGAAAATTAAGAAAACAAGTAAGTAAGAAGAATCAAATATGAAAAATATGGTTAAGGTTTCATTCTCCACCACTAGACATCATTAAGAATCAATTTCAGATCTATCAATATCAACCAACTATCAAAGTTAACAACCGTAGATAACAACAAGCTCTGTTATCCCAATCTTTCCTTAATTTGTCGTTAAATAGAACAAGCTCTCTATTTAATCTCTAACCATTAAACAACCTAGAATAAGCTCTCTAAATTCAATTTAATGGCAGCTTTATGATGAGAAAGATAGGTTGATCTAAGCAACAAACACATAAGCTCGGATTGTTCAACTTAGGTTATGTTCCACTTTGCAATTATTGAAAACTTGACCATAATCATTAATCACAAATTGCCACTTATGAATAGGAAATCAAGACAATTACACGGATCAAGACTCTTAAACTAGCAATAGATAATTATCAAGATCTATCTAGTTGTACACCTAAATAAATCAAGACAACATCATGAACAATTCTTGTAGAAGAACATAAGCAACTTTGATAGAAAATTAATGATAGATAGAATCTGAAAATCAATCACAAAACATGTCTAGGGCTTTGAAATCACCCTTAACCAAATAGAAGTTTAGCCTAGCATAGGCATTGTAAACATAAACATAAAATTAAAGAGAATCTAAGAAGGAAATAAAAGAAAGAAAGAAGAAGAAGAAAATAAAGAAAAAGAAAACTAGAGAAAAGAAAGAAGAAGAAAACTTAGAGAATTTTATTACAATGGCTAATATCCTACCAATGTACAATATGATCCTCTACAATCATCCAAGGCCCTCTATTTATACACATTTTGGAGGGCTAAATGACAAGAGACAAGCTTTACAAATTTCAAAGGTAGGTATAATAGGTGGGTGCATTTTTCTAACAATTTTCGTCATATTGTATGACAATTCTGATCAGCCAGCTTGATGGTCGATTTTGTCAATATTGGAGGCCTGATCTGATCACATGGTCTTCTAGAAAAATGTTCCCCTATCAGTTACTGATCCATAACCGTTAGAATCAGCTCATTTGCTGATGTGGATAAGAAGATATGGGCAAAATACGAAAACAGGTCAGCACAGACGTCATTGCACATCAGCCAACTTGATGGTCAATTTCGCTAGGGAAAACGACTCCGTTTCAAGAAGTGTAAAACATGAAAAAGATAGATATGCCTCTTAGCTTTGCACGGCTACAAATGTCAGCCTTATTGCTTCAGTGAAACTCGAGATATAGCTGATATGGAAAAAGGTGTCGGAATTGGAACTGAACTGGATTTGCCCTTAATTCTAGTAATTTGAAATCACTCAAAGAAACTTGTGAAAAATACCAAACTACATAAAAATATAAAAGATCATAAACACAATTAGACTAAACAATAATAACTCGTATTTGACACAAAACAATAATAAAACATAACTAAAAACTATATAATTATACGAGTTATCATGAACCAAACCCAGAATCATTCTTAGTATCTCCTTTTGTTTTAAATCGAATTCATTCTGTTTTATCAAATGAGTCGAGCCCCGAGACCATCGTCGAGGTATTTCTTTTTGTTTTAAATCGAATTCATTCTGTTTTATCAAATGAGTAGAGCACTGAGACCATCGTCGAGGTATTTCTTTTTGTTTTAAATCGAATTCATTCTGTTTTATCAAATGAGTCGAGCCCTAAGACCATCGTTGAGGTATTTCCTTTTGTTTTAAATCGAATTCATTCTGTTTTATCAAATGAGTCGAGCCTTGAGATCACTGTCAAGGTATTTCCTTTTGTTTTAAATCGAATTCATTTTGTTTTATCAAATGAGTCGAGCCTTGAGACCACTATCGAGGTATTTCTTTTTGTTTTAAATCTAATTCATGCTGTATATCAAATGAGTCAAGCCTTAAGACCGTCGTCAAGGTATTTTCAAATCACAGGTAAGGCCTCTGGACACCATTTTTAAGACCTCCGGGCACCATTCTTAAGACCTCCAGGCATAAGTTTCCAGAGTTTTTACAGTTTTAAACAATGAACAAGTCTTTGGTGGTGATAACCAAAGCCTCTGGTGGAGATATCCAGAGTTTTACATTTGCTTGAGCAAGTCTTTGGTGGTGATAGCCGTAGCTTCTGGAGGAGATACCCAGAATTTTTAAGCACAGCTTAGCACAAGACAGGTTAAGCTCTCGAGACCCTCGTCGAGGTCTTTTCTTCTCTTGCAAATCGAACTCATTTTTTTAAGACGGGTCGAGCCTTGATTAGTCAGGGAATTCAATTTAAGGACATTATCTTCTATTTACAGCTTTTATTTAGAAAAAAAAATGAAAAAATGAAAAATGAAAAAAAAAAACCTTTCCTTTCCATTCTCTTCACATTTGATTTCACTAACCGAACAAAATTAGTGTTTGTTTATCTTTGCCTGATTCCTGATTCTCAGCAATAGCCAAAGAGGGACAGTTGTAGACACCTAATTTTGTCTGGACCACTAAAACAGGTATGTTTTCTTCCTAAATTGATGTTTCAGAATGTAAAAAGATTTTTTTCATCCTGCAGCTGGTACTCCGAGACTTAGTCTAAGAAGACGAGCATCAAAAGTCAAACTTGAAAAAGTCAACCTCAAAAAGTAATTACTGAAAAAGTCAACCCACTTTCAAAATCAAGATTTGAAGTTCAATTGAAAAATGGCGAAAGAATTTTGATAATCCGAGGTCTACATTGAAAGATATGGAGTTCGAAAGTTGGGTTACTAAGATTCAGTATAATGGAAACCCTAATTCAGAAAATTTGGGGAAAAATGCTTAAACGATCAAATTGGTCAAAATTGAAAGTTCCAAATGAAAGATAAGCACTGACTACGGGTAATGAAGAAGCTACTTGAAAGAAAAGTCAATTCGGAAGAAAACTGAGAATTAGGATTTGGTGGATTTCGGTGAAATTTGGAAGAATGACAGAAATGGCCCGATTCGGTAAGATTAAAGCCCTAATTTATGAGGAGTGATCAAACAAGGATAGCCCAAGGCTCAGTTTGAAGAAAATCTAAAAATCGAACTTGTTTTGAGCAAAACAGGGTTTCGGAGGCAAAAGGGCAAAATTGGAAAATTTGGAAAAAATAGTAAATGAACTCCAAAAATTCTAAAAATTTGCAGATCTCATTCTTAAATTATTTGGAAGAGATTGGCTAAATAAAATCTAGATTCGGAGTTCGTTTGCAAAATGGCCAAATTCCGAGTCCCCTATGTAGAAATTCAACAAGATAAATCCCGAAAAAATAGCAAATGAACTCCAACAATTTTGAAAATTTTCAGATCTCATTCTTAAATTATTTGGAATAGATTGGAAAAAGAAAATCCATATTCGGAGTTCGTTTACAAAATGGCCAAATCCCGGGCCCATTATGTAGTAATTCAAGCAGATAAATCCCGAAAAAATACCAACGGAGTTCCAAAAATTATGAAAACTTACAAATCAAAGTTTTAAATTATTTGGAAGAGATTGGTGAAGAAAAATCTGGATTTGGAGCTCGTTTAAAAAATGGTAAAGTTTGGGAGCACAAAAGGGCAATTTTGGAAGAAAAAATCCAAATAAATAGCAAATGGGCTCGAAAATTTTTGAAAACCTCTAGAATTGAATTTTTTATTATTTTGGAAGTATTGAAAAAATAAATTTTGAATTTGGAGTCCGTTTGCTATTTATTTACGTTTGTGGGGCAAAAAGATCATTTTACACAAGAAACCGAAAAGGGCTTTTCTTGCCTTTTAAAAAAATGGAGATTGGGCTTGAATTTAGAGGGTCAGCCGGCCAAGCCCATGTTGGAGAATGATTCTGCTGAGTTTTTTTTAATCAAAGGGCCAACAATAAAGAGGAAGGTAGTTATTTTTTTGATCAAGCCTTTGTAATTGAGCCACATGAACCAATGCATGAAGAGGGAGAATGTCAACATAATGCTTAAGATTCTTGAACAGCTATAATTGTGGATAGCTGATTACCTAATCTAAGGGTGATAATTTCACATTTTAAGCAATCTTGGATTAATAGCCTTTGGATCAAAATTGGTTGGAAAAAAATGACAACATCCTAGCCATCTAGAAGGCCATTCGGCCACTATCAAGGGGGTCTCTCTTTCATTTTGAGCTATTCACACTCTTGTTTGGCTGATTTTCTCTCCATTTTTGAAAGGCAAAAAGAAAAGTTTAGAAAAGAAAAGAAAGTTAGAAGAGAAAAAGTTTGCAATATAGCTTCTAGAGGTTGCTTTAAGCACCATACTCTTGCATTTTCCTTGATTTTCTATTCTTGATTTGCTGTTTTGATTACTATTTTGGTGAGTTTTTTTTTTATTTTGTTTTTAAAATAAGTGTTTTTAATATTTTTCTTCAAGTTCTTCTTTATATTTTTTGGACAAAGCTTTGAGAATTTTTTTTTCATGATTTAGAGGGGTGGTCGAATGGCTTGCTTTTTTTAGTGTAGTTATTGTTTTGTTTTTTATTTCATGTTATTAGTGATATTTAACAAGTTTTGATGTTTTAAATCTTCTTCAAATACATAAACATGAAGCTTGTTTGGATTTAGTTGCTTGCTTGCTTTCATTTTTGAGTCTATTAACTTCTTATCATGTTTATTTTACTTGTCTTGCATTTTTTATTTTCTATTTTCAAAATGTTTAAGTTTGTTTATGTTTTATATTTTGTTAATCCATGTGTTTGTGAAAATGCCTATTGGTTTTCATGCCTTTACTTTATATTTGCATGATTTGAGTATTATTCTTTAGCTATGCATGTTATTGTGTTAAGTGTTTGTGAAAATACCATGTTCACTTAACCATTCGGCTACCCCTCTCTTCTAAGCTTTGTGTGTGCATTTTTGTTATGCTAGTTTATAGGTTTGCATTTTCATGATATTTGGTTGTGTATTTTGTTTAAGCATGCTATATGTTTGTGTTATTGCCATGCATTCTTTAGGTTTATGATTGGCTTGTTTTGCCATGCATATTCATGCATTTTAGACCTAGGTTGCATTAAATGCCATGCAAGTTCATTTAGGTCTAGGTCATTTTCTCTATGCCATGCATTTTTCATGTCATTTAGGTCTTTAATCATGCATTTCATGCATCATATTTGCTGTATTTTCATGCATTTCATGTCATTGCCACATGATTTATGACTTAGACCAATCAATGGTTCCAAGTCATGCTCATTTTGAGCATACTTGTGGAAAATTAAAGAGTTGTCAAATTGATTATTCTACCTTTGTGATTTTTTTTTTTTTTTTTTTTTTTTACTTTTTAGCCAATTTTTGTCTAACTTTTCAAAAGTGTTAGCTACTATTTGTGAGTCTTTTGGATAGTCTCTAACATTTTTACTTTGATTTTTAAATGATTTTATCAAAAGCAAAAAAATGTGTTTTGGCAAAACAGTTTTTTCACCCAATACTCGTACTTTCTCGATTTTTCTAGGCACTCATCTTTAATCAGAAAATTAAGACGTTTCTTCCCGTGTAGTTTTACATTTTCTGAGTCTCCAGTATTTTCTTTAGATTTTTTGAATTTTTAAAAATAGGGTAAACTATCGTGCTTTAAAATTGGACAGTAGAGGCAGTATTAAATTTGAAGGAAAATCATTTTTCTGTTTTGGTTAAGTTACTTAGAGAGGACTGATTAGGAAGTTTAGCTACTGACTTAAGGTAGTTTCTAAGCCTTTTTAAACTCTAAAAATGATTTTTTAAATCTCGGATTAAGGGTGGTCAAGTCCGAGATTTTAAACTTAAGAAATTAGAGCCATTTAGAAATGGTTTAGCTAAGTTTTTATTTTTAATCTAAGCTTTTCAAAATTGTTTTCAAACAATCACAAAGTATTTTGGTTTTAGAATATTTAATTTGATATATTTTCCTAAGGTAGCCGGATATCTTTTTAGATATACGGATTTTCTTAATTAAAGGAAAAAATATATTCTCATGCATTGCATTTTCCATATTCATGCTATATAATATGTGATTTTTGCTATGTTAATTTTCATGATGGTGTTATTATCTTTGATTTAAATTTTTGATATTATATTAATTGTTATATGGTTTTGAATATTTCATGATATCTTATGTTTTTTATTTAGTTATTTTTGTCATATTATTTAGCACATACTATGTTCATGCATTATTATTTTTATTTTTATTTTTATTTTCATGCATATTATATGTTAGCATTATTTTATGTTTCATGTCATTTCATATCATTTAGACTATATGCCATATCATTTATATTTGCCATGTCATTTAAATCATTTCATTTCATATAGAATATATTATGTTACCTAGGTCATTTCATTTCATGTAAAATATATTATGTTACCTAGGTCATTTAATTTCATTTAGAATATATTATGTCACTTAGGACATTTTATTTCATTTAGAATATATCATATGACTTAGGATATTACATTTCATATAGAATATATCATATGACTTAGGATATTTCATTTCATTTAGAATATGCTAAGATATTTAAATTATATCATACCATTTAGGTTGCATTATATTATCTAGACTTTGCAATGTCATTTTATTTATGTCACACATATTTATATTCATATATTTTTTAAAATGTTTTGAAAAAGGTAATGATTTTCAATAAAATAAAGATATTCCCGAGTTAAAATAATTCATGAGTTCTCTGCTGGGTTTGCTGGGGAGGATATCATCAATTATCATTAATAACGGAATATCTTCTTTAAAACGAGAATAGTTCGAATTTTTTTCCAAAATAATAAAAATTTCTATATTTTGCCACGCTTGTTAGGAAATATAAGAAAATTTTGAATTAATAAATTTCGGATCATTTTCAATTAAAAAATGGAATTATTTTTCTTTAAATTGGGAATTAAGAAATACCAAATTAAAAATCGATTTTTTTATCGAGACTTGAGATAACACACGATTAATAAGGTACCGTTTTATACGGGCGTTGTGGGGGTGCTAATCCTTCCCCACACGTAACCGAGTCCAGAACCCGCTTCTTTGATTTCTCTGGTTTAAAACGCAGACTTGAAATTGGTTTTTAAAAAAATGTTTTAATTAATTTTAAAATATTTTATAATACCGGTTTTAATAGGTGGCCGATCACACCTAGCCAAAAAAGATTGGTGGCGACTCTATGTCTTTTTCAAGGTTATTTTCAAAACTTTCGTTTTTCTAGAGGAATTAAGTCGACTTTTCTTCGATTTTTTTTTTAATGTCACGCTTATCGAATACTAAAGTCTTGCGATGAGACTTGTTATTTTTTAGGTTGCGACAAACACAACATGAGAAAATAATTAAAACACGACACGAAAAATAACATGAACACGATACGAATTCACGAACGTGTCAAAATCTATATAAAATGAATTATTAACGTGTAAAACTTTATATAAATTTATAATACTTTTTTTTTTGTTTAAACCCAGGGTGTTCCCCATCCCTATTTTATGGTTGATAGAAGACTAATCCCTGTCAGATCGGGAGTGTAATGGTAAAGCCCTCCCAACATTGGTGACTCCAAAGATTCGAACCTTAGTTCTCATCTTGGGGGTTGGAGCCACTTTATCATTCCAACCAACTAAATGTTGGTATAAATTTATAATATTTTAAACACACAAAAAATGATACAAACACAAATATGCCACGAACACATAATTTTTTTTTTCTAAATTTAATCACTATAACAAATTATGCAAAATATGTCATGAATTGAGACAAGACACGAACACACAAATTTTTTTCTAAATTGAATCACAATGACAAACTATACAAAATATTAAATGAATTGAGACACTACAATAATACAGTATAAGAAAAATAATTAAAACACAAAATGAATATACGAACGTGTCAAAATATACATAAAACGAATTATTAATGTGTAAAAATGTATATAAATTTATAATACTTTAAACATAAAAAAAAAAACGAAAACAAACATACAAATTTTTATAATTTTTTTCTTTTTCTTTTCTTTTCCTTTCTTCCTCTTTTTTTATTTTATTTATTTATTTCCTTCCTTACTTTCCTTGCCCCAAAAAAAAAAAAAAAAGAGTGCCACGTGTCGACACTTGAAAGAGTTGTGTAATCAAGACTATATTATAATTAGAATTCTTCCCCCGCTTTGCTTAAAGATTTTTTTTAATATTTATAAAATTTTAATTAAATTAACAATCACAAATAAATTTAGATTGAATTATATTAAATAATTATCATTTATTTAATTTTTTTATTTTTAATATCTTAATTAAATAAATTTAGAGTTAAAATTGAATCTTTATGACAAATTATGCAAAATATGAGATGAATTGAGACACGACACAAACGCAATATGAGAAAATAATTAAAACACGACATGACACGAAAAATAACATGAACATGACAAGAATACACAAACGTGTCAAAATCTATATAGAATGAATAACATGAACATATCACGAACAAAAAAAAATAACATGAACATATCACGAACACACAAAGTTTTCTTTAAATTGAATCGCTATGACAAATTATGCAAAATATATCATGAACTGATACACGACATGAACATACAAATTTTTTTTTTTTTAAATTGAATCAGAATGACAAACTACACATAATATCAAATAAATTGAGATACGACACGAATACAAAATAAGAAAAATAATTAAAACACAACACGAAAAATAACATGAACACTACACGAATATACGTACGTGTCAAAATATACATAAAACGAATTATTAATATGTAAAAATTTATATAAATTTATAATAATTTAAACATACAAAAAAATAACAAGAAAATAAAAATACAAATTTTTATAATTCTTTTCTCTTTCTCTTTCTTTTCCTTTCTTTCTTTCTTTCTTTCTTTCTTCTTTTTTTTTTTCTTTTTTTTTCTTCTTTCCTTCCTTTCTTTCCTTCCCAAAAAAATAAAGAAAAAAGAATGCCACATGTCGACACTTGAAAAAGTTGTGTAATCAAGACTATATTATAATTAGAATTCTTTCCTCGCTTTGCTGATGGATTTTTTTTTAATATTTATAAAATTTTAATTAAATTAACAATCACAAATAAATTAAATTGAATCATATTAAATAATTATCATTTATTTAAATATCTTTTTTATGTTTTAATATCTTAATTAAATGAATTTATAGTTAAAATTGAATCTCTATGACAAATTATGTAAAATATGAGATGCATTGAGACACGACATAAACACAATATAGGAAAATAATTAAAACATGACATGATACGAAAAATAACATGATAATGACACGAATACACGAACATGTCAAAATTTATATAGAATGAAAAACATGAACATATCACAAACACACAAAAAACAACATAAACATATCACGAACATATAATGTTTTCTTTAAATTGAATCACTATGACAAATTATGCAAAATATGTCATGAATTGAGACACGACATAAATACACAACTTTTTTCTAAATTGAATCACAATGACAAACTATACAAAATATCAAATGAATTGAGACACAACACGAATACAGCATAAGAAAAATAATTAAAACACAACACGAGAAATAACATGAACACTACACGAATACACAAACGTGTCAAAATATACATAAAACGAATTATTAATGTGTATAAATTTATATAAATTTATAATACTTAAACATACAAAAAAAACCATGAAAACGAACACACAAATTTTTATAATTTTTTTCTCTTTTTTATTTTTTATTTTTTTATTCTTTCCTTCCTTTCTTTCCTTCTCGAAAAAAAGAAAAAAGAGTTTCACATGTCGACACCTGAAAGAGTTGTGTAATCAAGACTATATTATAATTAGAATTCTTCCCCCGCTTTGCTGGGGGATTTTTTTAATATTTATAAAATTTTAATTAAATTAACAATCACAAATGAATTTAATTTGAATCATATTAAATAATTATCATTTATTTAAATATCTTTTTTATGTCTTAGTATCTTAATTAAATGAATCTAGAGTTAAAATTGAATCTCTATGACAAATTATGTAAAATATGAGATGAATTGAGACATGACACAAACACAATATGGGAAAATAATTAAAATACGACATGACAGAAAAAATAACATGAACACGACACGAATACACGAACGTGTCAAAATCTTTATAGAACGAATTATAAAAGCGTAAAACTTTATAATACTTTGAACAAAAAAAAATAGCATGAACATATCACGAACACACAGTTTTTTTTTTTTTAAATTGAATCACTATGACAAATTATGCAAAATATGTCATAAATGAGACACGACATGAACACACAAATTTTTTTCTAAACTGAATCACAATGACAAACTATACAAAATATCAAATGAATTGAGACACAACACGAATCCAGTATAAGAAAAATAATTAAAACACAACACGAAAAATAACATGAACACTATACGAATATAGGAACAAGTCAAAATATACATAAAACGAACTATTAATGTGTAAAAATTTATATAAATTTATAATACTTTAAACATACAAAAAAATAACACAAAAACGAACATTCAAATTTTTATAACTTTTTTTCTCTTTCTCTTTCTTTTCCTTTCTTCTTCTTTTTTTTTTTTTTCTTTCTTTCCTTCCTTTCTTTCTTTCCAAAAAAAAAAAGAAAAAAAAAAGAGTGCCACGTATCGACACTTGAAAGAGTTGTGTAATCAAGACTATATTATAAATAGAATTCTTCCCCTGCTTTGCTAGAGATCTTTTTAATATTTATAAAATTTTAATTAAATTAACAGTCACAAATAAATTTAATTTGAATCATATTAAATAATTATCATTTATTGAAATATTTTTTTATGTCTTAATATCTTAATTAAATGAATTTAGAGTTAAAATTGTATCTCTATGACAAATTATGCAAAATATGAAATGAATTGAGACACGACACAAACACAATATGGAAAAATAATTAAAATACGACATGACACAAAAAATAACATGAATACGACACGAATACATGATTGTGTCAAAATCTGTATAGAATAAATTATAAAAGCGTAAAATTTAATAATACTTTGAACAAAAAAAAAAACATGAACATATCAGGAATACACAAAGTTTTTTTTTTTTTTTTAAAAAGAAAATTGAATCACTATGACAAATTATGCAAAATATGTCATGAATTGAGACACGACACGAACACAATATAGAAAAAATAATTAAAATACAACACAGATACATGAACGTGTCAAAATATAAATAAAACGAATTATTAAAGTGTAAAAATTTATATAAATTTATAATGCTTAAAAAACGAAAAAATAACAGGAACAAAATATGGGATTAATTGAGACACGAAACTAGCACAACTGAAAAAATAATTAAAACACGACATGACACGAAAATAACATGAACATGATACTAATATATGAACGTGTCAAAATCTATATAAAACAAATTATTAACATGTAAAAATTTATATAAATTAATAATACTTTGAACAAACAAAAAGTAACACGAACATGAACACGTAATGAACATACAAATTTTTCTCTAATTTGAATCACAATGACAAATTCTGCAAAATATGAAATAATTGAGACACGACACGGACACAGCATAAGAAAAATAATTAAAACACAACACGAAAAATAACATGAACACTACACGAATACACAAACGTGTCAAAATATACATAAAATGAATTATTAACGTGTAAAAATTTATATAAATTTATAATATTTTAAACACAAAAAATAACATAAACACAAACATACAATTTTTTCTCTTTCCTTTCTTCCATTTCTATTTCTATTTCTGCTTACATTTGTCTTTCCGTTCTTTTCTTTCTTTTCTTCTTCTTCTTAAAAAAAAAAAACCACATGTCACTACCATATCAATTTGTGTAGTTGATTTTATATTATAGTTAGACTAGAATTTATCCCCTCGTTTCGCTGGGGATTCTTTTAATATTTATAAATTTTTAATTAAATAATTATAATTTATTTAAATAAATTTGTATGTTTTAATATCTTAAGTAAATGAATTTAGAGTTAAAATCGAATCACTATAACAAATTATGCAAAAATTGTGATGAATTGAGACACGATACAACACAACATGAGAAAATAATTAAAATACAGCACGACACGAAAAATAACATGAACACGACATGAATAGACGAACGTGTTAAAATCTATATAAAACGAACATAAAAATTTATTTAAATTTATAATACTTTGAGAACATAAAAAATAACATGGACACGTCACGGACACATAATTTTTTCTTTAAATTTGAACCACTATGACAAATTATGCAAAATATGATATGAATTAAGACATGACACGAACAAATAATTTTTTCTTTAAATTGAACCACAATGACAAATTATACAAAATATTAAATGAGTTGAGACACGACACGAATACAACATAGGAAAAATAATTAAAACACAACACGAAAAACAACATGAACATGAACACGATACGAATACATGAATGTGTCAAAATCTATATAAAACGAATTATTAACGCATAAAAATTTATATAAAATTTATAATACTTTGAAAACAACAAAAAATAACACGAACACGTCATGAACATACAATTTTTTTTCTCTAAATTGAATCATTATGACAAATTATGCAAAAATATGTCATGAATTGAAATATAACACGAACATACAAATTTTTTTTTTAAATTGAATCACAATGACAAACTATGCAAAATATGAAATGAGTTGACACACGACACGAATAAAACATAGAAAAAAAAATTAAAACACAAAAAAAAAATAACATGAACACAACACGAATACACGAATGCGTCAAAATATAAATAAAACGAATTATTAATACTTGAAGCACACGAACAAAATATGGAATAAATTGAGACACGATACAAACACAATTTGAGAAAATAATTAAAACATGATACGACAAGAAAAATAACGTGGACGCGACATGAATACACGAACGTGTCAAAATCTATATAAAGCAAATTATAATATGTAAAAGTTTATATAAATTTATAATACTTGAAACACAAAAAATAACACGAACACGTCATAAACATACAAATTTTCTCTAAATTAAATCACTATAACAAATTATACAAAATCACTATGACAAATTTGTGAGATTTATATAAATTTATAATACTTTAAACA
The DNA here is from genome assembly GCA_030761205.1 of Fremontodendron californicum. Lineage (NCBI taxonomy): Eukaryota > Viridiplantae > Streptophyta > Magnoliopsida > Malvales > Malvaceae > Fremontodendron > Fremontodendron californicum. The sequence goes on from JAULJL010000028.1 coordinate 6,910,856, forward strand.
CACGAACAAAATATGGAATAAATTGAGACACGACACAAACACAATATCGAAAAATAATTAAAACATGATACGACACGAAAAATAACGTGAACGCAACACGAATACACGAATGTGTCAAAATCTATATAAAACGAATTATAATATGTAAAAGTTTATATAAATTTATAATATTTTAAACAAAAAAAAAAACACGAACACGTTATAAACATAAATTTTTTTCTCTAAATTAAATCACTATGATAAATTATGCAAAATATGTCATAAATTGAAACACGACATGAACACACAAATTTTTCTTTAAATTGAATCACAATGACAAATTATGCAAAATATGAAATGAATTAAGACACGACACGAACACAACATTAAAAATAATTAAAACACAATACGAAAAATAACATGAACACTACTTGATTAGACGGGCGTTTCAAAATATACATAAAAAGAATTGTTAACATGTAAAAATTTATATTTATAATACTTTAAACACGCGAAAAAATAACACAAACATATAAATTTTTTTTTTCTTCTCTTCTTTTTCCTTTACTTTCTTTTCTTTTTTCCCTGCCTAAAAAAAAAAAAAAACATCACGTGTCAGCACCACCAGGTGCATTCATGTAGTCAATTTTATATGTTAGTAAGATTAGATTGTAGCAAAAAAAAGAAAAGAAGAAATTGTCACCGTTGGACAAAGGTTCGAATCTTGAGAGTTATCAATGTTGGGAGAATTTTACCATCACACCTTTTAGTTCGAATAGAAATTAATTTTTCATCAATTATAAAATGAGGATGAAGAGGCACTTTGAATTTAAAAAAAAAATAAAATTGTCAAAGGGTGAAATAGTCTTAGAATCCAAAAAGAGAAAAGACATGATGAGTAAAAAAATGTTTTCAGTTTCAGCCTTAGATGTAATCTTAATACAATGGTTCAAAAAGATATAAAATTTTATATCGATGTAAATCGATTGTTTTTCATATATATATATATATATATATATATATATATATAATTAGGAGAGTATGCGTAAGTAGGGGTGTAAATGAGACACTGGTGCTCGCAAGCTATTCGAGTTCGGCTCGAAAAAAATTCGAATTCGATTCGGTCATTATCGAGCCGAGCTCGAGCTCGAGCAGCTCGAGCTATCGAGCGAGCCGAATTCGAGTATCTCAATACTCGATTCGAGCGACTCGCGAGCCTAATCGAGCTTTTGATTTTATAATATATATTTTTATAATAATTTACTATATTACCCTTATTATTTAAATGTAAAAAAATTGTATATGAAACGAGCTCGAGCTCGAGCTCGAGCTCGAGCTCGAGTACATAAATTGAGTAAACGAGCTTTATCGAGCCGAGCTCGAATAGTTCGATTATATCTCGAGCCGAGCTCGAGCTTGAAAAATGGTATTCGGTCGAGCTCGAGCCGAGTTTCGAGCAGCGAGTTTCGAGTCGAGCTCGAGCTCGAGCAGCTCACTATTCGAGCTCGGCTCGACTCGATTACAGCCCTATGCGTAAGTTGATTCTTCCTATACGAGAAGAAATTCACTTACACGATTGTAAAATTAATTAATTTTATAAATTTTTATAATTTTGTATGTGATTCAGATTTTAAAAAAATGACAGCTAGATTTAGTAATATAATCACATTTATCATACATGTAAAATTTTAAATTGATTTGATATCTATATTTATATCATATTGATCGATAATACTATCTTTTTAATATTTTTAACGGTTGAAATTTGTTTACATCAAATAAATAGTTAAACATTTTTAATTTACTCAAAATTTGATGTTCATGATTTAAATTAATAGAGCATGGAATAAAAATATAAATGGTATAAAAAAATTACGAAAGTATGTAAAACTAAATTAGTTTTACATTAATATAAGTGGATCCCTTCTCGTGTATATATATGAGGGATCAACTTATACTGTTGTAAAATTAATTAGTTTTACACACTTTTTTAACTTTATGCATAATTGATATTTTAACAAACCAATTATTGGATTTAACAATATAATCGTATTTTTTGTACATGTAAAATTTTAAATCGAACCGATATCCATATCATATTGATTGAAAATATTATTTTTTTATATATACATTTGATTGTTGATTGTTGATTTTTTATTTTTTATATCTATACGAATAAATCATGAAATTAAACGCTCGAATATGTACTTTTTAAAAGGAGTGTCCAAATATGGCTTTTATAAACTTAAAACTTGTTGTTAGTATATTGTTATGAGATTGTAATAGCTAGCTTTAAGCATTGTTATCAGAAAACCCAATGGAAGGATTTTAATAGCTCCCTGTTTCTTTATATATATATATATATATATATATATATATATATATATATATATATATATATATAGAGAGAGAGAGAGAGAGAGAGAGAGAGAGAGAGAGATTATTCTCATTCCTCTCTTTTTCTGAGGGCAGGGCTGGGTCGTCCTCCATTTTTGATTGGGATTCTTTTTTGTTGCTCATCTCTTCATTCATGTTCGAGAAACAATGTCCTTTATGTCGAATTTCACCGCGTCATTTCCCGGCGAGAGGCCGGCGTTTAATTCACAATACGCCCAATTAAAGTTATATTCGCTTGCTTCCATCAATTCTAAACCCACAATTAGGATTGCCCCATCGTTCCAGGTAAATTTGACTCGTAATTTACTAATTTACTAATTATTATTTTTTTTTTTTTGACTTCGTTGATCCATTTTATAGCTGCATTAATGCTGAATGTTTTTCTTTCTTTTTTGTTTTTGGAATTTTCCCCTTATTTTGTTGTAGAAAGACACATTTCGGATCTCCCGGATAGGTGTTGGTAGGTCGAGTAGAGACGGTGGAGAACGAAGCGTATGCATGGCATTGATGAATGAGAGGCTTGGACATGATCGAAATGTAGCCGAGCCGTCTTCCATACTGGTAAATGAAACTTTTGGAACAATTCAGAGTGATGTTAAATAAATTTCATTTTTAGCATTTTATAATTTTAAGTAATTTTAATTTGATCTTATTAGGGTTTAGTTCATAACTTTTGGAATAATTCAGAGAATTAAGTATGTTATTGGTCGAATATATTTTAATAACTCCTTGTTTGTTCCAGAGCTGTTAAATTAATATCCCTTTATATAGATTAAACATTCATTTTGAGTATGATATTCTTAACTGGCTATTTTTTATTTTTTTTTATGTTTCTTTTTGCAGGAATATGAACTAGTTCAAGGAAAACTTGTAAGTTTTCTTCTTCTAAAATGCGGTATTTCATATTTGTGTAGCTTTGGAATAGATAAGTTGAAATGAAAAATAAGTCACCAGTATAAGTTGTGGTAATGCATTACGCGATTGCGTTCATTGGTTTGACATGGAGGATTCTTTGCCCAGAATCATTTGTTTTTAAGTGGATTCAATATTATAACCTCTTCGTGCTTTTCAGCTTGTCTGAAGTCTGAAGTCCTTCCATATATGGTTATTGCATACTATAATTGCTTGATTAGATTGTTTGTTGCAAACCAATCATATGAGATGTTGTTTATGATGTAAATAGGGAGAAACTAGAATCACCTCTATTGCCAATTAAGGGAAAAATAATCATGGTTTTGATTTTCAAAATATTCTAATTCTAACGTTCATTTTTTTGCAATGTGATAAATGGAGCTTATTTACTTTTATAATAATAATAGTAATAATAATAAAAATATATAGTGTGTGGTAAATGTTAGAAATTAGAAGAGATTGTAAATACCTCTTTCTTTTTTCTCTATTCTCGAGCATCAATATGATTCTATTGTTACTTAATTTTTAGAGTTAAAATGATATTTCTGCTTGAATTTCAGAGAACTTATGCATAAAAACTTCTACACAGGTAAATTGGAGTTCAATGGTAGTATTGAACAGGTCAATACCAGAGCCACCAACAGCTGTTCTCTTGCATGGCATTCTTGGTAGCAGAAAGAACTGGGGTAAGCACCAAATATATAATTGGTTAATACCTTAATATATGTGTGCCATCATTTTGTGCTTTCCCTTTTTCTCCCATAGCCTGCGGTGGGATATAGTTTTGCACCTTCTTTTAGGAATTCGAATGATCTTTTTCTTTGTGTATATATATCTCATTTATTCCTAAGTAATGTTCTTTTTCCTTTTTAAAAGATGCGAAATTATGGAACTTAGAGAATTATTTTTCCCTTCAGAAAAAAAAGAAGCTAAAAGAACTGTTGAATTTGCAAATATTGGCTTTCAAGGATTAAATAAATATTGTACTCCTTGTCATTCCGTTTTGCATTAAGCATAATTATACATGATACTTTAATTTTTTTGGGCAACCTTGTCTAAACTACAAAAATTGTACTCTTTAGCTAATTGATATTTCAATTGGGAATAAAAATACCTGTAATCAATAAATGACATTGTCTTTGATTAGAGATGAAAACAAATCCACATGATCCAGCTGTTAGAACCAAAAATGAGAGACTTGCACTTTACCCTGCCCTTTTCCATTTTCATTTTAGTGGCTGAGTTATCCTAAAATCCTGTTCCCAACCCTTTCACGTGGTTACAATTATTTTCTAATTTAGTAAACATCTTGGTTCCTTGCAGAATTGCAGTTATGTTCTTTACTCGAGCATTTCTGATGTGTCCAATTTCCACTCTGTTTTAGTGTATTGATGCTCTGCTGTTTGTATTTGTCTTGGACATTTTTTTCTGTATATTTTAAGAAAAAAAAATTTATTGTTTGCATTTTGCAAATGAAAGTAAGAGGATTGTAAAGTATATCTGTTTTAAATGTTGCAGGAACATTTGTTCGGCGACTGGCACACGAATTTCCAACATGGCAGGTATTTTTTAGTAACTTTCTGGTTTTCTTTTTTTGTCTCCCTCCTACCTTAGTGTAATGATACCTTTCAGTTAATCTGGTTGGTTTATGTCATTACTAAGTCCCTTTGCGTCTCCCATTTCAAAGGGAAGAATTCTATTTGTCGTTTTACCAAATTTGATGCCTTAGAGCAATTATTGATAATCATTGTGAATTTACTTGAATATTATGATGGCATTATGACATCTTTGTCAGAGATATCTATGATCTGCTTAAAGTGGTTTACGTGGTAGCCTGGCTCTTGGAAATTAAGATGTTAACAGTTTACAAGGGAAGGTGTATAAGTATGTATTTAGTAAGGGTTTTGCTAACGAGTGCCCTTGAGGCACTTTTTAAGGTTAGTTAATATATTATTTATAGAAAGAACATTGTATTTAATGCAGTATTTGACAACTTTATTCATCATTTCCAATACATTGAATGAAGATATTACTATATATAGTAACCTTAAAGAGTGCCTTTAGGCACTTGTTAGCAAAATCCTTATTTGACTTGGTTTAGATTTGTACATTGGCTGGACATGGAAAATTCAGGTTGCTAGGAGTTATATTTTAAGGCAGAGTTAAACAGTTTCAATTGTTGGTGAGAGTCTACATCATGATGATGATGATGTAGGCTTTTAGGTACAAGCAGTACATATATATTAGGGCTTCCATGCAACATAGGATAAAACAGGTTCTTTTCTGTCTTTCAGGGGTGTTATAAGCTTTGTTGAACTATTGCAAATTACAACAGCGAAGTCAATGAATTAAAGATCTTGAAAATGCACGTCAATAAAACACGAAGCATATTATAGGAAAGTAACCCACTCATATGCCATGCAACCACTGTACCCAATGATGTGACAGAATGCCTTATTGGTGTCATGCCTTAGGATAAAGCATAAAAAAATGATGGAAAACAGTACTGTTGGCGTCAGATTAGAGCGTATAAAAGGTGAGTGAAAGCTGGTTCTTAGGTGCAAACTTCGATTTGTATACCTATGGAGATTTATAGCTGACTTGGGATCTTCACTGATTAGGTTTGATTTAGTTGTATCCTTCAGTTTACCAATTTTTCTTAAATTTACTAGGTCAAGGATGTTTTTTGAGTCTTATAGTGGTGGTCTTAGTTTGGTAAAGCAGATTTTTTTTTTGTTTCTTTTCTTCCTTACCCCCTCCCTTATTTATTTATATATTATCCGACACTTGCAGTTAGATGGATTGTTAGAAAATTTAATTTATGATGCTGCCAAGAATCTCATGTGTTCTTGTATTTTGCCTGATGCAGTTTGTTTTGGTAGACTTGCGGTGCCATGGTGATTCAGCATCAATCAAGAAGAGAGGTCCACATACTGTTGCTTCAACTGCTTTAGATGTGCTAAAACTAGTGCGTGGTTCTTAAGCCTGTCAGTTTTATACTTGAATGTGATCCTTGAATTGTGATGTTAGTTGACAGCGCTCTGGTGATAGAACCATAATGAAGCAGAATTAATATGTTAATTCAGATTCATTTGACCAAGATATGATGAGCATGCTTCAATAACTCCTGCCTCGTTCTAAAATTATTTGAAATTTGCTTCTTGATAAGCATATTTTAGGACATTTAAAATATACTTACTACATTGTTTTGTTTCTTCTGGTAATTTATTGGTTTCAATTATAATCATGACACAATTGATTATAGTACTTTTGACATGATTGCTTTTCTAGCAATGATTTTGATTGAAACTTCCTAAAAAAGTTAGGACCGTTCTTACATCACTTAATTTCCTTATTCAAACAACACTTAAAGGATGAGGACAATTTATTAGTTGTGCAGTTGAAATAATCCTTGTTCTCTGATTTGATTCTTGTGTATTATAGAGGTCCTTCTTCTATCCATTCAAGTCCCTCAATTATTAATTGAGTAGCAGCTTTAATCTCAGTAGATATTTTCTTTCCCTCCCAAATAACAAGGAGCTTTATAAGCTAGAACTTAATAAACTACGTATTTAACATTTAAGTCGTTCATTTAAAACTGGTTTTCCACTTTCTTTGTCTCTGCCAATAAAAAGAACAGGAAATTAGAGAAGATTAGAAAATTGTACATTAAGACTTTTGTTTCTTATTCTTCTTCTCAATAACATTTTTCTGTGTTTTTTGCTGGAATAGATTGCACAACTTAGAATAACACCCCGTGTTCTAATTGGCCATAGCTTTGGAGGAAAAGGTATTTTTAGTCTTTAGGATGGTTGATAACCTTAATTCTGGTGATATATGATATAAATATAATCATTTGAGGGGATAAAAATTGTAGTATGCTTTCTATTTCTTTTTCAGTTGTCTTGAGCATGGTGGAACAAGCTGCAAAGCCACTTCCACGACCAGTTAGAGTAAGTTTTTTTCTTTCCCTTAGATATTTTGAAGTTGGTTTTTAGTCTTTGAGATGCACTGGTTGAATGGTAAATGGTAATCACATCTTAAGGTGGATATATTTAATCTAGAGAGGTTTAATTTCATATTTACATAAGAGCCAGGTGTTTGCAACTTTTTAGATATAGATATGGGGGGAAAAGATCTTGTGGTTACATAATCAATTTTGCATTCAGACCATGAACCTGAAATATATATATATATATATATATATATATATCTTGTTGCTTTAGTTTCTTTTCCCCCATTACTTTTCTTTATACTTTGCCTTTTATGGTTTGCTTCATAAATTTCTATAGGTTTGGGTTCTAGATGCCACTCCTGGAAAAGTTCGAGCTGGTGCAGATGGCGAAGACCATCCAGCAGAGCTAATATCTTTCTTAAGGAAACTGCCTAAGGAGGTGAATCATTGTGTCACTTTGTGGATGTATTTTCTCATTTGATATATCAACTATGCTATTGACACCCTTGTCTAATCTTTCATTTGATGGATTTGAACTTCCTTAATTCAATTATTTGCATACTAGTAGAAGTCATGGGCCATGCTATCGATTCCTTGGTACCCAACCAATCTATATTGGTTATTTTAATGTGTTCTTTGATCTTTACTGTTTTACCTTTATTTATGGTTAGTAATTATATTTTCATTTTATTAAGTGGTCATGTGACTAGTATGTGATCTTTAAAGAGTTTGAATGGCTAGGATTAAATGGGATTTATGTGTATCCAAGGGCTAGGAATATAAGTTACTGTAACCCTAGTATACATTGTCTTCTAGACGCACTGGGCATCCATATTGTAGTTGAATATTATTTGCTAAGAGGTTGGACAACCCTAAACCCTAGTCGTTTTGTCCAAACTTCAGTTTATATCAATTTGAGCCTCTATTCTGGTTTTCTTTAACTGTTTTAGTTTTCTTTTAATTATTTCCCTTTGTTGAAGCTAGGTGTCCATATATGATCTCATTATGCGGATACTTTTTGCAAATTCAGATTGAGAGTAATTATGTCTTTGGATTTTTTTGTTTTCTTTTTAATTTTAGCTTTAAATTTACTATTTACTAGTTCACTCGTAGCAAGAGTTAATTAACAACTTTTTCTGCCATAATTAAACTAGTCCATATATCGTTTTCTTGTTATATTTTCAATTTGTTGGTTTTGCATTTCCTGCATGCCATCTTTAGAAAAAGAGAATCACTCTTTTATTTGTTTCCTTCTTTTGTATGTGGCTCGAAACTTGCTGCATTTTTATTTAAGGCAGGTCTCTTCAAAGCGGGACATTGTGAATGCTCTCATTCAAGAAGGGTTTTCTAAGGATGTTGCACAGGTATATTTCCACAACTACCAAGGATGGGGCTCCTTTGGAGTGTTACTTCATTTCATACTCATTTTGACCCTGTTTAATCTTTATATGTAGTGGGGCTATGATTTATGCTTGGTGTCTAGTCACCAATGATGGCTATTATATGATTTTATTGGCGAAATAGTACTGCACTTTATTTGCATGATCAGTTATTGAATAAACATGAGTGTTCAATGTGTGTGTGTGTGTATATATATATATATATATATATATATATATATATATATATATATATTCTTTCAAATGTGTTGTCTCAGCTTACTTTGTAGATAAAAATATGGATATGGTTCCCTAGTTTGCTAGGTTACTAAAAATTGCTTTTTTGTTGTTGTTTGTTTTGTTATTTGTGGAGTTTTCTTTGTAATCAACAAAGTTTAACCTTCTTTTGGATTGTCTTAAATAAGGCACATCAATTTGGACAATCTACTTGACCATCATGGACGTGCTATATGATCTAATAATCAAGTATATAATTGATTTTCTTGTTCATTTACATCTGGCTCTGTGGAGGGGTGGAACGTTTTGATTCTGCTATTCTAGTCCATTCAAGATTTATTTAAATGCAAACACGTGTCATAGGACAAAGATATTCTTTAGAAGAAATTTTAAATTAGTTTAGTTTTCATTTTTGGTTATAGTTCATTTGCATGAACTACTTAAGCATGTTGTTAAAGATTAAGGGACTTGAGGATAGTTTTAAATATTGGCTAAAATACTAATAAGCCTCTGAAGTATCCTAAATTTTCCAAAATAGCTAATATCCTTGTATATTATCCAAATAAACCTCTATTCTATAATTTTGACCCATAAAAGCTCTTATGTTGACAAAAAAGATGTCAAATGACACGTGACCTTAGTGCCTGTTAGGCTCATGTCGAGCTGGCATCCTTCGCACTCGTGGCAGATGATATGACTTTTTAGACATGGCAAAATTGACTGACTAGAATGGCCATGTTGTGGGCAGCAAAGTTTTGCACTCTACCAATTTTGTCATGTTAGAAAGCAACATCAGCATCCGTATGTGTTGAAGATGCCAACTAGCCAAAAACTGTTAAAGGTCACGTGATACCCAAATCCAAAATGACCTGAACCTGAGATAACCCAAACATAAAACGGTCTTGAAAGAATCCGAACTGAAATGATCCAAACCTAAAACAAATCAAACACGAATTGACTTGAACATGAGACTTGCACTTCTTATTCCATTTCAACCCGATTTTGTTTTAAAAATGTTAAATATATATAATTATAATTAAAAAATAATTATATTATATACAAAATCTTATTTTTAAAAAAAGAATAATTAGCTTTGGATTTGAACATTTGGTTCCTGTTGAAATGGTTACATCTTACATAAACTCTAAAATGGTGCTGAATTGGCCCCAACCTGATCTGAACCCAAGACAACCCAACTCGAAAACAGCCCAAACACGAAACAATCCGAACTCGATGTGATCCGAACCCAGGATGAACTGACCGTAACCTGCTTGTTTGCCACCGCTACTAAGCACGGGTTAGGATCCAGTCCATTATTTTTCAATAAATTCGTCATTACCATTCACATGTAGGAACCACTTATTAATTATGAAAGTGATACTTGTGAATGGTGATTAAAGATGTTTTGAAAAGTAATGGATTGAAAAGTAACGGAGGGAAACCAGACCCACTAAGCACTACCTCAAAAATGAAAAAGAAAAAGAAAAAAGAAAACAGTCACTTGCATGGACACACACACAGAGATGTTGACCCGGCCTGATGTGATCCAAGTTGTTTGCCAATGTTGTAGAAAACAGTTTGATCGTACTTGTCTCAAGGTTAACAATGTAAGATGGCAACATAGATGGAAATAGGAGTAGCTTTCAGAACCTTCAAACTTTTTGAATTTTGATGATGACAAAAAGCTAATGTATCTGATTGTCAGTCAATATATTTTCACCTATTCTCTAAATGTAGAAGTAATACAATATGTTCATTAGATTTGCAGAATAACAATTGGAGGAACCTTTTATATTTCTTTGCTGTGCCTGGTTCTATGAGTGCCGGGAAGCAAGCATATACTATTATCCTGTAAAATCTGTTCAGAATTTGCTTGTTAGTGGGAAGTTGGTATGAATTTGTCTGTCACAGCTGTTGTATAGATTGAAATTGCTCTGTTCAGGATTCAAATGAAATTGTCTTGCTGGTACTGCTTCCTCTGTGATTTAATGTTAGCATGTCCATTTCGATTCCCAATTGAGACTTGAGAGTCAAGGTCAGAAGTTTCCATGCATTTTGTATCAGATATTCTTCCCTGTCAGGGAAATATGCCAGATTGTCTGCATGAAAATATGTCATCTTCTTGAATTGTTTACACCATTCTTACTGTTTACTGATTTATCATTGTATCTCCAGCACATCGTTTGGTAAAGAAGCCTTTGAGCTGTGACTTTCAATCGGTTATCTGTATAATCTTTGTTTCTCAGTTCTTTTAGATACTGTTATAATTAGTTTTTGAGATGATTTAATGACTGTAAAAAATTAATAAAAGAAGGGAAGGAATAATATTTTTATCTTTGATTTGACTTCATTGTCATGTTTCTCAGATAATATCATATTTTTGTTGCCCCCAATTTTTACCTGGTTTTTTCTCGTTCAATGTGTTGTAAATAATCTACGACCAGGTTGTGATTAAAGAAATTTGCTGGTTGTCTACATAAAAAATATGTTATCTTCTTGAAATGCTTACATCATTCTTACTATTTACTTAAAAAATGGTATCTCCAGCACATCATTTGGTAATGAAGCCTTTGAGCTGTCACTTTCAATTGGTTATCTGTATAGTCATTGTTTCTCAGTTCTTTTAGATACTGTTGGATATATTTTTGAGATGATTTCATGACTATAAAAATAATAATAATAAAGAGCAGAGAAAGGAATAACATTTTCATCTTTGATTTTGACTTCATTTGTCATGTTTCTTAGATTAAATCATATTTCTGTTGCTCCAAATTTTTACTTGGTTTTTACTCATTCAGTGGGTTGTAACTAATCTTCGACCAACTGCTGCTGCTGATTCATCATCATCAAGCTACTCGTGGGTGTTTGACCTTGAAGGGATCGCCGAAATGTACCAGTCCTACGAAGAAACAAATTTATGGTAATCTTACCTGGATTCAGCTGTAGGGTGTGGTTTATTATACTTGTCTATATTCAGCCTGAATGTTGTCTGTTACGTGACTTTTATATGTTATATATCTGAAACGGTAAACATAACAATAAGAAGTGAAATTTGTTCCCTTTTTGAAAAGAGCATTTATTTTATTATTTGCAATCTTTTAAGCCTAAGCTTGTATATTTTCATTCTTTTTTTCTTTCTTTTGGTTGCATAAATGCAGGAAAGTGGTGGAAAATCTACCTCGTGGTGTGCATGTTAATTTTTTGAAAGCAGAACGGAGTTTGCATCGATGGGCCCTCGAAGATCTTCAACGAATTCATGCTGCCGAAGAGTCTGCTGCTGATGAGGGAGGTGGAGTTGAGATGCATGTCCTTGAAGATGCTGGGCACTGGGTACATCTATCGCACATGCTTTAATTTCTTTATGATTTCTCCTTTGCTCATAGCATTTGCCTGGAGTTACACCCGTTATTTGTCATGTCTCATTTTAGTGTTTGAATGAGATTGGTTAGAACCTAAGAAGTATTACTGAGTTTCTTACTCGATAAAGTGTGTAGAAGAACCTGATAAGGTAAGTTACTTGGGTTTGCGTATCGGATACGGTTATGTGTTTGACACGGGTATGTTCAATTTTTTACAAGTTTTTCCTGTTATTTGGAGGGTCATATCCCCATACCCATATCTGGATATGCGTAGGACACGGGTGTCGAACACTAGTACTTCAAGAAGAGTCCGAGCAACATATAAGCGTTACAGCTTTTCAAGAAATTGATTTTGCTATCCCACTAAGATGTCTGAGACTGTCATTGTTCTGAAGTCACTCGCTTCCAGAGATAAAAGAAAACTTTCAGGCTGCTTTGAAATTATGCAACCTAAATAGAAAAAGCTTGTGTAACTCGTGAAAATGAAAAGCAAAAAAAAAAAAAAAAAAGAAGTGTAACTTTCCTGATCTGTACCTCTAATTTGTCTGTTAGCATTCAGAACATTTTAAATTAGTCTGGTCTGCTGCATTTTTACACAGCTAGAACATATGGAAAACCTCTGCTTGAGATGTGACCGTGGGCTGATTTAGTTATATATTTGCTGAATAGTTCTTGATAGCTGGGTCATTTGTAATTTTGGATTATGTTGCTCCGACTCCTCATTTTTCCTGAAGTACCAATGTCCGACACATATTAAGACATGGGTATAGAGGTGCGACCTTCCAAATATATGAAAAAACTTAGAAAAAATTGAGCGTATCCGTGTCGGACACATATCTGTACCCGACACCCCCGAGTCCAAGTAACATAGATTTTGGATGCCATGCAGAGTTATTTTCCTGAATGTGAGGATTTTTAGCAATGTTTTTTTATCTTGCTTTACATCAAAGTGGTGTTCATTTTCAGTTTAATTTCTTAATAGGTACATGCTGATAACCCAGATGGACTCTTCAGGATTCTTTCATTTACTTTCAAGGGAGTTAAAGCTTAAAGGTGCTGTATGCTATTCAAAATTTGATATTTTTGTGCTCTGAGCTATGTTATTAGGACTCTTTCATTTTTCGTCAAGTATCTATGTCCAATACAAATTCGGGATGGTTATGAGGATATGATCCTCTAAATATATGTAAATTTTTTTAAAAAATTAAGCATATCCATGTCGGATACATACCTATATCCGACAATCATCCCCGAGTTTGAGTAACATAGGCTCTGAGTTACACGAAATCAACATTAATTATTTAGCTTAGCTCAAAAGTGTAACTTGATTCATATAATTAACATTCTTCTATTTTTCCCCCTTACTAGCTGAGTGTTTTTCTAGGCATAAATGAAAATTTTGAGTACGGTATGTGATGTCGGAAATCATTCTTGTACCATTGTATAATGGAGAAATTACATTTAGAGTTGTTGTACATTCTTTTCTTTTTTTTTTTTTTTCTTCTTCAAATTGCCTTTGTTCAATTTTGGTGCTAGTAACATTTTCAGGATGGGATCTTTTCTTTCTGGCTCTCTGCCAAGTATTTCATTTGATTTTTTTTCTTCTTTGGTTCTTCCATGTCTGGCTTGAGTTTAGGGAGATCTGTTCAAGGGTCGGGCTATTTGCTCGACCCGACAAACTTGGCCCGTATTGGTTCGGATTTAGATATAATTTTTTTAAATTCGGGCTGGACATAGTTTTTATAATTTTTTAAATTATAAAATATATAAATATTAATATAAAAAATAATATTTTAATATTTTTTAAACAGTGAAACGGATTTTCGAACCGATTTGGGTCCTGCCCGAACTGGTTTGGTCAGGTCCATGAACATTTCTTGAGAATGAATACTTTGTATTTTTTCATTCAAAGATCAAAACCCAAGTGGAAACCAAATTTTCACAAGCTGCCTTTTTTTTTTTTTTTTTTTTTTTTTTTTGTATAAAGTAAAAAATTACAGCTATAGTAAATCAACTTTCTTACTATCATTAATCAAATGATGAAATTAATAACTAAACAAACAAAGAAATTAGTATATAGCTATTGACAAAAATGGTTGAATGGTTGCAGGTTGAATTAATCTTCTGTCATATTAAATCGATCAAACATGTCAATTAATTTTGAATTTTAAATTAGTAAAATGTGATCTTTATCTTTTGAAATGATGCAGCTGATAGAAATTTGATCAAACGATACCTAAATGAAAATAGATCAGGTCGATTTACAATTTTTGAAGAATTATAGAATTAAAAGATTGTTTAGGAATTGAAAATGCTAAAAAAAAAAAACAACTTAAAATCACTTAAAAAGCAATACAGAGACGAAATTTAAATGAAATTGATTTAAAAAAATCTTATTAATTGAAGTCTCGATCACGAAAAAATAACACAAACTCAAAATCATCATTGTGTTTGGAAACAGTTGTTGATTGATAAGTACCTAAGAAACTTACAATAATCACCAAAATCAAGCCCATTGTGCTTGGAAACAATTGTTGATTGATCAAGTACGCAATAAACTAGCAATAATCACAATAATCAAACAATTTTATGGCTGAAAAATATAACTTGCTCCAAATAAAGGCTCGCAGGGATGCTTTAGAATACAAAGAAAGCTTTAAAGAAATTTGAGAAAACAAAAAAGACTGAAGCTGAAGCTGTGAAGCAGATTTGAAGAATGCTGTGTCGGCTGTATCCATTTATAATCTTTCCCCCAATTAGATACGGTAATTTTGGACAAAACACGATTATACTATACGAATATAATATGAAAAATAATTAAAACACGACACGACATAAATATGCGAACGTGTCAAAATTTATATAACATGAATTATTGTATCAATATTTATATAAATATATAACACTTTAAACACAATTATAATATAAAAAATTACATAAATATCATATGAATGCACAAATTTTCAGGTCTACCTCCAACCGTCACGGCCATTATTTTATTGACCAATCTTCCTTCCTTTGATTTCGCGCTACATTTTGCGTATTTTTTTTTTTTGTGCAAGAAAGGACTATTCTTGGATAAAGAATAGTTATTAAAATATAAGCTAAATTTGATAATTTTGGATACAATCTGATTATATGACATAAACACGATACAAAAAAAAAAAAGCATACGATACGAATATTTGAACGCATTAAAATCTATATAACACGAATTATTAATATGTGAAAATTTATATAAACATATAATATCTTTAAAATGTTATAACACATACAAATATATGAACACGACACGAATACATAAATTGTTAGATCTAATATAAAAAATATTTATTTCATTGTTTGGCTCACTAATAGAATAGGGTGGAATTTATACTATTATAAAAAGAAATGATTGAGTTGGTGTCACTGAGTTAAGTGACACCAAGTCAGTTGGTAAAAATACAAAAAAAAAAAAACATTAAGTGTTACAAAAATAAGAATAATTATGTATTTTAATATTTTAAATAATAATCTTTTACAAAAAAAATATCTATTTACTTCTAAAAAAATACTCATTTTTTAAAAAATTACCCTTTTTTACATTTAATTTTTTAAAATACAATTTATTATTTAAAAAATATATATATATTTTCACTCATGATGAGTGTGTGGAATTCTAGTAGTATTAATACATTTGATTAGTTAAAATTATGTAAAGAAATATATTAGTAATGAGTACAAAAATATTATTTTAACATTATATTAGAAATTAGTATTTAAATTTTAATATATATTTTAAATTTTTTTAAGTATATAAATTTATATTAATTAAAAAACATTTTTGTAATAAAAAACAATATTTTAATAAAAATTTCAACATTTTTTCTTTTTTTTTTCCTCAAAATTTTCTTCATTTTTTTTCCAACCAATTGCCAACGAGATATTATCGTCAAAGTTGATTTTCTACATGATATCAGTACTTTTCGATTGTTGCATTGCCGATCTTCGATTGCCGACGATAAGATCTGTCGCTAGCACACTAGATCGAGGCTGCCAGCAATCAGATCTAGACACCAGTGAGCTCATAGCATTAAATAATCACGGTCTTGAATTTCGTCGCGATCGCGGTATTACGATTGCGGATGTTACAAATATTACGTAACGCATAACGATTGTCACAGACATGATTTTTTTCTTCTAAAATCATATTTTCTTTCAAAATAATTTATTTATACATTTTGATATCATATTTTATTATTATCATATACATAATAATTTTTTTATGAGTTTTATTTAATTAATAAAATAAGAACTCTAATTTTATAAATAAAATTTTCTTAAAAACTTAATATGGATGATAATATCATTCAAACATTATCAAACTAAATTGTACAAATAAAATCATAGACAATAAACAACCACAAATTCAATAAGTAATATCTAAATAATTTCATAATTTCAAATGAAAAGTTAATTGAATATCAATTTTAAAAAAAAAAAACACAAATATAAAAACTTCATCTTATAATTTATCACAAATATAAAAACTCACAAATGACGTGGAAGATCCACAGCATATATACTTTCATCACTTCTTTGATTTTGATCATCATCTACTTTCATCACTTCTTTGATTTTATTACCTTCTCATCTATGTGAAAAAATAAAAGTAGAGTTCTACACTGTCAAATGGACTGTTGCTCATGAAGATGTGCTTGCTTTTTATTGTCTAGTTTGATTAAGCAAATTAGAGAATGCTTATTTATGGCTCACTGGTTGGAAACCATCTATGATATTTCGACTAGTTGAGTCAATGAGGATGACTCGGGTGCCTGGTCCGGGTTTGGCTGAGTTGATAGAGGAGCAGCTAAGGTCCAAGGAAGATAACAACTCTTTCTGCAGAATCGCAGATACAAGAAAACAGAAATAGAGCATGTCGCCGCGTTACACTGCTTTTACGTACGCCGCTATCGTGGTGTTACGTAACGTATTTCGACTGGTGCGATCATGATTCGTTTCTTCCAATGCCTAACATCGAAATTGTGGTCCGATGACTTTGTTTTCTATTGCAACGTAACGGACACATTTCAATACTATGGGTGAGCTAGATTGTGATGCTAACTAGAGGCGTAGCTAAAAGGGCAGGCAGGGACTTTGATCCCCTAATTTTTTTTTAAAGCTTTTGATAAAATAAGGTAAAATTATATTTGATCCCTCCTAAATTTTTTAAAATTAAGGTAAAATTATATTTCGTCCCTCCAATTTTTTTTAATTTGGTCACTTTTTAAATTTGTAATTTGATATGATAAATTTGATAACACTTTTAGTTTACATATCATTCATTATTATTAGTTTAATTCTTTCTATCTTTTCAATCAATCAAATAGATATATTTACATTAATTATTGTGTTAATATTTTTCATTTATTTCTCATAATAAAAAAATAAAAAAGTTAAACTTTTACAATATTTAATACAATATTTATATTACTTATTTTACTTTTTTCTAAATATATGTAATCTTATGTTTTTCTTTTGTAATATTAAATAATTCTATAAATATTTTAATTAGATTATAATTTTTTCGATATTGAAACTTTAATTTTTATTAATTTCTTTACATATGCAACATGATTTATAATATTTAAAAATTGAAAAAAATTATTTTATTATAAGTGTCGCAACCTAAAAAATAACAAATCTCATCGCGATACTTTATTAGTTAAGTGTGACATAAAAAAAAAAGAGGTAAAGTGGACTTAATTCCTCTTGAAATAAAATGAGAGTTTGAAAACAACCTCAAAAAAGACATGGAGTCGCCACCAATCTTTTTTGGCTAGGTGTGATCGGCCACCTATTAAAACCGATTTTGCAAAAGATTTAAAAATTAATTAAAATATTTTTTAAAACCAATTTCAAGTCTGCGTTTTTAAACCAAAGAAATCAAAAAGGCGGGTTCGGGACTCGGTTAAGTGCGGGGAAGGATTAGCACCCCCACAACGCCCGTATAAAATTGTACCTTATTAATCGTGTGTTATCTCAAGTCTCGGTAAAAAAGTCGGTTTTAAATTTAGTATTTCAAATTAATTCCCAATTTAAAAAAAAAAAATTCTATTTTTAATTAAAAATTACCTGAAATTTATTAATTCAAAATTTTCCTATATTCCCCGACAAACGCGGCAAAATATAAACTTTTTTTTATTTATTTGAAAAATTTTCTGAATCATTCTCGTTTTTAATGAAAGAAAGATATTCCTTTATTAATGATAATTGATGATATCCTCCCCAGCAAACCTGGCAGAGAACTCATGAATTATTTTAACTCAAAAATATCTTTATTTTATTAAAAATTATTATTTATTTTAAAACATTTTTAAAAAAATGAATCTGAACATGTGTGACATAATAAAGATGACATAGCAAAATCTAGATAATATAATACAACCTAAATGACATGATATAATTTAAATGACATAGTATGTTCTAAATGAAATGATATAACCTAAGTAATATAAAATATTGTAAATGAAATATATAACCTAAGTGGCATAATATATTTTAAATGAAATGATATAACCTAAGTGACATAATATATTCTAAATGAAATGATATAATCAAAGTGATATAATATATTCTAAATGATATGATATAACCTAAGATAATTTAAATGATATGGCAAATCTAAATGACATGGCATATTTTAAATGACATGGCATATTCTAAATGACATAACATAATTTAAATGACATGGCAATATAATCTAAGTGATATGAAATGAATATGAAATATAAAATAATATTATCATGAAATATGCATGAAAATAAAAATAACAATGTATGAATATAGTAAAGGCTTAAATGATATGACAAAAATAACTGACTAAATAAAAAAAATAGGATAACATAGAATATTATCAATCATATAACAATCAAATATAACACCATGATTATAAATCAAAACAATAACATAGTCATAGAAATATTCATATCAAAAATCATATATTATACAATATGCATGAACATGAAAAATGCAATGCATGAAAGTGTATTTTTTTCTTTAAATAAGAAAATCCGTATACCTAAAAAGATATCCGACTACCTTAGAAAAAGACATCAAATTAAATTTTCTAAAATCAAAAATAATTTGTGATTGATTTGAAAACAATTTTGAAAATTTTGGATAAAGAAAACACCATGGCGAAATTCCCATTTAAAATGGCTCTATTTCCTAACTTTGAAAATCCGGACTTGACCAACCTTGACCCGAGCTTTATAAAATCATTTTTTTAATATTAAAATGGCTTATAAATCAACCTAGGACAGTAGCTAAGGTTCCTAATCAGCCTTCTCTTAATGCCTTAGCTAAAACAAAAAAATATTTTTCCCTTGAAACTAAATCTGACTTTACTATCCATTTTTAAAGCGTGATTTTTTAACCTATTTTTAAAATTTCAAAAAAATTTGAAAAACATATGAGAGACTTTGAACATGTCGAACTCTATGGAAAACAATTGGCTTAATTTTTAGACTAAGGATGGTCTACCAGAAAAATCACGAAAGTCAAAACACTGGGTGAAAAACTGTTATGCCAAAAAATATTTTTAAACCTTTGATAAAATCATTCAAAAATCAAAACAAAAATATTGGAGACTCCTCTAAGGACCTACAAACAGTAGCTAAAATTTCTAAAAAATTAGACAAGAATTGCCTAAATAAAAAAAATCACAAAGGTAAAAATTTCAACTTGACAACTTCTTAATTTTTCACAAGCATGCTCATGTGAGCTTGGCTTTGAGCCATTGATTGGCCTAAGTAAAAAATCAAGTGGTATGACATGAGATACATGAACAAAAAACAAGTTAAATGTATGAAATGCATGATTTATGGCCTAAATGACATAGAAAATGCATGGCATAAAGAATGTGACCTAGACCTAACATGAACTTTCATGGCAATAAATGCAACCTAGACCTAAACATGCATGAAATGCATGACAATGCAAATGAGACGTAGACCTCATGAAAATGCATGGCAATAACACGAACACATGACAATATAAATCCAATACACAAAATCATGGCATAGAAATGCAAGCATGTCAACTAACAAGATGAAAATGCACACACAAGGCAAGAATCAAAGGGGTAGCCGAATGGTCATGTTTCTAAATGATGAAATCCTAGCATGACATTAATACAAACACATGGTACAGTATATGCAAAACTCAAAAGGAAACATGCTAGACTAAACAAACATGATGCAAATGTAAATATGTAGCTAGACATATACACAAACACTTAGCATGGCAATATACGAAGCATGAACAACTCAACATGTTGAAAACAGAAAATTAAAAATGGCAAACAAAGTAAGTAGACTTGAAACAAAATGATAAAATCAACAAAAATAATAGTAAATAAATGGAGAAAGATTGAAAACAAGCTCTATATCTTAACTATTTAAAAAAGTTAGAACATCAAAACATGCTAGAACATCACAACCAACATGGAAAAAGAATCATACACAATCACAAACACCAAGAATGCCATTCAGCCACCATGGAAAAACTAGAAGAAAAAATTGTTTTTGATTTTTCTTTGAAAACATAAGATAAGAGCATTCAAAAGAAGATTAAAACCTTTATTTTTCAACCAAAAACAACAAGAAATCATAAAATATCAAAGAAATCAGCAAGTTAAGCATGGAAAAGGAAAGAAAATGCAAGAGTTAGGTGCCTTTTGGCTACCTTCAAAAGCTATTTTTCAAGCCTTTCTTCTCTTCTAACTTATTTTGCTTTTCAAAACTTAGCTATTTGCTCCCAAAATAAAAAATGATCAGCCAAAAGAAGTGAAGCAAAAATGAAAACCCTCCCCTATTTGGAGTAGCCGAATGGTCACTTGTGAGGCTAGGATGTTGTCATTTTTTTTCCCAATCAATTTGATCCAAAGGCCATTAATCCAAGATGCTTAAAATGTAAAATTATCACCCTTAGATTAAGTGATCAGCCCCTCACACCTACTGCTGTTCAAAAATATGTTGCCATTATGTTGACATCCCTCATCTTCATGCATTGGTCCATGTGGCACAATTACAAAAGCTTGATAAAAAAAAACTACCTTACTATCCACTTGTGACCTTTGGATGCAAGAACTCAGCAAAATCTATCCTCATTATGGGCTTGGCCGAATGTCCCTTGATATTCTAGCCCAATCTCTATTTTTTAAATGCAAGAAAGGCCCTCTTCGGTTTCTTCGGTAAAATTGTCATTTAGGCCCCCGAGCCTAATTAAATAGTAAACGGACTCCAAATCCAAATTTTATTTTTTAAATACTTCCTAAATAATAAAAAATTGAATTCTGAAAGTTTTCATAATTTTTCGAGCCGATTTGCTATTTTTCCCGAATTTTTCTTCCAAAATTGCCCTTTAGTGCACCCGAACTTTTACCATTTTTCAAACGAGCTCCGATTCCGTATTTTTCTTCACCAATCTCTTCCAAATAATTTAAATTGAGATCTGAAAGTTTTCATGATTTTTCGAGCTCATTTGCTATTTTTTCGGGATTTATCTTCTGGAATTTCAACTTAGTGGACCCGAAATTTGCCATTTTGCAAACGAGCTCTAAATCTGGATTTTTCTTTGCCAATCTCTTCCAAATAATTTAAGATTGAGATCTGAAAGTTTTGGTAATTTTTGGAGCTCATTTGCTATTTTTCCCGAATTTTCCAAATTTTCCCTTTTACCTCCGAAGCCCGGTTTTACTCAAAATAAGTCCGATTTCCAGATTTTCTTTTTCTGTGCCTTTGTCATATATTGAATTGGAGTTGATCCGAAAACACCCAATTTTTACAATCAAATTCCCCTCTGATTTGATTTTTCCTTTTTTCAGTATCGGGAATTTTCTTGTTTTTCCATTTTTACTCCAATCGGTTCTTTTCTCAGAATTACTTCAAACTGAGCATTGGGCTATCCTTGTTTACTCACTCCTCATCAATTAGGGGTTTTAGTTTTATCGAATCGGGTCATTTCTGTAATTTTTCTCAATTTCACCAAAATCCACCAAAAACCCTAATTCTCGGTTTTCTTCCAAATTGACTTTTCCTTCAGTTTTGCTTCCAAATGGCCTCTCCCTTACCCGTAGTCATTGCTTATCTTTCATTCGCAACCTGCAATTTCAACCAATTTGATCGTTCAAACATTTTTTCCTAAATTTTCTGAACTAGGGTTTCTTTTCCACTAAATCTCTATACCCATCTTCCAAACTTCATATCTTTCACTGTAGACCTCGAATTATCAAAAAAATTTCACCATTGTTCAATTAAACTTTGAATCTTGATTTTGAAAATGGATTGACTTTTTAGTGGTTGACTTTTTGGGATTGACTTTTTCAAGATTGACTTTTTATACTTGGCTTCTTAAACTAAGTCTTGGAGTATCACATGCAGGATGAGAAAAGATTTTTTGCATTCTAAAACATCATTTTAGAAAGAAAAATACCTGATTTAATGGTCTGGACAAAATTAGGTGTCTACAATAAGATTTTTATATATTATTGTAATTTTAATATTATATATAATATTTAAATCTAATGTTTTCATAATAGAACTATTCATGGATTTGATCAGATCAAACTTGGATAGCAAAAAGTTTTGCTTACCTAGCCCACTCCAGGCCGTATGTCCTTTGATGCTCTTTTTTAATATTAAAATTATATTTTTTATATTTTATTTTCGAATGTATTTTATAATTAAAATTAAATAAAAATATTCTTAAATTAAAAAATAAATCCGAGTCAAACTTAAACTTTAAAATTTTATTTGGGCCGAGCCATCGAACTAGACGGATATATATATATATATATTCGGCCCCTCTTAACAATATTCCTTACTTTGCCCCTGTTGCTAACGACTAGATGTGGAGGTCGACAAGCCATATTGGCGCTGCCAGTGACCAGATCTGGTTGTGGTGCACTAGATCGACGCTGTAATCCGCTAGTTCTGGTTGCTGGAACTTGGTCGATGTTCCGACAGTCAAAACCCCATGTCGTCTAAGAAGTTATGTTACTGGAAAAATAGGAGAAAGAAAAAAATAAAAATGATAATAGGACAAGATTGAAATTATAAAATTTATGTCAGGATAAAATGGTCATGGATGAATAATATTTTCTATTCCGAATGGTGAATATGGGTTGAATGACTATTTCATGAAATAGTCATTTTATGAACCACATACTAGCCTTATGCATACCACTATGTGAGTGAAATAGATATAAATTTGATTATTTAAATAAACATTAAAAGAATAAAAAAAGATTTTATAGTTATCTTAGGAATGTAAGAGAAAAAAAGTAAAATAACTAAACCATACACGTTTATAAGATGAAGAAAAAATAGACAGAGGTGGATAAGTAAATTTTAAAATCCGAATTCTCATTTTACGAAAGTTACCATTATATCCTTGATTAAATATATATCTTTTTATTGTATAACTTATTTTTTTTATCAGTTTTTCAAATGAGTCAACGGTTTTAATAATATTATAGATACATATCCTAGCATCAAAAAAGGTTTACAATTTCAACTTTAAAATTCGAGTTAAATACTCATTTGGTCCTTATACTTTACATTTTTTGTCTTTTTGGTACTTGAAGAAAAAAGTTGTCAACTTGGTATTTCAATTTTTCTTCGGTCTATAACTTTGCCTCAAAATGTAATTCCGTTAAAAAAAAAAAGTTGATGTGCATTTGATACCCAATTAAATGCCTTCACGTGACCAATAAAGCCACGTCACTCTTTAAAAAAAAACCCAACATCATCTTTTCTTTTATACATCATTAAAAAAGACGAAAAAATAAATATGTAATATAACAAAAAAAATCTTTTCGAATTCGTCCGATGAAAATTGGGTTTAGGGTCCTTCGAATATTGGACCTAAGCAGAGAAATAATAAAAATAAGAGGTTTGTGTCATGTTCTTGTCAACACCTTATCAAAATCGAATATTCTTATCATGTTACTTTCTATCATGTGATGTTGTATTATAATAAAAGAACACAAATTTATTATATTTAGGTTTTTGTTTGAGTTGCATATTGTATTGTGGCAGACAAGGGTAAACTTTTGGCTTTTGCTTTTTGGATGTTGTGATGAGAAAATAGTTGTCTGCTTTATTGAATCAATACTATTAGGATCGAATAATATATTAATTTTTAAAAAGTTTTGTTGTAGTATAGTTTTATGGCTTGGGTTAAGCATGAATTATGTATGCATTTGGGTGGAAACTTTGTCAAAAATTCAAATTTATCATATGTGGGTGGGAATATGATTGAATGGGCTGTTGATGCTGATTTTTTTGTCTTATGGAATGTTGACTGAAATGGTTGAACAGGTTGGTTATGCTGTTGTGAAATGGCTTTCCTATCTTGAACCAGGGCATGAGTTAGAGAATGGTCTAATAGTAGTGAATGATAATGCTTCCTTTATCTCTATGATAAAACATATAACATCTGTAGAGAGGTTACATGTTTATGTGGAACATGAAGTTAGCACACCAAAAATTTTAGACTTTATCCCATTACTTTCAAATGTGGCACGTGAGATAGGTGCTAGGGATGTGGAAATGAATGAGGAAGGTGGTGCATTAACTGTAGGGGCCCCAACCAGTAGTGTTGTAAATGATGTATCAACTGCGAGTGGTCCTACAACTACTCCAATAAATGATGATAATATGGATGGGTCCTATGGATGTAATAATGATGAAAGAGTTGATACTTATGAGGATGAATCAAATAGTAGTGATGAGGAAGAGCTTTTGGAGGATAAGTAGATTTCAGACAAGGAAGATGAGGAGAGAAGGGAAATACGAGTATAGTATAAAGAATTTAGTTAAAAAAAAAAGAACATTAAGTTGATTTCTATAGATATCCCACCAGAGCCAGATCTTGAATGACTTCTAAATAAAATAAAAAAGAAGAAGACAACTGCAAAAGAAGGAGAAGGTAGAGTTGCAGAGGACAACAGAGGAGGTGAATCTGGTGGAGGTGAGACTGAATACTTATAGTCGTCTGACAATGGTAGTTATGAGAGTGGTGAGGATGGTGAGGTTGTATGCAAGAAAAGTAAGAAGATTTTCTTTAATCCCTCAGACCAGTGCCTAGATTTGAAGTTGGAATGATATTTGAAGGTACAAAGTACTTCAAAAAAGTTTTGGACAAGTATGTTGTAGCTAAAAGATGTGACTTTAACTTTCTTAGGAATGAGAAAAATAGGACCAGAGCAAGGTGTAAGGTTAAGGGTTATCCATTCCTCATATTTGCATCAAAGGATACTATTGATGGGTTCTTCAAGATTAAAACTTTGGTAAGGGAGCATCAATGTTCCATTACTTTTTTGAATTCAAGGGCTAAGTATAGGTTTGTAGGAAAGCATTTTCTTAGTAAGTTGAGAATAATTCCTAAGTTGAAATTGTGGGATGCAAAGACTTGCTAGGGAGGAGTTAAATGTTGATATCAATCTAACTGTTTGTAGTAGAGCCAGGAGTTGGGCCATGAAACAAATCAATGGTAGATTACTTTATGAGTACGATTATTCTTGTGCTTTGGGAAATATAAATCCTAGGGGTAATGTGGAGCTTATGGTGGAAAGGCCAAGCCCAACAGAAGCCCCAAAGTTTAGAAGATTTTATGTTTGTTTTAGTGCCCTTAAAGATGGGTTTAAACAGTTTTGTAGGCCTATTATCCACTTGGATAGTTGTTTTTTGAAGGGACCTTTTAAGGGTGAGCTTTTAGTAGCTGTAGGTCGAGATGCTAATGACCAGATTTATCATATTGCATGGGCTGTGGTAGAAGTGGAGAACAAGTACGCATGGAGATGATTTCTTGAGAATATACAGAGTGATCTTGAGTTGAAGGATGATGATGGATTCACTCTCATGAGTGACATGCAAAATGTATTTATCAACGTCTATTTTATATTTTATCTTGTTTTTTATTTCATTATGCATCTCTGACTATCTTTATTTCATTCAGGGATGAGATAACATTGTTGTTTACAAAGATCGAGGATTGGTTTTGTGCAAGATATTACTTTGCAAATTGGAAAGCTGACAATAGAGGCAATGATTTGGAGATTCCTTTTTGGGCTTGCTGTAAATCAACAACTGAAGCAGATTTCAAGAAGAAGGCAACTGAGCTTAGTGCTTTGAAATGTGCAGCTTTGGTAAGCATTTTGAACAAAAACCCTAAACATTGGTCAAACGCTTTCTTTTTTACCAGATGTCATTCTGATGTGTTGGATAATAATTTTGCTGAGGCCTTTAATGCTGCAATTATAGGAGCAAGGCATATGTCTATTATTTTTAGGTTTGAAGAAATTAGGCACTATGTCATGAATAGAATTGTCAAGAATAAAAGAAAATGTGATTCTTGGAATACTTTGTTTTGTCCAAGGATTTGTGAGAAGATAGAAGAAAATAAGGAATTTAGTTCTTATTGCCATGTTAGATGGAATGATGGAATGGTGCAGATGGATATGAGGTACAGTGTCATGGGGATACATATGTAGTTGATATCAATGGATGGACATGCAATTGTAGGTCATGGGATCTTACTGGGATTCCATGCCCACATGCAATATGTGTTATAATATTTAGATGGGAGAACATTGAAGACTATGTTTTAGAAGCCTACAAGAAAGACTAATATGTGAAGTTGTATAGTTGTCTGTTGCCACCAGAATCAAGTGATAAATTTCGACCACATACAAGAATGGGTTCTATTGATCCCCCAATTCCTAGAAAAATGCTTGGTAGGCCAAAAAAAAGATTAAAGGAGGAGGGTAAGGGAAGTGGGACACACTTGTCAAGAAGAGGAAGGAGAATGAGGTGTCAAAAGTGTTTTTAGCTTGGGCACAACTCTAAAAAGCATCCAAACAAGAAAGATCAAAATGTAAGTTCTGTTTATGCATTTGTTGTTTTCATTTGCATATAACGTTTATACATTTGTTGTTTATGTCTCTAATTCTGTTATTGATCACATGTTTTTTCAGATGAGAGCTAATGAAGTTGATCATCAACCTCCTACAGCTATTTAATATACAGAACAAGAAGCTTCTGAAGATATTGGCATCTTCACAGAATTTGTACAAGCAATTCAAGACTGTAGAGATGGACCTAGTATAAATGGGCGAGGAAGACCTTCAAGGGGTAGAGGTTCAACAGGAAGAGGTTCAAGGGGTAGAGGTTCAACAGGAAGAGGTTCCACGACTATTCAAGTGGAAGGTACTAATAAAACAACCCAACCGGGTCCACCACAAGTAGCTGCAGCAACATGAGAACCAGTAGCAACAAAAACTGTTCAAGTGGAAGGTACTGATAAAACAGCCCAACCAGTTCACCACAAGTAGCTGTAGCAACAAGAAGACCAACAACAACAAAAACTGATCAAGTGGAAGCTATTGCTTCAATAGTCCAACCAAGTCTACAACAAGTAGCTGCAGCAACAAGAAGACCAGTAGCAACAAGGAGAAAAGCACCAAATAACAAAGGTAAACAACAATTATAAGAACTTCCCAATCCAGGGAAAGGCAAAGAAAAAATTGATGGTAAATTTGGTTCTGTTGGACCAAGGGGGAGGAAAATAATGCAAGGACTTGGGATCTACACTAATGAGAAGACAAATTTGCAAATACTCAATGTAAGTGGTACACATGTTATTACTATGTTATTAATTTTATAAGATATTAAATTGTTGATTTTTTTAATTTACAATCTGGTTTTAGAGACCAGAAGTTGATTTTCATCCCTAGAACAACTACCAAATCAGCAAACACTATCTCTACCTCTGACAGTCGTCAACCAGGAATTGAAACCTTAAATGTGGAAGAAGGTTAATACGAACCTAATGGATTTTTCAAGGTATGTGACTGACTATGGATATTTTGTTTAATCCCTTCATATTAGCTAGCTAAATGATTGGTTCTAATATAATTTTATGGGCTGTTTATAAGATCTAAGAGATGACCTGTTGGGAACAAAAAGGAAAGAACAAGATATAGATGACACATGCCTTACTCAAGAAAGCAAAAATAAGACCAAAGCAAATATCTCAAAGCCAAAGAATCTCAAGATCTGTAAGTAGAGTTTTTGTGCTAAGGACAAGCTGAAGGTGTTTTTGGATGTCATGAACAAACTGGTTGATATTAAATCTTCATTTTGGATATTATATTTTGGATGTAAATAACAACATGTTTGGTATGAAAACTTCATTTTGGATACTATATTTTAGATGTAATATGAGTTTGGATGTTGACCATAAATATTGTATTATTTTGCTAGTAATGAAACATATTATGATCCTTCTCAATAGGGATCTATCATTTTCAATATATAAGCAGGAAGATGTTGAACACATCAACCTTATACATTAATTTTGTAAATCTTATACAAACATGCATTTGTTTATACACTACCTATAAACTACATAATGCCTACAATATACACTAAGAACATGATCCACGAGACAAACAAAGCAACCTTATACAAACATACATTATTTCTACTCTTTTCCACTATTCCCTGGTATGTTTTCATCTTCTCTTTCTGAGTTTTAATCTTATTCACCAGACTATTCACTTTATCAATGTTGACAAATTTCTTCAATTATGTATTTTCAATCCTGAACTATATGTTTTCTGACAATAAGCTATTATTTTGACTAATTAGCTCATCATTCACATATCTGAAATGAATCTCTGAGGTGCAGTCATCATCAATTCTCACTGAAAAAAAACCACACCCACCAGTCTGCAACAAAGATTGATACACCAAATCAGTACTCAATTTTGATACAACTACATAACCAACAACATTAACTTATTGAAATAGATTACACAAATCCATTATTTTGTTACACACCTCTTTGTACTGTGGGCAGCCATAAATTTTTTTTTTTCCTTTGTTCCATGGAGTTGTTGAGGTGCAAATTGGAGCCTTTAATCCACAATAACAAAAAAACATTCTTTGAATGATTTGTTGCTTTCGAGCTGATGCTAGACTTCTTTTTTTGACAATTTTGGGTGATTTCGAACTTCACAACGAAAAACCAAGTAAGAATGAATTGTTTCTAAACAACCAACTAAGAATGAATAAGCAACTAAGAGACAAGAATAGAGAAAAAAAACCAAGTAAAAAGCTGCAACTAGGAACCAGAAACCAATATGAATTGTTTTGCTGAGTTCAGTGAAGCATTGTTTTGGTGAAACAACAATTATAGAAGAAGACCAAATAAAATTGCAGTAACGAACCTTTTCTTACCTCCACGGTTCTTCTACTCACCCTAAATCGACAAAGAAAACCATCCAAATTCGATGCATTGGACGAATTGGTTTTCGTTACAAACCCTAACAAAACCGCCAAATTATAACCCTCTCTTCCGAAAAGATATTTTTGTTATATTACATATTTACTTTTTTCGTCCTTTTTAATAATATATAAAAGAAAAGATGATGTGGCTTTTTTTAAAGAGTGACGTGACTTTATTGGCCACGTAGAGGCATTTAATTGGCATCAATTACACATCAGTCTTTTTTTTTTAACGGAGTTACACTTTGGGACAAAGTCATAGACAGAAGAAAAATTGGAATACCAAGTTGACAACTTTTTTTTCTTCAAGTACCAAACATGCAAAAGGTGTAAAGTACAGGAACCAAATGAATATTTAACTCTTAAATTTCTAACCTTGAAGAAAGCTTGATTTTTTTTTTCTCTTATTCAAAATGACTTACAAAAACTTTTTGATCTATAAGTAAGAGCCCGTGAAGTAAACATATTACAGCTTCAACTAGCCATTTAATGTAGACTTGCTCATGGATCAAGTCGTGATTCGAATTTTTTTTTTCCTTTGTCCAAGCTCGACTCTGGGCAGGCCCCGACTGGCTTGCAGGCTCATTTTACTGTTGAAATAATATTAAAAAAATAATTTTTATATTAATATTTAATAAATTTATAATTAAATTTGAATAAATATAATTTTTTATTATATAAACAGTAATTCGGCTCGGATCAAGCCAGCTCAAAATAAAAAATTCATATCTAGGCTCGATCCAGTATGAGTCGGGCCTGTCAGGCCGGACAGACTACCCAACCTTTAAGCATGTCTAATTCAGTGATAGGAAATATATTATGTTTTTAGTTGATTGCATGCCTACTCGGAAAGTCAATTGCCTTTAACATTCTTAATAACTTTAGGTTTGGTTTCTGGTAACGGTTATGATAGTCGGCAAACGTCAGCAATGCTGTAGAATTTTTTCTTATAGTAGGTGTAAATATGTTCATGGGTTGGGTTAGATCAGGCTAGGTTCGGTAGTTAGCAAAAAAAATTTGTTTGTTCAAGACTCGGTTCAGCCATGCCCAATGAGTCCAAAAAATTCGTTTTACTATTTAAAAAATTATTTTTATATTGATATTAATATATTTTCATAATTAAATTTAGATAAAAAATATTATTTATTTATTAAATAATAATTCAGGACAAACCGAGATAACCTAGATTTGAATAAACATATCTCAGATCCGATCTAATGTAGACCGAACCAATCGAGCCGAACGAGTAACTCAATCTTCAAACAAATACCATTAGATTAACCTTTTGTGGATCATAAATAAAATTATTTTTTATATAATATTATATTGAATCTAATATAAATAAAGAATATAGCATTATTCAAGATTGGAGCAGAATGGTTTCACATTTTAAGTTCCAATCCATGTGAAGTCTAAGGTCTAAGTAGACCTACTCATGGTCGGGTACGGGTTCGAAATTTTTTCTTCTTCTTTATCTAGACCCAACCTTGGACTGGCCCGTGAGTCCGGTGATACTGTTCATCGTATTTAGAAAAATTTTAGAATTTTTTTATATTAATATTTGTATATTTTTATAATTAAATTTAAATAAAATAATAATATTTTAATATATAAAAGTCCGGCCTGGATCATAAAAATCCTTATCCAAATTTAACTCAATATAGGTCAAGCCTGTCGAGCCAGACGGACTGCTCGATCCATGAGCAGGTCTAGGTCTAAGGTCTTCTAAGCCCATTGTTTCCTCTATGTGGAATCTTTACACCGACTTGACTTGACCTGACCAGCTGTTGATTTAGGGCTAATTTAGCATTGTTGTTGGAAAAAATTTGGGTTGGAAAAAACTTGGGTTTAAAAAAATATGTTTAAAAAGTGTGGTGAAAAAGTGTGGTTTAAGAACTTTTAAGTGTTTGGCATTGCTGTGAAAAAGTGAGATGGGGGATTGAAATATCAAAAAAAGATATGTTTAAAATAATAAAAGTGTAGAGATGTGAGGATAATAAAGTAATTTTATTCAAAAACCAGCTTTTAAAGCCCAAAAGCTTTATTTTTTGGTTTTTTGGTTTGGCTTTTCAAACCATGATTTCAATCGTAAAATCCAATTTTTTTTTTACCTGTGTTTAGCATTGCATTTGCAATGAAAAGCAGCTTTTAATCTCAAAAATTATACCAACAGCAATACTAAACGAGACCTTAATCATAAATCTCAATTATCCAAACCAATTTCAAATACAATGTCTTCAACCACACGTGACATTTTTCAAGCTACTTCCTTTTATTGTGGTCCATTACTTTTCGCCGTTCGGTGCCTCCCAGCATCCCATGATTAGAGATGATAATGAAGTAATAGATAGTAAAAAATAAAATATTTTTATTATAAAAAATTAGATATTATTTTATTTATTTTTATGGATTCGAATATTGAATCTATTATTTATGATGGATTTGCAGCGGATTTGGATATTAATTTTTGGATATTCGTTATTCGAATTGGCTTTAATTTTGATTCGAATAGTGTCGGATATCCAAATATATTATCTAAATCTACTTTATTTATACGGATAACGGATTCGGATATCTAAATCCAATATCCATTTACATATTTAATTTTTATTTTTTTAAAATGATTTAAAAATTTTGAATATTTAACGAATTCATATATCCAACAGATATTGCTCTTTAACTCAGATGTCGATTCGGATAATAATAATGAGATAGTAAGCGGATAATAAACAAATTCGATTTTCGAATAAATTAAACGAATTCGAATTCAGATATTTAAAAAATTATAGATATCTGATCCGTTGCCATCCATAATATATAAATCACCAACAAACTATAAATTTCATAGAAAAAAAGCCACAACATGAGATTGAGAAAGAAATATAAATATCAAAATTCGAATTTCAAATTTCAAATTTATTAAATATTTTTTTTACAGATAATTGTATGAATTAATTAAGATTAAATTTTTGATTTTATGAAGGAAAAAAAAAAAAAAAACAAAGTTGCATGCAACTAAGGCTACTGTAAAATCGGAGTCGATCAGCTTTGCTAGGATCACTTTAGAATTTTATTTCAAATTGAATTTTTATTTTTTAATTATTTTCAAATCCTTTCTGCTTTTTTAAATTCCTATTTTTTTTATGTCTTATCAATTTTAATTTTTTTGTTTTTAACTTTTTGGCACTAAAAAAAGAAACTATATATAGTTTATCAGTATAATTACATTTTTTTTTAAATCAAAGTTTTTAATTTGTACAATTTACCATGTTTGGATGGACATGAGATATGTGCATGGGATATGCAAATAACCAAGAGTCAATTTAAAAATAAAAAAATTATATCATTACAGCTAATTTGAATCCGAAAGAGCATTTCTTAACGTTAAAGTTTGACCAGATAAGTGAGATATAATGATATATGGTATATATTTATATGATAAGATTTATATATTTTTCAAAATTGTTATATATGTTAGTACGTTAATGTTTTAAGAATTGTATCTTTACTTATAATGAAATTTTTATTAATAAAATTTCTTATATTATGTTTAGAATTTAGAAATATTAAACATAATTAACTAATTTAATTTTATAATTATTTTATAATTATATTTTATTTTGAATAAGTATTTATTATTATATTTAATTATATTTGATAATTAAATTTTTAAGTAAAGTTTTTAAATATAATTGAACTTTAGTAGCAAATCATTAAAGTTTTAAAATTGGTTCTTAAAGGTTGTTTATCAAAATTCGAACTTTTTAATAATAATAAAATTTTATATATTTTATAAATATCTATTTTATATCAAATCTTAAAACGCTCAAGATTTGTATTTGAAAATTACAAGGTTAGCTCAAACTAATTCCAACTATTTGTTATAGTATCGTCTCTTCTTGAGAACAAATTTTGGGATTGATTACGAGCCTTTAAATTTTTTTTCTTGCCATAGTCTTTATATTAAAATTTGGTACACTCTTTTAACTGTTATTTTTCTTTTCTTTTTTTATAAAAAAAAATAAAAAAATTATGTGGATATTTTTTAGGAGTACAAGATGTGATTAGTTTTTTTTATGTAGGAATGGATAGTTTTCTTGAGAAAAATATGCTTATTAAAAATTATAAAAATAAAATAAAAATATTGTTGATTTTAAATTTATTATTAATATTTTATTTAATTTTTTGATAATTTTATTAATTGAATTAGTGTCACTTGATTCATTACACTAAACTTAGTCAGAAATATTATTAATAGTATAGATATATAGACTAATTTATCAAAATATTGTAAAACAAAATATCAAATTGCCAATATTGTGAAATTAAATACCGAAATACGCTTTAAAAAAATGCCATGGGAAGTCGCCATATGATATAGCGACTTCCCATGGCTAATTTAAAAAACAAATTGAAAAAAATAGAAGGGCTAATTTTTAAAAAAAAAATTATTTTTTATAGGTCAGAAGTTGCTATATCATATGGCGATTTCTGACCTGTATTTTGTAAATTTTTTAAAAAATCAGTTCGAAAGTCGCTATATCATATGGCAACTTCCGAACTAGTTTTGTTTAAAATTTAAAATTTTAAACGCTGTCAACGATAAAAAAAAAATTTAATTAAATTAAATTTAAACTGTTGTAAAACGGATAAAATATATATATTTTTTGAATTTGGCAACGGTCAATTGACCGTTGCCCACCCCCACCCACCCCCTACCCACCTATAAATACCCCATTCCCTTCATATTTTTTCACACAAATTTTCATTTACTACTCTCTCTCTCTAAAATTTTCTCTTAGTGTACGAATTTAAATGGCTTCATCATTATTGAGGTTGCAAGATAAGCACATATCTACGGTTATATATGAACAGGTTAGTAATTTTTTTAATTTTTTATTCATTTGTATTAATTTTGTTATTAATTTTTATAAAATTATAAATTTATTATTTATAATAATAATTTTATAATTAATTATATTTCAAAGAGATTGCATTATTAATTTTTTTTTATGATTTTATTATTATTTAATTTAATTAATTATGAACAGGACCCTGTTCGCGTCTTATGATCGAGGAAATTTTTTTTGAAGATCCGCATCCATCTATTATCGACCACTTAAAGAGTGCTGGATTTTATTATTGTAGACACCTAATTTTGTCCGTACCACTAAACAGGTATGTTTTCTTCCCATATTGATGTTTTCGAGTATAAAAAGACTGTTTTCATCCTGCAGGTGGTACTCCGAGACTTAGTTTAAGAGGGCGAGCACAAAAAGTCAAACTTGAAAAAAAGTCAACCCCGAAAAAGTCAACCCCAGAAAGTCAACTACTGAAAAGTCAACCCACTTTCAAAATCACGATTTTTAGTTCAATTGAAAAATGGAGAAAGAATTTTGATAATCCGAGGTCTACATTGAAAGATATGGAGTTTGGAAGTTGGGATTTGGAGAGTCACTAGAAAAGAAACCCTAATCCGAGAAATTTGGGGAAAAGTGCTTAAACGATCAAACTGGTCGAAATTGAAGGTTCCAAATGAAAGATAAGCACTGACTACGGGTAATGGAGAAGTCACTTGCAAGAAAAACCGAAAGAAAAGTCAATCCGGGAGAAAACCTAGAATTAGGGTTTTTAGTGGATTTCGGTGAAATCGGGAAGAATCACAGAAATGGCCCGACTTGGTAAGACCAAAGCCCCCAATGGATGAGGAATGATTAAAAAGGATGGCCCAAGGCTCAGATTGAAGAAAATCTGAAAATCGGACTTGTTTTGAGCAAAGCCGGGTTTCGGAGGTTAAAGGGCAAAATTGGAAAAATTTGGGAAAAATAGCAAATGGACTTCGAAAATTATGGAAAATTTGTGAATCTCATTCTTAAATCATTTGAAGAAGATTGGCGAAAGAAAATCTTGATTCTGAGTTCGTTTGCAAAATGGCCAAATCTCGGGCTTCTTATGCAGTAATTCAAAAAGGAAAATCCCGAAAAAATAGCAAATAGACTCCAAAAATTCTGAAATTTGGCAAATCTCATTTTTAAATTATTTAGAAGAGATTGGCGAAAGAAAATCTTGATTCCGAGTTCGTTTGCAAAATGGCCAAATCCCGGGCCTCCTATGCTGTAATTCAAGCCGATAAATCCCGAACAAATACCAAATGAGCTCCAAAAATTATGAAAACTTCCAGATCACACTTTTTAATTATTTTGAAGAGATTGGTGAAGAAAAATCTTGATTTGGAGCTCGTTTAAAAAATGGTAAAATGTAGGGGCATAAAAGGGCATTTTTGGGAAGAAAAAATCCAAATAAATAGCAAACGGACTCGGATAATTTTGAAAAATTCCATAACTCAATATTTTATTATTTTGGAAGTATTAAAAAAATAAAAAATTGAATTTGGAGTCCGTTTGATATTTACTTGCATCCGGGGGGCAAAATGGTCATTTCATCCAAGCAACCGAAAAGGGCTTTTTTGGCCCTTCAAAAAAATCAGAGTTGGGCTGGAAAAGAGAAGTGCTGGCATGCCCAAGCCCAAAGAAAGGAGGAAGCTTCTAATTTTTTTAATCAAGTGGTTAAAAATCAAGAGTTAGTTAACCATTCTCTTAGATCAAGCCATGGTGATTAAACCACATAGGTTAAGAAAGATGTCAACATTATTTTTGCATAGCTGTAATTTGAGAGGGCTGAGATGCTAATCTAAAGGTGGTAATTTCATGACTTTTCATCTTGAATTATTGTCCATTTGATGGAAATTAGGTTATACAAAAATGACAACATCTTGGAGGCTATATAACCATGCATTTAGGCCAACCCTAGATGGAGGGAGGCAGATTTTGTTTTTTCTTTTCCATTTTGGTTGATTTCTATTAGTTTTTCTTAGTTTTTATCTTCTTGGTTGAGAGCAAAAAAAGAAAAGTTTAGAAAAAAAAGGAAAGTTTGAAGAGAAAAGCTTGAAATATTAGCTTCTTGAGGTTGCTCTTGAGCACCAACACTTGCACTTTCATTTTCTATTCTTATTGTTTGCTATTTTAATCTCTACTTGGTGAGTTTTCATTTTAAAATAATGTTTCTTGTTCTTCCTTCATTTCCTTTCTTAAGTATTTTTTTTTTACATTTTGTTTTTACAATAAACTCACCATGGCCAAATGGCCTACATTATTTATTTTAAGTTGTTGTTTTTGATTCATTTTACCATATTGTTTATGCTATTTTCTTTGTTTTTGATGTTTTAAATGTTATGTTATTTCATGTTCTTAAGTTATATTTAATTTGGTTGCCTTGTTTATTGCCATTTATGTCTTAGATATCATGTTTTTATATTTTTAATTTTCTGTTTTTATGTTGTTTAAATTTGAGCATGTTTTAGAGTTAGCATATTAAGTGTTTGTGAAAATGCTTGTGTGATTCTTTGCATGATTCTTGTTTTATATCTTAGTGAGCATGTTTTAGATTTAGTATATTAGGTGTTTGTGAAAATGCTTGTGTGATTTTTGTGTTATGACTTAGTTTTTCATGCTAGCATGCCAAGTGTTTGTGAAAATGCCATGCTTGTTGGAGCTTGGGGCCATTTGGCTACTCCATGTGTTTTGCATTGTGTGTTGCATTTTTGTCATGCTAGTTGTTAGGTTTTTGCATTTGCATGATATTTGGTTGGATTTTTGAATTAAACATGCCTTGTGTTTGTGAAAATGACATGCATATCTTAGGTCTAGGTTACATTAAATGCCATGCAAGTTCATGTTAGGTCTAGGCCATATTATTTATGTCATGCATTTTCCTTACATTTAGGTTTAGATCCATGCATTTCATGCATTATGTTTGCTGCATTGTTTCATGCATTTCATGTTCATGCCACTTGAATAATGACTTGAGCCAATTAATGGTTCAAGGTCATGCTCTCTTGAGCACACTTGTGGAAAATTAAGTTTGTCAAATTGATTATTCTACCTTTGTGATTTTTTTTACTTAGCCAATTTTTATCTAACTTTCAAAAAGTCCTAGCTACTGCTTTCAAGTCATTTTATGAGTTTCAAATATTTTTACTTTGGTTTATAAATGATTTTATCAAAGGCAAAAATGTGTTGGCAAAGCAGTTTTTTTTCTCCTCCAAAAACTCGTACATCTCTGATTTTTCTGGCAATTCATCTTTGATCAGAAAATTAAGAAAATTTTTTCTCGTGTAGTTTTACATGTCCTGAGTCTCCAGTAATTTTTTCAGAATTTTTGGAATTTTTAAAAATAGGGTAAAAAATCGTGGATTAAAACTCGATAGTGGAGTCAGAATTGAATTTAAAGAAAAATAAAGCAGTTTTTTTCTCCTCCAAAAACTCGTACATCTCTGATTTTTTTGGGAATTCATCTTTGATAAAAAAATTAAGCCGCTTTTTTCTCGTGTAGTTTTACATGTCTTGAGTCTCCAGTATTATTTTTAAAATTTTTGGAATTTTTAAAAATAGGGTAAGAAATCGTGGATTAAAACTGGACAGTGGAGTCGGAATTGAATTTAAAGAAAAACAAAGCAGTTTTTTCTCCTCCAAAAACTCGTACATCTATGATTTTTCTGGGAATTCATCTTTGATCAGAAAATTAAGCCGATTTGTTTTCGTGTAGTTTTACATGTCCTGAGTCTCCAGTATTTTTTTTAGAATTTTTGAAAGTTTTAAAAATTGGGTAAAAAAATCGTGGATTAAAACTGGACAGTGTAGTCAGAATTGATTTTAAAGAAAAACCATTTTTCTGTTTTGGTTAATTTACTTAGAGTGGGCTGATTATGAGGGTTAGCTACTGACTTAGGATAATTTCTAAGCCTTTTTAAACTCTAAAAGTGGTTTTTCAAGTCCCGGGTTAAGGAGAGTCAAGTCCGAATTTTTTAAACTTAGGAAATTAGAGCCATTTTAAAAAAATTTAGCCCAGTTTTTATTGTTAATTCAAGCTTTTCAAAATTGTTTTCAAACAATCACAAAGTATTTTGGTTTTAGAATATTTAATTTGACATATTTTCCTAAGGTAGCCGGATATCTTTTTAGATATACGGATTTCCTTAATTAAAGGAAAAAATACATTTCATGCATTGCATTTTTATTTTCATGCATATTATATGATAGCATTATTTTATTCCATGTCATTTAAATTATATGCCATACCATTCATATTTGTCATGTCATTTAGGTTGCATTATATTATTTAGATTTTGCTATGTCATTTTATTTATATCATACATATACATATTCATATCTTTTAAAATGTTTTCAAAAGGATAATGATTTTTCAATAAAAAATAAAGATATTCCCGAGTTAAAATAATTCATGAGTTCTCTACCGGGTTTGCTGGAGGGAATATCATCAATTATTATTAATAAAGGAATATCTTTCTTTCAAAAAAGAGAATGATTCGGAAAGTTTTCCAAAACTAATAAAAATTTCTATATTTTGCCACGTTTGTTGGGGAATATAGGAAAATTTTGAATTTATAAATTCCGGATCATTTTCAATAAAAAAAGGAATTATTTTTCTTTAAATTGGGAATTAACTCGAAATACTAAATTTAAAACCAACTTTTTACCGAGACTTGAGATAACACACGATTAATAAGGTACCGATTTATACGGGCGTTGTGGGGGTGCTAATCCTTCCCCGCACGTAACCGACTCCCGAACCCGCTTCTTTGATTTCTCTGATTTAAAACGCAGACTTGAAATTGGTTTTTAAAATGTTTTAATTAATTTTTAAAATATTTTATAAAACCGGTTTTAATAGGTGGCCGATCACACCTAGCTAAAAAAGATTGGTGGCGACTCCATGTCTTTTTTTAAGGTCATTTTCAAAACCTTCATTTTCCTAGAGGAATTAGGTCGACTTTTCCTCGGTTTTTTTTTTTAATGTCACGCTTAAGGAATAATAAAGTCTTGCGATGAGACTCCTCGTTATTTTTTAGGTTGCGACAGCTTGGCGACTCCGCTGGGGACTATTAGATAGTCAGGCCTAGAATTAGTCGTGTGTTATCAAAGTCTCGGTTTTGTTGGTTTAATTGGTATTTAATTTTAATTCCCGTATTTTTTTAAGGAGAATTTTGAAGATAATAAAATGTTTTTAAATATGTTCATTCTCATGTGCATGCATTTTATTATTGTTCTCTAGTTATTTAAGGTTGTATATTGTATTTGCTTGTTGGTTAATGCGTTACACTATTCTTGAATGTTTTAATTGCTAGGGCATTTAGAGTAAGGTTTGTAGAATAGGTAGTCAAAGGTTTGTTATTCCTCCACACACACTACACGTGCATTTGCATAACATGAATCCTCTACCCGGGTTCCGTCCTTTTAAGTGGAAGTAAAGTAACTAAGCATTCGTGATTGATCCTCCGTATGGGCTAGTGAAACACTTTCGGAGTATAAAGTACCTAATGCCTTCGTGATGATCCTCCGCATGGGCATAGGAAAATATACTCTAACGAATTGAACCCGCTTTTATCGGGGTGCCTTACTAGCCTTCACCGGCGACAGTGAGGAACAATTCGGGGCCTTAGAACCGATTCACCCTCATATAGTGAACCTAGACGAAGCCATGCCGGATTTCCGTTAGATATACCAAAAATAGGAACACATGGAGGGACATTTCTAAACTTTTTGTTACCTATTTTACACTCCGAATAAGTGTGGAAGATCGGGCAACGATGTACGTACATCGCCCGTAATAAATGTGATACTCCGCCTCGAAGGCATCGTGATGCCTAAATAAGCAGATATTGTTGGGGCAGATGTTCATTAGCTGTTTTAAAAAAACAAAAAACAAAAAAATCATGTTTCAAGCATTTTTGCATGTTGCACATTTCATGCATGTGTAAATAGAGCATGTACATTTTTAGTTGTATTATTGATCTCATTCTTTGCAATAAACAGTTGGTAATTTAATTTGATGATTTCATAAAACCGGTAGTGTCACATGAACATTTGCATATTGTACCATAGTAAGATCCACCCTGAAATTCTTTTAAAAATGATGTGATTGGTTTATCAACAAAAAAAAAATCATAAATTCGGAGGCAAATCTTTCATAATGAGATTTTTGAATAATCAAGATTTAGGTCCCACCAATTTCGTGTAATCATTGATTTCTTTGTGTATACCTTTGTGATAATTCATTTAGTCTTAGCATGTATCATTTTGACATCATAGCATGCATGTTCATTCATTGTAGAATACATGCATAGTCATTATCTGTATATACCTGGCATTAGATTGCATCCATAGCATACATAGTCACCATAATTTCTCTGTATATGTTCATGCATTAATCATCAGTATATTCATGCACATAGGAATAGAGCATGTACATTCATAATTGTATTCTTAATCTCATGACATTTTCATTTGCATGAAAGGGGTTCGAGATATGAGGAATGAATCGGAGGAACGATTGGGTGCTTTGGAACGCAATCAAGAGGAATGTGGACATGAAATCCGAGAGGTGAAGGAACAGCTGGCCAAATTGCTGAAAATGGTTGAGGATATGGGTAAAAGTAAAAAAAAACTTTCTCAGGGCTCTATATCGCCTTCGGATCAACCAAAACCATTAGGTCCAGAACACACAATCCTTGCTGGATCCTGCGCTTGTCAATGCCACAAAGGTTGCAATCCTGATGAAATTGTGGACAAAATCGTGAAAATGATTAAACCTGAGAGCCTGATACCAAAGATAGAAACCTTGGATCCTGTACCATACCTGCAAACTGTTCGAGGTCCAAGCCAGTATCCCCACCCTACCATGGTCCAATCGTCCATTGGGATGACCACTACGGGATTCCTGAATCCCACTCCATCACCAACAACTACCAGTTCATACTATTACCCTCATCAATCACCTTATCCAGCATCTGGGATAGGAACCTCGAGCTATATACAACCTCCAAAGGCCCCGTGTCCAAATCCATACCCTTACCATGCTATTCCGCCACATCTCCATGTAAACACTCCGGTTCGGACCTTAGTGCCACCACCAAGTGCCCCAACTCCTAGGCCATGTGTGACTAAGAAACGGCCCCAGGATAAGACCCAAATGCCTTTTGATCCCATTCTAATCAGCTACCAAGAGCTCCTCCCTGTACTGATCCAAAATCACATGGTTGCCTGTGTCCCATTGAAACCCCTGTTACCACCATATCCAAGGTGGTATAATCCAAATGCAAGATGTGATTATCATTGTGGAATTGTTGGCCATAACGTTGAAGACTGTATGGCATTCAAAAAGAAAGTGCAAACTCTTATAAATGCCAAGTGGTTGGATCCCACGACACTGATTGATAGAGGACTGGGAAAGCGTCATTAGGATTGGGAGATTTACAGCATTGAGGTGGAAAGACTTCGGTCTTATATGATGTAATAGGATTTCACTTTTTCAGTAGCTGGCTCTTATAGCCTTAGGATGTTAGGAAGAATAAAGTGCTTGTAAGGACAGTTTTAACCACTGTTCAAATTTTGTAAAACATGGTTTATACCATTGTGAATGTTGATGTGGGAATGAATTGATTATGTTTCAAATTTATGAGAGGTTGATGATTAAGTGCCTCCGATTCTTATTTCCTCTGTGATATCTTCCCCTTTTGCATTTTGCATCCGATCAATTAGTGGTCGTACCATACATTCATACATGTATCATGTTAGCATCAGGTTGCATTTATGCATTCATAATCAGCATGATTTTTATGTATATGTTCATGCATTAATTTGCTTATTACATACATCATGATTAGCATTAGGTCACATTCATGACACACATTGTTAGCATGATCTTCTTATATCAATCATTCATTGTTTGCATAATTGACACCGTGTTGCATTCATAGTGTATGTGATCATTCATTGGGAAACATGCTAAAATACATGATCAATCATTGCATATATTCATGTGTTGATTTGTTTATTCTTTGCTTGCAACATGTTGGCATCGTGATTGCATTTATTACATATATGGTCAGCATGTTTCCATTGTACATGTCCATACATCATATTGCTTAGGCTTCACATGCATCAAATTGCATTCATGGCTCATTCATCATGACATACATTTGGGGAAAATAAAACAGAAGTTGGCTTGGCTTTAGTAGTCTTTGAAAGAATTTCCATTTCAAATCAGAAGAAGTACTGAGTACACTTTTAATACAGGCTGGTGCTATGGAGGATGAACAAGTTGCCCGAATGGAAAAAATGGAAAGGGAACAGAGAGAATTGCGAGAACAGCTAGCAAAATCTCAAGCAGAATCTAAGGATCAGATGACTAAACTGATGGAGCTAATGTCTGCTGTAATCAAGGGAAAAGGATACACCGAAAGCTTTGTCGCCGGAGAAGGGTTAGGGGCACAAAAGGGCCAAGAGGAGGTCGTAATAGGTGATGCCCAGAACACTGTTAACCACGTCAATGTCCTTAACTCAGATGATCCAGCTGAACAGGCAAAGTTGAAAAGGGTTGCGGTAAATGAGGTTGAGCTGGCGGATTCCCAAGGGAAATATCAGTTGTTAGATGAAAGGCTCCGGGCAGTAGAAAGTACAGATGTATTTGGGAGTTTAGATGCAAAAGAACGATGTTTGGTCTTCGATTTAGTCATTCCTCCTAAGTTCAAGATCCCTGACTTTGTGAAATATGACGAGACGACTGATCCATCAGCCCACATCACTATGTTCTGCCGGAAGATGACAAGTCATATAGATAATGATAAGCTTTTGATTCACTGCTTTCAGGATAGCCTCAGCGGATCCGCAATTAGGTGGTATAGTCAGTTGAGCAAGGATCAGATTCGCTCTTGGAATGACCTGGTGATGGAAACTCAATTAAGAGTTGTAAACCCAAGTGCAGGTTATGTTCAAGTAATAAATTCTCGGGTGTCCGAGGTCGAACCACAGGGAAGCGTATTAGTAAGTATAAGTTTATAAATATATAAGAAAAAGAAAGTAAACAAGATATTAGGGAATCAACAACAAAACAAAATAAACAAGATATTAGAGAACAAAATAAATAAAATAACATAAAAGAAATTAAACAAAATATAAAAAACAATAAGAAAGGATGTTGAGGTTAGAGAATCCACTCTTGGTGTTATGCTAAGATTAATCTTGTCTTATTACACAATTGAAATCCACACATAAGGGAGGTTCCAATCGGAAGGTTTAGCAATTCAGTCCAAATTGTCCAACGTCCATAGCATATGATATTATGTTCATTTGGTGTCCTCAAAACTCATAAAAAGAGTCCAAGCATTCCTTATGCCAAGGTATATGTCTACAACAAATCAAGGTTATGAAACCAAGCATTTATTGTGCCATTTTCATTGTCAATAATGAATCAAGATCCCTACTTTGCAAGTATGATTTTAAACCAAAAGAAAATATTATCTATACTAGTGTTTATAAATGATAATTCATTTTAGCTCATGTTTAAGAGACTAACCTTAGCATTTACCAAGAGCTTCACCTCATCACCTCAACAATATGATTAGCAACACATACTAGATATGAAGAAAATGAAAAGAAAAAGAAAGAAAAGGAAAACTAGAGAAAGGAAAGAAGAAGAAAACTTAGAGAATTTTATTACAATGGCTATCCTACCAATGTATCAATGTATACCAATACTCATCCAAGGCCCTCTATTTATACACATTTTGGAGGGCTAAATGACAAGAGACAAGCTTTACAAATTTCAAAGGTAGGTATAATAGGTGGGTGCATTTTTCTAACAATTTTCGTCATATTGTATGACAATTCTGATCAGCCAGCTTGATGGTCGATTTTGTCAATGTTGGAGGCTCGATCTGATAAAATGGTCTTCTAGAAAAATATACCCCTATCAGTTACGGATCCATAGCCGTTGGAATCAGATCATTTGCGTACGTGGATCGGAAGATATGGTCAAAATACCAAAACGGTG
Organism: Fremontodendron californicum; assembly: GCA_030761205.1. Lineage (NCBI taxonomy): Eukaryota > Viridiplantae > Streptophyta > Magnoliopsida > Malvales > Malvaceae > Fremontodendron > Fremontodendron californicum. The sequence continues at coordinate 6,955,320 of JAULJL010000028.1, forward strand.
CAGAACAGACGTCATTGCACATCAGCCAACTTGATGGTCGATTTCGCTAGGGAAAACGACTCCGTTTCAAGAAGTGTAAAACATGAAAAAGATAGATATGCCTCTTAGCTTTGCAGGGATACAAAGTTCAGCCTTATTGCTTCAGTGAAACTCGAGATATAGCTGATATGGAAAAAGGTGTCGGAACTGGAACTGAACTGGATTTGCCCTTAATTCTAGTAATCTGAAATCACTCAAAGAAACTTGTGAAAAACACCAAATTACATAAAAATATAAAAGATCATAAACACAATTAGACTAAACAATAATAACTCGTATTTAACACAAAACAATAATAAAACATAACTAAAAACTATATAATTATACGAGTTATCACACCCCCATACTTAGATTGTTGCTAGTCCCTAGCAACGACTCAATAAAAATAAAATAAGAAAATCTAATCTAATCCATTTTCGTAGGAAATCACGGTGGCACTTAGCATGTGACACAAGCCTTTAAACCCCTAGGTGTCCCTAGTGGACGAGTTTAGTCTCGTGAGGGTTTACTAGGACGATACCCACAAACATTGAAGAAATAAGAAAAACTAAAAATAATAATTATAACTAATCCTTCCAATATAAATTAGAGATAATCATTGGACAAGTCTTAAAAACTAATCAATAGCTTAAAGAAATTCACAAAAAATCTTGCTTGAATGTAAATAGTTTGAGTTAAGCCAATAATAACATAACATATTTCAATCAAAATAGTGTATATTCAAACTTAATCTCAACTTCTCACATGGGATACTCTCTTGATTTTCACTCTTTAAAGTACTGGTAAAGTGTTTACACTCAATCAATCTCATGAAAACACTTCTACCATATGCTTGCTTGTCCACCTATTCTCCACTATTTAGATCATACAACTTCATAAATCAAGAGGTCTTTATTCAAGGTTGTAATGGGGCCAAAGGGTTATAATGTGGTTAAAGAACAAAAGGATAAAGATATCACAAAGGTTTCAAAGAGTTCATAGATTTTAGAGACATAATAAGATCATACAAATAAAACTTCTCAAAACTCTTATAAAGCACATAATAACATAGGCTAAATATTCATGTTGAGCCTTTGCATCATTCTAACCAACTTTGTAACATCTTTTTCTAGAAGTTCAAGAGAAGATTTTTTTTTTTTTTTTTTTTTTTTAATATGGGAATGTATTTGACAATGATCCCTTTCTTTTTCTCTTGACTTTTTCTTTTCTTTTCTTCCCCCACACTTATCTTTTGTTTCTAACCCAAATTTTCAAATAAAAATATCCCTTGTTTTTTTGCAATATGTCTCAAAATATAAAATTCATCTTTAGAACAAGGGTAAGGATATAAGTATATTTAGGCTAGGTGTAAGTTGTGGTTACCAATAAAACATCATATTTAATGTAGGCTCAAATTGGCTCACTAGTGGGGATGTTCTCGTAGAACATTAATAATGGATGGCTGTTTGGCTCTGGTCATAATCCTAATGCCTCTATCATATTCATGTTGTCACATGTATCAATATAGTCTCAAACGGTTTAAAGCAAGTTCTAGAGAATCATGTAATCATAAGAGCACTCAAGAAAGAAATTAGATTGATTTGTATAATGCATCAATCATTATAGGCTCAAAAACTCACAAAGATGATTATACAAGTCAGATTAAGTCTAAACATGCTTCTTTCTCAATCAACATATCATATTAACATTGGCTCATAAAAAGGTTGACATCAAGCTCAATTCTCATGAAAATCTTCTCACTAATAAATCTGTTTTAGACTTATGCAATTCATATCTCATCATTGTATTGAAAGTAACTAAAAAAAAACACACTAAGTCTAAACATGCTTTTTTTTTTTTTTTTTTTTTTTTTTTTTTTTGTTTTTTTGAAGAAGAAGATTAAATCAAAGTGACAAGGTATGTCTCAAGTCTCCCTTACTCAGACCTTGTTCAGAATGAATACTTCTAAATGTCTTAAAACACAACAATTTTTTTTTTTTTTTTTTTTTTTTAGCAAAATATGTCCCTTACCCCCTACTAAAATATGACATTGTCCCCAATGTCAAATTTTAAAGGTAGAATTTAGGAGATATTACCTGCAGAGGTTGCTAACCACTTATTATAACTGAGACACAACAAGCAAAATGTTAGATAATGTCACAAAGACAAAGTGCAATCCACTCCTTGCTCGTCCATATCTCTTTTTCTTTTTCCGAGCGTTTGCGAAACAACCGTAGCAGATAAACACTCATAAGCTTGTAGCTTTTTGAGTAAATCTTCAATGGTTGTAGCAGAAATTATGGTTCTCCTTGCCTCTGAAAACATGAATCCGTTATCCACAGCATTATCTAAATATGAAAGTAAATTACTAAAATAACCATTAATATTAAGCAAACCAATGGGTTTCTTATTTGTGACCAAAGATGACCAAGAAGCCACGCAAGCTATTTCTTCCAATGTACCCAGACCTCCTGGTAAAGCAATGAATGCATCGGCAGAATGGTACATGATTGTTATCCGTTCAGGGATACTCCAGACTTGTATTTCCTTACCCACGGTAGGTCCACAAAAATCTGTGAATAGTTTTGGCACGATTCCTAGAACTGGACTTCCTCCGGCGTGTGCTGCTGTAGCGACTGCTCCCATTAAACCCGTACTACCGCCTCCATAAATCAAGTGGATCTTTTGTTGGGCAAGTATTACTCCAACTCTTATGGCTTCATCAGCGAATATGTTATTTTTCCCTGGATAAGCACCTCCAAAGACACAAATTTTTTTAATGCGCTGGGACGAAGTACTTTCCATTTTTTTTTCTTTTTCGAGTGCCTGAAAGAGAATGAGTACATGGTGTAATATATAGAGGACTGAGTAGTGAATCAGACAAGAGTAATAATGTCGCCGAAAGTGTATCTGACCTGTCAGAAGAAAATGTTAACCTAACAAAAGATTTTTGCGTGATTTCAGGAAGAAAATCAAAAAGAGAAGAAAAATCAACCGTAAAAGACCAATGCAAAAAAAAAAAAAAAATCGAGAATAATTACACAAATCGAACAACACGTAAATTAAAACGAAATGAAGTTATTGCAAATCAAACCAAAAGCTAAGAAGTCATTTACTGTAGTTGTGACTGTGGCTCACATCTTCCTCTGGTTTTACGTCCAGAAACGGCTTAAACGCCTTCTATGAGTCGAGGATATGCTTCCCATCCAGTTTTCTTACAAGCTGGCAAACAGGGTCTTTTAACATCAGATTCCCAAGATGTTGCCATTCCCTTTGGAATTGCGGCCATAAATCAAGAATTTCTCTTTGTACGTCTCCACTAGGATGCGTCTCAAGAGAAAGTTGGATATTACCCAAATTCTCCTTACTCAGTCCATCCTTAATGAATTCAATTTTTATCATCTCGATTAGAGGACGGAATCCCAATAGAACGACATTTACCGTTACACGTCCATCGTGCACATGGTAGGAGTTGTATTAGAAAGATTACCTGAAAAAGTTTCACAATAAAATCTAACTAAACGACGAGATCTAAAATCACGTCGCCAAACAAGCATAAAACAAAGTTAATATACAGATTAGGCGGTATAACCAGCCAATAAAAATAAAACAAAGTTAATATACAATATAAATATAAATATATAGAAAATTAGGCGGTATAACCAGCCAAAATAAATCAAAGTTAATATACAAATTAGGCGGTATAACCAGCCAATAAAAATAAATATACTTATAAACTTATATACTTAGTATTGCCTCCCCGGCAACGGCGCCAAAAACTTGATGGAAACTCAATTAAGAGTTGTAAACCCAAGTGCAGGTTATGTTCAAGTAATAAATTCTCGGGTGTCCGAGGTCGAACCACAGGGAAGCGTATTAGTAAGTATAAGTTTATAAATATATAAGAAAAAGAAAGTAAACAAGATATTAGGGAATCAACAACAAAACAAAATAAACAAGATATTAGAGAACAAAATAAATAAAATAACATAAAAGAAATTAAACAAAATATAAAAAACAATAAGAAAGGATGTTGAGGTTAGAGAATCCACTCTTGGTGTTATGCTAAGATTAATCTTGTCTTATTACACAATTGAAATCCACACATAAGGGAGGTTCCAATCGGAAGGTTTAGCAATTCAGTCCAAATTGTCCAACGTCCATAGCATATGATATTATGTTCATTTGGTGTCCTCAAAACTCATAAAAAGAGTCCAAGCATTCCTTATGCCAAGGTATATGTCTACAACAAATCAAGGTTATGAAACCAAGCATTTATTGTGCCATTTTCATTGTCAATAATGAATCAAGATCCCTACTTTGCAAGTATGATTTTAAACCAAAAGAAAATATTATCTATACTAGTGTTTATAAATGATAATTCATTTTAGCTCATGTTTAAGAGACTAACCTTAGCATTTACCAAGAGCTTCACCTCATCACCTCAACAATATGATTAGCAACACATACTAGATATGAAGAAAATGAAAAGAAAAAGAAAGAAAAGGAAAACTAGAGAAAGGAAAGAAGAAGAAAACTTAGAGAATTTTATTACAATGGCTATCCTACCAATGTATCAATGTATACCAATACTCATCCAAGGCCCTCTATTTATACACATTTTGGAGGGCTAAATGACAAGAGACAAGCTTTACAAATTTCAAAGGTAGGTATAATAGGTGGGTGCATTTTTCTAACAATTTTCGTCATATTGTATGACAATTCTGATCAGCCAGCTTGATGGTCGATTTTGTCAATGTTGGAGGCTCGATCTGATAAAATGGTCTTCTAGAAAAATATACCCCTATCAGTTACGGATCCATAGCCGTTGGAATCAGATCATTTGCGTACGTGGATCGGAAGATATGGTCAAAATACCAAAACGGTGCAGAACAGACGTCATTGCACATCAGCCAACTTGATGGTCGATTTCGCTAGGGAAAACGACTCCGTTTCAAGAAGTGTAAAACATGAAAAAGATAGATATGCCTCTTAGCTTTGCAGGGATACAAAGTTCAGCCTTATTTCTTCAGTGAAACTCGAGATATAGCTGATATGGAAAAAGGTGTCGGAACTGGAACTGAACTGGATTTGCCCTTAATTCTAGTAATCTGAAATCACTCAAAGAAACTTGTGAAAAACACCAAATTACATAAAAATATAAAAGATCATAAACACAATTAGACTAAACAATAATAACTCGTATTTAACACAAAACAATAATAAAACATAACTAAAAACTATATAATTATACGAGTTATCACCTGGCTAGGGTTTTTCTAAACCAATACAAGCATATGATCGACATGGCGCCTGACCGTCTCACCTTGCAAAATATGAAGAAAAGAGTTACTGAGAGCTTCAAAGAATATGCACAACGGTGGATGAGCTTGGCCGTCCAAGTACAACCGCCTTTAACTCAGAAGGAAACCACTGTCCTTTTTGTGAATACACTACAGGCCCCATACTACGATAGACTTGTCGGCAACACCACGAAGAATTTTTCGGACATGGTAATTTCAGGGGAGATGATTGAGAATGCTATCAAGGATGGGAAAATTGAAGGAGAAAGAACATCCAATACCAAGAACAAGGGGGCATCTGAAAAGAAAAAAGAAGATACCCAAGTCGTGGAAGACTTTGCCCCATCTCCCCAATTATCCTCGTATCAGCCATTTTACTCTACCCTGAACAATGTCTCTCAAGGTTTTTATCCCTACCAACCAATGACTGCAACTACACCAGAATTTACATCTGTCTATCAATCGAACGTCCTTGGGAATAATCGAAGGGGGCATAAAAAGCGAAAAATAAATCAGGTTGACCCGATTTCTGTGACATACAGTGAGCTACTACCTCAACTCATCCAGAATCACCTTGTGACACCCGTGCAAATAGAGCCTCTGAAGCCCCCTTATCCAAGCTGGTATGATGCTAATGAGTGTTGTGGGTATCATTCTGGAAATCAAGGTCACTCAACAGAGAACTGCCCCACTTTGAAGTACAAGGTCAGGGATCTCATCAAGGCTAGTTCGATAAGTTTTGAAGATGGAAAAGCCAAGTGTCATAAGAAACATTGTGCATGATCATATTAGGTTTTTGACGCATGTAGTTCTATACACTGTGATGATGAAAGCACTTGTCTCATGTTAACATCCACATGAATTAAATGACTTTTGAATTTTAAATGCTTTGTGTTTGTTGTGTTTCAACAATAACTTGAATTTGCAAAAACAAGCATTAAGGAATTTTTTAGTGATGGATAGTCTCAAGAAGATTGATGATCAGTGTTACAAATGACCCAATACCTTCTCCATTCTCTTTAGGTTTTCCTAAGCCTAAATCTCTTAAACCAAGAACACTTGAAAGACCTAATGCTTCAAGGGATATGAATGATTTGACTTCATAGAAGCATTGTCATTGCAGAATAAGCAAGGATGTAAATCCTAGTCTAGGCTATGAACAAAGGAATGAACTTTTCGAAATTTTTTCGAACTCCTTGGAATTAAACAAATGAGACATTCTTTCAAGAATCTAGATCATGGTAATTTGATGTGTGTCAAGGCTGTGCCAAAGCCATTCACATCCTTTCCAATAACCACAAAACACCAATTGCCCAAATATCACTTCATGAATGACACCCTAGGGCATAATGATTAAACTAGATTATCCCATGTCCTAGAGAAAACCTGTCTTTGGGAAATATTTTCCTAGGCATTCCAACAAACCCAAGATTGAAACTCAGCCTTTTCAAAGTAGACCTAGACTTGCTATGTTCCTCGTTGATACAAATTCGCATGGTTAATCAAATTGGGGCATCATATGTGGAAATAATGGATATATGGTGAAGAAGGATGGGCTAACACATGAAATCATTGGGGTATGCGATGAAAAAAAAGAGAAGAAATTTTTTGTGATATCATGCATATGAGAATTCGGATGATTCCAAAGTGCAAAATGAAATTTTGATTATCTATTTCCCATGAGGATTGCTTTTCAATGAGAATATTTGGGCTTGATATGATGAATGGCCATCTTTCATATCCCTTTCACAAGAAAAAATTATTATCCATAGTCACCCCTTTTGAGCCAAAAGAATTCTTTCTTCTTTGAACCCTGATCAAGGATTACCCTCTATACTGGGGGGCAAATGCGAGGAAAGATCTTTTCAAAGGTCATTGAGAAATGAGTGACAGCTCAAGGATAGACAAAAAGCAAATGGATCCCCGAATAAATACGGGCGCATTCTGTCAAAGAAAAAAAAAAAGAGGAAAAGATGGCGAAATGAAAGCCAAGAAAAACAAAAAACACAATAAAAAAGAAAACAAAATGTGTGAAATACATGGCAAATTGAAAGCCAAGAGCGAGGAAAGAAAGACACAAAAGTCAAAAGGAAAGAAATATCCAAGAAGGGACAAACGCTTCAAAGAGAATCCTCCTCAAGAAATGATCCTTGATCTGATTACCCTCAAACACATATTTTGGGCCTATTTATCCTTTCTTTCTGAACCCTGAGCCATGGCCTACATTACGTGCTTTAAAAGTCCATTTTGATCAAGCATGAATATTTAATTTGAAAGGTTTTTCCTCAGATTTTATCCCATTTCATCGAATTATCATTTCACTAAGGAAGAATTTAGAATTCTCAAGTGTATGGTAAAAAAACAAAATAGAAAGAATGGGACTCTAGGGCGAAAACCCAAATATGGGCGGTCTAGAGTAAATTTGGAAATTTTCGATGCCGTCTATGATAGTGCCGATACCCCAAAAGAAAAGATCTTATTAAAGGAGTGGTCATTGAGGAACATCTAGGAATTCTTGAACCCCCAAATTGCCAACTCTCATTCAAAAGATTGTCTTCAAAAACTGAAACTTTTTTTCTCCAAGATTAAACTTTCCGGTTTAAACATCCCGGCCAATCTTGACGCTTGTCAAAATGCCTTGATATGGAAACTAAAATAATGTTGAATTTGTTTGGTTCTCAATGAATTCATGATTTATAAAACCTGTTCCATTTGTGAGCCTAGAAGGGATATGCATTTCTGTCATGAAGTTTTCCTGGAAAAGCCAGAATCTTGTTATACCATTGCCAATCCCAGTTGAAAAAAACCCAGATTGATACTTAGAAAAATTTCTAACAATGATCATCAGTCTTCAAAAGATTTGTACATCACACATTGTGGGGTTAATATTTTTTGTTCAGAAGTTTTCAAAATGCAAAAAAAAAAAAAAAAAAAAAGAGAGATTTTTGAAATACCCATTTTGATGTTGACATGAGACAAGGATTTTTCTAACCCAAAGGTGTAGAACTGCCAAGATAGGTCCTGACTTCCAGATATGAGAAGAAGAAATCGAACCAGTGCAGATCTCAGTTGATGAAAGTTTGAAAACTGTTGGGGCAAAGAGAATAGCCAAAATGAATTGAAGATATACTCTGATTTGAAGAGGAAAAATGAATTTGAAAGGCTAAGCCGAAGTCTAGAAAAACAACCGGGGGCATTTACATCAATCATGAGCACTCATCTCTTTATCGAGCTTTTACATCTGCACAGTGTCGGCAAGCATTTGCATCATTCATGGGTATTTGCATTGGAATTCGCATTTGTGTCATCTCAAGCAATTGCATCATTTCTAGAATCATTGCATTTTCATTAATGTGTGGTAATTGTAGTTACACCATTCATAAACCAGTTACATGAACACAATTAGTAGGGGCATCTGCATCATGAAACATGGGCATCAATCCAGGCCATTTGCATTTGCACTAAGAAATATTTTACATTTGCACCATGAAGCGTGAACACCTTGTTAAAAGACATGTGCATCTGCATCATTTCTCAAAGCTTCTGGTGGGGATATCCAGAATTTTACAGTTTTAAAAGTGAACAAGTCTTCGGTGGTGATAGCTGAAGCCTCTGGTGGAGATATCCAGGGTTTTATAATTTTGAAACATGAGAAATCTTCTTCTGAGTTACCCAGAATTTTACAATGAGCAAGTCTTTGGTGGTGATAGCCAAAGCTTCTGGTGGTGATATCCAGAATTTTACAGTTTTAAAAGTGAACAAGTCTTCGGTGGTGATAGCTGAAGCCTCTGGTGGAGATATCCAGGGTTTTATAATTTCGAAACATGAGAAATCTTCTTCTGAAGGAGTTACCCAGAATTTTACAATGAGCAAGTCTTTGGTGGTGATAGCCAAAGCTTCTGGTGGTGATATCCAGAATTTTGCAGTTTTAAAAGTGAACAAGTCTTCGGTGGTGATAGCTAAAGCCTCTGGTGGAGATATCCAGGGTTTTATAATTTTGAAAAATGATAAATTTTCTTTTAAAGGAGTTATCCGGAATTTTACAATGAGCAAGTCTTTGGTGGTGATAGCGAAAGCTTCTGGTGGGGATATCCAGAATTGTACAGTTTTAAAAGTGAACAAGTCTTCGGTGGTGATAGCTGAAGCCTCTGGTAGAGATATCCAGGGTTTTATAATTTTGAAACATGAGAAATCTTCTTCTGAAGGAGTTACCCAGAATTTTACAATGAGCAAGTCTTTGGTGGTGATAGCCAAAGCTTCTGGTGGGGATATCCAGAATTCTACAGTTTTAAAAATGAACAAGTCTTCGGTGGTGATAGTTGAAGCCTCTGGTGGAGATATCCAGAGTTTTATAATTTTGAAAAATGAGAAATCTTCTTTTGAAAGAGTTACACATAATTTTATTCAACATGTGCATCTACATCAAGAAGCATTTGCATTAATCTAAGTTAGTTGAATCTGCATCAAGAAAGTTTGCATCAAATCAAGTCATTTACATTTGCATCAAAGACATTTGCACCAATCTAAAGACATTTGTAGTTGCATCATGAAGCATTTGCACCATTTCTTAAAACTTTCAGGTATAATCAAACTCGTTTTGCTTCTCAAATGAGTCGAGCCCCGAGATCATCGTCGAGGTACTTTTTTTATTATTATTATGAACAAGTCTTCGGTGGTGATAGCTGAAGCCTCTGGTGGAGATATCCAGAGTTTTAAAATCCTTTGAAAAGATAAAAAGTCTTCGGTGGTGATAGCCGAAGCTTCTGGAGGTGATACCTAGAATTTTTACATTTTTAAAAAAAATAAGCAAGTCTTTGGTGGTGATAGCCAAAGCTTCTGGTGGGGATATCCAGAATTTTACAGTTTTAAAAGTGAATAAGTCTTCGGTGGTGATAGCTGAAGCCTCTGGTGGAGATATCCAGGGTTTTATAATTTTGAACCATGAGAAATCTTCTTCTGAAGGAGTTACCCAGATTTTTACAATGAGCAAGTCTTTAGTGGTGATAGCCAAAGCTTCTGGTGGGGATATCCAGAATTTTACAGTTTTAAAAGTGAGCAAGACTTTGGTGGTGATAGCTGAAGCCTCTGGTGGAGATATCCAGAGTTTTAAAATCCTTTGAAAAGGTAAAAAGTCTTCGGTGGTGATAGCTGAAGCTTCTGGAGGTGATACCCAGAATTTTTACATTTTAAAAATGAGCAAGACTTTGGTGGTGATAGCCGAAGCTTCTGGAGGAGATATCCAGAATTTTAAACACAGCTGAGAACAAGACAGGTTAAGGCCCCGAGACCATCGTCGAGGTCATTTCCTTTCTTGCAAATCGATTTCGTTTCCTTAAGACGAATCGAGTCTTGTTTAGGCAGGGAATTCAATTTAAGGACAAAATCTTCAATTTATTGTTTTAAAAAAAAATGAAAAATGAAAAAATGAAAAAAGAGAAAAAAAATAGAAAAATAGAAAAAAATAGAAAAAAATGAAAAAAGAAAAAAATAAATGAAGAAATGAAAAAGAAACCCCTTTCCCTTTCCTTCACATGTGATGTCACTGACCGTACAAAATTAGTGTCGGTTTATCTTTGCGTGATTCCTGATTCTCAGCAATAGCCAAAGAGGGGCAGCTGTAGACACCTAATTTTGTCCGAACCACTAAACAGGTATGTTTTCTTCCCATATTGATGTTTCCGAGTATAAAAAGACTGTTTTCATCCTGCAGGTGGTACTTCGAGACTTAGTTTAAGAGGGCCAGCACAAAAAGTCAAACTTGAAAAAAAAGTCAACCCCGAAAAAGTCAACCCCAAAAAGTCAACCCCAGAAAGTCAACTACTGAAAAAGTCAACCCACTTTCAAAATCAAGATTTTAAGTTCAATTGAAAAATGGAGAAAGAATTTTGATAATCCGAGGTCTACATTGAAAGATATGGAGTTCGGAAGTTGGGATTTGGAGAGTCAGTAGAAAAGAAACCCTAATCCGAGAAATTTGGGGAAAAGTGCTTAAACGATCAAACTGGTCGAAATTGAAGGTTCCAAATGAAAGATAAGCACTGACTACGGGTAATGGAGAAGTCACTTGCAAGAAAAACCGAAAGAAAAGTCAATCCGGGAGAAAACCTAGAATTAGGGTTTTTAGTAGATTTCGGTGAAATCGGGAAGAATCACAGAAATGGCCCGACTTGGTAAGACCAAAGCCCCCAATGGATGAGGAATGATTAAAAAGGATGGCCCAAGGCTCAGATTGAAGAAAATCTGAAAATCGGACTTGTTTTGAGCAAAGCCGGGTTTCGGAGGTTAAAGGGCAAAATTGGAAAAATTTGGGAAAATAGCAAATGGACTTCGAAAATTATGGAAAATTTGTCAATCTCATTCTTAAATCATTTGAAGGAGATTGGCGAAAGAAAATCTTGATTCTGAGTTCGTTTGCAAAATGGCCAAATCTCGGGCTTCTTATGCAGTAATTCAAAAAGGAAAATCCCGAAAAAATAGCAAATGGACTCCAAAAATTCTGAAATTTGGCAAATCTCATTTTTAAATTATTTAGAAGAGATTGGCGAAAGAAAATCTTGATTCCGAGTTCGTTTGCAAAATGGCCAAATCCCGAGCCTCCTATGTTGTAATTCAAGCCGATAAATCCCGAAAAAATACCAAATGAGCTCCAAAAATTATGAAAACTTCCAGATCACACTTTTTAATTATTTTGAAGAGATTGGTGAAGAAAAATATTGATTTGGAGCTCGTTTAAAAAATGGTAAAATGTAGGGGCATAAAAGGGCATTTTTGAGAAGAAAAAATCCAAATAAATAGTAAATGGACTCGGATAATTTTGAAAACTTCCAGAACTCAATATTTTATTATTTTGGAAGTATTAAAAAAAAGAAAAAATTGAATTTGGAGTCCGTTTGATATTTACTTGCATCCGGGGGGCAAAATGGTCATTTCACCCAAGCAACCGAAAAGGGCTTTTTTGGCCCTTCAAAAAAATCAGAGTTGGGCTGGAAAAGAGAAGTGCTGGCATGCCCAAGCCCAAAGAAAGGAGGAAGCTTCTAATTTTTTTAATCAAGTGGTTAAAAATCAAGAGTTAGTTAACCATTCTCTTTGATCAAGCCAAGGTGATTAAACCACATAGGTTAAGAAAGATGTCAACATTATTTTTGCATAGCTGTAATTTGAGAGGGCTGAGATGCTAATCTAAAGGTGGTAATTTCATGACTTTTCATCTTGAATTATTGTCCATTTGATGGAAATTAGGTTACACAAAAATGACAACATCTTGGAGGCTATATAACCATGCATTTAGGCCAACCCTAGATGGAGGGAGGCAGATTTTGTTTTTTCTTTTCCATTTTGGCTGATTTCTATTAGTTTTTCTTAGTTTTTATCTTCTTGGTTGAGAGCAAAAAAAGAAAAGTTTAGAAAAAAAAGGAAAGTTTGAAGAGAAAAGCTTGAAATATTAGCTTCTTGAGGTTGCTCTTGAGCACCAACTCTTGCACTTTCATTTTCTATTCTTATTTTTTGCTATTTTAATCTCTACTTGGTGAGTTTTCATTTTAAAATAATGTTTCTTGTTCTTCCTTCATTTCCTTTCTTAAGTATTTTTTTTTTTACATTTTGTTTTTACAATAAACTCACCATGGCCAAATGGCCTACATTATTTATTTTAAGTTGTTGTTTTTGATTCATTTTACCATATTGTTTATGCTATTTTCTTTGTTTTTGATGTTTTAAATGTTATGTTATTTCATGTTCTTAAGTTATATTTAATTTGGTTGCCTTGTTTATTGCCATTTATGTCTTAGATATCATGTTTTTATATTTTTAATTTTCTGTTTTTATGTTGTTTAAATTTGAGCATGTTTTAGAGTTAGCATATTAAGTGTTTGTGAAAATGCTTGTGTGATTCTTTGCATGATTCTTGTTTTATATCTTAGTGAGCATGTTTTAGATTTAGTATATTAGGTGTTTGTGAAAATGCTTGTGTGATTTTTGTGTTATGACTTAGTTTTTCATGCTAGCATGCCAAGTGTTTGTGAAAATGCCATGCTTGTTGGAGCTTGGGGCCATTTGGCTACTCCATGTGTTTTGCATTGTGTGTTGCATTTTTGTCATGCTAGTTGTTAGGCTTTTGCATTTGCATGATATTTGGTTGGATTTTTGAATTAAACATGCCTTGTGTTTGTGAAAATGCCATGCATATCTTAGGTCTAGGTTACATTAAATGCCATGCAAGTTCATGTTAGGTCTAGGCCATATTATTTATGTCATGCATTTTCCTTACATTTAGGTTTAGATCCATGCATTTCATGCATTATGTTTGCTGCATTGTTTCATGCATTTCATGTTCATGCCACTTGAATAATGACTTGAGCCAATTAATGGTTCAAGGTCATGCTCTCTTGAGCACACTTGTGGAAAATTAAGTTTGTCAAATTGATTATTCTACCTTTGTGATTTTTTTTACTTAGCCAATTTTTATCTAACTTTCAAAAAGTCCTAGCTACTGCTTTCAAGTCATTTTATGAGTTTCAAATATTTTTACTTTGGTTTTTAAATGATTTTATCAAAGGCAAAAACGTGTTGGCAAAGCAGTTTTTTTTTCTCCTCCAAAAACTCGTACATCTCTGATTTTTCTGGGAATTCATCTTTGATCAGAAAATTAAGACAATTTTTTCTCGTGTAGTTTTACATGTACTGAGTCTCCAGTATTTTTTTCAGAATTTTTGGAATTTTTAAAAATAGGGTAAAAAATCGTGGATTAAAACTCGACAGTGGAGTCAGAATTGAATTTAAAGAAAAACAAAGCAGTTTTTTTCTCCTCCAAAAACTCGTACATCTCCGATTTTTCTGGGAATTCATCTTTGATCAGAAAATTAAGCCGATTTTTTCTCGTGTAGTTTTACATGTCCTGAGTCTCCAGTATTGTTTTTAGAATTTTTGGAATTTTTAAAAATAGGGTAAAAAATCGTGGATTAAAACTGGACAGTGGAGTCAGACTTGAATTTAAAGAAAAACAAAGCAGTTTTTTCTCCTCCAAAAACTCGTACATCTATGATTTTTCTGGGAATTCATCTTTGATCAGAAAATAAAGCCGATTTGTTTTCGTGTACTTTTACATGTCCTGAGTCTCCAGTATTTTTTTTAGAATTTTTGGAAGTTTTAAAAATTGGGTAAAAAAATCGTGGATTAAAACTGGACAGTGGAGTCATAATTGATTTTAAAGAAAAATCATTTTTCTGTTTTGGTTAATTTACTTAGAGTGGGCTGATTAGGAGGGTTAGCTACTGACTTAGGATAATTTCTAGGCCTTTTTAAACTCTAAAAATGGTTTTTCAAGTCCCGGGTTAAGGAGAGTCAAGTCCGGATTTTTTAAACTTAGGAAATTAGAGCCATTTTAAAACAATTTAGCCCAGTTTTTATTGTTAATTCAAGCTTTTCAAAATTGTTTTCAAACAATCACAAAGTATTTTGGTTTTAGAATATTTAATTTGACATATTTTCCTAAGGTAGCCGGATATCTTTTTAGATATACGGATTTCCTTAATTAAAGGAAAAAATACATTTCATGCATTGCATTTTTATTTTCATGCATATTATATGATAGCATTATTTTATTCCATGTCATTTAAATTATATGCCATACCATTCATATTTGTCATGTCATTTAGGTTGCATTATATTATTTAGATTTTGCTATGTCATTTTATTTATATCATGCATATACATATTCATATCTTTTAAAATGTTTTCAAAAGGATAATGATTTTTCAATAAAAAATAAAGATATTCCCGAGTTAAAATAATTCATGAGTTCTTTACCGGGTTTGCTGGAGGGAATATCATCAATTATTATTAATAAAGGAATATCTTTCTTTCAAAAAAGAGAATGATTCGGAAAGTTTTCCAAAACTAATAAAAATTTCTATATTTTGCCACGTTTGTTGGGGAATATAGGAAAATTTTGAATTTATAAATTCCGGATCATTTTCAATAAAAAAAGGAATTATTTTTCTTTAAATTGGGAATTAACTCGAAATACTAAATTTAAAACCAACTTTTTACCGAGACTTGAGATAACACACGATTAATAAGGTACCGATTTATACGGGCGTTAGTAGGGGTGCTAATCCTTCCCCGCACGTAAACGACTCCCGAACCCGCTTCTTTGATTTCTCTGGTTTAAAACGCAGACTTGAAATTGGTTTTTAAAATGTTTTAATTAATTTTTAAAATATTTTATAAAACCGGTTTTAATAGGTGGCCGATCACACCTAGCTAAAAAAGATTGGTGGCGACTCCATGTCTTTTTTTAAGGTCATTTTCAAAACCTTCATTTTCCTAGAGGAATTAAGTCGACTTTTCCTCGGTTTTTTTTTTAATGTCACGCTTAAGGAATAATAAAGTCTTGCGATGAGACTCCTCGTTATTTTTTAGGTTGCGACAATTATGCAAATCAAATTCGACAATGTATGCTTCTGCCGGACTTAATTAGCGCGTTGGTTGAACGATGAAGACCCGAGATGCACACTTTTCATTTGTCATGTGGTGAATGCACAATCACTTTAGAAGATGTTTCGTTCCAACTTGGATTACCAGTGGATGACATGCCAGTTACAGGCGCAAGTTTTTTAGATCAGAATTAAGAGTGCCAAAATTTATTGGGCGTTGTACCTCCAGAAAAGTGTCTGAATGGCTCAATGGTTACAAAAAAGTGGCTGCAGTCATTGCAAAATCTTCCCGAACACGCAAGTGAAGAAAAGGTACAATATGCTACTAGAGCATATATTTTACGTTTAATTGGAGGAATGCTAATGCTGGACAAATAGAGCAGTCGGGTACATTTAATGTATCTTCCATTGCTTCGTGATTTAGAACACGCAGCAAATTATAGTTGGGGTTCTGGGTGTTTAGCGGTTTTGTATAGAGAACTATGCCGGGCTACAGTTCCCGATTGCCATGACATAGGTGGATGTTTACTGCTTCTGCAGTGATGAGCTTGGCATCGACTGCCACTTATTACTTCGAGCGAGAATGTTTCGCCTGTATACCCTCTTGCAAGTAGGTAATAATCTTGACTATTTTTATTAAATTTGTACGAAACTTGTATTTTTTATTAAGTCTATTAAGATTTTATATGCTTTTTAACAGATGGAGTCATCCTAAAGATTATAGCGATATTCCGCTCGACCTTCGAACTATAAGATCACGACTAGATCGAGAAGCATATCAAAAGGTAAATGTTTCGATTGTTACATTCAAGTATTTTTGTATATAATCCATATGAAACTAATAATTTGTAATAATTATTCGTAGTTTGTGTGGATGCCATATTCTTCAAATCAAATTATGGCATGTTTTCCATCGGATACAATTAATAATTGCAATATATGGATAGCAAACACAGCATTGATATGCTTTGCATATGTAGAGTGGCACGCTACTGACAGGGTGTTGCGACAATTTGGGATGCAACAACCAATTCCGCAACCACCGGCGAACCTTGATAAGGTTCACAAGATTGATATGCGTGGGCGCCACGAAGTATTTTGGCCTACGAAGCATCGGCAATGGATCCATTTGTGGAATCAACGTTCTGAACAAATTCTGACAGGTATACCCATTGTTCGTAATAATTCAACCCATCTGCTGAATACACAAGATGGTTTAAAAATGAAGGTCGGCCTTTTGTTTGTCCACCGTCGGAGTTTGAGGATGTTAGGAGTATGTCATTTTTCGGACAGACTTCAAATCTAGTCCGTCCTACACACGAAATGGAAGTTCCTAGACCTAGCCGACAACGTGGGCGGACGCATCAACTGGCCTCATCACATGCGGCAGAGTCCACTGCACCAAAATTTCATTTAGTCATCCTCAACCAGAACATGGCGTAGCATCCAGTCATCGTCATTCCGTCAGTCACCTCGGATTTGATGTTGATGAGTGTTACCGACCAGAACCGCCAACGACGAGGTTAGATGATCAGCTCCTCACCCCAAGTCCAAGTTCGACATATCTAACTTCAATGTATCAGTTTGGAGCCCCTACGTCAGCATTTGGTACTACATCACTTATGGGTTCATCTAGTAGTCAGGTTCCCTTTATGGGTGCTGGCTCCTCGAGCAGTGGGTTTCCATTTTTTGATGCAGAACATGTGGGTCCCTCTACTAGTGCGTTTCCATCAACTGATGTGAGTGAGCATGCAGATCACATAGAAGAGCTCGACAAGGAATACGTCCCACTGACGAGGTTCAACGACAGGTGCAACTAGCACGCAATAGGAGAGCTCGACATTGTTGCTCAACACCACGCGATACGGGAGCTCCTCCGTAAATAATTAGAATAAACGTACCTTTTGTATAATAATCATTTATTTTTTAGAAGATGTTTTTAATAATGTACATTTTGTATAATAATCATGTACTTTTTGTATATTTCTTTCATTAAATGTAAAAATTAACAGTTATTTTAAAATTTTAAATGATTATTTATTAATTTTGTTATTTATTATTTAAAATTTTAATTTTGTAAAATTAAATTTCAAAGTTAATTTTTTTTTTACCGTTTTAAAATAGTAACATACTTGAATGTATAATTAATTAATTATATATATATAAAAATATATTTAGAATTAACTAAATAATGTAAAATTAATTATATATAAAAATATTATTTAGGCTTTTAAAATAATTTTAAAAAATTACTTTTTTTTACAAAGATACTTTAATAATATTAATTTTTAAAATTAAAAAATATACTTTAATTACAAATTTAAAAATTTTAAAAAAAAATGGTGTTAGAAAGTCACCATATCATATGGTGACTTCCCAACATTATAAAAAAAAAAAAAAAAAAATTGCACTTGGAAGTCGTCATATGATATGGCAACTTCCAAATTTAATTGTTTTAGTTTTACAAAATTTAAAACTCAGAAGTTGCCATATCATATGACGACTTCCGAGCAAGATTTTTTTTTAAAAATAAATTTTTTAGTTGGGAAGTCGTCATATCATATGACAACTTTTCAATTGATTTTAAAATGATCGTATTTTGATACATAATTTTGAAATGTTGGTAGTTTGGCAAAAAAAAAAAAATTAACAATATCTAAATAAAAAAGTCTAGATATATATGTTATATAATTTTTTGTTTTCTTTATAATATTTTATGCTGAATAATTATAACTTTATACTATTTGAACTATCGACACACAACGAAACAAAGTTGTTTTACTCAACCTTGCTACTTTTGACTCGTTCTTCATATTTTTTTATTATGTTCAAAAGAAGTCGGAATTTACGTTTTTCATAGAAAAAAAATATGTTTTTTTTAACAAAAAATTTAATTTTTTTTCTTAACCAAAACCCCAAAAAAATCATTTTGCTTTAAAATTTTGAACCTTTTCATTACTTAAAATCAAAAGAAAAGAATTGAACTTGGCATCTCTCTCTTTTTCCTTGCCTCGCCATTTTTGTTTTTAAAAATTAATTGAATCCAATTTAAACATACCAAGCATTTTCATTAAAAATAACATGCTTAAAATAATTTATCTCAATTAAAAAATCAATCAACGCAAACATAAATATCAAAGAAATTTAACATGTTCTCACAGACCTAATCTTTTTTCAAATATTCCAATTTTAGACAAAATAACCATGTTGTGTATATATTAAATATTAACTTGAAGTCAAACTTGTATATAAATATCAAATTTATAGTGCTTTACTTTTGCTTTCAATTGTGAAAAAGTTACATGTAAATCACATTTCTTTTTTATTTTTATTTTATCTTAGTTGGAATCTTTTGAATAAATTTTTGTCCTTGCTAATATTTATAGCACTTGAATTTATCCACCACGCTGAGCATCCATTTCATTCATATTAGAAATTGCAACAAATTTAACGTTGTTGTTACTGGTGCATTTTCTTCTTTAAGAAGAAGTAATAGTCTTTCTTTGATAACTTTATTTTGTTAGATTAATATCTTTAGATGTAAAACATCCCTCAAATTCTAGGAAACATTCATGCTAAATCAACAAGAATCAACAAATCAATATGCGGAAGCGTACCTGAATCCATGACGATTGATTACTCTCCAGAGCCGTGCGGTATATCTTCTATATCAATACGTAGAGAATTCTTTTGTTTTTTCTCGCTCTCTCTGATGATGGGATGTCAGAAAGAATAGAATGACGACCATGTAATCTGGGGACGATAACCACTATTTAAAGATAACTTCCCTGTTATCTTTTAGTATTTCTATTTTAGCCCATCATAAAAATAGAAATTACCCTTAAGTCTCTACACATTAAAGGCCCACACTCTATTAGATACATTAAAGCTCAAATTACCCAAACTTCAGTAGATCAATTTAAATGAGCTTAACCTTATTCGATAGTCTACAGTACATAATTATTCACATATAAGCTCAATGTTGGATTAAGGATCCAACAATCTCCCACTTGGGCTATATGTGTAACTTTATAATTATGCATTGCAAAAATAATCATATGAGCTCAACTTTGCTGTCATTACTGAAATGTATCTATAACCAATCTGGTTCATCAATCATACCAACATAGGATCAAAGCGACCTTCGTTACATCTTTCGTAACTCGACCCATGAATGGTCACGTATGCCGATACAACTGAATGACATGGATCATGATGTGGATGTGTAGCATGAAAATTTCATGTAATGTGATCTTAACATGCCTATTTTCAACTGGTTCACCCTTAAACCTTAGTGAAATCAATCCATACCAAACTCAAAGTGTAAATATTTCAAAACTTTAATTCTGCAGAAAATAACTTTAAAATATCCATAAACTGAAATAACTGAAAATATGTCTATATCAAAAAAGCATTTAAAATTATAAACTCCTACTAAACTGAATATCCTCAAATGACATGACACCAATATGGGCAGTGTGCTCATGAAACACTTTGGGTGGCAATCCCTTAGTAAGCGGATCCGCAACCATGGAGTTTGTACCGATATGCTCTATAGACAACTGTCCACTCTGAACTCTTTCTTTAACAACTAGGAACTTGATGTCTATATGCTTTGACTTCGTCGAGCTCCTGTTGTTGTTGGAATATAGAACTGTCGACTTATTGTCACAAAATAACTTGAGTGGTCTTTCAATACTGTCCACTATGCGCAGCCCCGTGACAAAATTTCACAGCCATATTCCGTGATTGGACGCCTCATAACATGCTATGAACTCTGCCGCCATGGTAGAAAAGGCTATAAGAGACTGTTTAGCACTCTTCCAAGAGACAGCACCTCCTGCTAGCAGGAAGATATAGCTCGACGTAGATTTCATACTATCTTGGCATCCAACAAAATCGGAGTCAGTATACCCAACAATCTCAAGCTGATCCAACCTCCGTACGTGAGCGTGTAGTCTTTTGTTCTCTGTAAGTACCGCAAGACCCGTTTGGCTGCTTTCCAATGGTATACTCTTGGATTACTTAAATATCTGCCCAACATCCCAATAATGTACGCAATATTTGGAGTTCGGATTCGGGTGATTTGGGATTAACACTCGAGTTATTCAGACTCGGAACATTTCAAGTTTAATTTATTAATTTTTAAAATCAAATTAGACCAAAATTTAAATAAATTATTTGATCAAGTTATATTTTATTAGAATTTTATTAAAAGATAAAAAGTAAAATAAATAAATACTATTTTTAAAAGTAAATATAAACATTGTAATTTGTATGCTTTAAATTAAAGTTAATTTTTATATAAATAAAAAAAATATGATTTTACCTTTTTATTAAACTAAAATATTTTTACTTAATATTTCATTATATGTAATCATTGATTCACTATTTCATTTTTAATCAAGTCCCATAAAATCATCTCAATCTTCAATTTTTATAACAAAGAGATTTCAATTTCAATTTCAAACTTTCAAAAAATAAAATAAAATAAATAAGCCAATCCAAAATTAGTAGATTACTACTAAATATGAGTCATACATGTAATGTACTAATATGTCCATGACCATATGGATCCATAATATTTACAATATGAAATTATTAATTATACAATAAATGATATTATTATTGAAATAAAATTATTATCTAGTAAGTTAAATACAAAAAATTCAGTTTGTAATTTAAATTTTAAAATCTAATATGTGGGTTTGAATTTGAAGTCTGAGAATATTTTGATTATGTATATGTTTTCAATTTACTTTTTGCTTGATTCTTAGATAGAATTTTTTTAGCTATTTTTAAAAATAATAATTTTGTTACGAAATCTTGAAATTATGAGTAGACTTCTCCCCGAGCCTTGCTTGATCGGGTCAAGTTTTGTACATAACTTTTAAGCTTCGAGCTCTACTTGCCCGAATGATATTATTATATTATTAAATAATGTTTTTTAATTCAATATTAAATTTAATATTAATATAAATTTTTTAAATCTTTAAATAACAAATAAAAATTAAATAAAGAGATACCCAAACTTAAGATTTCAAATTGATAATTTGACTGATCCGATCCAAACCATAAACACTTCAAACATATGATTTATAATTAGGGCTAGTCTAGCAATACTGTTTGAAAAAGCTTGGGTTAGAAAAAATTTAGGTTGAAAAAAAATGTGTTTAAAAAGTGTGATGAAAAAAATATGGTTTAAAAACTTTTAAGTGTTTAGTATTGTTTTGAAAAAGTGTTGTGAGAAATTAAAATATCAAAAAAAAATATGTTTAAAATAATAAAAATTTAAAAATGTGAAAAATAATAAAATTATTTTATCTAAAAATCAATTTTCAAACCGCAAAAAATTTAGTTTTTGATTTTTTAATTTAATTTGTCAAACTATAATTTTAACTCTAACATTAAAAAAAAAAATGACCTCTTTAACATTATGGTTGTGGTGAAATCGTAATTTGCAATCTCAAAAACTATGTCAAATTGGTGATGTCATGCATTATGCAACTTTGCCTAAAAAGGTTTTGGTTTAGGGTCTTGAATCTTGATGTCATGGCTGACTCCTTTCCTCATGTTTATGTGTGGCTTTAATTAAATATAACGTTTAATCCGATGGAAAACGACCTGACCTCCCAAGTCCCAACGCAAGTCTCACGACTTTTTCAACGGCCTGTTTTGCAAGTATTTCATTTCATGAGGCAGCCAGCCACCTCCTCGTCATTTCAAAAGCCTTTGTAATTATTATCCTCTCCCAACTTGATGATTATGCCAATACGAACGCACCGTCCACTTCCTCTCTCATTATCATCTAATTTTGGATACGATATAATTATATAATATAATCAAAATATAAAAAAAATAATATAAACACGATATAAATATTTAAATATATTAAAATTTATATAAATACATAATATTTTAAACACGATTACAAAAAAAATATGAACATAATATAAATATACGAATTACCGAACTCTCCTCTTGGTACTTTGACCTTCTTAAATCTTTGACTCCCTCTTCAATCTTCAAGGTCTAACCTAAAATATATAGTATACACTTTACGTTTTTATTGCCTTTGACTTTCGTTTTCTTCAACCTATATAAGCTCTTCTTTCCATCCCCTTTCCTCACTTGGAAACATTAATTGTTCATTTATATTTTGAAAAGATGAGCGGTGGTGCAGTAGAAGAAAGCTTTGGAAATGGAAGCTGCAACGGTGAAAGCAAATACAAAGGAGTGCGTCGTCGAAGATGGGGTAAATGGGTGTCTGAAATCCGAGTCCCAGGCACGCAGGAACGCCTTTGGTTAGGCTCTTATTCCACCCCGGAAGCTGCCGCCATTGCCCATGACATTGCTTTCTATTGTCTCCGTCCACCATCTTCCTTAAATGCTCTCAATTTTCCATCCATGTTATTACCTCCTAATGTCGATGCAAACATGTCTCCTAAGTCTATCCAGAAAGCTTCATCGGATGCTGGCATGGCAGTCGATGCCCAGATGATTTTGAGCAGGCCAATCAACAATGAAATCAAGGCAAATGAAAACAGTAATAGTACTGTAATTATGGGCATGGAGACTGAGTCGAACTGGGAAAACGATAGCAGTAGTGGTTCATGGGAAGGAAGTGTGGGAAAAGAAGGGGAGGCTTTCAGCATTTCCGTTGAAGATTATCTCTAGATTAGATAGATATCAGAAACAGCTTAATCCATCACTAAATAAAATACCTTTAATATTACATGCAGATAATTTTGTATATAGAAATTAGAATGTACTATGAGTCTATGACAATTTTCGATTCCGTCGTCTTTAATTGTAATTGTGGATGATAAATATCAACAATAAATATCGACGATAAAAAAATTAAAACCGCGAAATAAATTTTAAATACCTGTTGCTGATTTGCTCAGAAAAGAAAGCAACAGCTAGCCAGCAACTAGTTATTTATTAGTTTAGAAAATTTCTCGTGTTTTTGGAGTTTTGAGAGACATCATAATTCTAAAATGCGATCGTTACGCAACGTAACGATAGCGGCATAATGAAAATTAAAACTTTCGTATTGCATTTTATTCGTTATGTAACGTTCGGGATATTATCAAATTCTTTGAAGCAATATCAAATTCACATATGAGACAACCGTAACACGTTATGTAATGCCTGCAACACTCATAACTATGATACTATCATTACATCTGTAACGAAATTCGAAACTGCGATTTAGAACTACGTGAGACACATACATTACAAACCCACCTGATTACTGCATGTGGGCATTGTATGATTGGTTAAACATATGAAACTTTTGGAATTCAAATCCAATTCATGAGTTGACTCTCTCAAACTTTGGACTAAAAATTTGATGGACTTGGTCAATTTAGCAGCATCCAATTCATGAGTCTATGACAATTTTCGGTCACGTCGCCGTTCAGTTAATTATGATGAATATCAACAATAAATATCAATAACAAAAAAAATCGAAATTGTAAAATAAATGTAAATACCTGCTGTTGATTTGCTCATAACAGAAAGCAACAGTTAGCCAGTAACTAGTTATTATCATAACGTGCCAAATAATAATTCAGCATGCTAGACGCAAATCAATGGAGTCGCCACTAATAATCTAATCTAGGTGTGATTAGACAACTTTATGAATCTATTCTATTTAAAGTAATCCTAAGCTTTACTAAGACACTTTAAAAAGAATAGGTTCTGGTCTACTTGTCAGAACTAGGTTCAGGAGTACAGTTACGTGTGAGGAAGGATTAGCACCCTCACAGCGCCTATCTAAGAGATAGTACCTAATTAGTCTTGTGATACTTAAAAGTCTTAATTAAATGATCTTGTCTATCCTATTTCATTTTAATTGTTAAAGTTAGAAATCTCGGAGATTATATTTTAGGTCTTTCTTCCATTAATTCTGGAGAAATTAAAAAATGTTTTCTCACCTTGAGAGTATTCAAAAGAAACCATTCCTACTATTGAAGAGGCTCCGTCATCGGAAAAGTTAGAATTATTTAATCAAATTATTTCTCTTAAATTAATCTTCCAAAATTAATCCACATTTTATTAATGTTTGTTTGAAAAATAAATTCTGATTTTTAATATCGAAAATCATCTCTTAAAATATTCTTCTATTCATTATGGAGAATTTTTAAAAGAATTTTTCTCACCTAGAAATTTCTTAAAAGTCAACCATTCGCGACTTCTTTGAATTTCATCATCGGAAAAAATCTTAATTTATCTTTCAATTTTAATTAAGCATTTATTATGAAAAATCAATTTTAGAAAAAGATATTGAAAATTAATTATTCTTAAAAAAATAAATTTTTGATATTTTGTTGGTATTGAAATTAATTTCTTAAAAAATTCTTTCATTCATTCTCGAGAATTTTTAAGAGAAATTTCTCAAAAATTAACCATTCGTAATTTATTTGAATTTCATCATTGAAAAAAATCTCAATTTATTAATTTAAAAATAATTATTCTTCAATTAAATTAATCTAATTTTAAAAATAAATTTATACAATTATTAATAAAATATAAAATATAATAATAGTTTTCTTAAAAATAATAGTAGTTTTTTCTAAAAAAATGTGGTTAGTAAAATAATTAATAATAATAATAATAATAAACAAATAGACAAATAATAATATATAAAATAAAAACCTGCAAAACTAAAAAATCATTAGTAAGTAACAAGTGAATAAAAAAAAAAGTGAAACAAAGCGAATAAAACAAAAGAAACCCAAAACCAAGAGAAACAAAACAAGCAAGCAGCAGGTGGGGGTCAGCCCAGGCGCGGGCCTGCCTGGCTCGACCCACCTGCTGTCTCTTAAATATCAAAAAAAAAAATTTAGATCATTTTTTACCTATTTTTCATCAAAAAAAATCTTTTTTTTTCTGAAAAAAAAAATCTTCAAGAACACTGATGAATGTTGCCGCAGCCTTTGCCGTCACCGCCGTCGTCGTCAGTGCTGGTGGTCGAAAAATTCCCGAAAAATCACCAAAAATTTCTTTCGATCTCCTCTTTTCAAAAATCAAATTAGTTTTTTCCGAATCTCTCTAGAATTTCCTAGATCTAAAATTAAAGTTCGAAATTTCACCTCCTCCGATCTATTCCGTTGACCGTGGAATAGGGGTGTAAATGAGACACCTATACTCGCAAGCTACTCGAGTTCGACTCGAAAAAAACTCGAATTCGATTCGGTTATTATCGAGCCGAGCTCGAGCTCGAGCAGCTCGAGCTACCGAGCGAGCCGAGTTCGAGTATCTTAATACCCGATTCGAGTAGCTCGCGAGCTTAATCGAGCTTTTCAATTTTAATATTAATTTACTATTTTACCCTTAATATATATATATATATATATATATATATATATATATACACACTTAAAGCCCAAAACCTAATTTTTTCCCCTAGTTTCCTCTCAGCCGCTGCTCACTTTCTCTCCCTCATAGACTCTCATCTTCTCTCCCACTCAGCCACTCCTTAGTTTCTCTCTCTCTCACAAACTCTCATCTTCTCTTCCTCAGTTTCACTCCCTAGTTTCTCTCCCTCACAGATCCGTTCATGTTTTCTTTTTAATTTTTTCTCGTCCAAGTCACTTTCTTCCTTCATGTCTCCTTCTTTCATCACCGTTAACAACCATGAAACAGTTATCTTCCTCTCATGTCTCCAACAACACCGCAACGATGACCCTTCTCAGCTCACCTTATAAACGTTCCAACAAGGGTAACAGATCTGGCTGGCTTATTCTTAAAGATTGACAACCTGGTGGAGGAATTTGGTAATATTCAGCTGCAAAATGTATTTCGTGAAGCAAATGAAGTTGTAGATGCACTAGCAAAAGGGGTCGATAGATTGAATATTTATAAAGCCTGGTGGTAAATAGTATGGGATATGCTTTTCTATTTCTTTTATGTATTGGGCATCCTTTATGTTAAAGCTTCATGCTTTGTTAAGTTCGGTGTTTTGGCAGTCTACCCTTTTGGGTAGATACCTTCAATGATTAATAAATGAGGATTTAGCAACAACAAAAAATTAACATCATGGGTAATTAGGTATTTAAATGCTTTTAATTTTCTTTTAGAAAGTTTAATTTTTAAGTATATTTTTCAAGTTTTAGATTTGTTCTAGGTGTTAACACTTGATGATATTTTTTGTTATTTATTTTCTTTTCAAAGCCAAAAACAAAGAACAAGACAATGTGATTTTTTTATCATTATATTATCTTTAAAAAAAATTATATTTAAATACATAAAATTTGTATATAAAATGAGCTCGAGCTCGGACTCGAGTTCGAGTATGTAAATCGAGTATACGAGCTTAATCGAGCCGAGCTCGAATAGTTCGATTTTCTTTCGAACCGAGCTCGAGCTTAAAAAATAGTATTCGATCGAGCTCGAACCGAGTTTCGAGCAACGAATTTCGAGTCGAGCTCGAGCTCGAGCTTTATACTATTCAAGCTCGGCTCGACTCGATTACAGCCCTACCGTGGAATGGCCATCAACTTTTAGTATATGCTTCCTCTAATTAAAACCCAACTTTTCTTTCTCAAGATTTTTTTCGAAACAAAATCCTAGCACTCACTTTTGAATTTTCGAATTTTTTCTCTTATAAAAAAATATTTTTTTATTTCGAAAAAATCCTATGATTTCTTTGCTTCTGACTCTCCTTGATTTCTGATGTGTTTTTGATTGTGGTGTTTGGGTTTTTTTTTTTTTTATAGAGAAGGAATTTTAGTTTTACTAGAACTAAGAGTTTCAATTTAATATCATTTTTTAGAGTCTCATTTCAATCCAAAGAGGTGATTTGTTTCAATCAAAACTTGTGTTCTTGATTTTCTTTTAATTTTCAAAATTATCTGTTTTTTTTTATTTCTTTTTTTTCTGATTTTTTTTAATGTTTTCTTTTAATAAAATAAATAAATTAAATCCGGATAAAATCTGGTGTCTACAGTTATTTTTTAGTTTAGAAAATTTCTCGTGTTTTTAGAGTCTATAAGATATCATAGTTTTAAAATATGATCATTACGCGCAATGTAACCCTCTCGACATAACGAAAATTAAAATTTTCGTATTATATTTTATTTATTACGTAACATTTGTGATATTATCAAATTTTTAAACACTACTTATTCACGTCTACGACGTTTTACGTAATACTTACGACACCAAAAACCACGATACTGTAAACACATCTATAACAAAATTCGTGACCGCAATTTAGTACTATCCGAGACCTACATTACAAACCCACCTTGATTACTGCATGTGGGCATTGTATGATTGGTTAAACATATGAAACCTTTGGAATTCAAATCCAATTCATGAGTTTGACTCTCGACAACCTTAGACTAAAAATTTAATGGACTTGGTAAATCTAGAAGCATCCCATTCGGCCGACTTACTTTACCAAAAGAAGAAAACCAGTTGGCGGTAGCTTAACTAGTTACATCAGTTCTTACATGGATTATCTCATAAATTTCAGTTAATAACACCAATATTTTTTAAATTATACGATATATTTTATATTAATCTCTAAATTTTAAAATATATCAAATTAATCTTTTATTACAAGTATCATAATAAATTGATCCCTTCCGTTAGCTTTTTCATTATTGTAGAGCTTTTTCATTATTGTAGCAATCAATTTAGTGACACGTGTCACTAGCTGATTGCTTCAACTTGACTTTTTATTTATTTATTTTTCTTTTTTCTTTGATTTCTTTTTATAAATAAATTCAAAGAAAAGATAATTCATATTATAAATTAAAATAATTTTTTTAAAAATATAATTAATTTAAAAAGTATGAAATATTTATTTACTTTAATTTTATAAAAAAAAATTTAATATTTTCGTTTCTTCCTTTCTTTTTTTTCTTTTTTCTTCTTTATAAATAAATATTAAAAACTAAATAATAATTTACATTTGTTATAATCAAATAATTGAAAGAAAAAAAACTATTTATTTACATTAATTTTATAAAAATTTATTTTTTTATTTTTTTTCTTCCCTTTCTTCTTTTTTCTCTTCTTTATAAACAAATACAATATATATAAGTATATTATATTATATTTTAAATTAAATTAACTTTATAAAAATTAAATAATTTATTTTATATTTATAAGTTTTTTATTTTTTTCCCTTTCTTATCTTTTTCCTTTTTCTCTTGTTTGTAAATAAATATAAATAAAAATAAATAATAATTCATACTATAATTTAAATTAATTTTTAAAATATAAAATATTTTATTTACATTAATTTTATAAGAAAAGAGGAAAAAAAGGAAAGAAAGAAAAGGAAAATAAAAAAAGTAAAAAATAATTTTTTAATAAATGAATGTAAATAAATATTTTATATTTTATAATTATAAATTATTTAATTTTGAAGAAATTAATTTATTTATAAAAAGAAAAAAAAGAAGAAAGAAGAAAAAGTAAAAGTAAAAAAAAAAAAATTTATAAAATTAATGTAAATAAATGTTTATATTTTATAAATTATTTAATTATTAAGAAATTAATTTAAATTATTATTTATCTTTTGTATTTATTAATGTTTTCATTTTCTCTTGTTCTTTATTATTTTTTATAAATAAATACAAAAGATAAATAATAATTTAAATTAATTTTTTAATAATTAAATAATTTATAAAATATAAATATTTATTTACATTAATTTTATAAAAAATATTTATTTATATTTATTTATTAAAAAAATCAAAGAAATAAAGTAAAAGGGAAAAAAAATGAAGCGAAATGTGGTGCAATTAGCTGGTGACACGTGTCACTAAGCTGATTGCTACAGTAAAGGTAACGGAAAAACTAACGAAAATGACCAATTTGTTATGATATTTGTAAGTACGGATGATATGTTTTGAAGTTTATGGATCAATATAAAATATGTCTTATAATTTGAGGACAATTGGTGTTATTAACTCCATAAATTTTATTGATTGTTAAGTTAACTGCTTCAAATCATGTTATCCGATGTGAGATTATTGCATGTAGAACACTTGCGGATTTACAATTGCTTAGCAGCCTCAAATAGATCATCATTTCGGTGTATATATGTAGGTAAGTAAAACACTCGATAAACAGAGGTAAAAAAAAAAAAAAAAACATAAAAAAAAAACATGTTTCAAACATATTCGGCCTATAAGCACCAGCAGCATGATATGTAGGTAAGTAAACACTCGATAAACAGAGGTAAAAAAAAGAAAAACATTGAAACTTTTTGCATGTTTTCCTACTTATTCTTTCTGTTTTTTTAACACTCTTTGAAATATTACTGATTTAGATATTGAAACATGTTTCAAAAATCAAATTCCGATACCTTTTAATATTTTCTATCTTTATAGGCCTCTCTCAACATTGACATGACCACTTTCAAAAATCTACTCCAAAGAACATCAACAAAGTGAAAACTCAAAGAACATTAATATTATTTCATTAAAAATGAGCAAGTTGAGAACAAGTAACTAAGGTCAAACCGAGAATGAGCAAGGCACAAAAAGTCATTTTTTTTAATGAAGGATACAAGTCAAACTCTAAACAAAGTTAACTCCACTTACTAATCAAGTTGCAAAATCAGAACCCCACTTAAGTTTTACCATTAAATGTTCGAAAAAAGTTGAAAGTCAAAGTAATCCAAATCCAGCAACAACTATAAAAAAAGCAAGAAATTAAAAATATTTGACTACTTAAAAATAAAAAGTCAAAATGTCCGTTATGTATTTTGCGGTGTCCAACACTTAAACGCTCTCCTAACAAAAATGTTTGTGCTTCATAGGATATAATTGAGGAACTTGAAAATTTCATGATCCCTCCTTCCCATTAAGAATAAGAAGCCTCATTTGCAAAGTATATAAAAACTTAAAAAGTGACAACCAAATAGACTTATAATACTCAATTTAAATTGACTCTTGACTCCTGAGAATAAGGAATCGATTATGTAATGTATATGGATGGACAGGACACAGGAGGTTTAAAGCTCTATCTGCTATATATTCAGCTTACCGGCTAAGTTCCTGAACAGAATACTTATTCTTAGCAAAACATATGCATGTGCCAATAATTGAAATCCAAAATTAAGTAATGAACAAATTAACACTTTAACAGTACAAACTAAGGCAAGAAAGTTTCAAGGATTGCAGCTATGCATATTGCATGCAGCTACTCCATCTTCTTCTGCAACTGTGAGAATGTTATGGGGCCAGTAGGAAGCTTCGTCGGAGAGGAACCCTTCAATATAATTTGCTGTCGCAGATGTGTTTTCGATTGTATTATATTTATTATGATTGTGGATATAATGAATGCTTTTTCTGCTGCAACTGTGAGAATGTTATGGGGCCAGTAGGAAGCTTCCTCGGAGAGATGTCTTTCATTATAAATTGCGGTCGTAGATGTGTTTTCGATTGTATTATATTTATTGTGATTGCGGATATAATAAATGTTTCTTCTTCTGCAACTATGAGAATGTTATGGGGCCACTAGGAAGCTTCCACGGAGAGGTGCCCTTCAATATAAATTACGGTCGTAGATGTGTTTTCGATTGTGTTACATTTATTGTGATTGCAGATATAATGAATGTTATAGCAATCAATTACGAAAAATGTGAATGGTGAAAAATGTTAAAACCGCAAAATAACGGTCGTAATATCGCATTACAGCCGCTGTTTAAATCCCGGCTTCAGATAAGGGTTTCCTAACATCCACCATGGAAGTTCTTCTTGTACCATGAGCTGAGAGGAGAAGTCGGAAAGCAAAGTTAATCGTGCTGCAAACTCGGGTACTTCACGGAAGCATCCCCCTGGCAAGCCTCTGAAACAATCAGCCTGGCAAACTCTTCCAAAGGCCCACCCACCACTCAGTCGTACCTGTAACAAATATTTAGATTACGTACTCTCACATGGCAAATTAAGCAGATATATAGTTTTGATTGATTAATGTTGTTTGAGCTATAATTAGCTAGGCTGCAACTATATTCAAAGATAAATTAATAGCAATTGGCTTTGTAATTATCATTTCAAACAAAAGAAATGGGGACGTTTTGGAAATGTTCTGAAATAAAATGTCGATGGTAGTAACTTTTTCATACTTTTCAAAGTGTCAATGTTTCAATTGAAGAAATGAAGTTAACTTATATCATAATGGAATTTTTACTATCTAGAAAGAGAATATAATTTATTTATCAGAATTTGAATAGATTTATATATATTCACAAATTTTATGTCGAGAATATGATAAAAAAAATTTGAAGATAAATAAAAAATTTATTTATCAGAATTTGAAATTATAATCTTTGAAAGTTCTTAAAATAAAGAAGTCCTTTAATTATTTTTTTTCAGTAAAATTTTGATCCAAGGGTCTGTTGGGAATAGCGTAACAATTCACAACAAGCACTCGAGAAGAGAGGAAAAATAAAACACAATTTTTAACGTGGTTCAGCCCCTTTGGCCTACGTCCACGATCTCAAAAGGATAAAAGAACTTCACTAATTGTAATTTTTACCTGGATAAAGCTACAAACCCTCCTTACAAATATTGTGGCAAAATTACAAATCCTCCTACAAACCTTCCCACAAAATTGTAACTTTTGCACGGGCAAAACTACAAACCTTCTCACAAATATTGTAACTTTTGCACGGATAAAGCTACAAACCATCCTCACAATATTGTAACTTTTGCACGGACAAAACTACAAACCATCATCACAAATATTACGACTAACCACCCATAGAGCCTCAATACAACCTCTTTCAAGTGTATAGACTCTCTCTCACAAGTGGTGGTGGTGTTTCTCAAAGGCCAAAACTCCTACTTATAGGTGAACACTCATCTTGGTTAATCCTAGTGGGATGAATACTCTCATTTGCTTAATCAAGTTACTTGACGTCAGACTTGAACTCAATTACTCAACAGGGCCTTCACGACTTGATCTTTAATTGATAAAATCCACTTCAAGTGTTTTCGAAACTTGATTTTGAAAAATGAAAATGACCTTTTTTCTTTTGATGAGCTTTTCGAGATTTCTTGAGAACATGCAAAATATTCTTCAATTTTTTAGAGATTTTTAGGTGAAAGAGAGTTCTTAAACAATATGGTTTCTTTATAAAAGAATTCTAAAAGAACTTAACTTCTTATTTATCTCTTAATTAATTTAATTTAAATAGAGATAAAATAATTCTTAAAGAATTTGGTCTCTTTATGAATGAGTTCTAAAAAAATTCACTTTCTTATTTATTTCTTAATTAATTTAATTATAGATAAAATAATAATGACACATGGTCGAAATTTTATTTATCTTATTTGATTTTGTTGTTTTTTTTTATATATTTTTATCAACTAAATTAGTATCATTTAACTGTTAACATCAACTTTAATCAGAGATTTCATAAATAATATAGATTATGCTTACATAGATCTATCCATGTTCCAGACCGCCACCTAGAAATTTTTTTATTTCTTTAACTAAGCCCAAGTCGGGCCAAACTCGGGCCGCCCCGAAAGCCCATTTTACTAGTTCACAAAATATTAAAAAAGTTATTTTTATTTTTATATTATATTATTAAATTTAAATAAATATATTTTTTATTTAATGAATAGTAATTTGGACCGAGTCGATCCAAATCACTAAAATCTTTATCCAAATCCGATTCAATTCAAGTCGGATCTGTCGAATTGAACGGATAACCTGACCTTTGAACAAATTTACACTTACATCTAAATATTTGCATTTAATTTTGTTTGACAGGTGAGAAGAAAGAAGAAATAGAAGAAGCAACATTTGAAAAAAATAAAATAAATTATATTACGCTATGTTTTGATAGACGTTAGTAAAAAAAAAGTAAAGTAAAAAAATAAATAAATAAAGGTTTTTTAGGGAAGAAAAAAGAAATGATACATGTACTCTTATTTGGATAATTAAAATTAATAAATAAAACGAAAGAAAAACAAAAAAATTTTAACAACCATTGTTTGATTAAATGATGAAAAGGAAATGAAATGAATCATTATAATATTTTTTTCAATTATAACCTTCTTTTTATAAATTAACATATAATATAAAATTAATTTTTTATTTTCATTGAAATATCAAACCAAATTATAAAATAAATTTTAATTGTAAGAAATAAAAAAAATGCAATTATTATGAATGTTAAAAGTTTAACATAAAAATTGAAAAAAAAGGTTAAATTTTATAAAATATAAAGAGATTATAATAGACATAAGAAATTTTTTAATTTCTTTCCTATTTTTTCCTACTAAACTAGGTATTAAAAAAAATGAACATTTCAAAAAAACATAAGAGATAGTCAATTTCTCTTATTTTCTATCTAATTTAAAATTTTTCCATTTTCCTCTCCTTCCTCAATTAGGGATGGCAATGGAGCGAGGTGGAGGCGAATTTTGTAGTATCCGCCCCCGCCATAGCATTGCTTTGCCCCGCCCCCGTCCCGTTCCGTCGTGGATGTTGAAATTTCAATACCACTACCATCTCCATGGATGTAGATTACATCCATAACCGTCCCGCTCCGCTTTGCCCCATTTGATATTTATTGATTATTTTTATTTTTTTCAAATAATAAATCATTGTAAAAAAATTTAAATATAAATTCAATATAAACATGTTTTTAATCTAGGAAGAAAAAAACATAAAGTATTAGATTTATGTTTTTAAAAAGAAAAAGAAAAATAATAAGTTTAATTATATTATTTTATTATTCTTTTAAGAGCTAAACATTTAAAGGTAGGCGATACGAAACAGATAATTACCACAATTGTTCTATCCTCGCCTTTAAAAAAAAAAAATGCTCCGCTCCGCCTCCATTGTTAAAAAAAAAATCTCTCCATTCGAATCGGATCGGTTCAAAATCCATCGACCGAATCGAATTTTACCATCCTTATCCCCAATTCAAACACGGTAGAGTAGAATTTGGCGGCAATAATCATATTCAGAGGAGAAAATGGGCGGAATGGATCTCCATAACTTGAAAATTCCACGTTTCAGCCTTTGCTATGTGACATAACATAGACCCACCACCACCCAATAATGCACTGCACGTCTCTGGACTCTGGACTTTACTCAAACATGAACAGTTAAGTTAGAAGTTTTTTTTTTTTTTCATGGATGATCCATCTATGGAGAGTAACAGACCCACAAGTTAACAATTTTAATTTTTGTCTGAAAAAAAAGAAAGAAAAAAGAGACAGTGAGAACAGTGAACAGAAACCTCAAAACCTCAAAACAAAAATGAAAAACGACACTTCTGTCTGTCTGTCTATCTGCCTGTCATGTCCCAAAAATCTTTGGTTTCTCGCAATTTTAGGAGCCAGTCTCACAAAACCGCCTGCATTTCGTTTTTCACCCACTTTCTCTTTTCTTTTTCTTTTTTTTTTCTTTCATTTTTTTCCAATATTATCTTTCCTGTCCTTTCATTTTCTATTCTTTCCTGTCCCAGGATAAACAAAAAGCTTTGATTTTTTAAAGGATAGTTTTTGTGTTCAATCCTGGGATTTTTGGTCTGGGTTTTCATTCCTTTCCTTCAGGCAATTGGATTTGTAGTTTTTATCTATCACTCATTTTCTCATTTGTCTTCCAACATTACATATTTGTAAGAAAATATTGTCCTTTTATTTGTTTATATTCCTTTTGGTCATTCTGCAATTCCTCAGATTTTGATTGGTTCACGATTGAACACTCTTCTATAATTTGGGTGTTTCATATAGAAAAAGTAAAAAACATTGAAATGCTTGGTGGGACTGAAAATGGTTGAGAAATAATGTTGTGAGGTTGGAATTTTGAAACAATGGTGGACCTGGGAATCCCAAGATTTATTCAGGGTTTCCCTTTTGTTTAATGCATTGGGGCATAGCTATTCAAAATCAAGGGATTGTTGAGGAGTTATTATGGGCTCCCTTTGCTCAAAAGGAGCCCAAGATGAGGAGAATATTAACGAGAATGACAACGAGAAAGGCTTCAACAGCAGCAACGACAAGGCTTCAGTGCAATTGGTTGCTCCAAAACCCTCACAGAAAGACGATTTTTTAGTTGCTAGAAGTGGCAATGATGGTTCCGTACGTCTTGTTTCAGTCTATGAAGGAGACAAGAAATCCTTGATTTCAGAATTGCCCAGTAATAATGGTCATCAAATGTTGCCAACAGTGGATATGGGGGCAAGGGTTTTACCGCAGATGGTTAGAATAGGTAGCGCCCCTCGTGGGCCTGCAGGGGAACTAGTTGCTGCCGGATGGCCTTCATGGTTAGCTTCAGTTGCAGGAGAAGCTGTTCAAGGATGGCTGCCTCGGCGGGCGGAATCTTTTGAGAAGTTTGAAAAAGTAATTACTCCTCATCAATGCTTCTTTTACATGCCTTTCTATAATCAGTTCAATTTGGTTCTTATCTAGTAAAGTAATATTGGATCAACTATCTTGAGCATTGGAGTTATCATTCAAGGATGTTTATTTAAAATGATCTCTTCAAACTGGGATAGTAGTTGCTTCATGACATTTGATGTACTTTTGCAGCTGCATACATAAATATCATAGTTATATGAAGCTATGTTACTCGGACTCGGGTGTGAGTGTCGAACACGGGTATCTTCAATTTTTTCCAAGATTTCCATGTATTTGGAGGGTCCTTGGAGAATCATATCCTCATACCCATGTTCAGATATGCGTCGGATACGAGTGTTGTACATGAATATTTCAAGAAAAATAAGAGTTGGAGCAACATAGATTATGAAAGCTTTTAGTTCATTCTTCTGAAAACTTGCATGTTCATTAATCTGAAAGACATTAATGTGTAATGATATTCAACTTGGTGAATACTAGTTGAGTAATATATGAAAGATGATAATACAGGTAAAGTTTTCAAATGGAGCAGGCATGAATAATTGTATTACCATTTCTCTTTAAAAGTGCTAACTGCTAAATATGTTGAAGAGGTGGGCTGGGAAAATTCTCTGGTGCCAATGGTAAAAGTTACATTGCCAGCAAATTTTTGGTACTGATCACTTACAGATGATGAGCATCTTTAATTATGCATGTATTCATGTTAGTTAAATATCATGGAAAAGAAAACCTATTTCAATCTATTGGCTATGTTGCTCAGACTCTTCATTTTTTTGAAGTACTTGTGTCCGACACATATTCGGACATGGTTATAGGGATATGATCTTCCAAGGACCCTCCAAATACATGGAAAAACATAGAAACAATTTAACATAACCGTGTCAGACATATACCGTATCCGACACTCACACCCGAGTCCGAGTAACATAGCTTAACGCACATATCTTGGCTTCTCTTGCTTATTACAAAATTTTATCATCTGGATGTTAAATTATCCGGGGCTTTACATGATTTTTGTTGCCGATACTGACATAGTAAGTTGTGAATGCAGATTGGTCAAGGAACTTATAGTAGTGTATATAAGGCTCGTGACCTAGAAACTGGCAAAATTGTTGCCATGAAGAAGGTTCGGTTTGTTAATATGGATCCAGAAAGTGTCCGTTTTATGGCTAGGGAAATCATTATATTACGGAAGCTTGACCATCCAAATGTTATGAAGCTTGAGGGTGTAGTCACTTCACGGATGTCATGCAGCTTGTATCTTGTTTTTGAGTACATGGAGCATGACCTTGCTGGGCTTGCAGCAACTCCTGGCATCAACTTTACTGAACCACAGGTACATGCTTCTCTATTTATTACTTATTTCAGCTATGTTGCTCCGACTTTTTATTTTTTATGAAATAGCCGTGTCCGACGTATATCCGGACATGGGTATGGGGATATGACCCTCAAAGGATTTTCCAAATACATGAAAAAGCTTAGAAAAAATTGAACATACCCGTGTCGGACACATACCCGTATCCGACACTCACACCCTAATCTGAGTAATATAGTATTTCAGGTATATTAACTTGTTGTATGGCAATTAATAACTCAATGTTTAATTGGGTTTATCTTTAACCTGAAGTTTTGTGGGCTTATGAAACATAAATATTTTCCTACTTTGTCTTTCCTTCCTCTCTCTTTATTTTTCTTTAAATTAAATTCACTTTGGGGAGGCAACAAAAATATGTAATTTAACCTACCAATCAAGCAATGCCAGGACTGTGTCAATTTGATGGAGACTTCAACATGCATGTGCTAAACATGCCTTATGATCTGTACACTTCGTATCTATGTTAATCGGACTCGGATGTGAGTGTCTGATATGGGTATGTATCCGTCACGAGTATGCTCAATTTTTTCTAAGTTTTTTCCATATATTTGGAGGATCGTATCCCCATACCCATATCCGAATATGTGTCGGACACGGACATTTCAGGGAAAATGAAAAGTCGGAGTAACATAGCTTCGTATGAGGAAGTAGTAATCTGTAATTCTCATTACAGCTTTTTTCTTCTCTTATTTTTTTTACAATGCTAATAAAACATCTTATTCATATTATATCTGCTCTTGGTCTTATAAGAGGCATATGTGATTGTGCTGTAGATTAAATGTTATATGGAACAACTGTTTCGTGGCCTTGAACACTGCCATAGCCGTGGTGTCCTGCACAGAGACATCAAGGGCTCAAATCTTCTGATTGACAACAATGGAGTTGTTAAGATTGCAGATTTTGGTTTGGCTACATTTTTTCAGGCTGATCAAAAGCAGCCACTAACAAGTCGTGTCGTAACTCTTTGGTACAGAGCACCTGAGCTTTTGCTTGGGGCCACTGAATATGGAGTTGCTATAGATTTGTGGAGTTCTGGTTGCATCCTTGCTGAATTATTTGCTGGGAAGCCTATTATGCCTGGAAGAACAGAGGTAGTCTCTCTTTATGTGTTGGAATATGATTGCAAAACTGATTCTGCATATTATTGCAAATGCACTTTAATTTTGCTTTATGTCTCTAAGATTTCCATGTATTTGGAGAGTTGTTGGAGGATCATATCCCCATATCCATGTCCGGATATGCGTGGGACACAGGTACTTCAAGAACAATGAAAAGTCGGAGCAACATAGAATTTATCAAGTGTCAAAATTTTCAGTGGCTTTATTGTGCAATTACCTGCAAAGAATCACCGTAGTGATAATACATAGATAAATAACATAGTGTATATACATTAGCTTGCTTCTTTAATTCTTGAGATGAATACTTTGGGTTGCTTTATTTCTTAAATTTCAAAAGCATAAATTTCTTCCTACATTTTATTCTTGTGACGTGCTTTTTTACTATTTCAATTGTTTTTATAATAATTTGGTTCAAAAATATCTTCCGTCATCAAATTATAATTCAATATTGGAACTTTGATGATGCTTTCTTGTTGTCAGGAAAAAAAAAAAACCTGACAGTCAAGAAATTCTCAAAGACTTTTCTTTTCCTTCTTCTTTCTTCTTTCCTTCTAGTTTCCGTCTATGTTACCCGGACTTGAGAGAAAGTGTCGGATATGGATATGTGTCCAACATGGATATGCTCAAATTTTTCTAAGTTTTTTCATATATTAGGAGGATCATACTCTCATACTCATGTCTGAATATGTGTCTGACACAGGTGTCGAACACGGGTACTTTAGGAAAAATGAAGAATCAATGTAACATAGGTTTCTGTGTTATTCTTTGTTACTTATGTTCATCCTTTTCTGTCTGGATTTTGTCCTACAACTTTGTGTTAGACAAGGTTATTGAGTGCATATATATAGCACTAATGTACACTGTTTATTTAGGTCCTGTACCTGCCTATTGACGTTTGTGTTGCTTATCAGCACAAAGATGTTATGCCCATTAACAATGCACTTAACCTAGAGAGGCTTCAGTAGATAAGATGATGTGATGCTATGTTACTCGGACTCAAGTGTGAGTGTCTAATAAGGGTATGTGTCCGATACGGGTATGTTCAATTTTTTTTAAGTTTTTCCATGTATTTGGAGGGTCATATCCTCATGCCCATGTTCGAATATGGTCGGACACGGATATTTCAAAAAAAAAAAAATGAAGAGTCGGAGCAATATAAATATGATGTAAGGAGAAGAAACAAAGAAAGGTAGAG
The DNA here is from genome assembly GCA_030761205.1 of Fremontodendron californicum. Taxonomy (NCBI): domain Eukaryota; kingdom Viridiplantae; phylum Streptophyta; class Magnoliopsida; order Malvales; family Malvaceae; genus Fremontodendron; species Fremontodendron californicum. Next base: position 6,995,113 of record JAULJL010000028.1, read on the forward strand.
GGTAGGACAAAGATTCTAATGTTTGGAGTAAACAAGGACCCTTAGTTGTTAGTTCTGTCAAGAAATGTAGCTTAGATTAAGCTGTATGGATAGAAAAGAATTCTTGTAGCCAACCATACTAGCTAGTTTGAGATTAAGGCTGTTGAGTAGGCTGAGTTATAACTTTTAAGAGTGTACTTATCATCTATGTTGCTCCGATTCTTCTTTTTTCTTGAAGTACCCGTGTCCGACACCCGTGTCTGACACATATCGGGACATAGGTATGGGGATATGATCCTCCAAGGACCCTTCAATTATATGGAAATCTTAGAAAAAAATTGAACATACCCGTGTTGGATACATACCCGTGTCCGACACTCACATCCAAATCCGAATAACATCGCTTATCATAGTTGATAATTGTTTCTTTAGATAAATTAGTTCTCCTAAAAGATTAATTTTCCACGTTTCTTTGGTGATCACCTTTTTTTTTTTTTTTTTTTTTTTTCTGATTATTTCCAGGTGGAGCAAATGCATAAGATCTTTAAGCTCTGTGGTTCACCCTCTGAGGAGTACTGGCAGAAAACAAAACTTCCACATGCAACTAGTTTCAAACCCCAACAACCTTACAAACGCTGTGTTGCTGAGACTTTCAGAAACTTCCCTCCTTCTGCCTTGTCTCTTGTTGATAAACTCCTTGCAATGGAACCGGAGGATCGAGGATCCGTTGCTTCAGCACTTAGAAGTGAGGTATTTGGACAACCATCTATATGCCTTTTCTTGGTTGTTTAGTATTTTTCTCCTATGTTACTCGGACTCGGGTGTGAATATTGGACACGGGTATATGTCCGACACATGTATGTTCAGTTTTTTCCAAGATTTCCATATATTTGGAGAGTCTTTAGAAGATCATATCCCCATACTCATGTCCGGATATGTGTCGGACATGGGTACTTCAAGAAAAATGAAGAGTCGGAGCGACATAGATTTTCTCCACTTGTTGACATATGAATTTCCAGATTGATGTGAATTTTTTAACCTTCTTCTGCTCTTGAATTATCAATTGGAATTTTAAAATACATTTTTTTACTATTTTTTCTCCTTTTTCAGTTCTTTAGAACCGAGCCTTTCCCTTGTGATCCATCAAATTTGCCAAAATATCCTCCAAGCAAAGAACTAGATGTCAAACATCGTGACGCTGAAGCAAGAAGGTATATTTTTTGAGTCCTTTTTCGTTTTTGCTCTTTGAAAGCTCTCACCATTACGAAACCAATGCATACAAAAACACATGCTATGCTAAGTAGTCCTGTGTGCTCATAAAAGCAAATGTAGATTATGAATGAAATTGTCAGAAAAAATCCAAGAAAATCATATCAATTAATTTTGCCTCATGTTTAACATTTAGAATGTTTGTGAGATGAAAATTTGATAGCTTTGAATTATAAAATGGTTAGTACTATTATGAAATTACCCAAACCCGAATGACCCGAAAGTTTAACCTGTAATGACCTGAAACTCAACTGATTTGATTTTAGAACTCAATAATTTAAACTCAAAATGATCCGAATCCAAAATAATCCGAAATGACCTGACCCAAAGTGACCCGACCCCCCCAATTGTCACCTCTATCCCATGTTGATGGATGCCTAAGAATGAAAAGACTTGAATATTAAGATGATCTTCCATACTTCTCTTTTTCATTTTTAGAAAATTTATGAACCCATATTTTAAACCTGTATTCTCTCATGTAACTTCAGAAAAAGAGCAGAGGCTGTAAAGGGACGAGGACCTGAATCTGTTAGAAGAGGTTCAAGAGATTTTAAGGGAGTGCCTACACCAGAATTCATCGCTCAGGGACAGTCAAAAACTAGCACCAGCCATAAATATGACAATCTTGAGGATGTTGCCTCTGGCTTCCGAATCGATCCACTCAAGATCACTTCGCAGACCGGTTTATCTCATTCGTCGTCAATGATCCACCCTTCGGTAGTAGGATCATGGAATAAGGCAGGTTCTACAAGAAATAGTGGCGAGTTAAGAACACATAATTCACTGAAGCCTCAGGCAGCTAACACTTCCCTTAAGAAAGATGATAGAGCGTCAAACAAAGATCCTGCATCGGTAAATAACCTACTGTTTCTGCTTAATTGTAACTATTATTGTTATCATCATCATTGTTTTTTTGGTCGGATCACCATGATCATCATTACATACATTGAATGTGATATGAATTCATAGGCTATAAAAATACGAACATAAAATATAGATATTACATATTACTAACCTATGTTGCTCTTCATTTTTCTTGAAGTATTCGTGTCCGACACATATCCGGATATGGGTATGGGGATATGACCCTCCAAAGACCTTCCAAATACATGAAAAACTTAGAAAAAATTGAACATACCTGTGTCGGACACATACTCGTATTCGACACTCACACCCGAGTCTGAGTAACATAGGATGAGTTTATTAACAGTAGGTCTGTCAAACGTTGATTTTCTGATAGAAATCTCTAACAAATATTGGTTCTAACAGAAATGGTCCTAGCCAACTCAAAGACTATCATGTCTTTGCTATCTGCAAGTGACTTAGCATCATTTGTACAATAAATCTGCATAATTTAATTCGTAAAACTCAATACATCATATTTTGACAATAGCTGAGATCGTGAATCAGATTGCAGATTATCAGGTTATATAAATTGTCATCGTCTTTTTACAAAAAAAAAAAAAAATCTCAGTCAACAAAGCTGTTTAAAGTGTGTCTCTTGCATAAATCAGTAAAGTTTTTTTTTTTTTTCCTTGCTCAGGTTATCTCCAGTGTTTTTTTTTCCATCTTATATGATTATCTTTTCTAAAGTTGCTTCGTTCACCGAATTGTATCTTTCCAATTTTCTTGCTTTCTTCCTGATTTACTGATGGATTGCCTCTAGTAATTTATGTTGCTCCGACTCTTCAATTTTTTTGAAGTATTCGTATCCGGAACATATTCGGACATGGATATCGGGATATGACCTTCCAAGGCCCCTCTAAATACATGAAAAAACTTTGACAAAATTTAACATATAAGTGTCGGACACATATCATACCCGAGTCCAATTAACATTGCTAGTAATTATTCGAAATTTCGTCAACTATTCTTTCGCTGTGCTATTGCAGGGTTATGTACCAAGGAAAAACAGGATCCAATACTCTGGACCATTGATGCCTCCTGGGGGAAACATCGATGATATACTTAAAGAGCACGAGAGACAAATCCAGCAGGCCGTGCGTAAAGCACATCTTGACAAGTATGGAACCAATAAAAATTGCAAGGTAATATACTCAGCTGCATCATAATGGAATATATGGACAATGATTTTTAAAAACGTTTGCTCATTGCTTCCTTGTGAGAAGCTTGCTCCGAGCCCGAAGTTCCCTAACTGTGTTTCACTGGCGAAATGCAAATCGCAACACTCGTAAGCCTATTTGTTCATAGCCGTGAGACTTTCAATTTCGTGAAATTGTTCAAGGTTGGAGTGAAATATCCGTGCCTAGACGAACAACACTGAAAATTGAAAGTTATTGGAGCTATGCAGAAAAAAAAAAAAAAACATGAAGAATGCTCAGTGTATATTGATACTCAAGTGAGTGGGCTGGATTGATGGCCAGGAGTTTGCTTTGTATAGTTGGATGTGTTTTTGATACAAAGCTAACATTACCTTCCATGTATATTTTTCTTCCCAACACTCTTATCTAAAAAACAGTATACATTTGAAAAAGCGGACCAGATCGGTCAGTCGGATTGGTTTAACGGGAGCCAACAAGCTGTTCGATCTGATATAGTATATAGAATCAGTTTGATCTGATATAGTATATAGAATCAGGAATATGTTAATTTGGTAGAAAATCAATCTGATATAGTATTTAGAATCAGGAATATGTTGATTGGGTAGAAAATCGGCTTATCAGGTAAAAAACAGTTATATATATATATATATTTTTAAATTTTTTGTAATTGATGAGATTTAAACTTTTAATCTCTTAATTTTATATTAAAGATCATATCATTAAGTCAACTGTACATTTTTATTAATTATTTATTTAACATTAATTTTTTTTAAATATTTAAAATTTCTTTTAATTAAACCGATCGGTTCAATCGGTTGGACTGAAAATCAGAGGTCTTATCGGTTTAATTTTCGGTATGGTTGTTTTAACCTTGCTTTTTGTTTGGTAATGCCTTTGCTTGAAGATGCTATCCTATACTGTGAGGAGGTGAATTAAGGCAGCCTGGAAGGAACAGCTAAAATGGTTCAAATGTCTGTACTCTGTAAACTGAACATTGAAAGTCTTCAAAAGCAATGCCTTAGTAGCTAGCTAATTGATTTATCAACCTACTGTTTAGTATTATTTACCCGATGTTGTAATCAAAGTGGTGGATGCAAAGAAATGGGTTTCACGAGGAAAGATCATTTTAGACATTAGGATCTATGTTATCTAAATTCGGTGTGAGTATTAGATATAGGTATGTATTTTATAAGAGTATATTCAATTTTTTAAATTTTTTCTGTATATTTAAAGGATCATATCTCGTATTCATGTCCGAATATGTGTCTGATATAAATATCGAACATGAATATTTTTAAAAAAAAAATCTGGATAACATAAATTAAGGTCTCAATCTAGATCTGCTCATGGGCCAGGCCTAGGTTATCATTTTTGTGATGATTGTCTCAGCCCGGTTTGGATCATTGTTCACTTAATTAATAAATATATTTTTATTTAAATTTAATTATAAAAATATATAAAAATATTTTTTATATAGGATGAACAGTAAATTCAAACCTGCCCGAGCTCGCCCAAGGTCGGGCTTGGTCAAAGAAAAAGAAAAAAATTCGGGTTGCGGCTCGATCCGGCCCAGCCTATGAGTAGGTCTCAGTCTGGGTAACATAGATTAGGATCTCAATAGTTCCGGACACTCGCATCCCTCATCAAGAGGATAATTTTCAAGAAAACAAAAATGTAAAAAATGAGATAAAAGAACATATGCATTAATTATTTTTTATAGTAAGGTGAAATTTATCATTTTTACTATGTCTCAATATTTAATTTTGCATATGTACATCAATGTTATTGAATTTTATTACACAAGTGAAGTACAAAAGTAAAATTCAAAGTTTAGTCCATTTTTAAAAGATGGTATTTAGTAGATCTGAAATTTGAATCTCAACATTTGTAATTCTTTTTTTATTCTAGCGACCTCTTTGTAACATAAAAGAAGTACAAAAGTGAAATTCAATATTGACCCATTGTAGACAAAATTTTGAGAACAAACTTAGACTTGGCAATATTGGACACGACACTGATAACTTTAAAAAATATAGTTATTTTGCCACCTTTTATGCATTCAAATTGGCGAAGTCCTTGAAGTTTTTACTTGGATTTGATTAGTTTTAGATTTTTTAGATTAATTTTATTTATCCATTTCATGTTTAAAATAGTTATTTAGTTAGTATTTATGTGTTTTTATAGGTCTAAAGTGAGAAAGAGCTTCGCGGTGCTAAAAGACGAAAAATGGTGCAAAGCAACGCATGGGTAGATTTGACCTCTAGAGCTTGTTGCAAAAAAAAACATGATCTTAAAGTCTTTATTCAAGAAAACTTCCTACTTTACTTTTGAATCTGATTTCCATACCTTTCCAACGGTATTTTACTCGTCCAAATCGGACAAGATTTGCCCGTCCAAATCAGCAGAGAAAGTGCAAGAAGATGCAGAAGCGAAGTGCAGCAAACCGAGATGCTGGCACTGCAGCGCCAGCCAATTCGAGAGTCAGTGCTGCAGCGCTGCAGCGCTGGAAGGCCAGCACTGCAACGCCGTAGCGAGAAAAAAAAACATAAAAAAAAACCTACACTTACCTAATTGTTTGCACATGAAGTTTCTGACTCCAGGGGTCTAAGGCACAATAAATAGGATTCTTTAAGGCTGAAATAAGGGGATTTTGAGTTCTAAAAATCTAATTCTCTTGAGAGGAGAGTAGCCACCAAAAGCTTTCAAGGAGGTAAGAAGATTTGGAAAGATTGAAGACTCAAGATTTGATACCCCTTAGTTTTCTCTATTCTCTTTTCTCTTGTATTGATGATGATGGTAAAACTCCTTGGATATTTGTTTTCTTTAATTATCATGAACTAAACTTATTTTACTAGGATTGTAATGGAATTCAACATGTAGTTTGAATTTATTTTCTCTCTCTAGCTTGACTTAATGGTTTTTGAGTTGTTTGTTCAATCTTATTCTTAATGCTTCTAGTTGACTGGCCACCAATTAGATTAATTTGGTAACCTAAATATAACTTGGAAAAGGGAGTTTAGTGTTAGACATGGAATAAATGACACATCTTTCATATTCATTTATTAGGATGAATTGATCTGCATGTAGGGTAGAAATATACTTATGTGTCATGTGTAACCATTGTTAGAGCCTAAGCTTAATGAGTTTCTCTTCAATTCAATTATCATAGGAATATAGTTAATTGGTTAAGAGAGATATTTTTATAAGACCATTGAAAGATCCTTATAAATAAAATAGAACTCTAGGTTAACAACTCAAGATCATTAATCAAGTTAAGAGGGTAGGAGAGGTTCAAGCAAAATGTTGAAGGAAATTGTAATCCTAGGTTTTTATTAATTGGTTGAATTCATCTTTTTAATTTGCTTGCTTTTATTATTAGTTTCTTTTAATTAGTTTGATTATCATCTTTAATTATTTGTTTAGATAAGATTAGGTTGTTTTAATTTTAGTGCTTAGTAAATCTTTCTACTCTTTACTTTAAACTATATTACTTGTTACGATACGTGCACTTCATGGTGAAAATCGACAACAAGTTTTTGGCGTCGTTGCCGGGGACTTGTTTTACTATTTTTGTTAATATTAATACCAAGGAATCTTAGTCTTAATTCAAACTTATTTATTTATTTTTTTCCAGGTTTTATTGATTGCTGAATGCAAAAGGGGTGCACTATGTGGGATCATGAACAAGATGCAATCACTGCTATATTTGCACAGATGGCTGCACTTAACAAGAAGCTTGACAATTTAGGTGTACATGCCGTCCAAAGTTCGTTTGTGATTTGTGAATTATGTGGGGAAGGACATCATAGTAAGTTGTGCCAATATATTGGAAACTACAATATGCATCAAAATAATTTTTATTCCAACAACTACAATCCAGGTTTGGGAGATCACCAAAAATTTTCCTGGAGCAACAATCAATGGTCCTCCTATTCCGAGAATCAAGCATATCATCCTGGGTTTCCATTGCAAGCTCTAGTCCTAGAAAAGAAGTCATCATTGGAAGAGATGATGTTGCAATACATGACAGAAAACAATACATCAATCAGAAACCTTGAGATACATATAAGCCAGCTTGTTACTGTATTAATAACCAACCTCGAAAAACTCTTCCAAGTGATACTAAAATTAATGCCAGACCAGGTGAACAAGAGCATTGTAACGCCAACACACTTGGGATTGAAAAAGAGATAGAAGAGGACAGCAAGAACCCTGAATTGCCAACCGAGCCTATTGAAAAAGAAATTGTGATGGAGCAAGAATATGAAAAGGTTCAAGAAGAGGAGATTCAATGTGACCCACCATCAAATAAGCCTATTGAAGAAGAATTAGTTGGTAAAAACTAATTTGAAAAAGTGCGAATAAAGGAGATTCAGTGTGACCCACCACCACCACTTGTTCCTAAATGCGTCTAACAGCCTAAGCTAGTCGATGTGGTAGAAAGTGCTATTAAAGAAGAGTTTATAGAAATTTATCCCATTGATTCGCTTAAGGGATTATTGAATTCTACCACTGAAAGGGATGAATTCCATTTTCAAGCCTGCAAGAAAGCGAAGTTGTTTAAAGAAAGGACAGCCAAATGGCATGAATCGAAAATCATCAAGTGGTTGGATATAGGATGATGAAATAGATAGTCAAGCCGATGACTATAAATCAAGCGCTTCTTGGGGGGCAACCCGGGCTTTTTATTTTCTACTTTTTGATTTTAATTTTTTGATTCTCTATTTTATTTTATCTTGTTTCTAATTATTATTTTTTTTATCCGATTTAAAAATTTTAATTTACAAAAAAAACAAATTGTGCCCAGCGCCGCAGCGCCGAGCACATACAAAAAAAACCAGTGCCACCTTAAATTTTTTTTTTTCACTTTTTTCTTTACATATTTCTTTACTATTTCTTTTTTTTTACAAATGTTTAATTTCTTTTATTATTATTATTTTTCATAGTTTGAATTCTAATTTTTTTTGGGTTACTATTTTTAATTTATGTTTGCTTTATTTTCTTTTGTAGTGACCATTCACCCAACTTGGACAAGTATAATAAGTATAAGAGGAAAACTAGAGCTTCTCTTGTTTTGCTTGCATCGATAGAGGAGTTTTCTTGTTCTTACTCTTTTTATTTCTACACATTGAGGACAATGTTTGTTTTAAGTTTAGGGGTGTTGGTATTTAGTTTATTAGGTTTCTTTTGATTTATGCGATTTTTTTTTTAGTTCGTTTTGTGTGTTTTCTTTTCCCCTTTTTTTTATTAGGAGTCTTTATTATTAAAAAAAGAAAAGCAAATTTGCTTGAGATGTTTTGCACTTATCATGATGAGGTCCTTATCCAATGATGAAATTTTAGTTATTTATTTTTCTTGATTCTTGGGAACAACATAGGCATGATTTGATTTTATGTTAAATTCTTTTATTAGTCTCATTGTTAAGATGTGATTTAAAAAAAAAAATGAGTACTTGATCTCTTGCTTAGATTTTCATTGCTTATTTAAGACTGCTTATGTTGATGTGAATTACGATTATGTCTAGAGCCTAGAATTTCTTTGATTCTCTCTTGAGGCGAAATCCTAGACAACACTAAGTTGAGGAGATGATTTAGGCCATCTTTGGATCGTTTGAGCCTTTCAAGCTTACCTTTATATATTAATATCCTTAATCTACCTCTTTGTGCCTATTGATATATCTATTTTCTTTGACTACCACATCTTTTAGCCTAGCTAAATAAGAAAACCATGATTAACCTTCACTACATAGGCATGTGTATGACATACAGAAAAAAATTACGGGTCATGTCGAATTTGGGTGGAATGGTGATGTTCAATAAATGGAAAAGAAAAACAAAAAGATTATGGTTCTTTCGAAAAAGAATAACCGAGAAAAAAAAAAGAATAAAGTGGTGAAGATAAGGAAGATGTATTCAAAGAATGTAATTTGAGGAAAAGACTATGGCTCTTCGAAAATCCTGAAATAAAAAAGTGTCTATGGGTGAATTAAACCGAAATATATCTTTTATCATACCTTGACCCTAGCCTTACATTATAAAGACCTACTTGATCCTTGACGAAGTTTAGTCTACATTAGTGGAGAGAGAGATGAAAAGCAAACATATGAGAATCTAGTACTAATTCGTATTTTACATTGACATAAACTAATTTAGATTGCATGTAATGATTTGGAAAGAGATTATTCACACACACACTGAAAATCCATTCAAGCATGAGGTATATGATTGAATTGAATCATAAAGTTGGATTATGTTTGTGTTCTACTTTGAGCCGGGATTTTGAGATAACTTTTGAGGACAATTAAAGGAATCATTATTTAAGTGCATTTATCTTAAGTTGTGTTTGAGTCAGTTTATTCAGTTTGTTTTGTTTTCCTCGAGGACTAGCAAAATCTTAAGTTTTAGGATGTAATAACTCTAGGAAATATAGTTATTTTGCCACCTTTTATGCATTCAAATCGGCGAAGTCTTTGAGGTTTTTATTTCGATTTGATTAGTTTTAAATGTTTTTAGATTAATTTTATTTATCCATTTCATGTTTGAAATAGTTATTTAGTTAGTATTTATGTGCTTTTATAGGTCCAAAGTGAGAAGGAGCTTCACGGTGCGAAAAGACGAAAAATGGTGCAAAGTAATGCATGGGCAGATTTGACCTTTGCAGCTTGTTGCAAGAAAAACATGATCTTAAATTCTTTATTCAAGAAAACTTACTTATTGACTTTTGAAGTTGATTTCCATACCTTTCCAACGGTATTTTACTCATCCAAATCGGACAAGATTTTCCTATCCAAATTATCCGAGAAAGTGCGAGAAGACGATAGAAGCGAAGTGCAGCAAACTGAGAGGCTGGCGCCGCAGCGCCAGAAAGCTAGCGCTGCAGCTCCAGCCAATTCGAGAGTCAGTGCTGCAGCACCGTAGCGGGAAAAAAAATGTAAAAAAAAAAAACCTGCACTTACCTGATTGCTTGCACACGAAGTTTCTGACTCTAGGGGTCTAAGGCACTATAAATAGGACTCTTTAAGGCTGAAATAAGGGGATTTTGAGTTCTAAAAACCTAATTCTCTTGAGAAGAGAGTAGCCACCAAAAGCTTTCAAGGAGATAAGAAGATTTGAGAAGATTGAAGACTAAAGATTTGACACCCCTTAGTTTTCTTTATTCTCTTTTCTCTTCTTTATTTTTCTTGTATTGATGATGATGGTGAAACTCCTTGGATATTTGTCTTCTTTAATTATCATGAACTAAAATTATTTTACTAGGATTGCAATGAAACTCAACATGTAGTTTGAATTTATTTTCTCTCTCTAGCTTGATTTAATGGTTTTTGAGTTGTTTGTTCAATCTTGTTCTTAATGCTTCTAGCTGAATGGCCACCAATTAGATTGATTTGGTAACCTAAGTACTACTTGAAAAAGGGAGTTTAGTGTTAGACATGAATTGAATGACACGCATGTAGGGTAGGAATATACTTATGTGTCATGTGTAACCATTGTTAGAGCCTAAGCTTAATGAGTTTCTCTTCAATTCAATTATCATAGGAATATAGTTAATTGGTTAAGAGAGATATTTTTATAAGACCATCGGAAAATCCTTATAAATAAAATAGAACTCTAGGTTAACAACTCAATATCATTAATCAAGTTAAGAGGGTAGGAGAGGTTCAAGCAAAGTGTTGAGGAAAATTGTAATCCTTTAATTTTTTTAATTTACTTGCTTTTATTATTAGTTTTTTTATAATTAGTTTGATTGTCATTTTTAATTATTTGTTTGGATAAGATTAGGTTGTTTTAATTTTAGTACTTAGCAAATCTAGTGACAATTTCTCGTGGGTTCGACTCTTTACTTTAAACTATATTACTTGTTACAATACGTGCACTTGCATGGTGAAAACGACAACAGGCACGACACATAAAATAACATGAACATGACATGAATACACGAATGTCTCAAAATCTATATAATACGAATTATTAGCGTATCAAAATTTAAATAAATATAAAATACCTTAAACACGATTATGACACAATAAAATACACGAAAATAACATGAAAACACGAATTGTCAGGTCTAAACAAACTGTCAGTCCTTTTAGCTAAATTTATTTTAGTTGGAAAGATACAGAAGAAACAGCTGTGAAAGGTTAGGGCAGAATTCCTTGAGCTTAATCACCATAACATTCCTTGGCATCCCTTCTAAAAATATTTGTAAATCAGATTTCTGCTAACCTGCTGTCATCACCGTTAGCCTTTAGCCCAAATGTTGATCTGACTGATCGCCATGAACAGTGACTTTCTTCAGAACTTTTGGTATTAAACTTCGGTTGAAAATGTATGGTTTGTCATTTAGAAGCACTTCCATGGTTTCTAAACGAGAAAAAGTTTACTTCCCTCTCAGCTTGTTGGTTGGAATTTGTGGATAGTTTAAGATATTGAAGGATCAAAGGAAGGCAGTTATCATCTATGTTATTGGGACTCTATTTGCTTAAAATATTCGTATCTGACATATATTCGGACACGATTATGAGGGAATGATCCTTCAAGTATATGAATTTTTTTTTTAAATTGAACATATCCATATCCGACACTCACCTTAAAGCCGGATAATATAAATTATCAATTATCACTGGCATGTATATCTTTTAATCAGATATCAGTAAATATATAGCGTGTAATGTTCCAGACGAATGCTTAATATATTTTTTAACAATCTGACTCAATTGTATATATCAGTTTATTTGTTAGAGTCTACCACATTGGGCCCTGCACGTTAGTTTGAACCCTTTCTGAAATAGTTGTTGAGTCTACGCTTTTCAAAATATTTCCATTTTCTGGAATGCAAATTGCAATGCCATCGATCATTCTTTGTATGTCACAACCCAAAATTTAATTATATTCGTATCCGACACTTACCTCAAGTCCAATCTGAGTAACATAGATCGATATAATTGTCCAAGCAGTGAGTTTGCTTCGGTTCAACAGAAATTGAAAGGCAAAGGATTTGATTTCTGCCATCATCAGAATCTGCTGGAGTGCCTCTATCTAAATGGATTTGGAGTGAGAGAAATGGTAGAATGTAAGGGAAGAGACAAAGAACAATGTATGAGCTTGTCAACTACATTAGAGAGACTATCAGGCTGAGACTTGCAGGTTTCACTCAATCAATAGGGATCTTTGTGTTGGAATTCAGATCATGCTCAAACAGAGATCATGTAAAATTTAATCTAAATTAATTAAACAAAGTAGCGGAATAAATATAAACAGAGAACAATCGAATCTCACCATAGATTTGCTTGTGAATTCAAAAACGATCATCCTGTCAAAAACAAACAATAACCCAAAACTCATACCTCAGATCTTGAGATTGCCGAAATTTCAAGTCCAAATAGCAAATCTACTTGTTCTTGTACGCCGAGCCCTGTTGTCGCAAACCAAAGCCGTCCAGCACAGGTGACTCGGGAAACCTTTCACAATGGTAGAGATTGTGTTCTGCCAAAGACAATACTAGTTGTCTAGGTTTTGAGAAACCTATCTCCTAACTCGCAAACTCCCCGAATTCAAGAAGACAACAAGAAGAGTCGAATTCTTCTTCTTCTTCACATGAAGCGGCCGAACAAAGAGATAGGCAACAAAGAGGCGCATGGCGTCTACTCATAGTCAAGAGGGTGACAAACATTAGAATTATATAGCTAGGTTTAGTGTATGCCAACTTTTGGTCTAATTGCACTAAAGCCCTTGTATATTATTAAATATTCATAATAAGTCCTTTGTACTTAATGATTATTTAATCTAGCCCAATCTCATTTTAATTTCAATAATCACCTTTTGTGTATGACTCATTAGGCCCCCAACATGTTGGCAATAAATATAAATTAATTCATTTAAAAACTTCAACTTTATATTTATAGATCATGAGCGGCATCTAGCAATGCATCATGACCACCCAAATGCCGAGAGAGTGAACAAGGTTTGACAAGCCTTTCATGTATAATATATCTGTAACACCCTGTCTGGATAATATACCTAAAATCCGGCAGAGTTTCCTTTCTATCTCAACTATAACCTCCTGCAAATAACACTTAATTCATATTCTCAACCAGCAATATTTCTCAATACTATTATCACATATATCCATGCATATTCAAAAATTATCCATGATCAATTTATGCTCAAGCCAAAACATATTGATCTATTGTCTCATATCTTCAAATATATATAATATATCCAAAAGTAAACCTATCTTAGCAAGGTTTACTAGATAAAAACATCAAAAGATCAAGACTTCAAGAAATTTTTAGTATGATGCCCACCACGTCAAAATACTATTTGAAGCAGAGAATAGAGGAAGGTTGCAATCCCGACACCTAACTGCATCATGACCACCCAAATGCCGAGAGAGTGAACAAGGTTTGACAAGCCTTTCATGTATAATATATCTGTAACACCCTGTCTGGATAATATACCTAAAATCCGGCAGAGTTTCCTTTCTATCTCAACTATAACCTCCTGCAAATAACACTTAATTCATATTCTCAACCAGCAATATTTCTCAATACTATTATCACATATATCCATGCATATTCAAAAATTATCCATGATCAATTTATGCTCAAGCCAAAACATATTGATCTATTGTCTCATATCTTCAAATATATATAATATATCCAAAAGTAAACCTATCTTAGCAAGGTTTACTAGATAAAAACATCAAAAGATCAAGACTTCAAGAAATTTTTAGTATGATGCCCACCACGTCAAAATACTATTTGAAGCAGAGAATAGAGGAAGGTTGCAATCCCGACACCTAACTGTCACCTGAAAATGAGAATATGAAAAGGTGAGATATATGAATATCTCAGTGAGTAGACAACTTTTAAAACATTTGAAAACTATGATTATAATCCTTTAAAACATAATTGACGTTTTCAAAATAAATAATTGTAAAACCATAATGAATAATTCAAAGATGTAACGAAGTTTTCAAATCTATACCAGTATTATAATAATAAATCAATGTATAAAATCTGTAAAGTAAATCAAGTTTCGTATAATTGGGCTCCAACTTCCTGTCATGCACAAGAGTACATCCATGAAATAACCAGGCAATATCCATGTAGGCATACTAGTAGCCGGCCCCAAAGGCCAATACCACCATAGGATGCCCCAAAGGCATACGTGTCGCTATGATGTGCCCCCAAAAGGCAAATATAACGGGATAGGGACTCTGGAGGTGGCTCCTACCACAAAGGCGTAGCACGCAGCTCCCATATCCCAGTCTAATATCACGGAATTGGGACTCTGGAGGTGGCTCCCCCCACAAAGACGTAGCACGCAGCTCTCGTATTCCGATCAAGGGTATAATCTCATACATTAAGTCAGATGGAGCCAAAACCATATACGTCAAATTCTATGTATAATCATATTTCATAAATCAACCAACTTACCCGATATAATATTTCTTGAAATAAATGTACTTTAATAACAAATCAATTCATATGATTAAATATCGTATATACCTTTAATACGTAAAATAAATATCATGCTAAAAAATATATATAATTATAATTAAAGAAATTTCAAATAACTATAGTTGTCGTCTACTCACAATCCTTGAGATGATCTTACTGTACACCTCGATCTGAAACTTCCGGATCCACAAGTGATGTCGGATCTACGTGGCCTAGAGATTAATGGTAATTAGTATTTATACATACTCAAAACATTACACAATTATGAATGCAACTTAAATCTCATAATCTTCCCTCAAAGTCAATACTAATTTCTCATACTCAAAACAACATATCCCGAATTTTTAATATCATTTCCATAATCATTTTCTCCAAAATTCAACTCCATATTCATGTCCTTATCAAATTCCTTTCTAGTACTCCATGCCTTAGAGATTTTCATAATCCATAACCATCATTTAGTACTATATTTATCTTAAGCAATAAATTCCTTACTATCAAGCTAGATTAGAAAATCATAACTTGAGTTTGGTAAGGAATTTTGAAGTGATTCCAATTGGTTTATTTCAACCAATAAGTCTAATTTATGAATAAAATAACTAACTTATACAATTAGAACAAAATTTTGATCAAATTTGATAAATCCCGAAACAATGCTGAAACAGGGGTCAACACAGAACAACCAACTTCACCGAATTTTATCTTTTTAATCGGTTATTGGTTTTGGGTGATTCAAAAACCAAAATTCTCATATTGAAGTATAGTTTCTAGGAAAAATATCAAAAAAAATACAAACCCTGATGTTCCAAACCCATAAAATCCGAATAGCAAGCATGCTCAACTTCCCCTGTTTTGCTTTTTCTTCCCATTTTCTTGTTCATGCTTTCCAATCCTTTTAATTCTTACCAAGTTGAGTAAATTTCATACTTAATAGATGGACTTCAGACCTTAACATGTTTATGGAGCTAAGATCTTAGCATGCTCAAGTAGAATATCTAAAGAAAATGAAGAATAAATCAAGAAACTAACCTTGAATGTGATTGTTGAAGAAATTTTGGAGTAAGATGTTTGAAGAAATTTTTTGGGAGAATATGGAGAAGGAAGGCCGGCTGCCACTTGAAGAATTGAATGAAAAATTCTAGAGTTTTCAAGAGATAAAATGAACTTAAAGATATTTTTGAATTTTTGGTATAATTGCACATTGGTCCCTCAACTTTTTATAAATAATCATTAAGCCCCTAAACTTTTTAGTATGTTCAATTTGATCCTTTCTTCTTTTATTTCCTTCACTTATAACTTCTTACCAATTTCCAAGTTTGTCCTTAAAATAATTTTCGAGATTTAACTTTACATGATTGTACGTAACCTGGGTTGTTACAATATCTGTGTAATTCGATCCCTTCATCAAATATCCCGGGATAAGAAAGAGCATGGTATAATGTCTACTCTTTGACCTATTACATATTAGTCCTGTAGCTATGATATTAACTCCTCAAATATTGCCTTGGCCAAGGACTTCCATGAGTTAATATAAGCCAGGAACAAGTGAAATATATCCCCTCATATCACTTAGGGTGATGAATTCTCTATAGATCACTCATCCATCTTCGTATGCTTCATGCCATACCCAATATCACCCTATCATAAGCATCCCTTCTTGAGACCCGTTTATGATGAAATAGCATGACAATTCACATACAAGATGACCTGGTGTCACAAGTCAAAGGATTACTTACACTATTGACACATGAGAGTATTTCCATAGACACTTGAGTGAAATACCAAATGGAACTCTCATAGTGGGTCATGTTCAGTGAACTTGTTCAACCAACAAGCACCCACATGTTATCCCAAAGTATCACCATACTTCAACCTATGAGATCGATTGCATGCAACATGTGCATGGAGGCTTAACACATGCCAATCTTTGAGCATTGTCAATGCCCTATCTTGACAATACAATGACCAGGAACAGTTTTAGAAACATGGCTTTGATGCATAAGGATTCTCATAATTGTTTACAATTCTTTTGCAAGGCCATTGTGTTTCATGGGCTTTATCTTCACAAGTTATTTATAACAAAACTTATGGATAAAGAAATACCTCAATTATAATTATAAAAACTATAATGTATAATACATGAAATGATCAAATAGTATTTTACAAGCCTAACTAGATTGGCTTGCAGGGCTTATACCAACAATCTCCCACTAGCACTAAATCCAATCACCCATGTGTCTAAGCCTAAATCCTTCCATGTGACGATTATGTTTTTGCTGGGATAGAACCTTAATGAAAGGATCAGCAATGTTATCCTCTGTGGGTACCCTCTCCATACTTATATCACCTGTTTGAACGATATCTCGAATCAAGTAATATGTCGCAATACATGTTTGGATTTATAATGAGACCTTGGTTCCTTAGCTTGCGCTATGGCTCCATTGTTATCATAGTAAAGTGGTACTGGATCAATAATGCTAGGAACCAGACCAAGTTTAGAGATGAACTTCTTAATCCAAATTGCCTCCTTCGCTGCCTTACACGCGGAGATGTATTCAGCTTCCGTAGTTAAATCTGCAGTTGTAGTCTGTTTGAAACTTTTTCAACTGGCTGTAGCTTCATTTAAGGTGAATAGGTAACCGCAATGCGATTTACTGTCATCCTTATTAGTTTGGAATCCAGCATCAGTATAACCCCTAATTTGGAGTTCAGTCCCTCCATAGACCAAGAAAATATCCTTAGTTATTCTCAAGTACTTGAGGATATTTTTCATAGCAGTCCAGTGACCTTCACCAGGATTACTTTGGTATCTGCTAGTGACACTCAGAGCGTATGATATATCTGGTCTTGTGCACAACATGGCGTACATGATAGATCCAATTGCCGAAGCATACGAGATCTTATCCATTCATGTCCTCTCTTCAAATGTTTTAGGACACATCTCTTTCGAGAGATGTACACCATGCAACATAGGCAAGTTACCTCTTTTGGAGATATCCATGCTAAACCTTTTTAACACCTTGTCTAAGTAAATGGATTGGGACAATCCAAGCAGCCTTTTTGATCTATCTCTATAGATCTTAATTCCCAGAATATATGCTGCTTCTCCCAAATCCTTCATGGAGAATTGTTTGGAAAGCCAGACTTTAGTCGTCTGAAGCATAGGTACATCATTTCCTATGAGCAATATGTTGTCAACATATAGAACTAGAAATACAACTGCATTTCCGCTTACCTTCTTAGAAAAACATGGTTCATCAGGGTTCTTAATGAAACCAAATTCTCTAATTGTTTCATCAAACCTAATGTTCCAACTCCGAGATGCTTGCTTTAGTCCATAAATGGACTTTTGTAGCTTGCATACCTTATTAGAATTGGCCTTGGATGTAAATCCTTCAGGTTCTGTCATATACACTTCTTCTTGCAAATTCCCATTAAGGAATGCAGTTTTTATATCCATCTGCCATATTTCATAATCATGGTATGCAGTAATAGCAAGCATAATCCTAATGGATTTAATCATGGCAATCTTCAAAATCAATGCCTTCAACTTGATTATAACATTTTGCAACCAGTCTGGCCTTATACGTTTGTACGTTGCCATCCATGTCAGTATTTATCTTAAAGGCATATTTACACCCTGAGGGTTTTATCCCTTCAGGTGGATCAACCAAAGTCCAAACTTGGTTGACTTCCATGGCATCCATTTCAGAATTCTTGGCCTCAAGCCATTTCTTGGAATTGATGTCAAACATCGCTTCCACATATGTAGTAGGTTCATTATCAATGGGAAAACCAAATCCATATCTCACTGGTGTTTGCCTCACCCTACTAGACCTCCGAAGTATTTGTGTTTCTTGAGCATCAGTTCGAGCATCTAACGCTTCAACTAATGGCTCAGGTTCCGAGGAAATCTCAGCTTGCGGTTCCCAAACTTTCTCGAGTTCTACCTTACTCCCACTGAATCCTTCTAGTAGAAACTCTTTCTTTAGAAAGACAGCGTGTTTTGAGACAAACACCTTTTGATCAGTAGGACTATAAAAGTAGTATTCTACAGTCTCTTTAGGATATCCCACAAACTTATATTTTTCTAATCTAGCACCTATCTTATCAGAAGGTACACGTTTCACATAAGCAGTACATCCCCAAATCTTTAGATAAGATAAATATGGCTTCCTGCCATTCCATATCTCATATGGTACCTTATCAACTGATTTACTTGGAACCCTATTAAGAAGGTAAGCTACAGTTTTTAAGGCATTTTTCCAAAAGGATATCGAAAGGTTGGTCTTAGACATCATGGACCGAACCATGTCCAACAAGGTTCGATTTCTCTTCTCGGACACTCCGTTATGTTGAGGAGTTTTAGATGGAGTCCATTGTGACAGAATTCCATTTTCTGTCAAAAGATCCAAGAAATCCTGAGTTAAATATTCCCTTCCTCAATCAGATCTAAGAGCCAGAAAATTTTACTAGTTTGTTTCTCTAGTTCAGCCTGAACTCTTTGAACTTTTCAAAAGCTTCAGACTTGTACCTCATCAGGTACACATAATCAAATCTTGAATGATCATCAATAAATGTTATGAAGTAGGAGTAACCTCCTCTAGCAGCTGTGTTCAGTGACCCACATACATCTGAATGTATTAAGCCCAATAAAACACCAGCATCTTCACCCTTTCCTGTAAAGGGAGTCTTGGTCATCTTACCAAGGAGACAACATTCACATGTCCCATATGATTCATAATCAAAGGGTTCCTAATAGCCATGTTTATGCAATTTGGATATCCTTGTCTCATTGATATGACCAAGTCTACAGTGCCAAATGTAGGTCTTACTTGGATCATTCTTTCTTGCTTTCTTGACATTTTTATTGAACACTGGTATTTGTGAATCCAAAACATATAAACCATTATGTAATGTTGCCGATCCATAGTGTATGTCTTTACGAATGATGGCGCAACTATTGCCCTTCATTCTTATCTTGAAACCATCATTAACAGTGAGGTATGATACCAACATGATGTTTCTAGACAATACTGGAACAAAGTAACATTCTTTCAGTTCCAGTCTTATGCCAGAAGGCAAAGGTAAAGTGCATGTTCCCACAGCCAATGCTGCAACTTTTGCATCATTGCCTACTCTTAGGACTACTTCACCTTTGCTTAACTTTTAACTCCCTTTCAACAATTTTATGTCATTACATAAATGCGAACCGCATCTTGAATCAATTATCCAGGAATCAGATTTAATAGTAGAAAGATTCAGTTCAATCATAAACATAGTCAATCCAGAAACTTCTATAAGTTCTTCTTGACTTGTCAAGAGAGCAACCTTCCTTTCATTGAGAATGCTTCTCAATCTCATGTACCAATCCAAACATTTTGGACTAATGACATTTAATATGCCGCGCAGTGCAGTTAAAGTATTAACCATTTTTCAACAACCTAATTTGGAAAAAAAAAACATGTATTAGCCATTTAATGTATTTAAACCAATTCAAGATGAGGTATTAAATCTCTTATTGGTTCTCCCACTAATTTTTCGAGATAATAGCCCTCACTATTATTCGAAAATCTCTTCAAGATATTTCTAGTGGGCTGGGACCCTTTTCAACATGTTGCAACCATGAGTGACTCAACAAGTTACAACAAGCCTAGTTAGGTGGATAACATAACTAATCAATTGCATCTCTATGCAACTCCCAGATCAGTTAGGTGACAACTCCTTGTCTAAGCACATCAAATGTACTTCGCCTAACTATGCCTCTAACATCATGCGGTCAAGTTTGGCGTATCCGAACAACATGATATTAGTTGAGTAAGACCCATCTTCATAACTCAAACATATTCGTACAGTAGTTTGACCTTGAGTGACTCAACAAGCCTCTTACTAGAAGAACTCTGGTTATCTTAAGAATAAAATAATTAAATTTTAGTATTAAGGATAAAATAGTTAATTTTAAAAATCAGCAAGGGTATATATGTCAAAATAATTAAATTTTAGCATTAAGGTGTACACACAAATTCGTGTCAAAAATATGACAAAAAAAATTTGGAGTCAAATAATAATTTTATTTATCAAAAGTTGAAAGTTACAATCTCTAAGAATTCCTTAAAGATAAAGAAAATCCTTTGATTTTTTTCTTCGCAGGGAAACTTTGCTTGAAAGGTCTTTTGACTTGTTCTTGAATCAATGAAATTTGTTTCAAGCGTCTTGATGAGTTGATCTTGAATAAGATTTGCTTCAAGAATCTTTGGGACTTGATCTTGAAATTTGCTTTAAGGATTTTTGAGACTTGATCCTGAAATTTGCTTCAATTTGATCCAAGAATCTTTACCAAAGACTTGCTCTAATCTACTGCAGCTATATATCTTGAGTTCTTGTAGATGCAACAGACTTTGAGGAAGGCAATATGAGAAGATTGATTTCAGTTTATTGCAAAATTGAACTGTTACAACCTTTAGACTTTGGAGGCTTGCAATTGCATGATGGGATGGCTCTAATTTCCATATGCTCTCCGATTCTGGCAATACTTTTTGATCCAAACTTGTTAAATTTGAGAGTAGTGGTGTCGTCTGACGTTCTTCTTTTTCGAAAAACCCATCCCTTTGAAATACGACTTGTAACCACTTACAATGCTCAATGCTCACTTGTTTAAGATTTTGTAGGGCTGCTAGAATGGCAATGATTAGCTCGTAGCAATTTGATATGTTCAATGTTTCTAACTTTTGTAAGAACCTAGTTGGAGGCTGACGATGGCACAACTCTTTCAAACAAGCCATTTCATCCATATTTAACTCCAACAAATTAGAGAATGCAGCAGTTGGCCCTTGTTCTCCTTTAATATCAATAAAAAAAAATTCCATATCCTTGCAAGATTTAAGCTGAAGAGAAGTTAATTCATTTACTCCCTCTTTAGCTACGTTTGGGACAATATTTTTTTGTTCACTGGCATTCTCTAGAGTCAACTTTTTGACATTGCAAAACAGATCCTTAAATGCACTCAACGAAGATGAGAGATCATTAATTTTCAAGGTTTTAAAGGTTAGCCCCTCCAAGATGTCAAGATCTTCATTTACAACTATAACGTACCTTTGTAGTTTAGGGAACACAAAATTTTCTTGAAAACATTGATCAATAGAAACTCTCATTGATAGTGTACTCAAACGAGACAATGAATTCAGTTCCAATAAGTTAACATTGTTTTCACTTGTCATATGTAGCTCTTCGAGTGACGCCAACCTATTATACACAAATTAAAAAAGTACTATTATTAACGCAATAATAATACCTCAAGCGTATGATAAAAATAGTTAGGCAGTTAATCTTCTCAACATATAGCTAATGGTTGTATAGGCTTGTTGATGATTTTTAAATTTATCTCAACATATATAGCATGATTCTTTAGCTACTTTTAATTGAGTAATATTCATTGAGGATCCATAACCTTTTATCAATGTATCATTTTTATCTATAACTTTTAAAAGTTACATTTACCGTACACGGTCTTTATTAATGTTCATTATAAAAGTTACACTTATCATCTGCGACCTTTGATTAGTATTTTATTTTTATCCATAACTTTTAAAAGTTTAATGTACTAATATCCATGGCCTTTCAAAAGATTTTACCGTTCATCCATCCATTAATCAAAAGTTAAAAAAAAATATATGAAATATTCACGTAAGCATTAATTGTCAAGTCACTTGACATGACGCACACATGCCAAGGCCAATAAAAAACTGGCATTGTATGTGTAAATTATTTTTGCGTTTGGAAAAAAAAAACACATTTCTTTGTTTGAATAAAATTTATTTTTATGTGTTTAAAAAAAAAAGGAGAAGATGAGTTTGTTTAATAATTTGAAAAAAATTAAAATATTGGATGCAAAAACTAATTTTGAAGACATAAAATCATATAATTTTGAAAAATTAATTTTTCAAAAATTAATTTTTTATGTTATATATACTCTATATAACATATTTTTTAAAAATAAAATTTATTTCTATGTGGAAAAATGAAGAGATCTGGGAGAAAATAAATTATATGATTTTTTTTTTTTTTTTGTAACAATTTGAAGAAATTGGGTGCAAAAATTTGATTTTGAAAAATTGGTTGTCAAGCCTCGATCAAATCTTGAAGAAATAAGTTTTATTTAAGAAAAATTAAGTGTATTAAATATAAAATATATGCTACATTTTTGTTTCAAAAACATAAAAAAAATAATTGATCAACATGAAGCTGAAAAAAATGGTATATGAACTCTGTCACGTGATCATGCAATGTGGCTTGATAATTGGGGCTTACATAGAGGTTTTTGTTAACTTTTTTTTTTTTTTTTTTGAAAGATGGATGAATGATGAAATATTTTGAGGATGGTAAATGTAATTTTTAAAAGTCATGAATCAATAAATGTAACTTTTAAACATCATAGATGAAACTAAAACATTAATAAAGATTGCGGATGGTAAATGCAACTTTTATAGTTCATGGATAAAAATAAAATATTGATAAAAGATTATGGATCATTAGTGAATTTTATTTTTTTAATTGTTATGAAAAAGGTTTGAGTTTTTAGATATATACATGTTAGAGTTCTTCATAATAATAGGACTTACTAAAAGCTTATGGTAGATATGTTTGGGATATATACGTATATTCTAAAATCAAAAACTTAGTAAAGTAAATAATAGGAAAACAAATAACATAATACCAAATATGTACTTAATTCTAAGCAACATTAGAAAAATTGTCACATGTGCTATTACCTTGATAGCAAGTTAGGGGGAAAATTGCTCTCTTGTCTGGAAAGATGTAATAATTTTAGTGTAGACAATTTCACTAATTCTATAGGTAGCTCATGAATATATATTAGTATCAATTAATGCAAGAATCTCAAGATTTCTCATATTTTTCAATGATGATGAGATAAAACAACAAGCTTAAGCTTTTTTTTTTATCCAATGTGGGATTTCATACCATACACAACATCAACCAACTTTCTTCCTTTTCAAGTGGGTATTAATGAGACCAATTTCTTATTCAAACATGATATCAATTGTGTACATAAATTATACACCGTGTATCTACTTATGCCAATCTACGTATTCAAATATGTATTTTGTTTTTATGTACTTAAATTAATTATTGATATCGAACAATTGGCAGGAGGATATCTACTATATTTAATTTTGTGTCTTAAGGACTCGAGGGGTATTTTTTTCAATAGGCTAGGGATAATTTGGTCCTCCTCTATACAATTTTTTTTTAGTTTAGTTTATTTTATATTTTATTTTTAAATTATTATTTAAAGGGGTTGATCCACAAGTTCAATCGAGGGTCGATTTATAATCTGTATCCGACCTTTTCGAAAAAAATAAAAAATAAAATTATTTTATTAATTATTAATTATTTTAAGTTTTAAGTTTTAAGTTTTTTTATTTTTATTTTATTTTGAAATCATGTATTTAAAGGGGTTGGTCCACACGTTAACTCGCGGATCGATTTAGGATCGTACTCGACCCGTTCGGGAAAAAAAAATTTAAAAAAAATTTATTAATTATTTTTAGTTTTTATATTTTATTTTTAAATGATATATTTAAAGGGTTGGTTTGCATATTGACTCGTTGATCGATTTAGGATTCGTACCCGATGAGCAAGAAAAAAAAAGTTAAAAAAATAAATTATTAATTTTTTGAATTTTTAAATTATGTATTTAAAGGGGTTAGTTCACGTGTTGACTCGCGAGTCAATTTAGGATTCATACCCAACCCGATCAGGATAAAAATAAAAAAGAAATTTATTTTATTAATTATTTTTAGTTTTAAGTTTTTTTATTTTTTTAAATGATATATTTAAATGGGTTGGCCTGCACTTTGATTCACGAATCTATTTAGGATCTGTACCAGACCTGCTCGATAAAAAAATTAAAATAAGAAATTTATTTTATTAATTACTTTAATTATAATTTTAAATGGTGCATTTAAAGGGTTGACCCATACGTTCACTCGCAGGTCGATTTTAGGACCCGTTTGAAAAAAATTAAAAAAATTATTTTATTTTATTTTATTTTTAAATGATACATTTAAAAGGTTTAGAATCTGTACTTGACCGCATGGAAAAAAAGTTAAAAAATAAATTTATCTTACTAATTAGTTTTTTATTTTTAAATAATGTATTTAAAAGGGTTAGTCTGCATGTTGACTCGCGGGTCAATTTAAGATCTGTACCCAACCGACTCGGGGAAAAAGTTAAAAAAAAATCATTTTATTAATTAATTTTATTTTAATTTTAAATGATGTATTTAAAGTGGTTGGTCCGTATGTTGACTTGCGGGTCAGTTTAGGATCTGTACCTGACTAGCTCGTCGAAAAAGTTAAAAAAATTTATTTTAGTTTTAAATGATATATTTAAAGGGTTGGTCCGCACGTTGAGTCACGGGTCGATTTAGGATCCGTACCCGATCCGCTCGGGAAAAAAAGTAAAAAAAAAAAAAAAAACTTGATGCACCCAATAGAGTGTGACTTAATTAAAACCTTGCAGTAAAAAGATCAATTATAAGTATAGTAGTTAGCAAGGGTCGAATCCACAGAGATTGGTTTTTAATTTATAAATTACTAATTTAAAATTTAAATTCAAGCAAAACAAAATAAAAAAGGGGTTTTTGAAATAAGTTTAAACTAAGCAAACAATAAAAGTAAGAAAGCAAGTAAATAAGAAGTAATCAAATATGATAAAGAAATAAGTTTAGACATCATTAATAATTAAATTAAGATATATCA
Source organism: Fremontodendron californicum (assembly GCA_030761205.1). Classification (NCBI taxonomy): domain Eukaryota; kingdom Viridiplantae; phylum Streptophyta; class Magnoliopsida; order Malvales; family Malvaceae; genus Fremontodendron; species Fremontodendron californicum. Next base: position 7,020,666 of record JAULJL010000028.1, read on the forward strand.
ACATCAATTAGCAATCAAATTTAACAACCGTAGATAACAACATACTGTGTTACCCCAATCCTCTCTAAGTTCCTCGTTAAGCAGGATGAACGCCACTACTTAATCTCTAACTATCAAATAACCTAAGATAAACATCATTAGATTCAAAGTGACAGCAGCTTTATGATAAGAAAGATAGGTTGATCTAAGCAACAAACACATAAACATGGATTCATTCAACTTATGTTATGTTCCATTTCATAATTCCTGAAAACAAAACATAATCATGAGTTACAAATTGCTACTCTAGACACCTAATTTTGTCCGGACCATTAAAACAGGTATGTTTTCTTCCTAAATTGATGTTTCAGAATGTAAAACGACTTTTTTCATCCTGCAGGTGGTACTCCGAGACTTATTTTAAGAGGGTGAGCATAAAAAGTCAAACTCGAAAAAAGTCAACCTCGAAAAAAGTCAACCCCAAAAAAGTCAACCTCAAAAAGTCAACTACTAAAAAAATCAACCCACTTTCAAAATCAAGATTTGAAGTTCAATTGGAAAATGGAGAAAGAATTTTGATAATTCGAGGTCTACATTGAAAGATATGGAGTTCGAAAGTTGGGTTATGGAGATTCAGAAGAAAGAAAACTCTAATCCAAGAAATTTGGGGAAAAGTGCTTAAACGATCGAATTGGTCAAAATTGAAGGTTCCAAATGAAAGATAAGCACTGACTACGGGTAATGGAGAAGCCACTTGAAACAAAAACTGAAAGAAAAGTCAATCCGGGAGAAAACCGAGAATTAGGGTTTTTGGTGAATTTCGTTGAAATCGGGAAGAATTATAGAAATGGCCCGACTTGGTAAGACTAAAACCCCCAATGGATGAGGAATGATTAAAAAGGGATAGCCCAAGGCTCAGCTTGAAGAAAATCTGAAAATTGGACTTGTTTTGAGCAAAACCGGGTTTCGGAGGTAAAATGGCAAAATTGGAAAATTTGGGAAAAATAGCAAATGGACTCCAAAAATTCTAAAAATTTGCAGATCTCATTCTTAAATCATTTGAAAGAGATTGGAAAAATAAAATCTTGATTCGGAGTTCGTTTGCAAAATGGCCAAATCTCGGGTCTCTTATGTAGAAATTCAAGAAGAGAAATCCCGAAAAAATAGCAAATGAACTTCAAATCTTCTGAAAATTCGAAAATCTTATTTTTAAATTATTTTAAAGAGATTGGCAAAATAAAATCTTGATTCGGAGTTCGTTTGCAAAATGGCCAAATCCTGGGCCTCCTATGCAATAATTCAAGAAGATAAATCCCGAAAAAATAGAAAATGGACTCCAAAAATTCTGAAAATTTGCAAATATTATTTTTAAATTATTTGGAAGATATTGGAGAAATAAAATCTTAATTCGGAGTTCGTTTGCAAAATGGCCAAGTCCTGATCCCCTATGCATTCAAGAAGATAAATCCCGAAAAAATACCAAATGAGTTCCAAAAATTATGAAAACTTCTAGATCACACTTTTAAATTATTTGGAAGATATTGGTGAAGAAAAATATTGATTTGGAGCTCTTTTAAAAAATGGTAAAATGTGGGGGCATGAAAGGGCATTTTTGGAAGAAAAATCCAAATAAATAGCAAATGGACTCGAAAAATTTTGAAAACTTCCAGAATTCAATATTTTATTATTTTGAAAGTATTAAAAAAATAAAATTTGAATTTGGAGTCCGTTTGCCATTTATTTGCATCCGGGGGGCAAAATAGTCATTTTACCCAAGCAACCGAAAAGGGCTTCTTTTGGCCTTTCAAAAAATCAGACTTGGGCTGGAAAAGAGAGTGCTGGCCTCATAAGGCCCAAAGGAAGGAGGAAGCTTTTGATTTTTTAATCAAAAGGCAAAGAATTAAGAGTTAGTTAGAGATTTTTTTGATCAAGCCATTGTAATTAAGCCACATAGGCCAATGCATGAAGAGGGAGAGTATCAACATCATTCTTGAACAGCTGTAATTATGGACAGCTGATACACTAATCTAAGGGTGATAATTTCATGATTTTTCACCTTGAATCATTAGCCCTTGGATGGAAATTGGTTGGAATCAAAATGACAACATCCTAGGAGGAGAGAAGGTGCATTCGGCTAGCCTAAAGGGGGGAGGGGAATTTTCATTTTCTTCACCTCATTTTTCAAATTTCTTCTTGGTTTTGCTTAGTTTTTTCTCTCCTTGGTTGAAAGCAAAAAGAAAAAGTTTAGAAAAGAAAGGAAAGGAAAGTTTGAAGAGATAAAGCTTGAAATATAGCTTCTTGAGGTTGCTTTTAGCACCAACTCTTGCACTTTCTTGATTTTCCATTCTTTTTTTTGCTGTTTTTAATTATTATTTGGTGAGTTTTCTTTTTAAATAAGTGTTTTTTTTTAATGTTTTTCTTAAATTCTTTTTTCATCTCTTTCTTAAATAATTTTTACAATTTTTTTCCTTCTTTTTCTCACCATGGCCGAATGGCCTAGATTTTTTAGTGTTGCTGTTTTGTTTGATTTATCATGTTATTCATGCTATTTTCTTTAGTCTTGATGCTTTAAATATTCTTCTACTTCATATACTTGAAGCATGTTTTAACTTGGTTGCTTGTTTGTTGTCATTTGTGAGGTTATTATCATATTCTTGCATTTTCAATTTTCTGTTTTCATAATGTTTAAATTTGTTGATGTTTTATATTTAGTATATCAAGTGTTTGTGAAAATGCTTGTTAGTTTTAATATCTCTACTTTGTGTTTACATGATTTGAGTGTTATATTTTAGTTGAGCATGTTAGTATATCAAGTGTTTGTGAAAATGCTTGTTAGTTTTAATATCTCTACTTTGTGTTTGCATGATTTAAGTGTTATATTTTAGTTGAGCATGTTAGTATATCAAGTGTTTGTGAAAATACTTGTTAGTTTTAGTATCTCTACTTTGTGTTTGCATGATTTGAGTGTTATATTTTAGTTGAGCATGTTAGTATATCAAGTGTTTGTGAAAATGCCATGCTTGTTTGGAATCTTAGGCCATTCGGCTACCATGTTATTTTGCATTGTGTGTTGCATTTTTGCTATGTTAGTTGATAATATTTGCATTTGCATGACATTTGATTGAGTATTTAGTTTAAGTATATCAAGTGTTTGTGAAAATGCCATGTTTGTTTGGAACCTTAGGCCATACGGCTATCATGTTATTTTGCATTGTGTGTTGCATTTTTGCTATGTTAGTTGATAGGTTGGCATTTGCATGATATTTGGTTGAGTTTTTGGTTTAAGCCTGCCTTGTGTTTGTGTTATTGCCATGCATATTTTAGTTGTTAGGTTTAGTTTATTTTTCCATGCATGTCCATGCATTTTAGACCTAGGTTGCATTAAATGCCATGCAAGTTCATTTAGGTCTAGGTCACTATATTGATGCCATGCATTTTTTCATGGCATTTAGGTTTAAAACCATGCATTTCATGCATCATGTTTGTTGTATTTATCATGCATTTCATGTCCATGCCACTTGACTAATGACTTAAGCCAATTAATGGTTCAAAGTCATGCTCTCTTGAGCTCACTTGTGGAAAATTAAGATTGGTCAAATTGATTATTCTACCTTTGTGATTTTTTTTACTTAGCCAATTTTTATCTAACTTTTAAAAAGTCCTAGCTACTGTTTGTGAGTCATTTTGTGAGTCTTAAATATTTTTACCTTGATTTTTAAATGATTTTATCAAAGGCAAAAATGTGTTTTGGCAAAACATTTTTTTCACCCAGTACTCGTACTTTCTCGATTTTGCTGGGCATTCATCTTTAATCAAAAAATTAAGATGATTTTTTCCTGTGTATTTTTACATGTCCGGAGTCTTCAGTATTTTTTTTAGATTTGTTTGAATTTTTTAAAATAGGGTAAAAAATCGTGGCTTAAAATTGGACAGTGGAGTCAGAATTGAATTTAAAGAAAAATTATTTTTTTTGTTTTGGTTAAGTTACCTAGAGGGAGCTGATTAGGAAGTTTAGCTACTGACTTAGGGTAGTTTATAAGCCTTTTTAAACTCTAAAAATGATTTTGTAAGTCTCGGGTTAAGGGTGGTCAAGTCCGGGATTTTAAACTTAGGAAATTAGAGCCATTTAAAAAAAAGGTTTAGCTAAGTTGTTATTTTTAATCTAAGCTTTTCAAAATTGTTTTCAAACAATCACAAAGTATTTTGGTTTTAGAATATTTAATTTGACATATTTTCCTAAGGTAGCCGGATATCTTTTTAGATATACGGATTTCCTTAATTAAAGAAAAAAATACATTTTCGTGCATTGCAGTTTCCATATTCATGCATTTTATATAATATGTGATTTTTGCTATGATAATTTCTATGATATTGTTATATTGTTTATTATATGATTTGGAATATTTCATGATATCCTATGCTTTTTATTTAGTTATTTTTTGTCATATTATTTAGCATATACTATGTTCATGCATTATTATTTTCATTTTTATTTTCATGCATATTATATGATAGCATTATTTTATATTGTATGTCATTTAAATTATATGTCATATCATTCATATTTGCCATGTGATTCAAATTATTTCATCTCATATAGAATATATTATGTTACCTATGTCATTTCATGTAGAATATATTATGTTACCTAGGTCATTTCATTTAGGATATATATTATGTCATTTAGGATATTTTATTTCATTTAAAATATATCATATGATTTAGGATATTACATTTCATATAAAATATATTATGTTACCTAGGTCATTTCATTTCATTTAGAATATGTCATATAACTTAGGACATTTCATTTCATTTAGAATATGCTAAGGCATTTAAATTATATCATATCATTTAGGATGCATTATATTATTTAGATTTTGACATGTCATTTTATTTATGTCATGCATATACATACTTATATCTTTTAAAATGTTTTCAAAAGGATAATGATTTTTCAATAAAAAATAAAGATATTCCCGAGTTAAAATAATTCATGAGTTCTCTACAGGGTTTACTGGAGGGAATATCATCAATTATCATTAATAAAGGAATATCTTTCTTTCAAAAAAAAAGAATGATTCAGAAAGTTTTCCAAAACTAATAAAAATTTCTATATTTTGCCACGTTTGTTGGGGAATATAGGAAAATTTTGAATTTGTAAATTCCGGCTCATTTTCAATTAAAAAATGGAATTATTTTTCTTAAAATTGGGAATTAACTTGAAATACTAAATTTAAAACCGATTTTTTACCGAGACTTGAGATAACACACGTTTAATAGGGTACCGTTTTATACCAGCGTTGTGGGGGTGCTAATCCTTCCCCACACGTAACCGAGTCCCGAACCCATTTCTTTGATTTTCTATGGTTTAAAACGCAGACTTGAAATTGGTTTTGAAAATGTTTTAATTAATTTTTTAAAATATTTTATAAATCCGGTTTTAATAGTTGGCCGATTACACCTAGCTAAAAAAGATTGGTGGCGACTCCATGTTTTTTTTCAAGGTCATTTTCAAAACCTTCATTTATCTAGAGAAATTAAGTCGACTTTTTCTCGGTTTTTTTTAATGTCACGCTTAACGAATAATAAAGTCTTGCGATGAGACTTGTTATTTTTTAGGTTGCGACAGCTTGGCGACTCCACTGGGAATATTAGAGAGTCAGACCTAGAATTAGTCGTGTGTTATCAAAGTCTCAATTTTGTTGGTTTAATTGGTATTTAATTTTAATTCCCATATTTTTTTAAAATAAAGAGAATTTTGAAAATAAAAAAAATGTTTTAAATATGTCCATCATCATGTGCATTCATATTATTATTTGTTCTCTGGTTATTTTGTTGCGTATATTTATATGTTTGCTTGACTGATGCTTTACATTGTTTGATTTTAGTGGGGTATTTAGAATAAGGGGTGTAGAATAGGTGGTGACAGGTTTGTTTTGTTCCTCCGCACACACTGTATTTGCATTTGCATAACATGAGTCCTCTACCCGGGTTTCGTCTTTTTTAGTGGGAGTAAAGTAACTACGCCTTCGTGATGATCCTCCGTATAGGCTAGTGAAACACTTTCGGAGTATAAAGTACCTAATGCCTTCGTGATAATCCTCCGTACGAGCATAGGAAAATATACTCTAACGAATTGAACCCGCTTTTATCGGGGTGCCTTACTAGCCTTCACCGGCGACAGTGAGAAACAATTCGGGGCCTTAGAACCGATTAACCTTCATATAATGAACCTAGGCGAAGCCATGCCGGATTTCTGTTAGATACCCGAAGTTTAAGAACACATGGAGGAATATTTCCAACCTTTTACCATCTTTCTATATGTTAGGTACAAATTGGGTGATGATGAACGAACATCATATCGCTCGTATTTTTTATTTTGTCCCAAAGGCGTCGTAATGCCGAAGCTCTGTTTAAATTTTCGGGACATTTTTTTAAAAAAAAAACATGTTGTTATTTATGTTATATTTGTGAATTCATTTCTTTACTAATCTATCTCTTTCTGTTTTCTTTTCTTTGACATGCATCATAGACATCATCATACACTTGGAGTTTATTGGCCTCGAGATAGTTATCAACCCAAAGGACTTTCATGGAGTGTCAGGTTATTTCAGTGATAGAAGATCATGCAGTAGTCAGGGCACGGTCGAAAAAAGATCAGAGGGAGGATGGTGATTGCCTCAAGAAAGATTATGTGTCAGTATTGTCGGAAAGGATAAAAGTGGATTCTAGACAGATTAATCTCCGAGGGTTAGCCGACATTTGGAATCAGTGGATTGTATCAGAGAAAGAAGCCTTCACTTAGAAATATGGAGATATAGCACTCTTAATTCCGGTTCAGGTCAATAGTGGGTTGATTCAGGCTATGGTACAGTTTTGGAATCCTGCTTATAGATGTTTCACTTTTAACAAGGAGGATATGACACCATTGATCGAAGAATATTCAGCATTGTTACGTATTGAATGTCTTAATCCTGATCTAGTATATTTGAAGGAAATGAAACCTTTAGGTTTTAAGAGAAAAATGGCTAGGATCACAGGAATGGATACAACATGGTTTGAGAGTCATGTGGACATAAAGCAGAAAAATGGGTGCATTCCGTGGGAAACTCTCCAACAGTTGATATTGGGTTGTTCCGACAAAGAAAAAGCCAGGGAAATCTTCGTTCTAGCCATCTACGGGTTAATCATATTCCCGAATATATTGGGTCATGTGGATATAGCCGTGTTTGATTTCTTTGAAAAGTTGGAACAGAAGGTCAACCCATCTTCGGCCATTATAGCTGAAACTATCTGATCCCTGAATTTTTGTAAAAGGGCAGGACAAGGGAGAATCAAGGGGTGTGTACAACTCCTTTATATTTGGATTCAAAGTCACTTTTGGAAGATAGAAAATGTTTTCTACAAACCGTACATGAAGTCTTTAGTTCCGATTAGGGAATTCCTTCAAAATGATTGGCCTGAAGACGAGAATGAAGAGAAATAGGTCAACATGTTCCGGAATCTAAAATGGGGGATGGTGACTTGGAGAGCTCCATGGATGGTTCCTATGTCGATTATGTACAAATGTGGGGACAACCCGGGAGTTCCACTACTCGAAATTTGGGAGTCTGTGAGTTATGTGCCTTTGTTGGTGCAAAGACAGGTTAAGTCTTGGCAATTCACACCCGTGACTCATAATCTAGGATCATCAAAGTTCACTTATGGGGAAGACGGATATTCTGGAAAAATATGGGCAGTGATTGAAGCATGGAAGAAAACTCACAGGATAAAAGTGGCCAGATATGCCGACATCGTCATACCTGATTACCTGGTATGGAGAGAATTAAGGTTTAATGATAAACTGTTGACATCAGATGGGGAAGAGGTCCAGTTCATGAATCCGCCACCGAGGGAAATTCCATTAGAGTTAGAAATCGCAAGGGCGGAATTTGAAAAAGAAAAGGCCCGAATGAGCATGGAGATTCCCGACTGCAAGAAGAGCTTAACGACATGAAAAATAAGGAATCAGCTCGAGAAAGAGAAAAGGAACAGATCAAGAGAGAAAGGGACACCGCTAAGGGCGATCTTCGAGAATTACATTTGGAGAACAAGAGGTACTGCTTCGAGCTCAGATTTGAGGGGACTCTCAAGACTTCCCGGGGAGTGGGAACATGAGGTCAAAAACCTCTAGAAGGAGAATAACTACTGGAAAGAGAAAGCAAAACACGAGGAAGCTTGAGCAAATCAACTAGAGAGACAAGCTAGGGAAAGCTTACACGGCGATGCTTCTGCTGACACGTCAAAGGGTCGTGAACAAATAGAGATCAAATCGAAGAGCAAGGCAATCAAAAGAGGACAGTGAAGAAGGTCCAGGATCTGAGGGAGTGATTATAGGACCAGTATTTTGTAATAGTTTTTTTAGGAGAGACAGATTATCATGCTGTCTTAAGAAGGGATCTTTTCTTTGATGTATTTAGTTCCAGAAAATCAATGAAAGACCGTTTGGTTTGAATTATCCCGGGGCCAATACTTTTAAATGCATTCATCATTCGTTTGTTCTTTCTTTTATATATTTTATTTGTTCATTCATTTATATTCATATTCATAATCATTCATTCATTTATTCTTTATAAATTGTTCATACACTTAGTCATTTATTTATTTGTTCATTTAAGTTCATACACTTAGTCATTTACTTAGTTGAGTATTCACTAACATTTGTTCATTCATTCATTTATTCATTTTTTATAAAATAAAATAAGAACTGTGTCAATAATTTCTAATCCATGGTTTTTAAAACTAAAGGTACAATTGGTCGCACTCAGAAAGAATCAGACTTTCAACACCCTTACAATACTCGATCTCGAGCAAGAGCCATGGAAAACGATCAGCTTGCTAGAATTGAGAGGATGGAAAGAATCCAGAAAGAACTGTAGGAACAGTTAACTAAGTCTCAAGAGGAGACACGGGAACAGATGACAAAACTCATGGAGATGATAAGTACCATGATGAGACAAAAATGGCCCGAAGAAAATTCAATTATCGGAATGGGGGCAGTGAATCAGGAAGACCGACCAGAAGTGGTATAGAGGAATGGTCAGACATCCCAACCTGTGGGAAATGAACTTCCAACTGGGGCAGCTTCCTACATTTACATCCAACCAACGGCCGAAGCACAAAATTTCGGTCCTAAAAGGGGTAATATCCGAGTTGATCCAATTGAGGTTGAGGTTCCAAACTTCGAAGAAATGGCAGAAAAGGAAATGGCCAAAATGACTGAATTGGAGAGGGTTGAAACTGCTGAATCTCAAAAGAATTACCAGCTGCTGGAGTAAAGGCTAAGGGCAGTTGAATGAGCAGAGTTATTTGGCAGTCTAGATGCCAAAGAGATGAGCTTGGTACACGATCTAGTAATTCCCCCAAAGTTCAAAGTACTAGACTTTGAAAAGTATAATGGGACCACCAACCCATCAGCTCATTTGACCATGTACTGCAGAAGGATTAAGGGGCATGATAATAATGAGAAATTGCTTATTCATTGCTTCTAAGATAGCTTGACAGGGTCAGCAACCCGATGGTACAATCAACTGAGTCGTACCAAAATTCGTTCATGGACGGATTTTGGCCAGGGCCTTCATGATATATTATAAGCATGTGTCTGACATGGTACCTGATAGGCTGTCATTACAGAATATGGAAAAGAGGTCCAATGAGAGCTTCAAAGAATATTCGCAGAGGTGGAGGGATCTGGCCACGCAAGTGCAACCCCCTTTAACTAGCAAAGAAACCAAAGTGCTTTTCATCAACATCTTGAAAGCACCTTATTATGACAAATTGGTGGGAAGCGCTACCAAGGACTTTGCAGATATGGTAATAACTGGGGAAATGATAGAGTCAGCTATTAAGAATGGGAAGATGGAAAGGGGTGAGTCTGCTACCCTAAAGAGAATTTTTCCTGCAAAGAAGAAGGAGGAAACACATGCAGTAAGCTTCAGCCAATACCCCTATACACCTCCTACACCATACACACTACCAAGGAGTTCGTTTTCAAAATGGTGAAATCCCGGGTCTTTTATGTAGAAATTCAAGAAGGAAAATCTCAAAAAAATAGAAAATGAACTCCAAATCTTCTGAAAATTTGAAAATATCATTTTTAAATTATTTGGAAGAGATTGGCGAAAGAAAATCTTGATTCGGAGTTCGTTTGCAAAATGGCCAAATCCGAGCCTCCTATGCAATCATTCAAGAAGATAAATCCCGAAAAAATAGTAAATGGACTCCAAAAATTCTGAAAATTTACAAATCTAATTTTTAAATTATTTGGAATATATTGACAAAATAAAATCTTGATTCGGAGTTCGTTTACAAAATGGCCAAATCCCGAGCCCTTGTAGAGTAATTCAAGAAGATAAATCCCGAAAAAATACCAAATGAGTTCCAAAAATTATGAAAACTTCCAGATCACACTTTTAAATTATTTTGAAGAGATTGGTGAAGAAAAATCTTGATTTGGAGCTCGTTTAAAAAATGGTAAAATGTGAGGGCATGAAGGGGCACTTTTGGAAGAAAAAATCCAAATAAATAGCAAATGGACTCGAAAAATTTTGAAAACTTCTAAAATTCAATATTTTATTATTTTGAAAGTATTAAAAAAATAAATTTGGAATCCGTTTGCCATTTATTTGCATCCGATGGGCAAAATGGTCATTTTACCCAAGCAACCGAAAAGGGCTTCTTTTGGCCTTTCAAAAAATCAGACTTGGGCTGGAAAAGAGAGTGCTGGCCTGCCAAGGCCCAAAGTAAGGAGGAAGCTTCTGATTTTTCAATCAAAAAGCCAAGAATTAAGAGTTAGTTAGAGATTTTTTTGATCAAGCAATTGTAATTAAGCCACATAGGCCAATGCATGAAGAGGGAGAGTGTCAACATCATTCTTGAACAGCTGTAATTATGGACAGCTGATACATTAATCTAAGGGTGATAATTTCATTATTTTTCACCTTGAATCACTAACCCTTGGATGGAAATTGGTTGGAATCAAAATGACAACATCCTAGGAAGAGAGAGGGTGCATTCAGCCAGTCTAAAGGGGGAGGGGAATTTTCATTTTCTTCACTTCATTTTTCAGATTTTTTTTCTTGGTTTTGCTTAATTTTTTTCTCTCCTTGGTTGAAAGCAAAAAAAAAAAAAAAAAATTAGAAAAAAAATGAAAGTTTTCCTTAGGTTGGATATTGATAATAAAAAGGGAACATAACAAGAAACACGATTGGATATTGTTTTCCTTAGGTTGGGTATTGTCTTTCTTCAAATGATCGTAACTAAGCTTAAGAAGCCTATAGATACCTCCACAAACATCTTGATTATCCAAATGTCTTGAGTCCTTGAGTCTCTAATTTTCTGCTCTCCACCCATCTAGACTCTCACCTTTTAGAGCTTTTGCTATAGTCACAATTGCAAGAGGCAAGCCCTTGCATTCACGGGCAACCTCTTTGGCCACATCATTCAAGGTGGAAAAGACATCTTCTAGACCAGCATTTTCTTTGAATAAAGCCCATGCTTCTTTTTCAGATAAGATGTTGAGTTGAATTTCCTTCTGACAATCCATTTGAATACAGACTTGTTGAAGACGGGTAGTTAAAAGAATTTTGCAACCTTTGCGTTCATCACCACATGGAATTCCTATACTCTGCAAATCAAATCTTTCCCAAATGTCATCGACAATTATGAAGAACTTCGTCTCGCCGTTTAATCTCCTCAATAACACTTCTGCTTTTCCTTCTTCCGTGTTTGTTTCAAATTTTAAACCAAATATTTCTGCAATTTTATGTTGAATTTTGTTGATGTTTAGAGTTTGGGACACCGTAACAACTAACAATCACCATTTCATCAAAGAGCTTTTGCTATTTAGCTTGCTTCCCCACTTCTTTGGTCAAAGTTGTTTTCCCCACTCTAGGCATCCCATTTAAGCCAATCATGTTCACATCATGGCTATTTAAAGCCTTCATGATCTGTTTCAAAGCTGATTTTGAAGATTCAGAATACATGAAATCCTTAGATAGTAGAAACTCTATTCCTTCGTGAAAAATTACAAGTCTCTAAAAGTTTAGAGAAATTGAGCGTCTTCTTCGCTACTTTCTTACTTAAGCAGTATTGCCAGCCCCAATTAGTTCTATCTCATCTTCCAAACTCTGGGTTTCTCCCAGTTCTTTCTTTCTCTGCCCTTGTTAGCCAATCCTCAACGTCCTTCTCAATTACCTCAGTTTGCCTTATAGCCTCATTGACATCATTTTTCTCCCTGTCTTTCTTCAATTCAAGTTCTTTTCGTCGATTCTTGAAATCTTCAACAATTTTTCCAAAACGGAAAAAGTAACTGAGGTAAGGTGATGTGTAATCTGTTGCCAGATTTCCCACGGTATTGGCAGCAACAGAGGTAACAAATTCAGCAGCCATTTCCTTGATGATCTAAGACTGAAGAACAACTTTGGTAATTAGTAAAAAGATTAACAGAGAGACAAAAGCAATTGTGAATGTTTGCTTAACTAATAATAAAAAATCGAATAATAACTACTAATTAAGAATTATTTTCCCTAATCCAAAGAGATTATTATTATCCTACAAAAAGAATACTGGAGAAGCTGGAAATTCTTTCTTGAACTTACCTCTCTCTCTCTATTCTCACCACTTGAATATGAAAAGCTAAGAGACAAATACAGAGTTTTAGCTCTCTGCTTCAGACAAATGGCTTGCTGAGTGTAGTTGTATAAGATAAAAGGGTTAATTTGGTGGGCATACATATTAGAAAATTAGAAGTGCCAATATTGCATGTAAAAATTGCAGATATCTACTCAAATGCAAAACCAAGACAATTCATAAGCCATAGAACAAAAAGATGAAAATATATACCAAGGAAGATGAACCTCCAGGAGCAAAGACAAAGCTTCAATTTTGATCCAGGCAAAAGATATTATAGAATAAGCGTATACACACTAATATCTGCATGGATTTGGACTGAGAAATGGTAGAATGCAAGGGAAGAGACAAAACCTTTGCAAGTGTTTAGGATTCCAATTGCAGATTTCAAAGAGTAAACAAGTAGACAACAGACAACCTATTAATCTTCATGTATAAATTTGAGGTGACAATTGAACGAATTTAGACAAATTAGGATCAGTTTGTCTTCGGATATGGATTGGAATTTCAAAGTAAATAATTTTGGATCTGAATCATTTTGGATGTTTGGTTTTTTTTCAATCCAGATTTGATTTTTAGTCGATTTAGGTAATTTTTTGAGTTCGGTTAGATTTTGCAAATTCATTACCAGAATTAAGATCAGTGGAAAAGAGGCGTTAACCATTCATCAAATGCGTTTAACCTGTCAATTCTGATCCGAACTCAAAAAATTCGATTAACCGAACCGAATCCAAACCTGATTTGACTAGAAAAGTCAACAACCTAAACCCGATCCAACCAAAACTGAAAATGACACAAACCCGAAATGATCCGGATCCGAATTTATCCGAACCGAAATGATCCAATCCCGAAATAACCATTCATCAAATGCGTTTAACAACAATATTACTGTAGTCCGTGAAACAAGCTTAAACTGTCTTGATTACATTCATCTGAATAACAAATAAACACAATTTCCATTAGAAAAAAAAATTCCAATGTTGAATATTCACTTCTAGAACTGCTGAACACAACAGCTTCAAATATTGTTGTAAAATGAAAATATGAGATCATTTGCCCTATACAAAATTATCCCACCATAAAACCTCAACGCATTGATTTTAATTTACATTGATTAGAGAAGAAAAAAAATTTACAGTATACTGCAGCTTGAAGTCAGTTAACTATGGCTACAAACTTCTATAAACCTACCAAATTAAAAACATACCAGAGACTTTCAGAGATATAAACTGTTTGATCAGCTTTTCATAGTGCAGGCTCCAATGATGATAACTCGTAACCTTGAACATAAACATGACCCTGCAATCATGCATCAACGCTAGGACCCGGATATGCTGGCAGGCTCATAATCCGCTTGTCCAACACAGGGCCTCCGACAGTGAAATGATATAGACTCTGAAACTTTGATCCTCTAAACCCAAGAAGTTCATGCACTGCAAAAGTACAACAAAATGAAAGAACAAAAAAAAACAGACATCATTCATGTTTGATCTTTGGGCAATGATGGGTCCGACCTTGTAGTTATAAGGGGGAGCTGGGGCAAGGGCAGGCTTTGGATTTTTGTGTTACTCATGAAAAAAGGAAGGGGTATGTTCTTTAAGGGTATTGTTTCCTCAATTCACTGCAATTATCTCAAATCAACGTGAAAATTGTAATGACACTGGCTTAAACACCCTGAACAAGGATGAGACCACCTAATAAAACTACTGACGAGCTATGTTGCCCCGACTCTTCATTTTTCTTGAAATATCCGTGTCCGACATCCGTGTCAAACGCATATCTGTATATGGGTATGGGGATATGACCCTCCAAAGACTCTCTAAATACATGAAAAAACTTGGAAGAAATTGAAGATACCCGTGTCGGACATATACCCGTATCCAATACTGACATCCGAGTCCAGGTAACATGGCTGACAAGAATGCAGTATAATTTAGAAGAGATGTGTAACCTATCTTTAATGTAGAACTTCATAATATCATTGTTGATTTGGAATACTAGGTCAGAATAAAGGTGAAAATGAGGAGACATACCAGGATCATCAAAGAAGCAACCAATTCCAGTTGCAGATATGCCAATGGCATGTGCTTCAAGGTACAACACCTGGCCAAGCACTCCAGTTTCCCAAAACAATCGAGGATACATCCATGCACCCTTCTCACTTAAGGTTGGTTCAAAATGAGCCACCATTCCAAGGCTGAAGCAGCCATCGCTAGCAATGTCCTGTGTGTAAGTTCAGCATTTCAGTTATATTTAAAAACTATGCTTTGCAGGTTCACACACTCTGCAACAAAACAGCCTTCTGCAGGAAACAAGGTCATTCAAAACATAGTATTCTCAAGCATTTTTGCAGAAAACTTTTTCTCCACATCTAGAATTCATATTTAACTACTAGTATTTACCTATGTTGCTTCGACTCTTCATTTTCTTGAAGTAACTGTGTCTGACGCATATTCGGACAAGGGTATGGGGATATGATTCCCAAGGACCCTCCAAATACATGGAAAAACTTAAAATAAATCAAACATACCCGTGTCGGACACTCACACCCGAGTCCGAGTAACATAGGTACTTACATTTTTATACTTCATGCATTGATGGACTAGGAATATTGTTAATAAACCTGTTTTCATTTCCCAAATCAAGCACTTCCCTAACAACTTGTTTTGGCAGTGAATATAAAACCACAAAGAACAAAATAGTATGAAAAATGGCACATACCTGATGGCAAGAAAGGCGTTTGGCAAGCTCTTTACAGTCACTAGTCTCAAGTTCGTATAACGGTAGAT
The DNA here is from genome assembly GCA_030761205.1 of Fremontodendron californicum. Lineage (NCBI taxonomy): Eukaryota > Viridiplantae > Streptophyta > Magnoliopsida > Malvales > Malvaceae > Fremontodendron > Fremontodendron californicum. The sequence goes on from JAULJL010000028.1 coordinate 7,036,106, forward strand.
CATCAGGGCATCCCTCTGGTTTCTCCCACTTAAACTCAGACCTAGTAGCCATCTTAAGCTCCTCTAAATGATCCTCGTTTCTTACCAAGAAATACAATCCCTTGGGCAAACCTACAACTCTATGAACAAACAGAGCAGCATGAACCTCGGCATCCCAAGAGAGAGCCCGAAATGGCAATGCTAATTGTCTTCTATGCTTCTCCCCCTTCCCTGAAGGAAGGCAATGCAACAAAATCTGATAAAATGTTTGTCTTTCCATTACAGTTACTCCATCCATATCAACAGCGCTCCTTCTTTTCCTAACAACTTCCCTAATTGTAAAACCTTTGTAAGAGTTTTCACTACAAATTCCACTGCTTTGAAATTGATCAACTGGAAATTCTCCCTTTTGAACCTTCAATGGCTTTTTAACAGCCTCAGCTGTTCTATAAATTATGTCCCAACAAACATGTTCCTTGCTAAGTGAATTTGGCTTCCCTTTCCACTCCAAATTGGAAAATTCATTTACTGCAGAACTCAATTCCTTATAATTCACATCGAATTGATTACTTCCATTAGGAAAAACAAGAATCAAGCAATCAGGGTGCTCAAATTCAATATCAGGAAACTTGCCTTTGATTGGTCTCGATGGGATTTTAAAGTCCGGGAAAATGTGAAGCCCCATTAGCTTCTCCAAATCCTTATATCCAAACCCATCTAGAAGCTTCACGTCCCAGCCAAGCGTTGCCGCAGCCATTGCAATAGCTCCAATTGCATGGCCCACATCGTGGTTGCAGTAACGAAACGCACGTTCTCCGTATTTCCATGCTTCTCGCCAGAAAATAGAAGAAATTCCAATGAGAAATGAATTATCCGGAAAGAATTTGGGGAAAAACCCAGATGGGATTGTGGCTCGAAGCTCCAAAGAGTGTTCTTTCGGAGCATAATGGGCAACAAAAGGAGAATCAGAGAGAGATTCAATAGGCGGAGCAATAAGGTAAGCCTCAGTGGGGTGCAAATTGCCGCTGCTGGGGTTAACCCGAAGGGACCAAGTTGAAAACCCAGTCGTTTTCCAAGCTGAAAGAGCCAGAGAGTCGTAAAAGAGTTGGGAGATTGTGGATTGGGAGATGGGTTTAGGAGGAGGAAGAGAATGAAAAAGAGAGGAATACAAAGGAGCACCATCGTTAACTGGAACTGTTTGTTTGTCAGTGGGAAAATGCAGGAGAGGAATTAGAGGAGCAGAGATGTAACGGCGAAAAGGGTTGGGTTGATTGGCCCAATCAAGGCCACGCGGTCCTCTGGCGTAGTTGGTGAAACCGTGTTTGGTTTGTTGATGGTATGTGAGGGCTTGAGCTACCTTTTCTTGCAGCCCTTCTTCTTCTTCTTTAATGGGGTTTTTTACAGATGATGACACGGAAGAAAAAGAAGAAGAAGAAGAGAAGGAGGTGATTGGGATCATTCTTTTGTTTGGGAAAAGCAACACAGACACAGAGGTTGAAGGAAGAATGTTGAAATGTGGAGAGTTGAGCGGCAAGGAAAGTCTTGAAGGAAGGAATTTTGACGCCATGAGAGGAACCCAGTACAACCAGGAATTATCCAGATTTTGTTCCAATGCCTCCATAGACTGCCTAAACCAAGGAAAAGCCCAACTTTCAGTATGGACTATGGAGTATGGGCTGAGGGTGCTACATCTTGAACTGCATATTTTGGGGTGTAATTGTGCCATCCATTATATGTGACCCAGCAGCAAATCACGAAAAAGAATTACTCTTTCTTGGGCGTTGGGCTGGGCATGCACCCAGTCTTTGCCATTTTCCTATTTGCTTGGTAGAGAGGTTGAGAATGCCCATACAAAGCAAGCAAGCAAAGCTGCATGCTGCTTCTTCCCGTTCTTCATTACTCAAATGAAAAAGGGATTAAATAAATAAATGGGAATTTTATCTTATCATCGTCATATTCTTTAGACTTTAATCCGATCCGCATGCTTTTGGCTTCTGCTTACTGTCTGCAACTGAAAAGGCTAAAGTGCCAGTTATTATAAAAATCATATTTTGAGTTGAGTGGAGTGAGTCCTCTGAATTTCATGGTCTCTTTGTTCCTGTTAAGTTTCTTGTTTGGAAATCTTTCAGAGATCATAGTCCTGTCGTGTTCTCCCCACTTATCTGCTGTTTCTCTTTTCCGTTTCCCTGTAATTTAATATTAAGTATCAGTTAAATGAATTTCATGACAAGTGATTATCTCTTACTCACCTGTTTGATTTAATCAAAATGATTTCACAAGTTTTTTGCAGAAATGTCAGGCTCAGGCTTAGGGATGGGGATAGGGCGGAGTGGAATTCATTACTTGCAAAAACTAAAAGCCGCTAATATACCTTCTGATTTGATAGAAAAGGGCCAAAATCGTGTAATAGAGGCTTCTCTTACCCTTATTCGCGAGAGGGCAAAGCTCAAGGTAGGTGTTAATAGACTTGGCAATTCGTGTATCCGTGTGTGTTTGTGTTTTTTTTTTATGTTATAATCGTGTTTGACACATTCCTATCCGTGTTATTTCGTATAGTGTTTTAGTTATTTTTCCAAATCGTGTTTGTATCGTGTAATCGTGTCATATTCAATATTACCAGGTCTAGGTGTATGATATATGCAACTTCATTCATTCTTTCATTGCTTCTTTAATTCCTTTGAGCTTCAAAACTCAGACTAACAGGTATATGTGTGTGTGAAATTTATGATTGCTAGGGACAACTTTTGCGTGCTTTAGGCGGTGCTGTGGCATCCACATCTCTGCTTGGAGTCCCATTAGGACATAACTCATCATTTCTTCAAGGACCAGCATTTGCTCCTCCTCGAATCAGGGAGGCAATCTGGTGTGGCAGCACTAACTCAACCACTGAAGAAGGTAGCTAATAGCTATGCTCAACAGCTCTCTACGCTGCCCTTAACAAGATTTTGTTTGTACAAGATGTTGTCTCCATGACATGGTGTATATGGCTTTTTTGATTGTCAGTACTGATATCCCATCTCCTATCTCCTTCACTTAGTTATGCTCCTGACATTATGACCTGAATACCTGCTCTGTTCTGTTTCTGGTAGAGAGTTTTAACCTATGTTACTTGGACTCGGGTGTGAGTGCCGGACACGGGTATGTGTCCGACACGGATATGATCAATTTTTCTAAGATTTTCATGTATTTGGAGGGTCCTTGGAGGATCATATTCCCATACCCATGTCTGGATATGCATCGGACACGGATGTCGGATACGGGTACTTCAAGAAAAATGAAGAGTCGTAGCAACATAGGTTTTAACTACTCTGATCATCATTGTAATGGATTTGGCTGACATTTGGAATCTGTAAATTATTTAAAGAGTTCCTGCACTGACTTCATAATAATATTTTCAATCCTTTCCTTGGTCCTGCAGGGAAGAAACTAAATGATCCGCGGGTGCTAACTGATGTTGGTGATGTTCCTATCCAAGAAATCCGTGATTGTGGCGTGGATGATGATAGATTGATGAATGTCATAAGTGAGTCTGTCAAGCTAGTAATGGAGGAGGTGAGTTTCTCGCTTCTTTCTTCAGTATTACTATGACAAATTATAATGATTGTTTTGGTGTTGGACTACTTACATGAATAGGTCTCGAATTTATACACAATTTGAACTGCTGAAATTCGTCTCAGGAAACAACCTTGTAATTATCTATGTGGTTTAAATTGGTTGAAGTTAGTTTAACATGGGGCTAGTTTAGCATTGCGGTTAGAAAAAACTTGGGTTAGAAAAAAACTTGAGTTGAAAAAAGTGTGTTTAAAAAATGTGGTTTAAAAACTTTTAAGTTTTTAGTATTACTATGAAAGAGTATTGTGAGGAATTGAAATGTCAAAAAAATATGTTTAAAATAATAAAAGTTTAGAGATATGAGAATAATAAAGTAATTTTATCCAAAAGCTAGTTTCCAAAGCCCAAAAGTTCCATTTTCTTGTCTTTTGGGTTTGGGTTGCCAAACCATGATTTTAACCGCAAAAGCCAAAAACTTTTACCATTTAACCTTGCGTTTGTAGTGAAAACGCAGCTTTTGACCTCAAAAGTTATGCCAACAGCAATGCTAAACGGGACCTTATTCTTTTCTTCCTACTTTCCACTAGTTTGTTGGTCTTCCTTTTGTAAGTCTTTGATTTATTGTTAAGCATTTCTCACCAAAGCTTTTGTCGAGAGAGAAGATCAGTGGTGTTCAGGGAGCCTTTTATCTAGATGCTGGTTGCAATCTATACAAGATTATTGTCCTAGTTCCTCCTGGTTCAAATAGATGAATCTCAAATGTTTTAATGTCCATGCTTTTCAGGATCCATTACGCCCATTAGTTTTAGGCGGTGATCACTCGATATCTTTTCCTGTTGTAAGAGCTATCTCTGAGAAGCTTGGTGGACCTGTGGATATACTTCATTTAGATGCCCATCCTGATATTTATGATTCCTTTGAAGGAAATAAGTACTCACATGCATCTTCTTTTGCTAGAATTATGGAGGGTGGTTATGCTAGGCGCCTTCTGCAGGTAACTTGTTTCTTCAATCTACTCTATCAATCAATGGCTTTTATATTTTTCCAATCCAACAAATAGTTCTTAGACCAACTAATGATTCCAACTTTACCTTTCGTGAAAATTTGTGTTTATACTGCCTCAAGTTCTTAAGTGAGGGAACGATGAGTTTTCTTATAGAATGTTTTAGTTGTTTCAGCATTGTGTTTATAGTTCCTCTTTCACCTATTGTTTTAACCTATGTTACTCGGACTCATAGGTGAGTGTCGGATACAGGTATGTGTCCGACACGGGTATGCAATTTTTTTTTTAAGTTTTTTCATATATTTAGAGGATCATACCCCCATACCCTTGTCCGAATATGTGTCGGATATGGGTCTCAAACACAAGTACTTAGGGAGAAATGAAGAGTCGGAGTAACATAGATCTTAACGTTGAGAGTGCTGACTGCTGACATAAACACCTCATCACCAAATATACCAGCTGGGGGATGTATATCTTATTTTGCAACTAATTGACTGAAATGCTGTTAATTTAGGTTGGGATCAGATCAATAACAACCGAAGGGCGCGAACAAGGCAAAAGGTTTGGAGTGGAGCAATATGAAATGAGAACATTTTCAAGAGACCGTCATTTCTTGGAAAACCTGGTCTCTCTCTTTCTCATACTCTTTTCCTTGGTGTTTTTTCGTGTGTCTTTTTATCTATGTTACTCCGACTCTTATTTTTCTTAAAAGTACCCGCATTAAACACATATTCGAATATAGTTATGAAGATATGACCCTCCAAATACATGAAAAAACTTTTAAAAAAAAAAAAAAATTGAACATACTCATGTCGGACACATACCTGTATCCGACACTCACATCCGAGTCGGAGTAACATAGCTTTTTATGTCTTTTTTATCGTCCTTATGTATCTTTCTTCACACACATGACTAATATGTTTCAACTCATCAACTTCTTCATGGCATAAAAATGTTGTACAGCTGTTAAAATTGTTGTTTGGTGGAAAGTGAAAGGAAAATCAGGATAATTTGGGACTCTAATAGAATAATAGTACATGGTTTGACAATGACAGAAACTGGGTGAAGGAGTAAAAGGAGTGTATATATCAGTAGATGTGGACTGTCTTGATCCAGCATTTGCACCAGGGGTATCTCATATTGAACCAGGAGGGCTTTCTTTTCGTGATGTTCTCAACATCCTACACAACCTGCAAGGCAATCTGGTTGGTTCAGATGTGGTAGAGTTCAACCCACAGCGTGACACTGTTGATGGGATGACTGCAATGGTTGCTGCTAAGCTTGTAAGAGAACTGGCTGCTAAGATGTCAAAATGATTTAAGTTTTTTTGTCTTAGTTTCTTTGGGTTTAAGTACTCACATAGTCCTTGTACTGTAATGAAAAGAGTAAATTAGTTCATGTATTGTAAAAGTGAATAATTTAGTCTCTGTACAATTGAAATAGGTGCAAATAAGTAAAATTGATAACGATTTTGATGAAAAACCGTTAAAATGCTGACGTGGACTCGTAAAATCTAACAGATTTAGATATATTTTAAGTCATATTTTATTCCAAGTCATTAATTCTGTTAGATTTTACGAGTTCACATCAACATTTTAACGGTTTTTTATTAACACCATTATCAATTTTACTTAATTGCACCTATTTCAATTGTAAAGGGATTAAATTACTCACTTTTATAATACAGAGACTAATTTACTGTTTTTGCTACAGTACATGGACTGTGTGAGTACTTAAACCAATTTCTTTGTCAAGGTCTTCGGCCCTCAAAAGGAATCAAAACAGGCCTTCTTGCCAGTAATAGAAAAGATCATCTTCTTCTACTTAATTAAGGATTTCATTTCTGGTTAGCTAAACTTGTGACAATGCTACTCCAGCTTGTTACCTGAATAAGATAGGGCCATTATTAGCTAGTGTTTAATCATAGTAATAATAGTGGTCGTCTTTGATACATTAACAATAAAAACTTTTTAAATCCACAACTGGCTTAAGAAGTTGTCATATGTTTCACTTTTTAGTTTTTTTTTTTTTAATTATTATATCCTAAAAAGTATGTGTTATTTTGCTAACATTGCTTGTGGAGTTTAAAAATTTCACTGACGGTGTATGAGATAATTTCTCATAATAATAATCTCTCTCTCTCTCGCGTTGCATGCCTGCCTACTTGTCTAGTCTCGTCTAATTATTATGTTTTTGCCGAAAATGTTAATCAGTGTGATTAGATAGTGGTTAAGGTGATATTTATAAAAATAAAATGTAATTAATGCATTACTTTTATTGAATTCAATAAAAGTAATGTAATATATACACACACAAAAATTCTTAAAATGATAATTAAATAATTTTTAATTGATTTCTATAGGTCTGAGTTAATCGAATTTTTAAATTAAATAGAACATAAAAAATGTTTTTGACAAACTATCAAAACAGGAAAATAATATTAAAAAAAAAAAAACTAAATATGAATGAAAATTAAGATCATACCTCTATTATTTAAGGGTTGGGCTATCCAATAGGCTCGGCCCATGGACAAATCTCATCCAAAAGTAGATCAATTTTATAATCAATTTAAAAAAATATATTAATCAGTGTCTAGTGATATTGATTAAGATATATAAAAAATATATATAATTAATATATTATTTTTTATTGAATTTTAATAAAAATAATATAAATAATTTTAAAAATAATAAATAAATAATTTTTAATCAATATCTATAGATATTGATTAAACGGATCTTTAATTTAATGATGATCATGTCCAAGATTGGAGGAACATCCGCAGCTGTTTTCCAGATATTATCCACCAAATCCAAATCCATGCCATCGCTCATCAGGTTGGAATAAAAAGGCTTAATTATTAAAGTAATAATAAAAAGACTTAAAAGTCTTTCATCAGGAGAGTGAACCACCAAAAAGGTTAGAAACACGAAAAATTCTCCCTTATCTACAAAAGAAAAATTCCCTCTCCCTCTATTGTTTTGAGCAAGTTTTTTTTGCATTTTGATCTGTGTGAATATTGCTCGTTTTTCATAATATTTCCCACCATGTGTTCCACTGGAAATCAAAAAGTTTGTAAAACCTGTTAAATTGAGTTACTTTTGAAATTTTAAAAATTTGGTAAAAATGTTTAATCATAATAGACATGTCAATTGGACAGATCGAATTGATTTCAAATCGAGAATTTTCGAATCATTTTCAAATTCGAATTGTTTTGAATTCGGATTATTTCGAGTTTGAATTGCTCATTTTTCATAATAAGATTTTTTGCAATTTTAATATGTTTATTTTTATTCTAAATTGATATCAGAGCCCATTCATGCATTTTCATGTTTGTCCCTTAGACCTTCACAAAAGGAATATGACTGAAAAAAGGTGGTTGCTGATCTGCTTCGTTTCTTGAACAGAGAAGAAAAACTTGGAGGGTGACAACTATTATGACAATCTGAGGCCAATATTTCCTAGAGATGAGCAAGGGGAGAGATTCAAAAACCATTACCCAAACTCATGAAAGTTTGCATTATTTCTAACCAACACTGTAATATGAGATACCTTACCTTAATCTTACATACAACTTTTGTAAAACACTTGAGGCAGGCCAAATTTGAATTGAAAAAAATATATTTAAAAAGTATGATGAAAAAAATATAATTTAAAAACTTTTAAGTGTTTGACATTACTTTAAAAAATTAAAATATATATAAAAAAATATATATATTTAAAATAATAAAAATTTAAAGATGTTAAGATAATAAAATCATTCCAAAAGCCAGCTTCTAAACCACAAAATCTCCATTTCTTTTTGACTTTTTTAGTTTGATTGTCAAACCATTATTTCAACCGCAAAAACCAAAAAAAATAAATAAATTATCCGTTCAGTATTGCGTTTGCGGTAAAACACAACTTTTGATCTCAAAAGTTGTGCCAACAATAATATTATTCTTTTTCTTGAGAATTATCCTTCAAGTATTGTGTTTGCGGTGAAACCATAGCCGGGTTGGATAATCTTGAGAATTATAGAAGTGAGTGACCCAACATTTAGCTACTACAAGTCTACAAGTATTGGATGATGTCCAAAACATATTAGTTAATGCTGTTTCAAAGTTCATTAAAACAAAAGTGCAAGCATTTCAAGGTAAAGAGTTTATTCACATCATCTCTAATCTTATTCTTTTTCTTTTCTTTACCTGCATTGTATGCTGCTCAGCTCTGGAGTTTACGGATTCTTCGCATAAATAGATGAACGCGGCCAACAAACACACAGATCAACTCCCGTCTCCGAATTGCTTCTCTATGTCCTTGAAGGATATAGTGGCGGAACCCCTCCTTTTGGACTTCTGTTGAGAAGGATGTTCTTTCCACCCTGTCATGTACATCACCTACAAACACAAATGATTGTCTCAAAAACACATAACTTGGTGATTCTTTAATCATTTTATTCCAAGACTCAAGTCAAACCTTCAATTTGATAGAAGCTTATGAAATCCTAATTAAAAATACCGGAAGAGTAGACGAGTCACGAAAATCTCACCTTCCCTAAGTGTGTGTTGACTGTTGATTACAAAGTGCAAGGTTATCATCTTTCACTGAATGAATTTCAAGTGTGTTTACAAATGCTGCTGAGGTGATCAATTCATGCCCAAGTCATAGAGTAGAGAGTGGGGTTAATTGTTTTGCGATTAGGCTGCCTAAGTAGCCATCTTATAGATTCCCTTCATTTTTAGCACACTAGAGCTATGTTATTCGGACTCGGGTATGAGTGTAGGATACGGGTAATGTTCAATTTTTTCTAAGTTTTTCTATGCATTTGGAGGATCCTTTATATTCCCATACACATGTACGAATATGCGTAGGACACGAGTGTCGGACTCGGGTACTTCAAGAAAAATAAAGAGTTGGAGTTGGAGCAACATAGCAGCCCTAGAGCATCTAACTTGTTTGGTTGCCACTGCAATGCAGCACTTAAATAGTTAAATATCCTCAAAAAGAATTTTGGGTTACGTAATCACAGGTAGTCTTCTATGAGCCCATAAAATTACCCCACCCATCTCATGATTCTAACTCGAGACAGTAAAGTAACTCGCAAGTTCTAACTGCTAGAGTGTCTCTTTGAGACCTGAACCTCCTCAATGTATGCTCCTACTTACAAAACCACATATAATTTAATCTCCTTCTTAAAAGTAGGATGAAATTTTTACATCTCGTAATAGTATCTTCTGGTCAAACTGGATTTCTTCTCATGGGTTACCTCATCTTCAGGTGAATCCACTGATTGGTCATGGCTTTAGGAGGTGTAGAAAAGGCATGGCAGAGAAGAGGACAAATCTTTTGAAATCCATATTGGTGAATTGAACATCAGCAAACAATCAAATGTAAATCAGCTATTCAAATCGTTCGACATAGATTATATGCCCATTTGTCTCATCCGGGCTATGTGCTTATCTAAGAAGGTGAAGAGCTCTAAAGATGAAGGAATTTTGTGATATACAGAAGTTTAAGTCTCATTTAAAATATACTTAAACGTTAGATGCGCCCCTAAAATTTAAAGAAGGATATATACTTGAGCAAATATAAAGTTCTGTAAATTACAAAAATCCCTATAAAACCCCAATTTCCTACTTTCCCCCAAGTCATTCCAAAAGCCCCACTTTCTCTCTTTGACTAATATATCTTCTGCCTGTCAATAGTTACAGTAAGGCTGACTTCTTAACCGAAATTTGCCGACATTTTGGCCTTCCTCCTTTCTTTTTGACTTTACATCCAAACCTTAGAACCACCATCCTTAACCCTTGCCCGTAGACTTACCTTTCTCACTTTCCCTCTCTATTCTGTAATCTACGGGCTTACATTTTTTTACTTGTTAAATGGTGGTAGTGATGATTTGTTAAGTGGTGCGGCCTTGCCTGAGCGGACACAGAGGCTAAAGGGAAGGTGAAGTCCCTAATCTATTCCAGCCCTAGGAGAGGCTGTGGGCTGGAATAAGGACTTCCTCAACTTCAAATCCCGCATTCGGATGCTGAGAAGCGAGTCTAGTTATTGAAGCTCTCTTTATCGGACCGTTTCCCCCTAGCCCCCTCGGGGGGATTGGATTGAACTCGAGTCTAGTTATTAAAGCTTTCTTTATAGGAGCGTTTCCTCCCTAGCCCCCTCGGGGGGAATCGGATTGGACTCGGGAGACCTCCTTTCCTCGCTTTCGAGTTGGACAAGGTTTTTCCTTCCTGTTTCCTTTACGATTTATCTCTCGCTCGCTCAATGGATTAAGGAAGAAACAGTTACAGAGACAGAGAGACATAAAGGAGAAAAAAGGAAAGAAAAAAAAAGATCTCCAATGAGGATTACAAGCCATGTCAACAAGACAGAGACTTTTGGAACCAAGAGGAATGGTGAAGGAGAGAAAACAGATCATATTCCAAGAAAAAAAAAATCATAGCTGATTCATTTTCTAACAATAGCTTATTGCAACAAAATGGAGTCCGTGTCCTCAATAATGCCCTGAAGAGTTGCAAACTTGCAATCTTTTTACTAGCTGATGTGGTAGTTGTTGGTCTCTAGATTACTATAGTGCTCTTAGGGCCCTCGGTCATTTGTAGCGAAAAGGGAGAAAGGGAGTATTACAATTTTTTCTTTCTAAGTATCTCATAAAATTAGACTGCTGAGTTAGTTTTTTAAATTCAAGCTCTTTCACTTTCAGTCAACTAACAGAAATAATAATCCATAAGAAAAGTGTAAAAAGGGGAATAACTAGGGCACAGTTATCAGTTAGGTATATTACAAAACAAAAGATTTGATGGTATGCTTATCTTGGTCTTTCTTTCAAATTACTGCCCTTGGAATGGATATTAATGCACTGACCTGGTAAGTTGCAGGGATGGTACCATCTTCAGCGGCAAACAACGAATCATAGATGGCTGCAGTTGCTAGAGCAGTTTCCCTCTTCAGGATCTGGTTTCAAAGTAGGGTAAATGAAAATTTAACAAGGTTTAAGGTTAGCTTATCTTGTTCTTTGTTTGAATAAGTATCACTTATATTAAATTGGATAGACATCCTTGTCCAAAAGATGTCTTACATTGCTCCTTTGCAGCAGAGCATTAGTTTCACCCATTGTTCGCAGATGTTCAATTAGATCCAAGGCTACATAAAAGAGAGAAATGGTTTATTCATAATGAAAAATAATGTTAACAAATTAAGCAATGTAAAGAATAGCAGGCCAATTAATCATCAAAGAGGGAACCTATATGGAGGGTAAATGCATATTAGGGTGAAAACCAATATGAAATACTCTCTGCTGCATTTCAAATTACGTTGATACACATTTCCTATGAATTTTATCCTGATAATGGGGAATTGTTACAGCTAGAAGCATTTTGGCTGCAAGAAATACAGCATGTCACTAATCTGAAACTCAGAATGTTGCCTCAGCACCAAATCTCTTTTTTTTTTTTTTTTTCTTTTTTCTTAATTCATTCTGTCACCAAAATCCACAAATAAATGTGGAAGAATTTTCATAAGAACTTTGTGATAAGCATTTTAAAAAAACCTCCAACAATGCAACTAATGCTGAAGTTCATAAGAATTTAGCGTTCCCATTTGCAAATCGTTCAACAATTTGTGCTAGCTGTATATACATGTATATCAATTTAAAGCAATCCTGGAAAATAAGTTGTACTTAATAAACATGAAATTTCACCCAGACATTTTATAAGCCCATAGTTGAAAACTGGACATTTAAATTTGATATAGATCACCTTATTAGACAGCTATTACAACTGTACAAGTCAAAATTCAAAACTTAAAAATGTTAAGAGGAAATTCTTACCACTCTTATATCTAACCACATATTCATCGACATCAACACCAGGAAGTGCAAACCCCGCCCTGGTCAAAAGGTTGCCTGCATCCCTGACCTGAAGAAGACAAAGTTAAAATGCTGCTTAACACCAGGGTGATGGAAAATGTTTTTGCTTTTACTTTTAAAAAAAAAAATTGTTTTTGTTGTGAGGACTTTATTTTCCATATTAAACAGACATAATCACAAGATTATGCAAATGAAACATGACAATTTAACTCAAAACATGCTTAATCACTTGTGGGCTTGTGGCCCATTTGAATTCAAATCTCCATGAAAAAACCAAATTAAAATTTGCAGATTGGGAACTAGCTTTCTCTGACATTTAATATACTACACAGGATGCTGGTCTATGTTACTCGGACTCAAGTGTGAGTGTCGGACACGGGTATATTTGATTTTTCTTAAGTTTTTTCATGTATTTGGAGGGTCCTTGGGGGATCATATCCCCGTACCCATGTCCGAATATGTGTCGGACACGGGTACTTCAAGAAAAATGAAGAGTCGGAGCAACATAGATGCTGGTAGTGTTAGTTTCCCACCATTGTTACCAATACTTTTTTTCACACTTACTTATTCTTACCCCCCCCCCAAAAAAAAAATATCAAGAGCTTGTTTTGCTTTTCTTTCTCTAAGTTTGAAATATCAACATCACCATCAACTTCAGTTTTACAATCATGATCAAAAACCCAAATAAGAGATTCAACAAAGCTTCTTATATAGGTTAACAATACAACAGTTTCAATTGGAGATAGAAAACAACCTATGAACAGTAAAAGTAATAAAACAAAAGAAATTAGCATCCTCTAATTCCTAGTCAGAGTGGTTCATACAGTTCAACATAGAACCTAATTAAATTGGGAGACATGCTTTCAGATATCAAATGTCACACATTGGTTTTATTGCCATATCGTATTGCCAATCAACAATTTAGCATGCACATTGAAACTACAAAAAGAAACTCAAGAGATAAAATATATAGGCATGTATAAATTTTATGCACATTGCAAGATGCAAAAAAGTTATGTGTGTGAGTGTCTCTCTCTCTGTAATATCTCCTCAAAAGTTTTATATTTTTTAAGCCACTTTTATTTATAGCATAGATCAGTGTTGTCCAGGCATGCGCCTAGGCGCGCCTACGCCTTGCGCCTTAGCGTTAGATAACAAAAGCGCCTCAGACCCTTTCAGGTGAGGCTCATTTGATCAGGCGCACGCCTGGTGCGCCTAGGCGCGCTTTTTTGTAAGGCGATAGGCGTAAAAAAGCTCGCCTGATTGAAGTTCTCTTTAATTTCTTTAATTTTAACTTTTTTCATTATATATACCTTTACTAGTAAGAAAGGAGATAATATCAAACTCTTCACTTCTCAATATTTGAGTATTCAACAACAGATATGAGACCATAAGGAAATCATGCATATTGGGCAAAAAATAAATTGCATGTTTTGTAGATAAACTAGACCACTCTTTAGAGTTTATTATTATAATTATATATCTTAAGCTTATTATATATATATACATACATAGACACACATATAAATATTGCGCCTTACTTCACTCAGGCGAGCGCTTTTTTTGCGCCTTGTGCCTAAGGCAATACAAGGGTTCTAGCGCCTAGAGTGCGCCTTGCGCCCTTGACAACACTGGCATAGATATAGATATATAGATATGTCAAATAAAAGCATGAACATTCTCAATAGTTCAATTGCAATTGCTAAAGTAAACAAGAATGATGCATAAATAATGCACTGATTGAATAATAGTATATAAGATTGGGAAACTCAAAAAATTATGACCATTCGAGCAACTGAATTGAGAGAAAATATGTAGCAAGTAACATGCCTGTGCCAGAGGTGATACCCGTGGACTAATGCCTCCTTCACGCTCCATTTGAGCAATGGTGCAAGCTATTCGCAGCTCCCTATTCAAAAGTATAAGCTACAAAAGTGAGATAGAAAGGCAACACATACATCAATGTATAAACTAGGTTCTAGTCAGCATAGGAAAAAAGAAAAGGGTATAGACAACTTTAAGGTTTCTCCTCCAAGAATAGCTGCTAAGAATAGGCCATCCGGCTTCAATGCCAGTTTACACTGTCATAAATACAATGAACATGACTCTGTCATTGACATGGATATAAAGCAACCTGAATATTTTGTATTTGATTGTATACTTTAATTAGAAACTCAATCAAAAGCAATAGAACAAAGAGGGGCAGGGGGAGCAGGGCGCTGTTCTTCAGTGTCAGGAGAACTAAAATAGATTATAACAAGAGAAAACAAACATGGCTTATAAATTAGCTGAGGCCTTTATAAATGGATTTTATAACTCCTCTCCTAGAGCACAATGCATCTCTACCTGTAATTGTAGTGAGTTTACACCTCTTAATCAAACATTGATGATCTTATTCTTATATACTACTAGCCTGCAGTCAAGATTCACATATGGTCATAACATGTGCGTAAAAATGTTTACGCTCCGGTTTAACGCTGGATGCATATTTAATACTTGCAGCCATACAAAACATTTAACAAGAATGATATTTTACCATTGCTTGATATATTTTAGGAGTATGGAAGTGAAAACTTGTCCAAAGGAGATAAGAAAAACTAGTATTTCCTAAAAACATAGACTGAATATATATGTGTGTGTGTGTCAAGTTTAAGCACAATAATTAAGCTTGTTACTAATACCCCAAGCATCCCATTACTCACTTATAGCGTACTCATAACATGCATCTTCCTCTCCAATCAATGCTAAGCCATATTGCACCAAGATTTTTTTGAGAAAATTATTGCACCAAGATGGACATGGATGCTTAATACACTGAAAAATACAAAGCACATACCTGTATCATGGCACCTGGAAGATCATTTGTCCAATGGAGCCCTAGGCAACTGATTACCAAATCTACTGAACTTTACGTCAACAAATACAAGCAATTAAAATATGAAAGAAAGTTTCAACAATAAAATACAAAGTAAAATTTTCGTGTGTACCTTTCTTTGATGGGCAGAAACTCCTCATCACCAACCACATATGATGTTTCAATATTTTCATCACAGGAATCTGGTTGAGAACTTTTGCACAGCTTTAACATATCATATGAGGTATCCATCATAATAAACTTTTGAATTGCACCTGGATACCAAACAGTTTTTAGTATCTTTATTATTTATAATGGTTACTAACCACAGAGGCTATCTTTGACTCAAACATTCAAATAAATCATACTTCGATAAATAATACGAAGGAGGATAATTCTTAAAATGAGTTATAAATAAATCATTGCAACTTGCAAGCATCAAGAGCAAGTTTGATCAGCTACTGAAGATACACTAAGGGAGTAAGAAAAATGACACATTCTAGACATTGAATGAAATACATAACTTAATGTGGTGTAAAATTGAAAGTTCAGGATCCAAGAAACGAAATTTTCTTGATCAATTAGAACTTAGGGGGAGAATATAAGGGAAAAGAAATGCAAAAGATACTCAAGGAATGGTTGTGGTAGTAGGAAATAAATACATAAAAAGAAGCAGCAGCAGCAGCAGCATAAGATAAGTATGAAGAACAAATTGATCAATTTAAGAACGTGACTAAAACGCAAATTTCATAAGAGTAGGATGGCTTTTTTGGTGTTTTGGCCTTTACTTAACAAGACGCCCTTTATTTGTGCGTGTGCCACTAGCTATTTGCATCCTCAAATTTCGCAATAAAGTAAATAGTGAAAAGAAAAAACCATATTTCATTAAAACTTAGCAAATTGCCAAACGGTTACTCGAGTTCAGGCATAATAGTTCGATATAAAATTAAAATCAAACTTTTTATTACCTTTAAAATAAAGTTTTAGTTTCCACCCTTCTAAAATATTTTTTGCTTTTGTATCCAAATCCCCTTTTACTTTTTTACTTGCAAAAGCCAAAAGGAAGTAGCAAAATCAACAATCAAATGGAGCCTCCAAGAAATAAACATGCACCCATATAATTATAAGCACCTAAATAAACTAAAATTGAGCAGATTATAAGAACCATTCTAGGATGGGAATCCGCAGAAGTCATAATCATGTGCCTTTAACATAGCAACAACCATCTCATATAATAAAACCTAAATCAGTAAAACTGTGATTACACACACATACAATTTCATACACTTTACTTGCAATTGCCTTTTTCTATGCTCAAAATCCTTGAGATTTTTCCTTGATTTCAAATGGGTGTTGTAAAACATTTTTCTTAGTAAGAAACAAGCCTTAACCATGAAGAAACATAAAATAACAAGAACCATACTAAATACATATTTCTAACAAAAAAATAATTAAAACAGGCACAGAAACCATATATGTTCATTTAAAAAGAAAAGCGTCAGTCACTTCAAGCACTACCTCTAACTACTTTAACCACTGCCACATAAAAAGAAAGCATTCACTCAAATTTATCTTCCGCCTTTCCATCAATTGAAAAGGATCCTTTCATTTTAATTATTTTTCCTCTAAAAGTTAAAAAGGCCACAGACTAATTGCCATGCTAAACAACATAAATAGCAATATAAATGGTAGGAGTGGAACTTGCTAAACTAACACTCACCACGTCCCCGCAGCAATCGCCTCACAGCTTGCAAAGAACCTCCCAAACATAATGCCGTAGGAAATGTTTTCTTGCAGTCCTAAAAAAGCAAATAAATAATTGATTTTCACAATTACACGATTCTATTCACTATCCCAGGAACCTCCTTTTAGTTGCTGCTTTTGCTACTTGCTTTTGTTTATTCTTTTTATTACTTCTTTAAAAGTTGCTAAAAGGAAAAGGTAAATGATAAAAAGTAAAATCATAATTAATTAAAAGATACAGATAAATAAAATGCAAAGCCAATTCTAATATAATTTTTCTATATAAAAGTAAAATTATGCATTTTTTTCTATAAAAAAAAAAAAGATAACAAAGCAAAAAACTTTTATATTTTTCAAGATTATTGTCTGCTTTTCTATCCAAATGCTTTTTACATTTAGAAATAAAAAGGTAAATGGTAAAAGCAACAACCATAAAGTACCCAAATTACCAAGGAAAACTTTCAGCCATAAAAATTGTTGTCCCTTTTAAAAATAAGATAGCCAACTACCATTGGAAAAATTTGTGCCACTAAATTATTATAATTAGAAGCATGAGACATTTATGTCGGAGAGCACCAGAGAATGAACAAATGAGCATGAAAGAATAGAAATGGTAAAGCAAAGCGGTTAACTATCTTCTTTCATAAAACTCCTCAGTAAAACTATCATAGCCTATCAAGAATTTAAAAGCAAAATAATAATAATAAGTAGAAAAACTTATGCCACTAAATTTGTATCACTGAAAATAGAAGAAACTTATTTGCGAAATAAAATGGTAAGTAAAGCAAAGCAGATAACAACCTCCAAGCGATCTACTAGATTCTCAGCTACAGCATGTACGAAGGAATCATTGGGACGCAGCAACCACGCAGCTCGATCACGCTGCCACCCAAAAACCAATCATCACTTATTGATTAATTAACAATTACTAGACTCATATAAATATGAAAATCAAAATACTACTACCTGTTTGCGTTTGAGGTGGCGGTCGAAGATCTTGACTTTAGAAGGATTGTTTTGAAAGGGGTCGCCGTTTTCATAGTCGGCAGTAGAGAATGAAGCGGATGGTAGGAAACAACGGTAGGGTTTGGCTGTTGGTCTTCTTTGTCTTCTCCATAGGGAACAACTGGTCTGATAGAAAAGGAAGCTCCTCATTCTTCTTCTTTCGTATAAATGTGTTGTAACTAAGAAAAGGAAGGAAAACCAAAAATGATTAATTTACATTTTACATCCTTATGTTTCCTTCTGGGAATCCCTAATTGAAATTATGACTAAATTAAGCCTACTCTATTTATCTCTGCAACGCATTTCGTCGAACAGTGAGTACGCAATATTAATTTAAATAAATATTGAATGAGGAGAATGGGGAACCTTGACTTGACTTGACGAGAGACAAGTGCTTGGAGGCGGAGAGCCAAGCCTCGCAAAATGAGTCGGTGGGCGGCTCTGCGTTTCTGAATCCACGAAATCACGATGGAGACCAAATTGGAGAAATGAAAGTGAAACTACATAGTTGTTAGTGTCGTTTCTGGTTTTCTTCTTGTTCCTTGTGAGAGAGAGTGAGTAGGGTGTTACGAACTGGAAGTTATTGGGCTAGTCATTGGGCTTGAGCACTATATCAGCAAGCCAGTCCAGTAATATTGGAGTCTGTCTTTAGTATTTAATATTCTGTTAATTGTATCAGCCGGGTGAGTCACCTGTCTGCGGGATATTATGAAAGTCATAGCCCATAGGTGAGTAGTGAGTACAAAAACTATTATGGGTTGGTTACCAGGAAATTCATAACAAATTATTTCTCTCCTTCTTCTTAACTTCTTCTTTTACATTCTTCTTTTTGTCCATGCCAAGATATTTAGCTCATATCATTGGTACCGGAGCCAATGTTTTTGGAGTGGGTGTCAATGGCAGAAGGCATAACCACGAGTATGCAGAAGGAGCTTGGGCAGGTATAAAAGGATCTGAAAAAATGGAGCTCAAGTGGAGCAGTACCACGAATTAGATTAAGACTGAGCTCAGGGCGAAAATGCAATCTGGCTTGGAGCTTATGGAGGTGAAGATACGAAAAATGTTTGAGCAAATGATGGTCAGTATTGAAGGGTTATCCAAGGGAATAGAAGTTGGTGACTCTGGTGAGAGTGGCTCATCTGATCCCAAACTCAAGGCAGCCTCGGGAGTGGTAGCAGATAATAAAGTAGTGACACCATGGCCTTAATTCCTAATTGAAACCCCAAGCTCCTTTAAGGCTCTCACTAAACACTCTAAACTTGAGTGTCCCCGCTTCAATAGAGAGGACTTCAGGGGATGGCTGTTGAAGATCGCTCAATTTTTTAAGCTGACAAGACTAAGGAGTCTAATAAGGTGAGAGTTGCAATGATGCACTTAGAAGAGAAGGCCCTTTAATGGCACCAACGTTTTATGAAGAACCAAGGTCGACTCCAAGAGGTAAGTTGGACTCTCTATATCACTAAAACAAGGTCTAGATTTGCTAATAATGAATTCACTGATCCCATGTTTGAGATAATGAGCCTTAAGCGAACAAGCTCTGTTGAAGAATACCATGAAGAGTTTGAAAGCTTGTTGAACTTATTGCAGCTGTCAGAAGAATATGCTCTTAGCATTTTTATTAGCATTATGAGACCTGAAAATAACCAAATCAATGTGTATGTTTTACCCCAAATCGTTAACCCATGCCTTTAACCTTGCTAAACAAATTGAGTCACTTATATTCAACATGCCCAGGAAACCATTTATACCTTAAAAAAATCCACCATCAGCTCCATCAATACAATCTCATATAACATACCCTACCAAATCCTTCTTACCTCCTCTATTATCTACCCCTAAAACTACCTCTTTAGCCCTAGTCCACAGCCTCTATACCAAACACGTATAAGCTTTTATAAACCTTCCAACCCCAGACTTGAACCCAACCCATCCAGAAATACTAACAAGGCTCCTACTTGAGAGGAAATGGAGGAAAGGAGAAGAAAAGGTCTCTGCATGTGGTATGGTGTTAAATTTGTGCTTGGCCATAAGTGCATGAGATCTCAGTTGTATCACCTATTGGTAGAGAAGACTGAAGATATTGAACATGAGGAGTTTGCAGACTGGAGTCCATAGAAAAATCTATAGCTGAGGATAGTGAAAATTTGCATCAGCCAACTTTTTCCTTGCAAGCTTTGCTTAGGATTGAAGGACCTCAGACTATGAGAATCAAGGGCAGAGCAAAGAATCAGACCTTGATGGTGTTGGTAGACTCGAGGAGCACCCACAATTTCATAGATCAAATGAGGCTTAAGAGGTTGGGGCTCAATACAACAAAAATTGGTGGGGTCAGTGTGACTGTTGCTAATGGGGATAGATTGACCATTACTAAGATGTGTAGGTGCTTGGAATGCGAGGTTCAGGAGTTGAGGCTCAATACAACAAGAATCAGACCAATTTTTTTGGATTCAGGCATAATCCGATAATTTTTCAAATTCGAATATCCGTTTTACTTAAACGAGTATTATTGTATACTTGAAATTGTTATCCCAATCCATTTACATATTTTTAAATGTATTGTTATAACGCAGTGTACAAATCATTATAATACAATACACATATCAATGGCCTATTTTATATACTTTTAGAAAATCACATGATAAAACTTAAGAGATTATACATTTAAAATAAAAGACAACACATTTACTCTAAAAATAGCATGTATAACGATAAGATATTGTATAATTTGATCTAAATTACATGAAAGATATTATTATAACATAACGCACAAATCATTATCATAAAATACACATATCATTATTAGCAACCTATTTTATGTATTTTGTTTTAATATACATAAGAATGGATTATACTTTTTTTTTTTAAATAATACATTTATTTAAATAATATGTATAACGATAAAGAATGTTATAAGATTATCACAAGTATATCCATAATAATTAAAATATATAATTTATTTTAAATCTTATTATAAGATTATCATAATTGATATAACATTTTATTAATTTATTTAAGAGATTATTGTATATTTAAAAGACTATTTTAGTCTTTGAACAATTATCTTGAAGTCTTGAACAATTAATTTAAGTTATTATGGTAATAATACAACAAACTTACTTATAAAAAAAAGGAACAAACTTACTATTTATCCGACCCAATGGTTTGATTTAAAATAAAGATATTAAGTTTGATTTACAACCGGTTGATTAAAATTTTAATTCTTAATACCCTAACACCTACCTGCATAGTGCATACTTTTATCATACTCCAAAATGGTAATTACAAGTTATAAAATTAAACTAAATTACTAATTTATGTTATAATTTTTATTTTTATTAAATTAATGTTTAAAAATAAAATTACACTATAATTTAAGTTATGGTCATTTCGGGTTAATTGTTCAGGTCAATTTGGATTCGGATCAATTCAAGTTTGGGTCATTTCAGTTTGGATCGGGTTGTTGACTTTTCTAGTCAAATCGAGTTGGATCGAGTTTGGGTTCGGGTGGGTTGGTCGGATTTTCGCGTTCGGGTCAAAATTGACAGGTTTAGTTTCAAGGGGATCATCCTCAGGGTTTATGGGATCAATCATTGCCCAAAATTTTCACTAGGGGTCGATCTTCTAGAGGGAATGGATCAGTCCTCTACTACTCTAGATAGTCCATTTCGATTTTGCTTCGTGGGGATCGATCATTGCTTCATTTTTCAAGGTAAAGATCGATTCTCTAATTTAGGGGATCGATCATCTCTCAAGAATTTTCAAAACTTTGATCATTTTGACCTTGAAAAATGATAGAATTGTTCCCAAAAACAATTTTACTATATTTAAACATTGAAGAACATGTATTTTTGAGAAAAGTAATGAGTTTAAAGTATTTTAGCATTTTCTAAAATATTTCCAAAAATAATTCAAGGAAAATACTAAAATAAGAAAACTTTGTATTTTCAAAAATGTTTATCGAGCTAATTAAGCGTAAGATTTTGTAATTTCAAAATTAATTAGATCAATTCAAAGCTAACATATTTAAATCAATGCAATAAGCATTCTCTTGTAGTAAATCTTACTACGATGTATATATCAAAATAATCATTTCATGTTGTGTGTAAATGTTCCCTTGGCTTTCCACTTGTCTATATCTCATCAATTTTATTTCTTTTTGCAACCAAATGGTTTGCAACAAGAAGATAAGTCTACTAACATTAAAAGTTATTACTCATGATTGTAAACAGTCACTTATATATTTTTTTTTTTCCTAGAATGCTATATCTTGAGACTTGAATTGTCTCAATAAAATATTAAAATAAAATTTTGTATAGGTTTATTTGCAACCTCTCTCGTTCTTTAAATAAGTAACATAAATAAATCTTAATCATATGATTCCCTTATTCTTTTAACGAGAAAAATTAAGAAATTTGAACCATATAAATTTACTTTCTAACTCTTTCTATTTTTAGTTCATTTTTTACTTTTCATATATAAGGTCTTCATTCTTCTTTAATTTGAAGAATTCTTTTGAAGTTCATATGAACTTCTTTGAACAATTTTTTTAGATTGAAATTTTGACTTGAATAAAATTATTAAATATAACATCCTTGATTCAATCACAATATTAATTATAATTGAATCTTTTAGATTCATTGAACATAAATCTACATGCCTATATCAAGTGCATACCAAAATATATATGCACTTAAATCATGTTTCATTAATATCTTTCTTATAGGTTTTTAAAACTTTTACCATTGCTCTATCTCCCCTGTGTACACTTAATTTTGTCTGGGTCCTTCAAAAAGTACAACTTCCCTAAATCTCCCGGGCTTCTAAAATTTTTCCTAATCCCGCAATCCGCTTTTGACCCTTTGGGTTGAAAAAATCAATATTGAAAAAGTCAACATAAAAAAATCAAAGTTAAAAAGTCAAAGTCAAAATTGACAAAATCAAAGTCAAAGTTGAAAAAAGTCGATTTTAAAAAAAATCAAGATTAAAAATGGAAAATTTGATGGTGAAGAGGTAATCTTGATAATTGAAAAAGTCAGCTTTGAATAGTAAAAGATGAAATTGAAAGGATTTAAAAAGAAGAACGGTGGGTAGAAATTGGGTGGAAAACTTAAGATAATTTTGGAAGACCAATTTATTTATAAGAATTTGGTTGAAATTGGATACCTAATTCATTTATAAGAACTTGATGAAAAATTAGAAGCATAATATTGGAAATCAAAGGAAATGGAAAAGAGGCATAGTTTTGGAGTCCAAGCAATTGAAAAGTTGATGGAAATTAGAAGAGGAATTTGTGTGTAAGAGCTTGGTGGGAATTAGGAGTTCAATTTAGAAATCCAATTGGTAGAAAGTTGGAGGCCCAAATTTTGAGATCCAAGTGATGTGAAATTTGCTAGAGATTGGAAGTCCAATGTAGAAATCTAAAGGGTAGGAAGTTGGGTGGAAGTTAGAAACCCAATTTGTAGGAATTTGGTGGGAGGTCCAATATTGAAATCCAAGTAGAAAATTGATAGAAGTTGGAGGGGTGAATTTGAACCTAATGAAAAGTATGAGAAAAAATGTGAAAATATGCTTAAGATAAACTTGTAATAAAATAGAAGAATGAATGACACTCTTGAGAGGTCAAATGATAACTTTGTAAATAAGGGTGCATTTGGATTCCACCGCACCAAGAGTGCGGTGGAATCCAAATATTTTTTGGAGGGGAATTTCCCCCCACTGCCATGCATCTCCACTGGAGGTGCATTTGGATGCACCTTTAGTGGAGGTGCAAACGGACTGGGGGTCCAGTCCATGACCCCTTTCAATGGACTGGACCCCCAGTAGAGGGGGTAATTCTCTTTTTACCCCTTTCAATGTTTTTTATTATTTTTAATTATTATTTAATATAAATATAATTTTTAATTATTATTATTATTATTTAATATAAATATAATTTTAGTATATATTTTATTATTTAATATAAATAAAATCTTAATAATTGTTAATTATTTATTATATATATACACATTTTAATCTAATATATTTAATGATAATTTACGTTTTAACATAAATATATTTTTAAATTTTTTAAATTATTATTTAATATAAATATTTTATTATTTAATATAAATATATTTTTAATTATTTATTATATATATACACATTTTAATCTAATGTCCTTAATGATCATTTTTCTTTCCTACTATAATTCATCTCATCACCACCGATGCGTTTGAATCCAAACACATATCCACCATTGTTTCTAATCTTACCGCTACATTAACTAATCTCACATTGATCGTTGTTTTTAATCTCACCGAAATTAATCTCACCGCCCATTCAAATGAAGCCTAAATCAATGAATCACACAACGAAAGACATGACTCACCAAGAAAGGCTTGAAAGCTATTGGCTAGTGAAAGAGAGGATGTCAAGTGGCTAAAAAAAAGAATTTAGAGGAATAACAAGAAGGAATTAGGCTAAGCATAGGGGGAGCATTCTAGGCCACTCAGGCACGAGAAAAATAAAGGGAGAAAGAAGAAAAAAAAGAGAAAGAAGAGAAGAAAAAAAAAAGAAAAAGAGAGAAGAGAAAAGATTTTAATTTTTTAAACAATTGTATAATTAACAATGAAAGTCATATTTTATTTTATTTATTAACCACATGCTTTGTAACTCATACTTATAACATTATGCATTAATCTAAGCATTTTAAAAATACTTTTTTAATTTAGGGAATAAATTCCTAAAAATCTTAATAAACATGTAATTTATACAATTATCAACTATAACATGCTTAATAAAAAATTCCTATATAGCATGCGTTCTCTAATTTGAGCATTTAAAACATGTAACCTAATTTAATCTAATTTAAACATATCAAACATTCTTATTAAAATAACATGTTTAAACAATTATCTCAATAAAAAATATCAAACATAGCAAACATAAATAATAAATTTTTTTAACATATCCTCACATTTTTTTTTTCAAATATTCTAACTTTAGACAAAACCAACTTGTCTTGTTTCGAAGTCAAATTTATTAAGAATCTATAAATATCAAATTAAAGACCTTTTGGTTTCAATAATGAAAGATTTTTCATGTATGTCACATTTTCTTTTTTATCTTAGATGGAATCTTTTGAATAAATTTTTGTCTTTATTAACATATTTTGTAGCATTGAACTTTATCTATCATACCTCATTATTCATTAAATTATTTCAACAAAGTTTAATTTTTATTAAAAAAAATAATTTTTAGTGAAACAAAAACACACTCATGAGTTTGAGCAGTCCGTCCGGCCCGATAGGCTCAGTCCGTTTTGAATCGGATCTGAATAAAAATTTTTGTGATCCGAATCGATCCTACTCGATCAAAATCACTATTCACAAAATAAAATTTATTTTTTATTTAAATTTAATTATAAAATTATAAAAATAATTTTTTAATTTTTTTATAAATTTGATAAATAATAATTCCAAATCCATTTGGATTCGTCCCAAATCAAACTTGAATCAATAAAAAAAAATGGGGAAAGTGGCCCGGCAATGAGCAGGCGGTATCAATTCTCAAACTCAATTTGGGAATTGGGAGCCAACTGTCCAAATTCACTAACCAAAAGTTGGACGTACTTATATTTGCAGCTACACTCCTCACTGTACCATTATCTCTCTCCAAAGCCAAAGCCAAAGCCAAAGCAGAAGAAAACAGAAAAGAAAGAAAATGGGCGCAGCAGCCACCGGCAAATCCCTCCATATTTGCTCTTCACAAGAATCCCTTTCATTTAGCTCCATAACTAAAACAAAAACAAAAACCCACCACCTGAGCTTGAAATTCCCAAAAACCTCATTCACCCCCAATTCTCATCGTCTTCGTCTTGCCATAAGAGCTTCTTCAACCTCCTCCTCCTCCTCCACCACCCTCAATGACTCGCCTCTTCCGACTCTTAACAATTCCGATCATCAACTTCGAGTCCAAATTCTCTCCGAATCACTCCCCTACATCCAGAAGTTTAGGGGAAAGACCATTGTCGTCAAATACGGCGGCGCCGCCATGAAATCTGCCGAGCTCAAGGCCTCTGTTGTCAGGGACCTCGTCCTTCTTTCCTGCGTTGGCCTCCGTCCCGTCCTCGTCCACGGCGGCGGTCCTGAAATCAACGTCCTTCTCAATCAGCTTAATATCCCCTCTCAGTTCCGCGACGGCCTCCGTGTAACCGACGCCAGGACCATGGAAGTTGTTTCCATGGTCCTTGTTGGCAAGGTTAACAAAGACCTGGTCTCTCGTATCAACTTCGCTGGAGCCACCGCCGTGGGCCTTTCTGGTATGGACGGCCGCCTTTTAACTGCCCGGCCCAGCCCAAATGCTGCACAGTTGGGGTTTGTGGGAGAAGTTGCGAGAGTGGACCCCACAGTCCTCCAATCGCTCGTGGACAACGGACACATCCCGGTGATTGCTTCAGTGGCGGCGGATGAGTTCGGGCAGCCTTACAACATCAATGCAGACACGGTTGCTGGTGAGGTGGCGGCGGCATTGGGGGCAGAGAAGCTGATTCTGTTGACTGACGTGGCTGGGATTCTGAGAAACCGAGAAGACCCTGGAAGCTTGGTGAAAGAGATTGATATAAAGGGAGTGAAGAAAATGATTGAGGATGGCAAAGTGGGTGGTGGGATGATTCCGAAAGTAAATTGTTGTATTCGATCACTTGCTCAAGGGGTCACCACTGCTAGCATTATCGATGGTCGTGTTGAGCACTCGTTACTTCATGAGATTATGACCGATGCGGGCGCTGGAACAATGATCACTGGTTAAACTATAACCCATTTTCTTCTTTTTTAGTTTTAATGTTTTGGCTCTTTTAATTATTGCAGTTATGAATTACTCATTGATTTTCCCTTTTATGCATTGCTACAAACTTCAATGCCTTCTTGTATCAGTTCCTGAACATAGTTTAATCAAATCAATGGTGAGATGTTGAAATTTGCTGACTCTGGATTGAGCATTTGCTGTTTCAATCTTTTCGCAAGAATAAAATGGGTAATAATGGAAGCTGAACACAAATTCAATTAAGCTGCTGCATATGTATGATATTGGCAGTAGCTTTGAATTTCAAATTCTCTGCCTTGAATCACCTTCGCCAACTTCTTGGCTATTAACTCCAACACAGTCCTCTCTTTATGTGCTTACTCCGTAAATTTGATATCTTTAATATTTTGCTTTTCATAAAGTTTTATATGGATTCTCCCCCTTTTGTTGGTCTATGCTTTTTCTGGCATTTAGGGATGTTTGGTTTATTGGAATTTGATGTTTTGGTTGCTTTATGCTTAATTTTTTTTCTTTCCTAATTGCCTTTTGATGGCTTCAATTATTCATATCTATTTTAGTCGCCCTTGTTTGTATGATAGAATAAGAAACTTTATAGGTTCCTCCTGTGGAGCTATGTTACCCGGACTCGGGGGTGAGCGTTATAGGTATGTGTCCGACATGGGTATGCTTAATTTTTTCTAAGTGTTTTCATATATTTGGAGGATTATACCCCCATACCCATGTCCGATTATGTGTCAGAAACAAGTGTCAGACATGGGTACTTTAGGAAAATGAATAGTCCGGGTAACAAAGCTGTGGAGTGGGTTACATATATTCTTTATCTGCAACTAGCATTTGATTGCAACTTCTGATTGTACTTCTTATATTTCATTGTATTATAAAGGCTTCTTTTTAGCTGTGTAATTCATTTCTTTATTTCCTCTCACTTAGTCCTTTATGATATACTTTATTGCTTATTTTATTTTATCTATAAAAATGATATAGGCTCCAACTTATTACCTTTTTTATTTGGAAAGCTTTGTCAGTTTGTCTTCCATGTATACAACCTATATTTTACCATTACATCTAAGTAGATATTTGCTAGGTTTTGAGGTGGAAGCTATTGACTTGAAGGAGACAGCACGACATTGTTCTTATGAGAAATGTGAATGAAACTTAGGGATACAGTTCTTGACTGAGAGGTATGTACTATGTTTCCTCACTGCATTTGAAGACTTTTGAACCATGTTACTCGGACTCGGGTGTGAGTGTCGGACACGGGTATGTGTCTGACACGGGCATGTTCAATTTTTTCTAAGATTTTCATGTATTTGGTGGATCGTTGGAGGATCATATCTCCATACCCATGTCTGGATATGCGTAGGACACGGGTGTCAGACACGGATATTTCAAGAACAAATGAAGAGCTGGAGCAACATAGCTTTTGAATGATATATGGGTATATGTGTCACAAAAAATTAAATTCATTGCTTCATGCTGGCATAAATACTTGTGTTATTCTGGCCAAAAAATAGAAAAAATACTAGTGTTATTGCTAGCTAGAGGATGAAGAAGGTGATGCTATTGGAGATCATAGGTCTTAACCTTTTGTATACATTTTTCTCTATCTTTGTGTTCCCAAAAAGTTTTAAATCTTTACCCTTAGTTCTTCCTTGTCCACCTTGGTCCTTGGGGAAGGAGATCACTGTTGGAGAGCATAGAGAGCTAGGATATATATTGTTTCTGATCCTCCATGCATTTGCAACTCTTTGAATTTGGTAAGCTTCTTGCTGATCATGAGTTTGGCTCATCATTTGCTTATAAAAGGCAGAAAAGCCACCCATTCTACATTCTATTTTCCCAGGTTCAAGAATGTTTAGCAATGTGATTTACTTTGTTTTAGCTTAATTTAAAGGCAGAAAAGCCCCTTCTACATTTTAAAATTTGAGGTTCAAGAATGTTTAGTAACGTTATTCTATGTTACTCGGACTTGGGTGTGAATGTCGGATATGGGTATGTGTCCAACACGGTTATATTCAATTTTTTTAAGTCTTCCATGTATTTGGAGGGTCCTTGGAGGATTTTATCCCCATCCATGTCCTAATATGCATCGGACACGGGTACTTTAAGAAAAATGAAGAATCGGAGCAACATTTACTTTGTTTTAGCCTTTCTTTTTAATGGATGCTTTAGCTAGGATAAGACCAAGTAGAAAAACCACGCTACTTTTGGTGGCAGCAGATAGGGCTTTTAAAGTATATGAAATAACTGGAATAAGGTCCAAATTTACCACTCTACATAGGGTAATGGGTCAAATTTACCACCCATTTATGAACGGGTACAATTTTACCACTGTACTTTTTAATTTGGTTAAAAAATGGTCAAAAGTTACAAAATTATATAGAATATTCCCCTATTTCCTCATGGAATATCCTAAGTAGAGTGGTAAATAAGTACTAAGTTCTTACGTACTTGAAAAAAAAAAAAGAACATAAGAAACTGAAGTTGTTACACCTGCAATGAAAATTATCGCTAATATTGAAATCAAAGTTTGAACAAACTGCCTACTTTGATTGGAAATTTATCAAATTGAAGGTTTACTTAATTTAATATTTGAATTTTGTAACAGAGGCATGTGCTCTTTGCAGAAGGGTTCGAAGGCTTTGACAGATATGGATCTCTCTGTAAGGGTGAGAACTGCTAGATACATTTTAAAAGTTAATTAGCTTTCTCAACTGACCAAGTTTTATTTGCACCTGTCCTGTTTTACAAAACATTCTTCTTTGTCCTTTTCTTGATAGGTGTTATTTTCAAATATCTATTGAAGCAGTATGTTAATGGGAGAAGCCCTAAGTGGGTCTTTTTGAAAGGTATTTATCCCAAAATTTTCTTTATTGATTAAGGTTATCATATTGTTTTGATCAAAAGGCAAAATTGATATCCTCACCCCAGGGTGACCATATAAAATTGGTATGTAACACACCAAAGTTTCACCCAAACCACATACAAAAGTTAAATCAGATTGTGGTGAAACTCTTTCATCTTAGTATTCTCTCATCCCTGCTTCAATTGGGTTTGAACATGTAAGAGGTGTGATTTGTGATTCATTATTTCAGTCAAAGTAGGAATTGAGAAAGTAAGAGCTCTATCTTGAAAGATGGCATTTAACAGAAAATTCAAGTTAAGCTGGTTTGTTCAAGTTTGCCTATTAAGTCTTGAGTCTTGACGGTGATATTGATTTTGCATATATTTAGCGATCTTTCCCATTAATCTCTCTCTCTCTCTCTCTCTATATATATATATATATATATATCTATAAATATATATATATATATATATATAATATGATTTCTGCACTCTATCCACTAGCTTGTCCATTTTCCATTTATTTTGTTGATGAACATTTTTCGTTTCTTTGTACAATGCTTGAATATATTATTGATACAAACCAGAGAAAAATTCTTTCCTATACTGGGGCTTGAAAAATTCTACCTCTTAAGAGTATATAGGTAAGTAATGCCTTCTTCTGCTTTTTTGTTGAGGCTACTCGGAATTAAATTTTAAAATGTGAATTGTGTTTTTCTCTTTCGAGGCATAAATTTTAAATGTGTAAAACGTTTATCCCAATGAGATATAAATTTTAAAAATTATAAATTTGAAAATTTTGATAGAACACCAAGCATAAACATAAAAAAGTTTCAAACAAATTCCAAACGTAAAAAAATAATTTTCTCTTCGAGTCATAAATTTTAAAATGTAAAAATGGTTCCTCCCATCAAGCATAAATTTTAAAAATGTCAAACGTAAAAAATGTTTCTACCAATGAAGCATAAACGTAAATTGGTTTAATTGGTTGTATATTCATTAATATTTTGACAAATATTTGGGTTCAAGTTTAATCAATAATCTTACTTAGTAACATAGTGGGTAATGTGTACGTACAACTGTTAACTTTTTTAAAGTCTGTAATAGGAGTGTGCATAATTCGGTTTTAACCGAATTAACCGACCGAATTTTAATTCGGTTCGGTTAATCGGTTAACCGAATAAAATTCGGTTCGGTTAACAGTTAATGGTTTTGAGAAATTTCGGTTTTCGGTTAATTCGGTTCGGTTAAGCGAAAATAATCGAATTACACGAATTAACCAAAATGCTTAAAATGACAAGATTTTATGAGTTTAGATATATATATATATATATATTTTAAATTAATTTATATATTAAAAACTAAAAATTAATTTATATATTAATTTAGATATATTTTTGAGTCTTTGAGACTATGTAATGTTCATGTTTTATCATTTTTTTTAGCTGTGTTTGTTTCATATTTGGATTTTATAATATGCTTTGCTTTTGGATTTTGATTGGTTGGACTTGGATGGATAATTTGGATACAAAATCATGTAAAAAAATAGGTTAGCAAAATAAATTTTTTATTTATTTCGGTTAATTCGGAAACCGACCGAATTAACCGAAATAATTTCGGTTCGGTTAATTAACCGAATTAGTTATTCGGTTCGGTTAACGGTTAATTGGAAAAAAAATTCGGTTAATTCGGTTTTGGGTAATTCGGTTCGGTTATTAACCGAATTAACTGAATGAACACCCCTAGTCTGTAACATGTCTAGATCCTAGATTCGGTTCATTTTTGAAAATTCTTATTTTAAAAAAATTTTCTTTGAAAAGCAAATCTTATCTTGGAAAATTCATCTTTGAAAAAAACATATCTTGAAAAATATCACATTTGAAAAATCTAGAAATTTTTGACGACGAGATTTTTCAAATGTTGAAGCTGAAAAATCTCATCATGAAAAAGTTTTATTTGACCGAAATTTAAAAACATCACGTGGAAAGCGTTATCCTTTTAAATTTCATTTTAAATTTTTTTCCAACCAAAGCTCAACAATATTTTTATGAAAAGTTTTTATTTTTTCAATTGAAATTCAATAATTTTGAAAAGATTCACTCATCCGGGATTCAAAAATTCAAAATAAAACTAGAAAAAAAAAGATTCCGCTTCGTCGGGATACTTTTAATTTTTATATAAATTTTTTAATTAATTAATAATAATAAATTAATTTTAAATTATATTTTATTAAATAATAATTATTTATTTAAATTTTTATTTTTATTTTTAAATTTTAATAATATTAATATAGTTATATTTTGTTAATTATGAAAATTAAATTTATTATAGTTGTTTATTTATAAATTACGTAATATAAATGCATTTTCAAATGTTATTTATATATATTTAAAAATATTAAGATTTTATTGTATGTCCTATATTTTTATTTATAGGAGAAAAAAATAATAAATAAGAAAATAAAATTATTGTTTTTATTTTATTCTCTCGTAGGATCTATTTTCTCATATAAGTTAGCAGCAAGTTCGTTTTTTTCCTTTTTTTACTTTTTTTTTTTTTCCGAACGAATCGGGTACGAATCCTAAATCGACCCGCAACTTAACGTGCGGACCTACTCCTTTAAATACAATTAAAATGATCAATAAAATAATTTTTTTAACTTTTTCCCTGAGCCGGTCGGGTACGGATCCTAAATCGACATACGAGTTAACGTGCAGACCAACCCTTTTAAATACATTATTTAAAATTAAAATTAAAATAAATAATAAAATAATTTTTTAAACTTTTTTCCGAGCCGATCGGATACGGATCCTAAATTGACCTGTGAGTCAACGTGCGGACTAACCCTTTTAAATACATTATTTAGAAATAAAATAAAAAACCAATTAATAAAATAAATAAATTTTTTTAAATTTTTTTTCCGTGTTGGTCGAGTACGGATCCTAAACTGATCTGCATATCAATATGCGGATTAACCCTTTTAAATATATCACTTAAAAAAATAAAATAAAAAACTTAAAATAATTAATAAAATAAATTTATTTTTTATTTTTTTCTCGATTAAGTTATGGTTCTTAAATCGACTCGTGAGTCAACATACGGACCAACTCTTTTAAATACATAACTTAAATTTTTTTTTAAAAAAGAATTAATAATTTTTTTTCTTTTTTTTAACTTTTTTTTCGTGCTAATTGGGAACGAATCCTAAATCACATGCGAGTCAACATGCGGATCAATCCCTTTAAATACATCATTTAAAAATAAAATTAAAAATTAAAAAACTAAAAAATAATAAAAATAATTAATAAAATAATTTGTTTAAAAAATTTTTCTCGAGCGGGTCAAGTACGGATCTTAAATCGACTTGCAAGTCAACGTGCGGATCAACCCTTTTAAATACATGATTTAAAAATAAAATAAAAATAAAACTAAAAATAATTAATAAAGTAATTTTTTTTAAATTTTTTCCCGAATAGATCGAGTAGGATCCTAAATCAACACGTAAGTGAACGTGCGGACCAATTCCTCATTTTTTTTTGGGTGTCATATAGGAGGACAAAATTGTCCCTAACTTATTTCAAAAATACCCCTTGAATCCCATGGACTCAAAAATAAGTATGGTAGATATTTGTCTTTCTTATGTGTGGAATGCATGCAATGAAAGGTATTTCAATACATAAAAGGTATTTTACGAGGATGATGCTTAACATGATATTAAAATCCAAGTTCGATTATGTTGTTTTTACCTCTTCCAAATTTGTTACCTAGTAGGTTCTTCTGTCTCCTTCTACATGACGCAATCTGTTAAACTAGTCTTATATTCAGGTTGAACTTCTAGCTTATTGTCAATTGATTTTAGGCCGAATGCTTTAATATGTTATGTGCTTGTTTCAATCACTACCCATCTAAATTAAGAACAAAATTTAATTTCAAAGTATTCTTGACAGGCATGCATAAAAAGGCCATGATGGTGAAGTGAAACAACAATGATTACAACAACAAAAACGACATAAAGAACAACAGCTGCTATGAGGAAAAAAGGCAGCATCAATCAAACCTCATTGATATGGTAAGAAATGACGAGTTAGTCTGGTTGATTCTTGGAAGAACTCAAATTTAGTCTCTTCCTACGACCATTCTACTTCTCAGCTGAATCTGATCCATCTGGAAACTGATGAGTGTCTATGTTGCTCCGACTCTTTATATTTTTTGAAGTACCCGTGTCCGACGCATATCCGGACATGGGATATGATCCTCCAAGGAACTTTCAAATACATGAAAAATCTTAGAAAAAATTGAACATATCCGTGTCCGACACTTACATCAAAATCCGAGTAACATAGGTGCCTGTCCTACAAGTAAAATCATGCAAATTAAAACATAAAACAAAAGAAATAGCAAAAACAGAACAATGTAAATGATGCTAAAATCATTAGTTTATAATAGTTACTGCTAGTTTTAACATACCAACACCAGAATTTTATGATTTTGAAGGAGATCCATCCAAGTGCTTCAGCTCAGGAATTGTAACAAGCGTGAATCACCAAGCTTGTAGGTTTCATGTTGTGTTGCTTTAACTGTGTAGTAAAAGAAATAGATATTCGGAATATGCTTGACTTTCCAATGATCCGAACCTCCATCAGGCAACAACTTTCGAGCGAATTCCTTGGGCATATCATTAAATGATAGAGTCTTAAGACATTTTAGATCAGAAATTCTAGCAGGCAACTCCTCCAACTGGGGGCTAGATCCAAGTTCCAGATGTTCAACAAGTGCTAATGCTCCTTCATCTAGTATCAGTCTATTCAAATCATTTAACCAGCAAAGCCCTAGGTCCTTGAGTTTCTTGAAGTGATCCTTTTGAAAATGCAGTTGAGCTCCATTGTATCCCTCATAGACCCAAAAGAGCAATAAATTTGGTAGAACACCAAGGATTTGAAGTGAATCATCTGATATTCTTGACCATTCTAAAGTAACTTTAGTGAGGTTCCTCAGTTGATAAATCCAATCAGGTAACTTCATTAATCTTCCTCGTAGCCTGAGACAACGAAGAAAAACAGGAGGAGACGATATTGTATGTAGCTGAAGAAGTTCTTCCTCTTTTATGGAAGAAATTCTCAATGACTGAAGGTGGACCATCTGCTGTATTGCATCACATAAATCTTTCCCACTTTCTGATTTTAGTTTAGTGATGCATAGTTTTCTCAATTGCTTCAACCTTCCCAACTCACCAAAAAAGTTACCACCATTGTAGGCCTCCAAGTCCACCTCATAGAGTTTTTCTAAAGACTCTAAGCTCCCAAAGCCACCATATAACTTCATCCCTCTTCGAGTATTGATACTGTAGCTGCTTTGTTTATCTTTGTAGTAAGCTACAAGATATTGAAGATCAAAGAGCTTGTTAATTTCAACCGGTAACTCACTTACAAAAGATCGTTTTAGATCCAAAGTTTGAAGCTTGTGCAATTTACCAATAGATTTTGGGAGCTTCTTCACCTTTGTATCTCTTATGCTTAAGTATTTCAAATGCAACAGGTTTCCCAATTCCTCAGGAATGTAAGTCAATGGAGCTCCTTCAAAGTCCAGTTCTTTCAACAGTTTGAACTTTGTGAACAATAAAACACATAAGGATTTAGGTAACTCTTCTATGTCAAAGAAAATAGCTGAATGAGTTTGACAGTTACCAATAATGATTGGGAAATTGTTTGATTTGTTGCAGATGGAAAGATATCGAGCTACACCATTATGGCTTGGCAAATTTTCTGGACATGTTCGAATGAAACTCAGTTCTTCAGATTTGGAAAGAACAACTTCACGCATCAAATCATGGAGCTGGCAGTTTCTAACATCGCCAATAGAATCAATCACTGAGACTTGAACCAGGCTTCTGTTAATGAGCTCAGTTAAGTATTTCGTTGCAACTTCTTCTAAGGTCATACCATGTTTTCCTTTTACGAAACCCTCTGCAATCCACATCCGAATTAGTCTCTTGCAACTTATGGAATAATCCTCAGGAAACATGCCCAGGAACAAGAAACAACCCTTGAGATAGTAAGGTAGATCATAATAACTGAAAGAAAGAATCTGTTTTATATATGAAAGATGTGGACTACTGTCTAACTCTGCACTGAGGCTATCAAGCAAGCTTTTCCAGTGGAAAACATCCTTCCCTTTGGTTGCCAAAAGTCCACCAATGGCCACAATTGCAAGGGGCAATCCTTCACATCTTTTGACTATCTCAAAACTTAAACCTTTCAACTCTTCAGGGCATTGTTTATCTTCATCAGATTGGAAAGCAGTTCTGCATAAAAGCTCTTGGGCCAATTCTGGAGGAAGAGGTTCCAAATTATGGACATGAACAGGTGAAGATTTCTTGCAAAACTCAGCAGTATTCATACTTCTTGTTGTCATCAAAATCCTACTGCCTTTGTTATTATCCAATAAAGCAGATTCCATATCTCGCCAAAAATCTTCCTTCCATACATCATCGAACACAACAAGGTACCTTTTATCATATAGATAGTCTCTGCATTTGCTTATCAATTCTACACCATCCATTGTGTCGATCCTAAAAGGCGGGGACTGCTTTCGAGACTCATAAATCTGCTTCATCACAGTCCTTAGCAGTGCCTCCACCTTGTATGATTGAGAGACTGTGATCCAAGCATGGCAATCGAAGTGTCCCGCCATGATTTGATCATCAAAAACTTTCTTAACAAGAGTCGTCTTACCGACCCCTCCCATCCCCACCAATGAAATAATCGTGCGTGTGAGCTCTGCATCTGCCAATCTACTAGCCAACACTTGTCGAGAAGAATCAATGCCCACAAGTGCCTCATTGTCGACAAAATGTAGTCCCATTCGAGGGTCAGATTGCTTATTATTGTTCTCGGAAGCAACAACACCTGCAGGCAGACGTCCCAAGGTATTGAACCCATATCTTTCACTTCTTTCCTTGATTTCATGTACAGATGTTTTGATATCTTTGATCTTTGATGCTGTCCGACGTCGCTTTTTAACAGTCTTGACAAGATGAGCTATTTTGCCCAAGGAAGCCATGAAACCTTGCTGCTGCTCACGATGTTGTGCGACATGATGATCAAGCAGGTACTCATCGATAACATCTTCTATCTGATAAGCTACTCCCCTTACATGTTTCACCCATAATTTGAAGCCACCATTGCTGTCCTCTTTGGCTACCCTTGGATCTGCTTCTCTAAGGAAACAAGCAATGTATTCCAGTTCAATCTGGATGTCTTCAACTTCTTTCTTAAGACCTCCAAACAATTTCACCTCTGCACCAAGAAATGAAATTAACCTGTCGAGAACTATACTCACAGCTATCTCAGCCATATCTTTCTGATTGATTAATTTTCACTTCACAAACTTTTTGTTTCTCTTTCTTTTTGGGGAAAGAAACTTGACAAACTTTTCTCAGGCTTTCAAGTCTCTCTCTCTCTCCCCCCCCCCCCCCCAATTTTGACCCAGATTTTTGATGATAGGAAGGAAGTCAAAGAAAGAAAAGAAAAGAAAGCGTGAGAGTAATGTGTTGGTAAAAGATGATAACGAAGGAAGGATCCTCGATTTTGCATAAGTTGACCCATCCCTGTTTACATATTCCATGTCTCCGTTTATACAGGCGTCAGGTCACTTGGTCGTTCGTTCCCATGGTTGTGTGGTGTTAGGTCTCGTTTAACATTGCTTTTGGCACAATTTTTGAGGTCAAAAGTTATTTTTCATCATAAAAAGCCAAAAAATATAGCTTTCGGACTTTAAAAGCTGGTTTTTGGATAAAATGATTTTATTATCCTCACATCTCTACACTTTTATTATTTTAAACATATCTTTTTTTAACATTTCAATTTCCTACAACACTTTTTCACAGCAATGCTAAACATTTAAAAATTTTTAAATCACACTTTTTCACCACACTTTATAAAAACATTTTTTTTCAATCCAAACTTTTTCTAACAGTAATGCTGAATTAGCTCTTAGTTGTCCAAATGATGTAGCACATATTCAGTCTAGTCGTCCGTAATGACGTTTACTTTGGTTAGTGATACTAACGATTCGGTTTTGTTTTAAAAAATATTTTAATATTTTGATTTTTTAGAATCAAATCGAAATCGAATAACATCTATAACCTAATTGATTTGTATTGAGTTTCATCAGTTTGGATCGATTTGATTTATTGATTTTAAATTTTTTTAAAAATTATATATTTTTATAATATTTTAAAATTTTTTTAATTAATTTAGAAATAAAATATTTAATTTTATATTATAAAAAATAATTTAAAAATAAAATTCGATTCAGTTCGAATAATTATGAATTCTTAATTTATAAACCAAAGATCAAAACCAATAAACTTAATTATTTCCAAAACCAATTCGAAACAAAAAACCAAATTCAACATAGGTTTTCAATTTTCTCAATTTTTTTCTCAGCTATAGCGCTTGCCTTGCCTTGTTAATTATGGCATTCTCGTTCCAGGCGCCCACACCCAAGGACTCTTAGGCGTCTAGTCGTTTATGGTCGCTTGGTCTTCTAGAAATGGGCCCAATACTTCGGTTCGGGCCTATGGCACTAATAAAGTATAACATGAGTCATTTTGAATTTTCCATCCAAATGAAAGAAATTTAATCAACAATATATATATATATATATATATATATTTTATATATAAAAGTATGAATGTGGAGAATCTTTTAAAGTGACGAAAATAGTTATCGTTGTTAATTATATTTTCAAATTGTCATTATAAATATTTTTTTATTATTAATAAGATTTATCTAATTTATAAGTAAGAAATTTAATTTTATTAAAACACTTTCGTTAAATAAATTAATCTGATAATAAATAAAAAAAGTAAAAATTTATGTAGAATTTCTTTATCTTACAAGTTTTAATTTTTCACTATCTTAAAAAGTGAATTAATTTTATTTGATATTTAAAATTTACATTAAATTTTTTTATTTTCATAATAAATTTTGTATTAATATTAAAAATAATATAATAATTTGATATTATTTGTACATGAAATAAATTTTACATACAAATTTTAATTAATATGCATTTTATTATTTTTATTTATTTTTAAAATATATAATTATATATTCAAAAATAAATAAATCAACGAGTATTCACATGTGAATACATGTGATAACAAATACTAGTATATATAAAGAGAGACAAAAGAATAGATGGAATTGGATATAAAGACTTGCAAAATTTTAGGATTTATTTATAATCTATAATCTATCCATAATATATCTATAATATAATAATATATATAAAAGTACAAATGTGAAGAATCTTTTGAACTGACAAAAATAGTCTTCATTTTTCACGATATTTTTAAATTATTATTATTATTAATAATATTTATCTAATTGTAAGTAAGAAATTTAATTTCATTAAAACAATTTTGTTAAATGGATTAATTTGATAATAAATAAAGAAATTAACAATTTATGTATAATTACTTTATCTTAAAAGTTTTAATTTTTCACTAATCTTAAAAAGTGAATTAATTTATTTGATATAAATAAAAAGTTAAAATATACATTAAATTTTTACCTTCATAATTAATTTTGCATTAATATCAAAAATAATATAAGAATTTGATATAATTTTTATATGAAACAAATTTTACATGCAAATTTTAGTTAATATGCATTTTATTATTTTAATTTATTTTTAAAATATACAATTATATATTCAAATTTTAAAATAAATAAACCAACGAGTATTCACATGCGAATGCATGTGATAACAAATACTAGTATATATAAAAATACGAATGTAGAGAATTTTTTAAACTGACAAAAATAGTCATTGTTATTCACTATATTTTTAAATTGCCATTGTAATTTTTTATTCATTAATAATATTATCTAATTTATAAGTAAATATTTTAATTTCATTAAAAGTCTTTCATTAACAATATTTATTTTATGATAAATAAAAAGGAGTTAAATTTTATATTGATTTATTTTATTTTCAGAGTTTTAATTTTTCATCGACCTTAAAATGTAAATGAATTTATTTGATAAAAAATAAAAACAGATAAAATTTACATCGACTTTCTTTATTTTCATAAATTTTAATTTGAATATTAAACGAACTTTACATGTTAGTACAGTTATTAATTTTAATTATTTGTAAAATATACAACTCTATGTTTAAAAATAAACAAAACACCAAGTATTCACGTGTGACGTACCTTACAACAAATACTAATATATATAAAAATGTATGTGAAAAATATTTTGAACTGACGAAAATAATCATTGTTGTTCACTATATTTTTAAATTGTCATTATAAATATTTTTTTGATTATTAATAAGATTTATCCAATTTATAAGTAAGAAATTTAATTTTATTAAAAACTTTCGTTAAATGGACAAATTTGATAATAAATAAAAAAGAATTAAAAGTTTATATGGAATTGTTTTATATTAAAAGTTCTAATTTTTCACTAATCTTAAAAAGCAAATCAATTTATTTAATATAAATAAAAAAATTGAAATTTACATTGAAATTTTTATCTTCATAATTAATTTTGCATTAATATTAAAAATATAAAATTTATAATAATTTGATATAATTTGCACATAAAACAAACTTTACATGTTAATGCAAATTTGAGTTAATATACATTTTATTAGTTGTATTAATTTTTAAATTCTACAATCATATATTCAAAAATAAATAAATCAACGAGTATTCACGTGTAAACATATGTGATGACAAATGTCAAATGCTAATATATATAAAAGTACAGATGTGAAAAAACTTTGAATTGGCGAAAATAGTTATTGTTGATCATTTTTAAATTGCATTGTAAATATTTTTTTATTATCAATAAAATTTATCTAATTTACAAGTAAAAATTTTAATTTAATTAAATGACTTTGTTATGGATTTATTTGATAATAAATAAAAAGAGTTAAAGTTTATTGTGAATAACTTTATCTTTAGAGTTTTAATTTTTTATTAATCTTAAAAAGTAAAGAGATTTATTTATAAATAAAAAGAGTTAAAGTTTATATTGAATATGTTTATCTTCATAATTTTTAATGTTACATTAAAATTAAAAAAATTATATTAATTAAATATAATTTGCACACAAAATTATT
Source organism: Fremontodendron californicum (assembly GCA_030761205.1). NCBI lineage: Eukaryota > Viridiplantae > Streptophyta > Magnoliopsida > Malvales > Malvaceae > Fremontodendron > Fremontodendron californicum. The sequence continues at coordinate 7,076,885 of JAULJL010000028.1, forward strand.
TTTACATGTTAATAAAATTTTTGATTAATATACACTTTATTAATTTTTATTTATAAAATATAAAACTATAAATTAAAAAAAAAATAACTGATATTTACGTGTAACGCACATGAAAATAAATACTAATTAAATGAAATATGCAACCAAGTTCACAAAATTAAGGAACTTGCTCCACTTAAAATATATGGTTGAGTTCACAATAATCCCTAACGCATCTCCTTCCATTATGATCCTTGTGAGACCCAAATTACTAGTAAAATCTAACGCTCGTGTTGCTGCTACTGCTTCCACCATGAAAGGATCAGTCACATTATTGACTGTAGCAGAGCTAAGCTCCCACAACATCTTCATTTTCATCTCTTTTGCTGTTGGCATCAAAGGCTCCATTTCACTTTAAAACACCCCATTACTTGGAGGTGTCCATCTTTGAATGCAGGTTTACCATGATAGGCAGAACATCATGGTATAGTCTCCAGGTCATGATTTTGATCTTTGTTGGTATCGCTACAATCCAAAATTTCTCCCATCTGGATTTGTTGGTCCTAGAAAAATCAGCATGGTCTTCGCTGCACAGAATTTTGTAGTCCAATTTAACAGTATATGATCATTTCTTCTCGAAATGCCATACCATCACATCAGGTAAGCTCAGTTTGCTTATAAGTAGGTTACAAATAGTTTCTGCTTTAGCTGGGTTGAGTTATCTGGAAATGACATCTTTCTGCAACTGCCTTGTATGCTCATCTATAACTTCTTTAACTAATGTGTTCTCCTCCATTGATCCCAATTAAGAGATTTGACCATAAATGATTCCGTTGTTGGGAGCCAGTACTTGTCTTTCCAAACTCTAATGTGTTGTCCATTTCCAACTCTCCACCTTATTATCTCTTTCTCAAGAATAGATTTAGCACCCAAAATACTCCTCTAGGTTTGAGATGAATTCTTTCCTAGTCTTGATTCTAAGAAAGAGACCGATGGATAATATTTTGCTTTCAACACTTGAGAAGCTAAAGTGCTTGTTTCTTTCATGAGTTTCCAGCCTTGTTTTCCTAAAAGAGCCATGGATAATACACAGGGATAGCTTGTAACACTGCTTTTTATGAATATTTCCTTATCCCTTTGTGATAGACACCTTTTTGCTCCATCTATGCAGTTTGGACTTTATTCTTTCTTTAAGTTTTCGAAATGCCCATTTCCTTCTGCCAACCATGCAAGGTAGCCTCGTGTATTTTTCAGGAATTGTAGTTGCTTGGATGCCGAACATGTTCTTGAAAGTTTCTTTTTGATCATGCCCTACATTACTGCTATTAAAGTAATAAATGTAATTAGAGTAATCTTAGGGATTCTAATTTGATTCAGATTCAGATTACGATTCCAATATTATTGTAATTATTACTGTGTTGATTCTTTCCTTAGATGGTGAGAACTCTCATGTATAAATAGGAGACTCCTGTATAGACTACTATACAATTCAATAATATCAGCAATGTAACCCTTTGGGTATTTTCCCATAGATGTAGGCCACCATGGCTGAACCACGTATTCCTTTGTGTTCTTGTAATCTTGTTTTCTCTCTTATTTTTTTCTTCTAACATGGTATCAGAGCTAAGGTTTGTTATGATCTTCTGTCTGTGTTCTCCTGCTGTGTGTTCTGCCACTTTTCTGCCTGTGTTTATCTGTTGCGTGTTTCGCCACGTCTTTTTGTTCATTCTGCGTGTTACGCCACGTCAGATTTTCTTGCAACGTGTTACGCCACGTTTTCTGTACCTGCTACGTGTTACGCCACGCCAAATTTTCCTACAACGTGTTACGCTACGTTTTTCTGCAATGTGTTACGCTACGTTTTCTGTACCTACTACGTGTTACGCCACGCCAAGATTTTCCTGCAAGTATGCCACATTTTCCTATCACATGTTACGTCACGTCTTCTTGTTCCTGCTGCGTGTTACATCACGTCAAATTTTTGTGTCATGTGTTCCACCACATGTTCTCTTATTGGTTAACAAACTCAAGTTAGTATTTACAATACCACCTTAAGTTTGAGAGGGGGTGTTAAAGTAATAAATGTAATTAGAGTAATGTTAGGGATTCTGATTTGATTCTGGTTCAGATTACGATTCCAATATTATTGTAATTATTACTGTGGTGATTTTTTCCTTAGATGGTGAGAACCCTCATGTATAAATAGGACACTCATGTATAGACTTCTATACAATTCAATAATATTAGCAATGTAGGCCTTTAGATCTTTTCTCGTGTATGTAGGCCTCCATGGTCGAACCACGTATTCCTTTGTGTTCTTGTAATCTTGTTTTCTCTCTTATTCTTTTCTTCTAACATGGTATTAGAGCTAAGGTTTGTTATGATCTTCTGTTTGTGTTCTCTTGCTGCGTGTTCTGCCTGTGTTTCTTTGTTGTGTGTTTCGCCACATCTTTCTATTCATTCTGCGTGTTACGCCACGTCAGATTTTCTTGCAACGTGTTACGCCACGTTTTCTGTACCTGCTACGTGTTACGCCACACCAAATTTTCCTACAACGTGTTAAGCTACGTTTTCCTGCAACATGTTACGCCACGTTTTCTGTACCTGCTGCGTGTTACGCCACGCCAAGATTTTCCTGCAAGTATGCCATATTTTCCTATCACGTGTTACGTCACGTCTTCTTGTTCCTGCTGCGTGTTACATCACGTCAAATTTTTGTGTCATGTGTTCCACCACATGTTCTCTTATTGGTTAACAAACTCAAGTTAGTATTTACAATACCACCTTAAGTTTGAGAGGGGGTGTTAAAGTAATAAATGTAATTTAAAAAAGTAATGTTAGGGATTCTGATTGAGATTACGATTCCAATATTATTGTAATTATTACTGTGGTGATTCTTTCCTTAGATGGTGAGAACCCTCATGTATAAATAGGACACTCATGTATAGATTTCTATACAATTCAATAATATCAGCAATGTAGCCCTTTAGATATTTTCTCGTGTATGTAGGCCTCCATGGTCGAACCACGTATTCCTTTGTGTTATAGTAATCTTGTTTTCTCTCTTATTCTTTTCTTCTAACATGGTATCAGAGCTAAGGTTTGTTATGATCTTCTGTTTGTGTTCTCTTGCTGCCTGTTCTGCCTGTGTTTCTCTGTTGCGTGTTTCGCCACATCTTTCTATTCATTTTGCGTGTTACGCCATGTCAGATTTTTTTTTTGCAACGTGTTACGCCACGTTTTCTATACCTACTGCGTGTTACGCCATGCCAGATTTTCCTGCAACGTGTTACGCCACGTTTTCTGTACCTGCTGCGTGTTACGCCACGCCAAGATTTTTCTGCAACGTGTTATGCACGTTTTCTTGTCATGTGTTACGTCACGTCTTCTTGCTCCTGCTGCGTGTTACATCACGTCAGATTTTTGTGTCATGTGTTCCACCACATGTTCTCTTATTGGTTAACAAACTCAAGTTAGTATTTACAATACCACCTTAAGTTTGAGAGGGAGTGTTAAAGTAATAAATGTAATTAGAGTAATGTTAGAGATTCTGATTTGATTCTGATTCAGATTACGATTCCAATATTATTGTAATTATTACTGTGGTGATTCTTTCCTTAGATGGTGAGAACCCTCATATATAAATAGGACACTCAGGTATAGGCTTCTATACAATTCAATAATATCAGCAATGTAGTCCTTTGGGTCTTTTCCCGTGGATATAGGCCACCATGGTCGAACCATGTATTCTTTTGTGTTCTTGTAATCTTGCTTTCTCTCTTATTCTTTTCTTCTAACAACTGCTAAAAAATAGAGCTGATTTGTCGAAGCTGGTCTTCTGCCCTGAGCCACCCTGACATTGCTTTAACAAGCGCTTCACCCTTTCGCTGTCGTTCCTGTTTGTCTTTGCAAAAAGTAAACTCTCATCAGTGAAAAAAGATGAGTGACTCTTGGGCCGTTGCAACTAGCATGGATTCTGTTAGCAAACTCTCTCTCTGCACTGTATCTAATAAAGCTGACAAGCCTTCACTACATATCAAGAAAAGATATGGAGATAACGAGTCCCCTTGTCAAAGACCTTTACCTGAAACAAACTCGTTAATAATACTGCCATTAACAATAATCGAATATGAAATAGAGGTAGACACAGGACATAATAAGTGAAACCAATCGAGAATGGAATCCTAATTTCTCCATCATCACTTGAATAAAACATTACTCCACTCTATCATAGGCTTTACTCATATCTAATTTTAATGCAAACAAACCATTCTTGCCCCCCTTTTTCTTTTTGAATGTATGCAGCAACTTGTATGCGACTAAAACATTATATGTGATTAATCTATCAGGGACAAAGACACTTTAGGTCTCACTAATGCAAGTAGGTAGCACGCGCTTGAACCTATTAGCTAGTACTTTGGCAATTATATATCTTGTACAAGACATTACATAAACTGATCGGTCTAAACTATGATGTGTTTTAAGGGACCCTAACTTTGGGAATCAAGACATTACATAAACTGATCTGTCTAAACTGTGATGTGTTTTAAGGGATCCTAACTTTGGGAATCAAGACAATGTTGGTTTTGTTAGCGTCCCTAATATCCCCTCCATTAAAACAAAAAGATAGAAAGCAATGATACCTCTACTAACAAAATGCCAAAAAAATTTATAAAAAAGGGCCAGCATACCATCGAGGTCGATGGTATGGGGCTTTGATCGGATGCATTTGCTTTATGACTAGTGTGATCTCCTCGACTGTGAATTCTGATAGGAGTGAGAGCCGTTCATCTCATGTGAGACTCGGTGTTCTAAAGGCCTCAAGAATGTCTCCATATTGGTTAGGTGCCTGTGCTTGGAAGAGTTGTTTAAAGTATTTAGTGACAATTTCTTGCACCCCATTTTCATCCTCTCATCATCTCCCATCATCATCGTCCAGACCTTTGATGGTGTTTATGCGCTTCCTTTGGTATTTGGATCGACACCTATAGTCAAAAATGATTAATTGACTTTTATCTAATAAAAATATGATATATATATAATGCCACGTATGAAATTAATTTTTTATTCATGAAAAAAAAAAAATCACATTGCATACACATGGCATACCATCGTTAATTCAAAAATTTTGATCGGCAATGATCTTGCCAGAGAAAAAATATTAATTTTCTTCAGAAAAATATATTTAACCAAAGAAGTAGTACAAGTCCATTTTAAAGAAAAAATTAACTCTTCTCTCTTAGAATAAAAATACTCTTTTTCGTCAAAATTAATACAGATTACTGGTAGATGAAATTGTTTCAGAAAGATTGTAAAGAAAAATAGAAAATAGAAAATTATATATATATATATATATATATATATATATATATAAAATAAGTCAAACATAGTGATAAATACTAATAAATATAAGTTTTTGATTAAGGGTGCATTTGGATTAGGGATTTTAAGAAGAAGAAAAAAATCATTAATTCAAAATTCTAAAATGAAATTATTTTTTTCATAAAATAAAAATTAGAATTGTCAAAATTTTTGAAATTTGAGGGATTTTAGAGAACTCAATTCCTTTTCAAATTTCATGTCAAGGGATGGAATTTATGAAATTTCTTGGTTTTCTAATAAGATATCAACATTTATTATGTTTTTTAAGTAACTTTTATTTTCTTCAACTCTAACTACAAAAACTCATTTTAAAACATTTTATTTTTTATTTTTTCATGTTATTAATAATATTTATATATTTTTACAAATCTAATGACAGTCATATTATATATTTTTCTCATTATTTCTCTTATTCTATCTCTAATATCATTATTTCTCTATTATAATTAGTTTTTTTCTCATCAAATTTCAATATTCAAAATTTCTTTCTAAAAAAAATTTCTTTCTAAAAAATATTTATCAAAACAATACAATTATAAATGCTAGTATTTTGAATTGAGGCATTTTAAAATGTTTTCATTTTAAATTTCTTCAAAATTTTAAATTTCACATCCAAACACACATGGTGTTTTTCAATTTAAATGTTATTTAAAAAAAAAAAAAACTTTTTAGCAAAATAATTGCATCCAAAATTTTTAAACCAATAATGATATGTCTCGTGTGTGCGTAGAATATTTTAAATTAAAAAATAATTTTTGATGTGGCACTATACATATCATGTTTATCATATGAAAACTAATTCATTACTTTTGATTAACAGTTCATTAGCGGTGTTAATCCAAATACCAAATCTCTTAACCATTTATCAATTCAAGTTCCATATTACCCTTTTTCAAAGTTTAGATACCAATTTAAACATTTAACTATTCTTCAAGAAGATAGATCTACTTATATTAGTATAAAATTAATTTAATTTTACACGCTTTCATAATTTTTTATACGATTTATATTTATTTAAGTTGACCATTGCATTTCATGCTCTATTCGTATAGATCGTGCACGTCAAACTTTTAGTAAGTTAAAAATAACTAACTATTTATTTGATATAAAAAATTTCAATCGTTTAATATATATAAAAAAGATGGTAGTCTTTATCGACATAATATAGATATCGGATCGATTCAAAATTTTATGTGCATGACAAGTGCGATTATATTGTTAAATTCAACGATCGATTTGTTAAAATATTAATCGTAGACGAAATTATAAAAACATATAAAATTAAATCAGTTTTACATTAATATAATATCATTTTCAACTCTTTTAAATATAACCAATATGCCAGAAAGGCAGTGGGGATATTTGGAATAAAATAATAGAGTTAATAATTAGGCTTCCAAACTTGAGAAACAAAAAAACAAACAAAAAGTTATAACTAGCAGGAAGGAACTCCCTTTCGACTCAACTACTGTACCTGGAAGCCAGCATATATTGTGCCTTCTAAGGCATTAATATATATATATATATATATATATATATATATATGATGGTATCATTAACTCCTACAACCACTTCACAACTTCCCTATATAAGAAATAATATAAAGTAAAATTAATTCAATTATTGGAAGAATTAAATGTACATATTGATAATTGACCGATCTGTCATATTTTGAGAGAAACTAACGAAATTGTTGATGGTCTAACAAAATTTAGAATGAATATAACTTAAGAGCTTCTATTTTAAAATTGTTAAACTTATTACTTTGTCTTTGTTAAGTAACCTTCAAAGTGTTTGATTTATTATTCACAAATTTTAATCTTTGTTCTTTTATTTGCTTGGCAATTTACTGTTATCTGTCATACTTATTTTAACCCTAGCTAATAAAGCTTTATTAACTTTAAAAAAAAGTTAATTCAATTATTCAATCCACGTTAACAACCCTACCAACCGTGCAATTTTTATTTGTACCCAACACCAAAAGGAACCTTAGTAGATTTCCTATCTACATCAAGGCCCCCAATTCCCGATAACCACTCTCCTTTCCTTGGACTCTAAGATTTAAGTCGAAATAAGATAATTTGTATATTCGAATAGTGTTTGTATTATTTTTTATATTATAATTATTTTTAAAATTTTATGTATTTATATAAATTTTGATATGTTTATATATTTGTATAATGTTCATATTATTATTTTTTGTATTGTGTCAAATTTTGTGTTATCAAAATAATATTAAAGATTAAAAATTAACTATTCTAATTATAATTGATTATACATTTATTAAATTAACATACGTCAATTATAATTAATTTTTTTTAATATTATATTTATATTATATAATCGTGTTTTATTTAAAGTTACTAAAGTTTGCAAAAACAAACACAACAATTAAAATCAATTTCCCTTTTCCAAAGATTCAATAATTTATTCTCATGATAGCATGGAGGACCCTACGCCCAAACTCAGTAACTTTGGTTTATGGCTCTAAGAGAAGAGAAGCAAACAAACTTCATAATTTTAATTAAGGCTTAATTCAATTTATTCGTACCGTTTTTTTAAAAAAGAGATTCAATAAATTTAAAATTCGAATCTTAACATAAGTAATCCCTTCGCTTATTCCAAATTAAGATTAACTCAATTGATTTATGTCGTCATTCTTAAAAAGTGATATTTAACAAGTTTCAAATTCGAATGTTAGCATGATGCTGCAACCCCTTCACTTATTTCAGATTATGATTTTTTTATATGTAAAAAGAAACTTCATAATTCCTTGTCTACTCACCCCCTCAACTATAGAACAGATTTTCTCTATCTCTTTTTGATATTTTTTTGGTACCCTTTCAATATCTTTTTATTATGTGTTCAAATAAAAAATATTAATATTTAATTGTTTATAAATAAAAGATAGCAGTGGACACCTGTCAAAAAAAAAAAGAAAAAAACATTGAAAGAGAATTAAAAGAGGCGAAATCTGTTCCTCAACGATATACTAAAATATATCCTTAGAACATCAACATCATACACCCATATAATAACTCCAAAGTAACCTTACTTTTCCATTCTCTCTATCTCTTTCTTTCTTTCCCTGGCCTGGAAAAGAAATTGAAGCAAGAGCAATGAGGTTCAACTCCAAACCTCAGTCTCCTTTGAACACCAAGCTCATCCTCATCTGTGCTTCCATTCTTCTTTTCGTCCTCCTTCTAATTAGCACAACCTCTACGTTTTCCAACCAACAACCATCACCCATTTCAGAATCCCACATATCAAACTCAATCGATCCCATTGATGAGCCACAATCGAGTGAATCAACGCCAGTAGCCTGCTGCCCATCCCTCCCCCTGACGACGACGCCAACATGCACGAAAACCCCACCATCTCTAGCCAATGCCCTCATCCACTACGCAACCACAAACATAACCCCACAACAAACCCTCAAGGAAATCTCAGTCTCAGCGAGAGTTTTAGAGAAGAAAGCACCCTGCAACTTCTTGGTATTCGGGTTAGGCCATGACAGTCTGATGTGGGCAGCTCTTAACCACGGTGGGCGTACCGTTTTCCTCGAAGAAGACAAGGCATGGATCGAGCAGATCAAGCGAAAACTTCCCAGTTTAGAATCATACAATGTTGAGTATGTGACTAAAGTTCACCAAGCAGATGATCTGCTAGAGACAGGAATGAAGGAGGAATGCAAAGTTGTGAGTGACCCTAGATTCTCCAAGTGCGAGCTTGTTCTCAAAGGATTTCCGAGTGAGATTTATGATAAAGAGTGGGATCTGATAATGGTTGATGCCCCCACTGGGTTCCACGATGAAGCACCTGGGAGAATGAATGCCATCTACACTGCGGGATTGATGGCTAGGAATAGAGAAGAAGGGGAGACTGATGTTTTTGTGCATGATGTTAACAGAGTTGTGGAAGATAAGTTCTCAAAGGCTTTTCTTTGTGAAGGATACTTGAGGGAGCAACAAGGAATACTCAGGCATTTCACCATTCCCAGTCACAGGGCTGGCTCTGATAGACCCTTTTGTCCTTGATTACTTCAATTCCTAGCCCCCAAGGAATTGGAAATAGACTGGCCGGGCCGGGCTGTTATCGGACCGGACAGGTTATTCGGCCATAAATAGATCTAATTGAAAACCATGCTTTTTTATTATTTTTTATTATATATATATATAGTTTTTAATCATCAGATTTATTTGAGACAATTTCATTTTTAATGCTTCATCTTTGGGATCTATGTTTGCAAAGTTATAATACTTGGTTCAATTTTATTTGTTTTTTCTTCTGCTTGCCTGGCAATACTGGTATTTTTTTTTTTTTTAAATCAAGGATGAAAGATTCCAATCTAGTTTTTTTATAAACAAATTAGAAAAACATAAGCTAATAATTGAACCAAATGTTGGGGTAATTGCATTGTTATATTTTGCCTCCCTTGCTTTAGTTGATCTTGGAATGCTTATTCTCTTTGCTCCAAATAGGAGTAGCTCTTTTTATTTAGGAGTACTATTTGCATACCAAAATTGCTCTTGTACTATTAGGAGTAGCTCTTTTCAACAAAGTCAGATGAATTGATAATAAAATGTCTCACCGGTTTAATTTTATTCATAAGGTAGGAATATATAGGAGCACTATTTGCATACCAAAATTGTTCCGGTACTATTAGGAGTAGCTCTTTTGCAAGGTAGAAATATATAGGAGTACTATTTGCATATCAAAATTGCTCTTGTACTATTAGGAGTAGCTCTTTCCGATAAGGTCGGACGCTTTGAATTGATCAAAAATTTTATTAATTTGACTTTCGATCTAATTTTTTATTCGTTGGATAAAAATATATAAGAGCATTGTTTGCATACCAAAATTGCTTGCTCTTTTTGGCAAGATAGGAATATATAAGAACACTATTTGCATTCCAAAATTGCTCTTGTACTAGTTATGTGTTTGTGAAATCTAATTTTCATAATATGAGTTTGATATGATAATTTACATTTTTAAATTTTATATGTTGTATTTTTCTATTTTTAAAATAGAAAATTTAATATGTTTAATTAGAGAGATTGCAAAAATAAAGGGTTAGAAATTACAGTACAAAAAAATTAATGTACTTAATTTAATAATCTATCACCTAAGTCCTTGGAAAAAAATTTACAATCAATTAAGCCCTTAACTATTCTTTACACTCAATTAAGGGTGTATTTGATAACGTATTGAGAAGATTTTCAACAGTTTAATTTTTCAATGGGTTTGATAACACATATTAAATATTACTTAATAGAAAATTTTCAACAAAAAAATATTGAATAGGATAAGAAGGTAGAGAGTTATTTATCACTTAATGCAGAATATGTTAAGCCAATTTTATTTTTAAAATACTTATATTTGAACTAAATTATCCATTTTTTGTTACAAAAGATAAAATATTTAAATTATCCTTTTAATTTTATCCAAAATAATATAAAATATTATGTTAATAAGGTAAAAATTATGAAATGAATAATTTTCAAAATTCAACATTTACGGTTATGAAACAATACAATTATATTCAGTTATTTGTATCGTACCTGTGGGACTAATCTTTTTTTTTTGTACTGATAGGTGTTGATACTGGTGTTTTTGGTGTACTGTTTCGGATTTACCGACATTTTACAAATATATATATAGCTCATTTTTAAGTTTTTTAATAAAATATATATTATATACATGTACAAATATATCTCAATTACATATATATATATATATATGTTTATATGCAAATATAAATTTTTGAAATTTTTAATCATAAATAAATATTAAAAAAATATAATAAATTATTATTAATTAGATTCAATAGCCTAATTTAATAAATATATATATTTGAATAAAATTATGAAAAAGTAAAATTATTATGACTAAAAAGTATTAAGAATTGGTTAAAAAAATATGTGAAAATTTTTCTTGTATAAACTAGTACGGGTTGGCACGTATCGATATAGGATGCTACCAAACGATATGACCGGTACGAACCGGTACAAAAATCAAAATGGTATGATATTAGTATCGTTTTTTTTTTCAAAATCGATACGTACCGGCCAGTATGACCTATACCGGTACGATATCGACTATCATGGTGTTAACTCTATTTTCCAGTTGAGACATGATTGCCATGTGCCATTGATGATGTGGATACATTTTATATTTCAATAAGCATTGTCATAACGGTTTTTTCGACCACTAAATGATTTTAAAAACAAACAGATGGAGTCGCCACCAATCTTTTTATTTAGGTGTGATTGGTCACGTATTAAAACTAGTTTTTACAAAAACATTTTAAAATTAATTAAAATATATTTTCTTTTAAAAACCAATTATGAAGTCTGCACTTTAAACCAGAGAGAACACAAAAACAGGTTCGGGAGTCGGTTACGTGCGGGGAAGGATTAGCACCCCTACAACACCCGTACAAAAAGGTACCTTATTAATCGTGTGTTATCTCGAGTCTCGGTAAAAATTGGTTTTAATTTTGATATTTAAAATTAATCCCCTTTTAGAAATAAATATATTATTTGAGGATGATCCGAACTTTATCAATGCAATTTTTTTCCATATTCTCCAGCAGACTCGGCAAAACATAGAATTTTTTTATTTATTTATTTTGGAGTTCTCCAAATCACCTTTGCTTTGAAAAAAAGGAATATTTCGTTATTATTGATAATTGATGGTATCCTCCCTGGTAGACCCAACAGAGAACCCATGAACTATTTTAACTCGAAAATAACCTTGTTTTGCTAAAATCACTAATTTTTATAAAATAACTTAAAAATGAATATGCTAATTATTACTAAGATGCAAATATAATTTAAGCAGAATGCAAGATTGTCATGGCATAGTAAACATTTTATTTTAATACGGTAAACACGGCATTGCAAAGAATTCATGACATTACTACGGGAAATTTGTAAGCATAGGATTATCGTGATCAAAGTGACAAATGTAAACTTTAATTGTTAAATGACTCGATTGAGAAAACGTATAGAGCGTATAAACATATATTTTTTTAAAATATTTCATGGATGTTCCTTTTTAGTGAAATTATATGGACAACATATGTTGGGAAATTTAATCGAATTCCTCGACAGATCTAACAAAACTTAAAAAAAATATATCTTCTCACGTGATACGTACGTAATTTTCTAATCTCCACGGCAAACTCGGCAAAGATTAATAGTTAATTCTATTGACCACGTGTTATTCTAAATTTTGGTTTAATGGATTTAACGGTGGCATTTAAAATTGATTTTTTTATTTATTTATTAATTTCCCAAAAAAATCATGGGTTATTGTTTAAAAGAATCATTTTTTTGGGTATTATTTATATTATTATTATTTTTTAGAGAAATGAAAATGATTATCAGATTTTCATAAATTTGTATTTTTTTCCCTTTTTTTCTATTTTTATATTTTTCCATGTAATTCCATATTTTATTCTTTATTTATTTACAAATCTTGCTTTTTTTTCTAAAATTTTTTTACTCTATTCTAGTTAATAACATATGATAAATAATAGTAGGGAAAAAAAATAAAATAATAATAATAAATGAAAAAAATAATATGAAATAGTAGACAAATAATAGAAAATAAAAAAAAAAGAAGAGAAAGAACTACATCTGGGCCGGGTCCAAGCGCGGACCTGCACGCGGGTCCTGGGACCCGACCCGGACGTAGCTCTTTAAAAGCTTTTTTTTTTTTTAAAAAAAAAAAATTCATTTCAGCCCCTTTTAGAAAGAAAAAAAATACCTGATGCTCTAAATCCCCTCAGCCAGTCACCGCCATCGCCGTCTGCTCTACCACCATTGACGTTGTCGAAGCTCCTTTTGCGAGCCAAAATTAACCCAAAATGTCCCTCTCGTCCTCCTCTACTCGAATCTACCTTTTTTGTTACTTAAAACTGAACCCAGAACCCTAGATCTAGGATTTCGAAAACCATACCCAACCTCTTTCTTTTTTCTTTTTTTTTTGGCTGATGGTTGCCGTTTTTTTCTCTCTTCCAAATGGTTTCGGGTTTTGTTGTGTATGTGGTGGTTTGGGTGTTTAGTCTAGCTTTTTTCGTTGCTGGGGGCTGTTGTTTTTTTTTTTGGGTGATCCTCCAGGGGTTTTCTTTTGGTCCGAATGGGGGGCTTTTTATGGTGATGGGTGGCGTGCTGGAGGGGTGGCTAGGTGGTTAGGGTGGTGGAGTGTGGGGAAAGGGGCTAGGTCCGGTTTGGGATTGTGTGTGTAGGGTGGAGGGTTGAGTGTTGGGTGGTAGGTTCATTTCCAGGGGGGTGGCGTGTATGGGGGTTTGGGTGACTAGTGGTGGCCTGGGGAAGGTGGCCTTTGTAGGGGCTACGATGGCAGGGGTTGGCGACTGCTTGCAAGGGGGCTAGGGTTAGGGTTTGCTGAGTTGGGGGGTTTGGAATGGGCCTGCTAGGTAGCAGGCCCTGTTGGGCCAGGCAGCAGGCCTGGTGGCTTGACTGTCTGGGTGGGCCTACTAGGCCAGCAGGTCCAAACGGGCCCTAGGTCCAGGCTCGGAATTAATAAAGAATAATAACAATAATAAAAGAAAAAATAAAAGTAAAGTAAAAATAAAATGAAATGAAAACTAACAAAAATAAATTTCGGACTTAACCCGAGTGTTACCTGGATGAAATTAGGGTGTTACAAGCATGAGCCAACTTAGGAAAAGTTTATACTTAAAAAAAAATGCTACCAATTAAATTTGTCAATTCTGATTCAAATTTGAAACTTTTAATCAATTCGTCCAAATTTAAACTCAATTCAACCTAATTTGACTAGAAAAGTCAACAACTCGAACCCAATCAAACTCGAAAATGGCCCGAACCCAAATTGATCCGAGCTTGAATTGACCCGAACAATTAACCCGAAATGATCCAAACTTAAATTAAGAATAATTTTGTTTTAAAAATATTAATTTAATAAAGAAATAACTATAACATAAATTATTAATTCATTTTACAATTTTGGACTATGATAAAGTATGCAGACAATGATTGTGAGTAAAATTATAAAATTAATTTTTTTTAATGTTATTATATATAGTGTTAGGGAATTAGGAATTAAAATTTTAATCAATCTTAATATATTTATTTTAAATCAAACCGTCTGATTAGATAAATAGTAAGTTTGTTATATTTTTTTATAAGTAAGTTTGTTGTATTATTACCATAATAACTTTAAATTAATTGTTCAAGATTTCAAGATAATTGTTCAAAAACTAAAATAATCTTTTAAAAATATATAATAATCTCTTAAATAAATTAATAAAATATTATATCAATTATGATACTTATATAATAAAGTTTAAAATAAATGATATGTTTAGCTTATCATGGATATGCTTATGATAGTTTTATAGCATTTTTTTATTGTTATACATATTATTTAAAATAAAGGTATTGTATATATTTTAAAAATATATTCATTCTCATGTAATTTAAAATAAAGTATATAAAATAGGTTGTTAACAATGATGCATGTATTTTATCATAATAATTTGTACGTTATGTTATAATAATATCTTATCATTTAATTTAGAACAAATTATATAATTTTTTATCGTTATATATGTTATTTTTAGGGTGAATGTATTGATTTTATTTTAAATGTATAATCTTTTATAAATCTTTTTATGTGATTTTTTAAAAGTATATAAAATAGTTCATTGATATGTCTATTCTAAAAGTATATCATATGATTTATTTATCCAAGTGACATATCATGAGAAAATGAAAATTTTTAAAAAATGTTTGACAAAATTTCAAATAAATAATATTATTGAAGGAGAAGAAAATAATAAAATAAATAAAATTTTTCATTGAGTCAAATTTTCAATTTTCACCATATTTATGCAATTGTAAGTTTATATCAAATAAAATAAGTTATTTATATTTAAGAGAAATTATAAATTGATAGATTCAAATAACGTAAGTTAATTAACAATTTGCATCTCTCTCTCCTAATTTTTTTTCCCTCTCCATATTATATCTACAACATCTTCGCTCATAAATGCTAGATCATTTTCTTGCCCGATTAAAGGCCAGAATTTTATAAAAGAAATCTGAAAGAGCTATTGAATTTTACCAAATCAAGAATTTTGAAAATGTAAATTGACGACAAATTTTAGATACTTGATATAAAATGAATATTGCGCTTTATTCAGATTAAAAGGCACTGATTGATACTTTAGATTTAAATTGATTTTTTTTATTTTTTATCGATGTTGCATATGAATGAGGTGGTGCAGTAGTCAATTGTGAAATCCCTTGAATACATTTTTAGTTTCAAAATGTATTAATGGTAAGTTTTATATTAAAGATCATATAATTAAATCAAATGTATATTTTTATTAATTATTTACTATATTTAATACATTATTTAATATTAAAATTATTTTTTAAATATTACTTTTTTAATTAAATTGATTGGTTTAATCAGAGATCTTATCGATTTGATTTTCGATTCAATTTTTTTTAACATTAGTTGTAATAAAAATTTTCTTTTTGAAATGGGTTTGAAAATAACATTCATGAGAATTATGAAAATGTAAAAAAAAAATCACCATCAAGTTTATGTACAACAATATATTATTTATCTCAAGTAATATTTATTAACCTAGTTATTTTCCTTGTATATAGATAGGGAAGCAGTCGGTGGTCGGAATGTTAAGGAGAATTCATTAACACAGAAGTTTATAGGAGTGCAAAAAGTGTAATTTTTTTAAAAATATCGAAATATTTTGAGTAAATTGCGATATTGATCTATTAAAATGTTGAAAAAAATTATTGGTTAGGAAATGTGTGGTAAAAAAAGAATTGAATAAAAAAAGATAAAATCATTTAAGTAAATAAATAACAAAATATGTGGTAAGTCATTCATGATTCATGAGCGCTAGCATATGTTTTTATCGGAGGAATATTTGATCATGGAGGATCGGCAATTACTAGAGCCTTTACCTAATAGCTTAAGTATATATGAAATAAGTTTTTTGGTCTTAAAGGTGCAAATACTAAAAAATTCACTCTCTTTTTGGTAAATGCCTTTCAAATACTTCTGATGGTGTGATACAACAATGAAACCATGAAAACCCACCTTGAAAGTACCAGAAGAAATATTGGTTTCAAAAGTCTGAGATAAAGTTGACCCAATAGTACTTGCTCTAAAGACTGTTCCAAAATGATTTGACGTATCATCATTCAACATCATATGACTTTATCTCATTATCTTCATCTTCATTTTCATTTTCATCTTCATCATTATCAGTATCCACCTTTTCTACTTGAGGATCACTTACTTGATCCATCATGCAGGAAATACAAGTAGAAAAGTGATGAAGTGAAAAATGATGACTATGTATATATATATAAAATAAATTAAAAAAAAGGCAAAATTACTTTTTAAGAAGCTTGAGATGAAACATGACGGGCAAACTTACCTCTCAAGAAGTCTGAGATAAAACACGACTCTTCTTTCGTTGATAAAGGTTTGGAACATCGTCTTCTTCTCCATCATCAACATCTATAATTGTGGAATTTTTTGTCTTGGTTTGTCGGGCATACGGAGAGATATGTTGCTAGTAGTAATATTAGTGGACTTAAGTTCAACACTAAGTTTATAGGAGTGCATAGTATGAACTTGGCCACATATTTTAAGTGGCCTTGTGGAGCAAGTTCTTTAATTTTGTAAACTTGATTGCATATTTTAGTTTTAATATTTATAGTCACATACTTCACACGTAAATATTTGTTATTTTATTTATTTTTGAATTTATGATTTTATATTTTATAAATAAAAAAATAATAAAGTGTATATTAAATAAAAAATTTGCATTAACGTGTAAAAAAAATTCATGTGCAAATTATATCTAATTAATATTTTTTTTAATTTTAATGTAAAATTAAAAATTATGAAGATAAACAAATTCAATATAAACTTTAGCTCTTTTTATTTATAAAGTAAATTTCTTTACTTTTTAAGATTAATGAAAAACTAAAACTATGGAGATAAAGCTATTCATAGTAAACTTTAATTGTTTTTATTTATTATCAAATAAATTCATAACAAAGTCATTTAATTAAATTAAAATTTTTACTTGTAAATTAGATAAATCTTATTGATAATAAAAAATATTTACAATGCAATTTAAAAATATAGTGATCAACAATGATTATTTTCGTCAATTAAATAAATTTCACATTTGTGCTTTTATATATACTAATATTTGTTACTACACATGTTCGCACATGAATACTCGTTAATTTATTTATTTTTGAATATATGAATGTAGAATCTAAAAATAAATACAACTAATAAAATATATATTAACTCAAATTTGCATTAACATGTAAAGTTTGCTTTATGTGCAAATTATATCAAATTGTTATAAATTTTACATTTTTAGTATTAATGCAAAATTAATTATGAAGATAAAAATTTCAATGTAAATTTCAAAATTTTTTTTATTTATATTAAATAAATTGATTTGCTTTTTAAGGTGAATGAAAAATTAGAACTTTTAATATAAAACAATTTCATTTAAATTTTTTATTCTTTTTTAATTATTATCAAATTAATCCATTTAATGAAATTAAACTTCTTACTTATAAATTGGATAAATCTTATCAATAATAAAAAATATATATATTTATAATGGCAATTTATAAATATAGTCAATAACAATGACTATTTTCGTCAGTTCAAAAGATTCTCCACATACATGCTTTATATATACTAGTATTTGTTGTAAGGTACGGCACATGTGAATACTTGTTTTTGTTTATTTTTAACAGATAGTTGTATATTTTACAAATAATTAAAATTAATAAATGTATTAACATATAAAGTTTGTTTAATGTTCAAATTAAAATTTATGAAAATAAAGAAAGTCGATGTATATTTTAACTCTTTTTTTTTATTTTCATCAAATAAATTCATTTACATTTTAAGGTTAATGAAAAATTAAAACTCTGAAAATAAAGTAATTCAATATAAATTTTAACTCTTTTTTATTTATCATCAAATAAATATAGTTAATGAAAGAATTTTAATGAAATTAAAATACTTACTTATAAATTGGATAAATCTTATTAATAAAAAATATTTACAATGGTAATTTAGAAATATTGTGAATAACAATGATTATTTTTGTCAGTTCAAAAAAAATCTCTACATTCGTACTTATATATATATATTATAAATATAAATATAGATTATAAATAAATCCTAACATTTTGAAAGTCTTTATATTCAATTCCATCTATTCTTTTGTCTCTCTTTATATATATATATATATATATATATATATATATACTATTATTAAAGGGAATGATTGAGTTGGTGTCACTGAGTCAAGTGACACCAACTCAGTCACTAAAATTATCAAAAAACCATTAAACATTAAAAGATGAAAATTAAATAAGGATATATATATCTTTTAATATTTTATATAATAAGGGTAAGAGAAGAGGAGTCAGCTTTTAAAAAATTAATTACTTCTAAAAAAAATACCCATTTTTTTAAAAATTACCCACTTATAAAAATTATACACTTAAAATAACTACCCATTTTTTTACAATTTTTTTTTTAAAACATAATTTATTATATTTTAAAATATATAATTTCAATTATATTGTGAGTGTATGGAATTCTAGTATATATATATATATATATATTTGATTAAATTTCTTTCATTTGGATGCAAAATTCAAAATGACTCATGTTATACCATATTAGTGCCATAGGCTCGAACCGAAGTATTGGGCCATTTCTAGAAGCCCAAGCGACCATAAACGACTAGACGCCTAAGGAGTCCTTGGGTGTGGGCGACTGGAACGAGAATGCATAATTAACAAGGCAACGCAAAAAATTGAAAACCAATTGGAACTTTAATGTCCGGTTTGGTTTTGGTTTGAAACGAGAATGCATAATTAACAAGGCAACGCAAAAAATTGAAAACCAATTGGAACTTTAATGTGTCCGGTTTGGTTTTGATTTGTTTTTTATTAAATTCGGTTTAAATTTTGGTTTCGATTTGTTAAATTCGATTTTCGATTCATAAATTAAAAAATTAAAATTATATGAATTCAATAGAATTTTATTTTTAAATTAATTTTTATTTTATTTTTTATAATATAAAATAAATATTTTCTTTTTAAATTAGGGAAAAATTTTAAAATATTATAAAAAAATAATTTTTAAATTTTTTTAAAATTGATGATTCCAATTGATCTGAACCAGTCGATCATAGATGCTATTTGATTCGATTTCGATTCGATTTTTAAAAACCAAAATATTATACATTAATCGTAATTTTTTTTCTTTCTAAATTACATTACAGATATCTGATTCGTTGTCATCTTACATAAGTTTTTATTATCTACCATACTAATAAGTTGGTTTTTTTATTCAAAAATATATATATATATATATTTTTTTAATTCTCAAATTACCGTTGTTTTCAAATTATTATCCAAAATTCGTTTTTTTAACCATGTTGGAAAATCGCCATAGCCCTTGGCGATTTTCCAACATGTTTATCAAATTTTTTTAAAAACGATGAAGGAAAATCGCCATGGGCCATGGCGATTTCCCTTCATCATATTAAAAAAAAAAGTAATTGAAAAATCGTCACCAAGGATGGCGGTTTCCCAACTTATATAACTTTTTTTTTTCATTTTAAATAATAAAATTTATATAATTTATAGTTTTAAAAAATAAAAAATAATAAAATTTAAATAACAAAGTTAAAAAAAATAACAATTTTAAAAAATTTTAAAATTTTTTATTGGTCGCGGCTTGGTAAGCCCAGATCGTATTGGTCCGAGCTTGGACAAGTATTTTTATAATTCGGGCCGGCCGGCCTAGCCTGAATTATTATTTATTAAATAAAAAAATATTTTTTATTTAAATTTATTTATAAAACATATAAAAATGTATTTTTAATAGTGAAACAGGTTTTCGGGCTTACAGGGCTAGGCTTGGGCAAGGAAAATAAAACGTTGTGGATTATGCAGGAATGAAGGTCATAGTAGACTTATCCACGGGGCGGCCCGAATTACTGTTTATATATTAAAATAATTAAATTCGGGCCTACGGGCCAGGTCTGGGCTAGAAAGTTGAAAAAATTTCAAGCCGTGGCCCGGCCTATGAGCAAGTCTAATTACGAATATAATTTTTAAAATTTTTGTAAATTATTTTTTTAATTTTTAATTTTAACAGATTTTTTTTTTTTAAATTAAAAATCATATAATTTTTATTTAAATTTTATTATTTAATATTTTTAAATATATATATATATATAAAAGTTGGGAAATCGCCACCATGGATATTAAAAATACATCCGGTCCGAATTACAAAAACACATGTCGAAGCCCGGACCAATACGATCCGGGCTTACTGGACCGAGTGAGCTACCTGACCCATGAATAGGTCTAGCTATGACCTTCATTCCTACATAATTCACAACGCTTTTATTTATTTCCCTTGCCCAAGCTCATTTCGGGTCGGACTGATACGAAAGCCCGTTTCACTATTAAAAATATATTTTATAATTAAATTTAATTAAAAAATATATTTTATTTAATAAATAATAATTCGGGCTAGGCCAACTGGCTCGAATTACAAAAACACTTATCTAAGCTCGGACCAATAAGATCAGGGCTTACCGGATAGTGCTTGGACCAATATTTTTTTTTTTAAATTTTAAATTTTTTTTCAAATTTTTTTATTTAATTTTTTTTTTAAAATTTTAAATTATATAAAATTTATTATTTAAAATGAAAAAAAAAGAAGTTATATATATTGGGAAATCGCCACCACTGGGAAATCACCATGAGCCATGGCGATTTCTCAACATGGTTAAAAAAAATTGAATTTTAGACAATAATTTGAAAACAACGGTATTTTGATAAATAAAAAAATGGTTATATCTTGATAAAAAAAACCCTAATAAGTTATTACATATTTTTTGGTGAATAAAAAACGAAATTTCGCTTACACAACACAGATTCTAAATCTTATCACCCCCAACAAATTTTCTTGCAAAAATCTAACTAGAACCACAGGAGAGGTCAACTTAAGAAAATCGAGGATCCTTCGTTATCATTTTTTACCAAACATTATCAGTAGATTTCTGATTACATTACCAATTTAACATAAAAACAAAATTTTAATTATTACCATCTAAAATTGTAATTATATTGATTTTTTTTTTTTATAAAAAATATTACTATTATATGTTACAAAAATTATCATATAACTAGAAAAACAATCCGTGCGTTGCCGCGGGTATCTAATGTTAAACATATGATGGCAACATCATCTATTTATTACTATTTTTTTTTTAATTTTTAATAAAATAACTTAGATCTGGTAACTTTGAACACGATGCAATTACACGACACGAAAAAATAACTAATACACGAGACAAAATGAAAAAATAACCTGAATACGAAACGAATATACGAACATGTCAAAATCCATATAAAACGAATTATTAATGTATCAAAATTTATATAAATATATAATACCTTAAAGACGATTATGATACATGAAAATACACGAACACGATATGAATACACGAATTATCAAGTCTAAAATAACTTATTTTCTCACCAACTCCTCCATTTATCTCCATAATATTTTTTTATTTTTCTAATCTTTAATAAAATAACTAAAACTTAAATTTAAAATAATAAAAAAAGGACATGAAAAAAACTAAAACACGACACCAAATGAAAAAATAACACGAACACGATACGAATACACAAACATGTCAAAATCCATATAGAACAAATTATTAACGTATCAAAATTTATATAAATATATAATATCTTAAACTCGATTATGACACATAAAATACACGAACACGACATAAATACACAAATTACCAAATCTAAAATAACTTTCACCAACTCCTCCATTTATCTCTATCACATTTTTTTTTATTTTTTTAATCTTTAATAAAATAACTAAAACTTAAAATAAACAAATTTAAATTTAAAATAATAAAAAAGGGAAAGAGTGGTGGCACGTGGACATCTTATCTGGACTCCAAAATATCAAAAATTTATTGTAAGGATATGTTATACTAAAATTAAGTAGGTTTCATAAACGTGTTAAATATGTCAATTATACGTGTCTATACGTCTAATAAATGTTTAATTAATCGTGTTATTAGACACGGTTGACACGATAACACGTTTAATGACAATTAATTAAACGTATCTAAGCGTGTTATCCGTGTTTAACACGTTAATAAAACGAAAATTATCTTGTCTTAAACGTTTCGACACGGTTAAGATAGAAAACACGATTAGGTTAAATTCATACATAGTTTAAACATGACGTTCACGTATTATATTTTTGTATTGTATCTAAAATTATGAAATCTAAGGTTTTGCTTAGGGATGGCAGCGGGTCGGATATCTGCTATTTTTTGTATTATCCGAATTCGAATCCGCGAATCAGCTTTGAAATCCGAATCCGTTTATTATCCCAATAATCCGAATATTACTATCCGAATCCGAATTAATTAACATTATCCGCCGAAAATTCGAATCCACAAAAAATTCGAATCCGATAAGTCAAAAGTTTTAAAAAAAAAAATTATAAAATTAAACAAAAATTAATTTTAAATTCAAAAGCACTCATAATTAACAACAAATAAATTCTAAAATACAAGAACAACAACTTAAATAAGAAAATAATAATTCCAAAATACAAAAAAAAAAAAAAAACTTAGGTAATGCAAGGAGTTAGTTCCATAAACTAAAAAGTATTTATTCCATAAACTAAAAGCAAACATAAAACTTAGTTATATCAACTATGAAAGATTACTCCTCCTCCTCAACAACACATGTGCTAGCTGAATCTCCAACTGAATTGGATACTACATAAAGAAAAAATTAAACATTAATTTAACTCTTGAGATGAAATATAATAAATTGAATTTTTTTTTTAATCCTTAAATAAAAAAATTGAATGTTTCTTTTTATTATACTATTTTATATTGAATGCTTTTTTATTATGCTTTTTTATAATTTTAAAATAAATAAATAAATCCTTAAATTTTATCTTTTTATTTAAATATATTGATAAATATTAAAATACTAAAAATATTGATAAATATTATTAAAATATTTTATATTAATATTCAAGTCAAATCAGACATGATTTAAAAAGTTATGTTCAAAACTTTGATCTGAATCAAGTTAAACACATTGATATGGAACCCGATTAGACGAAATGCATACAATATTTTTCATATAATTTAGAATAAAGTACATAAAATAGGTAATTGATAATGATATGTGTATTTTATTTAGACCTGTCAATACGTGTATTCATATCGTTTATGATCGTGTATTTTAACGTTTCATAATCTTATTTAAGGTATTAAACATTAATATAAATTATGACACATTAATAATTCGTGTTATATAGATTTTAACACGTTCATATATTGATGTCGTGTTTGTATTATTTTTATATCGTGTTTTAATTATTCGACTCATTGCCATCCTTAATCGTATTCATGTTGTGTAAAGGGTTTCAAAAAAAAATATATACATATATGTATATAATTTGTTAAGGTTTATACATTTATAAAAATATAATGTATATTTAGAATTTATAAATGTTTAACATATATTAACTAATTTAATTTTATAATTATTTTATCATTATACTTTTATATTGTCCAATGAAATTAAAGAATAAAAGATGAAAGAGAATTTTATGTATAATTTTTTAAGCTAATAAAAGTTTGATTCTTAAGATTTATACTTAAAAACATATATATATATATATATATATAAATATTTATGTCGTATTAAACAAAATTTACTTTTATATTGTCCAATGAAAGTAAAGAATAAAAGACGAAAAAAGATTTTATGTATAATTTTTTAAGCTAATAAAGTTTGATTCTTAAGATTTATACTAAAAACATCTCTCTCTCTCTCTCTATATATATATATATATTTATGTCGTATTAGAAAAAAAATTATACTTTAATATTTATTTTAATTAACATAAGTACTAAAGTACACAACTTTGTTACAAGGTCATTTTATAAAAAATAAAATAAATATTGTCATTAGAGTGATTTAACTAATTAAGCTGATTAAGTTATCAAATATTATTTTATAAAAGTACCATGTATTTTTTAAATTTAAAGGTATTTAACATAATTTATTTATTTATTTATTATTATATTATATTTTGAAAAAATATTTTTAAAATATTTTTAAATTTTATTATACTTGATATAATTTAATTTTAGTAGCATGCTATTTCAAAATTAAAGTTTAGCTCACTTGGTTAAGTCTTTGGTGGATGATTTTGCAAAGCCAATGTTCAAGTCTCTCCAAGAGCAAAATTTTATGTGTTTTACAAAAATCAGATTCGGATTCGGATATCCGTATCCGCTATTGAAGGTTCATATCCGCATCCGCTCCGAATCCGCTGCAAGTAGTAATTATAATATTCGAATCCCACTTTTATCCAAATCCACAAATTCGAATCCGCAAAAAATAGATCAGATAATCGCAGATATCCGAATCCACAATATAAATTACCATCCCTAGTTTTGCCTACCCTATCTTTCCCATTTTTTTTCTTCTTTAGGTTTTTTCACCTACCCTAATTTAGATAATAATAATAATAAAAAAAAAAGCACACTACTCGATAAAATCTTTGTCTTAAAAATATCAAATCTTTATAGTATGGATGGATATACCTATATTGAAGGTGTTTATGAATCGGGCAAAATTTGAGCCAGATTTAAATATCATATCAATATCACATATATTTATTTCAGCCCAGATCGATCCGAAATATGATCCTTAAATTCTACCGAAACCATCTCATATTTATAAATGGATAGTCAAAACTCGTTTAACCCCGTCCATCTTATTTTTTTCTAAAAAAACAAATATATTATTTTTATTTAATTTTTAGTAATTTTTTTTATTAAGTTCTAAAGTATGAATAATTTAACATATTTTTACTATAATATTATATATATTTATTCTTTATATGATATATCGATTTTTGATTGTTGGAGTCAAGACTAACTCAATTTTTAAACGAACCTCATTTTTTTTGTCCAAACTTATATTTTAAATCTAATATTTTTATCTAAATTCTCTCATATATCAAATAAATATTCAAATTTAAACAAATAAACCAATCATAGGATTTTCTAATCCAACATCTCCGTGCGTAGCACGGCCTAAAACTAGTATATAATTTAAAGTCTTTCTTCATACCCCACCTAAGGATATTATATGATTATATTCTCTGTCTTAATTTATATTTGTGGTGGGTGACTCATTCAACAAACGAAAGAAAGACATATCGCTCCAATAATTCAATGACTTTTTAGAGGGCGTTTGGTACGATGGAAAGTGATCACTTTTCATTGAAAGTAATTGGTGAGAATGTGATTCTCATGTTTGGTATGCTAAAAACTGCTCACTTTCCTTGGAATGTAATTTTCCTTGGAGAGTTACTTTCCCACAAGCATTGGAATGTGATTCCCATGAGAAGTGGTGAGAAAGTAATTTTCCCATGTAGTTGGAAAGTTAAAAAAATGTTAAAGACAACACTATCCTCTTTCTATTTGAGTCAAAATTATCAATTGAAATATTATTTTAAAATATTTCGTACAAATATTTATTAATAATAAATATTACTGAAATATTTAAATAATATTTAATTTGCATTATGCTTTTTAATTTTCTAATTACTTGAGAATAACTTCGAAAATTTATTATTAACAAACATTTTTTATCATAAAAATAACTCAAATTACCAATTGAAATATTATTTTTAAATATTTAGTATAAATGTTTGTTAATAATAAATATCATTGAAATATTTAAATAATATTTAATTTTTATACAACCTTTTAACTTTAAAACTACATGAAAGTAATTTCAAAATTTTATTATTAACAAATATTTTTTATCATAAAAATAACTCAAATTATCAATTAAAATATTATTTTTAAATATTTAGTACAAATGTTTGTTAATAATAAATATCATTAAAATATTTAAATAATATTTAATTTGCATATAGTCTTTTAATTTTTTAACTACATGCGAGTAATTTCAAAATTTATTATTAACAAATATTTTTTATCATAAAAATAACTCAAATTATCAATTAAAATATTATTTTTAAATATTTAGTACAAATGTTTGTTAATAATAAATATCATTAAAATATTTAAATAATATTTAATTTGCATATAGTCTTTTAATTTTTTAACTACATGCGAGTAATTTCAAAATTTATTATTAACAAATATTTTTTATCATAAAAATAACTCAAATTGTCAATTAAAATATTATTTTTAAATATTTAGTACAAATATTTATTAATAATAAATATCATTAAAATATTTAAATAATATTTAATTTGTATCCAGCCTTTAAATTTTTTAACTACATGAGAGTAATTTCAAGATTTTATTATTAATAAATATTTTTTTATCCTAAAATTAACTCAATTTAAAATATTATTTTTAAATATTTAGTATAAATATTTGTTAATAATAAATATCATTGAAAAATTTTAAAATTATTAAAATTTACATTTTTTTGATAAGGGTAATTTCGAAAATTATCATCACATTCTCAGGATTTTAATTAGCACTTTCTCATGTATACCAAACGCTGGAAAGTTACATTCCCATGAATTACATTCCCAAAAATCACATTCTCAGGAATCACATTCCATAAAATGTGATTCCTGGGAAGGTACCAAACGCCCCTTAATGTTACTCTCCTGCTTTCTTTTCTTCTATTTCTTTGACTTCCTATTATCAAATTCTGGGTTAACATTGAATACAAAATTTAGTTAAGTTAATTTATATAATTTTTTAATAAAAAATAATAATTAATTTTAACTTCGAATCTCATCGTTTATAATTTATTTTTTTTATTTTTAAATTACAGCTCCTTTTATTAAAAAAGAAAAATCTAAGTAAACATTGAAAGGCTGAGAAACGTTTGTCAAGTTTCTTTCCCCAAAAAAGGAGAAATAAAAGTTTGTGAAGCTAAAATTGGAGTGAAAATTAATTAGAAAGAAATGGCTGAGGTAGCTGTGAGTATAGTTCTTGAAAGGTTAATTTCATTTCTTGGTGCAGAGGTGAAATTGTTTGGAGGGCTTAAGAAAGAAGTTGAAGACATCCAGATTGAACTGGAATACATTGCTTGTTTCCTTAGAGAAGCAGATTCAAAGGTAGCCAAAGAGGATAGCAACAGTGGCTTCAAATTATGGGTGAAACATGTAAGGGAAGTAGCTTATCAGATAGAAGATGTTATCGATGAGTACCTGCTTGATCATCATGTCGCACAACATCGTGAGCAGCAGCAAGGTTTCATGGCTTCCTTGGGAAAAATAGCTCACCTAGTCAAGACTGTTAAAAGGCAACGTCGGACAGCATCAAAGATCTAAGATATCAAAACATCTGTACATGAAATCAAGGAAAGAAGTGAAAGATATGGGTTCAATACCTTGGGACGTCTGCCTGCAGGTGTTGTTGCTTCCGAGAACAATAATAAGCAATCTGACCCTCGAATGGGACTACATTTTGTCGACAATGAGGCACTTGTGGGCATTGATTCTTCTCGACAAGTGTTGGCTAGTAGATTGGCAGATGCAGAGCTCACACGCACGATTATTTCATTGGTGGGGATGGGAGGGGTCGGTAAGACGACTCTTGTTAAGAAAGTTTTTGATGATCAAATCATGGCGGGACACTTCGATTGCCATGCTTGGATCACAGTCTCTCAATCATACAAGGTGGAGGCACTGCTAAGGACTATGATGAAGCAGATTTACGAGTCTCGAAAGCAGTCCCCGCCTTTTAGGATCGACACAATGGATGGTGTAGAATTGATAAGCAAATGCAGAGACTATCTATATGATAAAAGGTACCTTGTTGTGTTCGATGATGTATGGAAGGAAGATTTTTGGCGAGATATGGAATCTGCTTTATTGGATAATAACAAAGGCAGTAAGATTTTGATGACAACAAGAAGTATGAATACTGCTGAGTTTTGCAAGAAATCTTCACCTGTTCATGTCCATAATTTGGAACCTCTTTCTCCAGGATTGGCCCGGGAGCTTTTATGCAGAACTGCTTTCCAATCTGATGAAGATAAACAATGCCCTGAAGAGTTGAAAGGTTTAAGTTTTGAGATAGTCAAAAGATGTGAAGGATTGCCCCTTGCAATTGTGGCCATTGGTGGACTTTTGGCAACCAAAGGGAAGGATGTTTTTCATTGGAAAAGCTTACTTGATAGCCTCAGTGCAGAGTTAGACAGTAGTCCACATCTTTCATATATAAAACAGATTCTTTCTTTCAGTTATTATGATCTACCTTACTATCTCAAGGGTTGTTTCTTGTTCCTGGGCATGTTTCCTGAGGATTATTCCATAAGTTGCAAGAGACTAATTCGGATGTGGATTGCAGAGGGTTTCGTAAAAGGAAAACATGGTATGACCTTAGAAGAAGTTGCAACGAAAGACTTAACTGATCTCATCAACAGAAGCTTGGTTCAAGTATCAGTGATTGATTCTATTGGCGATGTCAGAAACTGCCAGCTCCATGATTTGATGCGTGAAGTTGTTCTTTCCAAATCTGAAGAACTGAGTTTCATTCGAACATGTCCAGAAAACTTGACAAGCCATAATGGTGTAGCTCGACATCTTTCCATCTACAACAAATCAAACAATTTCCCAATGAGTATTGGTAACTGTCAAACTCATTCAGCTATTTTCTTTGACATAGAAGAGTTACCTAAATCCTTATGTGTTTTATTGTTCACAAAGTTCAAATTGTTGAAAGAACTGGACTTTGAAGGAGCTCCATTGACTTACATTCTTGAGGAATTGGGAAACCTGTTGCATTTGAAATACTTAAGCATAAGAGATACAAAGGTGAAGAAGCTCCCAAAATCTATTGGTAAATTGCACAAGCTTCAAACTTTGGATCTAAAACGATCTTTTGTAAGTGAGTTACCGGTTGAAATTAACAAGCTCTTTGATCTTCAATATCTTGTAGCTTACTACAAAGATAAACAAAGCAGCTACAGTATCAATACTCGAAGAGGGATGAAGTTATATGGTAGCTTTGGGAGCTTAGAGTCCTTAGAAAAACTCTATGAGGTGGACTTGGAGGCCTACAATGGTGGTAACTTTTTTGGTGAGTTAGGAAGGTTGAAGCAATTGAGAAAACTATGCATCACGAAACTAAAATCAGAAAGTGGGAAAGATTTATGTGATGCAATACAGCAGATGGTCCACCTTCAGTCATTGAGAATTTCTTCCATAAAAGAGGAAGAACTTCTTCAGCTACATACAATATCGTCTCCTGTTTTTCTTCGTTATCTCAGGCTACGAGGAAGATTAATGAAGTTACCTGATTGGATTTATCAACTGAGGAACCTCACTAAAGTTACTTTAGAATGGTCAAGAATATCAGATGATTCACTTCAAATCCTTGGTGTTCTACCAAATTTATTGCTCTTTTGTGTCTATGAGGGATACAATGGAGCTCAACTGCATTTTCAAAAGGATCACTTCAAGAAACTCAAGGACCTAGGGCTTTGCGGGTTAAATGATTTGAATAGACTATTAGATGAAGGAGCATTAGCACTTGTTGAACATCTGGAACTTGGACCTAGCCCCCAGTTGGAGGAGTTGCCTGCTAGAATTTCTGATCTAAAATGTCTTAAGACTCTATCATTTAATGATATGCCCAAGGAATTCGCTCGAAAGTTGTTGCCTGATGGAGGTTCGGATCATTGGAAAGTCAAGCATATTCCGAATATCTATTTCTTTTACTACACAGTTAAAGCAACACAACGTGAAACCTACAAGCTTGGTGATTCACGCTTGTTACAATTCCTGAGTTGAAGCACTTGGATGGATCTCCTTCAAAATCATAAAATTCTGGTGTTGGTATGTTAAAATCTATGTTGATCCGACTCTTCATTATTTTTGAAGTACTTCTGTTTGACATCCGTGTCCGACGCATATCCGGACATGGATATGAAGATATGATCCTCTAAGGACCATTTAAATATATGAAAATCTTAAAAAAAAAAAATTAAAAAAAATCATGTCGAACACATACCTGTGTTCGACATTCACATC
Source organism: Fremontodendron californicum (assembly GCA_030761205.1). NCBI lineage: Eukaryota > Viridiplantae > Streptophyta > Magnoliopsida > Malvales > Malvaceae > Fremontodendron > Fremontodendron californicum. The sequence continues at coordinate 7,107,449 of JAULJL010000028.1, forward strand.
CGAGTCCGAATAAGATAGGTTAAAACTTGCAGTAACTATTACTAACAAATGATTTCAGCATCATTTTACATTGTTATGTTTTTGCTATTTCTTTTGCTTTATGTTTTAATTTGCATGATTTTACTTGTAGGACAGGACAAGCACTCATCAATTTCCAGATGGATCGAATTCAACTGAGAAGTATAGAATGACCGTAGGAAGAGACTAAATTTGAGTTCTTCCAAGAATCAACTAGACTAACTCAGTCATTTGTTACCAGATCAATGTGGTTTGATTGATATTGCCCTTTTCCTCATAGCAGCTGCTGTTCCTTATGTCGTTTTTGTTGATGTACTGTACACATTGTTGTTTCACTTCACCTTCATGGCCTTTTTATGGATGCATGCCAAGAATACTTTAAAATTAAATTTTGTTGTTAATTTATGTGGATAGTGATTGAAACAAGCACAGAACATATTAAGCATCCGATCTAAAATCAATTGACAATGAGTGAGGAGACTCAACTTGAATATAAGACTAGTTTAACAAGTTGCATCTTGTAAAAGAAGATAAAAGAGCCTACTGGTTAACAAACTCCGAAGGGATAACATGTCGGAGTAACATTCAAGAACAACATAATAGAACCTGAGTTTTGATATCATGTTAAGCATCATCTTCATGAAATACCTTTCATTGCATTTGCAATATCCATTGTATCTATATTTCATGCATTCAGCACATAAGAAAGACAAAAAATTTAATTCTGAATTAGTGAATCTTTTCAAAATTGTTGAATTTCAGTTGAGAAAAAAAAAGTTTTTCAAAAATAATGTTGAGCTTTGATTGAAGAAAAAATATCAAGATGAAATTTAAAAGGATAACGCTTTCGAAATGATGTTTAACTATCGGTCAAAGAAAACTTTTTCATAATGAGATTAATTTGAGCTTCAATTGAAGAAAAATTTTTAAGTTGAAGAAAGCTTTTTTAGAATGAGATTTTAAATCTCTAATTCAGAGAAATTTTTTCAGGATGGTTTCTTTTAAAACTTTGAACTTCAGTTGAAGAAAACTTTTTAAGCATTTGGTCAAGGGAATTTATTTCAAGATGAATTTGAACCTTGATTGAGATGAAATTTTTTCAAAGATAAGATTTTTTTTAAGGATATTTCAAAGATAAGATTTCTAAGATGAGATTTTTCAAAGAAAGTTTTTTTAGAATTAGAATTAGATTTTAAATCTCCGATTGAGGGAAATTTTTTGAAGACGATTTATTTCAAGACTTTGAATTTTGGTTGAAGAAAATTTTTTGCGCATTTGGTTAAGAAAATTTATTTCAAGATGGATTTGAATGTTGATTGAGATAAGAATTTTCAAAGATAAGATTTTTTTAAAGATTTTTCAAAGATAAGATTTTTAAGATGAGATTTTTCAAGACAATATTTTTCAGATGTGAAATTTTCAAGATTAGATTTTTTTTCAAAGTTGAATTTTTTAATATAAGATTTTTTCAAGGATGAGAATTCTTTAAAGATAAGATTTTTATTTTCATTCGGAATATTTAAAGGTTTTTTTATTTATTTTTTTTTTGCGAAAAAATTTAGATGATCCTAATCCGAGGTCGGGCATGTCACATGCCTCAGTGAGAGCTAACAGTGGTACTTACAGATCACCCACAAAATGGGATTGCTAGTGAGACTCGAACCCATATGCTTGCCAAGACGCTAATGAGTACTCAACCAACTGAACCAATCCACATTCACTACAAGATAATGCCGATTTATCGACGAAAATAATCCGTCGGCAATAATCGAAATCTGTGACGGAACTTCGAACATTACCGAGGGAATTTCGTCAGTAATATTTTTGACATTACTGACCGAATTATTGAACATTACCGACGGACTTTTTATGATCGAAAGTTTCAGTCAGTAATAGTTTGGCAAGTATCAAATTCGTTATCGCAAAAGTATTATCGACAGATCTAGGCTTTTTACCGACAAAATTATCCATCAGTAAAAAAAAACATTTTTATAAAAAAAGAAAAAAAAAAGAAAACGATTTGAATTAATCATAAAAATTTATTAGTCGAAAAATCAATGGTAAATTGTATTATCGGCAGAATAAAATTTTGAAAATCGAGGACCTTTTTACCGACGAAACTTCTATCGGTAATGACAAAAATTTTGTCTATAAAAGTCTACGGCATAATTAATATGTTCTGCCTTTTCTCTCTTTCCTCTCCTTCCTACATCCACACGCCTCCCTAGATCGAACCTAGCTCCACCCATGCAGTCCGTCGTTCGAGCTACCGTCCACCGTCGCTATTCGTCGTCTCTGTCCTATCCACTGCGCGTGGTAAGTTTCTTCTCTTCTATTTTTTTTTCTCTTTTCTCCTATTGATTTTTTTGGAATAAATTTAACAATTTTTTTTTGTTTGTGCAGAAAATTTGTGGAAGCACCATCTCCATCAAATTGTTGGTGTAAGTTTCTATTTTTCATTTTATTTAATTTTAAATTTTCAAAAATTTAATTATATTTATAAAAAAATATATTTGTTTAATTATGTAATTAATGATGTTATTGTGTTTTATCTGAAATTATTTTTAAACTTTGTGTTAAATTTTTATTATTATTGTTGGTAAATTTTATTATTTAATTTATAAAAAATTTATTTATAAATTAATATGTGTTTTACTTGTTATTGTGTTTTTTAAAATTTTATTGTCTAATTTATAAATAAATATATGTTTTACTTGTGTAATTGTTAATTATTTATTAGTTTATTTATCAAATTGTACAATATGTGTTATTGTGAAATTGTATAATATGCTTATTATTGAATTGTATAATATGTTTATTATGAAATTTTATAAAATGTGTTTAGTTATAATATTGTATAATGTGTTATTGTGATTATTGTGTGTATTGTGTGTATTGTGTTAGATATTGTGTCATTGTGATTATTACGTTATTGTGTTTATTGTGTTATTGTGTTATTCTGTTTATTTTGTCATTGTGTTTTTCATGTTATTATTGTTGTATTGTTGATACCTTACTTAGGCTTAGACAATGGAGCATGATAAATTTTGGATCTATAGGAGGTTGGACAAAGATGAATATATTTGTAATGAGTATTTGAATAGAGCTGAAGAATTCTTAATTTTTGCATATGCTCACAGCGAGTACGTAAAAGACAATAGAATTAGATGCCTTTGTTTTAGATGTCAGAATAATCGGTTTGCAAAAATTGATGTAGTGCGTAAGCACTTGTATTACAGAGGGTTTAATGAGAATTACTTGATTTGGGATACACATGGTGAAAGTCATCAACATCAGTCATCAAGGATGCATAATGATGAAGTTGAGACGAGAAGTGATGTTGAAAGAGATAATCCTTATTCCAGCATGGTTATGGATGCTCTAAATTTGAATATCAATTTAGGTGGTAATTACAATGTTGATGAGACAATGGTTCAAGATGATCAACCGATTTAAGTTCAAGAAACTTTTATTCCTTGTTGAAGGAAACAGATAAACTGTTGTGGTCACGATGTACAAAACACACAACTTTATCTGCTGTGCCACAACTGTTAAATGTGAAGTCCGAATTTAACATGAGCGAATCGTGTTTCAATCATTTGATGATTATGATAAAAGGGATGTTGCCAGAAAATGATAATTTACCTGATAATTTCTATCGAATGAAGAAAAATATGGCCAAATTTGGACTTCACTATCTCAAGATACATGCATGCAACAAGAATTGAATGTTGTTTTTTAACGAGTCGGTCCACTTAGAATTTGCTCCGTATGTGGCCATCCTCGATATAGACCAAGTAAATCAAGTGTTAGAAAGTCAAAGAAAATTCTTTATAAGATTCTTTGTTATTTGCCACTGATTTTGAGACTTCAAAGATTATATATGTCAATTGGTAACAACTGAGAATATGACATGGCATGTACATAACTGAAAGGATGGTGGAGTGTTGATTCACCCTGTTGATGGTGAAGCTTAGCAAGACTTCAATAGTATGCATTCGTCTTTTGTAGTGAAATATCGAAATGTCAGATTAGGTTTGTGTGCAGATGAGTTTTGCCCGTTTACTCATAGAGCGAAATCGTACTCTTGTTGGCCGATAATGCTTTGTGTATATAATTTACCACTATATGTATGAAGCAACCATATTTGCTTCTTAATATGGTAATTCCAGGTCCGAATAGTCCAGGACAAAATATTGATGTTTTCCTTAGACCATTGATAGATGAGTTGAAATTATTGTGGAATCATGGTGTTCCAACTTATAATGGGCATAAGAAAGAAAATTTTGTATTAAGAGCTGCATTATTATGGACGATTAATGGCTTTCTTGCTTACGGCATGTTATCAGGATAGAGCGCACACGGACGATTAGCTTGTCCTTATTGTATGGAAGAAATTAAGTTTTTCAGATTGTATTATGGCAAGAAACCATGTTTTATTTTATTATTATTGTAATCGACAGTTCATACCTTTAAATCATCCTTTTAGAAGACAAAGAGATAAATTTTATCGAAGAGTTGAGCATGACTCTCCAATTGAGTGATTATCCGGTGAGGCAATTGTGGAAATGATAGATTGCATTTCGATTATCACATTTGGGAGTAAATTATGTGAATAGAAGTTGATTGGGTTCGAGAAATGTCATAATTGGACGAAAAAGATTGGGAGTTCCCTTATTAGCATACCAATCTCATTCGGCATAATTTGGATGTGATGCATATTGAGAAAATATGTTTGATAACATGTTCAACACAATGATGGATGTCAAGGACAAAACAAAAGACAATAGAAAGGTTTGAATGGGTTTATCGTTGCTTTGCAGACGATCGAAATCAGAATTGGTGGAAAGCAATAGCAAAACCTACAAGCCTAAAACTAGTTACACATTAAACAGGGAAGATAAAAAAATAGTTTGTGCATGGGTAAAAAAATTACGATTTCCCGATGGATTTGCCTCGAATATTGGGCGTTGTGCAAATGTGGTTGATGGGAGGTTTTATGGCATGAAAAGTCATGATTGTCATATTTTTATGCAATGACTGCTTCCAATTGAGTTTAGAGATTTGGTACCTAACATAATGGTGTGCAATTATGGAGCTATCTCATTTTTTCAAAGACTTATGCTCTACAGAAATTCATGTCTACCAGATGGAGTTATTGGAAACCAATATTGTTGAGACCAGTGCAAGTTGGAAAAAATATTTTCTCTCGCATTTTTTGATTTAATGGAACATTTGCCTATTCACCTACCTTATGAGGCAAAAGTTGGTGGACTAGTCCATTATCGATGGATGTATCCATTCGAAATGTACTAAAGGATATACGTAATTTATTGATTATTTACTCTATTTAATTGAACGTTTGCTATTTATTATTTGTTTATAATTCTTAGATTTTTACATCATCTAAAGAGAAAAGTAAAAGATCTCGCATGTGTAGAAGGGCCAAAGTTGGTGGACTGGTCCATTATCGATGGATGTATCCATTCGAAAGGTACTAAAGGATATACGTAATTTATTGATTATTTACTCTATTTAATTGAACATTTGCTAATTTATTATTCGTTTATGATTCTTAGATTTTTACATCATCTAAAGAGAAAAGTAAAAGATCTCGCATGTGTAGAAGGGCCAATAGTTAAGGCGTATATAATATAAAAAAATTCATTGTTCTGCGCCTTATATTTTAAACCAAATGTTGAAACAATATTTACTCGGGTGCCCCGAAATGATGATGGAGGAGATATCGATCTGATGGAACGACTCTCAATTTTCATACATCCAGGGAAATCTTTTGGTTCAAAATAAAACAAAACCCCGTTACTTAAAGCACGATGAGTACGATACAGCTGAATTATATGTATTAATAAATTATGAGGAAGTCATACCTTATATTGAGTAAGAGATTTACTGTTGCTTAATTATATATGTAGACATTACGTTATATAATAAATATAGTGTAACTCATTTTGTAATTCATTTTTAGGGAGTTTGATGAGATAGTGAAAATCGATGCACCGAAAATTACTAACGGAGAGTTGGAGAAAGTCCATGCAACTAGATTTAGAAAATGCTTTACGAAATATGTAAGTGAAAGAAATGATGGTTTGCTATTGTTTGATACAATTTGATAATCTATGATATTGTTTTCCGTTATTGTTCATAGGTTCAGCAAGGTTCAATTCAACATAACTCTCGTATAGTTGAGTTATCTCATGGTCCAGGACGTATGGTTGGTGTTATTCTGGATATTTCGTTAATGGTTTCAAGTTTCATACATTATATTATGGGCAAAACCGAAAAACCATGAATAACGGTGTATGCGTGAAAGGCAACTGTTATAACGATTTTTTCGCATGACTTTTATGGAATGTTGTTAGATATTGTGGAGTTAGAATATTTTGGTGTGAGAAATTGGGTCGTACTTTTTAAATGTCGATGGTTTGATACAGATAAAGGAATTCGGGTAGATCCTCATAATGGGTTTGTTGAAATAAAGTATAAGTCAATACTTGCTAGTAATGAACCTTTTGTTTTAGCTCATCAATGTCAACAAGTGTATTATGATTCTTATCTATCGAATAAAAGGGAACGTTGGGATTAGTGGGCTGTGTTCAAAACAAAGTAAGAGTAGATTTGACATTGAATCTCGTGCAAGAGAAATAATTGATCTAAATGAAAGGGTTTATCAACAAATGGATGTGCCTATTCCCACCATTATAACATATTTAGAGGATCATGACGATCCTCGACTTTTGGTTCATGATGATTTCAAAGAAGTAAATATTAATGTTCTAGAATAAGAAGAAGAAGAAGAAGAAGAAGAAGAAGATGAAGAAGAAAAAGAAGAAGAAGAAGAAGAGAAAGAAGATGAAGATGAAGATGTAAAAGGAGATTATGATGACAGCGACGACAATGATGTTGATGAGAACGAAGAGAATGATGATGATTAGAAAGTTCATATTATTTTATTAATTTTGTACGTCCATGATCTATCAAATAATATATTATATTCATATATGTTTACTAATAAATTTCATATTTTTCATGTTATAGATAAAATGTGAGGATGATGTAAAAGTGCAAAAAAATCACGCAGTTCAGTATGGGATGCTTTCAGAGCATCTCATGGATTGTCCTCGGGGCCTTCTACACCACAGTTGCCGCCTAGGTCAGTTCCCTCCCTACAGACTGTCTCTGCACAGGCTCCATCGCCACTAGCTCCCTCCCCAGTAGCTTCGTCGACATTGGCTCCCTCCCTACTGTGTCCCTCAGCGTTGCCCCTCCCGACATCTTTATCGGCGACTTAGGCAAATCCGATAGAACCATTGACTACCCCAACACTTGATGACATTGCGTAGTATTTCGTCAATGAGCAAGCACCGACGTATTTCGCTGATGATATAACGGGGCAGGAGTCAGAGGTACCTTCATCACATCCTTCGTCACCTCGTAGTACTCCCACTGAGCAGAGAAAATAGGGTAAAGGTCGAACGAAAGGGTATGGACACCTAGTAATTCGGATGACAGGTTTCGTCTGTCAATTGTACAAAACACGTAAGTTAATTACATTATGCTAATTCCATTTTGTGAGTAACATTTAATTATTGTGGACTAACACGTATCATTTATTTTAGGACTTTCATGGAGAGTTATGTAAAATAGACCATTGCCTCGTTGATCAAACAACATTATAATAGACCGTGGCCTACTTGGACAAAGATACCTGCTGATGTGAAACATTCTATTTGGACTTTATTTCAGGTATAATTTGGTTAAGGGTCATATTATAATTTAATTATGTTTAATAGTATATATTAATTTGTACTGTCTCATTGTAGGGAAAATGCCAATGGCTCTCGAGCATACACCACTGGTTAGAAAATTATGGGAGACCACATGCAAGGAATGATTCAAAGGCATGTTAAATTATGAGAGGGAAAATGCCATGGGCTTTTTTCAGATGACGAGAATAGAAGACTGCAAGGGTTACAAATATGATTAGATAGCAGTCGATATTTCGGATCAACTTATTGACAGCGTCTGGAGTACTGACGCTTGAAAAAATAGGTCTCAAAAGACCAAGGGTAATAGGAACATAGAGAAGGAGGAAGCATTACCAAGTACACTGGAGGATCAGTTCTTTTTCTAGTTACAGGTCATAAGATGGTAAGATTTATTTTCTTTGCAATTTATTGTTTAAAAGTTTTACCCTATAAAATATGTGAATATTTTCTTTTATTAACATCATTTTCAAAAATTCTATTAACCTGTAGTCATAAAAGTCGCAGCGCGACGTGACTTTCCTAGAACTATTTAACAAAACCCATTAACGTGCTAAGGGTCAAGGTGATTAAATAGACAACAAGTCTAAAGCTGTTAGTGTAAGTATTTAACTAGATAAATAAATTTTATATTACATTAATTGATTATATTACTGAATTGTTTATGTACGTGTTCATTACAGTGTCACATATTAATTGTTTATATTTAAATATTTTGTAATTATAGGAAAATTATAGTGCTTCGTTGCAGCAAAAATATGGGGACGATACATCTTCATATCCAGATTCTGATCCTCAGTCCTGGTCTGATGCTATTGTGGGCATTGAGACTACGCGGACGCATGTTTATGGGTTTGGAACAAGACCAAAGAGTCGACATATTTTCCCTTGAGTCGGCAGTCAGCAAAGTTCAGATGCAGTTAGTTACACTCCATGTGGTCCTAGTACTGCACAACAGCCGCCAGCAGCTCAGCCCGAGGATGGGCTGAATGCATTGAGGTCCGATGTTCCGCAACTCTTTACTCTAATGGCGAAAATTGAGGATTTCATGACAACATGGACTACGATGTTCGCACCTTTGCTGCAATCATAGTTGGCAGTTGGATTAGGCGGGATAGGAACCAGTGGTGCTGGAGTAAGTGCTATCGGAGGTAGTGGAGCTATAGGCGGTGGCGGAGGCAGTGCCGACGTAGATAGTGACGCTGATGATAGCAGTACCCAATGATGCATATTTTTTATTTTCGACTTCAACATTTGAATATTATTATATTTTTTAATAATATTCAATTTGTTAAAATATTTTGTTTATTTATAATATTAGATAATTTACTTTATTTTTCATGGAAAATAATAATATATTTTGGTAATAGTTTATTTTATTTTATCCAAATCACAAATTATCGACGGAATATTCCGACAATATTAAATTATAGACGGAATATTCTAGACTGTTTTTCTTCCCACCAACGAAATATTCCATTGGTAAATTTTTTTTCGTCGCTATAGTATTTTCCAACAGAATATTTCGTCGGTAATACTTTTACTGACGAAATTTTTATTTCCAAAGGATTTAGTATTATCGAAGGAATTTTTTGAAGGATAATTTCGTCAGTAAAAGTATTTACCGACAAAATACAAATTTTACCGAGGAAAATTTTTGTTGGTAAAAGTTCATTCTCTTGTAGCGATTTATGCTTTTTTTATGATAGCATTTTTTACGTTTGAAATTTTTAAAATTTATGCATTGATGAGAATATTTATTTTTTATGTTTGAAACTTTTTAAATAATAATAAGATAGGTTAAAATTTGCAGTAACTAATATTAACTAATGATTTTAGCATAATTTACATTGTTCTGTTTTTGCTATTTCTTTTGTTTTATGTTTTAATTTGCATCATTTTACTTGTAGGACAGGACAAGCACTCATCAATTTCTAGATGGATCAGATTCAACTGAGAAGTATAGAATGGCCGTAGGAAGAGACTAAATTTGAGTTCTTCCAAGAATCAACCAGACTAACTCGTCATTTTTTACTAGACCTATGTGGTTTGATTGATATTGCCCTTTTCGTCATAGAAGCTGCTGTTCCTTATGTCGTTCTTGTTGTTGTACTATACTCATTGTTGTTTCACTTCACCTTCATGGCCTTTTCATGGCCTTTTTACTGACGGTTATCTTTCTTCCGTCAGTATAGTTGCAATTTTTTTTTTTTTTTTTTAAATTGACAAGAAATTTTACTTTTTTAATTTATTTTTAATTAAATAAGTCTATACCAACGGATCATTAATTTTTTGACCATCAGTATAGGCATAGGCATAGGTTATATTTAGGGTTTGTTTTAGTTTTCCTTCCATTCTCTCTTTTCTTTGCGGCGCTTCTTTGTCACCCAGATGGAGTTCGATTTTCTATGATTTCCTTCCATTCTCTCTTTTCTGACCGTTGGTATGTTTCTATATTTTCTTCTTATCTAAACCATGCTTATTTTGTTTAAATTATTATTTGGATTTTCTGTCATTTTCTTACGCTTTCACCATGCTTAATTTGTTTTTTCTTTTTCTAATAAAAAAATAGAGATTTTGCTTCTAATCATGGAGATTAATATTGTCTAATGCTAGAGAATAACAAAGAGAGAGAGAGAGAGATTGAAAGGAAATTTTCGATATATAAGAAAAGGTTAGAAAGTTTATGGCCGAATCTGGAGTACCTTAAAAGGAAATTATATAAAAGAAGAATTAGAAATTTCTCTTTATTGACTTGCATTTTCCTTAGAGATAGAAGATTTCAGTTTGAAATTTGACGATTGTTCTTTAAAATATTCGTTAGTTAGTATTTAAATGTTCTTGGCCTTGTGAAAATGTCTATAAAAACAAGAGCCCATGAACTTGAGCTATGTTTCAGCGTTTAGCTGGTTTTATTTCCTTTTTGGTTATGTCTTTTTAATGTTTGTGAAAATGTCAGTGAAGTTGTAGGTGATTGTTTGGGCTTTGACTTTTGATGCTCAGTATGGGCTTTGTAGTGATATTGTTAGAATTTGATGAAATGTTGGTAGTTCTATTATGTTCTGATAACAAGTGAGCTTGAGTTATGAGTAAAAAGAGGAAATTCCAAGATCCTTGCACTTCTATATTGGATATCAGTGGACACTGAAAAATGGAAATGGATTTGCTTTTTAGACAATATGTGTCATTTTGTTCAAATCCTTTTTCAGTGGCAGAGTTCTATAAAAAGTTAAAGTTACTGTGACTAATGTGAAACTGATATGGAATTATAGTTGCAAGGGAAACTATCATTTATGGTAGAATTTAGTTGTGTATAACATGAGTCCGTTGTCTTTTACTGCATCGAATTCCAGATATTATTGGAGTTGTTCAAAGTGTTACTCCTTTATCAAATATTAAAAGGAAGATTGACAATGAGAATATTCCAAAGCGGGATGTAATTGTTGCAGATGAAACGTAAGTGTGCTTGTTAACTGTTATAAGTTTCTTTTTAATTATGATTTATTGAAGCCATACATTTTTGGATGTCAGGAAGAAGACGGTGGTGGTTTCTTTGTGGAATAAGCTTGCAAATAATGTAGGCGTGGTAAAATTACCAGTTCCAGTACTTTGTCTCATCGATCTCTCTCAGTTTAAAGGTACTGTGTATTAGAATCGTTCGTTAAACATATATATATATATATATATATTTATTTATTTATTTATCTTTTAAAACTTTGAACTTCGGTTGAGAAATACTTTTTAAGCATTTGGTCAAGGGAATTTATTTTAAGATGAATTTGAACCTCGGTTGAGATGAAAAATTTTCAAAGATAAGATTTTTTTTTTTTTTTTTAAAGATATTTCAAAGATAAGATTTTTAAGATGAGATTTTTCAAAGAAAATTTTTTTCGAATTAGATTTTAAATCCCCGTTTGAGGAAATGTTTTTGAAGATGATTTATTTCAAGACTTTGATTTTTGGTTGAAAAAAACTTTTTGCGCATTTGGTTAAGAAATTTTTTTTTTTTTCAATATGGATTTGAGCATTGGTTAAGATAATAAGTTTTCAAAGATAAGATTTTTTTAAAAAAATTTCAAAGATAAGATTTTTCAAGATGAGATTTTACAAATGTGAATTTTTCAAGATTCATATTTTTTCAAAGATGAATTTTTAAAATAAGAATTTTTCAAAGATGAGAATTCTTCTAAGATAAGATTTTTTTTTTTTTTGGTTGGGAATTTTTAAAGTTTCCTTTTTTTTTTGAAAAAATTTTGATGAGAGGAGACTAACCTAATTTGAGATCAAGGCATGCCACATGTCTTAAAGAGAGCTAACAGTGGTACTTACAGATCACTCACAAAATAAAATTTTTGGTGAGACTTGAATCCAGATGCTTGTCAAGACGCTTATGATACTCAAGTAACTGAACCAATCCACATTTATGCTTTTTTTGATAGAAGCATTTTTTATGTTTGCAATTTTTAAAATTTATGCCTTGATGAGAAGATTATTTTTTACGTTTAGAACTTTTTAAAGTTTATGTCTCGTTGAGAGAAACACTTTTCACATTTATAATTTTTAAAATTTATGTCTTGTGGGGAAGAACGTATTTCACGTTTAAAATTTTTAAAATTTATATATTGAAAGGGAGGAACACTGTTCACATTTGAAAATTTTAAAATTTATTCATCGATTTTTTTATTTTATTATATATGTACAAGTCAAACAAGACTTGTTTGATTAAATATGAAATATCCTTAGATTATTTTTGAAACAATATAAAAAAATTATCTAATACGCTGCTAATAGAGTTTAAAACTGCAACAAATTTAGCAAAGTGATACTTGTTGCTATAGGATATAGTAAAAAATATTTTAAAAAATTAATATAACAAAAAAACAATTATCAATTTCTTATCTTGCTTGTGAATACTTGTTGCTATAGGATATAGTAAAACATATTTTTAAAAATTAATATAACAAAAAAACAATTATCAATTTTTTATCTGGCTTATGGAGTGTAAAAATTTCATCTACAATGTATAAAAAATACTCTATATGAAAAAAATTTACATCCAATTTTAAAATAATATAATAACTAGATATTAAACTACAACTTGCAAGTGGATTTTCATTTCTACTCCTAGTTGTATTTCCACTAAATAATTTATTTTCTTAAAAATTGTTTTTTATTTTTCATGGTAACAACTGAAAAATGATGAAGGGATATAAGATTCTCACATGTCGGAATACAAATGGCGTGGAGACAAACAACTTGATTAGTTGCGATAGGATTCGCTGATGCTTATAGGTATTAGATTTGTTCATGGGTTCGGTCGCTGTCGAGAATTTTTATTTTTGTTTGTCCAGACCCATATTTAGGCAGGTCCGATCAGTTTGTGAGTCCGAATTTACTGTTCATCTTTAATAAAAAAAATTATTTGTTATATATTTTTATGATTTAATTTAAATAAAAATATATATTTTTATTCTATGAACAATGATTCGGACTGGCCCGGATAAAAAAAACCTGCCTAGACCCGGACCGGGCGGGCTGTCCGGCCCTTAAGCAGGTCTAATAGGCATCAATTAAGAATTATTTATTTATTATTTAAAAAAATATTTGTATTTAATACATTAATTTTAATGAATTTTTAAAAAAAATGATACATTAATTATATATATTTTTTATATAAATCATTTTAACCAGTATCACTAAATACTGATTTACATTTTCCTAAAAGATAAACTACTATACATAGTGCAAATTCTCGACATCCACTAGAAAATTAAAAATAATTAGTTTCATACTCTTTACTTTAGAGTCATCAGCCTTGGCCTGGCCTTGCCTAGCCTTTAATGGCTGAATCACTTTCGTTTAATAACCAAGACTCCTTCCCAAATAATTAAGATCATGTTGGAAAATATAGATGCTATATACTGTAGAAAATATAAACAGAAAATAAGAAGAATTGGATATATATACGAACAGATAACAACCAATATGCAGAAACGAATTTAAAGACACAATAATTGATTTAAAAAAAAATCAATATCGAGTCAAGGTTGGACCTCTAATCTTAAGACGTTTTTTGCCTATCTAAAGTGCTTAGAGTATCAATGCAAATCGTCTCCCAAGTTTTCTCAATATACGTTGCAAATGAGAGCACACCCGGATGCAACACAACGAACAGAAGAATGCTGAAGTCTCTATCTCAGAAGACAAGAATATTTAGGTAAATTATTGTATGAAACTGATATAGAACACTCCTATTTATAGTGAAAAAAGAAGTCTGTCCGGTCACACACATCTGTTGGACAGAAACCTGTTCGGTCAATAGATAAGTCTGTAGCAAGGAGCCGGTTAAACCAACAGGCAAAGGACACAACAGAAATGAACAGATATAACTGAAGGAAAAGACCGAACAGACACATTCTAGAAGATGAATTATACGGACAAAAATAAAACTGATTGGTGTTGAGCTGGTTCGGTTTGGATTAAGTCGGTTGGGCAGTAAAAAAATTAATTACTGACCCAAACCCAACCCAACCCAGCGGCGGCGGTACGCGCGTGGTCCAGCCCAAGTTGTATAGGTCCTCACCCTCTACAAAAACTTGGGTGCCCCTTGCGGCCCAACCCATCATGACACTCTAGCTTATATAAACTATAAGCTAAAATCATTCTTAGTCCTATGTGGGATTGACTACCACACATACTTTCAATCAACTTTCCTTCCTTATCAAGTGGGTATATAATGAGACTAATTTCTCATTCACTTTGATATCATTTGTGTATGTAATGTACACCGTGTATCTAGCTACGACAACCTACGTATAAGAATACGTATTTCGTATGTATACACTTATGTATACACTTAATCTATACTATGATATCTAACAATCCCCCACATAAATGGAAATTGTCTGAATAAAACGACGAACTGACTCGGAGTACGAGAGAGACTTTCTTTGAAGAGTAATTGCATCAAGATAGGTAGCTTTTGGCTTTGAACCCTCCATAGTGAATAACTATCGGATTTGCTCGGCTAACTAGTGAACATGATATCTTGAACTATTCAACCTTTTGTGTAAACCAAGACAATAGCTATCACACAATTCCCCTTCGAACGTCTTCGGTTCTCACGGTTGTGTCCATTTTGGCCCCGGACACTTTCTGGTTTCTTATGAGTACTCTAGAGAATTTAGCCTGATAAATTCTCATAGAAGTGGCCGCGTTTCTTACTCATAATAGGTGATTGCTCATTAAGAGTATCCTGCAATATCCCACTTGATTTTTATCAAGCTATAAGAATCATTAAAAGCATAGCTTATCTTACTTTTTTTGCAAGCAGTACTAAATCATCATAGGAATGGATAAGAGTGTTTAACTCTTTTAGTGCTTACACTCAATTACATAATTTAGTTGTCTCTTTTGAACCTAGATCTTGGGATCTCCAGTCAGCTAGGTTGGGTTTCCACAATGTAACTTTAATTTATAGGCTTAAGACTCATTCCCCTTTATGATATATTTACTTGCTCTCTCGTTAAACCTTTAGTAAGCGGATCTGCAATATTATCCTTTGATTTTACATAATCAATAGAGATAATTCCATTTGAGAGCAACTGTCTAACGGTATTGCATCTTCGACGAATGTGTCGAGATTTACCGTTATACAAACTACTCTGTGCCCTACCAATTGCAGATTGGCTATCGCAATGTATACTAATTGCCGGCATAGGTTTCGACCAACATGGAATATCTTCTAAAAAATTCCGAAGCCATTCTGCTTCTTCTCCAGCTTTATTTAAAGCTATAAACTCAGATTCCATAGTGAATTTGGCAATACATGTTTGTTTAGAAGATTTCCATGACACTGCAGCTCCTCCAATAGTAAAGATAAATCCGCTAGTGGATTTAGAATCTTTAGTATCGGATATCCAGTTTGCATCAGTGTACCCTTCAAGTAAAGCTGGAGATCTTGTATAATGTAGTCCATAACTTGAGGTGTATCTCAAATATCTGAGTACCCCCACAATGGCCTTCCAGTGATCCTTTCTAGGATTACTAGTAAATCTACTCAGTCTGCTAACTGAGTAAGCTATATCTAGTCTTGTGCAGTTCATAAGATACATAAGACTACCAATTATTCTCGAATATTCTAATTGAGATATTGCGTCACTAGTATTTCTCTTTAAATGTAAATTAACATCTACGGGTGTTTTGGCTATATCGGTATCATTCTTACTGAATTTCTCAAGAATATTATTTACATAATGATCTTGAGATATTACCATGCCATCTTGTGTTTTAGAAATTTTAATTCCTAAAACCACATCAGCAACACCCATTTCTTTCATATCAAACTTACTGGTCAACTAAGCTTTGGTAGCTTTAATGATCTCATAGTTACTACCTAAGATCAACATATCGTCTACGTATAGACAAACAATGACATATCCCTTATTCGTATCTTTTACGTATACACACTTATCGCATTCATTAATATGAAAACCATTTGACAACATTGTATTGTCAAATTTCTGATGCCATTGTTTAGGAGCTTGTTTTAAACCATATAATGATTTAACAAGTCTACACATCTTCCTTTCCTGCCCGAAACTTTGAACCCTTCGGATTGTTCCATATAGATTTCTTCGTCTAAATCTCCATTCAGGAAAGCTGTCTTAACATCCATTTGGTGTATAACGAGATTGTTAAGAGTTGCTATAGCTATTAACATTCGAATGGATGTTTTTCGCTTAACTGGTGAATACGTATCAAAATAATCGAGCCTTTCTTTTTGCCTGTATCCTTTTATTATAAGCCGGGCTTTATATTTATCAATCGATCCATCTACTTTCATCTTTCTCTTAAATATCCATTTGGATCTTAAAGGCTTATACCCTTGAGAAAGATCTACCAGTTCCCATGTATGATTCTGCATGATGGATTCTATTTCATTGTTAAAGGCCTCTTTCCAGAATTGTGTTTCTGGAGATGACATAGCCTCGCTAAAAGTTTGAGGTTCATTTTCTAACAAATATGTTAGAAAATTCGGACCATAAGTAGCCGGTATTTTAGCCCGTTTGCTCCTTCTAGGTTCCTCTTGTTCCTCTTCATCCATATGTGGATCACTACTCGAGGACTCATGAGTTCTCTTTGTAGTCTTGGTTTCTTGTTTTTCCTTATAAGGAAGAACATCTTCAAAAAACGAAGCATTGCTTGATTCAATAATCGTATTGATATGAATATCGGGAATGTCCGACTTGAACACGAGAAAACGGTAAGCAGCACTATTGTTTGCATATCCAATGAATATGCAATCAATAGTTTTAGGTCCTATTTTGACCTTTTTAGGTAGAGGAACGGCTACCTTCGTAACACACCCCCACACTTTCATATGTATGTAGTTTGGTCTTAGACCCTTCCATAATTCATACGGTGTCTTGTCTAACTTCTTGTGGGGTATTTTATTTAAAATATAATTAGCTGATAAATAGCTTCCCCCCACAAGTTCTGAGGTAACCCTGAACTTATCAACAAAGCGTTCATTATTTCTTTCAACGTTCGGTTCTTACGTTCTGCAATACCATTTTGTTGAGGTGAATAAGGAGCAATGGTTTGATGGATGATTCCATTTTTCGAACAGAATTCATTAAAGAATGAATCATATTCACCACCTCTATCACTTCTTATTTTCTTTATTTTCTTCATTTTCGACCTCATTCTTAAAGAGCTTAAATGCTTCCAAGGCCTCGTCTTTGCTTTTTAGCAAATAGACGTAACAATATCGTGTGCTGTCATCTATAAAAGTGATAAAATACTTTTTACCACCTCTAGTTTGCACAAAATTTAAATCACAAATATCAGTGTGAATTAACTCTAGAGGTTCACTATTTCTTTCTATTGAATAGAATTGAGCCTTAGCTAATTTGGATTCTACAAAAATTTCACATTTGTGATTCTTGTCAATGACAAGTTTCGAAAGCAAATCCAAATTGCTGATTTTTTGCAAGATCTTGTAATTACATGAGCTAATCTACCATGCCATAAAGTAGGGGACTCAACCAAGTAAATAGAAGAAATATTATTATTAATAAACTTATTCTTGGGTACAATTGTCATAACGTTGAGCTTAAAAAGCCCGTCACAAAGATATCCCCTTCCCACAAATATCCCATTCTTGGTGAGTACAAATTTATCAGACTCGAATACGAGCCTAAACCTATTCTTGCTAAGTAGAGAGCCGAAAACCAATTTTTTTTTTCGGATTTGGGGAGCATGAACAACATTGTTCAATGTGAGTTCCTTCCCGGAGGTCATCTTGAGTACCACCTTTCTATGGCCTCGTACCTTGCAAGCCGTAGACTTTCCCATATATAGTTGCTCATCATCAGCAGCTTCTTTATATTCGGAGGAACTCTTCCTTTTAGAACACACATGACAAGTGGCCCCGGTATCAGTTCACCATGTCTTAGGGTTTTCCACCAAGTTCACTTGTGAAACAATAGCAGTGAGCTCATAATCATCAACCAAGTTGGCTTGAACTTTCTTCTTCTTGTTCTGTCGGTAGTCCTTTGCACGGTGTCCGGGCTTGTTCCAATTGAAACAAGTTCCTGTGAACTTCCTAAAATCCATTCCCTTCTTTGCTTGGGAAGAACTTGAACCAACGAATTTCTTCTTGTTGGTCTTTTTCGAATGTTCAATAACATTAGCTTTGGCTTCCATGGTCTGAACCTTGACCCTCTTCTTTGAACCACGGTTGTCCTCCTCGATTCTCAATTGAACAATCAAGTCCTCTAAAGACATCTCCTTTCGTTTGTGCTTTAGATAGTTCTTGAAATCCTTCCACAAAGGAGGGAGTTTCTCTATCAAAGTCGCCGTTTCGAATGATTCACTAAGAGTCATTCCCTCGGCAAAAATCTCATGGAGAATCAATTGAAACTCTTGGACTTGACTTATAATGGTTTTCGAGTCCACCATCTTAAAATCCAAAAATTGGCCAACCACAAATTTCTTTGTGCCGACATCCTCGGTTTTGTATTTCCTTCCAAAGATTCCCACAGCTTTCTCGCTGTCTTTATCGGACTATACACGTTGTATAACGTGTTGTCCAAACCATTGAGAATGTATTTCTTGCATAGGAAGTCAGAATGCTTCCATGCATCTATCGAGGCTACAATTGTAGTATCGGTCTCTCCCTCGTTCAAAGTCGAGGCCTCTTCCCGTAAGAACTTGGCTAGATGGAGGGTGGTCAAATAGAACAGCATCTTTTGCTGCCATTGTTTGAAGTCCTGACCATTGAACTTCTCGGGTTTCTCACCATGTGTTACATGTAGAGGTTGTGGCGCTACAGGCGCTCTAGCAATACCGGTAGATGTTCTGGCCATTTGTTATTTCAAAAAATAACAGGATTAACTTGTAAACAAATTACAATACTAATAAAGTAATGTAACTAATTGTTCACACTTTATAAAAATCACTAACAGTAGCAAATAATATATATGTAATCTATATATATTAAAAGCAAACAGTATGCAAAAGTAACAAATATATATTGTCGCAACCTAAAAAATAACAAGTCTTATCGCAAGACTTTATTATTCGTTAAGCGTGACATTAAAAAAACCGAGGAAAAGTCGACTTAATTCCTCTAAAAAAACGAAGGTTTTGAAAATAACCTTGAAAAAGACATGGAGTCGCCACTAATCTTTTTTAGCTAGGTGTGATCGGCCACCTATTAAAATCGGTTTTATAAAATATTTTAAAATTAATTAAAATATTTTTTTAAAACCAATTTCAAGTTTGCGTTTTAAACCAAAGAAATCAAAGAAACGGGTTCGGGACTTGGTTACGTGTGGGGAAGGATTAGCACCCCCACAACGCCCGTATAAAACGGTACCTTATTAATCGTGTGTTATCTCAAGTCTCGGTAAAAAAGTCGATTTTTAATTTAGTATTTCAAGTTAATTCCCAATTTAAAGAAAAATAATTTCATTTTTTTATTGAGAATGATCCGAAATTTATTAATTCAAAATTTTCCTATATTCCTCAACAAACGTGGCAAAATATAGAAATTTTTATTAGTTTGGAAAACTTTCCGAATCATTTTCGTTTTAAAGAAGATATTTTGTTATTAATGATAATTGATGATATCCTCCCCAGCAAACCCGGCAGAGAACTCATGAATTATTTTAATTCAGGAATATCTTTATTTTATTGAAAATATTACCTTTTGATGGAGACTCAATTAAGAGTTGTAAACCCAAGTGCAGGTTATGTTCAAGTAATAAATTCTCGGGTGTCCGAGGTCGAACCACAGGGAAGCGTATTAGTAAGTATAAGTTTATAAATATATAAGAAAAAGAAAGTAAACAAGATATTAGGGAATCAACAAGAAAACAAGATAAACAAGATATTAGAGAACAAAATAAACAAAATAACATAAAAGAAATTAAACAAGATATAAAAAACAATAAGAAAAGATGTTGAGGTTAGAGAATCCACTCTTGGTGTTATGCTAAGATTAATCTTGTTTTATTACACAATTGAAATTCACACATAAGGGAGATTCCAATCGGAAGGTTTAGCAATTCAGTCCAAATTGTCCAACGTCCATAGCATATGATATTATGTTCATTTGGTGTCCTCAAAACTCATAAAAAGAGTCCAAGCATTCCTTATGCCAAGGTATATGTCTACAACAAATCAAGGTTATGAAACCAAGCATTTATTGTGTCATTTTCATTGTCAATAATGAATCAAGATCCCTACTTTGCAAGTATGATTTTAAACCAAAAGAAAATATTATCTATACTAGTGTTTATAAATGATAATTCATTTTAGCTCATGTTTGAGAGACTAACCTTAGCATTTACCAAGAGCTTCACCTCATCACCTCAACAATATGATTAGCAACACATACTAGATATGAATAAAATGAAAAGAAATGTAAGAAGCATAAGTAAATAAAGAAAAAGAAAACTAGAGAAAGGAAAGAAGAAAACTTAGAGAATTTTATTACAATGGCTAATATCCTACCAATCTATCATGTATCCTAATACTCATCCAAGGCCCTCTATTTATACACATTTTGGAGAGCTAAATGACAAGAGACAAGCTTTATAAATTTCAAAGGTAGGTATAATAGGTGGGTGCATTTTTCTAACAATTTTCGTCATGTTGTATGACAATTCTAATCAGCCAGCTTGATGATCGATTTTGTCAATGTTGGAGGCTCGATCTGATCAAATGGTCTTCTAGAAAAATATGCCCCTATCAGTTACAGATCCATAGCCGTTGGAATCAGATCATTTGCTCATGTGGATCGGAAGATATGGTTAAAATACCAAAACAGGTCAGCACAGACGTCATTGCACATCAGCCAACTTGATGGTTGATTTCGGTAGGGAAAACGACTCTGTTTCAAGAAGTGTAAAACACGAAAAAGATAGATATGCCTCTTAAATTTGCACTGTCAAAATTTCAGCCTTAATGCTTCAGTAAAACTCCAGATATAGCTGATATGGCAAAAGGTGTCGGAACTGGAACTGAATTGGATTTGCCCTTAATTCTTGATTTAACCTAGTAATCTGAAATCACTCAAAGAAACTCGTGAAAAACACCAAATTACATAAAAATATAAAATATCATAAACACAATTAGACTAAGCAATAATAACTCGTATTTGACACAAAACAATAATAAAACATAACTAAGAACTATATAATTATACGAGTTATCACACCCCCACACTTAGATTGTTGCTAGTCCCTAGCAATGACTCAATAAAAATAAAATAAGAAAATCTAATCTAATCCATTTTCGTTGGAAATCACGGTGGCACTTAGCATGTGACACAAGCCTTTAAACCCATAGGTGTCCCTAGTGGACGAGTTTAGTCTCGTGAGAGTTTGCTAGAACGATACCCACAAACATTGAAAAACTAAAATATAAGTAAACTACATACACTAAAAATATTTACTCCTAATCCTTTCAATATAAATTAGAGACAATCTTTGAACAAGTCTTATAAACTAATCAATAGCTCAAAGAATTTCACAAAAATTCATGCTTGAATGTAAATAAATGAGTTAAGCCAATATTAACATAACATATTTCAATCAAAATAGTGCATATTCAACTTAATCTCAACTTCTCACTATACTCTCATGATTTTCACTCTTTAAAGTAGTGGTAAAGTGTTTACACTCAATCAATCTCATGAAAACAGTTCTACCATATGCTTGCTTGTCCACCTATTCTCCACTATTTAGATCATACAACTTCATAAATCAAGAGGTCTTTTTTCAAGGTTGTAATGGGGCCAAAGGGTTATAATGTGGTTAAAGAACAAAAGGATAAAGATATCACAAAGGTTCCAAAGAGTTCATAGAGTTTAGAGACATAATAAGATCATACGAATAAAACTTCTCAAAACTCTTATAAAGCACATAATAACATAGGCTAAATATTCATGTTGAGCCTTTGCTTCATTCTAACCAACTTTGTAACATCTTTTTCTTTACTTTAACTAGAAGTTCAAGAGAAGATTTTTTTTTTTTAATATGGGAATGTATTTGACAATGATCCCTTTCTTTTTCTCTTGACTTTTGCCTCTCTCCTCCCCCACACTTATCTTTCATTCTAACCCAAATTTTCAAAAAGTATCCCTTGTTTTTGCAATATGTCTCAAAATATATAATCCATCTTTAGAACAAGGGTAAGGATATAAGTATATTTAGGCTAGGTGTAAGTTCTGATTACCAATAAAATAGCATATTTAATGTAGGCTCAAATTGGCTCACTAGTGGGGATGTTCTCTTAGAACATTAATAATGGATGGCTGTTTGGCTCTGGTTATAATCCTAATGCCTCTATCATATTCATGTTGTCACATGTATCAATATAGTCTCAAACGGTTTAAAGCAAGTTTTAGAGAATCATGTAATCATAAGAGCTCTCAAGAAAGAAATTAGATTGATTTGTATAATGCATCAATCATTATAGGCTCAAAAACTCACAAGGATGATTATACAAGTCAGATTAAGTCTAAACATGCTTCTTTCTCAATCAACATATCATATTAACATTGGCTCATAAAAAGGTTGACATCAAGCTCAATTCTCATGAAAATCTTCTCACTAATAACTCTGTTTTAGACTTATGCAATTCATATCTCATCATTGTATTAAAAAGGAACTAGAACACATTAAAATAATAATAATAATAATAAAGACTCATAAAAAAAAAATAGTAGACAAAAATAAAAGAAATCCTAAATCGTCCCCCCCACACTTAATTCTTACATTGTCCTCAATGTAAGTCTATTAACCCAAATGAAAGAATCATGTGTAAGAGAAAAGAACTAATAACATAAGAATAGGAATAACTAAGACTCAAAACAAAACAAACTCATGCAACCTAATTAATCCTAAAATACTAAACAAAAATTAACAAGTAAACATAAAAAGATTAAAATCAAACTGACAAGGTATGTCTCAAGTCTCCCTTACTCAGACCTTGTTCAGAATGAATACTTCTAAATGGCTTAAAACACATCAATTTTTTTTTTTTTTTAAATTAGCAAAATAAGTCCCTTACCCCCTACTAAAGGTAGAATTTAGGAGATATTACCTGCAGAGGTTGCTAACCACTTATTATAACTGAGACACAACAAACAAAATGTTAGATAATGTCACAAAGACAGAGTGCAATCCACTCCTTGCTCGTCCATATCTCTTTTTCTTTTTCCGAGCGTTTGCGAAACAACCGTAGCAGATAAATACTCATAAGCTTTGAGCTTTTTGAGTAAATCTTCAATGGTTGTAGCAGAAATTATGGTTCTCCTTGCCTCTGCAAACATGAATCCATTATTCACAGAATTATCTAAATATGAAAGCAAATTACTAAAATAACCATTAATATTAAGCAAACCAATGGGTTTCTTATTTGTGACCAAAGATGACCAAGAAGCCACGCAAACTATTTCTTCCAATGTACCCAGACCTCCTGGTAAAGCAATGAATGCATCGGCAGAATGGTACATGATTGTTATCCGTTCAGGGATACTCCAGACTTGTATTTCCTTACCCACGGTAGGTCCACAAAAACCTGTGAATAGTTTTGGCACGATTCCTAGAACTGGACTTCCTCCGGCGTGTGCTGCTGTAGCGACTGCTCCCATTAAACCCGTACTACCGCCTCCATAAATCAACTGGATTTTTTGTTGGGCAAGTATTACTCCAACTCTTATGGCTTCATCAGCGAATATGTTATTTTTCCCTGGATAAGCACCTCCAAAGACACAAATTTTTTCAATGCGCTGGGACGAAGTACTTTCCATTTTTTTTCGAGTGCCTCTTCCTCTGGTTTTACGTCCAGAAACGGCTTAAACGCCTTCTATGAGTCGAGGATATGCTTCCCATCCAGTTTTCTTACAAGCTGGCAAACAGGGTCTTTTAACATCAGATTCCCAAGATGTTGCCATTCCCTTTGGAATTGCGACCATAAATCAAGAATTTCTCTTTGTACGTCTCCACTAGGATGCGTCTCAAGAGAAAGTTGGATATTACCCAAATTCTCATTACTCAGTCCATCCTTAATGAATTCAATTTTATCATCTCGATTAGAAGACGGAATCCCAATAGAACGACATTTACCGTTACACGTCCATCGTGCACATTTGTGGCAATTTGAACTCATGCGCTTTGCTCGTCGCTTCTTTGCAAAAGTGCTTCTACCTGTACCTGGTAAATGCAAAACAGGAAGATATTCATCTTCACGTACCTTGGCTTCAATTATCCAACGTATGTCTTCAGGAATCCCTTTGTGCATAAGCATTCTTAATCTTTCAAATCGAACTTGGTAAAGCTTCAGTAAAATATTTCGAGGAAAAGGAGGAAATCGTTTCTGCAATCTTGTGAGAATATCATCCATCCTGAAAAAAATAAAATAAAATAAAATGAAAGAGAAATTGAAAGAGAAATTTATATACAATATCAGTTTTGTGGGTAGCTGATGGAACCGACTTAAATAATCACGGAGTACCGTTATCCGCCATTTAACCGGGGTTTAAAAAAATGTATTTTTTTTTTTTTGGAAATTAGTAAAAATTATATTTACATCTAGTTATTTTCAAAACAAGGATCAGAAAGAAAAACAATCTCTTCTTGAGTAACATGATTTTCCAAAAAGAGTTTGAGTCTTTGTCCATTTACCTTGAATACGTTACCATTTTGAGGATTCTCAATGTCAACTGCTCCATAATGATACACATGCTTAACCACAAATGGGCCAGTCCATCTTGATCTCAACTTACCAGGAAATATGTGAAGTCTAGAATTATAAAGTAGAAATTTTTGCCCAACATCAAATGTTTTTCTTGAAATTAACTTGTCATGAAAGGCTTTAGTTCTTTCTTTATGAATTTTAGAATTCTCATATGCATCTTTGAATAAAGTTGGCCAGTAAAATCCACACTGTAAAATTTTTGCAGCAGTTTTCTTTGATGAAAAATGACCACCACATGCCTCGGAATGACAAAACTTAATTACACTACTTACCTTATTGTCGGGAATGCATCTTCGAAAAATTTGATCAGGACAATATTTGAACAAGTAAGGGTCATCCCAGTAGAACTTCTTTACCTCATTCAGAAACTTCCTTTTATCTTGGGGGCTCCATTGAGAAGGAATTTTTCCCAAAAAGGAATATTTTAGCTCGGATGGCAATGGTTTTAAATCCAGCTTGGGCGGTTCAATAGTTGATGGTACAGTGACATTTGTGAGTGATGGGAGTTCCTCAAACTTTTGTTTCCAACGATGCTTATCCTGAAAAGAATTTAACAAAGAATCAGTGTGTGAAATTTCTGAAGCATTATCAAACTCACATTCAATTAAATAAGCTTCTAAAGGATCATGGAATGTGGTAGTGGTGAGATGTTCATGAACAAGTTCTTCAATGAAATCCACTTCATGTACTTCTGAATCATCACCAGGTTGCTTGCAAATGTTGAACACATTTAATTCTAAAGTCATATTTCCAAAAGAAATGTTCAAAATACCATTCCTGCAATTTATCAGAGCATTAGAAGTTGCAAGAAATGGACGGCCTAATATAACAGGAATTTGAACATTTGGATTTGAAACAGGATGTGTGTCCAAAACAATAAAATCAACAGGGAAGTAAAAATTATCAATTTGAACCAAAACATCTTCAACTATCCCTCGAGGAATTTTTACAGAACGATCAGCTAGTTGAAGTGTAACAGGTGTTTCCTTGAGTTCACCTAAACCTAACTGTTGATAAACAGAAAAAGGCAAAAGATTAACACTAGCACCAAGATCAAGCAATGCACGTTCTATTCTAGTGTTTCCAATGATGCATGAGATTGTTGGACGTCCAGGATCTTTGAATTTTGGTGGAGTAAGGTGCTGAATGATTGAGCTCACACTTTCCGTCAGAAATGCTTTCTTTTGTACATTATGTTTCCTTTTAACTGTGCACATGTCCTTCAAAAATTTAGCATAAGATGGAACTTGTTTGATTGCATCCAATAAAGGAATGTTAATCTTAACTTGTTTGAAAAGTTCATAAATTTCTGCATTTTGATTCAAATTCTTTATTGTTTGCAACCTTTGAGGAAAAGGAGCAGGATGCATACCTTTTTCTTTGTCCAAATTTTCAAGAAGTTCAGACTTACCATCATCCTTACCGTTACTTTTCGGAGGGGAAGGAGGATCTTGGTCTTTTGATGGAATGTTTTTGTCAATTGCCTTTCCACTTCGAAGAGTTGTGATAGAACTGACATTTTCCTGTTGAGTTTCATTGGAGCAAGAAACAAGACATTGAGTAGAAGGGTTAGGCTGAGGTTGAGCAGGAAACTTACCTTTTTCTTGAGTGCGTAATGAAGCTGTCAATGTGGACAAGGTGTTTTTGATCTCATTGATGTCCTGTGAAGTTTGGTTATTCACATTTGCTTGTGTTTGCATGAATGCTTGCAATGTCTCTTCCAAGGTTTGTACACGTGAAGGTTGATAGGAAAAAGTGTTGCCCGGCTTTTGAGATTGTGGTACCTGAACATGATTATTATTCTGCCAACTGAAGTTGGGATGATTTCTCCATTCAGGGTTATACGTTTCAGAGTAAGGAGAAGGAAAAGGCTTTTTAAATGTGTTTATGGAATTTACTTGATCATGTAATGCTTCTTTAAGAATGGGAATGTTTGGACATTCAGAAGTGGGGTGTCCCATGATTTCACAAATTCCACAACTTTTTTCATTTTTAACCGTTTTGACTTCTTTTACTTCTCTAAGTTCCATGGCTTCAATCTTTCTAGCCAAATTAGCTACTTTAGCTTTTATCTCATCTTCTTGACTAAAATGATATTTACCTCTGTTAGAAACAAGATTAGATCTATTGGAACTTTCAGAGGAATTATCTGTGTGCCAGGCTTGAGAGTTATCTGCCAAATGGTCTAGGTAGTCAAAGGCTTCTTCAGGTTCTTTTTCTAGAAACTCACCGTTACACATTGTTTCAACAAATTGTTTAGTTTCGGGAGTTAAACTTTCATAAAAGAAACTAATAAGACGCCATTTTTCAAAACCATGATGTGGACAAGAATTTAACAAATCTTTAAAACACTCCCAGCACTGAAAAAATGCTTCATTTTGATTTTGATTGAAATTTTGAATCTGTCTTTTCAAAGCAGTAGTTTTATGTGCTGGGAAAAATTTCTTTAGAAACTCAGTTTGTAATTCTTGCCATGTGCCTATTGACCTTGGTTTTAAATTATGAAGCCAAATTTTTGCTTTATCTTTTAAAGAAAAAGGAAATAATTTTAGCTTGACAATTTCATTTGTACATTGTTGGTCATTAAAGGTGACACATACATCTTCGAAGTCTTTTAGAAACGAGTAAGCACTTTCCGATTCTAACCCATGGAAATTTGGAAGCAAAGCTATCATACCTGGTTTAAAACGAAAGTTGTTTGCATTGAGAGGAAAAATAAAACAAGAGGGTGATGAGCTTCGAGTTGGTTGCAAGTAGTCACGCATGGTGCGTACTTGTCTGTTCTCATCTTCAGCATGAACACTTTCATTGTCAGCCATGGTAGGAGTTGTATTAGAAAGATTACCTGAAAAAGTTTCACAATAAAATCTAACTAAACGGCGAGATCTAAAATCACGTCGCCAAACAAGCATAAAACAAAGTTAATATACAGATTAGGCGGTATAACCAGCCAATAGAAATAAAACAAAGTTAATATACAATATAAATATAAATATATAGAAAATTAGGCGGTATAACCAGCCAATAAAAATAAATATAGGCGGTATAACCAGCCAATAAAAATAAATATACTTATAAACTTATATACTTAGTATTGCTTCCCCGGCAACGGCGCCAAAAACTTGATGGAGACTCAATTAAGAGTTGTAAACCCAAGTGCAGGTTATGTTCAAGTAATAAATTCTCGGGTGTCCGAGGTCGAACCACAGGGAAGCGTATTAGTAAGTATAAGTTTATAAATATATAAGAAAAAGAAAGTAAACAAGATATTAGGGAATCAACAAGAAAACAAGATAAACAAGATATTAGAGAACAAAATAAACAAAATAACATAAAAGAAATTAAACAAGATATAAAAAACAATAAGAAAAGATGTTGAGGTTAGAGAATCCACTCTTGGTGTTATGCTAAGATTAATCTTGTTTTATTACACAATTGAAATTCACACATAAGGGAGATTCCAATCGGAAGGTTTAGCAATTCAGTCCAAATTGTCCAACGTCCATAGCATATGATATTATGTTCATTTGGTGTCCTCAAAACTCATAAAAAGAGTCCAAGCATTCCTTATGCCAAGGTATATGTCTACAACAAATCAAGGTTATGAAACCAAGCATTTATTGTGCCATTTTCATTGTCAATAATGAATCAAGATCCCTACTTTGCAAGTATGATTTTAAACCAAAAGAAAATATTATCTATACTAGTGTTTATAAATGATAATTCATTTTAGCTCATGTTTGAGAGACTAACCTTAGCATTTACCAAGAGCTTCACCTCATCACCTCAACAATATGATTAGCAACACATACTAGATATGAATAAAATGAAAAGAAATGTAAGAAGCATAAGTAAATAAAGAAAAAGAAAACTAGAGAAAGGAAAGAAGAAAACTTAGAGAATTTTATTACAATGGCTAATATCCTACCAATCTATCATGTATCCTAATACTCATCCAAGGCCCTCTATTTATACACATTTTGGAGAGCTAAATGACAAGAGACAAGCTTTATAAATTTCAAAGGTAGGTATAATAGGTGGGTGCATTTTTCTAACAATTTTCGTCATGTTGTATGACAATTCTAATCAGCCAGCTTGATGGTCGATTTTGTCAATGTTGGAGGCTCGATCTGATCAAATGGTCTTCTAGAAAAATATGCCCCTATCAGTTACGGATCCATAGCCGTTGGAATCAGATCATTTGCTCATGTGGATCGGAAGATATGGTCAAAATACCAAAACAGGTCAGCACAGACGTCATTGAACATCAGCCAACTTGATGGTTGATTTCGGTAGGGAAAACGACTCCGTTTCAAGAAGTGTAAAACACGAAAAAGATAGATATGCCTCTTAACTTTGCACTGTCAAAATTTCAGCCTTAATTCTTTGGTAAAACTCCAGATATAGCTGATATGGCAAAAGGTGTCGGAACTGGAACTGAATTGGATTTGCCCTTAATTCTTGATTTAACCTAGTAATCTGAAATCACTCAAAGAAACTCGTGAAAAACACCAAATTACATAAAAATATAAAATATCATAAACACAATTAGACTAAGCAATAATAACTCGTATTTGACACAAAACAATAATAAAACATAACTAAGAACTATATAATTATACGAGTTATCACCTTTTTCAAAACATTTAAAAATATATATATGAATATGAATATGTGTGACATAAATAAAATGACATAGCAAAGTCTAGATAATATAATACAACCTAAATGGTATGATATAATTTAAACGTCATAGCATATTCTAAATAAAATGAAATATCCTAAGTCATATGATATATTCTAAATGAAATGAAATGACCTAGGTAACATAATATATTCTATATGAAATGAAATATCCTAAGTCACATGATATATTCTAAATGGAATAAAATGATTTAAATGACATGGCAAATATAAATGATATGACATATAATCTAAATGATATGAAATGACATGAAACATAAAATAATGCTATCATGTAATATGCATGAAAATAAAAATAAAATAATAATGCATGAACATATTATATGCTAAATAATATGACAAAAATAACTAAATAAAAAGCATAGGATATCATGAAATATTCAAAACCATATAACAATTAATATAATATCAAAATTTTAAATCAAAGACAATAACACCATCATGAAAATTAACATAGCAAAAATTACATATTATATACTATGCATGAATATGGAAAATGCAATGCATGAAAATGTATTTTTTCCTTTAATTAAGAAAATCCGTATATCTAAAAAGATATTCGGCTACCTTAGGAAAATATATCAAATTAAATATTCTAAAACCAAAATACTTTGTGATTGTTTGAAAACAATTTTGAAAAGCTTAGATTAAAAATAAATAAAAAAAACTTAGCTAAACCCTTTTTAAATGGCTCTAATTTCCTAAGTTTAAAATCCCGGACTTGACTACCCTTAACCCGAGATTTAAAAAATCATTTTTAGAGTTTAAAAAGGCTTAGAAACTACCCTAATTCAGTAGCTAAACTTCCTAATCAGCCCCCTCTATTTAACTTAACCAAAACAGAAAAATGATTTTCCTTCAAATTCAATTTTGCCTCTACTGTCCAGTTTTAAAGCATGATTTTTTACTCTATTTTTAAAAATTCAAAAAAATCTAAAAACAATACTGGAGACTCAAGACATGTAAAACTACACGGAAACAAATCGTCTTAATTTTCTAATTAAAGATGACTGCCCAAAAAAATCGGGAAAGTACGAGTACTGGGTGAAAAAACTGTTTTGCCAAAACACATTTTTTTGCCTTTGATAAAATCATTTAAAAGTCAAAGTAAAAATGTTAGAGACTCTCCTAAGGACTCAAAAACAGTAGCTAACACTTTTGAAAAGTTAGGCAAAAATTGGCTAAGTAAAAAAAATCACAAAGGTAGAATAATCAATTTGACAACTCTTTAATTTTCCACAAGTATGCTCAAAATGAGCATGACTTTGAACCATTGATTGGTCTAAGTCATAAATCAAGTGGCAATGACATGAAATGTATGAAAATACAGAAAATATGATGCATGAAATGCATGATTTAAAACCTAAATGACATGAAAAATACATGGCATCAATAAAATGACCTAGACCTAAATGAACTTGCATGGCATTTAATTTAACCTAGGTCTAAAATGCATGAATATGCATGGCAAAGCAAACCAATCCTAAATCTAAAAAATGCATGGCAATAACACAAACATATACCATGCTTAAACAAAATACACAACCAAATATCATGAAAATGCAAACCTATCAACTAACATAATAAAAACGCACATACAAAGCTTAAGAAATAGTGATGGCCGAATGGTCTATATAAAAATGAGCATGGCATTTTCACAAACACTTAATATACTAACATGCTTAGCTAAAGAATAACACTCAAATCATGCAAATATAAAGTAAAGGCATGAAAACCAATAGGAATTTTCACAAACACATGGATTACAAAATATAAAACATAAACATTTTGAAAACAGAAAATCAAAAATGCAAGACAAGTAAAATAAACATGATAATAGACTCAAAAATGGAAACAAGCAAGCAACCAAATTAAAACAAGCTTCATGTTTATGTATTAGAAGAAGATTTAAAGCATCAAAACTTGTTAAATATCATTAGAATCATGAAATAAAGAAGCAAAACAACAACCACCAAAAATGCTAGGCCATTCGGCCAACTCAAAAAGAAAAGGGAAAAAAAATTTCAAAAGCTTTTTACAAGAAAGAATCAAGAAAGAACTTAAAGAAGAATATTAAAAACACTTATTTAAAAAGAAAAATCAAAAGAAACTCACCAAATATCAAATGAAAACAACAAATCAAGAATGGAAAATCAAAGAAAGTGCAAGAGTATGGTGCTTAAAGCAACCTCTAGAAGCTATATTGCTAGCTTTTTCTCTTCTAACTTTCTTTTCTTTTCTAAACTTTTCTTTTTTGCCTTTCAACAATGGAGAGAAAATCAGCCAAAACAAGAGTGAAAATAGAGAGTGAATAGCTAGTCCCCCCAAAGAGAGAGTGACCCCTCTCCCTTGTAGTGGCCGAATGGCCTCATTAATAGCTAGAGTGTTGTCATTTTTTTTTCCAACCAATTTTGATCCAAAGGCTATTGATCCAAGATGTTTAAAATATGAAATTATCACCCTTAAATTAGGCAATCAGCTATCCACAATTACAGCTGTTCAAGAATCTTAAGCCATTATGTTGACACTCTCCCTCTTCATGCAGTGGCCCATGTGGCTTAATTACAAATGTTGGATCAAAAAAATAACTACCTTCCTCTTCATTGTTGGTGTTTTGATTAAAAATCAGAAAATATTTGCCCACCCTTGGGCCTTGGCCGGCTGACCCTTCTTCCTCCAGCCGATGCTTCATTTTTTTTAAAAGGCAAGAAAAGCCATTTTTGGTTTCTTGGGTAAAATAACCTTTTTGCCCCCCGAACATAAATAAATAGCAAACGGACTCCAAATTCAATTTTTATTTTTTCAATATTTCCAAAATAATAAAAAATTCAATTATGGAGGTTTTCAAAAATTTTCAAGCCCATTAGCTATTTATTTGGATTTTTTCTTCCAAAATTATCCTTTTGTGCTCCCAAACTTTACCATTTTTTAAACGAGCTCCATTCAAAAATCTCTTCCAAATAATTTAAAAGTATGATCTGAAAGTTTTCATAATTTTTGGAACTCATTTGGTATTATTTTTTCAGAATTTATCTGCTTGAATTACTGCATCGTGGGCCCGGGATTTGGTCATTTTGCAAACCAACTCCGAATCCGAATTTTCTTTCGTCAATCTCTTCCAAATAATTTAAGAATGAGATCTGAAAATTTTCAGAATTTTTGGAGTTCATTTGCTATTTTTTCGGGATTTATCTTCTTGAATTTCTGCATAAGGGACCCGGGATTTGGCCATTTTGCAAACGAACTCCGAATCAAGATTTTTCTTCGTCAATCTCTTTGAAATGATTTAAGAATGAGATCTGCAATTTTTCAGAATTTTTGGAGTTCATTTACTATTTTTCTCTAAAATTTCCAATTTTGCCCTTTTGCCTCTCAAACCCGGTTTTGCTCAAAACAAGTCCGATTTTTAGATTTTCTTCAAACTGAGCCTTGAGCTATCATTGTTTAACCAATCCTCATTCATTAAGGGTTTTAGTCTTATCGAATCGGGCCATTTCTGTAATTCTTTCAAATTTCACCGAAATCCACCAAAAAACCTAATTCTCGGTTTTCTTCCGGATTGACTTTTCTTTCAGTTTTTCTTCCAAGTAGCTTCTCCATTACCCGTATTCAGTGCTTATCTTTTATTTGGAACCTTCAATTTCGACCATTTTGATCGTTTAAGCACTTTTCCCCAAATTGTTCGAACTAGGGTTTCTTTTCTACTGAATCTCCGTAACCCAACTTCCGAACTCCATATCTTTCAATGTAGACCTCGGATTATCAAAATTATTTCGCCATTTTTCAATTGAACTTCAAATCTTGATTTTGAAAGTGGGTTGACTTTTTTAGTAGTTGATTTTTCGGGGTTGACTTTTTTAAGTTTGACCTTCTATACTCGCTTTCTTAGACTAAGTCTCGGAGTTCCACCTACAAGGTGAAAAAAAGTCTTTTTACATTCTGAAACATCAATTTAGAAGAAAAAAAACATACATGTTTTACTAGTCTGAACAAAATTAGGTCTCTATATATTATATTACTAAGCAAAATAATATATATATATATATATATATATATCCAAACCAAACGATATAAGTTAGAAACAGTATCTAAATATATATATATAAATTATAAACAACTAAGACAAATATAATATATATAAAAGAGATAACACTTATAATAAATCAATCGGTACAGCAGGAATAATATAACGAAAGAAGTAAGTCAACCAAAATACTGTAAGCAAGGATCCTACCATATTCGAAAGAAAAATAATATATATATATTTATTACAATCAGTAGTTATACCAAAGTCGAGACTATGAATAAGAAGCAAGAACCGAAATAACCATATAACAATATAAAGCAAACAGTTTGAACAGGTACAGTAGCAATTGAATATAGTATATATACAAGTTCAAACACCGTAACAATATATCCGAATATAAAAATTCAAACACAGTATATAACGAGAAAACGTTTTAAGAATGTTGAAAAATATAGATGCTATATACTATAGAAAATATAAACATAAAAGAAGAAGAACTGGATATATATATATATATATACACACGAATAGATTACAACCAGTATGCAAAAACGAATATAAAGACACTTACAGTAATTGATTTAAAAAAATCAATATCGAGTCAAGGTTGGACCTCTAACCTTAAGACGTTTTTTGCCTGTCTAAGGTGCTTACAGTATCGATGCAAATAGTCTCCCAGGTTTTCTCGATATACGTTGCAAATGAGAGCACACCCAGATGTAACACAGTGAACAGAAGAATGCTGAAGTCTCTCTCTCAGAAGACAGGAATATTTCGATGAATTAGTGTATGAAACTGATACAGAACACTCCTATTTATAGTGAAAAAGAAGTCTGTTAGTCAGACACATCTGTTGGACAGGAACCGGTTCGGTCAATAGATAAGTCTATAGCAAGGAACCGATTGAACCAACAGGCAAAGGACACAAAAGAATGAACAGATATAACTGAAGGAAAAGACCGAACAGACACATTCTAGAAGATGAATTATTCGGACAAAAATAAAGCTAGTTGGTGTTGAGCTGGCTCGGCTTGGATTAAGCCGGTTGGGCAGTAATAAATTAATTACTGACCTAAACCCGACCCAACCAAAGTTGTGTAGGTCCTCACCCTTCACAAAAACTTGGGTGCCCCTTGGGGCCCAACCCATCATGACACTCTAGCTTATATAAACTATAAGCTAAAGTCATTCTTAATCCTATGTGGGATTGACTACCATACATACTTTCAATCAACTTTCCTTCCTCATCAAGTGGGTATATAATGAGACTAATTTCTCATTCACTTTGATATCATTTGTGTACATAATGTACACCATGTATCTAGCTACGACAACCTACGTATAAGAATACATATTTCGTATGTATACACTTATGTATACACTTAATATATGTTATGATATCCAATAGATCATTCCTCGAGTCATTTGCATTCAGCACTAGAATCATTTCTTCTATATGTTAGATTCCTCTTCAAGCAATCAAATCGTTCCTTTATAAAAAGATCACCACTATAATCAATTAAAAAAAACTTATGAACTTGAAGCTTAACTCAATTGGTTCATGTTGTCACCCTTAAGAAGTGACATTGGACAAGTCTGAGGTTCAAATCCCAACATCTGCAGCTCTTTTTCCTATCCCTTATAAACTGCAACCTCTTTTGTTAAAAAAAAAAAAAAAACTTATAGAAGACCAATCAATATGTGCACCATCAAAGTCGTTGCTCATCGTTTAGATGCTTCATCATAGCAAAGGAGGATGTAAACTCCTTCAAGATCCCACCATCAATCAAAGAATTTCTTCAGCTATAACCCATCTCATAGCAAAGGAGGACATGACTCTTTAAGGATTGATGCACCATCGGTCACAAAATTCTTTCTTTTATAACCTATCTCATGCTTCATCATAGCGTAGAGAGACATGATTCTTTAAGAATTCATGCACCATAGATCAGAGAATTCCTAACCCTATAACCTTTCTCATGCATCATCCTAGCAAAAGGAGACATGACTCCTTAACGGTCCATGTACCGTGTTGAGGTTTCTTGGTGAAAAAACTAGTGAGCTCGTGGAATTGACAAGGAAAAGGTTGTTTTTGACCTTCGAACACAGAGACGATCAGAGGGACCCTGGAGTTTGAGCTCCAAGACGTGTTCTGATGCTTAAACCAGTGAAGATTCAGAGGAGTTTTTAGTGAGCAAAAAAATAAATAGAAGGAATGTTAAGAGTGTCTGAAAAAATTGCCTAAGATAATGTTTACCTACCCTTTTATACCTAACTTTTGTGTAGTTGTGAGCTCGACATATATAAGACAGGTGCATACTGTATAAGGGTGACAGATGTCCAGCATGTAAAAGTCCAGATAATACTAGGCATAACACACTGTCAATCAAAAAATTCCTTCCTCTATAACCTATTTCCTTCCCTAAGCTACGAAGTCCCTTTGTCTATAAAAGTCTATAAGAAACACAATAACATTGCACTCCTCTATAACATCTACCTCCCTAAGCTACAATGTCCCTTCCATCTATAAGAAACACAAAAATGTAGCACTATAAGGGTCGGCACGTGACAATTATAGATGAACTCTCCCCCATAATTTCTATTTAGAATTTGTGGATGAATGATCAATGAGATTGTCTCACTTGTCATCCATCAAATACCACGACTTCAAAAGCTTGCCAGCACCTTCACTTAAGCTGAATCACCTAAAATGTAATACAAAGCAATCTTCTAATATCATAAAAATTAACTCTGAGCTAGTGTTCAAAGGTGGTTCTCTAGTTCCATGCCAACAGATTCATGGATTTTCATATTTACTACAACTGCAGTGCAGAATACGATTTCAATTTCCATAATCATGTAAGGCCGTTTTATACCATTAAGATTTAATTGACATTGCCAACAATTATTGGTAGAATACTATTTTCAAACTGAACAAATAGAGTTCACGAATTAATTCTATCAATCTCGTCAACTAGAAACTGTATAAGATTACTGAATCACATTTATACACCTTGATCTATCAGATATTCTAGTTAAAAGATTTTGCTTTACACAATTGCAAGAAATTGTCCTCGGAATACTTAGAGAACATGGCACCATACGCTACGCCAAAATTAGTTTTAGATAGTATTTTTTTTATAGCATTTCTCAAATGTTGTTAAAAATAGCAAAGACAACACTTTGACAGCATTTTGCATATTGCTGTTATATATTATATAGGTCAATAATTACAGCATTTTTAAAAAATTTAGAAGCATTTGACATGTGCTGTTATAAATCTTGTCATATAAAAAACTTTTGTAGAACTTATAATTGCTATCAATGAGATCTTTTGCAGCAAATGAAAAATGCATGCAAAAAAATCATGAAAAACTGTTATAAAATAGACAAAGCAGCATTTTGATAAGTGTTATTATACATATGTTAAAATGCTACTAAAGACATAAGGCTGCGGCCACATATACAACACATGAATAAATGCTGTCTTATCTTATAACAACAGTTTTTTTAGTTTTCACAACACTTCAAAATGCTGTTATATGTCAAATTTGGCATAGTGATAATATCTAAACCCAATGCTTTAAGCAAAATAGAAATCTAAAAGAAACTTAGGGTTTAACCTAGTTGGTTCGTATAGCTACTCTTAAGAGGTGGCATTAAGTAGATTTGAGATTCGGATCCCAACAACAATGTCCCCTTCTCTTATCTTTAGATTACAACCTCTTTTGTAAATAATAAAAAATAAAAAATAAAAGACATAGCATAATTATCAGCACAAGTTCAGTCGTTAGAACTCTTTTTCTTGAAATATCATCCACAACATGTGGAACATAAAATCCCTCTCTGCTGGATAGCAGATCACGGAGTCGTTTTTGATTGAATGCCTCCAAATGATAGTCACATTCACGAGATAATTCTTCTTTAGCCCTATTCCACTAAAAGTAGCGTGGTTTTTCTACTTGGTCTTATCCTAGCTAAAGCATCCATTAAAAAGAAAGGCTCTAAAATAAAGTAAATAATGTTTATGTTGCTCTGACTCTTCATTTTTCTTAAAGTATCCGTGTCCGGTGCATATCAGAACATGGGTATAGGATATGGCCCTCCAAGATTTCTCCAAATACATGGAAAGACTTAAAAAAAATTGAATATACCCGTGTCAGATACATACCCATATCCGACATTCACACCCGAGTCTGAGTAACATTGAATAACATTACTAAACATTCTTGAACCCCAAAATTTAAAATGTAAAAGGAGCTTTCCTGCCTTTAAATTGTTCAAGTGATCATTTTGTCACGTGTCATGCTTTGATTGGGTGCTTTTTGCCACGTCAGCCATTAATTAACGGTGTTAGTCCAAGGGGCTAATGTGAATGACAGAATGAAAGTTCGAGTACCAAAGTGACCGATTTTATTCTTCAGGTACCAAACTAACAAAAGGTGTATAGTAGAGGGACCAATTGAGTATTTAATTCTTTGACAAACATGTCATGATAAAATTCCTAATAAAAAGAAGAAAGGTATCTCACATGAATTTTAAAAGGGAATAAAATCAAATCTAAGTATTTAAAAGGTTTGGGGAGATGGAGCAATGGTAAAAGTTTTTAAAACCTAAAATAAAGATGTTAAAGAAAGATGATTAGGTGCATATTTTTTTTTGGTATACACATGATAAAGGCATGTAGATTCGTATTCAATGAATCTAAAAGATTCAATTATAATTAATATTGTGATTGAATCAAGGACGTTCTATTTAAGAATTTTATTCAAGTCAATTTTTCAATGTAAAGAAATTGCTCAAGAAAGTTCATATTAACTTCAAAAGAATTCTTCAAATTAAAGAAGAAATATATGAAAAGTAAAATAAAATAAAAAAAAAGCTAAAAATAGCACGACTTAGAAAGTAAATTATATGGTTCAAAATTCTTAATGTTTCTTGTTAAAAGAACAAGAGAACCATATGATTAAGATTTATTTATGTTACTTGTTTAAAGAACAAGAGAGGTTGCAAATAAACCTATACAAGATTTGATTTTAATATTATGTTAAGACAATTCAAGTCTCAAGATATAGCATTCTTGAAAAAAGTTATAAATAATTGTTTACAGTCATGAGTAATAACTTTTAATGTTAATAGACTTATCTTGTTTCAAACTGATAACTCTAGGAAATATAGTTATTTTACCACCTTTTATGCATTTAAATCGGCTAAGTCCTTGAGGCTTTTATTAGGATTTGATTAGTTTTAAATTTTTTAGATTTATTTTATTTATCCATTTCATGTTTAAAATAGTTATTTAGTCATTATTTATGTGTTTTTATAGGTCCAAAGTGATCCGGAGCTTCGGGGTGCAAAACAATGAATAATGGTGCAAAGCAACGAGTAGACAGATTCGACCTCTGAAGCTTGTTTCAAGAAAAACATGATCTTAAAGTCTTTATTTCAGAAAATGTCCTTCTTGACTTTTGAATCTGACTTCTATACCTTTCCAACGGTAGTTTACTCATCAAAATCGGACAAGATTTGCTTATCCAAATTATCTGACTAAGCAAAGTGCAGCAAACCGAGAAGGCTGGCACTGTAGTGCCAGCCAATTCGAGAGTCAGTGCTGCAGAGCTGGAAAGCCAGAGCTGCAGCGTCGGAGTGGGGAAAAAACGTAAAAAAACCCTGCACTTACCTGGTTACTTGCACGCGAAGTTTTTGACTCCAGGGGGCTTGTACATTTTAAATATGACTCTTTTAGGCTGAAACAATAAGGATTTGAGTTCTAAAAACCTAATTCTCTTGACAGGAGAGTAGCCACCAAAAGATCTCAAGGAGATAAGAAGATTTGTAAAGATTGAAGACTCAAGACTTGACACCCTTTAGTTTTCTCTATTCTCTTTTCTCTTCTTTATTTTTCTTGTATTGATGATGATAGTGAAACTCCTTGGATATTTGTTTTCTTTAATTACCATGAATTTTACTAGGATTTCAATGGAACTCAACATGTAGTTTGAATTTACTTTCTCTCTCTAGCTTGATTTAATAGTTTGTTGAGTTGTTTGTTCAATCTTGTTTTTAATGCTTCTAATTGATTGGCCACCAATTAGATTGATTTGGTAACCTAAATACAACTAGACATAGGGAGTTTAGTGTTAGACATGGATTGAATGACACATGTTTCATATTCATTTATTAGGATGAGTTGATCTGCAGGTAGGATAGAAATATACTTACTTATCATGTGTAACCATCGTTAGAGCCTAAGCTTAATGAGTTCTTCTTTAAATCAATTTTCATAGTTGGTTAGTTAATTGGTTAAGAAAGATATTTTTATGAGACTATCGACAGATACTTATAAATAAGATAGAACTCTAGGTTAACAACTCAGGATCATTAATCAAGTTAAGAGGTTGAGAGAGATTCAAGCGAAGTGTTGAGGGAAATTATAATCCTAGGCTTTTATAATTAATTGAATTCATCCTTTTTAATTTACTTGCTTTTAATATTAGTTTCTTTTAATTTAGTTTTTGATTATCATCTTTAATTAATTGTTTAGATAAGATTAAGTTGTGTTAATTTTATTATTCAGCAAATTTAGTAGCAATTCCTCGTGGGTTCAACTCTTTACTTTTTATTATATTACTTGTTACAATACCTGCATTTGCGTGGTGAAAATCGACAACAAGTTTTTGGCACCGTTGTCGGGGAATTGTTTATTATTTTTGTTAATATTAATACCAAGCAACCTTAGTCTTAATTTAAACTTTATTTTTCTTTCTTATTTTCAAGTACAATGGCTGAAGCTAACGATACAAATACTTTGCGAGAGTTTGGGGTTCCTCTCATGCAAGAACTTTAGACCAGTATCCAGAGGCCTGCCATCCAGGCAAATAATTTTGAGCTAAAGCCCGCCATCATTCAGATGATCCAAATATCAATTCAGTTTGGTGGCTTACCGAACGATGATCCAAATTCTCACATCATGAATTTCCTGGAGATTTGCGATCTTTTCATACACAATGGCATTTCTGACGATGCCATTAGACTGAGACTCTTCCCTTTCTCACTTCGAGATAAGCCCAAGAGTTGGTTGCACTCCCTTCCTGCTAGCTCTATTACTACTTGGGATGATTTGGCCCAGAAATTTCTTGCCAAATGTTATCCTCCTGCGAAGACAGCTAAGATGCGGAATGATATCACATCTTTTATGCATTATGACTCAGAATCCTTATATGAAGCTTGGGAAAGATACATAGATCTGCTCCGAAGATGTCCTCATCATGGGTTACCTAAATGGCTTCAGGTGCACACTTTCTACAATGGGATAATAGGTCCTACTAGAAGTTCTATCGATGCTGCAGCTGGTGGGGCTCTCATGGGAAAAGAATTTGATGAGGCTTATCATTTAATTGAGGAGATGGCTTCTAATAATTATCAATGGTCTAATGAGAGAAGTTTGCCAAAGAGATGTGCATGAGTTTATCAGTTGGATGAGATCAGTGCCTTACCGGCACAAATGGCTACTTTGTCTAAGAAATTTGACACTATGAGTGTACATTTAGTCCAAAGCCCATTTGTAACATGCGAATTTTGTGGGGAAGGACACACAAGTGATAGATGCCCAACAAAAGTTGAATCTGCTCAATATGTGGGAAACTATAA
Source organism: Fremontodendron californicum (assembly GCA_030761205.1). Taxonomy (NCBI): domain Eukaryota; kingdom Viridiplantae; phylum Streptophyta; class Magnoliopsida; order Malvales; family Malvaceae; genus Fremontodendron; species Fremontodendron californicum. Next base: position 7,148,906 of record JAULJL010000028.1, read on the forward strand.
CAGGCAGCAGAACAACCCATATCCAAACGACTATAATCCAGGTTGGAGAATTCAGAAAAACTTTTCTTGGAACAACCAGGGGCCATCATCACAAGCTAAGCAAGTAGTCCCTCCTGGGTTTCAAGCACAAGCCCAGGCTCCTGTCCAAGAAAATAAGACATCTACGGAAGAGATGTTTATGCAATTCATGGCAAGAGCTGATAATCTCATTCAGAATCACTTCAGGAGCATAAAACATCACTTAGAAGTCAGACAGCGCCACTTAGAAATCTTGAGACACAAATGGGTCAGCTTGCTAATGCGATTAACAATCGCCCAAGGGGATCTTTTCCAAGCCATACTATGACCAATCCTAAGAGCCATGGGAAAGAACAATGCAATGCAATCACATTAAAGAGTGGAAAAGAAGTAGAAGTGGGTAGCAAGAAGCATAATGAGAAAATTCAAGAAAAGCAACCTCCAGTCTACCCACCACCACCCTTTCCTCAGCGTCTTCAAAAGAAAGTGCTAGAATTGCCACCCAAGCCTCTTGAAGTGGAAAATTTTGGGGAAAAAGAAATTGAAAAGGCTCAAGAAGAAGAGAAGAAGCCTCCAGTCTATCCACCACCACCTTTTCCTCAGCGCCTTCAAAAGCAAAAACTTGACAAGCAGTTTCAGAAGTTTCTTGAGGTATTCAAAAAGCTCCATATTAATATACCTTTTGCTGAAGCTTTAGAACAAATGCCTAAATATGTCAAGTTTATGAAAGAAATATTATCCAAGAAGAGGAAATTGGATGAGATTGAGACAGTTGCACTTACTGAAGAGTGCAGCGTTTTCCTCCAAAAGAAACTACCACCCAAACTCAAAGATCCGGGAAGCTTCGCCATTCCATGCGCAATTGGTAATAAATTTTTTTGTAAAGCTTTATGTGATTTAGAGGCGAGTATCAATTTAATGCCTCTTTCTATCTATCGCAAACTTGGTTTGGGTGAAATAAAACCCACTATAGTGATGTTGCAACTAGCCGATAAATCCATCAAACATCCAAGAGGCATTGTTGAAGATGTGCTAGTCAAGGTTGACAAATTCTTCTTTCCTGCTGATTTTATTGTGCTTGACATGGAGGAGGAAAGTGAAATACCCATAATTCTTGGGAGACCATTCTTAGCTACCGTAGAACTCTCATTGATATGCAAAAAGGAGAACTTACCATGAGGGTTCTAGACCAAGAGGTAAGTTTTAAAGTGTTTAAGGCTATGAAGTTTCCTAATAAATTTGATGAATGTTTGGCAGTCAAAGTGGTGAATAGTGATTCCAAAGAAGCATTCAAATAATATTGTTCCACTAAACCACTAGAGACAAGTGCATATTCTACTTCTACAATGCATGGAAGTTACAATTATGTGAATGCCAGACCTCATAAAGCAAAGGAAAAGGGGGGCAATGGTTCAAGTGGAAGGATGTCGGCTAATGGGCATGAGATAGTTAAGCTGATGACTATAAATCAAGCGCTTCTTGGGAGGCAACCCAAGTTCTAATTTTTTTTCTTTTCTTTTTAAATTTTAATTTTTAGGATATTTTTATTAATTTCTTTTTACTTTGTTTTTTTTGTAGTGACTATTAACCCAACTTGGACAAGCATGATGAAGTCTAAGAGGAAAACTAAAGCTTCTCCTACGTTGCTTTCATCGATAGGGGAGTTTTCTTGTTCTTACTCTTTTTATTTCTAAACATTGAGGACAATGTTTGTTTTAAGTTTGGGTGTGTGTCTTTAGATTTATTTTAGTTTGTGTGATTATCTAATTTTATTAGGAGTCTATTGTCTAATTTTATTAGGAGTCTAAAAAAAATTATGGAATCCTTATCTAATCATGAGAATTAGTTATTGATTTATCTTGATTTTCGGGAAAAACATAAGCATAAGAAGAACATAATGTTAAATTCTTTTCTTAGTCTCATTGTTAGGATATGATTTTCACAAATTAAACACTCAATCTCTTGCTTAGATTTGCATTGCTTATTTAAAGATTGTTTATGTTGATGTGAATTGCGATTATGTCAAGAAGCCTAGAATTTGTCTGATTCTCTCTCGAGGATCCTAGACAACACTAAGTTGAGGAAGTGATTTAGGCCATCTTTGGATCGTTTGAGGCTTTCGAGCCTACCTTTATATATTAATATCCTTAGTATAGCTCTTTGAGCCTAATTGGTATATATCTTTTCTTTGATTGCCACATCTTTTAGCCTAGCCAAACAAGAAAAACCATGATTAACCTTCACTACATAAGCATGTGATGATATTACAGGAAACAATTATGAGCCATGTCAAATTTGGGTGAAATGGTGATGTAAAAAAAAGATTATGGTTCTTCGGAAACGAAGAAACGAAAAGGAAAAAAAAAGAATAAAGTGGTGAAGAAAAAAGGAAGATGCATTCAAAGAATGAAGTATGTAATTTGAGGAAAAGACTATGGCTCTCGAAAATCCTGAAGAAAAAAATGTAAAGTGTCTATGGGTGATTTAAACCGAAATATATCTTTATCCTACCTTGACCCTAGCCTTACAATTACAAGCTTAATAAAGACCTACTTGATCCTTGATGAAGTATTAGTCTACATTAGTGGAGAGAAAGATGAAAAAGCAAACATATGAGATTCTAGTACTATAATTCGTATTTTGCATTGGCATAAACTTATTTAGATTGCATGCAATGATTTGCAAAGAGATTATTCACATACACACTGAAAATCCGTTCAAGCATAAGGCATACGATTGAATTGAATCATAAATTTGGATTATGCCTATGTTCTACTTTGAATCAGGATTTTGAGGTAACTTTTGAAGGAAATTAAAGAAATCATTGTTTGAGTGCTTTGATCTTGAGTGATGTTTTGTGTCAGGTAATTTAGTTAGTTTGTTTTGTTTTGTTTTGCTCGAGGACTAGCAAAATCTTATGTTTTGGGGTGTGATAACTTTAGGAAATATAGTTATTTTACCACCTTTTATGCATTTAAATCGGCTAAGTCCTTGAGGCTTTTATTAGGATTTGATTAGTTTTAGATTTTTTAGATCTATTTTATTTATCCATTTCATGTTTAAAATATTTATTTAGTCATTATTTATGTGTTTTTATAGGTCCAAAGGGATCCGGAGCTTCGGGGTGCAAAACGATGAAAAATGGTGCAAAGCAACGAATAGACAGATTCGACCTTCAGATCTTGTTTCAAGAAAACCATGATCTTAAAGTCTTTATTTCAGAAAACTTTCTCTTTACTTTTGAATCTAACTTTTATACCTTTCCAACGGTAATTTACTCGTCAAAATCGGACACGATTTGCTCATCCAAATCAGTTGATGAAGTTCGAGAAGACGACAGAGGCCAAGTGCAGCAAACCGAGAAGGCTGGCGCTGCAGCGTCAGAGCGGGAATAAAAATGTAAAAAAAAAAAAAAAACCCTGCACTTACCTGATTACTTGCACGCGAAGTTTCTGACTCCAGGGGGCTTGGACACTTTAAATAGGACTCTTTTAGGCTAAAACAAGGGAGATTTGAGTTCTAAAAACCTAATTCTCTTGAGATGAGAGTAGCCACCAAAAGATTTCAAGGAGATAATAAGATTTGTAAAGATTGAAGACTCAAGACTTGACACCCTTTAGTTTTCTCTATTCTCTATTCTCTTTTTTATTTTTCTTGTATTGATGATGATGGTGAAACTCCTTGGATATTTGTTTTCTTTAATTATCATGAACTAGTTTTCTTTTACTAGGATTTCAATGGAACTCAACTTGTAGTTTGAATTTACTTTCTCTCTCTAGCTTGATTTAATGGTTTGTTGAGTTGTTTGTTCAATCTTTTTCTTAATGCTTCTAATTGATTGGCCACCAATTAGATTGATTTGGTAACCTAAATACAACTAGACATTGGGAGTTTAGTGTTAGACATGGATTGAATGACACATGTTTCATATTCATTTATTAGGATGAGTTGATCTGCAGGTAGGGTAGAAATATATTTACTTGTCATGTGTAACCATTGTTAGAGCCTAAACTTAATGAGTTCTTCTTTAAATCAATTTTCATAGTTGGTTAGTTAATTGGTGAAGAAGGATATTTTTATGAGACCATCGATAGATACTAATAAATAAGATAGAACTCTAGGTTAACAACTCAGGATCATTAATCAAGTTAAGAGGTTGAGAGAGATTCAAGCGAAGTGTTGAGGAAAATTGTAATCCTAGGCTTTTATAATTAATTGAATTCATCCTTTTTAATTTACTTGCTCTTAATATTAGTTTCTTTTAAGTTAGTTTTTGATTATCATCTTTAATTAGTTGTTTAGATAAGATTAAGTTGTGTTAATTTTAGTACTTAACAAATTTAGTAGCAATTTATCGTGGGTTCGACTCTTTATTTTTCATTATATTACTTGTTACGATACGTGCACTTGCGTGATGAAAATCGACAACACAAACCATTTGATTGCAAAAAAAAAATTTCGAAAAGAAATAAAATTGATAAGACTATAAACAAGTGGAAAGACAAGAGACCATTTACACAAAACATGAAACGATTATTTCGATATATACATCGTAGTAAGATTTACTACAAGAGAATGCTTATTGCATTGATTTGTATATGTTAGCTTTGAATTGATCTTAATTTTGAAATGAAAAAATCTTAAGCTTAATTAACTTGATAAACATTTTTGAAAATACAAAGTTTTCTTAATTTAGTATTTTCCTTGAATTATTTTTGAAAATATTTTGAAAAATACTAAAATACTTTAAACTCTTTGATTTCTCAAAATACATGTCCTTAAATGTTTAAATATAGTAAAATTATTTTTGAAAAAAATTCTATCATTTTTCAAGGTCAAAATTTTGAAAATTCTTGAGAGAGAATCGATCTCCTAACTAAGTTGATCGATCCTTACCTTGAAAAATGAAGCAATGATCGATCCTATGCCTCTACATGATCGATCCCCACCAAATAGAATTGAAATGGATTATCTAGAGTAGTAGAGGATCGATCCATTCCCTCTAGAGGATCATCGATCACCTAGTGAAAAATTTGGGCAATGATTGATCCCATAAACCCTGAGGACGATCCCCTTGAAACTAGACCTATCATTTGATCCGAACCCAAAAAATCTGACCAATCCACCCGAACCCAAACCCGATCCAATCCAATTTGTCTAGAAAAGTCAACAATCCAAACCCGAAAATGACACGAACCCAAAATTACCTAAATCCAAATTGATCCGAACCCGAATTGACCCTAACAATTAACCCAAACTTAAATTAAGTATAACTTTATTTTAAAAAACATTAATTTAATAAAATAATAACTATAACATAAATTATTAATTTATTTTAATTTTCAAACATGTAATTATAATTTTGAAGTATAATAAAGTATGCACTATACAGGTAGTGGCTGTGAGAAAAATTATAAAATGAAAAAAAAAATTGATGTTATTATATATAGTGTTAGGGTTTTAGGAATTAGAATTTTAATCAATCGGTTGTAAATCAATCTTAATATATTTATTTTAAATCAAACCGTTGGATTGAATAAATAGTAAGTTTGTTGTTTTTATAAGTAAGTTTGTTGTATTACTACCATAATAACCTTAAATTAATTGTTTAAGACTTCAAAATATTTGTTCAAAGACTAAAATAATCTTTTAAATATATAATAATCTCTTAAATAAATTAATAAAATGTTATATCAATTATGATAATCATATAATAAGATTTAAAATAAATTATATGTTTTAATTATCATGGATATATTTATGATAGTTTTATAGCATTTTTTATCGTTATACATATTATTTAAAATAAAAGTATCGTATTTATTTTCAAAGTATAATCCATTCTCATGTAATTTAGAATAAAGTACATAAAATAGGTTGTTAATAGTGATACGTATATTTTATCATAATGATTTGTACGTTATGTTATAATAATATCTTATCATGTAATTTAGATCAAATTATTTAATTTTTTATCGTTATACATTTTATTTTTAGGGTAAATATATTATTTTTATTTTAAATATATAATCTCTTAAGTCTTATCATGTGCTTTTCTAAAAGTATATAAAATAGGTCATTGATGTGTCTTTTGTATTATAATGATTTGTACACTGCGTTATAACAATACATTTACAAATATGTACATGAATTGGGATAACGATTTCAGGTATACAATAATACTATATTAAGTTAAACGGATACTCGATTTGTTAAATTATCGGATTATGGCCTAATCCAAAAAATCGGGTTAGAAAGATATTTATATTTAAAATTTAAAATTATAATGTCTATATTTATTTTTAAATATTTATTATTTATTATTTTCTATATTTTAATAAAATTCTAATAAAATCTGACTCGATCAAATAATTTACTTAAATTTGATCTGATTTGATTTTAAAATTAATAAATTTGGTTGGTTCTGTCTTGGGGTAGTTGGGTTTACTATTGTAGGTAGGTTCTGTATAGGTCAGGACAATATTATGGCTTAAGAAGGCAGGTTTTGGTGTAGTTAGCAGGGCAGGTAGTAGTGACTGTTTTTGTAGTTGTTGATTGATATGTTGAAGGGTAGGGTTATTAGTGTTTGGATTCTTATAGGGAATAAAAGGTTTCCTAGAAAGATTATAAATCAAGGATTCTAATTGTTTTGCTACATTCAATGTGTGAGTCAAGGTTTTTAAGTAAAAGAGTCTTACAGGTTTGGAGATTTTTGGTTTTAGATTGCTAATGAAGATGCTGAGTACATAGTCATCTGTCAAATTCAGGAGGTTTAAAATGGCTTCAAACTCCTCATAATATTCCACCACTATGCCCGTTTGCTTCAGACTCACCAAATCTGACATAGGGTCAGCAAACTCAGTATCACTGAACCTTGCTTTCATCTCCAACATATACTATTGCCATTTCACATCTTTGAGTTGCCCATGTGATTTCATGAACCATTGATGCCATTGGAGTGCCTTTCTATCCAAGTGAATCATGACAGTTTGGACCTTGTCATCCTCTGCCATTTTCACAGCTTCGAAGTATTGCTCAACCTTCAAAAGCCACCCCAAGAAGTCATAGCCCTCGAAATGGGGGCATTCAATCTTACGATATTTGGTAGGTGCCTTCGACAGATCGAGAATGGCTGTGGCAAGACTGTCAGGCTCTTAAACTATAGGCCTCTTACCAGTGTCATATGATAGACTTGATCCTGCATTCGATTTCTGCTGCACTGTAGAGGATTCCAGCTCAACATTATCAATGGTTTTCTTCCCTGAAACTACCACATCGATCTTCACCATCAGTTGCTGAATCATTTTCCCCATTTCGGTCCCCAAATTCTCCAGCCCTGATAGCATCTTAGATTGCAGCTCTGTTGGTAGTAGCCCCACGGTTTGGCTCACCTTAGTTTCGATCAACTCCATATCCTTCTGAAGCTGCCCGACGTCCTTCCGTAATCTAGTGGTTACTCCTTCTGCCATGGCCAGGATGTAGCTCTGATACCAATGGAACAGTTGGAATGGAAGATGACGATATGAAGATGTAAGAAGTATCCAGAAAAGGGGAGAAGAATTGCAAAAGAGAAAAAGAGAAAGAGAGAGAATATTGTTTTCAGAATTCTACTATTGTATTTTCTCATAGGCATGCCTTTTACATGAACAGTACTGTGGTTACAATCGTTTCCTCAATTTTAGTAATTAATTAGCTGACTAACTAACTAACTAACTACTGACTTAATCATCTAGCTGCCAACTTGCTTCCTTCTCATAGGCTACTATCGACCTGGGCTTATATTCCCATTTGGCCCGTAACAAATTGCCTTTTTTTTTTTTTTTTTATTCTGTGATTTTATGGTGATGAAATTCCTTATTGTTGTGCTTTTGTGAACTCTCTGTTTAAATAAAGATTTCAACCCAAAAATTTCTAGGTTTTCACAAATCTGATCTTTCATTTTCCTTTTTCAAATTCGGTTCTTCGGATTCAAGTTTTTCAAAAAACAAATTCAATTCAAATTTCCTTGATTCCCAAGCATGCAAAATTTCCATTTTTTCAACAAAATCTTGATTCAATTTCTTGCAAAGATTTTCAAAATATATTTCCTATTTTTTGATTTATTTGATATTATTTTAAAAATTAAAAATAAAAACAAAATAAAATAAATAAAAAAAAATAAAATAAAGGAAAAAAAATGGGTTAGCTCAATTTTGGGATGAAGGTCCAATCCAAAAATTTTGATTCATTTAGCAATTTTAAGTCCAAAACTAATAAGGATCCAATTCAGAATATAAAATTAATTTTAAGGTCCAATAAATTTATAGGACCGAAAGATGGACTTTAAACCGATATAATAAAAGAAATTTGACTCTCAATTTGCGAAATCGATTTTATTCTCGGGTTTGAATTAAATAACACTTGTTTCAAATTTAAAATTCTCGAAATAAATTAATTTGACAATCATACACAAATTAAAATATATTTTTAAAAATCCCAAATAAAATTAGATGTTTACATGAATTTTTTTATTGGATACATTGATGTATTTTAAAATGATTTTATTCTAAAAGTTTTCAAAGTTTAAAATCTCATTCAAATACAATCTTAAGCTTAGTTTGACTTTCTTATAAAACATTGGAGATGGAAACCATTGAATAAAAAATCGGACTGAGTCGATCGGTCGGACCGGTTGAACCGAAAATTGATGGCTTGTTTGGTCCGATGGATATAATAAAATCGGATTTTAATCGAACCGGTATAAACCGGATCAACTAGTTAAAAACTAGTAAAAAAATGGATTGAACCAGTAAAAAATCGATTATATATATTTTTTAAAATTTTATTTGTAATTAATGAGATTTAAACCTTTAACCTCTTAGTTCTATATTAAAAACCATACTATTAAATTAAATGCATATTTTTATTAATTTTTAACTATATTTAATATTTATTTAATATTAAAATTAATGTTTAAATATAAAAAAAAGTATATCAAACCGGCCGATCCAACCAGTTGAATTGATTAAACCAAGAATCGAAAATCTAATTGGTTCGACCTCCAATCCGTTTTTTTAACCTTGATGGAAACCTGCAATTACAAAAACTATATTTGGATAAAATTATATTTAGATCTTTAAAACCACAAATGAATGTTGAATATTTATAGTTCTTGTTAATAAAATTAAAATACACGAACTTATGTTAATTTAAAAAAGGAATTTATATAGTTTTATTTATTTATTTATAATTGAATAAATAAATATATGGTAAATTCAATTTATAAATGAGTTCGTTTTTTATACACAAATAATAATAAAAAATTTAATTCATGTTAAAAGTTTACCAAATATTTATTTTTAAAATTTTTTAAATATATTTTAAGAGATATATGTCATCGATTTTTAGAATCTAACTCCGCGATCGAGATAATTTCTCTTATGTAAATAAATTATAAAATAAAGTAGGATGGTGTGGCCCTAGGCCTTTCCAATGGTGCAGTCCAGTCCAGTCCAGCAACAAGAAAGCGTTCCCCTTGCAACCCAACAGGAAGCCTTAATTTCCTTTTCCAATTTCTTTCATTTAATCGGAAAAAACAAAACAAAGCAAAGCAACGCAATGCAAGGAAGTGGAACCTAATTGCATTGATGGGAAAGACAAAGAAAGAGCTGCTAAGTAAAGCGCCATGGAGAGGATCAGGAGACGACCAAGACAACTCCAACAAGTTCACAGACGCCAAGCTCAAGCTCACCAACCAGCCTGGCTCCACCACTAAAATGCACGTCCCTCGCCCCAACTCCTCTACTTCCCATTTCCATGAAAACGATGACGACTCGCTTGAGATTGACCCCCAGCTCCGTTACAGCTTTCACCGCAACTTCCAGGTCCCCCTTCTCTTTCTCTTATTCCCTCCCCCCCCCCAACTTTTTTTTCTAATTATATCTGAAAATAATGGAAACCCACTTCCACATTTTTAGTAGAAAAAGGCATCAATGTTATATATTTGATGGGTCAGTTTTTCAGAATCTGTTTACTCAATTTTTTCTGATAGAACTAATTGTGGTGGATGTTGAGTGCTTTTCCATTTCAGAATCTGTTTGCAATGTATCAGTTAAAGATTAGAAGGTATATCAAACAATTCCCTTAAACTAGAAAAAGGTTAAGAGAAAGCTTGCTCTTTAGTAGTTTTGAAGAAAAACCATGATAGTAATCTCCATAAGTTTCCAAACCTTTTGTGCGAAATATTCTCAAGTTAAGATTCTACAATGTAAGCCAATCTCTTGTTTTAATTTCGCAATTGCTAAATAATTTGACTGATGGAACATATAAGGTGTGTGAGGAATAATTGGATGCCTTAAAAAGATTAGTGGAGTACATGTCTGACAGTTTTAGTGTAAGAGTCTCATAGAAGATGTAGCTTTTTATAACCATGGTGTGATAAAATCACATTATACATCAAACATGTAGAGAAGAAGTAATCTCTTTTTTCACCCACTTCTGGTCTTTTTCAAGACTGTTTGGATATAGATCCCCATTCTACTTCAAAAAGATACTTTTTTAAAAAGAAAAATTGGAGGGTGTTGTTATAGTTGCTCACAGGCTTTATATTTTGGTCATAAGATATCTGTAGTCTTGATCTCAATATGGTTTATCATGTTGAATTTCAAACTACTGAGGCTAGTCAACAATTTTCTACACGTTTTTGTGCTTTTTCTTGTCGTGGTTAAACTTTTAGAGGAGACTCCATCTCTAACCTGTGAGCTAGAAAGGGGTTGGTGGAATATGCAACTCAAGTGGACTTTATGTATACCTTGCATATTCCACTTTTATTAGGGTTAAGAAATGTTAGATATCTTGGTTGAACACTGGATGCAGTTTAGATAAATTAGTACATTGCATGTTCTACTCTTATTAGGGAAATAAGATTTTGGTTATACTTGTAATTTCATTGTTTCAGAGCGAGAACTACAATTTGTTATTAATTTTGTTACGTTTGCTGCGACAAAGTGATACAGACAACAAAGGTATAAACCAGTTGAGATGAAATTCCAAGGAAAATTGGAACTATGGACTTTATTTTATGTTATACTAATTCAGGACTTTGTTTGAGCTATAAAATATGTTAAAGAGTCATGTTTTATGTCGTCTTTAGCTAGACGGCTATTGGTTTTATTTATTTTCTCTTTTCCTGAGTTCTGAATATTGGGCATTTTATTGATTTTAATTTCTGGAAATTGCATATTTTGAGTGTAAGGATTTTACTTATTCTTATTTTACTATATTTTAAAGTTGTTTTAAGTGAGTATTGATAGTTTGTTTTTTACCTTAAATTCCAGTCCTTATAGAATAGGATTTAATTGAGCTCTACTGATGACCATGTAATTTCTTTAGATTAGAAGATAATAAGTTAATAAGAATTCCTGTTGTTATTATGCTTTCTTTTGGATTGTTTGAAGTAGACCTGTCCATGGGCTAGGCCGGGTAGCCCGCCCGGCCCCGCCCGTATTGGGCCGGGCCTGGACATGGTTTTTTATGAGCCCGGATCACTGTTTAAGTATTAAAATATTTTTTTTATTTAAATTTAATTATAAAAAATATATTAATATTAATAAAAAAAAAATTTTAATATTTTAATATATGTGAATAGTGAAACGGGCTTATACGGGCCGGGCCGGCCTCGGCCTGAATGGGCTTGGGCAACGAAGGAAAAAAATTCCCGGGCCGCTGCTGGCCCGGCCCATGGACAGGTCTAGTTTGAAGCATTCCTGACCATGGGGGTGAAGCATATGACATCTTAGGTGTTAAAGCCCTTGGATATCTGTGTGAAGCCTACTTCTACTTTTAATCAAGGCCTGTTCTAGATTGAAAACCATCGTTAAAACTAATAATTTACTTCGGTTTACCATCAAAGGCAGTCCAAAAACCCGGAGTCTCTATTTTTGATAGCGTTCGCAGGTGCCATTCATAGAACTGGAATAGCCCCCTAAATAGTTTTTTGAATTCCTAATTTCTGTTTGCTGGATTTCCATTACAAACATGACATTCTTATCATACTATCCCATTTCTTGGACTTCATTAACCCTAAAATTTAGTCTCATTTTGAGGGAAGCCCTGTTCTTATGAAGTTACTGTTGAACTACTTGGACTTGACTCATTCATTGCTCAATTCAAGTTGAGCACTGTTAGGAGTTTTTCAATATCCTTGTCATGTGGAGACTAAAAATGTAACTTTGGTTAACTGTGCTTTACTTTGTATAATGGTCTTCTGATGTTTCATTCTTGATTATATTGCAGCTGAATACATTGACGTCTTCATGCATTTGTTAGCTTCTTTGAGCGTTCTAAAAAGTTTATTCATTTTTTACTAGCAAATAGTAAAAGGCTAGAATTCAAAGAGTACTTGGATGCTTTTAATTTACACAATTTTGCAGCACAATCTTGTTCATGTTCTCAGACCCAAAGTGGAGATTATATGTTCAGTTAGTTTTTTTTTTTCCTTCTTATCTTTGATGTTTTGACTATAGCTTAAAGGAACGGAAAATTAAATCATCAAAAAGGAAAGAAATGGTTATCTTAAAGGAGGTGATTTGAATAAGGTCTTATGGTCTAGCATTTATTGCATGAAGTAGTTTCCAAATGCATGTTGTTCAATGGACCTAAGTATATGCAAAAAAGAAATTATCATAAAAGTTGACAGCAATAATAAATTTTGGAGAATTTTAGTGTTAAAACTTAAAAGAATGATTGCTCTTAATAATTGTTACTATCACTGAATTAATGAATATATACTGCATTATTTTCTTAATTACAGTTTGACACTGTTGTCAAAAAAATAATAGTTTGCTGCATATCCAACTTCCGATTTTGTAGCTTATGAGACTAAATGCCACTGTCTACTTTTGATATGTCTTATCTGTGTCTTCGTTGAAGGTAAATTGCATTTGCAGATATTTCTTGGGTACTATGAGGTTTATCATTCATTCGTCTTCTTCAATCTGTATTCTAATACTTCCATGTTTATACAGTTCCTTCAACGAGTATTTAGCATAGACACTGCTGTGAAGCCTCTTCCACCTGCAATGGCGTACAATGTTTCCCGCAACTTGAGCTTCTTCACGCGGATATTCACTCAGTTCTTTGGTGAGTTTTTGATTTGCCAATGGGTTTTAGGTAGCTCAAACAAAGAACATGAATATCCATGAATTATGCAATGTATCAAGGTTGTCCAGGATTCCCATGCTTTTTCTTCTATCTTTGTTGTACTGGGTGGAGATACATGCTGTTTCGGGCCATATGGGTGTAGAGACATGATTCTTGCTCTTTTAACTACAAATGTCTCTCCCAAGTCAGTGTCTGTAATGTTTTTGATTGGTAGCTTATTGCATAGTTTAATTGCACCCTTAGATATTGTAAATTCCATATTAGTGTGCTAGATTTTTTGCTCAAGTAACAAATTCTAGCCAATAAGATCTGATTCTCATTATCTTTGCAATGGCTTAGAAACTATGTTACTCGGACTCGGGTGTGAGTGTCGGATACGAATGTGTCCGACACGGGTATGTTCAATTTTTTAAAAGTTTTTCTATGTATTTAGAGGGTCGTTTGAGGGTCATATCCCCATACCCATGTCCCGATATGGGTCGGACATGAGTGCCAGACACGGTATTTCAAGAAAAATGAAGAGTCGGAGTAACATAGCTTAGAAATATCCAGCAGTAGATGGTTGTCTCTTTCTCTTTGAAGGCATGAACTCTTAGTAAACTTTTATGGTTTTCAGCTGGGTTACATTATATTCTAACTTTTATGATTTATTTTATTGCAGATCCAGAAGGTATTGCAAATGCACAGAAATCACTTGGCTTGGGACAGGAAGAAAAAGCTCGTCGTGTAGGTTAAGAGAAGAAAGATCTAGCCATGCACATTATCTATGATAATTGTTATATGGGGCATTTGGGATTTTCAAATTCATCAAGAATTGGTGGAATCTGAAATTGAAATTTATGATGTAATTCCTTTTGTGTGGTAGAGTAAGTGGAGAGACATGGAAATTGATTAAAATTATCAAGATTCTGCAAGAATGTACTAGCCATGAACTAACTGGTTACATTTTGCAGAAATTTTGGAATGTGTAAGATTTGGTTTGAAGTTCTATTATACTTCTTGAGGACAGGTTGATCCTTGCCTCTCACAACCAAAGAATAAAAAACCGGATCAAAAGTTGAACCGGTCAGATTTTTTGTTTTCGATTCAATCGATTGAATTGACCGGTTCAACTATAGCGAAAAAAAAAGAAAAAAAAAAAAAAAACTAGTTAAGAAAAAATCAAAAAAAAAAAGGAAAAAAAATTTCTAAAATTAAAAAAATACAAATAAATAATATAAATTATTTTAGCTTAAATTTTGTGTTTTTTAATTTGTAACCAAATAGGTTAAAAAAGTTCAAAAACAATAAAAAAAATATATATATAATATTTTCAGTTTTTAATTGATTCTTATTGGTTCTATGGAAGTGATTGAATCGTTGGACCTGTTGATTTTCAGTTGAATCGATCGGTCTGATTTTTTTATCATTGCTAACAACCCTTGAATTTAGAAGTTATCATTCGTTTGTTTCTGCTTTGATATAATTTTGCTTATTATCCTACTAAAAGAAAAGTGAATTAGTACAAAAACCATGTAAACATTAATGTCCTCTCCAACAGTTATAACTGGCAGTCAAAGTCCTTCTGAAGTTTTTGTATTTACCATCTAATGTAAATTAATCACTCTATTACAAAATTGAGTAATTTAATTCCTGTACTTTTAAAATTGAAGTAAAAAAGTAAATTCACTAACTAGTGTAACGAAGACTGTTAAAAAAGCTGACGTGACATTTAACCTTGTGTTTATTTGATGATGTGACATCAATAAAATATATTATTTTAAACTGATATAGACACAATAACAAACTAAGTTGGCAAAAAATAATTTGATGTGGCATTTTTGCCAACTTAGTTTGTTATTTTGTCCACGTCAACTTAAAATAATATATTTTATTAGTACCACATCAGCATTTTACATCCACGTCATTAAATAAACACAAGGTTAAATGTCATGTCAATTTTTTTAACAGTTTTTGTTACACTAGTCAGTGATTTTATCTTTTTGCTTCAATTTTAAAAGTACAGGAATTAAATTACCCAATTTTATAGTAAAAGGATTAATTTACACTATATAATATAGTACAAGAACTTCTTAAGTATTTTGACCGATAAATGGCAGACAACCAAAAAAGGATGAAACTAGCAGATTGTTTTTCCCACTACAAGCACAAAAATAAGGGCGGAGGGTGGGAGGATGATGAGAGAAATTAATGCAAGTAGCTATGGTTAAACCCAAAAAATTATTCTTTTTTAATTAAACCGTCCGGTAAACCGGTGACCGGAGGTTAAACTGGTGAGGTTTTTTAAGCATTGGTCAAATGCAGGGCAAAAACCACTGTAGCTCTGTACATAAGCATCCAGTTCTCTACTTTGTTGAAGATAGGTGGAGTTCAACGTCAGTATGCAGTTATAGTAGCTCCAGTCAGGCCCCAGGAGAACCATCCCGCCAATATCCCCCTTTACTTATCCCACATTCTGAAAGAAATTTCTGATAATCATGTTGAAGTCTACCATAATCCTGAGAGGCCGCCTCATTGGAAATGTAAGCTTCATCTTCTGAAGGACTCTGCACAACAGTTCAAAATTAACTTAGCAGTTAGCATCCAAGCTGAATATTCTGAAAAATTGATGTAACATGTACCATTTGGCTATCAAACAAATCAAAAACAAAAACTATATCATGATCTATGTTGCCCCGACTCTTTATTTTTCTTGAAGTACCCGTGTCCGGCACCCGTGTCCGACCTATATCCGGACATAGGTATGGGAATATGACCCTGCAAGGAACCTCCAAATACGTGGAAAAACTTAGAAAAAATTGAACATACCCGCGTCAGACACGTACCCTTATCCGACACTCACACCCGAGTCCGAGTAACATAGATCATGATTGCTAATGCTGTTTATGTGAACAGCTATTGTGTCTATTGATTCCATTTTCTTTAATCTCTTGTGTGCTCGTTAGCAAGTAGGACTCCCTGTCAAATAGCAAATCCAAAATGACTTGTCATTGGTAATTGGCAGGTTCAGGCTTCTCCATACTGAATGAATTTGACAAAAGAGGGGTAGGATACAATACAGCATACTCTGAGTTTCCAGATTTGCAGGCAACCAACAAAGGGCAATGCAGTGTCACCAATCCCCAGAATCAAGGCAAGAATTCTTCTAACTAATTCAATTTAGAACTGTAAATGATTCTTCGATATGTCTCATAGTCGAATTCCCATATGTACCACAATATCATGGAGCCGCCATGTCCTCTTTGTCCAAAAAGGTAAGAACCAATCAATCAAAGTAGACATATCACCATTGATACCTCATTGTGTGTAGCATGATGAATGAATCATCTTAGTAATAAGGTCCTTAGGCCAAGCAGCATCAATGCAAAAGCTTGGCATCCCATCATTGTCACCCACATAACAAACAACATAAAGGAGACCATCAACCCTGCAAGCCATTGCATAAGTGAAAAATCATGCTTGAAAGCATATATTATGCATGATCCAATATGCAGTACCCACCGGGCTGTTAGGCATTCTTCCATAATAAAACCATAATTGCATCTTCTATCTCACAAGCAATGCCAAGCCCTGTGTAGCCAGTATTGAGCATTCTCTGGATCTGGTGGCATCATTAAGTTCCACAGACATAGTTTACGGTATATTGCAGTCATATCTCCCACCTGAAATGAATGTAGTATGCAATTCTGCTCTATGCCACCAAAACTGTCACTGAAGCAATCTACCAAGAATCTAATGCAACTTATTATCTAACAGACAGTTTTCTGTTCTTCAGCATTGTCAGAAACATGAGAATGATATCCTTAGTTTATACCACTTTCAAACAAACTAAACTGTAAACTCACAACGACGGTGGTGACATTCAGAATTACTTATAATTACTCCAATACGATAGCATAGGAAGATAAGGACAGAGTCTTTTGAACTCCTATAGATTACTTACCCTCTCTGCTTGCAATTCACAGTTACACAGCACAAGCAAAACTCAGAAAGATGATTGTTGAAAGTTCTAGTTTTGAGGGCTCTAAGCCACTTTATATAAATACAATCCTTTTCCATGGGTACTCGTGTCAACATAAGATCATATGGTTATCTTATGGATGTTCGTATCACTTAGCAAACACATCAAAACAGTTATAATCTCTCGAAAAAAGCAATATAAACCTATACCAGTAACCAGTTATAGAACCCATGCAATATCGACTCCAACTAATGAATTGTACGTCAAAAAGAGAAAAAATATGGTGTTTTATCCAAAGAAAGAATCACTGCTGAATATCGATATTGAATGCTAAATTTCTTGCATCTGAGTGTATCAGATGTGTGCTCCCCTATAATAAGGGTATAGAAGATCATGGAAGATAAGGCTCAAGCAAAAAAGAAGACAAAGAAATTGGATTTTGCAGAATTTTGTACATATATGGTTGACATATATTATAAATCAGCATAACCATGTTGAACCGAGTACTTACGTTAGAATCAAGTCCTATTTCGGAGTCAAAAACATCTTCTTCCACTGTGTCACTGAGGGCAGACTTCCATCGCATGCCTTTTGCCCCAGGATGACGTGCTTGTGACTTATCAACAGCTTGGTGTCTTATGTCTCTAGCAACTCTCGTGCGAAAGGTACTGATTACACATCTGATGCAAAACGCTATAAGAGGAACCAGAACTAGAAAATAACCAGTGGATTTAGCCTGCTAATAGAGTGGGAAAGCCTGTTGTTGAGCTTGCTAAGCATAGTAAAATCATCAAATAACATTGTGATGGTTTTATAAAGAGGCTTACATTTGATAAACCATGTGAAGTTAGCATGGTGAAAATTTTTTGCTGTGAAGGAGTTTTCAATGCACGGATGGAATGCCATAACCTACTTTTCTTGGCCTGGTCCTGATTAAAAGGAAAGAAAACATACAGTACCAAGGTAAATTTCAATATAAATCTGATAGAAATCCAAGAGTAATTCAACACAATTTGCGCTGCAAGTTTTAGACTAAAGTCAAACCTATGTTACTCGGACTAAAGTGTGAGTGTCGGATACGGGTATATCTCTGACACGGGTATGATCATTTATTTCTAAGTTTTAAATGTATTTGGAGAGTCCTTGAAGGGCATATCCCCATACCCATGTCCGGATATGTGTCGAACACGGATACTTCAAGAAAAATGAAGAGTCGGAGTAACATAGAGTCAAACTATAATGTGGCATTCTTAATTTGCATAGAACATTACAATACATCAAATCCAATAACCCAGACAGTATACAGTATCTGTTAAATTAGTTCCCCATCTACCTACATTTGACTGTCATATGAGAAGGCATGTAGATTTTAAAGATTGACAAATAGTCCAAAAAAGAAAGAAAAAAAAGTATCAAGTTTGATTTGGGAACCTCTTTGTACTTCATAATACTGGCTCAGAATATGCTAATAGCTTATATAACTTGAACAATCTTACTTACAAGTTGAGTGTCTAGCAGGGAAGAAGCAGGGATGTTAAGGAGCTGGCCTTTGAAAACAAGGTCAATATCCACTATGTCCTTATTAGCTGCTGCAATTGAATAAACGGACACCCCATACATCTTTGAAATGGAAGACAAAGTTTCACCCCTGCAGTTGAAACTTGAAATTTTTCATCCCAAATAAGCTTTGAATATTCAAAAATGACCAAAACCCAGAATTTAACAAACGGATTAAAGGAGTTTGGTTTAACTCTTTCACCACATGAGCGCAGGAATAGTCCTTGGTGTTGTTCGGCAATCTCCATTTCTGTTACCAACAAACCAAATCCTTGTTTTTAGCAAGCCTACAAAAAGACATTCTACTAGAAAGTACTATAAATTCTTATGGAAATGGTGGAGGGAAGAGAAAGGAAAACCTTCACCAGACTTTCAAAACGTTGCCTTTCAATAGCTGCCCAAGATTTTAAATACAAGGTGTGAGGAGGAAAGCTTGTTTTTGTCTGGTTTGAAAGAAGATATCTTGGGAGGGAGGAATGTTTTCTATGGCTAAGCTTCACTTCCATCACAGAAAAAAAAAAAAAAAACTGGAGAAGGAAAGAAGAACTGCAGAACAATGAAGTTTCTCAAACAATTCCAACCCTTCATTTTATGGTCGGTTGAAGTGAGAAATGGCCGCCAAACGACTCTTCCTTTTGTATTTTCTTATGCGAAAGCGAGATCCACACTTTCTTCACATTCACTTTGGGCCCTTACCTATGGCCTTATTTGCCCAATGTTTGTCATAATTCTACAAATTTTAATATCTATATTATTAATAAAATAATTTATATTTAATGCATTCACGATGTATAAATTCGTGATATTATTTTATTTAATTTTTTAAAATTAAATATAAATAATTTTATTTTTAATGAGGCAGTATCATGTGATTGATTTACTGATAGTGTATAAATTTATACATTGTCAGTGCATCAAATATAAATACTTAATAAAAGAGTTAATAAAATCTCTAATTGAATTTGACGTCACGAGTCGAGTCAAGTGACCAAAGTAATCAATACCGTATCGGTGGGCATATCGTTTTTGTTTTGGTACTGATACGTACCGATATAAGTTTGTTTCGAAGTACCGTTTCGGGATTACCAATATTTTTTCATATATATAACCTATTTTCAAGTTTCTTAATAAAATATATATTATATACACATAGAAATATACCTTCATTACATATATATATATATATGTTTATATGCAAATATGAACTTTAAAATTATAAATATTTAGTATAAAAAAAATTTAAACATAAAATAAATATAAAAATGTAATTATGAGCGTATTTTATTTTTAAATGTAATTATGAAAAAAATAAAAATGATCAAGATAAAAAAAATAGAAATTGGTTTAAAAAATCAAATAAGTGATTTTTTTAAAAAATAAATGAAAAATCAAAATCTTGTATCAATCGATACGGATCGATACGTACCACTACTAACCGATACAGGTCGGTACGAACGGTAGGGGTCGGTACAAAAATCAAAACGGTACAATACTGGTACCGTTTTGTTTCGTTTTACCTTAAAATTAATACATACCGATCGATACAGTCGATACTAGTACGATACCGACTATACTACAAGTGACACCAACTCAATTGATAAAATTACACAAAAACCAAAAAATAAAATAAAAATATTTATTTATAAGGATATTTATATCTTTTGCCTTTTTTTTAAGTTAAAAATTAAATTTAATTATATTTAAAAATTACCCATTTTTTTAACCACCAAATAACTTCTTCTCTTCTATTCTTTTAATATTTTTTTTTTCCACTCACAAATTGGAGTGTGTTTATTCTAGCTGTAAATAAAAAGGATAAAACTTATTTTTGGGACTCGTACTTTATATATACTAGAAAAAAGATCCCACTTCGTTGGATACTTTTAAATTTTTTTATAATTTATAATTAATTAATTAATAATAATAAATTATATTTTATTATATAATAGTTATTTATTTAATTTTTTATAATAATTAATATAATAATATTTTGTTAATTATGAAAATTAAATTGATGAAAATTGTTTATTTTTAAATTACGTAATATAAATGCCTTTTCAAATGTTATTTATATATATTTTTAAAAATATTTAGACTTTATTGTATGATGTATATTTTTATTTATAAGAGGTAAAAAATAATAAATAAGAAAATAAAAGTATGGTTTGTATTTTATTCTCTCGTAGGATTGATTTTCTCACATAAGTTAGTAACAAGTTCGTTTTCTTTTCTTTTTTACTTTTTTCCCGAGCGGATCGGGTAAGGATCTTAAATCGACCCGCGACTCAACGTACGGACCTACCCCTTTAAATACATCATTTAAAATAAAAATAATTAATAAAATAATTTTTTTAACTTTTTCCTTGAGTCGGTCGGGTACAGATCTTAAACCGACTTGCGAGTTAACGTGTGAATCAACCCATTTAAATACATCATTTAAAATAAAAATTAAAATAATTAATAAAATATTTTTTTTCACTTTTTTCCCGAGCCGATCAAGTACGAATCCTAAATCGACCCGCGAGTCAATGTGCGGATTAACCATTTTAAATACATTATTTAAAAATAAAATAAAAAACTAATTAATAAAATAAATTTCATTTTCTAACTTTTTTCCATGCCTGAAGGGTATGGATCCTAAATCGACCTGCGAGTCAATGTGCGGATCAACCCTTTTAAATACATTATTTAAAAATAAATTAAAAAACTAAAAATAATTAATAAAATAATTTTATTTTTTTTTGAAGCGAGTCGATTACGGATCTTAAATCGACCTGCGAGTGAACGAATGAGCCAAACCTTTAAATACACCATTTTAAATTAAAATAAAAATAATTAATAAAATAAATTTTTTATTTTAACTTTTATTCTTCGAACGGATCGGGTACGAATCCTAAATCGACCTGCAAGTCAATGGTAGACCAATCTCTTTAAATATATCATTTAAAAAATAAATTAATAAAATAATTTTTTTAAATACATCATTTAAAAATAAAATAAAAAAATTAATTAATAGAATCAATTTCTTTTAACTTTTTTTTTCAATTTGATTTGGTTACGGATCCTAAATCGACTCGCGAATCGACGTGCGGACCAACTCTTTTAAATATATCATTTAAAAATAAAAAATAACTAATAAAATATATTTTTTAAAATTTTTTCTCGAACGGGCCGAGTATAGATCTTAAATCGATCCGTGAGTTATCGTGCAAACCAATTCTTTTAAATATATCATTTAAAAATAAAACTAAAAATACAAAAAAAAAAAAAAAAAGCTTGACATGTCCCATCGGCTATTTTGTATGTTATATGGTTTGACAAAATTATCCTTGATTTATTTTAAAAAAGTCCCTTGGGTCCCAAGGACTCAATTTTAAATATAGTAGATTCAAATTTTAGGAACTTATATTCTATCGGTACCAAATTAAAACTTGATTTTTGAAAATTAGTTCCATTAAGGACTCCTTTATTAGTGAGCATATCACATACAATTAATTAATCACAATTCAAAATAATGTCAGCCCTTCATTAAAATTTTGTATGGAATTTACATAAGTGGTAAACCACTACATAATTTTTTTTTATTATAATTGAAAATTTTCATGATTATAGTAAAAAAAAAATGCAATTCTATTGAGACCAAAAAAAAAAAAAAATTCAATAAAGTGAGCTAAAAAAGTAAGCCATACAAATCCAAGGAAAATTTAGTCACGACTTCGACGCCCTTGACCCTTTTTTTTTTTAATAAAAAAATTGTAACTTAAAGATAAAAAAAAAAATTATAAATATTAAAATTTGAATTCTAACTTATTAGATAATTATACGACAAGTTTCACTGTCAGGTAACAACTTCCTCGGAGCTTTTTTTTTTTTTTTTCATCCATTCTAAAAAGACTTCAAGAAGCCCAATATATATGTGATCAAGAAATAATTGGATTAAACAATTAATTAATCAACTAATGGTATGGGCTTTGAAGATAAAACCCAATCTGAAAATATAAGACATAAAGCATGTGGGCCGATGGAGGCTTGAGAAAATGGAAAGCACTTGAGTATACATACGTTTAAAATCAGGTCTACTATGAGAGCCCTAGTGCAACTCAATGTGGTGGAGAAATTTCAGCATTGAAGGACAGGATTTGGGCAAAGGTACAATGCTATAAAATGCTTTCCTATGCTGGTAAGGCAGTTTTAATACAAGCTGTTGCTCAATCTATACCCTTATATTATATGCTGCTTTAATTTTCCAAAAAGCTTTTTTAATGAGCTTAATCTCAAATAATCAATTATTATTGTTTTCAATCTCACTGAAATTAATCTCGTCACCCGTCTAGATGGACTTAGATCTTGGATCGTTTGGATTATGCCTAGCTATCTACTTTAAGGAGAGCTCATGTTGTAGGATATGCTAGCTAGCTAGTGGTGGCCAAGTTGATCACAAGATACTTCCGCCACCACCGCCGTTGCTTCAATGTAAAGTAATTCTTTATGTGACACATGAGTGATGAGTGATGACCACAACTAAAAGTTACTGCTCACTCGCTCTAGCAACCATATCCCAAAACTCAAAGCAAATGCATGGATATCTGCATGCACGCACGTGAATCCCATTAATAGCTGAACAAACCCCGAGTCCATATTCAGCGCTATATAAATGTGCATCGATATCTGCATGAGAATCAGTGATTTGATCAGAGCTCGATCATCTAAGGTTTGCCATAATTCAAACATGGAGACCATTAGTGAGCTAGCCTTGTTGGTTTGTTTGATTGTCGCCTGCTTTACTGCTAAAGGTTGCTCACAGGCACTGCCACAGCCACAGCCACAGCAGCCTCAAGTACCTTGCTTCTTCATATTTGGTGACTCATTAGTGGATAATGGAAATAACAATGGTATGCTCACACTTGCTAGGGCTAATTATAGGCCATACGGCATTGATTTTCCCCAGGGTACCACCGGTCGTTTCACTAATGGTCGAACTTTCGTTGATGCTCTTGGTAAGCTATCTCACTATCTCACTAACAAAGATTTAAATAGTTATCGCAATGCAATGTTACAATCGTTATTTATTGGTTTCGGCTCTCTTCATTGCTAATATTTTACCTTTAGTACTACGATAGCATTCCTTAAGTCCGCAATCGCGATAAATACGACGGAATTGCAATTTAAATCCCTGCTCAGTAATGGTTTATTAAGCATTACTTTTATTTTGGTTACATAACTTTTGGTTGCCTAATTAATTATCCTAATTCTATTTCCCCCACTAAAATTGCAGCTCAACTTATGGGGTTTCCACGCTACATTCCACCCTATTCAAGGGCTCGGGGCCCTGAATTGTTGCGGGGAGTTAATTATGCCTCAGGAGCATCTGGCATTCGAGATGAAACAGGCGACAATCTGGTATATACGAATAACTTAAATTAGGAAAAATACCTTCCAACCTTTTCTTCTTCTTTTATTATGGTCAATTAGGACAAACATCCTTTTCTAGATAGTCCTACATATAAGTAAGAATTTAAATAGCAACGTGATGTTATAGTCATTATTTTGTGGTTTCGGTTCTTTCCATTATCGATATTCACTGCCTTTGAGATGTAAATGGTTAACGGTCTATAGCAATTAAACTCATAACTATAAATTAATATATATAGATTCAATTTACAACTTTTGAATTTTTTATTTTTATTTTTATGATTATAATTATAATTATTATGTTTTACAGTAAGTTGTGTAAAATAAAAAAATAAAAAAAATTACGATCGCGATAGTATCCATTACATATAAGCTTTAATCGTAACAAGAAATGTGTCCTTAATCGTAATTTAAGTCCTTACTTATAAGCTTGTAAAAAAGAACTTCAAACATGTTTCTAAATTCTTTTTGAGTTATGACTGTAGGGAGCCCACGCATCGATGAACGGACAGGTTGCCAACTTTGCAAATACGGTGCTACAAATGAGAAGGTTGTTCAGAGGAGACACCAACGCTCTGAGCAGCTATCTAAGCAAGTGCATTCTCTATTGTGGGTTGGGAAGTAATGATTATCTTAATAACTATTTTATGCCCACTTTCTATACAACTAGTTCTGATTTCACTGCTAAAGCTTATGCTGCTGCACTTATTCAGGACTACACACGCCAGTTAACTGTAAGTTTATGACATCCAAAACAAAAAAAAAAAAAAATTTAAGATCAGTAAGGGATTTAAATAATGATCGCAATGTTACGGTAATCATTTTACGATTTCGACTCTTTTTATTTTTGATAATTACTATCGATATTTAATGCAATTGACCATGATTAAACAAGTTCAAGGGTCGAGCTACCCGCCCAAGCCCGAAGGTCCATTCGATATTTGAAAGGGTTTGGAAAAAAATATTGGATCCGAAATACGGACTTGGGCAGATTTTGAGGCTCATATTTCGGGCCGGGCTGGGATAAGTATATATGATGTTGATACCATACTTAAGCCCGGTCTGAACCCGGTCCGACCCGACCCATGAACACCTCCGCAACCGTGATAAACGTGATCGAAAATGCGTTCACGATCAGCAATTTAAATCTCTGAAATCAGTCATGGTGTTTGAAAGTATTAAATTGGAGGCTAATTATCTTTAATTATGTGTGCATGAATTTGATAATTCAGCAATTACATAGCTTAGGAGCTCGAAAGGTGATCGTAACAGCAGTTGGACCAATTGGTTGCATACCATACCAACTTGCAAGATATCATGGTAATAGCAGCCGCTGCAATGAAAACATCAACAAGGCAATCCTTCTTTTCAACACCGAGCTAAGGAAGCTGGTTGATCGTTTCAATGGTGGGCAACTGCAAGGAGCAAAGTTTGTTTACCTGGATTCCTACAAAAGCAGCATTGATCTATATCAAAACGGGACTGCTTATGGTAACCTACTATTATAAAAGTAACTTTAATATGCTATGTTACTCAGACTCCGGTGTGAGTGTCGGATACATTGTATCCGACAAGAGCATGTTCAATTTTTCTAAGTGTTTCAATGTATTTGGAGGGTCATATCTATGTCCTTATATGTGTCGGATACGGACACTTTAAAAAAAATGAGGAGTCGAAACAACATAATTAATACGAACCCTAGCATTTGGTTCACTAGTTGGTGCATTACCACATGTTCAAAGAGAAAAGTTCAACTCCACCCTTCTCCAAATTCAAAAAAAGAAAACTTTAATATTTCCTTGAAATTAAATGTTCAAATATATTTTTTTTAATTTTCATCTATATTACTCGGACTTTTTCATTTTCTCTAAAGTATTCATATCCGACATATTTAGACACATGTATGGAGTATGATCCTCCAAATATATATATAAAAAAAAATTAAATATATTTGTGTCAGACACATACTAGTATCCGACACTCATCCGAATCCGAATAACATTGTTTTCCATGAAATTAAATGTTGATATATTTGCATGAATTAATCAATGTACAGGGTTTGAAGTAATAGACAAAGGATGCTGCGGAGTTGGAAGGAACAATGGGCAGATAACATGCCTTCCCCTTCAACAACCATGTAATGATCGAAGGAAATACCTGTTTTGGGATGCCTTTCATCCCACCGAATTAGCCAATGTTTTATTTGCACAGTCATCCTATGGATCTCAGTCATATACCTATCCTATAAACATACAACAATTGGCAACTCTCTAAATTTAAAGGATTCAAGAACTTGTTGTTGGAGTTGTCATGCATGCATGTTTTTTCAGTTGATTAATTAAATGTACTGAATATTTACTGTTATTAATTACTACTTTTATTGATTATTAAGTTCTTAATTTCTGTTTTAGCATTCAATTCAGCTTTGCTAAACTAGTAATTCTTTGAATTGGATTGTTTTTGAATTCGAGTCGTTTGGGGTTTGGATTCATTTCGGAAAATCTTTGAATGCATTATGCATGGATGCCAAAGAACTAAGATAGAGCTGCCTACCAAAACCAAAACCCATTCATATATTGGACACTACAATTGCAGTTGAGGCTTATACCACCATTCCTTCAACGAATTCTATTTTCCTCTATTATTTTTCAATTCATCATTTTCTTCAATTATTTTTCAATATATTTTTAATCACCATTCACAAGTACGATTTTCACAACTAATGAATAAGTTTTAAACATGTGAATGATAATAATGAAAATATTAAAAAAATAATAATAATAATTGACTGCATCCTAGCCCTACTTCAATAAAGATGATTGCTGATATATGTTTCAAAAGACCATGCCTTACTATTAACACTTTGAAATCTTAAGTCCAATTGGTTTTTTGATGATTTAGTGAAATGTGAGTTGTGAAATTCTCACTTATTCAATCAAAAATTAACAAAATTTATCCATTAAAAGCGAAAGAAAATAAATATTATAGACAGCCAAGAGATGTAGAGTGTTAAGCTGAAAGAAGAGATAATGCCATTTTGCCAAACATAATTTTATTTATTAGTCTCTCATGTATTACTCTACTACAATACATGAAGAATATGCATATATGCATGTTTTCTAGCAACATTAACATTTATTTGTTGCCCTTTTGGGTTGAATAAAATTAACAAAATTTATCCATTAAAAGCGAAAGAAAATAAATATTATAGACAGCCAAGAGATGTAGAGTGTTAAGCTGAAAGAAGAGATAATGCCATTTTGCCAAACATAATTTTATTTATTAGTCTCTCATGTATTACTCTACTACAATACATGAAGAATATGCATATATGCATGTTTTCTAGCAACATTAACATTTATTTGTTGCCCTTTTGGGTTGAATAAAATTAACAAAATTTATCCATTAAAAGCGAAAGAAAATAAATATTATAGACAGCCAAGAGATGTAGAGTGTTAAGCTGAAAGAAGAGATAATGCCATTTTGCCAAACATAATTTTATTTATTAGTCTCTCATGTATTACTCTACTACAATACATGAAGAATATGCATATATGCATGTTTTCTAGCAACATTAACATTTATTTGTTGCCCTTTTGGGTTGAATGGAGGCCAGAGAAGTAACCCTGGGGGTTGCTCTCAAAAGAGCCCCTCGAAATGGTTGTTGCACCTCCACTCCCCGGAGCTACCATCATTCCCGAACCCCCGCCTCCGCCGCCTTTGGATGTGCCTCCTCCAGCATCACCACCACTGCCCCCACCTTTTCCGCCACTGCCTCCACCGCTGCCTTTGCTACCACCGCCACTTTCACCTTTGCCACCCATTTGGAAAAGTTATAGGTTAAGATGACTTGTCTAAGAAATGAATCTGATTCATGGAAGAGGGAAATATTTCAATATTTATACTAGTAATGTACTGGCTAGTGGAATGGTCAAAAATCAATCTAGAGTAAATTTAGTTAATTAATTTATGTTCTTAATTAATTGTTGTAATTAATTAAGCATGCAATTGGCATGGATTTATGGAGCGTCATTCACAGATAATTTGGCCACTTTGACAAACTTTGAAGCTATAATTAATATATAGATAGTTAGATACCATGCATTTTCTACTTAACAGGTGTCTTTTTGAATAATGCTTTTATAATCAAATCAAAAATTAAATATCAATCGGTTCATTTATAGCATTAAGTATACTTTAAATGCATTATTTGTTATTAATTACAATATATTAAATATGACAAACACTTGAAAAATTAAATATATTTGACTTGATGATTAATATATTAATGAAATTCTAAAGTACCATTAGACCTATTTAAGGGTTTGGCTACTCGTCCAAATCGAAGGCTTGTCCGATATTTAGAAGGATTTGAACAAAAATATTAAGCCCAAAATATGGGTTTGAGCAAAAAATAAAACCCGTTTAGAAAATGGGTCAGGCCTTTACTTCAAGGTCCAAACCGGCCCATTTTCATTTGTATAATATTTTTATATTTATAAATATTATGTAAATTATATCATACAAAGAATAAATATATATAATATTATAATGTAAATATTTAAAAATATATTAAGTTATGCATATTTTAGAACTTAATAAAATTACTAAAAATTAAATAAAAATAACATATTTGTTCAGAAAAAATATGGATGGGTCTAAACAGGTTTTGACTACCCATTTACAAATATGAACAGGCTTGGAAAAAATTTGAGACTCATATTTCGAGTCGGATCGAGTTTAGACAAATATATGTGATGTTGATACCATACTTAAGCCCGACTTGACCTATGAACACCTCTAAGTACCACTAAAATAATAAAAATGAATCAAAACCCGATCAAATTTGATTTAACCGGTCCAACCAAACCGGATTTTGACCGATTTGATATTCATTTGGTTTTATCAATTTTTAAAAGTATTCTTAATTCAACCGATTCAATCGATTGATCCAATCCAATTCTGAGAACATTTTTGACATCGTGATTCATGATATTAATATGCAAATTAAATCAAAGGGAGAAATTAATCCTAGAGTTTATTATCTCTTTGGCAAATTTCACAAACACTGTTCGATGACTACAAAAAGTCAACAAATCTATCCTTTGATGCTTGAACTTCTTCAAAGGTTTAATGCATGTATTCATATTCTCTACTGCACATTCTACAAAGTTGATAATAAAACCTTCAAGAATTAATGGAAAATTCTATAAAAGTAATGAAATATACAGTGAATCTCGAAATTCATGACTAAAGCTTGTTTAAAAAATATAACTAATTAGTGTTATAAATTTATTATATCTGCTTCAACAATCTACTAAATACTTCTTTCCTTGATGATATAATTAATTATAATTATTAATTTTAATGGTATAGTATAAAATAGTCAAGATCATTATTACTATATCTAAACCTGACAATTTATATATTCATATCGTGTTCGTTTGTTTTATCGTATCATAATCACGTTTAAAGTATTTTATATTTATATAAATTTTGATACATTAATAATTTATATTATATAGATTTGAGACATTCTTGTATTCATACCGTCTTCGTAACATTTTTTCATATGGTGTAGTGTTTGTATTGTATTTTGATTATTTTTTTCGATGTGTTCTTATCATGTAATCGTATCATATCCAATATTCGTATCCAATATTACCAGATAGATCTTAATCCACTTGATTAATCAACAAAATGCTTTCAAAAAGATAATTCTTGTTCACTAGCAATTATATGTAGTATTTTATAATCCTTAATCTTTTACTTTGATTCTACTTTAACCCCTAGCTTTTTAATTGTTCCATTTGAATTCTTAACGTTTTTACGTAATTTCATTTTGACTCTTTAATTACATTATTTTGTTAACAATTGAGAAAAATATTCACGAAAAATGCCAAGAAATTATCCCGTCAAATCTAATGGACCAATTTGACGAAAGAATTAAAATAAAATCATTTTAAAAGGTCAAAGATGCAAATAGAACAATTTAGAGATTACGGACTAAAGTGAAACTGAAACAAAAAAATTAGGGACTGCAAGTGAAATTTACCCACATTGAGTTACACAGGAGAGGAGCTGAAGCTATTAATATCAGTTCTCTCCACACAACACATACTGACTCTTGCCAAAGGCAACCCAACATCATTACAACAGCTTGCCAGGTCTAGGAACATACATAACACTAGTGTTACCCGGACTTTTCATTTTCTCTAGAGTACCCATGTACGACATTCGTGTCTGACACATATTCGGACATGGGTATAGAAGTATGATCCTCCAAATATATGAAAAAACTTAAAAAAATTTGAGCATACCCGTGTCGGACACATACCCGTATCCGACATTCACCTCGAGTCCAAGTAACATAGCATAACACAACAGAGATAATTGAATTTAAGACTTCCATAGTTTCATGGTGCAATCTTCAGCAAATGTAGCAACAAGATTCCTGTGAGGATGATGTGTAATACCTATTACATCCTTTTCATGGACCTGTCAGTGTCATTCACATAAACACACAATAATAAGTAATATAGAGTTTTAGTAACTTTGGAATCTTTCAACATGATGCAACTGACTCTAAATGCACCAAAATATCTTATACTACATGGATATCCCATTCTATATGATCAATCTGTGCAATTCTAGAACAATCCGCGCATACATCATTTACATATGAATTCTACACAAGGTTGTTTGAGATCAAAAGATTATCATGATAGTTCAACTTTTCAACAAGTAGAGAGGTAAGGTAATGGCTAGCACTTATGTTATCCAGACTCGGGTTGAGTGTCAGATATAGAAAGATAGAAGAAAACAACTAATTTTAGAATTTTAAAAGAGGAAGCAAGAGAAGACTTAAAAAAGTGTGGAATAGACAAAAACTTAGCCTCAAAATGAGAGCTTACAGTCATTAGATGTTCGAGTTTTCCAGTTTGGTAGCTGAAGCAGTACATATTCCTGCAGATATTAATACGAATAAAATCAAAAGCAAGTAAAAAATGATAAAGAAATCAAGAAAAATACATAACTTTTAGAGCCATTGTTAACGAAGTAATTTACATATCAGCAGAAAAAAGGGACAAATCTTGTTAATCAAGTAGCAGCCAATTATAAGTTTCCCGTAGAAGACACCAATCCTTGAACATTACAACTGCACCCGAACTTCACAACCAAGGATATTGCGCCCATCTACGAGAAAAAGGGTGCATATTTTACTCGATAAACTGATAAATTATGTCCAAGGATAAATGGATTAACAATTAGTTATGTGCAGCCACAAGTCCTGGTTCTTCCGCTGCAACAAATCCCACACCGGAGGCTCTTTGGACCTATGTTACTCAGACTCGAGTGTGAGTGTCGGATACGGGTATGTGTCCGACATGGATATGTTCAATTTTTTCTAAGTTTTTCTATGTATTTGGAGGGTCCTTGGAGAGTTATATCTCCATACCCATGTCCGGATAGGCTCGGACACCGGTACTTCAAGAAAATGAAGACTCGGAGCAACATAGCTCTGGATCACCAGGACCTTATCTGTTGTAAGACACCAGGAGAAAAGAAAGGAAAAAAAAAAAAAAAAAAACCTCAAAAACTAAATAATCCTGACCATGTGGAATTAGAATTCTTAAAGCCTATCACATAGAATCAGGGGTAGCTCTCAAATTTGCCCCATTGTAAGAAGAATTGTAGGCTTTGAAGGCTTAATCCATAGCTCAAGCTGTAAGAAAGATAAGCTAGGGCTTTGAGGGAAAAAAAGGATTTCCAGAGAACAAGGAGAAGTAGGACAAAGAGTGAGAATAGCTAGATAAAAAACACCTGCAACATGAGAAATTGCTTGAAAAGTTTCACTCCAAGATTCCAGGAAGTACTACCATAATGAGTTAAGAGAATCTTGGGAGCTGTGAGAACGAGATAAGGAAAAGATTTGCTAAAGGAAACCTTGATGGAAATTACAACCCAACAACAAAAGAATAGTGAAAAACAGATAACAAAGGTGCCTTTTGATGCTGTTTTACTAGTCATCATGGTGCAGTAGTTTACCCGGTGAACACTAAGAAATCCAATACTACCGAGTAAAAATACCTAGGGAAGGTTAACAAGGAGACAGAGAAACTAGTAGTACTAACAGCCAGATATGCAGAACCAGAAGCCAAGTGGGCTCGAAGGCAGTATTACAGGTTTATAGAGGAGAATCACTAGTTGCAGCAAGAAAAAGAGACTTGAAGATAAAAAATTTGGAATCATGAAATAAAGCTGATGGAAGCTCAACAGTTGAAGGTGGTAGAAGCCACATTGAGTAAATACATTTTGATTACCTTAATATAAGGAAACAATGAACTCTAAACTTAGCCGTCGTGAGATAACAATACTTAATATTCTACCTCACGTGTAAGCCAAATATTAACAATTAAAACAGAGGGACCTAACACATGGATAACAACTAAGGGGCAACAACAACTTGTTTTCCGATACTATGTTAGGAAACCACATAAAACAAATTGACAATAGGCGGAGACATCCAACTTGAATATAGAGCCCATACCAAACTTTAAATTTAATCGTTGTGGGATATTACCATGTAACAAACCTGTAAATGCAAGTTTCCAATTCAAAGAAAAACATTTTGTAATCATTAATCTTTATATTCCAATATAGTGAGATTTCTCATCAGGCCAACCTTATCAACCAAAAAAGAAACAGTGAAAAGAACTTCCAGGACCTTTTCATTCGTCATTTTACCAAAACTAAGCTGCCACAAAATTACAATAATGATAAACACATCAAGTTCCCAAGCTAAAACTTAATAGCCCTCTTCTCATCATGCCAAATACGAGCTGGTT
Source organism: Fremontodendron californicum (assembly GCA_030761205.1). Classification (NCBI taxonomy): domain Eukaryota; kingdom Viridiplantae; phylum Streptophyta; class Magnoliopsida; order Malvales; family Malvaceae; genus Fremontodendron; species Fremontodendron californicum. Next base: position 7,181,843 of record JAULJL010000028.1, read on the forward strand.
GAAGAGATTTCCTTCCCTTGGAGGCTTTACAGGTTGATTAGGCCCTTAATCACCTTTACAATCTAAATTTTGTATTTCTTAAAAGAATATTTTCAAGCATTACCTGTCCTCGCCTACACAGTATATCCATTCACCTTTTGGTGAGACACAGGCAGCAACAAAATCCCCACCCTCCTTTTTACCAGAAGAGAAGCTTTTCACAACCTGCACCACAACCATTATGGAAGTAAAGTATGATCATAAAAGTTCATTTCCATTCCACCCGCATAGAACAAAAAAGATGATGAGTTTATAGAATATTAGCTTAGCTACAAGCAAACCTAATATTACCATTACTAATCAAGGGAAAGCACCAATACTTTATCCTCTTTACGTTCACTAACACGATCATTTTTTTTTGGAAGATTTAGGCTTAGAAGCCTAAATTAAAAGGTTCAGAACTTCAAATTCTGTTTTTCCCATCAAATTCAAAATTTCTAAAGTGTAGCTTAATGAGTTACGACTTAGAACAGATGATGCTCACTATGGTGTAGCGAAACCTATAACTTGGTAAAATATCGTGACAGAAAGGTGGAATTGGCAAAACTAGCATCAGCAGCAGTGGTCAAGGAGATCATAATTTAATAATTTCAACAAAAACCATAGTGAATTTAAGTTATTTCCAATGGGACCATAATTAAAACTCCAAGAATTGAATTTGCTTTGATGAGAAGAAAGATGGAGCAATCATCACTGGAATAACTTGAGAAAAGGACCAAGTGAAATCACATTAATAGGAGTAAAATTCATTCGGAACTTACCTGTCCTTGAAGTGTCATGATGTATATTGATGATGTCTTATTGCATACAATAATATGATCTGTGTTTTTCGGGAAAAGGTGAACTGAATTCACTGAAGCATCACCACCCTACCAATCAAAAGGTATAAAGGCAAACAGCAACATAAATGATATTACGAATCTACGATATAAGCTAACTTTATTGAGAAATAGAATACCCTTAAAGTAGGTGGCGGTTTAAATGTTTGTAGGCAGTCTGTTGTTTTTACATCCCAGACCTACAAAAGGCAGCATGACCAGTTATGCACCAAAGAAACGACTAAAAGACGGATATTTGAAAATACATGTATAGATAATTTACCTTCACAGTGCAGTCACTGGAGGCAGTAATAACACGACTTCCATCAGCTGTAAAAATGGCATCATTCACATAGGATGCATGCCCACGAAATTCTTTCAGCAACTTTCCAGATTTCAATCCATGGATTCTGCACCAGAAAAAGGAAAAAAAAAAGGTGGGTGGAAAGAAGCAATCAGTGAATGTCAGACTTGGCATCTGACATCAATATATCACAACCATTGATATGGAAAAAAATTCAGCAACCAAAACAGTCACTGATGGGCATGAGAATTTCAGAATGAAAAAAAAAAAAAAAAATAAATACAAACAAATGAAAAACAATTGGTCCTAAGGGATAACAACGATAAATAGTTCTATATTAACTACTTGCTTCATATGCAAACACTTAAATTTGACATAAAAGAGTATATGCAAAGGAGATGGCCATATATTAGAACCTTGCAGTACTATCAAAAGATGTACTTAGTAACTGGCTTCCATCACGAGAGAAGACAAGACTTGTCACACCTTGAGAGTGTGCACGTTCAAGACGGCGCAAGCATTGACCTGTCCTTATGCGCCAAACCTGAAAAAATGTTACAAATCAGATCTTACCTGCATGACTTCTATTAAGTTCCAACTGTAAACCAATGATATTTGATTTCAAAAAGAATGATGCAACATTGACAAAAAACTGGAATGCCGACAAGAAGTTCAACTTGCTTCAATAAAAGGTGTAGCATCAATGCATCAAGTATTAATCAGGTACATCTGATAAACTCACAAGATTAAGTCCTACCATGAATTTGGAGCATCAAATAAGTTCCAAAAACCAAAATTTCACAAGTAAAATAAAAGGGAAATGTTAAACAATGTCTAGTGGGACTGTTAAGATGATATTTAAGAAAAGAAATTTGTAATTAATGCATAGTTCCCTCTTGAATTTGGTGAAAATAGTGCATTAAATGTAAAAGCCTTTCTTAAAATAGTATTTTAACTATCCTTAATTAGTGCCTATAGGCACCCGTTAACTGGACCCAAAATGAAAACCATCCACAACAAGTTTCGAAAATTCTTCCAGCTACTGATATTCTTGGCATGGTAGAGACTACTGTACTGCTATTTTAAATAATATCAGTGTTCCCATTGTTTTATGTTTGTCATGTAGTAAATAATATCAGTGTTCCCATTGTTGTATGTTTGTCATGTAGTAGCTACCAGTCACTTTAACTGTGGCGTTGTAGCTAACTCATTGCTTGTCATGGAAAAGGAGTTGCAATTTTACATTTTGAACCATTACAAGAGTCACAAGCACCTTACAAGTTACAACAATAGAAATCATTCTTGGCACAGCATACAAGTGTTTTAAGTAAATGAAAACACTTTAAAACAAGGGAAACATGAAAAGCAAAGGAAGCAACAACTGAAGATCACAAAGTAATAAAACCATCAAAAGATATCAGATTCCTTGGACCCAAAGTTGACTGACAAATGTCAAGCAACCATTAAAATACCAACTAGAACTGATATTATATCATTTGAGAAACTAATAATTCTTTCAGGCTTCTTACAGAATGTTTTCATTAGACAACATGCATTCCTAAAACAAATGGCAGATGGTAAAAAGAATTGCATAGGATTAGGAATAGACTCTTCATTGTCCGGAGCACAGGCAACTAGAACATAAATTCAAGCATATGCAACTAAACTTACCTTAATCTTTCCATCTTGTGACCCAGATGCAATCATCTCTGAATCTCTGCTAAAATCAACACAAAGTACAGGATCATCATGCATCATGAAAGTTTCCTGTGATGATTTGGCAGTAATAGCACAAATGTTAAAAAATGAATAAAAATAAAAGTAACAAAAGGAAAGAAAAAGAATGCAATCATCCATCCTTTCCTGAACATTGGTGACTGACATACATGACAGCAGTAATGGTTGCTCTTTCTATTTTCACATTCAACTCTGAATCAAAGCATGATTCTCAGAGTCATAGCTAGCATCAACAAACATGAGTTTACAGAACTAATCACTTTACAGAACATGACTTTGTTTAAGGCAACCTCGTCACAATTAACTAACTTTGCACTGGCTAACAGAAACATGGGGCAATTAGACCAGTAAGACTACATCTGCTAATTGTAAAATTGCCTATGGTTAGTAATGACGTTCATATATATATATATATATTATCATTTGATTAGAATGTAACCTTTAATTAATTTTAATGCCTAAGGTTAGATGTGGATCATTTGTAACCAAGGGCTAGGATTAAATGCCCTAATGGACTTTTCCAGCCAAAGTTGTCCTAAGAAGGATGGTTCCTGTTGGATGTGTATGAGTCAAGCCATCAACAAAGTTACTACTATCAGATACCATCCCTTGTTTAGAAGTTATGCTTGATCAATCAATCAGATCTAATATGCTCTCTAAACTTGATGTAAGAAGTAGTTATCACCATATCAAACTAAGGAGTCTTAGTAAAAGGAAGACAACCTCCAAGACAACATACGGGCTCTATAAATGGTTAGTGATGTTTGGTTCAAAATGCACCCAGCACTTTCACACAAGTTTTGATAGAGGCACTAAAGACTTTTCTTGAACCAATCTTGGGCCCTTTCTTTCAGTGACATCTTGATAGTAAATCCAAAGACAAACACTTGATGAACATCAAGTTTTAGTAGTAATCGTTAGTGAGAAACTCGTTATAAACTTAAAGAATATTCTTTTCTTGTGCGATAAGGTCTTGTTTCGAGGATTTACTGTCTCAGGAAAAGGACTGAAACCAAAGCAGGAGAAAGCGTTAAGCATTAAAGGGTAAAGATCACCAAAATCAATCAAAGAAATCAAAGTTTTTATGGGTTAGTCTAGTTCTACCAGACGTGCATAGGGAACATTACTTCTTTTAGAAGTCCCATCAGTAAATGCTTGAGAAACGACAACTTTGAGTGGTCAAATTCTGTATAGAGACTGTTTTGAACAGGTTATAATGATGATAAAAGAAGCATTAGTTTTTACACAATCAGAGTTGGAGACGTTACTTATTTTGCAGTGTGATACATCAAATATTGGAACAAAACTGCTCTTAGTCAAGATAGGATGCTGGTGGAATTTTAAATGAGAAGTTATCAAACAGACATCATTGCTATTCTACCAATGGTTTGAAGTTTTATACAGTGGTGAGGCCCATACTTCATTAACTGCATAGTTTAGCTTACAAAGAGCTTGCCATTTATTCAACATCTGCTACTAAACTTAACAAGAAGAAACTGCTCTGTAACCCTACTAAAAAAAGTCTGCTGAACTCATTGAGTAGCCATAAATTTTAAGGAAAACAAAGTCTCATCATAAATATTTAAGGGACTAATAGCTGCTTCGTAACCCTAGTGTAAATAGCCTTCTCAACTCCTACAGCAGCCACAGCATATTTTTAAATCATTGCTAGTGATTCTACAATCACGAATCCTGTTCTTGTTTGAACATTAATTCTGAATCCATTTTAGCCCGTGTTCTGTTTTCTTTTACAATTTTCTACTTCCATGCTACATCACAATAATACAAGGTTACCTAGTATATCAATAGTTCCAATTTCATTTCTAGTCACTGCACAAAGAAAAGTTTAAAGGCCCCGATTTATTTTTATTCCAAATAATTTCACACATGCAGCCACACCATGCACAAGGAAATTTCAAAATGAATTATCATTTTTCATCTTTATTTCAGTACGATAAAGAGGAAAGAAAATCGATTTTGGCTATAAACAGGAATGTGAGAATTGTATACATGCTCTCTAAGCAAAAATCTCATGCCCAAACAAATTCCATATAAGTGAAGACATAAAGATTGTTTGATTTGCAAGCAAGATATGATACGCACGTGAGTATGCATAACTAACAACAAACACCACATGAGGCTCTTGCTTTGATGAAAATCAAATAACAATGTGAGAAGATAGATGTATCCAATTACATACACATTATATACAGAAGAAACTGCATTGAGTTTATGATCAATGAATTCATGTGACTCGTATTAAGTCCAGATTAAGCTCATGTGAGCACAAACATAATCCCCATTCAACAAAGCTAACCGCATGTCTTCATTTTACCCTCACAGGAAACAAAAGTTCAACCAAGAGGAAACGAAATAAGTACATTCTACATAATAATATATAAGATGCTTAATCGAATATTAGTGGTCAATGTTAATCTCTGTATACTTTTTTAGTTTACATGATAAATGAACAAAACCTATATGTGAAATTTAACTTATTAATCAGAATATATCAAGATGCCGCAATACATGATAAACCAAGTGGAAGCAGCTATGCAAAAGTAATCCTTCCATAAAGTAACAACAAGAAACACTCACCTACAGATGAATACCTTTTTTATTGACCAAGAAAAGAAAATGATACAGACAAAACTCAAAACAATTATAGTCTAACTATCAAAACAAGTGGAAGCAACTCCGAAAAAGTAATCCTTCCATAATGTACCAACGACAAACACAGACCTATAAATGAATTTTTTTAATGACCAGAAAAATAAAAAGATATAAACAAAAATCAAACAATTAAAGTATAACTATCACAGCTAGAAATTGGAATTGGTTGTTTTTCAGCAGGCAGTCCTTCCATTTGGTAACACTAATCAAAGAAAACAATAATGATATAAAATAATTTAAAAGAAACAAAGTACTCACATCAGCCTGGTACTGAAGATCCTTCTTGAGCTTCCCACTTATGTAATCCCAGACCTGTTAACAACAAAAAAGCAAACACAATAAAAGTTAATCAATATAATTTACACTATTGGAGAAGTTTTCCCTTTTCGAAGATATCAAACCTCAATAAATCCATCAACAGAAGAAGAAACAAGAAACTGCCCATCTGGTGAGAACCGAGCACATTCTGCATGACATTTCTTCCCAAACTGCAGCAGGAAAACAACCAGGGCCAAGAAAAAAAGGATGATGAGTTGACTGTTTTATAAGAAAATAATGGCAGAAAACATGCAAGGAAAAACTAGTTATAAAACCTAAAAAAAAAGCTAACTTTCACATTCCAAGAAATCTATAGCAAAAGCATTCATCTTCTTGAATTGAAACAAAGCTCGTCTTTATTGGTAATTAAAAACATTTTTGCAGGTTCCACAATAAAAAATATCAGCGACATATAAAATCAACTCAAATCAAGGCATGCCCAAACTATAGACACAACATGAATCCTCTATCTCACTTACGCTCCATGCAAAGCATTTTTTTTTTTTAAATAACATTTGAATAGAGAAAAAAAAAAAAAGGAGACGGGCCACAACCAAATATATGGAAGATAGACAAAAGCACTTGTAAAAAAGCATGTATAAACTCCAAAAAGTACATTCTCCTGGGAAGATATTTAAATACCAAATCTACTTTCACTACTTCCAACTTACATAAAATTTTGGTTTGTCTTCTATTCTTTTGTTGTTTCTATTTTATTTTAATCACTATTGCACAATAAAGACCTTAGAGCATGTGATAAATCATCTCAAACGACAGATTTTTTCATCTTAACTTCAACTAGGGTCATCACTATGTAATTAAGATCTTAAATTTGCTACTAGTCTTAAGATTCTTTTCAACCACTAGTTTTATTTGCATATTATCTCCGAGCCATGCCAACAACTTTAGCCATAAATACCAACCTCCAAATGATTCCATAATATTCTTCCTTCTGTTTAGCAGGAAGCCCACTATCACATATCATTCTGATTGAACATTGAAAACATAATAATAATAATAAAAATAAAAGGAAGGTTTAATTATGCATTGGGTACTTGAACAACAGTCAAATGTTCGATTTGGTATATATAAAGTTTAAAAATTGCAATTAGGTACTCAAACTTTGCTTCCGTTAATCATATTGCACATCCCACTAACTATGTAAGGAACTAAGGCCAGATCATGACGTGTCCCTTGTAGTCAATTAAAACATGCCAAATATAGATATAGTGCCACATCATCAGCGGGGTTCACTGCCACGTCATAGGTTAAAGGAGGAAAAAGGTAGCAATTTTTTGTTGGTTATCTAGGACAAATTATACTTTGGCCTAATGGAGACAAGAATATTGCATTAAAATTGTAGAATATTCATTTTCTCAAGTTGACAAGACAAAAACTCAAATAACTAGAATTCTTTGTTTAAAACAATGCCAACTAGGCCAATATGATAACTTTTTATGAAAGAAAAAAAAAGTGCTAACTAGAAAAATTGTTGAAAAATAACTATACACAATTAAAATATTATACATATTTTAAGCCATTTACAGACAAGAAAAATATCAAAATCTATTTTTAGGGAGAAAAAAAAAAGATCATTGATTTTGATATTAATTTTTTTTGACATGTCACTATTTTATATTAATTTAGTTTAACTCGGTAAATCTTTTTTATTTTTTCTTTAAACAATTACCACGTCATCCTGTTAATAGTCAACATCATCTTCTTAACAGTAAAATGGTGAAATTGCAACAAAATTCGTAGTTTGACAGTAACATTGCACCCCAAGAAAAGTAGGATGGTAAAATTGGAGGCTCCAGTATAGTACAATGATAAATTTGACCTTAATCCCAATAATTTCGACTCTTGTTGGCAGTTTTGAGCCAAAAAATAAACAAATATGTTTTAGTACGGTGAACCCATTTAAATCTAGAACTCATAAGTTAAGTCATCTATTATACAGCGGGACCTAGGTGAAAAGCAAATTCTTCTCATAGAGAACACTGATAAAATTTGTAGGTGCCAAGCCTAAAGATGATTTATATGCCATATCAAAATCAAGAAGATATGGCATAGCAAAAAACCAAGTGAATACGAGCATCTTTACTGAATGAAGACTGCCTAATGATTCGCATCGCTACAAGTTCAGCTCATTCTGAGGGTTTTGAATCTTTGACTTTTTAAATATATCCAATTGAGTCAGGTCAGGTTTCAAGCAAGTCAATTTTGGTTGTCCATGTTAAGTAAGCTTTTGTGACCTTTCTAAATTGTTCTTCACCTAGAGCAACAGTAGCTATGTGGTATCAACATCTGCTGCTGTCACTGATCCTAGTCCACTAGTTACTACTTAGATAACTGAATTAACACTAAGCAAAATTCAAATGACTATCATTTATCACACTTTGAGATCTCTCTCAGGAGACATTTTCCTTTTAATATAGGAGTAGAAAATGTTGGATCAGCAAACAAGTGCTTTACAATAGTTTTTTGTTTCAAAGCCTAAGAATAAATAAACTTCGGAGGAAATAGAAAAGAAAAAATTAAATAGCTCTATTATGATCTTACAACAGTTTTATGCTTTCAAATTTATTTTAAAAGGAAAAACCTAAGAGAGAGATTGTAGGGAATGAAACACCTATACCCATCAAAATTATCAAGAATTACCCAAACAAATAAATACCAAAAATTTTCGTCTAAAAACAAAGAAAGTATAAAGAAAAAAAACAAAAAAAAAAACAAACACTACAGCAAATTCGGATTCCCACCATGAGTAAAAGAACAAGATGTTAGATCCACAGAAAACTAATAACCAAAATAACAAACTGACATTAAGAAAAAACCAAGAAAAGCAAGTAGCATACAATCTCGAAACACGTGACCATAAAACTTACTTTGATTGTATGTGATAGGGTTGTTGGATGCATGTCATCTATGTCTTGTTTCATAGCAGCTGTTCCTCTAAATAAGTCAAACTGTGTTCCTGGAGGAAGCAAACCTGAAAAGGACACATTGAATGATGACCCCAACAATCAAACTCAAACCTAAACCCAAATCCAACATGCTAAAAAGAATAACTAGCCTATTGAACTTGTTAGTAAGCCCAAAGGACCCAGCCTTTTTCTCAATTTTACAATTTTCTCCTCTTTAATTTTTCTCTCTTTAATTTTATTTTTCTCCACACTCCACAACCTTCTTTAACTTTCCTTTTCACATCCATTTTAACTTCACATTTGTTTTCTAGCACCCCATGCATCTAATGATCTATTTCTCTTTTCTCCCACCACTCCCTCTGGTTTTAAGTTCCATTTCCTTTCGGGATCTTCATACCTCTAGGCATCTTCTCTTATTTGTTTTTCTTTTCCCTATCCCTATCCCTTTCCCTTCCACTACCACAGATCTTTCTTTTCTATTTTAAACCAGCAAAATTTTGGACAAATAAAGTTGGTTACTTTCTGAATCTTTCTGACATTGGAATACTTTGTACACTTTGCTTTTAGGTGCTAGAATAGCATTCACACCCCAGTTAAAAAGGCACAAGCCTCTAAGGTGTAGCATCTTTTTTATCACACCTCACAGCAATCTTTTAGCGCTTCATCTTGAGTCATCCCTAAGGGTGTGCTTGGTAGGGTGGAAAAGTGGAAGGATGGATAGAGGAGGGTGGAAAAGTGGAAAGAAAATGAATTTTGGGTGTGCTTGGTAGGAAAGAAAAGTGAGAGGAAAGAAAATAGGAAAGATTATCATTTTCCACACCTATTAACAAAAACAAATCACTCCAAATTGGAAAGAAAAGATGAAAGAAAATGACAGTGGTGTAACTCAAGTGTGTATATTTACAAGATTATCCATCATTTTTTAAATTTTACTTTTTCATCTTAACTTACAAAGGGTATAATGGTAAAACAATATACTTTTTATTTTCTTTCCTCTCATTTTTCAATCATACCAAGCAATGCGTGGAAAGAAAATTATTTTTTCTTTCCACTCTTCCATCTTTCCTACCAAGCATACTATGAAAAGAAAAAATATATATTTTCTTTCTTTTCATTTTTCTTTCCTTCTAATTTTCTATCTTTCCATTATTCTATCCACCCTACCAAGCAAAGCCTAAATGTGCACTTTTTAAACACTTTTAAAAATCTGATAAAAAGCACTATATATATGCATCTACTAGCATTGCAACTCTTAACTTCATTAAGTTTTGAATGTTACAAATTTGATTTTTGGGGCATATTTGATTAAAGTACAATGACTATTTTGTGCTTGATTGAGTTGTCATTTACTGACCCATTTTTACTTCATGAAATTTACGATTTCAAAACTCAGACCCTATAGATGTCCTAATAAAGAACTAAATAGATGGTAAAGAGAAATTATATGTATCAAATCAACAAGCAACTAACAAATGAAGCTTCTTCTCATTTTAACGAAAACGTACCTTGATGTTGCTGCCACTTTAAAGCCTGACCAATCAAAGCCATTAAACGTGAAGGTGGCACAACGTTCACTTCGGCAGCAATGGCTGAAATTCAAAAGGATAAATCATCAATCCAACTAGTAAAGTTCATTCAAGCATGAAATTTGCATATTGAAAATGCATTAAATTTACAATGTAAATCTGCAAATCTATAAACATTTGTACAATGCAAGTCCAATGATAAAGGACTTGATTTAAACATTGCCTGGACTGAACATTAAGGTAGACCCCCTAATGTAATGAAGCACTAGAGAAATTTGACAAAAAATGCGATGTAATTTAAATACTACATGACATTTTCTTTTTTCCCTATATATCTCTGGAAAATTTTTAAAAAATGGCATTGGACTAAAAATTATGCCTACAAGAGTACCCGTACCTTGTATTTAGAAAGTTGAGAATTTCCAAAATTTAAAGTTGCAAATGCTTGCCTCAATAAACATTAATCACAACCAAAAGATATATCCAACTACTAGATTAATACATGCAGCAATCAAACAATGGATTTATAATAGCAACACCATCACACTGTCGCAATTTGCAATGATTTAAACTCCTCTTCCTTGAAAAGCAATAGGTGTTACCAATTGCCATCTATTGCCTAAATTACTATAAGTTCTGAGATATATATGCATATCATTTTAAATTACTGTCAGCATTTATACGAAAAATAATCAATTCCTAAAAATGTAAAGAGAAAAAGCAACCTTGGGCAATCTGTGCACGACGTTTCTCTTTTGTTGAATCCTGATAAGCCTGTTACATAACACAGAAGACATAAACCTTGTTACATAACACATAGGACATAAACAATAATGGAGAGCAATAGATACATTGACTTGAGTCGTAAAACTGTTGTACCAAGCTAATAAAAGTATAAAACCCAGAAAATAGCAGTAGTCAAGGGCTCTTTTTCACTTATAAAGTTAGTATCTCTCCGTGGGGCATGGCAGTTCAATAAAAAGAAATCCAAAGGTTTGACTTACTGAAATAAACAATAAGGAACAAAAAAAAAAAAAGTGAATGAGTATCCCTTTTATGAGTGGCATGAAATTAGCAAAGCAAAAAATTTTAAAACACGCCAAAATTAATTGGAACTATTGGAGGATGCGAGCTAAAACAAATTAATTAAGAGTGGAGTGGCCTAACCTAAATCTAATACTACAACAAACCCCAACCTCAAACAAGAGGATATAAAACTACTCAGAACTTTTTCTCATCTTACATGTATGCTCAATGTGAACATCCTTCAACAAACAGGCATATCACATGGACAGTGACTACAAAGCAACAAGTAACAAATAACAGATGGGGCAACTAACAGGCCTAATACCTTGTTAAAGCATCCACCTGAAAACCAATCGATAAGACGCGTTTGACACCCAACCTTAATACAAGGCTTAAAAACCCAACTAAACCGATGTGTAATAACACCACCTAACACCATCTATAGAAATTACCATGAAAGCTGAAAAGAAGACAAATTCATCTAAAGGACTCAAAGAAATGTGGACATAGCAGAAAAGAAAGATTTTTCAGCTAGAATACTAATTAAAAATTTATCCAAGTATGTTTTGTACCAAAAACTTCCTCGCACAATCCAACTGCTTCTTCCTCTATAAATAGAAAGCTTCAATATTCAAGCATATTTTAGTTAATGATATGAGAATGTTTACTGTTCGCAAGAAAACTTCCTCACAAGAAACACTCACTATAATATTCAACTCGAGTGCCTCAAACCGATGCCTCTCTCTTACTAGCAAGTACTGCACACTCGCAAGAAAACTAGAAAAAGAATTATAAGGGGGCGGGGTAACTTCTTATATAGATAAACCCTTTATAATGAATGATCAAGATGGTGCCACGTCTCAGTCTCTAGAACCTTCATGCTCTAGAACCCTGCAAAGAATACTTTGACATATCTAGAAGATATATGGACTGTACACTCTAGACACTTATACACATCAAGGCACACATTGGGTGCTAATGTTGTATCTTGTCCTCATCACCATGGTAACGTGTCCGACTGCATGTCATTCCAACACTGCTGCATTTATGAGCCTCTTCCACAAGATTGTAACATGTCTCGTCTTGCACATTCATTGTAAATGGTCTTGTCTAAATAATGGAGTGACCCCCTCCCCCTAATTTATAACCAACAACCTTGAATAAGAAAGCTACTGTGGTCTAAGCTTCTCTCTCTAGCTTTGTTGTGTGTCAACGTGCAACACTAGCGAGCAGGGTGAAGCACTAGTTTGAGGCACTAGAAAAGGGCACTACAGTGAGGGGCTGATCTTGAGTCACCAAAGGGTGCATCTGTGGCTTAAAAGTCGCATAGGCCTGGAGCTAGTGTCTCGGCCGCAATGTATGAGTGTGGTTGTCCCACATTTTGTGGAAGCTGAATGTGAAGGTAAAATATATGCATATCAGTGTTGTCAAGGCGTGCGCCTAGGCGCGCCTACGCCTTGTGCCTTAGCGTTACATAACAAAAGCGCCTCAGACCCTTTCGGGCGAGGCTCATTTGATCAGGCGCACGCCTGGTGCGTCTAGACGCGCTTTTTTGTAAGGCGATAGGCGTAAAAAAGGCCCGCCTGATTGAAGTTCTCTTTAAATTCTTTTATTTTAACTTTTTTCATTAGATGTACCTTTACTAGTAAGAAATCGGATAGTATCAAACTCTCTACTTCTCAATATTTGAGTATTCAACAACAAACATGGGGCCATAAGGAAATCATGCATATTGAGCAACAACAAAAAAATTGCATGTTTTGTAGATAAACTGGACCACTCTTTAGAATTTATTGTCATAATTATATATCTTAAGCTTATTATATATATATATATATATATATATATATATATATATATATATATATACAGAGAAACATAAAAAAAAAAAAAAAAAAAATCACATTACATATTGTGCCTTACTTCACTCAGGCGAGCGCTTTTTTTGCGCCTTGCGCCTGAGGCAATACAAGGGTTCTAGCGCCTAGAGTGCGCCTTGCGCCCTTGACAACACTGATGCATATAGGACCAAAGAAACCATCCAACATATATATGAGCCCTTTTCATATCCTCCCCACAGGCTCAAGGTTTGGCTTTTCTCGCTTGAAATTTAATTCACTAAATAGCCACAAAACCACAAGGAATTCACAAGACTTAACCCGAACATGTCGAACCCAGCTCAATCCTTGCTTTCATGCCAATTTGTTAGGAGAGAAATCAAAGCTTGGGACCACAAAGCCATACATACATGTTAGCAGAACTTAACCTAAAAACTTAAACCAATGGGTTCTTAGCTCCTCCATGTATATTTTCTCTTTCATATTCGACTTCTATCTGATGTGTGACAACCACAATAACATGTGAACCTTTGCAATAACCGATCCCATGTCAAGAAACAATGACCATTCACTAATATTCTTAAATATACAAGACCTATCAACAACAATCAATTTGCAATTTAGGTGAAGTATCTTCTGACTGATACTCAATACAACTATCCTCAGCTCAAAATAAAGGAACAAAAATTTAACTATTTTTACTAATTTGAAGCCAACAAAATTTAGACTCCCACATGCAACAAACAAGAAAATGGTTATTCACATTCTACCATGTTTCCTCCAAAGGTGTAATACTCAAACCCAAACACCTCCCCCACCCCCACCAATCCCCAGAACTGAGTAGACCAATGAACCAGGAAAGGGAAACACCACTCACTTCCCTATTTTGCCTCAAAAAAATTTTAAATTACAAACTTTCTCTAAGAAAATCACAATTAAAATATAGAGGATTGGGTACTAATTATCATATTAGTTATGAGATTGCATCAACTCATCAACAATCTAACAATGACAACATGTTTCATTGCTGGTATTCAGATGATCCCTGCCTAGATGGGTCCACAAATACAATATCCTTTTTATCCTCTTCATTGACAACAAAGGAAAATCAGGACTTCAAACAATTCAAAGGACCAAAGCAAGTTGAGTTGAGTAGCAGAGCCTGTCTGGTTTTAGAAATATGACTTTTCTAACTTAATTTTCATAAAATTAGAAAATATGTTTGATGACAAAATAACCTTTCTGGAAACAAGAATGAAAACCGGCTCCATTATAAAACAAGAAGAGAAAAAAAAGAATCGTTTTATTATTTTCAATGAAGATGAAAAGAAAATAGGGAAAGCAATACAAGCATGGCAACTCAACTTCCGTTTCATGCTACAAAACCAATCAGCATGGTGGCGGTGATCAGTTGATACATAAATGTTGAATTAAATTAAAACTCAAACAAGCTCATCACACATGTATAGATGCATAAATTCTGAGACAAATTGAAGTGAAAGGTTGAATTATGCTTATTAGTCTGCTTGAATAGTTTGACTTACTACAACTACAGCTTTAAATTCATAAAATTTTTAGCCCTATACCTCTTGGCAAGCCTTGAGTTATAAATAATTTTCTTTTAAAAAAAGTGGCAATCATAGAATAAATAGTAGTTTTTATATGCTTTCAATAACTTTTTGGCAGAAAACCACACTGCATGTTCCAAAAACGAGAGTGAAGCATATCATAATGAAAATAACAATGAAACAATAAATAAAGACATCAAAACTAGGTTTTTTTTACCTCATTTGGATCAAAATAAGTTCTGACAAGGAGATGCTCAAGCCTCAAGTATCTTTCAGGTTGCTCTTGCTTCATAACCCCCATTGCCTGGGTTTGCCTCAAAATAGCACGTGCAGTGTCCAACTCTCTTAGTTCAATCATTTCTAATACAATCTGCAGAAGTCAATACAAAAATGGGAAATATAAAGTGGAAGGTAAATACGAAGAAATGGAAAAAGGATGACCACAATATGAGAGATGGAGAGATGACCACAATATGAGGATGTGCGCCTCAATCATGACAAAGATTCATCTTAAGCTCATGTTCAAGCTACATGAGGACTAAGGAGGACCTGGAAAAGGTTGCAATTGGTTTTTTAAAAGTCTGGACAAGACATCAAGACCTATTCTTATTTTGACATCACATGACACCTATGGGATAGATCAAGAAGCAAAACTAATGAGAAAATGTGGGCTGTTTAACATGATGGCATGGTGGTAGAATAAAGCAAAAGGAGACCATTTCATCTTTGGAGGTAGAGCTTGGAGGCCCTCTTATTGTTTAAGACATCAAAAGTCATACATACATGTATGATATATATATACACACACGATGCATAGATACTTATGTATAAGTATATACACATGTATGTGTGTGTGTGTCTTAACCTTGCTTTGACCTTGCATTCAGTAAACTAAAAGAGCCAACTTCTTCAATCAAACCTGTGTACTATTGCAAGAAACTCCACTATAAGGTAAGGAAATTCATTTGCAAAAATAAAGAGAGAAAAAGAACCATACAACACTAAATTCATAAATAGGGTAACCACATAACCAAGTTAAGGACTAATAAGACAGGACATTACAAAATTTAAGGAACTCAGTAACTGATTAAACTATGAAAATCCTCTAAAAACAATAGAAGAAAGTAAAATGCTGTAGACCAATAACTTTCAAATCAGAAGACCTGACAAGAGGATACACTATAAACTCCTTGAAACATCAAATTCAAACAAAAAAAAGTAATCAGTTAGACATCATCTTACTCACAAGCAATCTCCACAAAGTGCAAACTACAGTTCAAGATTACTTTTCCCACTGAAGTAAATTAAAAACCTCATCTTAGGTAAAACAAAAGTAAACACATATAACCATGATGAACATAAGCCTTCGCTGGTAGTTTGTAGACCGTGAGATTAGTTCTTAGCCTCTGTAAATAATATCTCTCCCTAACCGAACTGCATTGCAGCATCAAAAACTCCTCATTCTAATTATAAATGATTATCAGTAATCATTCAAATACCTCGACTACCCAACACCAATGGGAGCTCAAAACAGCATATGACTTCTACAAAATAATTACGGCTGAATATGAACATTGCTTTTTCCACTTGAGTTTTGCTACTTACATTTTACATCCTAAGAAGCTACTATGAAGCTACAAAATAGATAGAGCTCAGCTTGACTGTTACTTTTATCACTTGCTTTTTGCTATATACATTTTACTTCTTAAAATGTTGTTATAACTTATAAAGAAAAAGCAATCGATCCAATTCTAACGTAATTATTCTATATAGAAAACAAAATCATGCAATTATTCGACATAGACATAGACATTTTTTTTCTCATTACTTGTGGAAGCAAAAAGCAAGTAGCAAAGGAAACATCCAAAGATCACCCTCAATTTCATTCATATATAGAATTACAAAGCAATGGGAATGAAAAACTAGTTTCCAAAGTAATGGCTGATAAGAGTCCAAACCTGCTCATATAAGTCCTCCAATTTATTCCTTGGGAGCTTAAGTTGAGCCACTTGAGGCAATATGGCATCCCACCTTCCACTGTTAATATCAGCAACAAACGTTTCGATGCTGTCTACAGTATTCAGAGAAACCTGGCACTCGTTTTGTAGCGTTTGAAACGTTTGGTGCAACGAATTTTCTTTGCAAAATTGGAGCACAATCTTAATAACGCTGCCAAAAAAAAGAAAGAAAATGAAATACCCAAAACAAACAAAAGTTAGAAATTCATGTCAGTTCCTTGGGCATTACCCCGAAACAGAAAACGGGAAAACAGCATAAATAGAGAAGGGAAACGTACTCTCGAGCTTCGATTTCTAGAGTCATGATGGGTGCCGGAGGGAAAGGGATGAAACAATGTGTCGAACACTTGAACCTCCTTGTTTTTGTTATTCACATTTTTGTAATAATTTGGACACTGGGCTTGGAGAGTTAGGGTTCAACTGTTCTGGGCTTTTGGGTTTATGTTTCTGAGTCCAAGTTTATATTTTTGAACTCCCCTAAACCCATCTAAAGCCCAACCCTTAGCTTAGTGCCCTAATAGAGAATTAAATACCCTTTTCTCTACTCTATCTTCTTCTTCACCATTGCAGCAGCTGCAGCTATTTTAAGCTCAGAAGAAAGTTGAAAATTTGAAGAACAAGTTTACCATGAAAAAGAAAACAAGTAAGAAGAAGGTTAATGCTGTTGATGTTTTCGAAGCCATTCAAATGGGTAAGTGCCAATGGAAAATTTTCTTGAGATATACTGATATTTGTATAAATTTTGTAATCGATTTGCTTCTTCTTTTTTTTTTTTTTTCAGTGGAGAATTTAGTTACAACCAAACAAGAAAAGAAAAAGGATAAATTAAGCAAGAAGAAAAGAAAAAGTGAAGAGAAAAATAATGCTAGCGTTGTTATTGTTGATAAGCTTGGTGATGAGGATGAAGTTCATCTTCAAAAACAAAACGGTGAGACTTTTTTTTCTTTTTTTAAAATTTTAAATGGTGAGAGGAAGATCGAAGACTCCATGGCTGATACATTCTGAAAGCAAGATTAAAAGTTGTAAATAAGTGATGGGTTTTGTTTGGTTTATTTAGAATTTCATCTGCTAACTCTAATACTGCCATTGCTCTTTGATGTTATAGCCAAATTTAGGAAAGATAGGAAAAAGAAATCAAATGGGCAGTTGGTGGAAAAGAGTAAAGCAGCTGATCAGGATGAAGTATATGAAATACCTTCAGGGGATGAAGACTTCTCAAAAGGAATGAAAAGTATGAAAATGGTGACTTTTCTTTAAATATTTTAAGCTTTTGATATTATTGTAGAGATAAACTTCCAAAGCAATACTGTTTTCTGTCACATTAAGGCATATATATTCTGAATTTTGCTTTAAAACCTATTAGTCTAAGTCTTTATTTTAGCAATTGTCAAACTTGTAGCTAAAGACAGATTTGTTTTTTGATAGAAGTTAACATGCCTTTTCTAGCCGGGTTTTAATTTGATCATATATTTTGCCATTGTCACAAGTTTTATCATTTTGGTTTTCTTATTGAGAAATTTCTTAAACTGCAGAATGGCTTACAGACTACCACCAAAGTAGGCCTGGCTTGAAGGTATTGCAACAAAGAATTGATGAGTTTATAATAGCGCATGAGGCAAAACTCGAACAGGTATTTTTCCTTCCTGGCACCCCATGTTGAATCATAGCAGTACCAGTGTTGGTAAGGAGTTTGCCTTAGCGCTAGACAACAAAAAAACACCTCAAACCCTCTCAGGCGAGGTGCATTTGATCTGGCACACGTCTGGTGCGCCTAGGTGCCCTTTTTTGTAAGACGGCAGACACAAAAAATATATATATATAAAAGCTTGTATGATTGAAATTCTCTTTAATTTCTTTAATTTTTAATTTTTTCATTAACTATACCTTTAATAGTAAAAGTAAAAGTAAAAGGGGGCAATATCAAACTCTCTACTTCTCAATTTTTTAATGTTACAACAAAAAAACTAGGACTATAGGAAATCATGCATATTGGCCAACAAAGAAAGGGAATTTTGCATGTTTTATAGGATAAAATGGACCACTCTTTAGAGTTTATTATCATAATTATATATCTTAAGCTTATTTTGTATATATACACATACACAAATAAAAACACATACATAGGCGAGCTTTTTTGCACCTTATGCCTCATGGGATATAAGGGTTCTTACGCCTAGAGTGTGTCTTGCGCCCTTGACAACATTGGTTTGTTAATATGCTATGGTTTATGAATTTATGTCTTTACACATGCTTAGTTAGAAATATGTTGTCCTTTTGTCTCTTTCTTCTTTTTTTAATGGAATCGCAGTTGCGCGTTATTTATAGTTTCGGTCATTATGGTGATATAGGAAAGAAAAGAAAAAGAAGCTCGTCTTACAGAAGGGGGATGGACACTTGTTGAACATCATAAAGGAAGGAAAAAGACCACAGACTCTGAAAGTGGAACTACAGTGGGCTCTGCCTCCCAGGCTGTTGTGGAGGAGAAATTAGCTAAGAAGAAGAGCAAAGAGGTCTTTGATTTCTACAGGTTTCAAAAAAGAGAAGCCCAGAGGAATGGTATGAATGATCTTATATGTAGAATTTATTGTCATTTTTTTTTCCTAGATGTTACTCTTGAGTTTATTCTGAACATTCTTTGGAGGTTTTCAGTTAAGCTGTGATTAATTATGTTGTAGGGTTGTGATTAATTATGTTGTAGGGTCTTGATGTTAGGATTAGCTGCATTTCGTTGCACATATTTTTATTGTTCTCTTTTTCGCATTAGTGAATTCAAAAAATTGTATGGAGTATAGTTGGTCGATATTGTACGTGCTAGGGAACTGGCAGGAGGGTATAGATGGATACTTGCAAGCAGTCAAGCACTAGTAGGCTCTAAACAGGCATGGTTGAGGAAGGAGAATCACTAACCAAGTCACTAGCTTTGTTTTTTGCAATATCCATCGATTAAACAAGTTAATACATGCTCAAAATGACCTTTTCTTCATTGCTTTGCTTTTGGCCATCTTTATGATGTAAGAATGTTCTTGTTATAGATGTTTGTTTGTTGTTAGCATTGTTGCTCCAATTCTTCATTTTTTTTTGAACTACCCATATCCGACACTCGTGTCTGACGCATATCCGGACATGGATACGGGGATATGATCCTTCAAACACCCTCCAAATACATGGAAATTTTAGAAAAAATTAAACATATCCGTGTCGGATATATACCCATGTCCAACACTCACACCCGATTCCGAGCAACATAGTTTGTTAGCATGTAGATGTGGGTCTTGTTTTTACGTATAAATGCTGACATGAAGGATTTAAATCATTTTTTTCCTTGCAGAACTTATGATGCTCCAGAGCAAATTTGAGCAGGATAAAAAGCGGATCCAACAGTTGAGGGCTGCTAGGAAGTTTCGACCTTATTGAGTGCAACCAATCCCTTATAAAGAATCAAGAGGTGAACCTATCTCTTAATGGTTTCATCATTGCTGCATTTGAGAAGATGAAGCCTGACTACATGTCATTTGTTACCCATTTTTGTGCAATTTCTGGTTTTATAGTATACTGGAAAATCAGCTAGGATTGTAATGAGAATATGCACTTTTTCAATTGAATCCAAGATATATATTTTTCACCTTTTCTGTTTGTTTTATATAAATTTGAATTCGTCGGCAACTCTTATTGTGCTGGTTTTTACAGATCAAAGCATGTGGCTTGGTTGTGCATGTTTCCAGTTGATTATAGGTGTAGAATATGTCCATTTTAGTTGTGCATGACTATATTGGGATCAGTGTTAAAAAAAACTGGACCGAATCTGTTGGTCGGACCAGTTGAATTGGGAACTAGTGATCTGTTCAGGATCTAGTGCATATCATAGAATCGGGAATTTTTCGAACCAGTAAAAAACAGGTTGAACCAGTAAAACTCGAAAAAAAACTGAAAAAACCGATTTTAAACTTATATTTTAAAAAAAATCTATTGTATGCAATGAGAATTGAACCTTTAACTTCTTGAATTTATATCAAAGATTATACAATTTAATTAAATACATATTTTTATTAAATATTTGATATATTTAATGCTTATTTAATATTTAAATTCTTTTTTTTGTGCAATCGGTCGGTTCAACTGATCGGATCGGTTGAATCGGTAATCGAAAGTCTTACCGGTTTGATTTTCGATTCGGTTTTTTAAACATGGGCTGTGATAGTCATATCCTGCACTGCCTACTCATTTTTCATTTTGAATCACATTGAGAGAGGAAACTAAGGGATGGAAGGAAGATAAAAGAGCATTGCCGCATTAGGAAATCATAATCAGATAACCTCTGGTATTCTCATGTTCATAAAGCATCTACTAGGTAAACTCTTAACTGCCATCTTCCCTGGATGATCAAGTCAATAGTTTTATATTATTTATGCACTTGAAATTGTTATTCTTTTTAGTGAAAAAGAGATCAAATGAGAGATGATTTCTTCTTCTTAAATGGACGATTCTATTTAGGTTGCCTTCATCTACACCAGTTCTAGACATGAGAATCAAGAGGAAAATTGAAATGAAATAACCAAAATCTAATTCTAAAACCAACCACAACTTTTACATTCATTAATGCGGTTCCTTAGGGCTACGTTCTTGGAGCTTTCAATCCAAATCATATTGGACATCCTAGCTCAAATCGTGCCGGACAAAACATCACACATACACACCATAAGTTGTTTTTTTTAATGTGAAATCACTGTCATGATTTTTAGAGAATGCTTCATAATATATACAAGGCAGCCAAGGTTTATACCATTTAGTAAATACTAGGTATATTCTAAGCATATACATCTAAAAATTAAGGATTGAGAAGATTATTCAATCCCTCAAATTGTGATTCTATTTATATCACGAAATCTTTTAAAATCTCTCAACTACCATAGTTGCTGCATCCCTTGCTTTAACTTGGTGAATATTTATTTCAACTCTTCCCCTCAAGTTGGTGAGTAAATGTCACGCATACCCAACTTGCTCACCAAGTTTTCATAGGACCCACGATCAAGTCCCTTAGTTAGAACATCTGCTAACTGGTGCTTTGTCGGCACATAGTTGAGGCAAACTTCCTTGGACTCCACATTTTCTTTGATGATATGTCTATCTACTTCCACATGTTTGGTTCGGTCATGTTGAACTGGATTATGAGCTATTGATATGGCAGCCTTATTGTCACAATATAGCTTCATAGGCTCTTCAAAACTAACCTTCAAATCCTTCAAGATAATTCTCACCCACAATAGTTCACAAATATCCATTGCTAGAGCCTGAAACTCTGTTTCAGCACTTGATCTAGCTACCACATTTTGTTTCTTACTTTTCCAGGAAATTAAATTACCTCCAAGATATGTACAGTGGTTGATCTTCTATCAATAACTGAACCAGCCCAATCTGAATCTGTATATATTTCCACTCCAAGGCCATTCCCTTTTGTATATAGAACCCCTTTACCTGGACATGACTTCAAGTATCTCAAAATTCTATACACTGCATCTAGGTGTTCCTTTCCAAGACAGTGCATGAATTGGTTCACTAAGCTTACTGCATAGGCTATATCTGGTCTAGTATGAGATAAGTAGATTAGTCTACCGACCAGCCTTTGATATCTCCCCTGTTAATCATTTCTTCCTCTTTGCATGGTCCCAGTTTTGTATTAGCCTCCACTGGTGTGTACACAGGTTTTCCCCCGAGCAGTCCAGTCTTTTTTAGTAAGTCCATCACATATTTCCTTTGGGAGATGAAGATTCCATGTTTTGATCTTGCAACCTCAATTCCCAAAAAATATTTTAGAATCCCTAGATCCTTGATTTGGAATTCTTGAGCCATTTTTTTCTTTAGTACTTGTATTCCCAACAAGTGGTCTCCTGTGACCACAATATCATCTACATATACAATTAGGATAACCATTTTCCTTTCTTTGCTATGCTTAATGAATAACGTGTGGTCCCCTTGACTTTGGTAGAATCCTATTCGTAACATAAACCTTGCAAACCTCCCAAACCATGCTGTTGGAGATTGCTTCAGCCCATATAATGCCTCTTTTAGCCAACATTCCTTGTTTTTGCTTCCTACAATGTTCAATCCGTGAGGAATCTCCATGTATACCTCTTCTTCTAGGTCTTCATGGAGGAAGGCATTCTTCACATCATATTGATATAGCTGCCAATCCCTGTTAACTGCAAGTGATAACAAGATTCAGATAGTATTAATTTTTGTGCAAATGTTTCAAAATAATCAATCCCTTGAGTTTGTGTGAACCCTTTTTGTCACTAGTCTTGCTTTAAATCTTTCAACTGACCCATTAGCTTTATATTTAACTGTAAAGACCCATTTGCAACCCACTGCTCTCTTTCCTTTGGGGAGATCAACAATCTTCCATGTCTGCTCTTTCTGTAGTGCTTCTAGTTCTTCATTCACTGCCTGTCTCCACTGCTTATGTGTCAGTGCCTCATGTATATTCATTGGAGTACTCTATTCTCCTAACTTTGCTGAAAAAGCCTTTAATTTGGGTGATAATATGTGATATGACACAAACTTTGACACTGGGTTGCGTACAAGTCTTGGTACCCTTTCTAAAAGCTATAGGCAACCATAAATCAGCATCTAATTTTTGGACAGACCCATGTCCTCCACTATTGAAGAAGAGCCTCGCTGCTATTGTATTGCTATTTGGGGCCTGTTATGTGGGAATCTGGGTATGCTAGTCTTGTGGTAGTAGTCTGGTTGAGGCCTGTTCTGTAGGAATTTGGGTCTGTTAGTGTTGTGGTAGTGGTCTGGTTGAGTTCTAGATTTTCTAAGTCTATTCTGGGCTAGTTCTAGTTGAGTTCCAGATTTTCTATGTATATTCTAGGCTGGTTTTGCAAGGTTGTTGTCTGGTAGGAACAATTAAGTTTTCTTGTGGTGGCTGAGGTAGGTCTAAATGGAGCATATGCGACATTGGAGTCATCTAGAGTGGATCAGCTTGTATATTATTCTCCCCCTGCTGACCTACAGGTGGATAAAAAGGAACTTGTTCCAGAAAAGTGACATCCTGACACATGTATACTTTTCTTTGCTAAAGAGAGTAACATTTGTACCTTTTGTGGGTTGGAGAGTAACCAAGGAACATGCACCTAATTGACCTAGGATCGAGTTTACTCCTATTAGGGGCTAGATTATGGACAAAGCAAGTAGACCCGAACACTTTTAGAGTTTGAAACTTTAAGACCCTGCTAGGAGTGTGGTTAATCAAGTGTGCTGCTGTTAAGACTGCATCTCCCCAATAATGGTTAGGAGCATTGCATGCAAAGAGTAGACTCCTAGTGATTTCTAGAAGATGCCTATTTTTCCTTTCTACTAACCCATTTTGTTAAGATGTATTTGTACAAGACATATGATGAGTTATCCCTCTTTCCTCCATAAATTTTCTCATTTCATGTCCTATATACTCACCACCCTGGCCACTGTGTAGAATTATGTTTTTTTTTTTTTCAAACAGATTTTCACTTGTTCTTACAAAAGTGGTAAATATTTTTTCCACATCAGATTTTTCTTTTAAGATGTATACCCATGTATATCTTGTGCACTCATCTATGAATGTAACAACCATCTAAACCCAAAAGTACTAGAAACCCTACAAGGACCCCATACATCTGAATGCACGATTGATAAAGGTTCAGAACTTTTATTATCACTAGAAAAGTAAGGTACACGAGTATGTTTAGCTAATTGATAGACCTCATAGCTAAACTCTAAGGGCCTAACTTTTCTAAAGAGACTAGGAAACATATGACTTATAAGCTGAAATAAAGGATGTCTCATGCGCCTATGCCACAATGATGTTTCTTCTCTTGGATCAAGACAAGTACCTTGGTAGCCAAAGGAGGTTCTATTATTGATAAGGTTTAGTTGTAGGAGATAAAGACCCCAAGACTTCTTAGCAAGCCCATTCTTCTTCAGTGAGATTGGATCCTACAAATAACAATCATTTGAAGAAAAACCACCAATTTGTTAGTTTCCTTAGCTAGTTTATGAATAGATATAAGGTTTATTGATAACTGAGGAACATGTAAGACTGAGTGTAAAGAAAGTCCATTTGCAATTTTAGCTAGGCTTTTTCCCATTATTGTTGCTGCACTTCCATCTGCAATTTCTACCTTATGATCCTCTGAACAAGGGATATATTTGTCAAAGACTCCCTTTTTACCCGTCATATGTTCTGATGCACCTGAATCTAATATCCAAGGATTAGAACTTGAAAAACCAGCAATGGATTTAATGGAATTACCTATAGTTGCAGCAGTGGTCTCAGTTTTTTCCTCCTTGAGTAGTTTTTTCAATTTAGTAATTTGTTTTGAGGTAAAACCCATTTGTTCCTCATCCATTCTATCAGTCACAGCATTAGCAGAAAATTGTTTCTTCTTATTCTCTCCTGGCCGTCCATGAATCTCCCAACAAGTGTCTATGGTGTGTCTCCATTTTTTGCATTTCTCACACCAAAGATCATCTATGTTTTTTTTTCTTACCTTGGTTTGACTTTTGAAACTTCTTATTGGTTGCCAAGGCAATGTCTTGTTGTTTGTCTCCCAACATTGCAGCTTTTCTAGTTTCTTCTCTGCGGATCATAGCAAACACTTCATCCAAAGATGGCAGAGTGCTTCTTTCAAATACAAAAGAGCACATGTGGTCGTATTCTAGGTTGAGTCTTGCAAGAAATTCAAATATACGATCCCTATCTACTGCTTCCTTCCATGCTAGGGATGTTTTTCCAGAATTTTCAGCATTCGATTGATAGTGATCTAGTTCTAACCACAAGTTTTTTAATTTGTTAAAATAAGAAATAACATCTAGATCTCCTTGCTTAGTGCTCTAGATTAACTTACGGAGTTCAAACATAAGACCACCATTACCCTCCTTAGAGTAAGCCTTTTTGACAGCTTCCTACACTTCATGAGCAGTCTCGAAGAAGAGATATGTCTTTCCAATCTCCAATACATAAATCTAATAAGCCAGGCCATAACAGTGGAGTTGTCTGCATCCTAGTTGGCGGCAGCTACTGCATCACTTGGCCTTTTTGACATACCATATAGAAATCCCATTTTCTCTCTTCCTGTCACAATCAACTTCATGGACTAAGCCCAACTAAGATAGTTATGTGGGTTCAGCTTCTCAATGGTCATTTGCAAGTTTGAGGAATATGTGTTTTGGGGTTTAAAGTAGGTGGTGGTTGTGGTTGATGTGTATCCTGCCATTGGTGCTTACTGGACTGAGGAAAAAGGTGTTTTCTGGACTGTAGGGTAAGCTTGATAGCTAACTGCTGTTCACTAGGGTTTATAGACTCTGATACCAAGTTTTTTTTTTTTTTTTTGTGAAAACACTGTCATGATTTTTATTAGATAAGAATGCTACATAATATATACAAGGCAGCCTAGGTTTACACCATTTAGTAAATACTAAGTATATTCTAAGTATATACACCTAAAAATTAGGGATTGAGAAGATTACTCAATCCCTCAAATTATGATTCTGTTTATATCACCAAATCTCATAAAATCTCTCAACTACCATAGTTGCTGCATCGCTTGCTTTGACTTGGTGAATATTTATTTCAACTCCATATATATATAGAAGGGATTCACTTACATTAGTGTAAAATTAAATTAGTTTTACAAATTTTTATAACTTTTTATATGATTTATATTTTTAACAATTTATGCCGAAGAGGATTGAAAAGGTCAGTGTCTGATCACTACCTGGTTCTCTTAAATTTTGTGAAGGTGGATTGGGGTCCCAGACCGTTCTAAGTTTTTAGATTGTTGGCTAAACAACAAAGTGTTTAGGAAGGATGCAAGTGTAAAGTGTAAGTCGCTTGATATCTAAGGGGATCTTGTAATTTGATTGAAGGTGGATTTAAATATATTAAAGGTCGTTCTTAAGTAATGGAACATTGATAAAAGATTTTGGCAAATAACAAGAGAGCGATTGATAAAGTGGTGAGTGATACTCAAGGAACGTTTATTGGTGGTAGGCAGATTATGGATAGCATATTGTTAGTTAATGAAATTGTACATAGTATGAAGCGAAGGGTTTTTAAAAGTGTTAAAAAAATCAGATCGATCGATTGGACTGGTTGAACCGAAAATCAATGGCCTGTACAGTCCGATGCATATCATAGAACCGATAAACCGATTGAACCAGTAAAAACCCAAAAAAACCCCGAAAAAACCGATTTTAAACTTATATTTTTAAAAAATTATTTTATGTGATGAGATTTGAACCTTTAACTTATTCAATCTATATTAAAGATCATACCATTTAGTAAAATACATATTTTTATTAAATATTTATTATATTTAATACTTATTTAATTTTTAATTTTTTTTAATGTAATCGACTAATTTAACCAATCCAACCAGTCGGACCGATTGAATCAATAATTGGATGTCTCATCGGTTTAATCTCCGGTCCGATTTTTTAAACATTGGTTTGCAATAATGATGTAGTGGCCCTAAAACTGAATTTTTAAAAGGCTTAAATAAAAAAATAGTCCCTGTACTATACCACTTTTCCTATTTTGGTACCTAAAGAATTTTCGTTCCTAATTGGATACTTATAGTATAATTCTGTTAAACAAATTAGCCCAAATGCTAACACCGTTAAAAAAATAAATGACTTGGCTATCTCAACCAATAATATTGTGCCACATGTCAAAAAATTCCATGTCATCTATGATGTTTATATGCCATGTCAGTTTACTTTAATAAAAGTTAAAAATGTTTTTTATTTTACTTTAATAAAACTTATTTTGTTTTCTTCTTCTGTTTGTGATTCATCTTCTCTATCATCCTCTAGCCTTTGCTTTTCCTCTTCGATCTCGTTCAATTTATGTATATCTACTCTTGATCGATCCTTGTTCTTACTCTTATTCTTTCCATGGCACAACTTCTTTGGAACAAATTTCTTGATAAAAGTTCTTTTAATTCTTGCCCTTCGACTACACTCACTCTCACATGTCAAGATTTCTCTTCTTTTCTCCATCTCCTCTAGTTTTATTTACGTCTCAGAACTTTTCAAACCCCTTAGCAACAACAACACAATCAAATTTCGATTATGCAATCTGAATTTCTTGAATGCAATTATCTTTCAATTCAATCAAGCCACCAAAATCGGTGAAAACAGTTCCATGTTGATTCACAATGATTTCCTCTATTGATGATCCCTGTTCCCAATCCCATCTCTTCAAAGCCAACAAACTCTTTCGAATCCAAGAACCCAAAAAACCGTCTTAGATTCGGGTCTCAAGAAATCAAAAAGATCTCGATTAACATAAGCAAGATTGCAAAAAAGACTAACCTAAAGCGCAAGATTTTTGGTATTAACAACCAGAACCACCACTAAAAAGATTTTAAACGCCACATGAAACGCAATCCCCTCCTCGCATTCTCTCCTACTTAAAACTAATTTCTCAGCATCTATCTGAAAAGATTGTAGCTCTTGATTGCAGAAAGAGGAAGGGAATGGTTGGGGATGCGGTTGTGTTTGGGTTTGCGGTTGGATCTGGGGGTTGGATTTCTTTTTAAGGGCCTTTTTCAAGCGATCACGGTTCTTGATGAAGAGATCGATAAGGGAGGTTGGGAAGTCAGTCTCCACTACAAGGGATCCGTCACGTTTGGGAGATTGGTGGAGGTCGGCAACCAAACGGGAGATACGAGTTATTTTGTCTTTCTTCCATGGAAAAGGCATGGTAAAAAAACTGGGTTTTCTTTTGGTTCTTGAATTGCTTGTTTGGTTGACGAGAAAGCGGAATAAAATGAAAAGAAAATCGAAAATTGAGCGATTACATGATGGATGTTTAGTGTTATGGTGTAACTAACCTTATGGATTAAAGTAAACCAAATGTTTTTCTGAAATGAAAAAATTCTGGAAAATAAAAATAGTTTTTGACAAGTCAAATTAAGTTTTATTTAAGTAAAATAAAAGAGATTTTTAAATTTTATTAAAGTAAACTGATATGGTATAAATGTTAAGAGGTGATATGAATTTTTTTGAAACGTGGCACAGTATTATTGTTTAAAACAGCCAAGTCATTTATCTTTTAACGGTGTTAATATTTGGGGTAAATTGTTTAATGGAATTATACTATAAGTACCCAAATAGGAACAAAAATTCTTTAGGTACCAAAATGAGAAAAGTGGTATAGTGTAGGGACTATTTTTTATTTATTTTTAATTTAAGCCTTTTTAAAATGCCTATGACTATTTGGAGTGGAATTTTCTTGTTTTTTCATGGAAAAAATTCATTTGGTTCTAGATGGAGGAAGTGGATTTATGAATGTAGTCAAAGTTTTGGTGCTGGTTAATGGCTCTTCAACAATGGAATTTTCTATGAAAAGAGGGTTACAATAAGGGGATCTTTTATCTTTGTTTCTGTTCAACATTGTTACGGAGTCTTGCACTTACTTTTGTTAAAAGATGAAAACTTATTTATGTTTAAATATGGGATTCAGTATTTCTTATTTGCATTTGCAGATGACATGGTGATATTCATGGAGCTGGGGTTGACCAATGCTAGAACATAAGAAGAATCCTTAAGGTGTTTTGAAATAGTATTGGGACTGAAAATTAATTTTAGCAAATGCAGAGTTTATCTGGTTGGTATTGATGGTGAATCGGGTCAGATTACGGCTGAAATCATTGGATAGGAAAAGAGTTCAATCCAAAGTAGTCAGTACCGTATCGGTAGGTGTACCATTTTTCTTTTGGTACTGATACCGGTGTGTTTCGATGTACCGTTTTGGGTTTATCAATATTTTTCAAATATTTTTTTTATATATATTTATAAAGCTCATTTCTAAGTTTTTTAATAAAATATATTGCTGGATATATTTGAATATAAGTATACAAATATACCAAGTACACACAAGATTAACTTGATAAGAATGATGAATGATGATGGCAAACTAACAAATGAGTTGAGATAAGCTTGTAGAAGCTTATAGGAGCTCAAGATAAAGCTTAACTCGGTTCAAGAGAGCTAGACACTAGGTAGCTCAGCTCAACGGAGTTGGACACTAGCTTACTCAGCTCAATGGAGCTAGAGGCCAGCTAGGTGAGTGACACTCAACTAAGGTAGAGTGACATTAGCTGGAGGTAGCTAAGTTGGCCGGATGATGTGGCACATAAGTGTGACACATCATCACCATATGATCTATGTGTCACCAATGGGATTTTGACAAGTGTCATCATTCATAAAGGGGCTGCCACATATGATGGAAACATCATGTTGTTTCTGGTTGAATGTTTCCTTCCTTCAGTCGAAACATCATATTCATTTGGAAGGGAATGGGTCTGTTGGCCGAACCATCATGACCAAATGAAGGGAGTTGATTCTGAAAAGGATTGTATCCTTTGACCTTTTCAGAAGCAACCATTGGATCAAAAGATGTCTTTTGAGACAAGACTTTTGGAGGCTTTATATAGGAGAGGATTCGGCCAAGACAGAAGTTGTTGTTGTTGAGATTGTGAGAGCAATTGTGATTGCTATTATATATTCAGGACACATAAGTGTGTCTGAATTCTCAAAAGGTTCCTAGTATATACGAGATACTAAGAACAAAGAGAGTGAAGAGTTCTTGATTACTAAGTTATCAAGAAACAAGGCAATAAGGCATTCTGGTTTAGAGAGCAAGAAAGGTTGTGAAAACGTTTCCTGTGGTTGCTTTAATCGCTTGATTACAAGACTGCCCTAGTCATACGTTTTACTTCTTTTCTCATATTTACAACAAGAGAGCATTGCATAGGAAGACAAGTAAGTGATCTAACTCTTCCCCTATTCTCGAATCTCATAAGTGAAAGTCCAACATATATATTATATACATTTACAAATATATCTCAATTACATATATATATATATGCAAATAAAAATTTTAAAATTTAATATCTAAAATTTTTAATCATAAATAAATAAAATAAATTATTATTAATTAGATCCAATAGCCTAATTTAATTAATATATATTTTTGAATGAAATTATGAAAAACTAAAAAATTATTATGACTAAAAAGTACTAAGAATTGGTTTAAAAAATCAAGTGAATTTTTTTAAAGAAAAAATAAAAAATATCATAATCTTGTACTAACCGGTATGTGTTGGTACGTAGTGGTACAGGCTGGTACTGACCAGTATGACCGGTACGTATCGGTACAAAAATTGAAACAATACGATGTTGATACTGTTTTGTTTTTTTCAAAGCCAGTACGTTGATAAGCTCATAAAATACACATTTTATGCTATTTCTATTCTTAATTTTAGTTATTTTTTGATCTTTATCTTGATTACTTATGTTATATTTTTGAATTCTAGGTATATTTAAGATAATGAAGTGAAAAGATGTCAATAATGATGATAAAGAGCTTACAAAATCATAATCACAAGATGGAAGAAGAATTGGGAGTCAAAAAGATCAATTTCTGGTTGCAAAGCAAGAAGACAGATTTGACCTCCTGAGCTTGTTGCAAGGCAA
Source organism: Fremontodendron californicum (assembly GCA_030761205.1). Taxonomy (NCBI): domain Eukaryota; kingdom Viridiplantae; phylum Streptophyta; class Magnoliopsida; order Malvales; family Malvaceae; genus Fremontodendron; species Fremontodendron californicum. The sequence goes on from JAULJL010000028.1 coordinate 7,213,155, forward strand.
ACATGATGTTAAATTCCTTATTTGAAGAAACTTCCTCTTGACTTTTGAAACTGACTTGAATACCTTTCCAACGGTAGTTTACACGCCCAAATCGAACAAGAAATGATCATCCAAATTAGCCGAAGAAGTGCAAGAAGATGCAGTAGCGGAAGAGACAAGGCCCAATTCCGGGGCCGTGGTGCTCGAGATTCGGGAAAAACAGTGAAAATAGCAAGAAAAACGTAATTTTTTGCCTCCTAACTTACTTGTGCAACAAGGACTTGTTCTCAAGGTTTTAAAACTCTATAAATACCATCTTTTGAGCCACAAACTGCACATCTTTTGAGGAGACTCATGGATCATCATTTTTCTTCTTCTTCCTCTTCTCCATTCTCTTAGTTTTCTTTTAGTTTTTCTTCTTAGTTTCTTTTATGTTTATGTTAATAATGTCTATGCTAGGCTAAACTTTTCTTTGGTTAAGGGTGATTTCAAAGCTCTAGACATGTTTTGTAATTGATTTTCATATTCTATCTATTATTGGTTTTCTATCAAAGTTGCTTATGTTCTTCTATAAGAATTGTTCATGATGTTGTCTTGATTTGTTTAGGTGGCCAACTAGATAGATCTTGATAATTATCTAATGCTAGTGTAGGAAACTTGATACGTAGCTTATCTTGATTTCTATTCAATAGTGGCAATTTGTGATTAATGATTATGTTAAAGCTTTCGCTAATTGCAAAGTGGAACATAACCTAAGTAAAACAATTCATGTTTATGCTTTTGTTGCTTAGATCAAACTATCTTTCTCATCTTAAAGCTGCTATCACTTTGAATCTATAGATGTTTATCTTAGGTTATTTGATAGTTAGAGATTAAGTAGTGGCGTTTGTCCTGCTTAACTACGAACTAAGGAAGGTTAGGGGTAACACGGGAGGTTGTTATCTACGGTTGTTAATTTTGATAGCTAATTGATGTTGATAGATCTGAAATTGATTCTCAATGATGTCTAGTGGTGGAGAATGAAACCTTAACCATACTTTTCTCTTATTTGACTTCTTCTATTTACTTATTTGCACTCTTATTATTCTGATTTGCTTTACTTTTAATTATTCAAGAACCCCTTGTAGACACCTAATTTTGTCCGGGCCCCCCTAAACCAGGTAAATTCTTCCTTGTACTTTTTTAGAATGCAGACAATCTCTTCTCATCTTGCAGATGGTCCTCCAAGACTTGTGATTCGGAGTTCAACATGAAAAGTCCATCCGAAAAAAGTCAACTCCAAAAAAGTCAACTCTGATCAACCACTAAAAAAGTCAACCCTTAGTCAAAATCAAGGTTTGAAGTTGAATTGAACAATGGTGAAAGAATTTTGATAATCCAAGGTTTACAACGATAGATATGGAGTTCGGAAGAGGGATTACGGAAATTTCAATGTAGGGGAAGCCCTAATTCGGCAAATTTGAAGAAAAGTGCTTAAACGAACAAATTGGTAGAAATTGAAGGTTCCAAATGGAATATAATTAATGATTACGGGTATTAGAAGGGCCAATTGGAAGCAGAAGCAAAGGAAGAGTCAATTTGGAAGAAAAACCGAAAATTAGGGTTCCGGTTAAAAAGGGCGAATTTTGCAAATTTGAGGAAAAACTGCAAAGATGGCCCAATTCGGTGAAACTAAAGCCCCCAGTTGATAAAGAATGAGTAAACAAGGATAGCCCAAGGCCCAGTTTGAAGTGAATCCAAAGGAAGAGCCGATTGGAGCAAAAACGAAAAAAACGAGGAAATTTCAGAGTTTGAAAAGGGGAAAACAAAATCGAAGAAAATTGGGTGTTCTTGGACCAACTCAAATTCAATATATGACAAGGGTAGTAGAAAAAGAAAATCTGGAAATCGAACCCGTTTCGAGTAAAAATGAGGCTTTGGAAGTTGAAGGGGAATATTGGAAAATCCCAAAGAAAATTCTGGGAAAACTAGCAAATGAGCTCGAAATTTATGAAAACTTGCAGTTCTGAGTTTTATAATTTTTGGAAGAGATCGGCGAAGAAAAATCAGGAATCGGAGCTTATTTGAAAAATGGCAAAGTTCGGGTGCACTAGGCCTAAATTCCAAAACATAATTCCGAGAAAAATAGCGAACGAGCTCCAAAAATTATGAAAACTTTCAGATCTGAGTTTTATAATTTTTGGATAGATCGACGAAGAAAAATCCAGAATAGGAGCTCATTTGAAAAATAACAAAGTTCGGGTGCACTAAGTCGAAATTCCAGAAGATAATTCCGAAAAAAATAGCAAACGAGCTCCAAAAATTATGAAAACTTTCAGATATGAGTTTTATAATTTTTGGAAGAGATCGGTGGAGAAAATATAGAATCTGAGCTCATTTGAAAAATGGTAAAGTTCGGGTGCACTAAGCCGAAATTCCAGAAGATAATTCCGAGAAAAATAGCAAACGAGCTCGGAATATTATGAAAACTTCTAGATCTAAATTTTATAATTTCTGGAAGAGATCGGTGAAGAAAAATCCAGAACCGGAGCTCATTTAAAAAATGGCAAAGTTCGGGTGCACTAAGTCGAAATTCCAGAAGATAATTCAGGGAAAAATAGCAAACGAGCTCTAAAAATTTTAAAAACTTCCAGATCTGAGTTTTATATTTTTTAGAAGAGATTGGAAAATTAAAATCCGGAATCGGGCTTTAAATGAAAAAGGTGAATTTTGGGTGCCACTAACCGGAAAATCCAAGAGAAAATTTTGGAAAAAATAGGAAAAGAGCTCGAAAAATTCTTAAAATCTCCAGATCTCAATATTATATTTATTTGGATGGATTGGAGAAAGAAAAATCGGATTTGGGGTCCGTTTGCAATAAAATCAATTTGGGGGGGGGCAAAATATAATTTTACCGAAGAAATCGAAAATGGCTAATTTCCAATTAAAAAAAATATGAAAGGTGAAGGAATTGCTGGGATATTCCAAGCCCTTGGCTGGTCAGCTCATGAATGAAGGGTGAGATTTAATTCATTTCATCCAATGGTCAATATCAAGCTACAAGATGTCATTTTTACTATCTTGAAATGTCTTTGCTTCATCCAATGGCCTAAGTACCTTATGAAAATATGAGTACATCCTTAAATGACCAAGATCAAATTGCAAGATGACATTTTTATTGTCATGCAAATGTCTTCATCCAATGGCCAATATTGGTCGAAGAAAGATGAACACAAGTCATCCAATGGTTGGAAATGCATGTAGCCAAATAAAATATCCTTGCTCATCCAATGGCTTAGGCACCTTATGAAAAGATGAGTACATCTTTGAATGGCTAAGATCAATTTGCAAGATGACATTTTTATTGTCATGAAAATGTCTTGGATCCAAGGGCTTAGATTGTGTAGGAGGATTAAATGAATTAATCTCCACCATTGACACCAATAAAGGGGGGTTCGACCAAACCATTTTCTAAGGGCAAGGGGGTTTCATTTTTCATACAAGTGGGCTGTTTTAGGAGCTGAAGTCAGTAGCTAAACCTTAGAAAAAAGAAAGATTTTTGAAAGGAAAAAAAGAAAGTTTTTGCTAAAGTAGCCATTCCTCTTTGGTTCTTACATTTTTTCCTTCTTCTTCTTCATGTTATTCTTCATTTTTTCATGTGATTTCCTACTATTTTATTTGCTTAATAAAGGTTTTATGAAAGCTTTCTTGTTGTTTCTAATTTTTCAAAACAAATAAAATAATGGTTAGGCTTCATGATCTTGATATGGATCAAGTGATAATGGTTAGGGTGGGCTTTGTCCAATATACCAACCATGGAGTTCATTTCCATACTTTTTTATTATTTTATTTTATTTATTTTCTTACTTTAACTTTCTTTTTTCTATTATTATTTATTTTCCTAAGTATTTATGTTCTTACTAACCATTTTGTTCTTTTGATTTATGACATACTTTTGCATATTGTGGCTATTTGTCATATAGTTTAGGCCATTTTCATTTTACATGTCATTTAAGCTTTAGACCATTTTCATATGCCATGTCATTTAGGTCATTTTTATTATGCCATGTCATTTTACATGTCATTTAAGCTTTAGGCCATTTTCATTTTATATGTCATTTAAGCTTTAGGCCATTTTCATATGCCATGTCATTTTACATATCATTTAGTTATTTAGGTCATTTTTATTATGCCATATCATTTTACATGTCATTTAAGCTTTAGGCCATTTTCATATGCCATGTCATTTAAGCTTTAGTCCTTTTTCATTTTACATGTCATTTAAGCTTTAGGTCATTTTTGCATGCCATGTCATTTTTCATGTCATTTAGGCATTTAGGTCATTTTCCATGTCAATTAGACATTTAGGTCATTTTTGCATGCCATGACATTTTCCATGTCATTTAGGCATTTAGGTTATTTTCCATGTCACTTAGACATTTAGGTCATTTTTATTATTCCATATCATTTCACATGTCATTTAGGTCATTTTTATTATTCCATGTCATTTTCCATGTCACTTTAAGCATTAGGACATTTTTATTATTCCATGTCATTTAGGCACTAGGCCATTTTCATTATTCCATGTCACCTTCCATGTCACTTAGACACTAGGTCATGCATATTCCATGTCATTTGTTTCATGCATTTTTGCATTTTCCACTTGATTTTTGACTTAAGCCAATCAATGGCTCAAAGCCAAGCTCTCATGAGCATACTTGTGGAAAATTAAAATTTGTACAAGTTGGATTTTCTAACTTTATGATTTTTTTTCATTAGGCAACCCTTGTCCAAATTTTTAGAAATTTTTAAGATTGGTTGTAGGAACTTAGAGGAGTCTCTAATATTTTTATTTGATTTTTGGACGTTTTTATCAAAGGTTTAAAAATGTTTTTTGGTTAAGTAGTTTTTTGCCCACTGTTTTGTCTTTCATTAATTTTCGGGTAGGTCATCCTTAGTCTAAAAATTAAGCTGACTTCTTACCATAGAGGTCGACATGTTCTAAGTCTCCCATAATTTGTTCAGATCTTTTTGAAATTTTTTAGAAGGGTAAAAAAATTGATTTCCAAAACTGGTTAAAAAAGTCATATTTGTTTTTATGAACCAATAATTTTTCTGTTTTGCTTAAGGCACTAAGAGGGGGCTAATTTAAAACATTAGTTGCTGTCTTAGGTTAATTTCTAAGTCATTTTAATCTTAAAATTTGATTTCATAAAAGTCGGGTCAAGGTTGGTCAACCTCGGATTTCAAAACTAGGAAAAATTAGAGCCTTTTAAAAGGTGTTTTCGGTCATGTTTTCTTTTACTCAAAAATTACGAGTCCAAAATAAAGTTAGAAAATCCAACTTATGACTCCTCCAAAGGTAGTCGGATATCTTCTTAGATATACGAATATCCTTATTTGGTGGGAGGAATACATTTCCATGCATTTGCATTTTTCATGTTCATGTTCATGCATATTTTATGACATTTAATTTTTTCTATTATGGTTATATAAATTCCATATATATGTGTGAATATTCTATAGTGATGTCATTGCTTTGATTTAGATTTTATGTTGTCATTTTGATTATGGCATAATTATGAATATTCTATGATAATTCTTGTCATTTAATTTAGATTTTTGCTATGTCATATAGATTCTAATATGCTATCTAGGTTTTATCATGTCATTAATTCTTTCCATTTAATTTATATTTTTTCTATGCCATATAGATTTCTAATATGCCATCTAGGTTTTATTATGTCATTAATTCTTTCCATTTAATTTAGATTTTTGCTATGTCATATAGGTTTCTAATATGCCATCTAGGTTTTATCATGTAATTAATTCTTTCCATTTAATTTAGATTTTTGCTATATCATATAGATTTAATATGCCACCTAGGTTTTATCATGTTATTAATTCTTTCCATTTAATTTAGATTTTTGCTATGTCATATAGATTTCTAGTATGTCATATAGGTTTTATCATATCATTAATTCTTGTCATTTTATTTAGATCTTTGCCATGTCATTTAGATTCTACCATGTCATTAGATTATGCCATGTCATCTAGATTTTGCGAGCATGCCATGTCATTAATCCATATGCCATGTCATTCACTCATATGCCATGTCATTAGTAGTAATTTGCATATTCATAACTATCTCTTTTAATTTTTTTTAATGCAATAAAAATCATGATTTTCAATAAAATAAAGTTATCCCCGAGTTAAAATAATTCATGAGTTCTCTTCCTGGTTGCTGGGGAGGACATCATCAATTATTATTAATAACGGAATATCTTTTTTTTCAAAACGAGAATGATTCGGAAAACTTTTCAAATAAATAAAAAATTTATATTTTACCGGGTTTGTCAGGGAATGCAGGAAAATTTTGAATTAATAAATTCCGAATCATTTTCAAATCAAGTGGAATTATTTTTCTTTTAAAACAGGAATTATTTTTTAAATACCAATTTCAAAATCGACTTTTTTTTTACCGAGACTCGAGATAACACATGATTAACAAAGTATCGTTTTACACGGGCGTTGCGGGGTACTAATACTTCCTCGCGCATAACGGATTTCCGAACCCGCTTTTTGATTTTCTCTGGTTTAAAGCACAGATTTCAAAATTGATTTTAAAAAATATTTTAATTAATTTTAAAAATATTTTACAAAACCGGTTTTAATAGGTGACCGATCACACCTAGCCAAAAAAGATTGGTGGCGACTCCATTTCTTTTTCGAGGTCGTTTTCATACTCTCAACCTTTATTGCAAGAGAAATTAAGTCGTCTTTTCCTCTGCTTCTATTTTTTCCCCTCACTCGAACGGGTCCTTCAGCGACGGACGGATCATGTATCGACACCCATTTTTCCTTTATTTTCTTTTCTTGTTCTTTGAATTGAAGTAATAAACCAATAATTTATAAATTGAAACCCAATCCCTGAGGACTCGACCTTTGCTCACTACTATACCATACAATTGATCTTTTTAGTGCAAGGATTAAATAAGATACACTTATTTGAGTGCATCATACGTACCGACAGGTGCTGGTACAGTATCGACTACCATGATTCAATCCCTTTTATGTATCTTGGGGTGCCTTTAGGAACTAATCCAAACAATTTGCATATATGGGATCCTATTATCAATAGAGCCAAGGAAAGACTTGCTTTGTGGAAGTGAAAGTACTAGTAGTTTGGAGGAATGGTAGCTTTGAAAAACTCTATTCTCAATTATCTTCCTATTATTACTTGTGTATCTGTAAAGCTTCGAAAGGGGTTATCCGAATGTTGGACCAATTAAGGAGAGCTTTTTACGGGGGTGGTTTGTGCAACAAAAACATGGTCTGGTTGTTTGTGGCAATTCGTGTATCCGTGTCATGTTTGTGTATTTTTTCATATCATAATCGTATTTAAGGTGTTTTATATTAATATAAATTTAGATGTGTTAATAATTTGTGTTATATAAATTTTGACACATTCGTGTATTCTTGTCGTATCCGTGTTTATTTTTTTTGTCTCGTATCGTTTTTTTGTTTTGTTTTGTCGTGCTCGTGTCGTTTCTAATATTAGATGATCTAAGGGATTCAAAAGGATCTATTTGTGGATTATTCTATGGTCCTCTTGGTGTTTTGGATTCGAACATTGCAGAGATTTGGGCTATTAAAACCGTGGTGGTCCTTTCTATTCCGGTACCGGTGGTACCGGACGGAACGTCCCAGATTTCAATTAAATCGGAACACTTAATTTTTAATTTCGTTCCGGATGTGGTTCCGCCCTGTATCGCCCATACCGATAGGTACCGATTTCTTTCGCCTGTACCGCCTGAAATATGTGTAACGGGCGGTACATAACAGAAACTTAAATTAAAAAATATATATATATAAATAAAAAAACTTAAAACAAAAGAGACGATTTCTCTGTCTCTCTAGTCTCTACGAACTTCAAAGTTCAAACCCTAAATTCCGAAAGTAAAAATTGGCTTCTCTCTACAGATCTGATCAGCCAAGCTTCCTCTATCAGCCAAGCTTCCTCTATTAACGTACTCCAGGTTTGTTTTCGTATTTTTCTTTTTCTTTTAAAATTTTTAATTTGCTTAAATTGTTGTATCATCTTTTTACTTTGCCCATTGATTTGCTTAAATCTCAATTTGCTTAAATTGTTGGATCCTCTTTTTTCTTTGCCCATTGATTTGTCGGATCAGAGGATGGCATGGTTCGAGTTTGGGATGTGAAAACCCAAAATATTATTCGCATGTTCCGACATGCCAAAGGTTTCATTTAAACAACTAGAAATGTTTCATGTTTTCTACCAAAGACATTGATTAGATTGCTTTGATTATTGATTCATGCTCATCATCAACAAATCAAAGAATATATCATAAGAGGGAAATATATATTTTAATTTGCTAAAGCTAGATTTTAGTACACAGGTATATCATCCAATTTGAGCTTATGATTTGTTTTATAAAATTTTGCATATGGATTATGATGATCTTTTTGTTTAAATATTTATATTCATAATTCTGGCAACAGTTCAACATTCCAATATATTCCATGTCCATGATCACTCTCTTGTGCATATAATAATAAAGCAATAAACTTTGTCAATGATTCAGTCTTTCTGAATCCCTTTTATATGTATACGTATTGATTGATTCTATTATTATTTTTGGATATTTCATGGCTGAAAATGCATCAAGTGGATCAAATATTGGTTCTGCTCCTGCAAAATCAGATGATCCTGCTTAGGCTCATGATAGAAAGGTGTCGGACAAAAGAAACAAAAGTATATGTATTTATTGTAATAAGCATATACAAGGTGGAGGCATTACTCGTTTGAAGCAACATTTAGCTGGAGTTCCGGGGGAAGTTGGAAAATGTTCTAAGGTACCTTCTGATGTGCAATGGCAAATGAAACAATTGCTTGATGATTTGAAGAAGGAACAATCTAAAAGAAAGAAAATTCAAAGCGAAATTGGAAATCCTTATGGTGACTATATTCTTAGTGATGAATATGAAGATATTAATGTGCTAAGTCTTCCTTCAATTAGATCTAAAACGGCAAAGGGAAATGAAAGTTTCAATAGTAATGAGTTGAAAAGAAAGAAAGTGCTCCAAAATTACTTTACTCCAAGAACTACCTCTAGTGCTCAACCTACTATCAAAAGTGCATTACAAAGTAAGGAAGCTATTCAGCAAGCAAAGATGGCAATGGCAAGATGGTGGTTTGATGCTAACATACCATTTAGTGTTGCTAGATCAAGGTATTATCAACTGATGATTGATGTTATAACAACAATTGGTCCTGGATTCAAAGCGCCAAACTGTCATGAGTTTAGAGGGGTTCTTTTAAAAGATAGTGTGCATGAGGTTAATGACTATATTCTTGATATCAAGAACTTGTGGAAGACTTATGGATGCTCTATCATGGTTGGTGGATGGACAAATCAGAGGCAAGAGCCGATAGTTAATTTTCTTGCCTCTAGTCCACGAGGAACCATGTTTTTAAAATTTGTTGATGCATCAGGACTCACAAAGGATGCAGAGACATTCCTTCAAATGTTTGATGAGATTGTTCAACAAGTAGGGTTTAATAATGTTGTGCAATTCATTACAGACAATGATGCTTCTTACAAATGTGCTGGGAAGAAATTGTAGAATAAGTACAGCACTTTCTTTTGGACACGTTTATCAACTTTATATAGATAAAAAAGTTGAGTTAAGGCAACTCTTGAAATCATCTAGCGTAAGAGTATCTCTTACCATCGACACATGGACTTCATTGCAAAGAATAAATTATATGTGTCTTACAGCTCATTATATAGACAATGATTGGAAGCTAAATAAGAGAATATTGAACTTTTGTCCCATTTCTAGTCACAAAGGTGAGGCCATTGACAAGGCGATTGAGAAATGTTTGCGGGATTGGGGAATTGATAAGGTTTTTATCGTTACAGTTGATAATGCTAGTTCTAACGATGTTGCCATCTCATACTTGAGGAAGAAATGTAATAATGCAAGAACTAGTGTTGTAGAAGGCAAATATCTTCATTTGAGATGCATTACACATATAGTTAATCTTATTGTCATTAGATTGAAGGAAATGAATGACTCAATCGCTCGTGTTAGAGGGGCGGTGAAATATGTTAGGAAATCTCTCTCTAGGTTAGCCAAGTTTAAGGAGTGTGTTGTTAATGAGCATATTGAAAGCAAGAGTTTGTTGTGTCTTGATGTTAACACTAGATGGAATTCTACTTACTTGAGTTGGAACAAACTCAAAATTTTGAAAGAGCTTTTGATGATATTGATCCTTATTATAGAGGTGAGCTCTTAATGGGAGATGGGGTGCCAGATCAAAATGATTGGGTATGTGTTAGGAGGTTATGTCGTTTCTTGAAAAACTTTTATAACCTTACAGTAAAAGTTTCAGGGTGCTCTTATATCACCTCTAACAATTTTCTTAATGATATTTGTGGTGTTTATGCTACTTTAAGAGATTGGCAATTAAATCATGATGTTGAGTTGAATTCAATGGCAAAAAGAATGAAAGATTAATATGACAAGTATAGGGGGAATATGAAGAAAATGAATATGTTGCTTTATATTGCTTTTGTTCTTGATCCTAGGAAGAAAATTGCATTTGTGGAATTTTGCTTCATTAAAATGTATTCTCGTGAGGGAACAATACTGATGATGAAGAAATTGCTAGAAGCATTAGTTGAGTTGTTTAATGAATATAAAGCTATTTCGCACCCTCAATGTGATTTAGTTGGATAAAGTAGTCAATCGAATCATGTTTTATAGCATCGACCGATGAACTTGAGGGGGGTTTACTTTTAACCCAATAGCTGAGTTTTAGAAGTATTGGCTTGAAAATGGGAAAGATGAGAACAAAACAGAATTGGATAAATATTTGAATGAGGCGCCTGATGATATTAAGGTAGAGAGGTTTGATGTTCTTATTTGGTGGAAACTCAATAGTCATAGGTTTCCTATCTTTTCTCAGTTAGCTTGTGACATATTGACGATTCCAATATCCACAGTCGCTTTTGAATCTGCTTTTAGTACCGGTGGTCGTGTACTTGATGCATATAGGAGTTCTTTAACTCTTAAGCTCGTGCAAGCCCTTCTATGTGCTCAAGATTGGTTACGTGGTGAATCTTCACATTTCGACCCAAATGCCCTCGAAGAAGTGACACAACTTGACAAATTTCATATTGGTAATTATTTTATTCTTGTGTTTTTCTTTTTAGAAGTTTGTTTCTTTAAATTTTTTACTTATTAATTTAAAGTTGATTTTTATATTTGTTGTTTATGTATATTTTTAGATTTGTCCAAGATTGCTTGGAACCTGTAATTGATCAGTGAAAATTGAAAAGTTGAATAGATCAGGTATGGTTTTAATTTTTTTATTCGTAATCTTTAATTTGTTGCCAAAATCAATAAATCATATTCTAATAAACTAAGTTTTTGATTTGTTTAGGGATGGATGTTTTGAGCTTTCAGCTTTGCACTTGGTTCAGGATGACATGATGTTGAGAGTTGATTTGTTTAACTCGACTATCGAGGACGTTTCATATGTTTGAACTTTAAGTTGTTTATGAATGTTTAAACTTTAAGTTAGCTTAGCTTGGACTTTATGTTTGAACTTTAAGTTGTTTATGATTCATAAACTTTAAGTTAGCTTAGCTTGTTTATGAATGTTTAAACTTTAAGTTAGCTTAGCTTGTTTATGAATGTTTAAATTTTATGCAATTATGCCTAGTTTGAATGTTTGAGCTTACTACTGTTATCAATGTTTGAGCTTGTTGCTTTTATGCAATCACTTTCCAAGGTTATCCCATGATGAATTAAGTGTTGAAAGGCTTTGTAGATGATGGATGGGGAAAACCGAAAAACAAATTTCTGATCATAAATTTGTTGCTTTCTTTGCATTTTTTTCTCTCGTTGGATTTATTGATGCAGGCATGCAGCATTATGATAGAAGAGGACAATATGATGTTGCTCTTTCAAAAATTGATGAGGCTGTACAGCACAGGCCAACTGTAATTGATTTATACTCTGTCAAGGTTTGTTCTTTTTATCAATCTTAAATTTTTTCATATATTTGATTCATCTGCATTGCCTTGGACTTGTTACTCACTTGTAAGAGACTTATCACTTACTATGATACTGACATTGATTGAATATTTTTGTTGTGCACTAATTTGTGCAAAGTTGCTATACATATTCTTATAAAATGGATACATGTTTTTCTTTGTGGAATATAAGTCTTGATGGGCATTGGACAGGTATATGACCTTTCTTAGGTTTTAGGGTTATGGATTCATGGCTTTTGCTTCTTGATGAACCTTTTTCCTTTATTGTCTTTTGGAGAAATTCTTGGAATTTTCTTGAAGCTGGGTGTAGGTGTATATTAGTTGCTTCTTCTTTGATTAGAATTTAGGACCCTGTGGATTACGGTATTACTACATATTTGAGACTGCATGTTTTTAGTAGCATCCTTTTCTTGCTATTTTTCTTGTTTCAGGGATTTTAATACTTGGTCCTTTCAAGAGAGAAGTTTGAAGAGAGAGAGAGAGAGAGATACATGATCTGTTTTAATGGTTTCTGAATCAGCTAATGGATTTGAATACAGGATCTGTTTTCTGAATCTGCTTTTAAACTGCATGTTTTAAATGGTTTTGTTTTTGAGTCAGCTGGTAAATTATGGAACTATCTATCCTTGTTTAATTAAATATTGTTCAAATGTTCAAGTTCCTGAATGGCTGAATCTGTTTGTGTTGTTAAATGTTGCTGGTTAATGCGTTGGGATTGGTTAATATCAGAGCTAATCGTAGGAGTAATTTCCTGAATTGTATAATTGGGTTGTTTCTTGTTTAATTGTTTAATTGGGACTATTCCTTGTTTACTTTTTCAGTTCATCCATCAGCATCTTTTTGTTATTTTACTGATTGAAAAATGTAGACCAAAAAATGTATACAGATTGCTTAATTGGGTTGTCTCCTGTTTAAATTGTCTTTGATAGGTTTTCCCAGCAAGGTTGGAGGCAACTGGAAGCAAGACCAGAAACCAGTATCATCTAAACTGATAGAACCGACAAAACCGAACCATTGATCTCGGTTCAATCGGTTCGATTTGACTAGTATCTATCGGTCGGTTCGGTCGATTCTTGTGATTATGTCGGTTGTTTGGTTATCGGTATAAAGAAACCGAATCGACCGTTTGCTCACCCCTAATTATTTGGGTGTTGTGGCTCATCTATTAGCCTTTGTTTTTTTTTTTTTTTTTTTTTTTTTTGACCCTAATCTTTCAGGATGCATATCCTTTCTTTTGGTTGAGAAAAAAAATCTAAATTGATTTATTTAACATCAAATGATATTTATAATGTAATTTAAAACTAAAAGTAACACAAATAGTTTCAAAATACATTAAATAATAACCCCAATATTTAAGTTACACACTTTATCAATCACATGAACAAGAACACTTGAATATTCACTTTTATACAATACAAATATATAACTCTATTATTAATATATATATATATATAAATTTCATTCTTAATATACTAGTAATAGAATTTTTTAACTCTACAAGCGGGTTAAGAAATTATCACATATTTTATTTATTTTTTAAATTAATTTTTATTTTTTAAATATATTTTAAGGATATATATTACTTTACTAATCCCGCTTGTAAAGTCTTAAAACTTTACTGTCGACGAACGAGATTATAATCCATATATATATATATAATGATACATAAAATTCTAAACTCAGAATATATTATTTGCTATGGTTAGTGGATGCAGCATATTAGCGGTGATTGTAGTAAAGTCAGTGTTGCTGATATTCTCCTCTACCTGTAATAACAAAAATTTTATATCAGTCAGTTGTTTGCAGGTATTATAATTAGATCGGACAATATTAGACATAATACGATATTTAAAAAATAATTAAAATCGATATGAAAAAAAATACGAACACGATATAAATATACGAATATTTCAAAATCTATATAATACGAATTATTAACGTATCAAATTTTATATAAATATAAAATATCTTAAACATGATTATGACATGATAAAATATACTAATACGATATAGATACATGAATTATAAGGTCTAATTACAATGATAAAATACTCTTAACAGTGTATGATTGCAATTGTTTTTCTTATTACCGTATCTTGAAGACATTTGTTTGCAGCTTTCATTATCCCTTCCTTTAAACAAGAAAATAAAAATAAACAAAACAAGTTATTACACTTAAATATAACATTCAATTAAATATTTATAATATAACAAGATATATAAGCACAATTATGGGTAAAACTTTTATTTATGAACACATTTATTTTTGTTTATTTTTCTATATATATTTTCATTTTAAATATTTTTATTATAATAAAATTTATCCATCTTATAAGTAAGAATTTTAATTTTATTAAATGAAATTATTTGATAAATAAAAACAATTAAATTTTACATTTTTTTATCTTCAAAGTTCTAATTTTACATTAACTTAAATTAATAAACTTGGTATTAATCTAATATACACTTGTTCATTTTAGCTATTTTGATTATTTATATAATATACAATTTTGTATTTAATATATTATCATTATTATTTAAAAATTAAAAAAAAAATTACGTATATGATACAAATAATATTATGTTTAAAAGTATAAAAAACTGGAATATGAATTTACATTTGATGCATTGACTATATATAAATTTATATACTGTCAATAAATTACATGATACTATCTCATTAAAAATAAAATTATTTTTAATATATAAATTATATATTTATGAACTGTCAATGGTTCAAATATAAATTTTTAAAATATATAATTTTTCAATTACTTATTTGTTCAAATCATGACATGACATATACTTAAAGTAAGTTAAAATAGTTCTTGCAGCTAAAATGCCTTTATTTGGCTGTCATGTGTCATGTTTGTCACCTTAATTGGATGACATATATGAGTCATTCCAAAATCATATAAACCATAAAAAAGATTGGGGTGCACATAAATTTTAAACCATAAATTAAACTAATTAAACTCACATAAACCATATTTCAAATTCAATCAATATTAATTAAAAAAGAAATCAAACAAAAAAATGGTGAAAGAAAAATGTCTTAACTACAAGAGGCTTTTGGTGAGGAAGAAAAATTCTAGTTTTAGGGTTTGTGTAAAGAGATAGACAGGAAATAAGAAGGAAAAAAAAAAATTGCTGTCAATGAATCTAGGACCTGCGAGTGGCAACAAGAGATCGAAATAAGAGGAATTTCAAGAAAGGCAAAGAGAGAAAAGAGAAAAGAGAAAGATAATCTTTGTACAAAAACAACAGAGAAAAAAAAAAAGAAAAGAAAAATGAAGAAGAAGAAGAAGGGAAGCCATCGTTGGCCACACTAGGTCGCCATTAACGGTGCGAGAAACTGGTGAAAAAAAAGAAGAAAAAAAAAAAAAAAGATTTTTAAGATTATGGTTCCAAATTTAACACAACCCATTGATACTTGCAAGCCATAAATTAAGTCAAACACGAAATCTAATTATATCTACAAGTGTCTTCATGATACAAACGATTATGAATAATTACTTTCAATGTTATTTAATTCTTTTAACTTTACGTTATGTGATTATTAAAGTTATCATTATTAATAAATATAACCAAATTAATACTAACAATTCATACTAACCTTGTTTCTTAACATTTGAATTTCTTGAAACATAATGTCCATCTGCATTTCATGCAACGAATTTAAAAAAAAAAAAAAAAAATTGTAAATGAAAATGAAAATTATGGTATTAACTAGAACTTCAAGTAAATTATAATTAAAATGAATTATACCTTTGCCGATCGAATTTGATTGATCCAAATTTCTAAATGCTTTTCAAGTACAAGCAATTCATCTAATGCCATAATTTCACATCCCCCTCCAAACATATACCTGTAAAAAAAATCAATTTAATTAGCTACAGAATATCATTGAATTTTTGTTACCATTAAACCTGCTCAAGGGTCAGGTAGTCCGTCCGGCTCGACCCGTATTGGACCGGGTCTGGATAGAGTTTTTTTTTTTTTTTTTTTTAATTTCAGCCCGAGCCGACTCGAGTTACCGTTGAGCCAGGCTTGGGTAAGGGAAAAGGAAAAGAAAATTTTCCAAGTCGCTACCATGAGCAGGTCTAATTACCATTCTTAGTTAAGATATTGTTTTAATTATTTTTTAAACTATTTCTACCACATGAAGGCTCATATGAGTTTGCTCGAATCTTAATCCTAAAAACAAATTAATTTATCTTAAATAACATGTTAAACGACCTATCTCGCAAATAATATGTCTAATTGACTTTGAGCTTTGGCTCAATTGGTCATGTTCTCACCTTTAAGATGAGGTGTAGCAAATTTGAGATTCAAATACCAGTATCTACAAAAACCTTTTTCTTTGCGACCTTCTTTATATCAAAATAATATGTCTAAATATTCCAACAAATATTTTGTTACTCAATACATATACATATACATGGTGCAAGTGTTGTCTTCATACAATAGAGTGAATGGAATCTTTCTCATATATTTTCTGATTCAGGGCATGGTAGTTTAGTGGTTACCAAGTAAAGAAAGGTATGGTGATGAATGTCTTCGTTGCTCATAAAAATTTTTGTTTGTAATCGATGAGATTTAAACTTTTAATTTTTTAATTTTATATTAAAGATCATACCATTAAATCAAATACATATTTTTTTGTTAATTATTAGCTATATTTAATATTTATTTAACATTAAAATTAGTTTTAAATATTAAAAATTAGTTTTATCAAACCAACCGTCCAACCGATTAGATCGAAAATCAAAGGTCTGACCGGTTTAATTTTCGATCCAATTATTTTAAGCTTGATTTTGAGTATTAGGTTTGGTTTAAGATGGTTTTGATATGTTAGGTGTATATGTTCAAGGAGTCCTTTTTCCTTAGAAAACTCATTTCTTTGTCTTGTGATTGCTAGCCTTGTTGCTAGCTCCTTTCGCCCCTTTAGTTTTTATTAATAAAAATTTTATTGACTTAGCAAATATATTAAAATTAAAAAAATTTATTTTCAAAAGAAAATTATTGTATATTAAAAGGAATAATAAGTTAAAAAAAATAAGGTGACATAATTTTTTTAATAGGTAGTTATTTTTAAAATTAAAAAGTATTAAAAAGGATTAGTAGTTTTTATTAGATAGTTCCCCTTAATTTCATTTAATTATTATAACTTTAATTTAGATTTTATGTAAATTCCTTAACCGAGTTGGTGTTACTTGACTCGTGACACTAAACATTTTTATCAAACCGATCGGTTCAATCGGTTGAACCGATTAGTTCAATCGGTTGAACCGATTAGATCAGGAACCGAAAGTCTAATCGATTCGATTTTCGATCTAATTTTTTTAACCTTGGTTTAACTTTATAAAAAAGATAATTTTCAATTAAAGATGACTTTTCTTCTCTTATTTTTTTTCCGCAATAAAAATGATTTTAGTATAAAAATAACCAAGGATGAATACTTTACCAAGGATGAATACTTTTGTGGTATGCTCTAATAAATAATTAACAAATAAATAAGATAAAGAAACCCAAAAGATAACTATTTGTGATATGTCCTCAAAAATAAATGAAATTCTACCTGAGACCTTTCTGAAGTATTTCGATCTCCTGCTTCAGCATGTCAATCTCCTTTTGTACATCCTGGTTACATTTCATAAAATTTTCAAAAAATAAAATAAAAAATGGAAAACTTTTCTAGTTGTGCATAATAGCATGAAAGAAAGTAACCCTATGTATCTCTCGATAAATGAAGGCAAATAAACGATTTTTTTTTTTTTAATTTAGAAATGAATTAGCAAACATGATTTGTTAATAGTTTTTTTTGGATCGAGAATTCGAATCCAGCTCTATAAATAAGGAAAGCATGCACCAACTATAAATTAAATGTTTGGGTGCTAATTGCCCAATAGTTAGATATCTTGAAAGGAGAAGATAAAAAGAAGTGAGGGATTGTTGCTTTTCGTTTTTGGCAAGTACTAGTAAGAAAGAACTTGAAATTTAGTTCAAATAATTCACTTATTTTCGTTAAGAGTTAACTTTCAGCAAGACTGTGGTTCAGATTCAAAATTTACAAATTCTCATTCCTAATTAGACTTGCTCAAGGGTAGGGCAATTTGCTCAGTCCGGCCTGAATTGGATCAGGTTTAGATAAGAATTTTAATAATTTGGACAGACTCGAATTATTATATATTAAATAAAAAATATTTTTTATTTAAATTTAATTATATAATATATATAAATATTAATATAAAAATGATTTTTTAATATTTTTTTAGATAATGAAACGAACTTTCAAGTTGGTTCGGATCCGACCCAAAATGGTTTGGATAAGAAAAAAAATTTGGACTGCGACCCAATCCGATCCATGAGCAAGTCTATTCCTAATTCTTCCCTTTTGTTGATCTAAAATGATTTTTTTTTTTTGGTATAAAAGAGTAAAGTATCTTACTAATTAATTAACCTTGCTAAACATACACCAATAATACCATTACCTAGGTAAGAACTTTGGTTGATCTAAAGTGATTTTAATAATTATAAAATTCTCCTTAAGGTTAATAACTTGTTTAATCGATGTTAATTTTAAGAGATATACAAACAAGTTCAAATATATTTGAATGTTTTTGGAGGATTTGCTATCTTATTTAAAGTATCATGTTTTGAAGGTTTCTAAGGAAAGAAGTTGACTATCGTTCAAAGGAAGTAGACCCTCTATGACTCTAGCAAGCTGATAGTATATGTAGTTGAGAAACGTAGTTTTTTTTTTATTACAAAAGAGGTCGATAGAGAAAGGTATTGTAGATTCTGGAATTGTCTTAGACTTGTTGAATGATGCTTCTTAAAAGTGATTATATGAACCGGCTGAGTTAAACCCTAAATTTAACAATAAATTTCCAATAGTCATGTATGTAAGCTGGTCGTATAGTTTTATTTTTCGATATATTTGGAGATCTAAAACATTTCGAGAACATCTTTCATCTATCAAGAATTATCTACGAGTTTCTAAAGCATAAATATTTCGTTCTTTGCATATAATTTATAGTTGTATGTGCTTAATAATTAAGCTTTCACGGCCCGGAAAATGGAGTCTTGAATCCCTTATTAATTGTGTACTACAGTTTAACTATGTAATTAATTTATCACATCATTTTCAATTGTGAAATTCTTTTTTATGAAACAAAATTGTGAGGTTTAATAGGTCAAGCATCTAATATTTTAGAGACTGACGTCAACTGTGATATTTGTTATCAAAGCAAGATAACGGTATGACACTGAGTACTGTATACTATCAACTCGACTCATGAACATCTCTATTCTGAATATCTAGCAAAATGACTGTTATTCTCCTAACATCCTTAATTATAACAACATTTAGGCAATTATTTAAAGAATACCTTAGTGGTTAAGAATTTGGAACTTCTTGGGCATGCTACGTCAGAATTATAATAATCTATATTGCTCTAACTATTTATTTTTCTTGAAGTATTCGTGTTCGACACATATCTAGACATGGGTATGGGGATATAATCTTTCAAGAACCCTCCAAATATATTAAAAAATTTAGAAAAAATTAAACATATATGTGTTAAACAGATACCCTTATTCGGCACTCAAATTCAAATCCGAGTAATATAGGTAATAATATTTCCTATAGTGATAATGTTGAACAAGAAGAATCTGATTCAACAGCCACTTTGCTAATAACAATATAGTGATAATGTTGGTTTTTGTAATATATACAACAGAATTCTTGTGAGAATGTCCAAGAGTTGGGCCGATTCAATGGCAAATAACATGAGTTCCTGGAACCTTTAAATTACAGATTCAAATTTCGTTTAATCTAGTTTTATGTTTGATCGGTTTGTTTATTAATTTCTTTTACGGATGTACTATTTAATTGTAGTTTCTATGTAACTTCATAAAGAAAAAAAAAATGAAACGCGCGTGAAAATGATATCACTTACCTTAGGTTCCACTACGGGTTCATCAGGCTGAGCTCCTCCTCCAGTGTACTTGCTATACCTCTCAATGAGCTCTTGCATGGTCCTTTATTGCCAAATACAAAACAAAGAGATGAATTAAATTTCACATGTAGAAAAATAAATAAATAAATAAAAATTGTGTTTATCTATGTTACTTTGATTCTTTATTTTTTTCTCAAGTATTCGTATTCGACACTCATATCTGACACATATTTGAACAATGGTATGAGGGTCGAGTAACATAGGTGTTTATGATCCTCCAAATATATGAAAAAACTTAGAAAAAATTAAGTATACTCATATCCGACACTCAGCTCCGAGTCCGAGTAACATAGGTGTTTATGTTAACCTATGATCTGTCTAACATTAATAAAGACTTGGGCAGTGCTAAGTCTATATGTATATTTATGCAACGAATGTAAAGAGAGGAGATGTAGATCAGAGACCCTTTGGTGGCTAGTTGGTAGAGCTTTCCATGGGCGGAGGAAATGAGAACTCCAATTTCAGCATCGCAGAGCACTGAAAGCTCCTTAGCCTTCTTAAGGAGGCCAGCTCGGCGCTTGCAGAAGGTAACCTGCCTGTGCACCGGGTTCTCAATGCGCTTCATCTCAACTCTACCACGACCCATCGATCGCCTTCAATCTTCTTCTTTCTTTTGGTAATTGGTAGGGCTAATCGGATATGCAGACAAACCTCCCACTAGTTTGAACTAGCTTCGAGGTTGCTGCAATTACTAGATACTTCGGACTTCCCTCCTCAACAACTTGTCTAACAGTTGCTTCTCTTTGTATTAGAGCTTCAGCCTTTATATTGTACCCTTGGATTCTCCTCGATCACTTTGCCACTTTAAAATTAATTTTAGTCGACACCCTTCCTTTTCACACTTAATTTCACTAATTATATCTTTTCTTTAATTAATTAATATTTATTTTCATTCATACCACTTAATTAGCTTTCTGTTTAATCTTTCACCCTTTTCACTTTCCTTCTTGTCGCGAATCGCTCTCTGCTGCATGCATGGTGACAAAAACAGCCACAGTGATTTTTCATCCCAACTTTTTCAAATTTTTCTATATGTAATCTTTTATAGACAAGTTTAGGATTATCTTAAAAAGTTATCTTTATGGCACATTGCATTTTGTTATCTCATCTTACATAATCGATTTTATTTATTTTAGTTCGAGGTAATTATCATTTTACCATTTAAGAACAAAGAGGGACGACAATCTCAAGGTGGTGCTAGCTGGCAGCAATTAGGGGTGTAAATGAGATCATACTTATGCTCACAAGCTATTTGAGTTCGGCTTGAAAAAATTTCAAATTTGGTCATTGTCGAGTTCGAGCAGCTTGAGTTATTGAGTGAGTCGAGTTCAAGTATCCTTATAATACTTGACTCGAGTAACTCTTGAGCCTAATTGAGTTTTTTTTTTTTTTAATATTTTTAATTAGTATTAAAAAAATATCAATTTGAACTTGAGTTCGAGCACAAATAATTGAGTTTCAAGTCGAGTATGAGAATCAAACTCATTTTTACTAGGTAAACGAACTTAATCGAGCAAATTTGAGCAGTTTCGAGCTTTAAAAATGAAATTTGATTGAGTCAAGCTGAGTTTCAAGCCTCGAATTTTGAGTCAAGCTCGAATTTCTTACTACTTGAGCTCGGCTCGGCTCGATTACATCCCTAGTAACAACGATCAGGTAAGGAATTTGAGGCAATTTTGGATGAAAAAGAAAGAGAGAGAGAGAGAGAGAGGGCTGACTAAAAATCGACAGAGAAAGGGAGACGACTGCGAATTGAGAGTGAGAAAGATGGAAATCGAAATAGGTTTCAATTTGGGAGAAATTTCGATTTTGAGAGAAAGAATTTGGGAGACAGGGACTAAGAAATCGAATTAATGAAATTTTTGGAGAGTTCTAAAATTTGTGGAAAACAACAGAGGAAGATCTGCAAATTTTAAATATAAAATTTAGGGGCGTTTGTAGTAGCTAAATTACTAAAAAAAAAAAAAACAATGTGTTTCTTAGATCCAAGTATTTCGCGCTTTTACTTCTTAACTTCGACTAAAATTTCATCAGTTTCGGAGTATTTGGTAAAAAAAATACCATTAAGTTATCAAACTTAACGGCTTTTCAATCGACACACGCCACTATATATATTACTTCAAAAACGGTGCATTTCTAGAAAATAAATTACCTCCAGTATTTTGCAGTTTTATTTTGCATAAAATTTCATCAGTTTAATTAGTGGCGTTTAAAATGTTCAAACACCGTTAAATATTAAAATAGCGGCATTTTATAATATAAATGTCACTAAATTATTATATTTAACGACATTTTTGGTCTCAAACATTGTTAATTTATTGAAAAAACGATGCGTGCTTTTAGAAATCCCAATATCTTCCGCTTTTATGTTTATCACATGGTTAAAATGTTACAAGTTTAGCAACGTTTCTTTTCAAACGTCACTATATTACCTTATTAGCGGCATTTGAAACATGTAAACGTCCTAAGTTGATGCATGGAGCAAAGGAATTTTGATTTGAGGCGTGTTAGTTATGCTTAGATATGTCCAAATTTTGTTGTTTTGGGGTTTTAGGTGTTGTGCGGAACTAAAACGAGATTAGTAAAACTAATTTAAACACACTGAAAAAACACAGAAATTTTACGTGGTTCAGCAACTGTGCTTACATCCACGGGAGGAGGAGCTTGAAGCTTTGTATTAATGGAGTTAGAGTACAAACATATACAGAATTCAAGGTGCTATACTAGCACTGAACTCACAACTCACACAATACCAGAAAACTCTATCAATTTAGAGAATTTGCTTCAACTTTTAAACTCTCACACTCAACTCCTTGGAGCTCTCAGCTCACAAGGCTCTCTTGAGCACTTATGCTCATTTCTCCTCTACTCTTTAGAACAAAGGGACTAATGCCTATTTATAGGCAATTCATGGGGTGTGAACACACCAGCCACCAGCCACCATAGCCACCATATTATTTCTACAAAGGCTGCCAAGTTTTCTTCAATGTTTGCTGCCAAGCTTCAACAATTTCTGCCCAAGTGCATGCAGCAGCAAATGTTGAAGCTTCCAATGTTGTAAGGTTGGTAGGCTTCTTTTGTGGACTTTGAGCCACAATTCCAACAATCTCCACCTTGGCGAAAAACCACCGAAAGAATTCGCTAAGATTGATTCTTCCATTCCTCCTTCAGGTTTCATACACACCATTACACATATCAGGGCACCTACTGCATTGGCATGATCCATCAATGCACTGAGCCTGAGTCAATTTTTCTGTCTATTCTAATCTCCTTCCCAATAATTTATTGGCTTATCCAAGATCTTTCATCTCGAACTCTGAGCTTGATTGAGCCTCAGCCTGTCGATCTCCACATTGCCTTTTTCAGCATATAGACAAATGATCCATCTTGAAGTTTTCGAAAATAGACACGATGATCAAATTGACTGCGTGTGTACTTTTCATCCTGTCATGAAACTGTCCAACCGTTTGTACAGCTATCACGGGATTGTTTCAAACCATACAGTGACCGGTTCAACTTGCTTTTCTAGTCTTCGCGATCGGGGACTCCAAAACCTTCCAGTTGAGTCATGTGAATCTCCTCTTCTAAGGAGCCACGGAGGAATGCAATTTTCACATCAAGTTGAATTAACTCAAGATCATGTTGTGCTACCAAAGCCATTCAGAATAGATGCATGCTCTACAACCTCGTTGTAATCTATTCCTTCTTTTTTAGCGTAACCTTTGGCTACCAGTCTGGCTTTGTATCTGATGCTGTCTTTGCCAGTAGCACCCTCCTTTTTGGCAAAGACCCATTTGCACCCAATTGTTCTTTTGAGTGTTGGAAGTGGAACCAACTTCCAAGTCTGATTCTGATGAAGTGATGTCATCTCTTCATCCATCGCCTTCTTCCACTGGGCATGCTCGGGGCTGTTTACAGCTTCTTTGTAATTGGTAGGAACATCATCGTCAATTACTGGAAGGGCGTATGCCACCATGTCTGTGTACCGAGCAGGTTTCCGAATATGTCTTTTCGGTCTGCTGGTGGCAATAGATTCAGGTTGCTGAAAGATTTCCGGTGATGACTCCTCCACTTCAGTTAAGGTGTCATCAGATTCTGGTTCAGATTCATCAGAATTTTGACCAGCATCTTCAAATTCAAACTCCACCTGCTTTAGAGAATCATGGTTCTGATTCTCTGGAGTTGACAGTTTCAGCATTACAGATTCGTCAAAGGTAACATCTCGGCTTACGATGACTTTCTTTGACTCAGGGTTCCACAGTCGGAATGCCTTTACTCCTTCACTAAAGCCCAATAAGACAGCTTTCTTGGCTCTAGGATCCAGTTAAGCATCCGAAAAAAGCAGCCGATCCAGTTTTAAGACTCTACCTCTAAGGATTTTCCAATCCATGCATCCAATGCTGTAGAGGGTAGTCAATTGATACTCTAAGAGGCCAAGCCTCTACTCAAACCTCACTGAGATAACTCGAACTCTATCAACCAAAGTTCTAAACATCCGTCCTGCACCTCCATTCTATCGTGGAGTGCCCGAAGCTTCAAAGTGTCTGATCTTCACTTTGAGGAACGGATAATCGCCAATATCAGATCTCAGTATTTTGAGCTTTTTACTAGTCTGGACGGGATCTCCGCCGTCTACTGAACTGGACGGGGTCTTCACCTCCTACTGGACGGGATCTTCACTGTCTACTGAACTAGACTGGACAGGATCTTCACCTCCTGCTGGACGGGATCTTCACTGTCTGCTGAACTAGACTGGACAGGATCTTCACCTCCTACTGGACGGGATCTCCACCGTCTACTGGTCCTTCTCGGACTCACAGGTCCAGTACTTCGCACTGCCACATGCCAAAGTTACGTGGTGCCATCAAATTTCTCCACCTCGAACTTTGCAGTGGTCATCGAGTTCTTTCTGATGTAAGAACTTGATGGTGCGCTGCTGGTTGTTTCAGTTGTCTTTAATGATTCTGCCATGGTAATAAAACAAAATTACCAACTCAGAGTTTTTCCGTTACCTGTATGGAAAAACGGATGTCGCGGTTGTGTCTGGGATAGTCGAAATAGCCAGGAACGGGTCCAACTGTGTAAATTTTGGACACACAGTGAATATTCTGCTACAGGTGGCTCGAAATGGACTCGGTTTAGCTCAACCGGCTCGGAAAAGTCTCGGAACAGTGATTTGAAACGGCTCAAAAAAATGGCCCGAAAAAAGTTGGTCGGAGCTACGGCGGCGCGTGAGGCGCGTACGGCGGCGCGTGGGGCGGCGCGTAGAGGCTGCTGGTACCGGCGCGTGCAGCGCGTGGGGCGCGTGGGCTTCACGCGTCTTCAACCTCTGGAGCGCGTGCGGCGCATGGGCGAGTGAGGCCCACTCGCGCTTCTTCTGGTGCACTCCTCTGGTGCTCCGGTTGATTCTGCTGCACTCCTCTCGACGACCTCTTCAACCTGGTATTTTCAAAACACAATTTGGAGCACTTTTGAAAAACGGACAGAATCGAACAAACTCGGTTTTACGTAAAAGTTGGCTCTGATACCAATTTGTTGTGCGGAACTAAAACGAGATTAGTAAAACCAATTTAAACACACTGAAAAAACACAGAAATTTTACGTGGTTCAGCAACTGTGCTTACATCCACGGGAGGAGGAGCTTGAAGCTTTGTATTAATGGAGTTAGAGTACAAACATATACAGAATTCAAGGTGCTATACTAGCACTGAACTCACAACTCACACAATACCAGAAAACTCTATCAATTTAGAGAATTTGCTTCAATTCTTAAACTCTCACACTCAACTCCTTGGAGCTCTCAGCTCACAAGGCTCTCTTGAGCACTTATGCTCATTTCTCCTCTACTCTTTAGAACAAAGGGACTAATGCCTATTTATAGGCAATTCATGGGGTGTGAACACACTAGCCACCAGCCACCATAGCCACCATATTATTTCTACAAAGGCTGCCAAGTTTTCTTCAATCTTTGCTGCCAAGCTTCAACAATTTCTGCCCAAGTGCATGCAGCAGCAAATGTTGAAGCTTCCAATGTTGTAAGGTTGGTAGGCTTCTTTTGTGGACTTTGAGCCACAATTCCAACATTAGGATCATTTGATATTGATTTTGAGTAGTGTTCTTAAGTTGCTCATGCTCTCAGAGTTTTCTGCTCTTTGCTTTTGTCGACCTTATTGCTTGCTCTTAACTCTTGTATTTCTTGTGAAATCTTAATAAAATATTTGACTTAAAAAAAAAAAGGTTAAAATTTAATAACGCTTTCGCTTAAAAACACCCTAAACTTTTATTATCACAAAAATTAGTAGCATTTTTAATGAAACGCTGCTAATAAAAACTACTATTATTATTATTATTTTATATTTGAGATTGTCAGAGTTTAATTTTTTATTATTAAAATTAAGAGTTTAATATTTTATCAACAGATTATATAGCTGTTGACAAAAACTATTAAAAACTTAATTTGCTGTAGTTATGATTTTATGGTAGGAAAGTTCATCACTTGAAGTTCAGTGAGCAGGCAATAGCTTTTTTTTTTTTTCATTTCATGTGCAAGTAGTGCAACCGAAGTCCCTAACCAGCCAATGAGCTGCCCCATTATAGATTCCATGGCTTTTTCCCATCACTTTTTCCTTATATCTTGGCTTTCACGCGTTGCCCTCAGTTTATTCATTAATTATAAAGTCTTTACAGCATTGCCTGCTTTTTCTAAGCAAAGCATATTATTTAGAGTTTATATAGTGTTGCTTGATAATGTATATTTATACATTGTCATTAAATAGGTTATTTTATTAAAAAAAATTATAAATAAATAAAAATAATTTTATTTTTAATAAAATATTATTATTTGATTTATTGATAATGTATAAATTTATACACTCAATACATCAAATATAAATTTTATTATTTATTAACAGAAACTTCCATAAAGTCAAATTAGCAACCCCGCTAGATTTGATAACTTTAAACATAATATAATTACATGATATAAATATATTTCAACATGATACGAAAAAATAATACGACACGAATATACGAATATATCAAAATCTATATAATATGAATTATTAACGTATCAAAATTTATATAAATATATAATATCTTAAATAAAATTATAATATGTAATAATATATAAATACGATAAAAATATACGAATGTTCAGATGTACCCCCACCATCCTGAAAGTTAGTTTTAAAGCCATGAACGAAGAATCTTGTCAAATCACTTACATTCAAT
This sequence comes from Fremontodendron californicum, assembly GCA_030761205.1. Taxonomy (NCBI): domain Eukaryota; kingdom Viridiplantae; phylum Streptophyta; class Magnoliopsida; order Malvales; family Malvaceae; genus Fremontodendron; species Fremontodendron californicum. The sequence goes on from JAULJL010000028.1 coordinate 7,240,456, forward strand.
AAGAACCCTAAAATTTATTTAATCTTTGACGTCTCAAGATTACAACTTGCTTAAGATTGGTCTTAATCATTCGACACATGGATATTCTCTCCAAAGCTGCCACGTGGATGTGTAGCTTTCTCAATGTGATATAAAGTTTAGATTCCAATTTGATAATAACTTTTAGGAGGGCAAAAAAAAAAAAAAAGAAAAGAAAAGAATATGAATTAATACTAAGTCATTAAAGCTTAAATGTTGCTTGTCAAAAGATTGCTTTTAGAGAAGTTGTAATTCTTTCTGGCTTACTTTGTGAGTAGTGGAGTACTTTTATAATATAATAAAAATTTGTAGATATTTAATTTTGTTCGATTTTTTTTAAGTTGATTTTGATTTGCTCGATTCGAATTGAAATTTAATATTTTACTTAAAAAAACCCGTTTTGTTGGGGATTTTTAAATTTTTTTATAAGTAATAGTAAAAATAATTTTAAATTCTAAATAATAATTATTTATTTTTAAATTATAATAATATTAATATAATAATATTTTATTAATCATGAAAATTAAATTTATAAAAATTATTTATTTATAAATTATTAATATAAATACATTTTTAAATGTTATTATATATATATTAAAAATATTGACTTTATTGTATTCTATATATTTTTATTTATAAGAGGTAAAAAATAATAAAAAAATAAAATTATGGTTTATATTTTATTCTCTCGTAGGATCGATTTTCTCACATAGGTTAACAACAAGTTCGTTTTTTTTTTCTTTTTTTCTCAAGCGGCTCGGGTACGGTTCCTAAATCGATCTGTGACTCAACGTGCGAACCTACCCCTTTAAATACATTATTTAAAATTAAAATTAAAATAAATAATAAAATAATTATTTTTGAACTTTTTTTTCCTAGTCGGTTGGGTATGGATCCTAAATTGATCCAGAAGTCAATGTGCTGACCAACCCCTTTAAATACATCATTTAAAATTAAAATTAAAATAGTTAATAAAATATTATTTTTTTTAAATTTTTTCCCAGAGCCGATCGGGTAGGGATCCTAATTGACATGCGAGTCAACATTGGAACTAACCCTTTTAAATATATTATTTAAAAATAAAATGAAAAACTAATTAATAAAATAAATTTCTTTTTTTTTTTTAATTTTTTTTCTTGCGGGTCGAATCTAAATCGACCCGCGACCCCTTTAAATACATTATTTAAAAATAAAGTAAATTAAGAACTAAAAATAAATTAATAAAATAAAATTCTTTTTTAATTTTTTCTAAACGGGTCGATTACGAATCCTAAATCAACTTGCAAGTGAACGTATAGACCAACCCTTTAAAGACACAATTTTAAATTAAAATAAAAGTAATTAATAAAATAAATTTATTATTTTAACTTTTTTTTCTCAAGCGGGTCAGGTACAGATCTTAAATCGACCCACGAGTCAACGTGCAGATTAACCTCTTTAAATACATCATTTAAAAAAATAAAAATTTTAAAACTAAAAATAATTAATATATATTTTTTTCGATCGGGTCGGGTATGAATCCTAAATCAACCAACTAGCTAATATGCAGACCAATCCCTTTAAATACATCATTTTAAAAAAAATAAAAAATAATTAATAAAATATATTTTTTTCCGATCAGGTTGAGTATGAGTCCTAAATCGACCCGTGAGTCAACATGCGGACTAACCCCTTTAAATACATCATTTAAAAAAAAAAAAATTAATAATTAATTTATTTTTTAACTTTTTTTTTCGTGCTTGTCGGGTACGAATCCTAAATCGACTCGCGAGTCAATATGTGGACCTACCTCTTTAAGTACATTATTTAAAAATAAAATAAAAATAAAAAACTAAAAACTAAAAACTAATAAAATAATAAAATAATAAAATAAATTTATTTTTTTATTTTTTCCGAGCGGATTGAATATGGATCCTAAATCGGCTCGCGAGTCAACGTGCAGACCAACCTTTTTAAATACAATAGTTAAAAACAAAACAAAACTAAATAAAATAAATTTGTTTTTTAATTTGTTTTTTCGAATGGGTCTGGTACGAATATTAAATCGACCGATGAGTTATCGTGCAAACCAACCCCTTTAAATACATCATTTAAAAATAAAATTAAAAAAAAAACTTAAAATTAAAAATAAAAATCTAAAAATAGAAAATAATAAATAATAAATAAATAAAATTAAAAAATACCCTTGAATCCTAAGTAAAGTAAGACGAAAATGTCTTTAGGATATTTTAAAAATATCCCTTGAATCTTAAGAACTCAAAAATAATAATAGTAGATGATCGTAATATATATTTTAAAATGTTTTAAAATTATATATATTTTTTTAGCTTTGTCAACATATATTGTGGTTTAACTTTAAAATAACTTGCAATTTGAAAGTTTATTTTATCAAAGTTAAATTTAAAAAAAAAAAAGAAAAAAAAAAGGAAATAGAATGTGAGAGAATAGAATGTGAGAGAACTAACATTTGTAGTTCGAAGTCTAGAAATAATTTTTGAAAAATAAAATAAGATGATATATGAGCAATGTGATGTAGTGATTGTTCTTTTGTGGTTTTAGCTCTTCTCGTTATTGATATCTACCATAATTAGTTGTAAATGATTAGCAATACGTAATGGTTAAGCTCACGACAATAAATTACATGTATATAAATTCAATTTATAACTTGTGAATAAATTTTTTTAATAAAAAAAAATCATAGAGTGTAATAAACTATTTAAAAATCATTAAAAAAAGAATTTTATGATTATAATTATTATGTTTAAAATAATTTATGCAAATGAAAAAAGTTATGATCACGATGACCGCAATGGTCACGATAACATTTGTTATAATTATGATAAACGTGATGTGATCAAAATAAGTCAGCGATCGTAATTTAAATTCTTGATATGGATAATGAATCTTGAAAGCATAAATGGTGGAAAGGATAATTAGCCAAATTAATGGAACATAAATCCTCAGTTGAAGTTGGAAGTGAGCAATCAGCTAATAGGGAGCAACTTTGAATTCCAATTTCCAAAGGTGATTCTGATGGTTGGCAAGATCACGCTTTTTAATATCTGCATTATGTATTGAAATAAAGCAATTAGCTATTGTTCTTGGTGGGAAAAAAGTTTAATATATTATATTTAACAAGGAAAAAAAGTAGCCATGGTAGATGACTCAGTGCTTTATCCTGGGATCGTGATGAGCAGCCGTTTAGGCTCTTTTTTTTATTATTAAAAAATATATATATATATATTTTTATAGAGGTGAGTATTTGATTAATTCGATCCGTCGCATTCTAAAATTCTAAAAACCGAATAAATCGATCGAACTTGAAAAATCGACCAGCCGAACTCTATACAAGAAATCGAAATAATCGAACTGAAATTGATCAATTCGGTTCAGTCGGTTATGTCTGTTTGGATTTTGTTTTGGGTTTATGAAATTGATTAATATAGTTATGAGTTGGGTAGGATAATTGAATTGGGTATGGTTAATAAAATATTTATTTTATTTATTTTTTAATTAGGTGTTGATTTGTTCGATCGGTCCGGTTTAGAAAATAAAAAATCGTAAATCAACCGAATAAACTTATTTAAATTAAATTTTTTTAATCAAATTTTATCAAAACCAACTAAATCAAACCGAATAAACAGATATTAAAATCGATTTCTATCGATTTAATCGATTCACGCTCACCCCTATTTCTTTGTATATTTTGATGTGCACTACATCACAACTTGTGCTAATTGTTAATAAAAGGGTATCAAAAAAACATATTGGATTATTATTCTACTTTAAGTTCAATGCCAATTTCTTGTACGATTAATGTTGAATAATGTTAAGCTTCGCTAATATAATAAAGCAGAAAAGAACATATAATAAAGCAGAAAAGAACATATAGCAGGTAAACTTGAGCAAAGCAAACCAATCAAGTCTATAGTTGTATAATAAACCCTACTTACGTGCTTCAATCATACTTAGATTTCGTTTAGCATTGTTATTGATACAATTTTTTAGATCAAAAGTTGCATTTCACTGCAATCTCAATGTTAAATGGATAAAAAGTTATGGCTTCTGGGGTTAAAATCATGGTTTGATAACCCAAATAAAAAAGCCAAGAAAATAGAACTTTTGCGGTTTGAAAACTAGCTTTTGGGTTAAATGATTTTATTATACTCAAATCTCTAAACTTTTATTATTTTAAACATATTTTTTTTTACATTTCAATTCCTCAGGGCACTTTTTCACAGCAATACCAAACACTTACAAATTCTTAAACCACATTTTTTTAAACACATTTTTTTTAATCCAAACTTTTTTCAACAGTAATGTTAAATTAACCCTTAAACATTGAAGAGATTCAGAAGACCTGAGATGTGCTTATAACTAAAGTAATTTGAGGTTGCAGGTAGGATTATAATAAGTGTACATTAGACTTGTTCATGGGTCGGGTCGTGGTCTAAATTTTTTTTTTCTTATCCAAGCTCGGGTCTGGTCGGGCTCGGGCCGGTCCGTAAGCCCATATCACTGTTCAAAACAATATTAAAATATGGTTGCGGCCCGAAACTTTTTTATTTTTGTTACCCAAGCTCGGGTCTGACTGGGCTCAGGCCGACCCGAAAGCCCATATCACTGTTCAAAATAATATTAAAAAATAATTTTATATTGATATTTATAATTAAATTTAAATAAAAATATTTTTTTTTATTAATAAACAGTCATTCGGACTTATCAGAATTAGAAAATTTTTTGTCCAGGTCCGATTCAGTACGGGTCAAGTTTGTCAAACTGAACGGATAGCTCGGCCATGTAGTATATGTACATTGGTTTTATAAAAATGTATTTATATTAGCTCAGAATGGGCATGGCTTAGTCATAAATCTCCACATGTTCATGTTTTGTTGAATAAACTCCCTTCTACTAGAGGTATCGAAGGGCAGAGCTATTGTTGAAATCGGGCGTCAATAATGGGTACAAGCACAACCCAATTCAACATGGATCAAAGAAACTGCATAAGGCAGTTGCTGTTGGAGATATTTTGTATATTTGTAAAAACTTTGTTGAAAATATTTACTTGCAACAATTAAATAGTATGCCCTTAAATAAAATATTAGAGAACTTATTTATAGAAGACAAAATTGAAGTATAAAGAACTTAACGCTGTTACCAAAGATTGAACCCTTTGTCCATAAGGCGGAATTGCCCGTCGCTTGGTGCATACGGTTTCAATGCAATTGCTTCCCAGGATTTCAACAACACCACCTTGAAAAGTTGCACAGCTTTTCAAAGTCCACGAACTAAGAAATTTGACTCAATTTTCTCTCTACAATAACAGATTCCTAAGCTTTAGAGTAGAAGGAATGAATAACAGAAAAGTCTTAGAAAACTAGAATAACAGACGAAGAAAGGAGCTTTAGAATTGATGAATTCTTGTGAATGAATTTCCCATCCACTCAAAGCACTTATATATAGGACTTTAGGGACCTAAACATTAACCACCCATAAAACATGAATGAACATTAAACATAAATTATGATGAATATACATGGTTCATCAAAGAACAAAGTCATTAATTTACATAAATTAAGTTCCTGAATTTCATAATTCATTAATCTTCATAATTCATAAATCTCCATAATTCATGAATTCCATAAATAACATTCATGTATATCACACCATAATTAATATTTTGGTTCATGTTCTAAGACATTTAGGGATTGAAATGTTACTGATCAGACGGAAATTAAACAGCAAAATATTTTCCATTTAACCAAACCCGAGCTCACAAGACCACGGTCCAAACTACAAGACAAGCTTGTAAACTATCAAAATTTTGAAATTTTTTGGGTTTGTCACTTTGCCATCCAAAGGTTCTTTGAGATCAATTTATCATTCACCTATAATTGGTTTTAAACATGTTAATGTTCCATGTTAAATAACTCATGTTGGAGTACAAAATCCAGCAAAATTTTAACCATCATGTGAGTGAACCCCCACAAATAATTTGGCCTCAAAAGTGTCCATTAACCATGTTTTATAACACCAATTCCAACAATCCCCCACATGATTGGAAATTTTCTGACCAGTACGAAGACTCAAAGAAATCCTAGAGAGAAAATTGAATTGGAAGAAAACTACATCAGGATAGGTAGCTTTTGGTTTTGAACCTTCCATAGTGAAGTATCATCGGATTTACTCGGCTAACTAGTGAACGCGATATCTTGAACTATTCAGTCTTTCGTGTAAACCAAGACAATAGTACGCTCATAGTTTCTATCTAGAGATTCCATTAGTTCTCATGGTTGTGTTCATTTTGGCCCTGAACAACTTCTAGTTTCATGAATGCTTTAGAGAATTTAGCCTTTAGAAATTCTCAAAGAAACGGTCATATTTCTCATTCATATAGGTGATCCCTCATTAAGAGTATTCTGCTTACAACCCACATGGAAACCAAGATATGAGAATCATTAAGAGCACATTTCATCATTATGTCGCTGCAGCTAGCACTTTTTCATCATAGCAATAGGCACACAAAAAAAATTCCAAGTGCCACTTAAAGTGCAATATGACTTAGTTTTCCCTTTGAACCTAGATCTTGAGATCTCCAGTCAATTAGGTAGGGTTACCATCATAACATTTTTTGTCTCTTAAAGGCTTAAACCTATTCCGCTCGATGAACTATATACAAGCTCTCTTGTTAAACTTTTTGTTAGCGGATCCGCAATATTTTTCTTAGACTTTACATTGTTGATGGAGACTCAATTAAGAGTTGTAAACCCAAGTGCAGGTTATGTTCAAGTAATAAATTCTCGGGTGTCCGAGGTCGAACCACAGGGAAGCGTATTAGTAAGTATAAGTTTATAAATATATAAGAAAAAGAAAATAAACAAGATATTAGGGAATCAATAACAAAGAAAGTAAACAAGATATTAGAGAACAAAATAAACAAAATAACATAAAAGCAATTAAACAAGATATAAAAAAAACAATAAGAAAAGATGTTGAGGTTAGAGAATCCACTCTTGGTGTTATGCTAAGATTAATCTTGTTTTATTACACAATTGAAATCCACACATAAGGGAGGTTCCAACCGGAAGGTTTAGCAATTCAGTCCAAATTGTCCAACGTCCATAGCATATGATATTATGTTCATTTGGTGTCCTCAAAACTCACAAAAAGAGTCCAAGCATTCCTTATGCCAAGGTATATGTCTACAACAAATCAAGGTTATGAAACCAAGCATTTACTGTGCCATTTTCATTGTCAATAATGAATCAAGATCTCTACTTTGCAAGTATGATTTTAAACCAAAAGAAAATATTATCTACACTAGTGTTTATAAATGATGATTCATTTTAGCTCATGTTGAAGAGACTAACCTTAGCATTTACCAAGAGCTTCACCTCATCACCTCAACAATATGATTAGCAACACATACTAGATATGAATAAAATGAAAAGAAATGTAAGAAACATAAGTAAAGAAAAAGAAAACTAGAGAAAGGAAAGAAGAAGAAAACTTAGAGAATTTTACTACAAAGGCTAATATCCTACCAATGTATCATTCTATCCCAATACTCATCCAAGGCCCTCTATTTATACACATTTTGGAGGGCTAAATGACAAGAGACAAGCTTTACAAATTTCAAAGGTAGGTATAATAGGTGGGTGCATTTTTCTAACAATTTTCGTCATATTGTATGACAATTCTGATCAGCCAGCTTGATGGTCGATTTTGTCAATGTTGGAGGCTCGATCTGATCAAATGGTCTTCTAGAAACATATACCCCTATCAGTTACGGATCCATAGCCGTTGGAATCAGATCATTTGCTCATGTGGATCAGAAGATATGGGCAAAATACGAAAACAGGTCAGCACAGACGTCATTGCACATCAGCCAACTTGATGGTCGATTTCGCTAGGGCAAACGACTCCGTTTCAAGAAGTGTAAAACATGAAAAAGATAGATATGCCTCTTAGCTTTGCATGGCTACAAATGTTAGCCTTATTGCTTCAGTGAAGCTCGAGATATAGCTGATATGGCAAACGGTGTCGGAACTGGAACTGAACCGGATTTGCCCTTAATTCTAGTAATCTGAAATCACTCAAAGAAACTTGTGAAAAACACCAAATTACATAAAAATATAAAAGATCATAAACACAATTAGACTAAACAATAATAACTCATATTTGACACAAAACAATAATAAAACATAACTAAAAACTATATAATTATACGAGTTATCACACCCCCACACTTAGATTGTTGCTAGTCCCTAGCAACGACTCAATAAAAATAAAGTAAGAAAATCTAATCTAATCCATTTTCGTAGGAAATCACGGTGGCACTTAGCATGTGACACAAGCCTTTAAACCCCTAGGTGTCCCTAGTGGACGAGTTTAGTCTCGTGAGAGTTTACTAGGACGATACCCACAAACATTGAAGACATAAGAAAAACTAAAAATAATAATTATAACTAATCCTTCCAATATAAATTAGAGATAATCATTGGACAAGTCTTAAAAACTAATCAATAGCTTAAAGAAATTCACAAAAAATCTTGCTTGAATGTAAATAGTTTGAGTTAAGCCAATATTAACATAACATATTTCAATCAAAATAGTGTATATTCAAACTTAATCTTAACTTCTCACATGGGATACTCTCTTGATTTTCACTCTTTAAAGTAGTGGTAAAGTGTTTACACTCAATCAATCTCATGAAAACACTTCTACCATATGCTTGCTTTTCCACCTATTCTCCACTATTTAGATCATACAACTTCATAAATCAAGAGGTCTTTATCCAAGGTTGTAATGGGGCCAAAGGGTTATAATGTGGTTAAAGAACAAAAGGATAAAGATATCACAAAGGTTCCAAAGAGTTCATAGATTTTAGAGACATAATAAGATCATACAAATAAAACTTCTCAAAACTCTTATAAAGCACATAATAACATAGGCTAAATATTCATGTTGAGCCTTTGCATCATTCTAACCAACTTTGTAACATCTTTTTCTAGACGTTCAAGAGAAGATTTTTTTTTTTTTTTTTAATATGGGAATGTATTTGACAATGATCCCTTTCTTTTTCTCTTGACTTTTTCTTTTCTTTTCTTCCCCCACACTTATCTTTTGTTTCTAACCCAAAATTTCAACTAAAAATATCCCTTGTTTTTTTTTTTTTTTTTTTTTTTTTTGCAATATGTCTCAAAATATAAAAATCCATCTTTAGAACAAGGGTAAGGATATAAGTATATTTAGGCTAGGTGTAAGTTGTGGTTACCAATAAAACAGCATATTTAATGTAGGCTCAAATTGGCTCACTAGTGGGGATGTTCTCTTAGAACATTAATAAGGGATGGCTGTTTGGCTCTGGTTATAATCCTAATGCCTCTATCATATTCATGTTGTCACATGTATCAATATAGTATCAAACGGTTTAAAGCAAGTTCTAGAGAATCATGTAATCATAAGAGCACTCAAGAAAGAAATTAGATTGATTTGTATAATGCATCAATCATTATAGGCTCAAAAACTCACAAGGATGATTATACAAGTCAGATTAAGTCTAAACATGCTTCTTTCTCAATCACATATCATATTAACATTGGCTCATAAAAAGGTTGATATCAAGCTCAATTCTCATGAAAATCTTCTCACTAATAAATCTGTTTTAGACTTATGCAATTCATATCTCATTATAGTATTGAAAGCAACTAAAAAAACACACTAAGTCTAAACATGCTTTTTTTTTTTTTTTTGAAGAAGATTAAATCAAACTGACAAGGTATGTCTCAAGTCTCCCTTACTCAGACCTTGTTCAGAATGAATACTTCTAAATGTCTTAAAACACAACAATTTTTTTTTTTTAGCAAAATATGTCCCTTACCCCCTACTAAAATATGACATTGTCCCCAATGTCAAATTTTAAAGGTAAAATTTAGGAGATATTACCTGTAGAGGTTGCTAACCACTTATTATAACTGAGACACAACAAGCAAAATGTTAGATAATGTCACAAAGACAAAGTGCAATCCACTCCTTGCTCGTCCATATCTCTTTTTCTTTTTCCGAGCGTTTGCGAAACAACCGTAGCAGATAAACACTCATAAGCTTGTAGCTTTTTGAGTAAATCTTCAATGGTTGTAGCAGAAATTATGGTTCTCCTTGCCTCTGAAAACATGAATCCATTATCCACAGCATTATCTAAATATGAAAGCAAATTACTAAAATAACCATTAATATTAAGCAAACCAATGGGTTTCTTTTTTGTGACCAAAGATGACCAAGAAGCCATGCAAGCTATTTCTTCCAATGTACCCAGACCTCCTGGTAAAGCAATGAATGCATCGGCAGAATGGTACATGATTGTCATCCGTTCAGGGATACTCCAGACTTGTATTTCTTTACCCACGGTAGGTCCACAAAAATCGGTGAATAGTTTTGGCACGATTCCTAGAACTGGACTTCCTCCGGCGTGTGCTGCTGTAGCGACTGCTCCCATTAGACCCGTACTACCGCCTCCATAAATCAACTGGATCTTTTGTTGGGCAAGTATTACTCCAACTCTTATGGCTTCATCAGCGAATATGTTATTTTTCCCTGGATAAGCACCTCCAAAGACACAAATTTTTTTAATGCGCTGGGACGAAGTGCTTTCCATTTTTTTTTCTTTTTCGAGTGCCTGAAAGAGAATGAGTATATGGTGTAATATATAGAGGACTGAGTAGTGAATCAGACAAGAGTAATAATGTCGCCGAAAGTGTATTTGACCTGTCAGAAGAAAATGTTAACCTAACAAAAGATTTTTGCGTGATTTCAGGAAGAAAATCAAAAAGAGAAGAAAAATCAACCGTAAAAGACTAATGCAAAAAAAAATCGAGAATAATTACACAAATCGAACAACACGTAAATTAAACCGAAATGAAGTTATTGCAAATCAAACCAAAAGCTGAGAAGTCATTTATTGTAGTTGTGATTGTGGCTCACATCTTCCTCTGGTTTTACGTCCAGAAACGGCTTAAACGCCTTCTATGAGTCGAGGATATGCTTCCCATCCAGTTTTCTTACAAGCTGGCAAACAGGGTCTTTTAACATCAGATTCCCAAGATGTTGCCATTCCCTTTGGAATTGCAGCCATAAATCAAGAATTTCTCTTTGTACGTCTCCACTAGGATGCGTCTCAAGAGAAAGTTGGATATTACCCAAATTCTCCTTACTCAGTCCATCCTTAATGAATTCAATTTTTATCATCTCGATTAGAGGACGGAATCCCAATAGAATGACATTTACCGTTACACGTCCATCGTGCACATGGTAGGAGTTGTATTAGAAAGATTACCTGAAAAAGTTTCACAATAAAATCTAACTAAACGACGAGATCTAAAATCACGTCGCCAAACAAGCATAAAACAAAGTTAATATACAGATTAGGCGGTATAACCAGCCAATAAAAATAAAACAAAGTTAATATACAATATAAATATAAATATATAGAAAATTAGGCGGTATAACCAGCCAAAATAAATCAAAGTTAATATACAAATTAGGCGGTATAACCAGCCAATAAAAATAAATATACTTATAAACTTATATACTTAGTATTGCTTCCCCGGCAACGGCGCCAAAAACTTGATGGAGACTCAATTAAGAGTTGTAAACCCAAGTGCAGGTTATGTTCAAGTAATAAATTCTCGGGTGTCCGAGGTCGAACCACAGGGAAGCGTATTAGTAAGTATAAGTTTATAAATATATAAGAAAAAGAAAATAAACAAGATATTAGGGAATCAATAACAAAGAAAGTAAACAAGATATTAGAGAACAAAATAAACAAAATAACATAAAAGCAATTAAACAAGATATAAAAAAAACAATAAGAAAAGATGTTGAGGTTAGAGAATCCACTCTTGGTGTTATGCTAAGATTAATCTTGTTTTATTACACAATTGAAATCCACACATAAGGGAGGTTCCAACCGGAAGGTTTAGCAATTCAGTCCAAATTGTCCAACGTCCATAGCATATGATATTATGTTCATTTGGTGTCCTCAAAACTCACAAAAAGAGTCCAAGCATTCCTTATGCCAAGGTATATGTCTACAACAAATCAAGGTTATGAAACCAAGCATTTACTGTGCCATTTTCATTGTCAATAATGAATCAAGATCTCTACTTTGCAAGTATGATTTTAAACCAAAAGAAAATATTATCTACACTAGTGTTTATAAATGATGATTCATTTTAGCTCATGTTGAAGAGACTAACCTTAGCATTTACCAAGAGCTTCACCTCATCACCTCAACAATATGATTAGCAACACATACTAGATATGAATAAAATGAAAAGAAATGTAAGAAACATAAGTAAAGAAAAAGAAAACTAGAGAAAGGAAAGAAGAAGAAAACTTAGAGAATTTTACTACAAAGGCTAATATCCTACCAATGTATCATTCTATCCCAATACTCATCCAAGGCCCTCTATTTATACACATTTTGGAGGGCTAAATGACAAGAGACAAGCTTTACAAATTTCAAAGGTAGGTATAATAGGTGGGTGCATTTTTCTAACAATTTTCGTCATATTGTATGACAATTCTGATCAGCCAGCTTGATGGTCGATTTTGTCAATGTTGGAGGCTCGATCTGATCAAATGGTCTTCTAGAAACATATACCCCTATCAGTTACGGATCCATAGCCGTTGGAATCAGATCATTTGCTCATGTGGATCAGAAGATATGGGCAAAATACGAAAACAGGTCAGCACAGACGTCATTGCACATCAGCCAACTTGATGGTCGATTTCGCTAGGGCAAACGACTCCGTTTCAAGAAGTGTAAAACATGAAAAAGATAGATATGCCTCTTAGCTTTGCATGGCTACAAATGTTAGCCTTATTGCTTCAGTGAAGCTCGAGATATAGCTGATATGGCAAACGGTGTCGGAACTGGAACTGAACCGGATTTGCCCTTAATTCTAGTAATCTGAAATCACTCAAAGAAACTTGTGAAAAACACCAAATTACATAAAAATATAAAAGATCATAAACACAATTAGACTAAACAATAATAACTCGTATTTGACACAAAACAATAATAAAACATAACTAAAAACTATATAATTATACGAGTTATCAATTGTCAATGGAAATAATTCCATTCGAGAGCAAGTGTTAAATGGTATTATGTCTATGACGTATATGTCTAGATTTACCATTATACATGCTATTTTGTGTCCTTCCAGATGCTGACTGACTGTCACAATGGATACAAATTGCTACCACTGGCTTTGGCCAACATGGAATATCCCAGTTGGTGAATTCCCTCACCTTTATTTTTGGACAGATGTACACTCAAGTTCATTGGTGTTTTGGCAATGCTATTGTCACCTTTAGAAAATTTGTCAAGAAATTTCTCAACATAATAAGATTGGGACAATACAAATCCATCAGATGTCCTAGAAATTTTGATTCCTAGTATGACATCCGCAACACCCAAGTCTTTCATGTCAAACCTTTTAGATAACATGTTCTTTGTAGACTTGATCATGTACTCGTTACTGCCAAAAATCAGCATGTCGTCTACATATAGACATAAAATGGCATAGCCCTTATCAGTGTTCTTCACATAAACACACTTTGAGGTATTTGAAAGAAGGTCTCCTTTCTTTCCACAAATCATAAGGTGTTTTTTTTCCAACTTCTTGTGGGGTATTTTATTAAGTATATAATATGCAGTTAAAATTGCCCCCCAGTTCCTCAAATAAGAACTTAGCAAGTTCAAGGTGGTCAGATAAAACAACATCTTATGCTGACACATTTTAAAGTTTGACTCATCGAACTTTTCAGGTTTCTCACCATGCACCAACGAGGATGATAGTAGAATCCTCCTTTCCGAAGAAGTCTTAGCCACATCATTTTCATAAGTTTAAAAGAAGTAGATTCCATGTTATTTGAAACCAATATAAAACAAATATTGATTATAGCACAATCAAAACCAAAAACCAATAATAATAAATTAAGATATTAGTTTAATCATAATTAAATAAACACTGGCACCAATATAATAATAAATTAAAATATTGATTTTAAGCATGCATATAAAATAAAGAAATCCAAGTACCAATATTTATAAACAAAATAAATATTGGTTATGAAAAGCAAGTAACTCAACAAAGAAAATAAATAATCAAAATAGAAAGAAGAATTTCGCCCTGAGATTGTTGGAGATATTTTTTATATTTGTAAAGAGTTTGTTGAAAATATTTATTTGCAACAATTAAATAGCATGCCCTTTAGAATATTAGAGAACTTACTTACAAAAGACAAAATTGAAGAATAAAGAATTTAACTTTGTTGTCAAAAATTGAATCGTTTGTCCTTAAGGCGAAATTGCCCGTCACTTGATGCACACGGTTTCAATATAATTGTCTCCCAGGATTTCAACAACAACACCTTGATTAGTTGCACAGCTTTTCAAAGTCCACGAACTAAGGAATTTAACTCAATCTTCTCTCTACACAGATTCTTAAGCTTTAGAGTAGAAGGAATAAATAAAACAAAAGCCTTAAAAAACTAGAATAACAGAGCAAGAAAAGAGCTTTAGAATTGATGAATTCTTTTGAATAAATTTTTCATCCACTCAAAGCACCTATATATAGGAGTTTAGGGACCTAAACATTTACCACTATAATACATGAATGAATATTAAACATGAATGCACATTAATTATAATGAATATATATGGTTCATGAAAGAACAAATTCATGAATGCATATAAATTAAGTTCATGAATTTGATAATTTATAATGTCCACAATTATGAATTTTCATAATTCATGAATCTCCATAAATAACATTCATGTATATCACATTATAATTAATGTTTTGTTTCATGTCCTAAGATATTTAGGGACTAAAATATTACTGATTAGATGGGGATTAAACAGCAAAATATTTTCCATTTAACCAAACCCGAGCTCACGAGACCACGGTCCAAACTACAAGACTAGCTTGTAAACTATCAAATATTTGAGAATTTTTGGGTTTGTCATTTTGCCATCCAAAGGTTCTTTGAGATCAATTTATCATTCACCTATAATTGTTTTAAACATGTTAATGTTCCATGTTAAATAACTCATGCCGGAGTACAAAATCCAGCAAAATTTTAGCCACAAATGTGAGGGAACCCCCACAAATAATTTGGCCTCAAAAGTGTCCATTAACCATGTTTTATAACACCAATTCCAACAATCCTCCACATGAATGGAAATTGTCTGACTAGTTAGTGAAGTATCATCGGATTTACTCGGCTAACTAGTGAACGCAATATCTTAAAGTATTCAGCCTTCATGTAAACCAAGACAATAGTACTCACATAGTTTCTACCTAGAGATTCCATTAGTTCTCACAGTTGTGTTCATTTTGGCCCTGAATAACTCCTGATTTCATGAATGCTTTAGAGAATTCAGCCTTTAGAAATTCTCAAAGAAACGGTCATATTTCTCATTCATTTAGGTGATCTCTCATTAAGAGTATTCTACTTACACCCCACAAGAAAACCAAGATATGAGAATCATTAAGAGCATAACTCATCCTTATCTCTCTGCAGCTAGCACTTTTTCATCATAGGAATAGGCAAAAAATAGTAATTTCCAAGTGCCACTTAAAGTGTAATATGATTTAGTTTTCCCTTTGAACCTAGATCTTGGGATCTCCAGTCAACTAGGTAGGGTTACCATCATAACATTTTTTGTGTCTTAAAGGCTTTAAACCCATCCCCTCGATAAACTATACACAGCTCTCTTGTTTAACCTTTTGTTAGCAGATTTGCAATATTGTTCTTAGACTTTACATAGTCAATGAAAATAATTCCATTCGAGAGCAAGTGTTTATTGGTATTATGTCTATGACGTATATCTCTAGACTTGCCATTATACATGCTACTTTGTGCCCTTCCAATTGCTGACTCACTGTCACAATAGATACAAATTGCTGGCACTGGCTTTGGCCAACATGGAATACCTTAGTTGGTGTATTTCCTCACCTTTATTGTTGGACAGATGTACACTCAAGTTCATTGGTGTTTTTGATAAAGCTATTGTCACCTTTAGAAAATTTGTCGAGAAATTTCTCAACATAATGAGATTGGGACAATACAAATCCATCAGATGTCCTAGAAATTTTGATTCCTAGTATGACATATGCAACACCCAAGTTTTCATGTCAAACCTTTTAGATAACATGTTCTTTGTAGACTTGATCATGTATTCATTACTGCTAAAAATCAACATGTCGTCTACATATAAACATACAATGGCATAGCCCTTATCAGTGTTCTTCACATAAACACACTTTGAGGTATTTGAAAGAATGTCTCTTTCCTTTCCACAAATCATTAGGTGTTTTTTTTTTTCAACTTCTTGTGGGGTATTTTATTAAGTATATAATATGCAGTTAAAATTGCTCTCCCCCCCCCCAAGTTTTGAGGAGTTCCTCAAATAAGAACTTAGCAAGTTCAAGGTGGTCAGATAAAATAGCATCTTATGCTGACACATTTTAAAGTTTGACTCATCGAACTTTTCAGGTTTCTCACCATGCACCAACGAGGATGATGGTAGATTCCTCCTTTCCGAAGAAGTCTTAGCCACATAATTTTCATAAGTTTAAAAGAAGTAGATTCCATGTTATTTGAAACCAATATAAAACAAATATTGATTATAGAACAATCAAAACCAAAAACCAATAATAATAAATTAAGATATTAGTTTAATCATAATTAAATAAACACTGGCACCAATATAATAATAAATTATAATATTGATTTTAAGCATGCATATAAAATAAAGAAATTCAAGTACCAATATTTATAAACAAAATAAATTTTGGTTATGAAAAGCAAGTAACTCAACAAAGAAAACAAATAAACAAAATAGAAAGAAGAATTTCGCCTTGAGATTGTTGGAGATATTTTGTATATTTGTAAAGAGTTTGTTGAAAATATTTATTTCCAACAATTAAATAGCATGCCCTTAAATAGAATATTAGAGAACTTACTTACATAGGACAAAATTGAAGAATAAAGAATTTAACTTTGTTGTTAAGAATTGAATCCTTTGTCCTTAAGGCGAAATTGCCCGTCACTTTGTGCACACGATTTCAATATAATTGTCTCCCAGGATTTCAACAACACCACCTTGAAAAGTTGCACAGATTTTGAAAGTCCACGAACTAAGGAATTTGACTTAATTTTCTCTCTACAATGACATATTCTCAAGCTTTAGAATAGAAGGAATAAATAAGACAAAAGTCTTAGAAAACTAGAATAACAGAGGAAGAAAGGAGCTTTAGAATTGATGATTTCTTGTTAATGAATTTTCCATCCACTCAAAGCACCTATATATATAGGACTTTAGGGGCCTAAACATTAATCACCAATAATACATGAATGAACATTAAACATGAATGCAAATTAATTATAATGAATATACATGGTTCATGAAAGAACAAGTTCATGAATGCACATAAATTAAGTTCATGAATTTCATAATTCATGAATGTCCACAATTCATGAAATTCATAATTCATGAATCTCCATAAATAACATTCATGTATATCACACCATAATTAATGTTTTGTTTTATGTCCTAAAACATTTAGAGAATGAAATGTTACTGATCAGACGATGATTAAATAGCAAAATATTTTCCATTTAACCAAACTCGAGCTCACGGGACCACAGTCCGAACTAGAAGACAAGCTTGTAAACTATCAAATATTTGAGAATTTTTGGATTTGTTATTTTGCCATCCAAAGGTTCTTGGAGATCAATTTCTCATTCACTTATAATTGGTTTTAAACATGTTAATATTCCATGTTAACTAACTTATGTTGGAGTACAAAATCCAACAAAATTTTAACCACAAATGAGTGAATTCTCACAAATAATTTGACCTTAAAAGTGCCCATTAATTATGTTTTATAACACCAATTCCAACAGTTGCAGCATATTGGCTGCATGTTATATGGCATCCAAGTAACCGCCAAAACATGTTTCAAACATTTTATAATTTTGGCAGTTAATTTGGAACAATATAGAAGGAAAGGCAGAAAACTTTCATAGAGAAGTTAAGCGATAAATTCTCTTCGGCCAAAACATGAATAAAAAAAAGAAATAAGTTTTCTCTGAATCAAGAACAAATACTCTCAAATTCTTTGCAATTATCGAAAGATTTAGGTTGTAACAATTAGATAAGTTTTGAATTATAATTTTATCTTTGACTTGTGAATTAAAATGGGTTTCACATCGAACGATCTTTTAAGTTTTAATTCAACATTCATTACAGATTATTTACGTTTAGCTACCCATCTGGGCATCATAGAATTGGGTTTGGGAATGAATTTTTAGGTTGAATTCGGCCCTATTAAACTCTATATTTTATTATTAAATAATATTTTTTATTTTAAAATATAATATAAAATATTTTTTTATTTTGGATTCTAATCTCATAACTATCACTATTTTCGTTTTTATCGGAATCAATCTCATCTCTCGTCCAAATGAAATATTTTTATATATCTTGGGACTAAATTAGACGTATGGTATTATATTTTGTGAAGAAAAGAGTTGATGACCAATGACTTTGAAGCCAGGCTGAAAACACGATCTCTTGACTTTAAATCATCTTCATAAGGCACATTCTGGTCAAAATAAAGTATTTAAATGAGGGCACTGCAGATATCTAAAGGAAAAGCAAAATAGGTTTGATTCCAGATTTATGTACCATTGCCTTTGACTCATAATTCTAGCTCACTAGAAAAATGTTTCCACAATATTCCTGATAAAATAAAAAGATTTATTATATCTAGATTGTTCAAGGTTCGGCCCAGCCCAAATTAGACTAGGTTTGAGAAGAATTTTTGTAAATCGGGTTGATCCGAATTATTATTTATTAAATAAAATATATATATATTTTAAAATTTAATTATAATATATATAAATATTAATATGAAAAATAAATATTTTAATATTTTTTAAATAGTAAAACGAACTTTCGAATCGATCCGAACTTAAATCGAAATGGATTTGGATAAGAAAAAAAATTTTAGATCGCGATCCGGCCCCGTTATGAACAGATCTAAATTTATATCATACATTGGCATTTGAGTACTTTACTGTTCGAATTTTCCTTCCAAAATTGTGCTCGATAAAAATAAAAATTGCACCATAGAGTGCTTTATGTGATTGGGAGTGAAGTCCAGCATGCAACTTAAAAGTTGAAGTCTTCTATAATAAAATATCATGGCAGCAAGCAGTAAAATTTAAATTGCGTTAACGGAGGTGTTTTGTGATTGCGTCATGTTTATCGCGATTATTGATGTAATAAATGTTATCGCAGTCATTATGCTTATTGCAGTTGTAAATTTTTTTTATTTTGCATGTGTTATTATAAAATATAGTAATTATAATTATAATCGTTATTTTTTTAAAATAATTTTTAAGTAATTTATGACACTATATAATCTTTACTTATAAAAGAAAAAAAATTATTCAAATTTGTAAATTGAATTTATATACATGCAGTAATTAACGATTGTGAGATTAACAGGTCCCACCGCTAATCATTCATGCTTCAATTATGATGGATATCGATAATGAAGAAAATCGAAATCATAAAATAACTACTACTTCTCCAAGTTTTTACCTTTCGAGTGTTCCCTTGGCAACCCTTGAGAACCAAAAAAAAAAAAAAAAATCATCAGAGTAGTGGAATTTCTGTAGCTTCTTGGTTATGGAAGAAAATTTTAATCTCTCAAATTATTTTTTTATTAATATTAATATTTATAATTAAATTTAAATAATAAATATTTTTTATTAATGAACAATAATTCGGTCCAGCCCGAATTAAAAAAAAAATTATCCAAACCCAACTCAATACGAGTTGAACCTATCGAGCCGGCAGGTAGTTTATATACTGTAAATTTCATCAAATATAACTATATATGTATGCATATGACCGAAAACTGCAGGATTTCTATATGATGCTTCATTTTCTTGAGCATCTACCATTTCTAAGAAAGACATAGCAAGAAGCTTTTTTGTTTCAAAAAGCAAGGGAGCTATTACTGTGATTGAAGTGTGGAAATTTATGAAGGTAGAAAATTTTCAATGTGTTATTGAACACATTTTTAGTTTAATTGGTTCATATAATTATCAGTTTTAAGAAGTAGAATCCAACTGGTTTGGATTTCAAATTCCAACATTTGTAATCTCTTATCTTATACCTAAATTACGATTTCTTTTGTTAAAAAAAAATTATAACAGTGGAATTAAAGGGTTGTCATGTTTATTAATAAATTTATATAAAACGTAACGAGATATGTGAACTGTGTATAGAAAACAAAGTCTATATTGTAAATAAAATTATGGTGTGGAAGGAATCATTGGGCAAACTAGAGATGATGCGCCTTAAAAGCAGCACATTAGAGAATATTGAGAAAGTTGGAATAAGCCCTGCAGCAATTACTTCCAAGTTGTGTATTTTTAATGAAAAACAATGATTCTTTTGAGTGGCTTTTACACATTAATACAGTCAATAAGAGAATCCTCTAACATGGAATATATAAGTTAATATATGTGAATTGATCGCAACTTGCATGATCAGCACTAGAGATGTTTATAGGTTGGTTCAGATCAAATTTGGACCAGGTCTAAATATGATATCAATATTGTATATGTTTATTCAAGTTCGGTCCGATCCAAAATATGGATCTCAAATTCTGTTTAAGCTCGCTCATATTTGTCAATGGATAATCAAAGCCCGTTTAAGCCTGTCCATTTTTAAAATATATATATATATATATATTATTTTTTAGTAATTTTTTTTTTCTTTTATTAAGTTCTAAAACATGGATAACTTAACATATTTTTAAATATTTACATTATAGTATTATATAAATTTATTTTTTTATATGATATAAATTACATAATATATATAAAAATAAAAATAAAATATTATATTATATAAATGAAAAAAGGGTTAGACTGAGCTAGGCTCGAGCCTTAATTGTTAGAGCTAAGGCCCAGCCCATTTTGTAAATGGGTCTCATTTTTTTGTCCAAACCCATATTCCGTGTTTAATATTTTTGTCCAAACTCTCCCAAAAATTGAACACACCTTCAAACTTGGATGAGTAACCCGATACTTGAACAGGTCTAATAACACCAAAGGAAGGATAGTGTAGTAACCAATTTTAGTCCGAGCACTACTCGAGTCAGATCCGAAATCTATTTTTTTATTTATTTAGTTTTTATCCTTTTTACTTTACTTTACTTTACTTTTATTTTGTTTTTATTTTTTTATTTATTCATTTTTGGGCCGAGACCCAGGGCTCGTTTGGCCTAGTAGGCCCACCAGGCCTACTGCCTGGCCCAATCAAGCCCAAACCCTAGCCCAACCAACCCTAGCACCAACCTCTCCCACACGCCAAACCCTAGCCTCTGCTACCCTAGCCCCCCTACAGCAACCACCGTAGGCCAGTCCCTGCTACTCCTGCAAGCCCAACCCCACATGGCACACACCCCCTACGCCACTTGTTGCTTCCAAGCAACCTTCCTAAAATCAAAAACCTGGGGCCTTGAACCCCAGATCCTTCAAAAGAGGGGATCGATTCTCACCCCACGGGGGAAATTTCACTATAACAGGCCCCCACCCCTCGGCTCTGACCCCCATTCGAGACCACCATCCATAACTGAGCCCCACTGCCCATGCATCCATCTCCCACACAAACACCACCACACAAACACACAGAAAAAGAAATAAAAATAAAAAAAGAAACAACAAAGATCTAAGCCAAACATTAAACAGGGGTTCAGCCATTTAGATTTAGTAAGATTCTAGGGTTTTAATCAAAACTAACGGTGGGTTTCGAGGCCAACCAAATGGTTGTCGGAGGTGATCGGAGAGAAGGAAACCACAAGTTTAGGGCTTAGATCTAGGGGTTTTTGCTAAGATTTAGACAAAACTAAAGGCAGAATCGGGAAGAGGAGGCCGAAAGGTGTTAGGGTTGAAGTTTGGAGACTATCCGACGTCGACGAACGGTGGTCGACGGTGGAGCACGGTAGCTGGCGCTAGAGAGAGTGGGAAGAGAAAAGTGAAAAGAAAAAAAAATTGGGTTATTTATAGAGCACCGAAACGGTGCCGTTTGGTCTAGTAGAGGGTCCGCATGCGGACATGGATCCGACCCGGGGTCCGCGCGCCTGACCCAGTCCGACTGGGGGGGAAAGAAAAAAAAAAGAAAGAAAAGGGAAAGAAAGAAAAGAGAAAGGAAAAAAAGAAAGGAAAGAGAAAAGAAGAAAGAAAGGAATGAAGGAGGAAACAAAAAGAAGAAAAAAAAAGGAAAAAAAAAATTATTTCTCTTGGGGAATTTATCCAACGCGTGAACCTTCAAATTTTCGCCCTTTTTTCGATGTAAATTTTTATTTTGTCTATGTTCATTTTTATTTGTTATTATCATTTTTTTTTTGTTTATTTTAGTTACTTATTATTATTATTACCTATATATTTTGTTTTTTATCTTTGTTTTTATTTTGTATTTATTTTTATTTTATTCATTTTATGTATCATTAATCCTTAAAAAAGATATGGGGGGTTTCATTAGTTTTTTACATGAATAATGATTTCACAAATAAAAAAATAAAAGAATATTTTTTTAAACAAATGATCTTGCAAAAAGAGATTCAAAAATAAATATGGATGACGAATTACCGACGACGGAATTCGAAAGATGTCATAATGATGATTCCTAAGATATCTCGAGGTGAGAGAATTTCGTTAAATATCACCACTAGTGGTGGAAGTATTTAGAGATGTGCTCAATACAAAAAAATTGTTTTCATTTCGAAAATGAAAATAATCAAAAATTAAAAAGAATGAATAAAGAATGAATATTTACGTGCTTGATATTTTGCCATGCTCGTGTTTTTTTATTTAAATATTATGCTTCGTATGTTTAATCGTGTAATTATGTATTTAATCACATGTCTGATATGCTTAACTGTGTGCGTCCTATGTTTAAATATCCACATCATATGCATTAAAAATGGATGTAAATTGCCGACGATGGAATTCGAAAGATGTCACAGTGGTGATTCTTAAGATATCTTGAGGTGAGAAGATCTCGTTAAATACCACCAAGAGTGTTGGGAATATTTAATGAGTATTCTCGATAAAAGATTTATGTTCACTTTCATTTTCAAAAAATAATAATAATAATTCTTAAAGAAAAAAATAATAAACATGTTTTGGAAAAAGAAATAAAAAGAGAATTAATTTTAAATATCGTTGTTGAGTCCATTAAATCGAAGTTTGAAATAGCACATGATTAATTGGTACCGTTTTTAAAATGGGCGTCGTGGGAGTGTTAACACCTTCCCCACGAGTAACCGAACTCCCAAACCCAAATTTTGATTTTTGCAGACCAAAAAAATTTATCTTTTAATAAATTTTAATCAATTTTAAAATTTTATTAAAATGATAAGCTTTCTTAAGTGACCAATCACACCTAACAAAAAAGATTGATGACGATTCCATTTTGGTTTCAAAATCTTCTGACGATCAAAAAACCATAATGACATATAGTTGAGACTTGAGAGGAGGGCACCAGTACTGGTTACGATAGCTTTCCTCCTATGCTCGCTCATTTGTATATATGTTCTATACTTCTAACTTTTATTTTAAGGATATGTTTTCTTATTTTATTAGGAGTCCGTTTTTTATATAGTGAAAATTTTTAACTTTACAAGCGAGATAATTAAGAGATTGTCGTATGTTTTATTTTTTAAATTTTTTTTTTTTTGTAATATACCCTGTGTGTTTGGATGAGGGATTTTAATGAAAGAATTCATTTGTAGAGAGACTTTCAAAATTGTAAAATAGAATTATCTTGTTTGGCAAAATAAAATTTAGAATTCTTAAAATTTTTGGAATTTGAAAGAAAATTTTTAGATGGCTCAAATTTCCTTTCCAAATTCCACTTCTAGAGGTGAAATTTGTGAAATTCTTACTAAGATATTAACATTTATCATGTTTCCTTTTTTTACTCAATTTTTATTTTTTTCAATTCTAACTACGAAAACTCATTTTAAATTTTATTTTTATTTTATTTTTCATGTTATTAGTAATATCTATATATTTTTACAAATCTAATGACATCCATATTGCATATTTTTCTCAATATTGTTTTTTTTTTTACTTCATCAAATTTCAATATTCAAAATTTCTTTCTAAAATTTTTTTATCCAAACAATACAATTACAAATGCTAGTATTTTGAATTAATGCATTTTAAAATGCTTCAAAATTTTAAAATTCCTCATCTAAATACATGTATGAATCTTCTAATGTCACCCGTGAAATCTAAAAACTATTGATAGTATATGAGATTTTTTTTTTTAATATCGATGTATATGTGAGGTTTTTTTTTTTTTGGTATAACCAATAACACAAATTTATAGGTTTTAGGATTAAGTTTTCTCCTTTTGGGATCATATAGCAATGCTTTTGCTATACATTCCCACACAAAGGCTATGTGCTTGACCTTTTCATAATTTCATGGAATTTTATTTTGGATGTTACATCGAGGCAAATAGCTTTCCTCCATATATTTATTAGTAGTGCACTTAAATCATTAAAAAAAAAAAAAGTCATCATATTATTTTAGTGTTTTTTTTCTTTCTTTCTACCATTTTAGTTGACTATTTGAATAGTTGAATACAATGGAGTAATTTCATGCATTTTTTTTTCAAAACTTTTGTTAAAAGTCCATTAAATTCATCTTATTAATCCTTTTATTGTATTTTTTATATACTTTAATCATGTAATGTTGAAAATTTTCAAAAACATCATTTTGCCCTAAGCTTAACTTGATTTATGTAAAAAAAAAAAAAAAACCATCTATTTAACATCTTGCAAAATCTTTAAGTGTTTCATATCTCCCAAGCTCATGCAAATATACATACATATATATATATATGAGTAGAGATCAAGTATATCGGTGTAAAATTAATTAATTTTATACTTTTTAAAATTTAATGGACGAGTAATATTTTAACAAATCGATTGTCGGACTTAACAACATAATTGTACCCGTCGTACAAGTAAAGTTTCAAATCAATCCGATAACTTTATCATATCGGTCGATAATACTATCATTTTTAATATATATTTAACAGTTGAAAACTTTTTATATCAAACAAATATTTAGACATTTTTAATTAACTCTAAATTCTACATGCATAATTTTGGGGGAGTTCTAAGGTAAGTTTCTTACGGTAAGGTTGTGGTAAGCTTCAAATTGGGAAACCTGTGTAGCAGGTTACCAGGTCACAAATTTTTACATATGCACTTGATAAATTACATATCAACTTGGACGAATTACATATCAAACATGAAAAATTACATATCAACTTGAGAAGTTGAAAAATTACATATGGACTTGATAAATTACATATGAACTTGGAAAATTACATATGAAGAATTACATATGGACATGGACAATTACATATGAACTTGGAGAATTACATATGGACTTGATAAATTACGTATGAACATGGAAAAATCCCGAATTACATATGGACATGGAAAATTACATATGCACTTGGAGAATTACATATGGACTTGATAAATTACGTATGAACATGGAAAAATCCCGAATTACATATGGACATGGAAAATTACATATGCACTTGGAGAATTACATATGGACTTGAAAAATTACGTATGAACATGGAAAAATCCCGAATTACATATGGACATGGAAAATTACATATGCACTTGGAGAATTACATATGGACTTGATAAATTACGTATGAACATGGAAAAATCCCGAATTACATATGGACATGGAAAATTACATATGCACTTGGAGAATTACATATGGACTTGATAAATTACGTATAACTTGGAAAATTCCCGAATTACATATGGACATGGAAAATTACATATGAACTTGGAGAATTACATATGGACTTGATAAATTACGTATGAACATGGAAAAATCCCGAATTACATATGGACATGGAAAATTACATATGCACTTGGAGAATTACATATGGACTTGATAAATTACGTATGAACATGGAAAAATCCCGAATTACATATGGACATGGAAAATTACATATGCACTTGGAGAATTACATATGGACTTGATAAATTACGTATGAACATGGAAAAATCCCGAATTACATATGGACATGGAAAATTACATATGCACTTGGAGAATTACATATGGACTTGAAAATTACGTATGAACATGGAAAAATCCCGAATTACATATTAACATGGAAAATTACATATGAACTTGGAGAATTACATATGGACTTGATAAATTACGTATGAACTTGGAAAATTCCCGAATTACATATGGACATGGAAAATTACATATGAACTTGGAGAATTACATATGGACTTGATAAATTACGTATGAACATGGAAAAATCCCGAATTACATATGGACATGGAAAATTACATATGCACTTGGAGAATTACATATGGACTTGATAAATTACGTATGAACATGGAAAAATCCCGAATTACATATGGACATGGAAAATTACATATGCACTTGGAGAATTACATATGGACTTGATAAATTACGTATGAACATGGAAAAATCCCGAATTACATATGGACATGGAAAATTACATATGCACTTGGAGAATTACATATGGACTTGAAAATTACGTATGAACATGGAAAAATCCCGAATTACATATTAACATGGAAAATTACATATGAACTTGGAGAATTACATATGGACTTGATAAATTACGTATGAACTTGGAAAATTCCCGAATTACATATGGACATGGAAAATTACATATGAACTTGGAGAATTACATATGGACTTGATAAATTACGTATGAACATGAAAAAATCCCGAATTACATATGGACATGGAAAATTACATATGCACTTGGAGAATTACATATGGACTTGAAAATTACGTATGAACATGGAAAAATCCCGAATTACATATTAACATGGAAAATTACATATGAACTTGGAGAATTACATATGGACTTGATAAATTACGTATGAACTTGGAAAATTCCCGAATTACATATGGACATGGAAAATTACATATGAACTTGGAGAATTACATATGGACTTGATAAATTACGTATGAACATGGAAAAATCCCGAATTACATATGGACATGGAAAATTACATATGCACTTGGAGAATTACATATGGACTTGATAAATTACGTATGAACATGGAAAAATCCCGAATTACATATGGACATGGAAAATTACATATGCACTTGGAGAATTACATATGGACTTGATAAATTACGTATGAACATGGAAAAATCCCGAATTACATATGGACATGGAAAATTACATATGAACTTGGAGAATTACATATGGACTTGATAAATTACGTATGAACATGGAAAAATCCCGAATTACATATGGACATGGAAAATTACATATGCACTTGGAGAATTACATATGGACTTGATAAATTACGTATGAACATGGAAAAATCCCGAATTACATATGGACATGAAAAATTACATATGCACTTGGAGAATTACATATGGACTTGATAAATTACATATGAACTTGGAAAATTCCCGAATTACATATGAACATGGAAAATTACATATGAACTTGGAGAATTACATATGGACTTGATAAATTACGTATGAACATGGAAAAATCCCGAATTACATATGGACATGGAAAATTACATATGAACTTGGAGAATTACATATGGACTTGATAAATTACGTATGAACATGAAAAAATCCCGAATTACATATGGACATGGAAAATTACATATGCACTTGGCGAATTACATATGGACTTGATAAATTACGTATGAACATGGAAAAATCCCGAATTACATATGGACATGGAAAATTACATATGCACTTGGAGAATTACATATGGACTTGATAATTTACATATGAACTTGGAAAATTCCCGAATTACATATGAACATGGAAAATTACATATGAACTTGGAGAATTACATATGGACTTGATAAATTACGTATGAACATGGAAAAATCCCGAATTACATATGGACATGGAATATTACATATGCACTTGGAGAATTACATATGGACTTGATAAATTACGTATGAACATGGAAAAATCCCGAATTACATATGGACATGGAAAATTACATATGCACTTGGAGAATTACATATGGACTTGATAAATTACATATGAAGTTGGAAAATTCCCGAATTACATATGAACATGGAAAATTACATATGAACTTGGAGAATTACATATGGACTTGATAAATTACGTATGAACATGGAAAAATCCCGAATTACATATGGACATGGAAAATTACATATGAACTTGGAGAATTACATATGGACTTGATAAATTACGTATGAACATGGAAAAATCCCGAATTACATATGGACATGGAAAATTACATATGCACTTGGAGAATTACATATGGACTTGATAAATTACGTATGAACATGGAAAAATCCCGAATTACATATGGACATGGAAAATTACATATGCACTTGGAGAATTACATATGGACTTGATAAATTACATATGAACTTGGAAAATTCCCGAATTACATATGAACATGGAAAATTACATATGAACTTGGAGAATTACATATGGACTTGATAAATTACGTATGAACATGGAAAAATCCCGAATTACATATGGACATGGAAAATTACATATGCACTTGGAGAATTACATATGGACTTGATAAATTACGTATGAACATGGAAAAATCCCGAATTACATATGGACATGGAAAATTACATATGCACTTGGAGAATTACATATGGACTTGATAAATTACGTATGAACTTGGAAAATTCCCGAATTACATATGGACATGGAAAATTACATATGAACTTGGAGAATTACATATGGACTTGATAAATTACGTATGAACATGGAAAAATCCCGAATTACATATGGACATGGAAAATTACATATGCACTTGGAGAATTACATATGGACTTGATAAATTACGTATGAACATGGAAAAATCCCGAATTACATATGGACATGGAAAATTACATATGCACTTGGAGAATTACATATGGACTTGATAAATTACGTATGAACTTGGAAAATTCCCGAATTACATATGGACATGGAAAATTACATATGCACTTGGAGCATTACATATGGACTTGATAAATTACGTATGAACATGGAAAAATCCCGAATTACATATGGACATGGAAAATTACCTATGCACTTGGAGAATTACATATGGACTTGATAAATTACGTATGAACATGGAAAAATCCCGAATTACATATGGACATGGAAAATTACCTATGCACTTGGAGAATTACATATTTCCCGAATTACATATGGACATGGAAAATTACATATGAACTTGGAAAATTACGTATGAACTTGATAAATTACATATGAACTTGGAAAATTCCCGAATTACATATGAACATGGAAAATTACATATGAACTTGGAGAAGTACATATAGACTTGATAAATTACGTATGAACTTGAAAAATTCCCGAATTACATATAAATATAAAAAATTACATCTAAATATAACAAATCATTACAAATTTGATTACTTAACATATAAACGTGCTAAATAAAATATAAATATAATAAATTACATTAAAAATAAAAATAAAAATTTATATGTTTAGAAATTATTTTTTTATCACTTAACATTAATAAAAATAATTATTGATTTAGTTACAGATAAAATAACATTATTTTAACTTACATAGACATATTTAATTGGATAATATTGCTTCACCCACTTCTTTAAATTGTTAACAGAGAATTACATATGGTAGGTCAACATAATTAATGACATTGTTTAAATTACTACATCTCTATATTAAATGCATTCCTTATTACTCACCTACTTTAGTTGCTGAGATATTGGTTTTGTTTACTCACCTACTTTAGTGCTGAGATATTCGTTTTGTTTTCTTATTTGCTGAGACAGGTTTAGGCTTCTACATTGTTCAACAGACGTGGTTTCTGTTCTACAAAAGCGCATCAGCCCCGCTTTATTGAAGCACATTATTCAACCAAATATTCCATACAAAAGGTTAGTATACAATGTTGAAGTTATATAATTTTCATGGAATCAGCTTTGTTACTTTTTATAAAATGTGTAATATTAAAAAATATTTTCAAATGTTAGTGAATAGAATGTTTAACTAATACAATTCTCATGAAACCGGTTATTATAGTGGTTATAAATTATTTAATATTCATAATTGCATATTTTCATGGGTAGTGATTTTGATGGGTTACTTAATACAATGTTTAAGTTATAGCATTTACATGTTAATTTTACTTCTTTAGGCAATATCTAAATTTTGTACGTGGTACAATTTAATGTATTGCCGAAGAATGATATATGTTTTTTTGTTTTTATTTTTCTTCAGAATTATAATGGATTCTAGAACACAAGAATTTCATGAGGAATGTCCTTCGAATTCAGAATCTCCTAATGCTGTTGAATGTGAAGGTTCAATTTCTCATAATAATAAGGATTTCAGTACATTATGTAGAGAAGATATGATAGGTATGAGTTTTGATTCATTGGATGCTGCATGGGAATTTTACAAGGCATACGCTTTTCAGAAGGGTTTTGGTGTTCGTCGGGGAAGTACAAGACGTAATGATACTGGTGATCTTGTAGGTCAACAATTTTGTTGTACAAAAGAAGGATTCAAGATTGACAAAATAGAACACTGCAATCGTAAAAGAAATGCTAGACCGTTGTCTAGAACCGGATGTAAGGCTAGTGTACGTGTCAACATGCAGTGTTTTGGGAAGTGGGTAATCACATACTGTGAGGACGTTCATAATCATGATATGTGTGATTCATCGCATAAACATTTTATTCCGTCACATCGAGAAATTAAAGATTCAGATTTAGCTGAAGCTAAAGCTATGAAATCTGTTGGGGTCTGTACATCACAGATCATGAACTACCTTGTTCAAGAAGCTGGTGGATTCGAAAATGTTGGTTTTGTTGCAAAAGACCTATACAACGCGCTACATGCCTGCAGTAAAGCTGAAATAGCGGATGGCGATGTGAATGCTGTTATTTCTTACTTTGAAATGAAGAAGGAATTGGATATTGGTTTTTATATGAAATATAGCACTGATGATGATACGCGATTGCATAATCTCTTTTGGGCAGATGCTACTTCACGGTCGGACTATGCATGCTTTGGGGATGTTATAGCGTTCGACACCACGTATAAGAAGAATGCTTATGATAGGCCTCTGATGCCTATAGTCGGTGTCAATCACCATCATCAAACAATTGTTTTTGGAGTTGCTGTACTTGCTGATGAGACAACTGATAGCTTTGTGTGGGTTTTGAGAACTTTCCTAGAAGCAATGCATAAGAAACGTCCTATTTCAGTTGTTACTGACGGGGATAGGGCAATGCAAAGAGCAATTAGAACTGTTTTTCCCGATGCTAGACACAGACTTTGTACGTGGCACCTAGCTCGCAATGCACAGGCAAATATCAGTGATCCATTATTTGCTAAGGCATTTTCTAGATGCATGACTTCATGGTGGACACCGAATGATTTTGAACGTGAGTGGACTGTAATGATCAGAAAATTTAATGTTGAAAAGCACCCTTGGATAGTCGAAAAAGATAGAACTAGGGATATGTGGGCACAAGCATATATTACAGGACAATTTTTTGGGACATTACGAACCACACAAAGGTGTGAGTCCTTGAACGCTTCGCTTGCTATATACTTGAAGTCCAAAAAAACATATCTTGACTTTGTTCGTTCAATTGATCAAGGGGTTAGTAGAATGCGGACGAAGGAATTGGAGGCTGATTACTTCAGTAAGGAAACAAGGCCAACCCATTTAAGCAAGTTAGATGACATTGAAGGTCATGCGGCAACTATGTACACAAGGGAATCATTCTCTCTTTTCCAAGACGAGCTTCAGCAGGAGACGTTGTATCGTATCCGTGAACCAATTGTAGAAAATGAATTAACGCGGACCTATTATTTAGCTAAGTACAGGGAACCTGACCGAAGGGTTGTAGTTGTCTTTGATGCAGCTGCGCAAACTATTGAGTGTTCTTGCCAAAAATTTGAGACAGTTGGGTTGCCTTGTAGGCATCAAATTCATGTGATGAAGCTTGAAGATATGTCTGATATTCCTGCATCTTTGATTATGCATCGATGGACGAAAAATGCCAAACTGTGTGCCCCATCGTTTGTGCAGAATGATGTTGCACCCGAGATGATGCAAATGGTGCGGTATGCATCACTAAGTAGTAGTTGTAACCGAATGTGCTACGTAGCATCCAAAACAGGTGAGTCGTTTAATAGAGCAAGAAGTGAAATTAATAGATTGACTGTTGAAATGGAGGAATTGTGTGAGCTGAATGATCCCGTAGCTGAGATCTCAAAGATGGGAAAAGTACTAGACCCTATTACGAGACGGGGTAAAGGGAAAGAAGTACGGAAAAAGCAAACACCGTCAAAACTCAGAAAGTGTGGGTACTGCAGAATGGAGGGACATAGTAAAGTTACTTGCCCACTTTTGAAACTTGGAATGCAAAGTGATGGTCTCGACAACCTTACTTCTAATACTGACAATGAGTTCCAATATTCAGTACAACATGTGAGATTTACATTACTTATAATTTCTGTTTTTAAAGTTTTAACAGTATGATGTTCGGTGAGTAATTACTTTAAATCCTCATAGGGAGAATGTGAAGTGGAGACGAAAGCCTTTTTCCCAACTATGCATGCTGAAGAGAACGAGAAGATGCAGGTAATGTTTATTTTTATTTCTTCTACGCTTATATTGGTTTCGGGTACTGCGCTCAATGAAATAATTAATTGTTCAGCATATGACTAACGTTATATTTAATACTTTTAGGACGACTCTTTTGAATTCAGCAATTACCCAGAAAGATATAATGAAGCTAAACAATCAGACTTCTCTACCTGGTTTAGATAACCAAGTTAGTAGGTGAAGTCTAAGATACAATTGTGAGAGTTCAATATGCACTTGTTTCCATAATGAGAGTGTCAAATTAATATATCATCATTCACTCTTTTTCTTTCTTTTTTTTCTATTTGGGTTAACTTTGCAGTCAAATTTTCCTTCAACATCAGCACCACATCTTCATCTTTCTGGAGCAACAAGAAAATGAGCAAAATACAGACAATACAGGAATGGAATAGCTTGAATCAGTTTTTAGAACTTGAACATGTGTAGTTTAGTTCTTTTTGGTTGTGGTTGTTGTTGTCTTTATTATAACTGTTTAGATAAGTAAGTCATTTGGTGGTAATAGCAGGGTTGATAAGTAAGTCATTTGTTGTGTTCATCTTTGGCTATGTTAAAAGGAAAGGGACCGATGCATAATGCTGTTGGCTAGTTGCTAATTTTCTTTTTGTATTTTTTAGTGTCTGGCCAGTGAGCATTATTGGTTCTAGCTTATTTTCACCACAGCATATCTCATGAGGAACCAATAGCATTTACATTGTATATTTTTCTGCTGAGAAACAGCGCAAAGGCGATGGCACATCACAATCTATAACACTGTCCAACTCAGCCATATAAAAAACATGAAGTTATGAGAGCAAAAAATACATATTTCTGAACTGATTCTTCTGCTGAAACAAACTTAAAATACAAGAGATTATAACCACCTCCACCACAACCCAAGTAGCCATATTTTCAATACTCCAGAACAACAGAAACAACAGATTTTTGACGGACCAAAACTCTAGAACACTAATTTAATAACCAAAAA
The DNA here is from genome assembly GCA_030761205.1 of Fremontodendron californicum. Lineage (NCBI taxonomy): Eukaryota > Viridiplantae > Streptophyta > Magnoliopsida > Malvales > Malvaceae > Fremontodendron > Fremontodendron californicum. The sequence continues at coordinate 7,274,268 of JAULJL010000028.1, forward strand.
CAACAGAAATTTCAGTTCTCAACAACCTTTTAAATCAGTTGTCATCATCTCATTGTCCTCTTCAAAAATTTCAGGTGTTGGTCTCTGCATTTTGACATTGTTACTGAGTCGATGGCCAACTTCCCCCCCTTCTTGTCTAGCACTCACGTGCCTCTTTTTCACTCTGTCTCATTTCAGCATTGCAAGCTTCCATATCTTAACACTTTCCACCATTGCAAGCTTTTCCATTTCCAGCACCGCTTTTTCACTAGCATGAATTCTCATATGGATACCCTGAAAGTCAGAAAAACCATCTAGAAATGAGGCAATTAGATCTTCACTTGTTTGTATGAACTTTTCAGCACGCAAACGTAAGTAGCTTACACTTTCACAAAGTTCTGACATGCATATAGTATTGCAATAACTAGGCCTTGCAGAAGTAAAACAAAACCAGAAACCACATATTTACATTAACACAGAGATCAAGAAAACAAGATGTTGAAAAAACACATTAAATTTACTATATGGTAACAGCTAATATGGCCCCTAAAAGGTCACCTAAACAAGAGTGCCGAACATTAATTTAAGCATATTTTGTCAATAAAACATGAAAACCATTACACTGTTCGCCATACTATTTCAATGAGGCATGTCCATTCTTAAATTGTTCGCATGCCTGATTGATCTTCTCAAATAAGTCAGAAAATATCCATACACATAATTCAAACAGTTTTAAGAATCAAAGTGTGATAATCTAACTAATTGGTTCTAAGATTAAGCAAGGAATTCAAATCTGTTTTAAACACCGCAAAACTCAAAAGAGATTTTCAACTTTCAACTTCGAACAATTTTCTGACAGCTAACATATTTGAACAGTTTTCAACTTCGACTAGGGCACATGTAACAGTGTCTATATACTGAGAACGAAACATGACAAATTATATGATTTATTGAAATAAATTACCTACTTCATAGCTTAAACTTGCCAACTGACTTCTGCAACAGCTTTGTACGAGGAGATATCCTAGCTTTATGGAGGGTTAGAGCAGCATCACATACCCTTTTCCGTAAAGTGTTCTCCTCATGGTTTATCAGCTCAGAGACTAATAAAAATCTGTCCCACACGTTTAAACGCTACATACGAATACATACAACGGGAATCAAATTTTCCAATGACCCAACATATGACAAAATATTGAAATAACTAACAGCAATGAGAATAGCATACCACAAATTTATAGTCAGTATTATGTAGATTTTGCATGAAAGCAGCAACCCACATTCCGCAATCATAACTGTATGCAATTTCAAGAATAGTAGCTTTTATAATTCAGTTACATAATGGAAAACAAGGTATTCAAATAGTGAGAGAGTTATGTTACCCGTTGCTTTGCAGAGGAACCCTCTCTGGATTCACAATTTTCAACTCATGAAATGGCACCATTGGACTACCAACCAATGATGTCATGAGAGGGTCAGTAAACAATTTTGCACACGCGGATATCTGTTCGAAGTGAAATTAGAATAAATTATAAATGTGTCGTCGTAAACCAAAATCATGAATTACAATATGTTCGCAAGTGCGAAGAAATATAATTTAATACAACATGTATTTATCTTACCACACGAGTCACATCCGCAACTCTTTGTTTATTTGCAACATTGCGCGGCAAGGTATCCAACACTTTCGCTTCCTTCTCTAGCATATCTATCACACACAAATACCAATGCGTGTTCATCTCATTCATTGGTATAAAGATCTGCAACGAAATTACATAATCATTATTAGCAGGTTATTACGTTATATAACATAATTCCGATCGTACGCATATAAAGAGATTTCCATGTCCTCACCTTGTAACAGTCAGTCAAGGATCCCATACGAATGAATTGTCCTTTAAAATACTTAATCAGCTCTTTCGCATTGCATTCGGTTGACAAGATATGAGTCTGCAAAGAATAAACATAAGGTTCATGTTTCTTGAAACAAGTTAAACTATATGCAAAAAACAAACAATGAGAAATATACTCACAGAAAATGCGGCCGGAAAATACCATCTCCTTGTTGACAAAGTCGAAGCTTTACAATAGTAGGCCATTGACTCACCGACAAGGTCAATAATCTAGGGCAGGAACAACTCATTAAACACATTTCACTACTACAAAGACAATCATGAAGTTCGATGAAAAAATATATTACACTTACCACTGAAGTTACCCATTGTTTTGGGCGCAAGGAGCCAAATTCCTCGATTGATGCAAATGTTGCACCGAATTGAACTACAACTTCACTACAATATAAACTCATATAAAGAATAAATAAAATATCGAAATCCATATCAACTTAAAATCAAAACATTAGTTTTAAATAAAATAATATCATCAACATACCTTGGATCAACATTACTGTTCCACACATAATTGCAAATTGCAGTATCAAGTTCATCTAATTCTTTCGGAATTTTGACAGCGGCCCTCCTCGCGGTAACCTTTAAATATTTATTTGTACAAACATACGGCATATGGTACTGCTAATTAGTAATTATACATATCACACTTATGTAATAAATGTATATACTTAAACATATATAAATTGAATTACATATCAATATATATTCAGTGTATGCATTCACAAAGATTGCAATGAAAGGCGGAAAAAATAAATGTTGTATAAGCATATCATGCCTACATGCATGATTGGTCTATTCAAAGAAACATAAACAGTCCTGCGGACGGGAGTGCAAATATCACAAGAAAGTTGATCTCGCTCGCGTAACTATCCCACTAACACCAGAAGCAAATGTTGACCTTGACCTAACAATTTGGTTTTTCTTGCCAGATTGACCCTATAATATGTAATCATATAAAATGCCATAAACAAATTAGTTATTTTATAGCATATCTAAGTATTATTGAATTATAAATAAGTTAATATATATACCTTCTTTTTCCGTGGGGCAGGACAACTTGAGCTTGGATTGTTGATATCAGTTCTCACTGGTGTAGTTAAATCTCCATCTCCCTCTTCCGCTTTGCGCTCAATGATCTCGATGGAGGACTCCAACTCACCACCTGGTGTTTTCAACTCCGTGCTCTGCCCACCGACCTCAACGATGCCTCCTTCCTCATCCTTTTTTTGCAAACTGGTTTCACCGCCAGTTTTCACCTCAACAGATCTCGATAAAAGAGCATTAATTTTTTCCTGCATCGACTTCATGTCTTCCGACATTCTATTCAGTTGTTCTGTCACACTGGCTTCCAGACTTTTCATGGACTCTCTTAAAGCCTGGAAAATAATTAAAAATAAACATAGTACATACACTTAATGCAATTCGTGAAGTATATACATAATTTATAGATTTCTTGCAATCTCTATGAATTAGACATGAAGATCTAATTAACCGACTTACCTGTAAGTCAGTATGATACCGATTCTGCTCCTCTTCTATCGGCCGCTCACTCTGATGTTCTTCGGTGATATGAATACCCTTATTTTCATGAAATCATAAATTAATCAAACTACATAATTCATATATAAGTTTTAGTCACTAACAATAAATTAATACAACTTAGATAACTAATGTCACCTTGGATTTGAAGCCAACACGGAAGTCTCTTGAATGGGAAATTGAAGAGACAACCTCATCCGTTCCCCATGCACTAATGCGAGGAACAAAAGTGGACGTTGCCTCTTTCGTACTCCGAACTCCGGAAATATGGTCATAGAACCTTATCTACTCAAATTATTACAATTTAGTCAATATAACTTATACTTCTAATTTAATTCCATTCCAAATTAATTCAAATCAAGATTGCATTAGGAAAAACGAAGATTTAAAATATTATACTTACCACCAATAAGAGCAGGCAACCGGTTAAGTACACTTTGGATGATTTCATCTTCCTAGCATGAAAACTTCTAATACCAAGAAGAAGCTTCTCATGAACATGTTTTGCCCAGTTCAATTTTCCATTCAGGCCATCCTCCGTCAAACAATTATAATACTCTTTCGATGGCCCCCCTTCAGTCGTTGGACACAAAAACCGTCCAACGATATATAAGAGGAGCCTGGCCTTTAGCTCTTCACAGTCGGCCTCGAACTCCAAAATTTCTTGCTCTAGCCTAACAAAACTCATCTTTCGATGAGTTGGAATATTAAACTTATTACACAAGACTTCAGCGTCTTCTCTTTCCATTACAGTTGAAACCTCTACTCCCTCGTTTGCTAAACCTAGAATACCTTCCACATCCTCCACTGTGAAAGGGATACTTTCGCCATCCACTTCCATGGAGCTGGTTGCAACATTAAAGTTCTGAACCAAATTTTCACACAGCTCTCTTGGAAGCTTTCCATCTTTCAACAGTAGCAAGGGACCGAACCCTATGCTTTCCACTGCACCTTCAATATGTTTTTCCTTCAATTGCTTAAAGAGCTTGCACAAATTAAATGGGCTACAGCGTGTCGCAACAAAGCCCTACACATAAAGTACATTCATTAAAAATACATAGCAATATAACATCATACTTCAGTTGTAACTATTATTTATTCAATATAACATTTTTTTATTTAATTATTACCTTCTTTTTTTCATCATCTAATTTCTGTCTTTTTAACTGTTGCACTTCATTTTTGTACTGCTCTTGTTGTGCAACAGTCTGCTCTATAAACGGCAGCTTCTCCTGTGTAGGCAGCACTTTCCATTTTGCTGCCAGCTTACGAACCTATGAAAAAAACAATTCCAATTAATTCACATACACATCAAAAAACCATGATTTTAGTAACACTTTATAACTTAGTGTCCACACAAACGATACATAAAATATTACTCACCTTCAATGACATTTTCCCTTTGTCTTCTACATCTCCTTTGCATTCATTTATGCTGTATAAAGCGATTAACATAAAATATGTAACTCGCACTCTTTAAATCCAAATATAACAACATACAATGTCTAATGAATTCAACTTAAAACCACCAGGTATAGTTACTTACTAGTAATTCAAAAATGCACCCCTCGGTTTTACAACCTTCATGCTGGATTCAGTCTGCTGAAGCTGCACATTTTCATCAACTTTGTCCATCTCTTTGAATCTTTAATAAAATCAAACAAACGTTTGCAAATTTCTCAACTTTAGACATACAATAAATTATAATTTATAATACAAAACAAGTACATCAGGATAACTAATTCTGCATAAAAAGTTAATAAAATTTTCTCTGCCTAGAGGCATAATCTTATCCGTATTAAAAGTTCATATTCATTAAAAGTTCATATTCAATTATCTTAAAAAGACAAAATTTAAAAATGACATGACTATTTAAAACCAAGTAAAGAGGCTTAAACTTAAATATAAGACTGAGAAATCTGGGATTTAACAAATCTAACAAGTCCTATCATGTATAAACGAAGACAGAGTAGCCTACTATATGACAAACTCAAAAGGAATATAAGACGAGAATAATAAACAAAACTTGGACTCTGATACCATGTTAAGCATCCAATCTAAAATCAATTAACAATAGTCCAAAAGATTCAACTTAAATATAAGATCATAGGAAATTCACAATTTAAAATATATGGGAAAATACCACTTTAATAGTGATTATTGTTTATCTTATTTATTAATATTTTTGGCATAAGAGAGCAAAGAACCCACTCCGTCCATTTCAAAATGGTAAGAAGTCGATTATTGGGCCAAGAAATTGCAGCAATTTACAAAGAAAGCTAACAGAATTATTTCACTGTTGAAACAGCTTGGAAGAAACTTCTATTGGAATATATCAATTACATACTCTTTTAGAGGCCTATCTTAGAAAAAATTTAACACAAAAGTTTGCAGTATGGCCGTATGGGCATTGGTTACTACTTGCAACAGACATTTTTCCTATCTATCAGCTTTCTTGTTTTCTCTTCTCATGTTGGCCAAGACAAGGTACATACTATATAGGCATCTGGCGAGTGACATGTCATTCAAAGTCTAAACATATTTAGACAGTCAACTTGGAGATCATGCCCAACAGTATATACTATAGATACTTTCTAGTTGCTCACAGAAACTGTATATTGACTTTGTAAAGAAAAATGAAGATGTGCTGTCAAAAGTTTATAGACAATCTATGTTACTCAGACTCGGGTGTGAGTGTCGGACATGGGTATGTTTCATTTTTTTTAAGATTTTCATATATTTGGAGGGTATTTGGAGGATCATATCCTCATACCCATGTCCGGATATGCGTCGGACATGGGTACTTCAAGAAAAATGAAGAGTCGGAGCAACATAGATGACAATAAACGATGGCTCAAATACAACTACTTACTTGAAATGGTGTCTCCACAACTTGGATAAGATTTGCCAAATAAAAATGACATGACTATTCAATTATCTTCGTTTATACATGATAGGACTATTTAAAAATGACTTGTTAGATTTGTTAAATCCCAGTTAAAATAGTAAATGTTATCTCACTGTTATTACAAGAATGCAGCAGCAACACCATAAGTTACATATATACCAGACAAAACCACAAGTGAAATCATAACTTTTCAAACGGTTCAAGACAAAATCACAACGACTCAAACACTGTTCCATTCAGAAAATCATGTACTAACACTATTTTATAAGAACAATCTTACTAAACCAGAGACAAAGTGAAGAATTTCCAAAAACTAAGCATGCTAAAATCACAAAATATAAATCCAGATGACAATCAATATTGAATTTTGACAATATTACGAACCAACAGGGAGAGCACAACACCCTAAAAAGTGACAAGTTTACAACAAGTTTATGCATTCAAGCAACAAAAACCCAATTCCAAAATATCTCAGTCTCTCAACAAAACAAAAACCAAATTACCAAATTAACAGTTTACAAAAATCAGATGAAAGATTATGCAGTAATAGATGCCATGCCAATCAAAGTAATTGTCAGGGTTGTGCTTTGGAGCCATGAGAGCGAAAAAAGCTTAAACAATATAGGCATATCAAATGCTCGATAGCAGAATCATAATAGGCATAATTTTTAAGCATCATGACATGTTTTCCACTTCCATGCATCTAATTAGGACGAAACAAATACACATTATAGCGAAACCGACACTGGCTCAATTAAACTCAAGAGAAACCAAAACACATCCACTTATCCTTCCTTTTTTTCCTGTCCAACAACCAAACAAAGCAAACATGTTTCCAAGCTGATTCAAGAACTTACCAATTTTCTTCTTGCAGCCACCCAAAATTTATGCTGATATTTCTGCCAAAAAAAACAAAAAAACAACCCCAAACCAAAATTAATTAGAATCATCCACAAAAAATATAAAAAAATTGCTGAAATACCAACAAAGAAACAAAATACCAGATGACCAAACAAAAATATGTCTGGGTTCGATGATTTTCAGAGGAAGAGAGTTGGATTTGATATTTGGGGTTTCGGTTGTGCAAAAACACAAGGGTTAGGGTTTTTTTATCTGGGTTTCGGTTGTGCAAAAACACAAGGGTTAGGGTTTTCGAAACTGATTTAGGGTTCTAAACACAAGGGAATTTTCGAAACACAAGGGAAATTTCGAAACTGATTACAATGGGACAAGCCAAATTTCGAAAAAAAAAAATGGGATAAGGAAATCTCGAAACAGACAAGGGAGAAGAAAATTTAGGGTTCTAACTATATTTTCGAAACACCATAGAAAGGGAAAACGAACTGATTAGAAAGGGGGAACCAAATTTTCGAAACACAACAGGGGAATAAATTTTAGGGTTCTACAGAATTTTTTGTATCAGAGGGGGAAGGGGTTTCCGAAACACCATACAAAGGGAAAACAAACTGATTACAAAGGGGGAACCAATTTTTCGAATCAGATTACAAAGGAAGAAGCAAATTTTCGAAACACAAAAGGATGTTTTCGAAACACAAAAGCAAATTTTAGGGTTCTTCGTATTTTTTTGTATCAGAGGGGGGGAAGGGATTTTCGGGGGAGGATGTTTTAGGGGGAAGGGTTTTTTCCAAGTGAAGGGGTAAACCGGTTACCCCGTTTTTTTTTTTTTTTTTTATTTCAACGGTTCAGATCTTACATGTTTAATCTGACGGATACAATTCATCTAAGCTGATGGGAAGCTTACGGTAAGAAACGTATGTTAGAATTTTCCATAATTTTGTGAATAGAGCATGAAATACGATTCAATTAAATAAATATAAATCGTATAAAGAAATGGTGTACACTATACACCAATGTAAGTAAACACTTCTTATATATATATTCCTTGAGACCAAAAAGAATTCATAAAAATTGGGGTAAGAAATTTAGCCATAAAAGTCTAAATTAGGCCCAACTCAATATAAATAATTTATGTTAATTGGGTTGAAATTGATTAATTAATAATTAATTAATCAATTAAGGATGATGAATTATGACGAGTCCAATCTGTTAGGATTTAGCAGCTTTGTGTTAATAAGTGAATGAATGAGAGAGAGCCCATAATTTCATCGATGAACCCAAAAGAGGAAAGCTTAAAGAGTCCAATTCAGATAAAACTCTATGGTAATTAACCTTTTTAAAAAATATATATATATATATATGCTAGTTTGAGAATAATAAAAAAATTGCAGATGTTGAGATAACTAATTTTTTCTTTTTGGTACATGAGATAACTAACTTTTGATAGATCGAAAATCTAGCATAAATGGATAGTTGGTGGTATAATTATCAAACAGTTAGTTTTAATGCTAGGAGGATATTCAGCATAGTGGTAAATGTAAGCCTAAAATTAAGGAATCAAAAATAATTCAATGTGATTGAATTTCAAACACTTTGAAAAGTTGCTGAGTGGAACATAGTATTGGTCCTAGGAGGAAATTCAATAGGAGTCGAGATGAAAGACGAATATCACCATGATTAAGGAGGGTAAAACTTGATCCGATCAATGAATTTTACACCGATTCGCTCCAAATACTTGGGTGTAAAATGTAGAGATGAAAGACGAATATCACCCATGATTAGGAGGAAATTCAATAGGAGTGGTTTTAGTAAATACTTGATCTGCCCCGCCATGATTTTTAAAATTATTATCTTACCTCTTAAAATATTTTATATTTTCTCTTATATTGTTAGTATATATATATATATATATATTAAATATATATACTAATATTTTATATATATATTTTTAGTATATTATATATATTAAAGAATTTTATATATTAAAATTATGTTCATAAATAAATTATAATACAATTTTTTATAATATTAAATTAAAAATAATTAATAAAAATTGGGATATAAGCTGTTATGAATGTAACCGACATTTATGGAGGTGGATGTTTCCAACATTAATGCAAGAGTGAGACGGAAGTGGATAAGACAATCTCCGCCTCCGCTCCGCTCCATTGCCATCCCTACCCATGACCAAACACGTGAAGGCAAAGAAGTTAGTGGGTAGCTCTAGGTTTAAAAACTTCCTAAAATTTTTATTTTCTTTTTCATTCATATAAATATAAATATGAATTTTGAATATGTAAAATGAATTCCAAAAAATCAAAATTAACATGTAATTTCAATTATCTTTAACACTAGAAAATTACCAGCACATGTTGCGGGAATTAAATTTTTAAAAAAATATATATAAAAATTATTTTATTAAATTATTTAATGAATGAAAACAAAGAGAAAAATAAAATTTTAACTTTTTTTTTATTTTTTATTTTTAATATATTTTTGTTTAATTTTAAAAATACAAAGTGATAAATCAATAAAAAAATGAAAAATAATAAAATATATTTATAATTTTTTAATACATAAAAATCAAAAAATTATTTAAAAAATTTAACAACATACTAATTTTTTAATAAAAATTAAAACAATAATAACAAAATTGTTTTTTTTTTCCTTTTTTTCTTCTTCTCCTCCTCCTCCATCTGGCCGGCTACTTGCCTAGTCGTCGGCTAATTGAGGCCGCCGACCGCTCCGCTCATTCTCCTCTTTCTCCTCCTCCTCTCTCTTCCTCCGTCGCTGACGACCTTCTGTCTCCTCATTCCTTTTCTTTTTTGTCTCCTCTCCTCCTCTCTCTTCCTCCATCACCATCCGACTCGATCCCCTTAGCCACCTCTCTCTTCTCCACTCCACTCTCCTCTCCTTCCCTCTCATCTTCTCTTTCCTCTCCCCTCTTCTCCTTCTCTCCCTCTCGATAACCTCTGTTTTTTTTTTTTTTTTTCAAATCATTTAAATGAAATTATTTTTTTTGTCTTCACTACCAAACAAAATTGGACTAAAAAATTTGTTCTTTTTTAAAAATACCAACCGAGTCTCTTAAAATGAAAAGTCGAAAATAATAAAAATAAAATAGGACAAAAAATATAATAGGACAAAAATAACCTTTAACTATTTATAGTTGATTTTCGCACTTTATCCCGTACCTTTCAAGGTTTTATCTTTACTTTTCATGTAGTTAGCTATAGTTTTTGTATTTTTTAAAGTTTCGTATGAATTGTTGAATTAAAAAATATATTGTATTGATAGGTTTGTTGGGTTTTTGTTGCTATGGACCCGTTAGACTTTCGCTTTATAAGTGCAATTTTTAGAATTGATTTTTATGTTAAATTGGTATATATATATATATATATATTCAATTAACCGGTGTTTATAATTATCAGTTAAAAATTATTTAATTATTATTTTTAAAAAATTACGTTTAATATATTAGTTTTATTAAATTTAAAAAAAAATGTATTAAGTATAATTTTTTTATAAATATTATTTTAAAAAGTCTCATTAGACATTAATTAACATTTTCATATATAAACAAATAAAGAAGAAAACAAATTAAACCCCATTTTAAGCTACATATATATGACTGACATATCTCAAATCCCGAAGATTATGATTTTCTAACGTGTTAATCAATCTATGATGGGTATTTTCGTTTAAAAAAAAATGTTAATTGGTGTGACACTGATTTAGATAATATATTTAAAAATGTATATAATTAATATATTAATTTTTTAAAATTCAATAAAAATAATATATTAAATATAATTTTTTTTTGAAATAATAAGAAAATAATTCTTAATTAATGTTTATAGGTATCAATTAAACGGACCTTTTCGTTTATTATAAGAGACTCAAATTGTGGACTTCAATTCAATGCTCAGGAGAGTTCAGCCTGGCTTTTGGAGGGAAATTGCAGGCTAAACTAGGCTAGTTTGATTAGCGCAAGCAACAAAGATCAGAGTTTTCCTTCTCCAATGTGCAATGCATGCTTCATTTCGTTTTAATGTGGTTATAGTTAGACTGAAAAGTGCATGTATTAATTAATGGTGTGAATTAGGATGGAAAGGCTGTTTCGGTTGCTTATACTTATGCTACTTGTAGTTGTCTGTCGCCAATGATGCCTCTTAAGCAGGTTTAGTATTGTTGACACAATTTTTTAGGTTAAAAGTTATGCCTTACCGTAAATATAATGTTAAATGAGTAAAACATTTATTTTTACGGTTGAAATTATGGTTTAGCAACCAAAGCCGAAAAACCAAAAAAATAGAGCTTTTAAGCTTTAAAAATTGACTTTTGAATAAAATAATTTTATTATCTTTTTACATCTGTAAACTTTTATTATTTTAAACATATCTTTTTTGAACATTTCAATTTCTCACAATAATGTCAAATACTTACAAATTCTTAAACCATATTTTTTTCACCATACTTTTTAAACACACTTTTTCTAACTCAAGCTTTTTTCAACAGTAATGCTAAACTAACCTTTACGATGGACAAATCCTTGATCATTCAAGGATCTATTTTCTGGTTCTATATAGAAATGTAATCGAGCCGAGCCGAGCTCGAGCTTGACTTGAAATTCCAGGCTCAAAGCTCGACTCGAGCTCGATTGAATTTCACTTTTAAAGCTCAATTAGAAATAAAAATCGAACTACTCGAGCTCGTTCGATTAAGCTCGTTTATCTAGTACAAAATGAGCTCCACTTCAAACTCGATTATTTGTACTTGAGCTCGTGCTCGAGTTCGAATTAAGATTTTTCAATACTAATTAAATATATATATATATTAAAATAAAAAAACTCAATTAGGCTTGCAAGTTACTCAAACCAAGCTTTAGGATATTCGAATTCGGCTCACTCGAACTGCTCGAGCTTGACTACATAATGACCGAGCCGAATTCGATTTTTTTTTTTTTTTACCGAACCCAAATAACTTACGAACACAAGTGTCTCGTTTACATTACACCCCTAGACTTCCATACACTATCCTCAAAGCAGCACTCCTGAATCGGCACTGGCAGCAAGCATTGCAGCTGCTCATTCAGCTTTTGAGGGCTTAGGAATTTGGGGTTGAGCCCATGCTTTGATATTTGTAGGCCTTGGTCCAGCTCTATAACACTCACTCTCAATCATTTTTCTTGCTCATTTTCTTTTCCTTCTTTCATCAAATAGGAAACATTATCATATAATAATAAAACCACAGTGCTGTAATCTCTTTAACACTTCAATATTTACAGAGAGGCATAAACATAAGCTCAATTTGGATAATTGTAAAATCATTTATGCAGGATTTAAATATTATAGCATTTTTAAAAGATTGAAAATATTTGTAGAAGAGAGACATTTTTCACTGTTGGGACGATAGCTAAGTCAGAGGATGGCACAGCGAGCAGCTTGCTTGCGAAGCTCCTCGGTCTCTTTCTGTGCTCTTTCTAGATTCTCTCTTAGCTTCTGAATTTCATCATTTGATTTCATTTGAGCTAACTGTGCCATCTCTTCCGCCTTCAGCCGCGCTGCCTGCTCCTCTGCTAACTGCTGCTCAAGCCTCGCGGTTGTCTCCTTCAGCTTTGATTCAACCTATACAACACCCATCATTCATTAAGCAGAAAGACTATGAAAGGATTAGCGATATATGATCACTGAATTCATTAAGCAGAAAGACTATGAAAGGATTAGCGATATATGATCACTGAATGGCACAAAAATTCTCTCAATAATCCAGAAAGCAAAATTACCCAAAGAAAAATAACCTGGAGCTGGAAGCAAGCATCTTTTGAAACCAAATAGACGAGCAAATTTAAGTTTAATTATGCTGGAGTCAACAAAGTACTGTCTCTCACTCTATGTTACTCCGACTCTTCATTTTCCCTAAAATATTCGTGTCCGACACATATTCGGACAAAGATATAAGGGTATGAACCTCCAACTATATGGAAAACTTAGAAAAAATTGAGCATACCCATGTTGAACACATACCCATATCCCCGAATCCGAGTAACATAGCTCTCACTCTTTCAACATTAGAAATTAACCAAAGTGTTTTCATATTTCAATTTGATTTGTATTCTTATTTAAGCACAATAAGAATGAATATTAACCAATTCCAAGGAAGCAATTCCCGATAACAAAGCATATGATAGTACCATTGACCAAAAATCATGGCCATGATTTAGATCTCCAAAAGGAATTAAATGTTCTGGGTTTAGAGAGAGAGGAACGGGAGGAAAGAAAATTACATCTTAGTTCAAACTACAAAACTTTTCGCCATTTCCTTACAGTCAACTGGTTTTCTCCTTAAAATAATAATAATATAAAATGTAGGAATTTAATTTCTAAACTTATGGCTTTAAGTTGTTTCTTCAGAAATGTAAAAATGACCTATGTTACTTAGATTCGGGGATGAGTCCCAGATACGGGTATGTGTCCGATGCGTTCATGCTCAATTTTTTCTTTTTTTCTATATATTTGGAGGATCATACCCTCATACCCATGTCCAAATATGTGTCAAACACATGTGTCGGACACGGATACTTTTTGAATAGTCCGGGTAACATAGATAACGGCTCGGGCTATATTGTTATTAACATACATATTCGATCTTGACCCACAAAGAAAAATGGTTGAGGTAGGTTGATAGCTGGCATAAAACCAGTCACATCTAATGAACATGAATTGTAAAACGGAAGCAGTTAAGACATTCCTCCTAGGGTCATACTGCATTTGACCTAGATGAAATGAAATTAACAAGGGCATTCTTCATTAGCTGCACATCAGATCAATGCTTACATATGAGAAGTAAGCAATAATTCTCACACATCAATGGAAAGCCATAAGTACACTTAAAGTACGTGAAGCAACAAAGGAACTTGGTAATAAATATCGTAACTTTAGTATAGATGGAAGGATATGTATGAAAGAGTAAAAACTACATTTGATGGTAGTCTAAACTATGTTGCTCTGAGTATATCAAGACGTCAATGCCTATACTCCTCAAATTAGATTAGACAAGGCCAAAATGCAACACTTTAAGAAAACAGGAATACACTGACTCAAGAGATTCCTGGCTAAGACAACTATCAGGGACAATTTGAAAGGGCATATGGGAAAAGATGGTGTAGGATTCAAAACGCTACACGGTTATGGTTTTGGAGATAGAAATGAGTGAAGAGGACTAAATTTTAAGTTTGCAATGGCACGCAGTTAACTGGTGTCAACTAACAATTCTTTAAAAAGGACTCAAATTTAATACTCCCTCCATTTCAAATTGCATGTCCACTTTTGACTTAGCATGGAAATTAAGAACAATGCTTTGACTTTAGGGTTTTTGATTTTTTTTTTTTAAGAAAAATTTATAACACTGATAAACTATGGTTTTTAATCTCAAAAAGTAATATATATATATATATTAAAAATAAATATGAAACATAGAAAAAGTAAGAGTTGTAGGTGCTCAGAAAAGAAAGTGTACATGGTTTTGGAATGGCTCAAAAAGGAAAGATGGACATTCAATTTGGAATGGAGGAAGTAACATTAATAAAACTGCATATATTATTTGCCAAATAGGTTTCTTCCTTGCTAGAAAATCATATAAAACTGTTGAAAATATGGTAAGGTTATAGTTTTCGAATGGCCCAAAAAGGAAAGATGGACGTTCAATTTGGAATGGATTAACATTAATAAAACTGGATATATTAATTTTCAAATAGGTTTCTTCCTTACTATCATATAAAACGAATTTAGTTGGGACAGCCTAATAGAGCACATTGGTAGCAGCCTGCAAAGCTGTTTAAAATGGTTACTAAGGCTGGTTCTAAAGCCAAAGCCTTGATTTGGTACATATTCAAAGATGTTAAGCTTATTGGTACCTTTTTTAGTAGGCTTAATTAGTTGCTTTTGAGTTATATATGTTAAAGCATTCAACCTAAAACCAATTGGCAATAGGTGGAGAAACTCAACTTGAATATAAGACCACAAGCAATTCAACATTTAAGCAATTTAACAGGTCTCATCATGTGTAGGCAGAGACAGAAGAGCCTAACACGTGACAAATCGAAAGGGGTAACAGGCAGGAACAACATAACAGAACATTGGCTTTGATATCATGTTAAGCATCCAACCTAAAACCAATTGGCACTAGGTGGAGAAGGCCCAACTTGAATATAAGACCACAGGTAATTCAAGATTTAATTGATGTGGGATAACACCACTTTAACAATATATTTTAGGCATCTTTCAGAAAATATTGCATAATCTTGTTTTAATTTCACTTTTCTTGAATTTGAAGTGTTATGGGCAGTTATGTAATTTTCCAAGCAGCTGGAAATTGAAGACTTTTTATTCTTGAATCATATTTTGGCTTTTTCTTATCTTATCGGGCTTTTATTCATAGTTTAGGTTGCAACAATGGAATTTTTCTTATTTTGACTAAATTATATACATTAACAAAGATCTATAAAAAAAATTAACCAAAAGGAAGAACCATATATATAAAAATTGAAACGAAAACAGAAATACATATCACCATCAAATATAATAAGAAAGATATTCAGATTACCATCTCAGTAATTCGCATAAGCTGCTCTTCATATGATCTTTCAATCTGCTCCTTAAACTCAGATATTTCTCGCTTGGAGTAGCCTTTTAGAGCAACAACCTCTTCTTGTTGATCACGGAGTTTAGTTGCCCCTTTCTGTCCAATAAATACAGTCACATCACTTCTTTACACTAAAATCACCACAAATTGAAAAACAATGTAAAGACACTAACCTTCAGTTCCACAAACAACTCATCAGAATATGGTTGCCCACCATTCTGTGCTATGACCGTGTTCACAAGTGAGAGAAGATCCTGAACTTGTTTTACTCTCTTGGTTTCATCCTTAGTCTTGTTGTCAAAAAGTACAAGTCGGTTTTCACAAAGAACTAGAATGTCCTGATCAATTTAAAGTAACAAAAAAGTAAGCATCTGTTGCTATTGCACATCATTTATGCTTAAGTTCCAATATGCTCACTAACAAACCAATAACAATTGTCGCCTAAGACCATAATTATATGTATCAAAATGTGAATTGGTAAAGATTCGTTTGGCTGTTCAGTGCATGAAGAGAGATATGCTTCATCTAGAGCCTAACATGCTATGCTACCCAAGCATTCTCCATTATCCCTCCAATTTCAGAGCATTGAAAAGTATTGATCATCATTACATTCATCTACTTTTTAAGCATTATCTTGACGTTGAAAAAAACAGAGTACATCCAAGAAATGTCCAAATAAGCTTTAAAAAGAAGGCAGAGAAGAAAATGAACAAAATTTATAAATTCTGTACAGAAAAAGGAACAAAGAAGAGTCTACCTATTCCCTCCAACCAAATACATTAAACAATACTTAAAGGGAGATTACACCACAACTCAAGCTTTTTCATCAACCAATTTACCATTTTAATAAGATCCACCTAATGAAAGATTTTGGCAATAAAATATTCTCAGATGCAATGAAAATAAAAAACCATAGAATCCAAGCAAATATTGAACATGATATAAGGAGATCAATCGATTCCCCATTATTTCTTCTACATAAGACAGAAAAAGCCCTTGTCGTGAGCATGTGATTCCTGAGAACTTTTATGTGAGCTATCCAGAAAAAGATAGCCACTTGGAGGCACCTAAGCAATCAGATGTTAAATCAAACACTCATGCATCTAGCAGCCTTTGAACAAAGATAAAAACTGATCATAAAGTTTATGCCATACAACTCAAGCACCAATAACTTGATCTCTAAATACATGATACATAATATAAAATAATCATCCAACCATATCTAATTCACATTCATGAAAAACCCAAAAATGTTAATTCCAAAATTCACACCAAAACTAACCAAATCATGAAATTTTACATTTGCAAAGTCAATATGTTTAAAAAGATAACTACAACATTGATCGATACAGACAAGCTAATAAGATCTTATGTCCAGAAATGGAGAGACACACTAAAAATGAATTAAAACTCAGCAAATCAAAATTTTGAACTTCACATCTAAGCAAACCATTATACTTCCATAATTAGTAAATGTAAAACATGATATTAAGCCTATTAGGAGCCAATTTTTTTTATCCCATCACCTCATCAGGATTGTATTCTTCTCAACAAATAAGTGAACTGAACACAATAAAGTCGGTCATAAATGAAAATTCAAGTTGCATTTGGTTTAGGAAGCAACCTTTAATGGCTGTGGACACTCACGACCCAAATAATCTTCCAATGTTTCCTCATTTTCTTCAAGCTCATCCCCACCAGTAAACACTACAATCATGTAGTTAACAATTTTGCTTCCAAACAAAGTCTGCAAAGTATGCAATGCAGCTACCTCTTCTTGTGAAAAGCGGGTCCTAACCGAGAAAACAACAAGAACTGCATGGATTCCATCCTTCGCAAGATCAATACATTTGACAATTTCTTTTCCAATGAATTCAGATCCAGCTGAAAAATCAAACAACCCTGCAATGACATGTTAAATTAGTCATTATAGTAAATGCATTGATAACCAAGGAAAGAATAGCCTTTCCATGACCAATTTAATTATACTACTATCAAATATAATTGGGAAAATGATACAAGACACCATACCAGGAGTATCAATGACATTCACAGTTTGCCCATCTTTGAGCACTGTTTTCTGCAATTCACAAGTACTAGTAACCCCAGATGAGCTAGCCCTTGATTTGAAGGACTTTTTTCCAAGAATGCTATTGCCAGTCGCACTTTTCCCATTGCCTGTACGTCCAACTAAAACCACAGTCCTGACTGCATTGGAAGGTGAGGCAAACTCCCAATCATCATCTATTGCACTTCCACCCATTATAATACGATTACCTGCTACATTAGAAAACACTTTTACCCTTCAAAATTAAATTACAAAAGTGAATCTCATCAGTCAATAAAATGTTTTCTTTTTCCTAATGTTGAACTTTACAATAATCTAGGAACCAAAATCACCATTCAACCACTTCACCAAACGTGGAAAGCTACTCAACTCCAACCAATAAAAAATTAACAAATAGAAAAATATATAAATATTTATAATTCAAGAAAATGAGTCCATGAAGTTCTAGCAACCATAGAACTAATTTGATTGTCCCACTCATATTAAAGCACCTAATTTCAACTTTATCATCGATAATTACAGTCTACCAGATTAAACAATTTTCTCAAACCTCAGTCGAATGGCTGATTATATTCTAAAGTATTAACGATAAATTTTAAATTCCAAAAAAAAAAAAAATAATGATGCAATAAAAATCTGGGGCTCAAACATCAAAAGACTTAGCTTCACTGCAGCTATGAAAATGCAATTTTACGGAAAAAAAAAATAAGGTTTTTCTTTTGATCATCAGTAAATGATCGAATTCTAGCAATTTTAAAAATAACCCAAAAGAATTCGGAAACTTTCAGGGTGTTTTTGTTTTCTAATTTCCGATTGAATCTGGCAACCAAACAGAAAGAAAAAAAAAATCTCAACAAATATGGAATTAAAGGAGTAGAATAAGATTAGATTACTTACCAGAGAAAGAAGAAACTGAGAAAAGAATAGATAAGAATTCAGTATTATTAAAAGATAATATGAGAAAGAGAGGAGGAAACTTGTTGTTAGAGATAAGCGACTTGAATAGATAAATCTATATTCTATAGTAATATAGTATAGATACTACCTTCTAAGTTATCCGTCTTCGTTAGGGTCGGCAAAATAACCCAACCCGTTGGATTCCCACTCGACCCGACCCTATGGGGTCGGTTTTTTTAAAGTCGGTTACGGAACGGGATGTGATGGGTTATTTCAAAAAAATAATGGTTTTGGGTAGGATTGGATTTACCGTAAACCTGCATCGACTCGTCCCGATATTTTACCAAAATATTCTCATGATTTTAATATTTTTTTAATATTTTTTTTAGGATTATATACAACTTAAATTCTATACTAATTGTGTCGCCGCTCCTCTCACTCACATATTCTTCTTTTTTTTCAAAATCCCTAATTCATTTCTTCCTCAAATTACAACATTTTGTTTAAGGAGCATAGTTACATCCCTAAGACCCCATTTACTAATACTCAATCAAGTACGGTTACTTATTTCTTTATTTTGATAAAATTGCTTGTTATTTATCCGCTACTCATATCCACCCCGATTTATTTTTGATGAAATTGTTTGTATTTAGTCTTTGCTTTAGTTAGGTACTGTTTTTTTTTTTTTTTTTTAATAAATTCGGGTCAGGTCGGGTCAAGATCGAGGGTTCTTTTCTTTTCGAGGTTGGGGGCTAGAGTTTTAAGTAAAATCAGATTCGAGGTGGATTTTAAAGTGTCATAACGATCTCGCAACCGCTAAGACGTTGGGGGTTAAAAATGTGACAAGTCCTCAAAAATAATTTCAGGTTTGAAAAACCTCGAAAAAGGGGAGTCACCATCGATCTTTTTGGCTAGGTGTGATCGGTCACCTATTAAAACCGATTTTTTGTAAAAAAAAAATAAAATTAATTAAATCTTTTTAAAAACCAATTTTTCGCGTTTAAAAATCAAAGAAAAACAATTGCGGGTTCGGGAGTCGGTTACGTGAGGGGAAGATGTTAGCACTCCTACAACGCCTGTATAAAACAATACCTTATTAATCATGTGTCATCATTGATCTCGATAAAAATTGGTTTTAGGTTTGGTATTTAAAGATAATTCCCTTTAGAAAATTCACATTATTTAAAAATGATTAGAAATTTATTACCACAAAATTTTTTATATTTTTTGGCAAAATATAAAATTTTCTTTATTTTAAAATATCCATACCATTCTCTTTTTCTTTAAAAAAATGTTCCGTTGTTAATGACAATTGATGAAATCCTCCCCAGCAAATCCGACAGATAACTCATGAATTATTCTAACTCAGAAACATTGCCTTGTTTTATTATTAAAGTATCAATTTTCCTATGCATTTAAACTCATTTATTATGAACATGAATATGCAAAATATTACTAAGATGCAAACATAAGAGAAGTAATATGAACATTTATCATCAAATAGTATAAACAAGAAAATAATATGAACATCAATCATTAAATAACATGAAAAAAAAAATGCACACAACCTTGATTTGAAAACCAATTTTTTATGTATCTTTTATATGAAATAACATAAATGGCAAGCGTCAGAAAATTTTACCGAACTCCTCAGTAAACCCAACAAAGCTTGGAAAATAAATTTTTCGCCTAACACTCACATAATTTCAAGTAAACAAAAATCATACTTTATGATTAGATGAACACTTGCTTTGGAGAATTTCCTAATCTCCCCGGCAAACCCGGCAGAGCCTAGAAAATTACTCTTTTGCCTAATGTTATGTAACCGAGAAAGATATGTTTTTATGAAAAGAAAAAAAATTAAAACGCTTTTTAGAAAGCATGCAATGCACTAAAATGGGACCATTAACGAAAATGTGTTTCTCTCTTGAAAAGAAGGCATCCAAATACCTATGGAAGTATAGGAATACCTTAGAAGAAACTTAGACTGGACTTAGAAAAAAGACAAATTTTGGGCACGAAATTTTTGCTTCAGGGATATTCGAATATCATAGGAAAGATATCTGGATACCTCGAGGCAAGTTTAGGCCAATTAACTTGAAAACGAGAGGCATTCGAATGCTATTGCCTAGACATCCGAATACCCCTAGATTAGTCTTAATGCAATGTTTTGAAAATCGAAAAAAACTAAAAGAATGCAATTTTTTTAAAGGGAAAACATGTTGGCCGAACCTCCAAGTATAGGAAACCAAAACTTTTGACTCGTTTTTGAAGTTCGTTTTAACTACCCAAACTCGTTTTTCTTAAAACATTGTTTGTAAACCTTTAAAACCAAAAAATAGCTTTAAAAACCTCCCTCCATGGTTCTGCCAAGGTGATTTTTAAGGCCTCAACACAGGTTTTTTTTTTTTTAAAGAAAAATATGCATAGACTTTTCTAGCCTATTATCTCCATATCCAACCTTCCAAACTTTAGTATACCCACACTTTGAAAAACGAGACCTTGGTTACAGATTGTTGCTTAATCCGAACCAAAAATCCATTGGGAAAGTTTTGGAAAACATGATTTGAGAGAACAAAGTGGTTGGCTCAAAGTTGGCTTCATGGATTGCAAATCTGGCTCAACTATCACATAAAGCCTAAAGGCTTAAGATTATCAAGATCATAACCAAACTTTATTTTCAAGAAAAAATCAACATAATCACATCAAACATTCACAACAATAAACCATAGCCAAGACAAACAAAATCAAAGATAGGTGACAACAATAGAAATAAGCATAAAAAAAAATGTAGAAGAGAAGAAAAACATGAAAAACTAACTTGATGATAAAAAAATACCTACTACATTTTATTTGAAAAATAATAATTAAAAAAAATAACTTTTCACAAACAATTTTTTTAAAAAAAATTCTCTCTTTTTTTTTTTAAAGAAACATTTTGAAAAAATTTCAAAAGAGATAAAAAAAAAAGTAGCAACCTAAACCAAATCAAGAAAAAAGAATAAGCTCTTGAAAAATCATTTTTTTTTACAAAACCAAAAATCTTTTTTTTTTTTTAAGAAAAGAAATCCCAAGATGGAAACAAATGGAAAAACATTTAAAATGAAAAATGTAGAGAACAAAGATCAAAGCAAGAAAGCTACCTATTTTTTCTTCTTTTTTTTCACTCCTCTTTTTTTGGTTTTTTTTTTTCCTCCTCCCTATTTTCCCATGAATGGCCGAATGCTTAGAATGCCTCCCTCCTAGTCTTTACCGAATGGCCTTTTGTTTCTTCTAGCTTCTTCCTTATTTTTTTAGCCACATGGCATTCTCTCCTTTCTTAGCCAATAATCTTCTTTCCTTCCTCATTAAGCTTTTCCCTTATTGGCTAGCCAATCACAATCCATCTTGCTCTCCAAGTTTGATTCCTATTGGCTAGTCAATGCCAACTCATGTCCTAGCTTGATGAGTCATGTCCTTACTTGGTGAGTTATGTCCTTGTGTGACTCGTTGATTTATTTACCAAGTTGTCATTTTCTCCTCCAACAATGGCCTTCACTCATCCATTTTATTACAACTTTACCTTAGTGATAAGATCCAAGATGGCCCAATCCCATGGCAATTTCTATATGGGCCAAGATCCAAGAAGATCTAGGAAACATGGCAAGAATGGGTGGAATTCACTTGGGCCATGTTGCAAGTTATTCAAGAAAGGCTTCAACATGCAAGATGGACTTGCATCCAAGTTTAGTCCATGTGATTCAAGAACACAAGGTGACGGCATTAGAGGGCTTACAAGTGGCTGCATCATGTTTAAAGAAGTGGGCCTATTCTTTTATTCAATAATTGACATGGCAATTATGGGGACCAATTCATTTAACCATGTGGCGCCTAAGAGAGGGCTTATTTTAATTCTTATAATTACTTAGGCATTTGAGCCTATATTATGTAACATGGACATCTTTTACTTATTTAGGTTTGGGCTTGAGCATGTTCAGCCCATATTTTGCATATTATTACTTAGTAGATTAGGATTTTTGTAGGGAGGCTATAAATATATGTCTTAGCCGCCTACTTCAATTATTTTTTGATCAATTAAGTCTGATTTTATTCACTGAGAGTTTTCTCTTTTAGTTCTTGAAAGAACTTAGGAACTTATCAAAGAATTCTTTCTTTGTGGCGTTCAACCTATCAAACTTAGGTTCTTGAAACGAGAGTTCTTAGGGTCTAGCTTACATGCTTAATCTAGGTTCTTTGAAACAGGCTGTTAAGGGTTTAAGTTTTCTTTGCCTGAATCTTGGCTTTTCTGGGTTAGGCTTTTAAGGGTTTAAGTTTTCTTTGCCTGAATCTTGGCTTTTCTGGGTTAGGTATTTTAACAAATTGAAATACCTAACCCAGAAAAGCCAAGATTCAGGCAAAAAAACTTAAACCCTTAAAAGCCTGTTTCAAAGAACCTAGATTAAGCATGTAAGCTAGACCCTAAGAACTCTCGTTTCAAGAACCTAAGTTTGATAGGTTGAACGCCACAAAGAAAGAATTCTTTGATAAGTTCCTAAGTTTAACCTAGATTAAGCATGTAAGCTAGACCCTAAGAACTCTCGTTTCAAGAACCTAAGTTTGATAGGTTGAACGCCACAAAGAAAGAATTCTTTGATAAGTTCCTAAGTTCTTTCAAGAACTAAAAGAGAAAACTCTCACTGAATAAAATCAGACTTAATTGATCAAAAGATAATTGAAGTAGGCGGCTAAGAAATATATTTATAGCCTCCCTACAAAAACCCTAATCTACTAAGTAATAATATGTAAAATATGGGCTGAACATGCTCAAGCCCAAACCTAAATAATTAAAAGATGTCCATGTTACATAATATAGGCCCAAATGCCTAAGTAATTATAAGAATTAAAATAAGCCCTCTCTTAGGCGCTACATGGTTAAATGAATTGGTCCCCATAATTGCCATGTCAATTACTAAATGAAAGAATAGGCCCACTTCTTTAAACATGATGCAGCCACTTGTAAGCCCTCTAATGCCGTCACCTTGTGTTCTTGAATCACATGGACTAAACTTGGATGCAAGCCCATATTGCATGTTGAAGCCTTTCTTGAATAACTTGCAACATGGCCCAAGTGAATTCCACCCATTCTTGCCATGTTTCCTAGATCTTCTTGGATCTTGGCCCATATAGAAATTGCCATGGGATTGGGCCATCTTGGATCTTATCATTTCCCCATTCCTCGAAAAGATTCGCCCTCGAATCTTAGCCTTGTGCGTGAGAATGACGGTGCTAGGTACTAAATCAAGGTAATGCACAATGCCGCTTATGGGTGGCAACCCATCCTACAACTCCTCCGAAAATAAATCCTCACAATCCTTCAACAAAGAAATAGGAAAAATTGGATGAGATTGGTTAGAACTATCAAGAATAAAAACCTCACTCTCATTTGCATCAGAAAAATTTTCAAATTCTTTGTTTCCCTCGACAGGAATTGTCTCATTTTCCACTAGTGGCTCCTCTCTTGTGTCTTTATTTTCAGCCACCACTATTTATTTTTCACTTTCTTTTTTACTCTCCGTTTCTTCTTGCTTTTTTTTTATTTGCTCTGATACCAACTGATGTGAACCTTAGGGGTTAAACCCTTTGAACCCACTAACAAATTGAAATACCTAACCTAAAAAAGCCAAGATTCAGGCAAAGAAAACTTAAATCCTTAAAAGCCTGTTTCAAAGAACCTAGATTAAGCATGTAAGCTAGACCCTAAGAACTCTCGTTTCAAGAACCTAAGTTTGATAGGTTGAACGCCACAAAGAAAGAATTCTTTGATAAGTTCCTAAGTTCTTTCAAGAACTAAAAGAGAAAACTCTCACTGAATAAAATCAGACTTAATTGATCAAAAGATAATTGAAGTAGGCGGCTAAGACATATATTTATAGCCTCCCTACAAAAACCCTAATCTACTAAGTAATAATATGTAAAATATGGGCTGAACATGCTCAAGCCCAAACCTAAATAATTAAAAGATGTCCATGTTACATAATATAGGCCCAAATGCCTAAGTAATTATAAGAATTAAAATAAGCCCTCTCTTAGGCGCCACATGGTTAAATGAATTGGTCCCCATAATTGTCATGTCAATTACTGAATGAAAGAATAGGCCCACTTCTTTCAACATGATGCAGCCACTTGTAAGCCCTCTAATGCCGTCACCTTGTGTTCTTGAATCACATGGAGTAAACTTGGATGCAAGCCCATCTTGCATGTTGAAGCCTTTCTTGAATAACTTGCAACATGGCCCAAGTGAATTCCACCCATTCTTGCCATGTTTCCTAGATCTTCTTGGATCTTGGCCCATATAGAAATTCCATGGGATTGGGCCATCTTGGATCTTATCACTTATTCATATTTCTACATTTTCCCCTCAACTTTTTCACTTGTTTCTAATTCACCCCTCCAACTTCCACCAACTTTCTACTTGGACTTTTATATTGGGTCTTCCACCAAAAATCTCTTCTTGGACCTTTAAAGTTAGGCCTTCCTACATATTTTTACAAATTGGACTTTCGACTCCTACACATTGATTTTTTATTTTTTATTTTTAATTATGAGCTTTCAACCACCAAATTTCCCATCACTTGGATTTTAAAAAAATTGGCTTCCAATTTTCACCAAGTTTCCTATCTTTTGGATTTTTTTAAAAGAAAAACGGGTTTTTAATTTTTCAACAAACTTTTATTAGTTGGATTTCTAAGTTGGCCTTTTAAAATTGTCTTAAATTTTCTACCAAATCTTTTCCACCATTTTATTTCTACTTTATTCTTTTTAATTTCATCCCTCCATTATTCAAAGTTAACCTTTTCAATTATCAAGATTCCTTCTTCACCATCTAATTTTCCTTTTTAATCTTGATTTTTCCAAAGTTGATTTTTACCAACTTTGACTTTGACTTTGTCAACTTTGACTTCTCTAAGTTTGACTTTTCTCACGTTGACTTTTTCAACCCAAAGCGTCAAAACCAGATAACGGGGTTAGGGAAAATTTTAGGAGCCCGGAGAATTAAGGGAAAACCATACTTTTTGAAGGGTCCAGACAAAATTAGGTGTCTACAGCGGGTATATATATAGAGAGATTTGGTCGGGGCCGGGACAAGAAAAAATTGCCCCACCCTGCCCCGTTGCTGACCTAGTCTTCGTAAATGTATTGTATTTGGCTTAAATATTAAAAAAACCTCTAACTATTTCATTTTTCTTAAATAAGTTCCTATATTTTATTATATCCAAATAAGTCTTTATCCGTTGTTTGTATCCAAATACATCCTTATTCCAAATAAAAGGTTGATTTATATTAAAGTTTATTTAGGTATAAATTAAAGGTCAGTGGCTTATTTGAGTACAAATTAAAGCTTAATGGCTTATTTGGATACAAATTAAATATTAAGGGCTTACTTAGATGTAATAAAAATATAAGAGCTTATCTAGATAAAATAGTAAAATTCAAGGACTTTTTTATTATTATTTTAGCCATTGTATTTCAGAGTATATATAGCATAGAGTCATTAATAATGTTGACTAGATTTGTGCATGGTCGAGTTACCCGTTCAAACTTGAAGATTTGTCTAATATTTGGATTTATTTTAATTAGTTTTAAGTGAATTAAAATTGTTGCTTTATATTTTAATTTTATTTTAAATTAGGATGGAATTGTTTTTATTTTATTTTTTAATATTTATAATTTATATCTATAATTTGTATTCCATTTGTGTCATAAATATTATTTTAGTTTAAATTTTTAATCTTTTAATTGTTTAACATTTTGATTAAATTAAATTTGAACAAATATTCATTATTTATGATATATATAATTGGTATAAAAGTACAAATGTGTATATACAAATTTCGTGTCTAAATATTAGAAAATATAGATATCCAATTTGGTCTGGAATTGTTAAAATATTTTTTAATTTGAAATGAATTGCTTTTGATTATCAAATTAAAATTTTTGAACATTTAATTTGAATCAAATAAATTTTAAATTCAAACCCAGGATTAAAATCAATTTCTCAAATTTTTTATCAAACCGATTTATAGTTCAAATTTTGGACCTTTGAAACGTATATTGAATCTTAATTTATTTTTGGATTTGAATTTTTGAGTCTCAATTACTAAGTGGACTTTGAATGGGTTATAGGGTTTAGAACCCTAATTGAACTTAAAGTAGATTGGTTCATGATTATTTTATTTTATTTTATTTTATTTTATTCTTTCTTTCTTTTATTTATTATGGAAGGTTCTAAAATAATTAGAAAAAAAGAAAATATATATTAAAAAAAAAAAGAAATTTTGGTTTAAGAAATCCGGATCAAGATTTTTTCGAAAAAGAATGGAAATTTTGTATGCTTGGAAATCAAGAAAAATCGAATTAAATTTGGTTTTTGGAAAACTTGAAGCTAAAGAGCATGATTTGGAAAAGGAAAAATGGTTGAAGGGAAACTAGAATGACAAATTCGATCTCTCATTGATTGAAAACCCTAAAAATTTTGCATTAAATTCCTATATAAACAATAGTTATCACACACAAAAAAGCACAACAAGCAAAACAAGAAAAAGCCAAAATGTTTTTTTTTTTTTTTTTCAGAAAAGAAATAATCTTTTTAGCCAATTTTTTTTTTTTTTACCAATGACCAAACTTTTTTTTTTTTCGAAATACCAACAAATTTTCAAAACCTAGAATAGCCAAAAAAATATTTCTGTTAGTTTAAATATTTCATCTGCGTCATAAATATTATTTTAGTTTAAATTGATTTTAATTGTTTAAAAATTAGAATAAATTAAATTTTACAAATATTTTATAATCTATGATATATAATTTATATAAAAGCATGAATGTTGAAAAATTTTAAGCTGACAAAAATGAACATTTTTGTTATTATATTATTATTGTCATTTTAAATATTTTATGTTAAATAAATATTGATAAGATTTAATTTTAATTTATAAATTTTGTTTTTCACCTTTTCTCCTAAGTAAGATGTTAGTATATGCCCTAGAGCCAATCAGATTGGGCAAGGGATATACAGTTAATAATGCAAACCCAGACACTATACATTAGTGACACAGGGTTTTCCTTCATGTTAGTACGATGATAAATAGTTATTAAGTACTAATCGGATGAAGCATATGGAACATAACGACCTTGCAAAGGAATTATTTATAATTGTGAGATCCTTATGCATAAAACTATTCCTGGTCATCGTATTGCCAAGACGGGACATTGGCAATGCTCAAAGACTAGTGTTAAGCCTACTTACTTATGGACTAAGCAACTGATCTCACGTCTTGTAGTATGAGGGATACTTGAGATAACATGTAGGTACTTGTCTGTTGAACAAGTTCACTGAACTTGGCCCTCTATGAGAACTCCATTTGGTATGGTCACTCAAGTGTCAATGGAAATGTTCTTACATGCCAGTCATGTAAATTAGTCCTCGGACTTGTGATACCAGGTCATCTTGTATGGAGAGTGTCATACTTTGATTCCATCACGAACGGGTTCCAAATGAAGGGATGCTTATGGTAGGATGATTTTGGGTATGACTTGAACCATATGAAGATGGATGAGTGATCCGGAGACGATTCACCACTTCAAGTGACATCGGAGACATATCTCGTCTGTTCTTGACTTCGGTTAACTAAATGAAGTCTCTAGCCAGAGCATGATGGATTTAGGAGAAATCGTTTCTCTAAATTCATAAGGTTAACCATAAGCTGCAGGAACTAATATGGATTGAACATGAGAAGACACTGCACCATGCTCATGGGCTTTCCGGGATATCTGGTGAAAGGATCGTATTACACTGATAGGCTGGTTACTGAAAGGTTTCAATGAGGTCACGTTGACTTCTCAACATTTGGGTGGTCATGATGGGTTGCTAGATCCCGCTCTTGATCTATGTGTATAAATTAATCGGATTAACTTATATGCATTGCCAACATGTTGGGAACCTAATGGGTCACACGCAAAGATGGAATTGTTGGCTAAAGCTCGAAATTTAATTAAGTAATGGCTTAATTGAATAAAATGTTAATTTGGAGGACCTAATTGAATAAGATTCAAATTAGGAAGGTTAAGACATAATTTGGATTTTGAGACATCCAAATAAAGATTTCTTAACAAGACAATATGGATAAGATTGTCTTAAGTGGATCATGTTTTAATTTAGACATGTCTTAAGATAAAGTTGTCTTGTTTGGACAATATCGATAAACTTGTCTTAAGCGGATCGTGTCTTAATTTAGACATTGTCACAACCTAAAAAATAATAAGTCTCATCACGAGACATTACTCGTTAAGTGTGACATTGGGGTAACAGAAGAAAAGACGACTTAATTTCTCTTGAAATAAAATGAGGGTTTGAAAACAACCTCGAAAAAGAAATGCAGTCGCCACCAATCTTTTTTGGCTAGGTATGATCGGCCACTTATTAAAACCAGTTTTATAAAATATTTTAAAATTAATTAAAACATTTTTTAAAAAATCAATTTCGAAGTCAGCGCTTTTAAACCAGAGAAAACAAAAAACAAAACGGGTACGGGAGTCGGTTACGTGCGGGGATGGATTAGTGCCCCCACAATGCCCGTATAAAACGGTACGTTATTAATCGTGTGTTATCTCGAGTCTCAGTAAAAAGTCGGTTTTGAAACTAGCATTTTAAAATAATTCCCATATTAAAGAAAAATAATCCCATTTTTAGTCGAAAATGATCCGAAATTTATTAACTTAAAATTTTCCTATATTCCCCGACAAACCCGGCAAAACATAGAAATTTTTATTTATTTAGAAAATTTTCGAATCATTCTCATTTTTTGAAAGAAAGATATTCCATTGTTAATGATAATTGATTATATCCTCCCTAGCAAACCCTGCAGAGAACTCATGAATTATTTTAACTTGGGAATATCCTTATTTTTTTAGAAAAACATGATCTTTTGGAAAACATTTTTTTTTAAAAAAGGTTATGAATATGCAAATCATTACTAATGACATGGCATGTCACATGGCATAAAATGACATGGCATGTGAATGAAATCAACATGACAAGCAAGATGACATGGCATGTGGATGACATAACATGAGACGACATTGCATGTTAATGAAATCAACATGACAAGCAAGATGACATGGCATATGAATGACATAAAATGACATGGCATGTGACATGGCATAAAATGACATGGCATGTGAATGAAATCGACATGGCATACATAATGACATGGGGTAAAGTGATGACATAAAATGAAAAGGCATGTGACATGGCATAAAATGACACGATACGTGAATAAAATCGACATAGCAAGCAAGATGACATGGCATATGGATGGCATGGCATAAGATGACATGGGGATGGCTGAACGGCATGTAATGATAACATAGCGTGAATGACATGGCATGAAAATGCACCTAAACTATAAATGACATGGCATATGGATGACATGGCATAATAAATGACATGGCATATGGATGACATGGCATAATGAATGACATGGCATGCGAATGACATGGCCTAATCTAGATGGCATGACATGTGAAAGGATGACATGGCATAGGTGACATGGCATGTGAATGACACGACATGTGAATAACAAAGCATATGAATGACATGGCATATGAATGACATGGCATATGGATGACATAGAATATGAATGACATGGCATGTGAATGACGTGGCATAATGAATGACATGGCATAAGGAATGACATGGCATATGATTGACATGGCATCATCATAAAATATTCATATTCACATCATGATCACATGCACACATCATTATTTGAAATGAATTATTCATGTGAAGAATCATATAAATATCATATGTCGAAAAATATTACCGTGTTTCCCGACAAACCCGGCAAAGCTTGGAAAATAATTCTTTCATAAGATATTTACATGGTTCCGAGTAAAATGAAAACCATACGTTTCGATTCGATAAACACGTGCGTTGAATAATTTTCTAACCTCCCCAGCAAACCCAGCAGAGATCAGGAACTAATCATCGCTAAATGTTTTATAAACCAAAAAATACGTTTTTATGACAAGTTAAGTAAAAATATTTTTAAAATGCAATGCATGGAAATATATTTCTTCCTTGAAGTAAGGACATCCGTATACCTAAAAACGTATTCGACTACCTTAGGATGATACTTAAATCGGATTTTCAAAAATTTGAAGACTTTAAGCTCGGATTAAAAAAAAAAATTGGAATTTTTAGGATGAAAATGGCCTCATCGCCCAACCTTCTCCTTTAAAAGGCCCTATCTTCCTAGTTTTGACACCCGGGTTGACCACCCTTGACCCGACTTTTACAAAATCAAATTTCATAATTGAAATGACTTTGGAAATTAACCTAAGACAGTAGCTAATGCCCCAAATCAGCCCCCTCTTAATATCTTAACCAAAACAGAAAATTATTTCTTTCTTGAAAATAAATCTGACCCTCATTGTCAGTTTTGGAAACCGATTTTTTTGCCCTTCTAAAAAATTTCAAAAATTATGGGAGACTTAGAACATGTCGAACTCTATGGTAAAAAATCATCTTAATTTTTGGAGCATGGATACTATGACCGATTTTTACCCAAAATCAAGACAGTGAGTTAACAATTGTTTTGTCAAAATCCATTAGGCAGTTTTGAAAACCTATTTTTTTGCCCTCCTAAATAATTTCAGAAAAATCTGAAAAAAGTTATGGGAGACTCAGAACATGTTGATATTCATGGGAAAAATTGTCTTAATTTTTGGAGCATGGATACTATGATCGATTTTTATCCAAGACCAAGACAGTGAGTTAAAAACTGTTTTGTCAAAATCCATTTTTAAACCTTTGATAGAAAACTCCAAAAATCAAAACAAAAATACTAGAGGCTCCTTAAATGGTCTACAACCTGTGGTTAAAAGATCTTTAAATTTGGATAAGGAATGCATGGTGAGAAAAATCAGAAAATCCAACTTTCACAACCTTTCATTTTTCCACAAGCATGCTCATGAGAGCTTCGCTTTGAGCCATTAGTTGGGTTAAGTCAAAGATCAAGTGGGGAAGAGATGAATGCATGAACATGAAGCAACAAATAGGGGGATCTATCCTACCACAACCAACTAAGCAAGAGATATCAAGCAAGAACAACACAAGTTAGGTTTGGGCTAGTGTGAAAAACATGTAGAAAAAGTTTGATATTTGATAAAACATGAAAAAATCTTTTAGAACTTGTTTTAAAAAACAATTTTATTTCATGAAAGAAAATAAAATGAAAATGAAAATCATAAACGAATAACAAAATCATATGAACAAAGCATGGAGGAGAGCATGAAAGAAAATAGCTACATTGCTTTAGCTTTCCAAATCAAAGAGTAAGAAAATACCTTCATTTTTTTCCTCATTTTTTTCTCCCCTTTTTCTCTTGAATAGCTACTGCCCCCTTAATAAAATTTGACCTCCCACCTCTCTATTAGTGTTGGCCGGCCCTCTCTAAGTATTAGAGGGTGTGCTCTTTTTTTTCCCCTCTCCTCTAAGCCCTTTGATGGTGTGTCCTTCTCCTTTCTCCCTCAATTTAAGCCATTAGATCAAGATATTTTCATGACAATAAAAATGCTATCTTGCCATTTGATCTTGGCCATTGAAGGATGTACTCATCTTTCTACAAAGCACCTAGGCCATTGGATGGACAAGATATTTCATGACATTAAAAATGGCATCTTGCAATTTGATAGTGACCATTGGATGAATTTAATCAAATCTCACCCTTCATTCATAGGCTGACCAGCCAAGGGCCTGGAATATCCCAGCAATTCCTTCATCTTTAATATTTTTATAATTACAAATTGGCCTTTTCGGTTTTTTTAATAAAATTAACCTTTTAGTCTCCGAACTTAATTTAATTGCAAACGGACCCCAAATCCAATTTTTCTTTCTCCAATCCATCCAAATAAATATAATATTGAGATATGGAGATTTTTAGAATTTTCTGAGCTCATTTCCTATTTTTCCCAGAATTTTCTCTTGGATTTTCCGGTTAGTGGCACCCAAAATTCACCTTTTTCATTTGAACTCCGATTCTGGATTTTTCTTCACCAATCTCTTCAAAAAAAAATATAAAACTCAGATCTGAAAGTTTTCATAATTTTTGGAGCTCGTTTGCTATTTTTTTCAGAATTATCTTCTGGAATTTCGGCTTAATGCATCCGAACTTTGCCATTTTTCAAATGAGCTTCGATTTCTGATTTTTCTTCACTGATCTCTTCCAAAAATTATAAAACTCAGATCTGAAAGTTTTCATAATTTTTGGAGCTCGTTTGCTATTTTTCCCGAAATTATCTTCTGGAATTTCGGCTTAGTGCACCCGAACTTTGCCATTTTTTCAAATGAGCTCCGATTCTGGATTTTTCTTCACCGATCTCTTCCAAAATTATAAAACTTGGATCAGAAAGTTTTCTTAATTTTTCGAGCTCGTTTGCTATTTTTCCCTAAATTTTCTTTAGGATTTTTCGAAATTGCCCTCCAACCTTCGAAACCTCGGTTTTACTCAAAACGGGTCCAATTTCTGGATTTTCTTTTTTCACTTCCTTTGTCTTAGATTGAATTTGAGTTGGTCCGAAAACGCCAAATTTTTACAATCAAATTTCCCTCCTATTTTGTTTTTCCTTTTTCAAACTCGGGAATTTTCTCGTTTTTCTATTTTTGCTCTAATCGGCTCTTCCTTTGGATTCACTTCAAACTGGGCCTTGGGCTATCTTTGTTTACTCATTCTTTATCAACTGTGGGCTTCAATTTCACCGAATTGGGTCATCTTTGCAGTTTTCCCCAAATTTGCAAAATTAACCCTTTTTAACCAAAATACTAATTTTTGATTTTCCTTCCAAATTGACACTTTCTTTGGTTCTGCTTTCAATTGGCCATTCCAATACCCGTAGTCAATTATATTCCATTTGGAACCTCCAATTTCAACCAATTTGATCGTTTAAGCACTTTTCCCCAAATTTACCGAAAAAGGGCTTCCTCTATACTGAAATTTTCGTAATCCCTTTTCGAACTCCATATCTTTCGTTGTAAACCTCGGATTATCAAAAAATTTCACCATTGTTCAATTCAACTTCAAATCTTGATTTTGACTCAGGGTTGACTTTTTTAATTGTTGACTTTTCGGAGTTGACTTTTTTCGGATTGACTTTTCATGCTGAACTTCGAATCACAAGTCTTGAAGGACCATCTGCAAGATGAGAAGAGATTTTCTGCATTCGAAAAAAGTACAAGGAAGAATTTACCTGGTTTAGGGGGTCGGACAAAATTAGGTGTCTACAGACATTTCATAAAATAAGGTTGTCTTGATAAGACAATATGGATAAGCTTGTCTTAAGCAGACCATGTCTTAAGATAAGGTTGTCCTGGCCGAAAATAAGAAGTTGTCCGAAATGAGAAAAACTTTCTCATTTTAGAGGAGTTTGATTACGAATCAAATTTTGACTTCTCGTATTTCACTAAACTGAACATTACTTCGATTATGTCAAGTCCGAGTCCAGCACTAAGAGTTAGTGTTTGACTAGGACTCTGTTACTTGTTAAGTGAAAGAGTTTCACTTGAACATGGACTGTTAATCCCTGGTTGAGTTCAATTAGGACTCTAAGAGTTTGATTTGGAATCAAACTCTTATCCCTGTGAAACCGAGCTATTAACATAAGACATAATCCGGGATAGGTCCGACTTCGACTTTAAAAGTTAGTCTCAGTCGAACTAGGATGCTTGAAGTGAAAAAGTTTCACTTCAACTAGGTTGTTTGATCTTGAATCAAACTCCTATCTTATCCCTATCCCTTGTTGGCCGAACATAGACACATTTTTGTCTAGGTTTATTCATACTTATGGGATAAGAATCAGACTTTAACCAAAGGTCTTTTAAGAGAAAGAGTTTCTCTTAGTATGGGAATTTTAATGGGATTAAATTTCTATCTCTTAATCCCTAACTAGTAGTTGGCCAAGACATCCCTAAGGAACTAGAATTCTCCTTGGTAATTGACGCCAAAAAGAAAAAGAATTACTAGGATTCTTTCTTGTTGATTAACATAAAGTGAGAAACAGTTCTCCCTAAGGCACTTACGATTTTGGTGAAAAACATTGAAGAGAAAAATAGTTTTCTCTTGGTGAAATCATAAGTATTCGGCCAAAGGCAATGAATCACATTTTTCCCGCATCTTTCCTACATTTATTCTTCTAGTTTTTGATCTCCGAAATTGCAAGAATAGTTCATGTTAGTTTCGGCCATTGAAGGAAAACTAAGGAGAACCTTTTGATTATTGATCGGACCATCAATCTGCTAGCACAGAGGAATCCCCAAGACCTTTCGAAGGTGGCAACAGCCGTCCGTGTGGATCATCGTTGGAGGCAAGATACCTATGTTGCTCGTGGCCTTGGAGAAGCCGTTTGGTAACTTTGACGTTGCTGCCTTCTTGCAGGGATCGGCACACTCGGGATTACGAGTTCTGGAGTAGGTATGACTCTGATCTTGATGGTGTTTTAATTTTTAAATGCCATAAAACCAATGAAAATCATGATCCGTAGATCCTGCGATAGACCGGGTGTTTGTTTGTTTACTTCCGCTTGTTTACTTTTGTGTAAATGTGTTTATGCATGAGCCCGGACTTTCCCAACAGTGGTATTAGAGCCTAGGATCCGCTGATTTCATGTGGTTATTGCATGTCAATTCTCGGTGATAAACATCTTGTATGCTTTGTGTGTTGATTTTGCTAGTTTCGGTTCTATGGATTTTTTGAAAAATCGTTTTTCTTCAAATTTGTACATTCTGGCCAGAGGCTGTAAAGTGGCTTCAATCGAGTTTAAAATATGTTTAAATGTTGTATAAAATTGTTTTATGCATTCCAGGTTAAAGCCATAACATGCCTAAGCGAAACCGAGTCGTTTCGAGGCCTAAAAACGTCGTTTTGAGTCCGATTATTGTGGCTGTTTTGGGACTGTGTAAAAACGAATTTTTGGATTTTAAAATTCTGTATTTTCACTTTAACTTGCTGCCAATTCAGTTTATAAATGATTTGGGTTAAAAATGTTTTAAACAAAATCATTTAGGGGCCTAAAACGATGTTTATGCAATGCTGAATTTTTTGGGGCTATTTTATAGGTGTTCGCGTGACTTGAAACTTCGAGCATGACTGTGGAAACGTTCCACATGCTTGCTGTAGTTTTTGGACAGTATCTTAGGTGAATTAATTCATCTTTGTTGGCTGGTTCGGGCATGGAACATGGCTGGATGGGCAGCAAATGTTGCTGCACACGTTGCACCCAAACCGCGGCAATGTATGAGGCAATTGTTGTCGATTTGCTTGCTGCCATGTGAGCGGGCAGCAGCCCATTTTTGGGGCATCCAGCAGCGACCGAGTGTGGCATATAGCGGCCTAATCACAAGCGGGCAACGGCCATCTGATGGCCAAAGAGGTTACCTACACCTAGGACACTAAGTGTTAGAGTCCTACTCCGAGATGGAACTAGTTTCCTAGTGGGAGTGTGATTCCTAAAATTTAGGAGAATGAATTTTAGTATGATTAGGTAATTGTTACCTAATGAGAATGTAGTTCCTAAAAGTTTAGAATTTAATTAAAAATATTTTAATTATCGAACCGTAATAGCTAAAATAATTTGATAAATATCTCAAGCGAGTTGGTGACATTTATGCAAATGATACACAAGATCACCAAGTGACATTGGCTATGCTTTTTTAAATTCATGCTTATAATATGATTATGTATGCATGAGGATGATTATGGACTAGACCTTAATATGACTAGGGAATATATGGTTAAATTTTTTCGAATTGGTATTTTTTATAAATAGGGTCTGCGAACCCTGCCTTCTCTTTTCAAATTCTCAGATTGTAAATTCTCTTCTCACCTAACTCCCCTCGAATATAACTCGAGGTTTCTTACAAAGATATGTAATTGTTATGTAGGCTTTGTATATTTAGACTTAGGCTAGATTTGAATTTATGTAATTCCAAGAATTGTAAGGAGATCAAGGATCCAAGAAGAGATGACCAAAGAGATCACTATCGAGGCTTTTGAAGACTATGCATGGTATCCCTTAGGAATTTGACCAACTAGTTTCCTAATGGCTCAAGGAAACTAGATTAGATTAAGTCCATAATCATCTTAGTAGAAAGCATGTGATAGATTTATTTTTTGAATTTATATATATATGTATGATATATACAATTGAAATAAATGTTATGCATGACAATCAAAGCAATGAGACCTGAAAATTAATTAAATGAAATCCCTCATTAAATAATATTGAGTCCATGTTGCGCATGATTAGCTGCCTTCCACCATCTTAACAAGATAACCTGAGTTCTTCTAGTAGGAGGCTTGTTGAGTCAAACTACTGTACGAACATGTTTGAGTTATAGAAGGTGGGTCTTACTCAACTAAAAGTCATGTTGTCCGGATACGAGAAATTTGACCGCATGACATTTAGAGGCAATGGTTAGGCGAAATGCATATGATGCATTTAGGCAAAGAGTTGTCCCCTAACTGATGTAGGAGTTGCATATAGATGCAATTGGTAAGATAAGTTACCTACCCAATTAGTTTCAGCATTGCTTGTTGAGACGTTCAAGGTCATGGTGGGATGAAAGGGGTCCTAGCTCATTAAGAAGTTTTAATTGTTAAATTTCTCGAAATAGTAGTTGAGGGCTATTATTTTAACAAAATAATGGGAATAATCATT
Organism: Fremontodendron californicum; assembly: GCA_030761205.1. Classification (NCBI taxonomy): domain Eukaryota; kingdom Viridiplantae; phylum Streptophyta; class Magnoliopsida; order Malvales; family Malvaceae; genus Fremontodendron; species Fremontodendron californicum. The sequence continues at coordinate 7,311,820 of JAULJL010000028.1, forward strand.
AAAGTATTAAAACCTGACATTAATGATTACTACTTGCAAATTATTAACTATAAAATGTATTGGTTCATATAGGATATAAACGCAAAATGGCAAACAACCTATCGCTAAGTAGCATACTTGATGCTAACAAGTTTAATGGGCCAAACTCCATTGATTAGTCCCACGATATTAAGATTGTCTTAATATAAATGAAAGGGCTTATGTTCTTGATAAACCTATCCAAGAAAGGCATGTTTCTAATACATCAAAGGTAGTTTGGGCAACCTATCAAGTTCATATAGATGACCTTGATCAAGCCACATTGTGATGTAGGCTAGCATGGTGTCTGAACTCTGTAAGTAGCACGTGGAAATGAATGCTTAAGTTATCATCCTAAACCTTATAGAATTTTTCGATAAGGATAATCACACTGAGAAGTTCGACATCCCTAAGGAATTGTTCCAAATCAAGATGTCAGAAGGTAGCCTTGTGAGGCCTCATGTGATGATAAGATGATAACCCGACTTGAGCAACTTAGATAGGTCTTGGATCATGATCCAAGTAGTGACCTTATACTGTCTTATGAAGAAGGACAAAGGCAATGACAAAGGAATATACTATCATTGTGGATAGCCGAATCACTGGAGGATAAATTGCAAGACTTACATTGATATGATCAAAGTAGGAAGCTTAAAGAAGCTTCGGCTTCAAATATATTTTGAGATTAATTCACTTCCCTAGGTATATGATACCTTGTGTTTGGTACTAAATATGTATGAAATATTATAGGGACCAAAGCAAAGGAGTAGTAAAGAAAGACCATAGGAGATGGCAACCTTTATGATATTGATCATAGCTTGCCTTCTTGATTAATGTTTCTGAAACATTATTATGATTTATTAATAAACATTAGATGTTTATTTTGGCTATCATGTGCCAATATGAGAATGATATAATTATGTTTCGAACATATTTAATGTGCTGGCATCAGATGCCATACATTGATCATTTCTCTTAAATAAATCATTTATTATAGAATTATTTTATATGGTATTCTCTTTATTCTCAAATATATTACTTGCAATAGTGTTTAAGAATACCAAATGGCCTAGTAACTTATGGGATTCAAAAATAGTTTTCGAATCCAATTCCCTTAAGTTCTACACATGTAGGATTTAGTGGGAGCGATTTATTATTCTTTAAATGTTAAAGATAATAATTGAACTTAGTGATAAAAATTGCCATTATGTAAAAATGCAATTATTTAGAAACGTTCCAAACTGGAAGGAATGCATGTTTATACCCTAAAGGTTATAAAACAAACTCTTTTGTTTTGGCTTGCAAAAGGAGTTACGTTTTGGATCATTAGCTACAAGCTAATAATAGATTCCAATAGTTGTTAAAGTAACAACTGAGCCATATGATTGGGATCAGGGTATCGTTGTGATCCGAATAGTTGAATAGCTTTGATAATAGGATTATCATGAATATGACCAAGCATATTCTCATGAGGCACTTAAGCAAAATGATTGTCTCAAGTGCAAGTGGGAGATTGTTAGTATATGCCCTAGAGCCAATCAGATTGGACAATGGATATACAGTTAATAATGCAAACCTGGTCACTATACATTAGTGACACAAGGTTTTCCTTCATGTTAGTACAATGATAAAGAGTTATTAAGTACTAATCGGATGGATCCCATGGAACATAACGGCCTTGCAAAGGAATTATTTATAATTGTGAGATCGTTATGCATCAAAGCCGAGTTCCTAAACTGTTCCTGGTCATCGTATTGCCAAGACGGGGCATTGGCAATGCTCAAAGACTAGTACATGTTAAGCCTACTTACTTATGAACTAAGCAACTAATCTTACGTCTTGTATTATGAGGGATACTTGGGATAACATGTAGGTGCTTGTCTGTTGAACAAGTTCACTGAACTTGGCCCGCTGTGAGAACTCTATTTGGTATGGTCACTCAGGTGTCTATGGAAATGTTCTCACATGCCAGTCGTGTAAATTAGTCCTCGGACTTGTGATACCAGGTTATCTTGTATGGAGAGTGTCATACTTTGATTCTATCACGAACGGGTTCTAAATAAAGGGATGCTTATGGTAGGGTGATTTTGGGTATGACATGAACCATACGAAGATGGATGAGTGATCCAGAGAGGATTCACCACTCCTAGTGACATCGGAGACATATCTCGTCTGTTCTTGGCTTTGGTTAACTTAATGAAGTCTCTGGCCAGAGCATGATGGATTTAGGAGAAATTGTTTCTCTAAATTCATAAGGTTAACCATAAGCTGCAGGAACAAATATGGATTGAACATGAGTAGACACTACACCATGCTCATGGGCTTTCCGGGATATCTGATGAAAGGACTGTATTACACTGATAGGCTGGTTACTGAAAGGTTTCAATGAGGTCACGTTGACTTCTCAACATTTGGGTGGTCATGATGGGTTGCTAGATCCCACTCTTGATCTATGTGTATAAATTAATCGGATTAATTTATACGTATTGCCAACATGTTGAGAACCTAATGGGTCACACACAAAGACAAAATTGTTGGCTAGAGCTCGGGATTTAATAAAGTAATGACTTAATTGAATAAAAGGTTAATTAGGAGGACCTAATTGAATAAGATTCAAATTAGAAAGGTTAAGACATAATTTGGATTTTGAGACATTGATGCACTCAAAATAGTATATCTTATTTAACCTTGCACTAAAAAGATCAATTGTAAGTATAGTAGTTAGCAAGGGTCGAGTCCTCAGGGTTTGGGTGTTAATTTATAATTTATTATTTAATATTTTAAGTTCAAAGAAAATAAATGAAGAATGGGGGTTTTTGAAATAGTTTTTATAAGTAAAGAGAACAAGAATAGTAAAAAAAAAAAAACAAGCAAGTAAGCAAGTAAGTAAGAAATCAAATATGAGAAAAATATGGTTAAGGTTTCATTCTCCACCACTAGACATCATTGAGAATCAATAGTCAGATCTATCAACATCAGTTAACTATCAAAATTATCAACCGTAGATAACAACAAGCTCTGCTACGCCAATCTTTCCTTAGTTTGTCGTTAAATAGAATAAGCTCTCTATTTAATCTCTAACTATCAAATAACCTAGAATAAGCTCTCTAAATTCAATTTGATAGCAGCTTTATGATGAGAAAGATAGGTTGATCTAAGCAACAAACACATAAGCTCGGATTGTTCAACTTAGGTTATGTTTCACTTTGTAATTAGCGAAAACTCTAACATAATCATTAATCACAAATTGCCACTTATGAATAGAAAATCAAGACAATTACGGATCAAGACTCCTAAACTAGCATTAGATAATTATCAAGATCTATCTAGTTGGCCACCTAAACAAATCAAGACAACATCATAAACAATTCTTATAGAAGAACATAAGCAACTTTGATAGAAAATTAATAATAGATAGATTCTGAAAATTAATTACAAAACATGTCTAGGGCTTTGAAATCACTCTTGACCAAAAAGAAGTTTAGCCTAGCATAGGCATTGTTAACATAAACATAAAAAAAAAAAGAGAAAACTAAGAGAATGGAGAAGAAGAAGAAGTATATTGATAATAAAAAAAAATCTCTAGTTTGTTGCTCAAAAGATGGTATTTATAGAGCTTCAAAACCCTGAGAACCCTTTCTTGCCACACAAGGAAGTTTAGGGGGTCAAATTTGAGGTTTTTTTAATTTTTGGAAGGCTCAGCCAGCGCTGCAGCGCTGGCTCTCGAACTTTTGGGTGTGGCGGCTTCAGACTCCGGCGACGCGACGCTGGTCGCTGATTTTTCTGATACACCTTTTTGCACTTCTTCGACTCATTTGGATGACCATTTATTGTCCGATTTGGACGTATGAAATACAATTGAAAAGGTATTCAAGTCAGCTTCAAAAGTCCAGATAGGAAGTTTCTTTAAATAAAGACTTTAACATCATTTTTTCCTTGCAACAAGCTCCGGAGGTCAAATCAGCCTTCTTGCTTTGCAACCAGAAATTGATCTTTTTGACTCCCAAGTCTTCTTCCATCTTGTGATTATGATTTTGTAAGCACTTTATCATCATTATTGACATCTTTGCACTTCATTCTCCTAAATATACCTAAAATTAAAAAACATAATATAAGTAATCAAAATAAAAATCGAAAACATAACTAAAACTAAGAATAGAAAGGGCATAAAATGTGTATTTTATGAGCTTATCAGACATCCAAATAAAGATATCTTAAAAAGACAATATGGATAAGGTTGTCTTAAGCGGATCATGTCTTAATTTAGACATGTCTTAAGATAAAGTTGTCTTGTTTGGACAATGTGGATAAACTTGTCTTAAGCGGATCATGTCTTAATTTAGACATGTATTAAGATAAGGTTGTCTTGATAAGACAATATGGCTAAGCTTGTCTTAAGAAGACCATGTCTTAATTTAGACATGTCTTAAGATAAGGTTGTCCTGGCCGAAAATAAGAGGTTGTCCGAAATGAGAAAAACTTTCTCATTTTAGAGGAGTTTGATTACGAATCAAATTTTGACTTCTCGTATTTCACTAAACTGAACATTACTTCGATTATGTCAAGTCCGAGTCCAGCACTAAGAGTTAGTGTTTGACTAGGACTCTGTTACTTGTTAAGTGAAAGAGTTTCACTTGAACATGGACTGTTAATCCCTGGTTGAGTTCAATTAGGACTCTAAGAGTTTGATTTGGAATCAAACTCTTATCCCTGTGAAACCGAGCTATTAACATAAGACATAATCCGGGATAGGTCCAACTTCGACTTTAAGAGTTAGTCTCAGTCGAACTAGGATGCTTGAAGTGAAAAAGTTTCACTTCAACTAGGTTGTTTGATCTTGAATCAAACTCCTATCTTATCCATATCCCTTGTTGGCCGAACATAGACACATTTTTGTCTAGGTTTATTCATACTTATGGGATAAGAATCTGACTTTAACCAAAGGTCTTTTAAGAGAAAGAGTTTCTCTTAGGATGGGAATTTTAATGGGATTAAATTTCTATCTCTTAATCCCTAACTAGTAGTTGGCCAAGACATCCCTAAGGAACTAGAATTCTCCATGGTAATTGACGCCAAAAAGAAAAAGAATTACTAGGATTCTTTCTTGTTGATTAACATAAATTGAGAAACAGTTCTCCCTAAGGCACTTACGGTTTTGGTGAAAAACATTGAAGAGAAAAATAGTTTTCTCTTGGTGAAATCATAAGTATTCGGCCAAAGGCAATGAATCACATTTTTCCCGCATCATTCCTACATTTATTCTTCTAGTTTTTGATCTCCGAAATTGCAAGAATAGTTCATGTTAGTTTCGGCCATTGAAGGAAAACTAAGGAGAACCTTTTGATTATTGATCGTACCATCAATCTGCTAGCACAGAGGAATCCCCAAGACCTTTCGAAGGTGGCAACAGCCGTCCGTGTGGATCATCGTTGGAGGCAAGACACCTATGTTGCTCGTGGCCTTGGAGAAGCCGTTTGGTGACTTTGACATTGCTGCCTTCTTGCAGGGATCGACACACTCGGGATTACGAGTTCTCTAGTAGGTATGATTCTGATCTTGATGGTGTTTTAATTTTTAAATGCCATAAAATCAATGAAAATCATGATCCGTAGATCCTGCGATAGTCTGGGTGTTTGTTTGTTTACTTCCACTGCTTTACTTTTATATTAATGTGTTTATGCATGAGCCTGAAATTTCCCAACATAAGATGGCTACCAAAAATAATCAATAAAATAAACAAATTAACAATCAATCATTATAAAAATATAAAATGATTTAGAAAATACATAAGAACATAAATAAATCCAATCAAATAAATAAAATCAAGAAAATAAATAAATAAAACAATGGTCAATTAAATAAATAAAATAATCATGAAAAATGAATAAATCAAAATCAAATAAACAAAATTAAGTAAATAACTTAATAGTTAATAAAATTAATTAAAAACCATTTAAGAAAATAAAAACAAATATTAAAGAAAACAATTTTTTTTTTAAAAAGGAAAACAACATATGGGTCGAGCTGCAGCACGGGTCGCCCCACCCGACCCAACATGTTATAAAACTAACAATTTTTTTGTTTTTATTTCTTACCCAAAGAAAAAAAAACTGTATCCATCCAATTATTCTCTGACTTTCTCTCTGAACCCGACTATTGCTTCGTCATTGGTCTTTTAGTTTCCTAGAATCTTGCTAAGATATGCCGCCAACTCTGCCATTGTCGTCGTTCGTCGCCGACTATAATGTCTAGATGTTAGTATATGCCCTAGAGCCAATCAGATTGGATAAGGGATATACCGTTAATAAAGCAAATCCATCACTATACTTTAGTGATACAAGGTTTTCCTTCATGTTAGTACGACAATAAAGAGTTATTAAGTACTAATCGGATGAAGCCCGTGGAACATAAAGGCCTTCCAAGGGAATTATGAAGAGTTATAATTGTGAGATCCTTATGCATCAAAGTCATGTTCCTAAAACTATTCCTGGTCATCGTAATGACAAGATGGGGCATTGGCAATGCTCAAAGACTAGTACATGTTAAGCCTTCTTACTTATGAAGTAAGCAACCGATCTTATGGGTTGAAGTATGAGGGATACTTGGGATAACATGTAAGTGCTTGTCTGTTGAACAAGTTCAGTGAACATGGCCCGCTGTGAGAACTCCATTTGGTATTGTCACTCTAGTGTCTATGGAAATGTTCTCACGTGCCAGTCGTGTAAATAGTCCTCGAACTTCTGATACCAAGTCATCTTGTATGGAGAGTGTCATGCTTTGATTTCATCACGAACGGGTTCCAAGAAGGGATGCCTATGGTAGGATGATTTTGGGTATGACATGAACCATGAGAAGGTGGATGAGTGATCCAAAGAGGATTCACCACTCCAAGTGACATCGGAGACATATCTCATTTGTTCTTGGCTTCGGTTAACTTGATAAAGTCTTTGGCCAAAGCATGATGGATTTAGGAGAAATTGTTTCTCTAAATCCATAAGGTTAACCATAAGCTGTAAAAACTAATATGGATTGAACATGAGTAGACACTGCACCATGCTCATGGGCTTTCCGAGATATTTGGTGAAATGACCGTATTACATTGATAGGCTGGTTACTGAAAGGTTTCAACAAGGTCACATTGAATTTTCAACATTTGGGTTGTCATGATGGGTTGCTAGATCCTGCTCTTGATCTATAGGTATAAGTTAATAAGATTAACTTATACGCATTGCCAACATGTTGGGAACCTAATGGGTCACACACAATAGGACGATAATGTTGGCTTAAACTTGGGATTTGATTAAGTAGGACTTAATTGAATAAGAGGTTAATTTAGAGGACCTAATTGAATAAGATTCAATTTAGGAAGGTTAAGACATAATTTAGATTTGGGAAATCCAAATAAGGATGTCTTAACAAGACATTATGGATAAGCTTGTCTTAAGTAGACAATGTCTAAATGTAGACATGTCTTAAGATAAGTTGTCTTGGCCAAAAATTTGAAGTTGTCTGAAATGAGAAAAAGTTTCTCATCTTCGAAGAGTTTGATTACGAATCAAATTCTAAATTCTTGTATTTAACTAAACTGAACATTGCTTTGATTATGTCTAAGTCCGAACTCGGCACTAAGAGTTAGTGTTTGAGTAGGACTCAAGCACTTGGTAGGTGAAAGAGTTTCACTTGAACAAGGAGTCTGATTATGAATGAAACTCTGTTAATCCAAGCTGGTTGAGCTCAATTAGGACTCTAAGAGTTTGATTCTTATCCCTGTTAAACCGAGTAATGAACATAGACATAATGCAGGATAGGTTCGGCCTCGACTTTAAGAGTTAGAGTTTTGGTTGAACTGGGATGCTTGAGGTTGAAAGAGTTTCATCTCAACTAGGTTGTTGTGATTAATTCAAAATCCTATCCCTTCCCTATCCCTTAGTGAATGAACCTGGAGACTAATAGGGGTGGATTCGGCCAAGCTTCTAACAGAAAAAGAGGTGGCTTAGAATCAAATACTAACAGTACGTTTAGTTCACTGAAATGGAATAGAGGGGGAATGGAATAGAATAGTAATAGGTATTACATAGTTTGGTTGGTTGAATGAAATAAATGAGGAATACTATTAATTTGTTTGGTTTGTTAAAATGATGTTAAGGAAAAGATAAAGAATAGACAAAAAAGACTATTTTGCCCTTAACATAAATAATAATCTTTTTTATTTAGTAAAAACAAAAATTAATTTATTAATCTCTTAAAATTATATTAAAATATAATTTATAAAATATAAAATTATTTACTGTCATTGACTTTTTCTCTCCTCTCATTTTTTTCTCCTATTTTCTCTCTCTACCTTCTCTCTCTCTCTCCTCTTCATTTTCTTCAACAAACCAGAACCCAACCCATTTTTTGGCCGACAGCCACCGTCACCGTCGTCGTCGTCCAAACCCAAAAAATCACCAAATTTTATCCAAAGCTTCTTTTCAATCTCCTCTTTCCATTTTTCTAATTGGTTTTTTTTCTAAAAATCATCCGAAAAGCGTAGATCTACAAAAATAACTCGTGACTTCCACCTCTTTTGTATATTTTCTTCTCTTTTGTATCCTCTTCCTCTTCCCTAAATTTTAAGCTGCAAAACCCCGGACAACTACCCTAACCCGAAACCCATAAGAGAGAGAAATTTTCTCTCTCCTATTTTCTTTTATTTTTTGCCCAAAATCATTTTGCTGGTCTATTGTGTTGATTTTGTTTTGGTTTTTGTTGATTTTTTGTTTTCAAAACATTGTCTTTTTTTTTTGTTTCGGGGTATTTTAGGAGCAATTTTTTTTTGGTATTCCATGCTTGCACCGAATAGCCATTCAGAGGGGGAGGTGCTGAATGGATATTCGGTCTTTTGAGGAATAAGCCTAGAATCAGGCATTCTGCTGAATGGTCATTTTGCGAACCAAACGGTTATGTTACTGTAGCGCGCAGAATAGTCCCGTAATGGAATGGCTATTTTGGCGAACCAAACGTGGTGTAAAGGATTGAAGAGTTCACTCTTGGTAGGAGTTTAAATGAAATTATACTCTATCTAATCCCTAGGATTGTGGCCGGCCAAGGTGAGTGAAGAGAATTAGAATTCTCACTTGCGTCATTCACGCTTGGAGAGAGTTTTCCTAAGGGAGAAAAATTGTTCTTCTTCCCTAGAGAAAAATACACCTTCCTATATAAAAATACACCATTCGGCCAAGGCAATTGCACCATTGCCGAACCTTCACTTTCTATTTCTCTTGCATTTCCTTTGTAACCAAACCAAGAAAATTTCTTTGTAGTTTCGGTTTAGAGAGAAAACAAAAGAGAGTGACCTTTTGATTTTGATCGAAAGATCAGTCCGCTAGCACTAGCAAATCCCTAAGCCTTGTGAAGGTGCCAACAATCGTTCATGTGGATCGTTGGAGGCAAGTCACTTGAGTTGCTCGTGGCCTCAGAGAGATCATTCAGTGATCATATTATTGCTGTCATCTTGCAAAGAATGGCACACTCGGGGTTACTAGTGCTCGAGTAGGTTCGATCTAAATCATATGATTGATTAAATTTTAATTGCCTGTAAACCCATGTAAATCACAATCTAAATATTCTGAGGGATCCGGGTGCTTTTATGTTTACTTTTTGCTGTATATTTTGATATTATTGTATAAGCATGAGCCCAGATTTCCCAACACTAGAAGTTCTAAAAAATTTACCCAAATTTTCTTTTCCACCTCCTAAACCCCAAAACCAAATCTGATTTCTCAAAATTGGCCCCGAAAATCCAAGATTTCGGTTTGAAACCTACAGCCTCTAACACCCAAAACTTCACCAACGATCGTCTGATTGACTTAAAATTAAATATGTTCGTTTCCTCCCTATGTTCTTACTTTTCACCTATTCTGATCTTAAAAAATACCTTGGAATTATCTCAAACCAAAGCCCTAAAAAATGAAACCCAAATCTCCTTTTTTTTTATTGCTCTGTGATTTTTTTGATTGTGTATATTGTGTTGGTTCTCTCAGTTTAAATGAAAATTTTAACCCAAAAAAATTTATGTTTTCATTTAATGGGGAAGAGATTGGATTTGTTTTGGCAGATCCAATCGTTCATTTCCTTTTCAAATCCGATTCTTCAGCTCCAGGTTTTTCAAAAAAAAAAAATCAATTCAATTTTCTTGATTCCCAAGCATATAAATTTCAAATTTTTTCCAAAAAATCTTGATTTGATTTTTTGCGAAGATTTTCAAAGATTTTTAACATGTTTTCCATTTTTTTGATTTATTTGAGAATATTCCAAAAAATAAAAATAAATAAATGAAAAAGAATAAAAGAAATGGATATGGGTTAACCCAATTTTGAATTTCAATACCCAATCCACAAATTTTGATCCATTTAGCAATTTGAAACCCAAAAATCAATAAGGATCCAATATCCAATTTAGAGATGGCGATTGGGTTGGTTCGGCTGGGTTTTAGCCATGTTATTTTGGATTTGGATCATATCGAGTTCGGATATTTTCGGATCCGGACCTTTTCGAGTTCGAGCTTTTTCGGGTTTGAGCCTTTCAGGTTCTGGCTCGGGTTCGTGTTTTACGTTATTTTTTATTTTATGTTAGATGTAATCATTATTACATAATTTAAATGTTTAAATCCAAAAATAAATTATTAATTTTTTAAATAAGCTTTTGTATAATATGATATTTTTAATTATATTTATATATTAATATCAATATTTGTTAACACCAAAAGGATATAAAATTAATTTGTTATATAAAACCAATTAGTTACATAATTGATTATAGAAAATATGTTATCATATTGATATTTAAAACAATTGATTCAATGAACTTGAATATTCAACATACATTATGATTAATATCATGCATACATATAAATATAATTGTATACATTAATAATTAAATCAAATTGGGCAAATGACTATATTTGGAGAAGAAATAAGATTAAGTTTAAGAGTTGGTAAAACAATGCAAAAAAAATCTATTATTAGTTATTGCTCAATTATTTGTCTTAATGATCTAATCTTTACTTAAAATTAATTTTTTTAAGAAATCATGATTAAAACTTACTTGTCATATATAGTATATATTTAAATATTTTAATAATTTACCATTTGAATAGTAAATATTAAATAGTAATGACCAATGAAGATGAGAGTATGAATAAACTAATTAAGTCTAGGCAGGAAAAAACAAAAAAAACAAAAAATAAGTAATGTAACTATATAAGTATCATATTTTGAATCTCATACTAATTGAGTTTTTGATTTCTTATTTTTTATTTTATTTCATTATCTTATATAAAATTAGTAGTATGACTATTAGTATGATTGTTTGTAAGCTTGTAACTCATTAGTTAATAGTATAAATTTTAATATATTATTTTAAACAATTTTTGGACATACCACATATGCAAATATATGAGAATAAATAAATAAAATGTTACATTAAAATTTAAGAACAATAAATATATAAAAAAAATAATCATCATTTTATATACTTTCAACTTTATCCTAAAAAAAATATCTTTTAGATGATTTTTAAAAAATAATCACCATTTTATTCATTACAGTTCTAAGAAAAAACATTTATCTTTTGTTCACAACTCAATTATCTACACATAGATTAATTTTCCTTATATTATTATCTTAAGACAGATTTAATTTTTAAATTAATTATTGATAATTAGACAATAGACATATTCATTTAGAAGGTGCATTTACCAAGACATGAAGGTTAAAAAGTAAAAAATAAAATATTTTGATTAAATTATTATTTAATATATATTAATTTTTAAATAAATCAATAAAAAGAAGATTGTAATAAAATTGATAATTAAAGTTTTGTATTATAAAAAAATTATTTAATTACAATTCGATCATTCTTATTTTTAGATTTAAAATTGGGTTTATGATCAAGTTGGTCTCAGGTTCGGATCTTTTCGGGTTCGGGCTTTTTCAAACTCAGATTTTTTCGAGTTCAAGTATTTTGAGTTTGAATCATTTCGAGCTCGGTCCATTTTGAGTTCGGGTTTTTGATTTTTTTGATCAAATCGGTAAGGATGATTCGGGTTTTTTTGAGCATGTTTTCGGCTTCGGGTCCATTTTTTCACATCTAATCCAATTCAAAGTCCAAAAGTAATTTTAAGGTCCAATAAATTTATAGGGCCAAAAGATGGACTTTAAACTGGTTAAATAATAAAAATTGACTATCAATTTATGAAATCGGTTTTAACCTCGGGTTTGAATTAAATAGCACTTGATTCAAACTGAAATTCTCGAATAAATTAATTTGACAATCAAACACAATTTAATTCAAATTAAAAGATATTTTTAAAAATCCCGGATAAAATTGGGTGTATACAGTTGCCCCTCAATACATATTTTTTTCTAAAAAAGGAAGATTTGGGTATAAAAAAGTTAACAAATAGAAAAAATATAAATATTTATAATTCAAGAAAATGAGTTCATGAAGTTCTAGCAACCATAGAACTAACTTGATTGTCCCACTCATATTAAAGCACCTAATTTCAACTTTATCATCATAATTACAGTCTACCAGATTAAACAATTTTCTCAAATCTTTATTACTTGGCTTAAACCTCGGTAGAATGGCTAATTATTTTCTAAAATATTAGCGATAAAATTTAAATTCCAAAAAAAAAACCCATAATGATGCTATAAAAGTCTGGGGCTTAAACATCAAAGACTTAGCTTCACTGCAGCTATGTGTAGAAGGAGACTTTTTTTTTACTAATTACAAATTGCCACATGTTAATTGGAATTTCTTTTAATTAAGAAATTTTCAATTAAATTATGTATCACCATGTGAAATTGATGACATCATATGCAATGACATCATAATTAATTATTTTATAATTAATTAAATATGCACACATGGCTTGACCAATCAAATTTCAAGGATTCATGGGTCATCCAATCAAATTTCACCCATGTGTCATAATTATTTTATCTTTAATTAAATTAAATTAATTAAGAGATAAATAAAATAAGTGTTTTATCTCTAATTAAATTAAATTAATTAAGAGATAAATAAGATAGGTATTTTATCTCTAATTAAATTACATTAATTAAGAGATAAATGAGGAAGTGAAGTTCTTTTAGAACTCTTTTATAAAGAAATTATATTCTTTAAGAACTCTCTTTCACCTAGCTGACTAGCACTATAAATAGGGACCTCCCTAAGCCATTCATCATAATTTCACAATTCGCAAGTCTAAAAAGAAGAAGAAGATTTTGAAGACCTAAATCCTCTCCAAAATCCCAAGAAGAACTCTCTGAAGAATTGAAAGAATTGAAAAAATTGAAGATATTTTGAAGAACGCTGTGCTTGTTCTTAAGAAAGCTGCTCTTTGATCTTGTTTCATCAAAAGAAAGACTATCAATCCCGTTTTTCAAGATCAAGTCTAGAAGACCCTTGAAGCGGATATCAAAATTTCTCAAAAAACTGCTCTTCGATCTTGTTCCATAAGAAGAAAGAAGGTCAATCTCGTTTTTCAAGATTAAGTCTAGAAGACCCTTGAAGCGGATCTCATCGATTCAAGATCAAGTCTAGAAGACCTTTGGATTAGAATTTTACTGAAGAAAAGAATCAAAGGATTTCTTTATTTTAAGAATATCCAGAGATTGTAACTTTCGAGTTTGATAAATAAAATTTTTATTTGCCTCCAATTTTCTTTATCATATTCCCGACACGAAATTTGTGTGTATAAATTCTGGCACGCCCGATGGGACCATCTCTGCCTTTCATCTATTTTCTTCAAAATTCAAGTCATCAAGTTGCAATGGCTCCCAAGAAGAACCTTGCTAACAAACCAACTCTCAAGCTTGCTCGAGCTAATCCTGCAGTCTACCCCGCTCCATCATCAAGCGTTGATATTACTGCTTATCCTATGGCATTCGGAAGAAGACCAAAGCTCTAGCTGAACTATATGAGCAAACTTTTTCTGTGCTCAATCAAAACCCGCTCTATGACACTTCTTCTCCAATTCAAGACTTAGAAGAAGTTTTTGCTAGACAAGGTGATTCTCCTCAAGGATCAAGTGGAAGCCGCCAGTTAGCATACAAGGAACAAGATAGCTACTCAAGCAATAGCTCTATTCCATCATCTGCTCCAAAATCAAGTTCTGGAGTAATGGCTGTCATGACAACTGGCACTACATCATTGGATGAACAAGTTGCGCTTCTGGCAAAATCCGTTGAAATTCTTTCGGCAAGCATCAAAGAGAAGGATAACCAGATCGCTTCCATGATGGACAAGATCGCCGGTCTCGCTGGAAAAAGACCCGAAGCTTCAAACCAAAATTGGCAATCAATCTTTCAAGATGATGGTGAGAACTCTGACAAGGAAGTTGCTAAGGATTCTAAAGAAAAGATCAATGAACTCATCACTACCCGTCAGCTCAAGGATTTTATCAAAGAAGCTATCAAGGATCAAGTTGAAAGTGTCACTCAACCTTCATATACATATGCAAAGCCATATTCTCAAAGGATCGATCTTCTGAGGATGCCTGAGAATTATCAACCCCCAAAGTTTCAGCAGTTCGATGGAAAAGGAAATCCATGCCAACATGTTGCGCACTTCGTGGAAACTTGCAATAATGCCGGCACTTATAGAGATCTCATGGTGAAGCAGTTTGTTCACTCTTTAAAAAGCAACGCCTTTGATTGGTACACTGATCTTGAGCTAGGAACGATTGACAGCTGGAAACAACTTGAGCGTGAATTCCTTAATCGATTCTATAACACTCGTCGCATAGTCAGCATGATCGAACTCACAAGCTCACACCAATGGGAGGATGAGACATCATTTACTACATCCACAGATGGAGGAATCTGAGCCTTAACTGCAAAGAAAGATTGTTTGAGTCTTCTGCCCTTGACATGTGCCTCCAAGACATGAATTGGGGCTTGCGTTACATTCTTCAAGGCATCAAGCCTAAGACCTTTGAAGAATTAGCCACTCGTGCTCATAATATGGAGTTGAGTATGACAACTGTTGGAAATCAAGAACCTCATGTGCAAGAGCTAGAGAAAGGCAAGGAAAAGCAGGATACCCACAAAGGGGGCAAAACTTTTACCAACAAGGGAGAAAGCAAACTGTCCATGGCTGTGACTACCAAGCCTCTTAAGATATCTCCCAAGTCAAAACAATCTCAAGAGACGAAATCTTCTCCTATCCAATACAAAGGTAAAGTCAAGATCACTTTGAAGGAAAGGCAAGAAAAGAAGTATCCCTTCCCTGATTCAGATGTTTCAAGCATATTAGAAGAACTTCTGAAGACTAAGCTAATTTAGTTGCCAGAAATGAAGCGACCTGAAGAAGTTGATAAATTGGATGATCCTAATTATTACAAATACCATCGCTTGATTAGCCACCCTCTGGAGAAGTGCTTTGTTTTGAAGGACAAAATCATGCGAATCTATGAAGAGGGGAAAATAGAGTTTGAAGAGGAAGCGGTGTCATCAAATCTGGCATCAATAGTATGGTTTCTCAATCTAATTTGTTGGACAGAACCATAATATTCGGCTTTTTTGATCCTATCATATTGGCTCCAAGCATAAGTATAATGGTAGATCTTCAACGAAATGGAGGCAACCATTTGCTTCAAAAAGAAAGTCAATATGATGATGGTTGAACTCTAGTCACGCGACGAAGAGTAAAAAAGAAAAATCCTCCAAAGCCCGTGAAAATAAGAGCTAAGATGATCAAGCAACCATCTCAAACTCCAAAGCCCAAAGTGCCTCAAGAAACAACAATCCCATCTAAGAGTGAAAACTCAGTGGGGAGAAAGTGAAGAAGGCCAATCACTTTAAACGAATTCATGCCAATTCAGCTTAGAGATGAAGATTTGGTTTCCATGACTTGTTACCATATCGGTGGCAATGAAGATGTTGTAAATGAAGACAACATTGAATTTGAAGTTGGTGATCATTCTTGTGCTATGAAAATTAACTTTTCTAATGAAGATCTATTGTTGGGATCAACTCCTCATAATCGACTGTTGTTTGTCGTAGGATATACTCGTGAACAGAAGATCAACTGAATCTTGGTCGATGATGGTTCCGCTGTAAACATACTCCTTTTGAAGACAATGAAAGAATTGGGAGTTCCTTTGGATGGACTGCTACAAAGCCGCTTGATGATCCAAGGATTCAACCAAGGGGGCAAAGGGCTCTTGGAAAACTCAGACTTCAACTTTTCATTGGAGATATGGAGTCAAATCCACTTTTCCATGTGATTGATGCCAAGACAACGTACAACATGTTAGGACAATAGTGGATACATCAAAATGGTGTAGTCTCCTCAACTCTTCACAATGCCTTAAGTATTGTAGAAACGGTCAACTCAAGACAATTCTTGCAGACGCTAAGCCATTTACTACAACAGAATCACATTTCGCAGATGCAAAATTTTATCTGGAAGGTGCCCTTATAGAAGAAGTAATGTCCAATCAGATGCAAGAGTTGAAGAAAAAAAGAAAGAATTTGGCTTCCTCCACAGCTGGAGAAGATGAAATTGCTCAATGTTTTAAAGAATTTGACTCTTCCCCTCACTAACTTGGAAGAATCAAAAGGTCTTAAGCCTCCATTGAAAGGATTTGTCAGGCCATTAGAGGAACCTCTTTTTGAACATCAAGATCTTCATTATTATCGAACCAAAGATTTTGATCCTAATGCTTATAGATTGCTTGTCAAAGCTGGATATAAACAAGAGGATGTTGCAAAATTATCTCACGAGACAGAAGAGTCTAGCAAAGAAAAGCCTAAAAGTTCATTCAAGATCCGTCAGGTCTAGCGGAAAAAAATTGATCACATTGAAACTTCTTAAGAGGGACTTGGATATTCTCCATTAAAATTGAAGATTCATAAAGAAACTTCAAGATACATAAATGTGGAGAAAGTTCCTGAGGAGGAAGAAGATTTAGTAGAGCCACCAAGACCTTCAGTATTTGATCGCTTGGAAGCACGCCCAACACGATGTTCAGTGTTTGATCGTTTGAGCACTCAATCATCACGAAAGTTATTTTTGAACGAATGAGTGAAGAATACAGTGAAGCTTCTGTGAGTAAGCCAATTCCCATTCAGTCAAGACTTGAAATCCAAACTCCAAAAAGGTTAACCGTAGCCGAAAGAGAAAAGCTTTCGAGGAATCAAGAGATTTTCACAGCAAAATTTCTTCTCGGATGAAAAGGCAAAGCGAATGGAAGGTAACTACTGGTGAAGTCTTGAAAGCTAGAAAGCACATAGTGGTTATAACCAAACAGGTTCCATCCTCAGAGGAAGAAGAACTTGAAGAAACAAAAATTCTTACTTCTAACCATGTATTTGTAAAAGAAGCTGATGAAGAACCTCATGAGGCAGAAGCCCAAGAAGCCCCTTCATCATTTGAAGAAGGAAATCAAGCTACTATTGACGAGCTAAATGAGTTTAACATCGGTACTAGTGAAGATCCACGCTCAATCTTTATTAATGCTCGTTTGCCTCCAGAAGAGGAAAAAGCCTATCTTGATCTTTTGATAGAGTATCGATATGTCTTTGCTTGGACATACAAGGAGATGCCAGGACTTGATCCAAAAGTAGCCGTGCATCATTTGGCCGTCAAGAAAAGTGTTCGACCTGTCAAGCAAGCTCAACCGTTCATCCTGACTTGATTCCCCAAATTGAAGCTGAAGTCAATAAGCTCATCGAAGCTAGCTTTATTACAGAAGTCAAGTATCCCACTTGGATCTCAAATATTATTCCAGTAAGAAAAAAAAATGGTCAACTTCGAGTTTGTGTGGATTTTGGAGATTTGAACAATGCTTGTCCAAAGGATGACTTTCCTCTCCCTTTAACAAAAATAATGGTTGATGCTACAACTGGCCATGAAGCTTTGTGATTTTTGGATGGATCGTCTGGCTATAATCAAATTCGCATGGCTCTAAGAGATGGAGAACTTACTGCATTTCGAATTCCAAAAAGAATATACTGTTATGCAGTTTGGGTTAAACAATGCAAGTGCTACTTATCAAAGAGCAATGCAAAAGATCTTCGATGATATGCTTCACAAAAATGTTGAATGCTCTGTTGATGACTTGGTAGTGAAGTCAAAGAAAAAAAAATCTGATCATCTTGCTGATCTTCGCCAGGTGTTTGAGAGATTGCGCAGATACCAATTGAAGATGAATCCTCTAAAGTGTGCGTTCGGCGTATCTTCAGGCAAGTTTTTGGGGTTCATCGTATGACATCGTGGGATTGAGATTGATCAATAAAAAATAGATGCGGTCATGAAAATGCCTGAACCGCACAATCTGCATGAACTTAAAAGTCTGCGAGAGAGATTGGCATATATCCGGTGCTTCATATCAAACTTGGCTGGTCGATGTCAACCATTCAGTCGGCTAATGAAGAAGTATGTCCCTTTTGTTTGGGACGAGGCTTGTAGTAATGCTTTTAAAAACATTAAAACTTTTTTGTTGTGACCACCTGTTCTAAAGGCACCCATACCGGGACGGCCATTGATCCTTTATATTGCTACACAAGAACGTTCCTTAGGAGCATTGTTGGCACAAGAGAATGATGAAGGAAAAGAAACTGCACTTTACTATCTTAGTAGAACTCTCAATAGTGTTGAATTTAATTATTCCCCCATTGAAAATACTTACTTGTCATTGATGTTTGCAGTTAAGAAATTGAGGCATTATTTGCAAGCTCACTCTGTTCATTTGATTTCGCGAGCAGATCCTCTCAAGTATCTCATGTCAAAGTCTGTACTTAGTGGAAGATTGGCAAAATGGGCTTTTTTGTTACAAGAGTTCGATATTACTTACATTCCACAAAAGGCTGTTAAAGGGCAATCACTTACCGATTTTCTTGCAAACTATCCAATTCCAGATGATTGGGAATTCTCTAAAGATCTCCCAAATGAATATGTTATTTTCATTGAAATTCCTAGGCCATGGAAATTATTCTTCGATGGGGCTGCCCGTCAAGATGGAGTTGGAGCAGGTGTTGTCTTTGTCACTTCAGAAGGAGATGTATTGCCTTATGCATTCACTCCTACTTAAAATTATTCCAACAATGTAGCAGAATACCAAGCTCTGATCATTGGATTGGAAATGGCAGTGGATATGAAGATCACTCAACTTAAAGTGTTTGGGGATTCCAAATTGGTCATCAACCAACTTCTTTCACTTTATGAAGTTAAGAAGCCAGACCTCTTACCATATGTCAACTATGAGAAGAAGATTTTGGAATGGTTTGACAATGTAAGCTTGGAGCATGTACCAAGAAGAGAGAACAAGCAAGCAGATTCTCTAGCTAATCTAGCATTAGCTCTTGCTATGCCAAGTGCGAAAGTAAAAGTCTCTCTTTGCAAACGATGGATTTTGCTACCAGTTGATTTCGAAGATAATGATACAGAATCCAATGTTGTTTCAGTCTATGAAATTGAAAAAGAAGATTGGAGACAACCAGTGATTGACTATTTAGAGCATGGGAGGCTACCCAGTGATCCAAGGCATAAAATAAAAGTTAAATGTCGAGCTCCTCGATTTATTTACTTCAAGAGTACACTTTATGTCGCTCTTTTGATGAAGTATCCAAAGCCTTACAAGAAGCTCATTCTGGAGTTTGTGGTGCACATCAGTCTAGAGCTAAATTGCACTTTCAAATTAAAAGAATGGGATACTATTGGCCAACAATGGTAAAGGATAGCATGGACTACTCCAAGAAATGTCAAGCTTGTCAATTTCATGATAACTTCATCCATCAACCTCCGGAACCATTACATCTGATAGTCACATCTTGGCCGTTCGATGCTTGGGGACTTGATTTTGTAGGACCATTACCCAAGATTTCACTGGGGCATATGTATATACTTGCCGCTACAGATTACTTTTCAAAGTGGGCAGAAGTGGCACCTTACAGGGAAGTGAAGAAAGAAACTGTTGCGACCTTCATCAGGCAAACATCATTTATCGGTACGGTGTACCTCGTTACGTCATAACTGATAATGGGAAGCAGTTTGACATGAGCAAATTATGTGCACAGTTTGACTTCAAGCAGTACAAGTCTTCGATGTACCATGCTCCAGCAAACGGATTAGCAGAAGTTTTTAACAAGACTTTGTGCAATCTTCTCAAAAAAGTTGTTAACCATTCAAAGAAAGATTGGCATGAAATGATGGAAGAAGCTCTTGGGCTTATCGAACTACATATCACACACCAACTCAAGCCACTCCATATGCACTTGTTTATGGTGTAGAAGCTGTTCTACCACTTGAACGACAAATTCCATCATTGAGGATTGTAATATAGGAAGATCTTTCTAGTGAAGACAATGTACGCTTATGTTTGGAAGAATTAGAAGCACTGAATGAGAAAAGGTTGGAAGCCCAACAACGCTTAGAGTGCTATCAAGCTCGACTATCCAAAGCTTTTAATAAGAAAGTCAAGCAGCGATCTTTCCAAGTTGGAGATTTAGTCCTTGCAGTGAGAAGACCCATAAATACTTCACATCATATTGGCAACAAGTTCTTTTCAAAATGGGATGGACCATACGTTGTTCGAGAAGTTTATACCAATGGTGCATACAAGATCGTCGATCAAGATGGTGTCAATATTGGACCAATTAATGGTAAGTTTTTAGAGCTTTACTATGCTTAAAGAAGACCATGCTCCTAAGCAAGAGCTTAAACTGTCGTATGTTACTCCTAAGCAAGAGCTTAAACTGTCATATGTTGCTCCTAAGCATGAGCTTAAATTGCACATCCAAAAAAAAAAGTCTGTTAGGTTGAAAATCCTTTATAGGATAACTTAGGCAAAAGTTAGAGCAAAAAAAAAAAATTGAACTATGTGATGACTTGATCCTTCAAATTTGAGGGTACGTAGGCAGCTTGGTTTCATTGCCAAGTTCAGTAAAAAAAAATATTATGTTTGAATTCTCCATTCAAATGTCATGAAAAGATGGAAGATTCAAGATCATGAAGCATCTGGACTTGTGAAAAGTAGTCTTCCACCATGCCTTTCAATAAAGATGAATCAACAGACTTGATTGTTTTTATTGCATTGAAGATCTTGTGGATAGCTTCAGCAGGTGAAGGAACTCGATCAGAAAAAGTGCGAACAATCCTTGGTTGAATGCTTTCCACAAAATAGTTGCAAGCTTCAATTGACTATCAGATGTCACTTTATCAACAATAAACTAAGAAGATTCTGGAGATGCAAGATGATTAACTTCAATAGGACTTCACAATAAAGGGAGTACTTCTAACGATCATGTTGGGACAAACATCTTCTTGGTTGAGGATGGTGCTTGAAACATTATCTTTAATCTCAATTGCAAGTCTGTTGAACTCATGTGGATCAGAAACTGAAGCTTCATTTCTGGCAGGGATGTGTCATCATGGAATTCTTTTGGCTTGATTCGCTTCCAACGTCTTTCATGATCATTCTCATCAACTGAATATTCAAGGATCACAATATTCTTCCCTTGTGCTTCATTGACTAATGGAACTGATCGAAGAACCACTTCAAAAGTCTTCACATGCTCAAGCAACATCAAGTCTTAAGACAAAGCTTAAGCGCTTGAAGTTCTTCTAAGCTTATCTGTCGCCATTTTGATGCTACAACGTCTTGGATGAATCTTCCTTGGCCATCAAGTTCGGTGCATACTCTATATGTCGCCATCTTGATGCTTCAACGTCTTGGATGAATCTTCCTTGGCTATTAAGTTTAGTGCATACTCTATCTTTCTCTATCTTGATGCTACAATATCTTGGATGAATCTTCTTTTGTCATCAAGTTCGTTGTATGCTCTATCTTTCGGTGTCTTGATACTTGCGACATCTTGGGAAAAATCTTCCTTGGTTGTCACCTCCAATTAACTCTGTGGCACATGGAAAGATTTCGTCATAGAACTTGAATGGGAAAACCTTCTAGCTTGTGCAAGTTTCATAATGGAAGCTTCCTTAGTGGCAAAGTGGAGAGCATTGACGGCTAGGCGTCAATCGTCAAGGCACATGAGAACGTCATTACAGCCGGGCATCAATCTTCAAGGTACATGTGAACGTCGTTGGTGGATGGGCAATAATCTTCACAATATTTGGACGCCATCATCGGTTCATATGAAGAATGTTGGTATCTGGACTCTGATCTCCGCGGCCATCAAGGATCTCTCAAAGTGGTCTTCAAAGGTCTTGAGCGAGATTCTCCGATGATCTTGAAGGTCTTGAAGAAAGATCTGCTAAGAAGATAGATTCTCCGGAAGTCTTGAAAGAGATTCTCCGATGATCTTGAAGGTCTTGAAGAAAGATCTACTAAGAAGATAGATGCTTCGAAAGTCTTGAAGGAAGATTCTCCGAAAGTCTTCAAAGGAGTCTAATAATCTTGAAAGCCTTCAAAGAAGATTCACCAAAAACTCTTCAAGGAATGTTCTGCAAAAAGTCTTGAAAGAATATCCCCAATATACCTTTTCAAAAATAATGCAGCCTTGACATGAAGATTAGATTGAAGACATCTTGCCTTTGGAGAAGATGGTGAAGCTTGAGAAAGTTCTATCGGCCAACCCTTCAAAACGGCAGAAAAATCGAATGATTTCTAAATGGATTTATATCTACCCGATATGGGCATGTCGGTGAAGAGATATAATCCTTTTCTAATGTCTTCGTCTTCCTTGGAAAGAAGCGGCAGAAAAATTGAATGATTTCCAAGTGGATTTATATCTACCCGATATGGGCATGTCGGTGAAGAGATATAATCCTTTACTAATGTCTTCGTCTTCCTTAAAAAGAATGATACGATAATCTTTATGATATTTGAAGTACACCATGAAGAGAGATCTGAAAAAAGAAAAAAAAATCATGAAGTTAGTAAATAAAGAACAAGAAATCTTTATTAAAATTCATGAAAGCAAGGTGCCATTAAGTAGCAATATAAAAAAATTTCTTCCATGGCTATGGTGGTTTTACGGGATCGTTCCTAAAATATTCCTTCACGGATGGCATTGATTTGGATGTTGGTTTATAACAAAGCTGACATGTGGCAAAGCTATAACTTGCATGGCTATTCCCAACCATAAAAATAAAAATAAAAAATACAATGCAAGGTGTCACCATGCCTGGTTATTGATAAGAGATTAAGATGCCACATCCATAGCAACATTAATATGACTTAGTCAATTAATCAAGATGTCCTTCAAGTATATGGACCAAACGAAAGCGAGCAAGAGCTGCATCCTTCTTTGTGGTTGTCACGCTCCAGCGCTATTTTTAGCAGGCTATATAACATCTCTTTGGCAAAGGTATTCAGCGGGGACATCGAATTCCAGTAGTAAAAGAAGAAAGCTTCGCGTGTCATCCTGGAGGCAGAGGTTTAAACACCACTTTCTATATCCGAAGAAGGTTTCGGTGACTGTTCAATTAATTGGCCAAGAATCTATGAAATCACTGCCTACAAATGCTGGTTGTCCTTCGTACTATCAAATAAAAAGACCTGAGAGAAGACACGAAGAACCAAATTACAAGAAGAAAAGAACCACACACAAAAAAAAAAAAAAGAAAAGTGATTTCAAGAACTTACGGATGCTTTCTGAAGTATGGGACGCTCAAGGCCCCAGGGCAGTTTATATAGTGTCTTTAGTTCAAATCCCAATTGGACTACAAGTCAAGACTTGTATTTGGATTTGAAGAGAACTGATTCCTAAAGTCAGGGGTGTGTGTTTCGGTTTCTTAAGGAATTGAATTTTAGTTGAAATATAAGATCATGAGCCAGCTAATTAATTAGGAGTTGTGATATAATGCTTCTGCATCTCAATTCTTATTGGAGAAGGAATATGGCTTGAAGACTTTTTTTAAAACTAAAAGTCTTTTCCTAATTGGCCTGTTAATGAACTTCATGCTGGAGTTGGAATAAAAGTTAAAGGTGCCGATTAAATCATTCCTTGGCTATGGAATATACACACCATGGCAATTGGCCTCAGACTACAATTCTCATGTTGTTCGGCTGGCCTATTTAATTTAGAGTATAATTCTTCCAAAATCAAGGCATACTAATAGTTCAAAATACCTTAGAAAAAAAATTATTGCCGATTAAGAATTTACTTTAAATTAAGTTGCATGATTTGATTATTTGTTACATACAAAATCATGGAACAATTGAAGCACGCAAATCTTCTCAAGATAATACAAAGATGCAAACAAGTTTTGGCATCAAAAGCAAATTAAATTTTAAGACTTGTCCACTAATTACACTTTAAAAATTGTGTATGTAATCAAGTCTTGAGGGGGCATTTGTAGAAGGAGAAATATTTTTGACCAATTTCAAAATACCACGTGTCAATTGGAATTTTTTTAAATAAGGAATTTTCAATTGAATTATGTATCACCATGTGAAATTGATGACATCATATGCGATGACATCATAATTAATTATTTTATAATTAATTAAATATGCACACATGACTTGACCAATCAAATCGGAAGGATTCATGGGTCATCCAATCAAATTTCACCCATGTGTCATAATTATTTTATCTCTAATTAAATTAAATTAATAAAGAGATAAATAAAATAAGTGTTTTATATCTAATTAAGTTAAATTAATTAAGAGATAAATAAGATAGGTATTTTATCTCTAATTAAATTACATTAATTAAGAGATAAATGAGGAAGTGAAGTTCTTTTAGAACTCTTTTATAAAGAAATTATATTCTTTAAGAACTCTCTTTCACCTAGCTGACTAGCACTATAAATGGGGACCTCCCCTAAGCCATTCATCATAATTTCACAATTCGCAAGTCTGAAGAGAAGAAGAAGATTTTGAAGACCCAAATCCTCTCCAAAATCCCAAGAAGAATTCTCTGAAGAATTGAAGGAATTGAAGAAATTGAAGATATTCTGAAGAACGTTGTGCCTGTTCTTAAGAAAACTACTCTTTGATCTTGTTTCATCAAAATAAACAAGATCAATCCCGTTTTTCAAGATCAAGTCTAGAAGACCCTTGAAGCGGATCTCAAGATTTCTCAAAAAGCTGGTATTCGATCTTGTTCCATAAGAAAAAAGGAGGTCAATCCTGTTTTTCAAGATTAAGTCTAGAAGACCCTTGTAGCCGATCTCATCGATTCAAGATCAAGTCTAGAAGACCTTTTCATCAGAATTTTATTGAAGAAAAAAAATCAAATGATTTCTTTATTTTAAGAATATCCAGAGATAGTAACTTTCAAGTTTGATGAATAAAATTTTTATTTGTCTCCAATTTTCTTTGTCATATTCTCAACACGGAAATTATGTGTACACTATGAAAATGCAATTTTACGAAAAAAAACAAATAATGTTTTTCTTTTGATCATCAGTAAATGGTCGAGTTCTAACAATTTTAAAAATAACCCAAAAGAATTCGAAAACTTTGAGGGTGTTTTTGTTTTTTAATTTTCAACTTCAATCCGGCAACCAAACAGCAAGAAACAAGAAAATCTCAACAAATATGGAATTTAAGGAGTACAATAAGATTACATTGCTTACCAGAGAAAGAAGAAAGCGAGAAAAGTTAGAAATAAGCGACTTGAATAGATAAACTATATTATATAGTATAGATACTACTACCTTCTGAGTTATCTGTCTCCTAAATGTATTGTATTTGATTTAAATATTAAAAAAATCTCTAACTATTTCACTATTTTTAAATAAGTGACCTGCTCAAGGACCGAATCGGATCGAGTTGCGGTTCAATTTTTTTTTTCTTCTTATTCAAGTCCGACTTTGGACAGATCCAAGCCGACCGACAAGCTTGTTTCACTGTTTAAATAATATTAAAAAATTAAAAAATTCAATTTTTATATATTAAATTTTTATATTACATAAATAATAATTCGGATCGGGCCGACCCGAAATAAAAAATTCCTACCCAGGCTCGGCCCAAAACGAGCCGGGCTTGTTGGGTCGGACGGGTTTCCCGACCCTTGAGCAGGTCTTGTAAGTCCCTATATTTTTATTATATCTAAATAAACCTTTATCCTTTAATTTGTGTCTAAATAAGCTTTTATTTCAAATAAAAAAGTTGCTTTATATTAAGGTTTATTTAGGTATAAATTAAAGGTTGGGGGCTTATTTGAGTACAAATTAAAGATTAAGGGTTTATTTGAGTATAAATTAAAAATTAAGAGCTTATTTGGATGTAATAAAAGTATAAAAACTTATCTAGATAAAATATAAATTTCAGAGATTTTTTAATTCTTTTAGTCATTGTATTTCATAGTATATATAACATAGGGTCATTTGATAAGTGCTTAAATTTATGTATTTTCATATATCAATTCCTTATATTTTATGTTTAGTTCCTTGAAATCCTTGATAGTTACTATGGTTTTATGTTTTGTAGGTATGTTGGAAGATAAGGATTGCTATGAAGTTGAAAGAATGAATTTGGACAAGAAAAGAAGCTTCAAGCAAAAAAGAAAGCTGACTGCCCATCAAGGAGATACTATGTGACTAAAACCTAACCTAAACCTTTCATAAATAAACTAGCGACTTATCATATACTCTTCATTCCTAAAAACCCTTGTTGGAAAACACACTCCTGCACCATTTTGAGCCCTAACGGCAACTTATTTTGAACAATGAAGATGTCAGCTGCCACTTCCTTTAAACCATGCATATGATGCTTTAATTTGTCCTTTGATAAATACCCTAGCTGAAATATATGTCTTTCCTTGTTAAGTAGGATTAGTGGCTGTCAACTTGCATTAATTGCAAGAATCTTTCCTCAAAGCTAATCCTTGTCAAAGTAGGAGATTTAAATCAGCTATTACATTCCTTATTTCTACATGTTTTGGATGCATGTAAAGCATCTTTCCTTGTTTACATATCCTTTGGCTGCAAGTCATCCTTTCTTTCCTTAGGTAATTAAACCTTTGGCTGACAAGTATTATTTCTTTCCTTAAAAACCTTAAGTCAGCCACTACCTTTCCTTGCAAGGAAAGAAAGACCCAAGTCAGCATTAATTAAAGGGAGTCAGCCATAAGTCACCTATGGGATGCCCTAAAGTTTGCCTATAAATAGAGAACAAGGGGGAGCTAATCTCTACACTTCTCCAACCTACAATTCCAAGCAAGAGTTTTCTGATTTTATTTTTTTCTTAGAGATTTTGAGAGAGCAAGAGGCTGAATAGCCAATATTCTTCTTCTTCTTCTTCTTCTCCATTCTTCTAGTTTTCTCTTTTATTCTATGTTTATGTTAACAATGCCTATGCAAGGCTAAACTTTTCTTTGGTTAAGGGTGATTTCAAAGCCCTAGACATGTTATGTAATTAATTTTCAAATACAATCATATATTAGTTTTCTATCAAAGTTGTTTATGCTCTTCTACATGAATTGTTTATGATTTTTGTCTTGATTTATTTAGGATGCATACTATATATATCTTGATAATTATCTAATGTTAGTTTAGGAGTTTTGATGTGTAGCTTATCTTGATTTCTATTCAAAAATGGCAATTTATGATTAATGATTATGTTAAAGTTTTCGCTAATTGCAAAGTGGAACATAACCTAAGTTAAACAATTCATGTTCAGGTTTTTGTTGCTTAGATCAACCTATCTTTCTCATCTTAAAGCTGCTATTAAATTAAATTTAGAGATGTTTATCCTAGGTTGTTTGATAGTTAGAGATTATGTAGTGGTGTTTGTCGTACTTAACGACAAATTAAGGAAGGATTGAGGTAACATGGGAGGTTGTTATCTACGGTTTTTAACTTTGATAGATAATTAACATTGATAGGTCTAAATTTGATTCATAATGATGTCTAGTGGTGGAGAATGAACCTTTAGATTTATTTCTCATATCTGATTACTTCTTATTTACTTATTTACTTGCTTTCTTACTTTTATTGTTTGCTTTAGTTTAAATTGATTCCAAAACCCCTTTTACTTTTGTTTTCTTGTTTTTAAGTGATAAACTATTAAATTATAAACTAAAACCCAATCCCTGAGGACTCGACACTTGCTCACTACTATACCTAACAATTGATCTTTTCTAGTGCAAGGTTTTAATAAAATACACTCTTTTGGGTGCATCAAGTTTGCCGGGGATTGCTTCCTTTAGTTTATTAGTTTATTGGTTTATTCTTATTTTCTGTTCTAATTAGTTTATTTTCTTGTTTTCTTTTTTAGTGAATGTCCTTAACCCCCGAAGAAGATTAAAATCACTTAAGACTTAGGAGAATTCGGGAATTCATAACTTCTTACCAACAACCAAACGAGGAGTTGTTCAAACCATCCAAGAGGAACAAGGAGATGGCAGCAAACAACCAAACTCTTAAGGAGCTAGCCACTCCGGACTTGGATCAACAACCATTGTGCATAGAGTATCCTACTCTTGAGGTAGCATTTGAATTAAAATCTGGTTTGATTCATCTTCTTCCAACTTTTCATGGTTTTGCAAGAGATGATCCAAATAAGCACCTCAAGGAGTTCCATGTAGTATGTTCTAGCATGAGACCAACCGGGTCCACGGTAGAGCAAATAAAGTTGAGAGCCTTCCCATTCTCTCTAGCTGATTCGGCAAAAAAATGGCTCTACTACCTACCATTCAGGACTATCACTACATGGAATGGGATGAAGAAAGCATTCTTGGAAAGATATTTCCTAGAATCTAAGGTTGCCAACATTAGAAAAGAGATATGTGAGATTCGACAATACAACGGAGAGTCCTTGTATGAATATTAGGAGAAGTTCAAGAAACTTTGTGCATCATGTCCACACCATCAGATAAGTGAACAACTTCTCATCCAATATTTCTATGAAGGTCTCTTGCCCATGGAAAGACGCATGATAGATGCAGCAAGTGGGGGAGCGCTAGTTGATAAAACTCTCGAAGCTGCTAGACTTCTCATCTCCAACATGGCAGCCAACTCACAACAATTCACCATAAGGGATGAACTACCACTATAAACAAAGAAAGTGAATGAAGTAAGTATATCATCCCTTGAACAAAAATTTGATAAATTGACTTCTCTTGTGCAACAAATGGCTGTAGGTCAAATGCAGCAAATTAAGTCTTGTAGTATATGTTCAAACATGGGACACCAAACTTGTCGCAACCTAAAAAATAACAACTCTCATCGCAAGACTTTATATTCGTTAAGCGTGACAGTAAAAAAAAATCGAGGAAAAGTCGACTTAATTCCTCTTGAAAAATGAAGGTTTTGAAAATAACATTGAAAAAGACATGGAGACGCCACCAATCTTTTTTAGCTAAGTGTGATCGGCCACCTATTAAAACCGGGTTTATAAAATATTTTAAATTAATTAAAATATTTTTAAAACCAATTTCAAGTCTACATTTTAAACCAGAGAAATCAAAGAAGCGGGTTCGGGACTCGGTTATGTGTGGGGAAGAATTAGCACCCCCACTAAACCCGTATAAAATGGTACCTTACTAATCGTGTGTTATCTTAAGTCTCGGTAAAAAAAGTCGGTTTTAAATTTAGTATTTCAAGTTAATTCCCAATTTAAAGAAAAATAATTCCATTTTTAATTGAAAATGATCCGGAATTTACTAATTCAAAATTTTTCTATATTCCCCGACAAAATCGGCAAAATATAGAAATTTTTATTTATTTGGAAAATTTTCCGAATCATTCTCGTTTTTTGAAAGAAAGATATTCCTTTATTAATGATAATTGATGATATCCTCTCCAGCAAACCCGGTAGAGAACTCATGAATTATTTTAACTCGGGAATATCTTTATTTTATTGAAAATCATTATCTTTTTCAAAACATTTAAGAAAATGAATATGAACATGTGTGACATAAATACAATGACATAGCAAAGTCTAGATAATATAATGCATCCTAAATGACATGATATAATTTAAATGACATAGCATATTCTAAATGAAATAAAATATCCTAAGTACCATGGTATATTCTATATGAAATGAAATGGCCTATGTCATATAATATATTCCAAATGAAATCAAATATCCTAAATGAAATGAAATGTCCTAAGTGACATAATATATTCTATACGAAATTATATGATTTAAATGACATGGCAAAATTAAATGATATGGCATATTTTAAATGACATGGCATATTCTAAAAAATATAATCTAAATGACATGGAATATAACCTAAATGACATGAAATGACATGAAACATAAAATAATGCTATCATATAATATGTATGAAAATAAAAATAAAAATAATAATGCATGAACATAGTATATGCTAAATAATGTGACAAAAATAAATAACTAAATAAAAAACATAGGATATCATGAAATATTTAAAACCATAAAATAAACAACATAACATCAAAAATATAAATCAAAAATAATAACAACACCATGAAAATTATCATAGCAAAAATCACATATTATATAGTATGCATGAATGTGGAAAATGCAATGCCTAAGAATGTATTTTTTCCTTTAATTAAGGAAATCCGTATATCTAAAAGGATATCCGTATATCTGACAACCTTAATCTGTCTTGTGCTAAGCTATGTTTAAAATTCTCGGTATCTCCTCCAGAAGCTTCGGCTATCACCACCAAAGACTTGCTCAAGCAAATGTAAAACTTTGGATATCTCCACCAGAGGCTTTAGCTATCACCACCAAAGACTTGTTCACTTTTAAAACTGAAAAACTCTGGATATCTCCATCAGAGGCTTTGGTTATCACCACAAAAACTTGTTCATTGTTTAAAACTGTAAAAACTCTGGAAACTTGTGCCTGGAGGTCTTAAGAATGGTGCCCGGAGGTCTTATCCATGATTTAAAAAGAAAAAAAATACCTTGACGACGGTCCCAAGGCTCGACTCATTTGAGAAGCAGAATGAATTCGATTTAAAAACAAAAGGAAAAATCTCGACGATGGTCTCAGGGCTCGACTTATTTGATAAAATAGAATGAATTCGATCTAAAACATAAGGAAATACCTCGACGATGGTCGCAGGGCTCGACGTATTTGATAAAACAGAATGAATTCGATTTAAAGCAAAAGGAAATACCTTGACGATTGTCTCGGGGCTCGACTCATTTGATAAAACAGGATGAATTCAATTTAAAACATGAGGCAATACCTCGACTATGGTCTCAGGGCTCGATTTATTTGATAAAACAGAATGAATTCGATTTAAAACAAAAGGAAATACCTTGACGATGGTCTCGGGGCTCGACTCATTTGATAAAACAGAATGAATTCGATTTAAAACAAAAGGAAATCCCTCGACGATGGTCTCGGGGCTCGACTCATTTGATAAAACTGAATGAATTCGATTTAAAACAAAAAAAAAATACCTCGACGATGGTCTTGGGGCTCGACTCATTTAATAAAACAGAATGAATTCGATTTAAAATAAAAGGAAATACTAAGAATGATTATGGGTTTGATTCATTTGAAAAAAATAAATTTAACTTGAAAATGAAAGGAACATACCTCGACGATGATCTCGGGGCTCGACTCATTTGAGAAGCAAAAAGAGTTCGATTTGGAAAGGAACATACCTCGACGGTGGTCTCGAGGCTCGACTCATTTGAGAAGCAGAATGAGTTCGATTTGGGGAAGCCAAAGTTTTCCTGATTCCTACAATGTTAGCTAAATGCAATGATGAGAATGACATGCTTTGCAAATGCTTGTATGTTTCCTAAGAATGAATGCAATCAAATGATTGTGTCATGATTTCTATCCATGGTTTCTTTGAGGTTCATGGATTATCCGACTTCATGATGGAGTCTTCAATTGTTCACTGATGCCCCGCTTAAGGAACCCTTCACTCAAGATAACTTGTCAAATAGTCCCAGTTTCTGACTATCGCTAAAATTCACAAATTTTCTGATTTCATGATGGAGTCTCCAACACATTCATTGTTTTCTTTTACTTGGTGAACTTTCCAAACCTTTCCTAAGATTTAAATCTATTCCTTAGTAATAATCTGAAATCCTTTTATTTAAAGATTTTTATGTTTACTAATCATCATTCCATTTAATAACAATCATGATGCATGTCAAAAATGTATGAAAGAAAATATGAAACAAGCAAAAATGTCATGAAAATGATAACAAGAATTTATTGCAAGAAATGTTTTAAAATAGTGAAAGTGAATATCAAGGATATAAGAAAAAAATGTAAAGTTATGGGTTGTAGATGCCCTGGATACGGAATATCTTGGACCCCTCTTTTTTTGAAACTATCTGAAATTTCTCTTGAACGAGCAATTTACTTGGATAACCCCTCGGCTTCCGTAGTTACGTCAGACTGAGTTGTTCCCCTTTTCTCTGATTTTCAAATATTTTCTCCCCCTTTACACGGAGCATTGATTCAAACCTTAATCAATACTTGAGCCGCCTTTTACGGGTTTTCAACTTAAGTGTCCATCTTTCGGTATTAAGTTGCCCTTTGCGGGTTTTTGGCTTAAACCTCTCCTTTTACACTCTTTTTTTATTTTCATCATTTTTTGTTTTCTCTTTTTTCTTGTATTATACCATGCATCTGAGAATTCTAAATGCTTCCAAGGTAAAAATATCAATTCAAAAGATGGGATAAATTTTGAGAATAACCTTTCCAATTAAATATCCATGCTTGATCAAAATGGGCTTTTAAAGCACGTAATATAGGCCAAGGCTCGGGTTTAGAAAGAAAGGATAAATAGGCCCAAAATGTGTTTAAGGGTAATTGGATTAAGGATCATTTCTTGAGGGGAGTTCATTTTTGAAACATTTGTCAATTTTTTTGGACTTTCTTTTCTTTTTTTCCTTTTTTGGATTGTTGGCTTTCATTTGCCATTCTTTGATTTCACATTTTTCGATAGCTCTCTTTTTGCCATGATTTTTTATTATTTTTTTCTCGCATTTACCCTCCAGTGTAGAAGGTGATCTTTGATCAAGGTTTAAAGAAAGAAATAATTCCTAAGGCTCAAAGGGGTGACTAAGGATAATTTCTTCTTAGTGAAAGGATTATGAAAGATGGTCATTCATCATATCAAGCATGAATATTCTCATTAAAAATCAATCCACAGGGGATATAGATATATAGAATTTTATTTTTACGCTTGGAATCATTCAAATTTCCATGTGCACAGCATCACAACTTTTTTTTTCAAGCATAACACTTCTTCAATTCATCAGCATTCACGAGATTTTTGAAATCCTCCCCGTCTATCCGAGTTAAAATCAATGCTCCTCCAGAAAAAGCTTTTTTTACCACATAGGGTCCTTCCCAATTTGGGGCCCATTTCCTCGTGGATCCTTCATTATGGGGAGAATTTTCCTCATTACCAACTCCCTCTCTCGAAACTGTCTGGGACGAACCTTCTTGTTGTGGGCTCAAATCATCATTTTCAGATACAACTGCCCATGACAAATTGCTTTCAATATTTTCTCCTCGATGAAATTCAGCTGTTCATAACGAGCTCTAACCCATTCTGCTTCTTCTAGGCCAATTTCCATCAAAACCTGAAGTGAAGGGATTTCAACTTCAATAGGTAGCACTTCTTCCATCCCGTATACCAGAAAAAACGTCGTTGCCCTTGTAGATGTGCGAACTGAGGTTCGATATGCATGAAGAACAAAAGGCAAGATCTCATTCCAATCTTTGTAGACATCAGTCATCTTTTCAACAATCTTCTTGTTTTTGTTGGTTGCTTCTACTGCCTCACTCATCTTCGGACGGTAAGGTGTCGAATTATGATGCATGATCTTGAATTGAGT
This sequence comes from Fremontodendron californicum, assembly GCA_030761205.1. Lineage (NCBI taxonomy): Eukaryota > Viridiplantae > Streptophyta > Magnoliopsida > Malvales > Malvaceae > Fremontodendron > Fremontodendron californicum. Next base: position 7,345,561 of record JAULJL010000028.1, read on the forward strand.
ACACACTTCTCTCCTCATCTTATTATTCAGATTGAGAGCATTATCTGAAATAATTCTTGCTGGCAATCCATATTGGCATATGATTTCCTTTTGAACAAATCTGCATACCATCGACTTTGTTACATTCGCATAGGAAGCAGCTTCTACCCACTTTGTGAAATAATCTATGGCCACCAAAATGAAACGGTGTCCATTTGAAGCTTTCGGGGTAATAGGTCCAATCATATCCATTCCCCATATTGAAAAAGGCCATGGTACAGTCATGACATGTAATGGTGATGGCAGCATATGAATCTTATCTGCATATATCTGGCATTTATGACACTTTTGGGAATAACTGATACAATCTCCTTCCATTGTCAACCAATAATATCCTACTCTGATAATCTGTTTGGCAAGCATGTGACCATTGGTATGGGTGCCACATATCCCTTCATGGGCTTCCTCTATGATTCTCCTAGCTTCGGCAGATCCGACACATCTCAATAAAACTTGGTCTTTTCCTTTCTTGTAGAGAATCTCACTGTTTAGAACAAAACCCATTACTAGCCTTCTCAGAGTCCTCTTGTCATTTTCTGTTGCCCGTTTTGGATATTGTTGACTCTTAATGTACTGCAAGATGTTGTTATACCAAGGGAGGCCATCTGCTTCTTCTTCGATACTCAAGAAGTGGGCAAGAGACTCATATATACTCATCTTTATTGGCACAACTTCAGCCCTTTCATTCACTTTAAACATTGATGACAAAGTAGCCAGAGCATCCACCATTCGATTTTCTTCTCGAGGTAAGTAATTGAAATTCACTTCTTCAAACTTCTCCAATAAACTCAGTATGAGTTCTAGGTATTGGATTAGCTTTGTATCTCGGGTTTTCCATTCTCCCCGTAGCTGGTATATCACTAGGGCTGAGTCTCCGAAAACTTTCAATATTTAATTTTTTTGTCCACTGCAGCACGAAGGCCATAGTACATGCTTCATTCTCGGCAGTATTGTTTGTACAATCAAAATCCAATCTAACAGTGAAAGGATAATAATCTTCTTCTAGGGATATGAGCACTGCACCAATTCCGTGCCCCATGACATTAGATGCGCCATCAAAGTACATTTTCCATACTTTCTTGTTCAAGGGAATCTCATCTGCTTGCGAAACATACATCAAATCTTCATCTGGGAAGTCAAAGTTCAATGGCTCATAATCTTCCACTGCCAGACTTGCTAAGAATTCAGCCACTGCACTACCCTTGATAGCTTTCTGACTTACGTATTCTGATAATAAAACTTGTCATCTTGCTGTTCTCCCTGATAAAGAAGGTGCTTCCAACATGTACTTGATTGGATCTAGCTTGGCAGTCAACCACGTCGTGTAGTACAACATGTATTGTCTGAGTCTTCGAGCAATCCAAGCTAAGGCACAACATAACCGATGAATATTTGAGGTCATAATTTGTGAATTTCTTGCAAGATAGTAAACCGCCTGTTCTTTCGTTCCAGTCTCATCAAGCTGCCCCAAAACACAACCCATGGATCTCTCAAATACTGATAGGTACAATATCATTGGCTTATCCGGGATTGGTGGCATTAGAACTGGTGGGTTGGATAGATAATGTTTAACCTTTTCAAAGGCAATCTGAAAACCTTCATCCCATTCTCCTGGATCACGCTTCCGAAGTAGTTAACTGAGAAATAAATCGAGCAATGTAATTCAATCTCCCCAGAAAATCTCTTACTTCTTTCTGAGTACGTGGTGGTGACAAATTCTAAATGGCCTTCACTTTATCCAGATTAATCTCAATTCCTCTTTTACTGACAACAAAACCCAGCAATTTCCCCGAGGTGACTCCAAAAGTGTATTTTGCCGGATTTAGCTTGAGTCGAAACTTTCTTAGTCGTTCAAAGAGTTTCTTAAGATTCGCAATATGCTTATCTTCTCTTTGTGACTTTGCAATCATATCATCAACATAGACCTCAATTCCCTTATTGATGTGAACCCTAAAGGGTAAACCCTTTGAACCCACTAACACATTGAAATACCCTAACCCCAAGAAAGCCAAGATTCAGGCAATGGAACTTAAACCTGTAGAAATCTTGGATCAAAGAACCTAGATTAGCTAAGCTAACTAAACCCTAAGAACACTTGTTTCTAGAACCTAAGTTTGAAGAGAAAGAACGCCACAAAGAAAGGAATTCTTGATAAGTTCGCTAGTTCTGTCAAGAACTAAAAAGAGTGAAACACTCACTTTGAATAAATTCAAACTCAGTAGATTAATAATTGTTGCTGAAGTAGATGGCAAAACAAGGGTATTTATAGCCTCTCTACTAACCCTAATTCAACTAGCCTAAGAACTCCTAGTACAAATGAAACTTCTTGGCAGCCAAGGCTTACTACTTACATAATTAAATGAAAGCTTAACTATGGGCTGAACATGCTCAAGCCCAATCCTAAGTAATTAAAAGATATCCAATAAGTTTAATGAAGGTACACCCCACTTAGCCTATTGGACGTATTACATAAGTTACATAAGTTAGGCCCAAATGCCTAAGTAATTACAAGACTTCAAATAAGCCCAAATAAGCCCTCTTAATGTGCCACCTTGTGTTCTTGAATCACATGGACCAAACTTGGATGCAAGCCCATCTTGCATGTTGGAGCCTTTCCTGAATAACTTGCAACATGGCCCAAGTGAATTCCACCCATTCTTGCAATGTTTCCTAGATCTTCTTGGATCTTGGCCCACATAGAAATTTCCATGGGATTAGGCCAGATTGGATCCTATCACTTATGCATCATATCATGAAACAAGGTCACCATGACTCTCTGATATGTTGCCCCAGCATTCTTCAACCCAAACGGCATTAACTTGTAGCAGAATGTTCCCCACATTGTGACAAATGTGGTTTTCTCCATATCTTTCGGTGCCATCTTAATCTGATTGTATCCCGAAAATCCATCCATGAAAGAAAATAAAGAACTCTTCACCATATTATCCACCAGAGTATCGATATGGGCAAAGGAAAATTATCTTTAGGGCTGGCCTTGTTCAAATCTCTGTAATCAACGCACATCTGCACCTTGCCATCCTTCTTTGGTACTGGAACAATATTTGCCACCTATTCTGGATATTTTGCCACCTCTAAGAATCCAGCATCAAATTGTTTCTTCACCTCCTCTATTATCTTTAACAGCATGTCCGGCCTCATTCTTCTCAACTTTTGCTGAATTGGCTTGCATTCTGGCCTTAAAGGGAGCTTATGAACTACAATATCCGGATCCAACCCTGACATGTCTTGGTAAGACCATGCAAATACATCCACATATTCCCGGAGCAAGGCTATCAATTCACCCTTTATTGATGATGACAATAAAGTCCCAATTTTAACCTCCTTTATCTCCTCACCATTTCCCAGATTTATCATTTCCAAAGGCTCCTTATGAGGAAATACTTGTTTCTCCTCTTATTCTATTTTCCTTAATAAATTCGGACGTAGACCATAATCTTCAGTATCTTCGTTGGCCTCAAAATCACCTGTGCAAATGGATCTTTCAAAATCAATTTCGAAATTACTGACAGGAAGGTCCTAATATTTTGCATTCGAACACCTGTAAATAGGTGGGGAAGAAACAATATAGGAAAATATATATAATAAAAGAAAAATAAATAACATAAATGAAAGAATGTGGATACATCAATATAAATAAAATGCATCGTGCTTGTTATTTATATTGAATGAAAATGTTTAAACAAAAACCCATTACAGAAAAATTCTTAATATCTCTGGGCAAAGATAATTAAGATTGTTTTTTTTTAAGTATTACTTTGGAATAGACTTAAAGACTATGGGCAACTCAGTCGCACTCCAATTGGTCAATCTATATCATGGTGGACAAGGTCGCACCATCCTGTTTGCATTCTCACTTTCCATTCTTTCTTCCCCGGTCATGCAGATCACCATATCCTGTATCTGCTCGCCCTTATCCACATGGAACCTCTTGAAAGCTTGCTCAATCATATAAGCACATCCTCATAATTCTTTTCTCCAAATAGAAAACTGACTGAGTGGAAGCTGTGAAGGATTGGTGGGAAAGTCATAGGCTCCCATTAATATCCATACCCGCGAGACGGACCATCCTCCTTTGTCGGTTCTTTTCAACTTGTTTCATCTTCTCATAGGCCTTCGGAAGATACCCTAACCCAAATCGGTCTTTATTTCCCACTATTTCCATTGCTCGGGCTATCCCTTGAAGATATTTTCCAAGACCTTTTCCAGCCTTGCAGCCATTTCGCACTGTAGCTCTTACTCCAAACCTTGTGTTCTTGGACAACCTTGGTTTTGGAATTTTTCGTCCTTCAGCAACGAAAAACGCATTTACGAACTCCAAAGATCGAAAAGAATATTTTACGGCATCTTTATTGGGTTCAACATAAGGAGATTCAGTAGATGTAGAGGCTATTATGTCCTCTTCTCCTGATACAGTGACCAAACGCCCCTCTTTCACAAATTTTAGCTTTTGGTGGAAAGATGAGGGTACAGCCCCTGCTGAATGTATCCACGGCCTTCCCAACAAGCAATTATAGGACGGATTAATATCCATGACCTGAAAGTTCACCGTATATGTGCATGGGCCTATCTCCAGAGGAACCTCAATAGTTCCCATTACCTCTCTCCTGGTACCATCAAAAGCTCTGACTACTGTGCAACTCGATAACATATAAGAAACATCAATTGGCAATTTAGACAGAGTTGCCAAAGGCATTACATTTAATGAAGAACCATTATCCAGAAGCACCTTCGGTAGTATATGCCCTTTGCAAGTGGTTGTTATGTGAAGAGCCTTTGTGGACCCAATACCATTGGGTGGTATTTCATCATAACTAAAATATATATGGTCGTCTGCCACAATGTTTCCCACCAGCCTGTCTAATTTTTCTACCGATATGTTGTTAGCCACATATGCCTGATTCAACACTCTCAACAGGGTATTTTTGTGTGGCTTCGAGTTTAATAGCAAAGATAAGATGGAGATTCTTGTTGGCTGACGCTGCAATTGCTCAACCACACTATACTCACTATGCTTTATAAACTGTAAAAACTCGCAAGCCTCCTTTTCATTCACTGGCTCTTTTATCTTGTTAACCGAGGCTGACCCCCTCTCTGCTTCTTTTGATAAATCCATCTCAATATGGATTGGTTCAGCTGCTTTCTTCCTTTTGTCCATTCCTCCATCTTTTCTTGTTGATCCCTGTTCAACAACCTCAGGGGCATAACACCTTTCACTTCGTGTTAAGTGCCCCACGCCTGTAATATCTTACTGACTTGAAGACCCTGGCATAACTATGCTGCAATCATATTTCCATGGTGCACCTTTGTTTTCCTTGTATGAAAAGAAAGAAGACAATGTATGCTTAGCTTAGGCGCAATTTCCTCAACAATCGAAGTAGTCTTTTTTGGTTCATCGTAATAGATGATCAAAAGTCTTCCTATCCCGTAGCCATCCGCATTCTCAATAACCTCTACTTCATCCTCTATTCTTCATAAAACTGGGCTTCCCCTCATCCATCATCTTTTGGACTTTAGCCAGAAAGTCCCCGCATTCCTATATGATATGACTTTTACATCCATGGAATGGGCACCAGAAAGTCCACCTTGTTTGCAATCATTTTTAAATTGTCACTATCCTCCACCATTCCTGCTTTTACCATTTCGACCCACACTTTTATCATTGGAGTCTTGACTTCACTGACATGCCTTTTCAACCTTTTCTCTTCTGCTGTCAATACTTCATTTACCCCGTTCTCAGCATGATCGAACAATGGATAAACTGCTACATTCGGCCCATTCCCTGTCCCAAACTTCACAACCCCAGTATTGATCAAACTTTAGACTTTCTTCTTAAAGGAAATACAGTTTTCAGTCGAATGCCCCTGAATCCCTGCGTGATGTGCATAGCTAACATTTGCGTTGTACTACCTTGGATATGGTGGTGTTTGAGGTTTGAGGTATATAGGTGCAACAAGTTGACTTTGCAATAGTTTGGGATATAGCTCACCATAGGTGGTAGAAATCGGATCAAATTGGGGTTTTTGATCATTCCTTGGTGAACATTGATCATTGGGTCCAGCACCTTGAGTATTTGGTACAGTGTTTCAAAAAAGATTTATCTGTGGGGACACGTCGGTTGAAAAAGGCTGTTGTGGTATATTGGTATAGGGAAATGGATTTTGAGTAAGGTGGTTCACATTGGGGTAGAACGGATTATACCCCGGGTAAGGTGTGTAGGGTGTAGGAGGTGCATAAGATGTAGGAGGAATATAGGGCCTAGGAGGTGTATATGGTGTAGGAGGTGCGTAGGGGTATTGATTGAAGTTAACTGCATGGGTCTCCTCTTTCTTCTTTGTAGAGAAAACCTTCTTTGAAGTAGTAGACTCACCACCTTCCATTTTCCTGTTCTTAATGGCAGACTCTATCATCTCCCTAGATATCACCATATCTGCAAAGTCCTTGGTAGCACTCCCCACCAATGTATCATAATAAGGTGCTTTCAAAGTATTTATGAAAAGCACTGTAGTTTCCTTGTTGGTCAAAGGAGGTTGTACTTGTGTAGCCAGGTCTCTCCATCTCTGAGAATATTCTTTAAAGCTTTCAGTAGCTTTTTTCCATGTTTTGCAGAGTTAGACGGTTAGGCACCATGTCCGTCACATGCTTGTATTGTTCCATTAAAGCTCTGTCTAGATCCAACAAGGAACGGATCTTAGTACGGATAAGCTGGTTATACTATCGAGTTGCGAACCCTATCAAGCTATCCTGAAAATAGTGGATAAGCAATTTTTCATCTTCATCATCTCCGATCATCTTCCGGTAGTACATGGTCAAATGTGCGAATAGGTTGGTAGTCCCATTATATTTCTCAAAGTCTGGTACTTTGAATTTTGGAGGAATCACCAGACCGTGCACTAAACTAATCTCTTTGGCATCTAGACTGCCAAATAGCTCTGCCCCTTCAACTGCCCTCAGTCTTTCTTCCAGCAACTGATATTTCTTCTGGGATTCTGTAGTTTTGACCTTCTTTAGCTCGGCCATCTTTGCCTTTTCCTTTTCAGCTAGTTCTTCAAAGTCTGGAACGTCCACATCAATTGGATCAACCCCAATGTTACTCTTTTTAGGATCAAAATTCTGTGCTTCAGCCGCTGGTTGAATGTAAACATAAGATGCTGCCCCAGTTGGAAGTTCATTTCTCATATGCTAGAATGTCTGGCCAGTCTACTGTACCACCTCTGGTCAGCCTTCCTGGTTTACTGCCCCTATTCCTGTAACTGAATTTTCCCCTTGCCATTTCTGCCTCATCATGGTATTCATTACTTCCATGATTTTGGCCATTTGTTCCCGTGACTCCTTTTGAGACTTAGCCAATTGTTCCTGTAGTTCCCTTTGAGTTCTTTTCATCCTTTCAATTCTAACGAGCTGATCGTTCTCCATAGCTCTGGCTTGAAATCGAGTATTGTAAGGTTGTCGAAAATTCGATTCTTTCTGAGTGCGACAAATTGTACCTTTAGTTTTGAAAACCATGAATTAGAATTTATTGACATATTTTTTATTTTATTTTATAAAAATGAATGAATAAATAAATGACTAAAAATGTTAATGAATGAACAAATAAGTAAATGACTAAGTGTATGAATATGAATGAATAATTATAAAGAATAAATGAATGAAAAAATAAATAAATGACTAAGTGTATGAATAATTTATGAAGAATGAATGAATGAATGATTATAAATATAAATAAATGAATGAACAAACAAACAAAATATATAAAGGAAAGAACAAATGAATGATGAATGCATTTAAAAGTATTGGCACGGGATAATTCCAACCAAACGGTCTTTCATTGATTTCCTAGAACTAAATACATCAAAGATAAAAAGATCACTGCTTAAGACAATCTGATAATCTGTCTATCCTAATTCAAAATGCTATTACAAAACACCGATCCTATAGTAACTCCCTCGGATCTTGGACTTTCTTTCAATGTCCTCTTTTGATTGTCTTGCTTTTCAATCTGACCCCTACTTGTTCTCGGCCTTTTGACATGCCAGCAGAAGCATCACCGTGTAAGCTTTCCTTAACTTGTTTCTCCAGTTGATTGGCTTGGGCTTCCTCATGCTTCGCTCTCTCTTTCCAATAGTTATTCTCCTTTTTAAGGTTCTTGACCTCTTGCTCCTATTCCCCGAAAGTCTTGAGGATCCCTTCAAATCTGAGCTCAAAGTAGTACCTTTTGTTTTCAAGTGCAAATCCCTGAGATCTCCCTTGACAGTGTCCCTTTCTCTCTTGATCTTTTCCTTTTCTCTTTCCCGAGCTGATTCCCTGTTTTTCATGTCCTCAAGCTCTTCTTGCAATCGGGAAATTTCCTTTCTCATTTGGGCCTTTTTTTTTCGAATTCTGCCCTTGCAATTCCTAACTCTGATGGCACTTCCTTTGGTGGCGGATTCATGAACTGGACCTCTTCCCCATCTGATGTCACCAACCTATCATTAACCCTTATTTCCCTCCATACCAGGTAATTAGGTGTGACGATGTCGGCATATCGGGCCATTTTTATTTGGTGAGTTTTCTTCCATGCTTCAATCACTGCCCGCACCTTTCCAGAATACCCATCATCTCCATAAGTGAACTCTGATGATCCTAGCTTATGATTCGCGGGTGTGAATTGCCGAGACTCAACCTGTCTTTGCACCAACAAAGGTTCATAACTCACAGACCCCCAAATTTCGAGTAGTGGAACTCCCGAGTTGTCCCCATATTTATACATAATCGGCATAGGAACCATCCATGGAGCTCTCCAAGTTACCATTTCCCCTTTTAGATTCCGGAACATGTTGACCCAATATCTTTGGAAATATGATTAATCCGTAGATGGCTAAAGCAAAGATGTCCCTGGCTTTTTCTTTATTGGAATGACCCAATATCAATTGTCGGAGAGTTTCCCACGGAATGCATCCATTTTTCTTCTTTGTATCCACATGACTCTTAACCCAAGTTATATCCATTCCCGTGATCCTAGCCATTTACTTCTTAAAACTTGAAGGTTTCACTTCTTTCAAATATACCGATCAGGATTAGGACACTCAATGCGTAACAGTGCTGAATATTCTTCAATAAGTGGGGTCATATCCTCTTTGTTAAAAGTGAAACATCTATAAGCAGGATTCCAAAACTGTACCATAGCCTGAATCAACCCACTATTGACCCTAATCGGACATATTTCTGGGTGAAGGCTTCTTTCTTAGATACATTCCACTTATTCCAAATATCGGTTAGCCCTCGGAGATTATTCTGTCTAAATTCTACTTTGACCCTTTCTGACAATACTAACACATAATCTTTCTTCAGGAAATCACCATCCTTCCTTTGATCTTTCTCTGATCGTGTTACTGAAATAACCTGACACTCCATGAAAGTCCTTTGGGTCGATAACTATCCCGAGGCCAATAAACTTCAAGTGTATGATAATGTCTATGATGCATGTCAAAGAAAAGAAAACAAAAAAAATATATATTCGTAAAGAAATGAATTCAAAAATATAACATAAATAACAACATGCTTTTTTTAAAAAAATGTCCCAAAAATTTTAACAGAGTTTCGGCATTATGATGCCTTTGGGACAAAATAATAATTTTATTACAAGCGATATGATGTTCGTTCATCATCTCCCAATTTGTAAAATCTAACACATAGAAAGATGGTAAAAGGTTGGAAATGTTCCTCCATGTGTTCTTAAACTTCAGATATCTAACATAAATCTGGCATGGCTTCGCCTAGGTTCACTATATGAAGGTGAATCGGTTCTAAGGCCTCGAATTTTTCCTCACTGTCGCCTGTGAAAGCTAGTAAGGCACACCGATAAAAGCGGGTTCAATTCGTTGGAGTATATTTTCCTATGCCCGTACAGAGGATCATCACGAAGGCATTAGGTACTTTATACTCCGAAAGTGTTTCACTAGCCCATACGGAGGATCATCACGAAGGCGTAGTTACTTTACTCCCACTTAAAAGGACGAAACCCGGGTAGAGGGCTCATGTTATGCAAATGCAAATGTAGTGTGTGCGGAGGAACAAAACAAACATGTTACCGCCTAATCTACACCTCTTATTCTAAATACCCCACTAAAATCAAACAATGTAAAGTATCAGTTAAGCAAACATATAAATATACACAACCAAAATAACCAGAGAACAATAATAGTATGAATGCATATGAAGATGGACATATTTAAAACATTTTATTATTTTCAAAATTCTCTTTATTATTTTTTTAAAAAAAAGGGGAATTAAAATTAAATACCAATTAGACCAACAAAAACCGAGACTTTGATAACACGTGAATAGTTCTAGGCCTGACTCTCTAATGTCCCCAGTGGAGTCGCCATGCTGTCGCAACCTAAAAAATAACAAGTCTCATTGCAAGACTTTATATTCATTAAGCGTGACATTAAAAAAAAACCGAGGAAAAGTCGACTTAATTCCTCTTGAAAAATGAAGGTTTTGAAAATGACCTTGAAAAAGACATGGAGTCGCCACCAATCTTTTTTAGCTAGGTGTGATCGGCCACCTATTAAAACTGGTTTTATAAAACAATTTAAAATTAATTAAAATATTTTTAAAACCAATTTCAAGTCTGCGTTTTAAACCAGAGAAATCAAAGAAACGAGTTTGGGACTCGGTTACGTGTGGGGAAGGATTAGCACCCCCACAACCCCCGTATAAAATGGTACCTTACTAATCGTGTGTTATCTCAAGTCTCGGTAAAAAAATCGATTTTAAATTTAGTATTTCAAGTTAATTCCCAATTTAAAGAAAAATAATTCCATTTTTAATTGAAAATGATCCGGAATTTTTTAATTCAAAATTTTTCTATATTCCGTGACAAAATCGGCAAAATATAGAAATTTTTATTTATTTGGAAAATTTTGCGAATCATTCTCGTTTTTTGAAAGAAAGATATTCCTTTATTAATGATAATTGATGATATCCTCTCCAGCAAACCCGGTAGAGAACTCACGAATTATTTTAACTCGGGGATATCTTTATTTTATTAAAAATCATTATCTTTTTCAAAACATTTAAGAAAATGAATATGAACATGTGTGACATAAATAAAATAACATAGCAAAGTCTAGATAATATAATGCATCCTAAATGACATGATATAATTTAAATGACATAGCATATTCTAAATGAAATAAAATATCCTAAGTACCATGGTATATTCTATATGAAATGAAATGGCCTATGTGACATAATATATTCTAAACGAAATCAAATATCCTAAATGAAATGAAACGTCCCAAGTGACATAATATATTCTATAAGAAATGATATGATTTAAATGACATGGCAAAATTAAATGATATGGCATATTTTAAATGACATGGCATATTCTAAAAAATATAATCTAAATGACATGGAATCTAACCTAAATGACATGAAATGACATGAAACATAAAATAATGCTATCATATAATATGTATGAAAATAAAAATAAAAATAATAATGCATGAACATAGTATATGCTAAATAATGTGACAAAAATAAATAACTAAATAAAAAGCATAGGATATCATGAAATATTCAAAACCATAAAATAAACAACATAACATCAAAAATAAAAATCAAAAATAATAACAACACCATGGAAATTATCATAGCAAAAATCACATATTATATAGTATGCATGAATGTGAAAAATGCAATGCCTGAGAATGTATTTTTTCCTTTAATTAAGGAAATTCGTATATTTAAAAAGATATTCGTATATCTGACAACCTTAATCTGTCATTTAAATTTTCTAAAATCAAAATTCTTTGTGATTGTTTGAAAACAATTTTGGAAAAACTTAGATTAAAAATAAAAACCTAGCTAAACCCTTTTTAAATGGCTCTATTTTCCTAAGTTTAAAATCCCGGACTTGACCACCCTTAACCCGAGGTTTATAAAATTTATTTTTAGAGTTTAAAAAGACTTAGAAACTACCCCAAGGTAGTAGTAGCTAAACTTCCTAATCAGCCCCCTCTAAGTAACTTAGCCAAAATAGAAAAATGAATTTTCTTTAAATTCAAATCTGACTCCACTGTCTAGTTTTAGAACACGATTTTTTAACCTATTTTTAAAAATTCAAAAAACACTAAAAATATACTGGAGACTCAGAACATGTAAAACTATACGGGAAAAATTGGCTTCATTTTCTGGTTAAAGATGACTATCCAGAAAAATCGAAAAAATACGAGTACTGGGTGAAAAAAACTGTTTTGCCAAAACACATTTTTTTGCCTTTGATAAAATCATTTAAAAATCAAAGTAAAAATGTTAGAGACTTTCCTAAAGACTCACAAACAGTAGCTAACAAATTTGAAAAGTTAGACAAAAATTGGCTAGGTAAAAAAAATCACAAAGGTAGAATAATCAATTTGACAACTCTTTATCCACAAGTATGCTCAAAATGAGCATGACTTTTAACCACTGATTGGTCTAAGTCATAAATCATGTGGCATGACATGAAATACATGAAAATACAGCAAATATGATGCATGAAAGGCATGATTTAAGACCTAAATGACATGAAAATGCATGGCATCAAGAAAATGACCTAGACCTAACATGAACTTGTATGGCATTTAATGCAACCTAGGTCTAAAATGCATGAAATGCATGGCAATGTAAGCACAACCTAAACCTAAAGAATGCACGAGAATAACACAAACACATAGCATTCTGAAACAAAATACACAAAAACATATCATGGAAATGCAAACAAGACAACAAACATGATGAACATGCACATGTAAAGCATACAAAAGGGAGAAACCGAATGGACACTAAGCTTAAAATGGTCATGGCATTTTCACAAACACATGATATACTAACATGCTAGACTAAAAGGAAAAAATGCTAAACCATGCAAATATAAAGTAAAGGCATGAAAACAACTAGGCATTTTCACAAACACTTAGCATAGTAAAATGTAAATCATGAACAACTCAAAAAATGTTGAAAACAGAAAATAAAAAGTTGCAAGAGAAGGAAAATAAATATGAAACAAGATAGTAAACTCAACAATGGAGGTAAGCAAGCAACAAAATCAAAAAAAGTTTCATATTTTTGTATTTGAAGAAGATATAAGACATCAAAAGCATGTTGAACACCACTAACCACATGAAAAAATAACAAAACAACAACCACTTTTAAAAAATAGGGCTATTCGGCCACTCCTAGAACATGAGGAAAAACATTTTTTCAAAGCTTTTTTCAAGAAAGTATAAAGAAGAACTTAAAGAAGAAGCTTAAAAAAACTTATTTTAAAAAGGAAAATCAAAAGAAACTCACCAAAATATCAATCAAAATAGCAAATCAAGAATGGAAATGCAAGGAAAGTGCAAGAGTATGGTGCTTAAAGTAACCTTTAGAAGCTATATTGTAAGCTTTTTCTCTTCTAAATTTCTTTGCCTTTCCAAACTTTTCTTTTTGTCTTTCAAAAATGGAGAGCATTCAGCAAAATCAAAGAGTGCATCCAATGAAAAAGAGACCTCTCTCCCTTGTAGTGTGGCCGGCTAGCCTTGGAAGAACCTAGGAGGTTCTAGAACTTTTTCTAACCAATTTGATCCTATGGCCTTCAATCCAAGATGCCTTTTTATGTAGAATTCTCACCCTTATATTAGAATCATCAGCCCTTGAATTATGATGTTATAAAGATGTCATAAATAGGTTCTCTCTCCAACCATTGGTCCATGTGTTGCAAATTCAAAGGCTTGATCACAAAAAATAACTACCTTCCTCTTCATTGTTGGCCTTTTGATTAAAAATCAAAAAATATCTGCCCACCAATGGGCCTTGGTCGGCTGACCCTTCCTCTTCCAGCCCAAGCTTCAATTTTTTAAAAAAACAAGAAAAGGTCATTTTCGGTTTCTTTGGTAAAATGACCTTTTTGCCCCAGAACATAAATAAATAGAAAACGGACTCCAAATTCAAAAATTATTTTTTAATACTTTCAAAATAATAAATAATGGAATTCTATAAGTTTTGAAAATTTTTCGAGTCCATTTGCTATTTTTTTGGATTTTTTCTTCCCAAATTGCCCTTTTATGCACCCGAACTTTCACCATTTTTAAACGAGCTCAAAATCCAGATTTTTCTTCACTAATCTCTTCCAAATAATTTAAAAGTATGATCTGGAAGTTTTCATCATTTTTGGTACTCATTTGGTATTTTTTCGGGATTTATCTGCTTGAATTACTGCATAGTGGGCCCGAGATTTGACCATTTTGCAAACGAACTCCGAATCCGGGTTTTCTTTCGCCAATATCTTCCAAATAATTTAATAATGAGATCTGTAAATTTTTAGAATTTTTGGAGCTCATTTACTATTTTTCCGGGATTTATCCTTTTGAATTTCTGCATAGGGGATCCGGGATTTGGCCATTTTGCAAACGAACTCCGAATCTAGATTTTCTTTCGCCAATCTCTTCGAAATGAATTAAGAATGAGATCTGCAAATTTTCAGAATTTTTGGAGTTCATTTGCTATTTTTCCCAAATTTTCCAATTTTGCCCTTTTGCCTCCGAAAACAAGTCCGATTTTCAGATTTTCTTCAAATTGAGCCTTGGGCTATCCTTGTTTAATCACTCCTCAACCATTAGGGGCTTTAGTTTTACCAAATCGGGCCATTTCTATAATTCTTCCAAATTTCACCGAAATCCACCAAAAACCCTAATTCTCGGTTTTCTTTCGAATTGACTTTTCTTTCAATTTTTCTTTCAAGTAGCTTCTCCATTACCCGTAGTCAGTGCTTATCTTTCATTTGGAACCTTCAATTTTGACCAATTTGATCGTTTAAGCACTCTTCCCCAAATTTCCCGAACTAGGGTTTTCTTTCTATTGAATCTTCATAACCCAACTTTCGAACTCCATATCTTTCAATGTAGACCTCGGATTATCAAAATTCTTTCGCCATTTTTCAATTGAACTTCAAATCTTGATTTTGAAAGTGGGTTGACTTTTTTAGTAGTTGACTTTTTAGGGTTGACTTTTTTCAAGTTTGACTTTTTATGCTTGCCTTCTTAGACTAAGTCTCGGAGTACCACCTGCAGGATGAAAAAAGTCTTTTTACATTCTGAAACATCAATTTAGGAAGAACACATACCTATTTTAGTGGTCTGGACAAAATTAGGTGTCTACAAAACTGATATGTGTCCAACACTTCAAAATGATCCAAATGAACACGTAAATGCTATGGGTGGATTTTCGGGCCAACCACAAAAGTATGATCCCTACTCAAATACTTACAATAATGGATGGAGGGATTATCCAAACTTTAGATATGGAGGGAATCAATCACAAGTTGCTCCTCCACCCATTGACAATAGACCAACGGGTTTTCAACAAAGAATGCAACAACCATACCAAACCCGACAACACGTAGCACCACCATAAGATTCAGGTGAATCTATAGTAGATCTTGTCAAATCCCTTACTACTAACCAATTGAAAATGCAACAGGAAACAAGGGAAGCAAAGGCAAGCATTCAAGAGACAAAAGGGCAAATGAGAGAAATGAAAACAATGAAGAGTCAATTGCAGACTCAAATGGGACAAACGACAACAGCGATAAACCAATTGCAAGCATGGGATTTCGGGAAATTACTTTCTCAAACTATAGTGAATCCTAGAGAACATGCCAATGCCATAACTCTAAAAAGTGGGAAACAGCTTGAGACACCACAAGAGAATAGTGCTCAGGGGGAGGATAACACCATGACATCATCTTCACATCCCAATAAGCCACTAGAAAAGGTAACTCCTAAACCATCTTTTCCTTCTTATGTAACTCCTCCATCTTTTCTTAGCAGGTTAGCAAGGTCCAAGAAGGATGAGCAAGAGAAGAAAATTTTGAAACCTTATGGAAAGTAGAGGTGAACATTCCTTTACTAGATGCCATAAAACAAGTGCCCTGTTATGCAAAGTTCTTGAAAGATTTGTGCACATCTAAACGGAAGCTCAAAGGTAATGAGAAGGTAAGTATGGGAGAGAATGTCTTGGCTGTTCCTCAAAAGAAACTCCCACCTAAATGCAAGGATCCAGGTATGTTCACCATTCCTTGTAAAATAGGCAACACCAGGTTTACACATGTTATGCTAGACTTAGGAGCATCTATCAATGTTATGCAAAATTCGATTTATGCTTATTTGAAACTAGGATCATTAAAAGAAATCGGTGTTATTTTACAACTAGCTGATCATTCTATTATTTATCCAACAGGAGTTGTAGAAAATGTTCTTGTGCAAGTTAATGAATTGGTCTTTCTAGTTGACTTTTATGTGCTTGACATGGAAGATGAGATGTCTTCCAACCCAACACCTATTTTATTAGGGAGACCATTCTTAAAAACAGCCAAGACAATAATTAATGTTAATGATGGCACACTCATTATGGAATTTGATGGTGATGTAATCCGTTTTAATATATTTGAAGCCATGAGATACCCTAGTGATGTACATTATGTTTATGCAATTGATATATTTGACTTTTTAGTGTAGCCACCTTTTGAGTTAAGTAGCAAAGACATAGACATTGACAAATACCTTGGCATGGAGACCTCTAAAGATGAACCCGTTTTAAGGAAACCCAAAAAAGTGGAGGAAGCATTGGCATCTTTGAAAGTGTTGCCACCTTGTAATAAAAGGTTTGATGTTTCAGCTATTAATATTCCTTTATCTAATGAGAAACGTCTGCCTTTTATTTTGCAGGCACCAACATTGGACTTAGAACCACCACCAGATCATTTGAATTACTCAAGAATACAGTGTGGATAATAGCATGAGTCTGAGTCAGGCTGAGGACAATAAATCAAGCGCTTCTTGGGAGGCAACCCAAAAGGATGGAGAGCACATAATATTAGATTTGCTTTTTCCTACTCTCCATCATTCTATCTTTTATTGCTTTTCTTTAGTTTGTTTTGTTTAGTAATTCTTTTCTTTTACACATGATTCTTATATTTGGGATAATAGTATTACACTGAGGACAATGTAAGAATTAAGTGTGAGGGGGAAGAATTTAGGATTTCCTTTAGTTTGTTTTGTTTTTAAGTTCCTTTTAGTTTGTTTTTAGTGTGTTTTAGTTACTTTCAATATTATGATGAGATATGAATTAAATAGGTTTAAAACTGGTTTAGTAGTGAAAAGAATTTCATGAGAATTAAGCTTGATATTATATCTTCTTTATAAGCCAATGTTAATATGATATGTTGATTGAGAAAGAAGCATGTTTAGACTTAAGATTGACTTTTATAATCATCCTTGTGATTTTTTGAGCCTATATGATTGATGCATTATACATATCAATCTAATTTCTTTCTTGAGTGCTCTTATGATTACATGATCTAGAACTTGCTTTAAATTGTTTGAGACTATATTGATACATATGACAACACGGATTTGATAGAGGCATTAGGGTTTTTAACCAGGGCCAAACAGCCATCCCTTATTGATGTTCCAAGAGAACATCCCCCTTAGTGAACCAATTTGAGCCTACATTGAATAAGCTATTTCTTTGGTAACCACATCTTGTCCCTAACCTAAATATACTTATTTATATCCTTACCCTTGTTCTAAACATGAATTAGAATGTTTTGAGACATATTGCAAAGACAAGAAAGATTTGTTGAAAATTTGGGTTAGAAACAAGAAATAAATGTGGGGGGAAAGAAAAGAAAAGTCAAGAGAAAAAGAAAAGGAATATTGCCAAATACATTCCCATGTGAAAAAAAATGAAAAAGAAAAAAAAAGAAATATGAATCATCTCTTGAACTTGTGGAAAAAGAAAAAGATGTTACAAAGTTGTTTAGAATGAAGAAGAGGCTCAACATGAATATTTGGCCTTATTATTATGTGCTTTTTAAAGAGTTTTGAGAAGTTTTCTTTGTATGAATCTTATTATGTCTCTAAACTTAATGAAATTTTTGCAACCTTTGTAGTATCCCTTTCCTTTTATTCTTTAACTACATTACAACCCCTTGGCCCAATTACAACCTTGAATAAAGACCTCATGATTCATAAAGTTGCATGATCTAAGTAGTGGAGAATAGGTGGACAAGCAAGCAAATGGTATAACTGTTTTCATGAGATTGATTGAGTGTAAACACTTTACCACTACTTTAAAGAGTGAAAATCATGAGAGTATCCCATGTGAGAAGTTGAGATTAAGTTTGAACATGCATTATTTTGATTAAGATATGCTATGTTAATGTTAGCTTAACTCAAACCTTTTACTATCAAGCATGATTCTTTGTGAAACTCTTTAAGCTATTGATTAGTTTATAAGACTTGTTCGATGATTATCTATAAGTTGTATTGAAAGTGCGCTAAATTAGGTTTTCTTACTTTGTCTCTATTTGATTTTGCTCGAGGACTAGCAAAAGACTAAGTGTGAGGGAATTTGATAAGTGCTTAAATTCATGTATTTTCATATATCAATTCCTTATATTTTATGCTTAGTTCCTTGAAATCCTTGATAGTTACTATGGTTTTATGTTTTGTAGGTATTTTGGAAGATAAGGATTGCTATGAAGTTGAAAGAATGAATTTGGACAAGAAATGAAGCTTCAAGCACAAAAGAAAGCTGACTGCCAATCAAAGAGACACTATGTGGTTAAATCCTAACCTAAACCTTCCATAAATAAACTAGTGACTTATCATATACTCTTCATTCCTAAAAACCCTTGTTGGAAAAAACACTCCTACACCATTTTGAGCCCTAGCGGCAACTTATTTTGAACAATGAAGATGTCAGTCGCCACTTCCTTTAAACCATGCATGGGATGCTTTAATTTATCCTTTGATAAATACCCTAGCTGAAATATATGTCTTTCCTTGTCAAAGTAGGATTAGTGGCTATCAACTTACATTAATTACATTAATTGCAAGAATCTTTCCTTAAAGCTAATCCTTGTCAAAGTAGGAGATTTAAATCAACTATGACTTTCCTTATTTCTACATGCTTTGGCTGCAAGTAAAGCATCTTTCCTTGTTTAAATATCCTTTGGCTGCAAGTCACCTTTTCTTTTCTTAGGTAATTAAACCTTGGCTGACAAGTATTATTTCTTTCCTTAAAAACCTTAAGTCAGCCACTACCTTTCCTTGCAAGGAAAAAAAGCCCCAAGTTAGCATTAATTAAAGGGAGTCAGCCACAAGTCACCTATAGGATGCCTTAAAGTTTGCCTATAAATAGAGAACAAGGGGGAGCTGATCTCTACACTTCTCCAACCTACAATTTCAAGCAAGAGTCTTCTGATTTTCTTCTTTTCTTAGAGAGTTTGAGAGAGCAAGAGGCTGAATAGCCAATATTCTTCTTCTTCTTCTCCATTCTTCTAGTTTTCTTCTTGTTTTCTCTTTTATTCTATGTTTATGTTAACAATGCCTATGTAAGGCTAAAATTTTCTTTGGTTAAGGGTGATTTCAAAGCCCTAGACATGTTATGTAATTAATTTTCAAATTCTATCATATATTAGTTTTCTATCAAAGTTGTTTATGTTCTTCTACATGAATTGTTTGTGATTTTTGTCTTGATTTGTTTAGGATGCATACTAGATATATCTTGATAATTATCTATGCTAGTTTAGGAGTTTTGATACATAGCTTATCTTGATTTCTATTTAAAAGTAGCAATTTGTGATTAATGATTATGTTAAAGTTTTCGCTAATTGTAAAGTGGAACATAACCTAAGTTAAACAATTCATGTTCATGCTTTTGTTGCTTAGATCAATCTATCTTTCTCATCTTAAAGCTGCTATTAAATTAAATTTACAGATGTTTATCCTAGGTTGTTTGATAGTTAGAGATTAAGTAGTGGCGTTTGTCCTGCTTAACGATGAATTAAGGAAAGATTGGGGTAACACGGGAGGTTGTTATCTACGGTTGTTAACTTTGATAGATAATTAATATTGATAGGTCTAAATTTGATTCATAATGATATCTAGTGGTGGAGAATAAACCTTTAGCCATATTTCTCATGTCTAATTACTTCTTATTTACTTGCTTTCTTACTTTTATTGTTTTTTTTTTTTAGTTTAAATTGATTCCAAAACCCCTTTTACTTTTGTTTTTTTGTTTTTTAAGTGATAAACTATTAACTTATAAACTAAAATCCAATCCATGAGGATTCGACCTTTGCTCAATACTATACTTAAAAATTGATCTTTTCAAGTGTAAGGTTTTAATAAGATACACTCTTTTGGGTGCATCATCATTCAATAATGTTGATTAGATTTGTATATGGATCAAGTTACCCGTTCAAATTAAGTTGAAGATTTATCCGATATTTAAATTTATTTTAATTAGTTTTAAGTGAATTAAAATTGCTGCTTTATATTTTAATTTTATTATTATTTATTTTAAATTAGGATGGAATCGTTTTTATTTTATTTGTTAATATTTATAATTTATATCTATAATTTGTATTCCATTTGTGTCATAAATATTATTTTAGTTTAAATTTTTAATCTTTTAATTGTTTAAAATTTGATTAAATCAAATTTTAACGAATATTTATAATTTATGATAAATATATATATATATACATCTATAATTTATAATATATATAAAAGTACGAAAGTGGAGAATCTTTTGAACTGACGAAAATAGTAATCGATGCTCACTATATTTCTAAATTGCCATTATAAATATTTTTGTATTATAAATAAGATTTATCTAATTTATAAGTAATAAGTTTCATTTCATTAAAACACTTTCTTTAAATGTATTAATTTGATAATAACTAAAAAAAAATAAAAGTTTATATAGAATTGCTTTATTTTAAAAAAATTAATTTTTCATTAATCTTAAAAAATAAATTAATTTATTTGATGTAAATAAAAAGTTAAAATTTATATTAAATTTTTTATCTTCATAATTAATTTTACATTAATATTAAAAATAATATAATAATTTTGATATAATTTGTACATGAAACAAATTTTAATGCAAATTTTAGTTAATATGTATTTTATTATTTTTACTTAATTTTAAAATATACAATTATATATTCAAAAATAAATAAATCAACGAATATTCACATGCGAATGCATGTGATAACAAATACTAGTATATATAAAAGCACGACTGTGGAGAATCTTTTGAACTGACGAAAATACCCATTATTGTTTATTATATTACTAAATTACCATTAACATAATGTTTTATTATTCTATTATATATTATAAGATTTATGGGATTATATTTTTAATATTTTAATTAATTTTTTTTTTTATAATCAATACAAACTCCTCATATCCATTTTGAATTACACTTTCACTGCAATTTAAATTATTCCAATGAGTCAATGAGCAAAGACTTATAGTTTTAATGTAATTCTCACTTAATTGGTATTGCAGTTATATACCAATTAGAACTAGAATTTCCTATTATAAAATAGATGCATTAGCATCCTATTATTCCAACGTTTAGGGGTTTGCATACCGCATGAGATTTGTTGTTTCTTATAGCATCTAATGTTTAGGAATTTGCATATTGCATGAAGTTTTTTGCTTCTTTTTTTAATTTTTGTTAGAATTCTCTTTATAAAATAGATGCATTAGCATCCAACGTTTAGGGGTTTGCATATCGCATGATGTATTTTTCTTTTTTGTTTTTAATTTTTGTTAGAATGTTTTGGTTTTTGCATTCATTATCATAACACCTTCTTTTGTATCTCTGGGCAGATTTCGGCATATTGCAAATTCAATAGGTTTAAAAATTTTGTTTCAACAAACTTTTTTTTGGCTATTTGGTAATTTTTTTTTCTCTTTTAATACAGTTTTTTGCTTCTTATTTCTTTCTTAGATTTGTTTTGGTCGGGACATATTTTGACATATTGCAAATCCAATAGGTTTAAAAAAATTTCTTTCATCACAAGGTTTTTGACATTTTTTGGATTCACGAAAATACCCATTATTATTTATTGTATTATTAAATTAACATTAGAATAATATTTTATTATTTTATTATATATTATAAGATTTATGGGAATTTTCATTAATTTAAATTTAATCATTGGTTTTTATATTATTTTATAATTACTAAGTTGCTAGAGTTATTATTGTCTCTTATTTGTCTATTTTTTATTTTATTTGTTTAATTCATGTTTGTGTAATTTTTTTATGAATACTTAATTTGTTATAAATAAAAAATCAATACAAAATCATAGTACCAATTAATTTGTTATCAATACAAATTAGTAATATAACTATATAAATAAAAAATCTGTTATCAATACAAAATCATATTACCAATTAATTCATTATTTTGAAACATAACGAGCATATTGACATGCGAATATATGTGATAACAAATATTAGTTGATATAAAAGCATGAATGTGTATATACAAATTTCGTGTCTAAAAATTAGGTAGATATAGATAATTAATTTTATTTGAAATCTTTAAAATATTTTTAATTTGAAATAATTTGTGTTTGATTATCAAATTAAATTTTTCGGACATTTAATTTGAGTCAAATAAATTTTAAATCCAAACCCAGGACTAAAATCAATTTCTCAAATTTAAAGTCAATTTTTTTATGAAATCGATTCTTAATTTGAATTTTGGACCTTTGAAACGTATAGTGGACCTTAATTTATTTTTGGATTTAATATTTGAGTTTCAATTACTAAGTGAACTTTGAATGGGTTATGGGCGGTTATAGACTTTAGAATCCTAATTGAACATTTCTTTTTCTTTTTTGTTTTATTTATGTTCTATCTTCTAAAAAGTTTTAAAACAATTTTAAATAATAATAAAAAAATCAAAACAAAATTTGGTTGAAAAAATCAGGATCAAGATTTTTTCGAAAAAGAATGAAAATTTTGTATGCTTGGAAATCAAGGAAAATCGAATTGAATTTGGTTTTTGAAAAACTTGAAATTAAAGAACATGATTTGGAAAAGGAAAAAGGATAGAAGGGCAATCAGAATGACAGATTTGATCTCTCTTTGATTGAAACCCTAAAAATTTTGCATAAAATTCTTATATAAATATCAGTTATCACACACACACAAAAAACAAAAAAAAAATACGGAAAAGCACAACAAGTAAAACACGAAAAGGCCAAAAAGTTTTTTCAGAAAATAAATCTTTTTAATAAAAAAATTTTCCGAGTGACCAAACCATTTTTTTCCAAAACACCAACAAATTTTCAAAACCCAGAACAGCCAAAAAATTATTTATGTTAGTTTAACTATTTCATCTGCATTGTAAATTTTATTTTAGTTTAAATTGATTTTAATTGTTTACAAATTTGATTAAATTAAATTTAACAAATATTTATAATCTATTATATATAATTTATATAAAAGCATGAATATTTAAAAGCTTTGAACGAACAAAAACGAATATTTTTGTTATTATATTATTATATTCTCATTTTAAATATTTTATTTTAAATAAATATTAATAAGATTTAGTTTTAATTTATAATTTTTTTTCACCGTTTCTTCTAAGAGTGATTGGTACCAAAAATAATCAATAAAATAAAGGAGATAACAATCAATCATGATAAAAATATAATTTTATTTAGAAAATACATAAGAATATAAATAAATCCAATCCAATAAATAAAATTAAGAAAAAAAATGGTCTATTAAGTAAATTAATTAATCATTAATCATGAAAAATGAATAAATCAAAATAAACAAATTAGAAAACAAAAACAAATAACAAAGAAAACAAATTTTTTTTTTAAAAAAAAAAAAAAAAGGAAAACGAACATGTGGATCGGGCTGCCGCACAGATCCCTGCGACCCGACATGTTATAAATTTAACTTCTTCCTTTTTATTTGCTTTTATTTCTTACCCAAAGAAAAAAAAAACTCTCCTTCAAATTTTTATCTGACTTTCTCTCTGAATCCGATCGTTGCTCCGTTGTCGGTCTTCAAGTTTCCCAGAATCCGATGAAGATCTGTCGCCAACTTCGCTATCGCCGTCGATCGCCGCCGATAGTAATGTCCTGAAATTCTCGAAAATTTCCCCAAATCTTCTTTTCCACCTCCTAAACTCCAAATCAAATTTGATTTCTCAAAATCGAACTCAAAAATCCTAGAACTAGGTTTGAAACCTGCGACCTTCAACCCCTAAAACTTCACTGACGATCGTCCTATTGATCTTGAAATTAAATATGTTCATTTCCTCCCTATGTTCTTTCTTTTCACCGGTTCCGATCTCAAAAAAAAATACCTTGGAATTATCTCAAACCCGAAACCCTATAAAAACGAAACCCAAATATATATATTTTTTTTGTTGATCTATGATTTCTCTGATTGTGTATATTGTGTTGGTTCTCTCTGTTTAAATAAAGAATTTAACCCAAAATTTTCTACGTTTTCATTTAATGGGAAAGAGATAGGATCTGTCTTGACAAATTTGATCCTTCATTTTCCTTTTTCAAATCCGGTTCTTCAATTCCAAGTTTTCCAAAAAAATAAACTCAATTCAATCTTCTTGATTCCCAAGCATATAAATTTTCCATTTTTTTCCAAAACATCTTGATCGGATTTCTTGCGAATTTTTTCAAAGATTTTTAACATGTTTTCCATTTTTTGATTTTTTTTTTTATTTGAGAATATTCCAAAAAATTATAAAAAATAAAAATAAAAATAAAAAAGAAAAGAAAAGAAAAAGAAAAAAAATGGATATGGGTTAGGCCAATTTTGGGTTCCAAGACCCAGTCCACAAATTTTGGCCTATTTAGCAATTTGAAACCCAAAAATCAATAAAAATCCAATACCCAATTCAAAATCTAAAAATAATTTTAAAATTCAATAAATTTATAGGACAAAATGATGAACTTTAAACCGGTTTAATAAAATGAAATTTGACTATTAATTTATGAAATCGATTTTAATCTCGGATTTAAAAAACAAGTATATACTACAATAATATAAAATCAAACACACCTTGGTCACGTTTAGAAAAAAGTATATGGTGATCTCAATTGGCAACCTACATATTCCCCTTTTTAACATTAATGGATTAAGAATTTATTTTTTTTTTTTAGAAAAATAAAGATTTTTTTTTTATATATTAAAAAAATTAACATCACATTTATCATATGTCCTATTTTTTAATTAATTTTTTTTATACCAGTTAATTTCTCTTAAATAAATAAAAATACTTATTATTATGGTAATTCTTTTAAAATTTGAAAGGTAGCAAATATTGGAATCACAGTGTTTTGATAGTCTTGTTTTGCATGCTTAAGAATCACACACAAAATAAAATAAACAGAAAAAACAAAAGCAAAAGATTACAAAGACAGTCGTTTCTTACGGGGTTGACTTATTTACGATCGAAAACAAAGTGCAAAAAATTGTTACTATTGCTGCTGCTGCTGCTGCTGCTTATTATTATTATTATTATTATTATTATTATTATTTGAAATTTTGAAAAAATATTTGAAGTGTTCAAATTCATTTTTAAATTTCTTCTAAAATTTGAAATTCTTTTTTATTTTTATCCAAACAAATAAATTTATTTTTAGATTTTTGAAAACTTTGATTGAAATGAAATTCGTCCTTTAAATCTCTCATCCAAATACACCATAAGTGTATATATGTATCATCTTACTAATTTTCTTTGTGGAGTTTAAAATCTATAATTTTTCACATAATATATATAAATTATCTCATTCATTATCTAAGAAATTGAATAAATAATTCTTTCAGGTGTGTTTGGATGAAGAATTTTGAAATGCTAGTATTTTAAAATGCATTAATTCAAAATACTAGCATTTGTAATTTGATAAATTTTTTTTTTTTAAATTTGAATATTGGAATTTGATGAAGTAAAAAACAATATTAGAGATAAAATAAAATAAAAAATTGAGAAAAATATGCAATATGGATGTCATTAGATTTGTAAAAATATATAGATATTACTAATAATATGAAAAATAAATAATAAAAAAATAAAATGAGTTTTCGTAGTTAGAATTGAAAAAAAACAAAAGTTGAGTAAAAAAACGAAACATACTAAATGTTAATATCTTAGTAAAAAATCAAAAAATTTCACAAATTTTACCTCTAGAGGTGGAATTTGGAAAAGAGAATTTGAGCCATCTAAAAATCCACTTTCAAATTCCAAGAATTTAAAAATTCTAATTTTTATTTTGCCGAACAAGATAATTCTATTTTAAAATTTTAAAAATCTCTCTACAAATAAATTATCTCTTCGAAATCCCTCGTCCAAACACACCTCAATGAAATTGCCTAGTTTGAGTTGATCCAAACCAAAAAAAGGAATAATGGCGTCAAACAAATTAAAAAGTAGTATCAGTTGATGGACAAAATATATGAAGATTTTCAATAAATAAATAAATAAACGAGTAGAGATTCAAGACATGCGTGGAGGTGAAAGAACTTATCGTTCAAGACAAATACAGGGACAAAAGTTAACTTTAAGCCCTTTGGCAACTGATCATTCATGAGTATAAATATACATGAAAACCATATGTCAAATGTATCTCCATTACAGTTTCAAGGTTAGCAAAGGTAACGGGAAGACAGCCATGGATGTCATTGATTCTTTGATGCCATACTTAATACACTTGGTAGTTCTATACGTGTCTGTTTGTGTCATCTACTTGGTTTACAAGTACAAATATTCCAGCGCCACCGCCGCCGCCACCACCAACCTTCCTCCTGGTAAAAAGGGTCTCCCCTACATCGGTGAAACCTTGGATTATGTGTTGACTTCCAGACGAGGAACTCCTGAGAAATTCGTAACTGATAGAACTAGCAAATATTCACCCGATGTGTTTCGTACGTCATTACTTGGAGAAGACATGGCCATTTTCTGCGGTGCTTCTGGTAACAAGTTTCTCTTCTCCTGCCAAAACAAATATGTCACCTCCTGGTGGCCGGATTCAATCAAGAAAGCTTTGATGGATCCAGCCGATGTTGATAATTCTTCCAAAGAAGAATCGACTAAACTTCGGGCCTATCTACCTCCTTTTCTCAAGCCTGAATCCCTTCAACATTACATTCCACTCATGGATATCATGGCAAAAGAGCACCTAGATCAACATTGGTCTCCCTATAATCAAGTCCAAGTTTTCCCACTTTCAAAAAAGTATACATTCGCACTCGCCTGTCGACTTTTCATGAGCGTCGAAGATCCTGACGAGATCGAGAAATTTGCCAAGCCTTTCGCTCTTGCAACTGCTGGTCTTATATCCGTGCCGATTGATCTTCCAGGCACAACTTTCAATCGCGCTGTGAAAGCAGGCAGATTGATTCGCCAACAGCTTTTAGCCCTCATTACAAAGAAGAAAAACGAGCTCTTAGAGAAAGGGAAAACAGTTGCTTCCGACTTGGTGGATAGCATGCTGATGGATGGTATGACTGAGGTAGAAATCGGTAACAAGATTGTAGGCTTCTTTATTGCCAGCCATGACACAACAAGCACTGCAATCACCTTCATTGTTAGCTATCTTTCAGATTATCCTGACGTATATAACAGGGTCTTGGAAGGTACGTAATTTAATTTGGATTAATTTTAGCACCAATGGTTCGGGAATTGAATAATGTTTCAAGTTCTTGGGGTTAAATATTGCAGAACAAATGGAGGTTTTAAGATCCAAAGGGGCTGGAGAAGCTTTGAGATGGGAAGATATTCAGAAGATGAAGTACACTTGGTGCGTGGCATGCGAAGCAATGAGGCTGGCTCCACCTGCTAATGGATCTTTTAGAGAGGCCATAACCGACTTTACTTTCGCAGGCTATACAATTCCAAAGGGATGGAAGGTAATAATACCTATAATGTAACCATAGATTGATCATGTCATTCTCCAGATTTTATAGTTTTAAATGATCAATAGTTGCTAGCTAGCTAACTTAGCTATATTGATCAATACATGTCGAATTCGAAGCTTAACGCAATTGGTTTATGTAATCATTTTTAAGCATCGATTAAAAAATTGAATCGGACTGGTCGATCAAACCGGTTGAACTGAAAATCGATGATCTATCTAGTTCGGATAGTATATTTAAATCAGACATTAATCAAACTGAGTCAAAATCGATTCAACCGATAAAAAATCCGATTGAATCGATAAAATATCGGTTATATATATATATTTAATTTTTTTCTTCAAAATTTTATTTGTAATTAATGAGATTCAAACTTTTAACCTCTTAGTTTTATATTAAAGATTATATCATTAAGCCAAATGCATATTTTTATTAATTATTAATGATATTTAATATTTATTTAATATTAAATTTAGTGTTTAAATTTTTTAAAATAAATCATCAAACCGTCGGTCCAACCGATTGAACCGGTTGCATCGAGAATCGAAAGTTTGATGGTTCGACCTCCAGTCCGGTTTTTTAATTTTGTTTTTAAAAATTGATATCTAACAAATTTAAAATTTGAATTTCAATACCTGCGACCTTTTCTCCTAACCTTAAACTACAGCCTCCTTTATTCTAAAGATCATGCACCCATATATCATTATTTGTTTTTCTTAATTTGTTAAGGCCTTTTGGACGGTGCATACAACGAACAAGAATCCCAACTACTTCCCAGATCCAGAGAAATTTGATCCATCAAGGTTCGAAGGGCATGGTCCAGCACCCTACACATTTGTACCATTCGGAGGAGGGCCTCGAATGTGCCCAGGAAAGGAGTATGCTCGACTGGAAATCCTGACTTTCATTCACAACTTGGTCACCAAATTCAAATGGGAGAAACTGAATCCCAATGAGAAGATTTCCTACATTCCATCGCCCATTCCAGAGGAAGGTCTTCCCATCAAGATCCAAGCTTCCCCATGAAGGCTAGGCTGATGTAATATTAAATTAAATATAATAATAAAGTTCTTAAAATAAGTTGAAAGGGTAATCTTATTTCAATCGTTTCTGTAATTGGTTTAATTTTAATTCAATGGTATCTTATGTCAAAAACCTTCCCACAGCAATGCATTTCTTAAAGGGGCAAGACCTTTTCTTCATCCATGAGAATTGAATTTTTTTTTTTTCCAGATATTATTAGGGACTGTTTAAATCGATTAATTAGCAACTTTATATAGGTTGTGGCTAATAATTGTGAATGTTCTTTAAGGTTTGATATTCAAAGTTTGAAGTCGTTTTTTTATTATAAATAAATAAATAAATAAAAATCCTACACCAAATTAGGGATGGCAAAATCCAATTCGTTCCATGGATTTCACACGATACGTGAATGGGAAGGATTTTTTTTTTTTGAAAAATGGAAGTGGGGTGGAGCGGACGATTTTGGTAAATAATTATTCCGCTTCGTCCCGTTTTTTAAAATTATAATTGTACTCCTTAAAATATTTTATGTATCTTTTTTATATTTTTAGTATATATATCAGATATACATACTAAAATTTTATATATAGTAATATCATATATATATTATATATACTAAATAATTATATATATTAAAATTATGTTTATGAATAAATTATAATATAATTTTTATAATATTAAATTATAAATATAATCGAGATTCATAAAAACAAATATTTTAAAAAAAATAATTTAATGTGGCGAAGACCGTTAGTAGAAAAAAGTGAAGCAAGTGGGTAAAGTGTATAGGCCATAGGGTGCCAAAATGCCAACTTTGTTGTCTCCTTTTAACCGATTGATCCATCTTTTATTGGGCCACTATTTTTGCATTCATGACACCATAATGGATTCAGCCTCCTGCACTTCTATTCTAATTTCCATCCCACTCCCATGTGAAATGAAAAGATTTTCAACTATCCCCTTGGGCCTCCATGTCGCGTTTTCAATTCACTTGCATTACCAAAAATATAATGGATTGAATATTTGAAAATTTTAAAATATTCAAATTTGAATTTATTTATTATTTGAATAGTATTATCTGAATTCGTATTTGATTTAGATAATAATATTCGTTGAATATTCGAATCCGTTAAATATTCAAATTTATTAAGGGTTTTGCTAATAAATGCCTTTAAGGCACTCTTTAAGATTAGTTAATATATTATTTATAATAATAAATAGTATTAAATATAAAAATTGACAACTTTATTCATCATTTTTAATGCATTGAATAAAGATATTACTATATATAATAACCTTAAAAAGTATCCTTAGGACATTGGTAAACAAAATCCATTTATTAAATCAATTTTTTAAAGATAAATATATAATTAAATATGTAATTGAATACTCGAATCTATTATCTATATAAATAATGCATATTCGAAAAAATATCCAACAATATCCAAATCAAAATTAAAACAAATTTAGATATCAATATCCAAAAAAAATTATCCAAATCCGTTACGGATAATAAATCTAGTATTCGAATTCGAAAATTATATGAATCCGGTGAAACCGTAAAAATCATATCTAATAATATTGAATATGCATTAACTATGTTGAAATGAGATGGTTTTGACAATGACAAAAGTTTTGTCCTGAAAACGGGGTTGGGTAAAATTTCACAAACAAAATTTCTCCTCGTTTGAAATCAATTAATCACCAGTAGACAATTGTTGATTCTTTGGTGCCCTGCCTAACCAACCTGCTACCAAAAGAAAAGTAAAAAAAACAATGGAGAAATCAGGTTCCGAATTGCCATTTTCAAGCCAGCAAATGCGTGAATGAACCATAACTACTCATCAAATCTGTTCCATTAATTTCCATCAAATTTTGTCTTCATTTCAACCATGAAACAAGAGACCAGAGCGATGGAGTTCCCTCTCGAATCAGCCAAAGCAGGGAACGAAGAAGATGAAGAAGAAGAAGAAAGGGAGAAATTTGGGGTGATATTGAGCAGAAGTCGTTCGGTTCCGTTTGCTTCAGCCATTTCCCTGAGATCTGAGAAACAAAGCTCGGCACTTGAGAAGGCAGTGAAAAGGGCATTTTCAATGAGGAGGTCGTCTTCTTCTTCTTCTTCTGTTTCCAGGGGATATTACAAAATATTTCAAAATTTCGATGATCCAGTTGCTGACAATGAAATTCATCATGTTGCAAGAAAATCCAGGAAAAAAAGGGCCAAAATATTTGAAGCCTGCAAGCGATTAATCGGGTTTTAGCTTAATCCAATCTATATTTCAGCTTACGACTCGATTCTCGTCTGTTTCAATGATGACTCTGTCAAACCTTGTAAGCCTTCCACCTGAGTTGGAATTCGAGTCATAGCATTGTCCCTGTTAGTTAACTACTGTTCCTTCCGAGGCTAGCTACTCTTCTTTCTTACTACATTTTGGAACACACAAGAAAATCTTTGTTTGCAAATTTTTTAATTTTAAATTTTAATTACATCCAACTCATAAGATTTGTCGACCGTGTATGCTTGTTATGTTTTATTTTTATTTTTTCAATCATATAAGCACAAGTGCAACACAAATTATTAAATATGTTAAAATTTTAAACACGAAATATAATACTTATATTAATTGTATTTAAATATATCTTATTGTATATATTGTATTATTTTTTTATTTACTAAACTTGTCATTTTTATACCATATCAAAAATTAATAGATGTAAACTCATATGACACCTAAAGCTATATACATTTTTAAATAGGATTATTATATTTCTATGCATATTCTGGCATAGATAATTGGTGACAACTAGAATGCGAATTATTTAGGTGCGAACTCTTAAGATCCAATATTAAATGCTTCAAAAGTTGTCAGTTTTAAAAAAATTACATAAAAGAGCAATAGGAAAATAATTATATGTTGTTGTGGTCGTAATTTTTTTATTATATATTATTATATTATGAATTATCATAAAAAATATTTAAAAAGAAATTGAAATATTAGAAAATTATTACATTTATAATTAAATTTGTTCATGAGTCGAGTTAGTTGTCAATAGAAGTGTCTATAGTCGTACCAAACCAGGTTTAGTTAAGGATTAAGTATAATATCAACATTTCAAGCTCGGTTCGAACTAAAATATAAGCTTCAAATTCTGTCCAAATTCGTCCATATTTGTAAATGGGTAGCTTATGCCTGATCAAATCCACCCATATTTGTTTTTTCTAAGACAATATAAAAAAAATATTATTTTTTATTTAACCTTTAGTACTTAAATCTTTTTCTCTTTTATTAAGTTTTCAAACATGAATAACTTAATATATTTTTTAATGTTGTATATAATAATATTATATATATTTATTCTTTATATAATATAAATTACATAATATATATAAATATAAAATAATATATTATATTATATAATTGAAAATGGATCAAACCCAACTCGAGCTTTGAATGTTCTAGTCAAGGCTCGACTCGTTTTTTAAATGGTATTAATAAAAATTATTACATTAATAAAATTATTTTAGTTAATTTTAATTTCAAAATATATTCAAAAATATTAATATTAATATAAAAATATTACTATATTTTAAAATAAATAATACTATTTTAATTTCTTAATAATAAATATTATTATTTTTAATATTTTAATAGTAAATAATACTATAATAATAAATATTTTTGAAATATTCTAATAGTTATGTTAAAATCTTTATTTTTTTTATAAAAAAAAAATATATATATATCAACATTATTTAATATTCATTTTTGGAATAAAGGTGTCCACAGTCGAGTCGAACGAGATTTAGGTCGGACTTAGGCATGGTATCAGCACTTTACATGCTTGCTCCAGCCTGACCCGATCCTACAATTCAGGCCTCAAAAATCTGCCCAAACCGATCCATACTACTAAATGCCATAGTCCAAGCCCGCCCAATAATCTTTTTTTTTCTTTTCAAAAAATAAAATAAAACATGATTTTTTAATTTAATCTTTAGTATTTTTTTATTAAATTTTAAAGCATAAATAACTTAACATATTTTTTAATATATTATAATATTATATAATTCGGGTCGAGTCGAGTTCAAATCTTGAATGTTGAAATCAAGACTTGATCATTTTTAAAAGGACCTTGTTGAAGTGAAGGGTTAATCAACGGTTGCAATTGATTTGTTAAGATTTGACGATGATGATTTAAAAGGTTTTCACAGGTTTGCAGGATAGTAAATAATTCTATGAATAATAAATATTTTTGAAATATTTTAATAGTTATGTCAAAATCTTTATTTTGTAAAAAAAGAAAAAAAAAAAACTTTTTAAAACATCAATATTTTTTAATATTAATTTTTGGAATAAAGGTGTCCATGAGTTGTGTCGGATAAGGTACGAGTCAGACTTAAGTATGGTATCAACATTTTACATGCTTGTTTAAGCCTAACTCGATCTTACAATTCGAGCCTCAAAATTCTACCCAGATCGACTCATACAACTAAATGCTATAGTCCAAGCCCACCCAGATAATTTTTTTTTTCAAAAAATAAAATAAAACACATTATATTTTTTATTAAAATTATTATAAAAATTTTAATATTATATTAAACATTTTTAGTAAAAATATTACAGCAAATATTTTAATAATTTATAAAACCAAATATAATATTATTTATAATAAAAATATTAATGATAAATTAAATAATTACATAATCATTGTTTATTAATTATTATAAAAATATTTTTTTTTCTTTTCATAAAAAATGCTTATTTACTTTTTATAAATATTTTTTTATACATAGCAAACTCAAATTAGTTTTTCTATTTGCCCCATTTTTAAATTCTCATTTTTTTATGTAAACTTTCTTATTTTAACTCCGTTTGAATGACTGCATCAGTCACGGAAATTAACGACATTTCATTCAACATCTACAATTGAAAAGGAACGCACCGTTTCCAAAAGTTCCTACTGTAGTTTTCACCTAGATAATGATATGAGGTATGATATAAACTATCTTACCCAGACTCATCATTTTTTCTAAAGTGTATCTGATACATATTCATGCATACATATGAGGTATGATCCTTCAAATATATGAAAAAAATCTTAAAAAATTGAATATACTCATGTTAAACACGTACCCGTAGCCGACCAAGTCCGAATAACATAGATCTCAAATACCAAATAAAAAAAACAGTTGCTTGGAAAAAAAATAAAAGAAAAATTGTTATCAAACGCAACAGCTTCTCGAGGCTCGAACGTTCTGAGTTTAGCTGTCTAAAGGTCAACAAACAAAAACAGTTGGCTTTTGAGTGGTAGGATATTAACTGTTTGCCTCAATGTCAACAACTCAGTCTACCCTTCAGCCTTTTCTAAACTTGGTTCATCATTTACATGGGCAAATAACAGATTCACAAAAAAAAATGATGCAACCTCAAAAGATAACAGAACAGAGTAAACAGAATAGAATGATTCAGCAATGAAAAAAGAAGAAAAATAAGAAGAAAGGAATCAGAGAGCAGCAGAAAGAGAGAGAATAGTAGAAAGAGAGAGAAAGAGAGATTTGAGAGCAGGAGAATATTGTTTCATTCCTCACTGCTGGTGTCATGGTATTCACCCCCTTTTGTAATCGGTTACAGGAATCAGAGATCCCAATCATAATAGACTCCATTAAAGCAAATAAGAAAATAACAGAAATATCAAAAATACCAAAATAACTGTCTAGAGTCAAAACGACAGTGCAACAACATTAAACCCTTTAACCCAAAACGCATCGTTTATTATTCCTAAAATGGTCCTGCATCAATATCCCCCTGTGCAGACAATCCTTGTCCTCAAGGATTAAAATCAGGGAACCTCTGCTATAACTAGTGAAGAACTTCCCAAGTTGCATCTTCAGGAAACACATTAGTCCATTGCACAAAACTTTAGTACTTTGGAGCCTTCTGGGAGTTGCAATTTGTAGGCCACCTTGCCAATTTTTTCTAGTATGGGAAAGGGTCCAAAATACTTTGGGGCTAGCTTCTGACAACTCCTTTGGCGAACTGACTACTGCCTATATGGCTGCAATTTCAGATAAACCAAATCACCAAGCTCAAATAATCTGTCACTTCTTTTCTTGTCTGCAAGATTCTTCATTCTGTCCCGGGCACGTTTCAAATAAAACTTGAGCATTTTTAAAGTTGCCTCCCTTTGTTGTAGACTGCGATCCACTGAAGCAACTAAGGATTCACCTGCGAGATATGGCATATGTACTAGAGGTGACTGACTATACAAGGCTTCATAAGGAGAGGTGTGTATAGTAGAGTGATAGGTGGTATTATACCACTGTAGACACTTAATTTTGTCCGGACCACTAAACAGGTATGTTTTCTTCCTATATTGATGTTTCCGAGTGTAAAAAGACTCTTTTCATCCTGCAGGTGGTACTCCGAGACTTATTTTAAGAGGGCGAGCACAAAAAGTCAAACTTGAAAAAAAGTCAACCTCGAAAAAGTCAACCCCGAAAAAGTCAACCCCAAAAAGTCAACTACTGAAAAAGTCAACCCACTTTCAAAATCAAGATTTTAAGTTCAATTGAAAAATGGCGAAAGAATTTTGATAATCCGAGTTCTACATTGAAAGATATGGAGTTCGGAAGTTGGGATTTGGAGATTCAGTAGAAAAGAAACCCGAATCCGAGAAATTTGGGGAAAAGTGCTTAAACGATCAAACTGGTCGAAATTGAAGGTTCCAAATGAAAGATAAGCACTGACTACGGGTAATGGAGAAGTCACTTGCAAGAAAAACCGAAAGAAAAGTCAATCCGGGAGAAAACCGAGAATTAGGGTTTTTAGTGGATTTCGGTGAAATCGGGAAGAATCACAGAAATGGCCCGACTTGGTAAGACCAAAGCCCCCAATGGATGAAGAATGGTTAAAAAGGATGGCCCAAGGCTCAGATTGAAGAAAATCTGAAAATCGGATTTGTTTTGAGCAAAACCGGGTTTCGGAGGTAAAAGGGCAAAATTGGAAAAATTTGGGAAAAATAGCAAATGGACTCCGAAAATTATGGAAAATTTGTCAATCTCATTCTTAAATCATTTGAAGGAGATTGGCGAAAGAAAATCTTGATTTGGCAAATCTCATTTTTAAATTATTTGCAAAATGGCCAAATCCCGGGCTTCTTATGTAGTAATTCAAAATGGAAAATCCCGAAAAAATAGCAAATGGACTCCAAAAATTCTGAAATTTGGCAAATCTCATTTTTAAATTATTTGGAAGAGATTGGCGAAAGAAAATCTTGATTCCGAGTTCGTTTGCAAAATGGCCAAATCCCGGGCCTCCTATGCAGTAATTCAAGCCGATAAATCCCTAAAAAATACCAAATGAGCTCCAAAAATTATGAAAACTTCCAGATCACACTTTTTAATTATTTTGAAGAGATTGGTGAAGAAAAATCTTGATTTGGAGCTCGTTTAAAAAATGGTAAAATGTAGGGGCATAAAAGGGCATTTTTGGGAAGAAAAAATCCAAATAAATAGCAAACGGACTCGGATAATTTTGAAAACTTCCAGAACTCAATATTTTATTATTTTGGAAGTATTAAAAAAATAAAAATTTAATTTGGAGTCCGTTTGATATTTACTTGCATCCGGGGGGCAAAATGGTCATTTCACCCAAGCAACCGAAAAGGGCTTTTTTTGGCACTTCAAAAAATCAGAGTTGGGCTGGAAAAGAGAAGTACTGGCATGCCCAAGCCCAAAGAAAGGAGGAAGCTTCTAATTTTTATTTTATTTTTTCAATCAAGTGGTTAAAAATCAAGAGTTAGTTAACCATTCTCTTTGATCAAACCATGGTGATTAAACCACATAGGTTAAGAAAGATGTCAACATTTTTCTTGGATAGCTGTAATTTGAGAGGGCTGAGATGCTAATCTAAGGGTGGTAATTTCATGACTTTTCATCTTGAATTATTGGCCATTTGATGGAAATTAGGTTACACAAAAATGACAACATCTTGGAGTCCATATATACCCCATTTTCTGCCAGCCCTAGAGCACAAGCAGATTTTGATTTTTTCTTTTCCATTTTGGCTGATTTCTCTTAGTTTTTCTTAGTCTTTATCTTCTTGGTTGAGAGCAAAAAAGAAAAGTTTAGAAAAAAAAGGAAAGTTTGAAGAGAAAAGCTTGAAATATTAGCTTCTTGAGGTTGCTCTTGAGCACCAACTCTTGCACTTTCATTTTCTATTCTTGTTTTTGCTATTTTAATCTCTACTTGGTGAGTTTTCATTTTAGAATAAACTTTTTTGTTCTTCCTTCATTTCCTTTCTTAAGTATATTTTATTTACATTTTGTTTTACAATAAACTCACCATGGCCAAATGGCCTACATTATTTATTTTAAGTTGTTGTGTTGATTCATTTTACCATATTGTTTATGCTATTTTCTTTTTTTTTTGTTTTAAATGTTATGTTATTTCATGTTCTTGAGTTATATTTTAATTTGGTTGCTTTGTTTGTTTCCATTTATGTCTTAGATATCATGTTTTTGCATTTTAATTTTCTGTTTTCATGTTGTTTAAATTTGAGCATGTTTTAGAGTTAGCATATTAGGTGTTTGTGAAAATGCTTGTGTGATTCTTTGCATGATTCTTGTTTTATATCCTAGTTGAGCATGTTTTAGATCTAGTATATTAAGTGTTTGTGAAAATGCTTGTGTGATTTTTGCATGATTTAAGTGTTATGACTTAGTTTTTCATGCTAGTATGCCAAGTGTTTGTGAAAATGCCATGCTTGTTGGAGCTTGAGGCCATTTGGCTACTCCATGTGTTTTGCATTGTGTGTTGCATTTTTTTGTCATGCTAGTTGTTAGGTTTTTGCATTTGCATGATATTTGGTTGGATTTTTGAATTAAGCATGCCTTGTGTTTGTGAAAATGCCATGCATATTTTAGGTCTAGGTTACATTAAATGCCATGCAAGTTCATTTAGGTCTAGGTTACTTTATGAATGCCATGCATTTTTTCCATGACATTTAGGTTTAAATCCATGCATTTCATGCATTATGTTTGCTGCATTATTTCATGCATTTCATGTTCATGCCACTTGAATAATGACTTGAGCCAATTAATGGTTCAAGGTCATGCTCTCTTGAGCACACTTGTGGAAAATTAAGTTTGTCAAATTGATTATTCTACCTTTGTGATTTTTTTTACTTAGCCAATTTTTATCTAACCTTCAAAAAGTCCTAGCTACTGCTTTCAAGTCATTTTATGAGTTTCAAATATTTTTACTTTGGTTTTTAAATGATTTTATCAAAGGCAAAAAAAAAAAAAAATGTGTTGGCAAAGCAGTTTTTTTTTTTCTCCTCCAAAACTCGTACATCTCTGATTTTTTTGGGAATTCATCTTTGATCAGAAAATTAAGCCAATTTTTTCTCATGTAGTTTTATATGTCCTGAGTCTCCAGTATTATTTTTAGAATTTTTGGAATTTTTAAAATAGGGTAAAAAAATCGTGGATTAAAACTGGACAGTGGAGTCAGAATTGAATTTAAAGAAAAACAAAGCAGTTTTTTCTCCTCCAAAAACTCGTAGATCTCTGATTTTTCTGGGATTTCATATTTGATCAGAAAATTAAGCCAATTTTTTCTCATGTAGTTTTATATGTCCTGAGTCTCCAGTATTATTTTTAGAATTTTTGGAATTTTTAAAATAGGGTGAAAAAATCGTGGATTAAAACTGGACAGTGGAGTCAGAATTGAATTTAAAGAAAAACAAAGCAGTTTTTTCTCCTCCAAAAACTCGTAGATCTCTGATTTTTCTGGGAATTCATCTTTGATCAGAAAATTAAGCCAATTTTTTTTCATGTAGTTTTACATGTCCTGAGTCTCCAGTATTTGTTTCAGAATTTTTGGAATTTTTAAAAATAGGGTAAAAAAATCATGGATTAAAACTGGACAGTGGAGTCAGAATTGAATTTAAAGAAAAATCATTTTTCTGTTTTGGTTAATTTACTTAGAGTGGGCTGATTAGGAGGGTTAGCTACTGACTTAGGGTGATTTCTAAGCCTTTTTAAACTCTAAAAATGTTTTTTCAAGTCCTGGGTTAAGGGTAGCCAAGTCAGGATTTTTTTAAACTTAAGAAATTAGAGCCATTTAAAAAAATTTTAGCCCAGTTTTTATTTTTTATTCAAACTTCTCAAAATTGTTTTCAAACAATCACAAAGTATTTTGGTTTTAGAATATTTAATTTGACATATTTTCCTAAGGTAGCCGAATATCTTGATTAGATATATGGATTTCCTTAATTAAAGGAAAAAATACATTTCATGCATTGCATTTTTATATTCATGCATTTTATATAATATGTGATTCTTGCCATAATAATTTCTATGATATTGTTGTTATTTTGATTTATATTTTTTGATGTTACATGGTTTATTATATGGTTTTGAATATTTCATGATATCCTATGCTTTTATTTAGTTATTTTTATTTGGTATATACTATGTTCATGCATTATTATTTTCATGCATATTATATGATAGCATCATTTTATTCCATGTCATTTAAATTATATGCCATACCATTCATATTTGTCATGTCATTTAGGTTGCATTATATTATTTAGACTGTACCATGTCATTTTATTTATGTCATGCATATATATATTCATTTATTTTAAATGTTTTCAAAAAGATAATGGTTTTCAATAAAAATAAAGATATTCCCGAGTTAAAATAATTCATGAGTTCTCTACCGGGTTTGCTGGAGGGAATTTCATCAATTATCATTAATAAAGGAA
The DNA here is from genome assembly GCA_030761205.1 of Fremontodendron californicum. Classification (NCBI taxonomy): domain Eukaryota; kingdom Viridiplantae; phylum Streptophyta; class Magnoliopsida; order Malvales; family Malvaceae; genus Fremontodendron; species Fremontodendron californicum. Next base: position 7,385,198 of record JAULJL010000028.1, read on the forward strand.
TATCTTTCTTTCAAAAAAGAGAATGATTCGGAAAGTTTTTTCAAAACTAATAAAAATTTCTATATTTTGCCACGTTTGTTGGGGAATATAGGAAAATTTTGAATTTATAAATTCCGGATCATTTTCAATAAAAAATAAAATTATTTTTCTTTAAATTGGGAATTAATTTGAAATACTAAATTTAAAACCAATTTTTACCGAGACTTGAGATAACACACGATTAATAAGGTACCGATTTATACGGGCGTTGTGGGGGTGCTAACCCTTCCCCACACGTAACCGACTCCCGAACCCGCTTCTTTGATTTCTCTGGTTTTAAACGCAGACTTGAAATTGGTTTTTAAAATATTTTAATTAATTTTTAAAATATTTTATAAAACCGGTTTTAATAGGTGGCCGATCACACCTAGCTAAAAAAGATTGGTGGCGACTCCATGTCTTTTTTAAGGTCATTTTCAAAACCTTCATTTTTCTAGAGGAATTAAGTCGACTTTTCCTCCTTTTTTTTTAATGTCACGCTTAACGAATAATAAAGTCTTGCGATGATACGTCGTTATTTTTTAGGTTGCGACAGCTTGGCGACTCCACTGGGGAATTTTAGAGAGTCAGGCTTAGAGTTAGTCGTGTGTTATCAAAGTCTCGGTTTTATTGGTTTAATTGGTGTTTAATTTTTATTCCCATATTTCTTTGAAAAAAAAAAAAGAATTTTGAAAATAAAAAAATGTTTTAATATGTCATATTCATGTGCATTCATATTATTAGTTGTTCCCTGTTAATTTTGTTGCGTATATTTATATGTTTGTTTGAATGATGCTTTACATTGTTTAAGTTTAGTGGGGTATTTAGAATAAGGGTTGTAGAATAGGTGGTGACAGGTTTGTTTTGTTCCTCCACACACACTACACGTGCATTTGCATAACATGAATCCTCTACCCGGGTTCCGTCCTTTTAAGTGGGAGTAAAGTAACTACGCCTTCGTGATGATCCTCCGTATGGGCTAGTGAAACACTTTCGGAGTATAAAGTACCTAATGCCTTCGTGATAATCCTCCGTACGGGCATAGGAAAATATACTCTAACGAATTGAACCCGCTTTTATCGGGGTGCCTTACTAGCCTTCACCGGCGACAGTGAGGAACAATTCGGAGCCTTAGAACCAATTCACCTTCATATAGTAAACCTAGGCGAAGCCATGCCGGATTTCTGTTAGATACCCGAAGTTTAAGACACATGGAGGAACATTTCCAACCTTTTACCATCTTTCTATATGTTAGATACAAATTGGGTGATGATGAACGAACATCATACCACTCGTATTTTTTATTATTTTGTCCCAAAGGCGTTGTAATGCCGTAGCTCTGTTTAAATTTTGGGACATTTTTTTTAAGCATGTTGTTATTTATGTTATATTTGTGAATTCATTTCCTTACTAATCTATTTCTTTCTGTTTTCTTTTCTTTGGCATGCATCATAGACATCATCGTACACTTGAAGTTTATTGGCCTCGGGATAGTTATCAACCCAAAGGACTTTCATGGAGGACCAGGTTATTTCAGTGATAGAAGATCATGCAGTAGCCAGGGCACAGTCAGAAAAAAATCAGAGGGAGGATGGAGATTGCCTCAAGAAGGGTTATGTGTCAATATTGCCGGAAAGGGTCAAAGTGAATCCTAGACATAATAATCTCCGAGGGTTAGCCGACATTTGGAACCAGTGGAATGTATCAGAGAAAGAAGCCTTCACTCAGAAGTATGGAGACATAGCACTCTTAATTCCGATTCAGGTCAATAGTGGGTTGATTCAGGCTATGGTACAGTTCTGGAATCCTGCTTATAGATGTTTCACTTTTAACGATGAGGATATGACACCACTGATCGAAGAATACTCGACACTGTTACGTATTGAATGTCCTAATCCTGATCGGATATATTTGAAGGAAATGAAACCTTCAGGTCTTAAGAAGAAAGTGGCTAGGATCACGGGAATGGATACAACATGGGTTGAGAGTCATGTGGACACGAAGCAGAAAAATGGGTGCATTCCGTGGGAAACTCTCCGACTGTTGATATTGGGTTGTTCTGACAAAGCAAAAGCCAGGGACATCTTCGCTCTAGCTATCTACGGGTTAATCATATTCCCGAAGATATTGGGTCATGTGGATATAGCCGTGTTTGATTTCTTTGAAAAGTTGGAACAAAAGATCAACCCATCTCCGGCCATCATAGCTGAAACTATCCGATCCTTGAATTTTTGTAAAAGGGCCGGACACGGGAGGATCAAGGGGTGTGTACAACTCCTTTATATTTGGATTCAAAGTCACTTTTGGAAGATAGAAAATGCTTCCTTCAAACCATACATGAAGACTTTAGTTCCGATTAGGGAATTCCTTCAAAATGATTGGCCTAAGGAAGGGAATGAAGAGAAATGGGTCAACATGTTCCGAAATCTAAAAGGGGAGATGGTGACTTGGAGAGCTCCATGGATGGTTCCTGTGACGATTATGTACAAATGTGGGGACAACCCGGGAGTTCCACTGCTCGGAATTTGGGGGTCTGTGAGTTATGCGCCCCTGTTGGTGCAAAGACAGGTTGAGTCTCGGCAATTCACACCCATGACTCATAATTTAGGATCATCAGAGTTCACTTATGGGGAAGATGGATATTCTGGAAAAGTGCGGGCAGCGATCGAAGCATGGAAGAAAACTCAACGGATAAAAGTGGCCAGATATGCCGACACCGTCACACCTGATTATTTGGTATGGAGGAAATTAAGGGTTAATGATAGACTATTGACATCAGATAGGGAGGAGATCCAATTCATAAATTCGTCACCGAGGGAAATGCCATCAGAGTTAGAAATTACAAGAGCGGAATTTGAAAAAGAAAAGGCCCGTATGAGTAAAGAAATTGCCCGACTGCAAAAAGAGCTTGGAGACATGAAAAATAGGGAATCAGCTCGGGAAAAAGAGAAGAAACAGATTAAGAGAGAAAGGGACACCGTTAAGGACGACCTTCGAGAATTACATTTGGAGAACAAGAGGTATCGCTTTGAGCTCAGGTTTGAGGGGACTCTCAAGACTTCCGGGGAATGGGAACAAGAAGTCAAAAACCTCAAAAAGGAGAAGAATTATTGGGTAGAAAAGACGAAACACGAGGAAGCCCGAGCAAATCAACTTGAGAAGCAAGCTAGGGAGAGCTTACAGGGTGATGTTTCTGCTAACACGTCTAAGGGCCGTGAACAAGTAGGGATCAGATGGAAGAGCAAGGCAGTTAAAGGAGGACATTGAAGAAGGTCCAGGATCCGAGGGAGTTATTATAGGACTAGTATCTTGTAATAGTTTTTAGGAGAGACAGATTATCATGATCTTTTGTTCTAGGAAATCAATGAAAGACCGTTTGGTTGGAATTATCCCGGGGCCAATACTCACTTTGTTCATATTCATTCATTCATTTATTCATTTTTTATAAAATAAAAAATTGTGTCAATAATTTCTAATCCTTGGCTTTTTTTAAAAAAAAAAAAATATAAAGGTACAATTGGTCGCACTCAGAAAGAACCAGATTTCCAACACTCTTACAATACTCGGTCTCGAACAAAAGCCATGGAAAATGACCAGCTTGCCAGAATTGAGAGAACGGAAAGAATCCAGAAAGAACTACAAGAACAGTTGACTAAGTCTCAAGAAGAGACACGAGAACAGATGACAAAGCTCATGGAGATGATGAGCAATATGATGAAGCAGAAGTGGCCTGGAGAGAATTCAGCTGCTGGAATGGGGGCAGTAAATCAGGAGGATAGACCAGAAGTGGTACAGAGAAATGGCCAGGCATCCCAACCTATGGGAAATGAAATTCCAACTGGGGCAGCATCCTACATCTACATCCAGCCGGCGGCCGAACCACAGAATTTCGGTCCAAAAAGGGGTAACATCAGAGCTGATCCAATTGAGGTTGAGGTTCCAGACTTCGAAGAAATGGCAGAGAAGGAAAAGGCCAAAATGACCGAACTGAAGAGGGTCGAAACTGCTGAATCTGAGAAGAAATATCAGTTGTTGGAAGAAAGGCTAAGAGCAGTGGAAGGAGCAGAGTTGTTTGGCAGCCTAGATGCCAAAGAGATGAGCCTGGTACATGATCTATTAATTCCACCAAAGTTCAAAGTACCAGATTTTGAAAAGTATAATGGGACCACCAACCCATCCGCCCATCTGACTATGTACTGTAGAAGGATGACAGGGCACGAGGATAATGAAAAATTGCTTATTCATTGCTTCCAGGACAGCTTAACAGGGTCAGCCACCCGATGGTACAACCAACTCAGTCGTACCAAGATTCGTTCATGGACGGATCTGGCCAGGGCTTTTATGGAGTATTATAAGCACGTTTCTGATATGGTACCAGACAGGCTGTCATTACAGAACATGGAAAAGAGGTCCAATGAGACCTTCAAGGAGTATTCACAAAGGTGGAGGGACCTGGCAACACAAGTGCAACCCCCTTTAACCAACAAAGAAACCACGGTGCTTTTCATCAACACATTGAAGGCACCTTATTATGACAGATTGGTGGGAAATGCTACCAAAGATTTTGCGGATATGGTAATATCTGGAGAAATGATTGAGTCAGCCATTAAGAGTGGAAAGATGGAAGGGGGTGAGTCTGCTACCCCAAAAAGAGCTTTTCCTACAAAGAAAAAGGAGGAAACCCATGCAGTAAGCTTCAACCAATATCCTTACACACCTCCAACACCATACACACCACCGAGGCCTTATAACCCTACCACACCTTATGCACCTCCTACACCATACACACCATGCCCGGGGTATAATCCTTATTACCCTAATATCAACCACCTTACCCAAAACCCGTTCCCTTACACCAATATACCACAACAGCCATTCCCAACTGGCATATCCCCTCAAATCACCCTTCCTAGAAATACTGTTCCTAACACACAAGGGCCTGTGCGTAATGACCAACGTTCACCAAGGAACGATCAAAGAACCCAATTTGATCCGATTCCCACAACTTACGGTGATCTATATCCAAAACTGTTGCAGGGTCAACTTGTTGCACCTGTGTACCTAAAACCTTTGACACCTCCATATCCAAGATGGTACAATGCAAACACCAACTGTGCATACCATGCGGGAATCCAAGGACATTCAATTGAAGATTGCCTAGCCTTCAAAAGGAAAGTCCAAAGCTTGATTAATTCAGGGGTAGTGAAGTTTGGACCAAAAAATGGGCCGAATGTAGCTGGAAATCCGTTGCCCAATCATGCTGGGAATCAAGTAAATGCAATATTGACCGGAGGGGACAGAAAATTAAAAAGGGATATTGAGGAGGTTAAGACTCCAATGATGACAGTATGGGTTGAAATGGTCAAGGCAGAATTGGTAGAAGGTACGGAAGATTTGAAGATAGTTGCAGGAGGGGTGCATGATTGGTGCCCGTTCCATAAGAGTGAAGGCCATGACATACAGAACTGTGGGGACTTCCGGGTTAAAGTCCAAAGAATGATGGATAGTGGGGTAGCCCATGTCGCAACCTAAAAAATAACGACGATGTCTCATCGCAAGACTTTATTATTCGTTAAGCGTGACATTTAAAAAAAAAAAACCGAGGAAAAGTCGACTTAATTCCTCTAGAAATGAAGGTTTTGAAAATGACCTTAAAAAAGACATGGAGTCGCCACCAATCTTTTTTAGCTAGGTGTGATCGGCCACCTATTAAAACCGGTTTTATAAAATATTTTAAAAATTAATTAAAACATTTTAAAAACCAATTTCAAGTCTGCGTTTTAAACCAGAGAAATCAAAGAAGCGGGTTCGGGAGTCGGTTACGTGTGGGGAAGGATTAGCACCCCCACAACGCCCGTATAAATCGGTACCTTATTAATCGTGTGTTATCTCAAGTCTCGGTAAAAGTTGGTTTTAAATTTAGTATTTCAAATTAATTCCCAATTTAAAGAAAAATAATTCCATTTTTTTATTGAAAATGATCCGAAATTTATAAATTCAAAATTTTCCTATATTCCCCAACAAACGTGGCAAAATATAGAAATTTTTATTAGTTTTGGAAAACTTTCCGAATCATTCTCTTTTTTTTTTTTTGAAAGAAAGATATACCTTTATTAATAATAATTGATGATATTCCCTCCAACAAACCCGGTAGAGAACTCATGAATTATTTTAACTCGGGAATATCTTTATTTTTATTGAAAACCTTTATCTTTTTTGAAAACATTTAAAAGAAATGAATATGTATAGGCATGACATAAATAAAATGACATAGCAAAATCTAAATAATATAATGCAACCTAAATGTCATGACACATAGAAATTATTATGGCAAGAATCACATATTATATAAAATGCATGAATATAAAAATGCAATGCATGAAATGTATTTTTTCCTTTAATTAAGGAAATCCGTATATCTAAAAAGATATCCGGTTACCTTAGGAAAATATGTCAAATTAAATATTCTAAAACCAAAATACTTTGTGATTGTTTGAAAACAATTTTGAAAAGCTTGAATTAAAAATAAAAACTGGGCTAAAATTTTTAAAATGACTCTAATTTCCTAAGTTTAAAAAATCCGGACTTGGCTACCCTTAATCCGGGACTTGAAAAACCATTTCTAGAGTTTAAAAAGGCTTAGAAATTACCCTAAGTCAGTAGCTAACCCTCCTAATCAGCCCACTCTAAGTAAATTAACCAAAACAGAAAATTGGTTTTTCTTTAAATTCAATTCTGACTCCACTGTCCAGTTTTAATCCACGATTTTTTACCCTATTTTTAAACATTCCAAAAATTCTGAAAAAATTATTGGAGACTCAGGACATGTAAAAATACAAGAAAAAAAATCGACTTAATTTTCTGATCAAAGATGAATTCCCAGAAAAACCAGAGATGTACGAGTTTTTGGAGGAGAAAAAACTGCTTTGTTTTTCCTTAAAATCAATTCTGACTCCACTGTCCAGTTTTAATCCACGATTTTTTACCCTATTTTTAAAAATTCCAAAAATTCTGAAAAAATTATTGGAGACTCAGGACATGTAAAAATACACGGAAAAAAATCGACTTAATTTTCTGATCAAAGATGAATTCCCAGAAAAATCGGAGATGTATGAGTTTTGGGTGGAAAAAAAAACTGCTTTGCCAACACATTTTTTTTGTCTTTGATAAAATCATTTAAAAATCAAAATAAAAATATTTGAAACTCATAGAATGACTTGAAAACAGTAGCTAGGACTTTTTGAAAGTTAGATAAAAATTGGCTAAGTAAAAAAATCACAAAGGTAGAATAATCAATTTGACAAACTTAATTTTCCACAAGTGTGCTCAAGAGAGCATGACTTTGAACCATTAATTGGTTCAAGTCATTATTCAAGTGGCATGAACATGAAATGCATGAAACAATGCAGCAAACATAATGCATGAAATGCATGGATCTAAACCTAAATGTAAGGAAAATGCATGACACAAATAATATGGCCTAGACCTAACATGAACTTGCATGACATTTAATGTAACCTAGACCTAAGACATGCATGGCATTTTCGCAAACACAAGGCATGCTTAATTCAAAAATCCAACCAAATATCATGCAAATGCAAAAACCTAACAACTAGCATGACAAAAATACAACACACAATGCAAAACACATGGAGTAGCCAAATGGCCCCAAGCTCTAACAAGCATGGCATTTTCACAAACACTTGGTATGCTAGCATGAAAAACTAAGTCATAACACAAAAATCACACAAGCATTTTCACAAACACCTAATATACCAAATCTAAAACATGCTCACTAAGATATAAAACAAGAATCATGCAAAGAATCACACAAGCATTTTCACAAACACTTAATATGCTAACTCTAAAACATGCTCAAATTTAAACAACATGAAAACAGAAAATTAAAAATGCAAAAACATGATATCTAAGACATAAATGGCAACAAACAAAGCAACCAAATTAAATATAACTTAAGAACATGAAATAACATAATATTTAAAACATCAAAAATAAAGAAAATAGCATAAACAACATGGTAAAATGAATCAAAAACAACAACTTAAAATAAATAATGTAGGTCATTTGGCCATGGTGAGTTTATTGTAAAAACAAAATGTAAGAAAAATATACTTAAGAAAGGAAATGAAGGAAGAACAAGAAACATTATTTTAAAATGAAAACTCACCAAGTAGCTTTTGAACGGATTAAGCTATAAACCCTCAGAGTAGCTTTTGAACGAATTAAGCCACAAACCCTCTCACAAGTAGCTTTTGAACGGATTAAGCTATAAACCCTCAGAGTAGCTTTTGAACGGATTAAGCTACAAACCCTCAGAGTAGCTTTTGAACGGATTAAGCTACAAACCCTCAGAGTAGCTTTTGAACGGATTAAGCTACAAACCCTCAGAGTAGCTTTTGAACGGATTAAGCCACAAACCCTCTCACAAGTAGCTTTTGAACGGATTAAGCTATAAACCCTCAGAGTAGCTTTTGAACGGATTAATCTACAAACCCTCATAGTAGCTTTTGAACGGATTAAGCTACAAACCCTCTCAACAAAAACACTATGACTCACCACCCGGATAATCCTAATACAAGTGTATAGACTATCTCACAAGGGGTAGTGGGTGATTTCAACCAAAGGCCAAGACCCCTTATTTATAAGGTGAGCACCTCCTTGGCTTGACATTACAAAGGGATGTGGGATTGGGACTTAGGCTCAAAAATGAAAATCTCTAACTTAACTCTTGATTTTTAATCACTTGATTGAAAAAATCCTAAGCTTCCTCCTTCCTTTGGGCTTGGGCAGGCCAGCACTTCTCTTTTCCAGCCCAGCTCTGATTTTTGAAAGGCCCAAAGAAGCCCTTTTCGGTTGCTTGGGTGAAACGACCATTTTGCCCCCCGGATGCAAAATAAATATCAAACGGGCTCCAAATTCAATTTTTCTTTTTTTAATACTTCCAAAATAATAAAATATTGAGTTCTGGAAGTTTTCAAAATTATCCGAGTCCGTTTGCTATTTATTTGGATTTTTCTTCCCAAAATATCCTTTTATGCCCCTACTTTTTACCATTTTTTAAACGAGCTCCAAATCAAGATTTTTCTTCACCAATCTCTTCAAAATAATTAAAAAAGTGTGATCTGGAAGTTTTCATAATTTTTGGAGCTCATTTGGTATTTTTTCGGGATTTATCGGCTTGAATTACTGCATAGGAGGCTCGGGAATTAGCCATTTTGCAAACGAACTCGGAATCAAGACTTTCTTTCGCCAATCTCTTCCACATAATTTAAAATTGAGATTTGCCAAATTTTAGAATTTTTGGAGTCCATTTGCTATTTTTCCGGGATTTTCCTTTTTGAATTACTGCATTAGAAGCCCGGGATTTGGCCATTTTGCAACCGAACTCGGAATCAAGATTTTCTTTCGCCAATCTCCTTCAAATGATTTAAGAATGAGATTGACAAATTTTCCATAATTTTTGGAGTCCATTTGCTATTTTTCCCAAATTTTTCCAATTTTGCCCTTTAACCTCCGAAACCCGATTTTGCTCAAAACAAGTCCAATTTTCAGATTTTCTTCAATCTGAGCCTTGGGCCATCCTTTTTAATCATTCCTCATCCATTGGGGGCTTTGGTCTTACCAAGTCGGGCCATTTCTGTGATTCTTCCTGATTTCACCGAAATCCACTAAAACCCTAATTCTCGGTTTTCTCCCGGATTGACTTTTCTCTCGGTTTTTCTTGCAAGTGACTTCTCCATTACCCGTAGTCAGTGCTTATCGTTCATTTGGAACCTTCAATTTCGACCAGTTTGATCGTTTAAGCACTTTTCCCAGTATTTCTCGGATTAGGGTTTCTTTTCTACTGAATCTCCAAATCCCAACTTCCGAAGTCCATATCTTTCAATGTAGACCTTGGATTATCAAAATTCTTTCTCCATTTTTCAATTGAACTTAAAATCTTGATTTTGAAAGTGGGTTGACATTTCTCAGTAGTTGACTTTCTAGGGTTGACTTTTTAGGGTTGACTTTTTCGAGTTGACTTTTTTTCAAGTTTGTCTTTTTGTGCTCGCCCTCTTAAACTAAGTCTTGGAGTACCACCTGCAGGATGAAAACAGTCTTTTTATACTCGGAAACATCAATATGGGAAGAAAACATACCTGTTTAGTGGTCCAGACAAAATTAGGTGTCTACAGCTGCCTCTCTTTGGCTATTGCTGAGAATCAGGAATCAGGCAAAGATAAACCAACACTAATTTTGTACGGTCAGTGAAATCACATGTGAAGGAAAGGGAAAGGGGTTTCTTTTTCTTTTTCATTTTCATTTTTTCATTTTCTATTTTTCATTTTTTTTCTTCTTTTTTCTTCTTTTTTTCTTTTTTTCTATTTTCTTTTTTTTCATTTTTTTTATAATTTTTTTTAAACAATAAATTGAAGGTTTTGTCCTTAAATTGAATTCCCTGCCTAAACAAGGCTCGATTCGTCTTAAGGAAACGAATTCGATTTTCAAAAGAAAAATTTATGCTCGAAGGGCTTTAAAATTTGTGCCCGAAGGTCTTAAAATGGTGCCCGGAGGTCTTAAAAATTGGTACCCGGAGGTCTTACCCCTGAAAAAAGTTATGCCCGGAGGTCTTAAAGATGTTGCCCGGAGGTCTTACCTGTGATTTGAAAAAAATTAAGCCCGGAGGTCTTAAAAATGGTGCCCATAGGCCTTACCCCTGAAAAAAAAGTTATGCCCGGAGGTCTTAAAGATGTTGCCCGGAGGTCTTACCTGTGATTTGAAAAATTATGCGCTGTAAGCGACTTTAAAAATGATGCCCGGAGGTCTTAAGAATGGTGCCCGGAGGCCTTACCTGTGATTTGAAAAAAATGCGCTGTATGCGACTTTAAAAATGATGCCCGGAGGTCTTAAGAATGGTGCCCGGAGGCCTTACCCGTGATTTGGAAGAAATGCGCTGTATGCGACTTTAAAAATGATGCCCGGAGGTCTTAAGAATGGTGGCCGGAGGCCTTACCCATAATTTGGAAGAAATGCGCTGTATGCGACTTTAAAAATGATGCCCGGAGGTCTTAAGAATGGTGCCCGGAGGCCTTACCCATAATTTGGAAGAAATTCGCTGTATGCGACTTTAAAAATGATGCCCGGAGGTCTTAAGAATGGTGCCCGGAGGCCTTACCCATGATTTGGAAGAAATGCGCTGTATGCGACTTTAAAAATGATGCCCGGAGGTCTTAAGAATGGTGCCCGGAGGTCTTACCCATAATTTGGAAGAAATGCGCTCTATGCGACTTTAAAAATGATGCTCGGAGGTCTTAAGAATGGTGCCCGGAGGCCTTACCCATGATTTGAAAAAAATGCACTGTATGCGACTTTAAAATGATGCCCGGAGGTCTTAAGAATGGTGCCCGGAGGCCTTACCCGTGATTTGGAAGAAATGCGCTGTATGCGACTTTAAAAATGATGCCCGAAGGTCTTAAGAATGGTGCCCGGAGGCCTTACCCATAATTTGGAAGAAATGCGCTGTATGCGACTTTAAAAATGATGCCCGAAGGTCTTAAGAATGGTGCCCGGAGGCCTTACCCATAATTTGGAAGAAATGCGCTGTATGCGACTTTAAAAATGATGGCACGGAGGTCTTAAGAATGGTGCCCAGAGGCCTTACCCATAATTTGGAAGAAATGCGCTGTATGCGACTTTAAAAATGATGCCCGGAGGTCTTAAGAATGGTGCCCGGAGGCCTTACCCGTGATTTGAAAAAAATGCGCTGTATGCGACTTTAAAAATGATGCCCGGAGGTCTTAAGAATGGTGCCCGGAGGCCTTACCCATAATTTGGAAGAAATGCGCTGTATGCGACTTTAAAAAATGATGCCCGGAGGTCTTAAGAATGGTGCCCGGAGGCCTTACCCGTGATTTGGAAGAAATGCGCTGTATGCGACTTTAAAAATGATGCCCGGGGGTCTTAAGAATGGTGCCCGGAGGTCTTAAGAATGTTGCCCGGAGGTCTTAAGAATGGTGCCCGGAGGCCTTACCCGTGATTTGAAAAAAATGCGCTGTATGCGACTTTAAAAATGATGCCCGGGGGTCTTAAGAATGGTGGTGAAGAATTGTTGAAAATTAACTTAAAGATTTTGAGAAGATGCGAATGCTTTTTGATGCAAATGCATATGTTGAATAAGATACGAAATGACTTAAACTGGTGCAAATGCCTTTAATGCAAATGTAAATGACTTGGATTGATGCCCATGTTTCATGATGCAGATGCCCCTACTAATTGTGTTCATGTAACTGGTTTATGAATGGTGTAACTACAATTACCACACATTAATAAAAATGCAATGATTCTAGAAATGATGCAATTGTTTGAGATGACACGAATATGAAGAATGTAAATGTAAAGGTAAAATGCAGATGCTTATGGAATAATGACAATGCGAATACCCATGAATGATGCAAATGCTTGCCGACACTGTGCAGATGTAAAAGCTTGATAGAGAGATGAGTGCTCATGAGTGATGCAAGTGCCCCCGGTTGTTCCTCTAGACTTTGGCTTAGCCTTTCAGATTCATTTTTCCTCTTCAAATCAGAGTATATCTTCAATTCATTTTGGCTATTCTCTTTGCCCCAACAGTTTTTCAAACTTTCATCAACAGAGATCTGAACCGGGTTCTATTCCTTCTTCTCATATCTGGAAGTCAGGACCTATCCTGGCAGTTCTATACCTTTGGGTTAGAAAAACCCTTGTCTCATGTCAACATCAAAAATGGGTATTTCAAAAATATTTTTATTTGTTTTCGCATTTTGAAAACTTCTGAACAAAAAATATTAACCCCACAATGTGTGATGTACAAATCTTTTGAAGACTGATGATCGTTGTCTAAGTATCAATCTGTTTTTTTTTTCAACTGGGATTGGCAAGGCTTGGTATAACAAGATTCTGGCTTTTCCAAGAAAACTTCATGACAAAAATGTATATCCCTTCTAGGCTCACAAATGGAACAGTTTTTATAAATCATGAATTCATTGAGAACCAAACAAATTCAACATTCTTTTAGTTTCCATATCAAGGCATTTTGACAAGCGTCAAGATTGGCCGGGATGTTTAAACCGGAAAGTTTAATCTTGGGAACAAAGTTTCAGTTTTTGAAGACAATCCTCCGAATGAGAGCTGACAATTTGGGGGGTTCAGGAATTCCTAGATGTTCCTCGATGACCACTCCTTTAATAAGATCTTTTCTTTTGGGGTATCGGCACTATCATCGATGGCATCGAAAATTCCCATTCTACTCTAGACCGCCCGTTTTTTTGGGGTTTTCGCCCTAGAGTCCCATTCTTTTCAATTTTTCTCTTTTTTTTTTTTTTTTTTTTTACCATGCTTGAGAATTCTAAATTCTTCCTTAGTGAAATGAGAATTTGATGAGATGGGATAAAATCTGAGGAAAACCCTTCAAATTAAACATTCATGCTTGATCAAAATGGACTTTTAAAGCACGTAATGTAGGCCATGGCTCAGGGTTCAGAAAGAAAGGATAAATAGGCCCAAAATATGTGTTTGAGGGTAATCAGATCAAGGATCCTTTCTTAAGAGGATTTTCTTTGAACCATGTGTCTCTTCTTGGACATTTCTTTCTTTTTGATTTTGCTCTTTTTCTTCCTTGCTTTTGGCTTTCAATTTGCCATGTCTTTCACACATATTTTTTTATTGTGTTTTTTGTTTGTTTTTCTTGGCTTTCATTTCGTCATCTTTTCCTCTTCTTTTTTCTTTGACAGAGTGCGCCCGTATTTATTCGGGGCTCCATTTGCTTTGTGTCTGTCCTTGAGCTATCACTCATTTCTCAATGATCTTTGAAAAGATCTTTCCTCGCATTTTCCCCCCAGTGTAGAGGGTAATCCTTGATCAGGGTTCAAAGAAGAAAGAATTCTTTTGGCTCAAAAGGGGTGACTATGGATAATTTCTTTTTGTGTGAAGGGGATATGAAAGATGGCCATTTCTCATGTCAAGCACAAATATTCACACTGAAAAGCAATCCCTAGGGGAAATAGATATTCAGAATTTCATTTTGCACTTTGGAATCATCCGAATTCTCACATGCATGGTATCACGATTTTTTTTTCTTTTTTTTTTCGTCGCATCCCCCCAATGATTCATGCATTAGCCCATCCTTCTTTACCATGTGTCCATCATTTCCATATATGATGCCCCAATTTGATTAACCATGAGAATCTGTATCAACGAGGAACATAGCAAGTCTAGGTCTATTTTGAAAAGGCTGAGTTTCCAATCTGAGTTTTTTTGAAGAGATAAGGAAAATATGACCCAAAAATGGGTTTTCTCTGGGACAAGGGATAATCTAGTTTAATTATTGTGCCCCAGGATGTCAATCATGAAGTGATGTTTGGGCAATTAGTGTTTTGTGGTTATTTGGGAAAGGTCATGAATGGTTTTAGCATAATCTTGACACACACCAAATTATCAAAATCTAGACTCTTGAAAGAATGTCTCATTTGTTTGATTTTCAAGGAATTTGAAAATTTTCAAAAAGTTTGTTCCTTTGTTCATAGCCTAGACTAGGATTTACATCCTTGCTTATTCTGCAATGACAATACTTCTATGAAGTCAAATCATTCATTTTTCCTTGAAGCATTAGGTCTTTCAAGTGTTCTTGATTCAAGGTTTAGGTATAGAGAAGCCCAAAAAAGAGGGGGATGGTGTTGGGTCAGTTCTAACAATGATCATCAATATTCTCAAGATTGTTCATTTTTTCATGTGAAAACCACTTATTTATTGTGTACCACAAATTTTCTCAAAGTTTCATTTTTTTTTTTAACAATTTCAAATTTATTGCTAAAATAAAATGAACACAAAATATTAAAATTCAAAATTTATTTATTTCATGTAGATGTCATCATGAGACAAGAGCTTTCATCATCAAAGTGTATAGAAAAATATGCATCAGAATGCTCCTATTGACATGCTTTCAAAGATAACAAATCTTATCCTCAAAATTCTTCAAGAGGAAATCAATCTATGGTAAAACAGATTTCCAATGTTCGATAAGCTCTGGAATCCAAATGCCATTATGGACAAGACCCTCAATTCTTTCCTTCAGTTTTCTGCATTTTTAGTCGAATGCCCAATTGCCCCAATATGATACTCGCACTTGCTGTTGGGGTCATAGCTTTTAGCTGACGAAGAAAACTCTTCAAAGCTAAGCCAATTTCTATTTCATCTTATTAATGTGTTTCATGATGAATGAGCTATGAATGTCATGAGTGCAATTTGATGCATGTGAAGGATAAACAAAGTTATGTGTGGTCATATACAGTGGAAACATGTTGACCATGTATGTTATAAATGCAACACGATGCCAACATGATGCATTTAAAGAATAAGAAAAACCAATGCATGGATATATGCAATGAATGACCATGTATGTTCCAAATGCATTTCTCAATGAATGATCATATACACTATGAATGCCATACAATGTCAATTATGATGCATGTGAAGAATAAATGATTGACACAGAGTATATACAAAGAAAATCATGCTGACCATGTATGTCACGAATGCAACCTGATGCCAATATGACAAATTAATGTATGAGCATATCATGATGACTGTGTATGCCATGAATGCAACCTGATGCCAACATGATGCATGTAAAGAATATGCAAATTAATGCATGGATATATACAATGAATGACCATGTATGTTCCAAATGTATTTCTCAATGAACGATCATATACACTATGAATGCCACACAATGTCAATTATGATGCATGTGAAGAATAAATGACTGACACAGAGTATATACAAAGAAGGTCATGCTGACCGTGTATATCATGAATGCCACCTGATGCCAACATGATGCATGTAAAGAAAGAATAAATTGATACATAAGTATATACAAATAATGACCATGCATGTCATAAACGTATCTTACAATGAATGACCATGCATGCTATGACTATAACATGATGTCAAAATGATACATGCAAAAATAAATGAATTAACACAAAGGTATATACAAAGAAATCAATGATTACACGAAATTGGTGGGACTATTCAAAAATCTCATTATGCAGGATTTGCCTCCAATATTTTTTTTTTTTTGATTTTTTTGATTTTTTTTTTTTGATAAACCAATCACATCATTTTCAAAAGAATTTCAGGGTGGATCTTACTATGGTACAATATGCAAATGTTCATGTGACACTACCGGTTTTATGAAATCATCAAATTCAATTACCAACTGTTTATTGCAAAGAATGAGATCAATAATACAACCAAAAATGTACATGCTCTATTTACACATGCATGAAATGTGCCACATGCAAAAATGCTTGAAAAAGGATTTTTTTTTTTAAAAAAAAAAAACAGCTAATGAACATCTGCCCCAGCAATATCTGCTTATTTAGGCATCACGATGCCTTCGAGACAGAGTATCACATTTATTACGGGCGATGTACGTACATCGTTGCCCGATCTACCACACTTATTCGGAGTGTAAAACATGTAACAAAAAGTTTAGAAATGTCCCTCCATGTGTTCCTATTTTCGGTATATCTAACGGAAATTCGGGATGGCTTCGCCTAGGTTCACTATATGAGGGTGAATCGGTTCTAAAGCCCCGAATTGTTCCTCACTATCACCGGTGAAGGCTAGTAAGGCACCCCGATAAAAGCGGGTTCAATTCGTTAGAGTATATTTTCCTATGCCCGTACGGAGGATTATCACGAAGGCATTAGGTACTTTATACTCCGAAAGTGTTTCACTAGCCCATACGGAGGATCATCACGAAGGCGTAGTTACTTTACTCCCACTTAAAAGGACGGAACCCGGGTATAGGATTCATGTTATGCAAATGCAAGTGAGTGTGTGTGGAGGAATAACAAACCTTTCACTACCTATTCTACAAACCTTATTCTAAATGCCCTAGCAATTAAAACATTCAAGAATAGTGTAACGCATTAACCAACAAGCAATTATAATATACAACCTTAAATAACTAGAGAACAAAAATAAAATGCATGCACATGAGTATGAACATATTTAAAAAACATTTTTTTTATTTTCAAAATTCTCCTTATTAAAAAAAGTGGGAATTAAAATTAAATACAATTAAACCAACAAAACCGAGACTTTGATAACACACGACTAATTCTAGGCCTGAATCTCTAATATGTCCCCAGCGGAGTCGCCAAGCTGTCGCAACCTAAAAAATAACGACGATGTCTCATCGCAAGACTTTATTATTCGTTAAGCGTGACATTTAAAAAAAAAACCGAGGAAAAATCGACTTAGTTCCTCTAGAAATGAAGGTTTTGAAAATGACCTTAAAAAAGACATGGAGTCGCCACCAATCTTTTTTAGCTAGGTGTGATCGGCCACCTATTAAAACCGGTTTTATAAAATATTTTAAAAATTAATTAAAACATTTTAAAAACCAATTTCAAGTCTGCGTTTTAAACCAGAGAAATCAAAGAAGCGAGTTCGGGAGTCGGTTACGTGTGGGGAAGGATTAGCACCCCCACAACGCCCGTATAAATCGGTACCTTATTAATCGTGTGTTATCTCAAGTCTCGGTAAAAGTTGGTTTTAAATTTAGTATTTCAAATTAATTCCCAATTTAAAGAAAAATAATTCCATTTTTTATTGAAAATGATCCGAAATTTATAAATTCAAAATTTTCCTATATTCCCCAACAAACGTGGCAAAATATAGAAATTTTTATTAGTTTTGGAAAACTTTCCGAATCATTCTCTTTTTTTTTTGAAAGAAAGATATTCCTTTATTAATAATAATTGATGATATTCCCTCCAGCAAACTCGGTAGAGAACTCATGAATTATTTTAACTCGGGAATATCTTTATTTTTATTGAAAACCTTTATCTTTTTTGAAAACATTTAAAAGAAATGAATATGTATAGGCATGACATAAATAAAATGACATAGCAAAATCTAAATAATATAATGCAACCTAAATGTCATGACACATAGAAATTATTATGGCAAGAATCACATATTATATAAAATGCATGAATATAAAAATGCAATGCATGAAATGTATTTTTTCCTTTAATTAAGGAAATCCGTATATCTAAAAAGATATCCGGTTACCTTAGGAAAATATGTCAAATTAAATATTCTAAAACCAAAATACTTTGTGATTGTTTGAAAACAATTTTGAAAAGCTTGAATTAAAAATAAAAACTGGGCTAAAATTTTTAAAATGACTCTAATTTCCTAAGTTTAAAAAATCCGGACTTGGCTACCCTTAATCCGGGACTTGAAAAACCATTTCTAGAGTTTAAAAAGGCTTAGAAATTACCCTAAGTCAGTAGCTAACCCTCCTAATCAGCCCACTCTAAGTAAATTAACCAAAACAGAAAATTGGTTTTTCTTTAAATTCAATTCTGACTCCACTGTCCAGTTTTAATCCACGATTTTTTACCCTATTTTTAAACATTCCAAAAATTCTGAAAAAATTATTGGAGACTCAGGACATGTAAAAATACAAGAAAAAAAATCGACTTAATTTTCTGATCAAAGATGAATTCCCAGAAAAACCAGAGATGTACGAGTTGTTGGAGGAGAAAAAACTGCTTTGTTTTTCCTTAAAATCAATTCTGACTCCACTGTCCAGTTTTAATCCACGATTTTTTACCCTATTTCTAAAAACTCCAAAAATTCTGAAAAAATTATTGGAGACTCAGGACATGTAAAAATACACGGAAAAAAATCGACTTAATTTTTTGATCAAAGATGAATTCCCAGAAAAATCGAAGATGTACGAGTTTTGGGTGGAAAAAAAAAACTGCTTTGCCAACACATTTTTTTTGTCTTTGATAAAATCATTTAAAAATCAAAATAAAAATATTTGAAACTCATAGAATGACTTGAAAACAGTAGCTAGGACTTTTTGAAAGTTAGATAAAAATTGGCTAAGTAAAAAAATCACAAAGGTAGAATAATCAATTTGACAAACTTAATTTTCCACAAGTGTGCTCAAGAGAGCATGACTTTGAACCATTAATTGGTTCAAGTCATTATTCAAGTGGCATGAACATGAAATGCATGAAACAATGCAGCAAACATAATGCATGAAATGCATGGATCTAAACCTAAATGTAAGGAAAATGCATGACACAAATAATATGGCCTAGACCTAACATGAACTTGCATGACATTTAATGTAACCTAGACCTAAGACATGCATGGCATTTTCGCAAACACAAGGCATGCTTAATTCAAAAATCCAACCAAATATCATGCAAATGCAAAAACCTAACAACTAGCATGACAAAAATACAATACACAATGCAAAACACATGGAGTAGCCAAATGGCCCCAAGCTCCAACAAGCATGGCATTTTCACAAACACTTGGTATGCTAGCATGAAAAAGTAAGTCATAACACAAAAATCACACAAGCATTTTCACAAACACCTAATATACCAAATCTAAAACATGCTCACTAAGATATAAAACAAGAATCATGCAAAGAATCACACAAGCATTTTCACAAACACTTAATATGCTAACTCTAAAACATGCTCAAATTTAAACAACATGAAAACAGAAAATTAAAAATGCAAAAACATGATATCTAAGACATAAATGGCAACAAACAAAGCAACCAAATTAAATATAACTTAAGAACATGAAATAACATAATATTTAAAACATCAAAAATAAAGAAAATAGCATAAACAACATGGTAAAATGAATCAAAAACAACAACTTAAAATAAATAATGTAGGTCATTTGGCCATGGTGAGTTTATTGTAAAAACAAAATGTAAGAAAAATATACTTAAGAAAGGAAATGAAGGAAGAACAAGAAACATTATTTTAAAATGAAAACTCACCAAGTAGCTTTTGAACGGATTAAGCTATAAACCCTCAGAGTAGCTTTTGAACGGATTAAGCCACAAACCCTCTCACAAGTAGCTTTTGAACGGATTAAACTATAAACCCTCAGAGTAGCTTTTGAACGGATTAAGCTACAAACCCTCAGAGTAGCTTTTGAACGGATTAAGCTACAAACCCTCAGAGTAGCTTTTGAACGGATTAAGCCACAAACCCTCTCACAAGTAGCTTTTGAACGGATTAAGCTATAAACCCTCAGAGTAGCTTTTGAACGGATTAAGCTACAAACCCTCATAGAAGCTTTTGAACGGATTAAGCTACAAACCCTCTCAACAAAAACACTATGACTCACCACCCGGATAATCCTAATACAAGTGTATAGACTATCTCACAAGGGGTAGTGGGTGATTTCAACCAAAGGCCAAGACCCCTTATTTATAAGGTGAGCACCTCCTTGGCTTGACATTACAAAGGTATGTGGGATTGGGACTTAGGCTCAAAAATGAAAATCTCTAACTTAACTCTTGATTTTTAATCACTTGATTGAAAAAATCCTAAGCTTCCTCCTTCCTTTGGGCTTGGGCAGGCCAGCACTTCTCTTTTCCAGCCCAGCTCTGATTTTTGAAAGGCCCAAAGAAGCCCTTTTCGGTTGCTTGGGTGAAACGACCATTTTGCCCCCCGGATGCAAAATAAATATCAAACGGGCTCCAAATTCAATTTTTCTTTTTTTAATACTTCCAAAATAATAAAATATTGAGTTCTGGAAGTTTTCAAAATTATCCGAGTCCGTTTGCTATTTATTTGGATTTTTTCTTCCCAAAATGTCCTTTTATGCCCCTACTTTTTACCATTTTTTAAACGAGCTCCAAATCAAGATTTTTCTTCACCAATCTCTTCAAAATAATTAAAAAGTGTGATCTGGAAGTTTTCATAATTTTTGGAGCTCATTTGGTATTTTTTCGGGATTTATCGGCTTGAATTACTGCATAGGAGGCTCGGGATTTAGCCATTTTGCAACCGAACTCGGAATCAATATTTTCTTTCGCCAATATCCTTCAAATCATTTAAGAATGAGATTTACAAATTTTCCATAATTTTTGGAGTCCATTTGCTATTTTTCCCAAATTTTTCCAATTTTGCCCTTTAACCTCCGAAACCCGGTTTTGCTCAAAACAAGTCCAATTTTCAGATTTTCTTCAATCTGAGCCTTGGGCCATCCTTTTTAATCATTCCTCATCCATTGGGGGCTTTGGTCTTACCAAGTCGGGCCATTTCTGTGATTCTTCCTGATTTCACCAAAATCCACTAAAACCCTAATTCTCGGTTTTCTCCCGGATTGACTTTTCTCTCGGTTTTTCTTGCAAGTGACTTCTCCATTACCCGTAGTCAGTGCTTATCTTTCATTTGGAACCTTCAATTTCGACCAGTTTGATCGTTTAAGCATTTTTCCCAGTATTTCTCGGATTAGGGTTTCTTTTCTACTGAATCTCCAAATCCCAACTTCCGAAGTCCATATCTTTCAATGTAGACCTCGGATTATCAAAATTCTTTCTCCATTTTTCAATTGAACTTAAAATCTTGATTTTGAAAGTGGGTTGACTTTTTCAGTAGTTGACTTTCTGGGTTGACTTTTTAGGGTTGACTTTTTTTTAAGTTTGTCTTTTTGTGCTCGCCCTCTTAAACTAAGTCTCGGAGTACCACCTGCAGGATGAAAACAGTCTTTTTATACTCGAAAACATCAATATGGGAAGAAAACATACCTGTTTAGTGGTCCGGACAAAATTAGGTGTCTACAGCCCAATTCTATGAGGAGATAGAAGGGGAAATAGAAGTCATTGAAAATACAAGTGGCTATGGGATAGGAAGACCCCTAATCATCTACTATGATGAACCGGAGGAAAAAGTTATGCCAGCCATGGAAGAAAATGCGCCCAAATTAATCATTGATTTACCTGTTTCCTTTCCATACAAGGAAAACAAGGCTACACCATGGAAATATGACTGCAGTATGGTTATGCCCGGGTCTTCAGGCCAACAGGATATTACAGGTGTGGGGCATTTAACCCGAAGTGGGAGGTGTTATGCTCCAGAGGCTGTTGAACAAGGGGTAGCAGGGAAAGACAGAGGAATTGACAAAGGGAAGAAGGTCGTCGAGCCAATCCACATTGAGATGGATTTGCCAGAGGAAACAGAGAGGGGATCAGCCCCGGTTAATAGAATCAAAGAGCCAGTATGTGAAAAAGAAGCTTGTGAGTTCTTGAAATTTATAAAGCATAGTGAATATAGCGTGGTTGAACAACTGCAACGTCAACCAGCTAGGATTTCAATCTTATCTTTGCTTTTAAATTCAGAACCACACAGAAAGGCTTTATTGAGAGTATTAAATCAAGCGTACGTGGCCAATAATATATCAGTGGAAAAGCTGGATAGGTTGGTGGGAAACATCGCAGCTGATGACTTCATATTCTTCAGCTATGAGGAAATACCACCCAATGGTATTGGATCAACAAAAGCTCTCCATATAACCACTACTTGTAAGGGGCACATATTACCGAGGGTCCTTCTGGACAACGGTTCTTCACTAAATGTGATGCCTTTAGCAACCTTATCCAAGTTACCAGTGGATTTATCCTATATGATACCAAGTTGCACGGTGGTCAGAGCTTTTGACGGAACCAGAAGGGAGGTTATGGGAACCATTGAAGTTCCTTTGGAAATAGGCCCGTGCACATATACAGTGACTTCCAGGTTATGGATATCAATCCATCTTATAACTGTTTGTTGGGAAGGCCATGGATACATTCAGCTGGGGCTGTACCCTCGTCTCTTCACCAGAAACTAAAATTTGTGATGGAGGGCCGGTGGATTACGGTATCAGGAGAGGAAGACATAATAGCCTCCGCATCCACTGAATCTCCTTATGTGGAGCCGAATGAAGAGGCCGTGGAGTGTTCTTTCCGGTCTTTGGAATTTGTAAATGCAGTTTGGGAGTAAAAAATTCCAAAACCAAAGCTGTCCAAGAACACAAGGTTGGGAGTAAAAACCACAGTAGGAAAACGCTGCAGGGCAGGAAAGGGTCTCGGGAAATATCTTCAGGGGATGGCTCGAGCCATAAAGGTATGGAAAAAAGGACCGATTTGGCTTAGGATATCTTCCAAAGGCCCATGAGAAAAGAAGACAGGTTGAAAAGAATCGACAAAGGAGGATGGCCCGTTTTGCGGGTATGGATATTGAGTGGGAGCCTATGACATTCCCACCTATCCTTCACAACTTCCGCTCAGCCGGTTCTCTGTTCGGAGAAAAGAATTCTGATGATGTACTTGTGATGATAGAGAAAGCCTTCAAGAAATTCCAGGTGAATGGTGATGAACAGATGAATGATGTGGAGATCTGCATGACTGGGAAAGACAGAATTGAAAGAGAAAGTGCTAGCTGGATGGTGCGACCTTGTCCACCAGGATATAGACTAACCAATTGGAGTGCGACTGAGTTGCCCATAGTCTTTAAGTCTATTCCAAAGTAATACTTTTAAAAAGCAATCTTAATTATCTTTACCCAGAGATATTAAGTTTTTTCTGTAATGGGCTTTTTAAACATTTTCATTCAATAAATAACAAGCACAATGCATTATCCATATTGATGTGTCCATATTCTTTCATTTTATTCATTTTGTTTTCTATATATATTTTCCTATATTGTTTTTCTCCACCTATTTACAGGTGTACGGATGCGGAATATGAGGACCCTCATGTCAGTAATTCTGAAATTGATTTTGAAAGACTTATTTGCACGGGTGATTTTGAGGCTAATGAAGATACTGAAGATTATGGTCTACCTCCAGATCTATTGAGAAAAATAGAACAAGAGGAGAAGCAAGTACTTCCTCATAAGGAATTATTGGAAACAATAAATTTGGGAAATGATGAAGAGATAAAAGAAATCAGAATTGGAACTTCATTGTCACCATTAATAAAAAGTGAATTGATAGCTTTGCTCCTGGAGCATGTGGATGTATTTGCATGGTCATACCAAGATATGCCAGGGTTAGATCCGGATATTGTGGTTCATAAGCTCCCTTTAAGGCCAGAGTGCAAGCCGATTCAGCAAAAGTTGAGAAGAATGAGGCCTGATATGCTGTTAAAGATAAAAGAGGAAGTGAAGAAACAATTTGATGCTGGATTCCTAGAGGTGGCAAAATATCCGGAATGGGTGGCAAATATTGTTCCAGTACCGAAGAAGGATGGCAAGGTGCGGATGTGTGTTGATTATCGAGATTTGAACAAGGCCAGCCCTAAAGATAATTTCCCTTTGCCCCATATTGATACTCTGGTGGATAATACAGCGAAGAGTTCTCTATTTTCTTTTATGGACAGATTCTCAGGATACAATCAAATCAAGATGGCACCGGAAGATATGGAGAAAACCACATTTGTTACAATGTGGGGCACTTTCTGCTACAAAGTAATGCCATTTGGATTGAAGAATGCTGGGGCAACATACCAGAGAGCCATGGTGACCTTGTTTCATGATATGATGCATAAGGGAATTGAGGTCTACGTTGATGATATGATCGCAAAGTCACAAGGAGAAGATGAGCATATTGCGAATCTTAAGAAGCTCTTTGAACGATTAAGGAAATTTAGACTCAAGCTAAATCTGGCAAAATGCACTTTTGGAGTCACCTCGGGGAAGTTGTTGGGTTTTGTTATCAGCAAAAGAGGAATTGAGATTGACCCAGATAAAGTGAATGCCATTCAGAATTTGCCACCACCTCGCACTCAAAATGAAGTAAAAGGCTTTCTAGGGAGATTGAATTACATTGCTCGGTTTATTTCACAGTTGACCGACAAATGTGATCCAATATTTAAGTTACTTCGAAAGCGTGATCCAGGAGAATGGGATGAAGGGTGTCAGATTGCTTTTGAAAAGGTTAAGCATTATTTATCAAACCCACCAGTATTAATGCCACCGATCCCGGATAAACCAATGATACTGTATTTATCAGTATTTGAAAGTTCCATGGGTTGTGTTTTGGGGCAGCTTGATGAAACGGGAAAGAAAGAACAGGCAGTTTACTATCTCAGCAAGAAGTTCACAGATTATGAGTTGAAATATTTGTCGGTAGAAAAGTTATGCTGCGCCTTAGCTTGGACAACTCGAAGACTCAGACAGTATATGTTGTACCACACCACATGGTTGATTGCCAAACTAGATCCAATCAAGTACATGTTGGAAGCACCTTCTCTGTCAGGGAGGACGGCAAGATGGCAGGTTTTATTGTCAGAGTACGACATTGTATATGTAAGTCAAAAAGCTATCAAGGGCAGTGCAGTGGTGGAATTCTTAGCAAGTCGGGCAGTGGAAGATTATGAGCCATTGAACTTTGACTTCCCAGATGAGGATTTGATGTATGTGTCGCAAGCAGATGAGATTCCCCTAAAGAAGAAAGTGTGGAAAATGTACTTCGATGGCGCATCTAATGCCATGGGGCATGGAATCGGGACAGTGCTTATATCCCCAGAAGAAGACTGTTATCCTTTCACTGCTAGATTGGATTTTGATTGTACAAGCAATACTGCTGAGTATGAAGCATGTACTATGGGCCTTCGTGCCGCGGTGGACAGAAAGATCAAAGTATTGGAAGTCTATGGAGACTCAGCCTTGGTAATTTACCAGTTACGAGGAGAATGGGAAACCCGAGATACAAAGCTAATCCGATACCGAGAACTCATACTGAGTTTATTAGAGGAGTTCGAAGAAGTGAATTTCAATTACTTTCCTCGAGAAGAAAATCGAATGGCGGATGCTCTGGCTACTTTGTCATCAATGTTTAAAGTGAATGAAGGGGCAGAAGTTGTGCCGATCAAGATGAGCATATACGAGTCTCATGCCCACTGCTTGAGTATCGAAGAAGAAGCAGATGGTCTCCCTTGGTATAACGACATCTTGCAGTACATCAAGAGTCAACAGTATCCAAAACAAGCGACAGAGAATGACAAGAGGACTCTAAGAAGGTTAGCAATGAGTTTTGTTCTAGATGGCGAGATTCTCTACAAGAAAGGGAAAGATCAAGTCTTGTTGAGGTGTGTCGGGTCTGCCGAAGCTCGAAGAATCATAGAAGAGGTCCATGAAGGGATATGTGGCACCCACGCTAATGGTCACATGCTTGATAAACAGATTATGAGGGCAGGGTACTATTGGCTGACCATGGAAGGTGATTGTATCAGTTATTCCCGGAAGTGTCATAAATGCCAGATTTATGCAAATAAGATTCATGTGTCGCCATCACCTTTACATGTCATGACTGCACCATGGCCTTTTTCAATGTGGGGAATGGATATGATCGGGCCTATTACCCCTAAAGCTTCAAATGGACATCGTTTCATCTTGGTGGCCATAGATTATTTCACAAAGTGGGTAGAAGCTGCGTCTTATGCAAATGTAACGAAGTCGGTGGTATGCAGATTCGTCAAGAAAGAAATCATATGCCGTTATGGGTTGCCAACAAGAATTATTTCGGATAATGCTCTCAATTTGAACAATAAGATGATGAGAGAAGTGTGTACTCAATTCAAGATCACACATCATAATTCGGCACCTTACCGTCCGAAGATGAACGGCGCAGTAGAAGCAGCTAATAAGAACATCAAGAAGATCGTTGAGAAGATGACCAATGTGTACAAAGATTGGCATGAGATCCTGCCTTTTGCTCTTCATGCATATCGTACTTCGGTCCGCACATCTACAGGGGCAACACCGTTTTCTTTGGTATACGAGATGGAAGCAGTGCTACCTATTGAAGTTGAGATCCCTTCACTTCGGGTTTTGATGGAAGTTGGCCTAGAGGAAGCAGAATGGGTTAAAGCTCGTTATGAACAGTTGAATCTCATCGAGGAGAAAAGATTGAAAGCAATTTGTCACGGGCAGTTGTATCAGAGAAGGATGATTCGAGCCCACAACAAGAAAGTTCGTCCCAGACAGTTCCGAGAGGGGGAGTTGGTATTGAGGAAAATTCTCCCTATAGTGAAAGATCCAAGAGGAAAATGGGCTCCAAATTGGGAAGGACCTTATGTGGTAAAGAGAGCTTTTTCTGGAGGAGCATTGATTCTAACTCGGATGGACGGAGATGATTTTAGACATCCCGTAAATGCTGATGAATTGAAGAAGTATTATGCTTGAAAAGAAAAAAGAAAAAAAAATTTGTGTGATGCTGTGCACATGAAAATTCGAATGATTCCAAGTGTAAAAATAGAAATTCTATATACCTATTTCCCCTGAGAATTGCTTTTCAAAGAAAATATTTATGCTTGATATGATGAATGGTCGTTTTTCATATTCCTTCCACTAAGAAGAAATTATCCTTAGTCACCCCTTTGAGCCTTAAGAATTATTTCTTTCTTTGAACCTTGATCAAGGATCACCCTCTACACTGGAGGGCAAATGCGAGGAAAGATAATAAAAAATCATGGCAAAAAGAAAGCCATCGAAAAAAAAAAAAAAGGGAAAGATGTTTCCAGAATGAGTTCTCCTCATGAAGTGATCCTTGATCCAATCACCCTTAAACACATTTTGGGCCTATTTATCCTTCCTTTCTAAAACTAAACCTTGGCCTACATTACATGCTTTGAAAGCCCATTTTGATCAAGCATGGATATTTAATTTGAAAGGTTATTCTCAGAATCCATCCCATATTTTGAATTGATATTTTTACTGTGGAAGCATTTAGAATTCTCAAATGCATGGCAAAAAAAAAAAAAAAAAGGGGAGAGGTTTAAGCCGAAAACCCCAAAGGGCGACTTAATACCAAACGGAGGAAACTTGAGTTGAAAACCTGTAAAAGGCGGTTCAAGTACTAATCAAAGTTTTAATCAATGCTCCGTGTAATGGGGAAGAAAGCATCTGACAGGCAGAGAAAAGGGGAACAATGCAGTCTGATGTAACTACAGAAGTTAAGAGATTACCCAAGTGAATTGCTCGTTCAAAAGAAATTTCAGATGGTTTGAAAAAGGAGGGGTCCAAGATATTCCGCATCCGGGGCATCTACAGCCTATAACCTTATATTTGTTTCTTATATCCTGGACATTTATTTTTACCATTTTAAAACATTTCTTGCAATAAATTCTTGTCATCCTTTTCATGACAATTTTTGATTGATTCATATTCTTTTTCATATACTTTTAAGATGCATTATGGTTGTTATTAAATTGAATGATGGGATTTCAAAGTATTACTAAGGAATATATTTTAAATCTTGGAAAGTTCACCAAGAAAAGAAAACAGTGAACGTGGTGGAGACTCCGTCGCGTAGTCAGAAAATCTGTGAACTTCAGCGAGAGACAGAAGCTGAGATTATTTGACAAGATATCTTGAGTGAAGGATCCCTCAAGTGGGGCATCAATGAACAGTTGAAGACTCTGTCCTGAAGTCATATAATCTGTGAACCTAAAAAAAAAAAAACCATGGATTAGAAATTATGGCACAATCATTTGATTGCATTTATTAAGAAGCATACGAGCATTTGCAAAAGCATAACATTCTCATCATTGCATTTAGTTAACAGTGCAGATATCAGGCAAGCTTGGACTTCCCCAAGGAGAAACTCGTTTTGTTTCTCAAAAGATTTAGAGCTTGAGACCACCGTCGAGGTATTTTCTTTGTTTTAAATCGAATTCATTCTGTTTTATCAAATGAGTCGAGCCTTGAGACCACCGTCGAGGTATTTCCTATTGTTTTAAATCGAATTCATTATGTTTTATCAAATGAGTCGAGCCTTGAGACCATCGTCGAGGTATTTTCTTTGTTTTAAATCGAATTCATTCTGTGAGTCGAGCCTTGAGACCACCGTCGAGGTATTTTCTTTGTTTTAAATCGAATTCATTCTGTTTTATCAAATGAATCGAGCCTTGAGACCACCGTCGAGGTATTTCCTATTGTTTTAAATCGAATTCATTCTGTTTTATCAAATGAGTCGAGCCTTGAGACCATCGTCGAGGTATTTTCTTTGTTTTAAATCGAATTCATTCTGTTTTATCAAATGAGTCGAGCCTTGAGACCATCGTCGAGGTATTTTCTTTATTTTAAATCGAATTCATTCTGTGAGTCGAGCCTTGAGACCACCGTCGAGGTATTTTCTTTGTTTTAAATCGAATTCATTCTGTTTTATCAAATGAGTCGAGCCTTGAGACCACCGTCGAGGTATTTCCTATTGTTTTAAATCGAATTCATTCTGTTTTATCAAATGAGTCGAGCCTTGAGACCATCGTCGAGGTATTTTCTTTGTTTTAAATCGAATTCATTCTGTTTTATCAAATGAGTCGAGCCTTAAGACCATCGTCGAGGTATTTTCTTTGTTTTAAATCGAATTCATTCTGTTTTATCAAATGAGTCGAGCCTTGAGACCATCGTCGAGGTATTTCCTATTGTTTTAAATCGAATTCATTCTGTTTTATCAAATGAGTCGAGCCTTGAGACCATCGTCGAGGTATTTTCTTTGTTTTAAATCGAGTTCTTTCTGTTTTATCAAATGAGTCGAGCCTTGAGACCATCGTCGAGGTATTTTCTTTGTTTTGAATCGAATTCATTCTGTGAGTCGAGCCTTGAGACCACCGTCGAGGTATTTTCTTTGTTTTAAATCGAATTCATTCTGTTTTATCAAATGAGTCGAGCCTTGAGACCACCGTCGAGGTATTTCCTATTGTTTTAAATCGAATTCATTCTATTTTATCAAATGAGTCGAGCCTTGAGACCATCGTCGAGGTATTTTCTTTGTTTTAAATCGAATTCATTCTGTTTTATCAAATGAGTCGAACCCTGAGACTGTCGTCAATATATTTTCGCTAGTTTTAAAGACCTCCGGGCACCATTTTTCTTTTGAAAATCGAATTCGTTTTCTTAAGACGGATCGAGCCTTGATTAGTCAGGGAATTCAATTTAAGGACAAATCTTCAATTTACAGCTTATTATCAAAAAAAAAAAAAAATTGGAAAATGAAAAAATGATAGAAGAATGAAAAAGAAAACCCCTTTCCCTTTCTTTCACATGTGATATCACTGACCGTACAAAATTAGTGTTGGTTTATCTTTGCCTGATTCCTGATTCTCAGCAATAGCCAAAGAGGGGCAGCTGTAGACACCTAATTTTGTCCGGACCACTAAACAGGTATGTTTTCTTCCTATATTGATGTTTCCGAGTGTAAAAAGACTCTTTTCATCCTGCAGGTGGTACTCCAAGACTTATTTTAAGAGGGCGAGCACAAAAATTCAAACTTGAAAAAAAGTCAACCTCAAAAAAAGTCAACCCCGAAAAAAGTCAACCTCAAAAAGTCAACTACTGAAAAAGTCAACCCACTTTCAAAATCAAGATTTTAAGTTCAATTGAAAAATGGCGAAATAATTTTGATAATCCGAGTTCTACATTGAAAGATATGGAGTTCGGAAGTTGGGATTTGGAGATTCAGTAGAAAAGAAACCCGAATCCGAGAAATTTGGGGAAAAGTGCTTAAACGATCAAACTGGTCAAAATTGAAGGTTCCAAATGAAAGATAAGCACTGACTACGGGTAATGGAGAAGTCACTTGCAAGAAAAACCGAAAGAAAAGTCAATCCGGGAGAAAACCGAGAATTAGGGTTTTTAGTGGATTTCGGTGAAATCGGGAAGAATCACAGAAATGGCCCGACTTGGTAAGACCAAAGCCCCCAATGGATGAAGAATGGTTAAAAAGGATAGCCCAAGGTTCAGATTGAAGAAAATCTGAAAATCGGATTTGTTTTGAGCAAAACCGAGTTTCGGAGGTAAAAGGGCAAAATTGGAAAAATTTGGGAAAAATAGCAAATGGACTCCGAAAATTATGGAAAATTTTTCAATCTCATTCTTAAATCATTTGAAGGAGATTGGCGAAAGAAAATCTTGATTCCGAGTTCGTTTGCAAAATGGCCAAATCCCGGGCTTCTTATGTAGTAATTCAAAAAGGAAAATCCCGAAAAAATAGCAAATCGACTCCAAAAATTCTGAAATTTGGAAAATCTCATTTTTAAATTATTTGGAAGAGATTGGCGAAAGAAAATCTTGATTCCGAGTTAGTTTGCAAAATGGCCAAATCCCGGGCCTCCTATGCAATAATTCAAGCCGATAAATCCCTAAAAAATACCAAATGAGCTCCAAAAATTATGAAAACTTCCAGATCACACTTTTTAATTATTTTGAAGAGATTGGTGAAGAAAAATCTTGATTTGGAGCTCGTTTAAAAAATGGTAAAATGTAGGGGCATAAAAGGGCATTTTTGGGAAGAAAAAATCCAAATAAATAGCAAACGGACTCGGATAATTTTGAAAACTTCCAGAACTCAATATTTTATTATTTTGGAAGTATTAAAAAAAAGAAAAATTGAATTTGGAGTCCGTTTGATATTTACTTGCATCCGGGGGGCAAAATGGTCATTTCACCCAAGCAACCGAAAAAGGGCTTTTTTTGGCCCTTCAAAAAATCAGAGTTGGGCTGGAAAAGAGAAGTACTGGCATGCCCAAGCCCAAAGAAAGGAGGAAGCTTCTAATTTTTTTTTTTTTCAATCAAGTGGTTAAAAATCAAGAGTTAGTTAACCATTCTCTTTGATCAAACCATGGTGATTAAACCACATAGGTTAAGAAAGATGTCAACATTTTTCTTGGATAGCTGTAATTTGAGAGGGCTGAGATGCTAATCTAAGGGTGGTAATTTCATGACTTTTCATCTTGAATTATTGGCCATTTGATGGAAATTAGGTTACACAAAAATGACAACATCTTGGAGTCCATATATACCCCATTTTCTGCCAGCCTTAGAGCACAAGCAGATTTTGATTTTTTCTTTTCCATTTTGGCTGATTTCTCTTAGTTTTTCTTAGTCTTTATCTTCTTGGTTGAGAGCAAAAAAGAAAAGTTTAGAAAAAAAAAAAAAAAGGAAAGTTTGAAGAGAAAAGCTTGAAATATTAGCTTCTTGAGGTTGCTCTTGAGCACCAACTCTTGCACTTTCATTTTCTATTCTTGTTTTTTCTATTTTAATCTCTACTTGGTGAGTTTTCATTTTAGAATAATGTTTTTTTGTTCTTCCTTCATTTCCTTTCTTAAGTATATTTTATTTACATTTTGTTTTTACAATAAACTCACCATGGCCAAATGGCCTACATTATTTATTTTAAGTTGTTGTGTTGATTCATTTTACCATATTGTTTATGCTATTTTCTTTTTTCTTTTTTTTTTTGTTTTAAATGTTATGTTATTTCATGTTCTTGAGTTATATTTTAATTTGGTTGCTTTGTTTGTTTCCATTTATGTCTTAGATATCATGTTTTTGCATTTTAATTTTCTGTTTTCATGTTGTTTAAATTTGAGCATGTTTTAGAGTTAGCATATTAGGTGTTTGTGAAAATGCTTGTGTGATTCTTTGCATGATTCTTGTTTTATATCCTAGTTGAGCATGTTTTAGATCTAGTATATTAAGTGTTTGTGAAAATGCTTGTGTGATTTTTGCATGATTTAAGTGTTATGACTTAGTTTTTCATGCTAGTATGCCAAGTGTTTGTGAAAATGCCATGCTTGTTGGAGCTTGAGGCCATTTGGCTACTCCATGTGTTTTGCATTGTGTGTTGCATTTTTTTGTCATGCTAGTTGTTAGGTTTTTGCATTTGCATGATATATGGTTGGATTTTTGAATTAAGCATGCCTTGTGTTTGTGAAAATGCCATGCATATTTTAGGTCTAGGTTACATTAAATGCCATGCAAGTTCATTTAGGTCTAGGTTACTTTATGAATGCCATGCATTTTTTCCATGACATTTAGGTTTAAATCCATGCATTTCATGCATTATGTTTGCTGCATTATTTCATGCATTTCATGTTCATGCCACTTGAATAATGACTTGAGCCAATTAATGGTTCAAGGTCATGCTCTCTTGAGCACACTTGTGGAAAATTAAGTTTGTCAAATTGATTATTCTACCTTTGTGATTTTTTTTACTTAGCCAATTTTTATCTAACCTTCAAAAAGTCCTAGCTACTGCTTTCAAGTCATTTTATGAGTTTCAAATATTTTTACTTTGGTTTTTAAATGATTTTATCAAAGGCAAAAAAAAAAATTGTGTTGGCAAAGCAGTTTTTTTTTTTTCTCCTCCAAAACTCGTACATCTCTGATTTTTTTGGGAATTCATCTTTGATCAGAAAATTAAGCCAATTTTTTCTCATGTAGTTTTATATGTCCTGAGTCTCCAGTATTATTTTTAGAATTTTTGGAATTTTTAAAATAGGGTAAAAAAATCGTAGATTAAAACTGGACAGTGGAGTCAGAATTGAATTTAAAGAAAAACAAAGCAGTTTTTTCACCTCCAAAAACTCGTAGATCTCTGATTTTTCTGGGAATTCATCTTTGATCAGAAAATTAAGCCAATTTTTTCTCATGTAGTTTTATATGTCCTGAGTCTCCAGTATTATTTTTAGAATTTTTGGAATTTTTAAAATAGGGTGAAAAAATCGTGAATTAAAACTGGACAGTGGAGTCAGAATTGAATTTAAAGAAAAACAAAGCAGTTTTTTCTCCTCCAAAAACTCGTAGATCTCTGATTTTTCTGGGAATTCATCTTTGATCAGAAAATTAAGCCAATTTTTTTTTCATGTAGTTTTACATGTCCTGAGTCTCCAGTATTTTTTTCAGAATTTTTGGAATTTTTAAAAATAGGGTAAAAAAATCGTGGATTAAAACTGGACAGTGGAGTCAGAATTGAATTTAAAGAAAAATCATTTTTCTGTTTTGGTTAATTTACTTAGTGTGGGCTGATTAGGAGGGTTAGCTACTGACTTAGGATGATTTCTAAGCCTTTTTAAACTCTAAAAATGTTTTTTCAAGTCCTGGGTTAAGGGTAGCCAAGTCCGGATTTTTTTAAACTTAAGAAATTAGAGCCATTTAAAAAAAATTTAGCCCAGTTTTTATTTTTTATTCAAACTTCTCAAAATTGTTTTCAAACAATCACAAAGTATTTTGGTTTTAGAATATTTAATTTGACATATTTTCCTAAGGTAGCCGAATATCTTGATTAGATATACGGATTTCCTTAATTAAAGGAAAAAATACATTTCATGCATTGCATTTTTATATTCATGCATTTTATATAATATGTGATTCTTGCCATAATAATTTCTATGATATTGTTGTTATTTTGATTTATATTTTTTGATGTTACATGGTTTATTATATGGTTTTGAATATTTCATGATATCCTATGCTTTTATTTAGTTATTTTTATTTGGTATATACTATGTTCATGCATTATTATTTTCATGCATATTATATGATAGCATCATTTTATTCCATGTCATTTAAATTATATGCCATACCATTCATATTTGTCATGTCATTTAGGTTGCATTATATTATTTATACTGTACCATGTCATTTTATTTATGTCATGCATATATATATTCATTTATTTTAAATGTTTTCAAAAAGATAATGGTTTTCAATAAAAATAAAGATATTCCCGAGGTAAAATAATTCATGAGTTCTCTACCGGGTTTGCTGGAGGGAATTTCATCAATTATCATTAATAAAGGAATATCTTTCTTTCAAAAAAGAGAATGATTCGGAAAGTTTTTTCAAAACTAATAAAAATTTCTATATTTTGCCACGTTTGTTGGGGAATATAGGAAAATTTTGAATTTATAAATTCCGGATCATTTTCAATAAAAAATAAAATTATTTTTCTTTAAATTGGGAATTAATTTGAAATACTAAATTTAAAACCAATTTTTACCGAGACTTGAGATAACACACGATTAATAAGGTACCGATTTATACGGGCGTTGTGGGGGTGCTAACCCTTCCCCACACGTAACCGACTCCCGAACCCGCTTCTTTGATTTCTCTGGTTTTAAACGCAGACTTGAAATTGGTTTTTAAAATATTTTAATTAATTTTTAAAATATTTTATAAAACTGGTTTTAATAGGTGGCCGATCACACCTAGCTAAAAAAGATTGGTGGCGACTCCATGTCTTTTTTAAGGTCATTTTCAAAACCTTCATTTTTCTAGAGGAATTAAGTCGACTTTTCCTCGTTTTTTTTTTTTAATGTCACGCTTAACGAATAATAAAGTCTTGCGATGAGACGTCGTTATTTTTTAGGTTGCGACAACCACCACTCAGCCAAGGCCAACCATAGACTCCATCCCTTTGGCGTTTCCCCTGTCATGCACCTAAGATAGGCTTCCAAACACTGGTTCACCACTTCGGTTTGTCCATCCGTTTGGGGGTGATGAGCAGTCGATAGCTTCAATGAAGTTCCAAATTTCTTGAACAATTCCTTCTAGAAGGTACTCATAAAAATCTTGTCCCTATCAGAGACAATGCTGGTGGGCATGCCATGCAATTTAAAAACATTGTTCAAGAATTCCTGAGCTAAATTTATAGCTGTAAATAGATGAGCTAATGCCACAAAGTGAGCATATTTGGTGAGACAATCAACTACCACCATGATGAACATTGTTCAAGAATTCCTGAGCTAAATTTATAGCTGTAAATAGATGAGCTAATGCCACAAAGTGAGCATATTTGGTGAGACAATCAACTACCACCATGATGACATTCTTTCTTCCTGAGAGTGGTAGCCTTTCAACAAAGTCCATACTTATATCAGATCAAGCTCGCTCAGGGATTGACAGTGGCTGTAATAGCCCAGGGCTTGCTGAGTTATCATATTTGCACTGTTGGCACACGTGACATTCTCTCACCATCTTTCCGACCTCTTTTCCCGTGCCCTTCCAATACAAAACCCCAACCATCCTGTTGATGGTATCGTGAGCACCTGAATGCCCTCCAATGGGACTACCATGAAAATAGGACAGCAACTCCTGTTTCAACGCTGGTAAATCTCCCACAAGCAACTTACCTTTCCTCCTTAGTTGCTTACAATCCCATGTATACTTAGAATGCAGAGCAGGGCAATTCTTTAGATCAGTAATAAGCTTCTGGAGTTTTACATCCGTCTCCCAAGAGTCTCGAATTCGCTAAAATAGGTCACTCCCCATCATTGTCATAGCCAAAAACTCAGATTGTGAAGCATTCGGCTGCCTGGATAACAAGTCAGCTGCTTGATTAGTAGACCCTTTCCTGTAGCAGACCTCATAGACGTAACCCATCATCTTAGTGACCCAGAGCTGTTGAGCTGGTGTAGTTGCTTGCTGGTCCAACAAGAACTTCAAGCTTTGATGGTCAGTTCTGATTTTAAAATGCCTTCCCACTAAGTATGCATTCCATTTTTTAACA
The DNA here is from genome assembly GCA_030761205.1 of Fremontodendron californicum. Lineage (NCBI taxonomy): Eukaryota > Viridiplantae > Streptophyta > Magnoliopsida > Malvales > Malvaceae > Fremontodendron > Fremontodendron californicum. The sequence goes on from JAULJL010000028.1 coordinate 7,421,375, forward strand.
GCCATAAGCACAACAAGCATTTCTTTTTCATAAATGGATAACACTTGGTGTCTGGGAGCTAGTGCTCTGCTAAAGTAAGCAAGGGGTCTGCCATGTTGTGTTAAAACAGCACCTACACCCATGCCTGAAGCATCCGTTTCCACCACAAACTCAGCAAAAAAAGTCAAGGAGTGCGAGCACTGGTGCTGTAGTCATTGCAACTTTCAGTTGATCAACGGCTTGAACAGCCTTTTCATCCCATTTCCATGCTTCCTTCTTAAGGAGGTCCGTTAAAAGCTTAGCAATGGCCTCATATCCTTTAACAAATCTGCAATAATACCCCATTAATCCAAGGAAGCCTCAAAGTTCCATAAGAGATCGAGGAACTGGCCATTCCAGTATACACTGGATTTTGCTATTATCCATTGCTATACCCCTCCTGGAAATGACATGGCCCAAGTAATCGACTTCTGTGGCTCCAAATGTACATTTGCTGAGCTTCGCAAACAGTTTGCTGGCCTTAAGTATCTCAAAGACTTGTCTTAAATGAATCATATGAGCTTCCCAATCCACAGAGTACACCAAAATGTCGTCGAAAAACACCAACACATACTGTCTTAGAAATGGCTTGAAGATAGAATTCATCAAGTCTTGAAAGGTGGATGGAGCATTGGTGAGCCCAAAAGGCATGACCAAGAACTCGTAGTGGCCCTCGTGGGTTCGGAAGGCTGTCTTATGAATGTCTCCTTCCCACATACAGATTTGATGGTAACCAGACCGCAAGTCCAGCTTAGAGAAATACGAAGCATGGACCAACTCATCCAACAATTCTTCAACCAGAGGAATGGGAAATTTGTCCTTTACTGTGAGCTGATTAAGCTGTCTGTAGTCGACACAAAGCCTCCATGAACCATCTTTTTTCTTCATCATGACAATGGGAGAAGCAAAAGGACTATTACTATCTCGAATGAGACCATTGTCTCCCATTTCCATGATCATCTTCTCAAGCTCATTTTTTTGAATTGCAGGGTATCGGTAAGGTCAAATCTTTACTGTCTGTGACTCATCATTTAGAGGAATCTTGTGATCTTGAACCCTACATGGTGGTAACCCTCTAGGTTCCTCAAATATCTCCTGAAAATCCTATAACAGCTATTGCAGACCCGTACTGGAATAGGAAGGTGTAACCTCGAGGTTACTCAACTAAAGTTGGTGATCTGCACAAGGGAAGGGGTTTGTGCTAGTAATCAAGGGTAATATCAGCTTGGAAGAATGTTTATCACCCACAACTTGTATTGATCCAGGTAGGATACCCTGTAGTAACCACCATCGGGAGTCCTTCTGAAACTGCATGATGAACTTAGCAAAATCCCATATGATTGGACCCAATGATGACAACCATTGGATTCCCAAAACTAAGTCACGGCTTTTCAAAGGAAGGACCATGAAGTCAGTAGAGAAAGTGACCCCCTGAGCAGACCATTGCACTCCCTTACACGTGCCAACGTTGACATACTGCCCCCATCAGCAACTGTCACCTTCATCCTGCAATCTTTCCAAACAGGTAGCCTCAAAGTCTTTACCACATCCACAAAATTGTGGGTACTGCCTGAATCGATCAGCACAATAAAACTTAGCTTATTAATCTTTCCCCGAATCCTCATAGTTTGGAATCCTGATGTTCCAAACATAGCATAGAGAGATAGTACTGGTGATTCTCCACTATCCCCTTCATTCACCAATAATTCAGGACTGTCAATACAGTCTGAAAACACCTCTTGATCACCTTCTTCCTCACACCCTTCCAGCAAGATTTGATACAGTTGGGACTTCATACATCGATGACCATACTATACTTAACCGCACACTAATAGCAAAGTCCTTTTTTCCTTCTGTCTTCAATTTCCACAGCTGAGGGACCTTTATTCATATTTCTAGGATTGCCCCAAGTGTTAGGTCTGACACTGTTGGAAACATAAGGTTTGGTATTACTTAAGGGAAAAGTATTTGAGTTCGGAGAAGCCTTAGGGGTTGGTAATAATGGAGGTAGTAGGTTAGGCTTCATGTGGAAATTTGAGGTACTATAGGCAGGGTTTTGAGTGGGGAATCTGTTTGGGGCTACTGGTATAGTTTTTTTTTGGCTCGGGATAGGATAGACTCAAATTGTTTTGCTACATATAGGGCTTTATTCAGATTCTTAGGTCTAAACAGTTTGACAGATTGAGATATATCAAATTTCAAATTACTAGTAAAAACACTTAAGAGCATAGGAATCAGAAAGTTGGAGAAGGTTTAATATACCTAAAAAGTCCTCATGGAACTGCTCAACACTGCCAGTCTCCTTGAGCACCACCAACTCCGACATTGGGTCTGTATACTCCTCGGAACCGAACCGTTCCTTCATTTCAGCAATATAAGTGGGCCACTGTAAGCTGTCAAAGCCTCCCTGGCTCTTTGTATAATACTGGTGCCACTGTAAGCATTTCCCTTCCAAGCTAAGCATAACAATCCGAATCTTAGCACCTTCACGTACTTTCTCGACTTCAAAATACTAATCAAGTTTCATTAACCATCCTTTGAAATCTTCACCAGTAAATTTTGGGCATTCTAGCTTGTATGGTCGACGATTGTACTCATCACCTTGTACCTTGACTGGAGGTAATACAAGCCCAAAAGTGTCCTGTGCTTGGCTCTTCCCTAACTCACTTCCCACCAAGCCACCAGAAGAAAGGGATTCTCCCAAGTTTCCCTTACCATTCCCATGACCTCCTTTGCCGGTTAAGAGTTCGAAAAACTGCTTGAACTCTAGTTTCATTTCAGCTCTGAAAAGCTCAAATCGATCATCAAGCTTCCGATCAACTTGTTGCATCTCAACCTGCAGCTTCGAAAGGTCCTGTTGAGTCTAACTCACTTCCTTCTGTAACCTTGTAGTGATTCCGTCTGCCATGGTGTAGGATTGACGGCTCTGATATCAAAATGATGCAACCTCAAAAGATAACAGAACAGAGTAAACAAAATAGAATGATTGAGCAATGAAAGAAGAAGAAAAATAAGAAGAAAGGAATCAAAGACCAGTAGAAAAGGAGAGAACAGTAGAAAGAGAGAGAAAGAGAGATTTGAGAGCAGGAAAATATTGTTTCATTCCTCACTGCTGGTGTCATGGTATTCACCCCCCTTTTGTAATCGGTTACAGGAATCACAGATCCCTATCATAACAGACTCCAATAAAGCAAATAAGAAAATAACAGAAATATCAAAAATATAAAAAATACCAAAATAACTGTCCAAAGTCAAAACAACAGTGCAACAACATTAAACCCTTCAACCCAAAACGCATCGTTTATTATTCCTAAAATGGTCCTACATCAAAAAATTCTACAAAGGTAATTGGTACAAGGAAATGGGTGTTCTTCTTTTTCTTGTTGTTTTGGTTTGGTGAAGGGAATTTTTTAGATGGCATATACACTATAAAGATAGCCCTTCATGCAATACTTCCCATACCAATTCTGGCCCTTGAGCACTATATTTCACACTTATTGCAAAATTGAGGCCTTCAGATAATAGCAGTCATCTGTGAGTTTTCTGAACATCTTCAAAATTCCGAAGGCAATCGCTTTGATTAGCATCGCTCGAAAACCTTGTAGAGTTTCTCCATTGAAGCCACCTGAAAAGGGCAAGGGTTACTCATTAGTGTACTTAACTATTAACAAGACAAAGTTGTATATGAGTCCCTTGACCCAAAAACTAAGAGAGGAGAAAACGAAAACAAGTTTCTAAAAGAAAGTTCAATAATTCTACTATTAATCCATCTTTTGGGTTTGTCTTACAAGAAAGGTTTTAAATACCGGTGCAACGCGACATTATGATTGTTATTTTGCGGTTTCGGCTCTCTCCGCCGCCAATATTTATCGCAGTTGACAGCAATAGCATTCGTTACATCCGAAACCGTGATAAACGCAAAGCGATCAAAACGCATATGCGACCATAATTTAAATCTATGCTCACAAGTATTAGTTGTTGGTTCTACTATGCATGTCTTAGTATACACTAATTCAAACTAGACCGAAAAAAAAAGGAAAAAGGAAAATTAGCATTGGACTCAAACTCTGCCTATAATAGAGAACTTGTTAGGAGTAAAATCAGCCTACCCTGACAAATGTTCCATTAACAGCCATTGAATTTGGAGGTTTTAGAAATAATCTCATGGATGGAAACAAGACATGTTGGATTGACCATTCACGCTGGGCCCATGCAGTCTCTGCCTCTGAAAGTAGTTCATGCTCAAATTCGTCCTCTATTGCAATACCATCTCCTGTGAACACCGAAGAGCAACAAGGCTGATTATTAATTGAACATAAAAATAAAGTTTCCTAAGGCTGATTATTAAGCAGCGTTCACCACAAAAAATATAAGCATTATGCCCCATGGGCTGTAAATATGCTATGTTATGTGGACTACGATCAGATGCCAAACATGGTTATGTATCCAACTGGGTTATGTCAAGTTGTTGGGAATGTTTTATATTAATTTTGAGGATATAAGCATCAGATGACACAAATCTAGTGTCCAAGAAATGCCAGACACTGGTAAATTAAGGAAAAGTGAAAAGTAAATGTAACATAGTGCATATGTGATGAAAATCACAAACTGAGGCAAGAAACCTATTTTCTTTGTAAAGAATGGCAAGTTAATTCGAGAAAAAGTAGTAAATGTTTCATTATCCCTCCCTTCACCTCTTTTTCCCCTGGTAAGTACCTGATAGTTAACATGAACATAAAACTCTATTCTCCTGAAAACAGACTTTGAAGCAAAAAAACATAAAGAAAACTATAAAATAATTAGATAACAAAGTACTCAGCAAAAAATATTATTGATTTATGCAGCATGACTCTTCTTTAGATTGTATGAACCCTCCATAGCCCCATTGTCAATAGCACCCTCAGTTACTGATAAGATTAACTGGACAACAAAAATAATATAGAACAATGTTTCTAAAGGTGAAAATTTAAGTTGAGATTACCCAATTCAGGTAGTAATAATTTGCAATTATACTAATAACATTTTAAGCAATTTGAAATTGCTAAAACTATGACACATTTAAAGCAAACTGTCTACTCAAATAAGTACTAATCAAATGAATCAAAAATTTCCTTAAAGTAAGAGTTTTCCTAATTAGTATCCCAATGACACCCGTTAAGTCTTAATAATTAATGATGGTTTGTCTTCAATGTAGTGATTTTCTATCTCTACTGCATACTAGCCTGTAACAACTACACTTGTTGCATCTTAAAACGGGCCTTAGGGCACCCAATCGTGGGGAAAACCATCAGATTTCATTTTATCATGGTTTGCAGTTGCATTAGTAAAACTGTGATTTAGTTATTACTGTTACCAATATCACCATTCTCATGCTTTCTACTAGTCTAGCCAAAAAAAGCCTTATCCTCAAGAGAAACATACACAATGAGATTCACACATACCAATTTCGGAAGAAGAATTTCCTCCATCTTGAGGATTCTTCCCATGTTTGCTCTTTTTATAAAATTCCAATCCTTTGCCTGATGGATTTGGCAACAAAAGAGGATGCATAGCATAAAAATTCCCAAGAGCAGCTGCAAGTGATTGGAAGCAATTTTTTTCATCTTCCCAATCAACCTACAGTAAAAGGAGAAATCACAATTCATAGAAACAAGTATTCAAGGGATACTAAAATTTATATTTACAAAGTTTCTGACACTTACATGTAAGTAGTATCAGCTATCACCACTAATATAAGTCTTAGTACAATAGATGGAATGAAGCTCTTGTACGACAATGGAAACTACCCAAAAATATATTTCCCACTTATTTTCTTAATCCAAAACTATAGTGATTCCTTCAAGCACTTCAAGCATGACTTGCTACTCTACCAGCATGACACATGGCAGACACAATTGCATAAACAATAGCCAAAAAGGAAAAGGAAATGAAAGAAAAACAGCCTAGGCAATCACAAGGACTGCAAATAAAAAGTATTTTTAACTGAGCTTGAGGAATTGCTTTAGTTGCAGCACCGCTCCTCCAAAGTCAAATAGGAGATAATATGAGATCTCAAATTTGTACCTTCTCTCCCAGTATAATTGGTTAAAATGGAAAATCAAACAACTTTGGACTCAAAATGTCCAAATAAAAGGCCCCTTTATCCGTACGTTTACCCCAACCACTGCCAACTAAGAGGAAAGGTCCATTCAAGATCACACAATTATAACCACGACCTTGGTACCTTTACCACAAAAGGAAAGGAACTTAAACAAAGATGAAGAAAGATTTACTAGAGGAAATAAGTAGGGCTAAGCAAAAAAACCGATTCGAACCGTAGTGTTCAGTTTCAAATATGTTTTATTGAATTTGGTTTGGTTTCAGTTCGGCTAGTAAGGCTATTTGGTTTGGTTTTCGGTAAGTTGAAAAACCGCAATTATCCGAACCAAGCCGAATTGTATTTTCTAATTACTTTTTATTTTTCATAATATAAAAAATATTTTACTTCTAAATTAGTGGAAAAAAAAATACTATAAAAAATATAATTTTTTAGAATTTCAAAAACCGATGAACGAAACCGATCCAGACGAGTGAAATTCGGTTCGGGTCTGTTCGGTTACACATGCTATTCGGTGTGGTTTCAGTTCGATTTTCAGAAAATCAGAATACTACACATTAACCGCTTTTGTCCAAAACCGAGCCAAACCGAACCTTTATCAGCCCTAGAAATAAGGGATCTAAGACTAACCAGCAAAAACATAAAGGGGGGAGGAGAGAGAGGGAGAAGGGAGGCTGCAAATGGCAGCAAATTCAATAAGGGAAAGAGAATGAAGTTTAGACAGGAGGAGTAAAAGAAGGGAAGGAGAAAAGAGAAAGAGAAAAGGAGCAGAGGGGATTTCTCATAGTCACCAACAACACAGATGTTGGGGACCAAGGAGAGAAATGAACCTTAGATGAAGGAAATAGAGAGGGACTTGATGAAGTCTCTGAAAAAGTCAAAAAAGGGAGAGAGAGAGAAGAAAACAAGGAAAGGTGTATGAGAAAGAAAAAAGATATAGAGATACGAGAAAAAGAGCAGAAGGAACAAGATCTATTTGCATGCAAAACTTCATGTCGCTAATGTTGTCATAAGATTGACTTTTATGTGTTAAAAGAAAATATGAACAAACACTTCAACTACCACTTTATTACTCTCACTCTTTGAATTATTGGCCATGCCACTCCGTGTGCAGAACCTTGAACTTAAAGTGAGATCTCACCTAAATTTGTGAGGATAGCTAACTTTAATTTTTTAGGCACAAAAAACACACCATCTCTAACAACTACCTGATACCATAGCACTAAAATCAAGAATTACCGTAATTAAACAATGGGACCTACATCATTGCCCAAACATAGCACAAATTCAGGAACACGATCCATGTCTGGAGTGTACTGGTCAAGTAGGATCGGAAGTCTAGACAAATTCCCATCTGAATCAATAAAAATGCAGAAATACTCCTCTAGCATTTCAGCCTTTTGCTTAAGCAGCTGTGTATTCATCTGCAGAAGATCAAATGTTTGTATAAGTGCAACGATAATGGGTAGAAAGGCACACAGTTGAAAGCTGCAGTAAAAGAAATGTATTATGTACCCAAAAGTAACTTTCTGATCTTTCATGAAATCAACAACTAACACATATATGAAAAATGAGAACCAGTTACATCAATTTTCTTTTAATTAAAAGAATAAAGGAAAAGAAAAGCAAGAACCAAGCAAAGAAATTATGTTCTTATGCATTTTTCTTCCTTTTTCCTTTTTACCTTTTTTTTCCTTCTGCTGGTTCCTTTCTCTTGTTTGCTAAGGGTGAGGAAAGAAGAGGCATTTTGCAAGAATTTTCGAATTAGTTAAAGATGTGAAAATTTGTTTGCTAGTTAACTCTATAAACTCAGGCAAGCTCAGGTGGTCGACCAGCAGAGAATTGCATAAGATGGGCTCAGACTGAACTGGTTTTCCGTTAGGATGGTCCCTCCGATTGGAACGAGCAAAATACAGGCAAACCAAACCAGACTTGACATGGTATAATTCATAAAATTAAAAAACAAATGACACATGAGGAACTGAACCTGCTTAGCAATTTATATGGTACACAACCCTTTAAACTAGAAGTGACAAAATGAATTTGAACCCGAAAAACCGCCCAAAAAAGCCCAAACCCTAACTTGTTCGAACCCGATTTGACCAAAAAAGTCAAAGATTCGAACCCAAAAAACCAAAACCCAAAATGGTCCAAACCCAAAAAACTCGAATCTTAAACGACCCAAACCCGAACTCGAACCGCAATAAAAAAGCATGCTAAAATGGTTACATCTCTTATGAATCTAAAAATGACCTGACTTGCCCGAACCTGGCCCAAACTCGTAAACGCCCGAACCTGAAATGATTCGAACCCGGAAACAGCCCAAACCTGAAATAACTCGAACCCGAAATGACCCGATCCGAACCCGGCCCGAACAGCCCGATTGCCACCTCTACTTTAAACCACAAGGATAGTTATCATGTTTATATTAAGAAAAAGCATTTAATATTGAAACATATAATAAGACCCTTCTCTCTCTCTCTCCGTATATATATATTAGCTAATATTTGTCACTCTCAATCATGCTAGAAAATATACATACAGAAATTTCAATCAATCATGCAAGGTGAAAGAACGTTACTTCTGCAATCTTCTTTTTGAGGTCATCATTTTCATTGCATTCTAGATCCAAGTCCTCCTCCTTCAAGGCCAACATAATTAACTCTTGCAAGGGAGCTGGTTCACTTAGTTGGATGGCATTAAAATGAGCAAAACGACGAAGAACTTGCTGATACATAAGTTCTTTGCTGCAAATGCAGACAAAAGGAAATTTTAAATGATAAAATATCTGCTTTCAGGGGAGAACGTAGTAAACGATAGCAAGGCATGAGTCGAACTCAAGTATACAAGAGTTCAATGTTTATTATCTCCTATATTTGTAATCAATTCTTCTTTATGAATGCATAGATGACACTGTCAATCCAACTTTGACCAAACTTTCAATCAGAAAAATTCAACCTTGTAAAGACATAGGTCTTTGCTATCAATATGAACAAAAATGAACACACAGTACCACATATTAGTCAGCCAAAACAAGACCAAAAAAGTAAAAAGTAACTACTATTTTGCAAGCCACTATGTTTATTTACGGTTATTTTATTTTATTTTTAAAAAGTGCATAAAACGTTAGAGAACGCATTTTGACAAAAAAGAAAACACACCTAGGAGCTTTGTACATACATGATAAATTGCATTAGTTTTTATTTTATAAGGTTACACAGTGAATGTAGACTTCACGTGGCACAGGCAACAGACTGATAAAAGGAACTTCATACCTACAGCTTTTCTATGAGCATGTGAAAGATGTGCACAAGTTAAAGCCATACTTATATGTCTCAAGGGCTACATCTAGATCTTCCCTTTGTTTAGATTATTGATCTTTTACACTGTTTAACATTTTTTCCTCTTGCAACTTGAGAGAAAAGGAAGAGGTATTGGTTGATCAACCTATTTAATATATTGTGGTAGAACCTGCAGAGGATGCCAAGAAGAGGTGAATTTTCAAGTGGGTTTCAACAGATGCCTTCCCCCCCCCCCCCCCCTCTTCTCTGCTCTGAAAAAATATTTTTATAATACGTGAAGTTTCATTATGCCTGTCATGTGCAATTGCAAGTTGCCTTGTAATAATTGTTTACTATTCTTTCCGTTCTATTTCTCTTTTTCCAAAATTATGGCATGAACCATTATATTCAATACTTTCTTTTTTCTTTTTTCTTCAATAATATAGTTACACAGCATGTTTCAATGGTATGATTGTCTTCTGTGAAATAGTTACTTAGTGAGATATTGTTCAACTTGAAGTAGTTGGTGTTACTAACCTTATCATTTCCTTGATGTTATTACTCAAATCATTTGAAAGATTTTGCCCATTCTGATTTTATTTGAGATTGTTGGTCATAACTATCTACATGGCTACCTTCATTTGGCTTCATGTTTGTTTCCCAACTGTGTTTCTTTTAACGTTTATGCATGCCGTGTTAGCAAACATATTTTTGCGTTTAGATTTGTAATCTTTGTTTCAAACTATTGCAAGCTCTCAAGAAAAAGGTTTACTCTTGTTTCCTACCCAACACTCCATAAAATCCAAATAAATTCACATTTTGACAATGCTGTTTCAAAGATGTAGATTCAACCGTCATTAGTAACCTTCTCAACCCATTTGCATATTCCTGATTATGTAAACTTCAACTGTAAATTAATCTTTTCATTTTATTTTTAAATGCTGTTCATGTTCATGCAGCTGTTATTTTCAGATTTTCATTTAAGTTTTGCTCTGCAACTGAATTGTTGCAAGTTGCAAGATCATTTTTTAGGTAGATTTTAAACTCTATGTCATAAGTCTCAAGTTTTCCCTTCGTTATTGTGATTTAGTATGTCTTATGAGCTATAGCAATATTGGCCTTGCTTTCTACTCAGATAAATTTAAATCTTGGAGGGAAGAAAGAATAAAGATGATGATGAAGTTCTGTTCACATTGTGTGCAAAAGTTACGGTTCAGTGATATAATTATTGCTTTTAACTTTAACCTTCTTGATGCTGGGTTCTTTCATGAATTTATTTTTAAACTCAATTTGGTTGCCTTAATGTCTGGTAATCTGATGAGTTGATGTTCAGTCCCAGTTTTAATGACAATAAGTAAAAAAAAAAAAAGCAAAAGTTTTACTCTACTGTTGCACACGGGCACATATAAGCGTAAGCATATAAGCATTAAAAGCATGTGGGATTTCATGAATTTGTGGAAGTATTACCTTAAGTTCGCCACATTAGCAAGATATAGATGAGTATTATGCTGAAGCAATGCAAAAACATCATCTGCCATTCCAACATACGTGCATTGTCTCACAATGTCCAGCAGACCTACATAATATATTTTGGTAAGAATTATAGGATAAGTCCACCCAATCAAGTTTTCTAGCACAATAAATTGTTATGAAATTACCAGAGTGACATTTGCTATCAATATCATTAATAAGCTCCTGAATGCTAGTAAGATCTGCTGTTTCCTTTAGGTTCCTTCTTTGTCTAACAGATGACCTGTATGGAGATAAGAAATAGATGGATAGATATATCAAAGTAGATTTATTTTATGTCGAAAAGGACAAGCATCAGAAACTCGTAAAGCTTTAGTATTCTGGCACCTTTATTTTATAGAAAACCAATACAAAGGAGGGGAATGAAATAAAACGAAAAAAGAATCCAGAAAATCTTTCTTTTGCAGTGGCTGTAAAACAGAATACCTCAACATCATAGAAATGGACTGTAAAACAGAGGCTAGGTACAAGAAGGTAAAAACAAGCTCTGCCATCTCTTCCAGATAGGTCTAAACAGTACAGCAATTAGAAAAGAAAGAGCAATTTACTCTTTTATAAGCATGAACTAGGGGTCCTACCTCACAGCTGTCAAGCTAAAATCCGTTTCAAGGTGTTTCTGGGGTTTCTTATATAAGTAGGCATGCAACCGTCCAGCTGGATCTGATGAATCTGTTCTCACCATTTTGTGCACTGGAACTTTCTGTGATTTTGATCCTGAGAGTTCAAAAATTCACACTAAACTATGAATAAATATAATTGAATGAACATGTTCAGAGTAGGAAATCCAAGAGCATGCAATAGTCACAAGGAAAATGTTTTCCATAACATTACCAGAGGATGAGGGATTAAGGTGTAAATCATTGTTTGTAATCGAAGGAACAGATGGAGAGGTTTCCACTGTCTGTCATAAGCAATAGACACAAGATGGCAAGAGAAAAGTGCACAAGTAAGACTGCAATATCCATTTAAAATGTTGAGAACTGAAAAAAATAGTTGGAACACAAGATACAAATTCAACAGTTTTCTTGTACTCTAGACAGCAAATTGCTAGAAATGTGCCAACAAGTGGTTCTTTAAGCATTTTGTAATCGACGTAGTGAATTGCCAGGAAAGGAGCCCACAAATGGTTCTACAACTATTAGAAAACTTTCTTCCCAGATTCTCTGAGCATCTTCTTGAGTCCTAGTTTACACAGGAAAAGTGTATGGATGGTCTAGTTTGACTCTCAAAAGCAAGATAACCTATAAAACTTTTCAATTGGGCGAGCATCTGCATCATAACTATGTACCTGTTTCTATTCTCACACAAAGCCATGTTAGAGTTAACTAAATAATAATGCAAAAGGACAAGCACACTGCCTATGCTCATAAAACGTGTCTTGCTGTACGTAATAATGTTGGACCTTTAGTTATTTTTCTAGAGCCAGTAACTTCAATACCTACATCTATTTTCAATCAAAACCGTCTCGGTTAATGTTATATTCATCTTCTTGATAAATCATTAATTTCCTCTAATTTATACCGAAAATTTGTTGTAGTACCGAGGCAGGCATGGCACCCTAGACCTTTTCACTTTCTTTATGTTTCCTTTTCCCTTTCCCCCCTATAGACATACAAGCATTGGAAACTATTGTTTCTTCATGTAACATGTCATGCATGCCATAGTGTTTAATGATAGTAACACCGCAAGTTAAGGATGCAAAAATGGATCAACAAGAGAGAACAGAACATCAATTAAAAAACCAAATTTAGCAGAAATAAGTTGGTCATTACATTGCCATAAAGAAAATCAACACTTTACCCATGTGTGGACAAGAACAATGACCTCCACAAGAAAAAACTATAGATATGATAATTTTAATGACCATGGATTTAGCGATTAAATAAGGAGGACTATGAAAGAAATTGACCATCCTCCCACGCCCCCCTAAGAGAGAGAGAGAGAGAGAGAGAAATAATTTGCTGAGGTTAGCTCAAAAGTTTATCGGAACAATCTTTACACTTCTTAAAGAAAAGAAAAAGGATAAAAGATGAAAAATAAGAATACAGATTAAAACTTCTAGATGTATACCCAAAATGTCAAATAATGCAACAGCCATATCCTGCTCATCATGCTTCAACAAGCTACAGAAAGTCCAGATGATACAATAAAATATTATCACGGCACAGAGACATGTAAAATTAACAAGCTATCAACTTGATTATAGTAATTGATCACGACGTTCCCAAACTTTTCATGACAGGTTAAGAAATGAGATACCGTGATTTTCTATTCGTCATTATGCTTTTAAAGGCAGGTATACAATCTAAGATCTCCTTGGTGCGGAAAGCATCAGATACTGCATCTCGTTATAGATAGGACAACATTTACCTGTTCTTGAAATGTCCTCGACTCATTTGAGTTTCTCAACATTGATTCAACCACAGACTGTATCTTCTCAACAATAACTTCCTGATTTAGAAGGCTTACCTGCAGAATAATGTGTAAGGAAAAAAAGAAGTGTGGTTTAAAAGACAGAAAAGCCAGAGGAGTGGTAAACATTCATAAGAACTGATTCAACAGTAAGTAACTCATGCGAAGTAAAGACTTAAAAATGAGCAACGGTTACTACCCATGTATCAACTATTCATTCCAACCAGTGTAGTCAAGGCGTGCGCCTAGGCACGCCTACATCTTGCGCCTTAGTGTTAGATAAAAAAGCGCCTCAGACCCTTTCGGGCGAGGCTCATTTGATCAGGCGCACCAGGCGTGCTTTTTTGTAAGGGATAGGCGTAAAAAAAGCTCGCCTGATTGAAGTTCTCTTTAATTTCTTTTCTTTCAACTTTTTTCATTAGATGTACCTTTACTAGTAAGAAAGAGGATAGTATCAAACTCTCCACTTCTCAATATTTGAGTATTTAACAACAGATATGGGATCATAAGGAAATCATGCATATTGGGCACACAAAAGAATTGCATGTTTTGTAGATAAACTGAACCACTCTTTAAAGTTTATTATCATAATTATATATCTTAAGCTTATTATATATATATACACACACAAACACACATACAAAAACACACACATATACATATTGCGCATTGCTTCACTCAGGCGAGTGCTTATTTGCGCCTTGCGCCTAAGGCAATATAAGGGTTCTAGCGCCTAGAGTGCGCCTTGCGCCCTTGACAACACTGATTCCAACAAGAGTTATTTCTTTGGTTTATGTTCTTTGGGTCTCATTTCTCATAACTTTTTAGCAGATAGAGCTTTCCACTAGTTTTTGGATGCAATATTATTGTGCTTTTGGAGGGTCAAACATGAGGCACCAGCTTTTATGCCATGGTTTCCATCTCCTTTTTTAAAAAAAATTAAGTTATAATGTTCCCTATGCTAAAGAAAACTGATTTAGGAATTTGACTGATGAAGTCATTTCCAAACACACAACACAATCATTTCCTTATATTTGCATACTCATGTATCAAGAAAAAAAAAACCAAAGAGAGCTATCGTTGCTTTAATAAGTTTTTGACATTTAATCCCTTTTCTTTTCTCTAAGGTTTGGTTAATTGTTTGGACACCGTGGGTCCGTGGCAACAAATGCATAATGGATTGTCCATCTGCTTTTGGTTATACCATTAAGAGATTCATTAGTGGGTGAGTTCTTCCCCCACTGCCATGTTATTCATAACTCTTCACCTCTAAGTTCAGAGTTAAAAGTGCAGTTATTGCATAAAGGCAGAGAAAGAAATCCTTGATATGTGTACCTCTCTCTTTGTTGGGTGCACGTTCACATCAACATGCTCAGGTGGCAATGTAATTGACATATATATGAAAGGTTTTGATGCTTTTGGTAAGGTTGCAACATAAACAACTTCAAGAGCTCTCTTTAAAGCAGTGCATTCAACCAATCTATCTGAGGCAATTGACAAAGAAAAAATAAAGAATGTGAGATAAAAGATTGAATGAGAACCTACACACCACCTGCACACCATTAATAATAAACTAAAGTACAAAAGCAACAAGGTTAGCACAATGGGGGATATAGATAGACTTAATATAGGTAATTTTCTAGGCCAACTAAATACTGGCAATGTCCTTTCTAGAATTGTTAGCCTAAAGCTAGAAAAATGGTTGTAGCAGAAAAGGGGAGACTAGGATGAATTCCCAAACCATATGATGTAATGAGCATCCAAAAAGGAAAAAGGAAAATTAAAAATAAGTATTTCTAAAATAGACAAGGAGGGGTTTAAGGACGAAAAATGAGATAAAAGGGAAAACAAAAACCCTAAAATCCCTAATTTTTAGCCCTAACCCAACATAAAACCTAAGTAGGCAGACTCTAAAAATTTATACTACATCAAGTATCTTAACTCACAAAAGAAGTCAAATTTCAGGCATGCCAAATGGAGCTGAATTCACCAAACTACAATTTTGTTCTCAAAACATCAATCTGGCTTGCAAGATCAAGTTACAAATATTCTTAATTCTCAACTAATCACTCAATCCTTCTTCCATTTAAGGGGTTGATTTTGAGGTATTGAAAGATATGTATTTTGATGATGCAGATTTTGGCCTAATATTCCAAGTATGATGATCAGAAATTGGGGCAGCTGGAAATTTTTAGATAAAAGAAAGGATGGTTTCTTGGCATTCCTAAATGAAAGAGCAGCTAATTCAAGAGAATACATGGATTATACGGCCCTTGTTGCCGGAGTTAGGGTTTGAGTCCAGTGTTCCAGGAGAGGGAAGGGATATTAACAGTGTCAATGCCGCTCTTCCCCTCCCTTCACCTCTTCTAGAAACCCTTACTCCTTCCCTAAAGATAGCTACTTACTCATTTCGGGTATCAATAAGATTTCGTCCATCAACAATTGAAAAAAAGTAAAACTTAGATCTAATATTTACAAAAGTTATGTGCAATATAAGTTATCAGAGCCAATTTCTCCCAACCAAGAGGAGTTAATACAGCAGGAAAATAGCCAGCATTTGAAGTTCCTCATCACAGGAAAATTTTGGCCAGCTAGGAGATTAAGTTGTCTGGGGACTTTAAATCAGCTGTTAGCTTGTTTATTTTAATTTCTCTATTTTCTTAAGGGTATTTTATGGAGTGAATTTTGATCTTCATATAAAAGAATTGTTCTGTCTGTAATTAGCATTTCGGAAACTTTAGGTTTGAGAGTCTTCCAAGGTTTTCAGTCATTGTTTGATATTGCTACTCGATTCTACAGTTGGTTTTTATAAATATCATCGATTATCCACCAACTTTGTTTCTTTGCACGCTGCTTCTTTCACTTTCAGATAATATAGAAGAAGTGAATCAAATAGAAGTAAAATACCTAGCCACATAATAGTTTAAAATATAGAAGAGTCAAAACATACCATTGATAAAAAGCACCATTGTGGTTTTCTTTGCAACATGGTTTGAATTGGAGATAAAGCCCTCCATCTCAAAGACCGAACTAGAAGGATCATTATCTGAAGCTTCAATTTTTATCAGATTACGAGCAACCGAGAGCCCATAAACAGATCTGATAGAATTAAGCCTTGATGGTGTTGCAACCGAGTGGACATCTGCTCTAGCAGCTCCGTGCTGATAACATAACAGGTTAAGGCTTTACACAACTCATACTATAAATGTATCAGTCATGTAAATAACACAGTAAACAATTATAAAGATAAGATTTACTGCTAGAGAGGCCCACCTTTCTACAAGAAAAGCTCACATCAATATGATGAATGGCAAACCGGCTTAGCAAGTCTACAATTTTAGTATAGTCATCTGCAGAATTTTGCAGTGTCTTCCTCCTAGCAATCATGTTATAGAACAAATTCTCAATCTGAAATACATAACCAAAAGGAAAGACGTCAAATATGTCAAGGAGCTAACAAGATAGGAGTGAAAGTTAAAAAAGTAGCTCACGACCCACTCACAAGCTACTCCAAGCTGGACAAACCTAAATATGAGCTCGTTTATCAAAACGCACAAACTTGAGCTTGTCTAATAAATGAGCCAAGTTTGAGCAAAAGGTGTTTGGAATGTTTATGTTCACAAATAAAGCTCAGAAGTAGCTAGTCAACTGAGCATGCAAATTGCTGGTGAAGAAAGCTTGATTATCAAGTCATGACTCATATACAAATATCAATACGTTATTTAGAAGTTTATTTCATCTTTTCCGCTGGAGTAGTTTTGATTACCTTGATGTTTTTTGTTGATGACGTTTAATAATAAATATGTTGTTTGAAATAGGTTAGAAATTATGGTTCAAAAATTTTCTATGTGCATATTATGTTAAAAATGAGTTTGAGTGAATAAACCAACTTTCTGAAAAGCTTAGGCTAGAGCACCTTTCCAATAGTTTAAGAGCTCAAATAAGGCTAAGTTACTTAATCCATGTAAGTTCAAGCTGAAACATACAACAAGCACTCAGAACAAGAACATAAATAAATCACTATGAGTTTGGACTGCTTAAGCTTACAATGGCTCATGTATTCCTCTACTAGCATTTCCCAAGAACCATACACTTAAATTATCAACAAAAAAAAAAAATCTATTAAAACAGAAACCAAACTGCACAGAAATTAATCTTTGTTAAAGAAAAAAAACAATGATTCATAGTTTTCTCAGTTTCATAAAAACTAACTTATATGAAATAGAAAATAAGTCAAGAGAAAGAAAAAAAAAAATGTAGACCATACCATTATTTGGGTTCCTTTGACAGCAGCACATGCCTTGGGTTCATGCTCCATCACACCATCCCTATAAGACACCCTGCACAACCATAAACCCAACATTAAAGAAGGGTGCTAGACAATGAAGAAGAAGAAGAAGAAGAAGAAGAAGAAGAAGAAGAAGAAGAAGAAGAATTTGAACATTTGGTGGAAGAGGTGAGGTCCAAGAACCTGTATCCATGCAATTGGCCCTGGGTAATGGTGGTGACAGTAACGTGACCCACATATGTCATGCTCGCCAACGCCTCTCCTCTAAACCCCATCGACTTTATTGACTGCAAATCCTCGTATTTCGACAACTTCGACGTCGTATGCCTCTCGCACAATATGGGCAAGTCCTCATACTATGAACGGAACAGAATTAAATTCAATTAACAACAATTTTTTATTTACATTTTTTTCCTTTTCAAAGAAATTAGCAAAAAGAAAAAGAAAGTTCATTACTCGAATGCCATGGCCGTCGTCGGAGACTTGAATGAGTTTAAGTCCACCGTCCTTGACGACAACGCTTATGGAAGTAGAGGAAGCGTCTAAACTGTTCTCGACCAGCTCTTTGACGGCGGAGACAGGGCGTTGGATTACCTCTCCGGCAGCGATTCGGTTGACCACAGACTCGTCCAGGCGGTGGATCCTCGGTGGCTCTTTAACTTCTTCGGTCGGTTCTATTTCCATGGCCGATGGCGAAGGTTGATGCTACTGCGGGTTCTAACTTCTAAACAGTACAGAACTTGAGCCAATAAGACATTTTCTTTCTTCAAGCGTGTAGTAGCTTTAAACTAGAACTGTACAAAGGATCCGGTTATTTGAGTAGACTCAAAAAATAGATTTGATCAAAAAATTAAAGACTCATTTAATTTAAATGATCAAGTCTTAATTTTAACATTCAAGATACTCAATCCGTTTTTTAATTAAATAATATTTTATTTTTATCTATAGTATATAATTTATATCATATCCAAATTAAATATATATAATATTATAATATAAATATTAAAAAATAAATTAAGTTGTTAATATTTAGAAATAAATTATTCATATTTAAGAATTTAATAAAAAAATATATAAAATTTTCAAATGAGGTTGTTTCAATTGTTTATGCATCATTGGCTCTGTTTTTAGACATTAGATTGTCTCTTTTGATAATTTCTGCTATCTGATCTTTGCATAGGCTCATTTGAGTGCTTCAGTAATTGTCATTGGTTTTATCATGTTAGTTTTATTTATGGGTTAAAATGTTCGATTAATTTGAAAAACATCCATCAAGAGTATAATTATTCATAAATAGTCTAATATGTTAAAATTATTTATAAAAGGAAAATAGAAAAATATGAAATTGTTTTTAAAAAAATTACAAAAACTAAAATACCTTAACATAAACATGATAAAATCGTGTCCCTCAAAATTTTCCTCCCCTTCTCTCTTCCTCCTAACCCCCCTCCCTTTTCCTCTCATCTGTCCGTCCCTCCTTCCCTCTCTCTCTCTCTCTCACAACCTTTCCCCCATCCTATTTTCCCTTTCTTTTTTGTTTAGAAATTTGTCTTCTATCATTCCCTTTCTCCCGTCCTATTGATTCCTTATTCTATGTTCCTTTTCTTTTTTGTTTATAAATTTCTTCAGAATATTGTTGGTGATTTGGATAAGTATTTTCTTCTCTTGTTTTTTTTTTTCTTCACTTAATAGTAAATTAGAGAACTGTCAAAAGCATATATTCACTTAATAGTAAATTACATAATATTTTATAATCTCATGCCACTTAGAAGATTAGTCTTTATCACTGCCACCATCCATTTTTACTAGCATCAACATCAAAAAATATTTAAAGTTTATGAGTTCACTTTAAATATAAAATATATATAATAAATATTTTATAATAGCAATTCTAATACTGATAAATATTATATGCATCAGCCCTAAAATTTATAAATTATATGTCATGTTATGATATTGTTACATGTCATTTTTATTTGTAATATTAATTTCTTAATCATTTTAAATATATTTTAATAGCATATATGATATTTATGTGTGTAATGTAAATAAAATATTACACAAAAATCATGGATATTTGATGTACATATAGGTATGCAATATGTACATATTGATTTGCTATATGTACATATTGTTGGGCTATATGTACATATTATTATATTATATTTTTGCTTGATTGATCGTTTTAAGGAGGATTTACATGTAGGAATCTATTGTTGTTTCATACATTGCAGAAACATATTGTTCGATCATTATAAAGTTGAAATGAGTGAATCAAGCCCTAAGAAAAGAGTCTATTGTTATTGTCATATTGATGGTGAGATCTTGATTGTTAATGGCGACTCTATAGAATATCGAGGTGGAAGAACAATGGGTGTTATGATCGATGATAACACTAGTTTTGAAGAATTAGTGCATCAAGTTGGGGAAAAATTAGGGAAGAGTGTTGTTGATCATGTATTTAGATATACATTGGAGTTTGACAAAACCAAGCTAATTGATTTGGTGAATGATGCTGGTTTGACAGATTTGGTAAATTTTACTGATGGATTTTGCAATTTGTATATATTTTGAACTGAAATGATCGAATCTGCCAACAACAATGACAGAAAAATAGTGCATCATTCAAACCAAGATATGTTATGGTAAGTATTATATTATTTTTAAACATCAAAGTATATAATTGCGTTATGTCTTAGTCATCGTTTTCTTATAATTGCAGTGGGGTTATTGAGAATGAAGACATAAGTGGAAACAATTTTGAAAGGGAAAGTAATGTAGGGTCTTCCGTTGAATGTTCTGCTTCGAACAAATCTGGTGTTATTATTGAATGTACTGCTACGAACAAAAATCAATTTGCAAGCTGAATTTGGAAAGATCACATCATCGGCAGCGGTCAGAAATTCAAAGATGCATATGCCTTTAGGCTGGGTCTTTATCAATTTAGTGTTGCGAATGGATTTGTGTATAAGTTTAGGAAGAATAGTAAGTCTTTTATTAGTGTGGACTGTAGGGCTGAAGGCTATCCTTGGCATTTAACTGCTTCGAAGATGCGGTCTACGGAGTTTATGATTGTGGGGACATTTATAAATGTGTATAATCACTGTACGCAAGATGCAATAGAAAATGATTTTGCAACCCAACACAATGCCACATCAAATTCGAGCTACATTTGAATCTGAATGTGGAATTCCAATGACCTACCAGCAAGTTTGGTTATGCAAAGAGCAATCCCTGAAGTTGCTGCATGGGAAAGCCGAGGACTCGTACAAATTAGTTCCATGGTTGTGTGAGCAAATCAAAGATGCTGACTTCCAAAGTGTCGCAATCTGCACCTATTGTAGACACCTAATTTTGTCTGGATCCCTAAATCAGGTACATTTTCTTCCTAAATTGATGTTTCAGAATGCTAAAAGACTTTTCTCATCCTGCAGGTGGTACTCCGAGGCTTGGTCTAAGAAAGCAGACAGAAAAAGTCAAACTAAAAAAAAGTCAACCCCAAAAAAATCAACTACTAAAAAAGTCAACACTTTCAAAATCAAGATTTGAGGTTTAATTGAAAAACGGTGAAAGAATTTTGATAATCCGAGGTCTACATTGAAAGATATGGAGGTCGGAAGTTGGGTTACGGGATTCAACAGAAAGAAAACCCTGATTCGGAAAATTTGGGGAAAAGTGCTTAAACGATCAAATTGGTCAGAATTGAAGGTCTCAAATGAAATATAAGCACTGACTACGGGTAATGGAGAAGCTACTTGGAATAAAAACTAATAGAAAAGTCAATTCGGAAGAAAACCGAGAATTAGGGTTTTCTGGTGGATTTCGGTGAAATTTGGAAGAATTACAGAAATGGCCCGATTCGGAAGATCTAAAGCCCTTAATTAATGAGAAAAAGGACAGCCCAAGGCTCATTTTGCAGAAAATCTGAAAATCGGACTTGTTTTGAGCAAAACCGGGTTTCGGAGGCAAAATGGCAAAAATTAGAAAATATGGGAAAAATAGCAAATGAACTCCAAAAATTCTGAAAATTTGCAAACCTCATTCTGAAATCATTTCGAAGAGATTGGTGAAAGAAAATCTTGATTCGGAGTTCGTTTGCAAAATGGCCAAATACCGGGTTTCCTATGCAGTAATTCAAGCAGATAAATCCCGAAAAAATAGCAAACGAGTTCCAAAAATTCTGAAAATTTTCAAATCTCATTCTCAAATCATTTTGAAGAGATTGGAGAAAGAAAATCTTGATTCGGAGTTCGTATGCGAAATAGCCAAATCCCGGGTCCCCTATGTAGTAATTTAAGCAGATAAATCCCGAAAAAATAGCAAACGAGTTCCAAAAATTCTGAAAATTTGCAAATCTCTTTCTCAAATCATTTCAAAGAGATTGGCGAAAGAAAATCTTGATTTGGAGTTCATATGCAAAATGGCCAAATCCCGGGTCCCTTATGTAGTAATTCAAGCAGATAAATCCCAAAAAAATAGTAAATGAGCTC
The DNA here is from genome assembly GCA_030761205.1 of Fremontodendron californicum. Classification (NCBI taxonomy): domain Eukaryota; kingdom Viridiplantae; phylum Streptophyta; class Magnoliopsida; order Malvales; family Malvaceae; genus Fremontodendron; species Fremontodendron californicum. Next base: position 7,443,491 of record JAULJL010000028.1, read on the forward strand.
CAAAAATTATGAAAACTTCCAGATCACATTTTTAAATTATTTGGAAAATATTGGTGAATAAAAATCTGGATTCGGAGCTCGTTTAAAAAATGGTAAAGTTCGGCTGCACAAAAGGGGTAATTTCGAAAATAAATCCGAAATAAATAGCAAATGGACTCGAAATTTTTTGAAAACTTCCAGAATTCATTTTTTATTATTTTGGAAGTATTGAAAAAAGAAAATTCGAATTTGGAGTTCGTTTGCTATTTATTTAGGTTCGGAGGGCAAAAAGGTCATTTCACCAAAGAAACCAAAAAAGGCAAATTGGTAATTGAGGAAAATATGAAAGAAGAATGAATTGCTGAGATTTTTTCTTCCCTTGGTGAGCCAACATAGAGGAGAAGAAGGAAGCTTGGACAATTTAATTCCCTAGTCACTATCAAGCCACATGCTACCACTAACACCTTGCAAATGGTCCCCCTTTCATCCAATGGCTTAGGTGCCTTGTAGGAAAGTTGAATGCACCATCCAATGCCCAAGTTTAAATGCCAAAATGACATTTTTATTTGTCATAAAAGAATCCTCATCTAGTGGCCAAGAATGGAAGAAAAAAGATGAGCACAATTCATCCAAGGGTGAGCATCCATTCGGTTGAGCAATGGAGTGTATGGGATTATCTCTTTTCATCCAATGGCTTAGGCCATCTACAAGGGCTGAGTACACATTTTGAGGGCTGGATTTAATCTACAAGATGTCATTTTTATGTTGGCCTCATCCAATGAACAAGAATGGAAGAGCATAACTCATCCAAGGGTAGGCACTCAAGAGGAGCAAGCAAGGGAGTGCATGGGATTGGTCCTCTTTTGCATCTAAGGGCTAAGGTTACTACAAGGGCTGAGTACACATCTTAAGAGCTTCTACCAATTGGCAAGATGACATTTTTATGTTGTCATCAAAATATCTTAATCTAAAGGCCAAGAGTGGAGGAGAAAAAGTGCAATTCCCATCCAAGGGCTAGGAGGGCCATTCGGCCAAGGCTAAAGAGAGGGGGAGGATTTCATTTTTTCAGAGGTTTTTTGGCTGGAAACAGTAGCTAATTTAGCAAAGAAAAAAGTTTTGAAAGAAAGGAAAAAAAGGTTTTCAATAGAGAGCTTGAAGGTAGTCATCTATACCAAGCTCTAGCCTAGCTTTCTTCTTGATTTCCATGTTGTTTTCTTGATTTTCTATCATGTTTTCCTACTACATTTTTCATAGAAATAAAGCTTTTTTTAATGTTTACTTATGTGTTCATCTCTTATTCTTCATTAAAATGGTGGAAAATGATTTTTTTTCTATGGTTTCATGCTATGGCCGAATATGGCACATTTACTTGCCTTGTTTTTTCCTTTTTTTCTTCCTTGCATGTTGTTGTGAAAAATGATTTTTACAAGGTTTTTAGAGTACTCTAAGGTTCTGATTTTTTACAAAATATGAAGCAAAAAAGGTTGAAATGGCTACATGATCTTGGCTAGACCAAGTGACCATGGTTAGGAGAGAGGCTATGCCCATTTTTACCTACCATAAAGCTCACCTTATTTTCTGTTTTGCATGGTTTATTTTCTGTTTTATTGAGATGAAAAGGCTTCATGATCTTGGCAAGACCAAGTGATTATGGTTAGGTGAGAGGCTATGCCCATTTGATACCAACCATGGAACTTAACTTTCCTTGTTTTACTTACTAGTTTTGCTTGTTATTTATTTCGCATGTCTATGTTAAATCTTTTATATATATATGTTCTTTACATTATTTTCTATGCTATATTTACTTATATATTTCATTTACATGCTTGATATTGTATCCTTTCATATTCGGCCATTGTTGTTCATATGCTCATGTTGTGCATTTTTTTTCATGTATCATGTCTTACATGTTTGCATTTTCTTGGTTTTGTTTCATGACTATTCGGCAACTCCATTTTGTATGCCTTGCATGTGCATTTTCCTTTTTCTTCTTAACTTGTTTGCATCTCTATGCCATGAACTTGTACATTTTGATTTTAGTATGCCATGTGCTTATGAAAATGCTATGATAAAAATGCCATCATATTGTTCCATGACCATTCGGCAATCCCATTTTTGTTTGCCTTGCATGTGCATTTTCCTTTTGTTTCTTAACTTGTTTGTATTTCCATGCCATGAGCTTCTGCATTTTGATTTTAGTATGTTATATGCTTATGAAAATGTCATGACATTATGCATCTTAATATGATTTGTCATGTACTTATGTCATTTACTAAATAGGATTGCATTAGAGTCTCATATGATCATTTGGCCTCTTCATGCATCCCTTGCCTTGTCATGCATTTGCATTTTGTTTAGGTAACATGCTTTGCATTATCATATCTTGAAATTGTGTATTAGTTGTTGTTTGTTCCAGCATTGACATTAGTTTCATGGGTCATTGTATGTTCATAGTATTGCTATGCATGGTCATTACATTTTAGGTCTAGGCCATATTGGTATTGCCATGCATATTGAGTCTTAAATCACATTGGTATTGTCATGCATTACTATGCTATTTAGGTCTTAGGTCACATTAGCATTTTCATGTACATTCATAACATATTAGGTCCAAGTCATATATGCATTATCAAGCATTGCATGCATATTGAGTTAGGATAGTACTTATTGCCATGCAAATTCATGTTAGGCATTTAGGTTGCCATGAATTGTCATGCATTTCCTTTACCATTTAGACCTTTAGACCATGCATTTCATACATTTCATTTGCTGTATGTTCATGCATTCCATGTCATTGCCATTTGATTAGTGACTTAGGCCAATTAATGGCTCAAAGTCATGCTCCCTTGAGCATACTTGTGAAAAATTAAGGAATTGTCAAATTGATTGTTCTACCTTTGTGATTTTTTTTTTACTTAGCCAATTTTGTTCCAAGGTTTTTAAATGTTTAGCTACTGTCCTTAGGTATTTAAGTTGATTTCCAACAATTTATACTTTGATTTTTGAATGAATTTATCAAAGGCAAAAAATGTGTTTTGACAAAACAGTTTTTTTTACCTAGTACTCAAACATCTCTGATTTTTCTAGGCAATCATCTTTAATCAGAAAATTAAGCCAATTTTTTCTCGTGTATATTTACATGTTCTGAGTCTCCAGTATTTTTTTTAGATTTTTTGAAATTTTAAAAATAGGCTAAAAAATCGTGTGAAAAAACCGGACAGTAAAGCCAGATTTAAAATCAAAAGAGGAATATTTTTTTTACTTAGCCAATTTTGTTCCAAGGTTTTTAAATGTTTAGCTACTGTCCTTAGGTATTTAAGTTGATTTCCAACAATTTATACTTTGATTTTTGAATGAATTTATCAAAGGCAAAAAATGTGTTTTGACAAAACAGTTTTTTTTACCCAGTACTCAAACATCTCTGATTTTTCTAGGCAATCATCTTTAATCAGAAAATTAAGCCAATTTTTTCTCGTGTATATTTACATGTTCTGAGTCTCCAGTATTTTTTTTAGATTTTTTGAAATTTTAAAAATAGGCTAAAAAATCGTGTGAAAAAACCGGACAGTAAAGCCAGATTTAAAATCAAAAGAGGAATAAGGGTTGAATTTGGCTAAGGCATTTAGAGTGGGTTGGGTAGAAGCTTTAGCTACTGTCTTAGGGTAGTTTCTAAGCCTTTTTAAACTTTAAAAGTGATTTTACAAATCTCGGGTTAAGGGTGGTCAAGTCCGGGATTTTAAACTTAGGAAATTAGAGCCATTTTAAAAGGGTTTGGTAAGGGTTTATAATTTTTATTCAAGTTTTCCTCAAAATTGTTTTCAAACAATCACAAAGTTTTATTTTTTTTAGAAAATATAGTTTGATTTATTTTCCTAAGATAGCCAGATATCTTTTTAGATATACGGATTTCTTTATTTAGAGAAAAAAGTACATTTTGATGCATTGCATTTTCCATGTTCATGCATTTTATTTAAATGTGTGATTTTTGCTATGATATTTTCCATGATATTATTATTATTTTAATTCATATTTTATGATCTTATATTTGTTTGCCATATGATTTTGAATGTTTCATGATATCCTATGCTTTTTATTTAGTTATTTTTATCATATTGTTTAGCATATACTATGTTCATGCATTATTATTTTTATTTTCATGCATATTATATGTTAGCATTATTTTAATTTCATGTCATTTAGATCATATTTTATGTCATTTAAGTTATTTTATTTATAACATGCCATGTCATTTAAAATATACCATATCATTTAAAATTGCCATATCATAAATTATTTTATCTCATTTAGAATATACCATGATACTTAGGATTTTTCATTTTACCTAGAATATACCATGTCATTTAAATTATTCATATCATTTAGGTTGCATTATATTATCTAGACTTTGCCATGTCACTTTATTTATGTCATACATGTTCATGTTCATAATTTTAAATGTTTTGAAAAAGATAATGATTTTCAATAAAAAAAATAAAGATATTCCCGAGTTAAAATAATTCATGAGTTCTCTACCGGGTTTGCTGGAGGGAATATCATCAATTATCATTAATAAAGGAATATATTTCTTTCAAAAAACGAGAATGATTCGGAAAGTTTTCCAAATGAATAAAAATTTCATATTTTGCCGATTTTGTCGGGGAATGTAGGAAAATTTTGAATTAATAAATTCCGGATCATTTTCAATGAAAAATGGAATTATTTTTCTTGAAATTGGGAATTAACTTGAAATACTAAATTAAAAACCAACTTTTTTACCGAGACTTGAAATAACACACGATTAATAAGGTACCGATTTATACGGGCGTTGTGGGGGTGCTAATCCTTCCCCACATGTAACCGACTCCCGAACCCGCTTTTTTGATTTCTCTGGTTTATAACGCAGACTTGAATTTGGTTTTAAAAATGTTTTAATTAATTTTAAAATGTTTTATAAAAACCGGTTTTAATAGGTGGCCGATCACACCTAGCTAAAAAAGATTGGTGGCGACTCTATGTCTTTTAATGAGGCCGTTTTCATACCCTTGATCATTTATTTTATTTCAATTTCGAGAGGAATTAAGTCGTCTTTTCCTCTGCTTCTGCTTTTCCCCTCACTCGAACGGGTTCCCCGCGATCGGGATCACGTATCAACACTTTTGTTTTTTTAGAGGAATTAAGTTGACTTTTCCTTTTTTTTTAATGTCACTCTTAACGAATAATAAAAGTCTCGCGATGAGGCTTGTTATGGTTATTTTTTTTAGGTTGCGACACCTATGATAATGGTAATCATTTTAAGCAACTATTTATCGCTTATGGATGCTCAATTATTGGTTTTTTGAATGGGTGTCGAGAGTTGATTTTTATTGATGGTTTCCATTTGAGTGGACCTTATAAAGGGACGTTATTATCTGCTAGCTCAATAGATGCAAATAATCAGCTTTTCCTAATTGCATATGCAATTATTAGCTCAGAAAGTTTAGAGAATTGGATGTGGTTCTTGAAAAATTTAAAGTCAAATGTTACCAGAGATGTTTTGGTAACCATTATTTCTGATAGGAACCAGAATATTATCACTAGTGTAGGCGAAATATATGGATCGACTTGTCATGCTTATTGTTATAGACATATTAAGGAAAACTTTAGTGCTGAAGTTAGCAAATTGATGCATAGTGGAAAAAAAAAATGAAGGACCAAGCCTTATAGTTGTTGGATGCAGTGGTTTATGCTAGACTTGAAGAGGATTACAATGTTGCATTTACAAATTTGACTATGTACAACAAAGAGCTAGCTGAATGGGTGTTAAATAATCTGCCAGAACATTGGCTCATGTCAAAATTCAGTCATCCTTGTTGGGATCATATAACTACCAACGTTGCAGAGTCTTTCAATGCATGGTTAGTCAAGGAGAGCGACACAACATCATTTCTGTCATCAATGAGCATAGAGAAAAGTTGGCTCAAAAAAATTATAAAGCTAAGTCTGATGTCAAAAATTGGAAAAATGGAGTTGGGCACAATGTTGAGGGAAAATTACTGGAGAATATTGGAATAGTTAAATACTTCCATGTTTCTTGTTATAGCGATTTCAACGTTAAGGTAAGTCACGACAACAAAGACATTGCTATCAACTTGAGTACTTGAGAATGCACATGTTTAGGATGGCAAATGAGTGGACTTCCTTGTGCCCATGCTTCTGTAGTCATTGAAGCAAAACATGGAGACATTTATCAATTCGTTGATGATTGTTATAAGTCAACAAAACATGAGTTGATTTATTCACTTACAATGGCTCCCGTTGAGACTCATAACTTGCCTGATTTCATTGTATCAGACAGAAGTCGACATCATTTATCCTTGAACCCATCTCTCACGAAGAAGCCACCAGGTCGACCAAAAGTCAAGCACATTGAATCACAATTTATCAAGAAACGAGAAATTTGTTGCTCTAAATGTAAGCAAATTGGTCACAATCGAGCTTCAAGCAGATCGCCAAATCCAATGTAAAGCAATTGTAAGTTTTACATGATTAGTATTTAAATTTACCTTTTTTCTTTATGGTTACATGCCAAACCTATATAACTTATATCTTCTTCATGTGTTAAATGCAGGTTCATGGTTACCTTTCCTTTTGTTATTGGGTTACAACTTTTTGTTAGGATAGTTGATACTTTTTTAACCCGGCAGAAGAATATGAATCTTCAAGGTGCTGTATATTTTTGTTGATGCACCTAAAATCTCTATGTAGATTAGGGTTTGGAAGGTTCGAGGTGCAATATTTTTTGTTGGAGCACCGAAAATTGTTTGTAAGTTAGGAGTTGAATTGTTCAACGTGCTATATTTTTTGTGAAAGCACCGAATTGATGTCTAATTTGTCGAATCTGCTCATATGTCGCATTTTGCATGCCTTACATTTTGTACAGCTTGTATAGACCATTTTTTGTATAATCGGTCTGTTGGATTTAGGTTGAGAAGCTTTTGAGTTTAGGTGTGACTATTGCTTAGTCTAGTCTTTGCTTCTTATTTTTGGTGTATGTATCTTCCTTTGTGTACTCTGGTTGTAAGAAAATGTTTATATTGGTAGGACCACTTTACTTTCTAATTTTCTGTGTTGTCTAGAACATCCTATGTTTGGAATGAATGAAACGAAATTTCTATTATCCAATTCTTTGTTTATGGTATTAGTTGGATTTGTTATAGTGCAATGCTATGGAATCTAGTAGTGTAATTTCTTAAAAATTCTGGCTTGATTTTATTTTGTTATTATTTGAATGGTTGTGGATGATCATGTGATGGAAAATCATGGAATGGAAGCCTCCTGATTGGTGATTGAAAAATGAACTTTTAGAAGCCAATGATTTGACCAATGGTTTGATGGCTGAAACTGATAGCATACTTGTCGATGGAATTTGGCTTGAGATGGAGATGTTGATTTGGGTTCTCATATATCCTAGACTGATTTATAGTTTTCTACCTGTTGTTCTTAATTTTAGTTCAAGTTTTGATCTATTTTGGGTGTTAAATTATTAGGTATTTGTGGTGATAGCAGTAATACTTGGGAAGGCCTCTTATGTATATGTCATTCGTGTTCTTATGTATAATGGGCAGGCAAATGTCAAGTTGTTGACAAGTAGTGAGTTGACCTACCTTAATTGACTTACTTTTCAAAAATTCTACTACTACAACAACTTACTTGTTTTAGGCTCTCGATTTATCTCTGCTTCTTCAAGCATAAGATCTCTTGAACATGCCAAATGCAGCCAATAATAAGCATTGACACGATCCACTATTTATATTGGACACCAGATTTTCTGTCATTAGCTAAAACATCCCGTCATCTTTAGTTTAACTTGTTTTTCTTTTTTCTTCTAATTATTGGTTTAAGAATTAATCTAAAGTAGTTACTAGTATTTTCTAGAAGGAAAGAAAAACATATTAATTACTAATATAGTTTTTTTTTTTTATGGATTATTTATGTATTAGAAGTTAGCAGTAGTCATATTTTTCATTAGAAAGACAATAATAGTTTGGACTAGTTTTTGTTTCATTCTTGGGTTGTTCTTAATTTCACTGTGGATTCCCATTTTGAAACCAAAAAAAGAAATAGTAAAAATAACTCAAATTCGGGCTTGGAATTCTATAAAACAACTATATACAGGTAATTAAAGATTAAAGTTCATATGAACTCCATAACTTGTCCGATTATTTGCAAGACTATATATAGTTCAAGCAAAACAATAGTTCCTACCAGCAACGATTTTTGACAGAATAAAAAATAAACAAAAAGATAAACAATAGTTCCCTAATCTTGGTGTCTTCAAAGCTTTAGGAGCACCGAGAAGGGGTGGCAAAGTGAAGAAAAAAAGGGGTGGCGAAATGAAGAAGCAAAATGAAGAAGAAAATGGGCGGCGGCAAAATGAAGAAGAATAGAACAAAATTAAATCGTGAAATTTTTTTAGGGTTTCAGGGAAGGAATCTTAAATTTTTTATGAGGTGTAATTAAGTCTTTACAATCTCCTTCTTACAAATTTTAAATTTCTTCATTTCTCTTTTTTAAATAATTCTTTTTTATTACACCATTTAATAATTTTTTATTTTTTATTGTATATTTTTCAAATTTACCCTAAAATGTTTCAAAAAGCTCCCTTAATATATATATTTTTATCATTATGACATGCATTTGTTGTTGACTTGTGGAGTATTTTAGAAACTTGAAAGTGTGTTATGAGGTTTGTGCTCTCTCTAGTTTGGTTGCTGAAGTATATCTGATATGTGTTCTGATTGTGCAGATTTGCTACATGTTTTCTTGAATTTGTCCAAAAATCTCAATTTTTAAATAAAAATAATATATTTTAAATTTTTTTTAGGAAAAAAAATAATATGAGCTGACCTAAACAGGTTTGGGCTATTCATTTACAAATATGGGCGGTCTTGGGCAAAATTTGAGGCCCATATTTCGGGCTGGGCTGGGCTTGGGCAAATATATATGGTGTTGATACCATACATAGGCCCGGCCCAGTCCATGGACACCTTTACTTTAAACTCACCCACTGCTATTATGCAAGTGTCGCGAGTTATCCGTCTATAGGTCCACTCCAATCGGGTCGGGTCAGTAGAATTTTTTTTCTTTTTGGCCAATAAAAAAAAGGTTAAAGATGGATATTGAAATTTGCTACTATACATTATTTTGATTGATATTTGCTATTGTATTTTGAGATTAAAAACAAATTTGCCACTATATTTTTATTTGATTGAATTGTGCAACAAAACTTTGATCTTTTATTGAATTTTACCACTCAATTTTGATTTTTTATTGAATTTTGTCACTCAAATTTAATTTTGAATGATTTGAAGATAAAATTTAACAAAAAAATATTTCTTCAAATATTTCATTTTAATAATTAACAGCAATAAATTAATTTATAAAAATTAAAAAATTAACATAAAATTTTTAGGGTAAAAAACACTTACCCCCTAAGGTTTAGTGTAAAATCCACTTACCCCCTAAGATTTAGAAAATATATCTTTACCCCTATTCAAGTAACACCGTTTAACAAAATGTTATAAAAAATAAAATAACAATTTTATCCTTTAAGGGTTTTGGAGATAACCTACGACAAGTCACTTATTTTTTTAATTTGTTTAACTTCTCTGTTGATAGAAACCTAGTTGAAGTGTTTGCAAAGAGAGTCGAAAAAGATCAATTGTAGGAATGCTTGCAGACAATGGCGGATGATAGTAAGAGCAAGGCTTCCCCAAAATTTTTGGAAACTCCTAATATAAATATGTATTTACATTAAATACATTTAAATTGGCCCCTTCAAAGTAAAATTATTATTTTTAAGTTTTACTTTAAATTGACAAAATGAGCTAAAATTATATTGTTGTTTTTCTATTTATTGAATCTACGGATCATTATTTTCAAACACTTAAAATCAATAAGCTTGTCATAACTGTTAAGTCACAATTATGTAAACTAAAAAAAAACAAATTGATTTTTTAGCTTTCTCGATATGACTTTTCTTCTCATATATTTCAATTTTATTCCATATCTTTGTGACCTTTTTTCAATTTGTTTTGCTTAATCATTTGAATTATCACTTGCCAACGGTCTTTACAAATCTAAAATTGTTATTAAGTTTAAATATATATATATATATGTACATATATTCTTATCTCCATATAAATAATCTTAAACCTTTTGTGTTTTTTCAAAATTTCGGGATAATTTTTTTTTAAAAATTTATGTTATAGTGCTACATAAATTGACTTGTCTTAACCACTTATGAAAAATTATTCTTTTACAAAGCTTGATATTTTCACTTGTTGAGATTTTATTATGAAAATTAAATTGATAATAGATTTGTAAATTTATGAATCGCTAAAATTTATATATTTTATGAAATTTTTATTTTTTATTAGTATATATATATATATATATTTTTTATTAGTATATTGTTTGCATATATCTTTTATATTAGAAAATTTTTGTGGAATACCTCAAATGAATATAAAAAAATATATAATTTTAATTGGCCCCCTCAAAATCAAAAGTCAAGATCCGTCACTGCTTGCAGATCCAAAGGAAGTATTATTTTCTTTCAAGTCTTTCTTCTATTATATTTAAGATTGGGTCCAAGAATTCTTTAGTCATTTTGGATACTAATTGGCCAAGCACGAGCTAGTATCCGAGAGATTCACTTCCTACCATTCAACCCTTAGATAAGAGTACTGCTCTAACCTACATTGATTCTAATGGAAACAGAAGCTAGGTTTTGTGGCAAAGGTATTTGATATTAAAAGTAGTCAAACCATAAAAAAATTCAAACCGTCAGATAAAAATATTTGGTCTTCTATATTAACGTCAAGAACAAGGATTTGTAAGAGTGGAAAAGGAAGAATTCTTTACGTGAGTGCAATCCAACAGTAAGTTATATTCAAACCCAATATTTAATTGAAATATCTACATCTTGTATCTCAAAATATGTTTAGATTTTTGCTTTCTTAGTTATGAAATTTAGGGTTTTACTTTAGTATATACGAAATTGATGGAATTTTCACATTGTTCCTTAATCTAGGGCAAATTAATATTAATAAGTAATGATGCAATGAATAATATAAATTTCTATCTTAGAAAATTGATTGTCAATTGTTCCTCCCCCCTGTTTCAAATCACCGTCATCCCTATTTGTTTGTTACGTGACTTAGGACCTTCCTCTGTTGTAATATTTCACATTCAAATTTTCATAGTTAGTAACAGCATACCAATTCCTTGGTTTGTAAATACCTTCCCATTATGAACAAAACTTTGATTGGTATTTCAAAAAAAAATTAAAGATTATTTTAAGGTTAATTAAAGTTTTAAAAAGATTTTTATGTTTCTTTTATCTTATCATGTTTCTTATTTACATTAAAACTAATAGTACTAAAATCCTCCTAATTTGTTTTTGTTACAGTAAGAATGGTGTTGCACAAGCTTGTGTTGAATTTCAAAAAAGTAGAATACTATCCGGATAACATTGTTGATCCAGACACTTTCTCGTATCTTGACCTTCTGAGTATTATCTTTTGTGAACTAAATTTGGTATTTGTTTCATTGATTATTAAATGTGGAAATGGGATGCCTATTATGAATGATGATGACATTATTAGAATGTTTAGATCATATGAAGATTTAAGTGTTATACTTATATATGTAGACCGTAACCTAATTCATCATTCTTTAAAGGTTTTACCACCTGAGAATTGGACAGTTTCTAAGACCACTAATAATGAAACTAATGTTCAAGAAGATAGTAATATGGTTGAAGTTCCTAATGGTGGGGGTAGACTTGATAATGGCGATAGTTTTGATAACGAGGGTGAAGGGGTTGGTGATGATGGTCAATGGAAAGATGATGGTCTGAAGAATGCATTTTCTGTTGATGTGCAATTCAAGATAAATGCGAGTAGGTGAGGTAGAAAGTCATTTAGTGAAAATAAAGCCAAAGATAAATAGGAGGGTAAAAAAAAGAAAAAGTCTAAATGTAGATGAGGCTAATGAGGATGAGGGTGTAAGGTTTTCTGGAGAGTTTTATTCCCTCATAGATGATGATGATGATAAGGAGTGGCTATTTAGTGAGAATGATGAGGATGATAGTAGTAATAAGAATGAAATGAATGAGAAAGGAGATGATGAGTTAAGTGGTTGTGGTTCTGATAATTCAAATAGTGGATATATAACATATGAAAATAATGAATTTCTTGTCAAGAAACAAACAAATAATTTTGATGTCACTCTTAGGTTCCTACTAAAGAGTTTAAAGTAAGTGTTGAAGGGAAAATTGTTTTTGAAAAATATCATGTGTTTAGGGATGTACAACACTTTAGGGAAGTTCTTAGAGATTATGCAGCCAAGAAAGGATATGATATTTTTAGAATGAAGAATAAAGCATATAGGGTGAGGGTTTATTGTACTGCTTATGGGTGCAAATGGTTAATCTATGCTTCTAGACTAACTCATGGGAAGACAATCATGGTGAAGACTTTAGGACCTAGGTATACATGTGTGAGGCAGTCTAAAAACAGTAATGTAAATGCTTATTGGATTGCAAAAAAATTAGATCCCTTACTTAAAGTTGACCCAAAGATGAGTTTTGAGCTAATGGACAAGGTGTTAAATGAGCAATGGGGGGTTAAGGCAAATCCAAAGCAATTATACAAAGCTAGAAGAAGGGCAATGGACTTAAATGAAGGGAAACATACCGAATCATATGGTAAGCTAAGGAATTATGGTGAGTTGTTACTAGAAAATAATCCTGGAAGTGTGGTTAAAATTGAAGTTCATGATAGGCAGGTTAATGAGACCATTGGACAGTTTCTAAAACAACCAGTATTTAAGCACATGTTTGTATGTTTTGATGAATTGGAGAAGGGATTTATGGTGGGTTGTAGACCATTCATTAGTCTAGATGGTTGCTTTGTCAATTACTAGTTGCTATTTGTTATCATGCTTTCTAAGGGAGAGTGTTAAACTGTATAGAATAGTGATCAAGTAACTTCCTCAGATCTTGGGATAAACTACTAGTTTCTTTACTCTTAGTCATGATTTACTTGAGTTGAGCTGAGGGACATCCAGTAAGCATTAGTGTGCATACAAATATACTTTATTTGCTGTATGTATCATATTTGTTATCTGTTTTTTGGAAGCAAGATGAACTGCTCCAGATTAATCTTTTCAATGCAAACCATTGATTCCTTATAGAGAACTCCATGACCAGAGTCTTGAAATCCCATAGTATTGGTCCCAAAATCATGAGTCATTGGATGCCTAACACCAAATCACACCCCATGAATAGCAATACAAAGAAATTTGTGTATTGGATTAACTCGTTGGACTCCCACCTCGGTCCTTTACAAACTTCCCGAGCCTTCAAGCTATCCCCATTAGCAACAGATACGTTTACTCCTGTTGTCCCTTGTCTGTGACAGCCTAACCTTTTGATCATGGCCTAATTAATAAAGTTATGAGTGTTGCCTGAGTCTATTAAAATGATGAGCAACTGATTCTTGATCTTTCCTTGCACTCTCATGGTTTGATAACAATCAATTCCACAATAATGCATGTCAAGAAATAGTTGTCTTCTCACCAGAATCATTAGCTCTTAGTTTTTCCACAGATTTAGAATAGTTAAAAAAACTCATTTAAGTCAAGTTCTTCTAAATCATTCACTAAAATCTGGAATAATTGAGATTTTACACATTTGTGTCCCAACAACATATTTACTCCCACACCACATATATAGTACTTTCTTCCTCATACCCTTATTTTCTTCCCTTATGGGCACTTTGTTTGGCTTAAGATTGGTTGAATAAGTTTTAGTGTATTGAAGCTTGGGAGTTGTAGGGTTTGGCTTGGTTACTATAGCTGGGAAATGAGGATTTTGGTATAGGTAATAAGGGTGGAAGAGAAGTTTGGATATTGTTTGGTTACCGGTTGCATATTATATTGTATAAGAGGTGTTGTGAGTGGGGTTCTATAAGGTATAAATGGTTTTCTAGGCAAGTTGTATATAAGAGTTTTCATTTGTTAGCCAAATTAAAAGAATAAGTTAAAGTTTTTGGATAAAGTCTTACAGGCTTTGAGATGTCTAATTTCAAATTGTTCACAAAGATGCTGAAGGCGTAGTCATCATAATATCGGATAACTGCAAATGTTTAATAATCCTTCAAACTCCTCATAATACTCATTTACTAAGCTAGTCTACTTCAAACTTACTAACTCAAACATGGGGTCTGAATACACGTTATCACTAAATCTCACCCTCATCTCCACTAAATATTGGTCTCATTCAACATCTTTCAATTGACCTTAGGGTTTTCAAGAACCTGGTGCCACTGTAAGGCTTTCTCATCTAGATGGATCATCAACGTCTGGACTTTATCTTCTTCAGGGGGTCTACAAAGCTTCAAAAAAATATTCTACCTTCAAGTGCCAACAAAAAAAATCATAACTATCAAAACGAGGACACTTCAATTTGGCTAGCTTGGGATTAGCCTTCAACAGATTGATGGTGGTGTTTTGACTTTTTGGCTCTTGAATCAGAGGTAGTACACCTTGCGATTTAGATGTATTTTGTTCATTGAAATCTTTTGGCGATCATTTGAGGGACCACTTTTCCACCGACTCATTGATTTTGTTTTACCTACAGTAACCTCTCACATTCGAAATAACGTCTGTTCCAACATCCAACCCATCTATGTGCTTATATTTTCCAACCAAAGCGTATTTCTATTCTTAGTTGATCATCTTCACTCCCAACTTGGATTCAAGCCTTTCGAATTCTCTTTGTAATAGACCAAGGTCTTTTTGAAGCGTGTTGTCACTCCATCTGTCATTGTTAGGTTTGTTGGCTCTTTAATCTTACTTCCTCTGGTTGTTGATGATGACTTACTAATTAAAGAACCAGTTAGCCATGTTTAGCGTTGTTGTTTGTTAGCACAGCTTTTAAGTTCAAAGTTGTGTTTCACCGCAACCTTAATACTAAACGGGTAAATTTTTTTAACTTTTATGATTAAAATCATGATTTGACAACCCAAATTAAAAAGCCAAAAAATAGAGTTTTTGTGGTTTGAAAGTTGATTTTGGAATAAAATGATTTTATTATTCAAAAAAAGTCTCTATACTTTTATTATTTTAAACATATATTTTTTGATATTTCAATTCCTCATAACATTTTTTCACAGTAATACCAAACACTTAAAAAATTATAATCATATTTTTCTCTACACTTTCTAAACACACGTTTTTAAGAGCAATACTAAATTAGCCGTTAATGTGGTTGATGAAAGATGAATAACAAGAATTGTAAATTGGTTACTAAAGTGCTGGTTCAATGGAGGAATAGCTTCCCTAAAGACTCCAACCAACCAGTTAGTCTTTCTCTTGCTATCATCATTTGTGGATTTCTATTTGTCTGCTATCATCCGACGCCATCAACGACGGATAATACAATATCTTATAATTTCAAGAAATTTGAAGAAAAAGACTCCCTTAAAGGAGCTCTTGAACAAGATTCGCCGTCAAGAGCTTAACCATGAGAAGATTATCTCTTAAATGAACCATGATATCTCACCTCTAAGAATCCAACAAAATCATATAACAGTCAACTCCAAAATGTAGATAGAGACATGATAATATTGAACACGACATAAAAAAAAAAACAATAAAACACTATATGAAACACGACACTACACATAAAAGAAAAACAGGGATAAGAATACACAAATATGTCAAAATCTATATAACACAAATTATTAACACGTCAAATTTTATATAAATATAAAAACTTTAAACATGATTGTAACATGAAAAAAAATACATGAACACATCACAAATACATAATCGCCAAGATACTGTTTATTTTAGATGCCATCACTTAGGAATATGTCTCAAACACCAGCTTTCCATAGCCTCGCCTATTGTCCATCACAGCACCTTCCTTCTTTCTTTTTCTTTTTTTGTTAATAATTATTAACATAAATCCAACTTGACTCAAACTCAATTACAGGCGAAACAATGGCCACTATTTCCATCCATTTGCAAGCTGATGCAGGTTAGAATGGAGGAATGTCAGGCTAATATGTGCAGTCATTTATAAGTTTACATGTAAGATTAATCCCCTAATAGTACAACAATATACATTGAATATACCGGGAAGAAAAGGCGAATACAACATCAAGAATTGGTGGGAGGGAAGTATCGCTTTCGTCGAGATGGGCGGCATAGATTTCATTTTCTCCCTCTCCAACAAAACTCACTGTATCCCCAATGATTGAATAGCAAGCTTGGCTGCAACCATGGAGATATTCTCCTTGACCAGTTCTAATGCATTATCTAACCTTTGCATTGTATCCTTCAGATTCATTGCTTTTATCTTCTCTTCCTGCAACTTCAGCAGTTCGGATTGAGTAGATCCTGTCAGAAACAAGATTTCGAGAACTTACACTAGTGACAATGAGTCTGCATAAGTATAATTCTATTCAGGGTTTGATGCAAATCTTTCTCATGCCCAATGGATTTCAGAAATAGAAAAAGGAATCTAAACAGCTCCAGCATGTCAATATTCTAGCAACCCTCTAAACAAAGCTAAGGTTGTAGCCAGGGATTTAAATTGCGGTCGCAGACGTGTTTTCGGTCGCGTCGCGTTTATCGCGATTGCGGATGTAATGAAGCTACCATGGTCAATTGCGGTAAATATCGGCCGTGAATATCGACGGAGGAGGGAGCCAAAATAGCGGCCGTAACGTCGCGTTGCAGCTGCTATTTGTGGCTACATCAAGAAATGGTTTTTGATGAACAGTAGTTTACAACAACAGTTTAACAACAAGTTGGCTAGAAGCAAGCAGCACCAACCCTAAACACAATGAATTGAGGTTCTAAACGAAAACCCTATTCATAGTCATAAACACCAACGTAGAAATGTCGAAGCTAGCACAATAAAACACAACTCATGGTTATGCAATCTTTGCCCTTTGGCATAAGATCAATGTCCAATGTTAGAAAATTCATTCTGCTCATGTCAATTTACAAACACAAACAACATCAAATACAATTATCCATAAAAAGTTGCAGGACGATAGTCATGCAAAATATAAAACTAATCAACTTCCAGCTAAAATTTCTTAGGAGTCTTCGTTGCTTCCTAAGATTTCTAATTATTTTCAAGTAATTTGGTAATACTTGTGTACTCAAAGCTGCAAGCAAATTGGCTAAGGTGCAAAAAAAAAAAAAAAAAAACTTGCTTGAGCGAAGATCTAATTATGAAAATGATAAATAACTATATATTAAAACAACTTATGCTTACCGTATATAATATAATCTAGTTTTTTAAACTTAAAAATATAGACTCAATTCTATCGTCTGTCAAGCATTATCATCATAGTCATAATGACCTAAAAGTCCTCGTCCAAATCTCGCTCTAAACTTTCGTTCACTTTGATCCGCAAAAATTAGACTCTAACTTTCCTACACTTCCATCCGTAACAAGTTAATAATTAGACAATATTACTCTTGATATGATCCTAGAATATGAACCCACAATATAGCAACAACAGACATATTGATAAAAACCAATACAAGCGTAGTCTCAAATCAAGCAGATAACACACACAAGTATTACAATCCAAACACCAAATTTACGTTAAAAAACCTCCAATGTAGAGAGAAAAACTATAAGATAAATTGGCAACATAGCCACCATTGAACAAATTGTTATAATGTTTATGCTTGAACCTGCAGCAGAACAACAAAGAAAATACCTCTCCAGGAAAATGCACTGCCTAATCTCACCACAAGAAGAATGAGTAAAATAATTCTTTATGATTGAAGTACTTGAAAACCATTATAAAGAGAACCCTAAATCACAAATAGTTACACACCACAACTACTCTTCCTTTAGCATGTATCTATACATAAAAAATGAGAGAGTTGTAGTCAAAATAAAGGGAAAAAAAGTGATATATATAACCGATCTTGTGTGAAGAATAAAAACTTAAACTCAGTTAATTAAGTTAGTGTCAAAAATTCAAGATTATTAACAGTTTGTTATCAGTTACATGATTTTTCATGTTAGTATAAACTTTTTCAAGGACAGATGAAAGGAATCTTTCATATATTTGCGTTTAGAAACTATATAAAGAAAATAATAGTTTCAAATGCCACCCAGGGGGGTGGGGAGGGGGAGGAGGACATTTCTATTCAGCCCCAACTCTCTACTTGTTTTGAGGCTGCTCCATGTATTCAACTTTGTTAGTAT
Organism: Fremontodendron californicum; assembly: GCA_030761205.1. Classification (NCBI taxonomy): domain Eukaryota; kingdom Viridiplantae; phylum Streptophyta; class Magnoliopsida; order Malvales; family Malvaceae; genus Fremontodendron; species Fremontodendron californicum. The sequence continues at coordinate 7,461,762 of JAULJL010000028.1, forward strand.
ACTTCATTGCTTGCTAATACTATATTGTGCATTAGTAGCCTAAGACTCTTTTCTATTATTGTAAAAGACAACTGCATTACCCCTTTTTGTCAACTGAAACAACAGCTCAAAATTTAGAAGAAAACAAATGGAAGCACGTCATTAGTGAGTGTACCTTTCCTAAAGTGGCCAAGGCTCTTTTGCAGGATTCCTCTGTACCTTAGGGCCTAGGAACACACTTTGACTGTACTACTTAAATCTAAACATCAAATCAGGATAGAGTTCAGGTAGAATAGTCAAAAACACAATCTATTAACACTGTACTTTTTACCTTTGATAGGATAAGAGAAAAGGTATTGCAGAATTCAATTAAAAAGAAAAGGATATTGCATACTTAAGCTAAAGAAATCATTTCCGTGGAAAGTGCATGAATATGTGCTTCAGCTTCATGCAGAAAAATAGGTAGGAGACGTGACAAAATTGGTGACACCAAAGAAACAAAGGCTAGATTAAGTCAAAGAACTTAACAATAATGGCAAGGATCACATATCTGAGACAGGTTGGAGCGCTGCAAAGGATAAATGCTCAGCAGAAGATGGGACAAAATCTTTGTCACATTCCAGGGATAGTTTATTTTCAGCCCACATTAGAGAGTTCAAACAAGAAGTCTGCAATGGTGCCTCTTTAGGAGCCTGTAGATATGTGATAAGTGAGCAAGCAGCTATGCACCAGAAAAGATGGCGATGTTATATAAATAAGTGCAAATTACACTTTATACCCTTCTGCTTTCAACAGAAGTCACTGATAATCTATAATTTCAGAGGCTTTCCTCAATGCTTTCTGACTAACTCTGTGGATATTACAAATTGATTTTTTTTTTTAAATGACAAAGTTATCCATATATTGACCTTAAAGAGCTACTGGAAAATAAATAGCCATAATCTTTTTTTCTCTTTGGCCCAACAGTTGGGGCTAGAAAATAAGGGCCTCTATCTCTAGTGAAGGCAAGATTCGATCCTAGGTCTTTTTAACAAGCACCTAAGAACTTTACCAGCTAAGCTTGTTGCCACCTTTAAATAAACATCATCTTGATATTAAGATTTTCATCCAATTTGTTTAGTCTTCTACTTGTAACTACATAACTGATTGAACATCTACTAGCAATTTGGTCATTTGGTCAAAAAATTTACTGAAGCAACATTGGCATTTGGCAACAGGAACTCATATTTTCAATTTTTTTCTTCTTTCTATTCTGTTTTCTACCTTTATCTTCATAATTCCCCCTCTTTCTCTAACCACCTCTAGGCTAGATGGCCAAGTATCTGGTTGCTTGACAGTAGTCAGAAGGTTGTTTTCCTACTGTAACTTGTAAGCCTATTATATATCTTAAGGCATGATGTCAAAGGAACATTAATAAGCCCTTCCATGTTGTTGAAAATAACTGCAACATTAATTGGATACTAACCACATGTTTTCAAATGAAAATAGGTACAGAGTAAATCCCTTCAGTAAGAGGCAAACTTTATACTAGCTGGTGCAACTATAGCTCAGAGTAACAATCTTTGCTTTAAAACATAAATTTGGTAACCTAACTAAAAATTAACGCATATCTTCCTCTAAGTAGTGCTTATGCAGAAAACTGCAGTACAGAAATCTTTTAGGAACAGACATTAGCTAGATGTCTATAGAAACAAAATATTCTTTTTTGCTTGTATATGAGTCGAAGATCTCTAGGCAACCCGATTTCTAAAACAAATTCTCATTGTTGATTAAAATAAGAGTTTAATGTAATGTGACTTATGGCTCTTTTATCAGAATATTTGATGTGCTTCAAAAGACAATCAAAGACTAGATGCCATCTTCTCTGCCAATATAAAGTTGCAATATCTCAAGTTCTCAACCAAACAAGCTTTAGTAATATGCTTCTTCCTACCTGTACATCTCTTTAAACTGTTTGGAAAATATCCTGATTGCATGTTGTTATTTGCTGTATTGAATATGCAAGTGTATCAAAGGTGATTTTGAGAAACTCTCATGATACCCAGGAGAATTTGCTAGGCTCAGGATGTTGACGGAGAAATTTAGGTATAGTACATTTTAATGCGGGAATTAACACAATAGCCTTCATCTAAGATTTTCTTAGTTAAGGTAGTAAGTAACTTAGTATGGCAGCTAAGGATGTTAGAAGAAACACCAGAGACACATTTCTCTTAAAAGATGCATCACAAATCAGGGCAAGATAATAAATATGTCATGTATGCAAGTGCATATGGGTCTATCTCACATACATTTGCATGTACACATATACGGACAGAGAGAGAGATATCTTCAGCTTAATTTCCAATTTGTTCAAACTGTGAAGCGCCTCTTTTACTTGCAAAACTTTTGAGGTTATATTAGTTGTACTGTCCAGAACCATGTCTTGATTTGGTCTGACCTCACCTTTCAAGTAAGGATTTGCCTGTGAGTTGCAATTGTAAACATCAAAACTGAGTTTGAGGAAAGCCTGAACCTGATATTGAAATTCCCTACCAGTCCTAAGAAAATAACTTCTCCCAGTCTTCCAACTTCAAATAGGGTTTCACCTAGCCTTGCTATAAGATCTAATCTAGTAGTTTACTTCTTTCTTTGCCAGTGTCAGTTGTAGGCCTCTCTACATCCAGCCAGAGAGACTTGGTTGCATATGAGGGAGGGCCCTTCGTGGGGGTAAGGGAAACTCATAGTTGAAAGGGAGTTCGCCCTTAGGCTAAAAGCTATAATATGCTAACGTGTGATCTGGCTGACTACTGATTTTATGAGTACTTGATATGGTTAATAATGATTCCATTCAATCAGGCTTGGTTGGTTGCAATCACAAAGAATAAAACACAGACAAGCATAGGTGCAGGAGCATGCATGCACAACTCCTATGATACGTTAAAGTTTGATCATGCAGGTGATATATATATATATATATATATATATATATAAGGTTTTAAACAACAAATGGGACTGAATGCCTAACTTGGAGGGAAGTTATGATGTAGAATTCCTATGCAAGTTTAACCTTGAAACATCATCGAAAATGCTTCCGATTGAAACTGTTCTTTAAGGCGGAGTCAAGTGTTGTAAGATTCAGACACTAATGCAAGGTCAAAACTGTCCAGTAGATCAAAAGCTTCTTAGTTTTCTTATTCAAAATGAGAGAGCATTCAAGTTTTAGCTATCTTACTGCTGACCAGCAATTAAATAAAGACTTAAGAGAAAAGTTTCAAGGCAAAATAACGTAAACCAACAAGTCCATATACAGGTCATGTAGACAATGAGTAGCAATATTTCGATTGGGAGTTGCATAACCATAAACCTGTTTTTGCTTTTACTTACTTGTAAGAATTTTAGTATCTTCACACAACCAATTCCCTTTATAGAGACCAATGCTCCAACATCTAATCGTTCAATCTGCAGAGTACTAAAATTTAGCTCATTAAATACTTTCAGCATTAAGGTGTGCCATCCCCCATGAAAAAAAAAATTAAACTTTTCTTACATTTTCTATGAGAACCAGACAACCATATCTAGCAGCAAATGATGCTTCACCACCTGAATTGCTAATGGCAATTGGATCCAACACAAAATGCACGAAGAGTTTCTTTCTTAATAAAGACTGCAAGAATAGAATTAGGAGCTAAATTACAAACACCAATTAGCCATAGCTTATACTCTTATTATAGTAATTACAAGGCTCTATTAAACTTACACAAGAACCAAAACACAAGTAGAAGAAAAAGAAGTGTTTGTAAAGTGGTAAGACCATCAGACATGTTAACCCGTATATCACTAAAAATCATCAATGCAAAATTGACAAATAGTCCATTGTAAATGATTAACAGTTCTAGATATATGGAATGTATGGACATGATGAGAATGTAGGAGAGTGGCAGGGGTGAAAAACATGACATGTCAATTTTTTTTATTAAAATTCATATATAAATCAGTCTCAATAATAATTATAGAACTTAGTGTTCAGTGGACCAAAGAACCAAGAGTTTATATCTGATTCAATGGTTGTAGTTGTATATAATTCCATAGATGTATTTTTAATAGTGAACCATAACTTGCCACTTTATCAAAACGAATAGTGGTAATATTTAGTAATAAGGAGCTTAAAAGAACAATTAGCAAAATCACCAACCAGTAGAATCTAAGGCTTTTCTTGGTAGAACGAATAGAAAATTGGAAAGATAGAAAACTGGAGAAGAAAAGTGAAAAGATAGAAAATATATTTTTTTTCTTTCCATTGGTTTGCTTGATAGGAAAGATGAAAAAGTTGAAAGAAAATATAATTTTCTTTAAATCTATTGCTTGGTAGAGTTGAAAAATGGAAAGAAAAAAATGTGAATGATATAATTTTACATACAACCTTTGTAAATTAAAATGCAAAGGATAAAATCTAAACATGATGGACACTAGTCAATATTCTACATCAGACTCACCTCTCCCATTTTCTCTCCTATTTTCTTTCCAATTTGAAATGATTTGTTTTTGTAAATAAATGTGGAAAATGATAATCTTTCCTATTTTATTTCCTCTTATTCTTCTTTCCTACCAAACACACCGAAAACTCATTTTATTTCCATTTTTTCACCTTCCCCTATTCATCCTTCCACTTTTCTATCATACCAAGCACGCCCAAATAAATCCTTCAAATTTTCAAAGTTAGAGACCATCTATATCCCCTAATGGCATTGATGGTTACAAAGTAAAGAATCAATGAAATCTATAAAAAAAAAAAAAAAAAGTCGCACACCCATTTAAGATAAGAGGGAAAACATTGAAAAAGCGAATGAATTAAGCACCCCATCAATCAAAAGCTCAACTATTTTCACATTAGAAAATTTTCGAAAAAAAAAAACGTTTTTTTGTTTGTTTTTGTATTACCATTTTTCAAGCAGTTTTCTTCTTCTTTAGAAAAGCTGATAACAGAAACTGTACCTCTTCAAGTGGAGCTAGATATCTGGCTTCATACAAATGCAATGTTTTGGTCTCCGATAGAATAAGCACCTGCTTGAAACCATTCCCATCAAACATTCTTCAATTCACCGCTTTTCTATAATTAACAAAAGAATTCTGAAACAAAACTTGCCTCGTTCATGTTGAAGGGAAGAAGCGGGAGGTCTAGTGAGACCGCACAGGGGCATAAGCACCACCGTTTTCTTATGCTAAGCTCTCCATTGCCAGGAACACTTTTAACCCCATAATAAGGGAACGTGTAGGAAAACAGACGCCGTCTTCGGGTATGTGATTCGGAGTTTCGAATTCGGGGCGCCATACTCATACTGGAAACATCCCAAACACCGCAACTCATCGAACACTGCTATGCCTATCTAACTACACTTCTTTTCTTTGGTTGGAAGAAATGCCTTTGCTTCCTGTCACAGTTTTATTATCTATTTTTTTTAGGGAGAATTTGAAAAACCTCCTATAAACAGTAGAATAATTATTTACTGGTATAATAATGTAAAATAATTTATAAAAAGGAAATAAAAGTTAAGAAATTATTATTAAGGAAATTATAAAGACTGAAATACCCTTGATGAAACATTAAGAGTTAAAAATGAAAAACCTTTCCCTTCCATCAAACCCTTTCTATCTTTTTATTTTTGTCGTTTATTTTCTTCTTTTTCTTTGTATCTAGGGTTTTCATTTTACATTAATTTTGTAAATATAGAGAGATCCGAAGGATAATTTCCAACATCAGAGCTCTTAAGAAAAGGGAGGTAGTTTACTTCTTTTGCAGTTAGCCAAGTAAAGCCATGACTCTTCAAGCAATTTCCTGTAACTTTGGAGGCATTTCATCTTTTCTTTGCCCTCCTAAAACATCCCGCCTCTGTTTTGTAATCAGAGCTAAAGGTAATAACATTGCTTGTTTTAATGAAGACCCAATTTTTATATTGTCATTTTTAGCTTGAATTTGATGTATTTGAGTTGCATTTTTAGTTTTTTTTTTTGTCTTGAGGTTTGAATGTTATATGTGATTATGTGAGTTAAAGTTTCTTCCCTTTTTTAGCTTGAATTTGATGGATTGGAGCTGTATTTTTTGCTTATCAGTTTGATATAATTCATGTGGTTCGATATTATGTGATTATGTAAGTTAAGTTTGATTCTCTTTTTTTTGTTGATTTTTTTTTGGTTCTTTGGTTTTCTATTTCAGTGGAACCATCAGAGAAATCTGTTGAAATAATAAGGAAATTCTCAGAACAGTAAGCACATTGGTCAGGAACATATTTCAGTATGGATAAGGGAGTGACTTCGATTATAATCAAGGTACTCTTTAGATTATGCTCTTTACAGATTTAACTACATATCCTTATTTAAGTTTTCATCTCAGTTTCTAAAAATCTTCAGATATGAGCCATTACCCAGTTTTTATCCCGCCTAAGTGAGATATTCAAAGGGCTGAATTGCAGAGGATACACCTTTTAGCCTTTCTGCTAAAATGGCAGCTCAAAAAGCTTCACATATTAGTCTTAGAGTTTGATGTAAAGCCTTGTTAAAGCATGTGAATATAGTTGATGATGGAAGCTATGTGATATTCTATCAATTGCAAGATATTACTTTGAGCTAAGAAAATTTGTTATAGCTATTGTTTAGGCTGTATTTAATATGGGTGCACCAAAATTCAAGGGCCAATTACCTAGATATGGCTTCAATAAGTGAGGTCTTGAGAGGGGTAATTAGAAAAAGTCCAATCCTTTATTATTTTATCCTAGACCGTTCCAAGCAGAAGCATTAGTTATTCTGAGTTGGTGAACCTAGGTTGTAACTTGAATTAGAATTATTAATCCTATTACATTCAAATATCTTGATATTTATAGATATATCAGATTAAATAATATTTTAAGTGTAAATCCAATTTCTTACAGGCATTATGATGACAAAGTTGCTGAGGTAGGGCAAGGCTTTTGGAATTGTCCATGTGTTCCTATGAGAGAAAAGTAAATATATTGTCACTATCTTTTAATGTATATTCCTTATGTAAATTGGTCTCACTGCTAGAGTTGTACGAGAAGTAGAAAGATCATGGCTTTACTTGGCTAACTGCAAAAGAAGACAGAAGAGTTTAATTAATTGCAATTTAAGTAGAATTTGTTACTGATATGAAAATGTACATATACTGTTAGTGAATGTACATATAGTTATACTACATGTACATCTTATTATACTTCAATGTACATATAAGTTGGCTTATTGTTTTTGAAATATTTCTTACTAAAGCAATTGATTTATTGGGTTTGTACGAGGTAGAAGAGGGGGAGTAGGATTAATGAGAAAATGAAAGCATTGCAAAACCTGATTCCAAATTCTAATAAGGTATTCATTTTTTACTTCGTCTTCCACTTCGATTTAATTACTCTTATATTGTGGCATTACTAATTTAGGAAATATATTGAAGAATTGAATTTTTCAGTCATGGCAGACAAATAAGGCTTCGATGCTCGATCAAGCTATTGAGTACTTGAAACAACTTCAGCTTCAAGTTTAGGTATGTCAACAACTTTACAAAATTTTTCTTTTATTGGTGAATCCACAACTCTAGTTTAACTTCTATAGCATATCTTAGAGAATTGACCCTATAAATTTATGAGTATATAGATCTAACATTTTAGTGCTTCCTTGAAGTCCATCTATTATTTACCTTGACAATATACAAAGAATTAAGATCATATCAAAAGCATACCATTCAAAGGTGATCTTGCATGCTCATTATAACCTTTTCGTATTCCAAGTAATTGATTTTGATGTCATATATGCAAAGGAATGATCGTTCCCCTTGATTTACGAAATGGGCATTGGTTTATGTGGTAACGCTTTGATGAAGGGTTTGAGGAGTTTAGTTTTAGGTGACAAGTGGCCAAAATATAATTGGAGGTCTGAGTTTTCTACTCAACTGATCCAAAAATGTTCTTATTTGAAGTAGCCAAGATATTTAGTGAACACCCTAGAGATCATGGTTAGGGTTTGAGGTTCATCTATAATAAAATTAGTAAAAGTTATATATTTACCACTCTTACAATTTTTATGAATAATTAGATTTTACTAACTTGTTTATTTAGACGAAAGTAAACACATCTTTGGGTTTAGGGTAGAATTTCTAACATATATAAAAATTTACATATAATTTTGCTGAATATACATACAGTTGTGCTATATGTACATATAGTTATGCTATATGTACATATAAGTGAGCTTATTTTGTTGAAACATTCTTATCAATTTTGTTAGTTTTTAGTCGTTTAAAAGGCAAAAACAATTAGATTGATGGATTATGGTTAAGGATTTCATGCATGCTTATAGTGATTAGTTTGTTTTCACTAGTTACAAAAAAAAAAGGATTTTCTTTTGTCTTTGCAGCTTCTCTACCTCTGTACCACCAAAAAGAGGTTGACTTACATGAATGCTCTTGTGAATTTATATTATTAGAGAAGATATAATATGTTGGGATGGCTTTATCTCCATTAACTAGGTTCTAGGAACCTTTGAAGCTCATTGTGGCTATGCCTTTATGGACTATGTTGCAAAGGTTTTTTTTTTTTTTTTTTTGTTATTTATTTAATTTTATTTCTACTGTTAGAATTTGATTAAAGTTTGTGCTAAAAAATTCATATAATGGTAAGAAATTTAAGCCCTTTCAGTTAGGTACTGTTTTCCTAGGTGGATTTTCTACAAATTGTTAATTACCTTGATGCATGCAATTTCCCCTTTGCTTTTGTGGTCTACTAGGCTACTCTATTTTATTTAGTCATTTTTTTATTAGCAAAAAGCTTTTCTAGATGCTAAGGAGCAGATGAGTAACTCACATGTATGAGTTACTGAACTTGAAAAACAGGTTGGTTAATCATGTATTAACTTTTGTAGTTATTCTGTGGAGCTGCTGTATTCATTAAGAGATCACTCTTTCTAACAGGTTGACAACCTTAAAAAGGAGATAGAAAAGTAGGGTGGTTAATCATGGAAGGTGTTGCAGCATCATTTATGTTCTCTTGGATTGAACTTGTAACTACTTATGGTTCGACACTAGATGCTACAAAAATGTTTTAGCCAGTTGCTCATCCTCGAAAGTCATTATAGTGCAGCAGCAAAAATGAAATTGTTAAGCTTGATAATGGGATGGCTTGGATTTTGGATTTTTTAATGTATAGGAGACATCACTTATATGTACGTATAATATAATTCTTATATGCACATATTAGTTCTGTGATATGTACAAAATAATTGTCAGATATGTACATACTATTAGAACTATATGTACACTATATTTCTATCATAAATATATCTATTTAACTTTTTTTTGGATATATGTAATTTTTCCTTCTAAAAGAATCTACTACAAGAATCTAGTTGCAAAGCAACAATAAAATAAGATCATGTCTAATCTTTCATTCTTACCATAATTTGAAATTGAACCTCCAAGAAAAGGATTCAAAGTAATTGAAAATAAAGAAGACATATAAACAATTCCATAACAGTAAAACTTACTGTTGATGTTAGTTTTCATGCATCTTGGTCAAGTCTGGTTGTAATTCCCTAAACCTTAAGCCCTAAACCCTAAAATCATAATCTCTCCTTCTAATCGTTTTTTCCATTTAAAATAACTAAACACTAACAATATGTTTCTGCAATGTATAAAATAAATAAGGGTTAATAGCCTTGTCTTATGTGCTATTTGACAAAATAAATGATTTAAGAATAATGCAATAAGGTTAGGAAGTTGCTTATCAAACCCTTAAACATATATATAGAAACTATATGTACATAACCTGAAACTATATGTACATATTACATAACTATATGTACATATAAATACACTATACGTACATTCTTTAAAATTAAATGTAATTTTTATATAGTACATATAGCAAAACAATATGCACTTTAACACAACTAAAAGCTACCATAATTTATAAGAAATGCATCAACAATATGACCTTATTTTCTTGTTGTTGCTTTGCCACTAGATTCTTATAGCAAATTCTTACATATATAATAAAAAAAGAAATTAAATGTATATATATATATATCATAAAAGCATAATGTACATATAGTTTTAGTATGTACATATTTTACAACTATTTTGTACATATTACGGAAATAATATGTACATATAAGAATTATATTATATGTACATATAAGTTGCTTTGATGATTTGAAAAAGCTTCCCCATTGTCTCACGAAGCTCCATCTGTAGTTTTGAAAGAAAAAGAGAAGAAGAGATTAACATTATGAATCTTTAATGAGCATGTTAGCTATATGTACTCTAAATAACAACTTTACTAAGAAATGCTTTAAAAAAATAAGTCTATTTATATGTACATAGAAGTATAACAATATGTACATATAGCATAACTATATACATTCAGCAAAAATATATGAACATTTTCATTTCAGTGACAAATTATTCCTAAATCCCAATTAATTAAGCTTTTATGTGTTCCCACTCCTTAAAATTACCTAAAAATTAAAAAAATTGCATGCCTGGTATAACACCTTTATTAATAAATGCTTCAAAAAAATAAACTTACTTTTATGTACATACAAGTATAACAGTATGTACATATAGCATAACTATATGTACATTTAGCAAAAGTATATGAACTTTTCATAAGAGTCTCATAATATACTCTAAAATTCATGCAATCAGTGGCAAATACCAGGTGTATAAAAAGCTAAGCGAATATGGAAGAATAAGCCACGCAAATATCCCTAAACCAAAGGCCAAAAAGAAAAAAGGAAATGATGCATAAAAGCTGATTATAAATTGTCAATCTTTTCTGATTACTACGTAAAAATGTTCATAATGAAAATGATGGCATATTTATTGCAAATAGATTGAACATGTCACTTGATGGAGACTCAATTAAGAGTTGTAAACCCAAGTGCAGGTTATGTTCAAGTAATAAATTCTTGGGTGTCCGAGGTCGAACCACAGGGAAGCGTACTAGTAAGTATAAGTTTATAAATATATATGAAAAAGAAAATAAACAAGATATTAGGGAATCAATAACAAAGAAAGTAAACAAGATATTAGAGAACAAAATAAACAAAATAACATAAAAGAAATTAAACAAGATATAAAAAACAATAAGAAAAAATGTTGAGGTTAGAGAATCCACTCTTGGTGTTATGCTAAGATTAATCTTGTTTTATTACACAATTGAAATCCACACATAAGGGAGGTTCCAATCGGAAGGTTTAGCAATTCAGTCCAAATTGTCCAACGTCCATAGCATATGATATTATGTTCATTTGGTATCCTCAAAACTCATAAAAAGAGTCCAAGCATTCCTTATGCCAAGGTATATGTCTACAACAAATCAAGGTTATGAAACCAAGCATTTACTGTGCCATTTTCATTGTCAATAATGAATCAAGATCTCTACTTTGCAAGTATGATTTTAAACCAAAAGAAAATATTATCTATACTAGTGTTTATAAATGATGATTCATTTTAGCTCATGTTTAAGATACTAACCTTAGCATTTACCAAGAGCTTCACCTCATCACCTCAACAATATGATTAGCAACACATACTAAAAATGAAAAGAAATGTAAGAAGCATAAGTAAATAAAGAAAAAGAAAACTAGAGAAAGGAAAAAAAGAAGAAAACTTAGAGAATTTTATTACAATGGCTAATATCCTACCAATGTATAATTTATCCCAATACTCATCCAAGGCCCTCTATTTATACACATTTTGGAGGGCTAAATGACAAGATACAAGCTTTACAAATTTCAAAGGTAGGTATAATAGGTGGGTGCATTTTTCTAACAATTTTCGTCATATTGTATGACAATTCTGATCAGCCAGCTTGATGGTCAATTTTGTCAATGTTGGAGGCTCGATCTGATAAAATTTCTTCTAGAAAAATATATCCCTATCAGTTACGGATCCATAGCCGTTGGAATCAGCTCATTTGCTGATGTGGATAAGAAGATATGGGCAAAATACGAAAATAGGTCAGCACAGACGTCATTGCACATCAGCCAACTTGATGGTCGATTTCACTAGGGAAAACGACTCCGTTTCAAGAAGTGTAAAATATGAAAAAGATAGATATGCCTCTTAGCTTTGCATGGCTACAAATTTCAGCCTTATTGCTTCAGTGAAACTTGAGATATAGCTGATATGGTAAACGGTGTCGGAACTGGAACTAAACTGGATTTGCCCTTAATTCTAGTAATCTGAAATCACTCAAAGAAACTTGTGAAAAACACCAAATTACATAAAAAAATATAAAAGATCATAAACACAATTAGACTAAACAATAATAACTCATATTTGACACAAAACAATAATAAAACATAACTAAAAACTATATAATTATACGAGTTATCACACCCCCACACTTAGATTGTTGCTAGTCCCTAGCAACGATTCAATAAAAATAAAATAAGAAAATCTAATCTAATCCATTTTCGTAGGAAATCACGGTGGCACTTAGCATGTGACACAAGCCTTTAAACCCCTAGGTGTCCCTAGTGGACGAGTTTAGTCTCGTGAGGGTTTGCTAGAACGATACCCACAAACATTGAAAAACTAAAATATAAGTAAACTACATACACTAAAAATATTTACTCCTAATCCTTTCAATATAAATTAGAGACAATCTTTGAACAAGTCTTGTAAACCAATCAATAGCTCAAAGAATTTCACAAAAAATCATGCTTGAGTGTAAATAAATGAGTTAAGCCAATATTAACATAACATATTTCAATAAAAATAGTGCATATTCAACTTAATTTCAACCTCTCACATGGGATACTCTCATGATTTTCACTCTTTAAAGTAGTGGTAAAGTGTTTACACTCAATCAATCTCATGAAAATAGTTCTACCATATGCTTGCTTGTCCACCTATTCTCCACTAAAAGATCATGCAACTTCATAAATCAAGAGGTCTTTAATCAAGGTTGTAATAGGGCCAAGGGGTTTGTAATGTGGTTGAAGAACAAAAGGATAAAGATATCACAAAGGTTCGAAAGAGTTCATAAAGTTTAGAGACATAATAAGATCATACAAAGAAACTTCTCAAAACTCTTTACAAGTACATAGTCACATAGGCTAAATATTCATGTTGAGCCTTTGCTTCATTCTAACCAACTTTGTAACATCTTTTTCTTTACTTTAACTAGAAGTTCAAGAGAAGAATTATTTTTTTTTGAATATGGGAATGTATTTAACAATGATCCCTTTCTTTTTCTCTTGACTTTTTCTTTTCTTTTCTTCCCCCACACTTATCTTTTGTTTCTAACCCAAATTTTCAACTAAAAATATCCCTTGTTTTTTGCAATATGTCTCAAAATATATAATCCATCTTTAGAACAAGGGTAAGGATATAAGTATATTTAGGCTAGGTGTAAGTTGTGGTTACCAATAAAACAGCATATTTAATGTAGGCTCAAATTGGCTCACTAGTGGGGATGTTCTCTTAGAACATTAATAATGGATGGCTGTTTGGCTCTGGTTATAATCCTAATGCCTCTATCATATTCATGTTGTCACATGTATCAATATAGTATCAAACGGTTTAAAGCAAGTTCTAGAGAATCATGTAATCATAAGAGCACTCAAGAAAGAAATTAGATTGATTTGTATAATGCATCAATCATTATAGGCTCAAAAACTCACAAGGATGATTATACAAGTCAGATTAAGTCTAAACATGCTTCTTTCTCAATCAACATATCATATTAACATTGGCTCATAAAAAGGTTGACATCAAGCTCAATTCTCATGAAAATCTTCTCACTAATAAATCTGTTTTAGACTTATGCAATTCATATCTCATCATTGTATTAAAAAGGAACTAAAACACACTAAAAAAATAATAATAATAATAATAATAAAGACTCATAAAAAAATAGTAGACAAAAATAAAAGAAATCCTAACTCATTCCCCCCACACTTAATTCTTACATTGTCCTCAATGTAAGTCTATTAACCCAAATGAAAGAATCATGTGTAAGAGAAAAGAACTAATAACATAAGAATAGGAACAACTAAGACTCAAAACAAAACAAACTCATGCAACCTAAATAATCCTAAAATACTAAACAAAAATTAACAAGTAAACATAAAAAGGTTAAAATCAAACTGACAAGGTATGTCTCAAGTCTCCCTTACTCAGACCTTGTTCAGAATGAATACTTCTAAATGTCTTAAAACACAACAAATTTTTTTTTTTTGAAGATTAGTAAAAATTATATTTACATCTAGTTATTTTCAAAACAAGGATCAGAAAGAAAAACAACCTCTTCTTGAGTAACATGATTTTCCAAAAAGAGTTTGAGTCTTTGTCCATTTACCTTGAATACGTTACCATTTTTAGGATTCTCAATGTCAACTGCTCCATAATGATACACATGCTTAACCACAAATGGGCCAGTCCATCTTGATCTCAACTTACCAGGAAATATGTGAAGTCTAGAATTATAAAGTAGAACTTTTTGCCCAACATCAAATGTTTTTCTTGAAATTAACTTGTCATGAAAGGCTTTAGTTCTTTCTTTATGAATTTTAGAATTCTCATATGCATCATTTCTGAGTTCCTCAAGTTCATTTATTTGTAATTTCCGTAAATTAGAAGCGTCATCAAGGTTTGAGTTGAACATTTTAATGGCCCAATATGCTTTATGCTCAAGTTCCACAGGTAAATGACAAGGTTTTCCATAAACTAGCCTATAAGGAGACATGCCCAATGCTGTTTTAAAAGCTGTTCGATAGGCCCATAATGCATCGTTAAGTCTAAGGGACCAATCTTTGCGATTTGGATTAACCGTCTTTTCCAAAATTTGTTTAATCTCCCTATTTGCTAATTCTACCTGTCCATTTGTCTGCGGGTGATAAGGGGTTGCAACTTTGTGTGTAATGGCATATTTCTTCATTAATGTTTCAAAAACCTTGTTGCAAAAATGTGTTCCCCCATCACTTATGATAGATCGAGGAATTCCAAATCGACTCAAAATATTTTCTTTTAAAAATTTAATCACTGTTTTGTGATCATTATTTCGACATGGAATTGCCTATATCCACTTTGAAACATAATCTATTGCAACTAAAATGTATAAGAAACCAAAAGATGGTGGAAATGGTCCCATGAAATCAATACCCCAACAGTCAAAAATTTCAATTACAAGAATTGGGTTCAAAGGCATCATGTTTCTTTTCGAAATGGAACCTAATTTTTGACAACTTTCACATGACTTGCAAAAATTATGTGCATCTTTGAATAAAGTTGGCCAGTAAAATCCACACTGTAAAATTTTTGCAGCAGTTTTCTTTGATGAAAAATGACCACCACATGCCTCAGAATGACAAAACTTAATTACACTACTTACCTCATTGTCGGGAATGCATCTTCGAAAAATCTGATCAGGACAATATTTGAACAAGTAAGGGTCATCCCAATAGAACTTCTTTACCTCATTCAGAAACTTCCTTTTATCTTGGGGGCTCCATTGAGAAGGAATTTTTCCTGTAGCAAGAAAATTAGCAATGTCAGCAAACCAAGGTGTCGTGGAGACAATTAGAAGTTGTTCATCAGGAAAAGTATCATTTATTGGTGAGGTTCCAAAAGATTCATCACAAACAAGTCTTGATAAATGATCAGCCACCACATTTTCTACTCCTTTTTTATCTCAAATGGTGATGTCAAATTCTTGCAGCAAAAGGATCCACCTCAGCAACCTAGGTTTTGCATCCTTCTTAGAGAGAAGATATTTTAAAGCTGCATGATCACTAAAGACAACAATTGATGATCCAACAAGGTAAGATCTGAATTTATCCAATGCAAAAACAACTGCAAGTAATTCCTTTTCTGTAGTGGAATAATTCATTTGGGCTCTATTTAAAGTTTTACTTGCATAGTAAATTACATGTGGTTTATTATCTTTCCTTTGTCCTAACACAGCACCAACAGCATAGTCACTAGCATCACACATTATTTCAAATGGTAAAGACCAATCAGGAGATCTCATAATAGGAGCAGTAGTGAGCATATTTTTGAGTTTTTCAAAAGCATCTTCACAATCTTTAGTCCATTCAAATGCATTGTCTTTCATTAAAAGATTACATAGAGGTTTAGATATCGTGCTAAAATCTTTTATGAATCTTCTATAAAAACCTGCATGTCCCAAGAATGACCTAATGTCCTTTACTGTCTTTGGTGTGGGTAGATTAGCAATCAATTCAATTTTTGACTTGTCTACCTCAATCCCTTTTGCAGAAACAATGTGACCTAGTACAATACCTTTAGTGACCATGAAATGACATTTTTCCCAATTAAGAACAAGATTTTTTTCTTCACACCTAATCAATACATTTTTCAAATTGGCTAAGCAATCATCAAATGAATCACCAGAAACAGAAAAATCATCCATGAAAATCTCAAGATTACGTTCAATCATGTCACTAAAAATACTAAGCATGCATCTTTGAAATGTGGCAGGGGCGTTACATAATCCAAATGGCATTCTACGATATGCAAAAGTACCAAAAGGACATGTAAAAGTGGTTTTCTCTTGGTCCTCAAGTGCAATGGCAATTTGATTATATCCAGAATATCCATCTAGAAAACAATAAAACTCATGCCCTGCAACTCTTTCTAAGATTTGATCCATGAAAGGCAAAGGGAAATGATCTTTCCTCGTCACTGAGTTAAGTTTCCTATAGTCAATGCACATGCGCCAACCAGTAACAGTCCTAGTTGGAATTAATTCATTGTTTTCATTTTTAACTACAGTAACTCCAGATTTCTTAGGTACGACTTGAGTAGGACTTACCCATTTGCTATCAGAGATAGGATAAATGATTCCATTATCTAAAAGTTTAATGACTTCATTTCTCACTACTTCTTTCATATTAGGATTAAGCCTTCGTTGCATTTGTCTAGAGGGTTTAGCATTTTCCTCTAAATAAATATTATGTGTGCAGATTAATGGGCTTATTCCCTTTATGTCAGCTAAGGTCCATCCTAATGCATTTTTGTGCATCTTCAAAAGTTGTAACAACTTACCTTCTTGTAGTTCATCAAGATGTGAAGAAATTATGACTGGAAAAGTTTCATTCTCACCCAAAAAGGAATATTTTAGCTCGGATGGCAATGGTTTTAAATCCAGCTTGGGTGGTTCAATAGTTGATGGTACAGTGACATTTGTGAGTGATGGAAGTTCCTCAAACTTTTGTTTCCAACAATGCTTATCCTGAAAAGAATTTAACAAAGAATCAGTGTGTGAAATTTCTGAAGCATTATCAAACTCACATTCAATTAAATAAGCTTCTAAAGGATCATGGAATGTGGTAGTGGTGAGATGTTCATGAACAAGTTCTTCAATGAAATCCACTTCATGTACTTCTGAATCATCACCAGGTTGCTTGCAAATGTTGAACACATTTAATTCTAAAGTCATATTTCCAAAAGAAATGTTCAAAATACCATTCCTGCAATTTATCAGAGCATTAGAAGTTGCAAGAAATGGACGGCCTAATATAACAGGAATTTGAACATTTGGATTTGAAACAGGATGTGTGTCCAAAACAATAAAATCAACAGGGAAGTAAAAATTATCAATTTGAACCAAAACATCTTCAACTATCCCTCGAGGAATTTTTACAGAACGATCAGCTAGTTGAAGTGTAACAGGTGTTTCCTTGAGTTCACCTAAACCTAACTGTTGATAAACAGAAAAAGGCAAAAGATTAACACTAGCACCAAGATCAAGCAATGCACGTTCTATTCTAGTGTTTCCAATGATGCATGAGATTGTTGGATATCCAGGATCTTTGAATTTTGGTGGAGTAAGGTGCTGAATGATTGAGCTCACACTTTCCGTCAGAAATGCTTTCTTTTGTACATTATGTTTCCTTTTAACTGTGCACATGTCCTTCAAAAATTTAGCATAAGATGGAACTTGTTTGATTGCATCCAATAAAGGAATGTTAATCTTAACTTGTTTGAAAAGTTCATAAATTTCTGCATTTTGATTCAAATTCTTTATTGTTTGCAACCTTTGAGGAAAAGGAGCATGATGCATACCTTTTTCTTTGTCCAAATTTTCAAGAAGTTCTGACTTACCATCATCCTTACCATTACTTTTCGGAGGGGAAGGAGGATCTTGGTCTTTTGATGGAATATTTTTGTCAATTGTCTTTCCACTTCGAAGAGTTGTGATAGAACTGGCATTTTCCTGTTGAGTTTCATTGGAGCAAGAAACAAGACATTGAGTAGAAGGGTTAGGCTGAGGTTGAGCAGGAAACTTACCTTTTTCTTGAGTGCGTAATGAAGCTGTCAATGTGGACAAGGTGTTTTTGATCTCATTGATGTCCTGTGAAGTTTGGTTATACACATTTGCTTGTGTTTGCATGAATGCTTGCAATGTCTCTTCCAAGGTTTGTATACGTGAAGGTTGATAGGAAAAAGTGTTGCCCGGCTTTTGAGATTGTGGTACCTGAACATGATTATTATTCCGCCAACTGAAGTTGGGATGATTTCTCCATTCAGGGTTATACGTTTCAGAGTAAGAAGAAGCAAAAGGCTTTTTAAATGTGTTTATGGAATTTACTTGATCATGCAACGCTTCTTTAAGAATGGGAATGTTTGGACATTCAGAAGTGGGGTGTCCCATGATTTCACAAATTCCACAACTTTCTTCATTTTTAATCGTTTTGACTTCTTTTACTTCTCTAAGTTCCATGGCTTCAATCTTTCTAGCCAAATTAGCTACTTTAGCTTTTATCTCATCTTCTTGACTAAAATGATATTTACCTCTGTTAGAAACAGGATTAGATCTATTGGAACTTTCAGAGGAATTATCTGTGTGCCAGGCTTGAGAGTTATCTGCCAAATGGTCTAGGTAGTCAAAGGCTTCTTCAGGTTCTTTTTCTAGAAACTCACCGTTACACATTGTTTCAACAAATTGTTTAGTTTCGGGAGTTAAACTTTCATAAAAGAAACTAATAAGATGCCATTTTTCAAAACCATGATGTGGACAAGAACTTAACAAATCTTTAAAACGCTCCCAGCACTGAAAAAATGCTTCATTTTGATTTTGATTGAAATTTTGAATCTGTCTTTTCAAAGCAGTAGTTTTATGTGCTGGGAAAAATTTCTTTAGAAACTTAGTTTGTAATTCTTGCCATGTGCCAATTGACCTTGGTTTTAAATTATGAAGCCAAATTTTTGCTTTGTCTTTTAAAGAAAAAGGAAATAATTTTAGCTTGACAATTTCATTTGTACATTGTTGGTCATTAAAGGTGACACATACATCTTCGAAGTCTTTTAGAAACGAGTAAGCACTTTCCGATTCTAACCCATGGAAATTTGGAAGCAAAGCTATCATACCTGGTTTAAAACGAGAGTTGTTTGCATTGAGAGGAAAAATAAAACAATAGGGTGATGAGCTTCGAGTTGGTTGCAAGTAGTCACGCATGGTGCGTACTTGTCTGTTTTCACCTTCAGCATGAATACTTTCATTGTCAGCCATGGTAGGAGTAACCAAATCTAGGTTCTTGAAATAAGATTTCATTGGGTCTAGCTAAAACTATGTTCTTGAAACAAGATTTTATTGGGTCTAGATTCTTCAACCTGAATCTTGGCTTTCTTGGGTTAGGATATTGAATTGTTAGTGGGTTCAAGGGGTTTCAAACCTAAGGGTTCACATCATTTGGTATCAGAGCTTAGGCAACCAATCAGGTACTATCACATCAAAATCAATAACAAAATTTTGGGGTTTCAGGCATTCTTGTCTTGGGGTTATAACTTTAGACATTCTTGCCCTGGTTTATAGTTTTTAGGCAGTCTTGTTTGGGTTTCCTTCTTGAAAGTTGGTTTAGATCAAGAATCTGCTTCTTGCATTCTTGATCTATTAAAATTCGTTCTTAGTTGTTCTTGATCGTTCTTGATCCATTCTTAAAAAAAAAATCAAGAATTGAGAAGTCAGTTTGACTAGTTCAAAGAAAAAAGAAAGAAAGTATTCCGAGACATCAAGAAAATCGAGAAGTCTCGAAAAAAAGATTTTTTTTTTTTACTTTACTAACAATCTTGTTTTGTAGCACCTTCGCGATGTCTCACAAGAGTTACTTTACACGTAGGGAAAATTTTGATGTTGTATGACAGACTATGCAACAAGAATCTAAACGGATAAATTTGATGTTGAAGGAGTGGAAAAAAAAGATTGAGCAAAAAAATAAAGAGTAAGGTTGAAAACGAGAGAAACATCAAGAGTGAAAAAGAAAATGAGGTGGCTGAACATAAAGAAACTAGAGTGGAGCCACGAGAGGAAAAAGAGATATTTCCTGTCGAGGGAAAAGAATAGACACACACGAGTTTTATGCAAAGGAGAGTGAGTTTCTTAATCTTCATGCAATTAACCAATCTCTTCCTAGCTTGGTTGTTTCTTCGCTGTAGGAGTTCAAGGAATTGTTTTCGGATGAGATGCAGGATGGGTTGCCACCAATAAGAGGTATTGAGCATCACATTGATTTCTTACCTAGAGCCATCATTGTTACACATAATACTAAGATTCGAGGGCGAATCTTTTCTAGGAAAGAGGGAATGATGGGATCCAAGGTGGAAGAATTCTTAAAGATTCATGGCAAGTTCCATATGGGCCAAGATCCAAGCAAATCAAGGAAACATTACAAGCACTGATGGAATTCACTTGGGCCATGTTGCAAATTATTCAAGAAAGGATTATCCAAGTGGCGGCATTAGAGAGAGAGTTGAAGTAGGCTTATCTTTATTCATTAATTGACATGGCATGTGTGGGGACCATTTCATTAATTGGTGTGGCAAGCAAGATGGGGCTTATTTTAATTTTTTTACGTACTTAGGCATTTAGGCCTATTTTATGTAATATATCCAATAGGCTTGTGGAGTCTACCTTCATTAAGCTTGTTGGACCTATTTTTAATTATGTTTGGGCTTGAGTTTGTTCAGCCTATTTTTACTTATTTTAAGTAGGGTAGTCGACCAAAGCTATTGTAACAGGGTTGGAAATCCTTGGCCAACCATGGCTTAAGAGTTGTAACTAGGATATGACTCTTGGCTGACCAAGAGTTAGTATTAGGATTAGGAATCCATTAGCTAGTCAACCTAGGCTATTGTAGGGAGGCTATAAATACATGTTTTATCCACCTACCATAGAATTCAATAGTTCATTGTGTAATTTTGATTTTTATCAATTGAGAGAGTTTTCTCTTCTAGTTCTTGAAAGAACTTCAGAACTTATCAAAGGTTTTCTTTGTGGCGTTCAATAACTAAATCTAGGTTCTTGAAACAAGATTTCATTGGGTCTAGCGAAAACTAGGTTTTTGAAATAAGATTTCATTAGGTCTAGATTATTCAACCTGAATCTTGGCTTTCTTGGGTTAGGATATTGAATTGTTAGTGGGTTCAAGAGGTTTCAATCCTAAGGGTTCACATCATTTGGTATCAGAGCTTAGGCAACCAATCAGATACTATCACAGCAAAATAAATAACAAGATTTTGGGATTTCAGGCATTTTTGTCTTGGGGTTATAGCTTTAGGCATTCTTGCCCTGTGGTTATAGTTTTTAGGCAGTCTTGTTTGGGGTTTCGTTATTAGAAGCTATGTTACTCGGACTCAGATATGAGTGTCGGACATGGGTACGTTTGATATATTCTAAGTTTTTCCATGTATTTTAAGGGTCATTAGGAGATCATATCCCCATACCCACGTCCTGATATGTGTCGAACATGGGTGTCAGACACGGGTACTTCAAGAAAAAAGAAGAGTCGGAGCAACATAGCTTGGAAGTTGGTTTAGATCAAGAATCTGCTTCTTGCGTTCTTGATCTATTAAAATTCATTATTAGTCATTCTTGATCCGTTCTTAATAAAAAATCAAGAATTGAGAAGACAGTTCGACTAATCCAAAAAAAAAAAAAGTATTCCGGGACATCAAGAAAATCAAGAAGTCTCGAAAAAAAAAAGATTTTTTTTACTTTACTAACAATCTTGTTTTGCAGCACCTTCACGATGTCTCACAAGAGTCACTTAACACGTTGAGAAAAATTTGATGTTGTATGGCAGATTATGCAACAAGAATCTAAATGGATAAATATGATGTTGGAGGAGTGGAAAAAAGAGATTGAGCAAAAAAGAAAAAGTAAGGCTGAAAACGAGAGAAACATCGAGAGTGAAAAAGAAAGTGAGGTGGCTGAATATAAAGAACCTAGAGTGGAGCAATGAGAGGAAAAAGAGACAGTTCCTGCCGAGGGAAAAAAAGAGACACACACGAGTTTTTATGCAAAAGAGAGTGAGGTTCTTAATCTTCATGCAATTGATAAGTGCTTAATGCCATATATTTTAATATATTATTTCCTTATACTTTGTGCTTTAATTTTTAAGATTCTTGACATTTTGTTATGGTTTTGTGAATTATAGGTATTTTGGATGAGATAAAGTCAAAACATGTCAAATATGATGTTAAAGAGCTTTTAAAGTCACAATCATAAGATGGAAGAAGACTTGAGAGTCAAAAAGATCAAATTCTTATTGCTAAGTGTTCAGACAGATTTGACCTCTGGAGCTTGTTGCTAAGAAATCATTATGTTAAATACTTTATTTGAAGAAACTTCCTCCTTGACTTTTGAAGCTGACTTGAATACCTTTCCAATGGTAGTTTACACCCAAATCAGACAAAAAAAGGTCATCCAAATCAGCCGACGAAGTGCAAGACAGTATAGCAGCGAAGTCAGAAACTCAGGGCCGCGACGCCCACAAACAGAAACTCGGGGCCGCGGCGCCGAGCTACTGACTCCAAAAAATTGCAAAACTGCAAAAAACTAGAAAAAATCCAAAATTGCCTTATTTTGACTCTAGCTTTCTTGATCTGCAAGAAAAGGTTTTCAAGACTTTAAAACTCTATAAATACCATCTTTTGAGCCACCAAAGAGGACATGCTTTTGATTATTTATCAATCTTCTTCTTCTTATTCTCTAATCTCTTAGTTTTAATATTATTTTTCTTCTTAGTTTCTTTTGAATATTCATGTTTATGTTAACTATGCCTATGCAAGGGGCTAAACTTCTATTTGGTTAAGGGTTATTTCAAATCCCTAAACAAGTTTTGTAATTGATTTTCAGATTTATCTATCATTAGTTTTCAATCAAAGTTGATTATGTTCTTCCATAAAAATTGTTCATGATGTTATCTTGATTTGTTTAGGTCGCGAACTAGATAGATCTTGATAATTATCTATTGCTAGTTTAAGAGTCTTGATCCGTGTAATTGTCTTGATTTTCTATTCATAAGTGGCAATTTGTGATTAATGATTATGGTCAAATTTTCGCTAATTGCAAAGTGGAACATAACATAGGTTAAACAATCCAAGCTTTTGTGTTTGTTGCCTAGTGATAACTCTATAAAATATAGTTATTTTACCATATTTTATATAGCTAAGTCCTTGTAGTTTAAAGTATTAATTAATTATTTTTAGTTATTTTTAATTATTTATTTTATATTCAATTTAGTTATTTATTAATATCTTTTATATTTTTGTAGAGTCCTAAAGCAATAAGGAGAATATCAGTTCATATATGGAAAGCCAAAGCTGAAAGCTGTTACTTGCCCACAAAGTTTTCCTACTTCAGGCTTTTGGAGTTCTATAAATAAGAATCCTTTAGGACTTTATAAAAGACTTCTCTCTAGCTGTCAAATCTGAAACTTGTAAATAACCTAGTTTTCTTAAGAGGAGAGTAGCCACCAAAGATTTGTAAGGAGCAATAGAGATTTTAAAAGATTGAAGACTAAAGATCTGACAACCCTTTAGTTTTTTCTTATCCCTTATCTTCTTTATCTTTCTTGTAATATTTATGATGGTGAAACTCCTTTGTTTTATATTTTTATTAATTAGTATGAACTAAATATATTTTTCTAGGATTGCAATGGAACTTAACATGTAGTTTGAATTATTTTACTCTATTGTTTGATTTAATGATATTTGAGTTGTTTATTTAATCTTGTGCTTAATATTTCTAATTGCTTAGCTACCAATTAGATTGATTTGGTAACCTAAATACAACTAGACATAGGGAGTTTAGTGTTAGAGATGGATTGAATAACATATGTTTCATATTCAATAATTATGATGAATTGATCTGCATGTAGGGTAGAAATATACTTACGTGTCATGTGTAACTAATTTTAGAGTCTAAACTTAATGAGTTTCTCTTCAATTCAATTATCAGACATATAGTTAATTGGTTAAGAGAGATATTTTTATAAGACCATCGATAGATACTTATAAATAGATTAGAACTCTAGGATAACAACTCAAGGTCATTAATCAAGTTAAGAGGGTAGGAGAAGTTTAAGCGAGGTGTTGAGGGAAATTGTAATTATAGGCTTTTCTCCATTGATTTAATTATTATTTTCTTTTATTTAGTTTTTAATTTACATTTTTTAACTAATTGTTTGAATAAGATATAGTTGTTTTAATTTTAGTACTTAACGAATTTAGTGACAATTCCTCGTGGGATCGATACTCTACTCTTCATTATATTACTTGTTAACGATACGTGCAATTGCTTGATTAAAATCGACAACACCTAGATCAACCTATCTTTCTCATCATAAAGCTGTCAGTACATTAAATCTAGAGAGTTTATTCTAGGTTGTCTAGTGGTTAGAGATTAAATAGAGAGTTTGTTCTATTTAACGACAAACTAAAGAAAGATTGGGGTAACAGAGCTTGTTGTTATCTACGGTTGATAATTTTGATAGTTAACTAATGTTGATAGATCTGATTATTGATTCTCAATGATGTCTAGTGGTGGAGAATGAAACCTTAACCATACTTTTCTCATATTTGATTACTTCTTATTTACTTTCCTTTTTCTTTTTATTGTTTGCTTTAGTTTAAACTGATTTAAAAAAACCTCCATTTTATTTTATTTTCTTGAATTTAAGTATAAATTAATAATTCTTAAACTAAACACCAATCCTTGTGGACTCGACCCTTGCTAATCACTATACTCTACAATTGATATCTTTTAAGTGCAGGGTTAAATTAGATACATTCTTTTAGGTGCATCAAGTTTTTGGCGCCGTTGTCGGGGATTGCTTTATTTAGTTTATTACTTATTTGGTTTATTCTTATTTTCTGTTTTAACTAGTTTATTTTCTTGTTTTCTTTTTCAGTGAATGTCCCAATCTCCCAAAGAAGAAGAACCTCACTTAGGACTTAGGAGAATTCGGGAATTCATAGCTTCCCACCAAAGAACAAAGAAGAGTTGATCCAAACTATCCAAGAGAAGCAAGGAGAGATGGCAGCAAACAACCGAACTCTTAAGGAGCTAGCCGCTCCGGATTTGGATCAACAACCATTATGATATGCTAATCTTGAG
Source organism: Fremontodendron californicum (assembly GCA_030761205.1). Taxonomy (NCBI): domain Eukaryota; kingdom Viridiplantae; phylum Streptophyta; class Magnoliopsida; order Malvales; family Malvaceae; genus Fremontodendron; species Fremontodendron californicum. The sequence continues at coordinate 7,487,144 of JAULJL010000028.1, forward strand.
GTAGCTTTTGAATTAAAATCTGGTTTGATTCATCTTCTCCCAACTTTTCATGATTTTGCAGGAGAGGATCCAAATAAGCATCTCAAAGAATTACATGTAGTTTTCTCAAGCATGAGGCCAACTAGGGTCACGGAAGAGCAAATTAAGTTGAGAGCCTTCCCATTCTCTCTAGTTGATTTGGCAAAAGAATGGCTCTGCTATCTACCATTCGGAACCATAACTACATGGAATGATATGAAGAAAGCATTCTTGGAAAGATATTTCCCAGCATCTAAGGCTGCCAATATTAGAAAAGAGATATGTGGGATTCGACAATACAATGGAGAATCCTTATATGAATATTGGGAGAGGTTTAAGAAACTTTGTGCATCATGTCCACACCATCAGATAAGTGAACAACTTCTCATCCAATATTTCTATGAAGGACTTATGCCCATGGATAGAAGTATGATAGATGCAGCTAGTGGGGGAGCTCTAGTTGATAAAACTCCTAAAGCTGTTAGATCTCTCATCTCCACATGGCAGCCAATTCCCAAAAATTCTCAATGAGACAAGATCCACCACCACAACCCAAGAAAGTCAATGAGGTAAGTACATCATCCCTTGAACAAACAATTTCTCAACTGACTTCTCTTGTGCAACAATTGGCTTTAGGTAATATACAACAAATTAAGGCTTGTGGCATATGTTCTACCATGGGGCATCAAACTGATATGTGCCCAACACTATAAGAGGATACCAATGAACATGTGAATGCCATAGGTGGATTTCAGAACCAATCAAATAAGTATGATCCCTACTATAACATTTACAATCCAGGATGGAGGGATCATCCAAACTTCAATTATGGAGGAAACCAATCACAAGCTGCTCCTCCACCATTTGACAATAGACCATCGGGTTATCAGCAAAGGGTTCAACAACCATATCAAACTTGACAACAAGTGCCACCCACTCAAAATTTAGCTACTTCTCTTGAAAATCTTGTTAAAGCCCTCTCTACTAATCAAATTCAAATTCAACAGGACACAAAGGCAATTCAACATGAAACAAGGGAAGCGAATAGACAAATGGCAACAAGGATGAATCAATTAGAGACTCAAATAAGACATATGGAAATAGCTTTAAGTCAATTCCAAGCGAGGGATTTCAGGAAATTACCTTCCCAAACAATAGTGAATCCCAGAGAAAATGCCAATGCCGTAACTTTAAAAAGTGGAAAACAGCTTGAGACACCAAAAAAGGATAGTGCTCAAAGAGATGACAACATCATGGCATCATCTTCACATCCCAATGAGCCACTACAAAAGGTAACTCCTAAACTATATTTTCCTTCTTATATAACTCCTCCACCTTTTCCTAGCAGGTTAACAAAATCTAAGAAGGAGGAGCAAGAGAAGGAAATTTTGGAAATCTTCCGGAAAGTAGAGATGAACATTCCTTTACTAGATGCTATCAAGCAAGTGTCAAGATATGCCAAAATTTTAAAAGAGTTGTGCACTTCTGAACGGAAGTTGAAAGGGAATAAAAAGGTAAGTATAAGGGAGAATGTGTCAACTGTTCTTCAAAAGAAACTCCCACCTAAATGCAAGGATTCAGGTATGTTTACCATTCCTAGTATGATAGGAAACACCAGGTTTGAGCATGCTATGCTAGATCTAGGAGCATCCATTAGTGTCATGCCATATTCAATTTATGCTTCATTGAATCTAGGATCATTAGAGGAAACCGGTGTTATAATACAATTTGTTGACCATTCTAACATATATTCTAGAGGAGGTTATAGAAGATGTCCTTGTTCAAGTTAATGAATTGGTTTTTCCCGCTGATTTTTATGTTATTAAGATGGAAGATGAGATATCTTCTAATCCAACACCCATTCTATTAGGGAGACCATTCTTAAAAATAGCTAGGACTAAAATAGATGTGCATGATGGCATCCTTACTATGAACTTTGATGGCGATATAATCCGTTTTAATATTTTTGAGGCCATGAGGTATCCTAGTGATGTGCATTCTATTTTTTCTATTGACACAATTGACTCTTTGATGCAACAAATTTATGAATTAGATGGTGAAGATAGTTTGGAAGTAACCATTAGCAACATCTCAATTCTGTTTATGAAAAAGAAATAGCCTTGAGTGAACATGTGAAAGAGGCATTTGAATCTCTACAAGTGTTGCCATATCTTGATAAAAGGTATGATGTTTCTTATATTGACTTACCTATATCTGATGAGAAACTTCTACCTTCCATTTTGCAGGCACCAACTTTGGAGATGAAACCATTATCGGATCATTTGAAATATGTGTTCTTGGGTGAAAAAGACACATTATCGGTCATCATTGCAAAAGAGCTCACACCTTTGCAAGAAGAACGACTTATCCGGGTGCTTAGAGAGCATAAAACAGCAATTGGTTGGACAATTGCCAATATCAAGGGAATAAGCCCTTCCATGTGCATGCACCAGATTTTGTTAGAGGAAGGGTCAAAACCAACAAGAGAGGCACAACGAAGATTGAACCCGCCTATGGTGGAGGTTGTGAATAAGAAGATATTGAAGCTCCTAGATGTTGGAGTGATCTATCCTATCTCGGATAGCAAATGGGTGAGCCCGGTCCAAGTAGTTTCTAAAAAGTTCGATGTAACTGTTGTTAAAAATAATAAGAATTAACTTGTTCCTACTAGAATTCAAGCAGGATGGTGATTTTGTATTGACTATCACAAACTGAATTCAACAACTCGCAAAGACCACTTTCCTTTATCTTTTATTGATCAAATGCTTGAAAGGTTAGCTGGCCATTCTCATTATTGTTTTCTTGATGGATTTTTAGGTTACAATCAGATTGCAATTGCTCCGGAGGACCGAGAAAACCACCTTCACACGTCCCTTTGGTACCTTTGCTTATAGGTGTATGCCATGTGGTCTTTGTAATGCACCAGCTACATTCCAAAGGTGTATGGTTAGTATATTTTCAGATTATGTAGAGAACATCATAGAAGTTTTCATGGATTATTTTAGTGTCTATTGTGATTCTTTTGATAGATGTCTAGAGAACCTTACCCTTGTACTTAAAAGATGCATAGAAACTAACCTTGTATTGAATTGGGGAAAATGTCACTTTATGGTAGAACAAGGAATAGTTTTAGACCATGTTATTTCTTCTAAGGGAATAGAAGTAGATAAATCTAAAATAGATATTATGCATTCTTTACCACCTCCCACAAATGTGAGAGAGGTTCATTCTTTTCTTGGACATGCAGGTTTCTATAGAAGATTTATCAAAGACTTCTCAAAGATAACACTACCTCTTTGCAAGCTGTTACAAAAAGATGTAGATTTCCACTTTGATGATAAACGCAAAGAGGCGTTTGAAACTTTGAAGGGACTCTTGACATCAGCTTCTATCATGCAACCACTAGATTGGAATGTACCTTTTGAAATATGTGTGATACTAGTGACTATGCCATTGGAGCTGTTTTGGGCCAACGGGTTGGCAAAGTCTCACATCCCATATATTATGCCTCCCGAAATCTTAACGATGCTCAATTAAACTATTCCACTACTGAAAAAGAACTTTTGGCTGTTGTATTTGCTTTAAAGAAATTTCGTTCTTATTTAATTGGTACTAAAATAATTGTATTTTTTGACTATGCAGCCCTTAGGTATTTGCTCACTAAGAAGGAGGCCAAACCAAGGTTGATTAGATGGATACTTTTCTTACAAGAGTTTGATTTAGAAATAAGAGATAAGAGAGGTAAGGACAACCTGGTTGCTGACCATCTTAGCCAATTAGTTCATGAAGAGGATGCACTACCATTGCATGAGAACTTTCCGGATGAGCAACTCTTTTCCATAAGCACAACAACCCCTTGGTATGCTAATATTGTTAATTACTTATTCACAAAGCAGTTGCCACAAGAGTTGACAATAGCCTAAAAAAATAAGATCAAGAGTGATGTCAGATATTACATTTGGGATGAGCCTTACCTTTGGAAGCATTGCTCTGATCAGATTATAAGAAGGTGCATACTTGAATCTGAATTTCATTCTATTTTGACCTTTTGTCACTCTTATGCATGTGGAAGGCACTTTGGACCCAAAAGAACAGTCATAAAAGTGCTTGATAGTGGATTTTATTGGCCTACCTTATTCAAAGATGCATACCTCGTTTGCAATTCATGTGATAGATGCCAAAGAACAGGTAACTTAGGTGATAGAAATCAAATGCCTCAAACTCCCATACTAATTGTTGAAATTTTTTATGTATGGGGCATGGATTTCATAGGAATTTTTCCTTCTTCTTTTGGTAATCTTTATATATTACTTGCTGTTGATTATATTTCAAAATGGGTGGAAGCAAAAGCCATTCGGACTAATAATTCTAAAATTGTTTCAGATTTTGTGAAAACTAACATTTTTGTAAGGTTTGGAATACCAAAGGCCATAATCAGCTATCGAGGTACTCACTTTTGTAATCAGTCCATGGAAGCACTTTTAAGAACGTATAACATCACACAAAAGGTTTCCACATCCTATCATCCTCAAACTAGTGGGCAAGCGGATGTGTCAAATCGAGAGGTAAAATCTATCCTTGAAAAAACTACCAATCCAATCGGAAGGATTGGAGTTTACGTCCAGATAATGCACTTTGGGCTTATAGGACAGCATATAAGACACCCATTGGTATGTCTCCTTATCGACTTGTTTATGGTAAGCCTTGTAATCTTTCGATCAAATTAGAACATAAAGCATATTGGGCTATCAAACAATGCAACATGGAGATGGATGAGGCAAGTAAGCAAAGAAAACTTCAGTTACAAGAACTTGAGGAGATAAAGAATGATGCATATGAGAATTCTAGGATTTACAAGAAAAAGACTAAAGCATTCCATGACAAGATGATATCAAGAAAGGACTTTGTTGTTGGACAAAAAGTTCTTTTTTTTTCATTCATGCCTTAAGTTGTTTCTAGGTAAGTTACATTCTCGTTGGGTTGGACCTTTTATTATTCTTAAAGTGTTTACTCATGGTGCAGTTGAAATCAAAAGTTCAAAGACAGATAAAGCATTCAAGGTAAACGGCCATAGATTGAAGCCTTATTATGAGAACTTTCCAATGCAAGATATCGAGGAGTTGCCACTTTATGAGCCAAATTATGTTGAGTAATGAAGGCATGGGTCTAAGTCAGGCCGAGGACAATAAACCAAGGGCTTCTTGGGAGGCAACCCAAAAGGATGGAGAGCACATATTATAATCAGATTTTCTATTCTTTACTCTCCATCATTCTATCCTTTATTGTTTTTCTTTAGTTTGTTTATTTGATTTGTAATTCTTTTCTTTTACACATGATTCTTATATTTGGGGATAATAGAATTACATTGAGGACAATGTAAGAATTAAGTGTGAGGGGAAGAATTTAGGATTTCCTTTAGTTTAGTTTTTAGTTTGTTTTTAAGTGTGTTCTAGTTACTTTCCATACTATGATGAGATATGAATTGAATAGGTCTAAAACTTATCATTAGTGGTAAGTTTTTTCATGAGAATTAAGCTTGATATCACTACTTTTCATGGGCCAATGTTAATATGATATGTTGATTGAGAAAGAAGCATGTTTAGACTTGATATTGACTTGTATAATCATCCTTGTGAGTTTTGAGCTATATGATTGATGCATTATACATATCAATCTAATTCTTTTTTTGAGTACTCTTATGATTACATGATTGTCTAAAACTTGCTTTAAACCTTTTTGAGACTATATTGATGCATGTGATAACATGAATATGATTGAGGCATTAGGATTATAACCAGGGCCAAATAGCCATCCATTATTGATAATTCCAAGAGAACATCTCCCTAGTGAGCCAATATGAGCCTACATTGAATATGATATTTTATTGGTAACCACATCTTACACCTAGCCTAAACACATTTATATCTTTACCTTTATTCTAAAGATGAACTAGAATGTTTGAGACATATTGCAAAAACAAGGGATATTTTTTAGTTGAAAATTTGGGTTAGAACAAAAGATAAGTGTGGGGGAGGAGAAAGGAAAAAATCAAGAGAAAAAAACCAGGGAACATTGTAAAAATACTTTCCCATGTAAAAAAAAAATATTGAATCATCTCTTGAACTTTCAAGAAAAGAAAAGAATATTACAAAGTTGATTAGAATAAAGCAAAGGCTCAACATGAAATATTTAGCCTATGTGATTATGTACGTCTAAAGAATATTGAGAAAGTTTTATTTGCAAAATCTTATTTTGTCTCTAAATTCTATGAAGTCTTTAGAACCTTTGTGTTATCTTTTCCTTTTTATTCTTTAACCATATTATTACCCCTTGGCCCCATTACAACCTTGAATAAAGACTTCTTGATTCATGAAGTTGCATGATCTAAGTAGTGGAGAATAGGTGGACAAGCAAGCATATGGTAGAACTGTTTTCATGAGACTGATTGAGTGTAAAAACTTTACCACTACTTTAAAGAGTGAAAATCATGAGAGTATCCCATGTGAGAAGTTAAGATTAAGTTTGAACATGCACTATTTTGATTGAGATATGTTATGTTAATGTTAGCTTAACTCAAAACCTTTACTATCAAGCATGATTCTTTGTGAAACTCTTTAAGTTATTGATTAGTTATAAGACTTGTTCAATGATTGTCTCTCATTTTTATTGAAAGTAGACTAGATTAGGTTTTCTTATTTTGTTTTTATTTGATTTTGCTCGAGAACTAGCAAAAGACTAAGTGTAGGGAAATTTGATAAGTGCTTAATTTCATACATTTTCATATATTATTTCCTTATACTTTGTGCTTTAATTTTTAAGATCCTTGACATTTTATTATGGTTTTTTGAATTATAGGTATTTTGGATGAGATAAAGTCAAAACATGTCAAATATGATGTTAAAGAGCTTATAAAGTCACAATCATAAGATGGAAGAAGACTTGGGAGTTAAAAAAATCAAATTCTTAGTGCTAAGTGATCAGGCAGATTTGACCTCCAGAACTTGTTGTTAAGAAATCATTATGTTAAATACTTTATTTGAAGAAACTTCCTCCTTGACTTTTGAAGCTGACTTGAATACCTTTCAACAACAATCTACACGCCCAAATCGGACAAGAAATGATCATCCAAATCAGCCGATGAAGTGCGAGATAGTGCAGCAGCGAAGTCAGAAACTCGAGGCCGCGACGCCCACAAATAGAAACTCGGGGCTGCGACACCCACAAACAGAAACTCGGGGCCGCGGCGTCTAGCTACTGACTCCAAAAAATTGCAAAATCGAAAAAAATGGAAAAAGTCCAAAATTACCTTATTTTGACTCTTAGCTTCCTTGATCTGCAAGAAAGGGTTTCCAAGATTTTAAAGCTCTATAAATATCATCTTTTGAGCCACCAAAAAGGACATGCTTTTGATTATTTATCAATCTTCTTCTTCTTATTCTCTAATCTCTTAGTTTTAATATTATTTTTCTTCTTAGTTTTTTTTTTTTTTTAATATTCATGCTTATGTTAACTATGCCTATGCAAAGCTAAAGTTCTATTTGGTTAAGGGTGATTTCAAAGCCCTAGACAAGTTTTGTAATTGATTTTCAGATTTATCTATCATTAGTTTTCTATCAAAGTTAATTATGTTCTTCCATAAAAATTGTTCATGATGTTGTCTTGATTTGTTTAGGTCGCGAACTAGATAGATCTTGATAATTATCTATTGCTAGTTTAGGAGTCTTGATCCGTGTAATTGTCTTGATTTCCTATTCATAAGTGGCAATTTGTGATTAATGATTATGGTCAAGTTTTCGCTAATTGCAAAGAGGAACATAATATAGGTTAAACAATCTGAGCTTATGTGTTTGTTGCCTAGATCAGCCTATCTTTCTCATCATAAAGCTGCCATTACATTAAATCTAGAGAACTTATTCTAGGTTGTCCAGTGGTTAGAGATTAAATAGAGAGCTTGTTCTATTTAACGACAAACTAAGGAAAGATTAGGGTAACAGAGCTTGTTGTTATCTACGGTTGATAATTTTGATAGTTAATTAATGTTGATAGATATGATTATTGATTCTCAATGATGTCTAGTGGTGGAGAATGAAACTTTAACCATACTTTTCTCATATTTGATTCCTTCCTATTTACTTGCCTTCTTCTTTTATTGTTTGCTTTAGTTTAAACTGATTTAAAAAAACCTCCCTTTTATTTTATTTCCTTTGAATTTAAGTATAAATTAATAATTCTTAGACCAAACACCAATCCCTGTGGATTCGACCCTTGCTAATCACTATACTCTACAATTGATATCTTTTAAGTGCAATGTTAAATTAGATACACTCTTTTGGGTGCATTAGCAATTAACCAATCTCTTCCTAGTTTGGCTGTTTTTTCGTTGCAGGAGTTCAAGGAGTTATTTTCGGAAGAGATGCAGGATGGGTTGCCACCTATAAGAGGTATTGGGCATCACATTGATTTTTTACCTAGAGCCGTCATTGTTACACACAAGGCTAAGATACAAGGGTGAATCTTTTCGAGGAAAGGGGGAATGATGGGATCCAAGATGGAAGAATTCTTAAAGGTTCATGGCAAGTTCCATATGGGCCAAGATCCAAGCAAATCAAGGAAACATTGCAAGCATTGGTGGAATTCACTTGGGCCATGTTGCAAATTATCCAAGAAAGGATTATCTAAGTGGTGGCATTAGAGAGAGAGTTGAAGTGAGCTTATCTTTATTCATTAATTGACATGAGATGTATGGGGACCATTTCATTAATTGATGTGGCAAGCAAGATGGGGCTTATTTTAATTCTTTTACGCACTTAGGCACTTGGGCCTATTTTATGTAATATGTCCAATAGGCTTGTGGGGTCTACCTTCATTAAACTTGTTGGACCTATTTTATATTATGTTTGGCTTGAGTTTGTTCAGCCTATTTTTACTTATTTTAAGTAGGGTAGCCGACCAAGGCAATTGTAATAGGGTTGGGAATCCTTGGCCGACCATGGCTTAAGAGTTGTAACTAGGATAGGACTCTTGACTGACCAAGAGTTAGTTTTAGGATTATGAATCCATTAGCTAGCCGGCCTAGGCTATTGTAGGGAGGCTATAAATACATGTTTTAGCCGACTATCATAGAATTCAAAAGTTCATTGTGTAATTTTGATTTTTATCAATTGATGGGGTTTTCTCTTTTAGTTCTTAAAAGAACTTCAGAACTTATCAAAGGTTTCTTTTGTGACGTTCAAAAACCAAATATAGGTTTTTGAAACAAGATTTTATTGGGTCTAGCTAAAACTAGGTTCTTGAAACAAGATTTCATTGGGTCTATATTCTTCAACCTGAATCTTGGCTTTCTTGGGTTAGGATATTGAATTGTTAGTGGGTTCATGGGGTTTGAATCCTAAGGGTTCACATCAAACACAAGTAGCTGCAGCAGCAACCAAAACTGTTCAAGTAGAAGCTACAGCTTCAACATCCCAGCCAGGTCCAACACAAGTATCTGCAGCAACAAGAAGACCAGCAGCAACCAAAACTGTTGAAGTGGAAGCTACTGCTTCAACAGTCCAAGTAGGTTCAACACAAGTATCTGCAACAGCAAGAAGACCAACAACAACCAAAACTGTTCAAGTGGAAGCTACTGCTTCAACAGCTTAACCAGGTCCAACACAAGTATCTGCAACTAAAAGAAGACCAGCAGCAACAAGGAGACAAGCACTAAATAACAAAGGAAAACAACAATTGAAAGAACTTCCTAATCCAGGGAAAGGCAAAGAAAAAATATATGGTAAATTTGTTGATGTTGGACGAAGGAGGAGGAAAATAATGCAAAGGCTTGGGATCTACACTAATAAGAAGACAAATTTGCAAATACTCAATGTAAGTGGTACACATGTTATTACTATTTTTGTATTTTATGAGGCATTGAATTGTTTTTTTTTTTATATATATAAATTTAAAGCCTGATTTAGAGGCCAGAAGTTGATTTTCATCTCTAGAACAACTACCAAATCAGCAAACACTATCTCTACCTATGGCAGTCATCAACCAGGAAGTGCAACCTTAAATGTGGAAGAATGTGAATACGAACATAATGGATTTTTCAAGGCATGTGATTAATTGTGGATATTTTGTTTAATCCCTTCATATTAGCTACTTAAACGATGAGTTCTAATATAATTTTTATGGGCTGTTAATAGGATCTAAGAGATGACCTGTTGAGAACAAAAAGGAAATGACAAGATATAGATGAGACATTTCCTACTCAAGAAAGCAAGTGTGATAGCAATATTAAGACCAAAGCAAATATCTCAAAGTCAAAGAATCCGAACATCTGGAAGTAGAGTTTTTGAACTGAAGGTGTTTTTTTGATGTTATGAAAAAACTGGTTGATATTAAATCTTCATTTTGGATATTATATTTTGGATGTAATAAACAACATGTTTAATATGAAAACTTCATTTTGAATACTATATTCTGGATGTAATGTGAGTTTGGACGTTGACTCTAAGCATTGTATTCTTTTTGCTAGTAATGAAACATATGGTTATGATCATTCTCAATAGGGATCTATCCTTTTCAATATATAAGCAGAAAGATGCTAAGCAGGAAGATGTTAAACACATCACCCTTATACATAAATTTTGTAAATCTTATACATACATGCACTTGTTTCTAAACTATCTATAAACTACATAATACCTACAATATACACTAAGAACATGATCCACAAGACCAACAAAGCAACCTTATACAAACATATATCATTTCGACTCTTTTCCATCGTTCCCTTGTATGTTTTCATCTTCTCTTTATGAGTTTTAACCTTGTTCACAAGCCTATTCACTTCATCAATGTTGACAAATGTCTTCAATTTTGTATTCTCAATCCTCAACTCTTTGTTTTCTGTCAATAAGCTATTATTCTGACTGATTAACTCATCATTCACATAACTGAAATGAACCTCTAGAGTGTGGTCATCACCAACTCTTTCAAACCACTCAAAAAAACCACACCCACCAGTCTGCAACAAAGATTGATACACCAAATCAGTACTGAATTTTGCTACAATTACATAACCAACAACATTAACTTATTGAAAGAGATTACACAAATCCATTATTTTCTTACACAACTTTTTGCACTATGGGTAGCCATAAAATTTTTTCCCTTTGTTCCAAGGAGTTGTCGAGGTGCAAATTGGAGCCTTTAATCCACAATAACCAAAAATATTCTTTGAATGATTTGGTGCTTTCGAGCTGCTGCTAGACTTCTTTTCTGACATTTTTGGGTGAGTTCGACCTTCGGATCAAAAAACCAACTAAGAATGAATAAGCACCTAAGAAACCAAAATAGAGCAAAAAAAACCCAGTAAGAATAAAATCCAAAGCTGCAACTAGGAACCAGAAACCAATATGAATTGTTTTGCTTGCAGTGAAACATTGATTCGGTGAAGTAACAAATATAGAAGAAGACGAAATAAAAGCGCAGATGAAAATCTTCTTTAACCTTTTCAGCCTAAATCCACGGTTCTTCTAGGCAGCCTAAATCAACGAAGAAACCATTGAAATTTGGTGCATCAAACAAGAATCAAAGACAATAACAAAATCCTAAATTTTTGTTTTTCAGATTGAGCAAATGAATTTTTTTAAGGATCGACTTTTGGGTTCTATTTCAGAAGAAGTAATTTTTCTCCTATAACCCTAAACCCTCAATTTTAATCTTCTCTTCAAAAAATTAAATTTGGTAGTTAATAAATTTAATTAATTAATTTTTTTTTAATTATGTGACTTTTTAATTTAAAGAATGATGTGGTTTTTAATGACGTAGATTTATTGATCACATGTCAGCATTTAATTGGTCATAAAAGATATCTCGATTTTTTTTAAAAAATGGAGTTAGTTTTTGAGGTAAAGTCATAAACCGAAAAAAAAAAATGATTATCAAGTTGATAAAAAAAATTTTAATATCAAAAGGACAAAAAAATATAAATTACAAGGACTAATTGAATGTTTAATCTAAAATAAAAAAATAGTAGCAGTACTTTTCTTACAACTTGAACTTAAGAAAGTTGTGTCAAACGGCTGCAAGAAAGAACTGTTGTTCGATAACACACCAAAAAACAAAAAACAAAAAACTTGAAAACTTTTTAGAGCCATAAGATTCCATTTCCCCTTTTTTTATCTTCCTATTCCAGATTTCCCATGTCCTTTTGAACCTCCTCTCTTCTTCACTGTACTTCCGTTCTCTCTCTCAGTTGCTCACTCCTTTCATTCCCCTTCACTTTTTCTTACAACAAAGAAGCACATGGCCGATGAAACTCCAACTCAAGCTCCTCCTCCTGTGGCAGAAGCGCCGTCGCCACCATCGCCGACAGTAACCGGGTCTGATTCACCAGCCGTTGTAGAAAAAGAAGACCCTTCCTCGGCATCTTCTGTAGCAGCTGTGTCTGTTTCTGTTATGGAATCTGTTTCAACGGCCATAGCAGAAAAGGAAGAGCAAACGCCGCTCTCTCCACCGCCACCGGAACCCGTAGAATTAGAACCTGATTCAACGGATAAAGTGGAAAAAGAAGTGGAAAAAGAAGAGACGCCTCCACCGCAACCAGTGGAGTCAGAATCTGAGTCACCAGCAGTAACGGAGAAACCAAAGGAAGAAGAGCCACCAGCTCCAGCAATAGCAACTGTAGCGGTCTCGGAATCTGAGCTGCAGCAACCACCTGCACCGCTGCCGCAGGAGCTGGTTACGGATTCGAAGTCGCTGGCGGCGATGATGGAGAAAGACGTGGCAGGAGCACCAGAGCCTACTGTGTCTAGCACTACAACAACTAGTGCTCCAGAAGCGGCGGTGGCTGCTGTTTTTAAAGAGAAAATGATTCCTCAAAATTTGGCTTCTTTCAAAGAGGAAAGTAACAAAGCGGCTGATCTATCTGATGTCGAAACAAAAGCTTTGGAAGAACTGAAGCAGTTTGTTCAAGAAGCTATCGATACTCACCTTTTCACTTCAGAAACCAAAAGTGAAGAAAACCCAGAAAAGGAAAACAAAGAAGAAGCAAAAGAGGTTTCCATTTGGGGTATCCCTCTTTTAAAAGATGATAGAAGCGATGTCGTCCTTTTGAAGTTTTTAAGGGCAAGGGATTTCAAAGTGAAGGATTCTTTTGTAATGATCAAAAACACGATCAAGTGGAGGAAAGAGTTTGGAATCGATGAGCTCTTGGATAAAGATCTTGGTGATGAAATGGAGAAAGTTGTGTTCATGCATGGACAAGATAGGGAAGGGCATCCTGTTTGTTACAATGTTTATGGGGAGTTTCAGAATAAAGATTTGTACCAGAAAGCGTTTTCTGATGAGGAGAAGCGAATGAAGTTTCTGCTTTGGCGTATTCAGTTCTTGGAGAAGAGTATAAGAAAGCTTGATTTTAGTCCTGGTGGTGTTTCCACCATTTTTCAAGTTAGTGACCTCAAGAATTCTCCTGGACCTGGAAAACGAGAGCTTAGGTTGGCAACAAAACAGGCTCTTCAGTTGCTTCAGGACAATTATCCAGAGTTTGTTGCAAAACAGGTTTGGTTTTTATCCTCTTTAATGTAGAACTTTTATTCTCAATCCGATTCTTTGGAGATGCATTGATTTTGCTTTCATGTTCCGTTTAGGTGTTTATTAATGTTCCTTGGTGGTACCTCGCATTTTATACAATGATTAGTCCATTCATGACTCAAAGAACCAAGAGCAAGTTTGTTTTCGCAGGGCCGACAAAATCTGCTGAAACCCTTTTCAAGTGAGTGAATGTTTTTGAACAAGTTGAGTTATCTAAGTGGATATTCTACTATGTTACTCGGACTCGGGTCTGAGTGCCGGACACGGGTATGTGTTCGACACGGATATATTCAATTTTTTTCAAGATTTTCATGTATTCGGAGGGTCCTTGGAGGATCATATTCTCATACTCATGTCCAGATATGCGTCAGACACGGGTATGTTCAATTTTTTTCAAGATTTTCATGTATTTGAAGGGTCCTCGGAAGATCATATCCTCATACCCATGTTCGGATATGCGTCGAACATGGATATTTCAAGAAAAATGAAGAGTCGGAACAGGATAGGTTTTCTCAATATCTTCTAGTATATATTTTTAGTGGTAGATATCCTAAATTTTGATGTGTAAAACAGATACATACCAGCTGAGCAAGTGCCAATTCAATATGGTGGCCTGAGTGTGGATTATTGTGATTGCAATCCAGAATTCAGTGATACTGATCCTGCCACTGAGATGACTGTGAAACCAGGGACAAAGCAAACTGTTGAAATAACAATCTATGAGGTGCAATTTCATTGTTTCTTCATGCTATACCTACATCTGATACATGCTCGTCCGATGACCTCGTTTATCTTATTCACTAACTTTAACTAAATATATTTGGCTATATATTATGTGTTTATGCCAGCAAACTGTTGAAATAACAATCTATGGGTGCAATTTCATTGTTTCTTCATGCTATACCTACATCTGATACATGCTCGTCCAATGACCTCGTTTATCTTATTCACTAACTTTAACTAAATATATTTGGCTATTATGTGTTTGTGCCAGCAAACTGTTGAAATAACAATCTATGAGGTGCAATTTCATTGTTTCTTCATGTTATACCTACATCCGATACATGCTCGTCCAATGGCCTCATTTATCTTATTCACTAACTTTAACTAAATATATCTGGCTATTATGTGTTTGTGCCAAAATGAATGTAAGGTCAGATCCCTTAGATTAATCGGAAAATTTTGCATTGCAGAAATGTGTTCTGGTTTGGGAAATCAGGGTAGTTGGGTGGGAGGTGAGCTATGGAGCTGAATTTATGCCTAATGCTAAAGATAGCTATATAATCATCATTCAGAAACCCACGAAGATGACTCCAAAAGATGAACCAGTTGTGTCCCAAAGCTTCAAAGTTGGTGAACTGGGTAAAGTATTTCTTACTGTTGACAACCCAACTTCAAAAAAGAAGAAGCTTCTCTACCGGTTTAAGGTTAAACCCTTCTGCGATTAAGGGTATTATTCTTACTATGAAACTTGAATATGGAAATTTAATTTATTCTTCTCTAACTTTTGGGCAATTCACTATTTCATTTTTTTTGTTTTTGTTTTTGGCATGTGGGGTTTTGCAAAGAAATAGATATGTTGCTCATTGAGCAATCACACAAACTTCAGACCGGGTGGAGAGAATGTGGCTGTTAAAACGTACGTTTTGCACTGTATATTTTCTTGTGTACTATCATGTCTATATTTTGCAACCTTTTATACCTATGTTTTTGACTCGGGTGCGAGTGTCGGATACGGGTATGTGGCTGACGTGTATGTTCAATTTTTTTTAAGTTTTCCATGTATTTGGAGGGTCCTTGGAGAGTTATATCTTCATACTCATGTCCGGTTATGTGTCGGATACAGGTGTCGGATACGGATACTTCAAAAAAAAAGTTGGAGCAACATACTTTTATACTCTTGTAGATTCGGAAGAACCCATGTTATTGTTTGGTTTATGTAATCCTTCAGATTCTATATTTCTATTTGATATTAATTTTCTTTGAAGTCTCATTTAGCATTTAAAAGATTTTAAGATGAGGATATGGATATGGATATGAATATTTCAGCTTAATTATCTATGGTGTTTAGCGTCTGGTTTTAGCTTATTCTCTTTATTTTCATCTCTTTACATTGCTTATGATCCATGCATGTTTCATCTTTGACCATTCAGCTCAATCATGGTTTCTAACTTTTTATTACCAACATACTATGGTAGATTTTATTAGGACATGCAGGAACACCATCATGGAGTATAAATTTCTACAGGAGCTGGGATTATTGTGGTTGCATATTTTATAATCTGCCCTTTATTATTATTTTTTTATATAAATGAGATCGTAGTCTGAGATAGGAAAAGCGATTGCAGATATTGAAATTCAAATTTCAAATTGATTGTACGAACCAATTAGGTTAAACTTGAATTTTAATCTGCCCATTTTATTTTTTTGATACAAATGAGACCGTAGCCTGAGACAGAGAACGGGATTATAGATATTGAGATTCGAATTTCAAATTTGTTGGATATTATCTCTTAAGAGTGATTACTGAATCAATTAAGTTAAATCCAAATTCTAATATGCACATTATTAATATTTTGCTGAACTTGCTCCAAATCAAGACCATGGAGTATAAATTTCTACAGGAGCTGGGATATTGTGGTTGCATATTTTATAATCTGCCTTTTATTATTATTATTATTATTATTATTATTATTATTTTTTATACAAATGAGATCGCAGTATGAGATAGAAAAAACGATTGCAGATATTGAAATTCGAATTTCAAAGTGATTGCATGAATCAATTAGGTTAAATTTGAATTTTAATTTGCCCATTATTTTTTATTTTTTGGTACAAATGAGACTACAGTTTGAGACAGAAAATGGGATTATAGATGTTGAGATTCGAACTTTAAATTTATTGGATATTATCTTTTAAGAATGATTGGATATTATTTTTTAAGAATGATTGTATCAATCAATTAAGTTAAATCCAAATTCTAATATGCTCATTATTAATATTTTGCTGAACTTGCTCCCAAATCAAGACATTTCTTCCCTTTGAGTTGTGTTATTATTATTGATGTAATTGTTGACTTACTTTGAGGCTTTCAGTTGCCGTAAATGAGTGATTATCCCCCCCTTAACCCTTTGACATAAACAAACATACTAAAGTTAATATACAACTGTAAGTAAATCTTCAGCTTAGGCAAATCAATAGGTTTCTTCAGCTCAAGGCAAACGTTTAGGGTTTACTTATTCCAATGACAATGTGAATTTTCAAAATTAATTTATCTGTTCTTGCTTAACGAACCTTCAATGATCCACTTTCTGTTCTATTTTTAACAGTTACACGATCTTTTTCATCTATCAAACAAGGTTGCGATGAGTAATTTGGATTTTAAAAATTAGATTTGAATTTTAAAAATAATGTAAATGATGAGAAAATACACGTAAATGTAACATTTATATAATATATATCATGATTTTGTTAGAAATAGTTTTTTTATTTGATTATTATTATTATTGGTTTGGTCTAAGTAGATTTGCTCATGGGTCGGACAGCTTGTCCGGCTCGACCCGTACTGAGCCGAGCTTGGGAAGGAATATTCATGATTCGGCCCGGCCCGGTCCAGATCACTGTTCACATATTTAAAATAATAATATTTTTTAAAATTTTAATTATAAAAATATATATATATTAATAAAAAAATATTTTTTATTTAAAAAAATAGGATGAACAGCAAATCCGGGCCGGTGGGTCGACCCGAGCCAGACCTGGGTAAAAAAAAAACGGGTCACAACTTTGTCCGACCTATGAACAGATCTAGGTCTAATGAATCCTATTACCATACACACATATATATATATATATATATATATATATATATATATATATATATTCAACTACACAAACTCCTTAGATTTGACACAGGGCAATTTTTTTTTTGTTGTTATGGAAAGAAAAAGGAAAGAAAGAGGGAAGAGAAAATGAATATGAAAAAAAAAAATGAAAAAATTTGTATGTTTTTAAAGTATTATAAATTTTAATAAATATTGACACATTAATAATTCGTTTTGTGTATATTTTTATATTTCGACACGTTCGTGTATTCGTTTAGTTTTCATGTTATTTTTCGTGTTGTGTTTTAATTATTTTTTTATGTTATGTTCGTGTCGTGTCTTAATTTATTTCATATTTATCATTGTGATTCAATTTACAGAAAAATTTGTATGTTTGTGTCGTGTCTCAATTTATGATATATTTTTGCATAATTTGTTATAATAATTCAATTTCGAAAAATATTTGTATGTCCATGACGTGTTTGTGTTCGTATTATTTTTTGTGTTCAAAATATTATAAATTTATATAATATTTTACACGTTAATAATTCATTTTATATAAATTTTGATGTGTTTATGTATTCTTGTCGTGTCATTTTTAATTATTTTCTCATACTGTATTAATTATATAAATTTTGATGTGTTTATGTCGTGTCTCACTCATATTTTGTATATTTTATTATAGTGGTTCAATTTTAACTCTAAATTCATTTACTTACGATATTAAAACATATAAATTATTTAAATAAATAATAATTATTTAATATGATTCAATTTAAATTTATTTTTAATTATTAATTTAATTAAAATGTTATAAATATTAAAAAAAAAACTCTTGTCGGGGAAAGAATTCTAGTTTAATATAATATCAATGCTAAAATCTGGCTCGAATCCCACACATACTCTCATTAGTCATAAAGCCTTAATGTATTTTTTTATTTATTTATTAAACCTTAATGTTTCTTTAATCCTTCTCTATTTGCATCTTTTTCTACGTTTGAGTTCATATGATAATTCATTAAGAATTTGTTTTTGACACGTTAATGGTGGATTATTTTAACTTCACAAACAAAATTAAAAGATTGTTACATATTTGATTTATTTTTTAATTATTTTTTTATTCTTTTAATATATCCTAAAGGGGTATATACCATCTCCTAGTTCGGTTTATGAGATTTATTACTTCAATAGTGGATGAGATAATTTTTTATGATTAATGTCTGGTTAATTCAAAGAATATGATCGGAATAAATGTAAAAGATCATTTTACGCTTTTATTAAATTAATCATATTTATTATAAAAATAATATTGATCAAAATTAATTAACAAAACTTTTAATATTCTCTTTAAAAAAATCTAATATTATTTTTATTACATTTTTCTCATCCACTTTTTTTTTTTTCTTCCAGCCACCCTGTATTGATTGTAAGGAATGAATTTGTTGAGCTTTCAATTTTTAGGTGAATTTGGTTAGGTGGGGAGGCAGGCACCATTTCTCTACTTTGCAATTAAAGTAAGTTTTGTAGGCTTTTTTACTACAATATAGCAAAAAAAAAAAAAAAATTCTCAAATTACCGTTGGTTTCGGATTAATTCCCAAAATATGGCTTTTTTTTCCAAGCTGGGAAATCGCCATCCCCATGGCGATTTCCCAACGTTAAAATTTAAAAATTTGTAAAAATTTGCAAAAAAATACCAAGGGAAATCGCCACCCCCCATGGCGATTTCCCTTGATATTTTTAACCACATTTGCTAAAAGCATGAAGGGAAATCGCCATGGGGGGTGGCGATTTCCCTTCATGTATATATTTTTTTTTTCAATTCTTAGAAAAATTTAAAAAACATGACTCAATAGTGAATTTATTGTGAAATGGTATAATGAATAAAAGTTATTTGAAAAAGAGAAATGAATAATTAGAAATTATTATAAAGGATATTATAAAGACAAAATTACCCTTAATGAAAAAACTTATTTTTTTTTTCTTTCATTAAGGAAATATTATTTTTTAAAAATTTTAATTGAAAATAAATTTAAAAAATAAAATATTTAAATAAAAAAAAGTAAATAAAAAATTTAAGTTTTTAAAATTAAAAAGTTTTTATTTTCAGAATATTTATTTTTTAATTAAAAATTGAATTAAAAAATAAAAGAAAAAGGGAAGAGAAGAGAAGGTTTTTTTTATCAAGGATAATTTTGTCTTTACAATATCCTTTATAGAGGTGCTCATGGGCCGGGCCACGGCCCGTATTTTTTTTCTATTCTGCCCAGGCCCGCCCGTTTAAGCCCGAATCACTGTTCATTGGAATAAAAAAAAATATATTTTTTATTTTTTTAATTAAAATTAAATAAAATAATATTATTATAATAAAAATCACTGTTCCGGGCCGGGCCGGAACATAAATTATCCTGCCCAGGCCCGGCTCAATACGGGCCGGGCCTGCCGGGCTGCCCGGCCCGTGAGCAGGTCTAATCCTTTATAATAATTTCTAATTATTCATTTCTCTTTTTCAAATAACTTTTATTCATTATACCATTTCACAATAAATTCACTATTGAGTCATGTTTTTTAAATTTTCCTAAGAATTGAAAAAAAATATATACATCAAGGGAAATCGCCATCCCCATGGCGATTTCCCTTCATGTTTTTAGCAAATTTGGCTAAAAATACCAAGGGCAATCGCCACCCCCCATGGCGATTTCCCTTGGTATTTTTTACAAATTTTCAAATTTTAACGCTGGGAAATCGCCATGGGGGATGGCGATTTCCCAACTTGAAAAAAAAAAGCTGTATTTTGGGAATTAATCCGAAACCAATGATAATTTAAGATTTTTTTTTTTGACTATATTGTAGTAAAAAACCCAAGTTTTGTACATATTTCTAAAACAAAAAAAAAAAAAAAAAAAAAAGTAAGCTTTTGTACAGAGGCGTGCGAGTGAGCGACCAACCTAATATGGGACCTCTCTGTTTACGTTACAATCATTTTCTTTGCACTTCTCATTAGTCACTTTTTAATATTAAAAATTACATCTGAAATCAAATCGAAATTTAATTTAATTTAATTGACTTATATAATTATTTTTAGATCTTGTTTAATATTGCTTTTGAAATAATTTTGAAGTAAAAAATTATTTTTCATCTCTAACGCAATGTTAAATAGGTAAAAAAAAATTGTTTTTATTGTTAAAATCATGATTTGAAAAGTCAAACTAAAAAATGATTTTATTATTCTCACATCTTTACACTTTTATTATTTTAAACATATCTTTTTTTGATATTTCAATTCCTCACAACACTTTTTCACAATAATATCAAACACTTAAAAAAAATTTAAACCACGGTTTTTCACCATACTTTTTAAACACTTTCTACAACCCAAGTTTTTTTCAACCCAAACTATTTCCAACAACAATGCTAAACTAGACAAAATTATCAAAATATTGTAAAAAAAAAAATTATCAAATTACCAATAATGTACCGAAATACGCTTAAAAAAATGCCATGGGAAGTCACCATATCATATGGCGACTTCCCATGGCTAAGTTAAAAATTTTTTTAAGGAAAGTCGTCATATGATATGGCGACTTCCCTTCTAATTAAAAAAATATATATATATTTTATAGGTCAGAAGTTGTCATATCATATGACGATTTCTGACATGTATTTTCTAATTTTTTTTTAAAAAATTTAGTTCGAAAGTCGCCATATGATATGGCGACTTCCGAACTAATTTTGATTAAAATTTAAAATTTTAACGTTGTCAACGGTAAAAAAATAAATAAATAAATTTAAAATTAAATTTTTTAACCATTGTAAACAACAGATAAAAAAAATGAATTTGGCAACGGTCAATTGACCGTTGTTCACCCCCCACTCACCTAAATATACCCCCTTCCTTTCATATTTTTCACACAAATTTTCATTTACTACTCTCTCTCTCTCTAAAATTTTCTCCTAGTGTATGAATTCAAATGGCTTCATCATTATTGAGGTTACAAGATAAGCACATATTCGCCGTTATATATGAAGAGGTTAGTAATTTTTTTATCATATTTTTTATAATTTATCATTATTAATTTTGTATTAATTTTGTTATTAATTTTTATAAAATTATTATTTATAATAATAATTTATAATTAATTATATTTCAAAGAGATTGCATTATTATTTTTTTTTTATGATTTTATAATTATTTAATTTAATTAATTATAAACAGGACCCTGTTCGCGTCTTACGATCGAGGAATTTTTTTCGAAGATCCGCATCCATCTATTATCGGCCACTTAAAGAGTGCCGGATTTTATTATGCAAGTCAAATTCGACAATATATGCTTCTGCTGGACTTAATTAGCGCGTTGGTTGAACGATGGAGACCCGAGACACAATTTTCATTTGCCGTGTGGTGAATGCACAATCACTTTAGAAGAGGTACAATATGCTGCTAGAGCATATATTTTACATTTAATTTGAGGAATGCAAATGCCGGACAAATCGAGTAGTCGGATACATTTAATGTATCTTCCATTGTTTCGTGATTTAGAGAGTGCCGGATTTTATTATGCAAGTCAAATTCGATAATGTATGCTTCTGTCGGACTTAATTAGCGCGTTGGTTGAATGATGGAAACCCGAAACACACTTTTCATTTGCCGTGTGGTGAATGCACAATCACTTTAGAAGATGTTGCGCTCCAACTTGGACTACCAGTGGATGGCATGCCAGTTACATGCGTAAGTTTTCTAGATTGAAATGAAGAGTGCCAAAATTTATTGGGGGTTGTACCTCGAGAAGAGTGTCTGAAGTAGGGATGGCAATGGAGCGGGGCGGGGGCGGATTTTGCAGTATCCGCCCCCGCCCCGCTATAGTACTGCTCTGCCCCGCCCCGCTCCGCTATGGATGTTGAAATTTCAATACCACTACCACCTCCATGGATGTCGGTTACATCCATAACCGCCCCGCCCCGCTCCGCCCCATTTGATATTTATTAATTATTTTTATTTTTTTCAAATAATAAAGCATTTAAAAAAATTTAAATACAAATTAAATATAAACATGTTTCTAATATAGGAAGAGAAAAAAATAAAGTGTTAGGTTTAAGTTTTTAAAAATAAAAATAAAAATAATAAATTTAATTATATTATTTTATTATTCATCTAAAAGCTAAATATGTAAGGGTAAAATTGTAATTTCAGTATTCGGGGCGGGGCGGTGCGGAGCAGGCAATTACCACGACTGCTCCATCCCCGCCTTTTAAACAAAAAAGACCGCACCGCCCCGCTCCGCCTCCATTGTTCAAAAAAAAAAACCTCTCCATTCGGATCGGATCGGTTCGAAATCCATCGGTCGGATCGGGTTTTGCCATCCCTAGTCTGAAGGGCTCAATGGTGACAAAAACGTGACTGCAATCATTGCACAATCTCCTCGAACACGCAAGCGAAGAAAATGTACAATATGCTGCTAGAGCATATATTTTACGTTTAATTGGAGGAATGCAAATGCCGGACAAATTGAGTAGTTAGGTACATTTAATGTATCTTCCATTGCTTCGTGATTTAGAGCACGCAGCAAATTATAGTTGGGATTCTGTGTGTTTGGCAGTTTTGTATAGAGAACTGTGCCGGGCTACAGTTCTCGACTGCCATGACATAGGTGGATGTTTACTGCTTTTGCAATCATAGGCGTGGCATCGACTGCCATTTATTACTCCTCGCGGGAATTGTCCGCTTGTATACCTCCGTGCAAACAGGTAATAATCTTGACTATTTTTATTAATTTTGTACGAACTTGAATTTTTATAAAGTCTATTAAGATTTTATATGCTTTTTAACAGGTGGTTTCATCCTAAAGATTGTAGCGATATTCCGCTCGACTTTCGAACTGTAAGATCACAACTAGATCAAGAAGCATATCAAAAGGTAAATGTTTCGATTATTACATTCAAGTATTTTTGTATTTAATCCATATGAAACTAATAATTTGTAATAATTATTCGCAGTTTGTGTGGATGTCATATTCTTCAAATCAAATTATGGCATGTCTTACATCAGATACAACTAATAATTGCAATATATGGATAGCAAACACAGTATTGATATGCTTTGCATATGTAGAGTGGAACGCTACTGACAGGGTGTTGCGACAATTTGAGATGTAACAATCAATTCCGCAACCACCGACGAACCTTGATAAGGTTCACAAGATTGATATGCGTGGGTGCCACGAAGTATTTTGGCCTACGAAGCATCGATAATGGATCCACTTGTGGAATCAACGTTCTGAACAAATTCCGACAAATATACCCAATGTTAGTAATAATTTCAACACATATGCTGAATACATAAGATGGTTTAAAAATGAAAGTCGGCCTTTTGTTTGTCCACCGTCGGAGTTTGAGGATGTTAAGAGTATGTCATTTCTCGGACAGACTTCAAATCCAATCCGTCCTACTCACGAAATGGAAGTTCCTAGACCTAGCCGACAACGTGGACGGATGCGTCAACCGGCCTCATCACATGCGGCGGAGTTCACTGCACCGAGGATGTCATTTAGTCATCGCAATCTCAACCAGAACATGGCGTAGCATCCAGTCATCGTCATTCCATCAATCACCCCGGATTTGATGTTGATGAGTGTTATCGACCAGAACCGCCAACGACGAGGTTAGATGACTAGCTCCTCACCCCAAGTCCAAGTTCGGCATATCTAACTTCAATGTATCAGTTTGGAACCCCTACGTCAGCATTTGGTACTACATCACTTGTGGATCCATCTAGTAGTCAAGTTCCCTCGAGCAATGGGTTTCCATTTTTTGATGCAGAACATGTGGGTCCCTCTAGTATTGTGTTTCCATCGATGATGTGGGTGAGCATGCAGATCACATAGAACCAGAACCAGTGGCGGTAGGTCGAGGACGAGGTCGAGGTCGATGTCGATGTCTCACTGACGAGGTTCAACGACGGGTGCAACCAGCACGCAATAGGAGAACTCGACATTGTTGCTCAACACCACGCGATACGAGAGCTCCTCCGTAAATAATTAGAATGAACGTACTTTTTGTATAGTAATCATGTATTTTTTTAGAATATGTTTTTAATAATGTACATTTTGTATAATAATTATGTATTTTTTGTATTTTTCTTTCATTAAATGTAAAAATTAACCGTTATTTAAAAATTTTAAATGATTATTTATTAATTTTGTTATTTAAATTTTGTTATTAATTTTGTTATTTATTATTTAAATTTTAACTTTTTAAAATTAAATTTCAAAGTTTTTTTTTTTTACCGTTTTAAAACAGTAACATACTTGAATGTATAATTAATTAATTATATATATAAAAAATATATTTAGAATTAACTAAATAATGTAAAATTAATTATATATAAAAAAAATATTATTTAGGCTTTTAAAATAATTTTAAAAAAATTACTTTTTTTTACAAAAATACTTTAATAATATTAATTTTTAAAATTAAAAAATATACTTTAATTACAAAATTTAAAATTTAAAAAAAAAATGGTGTTGGGAGGTCGCCATATCATATGACGACTTCCCAACATTATAAAAAAAAATAAATTACAAATTGCACTTGGAAGTCGCCATATGATACGGCGACTTCCAAGTTCAATTGTTTTAATTTTACAAAATTTAAAGATCGGAAGTCGCCATATCTTTATGGCGACTTCCCAATTGATTTTAAAATGATCGTATTTTGAGACATAATTTTGAAATGTTGGTAGTTTGGTAAAAAAAAATTAGCAATATCTAAATAAAAAAGTATGCTAAACTAGCCCTTAAAAGGTATTGTACAATAAATTTGAAATTCGAATTTTGACATCTGCAACATTTTTTTTATCTCTATATTGCGAAATCTTTTACATAAAAAAAAAAGAATTTACAGAAATGTATATTTTTTTCATCTTTATTCCCTGGTTTGAGATTTTCAATAAACTTGTTAATTATGGAGGCAATACGAATATGACACGTTTAATAAATATGAAATAGTAAAATAGACACGATAAAATATATTTAAATAAGATTAACATGATATGTTTAATACATCTATTGTATTCATATTTAAATACATTTAATAATTTTTATTATATTTATATGTATGTAATTAAGACAAAAACATTGTATACTTGAAAATCTGAAATGTAATTTGTAAAATGCATTGGTTCCATCCAAAGGGCGTGGTACTGAAAAACTAGAAGAACATGATTGTAGTTGCGACAATTGTTGTATAAAAACAAATCAAAACATATATTATAGCTTTTCCCTTTTTTTCCCCTTATACAGCTCACAATCACGTGGGCTGTATCACATTTAGAAAAGAAAAAACAAAGCCAGCCATTGAGTTTAGACTTTGGAAGTTGAATAATTTAGTATTTTGTATATGTTTCCGGTGATTATGGGGTTTGATTGTTTGATTGTTAAGAGTCGGGCTAGTGGGTCGGACTTATATAATTATTTTTTCAATTCTCAATCCAAATTATTATTTATTATTAAAAAAATATTTTTATTTAAATTTAATTATAAAAATATATAAATTATTAATATAAAAATAATTTTTTAATATTTTTACCTCTTAGTGGGGGTCTCACTTTCTTTTTTTTTGGTAGTGAGGCAAGGAAACTTTAAATTACAACTAAGATAGTCGAAGATCAGATGCCTCATGACTATGGCCCGCTGAAGGATATCTTTGATCTTGCTGCGCATTGTGTCATTTTAGTGACTTCTCCTGCAAGTGGGTGCCATTCGGTGGTGAATATGACTTTTGTGCCGGTTTCAGTCATTCTAAGCACATCATCCGTTGCTGGCTGTAACTTCCAGTGTACTTTTGTGCATCCGTGAATGATGTTCTTCCATTTGTTATCGACATCCTTGCAAACAATTGTTTCAGCTTTTAGAACAAACAGTCTGTATAGTACCTGTCTGATGAGAAGAAGCTTGGCCTGGCATGCACTGGAACTTTCAACACTCCTACATAAGACCATGGTGTTTCTAGTCGGGTCTCTGGTCAATGCGCTTATTCCAAACCAGTTGTGATTATGGCTTTTTTGAATTCCCAAAAATACGAGCCATTTATTTTTATCAATATGATCGAGAGTTCGATTATCACCCCTTAAGTGGTCTCTAGAGACCGTGGTCATTTTAAATCTTTGACTATTGTTGCTGAAAGCTTCCATGATTCTTGTCCATTGAGTCTTATGATGCATGAGAACTTTTAGGGGATTGGGGGCAGAGTCATCAAAAATGCATTCATTTCTATGCCTCCAAATAGACCATAGAACGCTTGTGGATTGACTACAAAAATTTTGTGCTTCCAATTGTTGAAGATCCATAATGAGAAGCCATTGTTTGATCCAATTGCTGAGATTATCAGGAGTAAATCTATTCATTCTTAGGGAAAGGTCTGAGGCAAACCACACTGCTCTTGTTAGTTGGCATTGAACAAAAAGATGTTCGAGAGTCTCCTCCTTTTATTTGCAAAAAGGACAAAGCCCCGAAGTCTCAATATTATGTTTCAGAAGCTTACTGCGTACTGGTAAGTAGACTTGCTCATGGGTCGGATCGGGTCGCGGTCCGATTTTTTTTTCAAAATTTTTACCCAGGCTCGGCCCGGACCGGCAAGCCCGAATTCACTGTTTATAATATTAAAAATATATTTTTTATTTTTTTATAATTAAAATTAAATAAAATAATATTATTATAATTAAAAAACACTGTTCTGTTTCGAACTGGGCCGGTCCGGATTAAAAATATCCTGCTCAGGCCAGACTTAATACGGATCAGGCCTGCCAGGCCGGATGAACTGCCCAACCCATGAACAGGTCTACTGGTAAGCAATCGTTACAAATCTTTCACAGGAATAAAGTTATTTTAAATGGCAACTTCAAATTCTAGAACTTTCCCCATATATCAGTACAGTCAGTTGAACCATCTTGAGTATGCTCCTATTGCCAGAGTTTCCAATAGGCAAACTTGACAGTGAACCCTTTGAAATCAAATTTTCAAACAAGTTTGTCTTCTCCTCCAAAGAAGGAGAATGCTCTCTTGTGAATGTTTTGAGCATTATTCAGGCCGAGCAACACATTGGTCAAGGTTGAGTGCCATGACTTTTGAATGGGGCATATGATAGCTTTGAAGGATAACTGTCGTTGATTGCATCCAATATTGTATGGGGCTAATGATAATTTACCATTTTTTATGATGGAGTGGTTTCCTCCCCAAAGCTGGACGTCCAATCCTTTTAGGCAAACATCTCTGCCCGGTAGAATGCTCTTCCATATCCAAAAGTCCCCGATTTTCGGTTACACTTCTTCGAAGTTGCTTCTTCTACAGTATTTTGAAGAGCGTTTGGTATCACAGTATTTTGCTTTTCGAGAAGTGCTTTGTTCATAATTTCAGTTTTCCGAAAGTCGAGACCACCTTTATACATGGGTTGACATAGATGGTTCCAATTCCTCAAATGAAGTTTTCTTTCTCCAATGCTGGGACCCCACCAGAAGCTTTTGACAATCTGATCAATCTTCCTGCAAATGTATCTTGGAGCTCTGAAGCACGACAGAGTATAAATTGGAAGGGCACTTAGGGTAGATTTTACTTGGGTTAATCTTCCTCTTTGAGAAAGGCAGTGGGTTTTCCAGCTTGCCAATTTGTTTTGAATTTTATCCAAAACTGGTAGGAAGAATTCCTTTTTTTGACTTCATCTTCCCAAAGTCGATTCCTAAGTATTTTCCTGGCTTGTTTGTGTTTTTAACACCCAAAATTTCACTGAACCATCTTTTGGATTTTGCTTTGCGGGATGGGCTCAGAAAAATTCAGACTTGCTTCCGTTGATCAATTATCCTAATAAAACATAGAAATGATCCTGCTTTTAGATCTGATAATTCGTGTATCCGTGTCATATTCGTATATTTTTCATGTCATAATGGTGTTTAAGGTATTTTATATTTATATAAATTTTGATACGTTAATAATTCATATTAAATAGATTTTGAGATATTCGTATATTCGTGTAGTATTCGTGTTATTTTTTTATGTCGTGTCGTGTAATCATATCGTGTCGAGTATTGTCAAGGTCTATCTGCTCTCCATCATCTCCTCTTTGCTGATGATTGCTTCCTATTCTTCAAAGTTAACGTCCACTCCTGTAGAACTGTAAAAAAAAAGTGAGATTTATGGCAAAACAAATATTTCGAGTATTTCTCGATTTGTACATGTCATCTTTGCACAAGGGCCATGCTAATCTTCTCTGTCTTTCCTATTTTATCGGATGTTCTCGAATCTGTAGTCTTTCCTAATCTTTAGCCTAAAATTATGCAAATGGGATCATTTTGAGGATTGAACTTTGGTAACTTTCACATCTAGAGAGAATCATACCCATAGACCAAATTTCCAAATGAAGAATGAAACGCTTGTACTTATAAGGTACATAGCAAAGACACAGTTTCAAATTTGAGTCATTTTGAATTTGAATTATTTCAGTTTTGATCAATTTAAGTTCGAATTATTTTAAATTCAGGTCATTTTGATTTCGAGTTAATTTTAAAAAAAATTGAAGTTAATGTAATGTAATTTGTTCAACATGAATTTTGAGTTCAATTTGATTTGTTTCAAGTCATTTTATTTTAGGCTTTGATTTTTTTAATTCAAGTTTATGATTTTTTTGTAAAGATAAGTCTAGGCAAATTCGAGTCCAAGTTTTTTTTCAAGCATATTCTCAAGTTCAGGTTGATTTTACAACCTTTATTGTATTATACAAATGTCAATATTGATATTCAACAGAAAAAAAAAATCCATAAATTGGACCAAGAAGTTAAGTCAATAAAAGATTGATTAAGCTCCCAATTATTGAATAAATTGGGTTAGAGGTTGATTAATTAGAAAATAATTAGTAAATGAAGAATGAGGTCTTAATATAAACCGAAACCATAAAAGGATTAGTAGCATTGGGTTGCCCCAAGCCTATCTTGAAGATAGTCTATGACTAAATGAACTAATCTCTGCATAAAAAGAGTCCCAGTCAGATGGAACTGGACGGGATGGGCGGGTCTCGATTCTTATTAAATCGGATTTAGATAAATATTTTTTAATTAGTTCGACTCATATTGAATTATTATTTATTAATAAAAAATATTTTTTATTTAAATTTAATTGTAAAATATAAAAATATTAATATATTTTTTTTATATTTTAATATTATAATTTGAGCTTATAAACCGGCCCGGGCCAAACTTAAATAAGGAATTTGAAAAAAAATTCGAGTCATGATTCGGTCCGACCCATAAACAACAGATTTTGTTAAAAAATTCTAGCATTAGTGGGCAGTTATTAGCGGTTAGAGGGATATCCAGCACGGCTACTGAGGTAAGGTTTAAAGAATTCTTTCTGCGTACTAAAAAATTTATTTTTCTTCTAAATTTCGTTTATATTATTAGGATTTCCATAATTTGATTGCCAAACTCTTTTGTTCTCTTTTCCAATATTTTGAAGGATGATCTCCTTCGATTTCTTTTATATTTATTAGAAATATGCTTTCGTTATGTAACGAATTTACATATTTATATGTCTAATTTAATTATTTTTATAAGTTTTAAACAATATATCTATATTAATATATAACAGATGCAATGACCTAATTCTTAAGTCAATAAATTTAAAGTTTAAATTGAATCACTATGACAAATTATGTAAAATATCTCCACTTAAGAACAACTTTTAAAGTAAATTATAAATGTCTAAGATTATCAAATTTAATTTAGACAAACAATAACTTTCAATTCTTATATGACACATGACATAAAGTTATTTGAATAGTATCAATTAGATCTGACAATTTCGGACACAACATGATTATACGACATGAACACAACATGAAAAAAATAATTAAAATATGACATGACATGAAAAATAACATGAATACGATACGAATACACGAACGTGTCAAAATCTACATAAAACGAATTATTAATATATCAAAATTTATATAAATATATAATATATTAATTAAATAATATTATGACATAAAAAAATAATACAAATACAAATAAAATATGAATACACATATCTTTCTCTCTCTTTTTTTTTCCTTTCATTATTCTTTCCTTTTCTTCTTTCTTTTCCTCTCTTTTTATTTTTCTCTTTCTTTTTCATCACAAAAAATATGGTGAATTGTGATTCTTGAATAGCTTCATCTAATTGTCACATTGCCCAATTTGCATTTGGAATACATTAACTCTGGAATTGATATCGAGCTCACATGCTCAATTGCTGCACTTTAATTATTAAACTCAGCCTCCTCTATCAGACCATGGCTACGAACTAAATTTGATATCAAAACTTTATTTTCATTTTCCAATCCTAAAAAGCTTACATTTTATTTTCTAATTTGCATTATGAGTACATTGAGTTTGGAATGCGGAGTTCCAAATTGAATAATGGTAAAGCTCATCAGCCATACCAATACTATGCGTTTTCTATTCGAAACCTACTCATACGACTCTAATACAATAAATCAATCAAACACAAAATCGTTGCGTAACGCGGACATCCTCTAATTTAAATGAAACTTAACCACAAGATAATAAATATTCCCAAAAAAAATAAAAAAATCACATGGAGTTATTTAGGAAAAGTTGGAACAATATAATAGAAGTTTAGGTGAGATTTATCCTTTACATTTTAAGTTGGGACCTAAAATCTCAAACTTTCCCAACGAAGAAGGTATGTAAAATTCTTGTTTGTTTCTACCTCTTCCTCTTTTCCAATTATAGTTGAAAAAGCTTTGGATATTTTTTAATTATGTTAAATGCTTTTTAAGTTTTCCAAAGAAACATTATTTTGAGCAAATGACAAAAATCAGGAACTCTGCCATTTGGAATCAAAATGTGATTTGTTGGAATACGACTTGAACCTAAACTTATTCAAAGGTCTGGTTATTCGATGGGCTCAATTTGTATTTGGTTGAATCTGGATATAGATTTTTCTAATTCGAACCGATCTGATTTAAATTATTGTTTATTAATTAAAAAATATTTTTTAATATTTTATAAACAGTGAAACGAACTTTCGAACCGGTCAAAGCCCGAACTTGAATAAGTAAAATAAATAAAAAATTAAATCGCGATTCGATCCGATCCGATCCGACCTATGAATAGATCTACTTGAACCTATATTTTTAAACATGTTCGGGCATTAGAAGTTTTGAGTCATGTCTTACCCTTCAAGTTTGAATGAGGACTGACAGTGCAGGTAAATTTGATGATTTTAAATATGATATAAAAACATAACACATTTAATAAATATGAAAAAAGTATAAACACAATATGTTTAAACATAATTAACATGATATGTTTAATATGCGTATCATATTTTTATTTAAAATTTTAACATATTTAATAATTTATATTATATTTATTTACACAATTAACACGAAAAAATACAATATACGACACACATACACTAATTGCCGTATCTAATGACAGGCCAACTCGAGACTACTGTTCCCGAATTCTTGTGTTGAATTAAACATTTATCTTTGAGGATCTTTTGCATTCGAGAGATGAGACATCAAATTCTTAAAATTGATGGACTCCATTTGAGACAACTGCCTTAATATACGAGAGTAATTTTGTTTTTAGATAAGATAAATTAAATTTTTTATTCGTAATATATTTTCGATATATCTTTGTATAACGTGGATAAAGTATTTTCAAACTTTCTTAGGTTTTAATTTTTTTTCTTGGACACTTTTTTTATAAAAAAAAAAAAATCTAAAGTCGGTTTAACACATTTAAAATTTTATTTTTGAAGTGCTTCCATAAAAATCGGAACCTAGTTGACAAAAAAAAAATTTATACTTTCATAAAGATCGAAACTTAGTTGACAAAAAAAAAAAAATTTCTCTTATTAGCAATTGAATTAACCCTTGTAAGTACTTCAATTAAGATTATGGTATTTGGTACGAATTTTTCAATTAAATTTAAGAATATCAAATTAACTGTTAACCAATTTTTAAAAAGATTATTAAATTCTATTTATTGCATTGAATACAAAAACCAATAGTATTATAATTAGTAGTACAAAGGCCTAGTTTAGTATTGCTGTTAGAAAAAGTTTGGTTTGAAAAAAGTTTGGGTTAAAAAAAGTGTGTTTAAAACGTGTGGTGAAAAACTATGGTTTAAAATTTTTTAAGTGTTTAGCATTGCTATGAAAAAGTGTTGTAGCAAATTGAAATTTCAAAAAAAGATATATTTAAAATAATAAAAGTGTAGAGATGTAAGGATAATAAAATTATTTTATCCAAAAGTCAGCTTTTAAAGTCCAAAAACTATATTTTTTGGCCTTTTGGTTTAGCTTTTCAAACCATGGTTTCAACTGTAGAAGCCAAAATTTTTTTATCTGTTTAGCATTGCGTTTGCGATGAAAAACAACTTTTGACCTCAAAAACTGTGGCAAAAGTAATGCTAAACAAAGCCAGAGTGCAATACCTCAACAATGATTTGGGAGCAACATCTTTAATTAAGGTTGTGGGGAATATGATTAGAAACCAAACTGAAATATGTACGATTAAATTTGATAATTCGTGTATTCATATCATATTTGTATATTTTTGTGTGTTATAATCGTGTTTAAATTATTATATATTTATATAAATTTTGACACATTAATAATTTATATTATATAAATTTTAACATATTTATATATTTATATTCTATTTATATTATTTTTTATATCATATCATATTTTAATTATCTTTATATATCATATAATCCTTAAATTTCCAAAATTATCATGTCCATCTATGACTCCATCCCACAAAAAGAATCAATTGGCAAGACTAAAAAAAAACACTTGGGGGCCGATATATAGAAGGCAAAGACGGCAATGCCCAAAAAAGGAAGGACTCTCCCTTTTTTACTTTTCCGCCAAAGTGCTCGACAGATTTACATTTACTGCTCCCTTGTTTAAGGTAAAAGTGACAATTTCTTTATATTTAAATCGTTTAATTACGACTGCATCGAACGGTAATTAAAGTATTAAATTGGCCAATCAGACAAAGTTTGTCCGGCCTGTTATTAAATTTGATAATTTATATATTTATATTGTGTTTATATTATTTTTTATATTATAATTATTTTTAAAATATATATTTATATAAATTTTAAATTTTAAATATTTATATATTTATATTATTTTTTTATATCATGTCAGATTTTATATTATATTCGTATAGTATCTAAATTTTCTGATCCGATCTGGCATTGTAATTGTAATTATAAGTATCAGCTTAGAATTCTGTCTGTTCCCTAACTTTATTCCATCCTAATTTCCAAATTTTTATTGTCAACTTTGATGATTACTTCCAAAGAGAATCTGGACAACAAAAGATGCCCTTAAATCACGCTTGCCTTTCCCAATTGAATATGCATTTCTTGTTTAAAGTTTAAACATTAGATTTTTATTCTCTATTCTCAAAATAACACTATATTCACTCACAAGTCATAAGGGTGGTCCACTTGATAACTCGATTTTCTCTTATTCTAAAAATTACATCAGATTAACTCAATGAAGATTAGTCTAATTGGTATACAGAGGAACTCTCTTTTCTTATATATATATTTTTTTAATTCTAGTGAAGAGTATTTTAAAATTAAAATTTTAAATTTATTCAAATCCATGTAAAAATATACACCCTTAAAATTTAGTGTAAAAAAAATGGATAAATTTGAAAAACATACCATCAATAATATAATATTTGTTAAATAGTATAATGAGTAAAAATTATTTGAAAAAGAGAAATGAAAAATAAAAAATTGTTAAGAAAGAAATTATAAAGACAAAATTACCCCTGATAAAAAATCATTTTCCTCCTTTTTCCTCTTATTTTTTAATTAAAAAATAAATTTTTTTGAAAATAATTTTTTTAATTTTAAAAATTAAATATTTAAATATTTTTATTTATTTTTATTTTTTTAATTAAAAAATTTTACAAAATAAAAATAATATTTCTAAAAAAAAATTTTTTAAAATTTTTTAAAAAATAAATATCTAAATATTTTATTTTTTAAATTATTTTCAATTAAGATTTTTAAAAAATAATATTTTCTTAACGAGAGGAAAAAAATAATAAATTTTTTCATTAAAGATAATTTTATCTTTACAATATCTTTTATAACAATTTTTCATTTCTCTTTTTCAAATAACTTTTATCCATTAGATCATTTAACAAATATTTAACTATTGAGAACGTGTTTTTCAAATTTACCCGAAATTAAATTCAGACAAAATGAAACTAATAGTATTATCAAAAGAATATATTACACTCAATTGAAAAAAAATAATTAAAAAAAAAATAGACCTTTCTGAGCTTCACATTACTATTAAAAGAAAAGGCATGAAAGTTGATAACAAATGATTAATGAACATAGAACAAGAGATAATACACCAATAAATTTACACAAACTTTACAAGCAAAAAGTATGAATTGAAGAATAATAACACTTTCTTTTCACATTGCACACATCTCCATCCCCATTCATATTTCTCGAATATTGTTTTCTTCAATGAAACCAAAATCCAAATAAACTAATAGAAATATATATATATATAAATAAATTCCCCAAGACTCTAAATTTATAAAATCAAATTTTCAACAACAAAAAAAAGAACCCTTCTTATTCAGCCATATGCATTGGCTTCCACTTTTTTCCAAAGGAATTGATCATCATTGAAAGCTTCAATCAATATAAGGTTTGGCCTTGGACCTATAGAGAAGCTTCTTCTTCTTTGAGGTTTGGTTATCAATGGTGAGAACAAGCTTCCCAGGCTCACCAGTTTTGAAGCTGTCGGAGATCACAGTTTCATCAGCTGGGCCTACTTTCCTTGTCTTTGATACAATCACAGTATATCCATTTTCAGCAGTCGGCACAAATTC
Organism: Fremontodendron californicum; assembly: GCA_030761205.1. NCBI lineage: Eukaryota > Viridiplantae > Streptophyta > Magnoliopsida > Malvales > Malvaceae > Fremontodendron > Fremontodendron californicum. Next base: position 7,522,503 of record JAULJL010000028.1, read on the forward strand.
AGCTCCATAATTAACATCCCATCCCACAACTCGTAGCTCCCAAACCAGATGACTCTTCTGCTAGTTCAATAACCAAATATTGTTTGTAAATATGAATTAATTAAATTGAATCCAATGTTGAATTGATATTTTAATTAAAGATCTAGATGTTCTTAATTATCTTACCTCAGTTACAGGAAATTCAATAGTGTGCTTGGTTGTTGGCTTGATTGTAACCTCAGTAACAGCATCAGCAACGGTAAATTCTTGTTCACCTTCCCTGCTCAATCCACCGTACTGAACTGGTACTTGTTCAGAGGCAATATATCTATTATAATTATAAAAAAAAAAAAAAGACATAAGCTATATCAACTATTATATGAAAAATAATAGGAAGAGATTATGTTACAGGGATTCGCATGTGAATGTCTAACACGAGTATGTTTGATTTATTTTAATTTTTTTTTTTTTATGTATTTGAAAGATTCTTGAAAGAATCCATATCCCCATATCTATATTCGAATATGAGTCGGATACGAGTTTTTGACACAAATACTTAAGAAAAATGAAGAGTAGGAAGAGGGCATTTATGATTAAAGAAATCATTCATATTAAATAATGTCTAGAGAGATTTATAATTGATTAAGTAATAAATATAGAGACTTATACATGGTTAAACCAATTAAAGAGAGAAGGAAATTATTGGAGTCCACTAACTTGAAAAGGATCTCAGATGATCTGGATGGACCTGCAAACACAAATTTGCTCTTGGTTCTCTGAGTCAGGAAAGGACTAATCATCCTATTGAAGGCCAAGTACCACCATGGAACATTGATAAACACCTTCAAAATCCAAAAACAACATTGAAATTATTTTAAATTTTAACAAGAATACAATATTTTATATTTGAGAAATTGTATATACCTGTTTGGCGACAAACTCGGGATAATTATCCTGAAGCAAGTTAAGGGCTTGATTGGTAGCTTGCCTGAGCTCCTTTTTGCCAGGTCCAGGAGAATTCTTGAGATCATTAACCTGAACCATGGTAGAGATACCACTAGGACTGAAGTCAAGCTTCGTGATACTTTTTTCTAAGAACTGAATCCTCCACCTCAAGAATTTGGATCGTTTTTCCTCATCAGCAAAAGTATTTTGATACAATTCTTTGTTTTGAAATTCTCCATACACGTTGTAGCATACAGGATGACCTTCCTTATCAAATCCGTGCATAAAAACCACTTTCTCCAATTCATTTCCAAGGTCTTCATCAAGCAAACCTTCAACTCCGAACTCTTTTCGCCAACTGGCAGTGTTCTTGATCATAGTGAATGCATCCTTGACTTTGAAATCTCTTGCCCTTAAGAATTTCAAAAGGATCACATCGCTTCTCTCATCTGCAAGAAGTGGAATTCCCCATATAGACACTTCTTCTGGCGGAGGTGGAGGAACTTCAGTTTCTTCTTTTAGTTCTTCTGATTGAGGAACCACCTCTGATTCCAAAGAAGCAGAGGCCTCTCCCTCTTGTTTCTCTGCTGGAGGAGGAGGAGGAGGAGGAGTAGCCACTGCTACTACAGATTCCTCAATTGCCTCCACGGTCTTGGCACCATCGTCATCGACGGCTGTAACTTTCTCAACCACCTCTGTTTCCACCACTGTCTCGGCTGCTGGCGCCTCAACTGGTGGTGGAATCTTCTCTTCTTCCTTGACTTCAACAGGTGCGGGTGTTTCAGTTTCAACTTTTTCAGATGCTTGAGGTTTTTCTTCTGAAGTTTCAGCAGCAGGTTTTTCCTCAGCGAGTGGTTTATCTTTTTGTTTGGATGGAGGGGGAGCAGTGAATTCATGCTTGTTAAGGGCTTCTTGAATAAGTTGTTTAAGCTCTTCAAGAGCCTTCTTTTGTGTCTCAGGAAGTTCACCAACTATATTGGTTTCTTCTTTGAAAGAAACCGACTGATCAGTGATCTTATTTTCCTCAACCTCAGCTTCTTTCTCTTCAACTACAGCATCTGCTGCCTTCTCGGGTGCCTCAGGCTCCAGTTCCGGAGCAGGCGGTGGTGGTGGCTCTTTCTCAGTAACTTGAGGCTTCTCCACCACCACCACCACTTCCTCAGCCGTCGCTGAGGCTGCTGCTTCTGGCTTTTGAATCTCCTCAGCCATGGATGAGATGGTGATTCTAAAACTGAAGGAAAGAAGTGAAAAAGGCAGAATTCAAGAGAGAGAGAGGGAGAGAGAGGGTTTCAAGAGATAGGGAGGGGGAAAGGGGGGCCTTAAAATGGGGGAGTGATTGAGTGAATAGAAGAAGAAATGGAGGCGACGTTTGTTGGAGATGGAGAGAACCAGTCTGTCAAGACCGGTTTGCCAGCTATTATTATGCCACTTTCTTATGTTAGTGGACCCCACTCTTCTACTTCTCTTCCTTCTTGTCTTAGGTAAATTAAAAAATATGACATAATTATTAAACGATCTAATCAATAAAAAAATATTATAAAAATAAAAATTAGTCTTAATAAATCTTTTTTCTTTTTTTTTATTAAAAAATATTATTTTTTAAAAATTTTAATTAAAAATAAATTTAAAAAATAAAATATTTAAATATTTATTTTTTTAATTTAAAAAAATAAAAAAAAAATTAGAAATATTATTTTTATTATTTAAATTTTTTTAATTACAAAAAATAAATTTTTTGTAATTAAAAAAATTTATTTTCAAAAACATTTATTTTTTAATTAAAAAATAAATTAAAAAACAAGAAAAAAAAAGAAATTTTTTTTATCAAAACTAATTTTATCTTTACAATTTTCTTTCTAATAATTTTTTATATTTTATTTTTTTAAATAATTTTTATTTATTATACCATTTAATAATTATTATATTCTTAATAATATATTTTTCAAATTTACCCTATTATCTTTTCCTTTCTAATTCCAAACCGCTATCTTTGCAACTACTACTTTTACCTTTCCTAATTTGACTATATATTATTATATATGTTTTTTTAATTTGTTGCCCAACCTCATCTTCAATCTTTCTCCTTGCATATAATTCGAGTATATATATATATATATATATATATATATATATATATATATATATATATATATATATATATAATTGTGTAAATTTTTTTATTAAATATTTTAAAATTTTAAATATGGATATGATACGTATATTAAACTTGTCATGTTAATAATATTTAAACATATCATATCATATTTATTATATTATTTATTATAGTTATTAAATAAATAAATATAAAAAAAAGTTAAAGTTTGAAGTAGTTAAGCTTAAATGGAAAAAAATAGGTAAAATTAGTATTTTCATTTTTTCAAAGAAATTAAGTTATAAATATAATCTTATTAATATATACTGTTTTTATTTTATAATTTGATTTTTAAATTAATTTTTTAATTAAATTAATATTATTTTATTCATGATACTAATTCAATCAAAAAATTTATAATTAATATAATCTCATATCATTAATTCATTATATCATGTCTAAAATATCAGGCCATTGATTTTCTAGTTTTTTTTTTTGTTTGAACAGGTTTTTGTTAAACGTCAATTTCATCTACGCATTAGATTTTGACCTTACCTAAGGATTCCATTTCAGGCTCATCTTAATCTCCCAAATATTTTAAATTTTTAAAGCAATTCCACCTTTCTTATTTCTGATCATCATTTTATTTTTTTCCTTTTTTATTTTAATCAAGTCTACATTACATGATATTATTACTTTATTTAAAATAATTATTTTTCACACTCCTAGATGAATTTTGATTGTAAATTTGAATATCTAGAATTACAAATTTGATTTTTATTTTATTTAAAAAATTTATCAGCAAAGTTAAAGGGTTGTCATGTACTCCCATCAAGATGTCAATATTTGTATAGCCTATTAATAAAATATTAAAATTTTAATTTCAATATCAAAATTCAATCTTTCGATAATCTCAAAAACAAATATATATATATATATACTACACTAAAACACATTTAGAAATTAAATAAATTTATATAAAAACTAATATGACAAGTGACAACATTTTAACAATACTTATAAATTTTAAAAACTCCACCATCAATAAATTAAAAAAAAAAAAAAAAAACTCTTACTTTATACACAACATTATATTACTATTTAAACATCATCAGCCTAATGCGAAAGCTTCATAAAACATATTTTACTTTCGTCTTAAGTCATTTAATCTAAATAAAATAAAATAAAATAAATTCAAATTTACATTTACATTTACATTTTTTTCGAAGAAGAAAATATATGTAATTGCAAATAAACCATATGGCACTATGAATGATGGGAATGGCTATCCCATAAAAAGTAAGGTCTTATATCCACAATTATGACAAACAAAAGAACAAATTACTTGTAGAGATTTCACAAAAGGCAAGCAACGAATAATTTAATGTTCTTAAATATTTGAATATAAAATCTTTTTAAACTAAAAGTCTTCAATTTTAACAAGATTTTTTTTTTTTTTTGGGAAAAATATAAAAAATTCATAGTTAAAAACTATCATGCTTCTTTTCTTTTTTTCTTGCTTAAACTTTTGTTAATCACATTAGGATCTGATAAAAATCACATTTGTTAAATTTAAAACATGTTTGATATGCTACCAAAGCTCGTATTTGTTTAAAGAGAAATGTTAATTAATGTCTAATAACATTGGTTAAGGTGATATTTATAATTCATGCATTAGTTTTTTTTAATTTAGTAAAAATAATATATTAAATAAAAAAAAAACTTTTTAAAAATAATAATGAAATAATCTTTAAGAGGTATCTATAGACACCCGTTAATCGAATTCTTATTTTAATCTAGTGGTTCCTTATGAATTTATTCATGTGTTCCTTTGTTCCAATTCTTAGTATTGAACTTACATGTTTGAAGGAAAGTATTAAGTGATGTTACCCAGATTAAATAAATCTTGAATTTAATGTATTTTTATATTTAAATTGGTTTTTTCATTTATTTTCAATTGATTAAATGTTTAACAAAATTAAATAGACTTAGTTCAATTCTAGTATGATTCCTAATATCATTAGCTAGTTCTCATTCCATCCTCTTGTGTTTTTCGTCTCATATCTTTGTCTTTAAGAAAGTTTTTATATCTTTGTCTTAAAGGAATTATTATGTATTTGTCCTATATTCTTCATTGATGAAATTTATGAGACCATTGAAATGATATTTCAATGTTTAAGCTACAGCTTTTTTGTTATTTTTCACCCCTTTCTTTTGATTTGATTGGTGCTTTTAATTAATTTTTTTTTACTGTTTGTCCTTTGTTTTTATTTTCCACTTTCTATTGAAAAAACCAAAAAACAAATAGTAGAACCATCAATCAAACAAAGTCCAAATTAAGCGGGTATTTAGTCTGGTTTACGAAAATGCATTTTTATTACAAAAGCAAAATTAATTTATATAATTTTAGAAATTTTAAGATATTTAGATTAACTTAAAAGAGTAAACCTCATAATTTGGAACAAGATATCAAAACATAATATAAACACAACACGTGTAAAAAATATAAAAATAATATAATAAATATAACACGATAAATATTATTAATACGATACATTTAATACATGTATTATATTCATGTTTAAAATTTTGATACATTTAATAATTTTATTATATCTATATTTATAGAATTAACATAAAAAAACATGACACACGGCATAAAAAAATGAGACACAACATATAACGTTATTAAAAAATATTCAATAAAATATACCGTTTAAAATTGTTTTACAATTAAAAAACAACTTTGAAATTGACAGAGCAGGAAAAACGTTGCCTTGTAGCTAAAATTTAAAACTTTTCTTTTTCTTTTTCCTTTTTTTATCATGACATTTTTCATTAAATATAATATTATATAATCTATTTTTTTTCTTTTATCATAGTATTTTCTATTAATCAAAATGACAAATTATGCTTTTTTTTAATTGGCTTTGATTTTTTTTTCATGTCATGCCATTTTCAAGACTTTTTTTTAATCATAAAACAGTTTCTAATAAAAATATTTTGCAAAATATTTCTCAACTGTTACATATTGATTAAATTTATTCTAAAATTAAAAATATGATATTAAATTTATTGATAAAATTACATTAATTAAAAAATTAATGATAAATTTGGACTACTCAAACAAATAGAATGGTAAATTTGTACTTATCTCAAACAATTTTCTTAAAACAAACACTTCTTAACAATTTGTACCTATCTCATACAAATCACTAAATTTTGTTTCAAAACAGTTTTAAAGCGGTTTTTTTATCACAATATAACTAAAAAAAAATTATTTATCAAAATATCATTATTTTCATATTAATTTTCAAAATTCGCTTGTTTTAAAATAAGCTGGAAAATCGTCATCCCCATAGCGATTTTTCAACGTAAAATTTTCAAACTTTTTTAAAAAATATACCACCAAGGAAAATCGCCATGGGAGGTGACGATTTCCCTTGGTGGTATATTTTTTTAAAAAAATTTTATTTAAATTTAAAAGTCCAACGGTTTAAAAAAAATACAAATTTATTTTTAAAATTTGTATTTTAATTTTAAAAATTGCAAATTAAATAAAAAAATTATCTTGGTTTGTTTTTTATTTTTTTTTAAATATATATATTAAATTTTTTTAATTTTTTAATATTATAAAAAAAATTTATAAAAAAAAATTATTAAAAAAATTATTTCTTATTAAAATTTAAAAAAGAAAATTATATTTCTTATTAAATTTTTATATAAAAAATTTTATTTCTTATTTAAATATTAAATTTTATGAATTTTAAAAAAAAAATAGTTAAATTTTATTATATAACCTTTTGAAACAAAAAATAATAATAATAAAATTAAAAATTAAAAAAAAAAATCAAAACTTTTTGAAGGCAACGGTAACTTGACCGTTGCCTTCAAAATCCCCTCCCCTCCCCCCCCACACACACCACTCTTCTATAAATAACCCCCCTCATTTTCTACAACTTATTTTAATTTTCTTTCTTCTTTCTACAATCAATTTTTTTTTCTACCAATAATTTTTTTTCTACAACAATATTTAAAAATGGCTTCAACATCGCTATTGAGTTTGCAAGAAAATCACATATTCTCTGTTATATTTAAAGAGGTAAGTAAATTATTATAATATTATTTGTATTACATTATCAATTTTTAGTAATTTTTTAATTATTATTATTTTGTAATTTTATTGTTTTATAATTTTATAATTTTATAATTTTTAATGTTTTAATTATTATAGTTTTATCATTTTTTAATTATTATTGTTTTATCATTTTATAGTTTTATAATTATTTATTTTTTATATTGTTTAATTTTTTATTATTATAGTTTTTTTAATTATTATAGTTTTTTCATTTTATAGTTTTATATTATATTATTTTTTATATTATATTATTTTTTATTATTATAGTTTTATAATTTTTTTAATTATTATTGTTTTTTCATTTTATAGTTTTTTATTTTGATATTATTTAATAATTATATAAATAATTTTAAAATTTTATATTATTATTGTTTTGTTATTTTATAGTTTTAGAATTTTTTTAATTTTTATATTGTTTATTTTTTAATTATTATAGTTTTATAATATATTAATTTTTATAATTATTTAATTTAATTTAATTAATTATCAACAGGATACTCGTCGCGTGTTACGTTCGAGAAAATTTATATTGGAGGACCCGCATCCATCTATTATCGACCACTTAAGAAGAGCCAGATTTTATCACGCAACTCAAATTCGATGATTTTTTATGCAACCCGACTTAATCAGTGCGTTGATCGAACGATGGAGACCCGAAACGCACACTTTTCATTTTCCATTTGGTGAATGCACGGTAACTCTAGAAGATGTTGCGCTTCAACTTGGACTTTCGGTCCATGGCGATGCAGTTACAGGCGAAAACTTGCTAGATTGGAATGAAGAGCGTCAAAATCTATTGGGCGCAATACCTCTAGATGAGTATGTATCTAGCTCAACGGTGAGACTAAATTGGTTGAAATCCTTTCAAAATCTTCCATTACACACAACTGAAGAACATATACAATATGCTACTAGAGCATATATTTTACGTTTGATTGGAGGATTACTAATGCCTGACAAATCGAGCAGTCGGGTACATTTAATATATCTTCCATTACTACGTGATTTAGAGCATGCGGCAAATTATAGTTGGGGTTTTGCGTGTTTGGTGGTTTTGTATAGAGAATTATGCCGGGCTACAGTTCCCAAAAGCTATGACATAGTGGATGTTTAGTGCTTCTACAATCATGGGCTTGGTATCGGCTGCCATTTCTTGCTCCGTACATGGATGTTTCGGCTGTATACCCCCTTGCAAGCAGGTAATAATCTTTACTATTTTATTAATTTTGTACGAACTTGTATTTTTATAGGTCTATTAAGATTTTATATGCATTTTAACAGGTGGAGTAGGAGTAGAGATTTTACCGAGACTCCGACTGACCTTGCAAGTATAAGATTGCGACTAGATCGAGTAAGATATGATAAGATAAATATTTCGATTGTTACATTCAAGTATTTTTGTATTTAATCCATATGAAACTAATAATTTGTAATAATTATTCGCAGTTTCTGTGGATGCCATATTCCTCAAGTGAAATTATGGCATGCCTCCCATCGGATGCCTACAATAATTGTAATTTATGGAAAGCAAACACAACATTGATATGTTTTTCATATGTAGAGTGGCACCAAACTGACAGGGTGTTGCGACAATTTGGGATGCAACAACCAATTCCACAAGCACCAGTGAACCTTGATAAGCTTCACAAGATCGACATGCGTGGCCATCATGAGGAATACTGGCTTGCGAAGCATGAACATTGGATCCATTGGTGGAATATAAGTTGTCAACGAATTCCAACAGGTTATCAGATTGTTGGTAATAATTTCAACCCATCTGATGATTAAATAGAATGGTATAAAAATGAAGGTCGATCTTTTGTTTGTCCACCGTCGATGTATGAGGATGTTAGGAGTATGCCATTTACCGGACGAACTTCAACTCCAGTCCCTCCTATACAGGATATGGAAGCTCCTAGACCTAGCTGACAACGTGGGCAAATGCGTCAACTGGCCTCATCGGAGTTCACAGCACCGAGGATGTCATTTAGTCATCCTGAACCTGAACGGGATCATGGAGTACCATCCAGTCATCGTTATTCCGTCAGTCACCCCGGATATGACGTTGATGAGTGTTACCGACCATCACCGCCAATGACGAGGTTAGATGACCAGCTCCTCATCCTAAGTCTAAGTTCAGCATATCTAACATCAATGTATCAGTTTGGAACCCCTGCGTCAGCATTTGATGGTACATCATTTCTGGGTCCATCTAGTAGTCAGGTTCCCTTTATGGGTGAACTAGGTGTTGGCTCCTCCAGCAGTGGGTTTCAAATTTTTGATACAGAAGAAATGGCGGATGACATACAACCGGAACCAGTGGCGGTTACAGCAAGAGGTCGTGGTCGACCGTGAATACGTGCCACTGAAGAAGTTGAACGACGTGTCCAACCACCACGCACTAGGAGAGCTCGACACTGTTGCTCTACACCACGCAATAATTAGAATAAATGTATTTTTATCAATATAACGAGAATAATGTATTTTAAATTTTTAATATATAAATTTATATGTTTTGTATTTCATGTTATTTATTTTAAATTTGTTGGGAAATTAATTGTTATTTTTAATTTTTTTTATTCAGCATATCTAACTAAAATGTTAATGTTGTTATTTAATTTATAAAAATGTAATAAAATATATTATTCAATATATTTTTATAAAATTTCTTAATTTTATATAAAATAATAATCCAAATTACATGATAAGTAGAAAAAAACTTGCATAACATTTTCCCTTATGGCAAAATATGTAAATATTACAGGTTATGAAAACATGTAATTCCTTTATTGTTGATGCGAAATCTCCCCCAATGTGCCAGATTGATGCGGACATTTTCGACGGCTATGAGCTTCGTTTCTGCATAATCCACAATGTTTTGGTTGGCCTTTCTCCCTGAGGTCCATTTCATTACGAATACGACTTGATTTTGGCCGACCATGTGGATTTCTCCGCATTTCTTGATTGGGACACACTTCTGGACCATCATATTGAGGCCAATAACCTTCATTTCCAACAGCTTCGAACTCATGTCTATAAACATTCAATATAGTTTCCAGTCTATAGATATTGTCCACATATTGCATGCAATCTACATGGACATGTGCACAAGCAGCAACTACATGTGAACAAGGGAACCTTTGTGCTTGAAACTTCCCACAGTCACACCACATGTCACTAAGCTTGACTTTGTACTTCATTGCAGAAACACCCTCTTGTGGATCAACTAACTCTTCAATCAGAAAAGATTGTTGCTAGCATAAAATTACGAACAAAGTGGGAGTTAGCTTTCCTGCGATTTTCTTGCATAGTCTGTGTGACTGTTTCACAGTATGTGTGCCCTCCCTCCATCATTGCAATTTGCTTGTTCCCCATCTTAACAAAAAGTGCAGCCAACCTATAATATGTTGATTGCACTAAAGCAGTAATGGGAAGATGACGCGTTCCCTTCAACACCGAATTAATAGATTCAGCTAGGTTGGTTGTCATATGGCCATAACGTCTTTCTTGATCATACGATTGGGCCCACTTCTCCTTGGGGATCCTATCAAGCTAATTAGCCGTTAATGCATTTTCTCCATGAAGATTCTCATACATGAAATGAAAATTCGATCGCCTCAACTCGTATCCTAATAAAATTAAAAACAAAAGACTTGTGAATTTCAGTATTATTTTATATACTAAAGGAAATAAAGAGATAAAATAACTATGATTCGATTTCATACCCATGTTAACAATGTGTCGACGCAATTCCTTATTATTAAACTTCTTCATAAAGTTAACTGCAATGTGTCGAATGCAGTACACTGAATATGCATGTGGAGGATTCCATCCACTACCATCGCGTCTAATCACAGCTTTGATAGCTTCATGTCAATCAGACATCAAACATATGCCAGGCTGTTTTATCACGTGTTTACGCAAATTAGTGAGAAAGAATGACCAAGCCTCTGTTGTCTCACCTTCCACAATGGCAAAGGCAATTGGCAGTATGTTTCGGTTGCCATCTTGTGCAATAGCTAACAATAATGTTCCTTTGTATTTTCCATATAAGAAAGTACCGTCTATTTTTGCACAATAGGTTTACAATACGGATACTCTTCAATGCACGACTTAAATGTCCAAAAAGAGTCGATAGAATATTCTCTTACCCTGGACCAGTCGATCACCGTGATATGCAGGTACCGTTTGCAATTCCACAATTGTACCAGGCACGAAATGTTGCATTGCACCTAACCATTTAGGTAGCTCATTGTACGATCTATCCCAATCGCAAAAAACTCGAACAATTACCTTTTGCTTTGCTTTCCACGCTTTCTTATAGGAGGTGATGTATCCATACCAGATTCGCATCTCAGTGATCAAAACTGAAACGGAGATCTCCGAATTTGCTTGGACCAATGACAGAATGCATGAACAGATCATGTTAGAATCTAACTTGCAATGATCTTGTGAAATCCTCCTCGATGTGCAAGTATAAGGCCCTTCATATTTTCTAGTCTCCTATGCCTGTTTCTTCTTCATAAAAGTTGCCCTTATTCTCTAATTGCACCCTTTCCCATACATTAGATATTTGGCATAATATTTGGTCCGCTCAGATTCAATTACTCTGTAATCTACAGAGTTTTTGATGTTATAGTGCTTAATAGTTGAAAGCACAGCCTATTTCATTGGAAATTGTAACCCAACACACAGATCAACTGTAGATGGACCAAATGTCAGAGGCGTAGCTAATGTATGAGCATACTCAGGAAATTCTGGCACTTGCATTGCCTCCAGATCCAGGGTATGCATATGGGATGCAGCCTCATATGGGGGAAGATCTCCATGAGTGTTGATCTCAGCAGGGACGATGTCTGGGTCAGAATCACTGTTGTCATCACTTGCGAATTCAACATCCTCTTCCAGCTCACTAAAGTCACCAACATATTCACCATGGACTCCACATGACGGAACATGATCAACACCAGCTAGCTCATCTTCGAGGGCAGTAGGAATTGTTTGTGAGACTAATGAATTATGAAACGTTGTAGCTTGAGATAGCGGAATGACTTCTTCTATGGGAACGTCGTATGTAGTGTGAACATAGAACGGCCTAGAATCATCATCTTCTGTGGGAAAGTTTTCTGTAGTGCGAACATTTGAAGACCGACAATCATCATGAACATCTTCTATGTCAGCATATAACTCAAGTGCACCAACATTTGCAAATGTCTCATGAGCATAAAACATGCATCTGACATCATCATCATCTTCGAATGGAAATGTTCTATATCGGACACATCCTTCACCAATAGAAAGAGGATGCCTATACTTGATCTTTGAAACTTTTTTCTATTTCCAGCTTTAGTTTTTGTATGAATTTGCAGCTTTAGTTCCTTTAATGTGACGTCTTCATCAACACGAAAACTTTTAGGACGTTCACAATCAAAGGTAGCACCTTCGTCAGTATTATGAATTTGGCCATTATAGTAGACCAATGTGATCACTCTGTTGCTCATGTTGTGTAGTAATGAAACTATGAAGGATGAGAATGGAGGTATCATCATTCGGCAAAAGGAAGAAGAAATAAAGAAGGATGAGAATGAAGAGGTATTAGAACTCATAAAAAATCTGATTGAAAAACTACTGTAGGGGGTATTGTAAACCTTCAGCAGTATTATGAATTTATAATGGTTCATTATGTTGTACCGGATGACAAATCTCATCCTTTGTATAGGATGGAATCTGATTCCCATTTTCTGGCTAGGGTTAATTGACTGAAAAAATGATAACTCATTCAATGCAAAAACTGATGATAAATCTCATCCTTTGTACCGAACTGTCCAATAGTCCCATCCATTGCAGAAGGAATCCAATTTCAATATTTTATGCAGCATTTGATTGATTAGAAAATAGCTAAAATCTATCCCTAACCCTAAATCAGTAGTCCCATCAATTGCAGAAGGAATCCAATTCCAATATTTTCTACAGCATTTGATTGACTGGAAAATAGCTGAAACCTATCCCTAACCCTAAATCATTAGTCCCATTCATTGCAAAAGGAATCCAATTCCAATATTTTCTGTAGCATTTTATTGATTGGAAAATAGTTGAAACCCTAACCTTAACCCTAAATCTGGTCAATAATCTCATCCATTGCAGAAGGAATCCAATTCCAATATTTTTTGCAGGATTTGATTCACTGAAAAATAGTTGAAACCCTAACCCTGAATCATTAGTCCCATCCATTGCAGAAGGAATCTAATTACAATATTTTTATATAAAATTTAAATAACAAATCAAATTTTAATTTATATAAATTTAAATAAGAAATACATTTTAAAAAAAAAAAATTTGTATTTTATATAAAATTTAAATAAGAAATAATTTTTTATATAAAATTTTAATAAGAAATATTTTATTTATAATTTTAATAAGAAATAAAATTTTACTTTTTATAAAATTAAAATAATATATTTTATTTTATTTTTTATAAAATTTCAATAAAAATTAAATTAAATTTTTTATAAATTTAAAAAATTAAATAAATTATAAAAATTTAGTATATATATTTTTAAAAAAATAAAAATAAACCAAGATAATTTTTTTTTAATAACTGTTTGTTACAGATCTCACATATAAAATTTAAATAAGAAATCAAAATTTTTATTTATATAAAATTTAAATAAGAAATAAAATTTTTTATATAAAAATTTAATAAGAAATATAATTTTTTTTTAAAATTTTAATAAGAAATAAAATTTTATTTTTTATAAAATTTTAATAATAAATTAAAATTTATTTTTTATAAAATTATAAAATTAACAAATTTTAATATATATTTAAAAAAATAAAAAAAAAACCAAGATAAATTTTTTTTATATATTTAATTTGCAATTTTTAAAATTAAAATACAAATTTTAAAAATAAATTTACAATTTTTTTTTTTTAAAATCGTTGGACTTTTAAATTTAATTAAAAAATTAAAAAATATATATACCGCAAAGGGAAATCGTCACCTCCCATGGCGATTTTTCTTGGTGAAATTGAAAAAAGTTTCAATTTACATCAAGAGAAAGCGCCATAGAGTGGAGATTTTCTTTGGTATGTTTTGAAATTTTTTAAAAAATACATAAAGGGAAATCGCCATCCCCATGGTACTTTTCCTTGGTGTTTTTTAAAAATTTTAAAAATTTTATGCTGAAAAATCGTCATGGGGAATAGAGATTTCCTAGCTGATTTTAAAACAAGCGAATTTTGAAAATTAATCTGAAAATAATGGTATTTTGATAAATAATTTTTTTTTAACCATATTGTGATAAAAAAACTGTTTTAAAGCATATAATATAGTAATTCAAAATGAAATTGATTCTAATTGGAAAATAAAAGGCATTGAGAATAGTGAATGAATTGATATATGAAAATGAAATGTGGCTAAGCTTTACATATCCTCAAAACAATGGGCGGCACAATCTTAAGATAAAGTGAAATGAAATACTAGAAACAGCTTAGCACGTAAAAAAAAAAAAAAAAAAAAATTTCATTTCCACTCATGACTTAAAACTTTCTAATTGAAATTTCATATAAATCTCCTTAAAGAGCAAATAGTTAGTACCGTACCCGTAGATATATTATTTTTATTTTGGTATTGATACATATCGATATCGTATATTTTGGCGTATCGTTTCGAATTTATCGATATTTTTTAAATATTTTTTATATATCTATATGTATAGTTTATTTTCAAATTTTTTTAATAAAATATATATTATATACACATGCAAATATACATCCATTACATGCATATATATGTTTTTATACAAATATAAATTTTAAATATTTAATATCTAAATTTTTAAAATATCAAATAGGTAAAATAAATATTAAAATGTTAACAAAATATATAGTAAATTATTAATAATTATGTTCAATAACCTAATTTAATGAACATATATATATATATATTTTTAAATATAATTATGAAAAAAATAAAAATATCATGACAAAAAATATTGAAATTGGTTTAAAAATTCAAATAAAAAAATTTTTAAATTAAAAAAATTAAAAAAAAAATCAAAATCTTGTACCAACCGGTACAGACCGGTACGACGGTATTGGCCGGTACCAAAATCGAAATGGAACAACACTAGTACCGTTTTGGTTTACCTTGAAAACGGTACGTACCAACCGGTACGGTACGGTACTGATAACTCTGTTAAAGAGCCAAAACTTATTGCGTTTAAAGAATCGAATCAGAGATTAAATAGATGAAATATTTGATTATTGATTTAACTAATCCGATTGATTAGATTGATTGGTTTAATTAAATAAATTTAAATATTTAATATAATAAAAAAATAAAAAAGGTAATTAGTTAAATAATATAATTTTTAATATAGAACTAAAAGATTAAAAATTTAAATTTAAAAAAAATAAAAAATACAAAAATAAAAAATCAATTTTTTTATTAATTGAATCAAATTTTTACCTATTAACAAAATACTTAATTTTAAAATATATATCGAATTAAATAGATCTTTGATTGTCATTTAAATTAGAATTGGTAATACTGGACACGACATGAACACTGCACACAAAAAATGACTAAAACACGCAAAAAAACACAATAGGATACAAAAAATTAATACGAACACGACAAGAATACAGGAATATCTCAAAATCTATATAATACGAATATTAATGTCTCAAAATTTATATAAATATAAAATATTTTAAATACGATATAATATAATAAAATTTACGAATACAATACAGATTCTCAAATTATTAAATATAGTTAAACCGATTCAATCAGATTTCTAAACATTAAATTTATTCCTCAACGAAAGAATCCAGTACAACAAAATAATACAGTTACAGAGCTGTCATAATAAGAATAAAATCACAGGAGCCAGTTTCACGTTGGACCACACCCAACACCGCATTACAACAATGTCTCTGGTCTCACCACGTGTCTCAGCCCTAGAAACAGGCTGTCATTTGATCACAACAATTATTCAATTTCTTATTTTTTAAAAATCTTGTTTTGAAAAGGTTTTTTTATATTAATATAGCAAAAAAAAAATTATTTACCAAAATACCGCTCTTTTCAGATTAATTCCCAAAATTCGCTTTTTTTTTATCAGTTGGGAAATCGCCATGGGCCATGACAATTTCCCAACTAAAATTTGCAAAAAAAATTTTTTCCCATTAGGAACCCAAAGGTTTTATTTTTTCTTTTTTTTTTCTTTCAAATTTTTGGGAAAATATGAAAAACATGATTCAATAGTGAATTTATTGTGAAATGGTATAATGAATAAAAGTTATTTGAAAAAGAGAAATGAATAATTAGAAATTATTATAAAAGGATTAGACCTGCTCACGGGCCGGGCAACCCGCCCGGCCCGACAGGCCCAGCCCGTATTGGGCCGGGTCTGGACAGGATAATTTATGTTCCAGGCCGGCCCGGAACAGTGATTTTTATTATAATAATATTATTTTATTTAATTTTAATTAAAAAAATAAAAAATTATTTTTTATTCCAATGAACAGTGATTCGGGCCGAAACAGGAGGGCCTGGGCAGAAAAGAAAAAAAAATGAGCCGCGGCCCGGCCCATGAGCACCTCTATAAAGGATATTGTAAAGACAAAATTATCCTTGATAAAAAAACGTTCTCTTCCCTTTTTCTTTTATTTTTTAATTTAATTTTTAATTAAAAAATAAATATTCTGAAAATAAAAACTTTTTAATTTTTTTTTAAAAAAAAATTAATTTTTTATTTACTTTTTTTAATTAAAAAATTTTAAAAAATAAAAATAATATGCCTAAAATTAATTTTTATTTATTTCCCTTTTTCAAATAACTTTATTCATTATACCATTTCGCAATAAGTTCACTATTGATACATGTTTTTCATATTTTTCCAAGAATTAAAAAAAATATATATACATGAAGGGAAATCGCCACCCCCATGGCGATTTCCCTTCATGTTTTTAGCCAAAATATGTTTTTTGACGCTGGGAAATCGTCATGGGGGGTGGCGATTTCCCAGCTAGTATTAAAACCAACGTATTTTGGAAAATAATCTAAAAGCAACTATATCTTGGAAATTTTTTTTTATAGCTATATTAAAATAAAAAAATCTTTTGAAAATTCTTATGATACCTTGACATTATCATCTCCTTTGTTAAAAAAGCCGGCCTAAAAAAGAAGGAAAAGATTGAAATAATTGGACCCGCAATCGCCCAAGTGTTTTCTTGCTTCTCAACGCAACCCAAAGCTGTTGTTTGTTTTTTCTTTGCTGTCCCTTTCTATTGTTTTGAATTTTAAAATCAAAATCAAAATTGTTATTTGTTTTCTTGTTATTAATTAATTAATAATAATACAATGTACCCTTTGGATGAAAGAAAGGACAAAAGAGATCCAAAATAAGTAAAAAATTAAATTCGATAATTTTAAACATGATAAAAAATATAACACAAATATAATATATTTAATATACATAAAATAAAATAATAAATATGATAAATTTAAACATTATTCACATAATTAATATAATACGTTTAATAAACATATTATATTTGTGTTTAAAATTTTATTATATTTGATAATTTATTATATTTTATATTTATATAATTAATATGAAAAAAATACATAATATACGAATATACAAATTTTCGAATTTATAGAAAAAAGAACATAATAGCGTAACGTGTTACTGTGTTAGGGACTTAGGGTACTTGTTGTGTGGGGACCAGGGCAGGATGGATAAGTACTTGGTTTTGGGTTTGCATGTGGTTATTACAAAACACAGCGTGACTTGACTGTCGGAGATTCTACGAATGTTCCACTCAACTCGGAGGTTGGGCTTTGGTGGAGCGGCACACATGACACAACGCTTGGCGGTTGGCCCAAGACCTGCCATTTTCACACTATTGTACCGTTTCTTGGTATTCTTTGTCATATTTGCTTCTTTTATTAGCAACCTATTTTAAAATAGCTTTGCCACCAAAATCTATTAGAGAATATTTTATGGAGTACATTGCAACTAGATCTCTTTATGGATTGGGTCGGATCTGAAATTTTTTATTTTTTTTATTTAGGTTCGAGTTTGAATCGACTCGAATTAAAAAAATTCATATCTAAAGTCGGGTTTATCGAACCGAGCGAGTAACCCGGCTCTTAACATATCTAATTGCAATTCATTCTCCAATAGTGTATTTACTATTTGAAAAGTCTTAATTTTCTTCTCAAACATATATATAGGTCCTTTTTGATGTATTGATAATAAAAAAAAATTAACTTCATAAACGGAATTAAAAGATTGTCATATGTCTCATTTATTTTTTAAATATACCTTAAGGGATATGTATCATCTTACTAATCCTATTTGTGAATTTTAAAAACTTCATTGACGGTGAATAAAACAATTTCTCATATATATATATATATATATATTGAGCATTTCTCAAATTTCTAACTTGTTTGTGAAATATCTATTGGGAAATTAAAATATGATAGCCCAATAACAAGCATTAACCCGCAACAAGCATTCGAAGAAGAAAAGAAAAAGAGACACAATATTTTTTACGTGGTTCAGCCCTTCTTGGCCTACATCCCGATCCCATAGGGATAACATCCATTACAACTTGTAACTTTTGAACGGATAAAGCTACAAACCCTCATTTAACACACTTGTAGCTTTTGCACGGATAAAGCTACAAACCCTCCTACAACACACTTGTAGCTTTTGTACGGATAAAGCTACAAACCCTCCTACTCTTGAGGCCCTTTTCTCGGCATGCTCTTGGAGCTCTCTGGCTCACTTGGAGCTAATCTGCTCACCTTAGCTCACATCTACAACAAAAGAACTCATGCCTTATATAGGCAATGCTCACGGTGTGTATACACCATAGCCTACTATTTGTTTCAACAAAGGCTGCAAGTTTTCATTTTCCTTCAACAAAATCTGCCAATATCTTAAACATAAATGGCTGTTAATGTCTTCAACATAGGCTGCTAATATTGGCTTCTTCCATCTTCTAGATTAGAGCCACATTATGGTGGGACTTAAGACTCAAAATACCTAACAAATCCTTCCTTGAGTTAAAGTCCCAATTACCTCTTGGTAGGAACTTAGCAACTCTTCTTCCTCGAACAAAGCTTCTCTCATCGCTCGAACCAAAAAACTCTTGGTAGCTGGCAGCACCTCTCCTTGCTTGAACCAAAAGCTTTTAGGCAACTCCTCCCTCGAACCAATAGCTCTGATACCTGTTGTTGGGAAATTAAAATGTGGTAGCCCAATAACAAGCATTAACCCACAACAAGCATTCGAAGAAGAAAAGAAAAAGAGACACAATATTTTTACGTGGTTCAGTCCTTTTTGGCCTACATCCATGATCCAATAGGGATAACCTCCAATACAACTTGTAACTTTTGAACGATAAAGCTACAAATCCTCCTTCAACACACTTGTAGCTTTTGCACTATAAAGCTACAAACCCTCCTACAACACACTTGTAGGTTTCGCACGGGTAAAGTTACAAACCCTCCTACAACACACTTGTAACTTTTGCACAGATAAAGCTACAAACCCTCCTACTTTCGAAGCCCTTTTCTCGGCCTGCTCTTGGAGCTCCCCAGCTCACTTGGAGCTAATCTGCTCACCTTAGCTCACATCTACAACAAAAGAACTCATGCCTTATATAGGCAATGCTCATGGTGTGAATACACCATAGCCTACCATTTTGTTTGAACAAAGGCTGCAAATCTTCATTTTTCTTCAACAAAATTTGCCAATATCTTCAACTTAAATGGCTGTTAAAGTCTTCAATATAGGCTGCTAATATTGGCTTCTTCCATATTCTAGATTAGAGCCACATTATGGTGGGACTTAAGACTCAAAATACCTGATAATATCCTGCATTCATTTTTAATTCAATCTTAATATTAAATTATCAGCGGATGATACGTGTCAATTATTTACATTTTAAAAGTAAGATAACATTTTAAAAAAATTAAGATAATATAAAAATCTATTTAGTATTTACCCTTTATTTCATTTTTTTTTTTTGTTTAAAATTTTAAAATAAAATTTGAACGTTATAAATATTTACCCATTATTTTGGGACAAGTATGACAATTTGAATTGTAGGGATCTATATGATATTAAGAACTAAATTTTGGAGACTACTAGCAAAATTTATTAAAAAAATGAAAGATTTATATAAACAACTATCAGAACATCAAATACATATAATAATGAGATCTTATCATTAATAAATTTTACTATCTTATTTCTTTTATTAGGGAAAACAAGAATCAAAATTTGCATTTAGACAAAAAGTAAAATATTATTGATTTAACTTTTTGACACAAAGAAATGATCCAACTTGAATTGATCACGAATGATCTATTTTTTTTTTTTTGTGTGGAGAGAAAAGAGCTTTTCATTCATTACTGAAAATTTCAATCGTTCATCACAATGCTAGAAATACTGTCAGGGCAATCCTCCACCCAAAATCTATCCTCATGCAATTCTAACCCAAGTTTTGCTAAACAATGTGCAACAACATTATTTGCACGAAAAGTATGCTTAAAAGAACAGTTAAGGAATTTACGAGCCTTATGTCCTGCTTCATCAATTAGAGGTCCTATAGGAGTTAGGTCCTCTGTTCTTGAACTGAACCTCTTTATAATTCCCAAACTATCACCTTCAAGGATTATGCTCGAGAACCCCATGTCACTGGCTACTTGTAATGCTCGAATTGCAGCCGTGGCTTCAACCTGGAAGGAATCATCTATGCCGTTTACCTTCATCGAGCTGGCCCCCAATTCTTGTCCTGTGCAATCCCTAATCACCACCCCATACCTCCTCTTTTTGTGTGGCTGTCAAATGCACCATCAAAATTAACCTTGAATTCACCATCGCTAGGGGGTGTCCATTTCAGGTTCTGTACCTCGAGCCCGCTTCCACTGTGAGCATTTGCATTCTTATATTCCTGCACATAGCCTTCTATGAACTTACCTTCCTCATCTGGTGACTTCCGATTTCCCTCATGCATTTCTCCATTTCTGCTATTCCAGATTGACACTATGAAGATTTGCAACTGATCTTGGCTCAGAAGATGGCAGTTCCGCAAGACCCAATTGGAAGGGTGGGTATCTAAATGGCTGCCTCGTTCCCAATCAAACCCTACCTTGTTCTACACAGATTTTGCTGCTTGGCATTCTTTAATTGCGTGAAGCACTGTTTCAGTGGCATCGTTGCACCGGAGGCACCTTGGATTCTCGACTACTCTCCTTCGGCAAAGATTTGCTGCTGTGGATAAGATATCACAAATTACCCTCCACACAAGGATTTTAATTTTGCTTTGAATCTCACTATTCCATAACTTCAAAAATGTTGATCTGTTGTGGTAAGGTTGTTGCTCTGATTGGTCCATGGGTGTGTTGTCCATAGTATTTCGCAATAATTTGTAGCCACTTTTGACTGTGTATTCCCCCTGTTTGTCGAAATGCCACACTAGTATATCAGCTCCACCTGTCTTGCTTAAAGGAATCGTCGCAATAGTCTCAGCTTCCTCACGAATGATCTATTTCTAGATTCATGATAAAATTGTTTATGGGTCGACTGGACCAAACAAAATGCAAATGATAAAAAAAATGTCAGGTTCGAAAAGTTCGTTTTATTATTTAAAATATTAAAAAATTAATTTTTATATTTTAATAATTAAATTTTAAAAAATATTTTTTATTAATTAAATAGTAATCTGGATCAGACTGAACTGGTCCTAATCGAAAATATTGTCTTAAAAATTCAAATTAGATTCATTGTGCTTGATGCTTGAATTGATCTAATTTGTGAGAACGTTATATAATTTTTTATTCTTTTTGTTTTTGGCAATCTTACCATATTATCCAGCTTCTTTCCTCATCTTGCAGCATATTCTTGAATTATGTAACTTTATATATATAAAAAATCTTTTTGTTTTTGGCAATCTTACCATATTATCCAGCTTCCTTCCTCATCTTGCAGCATATTCTTGAATTATGTTCGTGTCTGACCGATCCTTAGCTCTATTCTCTCGTTTAAAACTTTTCGATTTCTCCCGAAGGGTTTTATTTGTGGTAGTACTTTGGGATTTTCTCCGATGCTTGCCTTTCTCGTACATGGGTTATTATTTTTCACTTTCGGCCTTGCCCTAAGTTATTTGTATCAATGGATCTAGTGTAGCCGAAAGGCCTGGCCTGAATTGGCCAGGTTTGAACAGAATTTTTTTTATTGGGATCAATACAATTTGAATTATTATTCATTTAATAATTTTTTTTTATTTAAATTTAATTATATAAATATATAAATATTAATATAAAAATATTTTTTTAATATTTATGAACAGTAAATGAGACCTATGGGCCAGGCTAGATCGAACTTAAGTAAGAAAAAAAAATCGGACTACAATCCGATCGACTCATGAACAAATCTAATCTAGTTTCACTTTGCTAAGGACATGCAAATTGCATATTTGCATTAGTTTGTACCATTTCTTCCTTTTATGCCTGTTTTCATGTTACCTATTCCTTAATTATTCCTTTTAGCGGTGGGAGTCAAGTAATTATATTCCATATTAGACTTGTCCACAAGTCCAGTGGCTTGTTAAGCTTTCAAACCTACCTCAGTCTAATTGTCTTAATGTGTAAGTTCGAGAACTCGAGCGCTAGATAGAGAAGGTGCCATTAATATATTTTATTATGTGTGATTAGTTATTTATATGAATCTATCATTTTTAAAATAATCTTAAGCTAGATTAAGACACCTTAAAAATAATAGATTTTGATTTGCATTTCAGAATTAATTAAATTCAGAAATTCGGTTATGTGTGAGGAAGGTAATAGTACCCCCACAATATCCAGTCAAATGATGGTACCAATTAATATTATGTAATCTTAAAATGATCTTAATTAAATAATCTTATTTATTTATTTATTTATTTTCTGTACATTTATATTTGTTGTATATTTATACATGCAAATGTTATAAAAAAAATAAAGGAAAAAAAAGCAGCATTAATTATTTAATATATAAACATGTATTATTTTGTCTTCGTTAAGGAAAAATAAAAGAGAAAGAGAGAGAGATAAACATAAAGATGAAGATAGAAGGTAGAAGAAAGTACAAGTTGAAAATATAGATTGAATTCAAATACATTTTTTAAAACTACCAATATGCTGATTAAAGGAATGAATATGAGAAGCAATTTCATTATTTGACTATATGACAACTTTAAAATTGAATTAATCTCTATCAACTTGTTAGAGATTTTTTTTTCTTTTAATAAAAGAATATATATATATATATGATTTTGATTTAATTCTAAGTAATAGGATATAGGAGTTTGGAAATTATCATAATTGCTCCCAAGTTAAAAACATAAATTGAGTTTTTATTTTTTATTCTTTTAAGTAAATAGCTAGTATATGTGGTTGACAGGTAAGGTTCAACTAACACCCACCATCAAATTGTCAAATACGTGATCATTAATCATTGGAATCCAATTATTCGAAATTTAATTCAGTTAATTTAGATAATTATTTTTGTAAATATTTAATTTTTTTCGGTTAATAAAATTTGAGTATCAAAATAATCCGAGACGAGACCTTAATCGCAATCCAATTGGGACGATATCAGGATTCGTCATCTTTTCTCGATTTTTCATTCAAATCCGATTTGCTAGTTTGACTAAGTTTAATTTGATGGATCCATTTTTTTATCATTTGGGTTTTAATTTGAATTGGGCCAATAGATTAATTTGAATTGGGCCCAAAATCATGTAAATTGAGTTTAAAATTAGAATAGGATATGGACTTTTTTTTTTAAAAAATTAATGAAAATCTGTTAATTAAATTAAAAATTAAAAAAAAAACGATAACAATTTAAAAAATATATATGGGAAAGTTCGGCTACCATAGCTAAGCATGGCAGCCAGCTTTCCCTTCTCCCCAAAATTCCACCCTCCAAGTTGCCTTACCACTTTCTGCTTTTATTTTTCTTGGTTACTCTTTATCCTTTTCACCATAACACCATTTAATAAAAAAAACCCAAAATCCAAAATCATCAAGCTCCAGTATCCCAAAACATAGCAATCGACCTTTGATTTCACACTCATTTTACCAAGAATAAGCCAAAATCCTCAATCACGACACAAGAAAAAAGCTAATAATTTTTGACTTTGTGAAACCGGCATTTTTTATTTTTTATTTCTCTCACCCTCCATGAAAAGAAAAGAGGACACCCGTTGGAGGGGATCCAGCTTTTTTTTTTCAAAAAAAAAGATCCACCATTTTCAACCCAAAAAAAAAACCTACTGCCTAACCAAAAGGAGGACCCCAAAATCAAACTATCCCAGCACCCCAACTAGCACTCGGCCTCCCCGCCACCACAACTTCAAGCTCTAGCGCCGCATCCCTCCCAACTGCGAAACATGCCTTCACACAAGACCTTCAAGCTGGCTAAGAAGATAAGGAAGAACAGGCCCATCCCTTACTAGATCTGCATGCACACCAAGCTAAGGTTCTAAGCTCGGTGAGATTATTGGGATTCAAGCTTTGGTTTTGTTTTTCTAAGTTTACTTTGCAGACTTTCTTTTATGTGGGATTAAATATTGAGAATTAGGAGGGTTTTTTTATTTAGAGCTTTTGACGAGATTGTTGGTATTAGTTCAAGTCATAGTTGCAACTTTATTTTAGTTAATGTGTGATTTTATATTTTGCTTTTTAAAAAAAAAAGAGGAAGAAGAAAATGAAGATGAGAGTTGGCAGCTTGGGTTCTGGGAGAAAGGAAAGCATGAAAAGCTACAGGGGAGGGCTTAAAAGGGGGTGTGAAGTAAAGAGGGGAGAGAAGATGTTTTTTTTAATAAAAAGAGGTTTGAAAAAAAAAAAGAAAAATAGCCATAGGGGGGAGACGGCTACTAGGGAATAAGTCAAGTTTTGTTTTAAAAAAAAATAAATAAGAAAGTTTTAAAAAAAATAATAAAGAAAGAGAGAAATCAAAGGAAGAAAGCTGGGAAACTAAAGAAAGTATTTTTTTCTTTTTCTTTTTATTATTATTTGTTTTATGTTCATTATACTTGTTTTTATTGTTTTTGTCTTTGATTTTTATATATTTGGTGTTTGATAATTTCTCTCTTAAAAGCTTAATGTTGTTTGCTTTGGCTATGGTCTATTGTCGTGCATGCTTGATGTCTATGTTATTTCATTTTTATTTACATTTACATTTCATGTTAGTTCACAATTTTTTTTATTTAATTACCTCACTTGTTATAATAGTTATTATTATTATCTTACTTTACCTTATTTTTTTTATTAAATGCATTATTAATCTTTTTAAAAAAATAAAAAAAAATGATATTTTGGTGCATACATAATTAAATGTGGAAGATGAATTATCGATGACGAAATTCAAAAGATGTCATAATAATGATTCTTAAGATATCCCAAGGTGAGAGAATTTCATTAAATATCACCACGAGTAGTGGGAGTATTTAGCGATAGGCTCAATACAAAAAATTCGTTTTTATTTAAAAAATGGAAATAATCAAAATAAAAAATGAACAAAGAATGAATATTTACGCGCTTAATATTTTGTCATGCTCGCGTTTTAAGTACTACGCTTCGTATGTTTAATCGTGAAATTATGTATTTAATCATATGTCTTACATGCTTAACCGTGTGCATTCCATGTTTAAATATTCACATCATACGCATTTAAATAAAAAATGATGTAAATTACCGACGATGGAATTCGAAGGATGTCATAGTAATGATTCCTAAGATATCCCGAGGTGAGAGGATCTCGTTAAATGCCACCAAGAGTGTTGAAAATATTTAATGAGTATTCTCGATAAAAGATTTATGTTCACTTTCATTTAAAAAAAATAATAAACATGTTTAAAATAAAAAGGAATAAAAAGAAAATTAGTTTTAAATATCAATGTCAAGTCCATTAAATCGAGATTTAAGATAACACATGATTAATTGGTACCGTTTTATTAATGGGCGTCGCGGGGGTGCTAATACCTTCCCCACGCGTAATTTTCGTAGATCAAAATTATCTTTTTAATTAATTTTAAAATTTTATTAAAATGATAAACTTTCTAGGTGACCAATCACACCTAAACAAAAAAAATTGGTGGCGACTCCATTTGTGTTTTTAAAATCATCTTAGCGGTCGAAAAAATCGTTATGATAGCTTGGCGACTCTACTGGGGATTTTTGAGAGTTAAGTCACAAATTAATCATGTATTATCTTAAAACCTCGATTCAATGGATTTAATTGATTTTTAATTTTAATTCTCTTATTTTTTATTTTCTTTATTTTCTTTATTTTCTTTATTTATTAATTTATTAATTTATTAATTTATTATTATTATTCTTCTTTTTATTTTATTTTGCTTGCATTTATGTCTTGATATTTGTTAATTATTAATTCATGTTTTTCTATTATGTCCTTTATTCATTTATTTATTTTTTTTATAAAGATTATTGTTTCCAATAATTACGGGATGTTTAGAATAAGGGGTCGTAAACAAATAGTCAAAGGTTTATTTGTTCCTTTTCACGCACGAACACGTGCATTTCATACATAAGCTCTATACTCGAGCTATACTCCTTTAGGAAAAAGTAAAGTATCTACGCTCTGGTGAGGTAATAACCTCCGCATGGGCTAGCGAAACGCTTTTAGAGAAAGAAAGTACCTACGCTCTCGTGAGATAATAATCTCCGGATGGGCTAGCGAAAAATCTCTCGCTCGAATTGAACCCTTTCCGTTGGAAGCCTATAAATGGGTAAGGATCGGGGTGCCTTGCTAGCCTTTGCGGGCGACAGTGAGGAACAACTTGAGGACCTTTAGATTATGAATCCGAACCTCATGTTAGAACGCCATAAGAAACCTGCCCTAAGTAGAGCTCTTCCTATCCGATATCTAGAAATTAACCCGAAATTAGGACACATGAAGGAATGCCTCTTACCTTTCACTACTTTCGTTTAATTTCGAACCATGAAGTGGGTAGTGATGGGAACATCCCAAATGCCCGCATTGGTTTATTTCGCGACCATTAGGGTGAACGAACACCCGAACTAGGACCTTTGTAGTTAAGGACCGAATTTTCTTCCTAAAAAAAAAAAGTTTTTCTCAAAATAATTGTTAATTTATGTAATTAAATAATGCCGAATTCTTTTATTTATTTATTTGACTTTTAAACTCTCATGTGTGAATATACTGACAAATTTTTCTCTTATTTTGTTCCACATAATTTGTATTGGCGTTATATAGCATTCCACGACGAGGTATTAGTCTCAAAGTATCTTTTAGTAAGTAAATTTCTCATGGAACTCACTGAACGTCAGATTAGCTCATCGTCCGTAAGCGTCATGTGTGAGTCACCTGTGGATGTACAAGAATGGGCAAGAAATGTGCAACAAAAAGAGGGGGATTGTTTGATAGAAGGTTATGTCCCGAGTCTACCCGAAATGATAAACTTGGAACTTACACAGAATAATTTGACCGAGTTGGCTGATATTTGGGAACGAATGAATAGGGAAAGGAAGAAGAAATTTTTTGAAAAATATGGCCAAATTGCTTCTCTCATTTCAGTGGTAATTGAAGAGTCAATGATCAGAGCAGCCGTTCAGTTTTGGGACCCTTCCTATAGGTGCTTTGCTTTTAACAAAGAGGATTTGACACCGACTATGGAGGAGTACTCAATTCTTGTTGGGTTAGAGCTCCGGTTCCCAAATAAGGTGTACGTTAGAAAGCAAAAATTGGGTTTCCGTAAGAAGTTGGAAAAGCTCATCGGGATAGAAGTAGGAGATCCGGACCTGAAACAAAAAGGGGAACATGTCTGCATCTCTTGGGATTTTTTGAAAAATTTATTGAGGGACACCTCGATGACGAGCAAGGGATCACTGCTTTTGCTTTGACTATGTACGGGATGGTAATTTTTCCTAAGGTTTTGGGGCATATTGAGGTGGCAGTGACAGATTTCTTCGAGCAAGTTGAGAACCACATTAATCCCTCGTCGGCAATCCTTGCTGAAACCATAAGATCGTTAAACTTTTGCTGCAAAAAAGGGGAGGATCGTTTAGTGGGATGTGCGCCACTACTGCATATATGGCTCAAGAGTCACTTCGTGTGTGAAAATAATGCTTTCTCCAACCTTACCTAAGGAATAGTGCCCTTATTAGAGAGTTCTACGAAAGCAAATGGCCAAAACCCAAATCCAAGAGAGAATGGGTAGCATTCCTACGGTCATTGACCAGTAAGCAACTAAGATGGATGGCGCCATGGATGCCTCATGAACCAATGTTATACCGATGTGGAGAACCGTGGGTACAGCTTTTGGGAACATGAAGAGCAGTAAGTTACGCTCCACTGATGGTATTGAGATAGTATGGGGTAAAGCAATTTGTCCCGGCTACACACAGACTCGACCAGGTGGAATTTTCTTATAGGGATCCGAATATGTCAAAAAGAGTGGAGCCAATAGTCCGAGCTTGGAAAGAAAATCAAAGAACAAGGTTAGGGTCCCTTAGTGAGAGTGTCACTCCAAGGTACCTAGTGTGGAGAGAAAATCGGGTCAACAATATGGTTCTTCCCGAAGAAAAGGTCACGTATCAGCCAATTCCTACTCCACCAAAGAGAATATTAGAGCTTGAAATCCCTGAGTAAGGTTTCAGCATTGAAAGAAAGAAGATGAAGTAGGAAAGTCAGAGGTTCCAAGAGGAGGCCGAGAATTAGAAAGACAAGACCAAAATACAAGGGGTCAGAATCCAAAAAATAATGAAAGAACGTGACACTCATATGCCGACTTGAAAGACTTGCACTTGGAAAACAAGAAACTAAGGACACAACTGAAGGTCAAAAATATACTCGGACCAACTTATAGACGGGAGAGGGAGCTTAGTCGACTTCAGGAGGAAGTAGTGCAGTGGAAGTGGAAGGCACATGAAAACGAAGCAAGAGCCGCTCAGCTGTCTCATGATAAGCAGAAATGTAAAGACATGTATTCCCAGGCTTCCATGAGTCTAGCCGAATCCCTGCGTACAAACGAGAAGCTAAAGGCAGAACTCAAGAGCAAGGCCGACGGGATGATCGAGAAAGTGGAAGCTCTGAGGCGAAGAATCCAGCCAACCGGGGAATACGGATAGCAGTTGCTTAACTTCTTGAACAAAGCCAAAAATCAGTATAAGCAAATTAGTTGTTTTTATGGACATGATTCTAAGAAATTATGTTGATGTAATGAGAACTATATTTGGGATCAATGAAAAATCAACTTCCTGAAATTTATCTTTGAGCAGTTATACCTCGGATGCATTCTTCCATTCATTTGTTTGTTCATTCATTCTTTTATACATTTAATTAAGAATAACGGCCCTTCTTAAAAGTCATTTTAATTCATGACATTTATTAAAAGGTACAAACATAACTACGCCAACGGGAAAACAAAAGCAATTAGTTGTCCGCCCATATAATACGCGTTCACAAGCAAGAGCCATGGAAAATGAACAGTCAGCACAAATGGAAATGATGGAAAGGGCTCAACTGGAAGCCCAAAGGGTTCAAAAAGAATTACAAGAGCAATTGGTCAAGACCCAAGAGGAATCACGAGAGCAAATGGCCAAGATGATGGAAATGATGATGAATCTGACTAGGGGAAAATGGCAAGTTGAAAGCTCGATTGTGAGGGAAGAACCCCGACCCCGAGAAAGTAATAATGAAGATCCTCTATACCCACCGGGTTGTACTCCGACCCACGCCCAAATGACGTAAAGTAGGTATCCACAAGAAGTATCTCCAATGGGAGGACAACCTTACGTTTACATCAGTACGTCGAGTCCCAAAGGGCAACAAGGCCAAGGACAGTTTGCATCTAACCCAGGAACTAATCCTTCGGATCCAGTTTTTGTCCTAAACTTAGATGACCCCCTAGAGCAAGAAAAGTTGAGGAAAAATGTGACGGAACAAGTGGAGGACAACGGAGCAAAACATAAATATGATATGCTAGAAGAGAGACTCAAAGTAATAGAAGGGATGGACGTCTTAGGGAAAGTTGATGCAAGTGAACTAAGCTTGGTTCCAGATTTGGTAATACCATCGAAGTTCAAGGTCCCAGAATTTGAGAAGTACGATGGGACCACGTACCCTTCATTTCAAATCACCATGTTCTATCGCAAAATGGCTGGGACACTCATAACGACATATTATTGATCCATTATTTTCAAGACAGCCTGAAAGGATCGATCGCAAGGTGGTATAACCAACTAGATCGTAGTCGCATTCATACTTAGACAGATTTGGCGAGAGCCTTTTTGGCCCAATACAAGCATATGGCTGACATGGAGCTTGATAGGTTATCCCTGCAAAACATGGAGAAGAAGGCAGGAGAAAGATTTAAAGAATACGCCCAGAAATGGAGAGACTTGGCTGCTCAAGAACAACCGCCTCTCACAGAAAAAGAAACCACTGTATTGTTTATCAATACACTACAAGGGTCATACTACGACAGGTTGGTCAGCAATGCTACCAAGAATTTTGCCGACATGGTCATTTCTGGTGAGATGATAGAGAGTTGTATAAAAAGTGGCAAGATCCAAGGAAGCGAAACCGCCAATGGTAAGAAAGTAGGGGCAACAAAGAAGAAATAAGGAGAAGTGCAAGCAGTCTTGTATGAGAGCCGACCACCACAAAGTTATACCCATTATCTTACAAACCGACCCTACAGTTGCTCCCCTAACCCATACTTCTATACTCCTGCACAACCCCAATACTCAATGAGCTATCAACTACCAGCACCGATATATGCACCATCACCCATGCCCGCACCCGTGTACACAGCACCTATATCTGCTTCCAACCCGACCAGTCCAGTAAACAATGTGGGTGCTAATCAAAGAGGGCCTCAGCCAATTCAACAAAGACCCCCGTTCAACTTGATTCCCATGACATACACCCAGCTCTTCCCCAAGTTAATCCAAAACCACTTAGTAGCACCCATGTTCCTTGAACCCATGAAACCCCTATACCCAAGGTGGTACGACCCAAACGCCAATTGTGATTACCATGGAGGCAACCCGGGTCATTCCACGGAGAATTGCACTACTCTTAAACACAAAGTACAACACCTAATCAGGGTCGACTGTCTAAGCTTCACAATCAAAGAGGAGCCTAAAGTCACTGCGAATCCGTTACCCGACCATGGGAAGACGACAGCAAATGTGATAACAGAAAGAAAAGGGTGCCGAGTGATATCTAATATTGAGGATGTTCGAACTCATATGGGAAAAGTTTTGGATACTATGATTGAACCCGAGCTGTTTAAACCAATCAACATGGGGCAAAAACCCTCGGGGCTAGAATCGGATATTGAACGTCTTTACAGGTATCACGGGGGTTTGGTAGGACACACTGTAAACCAATGCTCCGATTTTCGAGGCAAAATTAAAGAGATGATGGATATCGGCATAGCAGAATTCTTCACATAATGGAAAGAAGAATCAATGCATTTAGTGGTTGAGGAGACTCTAAAGGCCCCTGGAAAATGGGTTAAGCCAAAGCCATTGGTTACCCATTGTGAAAAAAGCTAGAGCTCGCCAGTAAAGGAAACACCAAGGGTGTCAAGGCCGATGGTGACTATTGAAGTACCAAGTCCTTTCTTATACAAGAATGATAAGGCTGTGCCTTGGAGATACGAATGTAAATTTATATCGCCAAAGCCCATTAATGCGGCACCAATTTTCAATGCTTCTACGGTTGCCATAGACATAACCGATGTTGGAGGTTTTACCATGAGTGGAAGATGCTATACACCGAAAGCATCGAAAAAGGTCAAGAAAGGGAAAGCTAAGGTTGACGAAGAACATGATACTCTAGAAAGTGAAGTTGAGCAAAGGATAAACAAGCTAGTAACAGAGAAGGAAGCCTGTGAATTCCTTAAATTTATCAAACACAGTGAATATAGTGTTATGGAACAGTTAAAACGCTCACCGACTCGTATTTCCATCTTGGAATTGCTAATGAGTTCGGAGTCTCATCGAATGGCTCTCTTAAAAGTGCTAAACGAGGCATGCGTGGCTCATGATGTGTCTGTGGAAAAATTTGACCAAGTAATAAGGAATGTGGCTGTTAACAACTTCATAGCTTTCAGTGATAAAGAGATCTAGCCTGAGGGGACAGGAAGTATCAAAGCCCTGCACATCACTGCCCGATGCAAGGGCCACATCATTGCGAAAGTCCTCATTGATAATGGTTCCGCACTAAATGCCATGCCTATGACTACACTTATCAAACTACCCATTGACATGTCCTACATGAAGAACAATCATATGGTAGTATGGACGTAGACAAGTAGTGGGACAAATCGAGCTACCAATGCAAATTGGGCCTTGCACATTTGATATCACCTTTTAGGTTATGGATATCATTCCTTCGTACAATGTCTTGTTGGGTAGGCCCTGAATTCACAGGGCTGGCGTTGTTCTTTCCATTTTGCACCAGAAAGTAAAATTCAGAGTTAAAGAGCAATTGATAATTGTCGATGGAGAGGAAGATTTGCTTGTATCAAAGCCCTCGAATATCCCTTATGTAGAAGCTGCTAAGGAAGATTGGGAATGCTCTTTTCGGACCTTGGAGTTTGTGAACGCTACATTTGTAGGAGAAAGTTCTAAGATGCCTATCCCTTAGTTGTCCTACACTACTTGAAGCGGCCTTGTTCAGGTCGTAGGGAAAGGATGCCAAGCCAGGACCGATCTAGGAAGGAACCTAAAAGGAATCCAGAAGCGTATAATTGTAATCAGAAAGGAAGACAAGTTTGGTTTGGGATACAAACCGACCAGGGAAGACAGGGAGAAAGTGATAAGATAAAGGAAAGAATAAAGGCTAGCAAGATTCAAGGGATATGAGATAGAAACTCCAAGGATGTACATCCCCCATCTCTATGAGACATTTCGGTCGACGGGCTTTATTTTTTCCGATTCACCAATTGGGGCCAAGCTTGCCGTGACTTTGGAGGGAATGTTTGCGGGATTTTGCATCTGGATGATGGAACAAGAAGAAGAGAAGGGAAGCAAGACTGAAGAAAAGACCATCTACCGGTGCCCCATGGGATTTGAATTAAAGAATTGGCATGCTGTAGATTTACCTGCTGTGTTTAGGTTTCTTTCTGGTTAACAAACTAAGTACTCAAACACTTCTGCCCAAGAGTGTTATGAGAGTTTCTTTTGTGCAGGGCTCCTTTTATGAAGTTATCATTCTAATAAATGACAAATTATGATGCATTTTGTTTCAATTCATTTGCCATTTGTTTTATAATCCATCCTTTCTATTTGTATGTCTATGCAAATATCTATATTCTTTTGCTTCCACCTTTCCAGGTCTTTTAATAATGAACGTGAAAACAATTTCGTCAATGATTCGAAAATTGATTTTGAGAAATGTGTTGATATTGATGAAATTGACGACGGAGAGACTGCAAAAAACTATGACTTACCACCTGACTTGTTGAGGTTGATAGAGTCAGAAGAAAAGCAAATTATGCCTCATCAGGAGATAATGGAAGTGGTTAATTTCAGAAATGAGGATAACAAGAAGGAAGTAAAAATCGGCACTTCACTGCCATTGGCAAAGAAACAAGAATTGATAGAATTACTCCATGAATACGCAGATGTGTTCGCCTGGTCCTATCAGGACATGCCGGGGCTTAATACGGATATTGTGGTGCACCATTTACCCCTGAGGCCAGAATGCAAACTTGTGAGACAAAAGTTGAGAAGAATGAAGCCTGAAATGCTGTTAAAAGTCAAGGAAGAAGTGAAAAAGCAATTCGATGCAGGATTTTTGGAAGTTGCCAAGTATCCAGAATGGGTGGCAAATATAGTCTCAATCCCGAAGAAAGATGGGAAAGTACGAATGTGTGTCGATTATTGGTACCTAAATAGGGCTAGTCCAAAAGACAGCTTCCCGTTACCCCATAGCGATACCTTGGTTGATAATACCTCTAAGCACTGGCTGTTCTCATTATGGATGGATTTTCAAGCTATAACCAAATCAAGATGGCACCAAAAGATATGGAGAAGACCACTTTTGTGACGATGTGGGGAACATTTTGTTACAAAGTTATGCCATTTGGGTTAAAAAATGCCGGTGCGACTTATCAAATAGAAATGGTGACCCTCTTTCATGACATAATGCACAAAGAGGTGGAGGTTTATGTTGATGATATGATTACAAAGTCGTGTGAGGATGAAGACCATGTGGTTAATCTAATAAAGTTGTTCGGGCGATTAAAGAAGTTCCAGCTTAAGCTCAATCCAACCAAGTGCACTTTTGGGGTAACATCCGGCAAACTACTGGGCTTTATTGTTAATAAGAAAGGAATTGAAGTAGACCCCGGCAAGATATGTGCTATCCAAAATTTATCCCCGCCTCAGACACAGAAAGAAGTGCGAGGATTTCTGGGAAGATTGAATTACATTGCCCATTTTATTTCCCAGCTCACCGCTAGTTGTGATCTAATTTTTAGACTCCTCAGAAAACGTGACCCGGGTGAATGGGACGAGGATTGCTAGGCGGCATTCGACAAGGTAAAAAGTATCTTACCGATCTAGTGGTACTGGTACCGCCCACACTAGGAAAATCGCTCATTTTGTATTTGGTAGTGCATGAGAAGTCCATGGGGTGTGTTTTGGGACAGCAAGATGAGACAAGCAAGAAAGAACATGCCATTTACTACTTGATTAAAAAGTTTACAGATTATGAGACCAAGTACTCAGCAGTAGAAAAAATGTGTTGCGCACTGGCCTGGGCTTCTCATAGACTTCGACAATATATGTTATACTATACCACATTGCTTGTCGTTAAATTGGACCCCATTAAGTGCATCTTTGAGAAACTCTCGTTATCGGGATGATTAGCAAGATGGAAAGTTTTGCTCTCTGAATATGGCATCACTTATATCTCGCAGAAGGCCATAAAAGGGAGTGTAGTGGCCGAATTCCTGGTGGATAGAGCCACAGAAGATTATGAGCCGGTGAAGTTCGATTTTCCTGATGAGGACTTGATGGCTATTTCTCAAGAAGATGAAGATGTATGGAAGATGTATTTCGACGGCGCATCGAATGCTCTGGGGCATGGTGTTGGAGCGGTTTTGATATCACCAAGAGGGACCTACTGCCCAATCACTGCAAGATTATGGCAGAGTATGATGCCTGTGTCATGGGACTTCAAGCGACTATTGCAAAGAAGATAAGTGAGTTAAAGGTGTATGGGGACTCTGCTCTAGTTATTTGTCAGTTGAAAGGAGAATGGGGGACAAGGGACTCGAAGTTGGCCTTCTACCACAAGTTCATAGTTGAATTGGTTCAGCAATTCGAAAAGATTGAATTCAACTATCTACCCCGAGAAAAAATGAAATGGCCAATGCCCTTGCTACGTTGGCCTCGATGTTTAAGATAAATACAAGCGCTGACGTCTAGCCCATCAAGATAAGCATACGAGAGTCGTCCGTACACTGTATGCATGTTGAGGAAGAGCTGGCTGGGAGACCGTGGTACCATGATATCCTACAATACATAAAACATTAACAGTACCCGAAACATGCCACGAAAAATGACAAAAGAACTTTGAAAAGAATGGCGATGGGATTCTTCCTAGATAAAGAAGTGTTGTATAAAAGGAGTAGAGATCATACACTGCTAAAGTGTTTAGAAGCGAATAAAGCTAAAAGAATACTCGAAGAGGTCCACAAAAGGGGTTTGTGGAACACATGCAAACGGCCATATGATGGCTAAGCACATTATGAGAGCAAGTTATTATTGGATGACCATGAAGAGTGATTGCATCAGGTATGTTCGAAAATGCCGTAAGTGCCAGATATATGCGGATAAGGTACATGCTCCTCCTACAGCTTTGCATGTCATGACAACTCCTTGGCCTTTTTCTATGTGGGGAATAGATGTGATTGGGCCAATTACCCCTAAGGCCTCGAACGAGCATCGCTTCATTCTGGTGGTGATCGATTACTTCACGAAATGGGTCAAAGCTGCTTCTTACGCTAATGTGACCAAGTTCGTGGTGTGTAGGTTCTTAAAGAAGGAAGTGATTTACCGGTACGGTCTCCCGGAGAAAATCATTACAAATAATGCTCTCAATCTAAACAACACGATGTTGAGAGAAATTTGTGCTCAGTTCAAAGTCAGACATCACAACTCGGCACCTTATCGTCCCAAGATGAATGGGGCAGTAGAAGCTGCTAAAAAGAATATAAAGAAATCGTTGCCAAAATTACTGATAAGTACAAAGATTGGCACGAGAAGCTTCTGTTTTCTCTACACGCTTAAAAACGTCAGTGCGTACTTCTACGAGGGCAACTCCTTATTCTTTGGTGTACAGGATGGAAGCTGTGTTACCAATTGAAGTTGAGATCCTTTCTTTGAGAGTTTTGATGGAAGTCAAGTTGAAAGAAGTGGAATAGGTTAGAGCCCGCTACGAGCAGCTTAATTTGATCGAGGAAAAAAGGATGACGGCATTATTTCATGGCCAATTATACCAAAAACAGATGATGAAGGCCCATAATAAAAAAGTTTTCCCTAGAGAGTTTCGAAAGGGTGATTTGGTTTTGAAGAGGATCTTCCTTAATCAGCAAGATCCGAGGGCGAAGTGGGCACCAAATTGGGAAGGCCCATATGTGGTAAAAAGAGTATTTTCAAGAGGGGAAATGATTTTAGCAGAAATGGATGGTGCAGATTTCTTGAGTCCAATCAATGCTGACGCAGTGAAGAAATATTATGCATAAAAAAAATTCAAGCTGAAAACCTGATGGGGGTGGCTTGAGTCAAAAAATAAAAAAAAAAGAAGAAAAAAAGAATAAAAAAAGGAAAGAAAAATTCAAGCTGAAAACTCGATAGGGCGATTTGAGTAAAAAAAAAAAAAAGAGGTTCAAACTGAAAACCCAAAATGGCGGTTCGAATCAAAGGTTAGGTCTAGGTCAAAAACCCTAACAGTCGCCCTAGGTAAAAGAAAAACAAGAGTTGGGACAACTGGCAATAACCCGTTTAAAGTGATTGCATGAGACAAGGGGTTAAAGCAGGATGGAAAGATTGAGCAAGCAGTGAAGTACGACATGACTGAATTGCACAAGATATGGAGGGTAACTCGTGATTGGACGCTCTCGAAGGAATCAAAAACATTGATGAATATTCTTTTTTGAAATAGAAATTCGGATTAGCTCGATTGAGATCGTTTGAGTATTCATTATGTGGAGATATTTATTCCTATTCTATCTATCTTTCTTTTTCTTTTTCTTTGATTAATGTCATTATGTTCTTTTTCTTTCACTGAAATGAAAATGCATAACCCAATCCATAAAGTCTTGTCATTGAATTACCTTTATTTCTTTGAAATTTTCTTTAAATAATGCATTTTGTTGGCATGAAATTTGAATGATAATAAATAAATAAACAATGCACAAGGGGAGCTTTCGTGATTACTCTATAGAGATTTGAGAATTGGAAAACCAAGGAGGGAGAAAGAGATGACGGGGCAGTATGGGACATGATTTGTTAATACTCTGTGAAAATAAAGAAAGCAATAACTGAAATGAGGATTGATGTATGAAATTGTTTTGAAGGAAATGTACAAAGTTTTGATTCCGATCAAGAAAGGACTAAGAGGTCATAAAGAATTAAATTGTTGGCATTTAGTCAACTCGAGGAAGAAAAAGGAAAAGAATTGGGAAAGATAGAGATGGTTTATAAAGAATAGACTAAGAGGCTTAATCAGACCCAGCTCTGGAAGAGTCACTAGTTGATGAAATATATACAGAGGCATCGAATCATGATCCGAGCCTTAAGTTATGCATTCCATTACCATAAGCATTCATTGCATTATCATGACATTGCAAACAATTAGGAATTATCATCGTTCAAAAAAATATATATGAATGGCATATGGACAAGGAAAAAGTGAAACTCGACTGCAGCAGGAAGTTGAAAAACACCATAATGACCAGGAAAAAGGTAGCAATTTACTTTTCAAGTGATAGAGCCTCTGATGAGAGGAGCAATTTAATTTTTCAAGTGATAGAGCCTCTGATGAGGGGAGCAATTTATTTAATTTTCCAAGTTATAGATCCTCTGATGAGAGGAGCAATTTAATTTTCCAAGTGATAGAGCCTCTGATGAGAGGAGCAACTTACTTTTCCAATTGATAGAGCCTCTGATAAGATGAGCAAATTAATTTTCCAAGTGTTAGAGCCTCTGATGAGAGGAGCAATTTACTTTTCCAAGTGATAGAGCCTCTGATGAGAGGAGCAATTTAATTTTTCAAGTGATAGAGCCTCTGATGAGGGGAGCAATTTATTTAATTTTCCAAGTGTTGGAGCCTCTAATGAGAGAAACAATTAGATTTTCCAAATGATAAAGCCTATGATAAGAGGAGCAATTTAATTTCCCAAGTGATAGAGCCTCTGTTGAGATGAGCAATTTATTTTTTCAAGTGATAGAGCCTCTGATGGGAGGAGCAATTTATTTTTTCAAAATTGTGGAGCCTCTGATTAGAGGAGCGGATACTTTTAAAGTTTTGGAGATTTAGATGTCATTTGAGTCATTTGTTCTATGCAAAATTTGTTGTCTATAGTCTTTACCTTATTCCTGATTCTCAACAATGAGCAAAGAGGGGCAGCTGTAGACACCTAATTTTGTTCGGTTAATAAAATTCGAGTCTCAAAATAGCCCGAGACGAGACCTTAATCGCAATCCAATTGGGACGATATCCGGATTCATCATCTTTTCTCGATTTTCCATTCAAATCCGATTTGCTAGTTTGACTAAGTTTAATTTGATGGATCCATTTTTTTTTATCATTTGGGTTTTAATCTGAATTGGGCCAATACATTAATTTGAATTGGGCCCAAAATAATGTAAATTGGGTTTAGAATTAGAATTGGATGTGGACTTTCTTTTTTAAAAAATTAATGAAAATCTGTTAATTAAATTAGAAATTAACAAAAAAAAAAAAACAACAACAACAATTTTAAAAAAATATATGGGAAAGTTCGCCTACCATGGCTAAGCATGGCAGCCAGCTTTCCCTTCTCCCCAAAATTCCACCCTCTAAGTTGACTAACCACTTTCAGCTTCATTTCTTTTTCCTGGTTACTCTTTACCCTTTTCACCATAACAAACATTTAACAAAAAAAACCAAAAACCCAAAATCAGCAAGCTCCAGTATCCCAAAACACATCAATAAGCCTCTAATTTCACCCTCATTTTACCAAGAATAAGCCAAAATTCTCAATCAAGCCACAAGAAAAAATCTAATAATTTTTGACTTTGTGAAACCGGCATTTTTTATTTTTCTCTCACCCTCCATAAAAGGAAAAGAGGACACCCGTTGGAGGGGATCCAGCTTTTTTTTCAAAAAAAAAAAAGATCCACCATTTTCAACCCAAAAAAAAACCTACTGCCGAACCAAAAGGAGGACCCCAAAATCAAACTATCCCAGCACCCCCCACCAGCACTCGGCCTCCCCGCCACCACAACTTCAAGCTCTAGCGTCGTATCCCTCCCAACCGCCAAACATTCCTTCACACAAGAACTTCAGGCTGGCCAAGAAGATGAGGCAGAACTGGCCCATCCCTTACTAGATCTGCATGCACACCAAGCTAAGGTTCTAAGCTCGGTGAGATTATTGGGATTCAAGCTTTGGTTTTGTTTTTCTAAGTTTACTTTGCAGACTTTCTTTTAGGTGGGATTAAATATTGAGAATTAAGAGGGGTTCTTTATTTAGAGCTTTGACGAGATTGTTGGCATTACTTTAAGTCATAGTTGCAACTTTATTTTAGTTAATGTGTGATTTTATATTTTGCTTTTAAAAAAAAAGAGGAAGAAGAAAATGAGGATGAGAGTTGGCAGCTTGGGTTCTGGGAGAAAGGAAAGCATGGAAAGCTACAGGGGAGGGCTTAAAAGGAGGGTGAAGTAAAGAGGGGAGAGAAGATGTTTTTTTAATAGAAAAAGGTTAAAAAAAAGAAAGAAAGGAAAGTAGCCATAGAGGGGGGGGGGGGCAAACGGCTACTAGGGAATAAGTCAAGTTTTTTTTTTTTTAAATAATAATAATAAGAAAGTTTTAAAAATAATAATAAAGGAATAGAGAAATCAAAGGAAGAAACTTGGGAAACTAAAGAAAGTAATATTTTTTTTATTTTTCTTATTATTTCTTTTATGTTCATTATACGGTTTTTTTATCATAATATAGCCAAAAAAAATTATTTATCAAAATACCGTTGTTTTCAAATTATTACCCAAAATTCGCTTATTTTTTAACTAGTAAACTATTATAATTTTTTAATTTTATAAAAAAATAAAATTTAATTTATTATTTTAATTTTATAAAAAATAAAATCTTATTTCTTATTTAAATTTTATATAAATTAAAATCTTATTTCTTATTTTAATTTAAAAAAATAAAAATCTTATTTCTTATTTTAATTTTGTAAAAAATTAAAATTTATTTCATATTTTAATTTTATATAAATTAAAATTTTATTTCATATTTCAATTTTCTTAGAAAGCATCATATTGTTCAGAATTCCTTATTTGATCGAATTACTCATCTCCATAATATTTAGACAAAATTCCCATCTTCACAAAAGTAAGAAAATTTAGAAAATACCAACTTCTTACCCAAAAATGTTATTGAATAGTTGTTTTTAGAGGTGCTCTTGGGCCGGGCCGGGCCTCGACCTGAAATTTTTTTGATTTCTTTGCCCAGGCCCGGCCCGCCGGTCCATATTTGCGAAAATAATAAATATATTTTTAATTTTTTCTAT
The DNA here is from genome assembly GCA_030761205.1 of Fremontodendron californicum. Lineage (NCBI taxonomy): Eukaryota > Viridiplantae > Streptophyta > Magnoliopsida > Malvales > Malvaceae > Fremontodendron > Fremontodendron californicum. Next base: position 7,563,515 of record JAULJL010000028.1, read on the forward strand.
ACATTTTTAAAATTAAATTTAAAAAATATTATTTTTTTATTAGATGAACAATGATCCGGATCGGCACGGATCACTAAAATCCATTCCAAGACCAGCCCAATACGGGTCGGGCGGGCTGCCCGGCCCGTGAGCAGGTCTAGTTGCTTTAGAACCCTTTCATGATCACCGATCCTTCTCCTTCAATTCCATGAGTTTTTGAATTATTTCTTCCTCGTAACCATTTGCCTGCGAACCGAACATTATTCCTATCTCCCAGGTCTATTTTGTAGCTTCTTTACGTCGATCCTTCTTTCTATTACGAGCCTCACCAGCAAGGGTAGAATTTGTTGCAATCCTACTACTGTGCTTTAAGAAATTTGGCTTAACCATCTATTTTAAAATTAAAATATGAAATAAAATTTTAATTTATATAAAATAAAAATATGAAATAAATTTTAAAATTTATAAAATTAAAATAAGAAATAAGATTTTATTTTTTTAAAAAAATTAAAATAAGAAATAAAATTTTAATTTATATAAAATTTTAATTTATATAAAATTAAAATATGAAATAAATTTTAATTTTTTATAAAATTAAAATAAGAAATAAGATTTTATTTTAAAAAAAATTAAAATAAGATATAAAATTGTAATTTATATAAAATTTAAATAAGAAATAAAATTTTAATTTATATAAAATTTAAATAAGAAATAAAATTTTATTTTTTAAAAAATTAAAATATAAAATTAAATTGTATTTTTTATAAAATTAAAAAATTAAATAAATTATAAAAGTTTAGTATGTAAATTAAAAAAAATACCGAGGGAATTTTTTATTATTTTCTTATAACCGTTGTAATTTTAAAAATTAAAATACAAAAATTGAAAAAAACAATTTGGAAATCGCCATGGCCCATGGCTATTTCCCAACTGTATTTTTCATTTTTAAAAAAAAATTCAGTTGAGAAATCGTCATGGCCCATGGCGAATTCCTAACTAGTTAAAAATAAGCGGATTTTGGGCAATAATTTGAAAACAACGGTATTTGAGTAAAAAAATAAAAAATTAGCTATATTGTGATAAAAAGACCTCATTATACTTGTTTTTATTGTTTTTATCTTTGATTTTTGTATATTTGGTGTTTGATAATTTCTCTCTTAAATGCTTAATGTTGTTTGCTTTGGCTATGGTCTATTGTGGTGCATACTTGATATTTATGTTATTTCATTTTTATTTACATTTACATTTCATGTTAGTTCACAATTTTTTTTATCTAATTACCTTACTTGTTATAATAGTTATTATTATTATTATTATTATTATTATTATTATTATTATTATTACCTTATCTTATTTTATATTATTTTTTATTAAATGCATTATTAATCTTTTAAAGAAATAAAAAAATGGCATTTTGGTGCATACATAATTAAATGTGGAAGATAAATTACCGACGACGGAATTCAAAGGATGTCATAGTAATGATTCCTAAGATATTTCCATGTGAGCAAATTTCATTAAATATCACCACGAGTGGTAGAAGTATTTAGCGATATGCTCAATACAAAAAATTCGTTTTCATTTCAAAAATGAAAAGAATCAAAATAAAAAATGAATAAAGAATGAATATTTACGAGATTGATATTTTGCCATACTCGCGTTTTAAATACTACGCTTCTTATGTTTAATCGTGAAATTATGTATTTAATCATATGTCTTATATGCTTAACCGTGTGCATTCCATGTTTAAATATTCGCATTATACGCATTTAAATAAAAAATGAATATAAATTACCGATGACGAAATTCGAAGGATGTCATAGTAATAATTCCTAAGATATCTCGAAGTGAGAGGATCTCGTTAAATACCACAAAAAGTGTTGGGAATATTTAATGAGTGTTCTCGATAAAAGGTTTATGTTCACTTTCATTTTCAAATAAAATAATAACAATTCTTGAAAAAACAATAATAAACATGTTTTGAAAAAAAAAAGAATAAAAAGATAATTAGTTTTAAATACCGATGTCAAGTCCATTAAATTGAGATTTAAGATAACACATGATTAATTTGGTACCGTTTTATTAACTGGCGTCGTGGGGGTGCTAATATCTTTCCCATACATAACTGTACTTCCAAACCCGAACTTCTGATTTTCGTAGACCAAAATTATCTTTTCAATTAATTTTAAAATTTTATTAAAAGGATAAGCTTTCTAGGTGGCCAATCACACCTAAACAAAAAAGATTGGTGGCGATTCCATTTGTGTTTTTAAAATCGTCTTAACGGTCGAAAAAACCGTTATGACTATTTTTAAAAGATAAAATTTAATAAATTTGAGACTCGAATTTCAATATTTGCAATTTTTTTTCTTTATCTTCACATTATGTTATTTTTTTTTATAAAAAAAAAAAAAATTGAAATTAAAAAAATACAAGAATTTCCACCAAATTAGGGTTTTTTTTTATTTTTTTTTTTTTATAAAGTTTAAGAATCTGATTATGAAAATCTCTGTTTGCAATCTTTTTCATGTTAGAATTCGGAGAACACAGCTGGATTTGAGAAACATTCGAACATAGATATAGCTTCAAGAGACAACCTTAGGCCAACCTAAATAATATTGAGCTGAGCACCACAGCCATTAGATTTGCATTATTATACACTAGATATTGCACACCCACATTGTGGGTGAAAAAGAAAAAAAAATTGTAATTTAAAAATATTTTTAAATAAATAACTTAATAACATAAGAGGTGGGTAGTTTTTTTCAAAAGAAATTATCTGATGTGGGTAATTTTTATTTTTTAAAATAAAGAAGTTATATGATGATGTAACATATGAAGTAGTATTTTTAAAGTAAATTACATAAACTCCTTAATTACATTTTATATTATATTTTCAATTCGGTTTTTTTGATATTTTTCTAACTGAGTTGGTGTCCAGTTAACTCGTGACACCAATTCAACCATTCATTTTAATAATAGTATAGATATTTTGTTCAAAATTTGACAAGCATGAATTGCTTCTGCATATGATCCAGTCCTTAATTTGTTGAATTTGTTTTAAGATATCGAGAGCAACACATAAATCTTATACACAATTTCTTATAATGGCATTCAGATGGAAATATATTAATTAAAAAAAAATTATATTTGATACATTGACAATGTATAAATATATACATTGTCAGTTAATCACATGATGCCACTTCATTAAAAAATTTAAAAATAAATATAGATAAATTTAATGCATTGACAGTATATATAAACCTCACAACTTGAAGGTATGCCTGTTTTTATTTTTTCAGAAACATTAGTATATTGTAGGTCCTGATGTTATTAGGTTTTTGTTTGGCTATTCTAAAAGGAAAACAAAAAAAAACCTAGAAAAGTTAATAGGGTAAACTACAAAAATAATCACTTAATTTTTCGAGATTTTTTATTTTGGTCACCCAATTATGAGAAATACTAATTTAGTTAGTCACGTTGTAAATTTTTATTTTTTGATTACCCAACCGTTAAAGACTAACGACCAGATGACGTGACAGTGCTACATCATCTGTCACCAAAGAGGAGTGCAGAAGTCTATGGAAGCCTTAGCGTAGAGCCCCTCTTGTCGGGAAGTAGGTCAGTTAAAAGAAGAGAAGAAAGTCATCTCACATGTCACGTGGCATTTTGAAAAGAAAAAAAAAATTGAAAATTAAAAAATGGATAAATTACACTTTTGATCGTTTAACTTTTTGAGAATTTCTATTTTAGTCACTGAACTTTAAAAAGTTTATAATTTGGTCATCTACGTTTGTGAAATTGTTAATATTTTGATTTCCATTTTGAACATCTGACCATCGACATGGTTTTATAACAATTTAATCACCAACGTTTATGAAACTTAATATAATAAATTATTTTTATTTTTGATATCTATTTTGTTGCATGGAATTAAAACTATGAACTTTTATTATAAATAGAATATTGACGTTGTGAAAATTTTCATATTAAATTTTCTTGGTTTGCTGATGTAGTCTTTAATAAATATTTACTTAAATTTATTTGGTTAAATTGGATGTCAAATACTTGAAGTAATGCATTTTAATAGTTTTGACAATTAGATTTATTCATCAAATTTTCAAATTTAAAGGGTATAATAATAATAAAATAAACATTTATAATTTTAATTCCATAAAATAAAAAAACCAAATCCTTATTTATTTTTTTTATAAAGTTTGAATGTTTGTTTGAGTATTATCTCAAGATATTTTAATATAAATAACAAAACTAATAAAATAATTTATTATAATGAATTTCAAAAACGTTAGTGATCAAATTGTTACAAAAATTCTGTAGACAACGAATCATTGATAATAAAGATCAAAATATTAAAAAAAAAAAAGTTTTGATAAAATGTTGGTGACCAAATTGTGAAACTAAATACTTGCTAAAACATAAAAAATTATCATAAAGAAAACATAAAATTAGCTGAAGATAAATGGTTCGATTTGGTTTCTAAAACCCCTTCTTCTTGTTCTCGAAGAAAAAAATGTATTTATAATTGGTTTGCAACTCTAATTCAGTTGCCATGGAAGCTCTTAATCACAAAACTTTCTCCTTGCTACAAAAGTGCAGCTCATGAGTGAAAACTGCCTTTTCTCCCATCAACTACTATTTAAAAGCCTTCTACTTGGGTTGATAACTACGAATACCACATTTAGTATTATCGTTGGCATAATTTTTAAAGTCAAGAATATTTTTTCACTGCAATTTCAATGCTAAATCGATAAAAAGATTTGATTTTTACAATTAAAATTATGGTTTTGCAATCCAAATCAAAAAGCCAAAAAAAATAAAGTTCTTACAATTTGAAAACTAACTTTTGGATAAAATAATTTTATTGTCCTCATATCTTTAAATTTTTATTATTTTAAACATATTTTATTTTGACATTTCAATTTTTCATTGTACTTTTTTTATAGCAATATCAAACATTTAAAAATTCTTAAATTTTATTTTTTTACTATACTTTTTAAACACATTTTTTCTAACCTAAATTTTTTCATATAATAATACTAAACTAACCCTAAAGCAACAATTTCTGTTTGGGCAAGCCTTAAACTTTTAGGCTTGGATTCAAGATTCCAATATCCTCTTAGCTTAGTCTGTTACTCAACCTATTCCAAAGGGCTGGATTGAAACTTGTACTCATTTGCCAATCAACGATCAACTTTTTAACTTTTTCTATATTCGATAAATTAATAGTTTCGATTAATTAATAAAATTTTATAATTTCGATTCAGATCAATATATTAAAATAATAATTTCGCTAAATGCATAAGATAATAATTTTTTTATAATTTTTTAGGACCCAACAAATATATAAATTAACAATTCTTAAGAAAATAAAAAAATACATAAAAATTCATATAATACTATAAAAAAAAATTTCACTTTAACAACTTTTACTTTATATTTAAGCTATTTCTCAAAATATGCATTTAAAATTATTTGTTTTATGTTTATACCTAAACCAAAGTGAACCTCATCTTTAATTTTTTGCAATATACACACCACATTCGATATATCATTTTCATTTTGTAGCAAATAGTTTTTTTTATGTAAATATTAATTGTTGACTTTATCTAATATTTTTAATTTATAAGTTAGTAAAAGAAAATAATAATATACAAACATAATTTTTTTATAAATTAATTTATCGATAAATGAATAATTTATTTATTTATAGATAAAAAAATAATTTAATTATTTATTGATAATTAATAACCTCTTTAAAACAATATTTTTTTAGTCCTACTAATATTTTTTTATAGAAATTTTACTGTATTATTAATTCAATTACCAACACAATTGTACGGGTAAGGAATGTTTTTTTTTTTTTTTTTTTTAAATTTAGCTAAAATATTAAAAAAAGTCCTAAACAATTTCACACTTTTAAAGTAAGTTTTTATATTTTTATTATACCCAAATAATTTTTTTTTTTTTGGATTTGTATCCAAATAAACTTTTATGTCAAATTAAAAATTAATTTATGTTAAAAGTTTACTTAAATATAAATTAAATTTTATTTTGTTACAAATTAAAAGTCAATTACTTATTTGAGTGCAATAAAATATTACCAAAATAAAATGATAAAGTTCAAGACTTAAACAAAAACATAATAATTTAAAACTTATATTTTTTTATTTGCATTTTTACAAGTTTAAATATTTTACAGTTACAACAATGGATGTCATGGTGATACTTAGAACACCGATTATGTCTTAAGAAATTTATAAGATTAAAATAATAAATAAATAAAAACTCTTAAACTTTATCATTTTATTGAAATAAATCCCTATACTTTTATTACACAAAAATAAACTTTTAACCTTTAATTTATACTCAAATAAACTCCTAATTTTCAAGTTATACTTAATTAAACCCTTAACATAAATCAACTTTTCATTTAAAATAAAGGTTTATTTAAATACAAATCAAAGGATAAAAATTTATTTAGATACAATAAAAATATAAAAACTTATTTTAAAAAATGAAATAGTTTAAAAGCTTTTTTAGTATTTTAACCTATTTATAACGTACTTCCCCTAGCAACAGCATAAATATAAGATCTTGTAGAAAATACATAGAGAAGCAATCCCATGGCACTAAGTGCAGCAAGCAGCCAATAAAAGTAATCAAGATGTGCCCTATTCAGGTTATTTGCAAACCAGCTATCTCGGCCATCCTCATCACCACTCACTTTGTCAATGGCAGATATGAGAAAGCTACTTAACAAGCTTCCAACACCAAAGATGCTAAGGTAAAGTGCAAGACCCATACTTCTTAATTCATTTGGCACCTGTGAATAAAAAAATTCCTGCAGACCAACCATGGTGAACACATCAGATAATCCATACATTACGTATTGAGGGGCCAGCCACCACACACTCATCGGAACCGTGGCGGTTGGCTCGTCTACCAACCCGTATTCTTCAGCAGTTTTAAGCCTTTGCTTCTCTACTAAAGCGGCAATCACCATTGATATAGCAGATAGAAGAATTCCAGTTCCTATTCTTTGAAGCATTGTAATTCCAGCTGGTTTCCCAGTCATGGCTCTTGCTAAAGGAACGAAAATTCGATCATATATAGGAATGAAGAGAAGAACTGAAAGGCTAATGAATGACTGAAGTGTAGCAGCAGGTATTTGAAACCCTTTTGTAATTGATCTGTCCATTGTAGCTCCTTGCTTGGTAAAGAAAGTCAATGATTGTGCAAAGACAACTGCATAAATCAAGGTTGTAGCCCATATTGGTGCAAGCCTTAAAACAGCCTTTGCTTCTTCAACCTCTCTGATGCTACAGACCTTTCCCGGCTCCTTTGTACCGTCTGGAGCAAGCAAGGCTTTGTTGAGGAATCTACCACCACATTACAAAATCCATATTGCCATGTTAGAGACGTTCCTTAATAGGTAGACCTGTTCAAGGAACGGCTACCCATCTAAGCCCGAGGGCCAGCTCGATATTTGAAAGGGTTTGGACAAAAATATTAGGCTCGAAAAACAGGCTTGAACTATCCATTTATAAATATGAGCGTGTTTGGGCAGAATTTAAGGCTCATATTTTGGGCCGGGCCGGGCTTGGGTAAGTATACGTGGTGTTGATATCATACTTAAACCCGGCCCAAGCCCGAGTCTATTCGGCCCATGAACAAATCTACTTATAGGTAATGTAAATAGGAACATTATTTTCATAAACCAAAAAGAGGGGCAAAACTCAAATGATTCAACAAAGTTGAAGTTCTAAACATTGTAATAGTTGGAAGAAGAAAAGAAATGAGCAAGAGCTCCATGTCTATTTAGACATCGTAATATGATGTCTCAACGAAGGCCATTACAGATTTACAAAAGAAACACATGTTTTGAACATGCATGATCATGAGTTTATACATGTCCCGTTAAACAGAGAAATTATGATGGCACTTAATTTTACAAGATCTTAACTTGACAATTTTAGGCACGACATGGTAACATGATACGAAAACGGCACGAGATAAACAGTGTATGAGTTTAGCCAAATCGTATTTTTGTCTTAATTGCGTCAAGTTTAAGACACAATAATATTTGTGTGGTAAACATATTAAACATGGATAACACACTTAAGACATGATTAATTAATTGTATCTTTTTATGTTATCGTGTTTAATTCACAGATAACACATTTAAGACAATTTAAAGAGATCAGCAGGAATCATTTTCCACAATTTTCAGTTTATTTCCTTGAAGGAAGCTGTGCATAAGGCTTTAGATATTGATCTTCTCTAAAGCTCTCTTTATCCCTTTTTTATGGTCCTAATTTCCTTTATGCAAAAATATATCACTTACTTGAATTGCTTGGAACTTTCAGTTGGAAGAGTTCCTCGGGCTTCTTCCTCTGTAGCAATTGCTGAAGATGCTGTTTTCCAATTCCTAACTGCCAAAATGAACACTCGACCAATTCTCACAAATGGGCTTTCTTCATCCCCTTTGACACTATATCTGTAAGTCGTTGTTCCAAGCACAAAAACAAGCAGTCCAACAGCCATCACAATACAAGGTATTGCAAATCCAAGAACCCAACTAAGATTGTCTTGGATGTAGTTTAAAATCAAAAGGGTTGTTAAGATACCAGCACACATGCCAAAGTACCACCAATTAAAGAATGAACTCTTGGCTTTGCACTCCTCTGGGTCTTGTGTATCAAATTGATCTGCACCAAAAGCTTGAACGCATGGTTTATGCCCACCTTCTGCAAATGCTACTAGATACAGTGAGAAGAAGAATAGTATCACTTGAAACTCAAGTGAATTATTTAATGTCACATTATCTGCATTTTGGCCACCAGATGGAAGAGTGGCTGACAGAGTCAACAAGCCTAGCCCCTGTAAGTAAATCATTCCAAATCAATTCATTATGGAAAACACCTAGCAAAGTACTCTAATCAATTAGTAAAACAATTGAAATTATCCTGACCACCCCTTCAGATTATGGTCTTCAATTAATTATCATTGTCCAAAGCTGTAGCTACCCTATGAAAGGATTTAAATTGCGATCACGGCCATGTTTTTGGTCACTTTGCATTTATCGTGGTTGCAAACATACAAACATAACGAATGGTATCCCGGTCAACTACGATGAATATCGGCTGCGAGCCGAAACTACAAAGTATCTGCAGCCGCTATTTAAATCTCTAAATTGCTCCGGTACAAGTAGATATTAAAGCTGTTTACTCAATCTTGAATTGAGCTTCAAAGTTTTTGTTTGAGCATGGCAAGTAACTTCACTAATTTGAGAATGATGGAGCTCATTTATAATGATTAATGTGTTCAAGAGAGCTTGAGCTAAGGCTTCTGAAGTCTGAACTCAAGCCTAAATTCAACTCTTTGTTTAATACATAAGAAGAAAGTAGACATATGCAGCATGGAAAGCAAGTAGACATAAGGCTCCAAGCATTATGGATCTATAATATTTGAACTCGAGTGTAAGTGTCGGACATGGATATCTTTAATTTTTTTTTTTGTAAAGATTTTTTTATATTTGAAAGGTTTTTAAAAGATCATATCCAATACCTATATTCGAATATTGTTCAGACACGAATATCGACTATGAATTTAAAAAGAAAAAAAATGAATAGTCGCATTAACATAATTATGCACTGTCTTTTAAAAAGTAAACATTAACTAATTGATACATACTAGGAAGAAATTATGATGAAACATTAGTTCTTTTTTCTATCTTTTCAATTTGGAAAGAGAAAGGAAAATTGTTTTTACCAAAATGTAAACAATGGAAGCAAGAATGATGGTGCGGTATCGGCCAAGAAAAGAATCAGCAAGGAATGCACCCAAGAGCGGGAGAAGCGTGGCCGCCCCGAACCAGGCGTTAACTTGTGCAGCAGCGGCGACGGTGGACTGACCCAGAGGCCCCGTCAAGTAAGTTATGAGGTTTGAAGCGATTCCATAATAAGCAAACCTCTCAGCAACTTCAACAGCAATGATGAAAGAAGCGGATCTCCAACCGCCGGAGTTTGAGCGGCGGACAGGGCGGCCTTTGAAGTCAAGGCAGGAGTCAACGGTGTCATCTAAAAGTGGAGTTTGAGCAGCAGCAGAGAGATTGGAGATTGCCATAGCTTTGCTAAAAGTTTGGAGTTGGGATGAACAAAAATAGAAAAATTAATTGATTGCAAGACAAAGGACAATCAACAAAAATATAAATTTTCATTTAGTTTTGCATATTGACGACATGTTTCACGGTGTAGACTTTTTTAAATATTAAAAAAAGATAAACTAAAATTAAAAAACCATCCCAATTTTAACTTTTTACTAACAATCAATTTAATTCATTATCAATTTTCGTTCAATTAAAAACTCAATTAAATAAAAATAAATATTTAAAAGTTCGAATGAATAAATGTTTTAGTCTCAATTGATTATAATAATCGATAAAAATTTAGATATAAAATTTTATATATATTAAATAGTTTAATTTCACTAACATTACATCATATAATAATTGATATATATATTAAATAGTTTTTACAACTTGTACATTTTTTATTATATATTCTTTTTTTTTTTGGATAATTTTTTATTATATATTTCAACTTGTGTAATGCATGGATTTTTTTTATTATATTTTTCAACTTGTGCAATGTATGGATTTTTATTATTCCAGTATATATATAATTATATTATACATTTATAATTGCTAAGTTAAAACTAAATCAAACTGATAAAAGACACAAATGCTAGATGTTTCAGGTGTGGGGAAGAAAGGGAAACAGATATTCATGCACTTAGGGATTGTAAGTTCTCGAAACAAGTCTTAACAATGAGTACTCTTTCTCAAAGTCTGCTACAAGATTCAGTATGCAGAGGTGTAGACTGGTTAGAATGTGTAGCTCAACAGCTTGGAAAAGAAGATTTTGAATTCTTTTTGATGTTACTTTGGGGTCTAATGGAGTATGAACATCGAGGAACATCGAATTAAAGCATAATATTAGAAAGGAGGAGATGATGGTCTTATCTGACATCAGGCAGCAACTTACAGATTACAGAACAGCAAATCAACAAGCAGTTCACCAAGTATCGATATACCGAATCTCCTGGAAACCACCAGCGATGTATCTATACAAGGTTAACTTCGATGGTGCCTTTGACAGTACATCAAACTGAGGGGGAATTGGCATAGTTGTCCGTTATTATGAGGGGTTTGTGATGGGATGTGCAGCAATACGAATCAATAGAGTTCATGATCCAGGGATAACAGAGGCGCTAGCTGCAGTGCAGGCGTTGAAGGTAGCTACCAATATGGGATACAGAAACATCATACTCGAGGGGGATGCCCAGCTGGTTACCAATAAACTAAAGCAAACAAGGGAAGACCTTTCCAACATGGGGCCGATCATTGAGGAGGGAAAACAAAGACTTAAAGATTTTGAGGAAGAAGACAAGAAAATGAAGCAGCCCACTATTTAGCACGTTTTAGCCTTTCTTGTCATGAGAATATATACTTGATGGAAGAATACCCCGACTTTCTCCACCAAACAATCATGTCTAATGGAAAATTCTAAAAAAAGTTTCTTACGTTGAGCTTCAAATACGCTTAGACAAATATGGGCTGTTAGATTAAATTTTTTTTTTATCTCAACCATTGATTTAAAAAAAAAAAAGAAAAAAATATTGTTTATCACTTTACCTGTTAACCGGTTAACATTTAACCTAAAAAGTTTTTTTTTTTTTTGTTGATTTTGCTTTTCAGCCGCTACCTATCTCATTCTCTCAAAGAAATACTCTGCTGCTTGCTGATCGCCATGGTGGTGGGAGCTTCCCAGTTTTCGGCAATGTTTGTGTTGGGCGATTCTTTAGTGTAGGTAAGAAGCAGAACTAAGCTATGCCGTTTACAGCAGGTTCCTTTTCGATCTATCTTTTTTTCTCCAAATTTGATTTTTTTTTTCCTCTCCATCTCAATTTAATTTTTCCGAATCAGGTTTTCTCTTTCTGAAATCATTCTCCCAAAATTTTCTTTGAAATTTCTAAGTTACCAAACACATTTTCAGAATCTCACATTACTCTTACTTGCTTTTACAATCACGAATTCAATCACCAAACAAATATTTTCCCTCTTTTCCTTTGGATTTTCTAGGTTACCAAACTACTTTTCAACACTTAAAATTTTCTCTCTCTTCCAACAAGCAAACCCTAACTAATCCAACAATCTAATTGACAAACCAGTTTGAGATATTCTTAGTTACATCACGAATTCTGTGCGATAAATACTTTGATTCTATCTCAGGTAAATTTTTTCTTCTTTTTGTTTTCATTTTAATTTTATTTTTTTCATATTTGACTTTTCTCTGGTTAATTTTGAAGATTTCATTGATGTAATCTTATGCTTGTTTTCATTTCTTTTTTCTTCATTTGTTATTTATTCAAAATTTTAATAAATTTGTGTAATTTCTACATTGGTTGGATTGTGGTTCAGTAATGAAAACTTGGGTATTATTGACATCTCTTTCTATTATTATATGATGAATGGGAAAGGATCTGCCTTTCTATTCTTTTACATTTTCAAAGTAGTAATTTTTTATTTGGATCTGGTAAACTTATGATCATTTTTTTCTTTGTTCGTTGAACCCTGATTGCAAATATTGACTTGATGAAAAAATAAAAGAAAAGAAAAGTGGGAGCTTTTGATAGTTTATTGTTCAATTTCTATGTGGAATAAATGCTAAGATTTCAAGTTTAATTTGATGAACCAAAATAAATATATAAATAAATAAAATAAGGTGAGGTGATGTGATGTGATGTGATGTGATGTGATTTTATTGCATTTGATGGCATGATCCACTTATGTTGCCGGCAGATCTGTTTTTAAGATTGCTTTTTTCTTCTTACTTATTTTTTTTATATAAAATTAGATCTGGTGGAATCTTCAGTTAAGGTGAAATTTTGGTGACTCAGTTTGTCCCCCAATTCAAGGGCGCCTAAAAGGAATTCCTCATTGACATGCCCATTTATTTTTTTGCAAGTAGAAATGGAATTTCCTCCATGCATTGGGGAAAAAAGGCTACTCCAGGCAGGATTAAGCTTCCTCTATTGAAATGAAGGAAATTTGGAGTTAGAGTCAAATACAGACTTTTAGTTTACTTTAGAATATTTTTTAGCTTTATATCACATTAAGCAATGGAATAGACTGATGAAGTTAGCTTTTGGAAAGTTTGTTTGATATTATTTCATTGTAGATTCCTATAATACACACATATATGGACTGATGCAACATTCAGTTGGATTGCTGGATGGAGGAATTGTTTTAGTTTTGAAGGATGGTGGACTAATGTTTTGCAGCTAGTAAAATCCAAAGGAAACATTGCTAATACCGAACAAATCACTGATCCAATCTTAATTTAAGATCTAAATAGATTGTCCCATCCACTTTGTTGACAAATGCTGGAAAAATAAAGTTGCATTTTATTGCATTATACACATTTTTCTACTGTTCTTAATTCCTCACTTATTTTATATCCTTGAGCTGGCCATTCTTTGGCAATTTATTTTGCCATACAGGGATTTTTAGGATTTTTCAATTATGAGGTTTAGATATACATAGAGTTATATTTTATTAAAAGTGAAATGAAATTAGTAGGTTTATGCTATAAGGATGAATAGCATAATATATAATCTGGTCTAGTTGATTGGATATTTGCAAGTAATGTTTGTTTTAACTTAGAAACTGATTTTGTATTATAAATTATAACTTTTTGTATGTCTAAAGTTGAGAAATTTGCAAACGTTTGTTTCATTTTATTAAAGATTCAAAGACATGGACAAAGTTGATGAAGATATGGAGCTGAAACAGACTGAATCGAGCAAGAAGATTGTCAAACCGAGGGGTTCATTTTTGAATTACTAGTAAGTAATTATACTTGGTGGTTCTAAGTTGAATTCATTAGACATGCTATGTTGTTGCATTTGGATTTAAAGAGTGCGAGTTACAAATTTTTCTGTTAATCGCTTTATACAGCATAAGTGAATGCAACAGAGATGGAGAAGAAAAAGTGAAAATGACATTGAAGGTGAGTAATCTTTTATGTATCTGGTTCTTTTATTGAGAATTTGATGTTTAATTATTTTGCTTATAAATTCGAAGTGTTGGACAATATAGACATATTATTGCTTTTCTTTGTTGGTACATAGAAACCATATAAATGCTTATCGTTTGTGTGGACACTAAGTTATACAGTGTTACTAAAATGATGGTTTTTTTTTATGAGTATGTGAATTAATTTGAATTGTTTTTTTCATAGGCTCGTAGAGAGCTGGCAGCAAAATGGAAAGTACTGCCTACAGAGGAGAAGAAGCCGTTTATACAGCAGACAGTTGCTCAAAAAAAGCCGTACAAAAATGAAGTACAAGAGTTGAAAAGACAGAAATTAGATGTTGATGAAAAAAAGGGTAATAACTCAATAAGAAAATGTTATATTAAAGAAATAATAGTTAAAAATTAAGTATGATGTTATATTGCTATGTATATTTAATGAATGTACTTTATGTGCAGGGCTTGGTTTCGACACGCTATAGCCCATTTAATTTGTGCAAGCTGTTTAAGCATTTGAAGGAAAAAAAATAGAAGGTGCAGCGGAAAGCATCGGGTTCGCTTCCTTGCTACTCTTGAAAGGTGGAAAGCTTCGAAGAGAACTGTATGATTATTTGGTTCACAACTTTGATGTTGTAACCAGCTCCATGCAAGTTGATGGCCAAAGTATCCCTTTTACAGTGGAGGATGTTGAAGGTATTCTAGGTTTTAAAAACGAGGGAATAAAGGTATCAAGTGTAATTGAAAGAGAAGACGGTGAAGTCATGTGTAATAAGTATAATATTCCAAGCCATCAAAAGATGAGTTTTGTTAGGCTAGATAAAGAAATTATGGAGTTTGAGGCCGAGTGTGAAGATCTAAAAGCTAGGCTCTTCTTATATATCGTTGGACGATTTTTGTATCCAACGACTAAAGGGGGGCCATCGAAAGACTATTATTCTTGTTTGACTGAAGATGGCCTTAATGGGAAATTGAATTGGGCAAAACTTGTTTATGACAAGCTTCTTCTCGGTATTAGAAGTTTTCATGCAAAGAATATGAAATCATCAAAAGTCTACTTAACCGGTTGCCTGCTATTATTGGTGGTAAGTTTAAGATTTGTTCTTCGCGTACTAATGCAATCTTGATTTGAATTTTGGAATAGAATTAAATTAGAAGTATAAGTTATTAATTGTTGATATTGACTAAATTGTAATTATTTGAGTAGATTAGATTCTATGACCATATTTGCGGAGTTCGGAGTACCAAAGAGGCAATGTCAACTTTTGTTCCTCGCATTAATGCTTGGGGAACGGATGAGGTTGCGAATTTAATTTCCCATTCAAAAGACTTCCGTGTTGGATTGAAATCCAAGGTGACTCCAGTTATCAAAGTTGTATTAATTTATTGTTAGTGACTAGAAGTTATATATGAATTATGTAGTTTGACTAACTTATGATTTCATGGAAAAAAAAGGTATTAATATCACCGAACAACATCACACTCAGCAAATGATAGAAGAGGAGCAAAAGCTGTATCATACTGAGTTACAGGTAAGTCATTAAGATATTCATGTCTAATTCATAGAGAAGGCAAGAAATCTATATATTATGTATATACTTCACGGATTGCATTAACTTTATATAGTCATAATATGTTTATTCGTAATTATTTTTTAGGCTTTAAGAGAGTCGATGAAAAGTCTTGAAGCAAATGTGACAGAAAAAATAAATAGAATGTTGGGAAACATGAAGTCGATTCAAGATTCTGTTAATGCTCTTTTATCGAAATCGGTCGAAATGAAAACTGGCGGTGAAACTAGTTTGAAAAAAACAGATGAGGAAGGAGGCATGTTTGAGGTCAATGGGCAGAGCACCGACTTGAAAACACCAGCTGATGAGTTGGAGTCCTCGATTGAGATCATTGAGCGCAAAGCTAAATAGGGAGATGTAGATTTAAGTACACCAATGACAACCGATATTAACAATCCAAGCTCAAGTTGTCCTACCCCACGAAAAAAGAAGGTGTATATATTTACTTATTTATAATTCAATAATAGTTAGATATGCTATAAAATAACTAATTTATTTATGGCATTTTATATGATTACATATTATACGGTCAATTTGGCAAGAAAATCGAAATTGTTAGGTCAAGGTCAATATTTGCCTCTGGTTTTAGTCGGATAGTTGCCAAATCGACTTTGTTGTGATATTCGCACTCCCGTCCGCAGGACTGTTTATGTCCGTTTACGGAATAGACCAATAATGCATGTAGCCATGATATGCTTATAGAACATATATTTGTTCCGCCTTTCATTGCAATCTTTCTGAATGCATACACTTAATATATATATTGATATTGAGACAATTTATATATGTTTAAGTATATACAATTATTACATAAGTCTGATATGTATAATTACTAATTAGCAGTACCATATGCCATATCTTTGTATAAATAAATATTTCAAGGTTACCGCGAAGAGAGCCCTTGTCAAAATTCTGAAGGAATTAGATGAACTTGAAAGTGCAATATGCAATTATGTATGGAACAGTAATGTCGATAAAAGGTAAGTAGATGATATATTTTGATTTAAATTCATATGAATTTCGAAATTTTATTTATTCTTTTTTATGAGTTTATATTGTAGTGAAGTTGTTGTCCAATTCGGTGCAACATTTGCATCAATCGAGGAATTTGGCTCATTGCGCCCAAAAGAATGGGTTACTTCAGTTGTAAGTCTAATATATTGTTTCATCCAACTTCATGATTGTCTTTGTAGTAGTGAAATATGTTTAATGAGTTGTTCCTGCCCTAGATTATTGACCTTGTGGCTGAGTCAATGGCATACTATTGTAAAGCTTCGACTGTTTCAACAAATAGATGGTATTTTTCGGTCTCTTTTTCTGTGAGTATATTTTAAGTTGGTTTGTTTTTTTGCGTATAGTTTAAATTTTTTGAAGAAAGGGTAACCTTATGTTAATTCTTTGCAGAATCATATCTTGTCAAAAGAATGCAATGCCAAAGAGCTCATTAAGTTTTTTAAAGGAAAATTCATTCATATGGGATCGTTGAGTGACTGTTACAAGGTTAGGACATGGAAATCTTTTATATGCGTACTATCGAAAATATGTTATATAACGTAATAACTTGCTAACAATGATTATGTAATTTTGTTATAGATCTTTATAACAATGAATGAGATGCACACGCATTGGTATTTGTCTGTGATAGATATGCTAGACAAAGAAGCCAAAGTGTTGGATACACTGCTGTGAAATGTTGCAAATAAAAAAAGAGTTGCGGGTGTCACTCGAGTGGTAAGATAAATACATGTTCTACTCAATTTTTTAGTTGGCAGTTGCGAACATTTTTTAATTCATGATTTTTGTTTACGACGAGGCATTTAAAATTTTCTCAAATTTCACTTCGAACAGATATCCGCATGTGCGAAATTATTTAAGGACCGGACCCTCTTATGACATCATTGGTTGGTAGTCCAATGGTGCCATTTTATGAGTTGAAAATTGTTGTTCCAGAGAGGCTTCCTCTACAAAGCAATTGGTATAATAACTCTCTTACTATTTGAAAACCTTGTTTTCCATTTTGTAACTGAATAATAATTATAGTATTCTTGAAATGCATATAGTTATGATTGCGGAATGTGGGTTGCTGCTTTCATGCAAAATCTACATGTCACTGACTATAAATTTGTAGTATGCTATTCTCATTTTTGTGAGTTATTTCATTATTTGGTCATATGTTGGCTCATTGCAAAGTTTGATTCCCTTTGTATGTATTCGTATGTAGTGTTTAAACGTGTGGGACAGATTTATATTAGTTTCTGAGCTCATAAACCATGAGGAGAACACTTTACGAAAAAGGGTATGTGATGCTGCTGTTAAGCTCCATAAATCTAGGATATCTTCTCGTACAAAGCTGTCGCAGAAGTCAGTTGGCAAGTTGAAGCTATGAAATGAGTAATTTCATTCAATAAATCATCTAATTTGACATCTTTTTTTCTGAGTATATACACACTGTTATATGAGTTTATTGCGAGTATCCTATATTGGTGAAAGGTTAATTAAGTTGGTGTTGCTGCCTTGCCAACGTTGTTTAGGGAGTTGTACATCGATTTGATTAAATTAAGCTAATTGAACTATTGTTGATAATGATTAAAAGGAGAGCTAACTGTTGTTGATAATGCTATTGTAATTTTTGTCATAGAATGAAAGTTTTTGTTGGACAAAATCTAGGATATATGTAGAGCAATGTACAGAAATATTTTTGTTGGAGAATGGAAGCTTTTGTTGGACAATGATATCAGTTTTTGTAGAATGGATAAGTAATAAATACATTTGAAAAATATGCATTTTTAGGTTTGTTGGTTGACATTTGGTTTAGTGTTCACTGTTTAGAATCTTACACATTTTATTATTGCTTTTTTTTTATGCTGCAATATTATTTTACCTGATAATATTTATTTGTATCAGCTTTCATTATAGCTGAGAGAATTTTTGATCTGCCAGTGTGCTATTGTACTTATCTTACACTGTTATATGAGTTTATTGTGAGTATCCTGCATTGGTGAAAGGTTAATTTGATATGAGGAAATAACAGTATATACTGCACTATCTATTTTTTAGTCCTTAGGCAATTTTTTATCTGTGAATTGTGATCTCCACAGATTTCAACCACGGCATGGGACACTCTTCACGTGGAGCTGAAAGCAATAATTTGCTTGAACATGGATAAGTTAGCTGAATCTACCTGTTGGCATGAATAGAAAGGGGATAAAACTTAACTGACTAATTTTCTAATACTAACATCAATGGAATGAGGCAATTGAATTCCTCAACCAAGTACAACAGATTTATAGAATGTGGACTTAGGGCTCCTAGCTAGACATTTTGCCCCTTGGGAACTTTGTACCAACCGCAGGAAAAAAGGAAGAACTAATGGAGATGTTTACCTGATAATATGTAAATTATGCACAATGACTTTAAGCCTAAACCAAAACCACAATCTACTTTCTTTGAGTGTCAAACAAAGCACTGTCATACTCAAGTATGCCACGACACTTGACTAGAGTCACTATAAAAGCTTACTTTTTGCCATCAAATGCTTACTTTTTTTCATGTGAAATTTGAAAGAGTTTTATCTACCACTCCTTTGACAAACCCCTAGCACAAAACAGGTTTGGCAATGTTACTGGGTAACCAAAAAAGCATCTCACTTTTAATTAAAAAAGGTGAAGGAGTATGTCTCACAAGAAATCCAAATGACCTCCAAAGGAAAAGTATCGTTTGCATATAACAAGCATATATTGTTTGCATACAATACTCACGACACTTAACTAACAGTTACCTAAACTCAGTTTTGAATAACCTCAAAAAAATGTTTCATTGTGGTATCCAAAGAGATAGATGATTTCTGTTTCACTTCTTAAGTATTTATTCTATACACATTACAGAAAGTATATGCAACCTAAAGCTAAAAATTTCCACTTATGAAAACATCAGCAGATTGAAGTCTCAAAATTGTATCATAGACTAAAGAGTCGAGTAAAACATACATACAGTAACTTATATATTAGTGCAAAATTTAACCTCTATAAATTTAATCTCTATAGAGGTTTTGAAATGAAAAGAAAGATGACAACTTCACCTATCAACTTGGTGATCTAAACCAGCTAGAGAAGTCTGATTGTTTAGCTTCATTAAATCTTTCTTCATAATTGCTAAATGAAAATGAGTCGTCCTAAAAATATAAATTATAACGTTAGTTATATGCTCAACAATTAATTGTTTGATGGTGCGCAATACCCGAAACCAATTAAAGCTTAGAAGAAATAAAATGAAATATTACCTGCATCTTGTTGTTCTCTTGAGCATGCATAGTTGGGAAAAAGGCTTCAGTCTCCACGTCATCTTCTCCCTATGAGGATATAAGGTAATTAATCAACCAACATCATAGTGTTAAAACTTTAAAAACACCAATTATAAGCAATGAAATCTCACATCATCAAAATTTAACTTTGTATATGGGTTTCCCCAGCACCCAACCCCAGGTTGTACTGAATATTTTAACTCATTGTCACTATTACAAGTAAGGTTGCCGACACCAGCACTTTGCATTCCAATTTTCAAAAGTGGGCAAGTAACTTTAGTATGTCCTTTCATTCTACAGTACCCACACTTTCTAACTTTGGACGATGTTTGCTTTTTCCCCACTTCTTTCCCTTTAGCCCGTCTCGTAATAGGGTTTTGTACTTTTGCTATCTTTGACATCTCAGCTACAGGATCATTCAGCTCACACAATTCCTCCATTTCTACACTCAATCGATTAATTTCACTTCTTGTTTTATTAAACGACTCAGTTGTTTTGGATGATACATAGCACATTCGATTACAACTAGAACTTATTGATGCATACCGCACCATTTGTATCATCTCGGGTGGAACATCGTTCTGCACAAACGATGGGACACACAGTTTGGCATTTTTCGTCCATCGATGCATAATCAAAGATGTAGGAAGATGAGACATATCTTCAAGCTTCATCACATGAATTTGATGCCTACAAAGCAAACCAACTGTCTCAAATTTTCGGCAAGAACATTCAATAGTTTGCGCAACTGCATCAAAGACAACTTCAACCTTTCGGTGAGGTTCCCTGTACTTGCCTAAATAATAGATTTGCGTTAATTCATTTTCTACAATTGGTTCACGGATACGATACAACGTCTCATGCTGAAGCTCCTCTTGGAAAAGAGAGAATGATTCCCTTGTGTACATAGTTTCCGCATGACCTTCAATGTCATTTAACTTGCTTAAATGGTATGGCCTTGTCTCCTTACTGAAGTAATCAGCCTCCAATTCGTTGGTCCGCATTCTACTCACCCCTTGATCAATGGAACGAACAAAGTCAAGATATGTTTTTTTCGACTTCAAGTATATAGCAAGCGAAGCATTCAAGGACTCACACCTTTGTGTGGTTCGTAATGTCCCAAAAAATTGTCCTGTAATATATGCTTGTGCCCACATCTCCCGAGTTCTATCTTTTTCTACTATCCAAGGGTGTTTTTCCCCATTAAATTGTGTGATCATTACAGTCCACTCACGATCAAAATCATTCGGATTCCACCATGAAGTCATGCATCTACAAAATGCCTGAGCAAATAATGGATCACTGATATTTGCCTGTGCATTGCGAGCTAGGTGCCACGTACAAAGTCTGTGTCTAGCATCGGGAAAAATAGTTCTAATTGCTCTTTGCATTGCCCTATCCCCATCAGTAACAACTGAATTAGGACGTTTGTTATGCATTGCTTCTAGGAAAGTTCTCAAAACCCACACAAAGGTATCAGTTGTCTCATCAGCAAGTATAGCAACTCCAAAAATAATTGTTTGATGATGGTGATTCACACCGACTATAGGCATCAGAGGCCTATCATAAGCATTCTTCTTATACGTGGTGTCGAACGCTATAACATTCCCAAAGCATGCATAGTCCGACAGTGAAGTAGCATCTGCCCAAAAGAGATTATGCAATCGCTAATCATCATCAGTGCTATATTTCATATAAAAACCAATATCCAATTCCTTCTTAATTTCAAAGTAAGAAATAACAGCATTGACATCACCATCCGCTATTTCAGCTTGACTTCAGGCATGTAGTGCGTTGTAAAGTCTTTTGCAACAAAACCAACATTTTCGAATCCACCAGCTTGTTGAACAAGGTAGTTCATTATCTGTGATGTACAAACCCCAACGGATTTCATAGCTTTAGCTTCAGCTAAATTTGATTCTTTAATTTCTCGATGTGACCGAATAAAAGATTTATGAGATGAATCACACATATCATGATTATGATCCTCCTTACAATTTGTGATTACCCACTTCCCTGAACCCTGCATGTTGACACGTACACTAGCCTTACATCCGGTTCTAAACAACGGTCTAGCACTTCTTTTACGATTGCAGTATTCTATTTTCTCAATCTTGAATCATTCTTTTGAACAACAAAAATTTTGACCTACAAGATTACCAGTATCATTACGTCTTGTAGTTCCCCGACGAACACCAAAACCCTTTTGAAAAGCGTATGCCTTGTAAAATTCCCATGCAGCATTCACTAAATCAAAACTCATACCAATGATCTCTTCTCTACATAATCTACTCAAACCCTTATTATTATGAGAAATTGAACCTTGAAATTCAACAACATTAGGAGATTCTGAATTCGAAGGACGATCCTCAGAATCGAGAAATATGTTCGTTTCCTCATCAACATTTAGTGTTCTACAATCCATTAAAATTCTGAAGAAAAAAAAAACATATATCTTGTAAAGGTAGAAAAAAAAACATTCTATTACTTAAATATTAGATATTTTATAACAAGTAAAATAACCGGTTTTATGAAAATTCTATTACTTAAACATTCTATTCACTAATCCATGAAAATATTTATGAATATTAGACATTTTATAACAAGTAAAATAACTGATTCCATGAAAATTCTATTACTTAAACATTGTATTGTATTCACTAACCTTTGTATGAAATATTTGCTTCAATAATGTGCTTCAAAATACCCAAAAAAAAAATCACAAGTTTTTAACTAATCAGCCTTATAAAAACTAAACCATGTCTGTTGCTCTTTGCTACAACAACAAAATATCTCAACTAAAGTTGTTGAGAATTAAAGAATGCATTTAATATAGACAACACATATTTGAAGTATGTAATTAATTATCTTCAGCTAACATATTTTACTTGTTAACTATGTACACAATGTGGGTGAAGTAATATTTTTCCATTTAATATGTCTATTTAAGTTCAAATAAAGTGGTTTTATCAATAAATAATTTATGCATGCATTATATTAATGTTAAGTGATAAAAACAAAATTGCTAAACATATTACCACTATGTAATATGTAATATGTAATTTATCATATTTATATTTAATTTAGCACGTTTATATGTAATTTGTCATGTTTACATATAAAGATGACATATAAAAATGTAAAATTATAAATAAACATGACCAATTACATATAAACATGACAAATGACAAATTACAAACATGACAAATTACATACAAACATAAAAATACATATAAATATGACAAATTACATATAAAGATGACAAACTACATATA
Source organism: Fremontodendron californicum (assembly GCA_030761205.1). Taxonomy (NCBI): domain Eukaryota; kingdom Viridiplantae; phylum Streptophyta; class Magnoliopsida; order Malvales; family Malvaceae; genus Fremontodendron; species Fremontodendron californicum. Next base: position 7,586,756 of record JAULJL010000028.1, read on the forward strand.
AACATTTCAAACATGAGAAATTACATATAAACATGATAAATTACATATAAACATGATAAATTACGTATAAACATATAAACATGACAAATTATATATAAACATTTCAAACATGAGAAATTACATATAAACATGACAAATTACATATAAGTATGATAAATTACGTATAAACATGAAAAATTACATATAAACATGACAAATAACAAATTACATATAAATATAACAATTACATATAAACTTGACGAATTACATATAAACTTGACAAATTACATATAAACATGACAAATTACATATAAACATGACAAATAACAAATTACATATAAACATAACAAATTACATATAAACTTGACGAATTACATATAAACATGACGAATTTACATATAACGTTCAAACTTGACGAATTTACATATAAACTTGACACATTACATATATGATAAATTACACATAAACATGACAAATTTACATATAACGTTTAAACTTGACGAATTACATATAAACATGATAAATTACATATAAACTTGACAAATTACATATATGATAAATTACATATAAACATGAGAAATTTACGTATAACGTTTAAACTTGACGAATTACATATAAACATGACAAATTACATATAAACTTGACCAATTACATATAAACATGACAAATTACATATAAACATGACCAAATGACAAATTACATATAAACATGACCATATGACAAATTACATATAAACATATAAACTTGACAAATTACATATAAGTATGAACAAATGATAAATTAAATATAAAGATGATAAATTACATATAAATATGATAAATTACATATAAACATGACAAATTACATATAAACATGACAAATTTGTCATGTTTATATGTAATTTGTCATGTTTATATGTAATGTGTCATGTTTATATGTAATTTGTCATGTTTATATGTAATTTGTCATCTTCATATGTAATTTGTCATTTGGTCATGTTTATATGTAATTCGTCATGTTTATATATAATTCGTCAAGTTTATATGTAATTTATCATGTTTATATGTAATTCGTCAAGTTTATATGTTTATATGTAATTTGTCATGTTTATATGTAATTTGTCATGTTCATATGTAATTTGTCATCTTGATATGTAATTTATCATTTGGTAATGTTTATATGTAATTTGTTATGTTTATATGTAATTTGTCATGTTTGTCATATTTATATGTAATTTGTCATGTTTATATGTAATTTGTCATCTTGATATGTAATTTGTCATTGGGTAATTTTTATATGTAATTTATCATGTTTATATGTAATTCGTCAAGTTTATATGTAATTTGTTATGTTTATATGTAATTTGTTATATTTATATGTAATTTATCATGTTTATATGTAATTGTCATATGTAATTTATCATTTTTATATGTAATTTCTCATGTTTGTATGTAATTTCTCATGTTTATATGTAATTTCAATTATGTTTATATGTAAAAATTAGTAACCTGATAACCCGCTACACAGGTTTTTTAATTTTGAAACCTATCAAAAGTCTATTTTAAGGAGCTCATGGTAGAACCCCTGTATGATGCTATCAACTTTTAACATGAAATGAAATTCACCACTACTTAAAAAAAAAAAAACTATATCAAAGTTTGGTTGAGTTTTTTATTTTTTTATTCGGTATCAAAGCCAATTATGTCAAAGAGAGCTACAATGAACTATCAAGCCGAAATCAAATTAGAATCTGATTCATAGGAGCTTGCCCAACACAGCAAAATATAAAAGCAAGTGGACAAAGTCTTGGTTCGTGGTATCCCAACTAGACTTGTTCAATGGCTAACAAGTTCATCATAATGTGTCGAGTTTGGATAAAATTTTTGTTAATTTAGGCTAATTCAAATTATTGTTTATCAATAATTTTTTATTTAAATTTAATTATCAATATTAATATAAAAATAAAAATAATTTTTTAATATTATTTTAAACAATAATAAGGATTCGATCCGATTGAGCCTGAATAAAAAAAATAAAAGAATAAAAAAAAATTGAGGCTACAGTCCAACTCATGAACAGCTTAATCTCAATCCTAATAAAAAGATCTCTACAAAACAATCATTTTTTTTTTCTTCCAAAAAAGATCGTAATTTAGAGATAAAAGAAAGAGATTGTAAATTTTAAAATTCGAATTATAAATTTACTAAATGTAATTTTTTAAAAATGATTACATAAATCAATAGAATTAAGTCTCATTTTTATGCTTCTATTCTCTTTACCCCCACCGTATTGCATGCTTTTCTGATACAATCAATGGCCATAACAGAGGGGAAGAAAAATAATAAGTACTTTCAAGTATTATTTTAGGAATTTCTCACTATTCAATTGATTCAAAGAGCAGCAATATATATATATATATATATATATATTTATGTTGGTATAATTCTTAATCAAATGAAAAGGGCAGCAAAGGTAGCCTAAAAATCCTAGAGTCCCAAATCTTGATTACCCATTTGTATATATAGTCATGAATGGTGTTGATATATATATATATGATTGCTGATTAAGATTTAAGAGCTTATTAGGGATTTTCACTTCCAGTAGACATAAATAATCGGTCCACTTATTAATTCCTGAAATTTTATTTTGTCATCTTCTCCAATAATTCACCACATATTTAAAAGTTATATGAACAAGCATTGAATGGCCGTTATATGTATAAGTTTTTCAGAATAAATCTTGCACAACTGTCGACGAAACCTTCTTCGACTCCCTTGCCACATAAAGCAAGCAACATGAATAAGAGATTTAAATTGCGGTCGAGTTTATATTTTTGATCACGTCGTATTTATTGTGATTGAAAATTTAACGAATTGTGATGAATATCACGATAAATATCAAAAAAATCAAAATCATAAAATAATGACCGTAACATTAAATTGCGATTATTATTTAAATCCTTGTGAAAAATAATAGAATATATATATATATATATATATATATATTCATCCATTTTATTAGAGATATAAGGTATATCCAAGTACATGGCAATTGGCAACCACCATTAAAGATAGTATGAGAAATCAGACTCATTAGACCTACACTTCCTCCACCATGGACCAAATTAATCTTTCTTTCAAGCTAGGATCAAAGAAACATCAATCAAAGATTACAACAAAAGAAACAAATGAAAACTTTTTTTTATTTTTATTTTTTATGTTATTTGAATAATATTGTTAGAAGAATATAATTAGAATACTATCAAGAAGCAAAATGTTATTTGATAATAACTTATCAAGTTAAATTTAATAAAAAATTATAAATATTATACTTGCATATTTGAAGAGTAAATTAAAAGATAACGTTTATTAGATACAGAGATTTAAAAAATTGGATTAATCTTTGTTTTGAAAGATATGAAAACTTTTATCCATTTCCACAAATGACCAAATTATGTTGAAAAGAAAGCAGATAGATACATATACGACATTCATTACTAAGCCATAGACGTACAACTATTTCAAATAATTCAAGAGTCCATATGAGATTTCTTACCGCCACTACTGTTGTTTGATAAATAAAAAAAATAAATCATAAAAAAAAAATACTGAATTTTTAGTATTGAATTTGAATTATAAAAATGATTTGATATGTTATTGAAAATTAAGTACTGAATATAATTTTATTATTTGATAACCGTAAATGCTGAAATTTGAAAATTATTCATTTCACAATTTTAACTTTATTAACATAAAATTTTATATTATTCTGGATAGTTATGAATAAAAATTAAAAGAGTAATTTAAATATCACATCTTTTGTAAAAAAAAAATAAAATAATTTAATTCAAATATAAATTTTTTTAAATAAAATTGACTTAACATGTTCTGCATTAAGTAATAAGTAACTCTCTATCTACTTATCACATTCAACATTTTACTGTTGAATTTTTTTTAATTAAGTAATATTTAATATGAGTTATCAAACACATTGAAAATATTAAACTATTAAAAAAAAAATCAAAAATTTCAAAATGTTATCAAACACACCTAAACTTCCATATCTATCTTGTGTGAATCTTTTAACTAAGAACTCATCACAAATTTGCAATGAGATATCTTTTAAAATTTAGATTTGGATAAACTTAATTTTTGTAAGTTTAAAATAATGAATAATTTATTGAATATTTAAGGTTATTTGATGAACAATTAAATCCTAGGTTTGATTTACTGTCATTAAGAGGAGATATCCGAGAGTACGGTTACATGTCTGGAAGGTATTAGTATCCCCACAATGGTACCGATTAACCATGTATTATTTTTAACCTTGACAAAAAAATGATTTTAATTTCGATATTTAAAAATGATTTTAACTCTCCTAAATTCTCCAATGTCTAGACGAAAGTTAGGAAAGGCCTCTTCACCCCGAATATTCTCATAATGATCCCTAAAATAATAAAAAAATGTATTTCCTTATGAAAATATGATTGTTTGGATTACCTCAACATCTAGGCAGGATGCCGAAACCATTCCCAGTCATACCATTATTTTTACTTATTTTTTTTTGGAAAAGTTTAATTTTTTAGTTATCCAAAATTAATTACATTAAGTAAAAACATAAATATACACAAGGTAAATAAATGAATAAGTAAATAACTTGAAGCAAAAATGTAAATAAAGGCAGAAATTTAAATAACAAAGAATACAATAAAAACACACATAAAAATAAATAAATAATAACATGACACAAAATTGAAAACTATGTGAATAATGCCAAGATAATTTTAATTTATTATTATAAATTTTATCATTTATTATTATATAGTTTATGATGATTTACAATGATATATAAAGAGACAATTTTTTTTTTTGCTAAGTGTCTAGTTACAAAATACCACTTGAATTAATTATATTATATATAACTTTAAATATTATAAAAAAAATTATCCCTAAAAAGAATGATTGGTTTTTAGGTGTAATATATAAATTATAAATATAAATATTATATTATTATGAAAAAAATTTGTCGAAAGGAAGAAATTTCATAAAATTTAAAAAACAAAAAAAAAAAAACAAAATGTCTCCTAAAGGGTCATTATTACAGCAAAATTTTTTTTTTGTGTGTTTGTACAATTGAAAAATTATATTTCCTCCATTCCTTTTTTTTTTTTATTTTTAAACATATCATCTTTTTTTTTTTTTCCTTTCCTTTCTGCACACCAAATACTCATATTTTTCAATCTTTTAAAATTATTTTAAATAATTTTTTAAACTTTTTGTCATAACAATCATGGAACATCAATTTTATCTATAAAACATATTAAAGTAAAAAAAAAAAAAAAAATTATTCTGTTAGGTTACGTTTGAAAATTTAAATTTTAAAAAATTGATTTAAAATTTAAAAATTGTGTAATAAAACACATGTAAATGTAGCATTCATGATTATTTTTTCAAATTCATGAATTTGTTGAATACTTATTTAATGATGAATTTGAAATACCTATAAATATTTGTGAATTTAAAATTCATATTTTTATACCTTTCAAAAATATAATAATATTAAATCTTAACTAATTTATACATAATGTATGCATTTCATTCTCACAATCTATATAATAAATAAAATCCAAATTTTCAAATTCATATTTCCAAACATAGCATTAACATTACATAATTGTGAAATGTTACAAACTCTAGTGAACACTGACGGTGGACGAGATAATTTATCGTATTTATATTGTACTTTCCTTGTTTCTTTTAATACAAAAAAGGTCGTAATTTAAAAATAGAAAAAAAGGTTGTCACCTCTTAAGGATGATTGCATAAATCAACTGAGCTAAACGTTGGATTCGTACTTTCCCTATTATAGATATAAGATTTTGTAAAATACAAGTAGAGTGCCAATTGGAAGGCACTAAGAGCAGCAAGTAGCCAATAAAAGTAATCAAGATGAGCCCGATTTAGATTATCTGAAAACCAGCTATCTTCTCCACCATTCCCACCAGTGGCATTCTCAATGACTGAGATGAGAAAGCTACTCAAGAAGCTTCCAACGCCAAAGATGCTAAGGTAGAGTGCAAGACCAACACTTCTTAATTCATTTGGGACCTGATCATAAAAAAATTCTTGAAAACCAACCATGGTGAACACATCAGACAATCCAAACAAAACATAAGAAGGAACCAGCCACCACACACTCATTGGAACCATGGCAGTTGGCTCGTCTACCAGCCCGTATTCTTGAGCCGTCTTGAGCCTCTGCATCTCAACTACAGCAGCAATTACCGTAGATATAGCAGATAAAAGCATCCCGATTCCGATTCTCTGAAGCATTGTAATTCCAGCAGGTTTCCTAGTGAAGCTTCTTGCCAAAGGCACTAAAATACGGTCATATATAGGAATGAAGAGAATACTTGCAAGGCTGGCAAATGAATGTAGTGAAGCAGATGATATTTTAAAATCTGCTGTTATTGATCTGTCCATGGTAGCTCCTTGTTTGACAAAGAAAGTAGAGGATTGTGCAAAGACAACAGCATAAACCAAGCTTGTAGCCCATATAGGAACAAGCCTTAGAACAACCTTTGCTTCTTCAACCTGTCTGATGCATACCTTTCCATGTTCCTTTGCACCATCTGGAGCAAGCAAGGCTTTGTCGAGGAATCTACCACATTAGAAAATCCAAATTGCCATGCTAAAAATGTTTTGGTATGGAAAACAAAACAAGGAACTTGGAAGATTGTTTTCATAATTTCAGCCAAGTTCAAGTTAAAACAAGAACAGTATTGTACATGTTTCATGGAATAAAGAAGTTCAGTGACTACCTATTATAAACAACAAAGGGTATCATTTTACAAGATCCTAACATCCACATGTTGAAGTGCCTAGGAAAACTGCCTTCCAATGATACTAGACATGAATTAAACTTTTTTCAGGTGTTATATAAAATAATTAGAGATAAGTATGAATCATTTATTGGTGTAAACGAGATACCTGTGCTAACAAGCTACTCGGGTTCGGCTCGAAAAAATTCGAATCCGGCTCGGTCATTGTCGAGTTGAGCTTGAGCTCGAGCAGCTCGAGCTATCGAGCGAACCGAATTCGAGTATCTTAATGCTTGACTTGAGTAGCTAGCGAGCCTAATCGAAATTTTTTATTTTTAACTAGTATTGAAAAATCTCAATTAGAACTCGAACTCAAGCTCGAGCACAAATAATCGAGTTTGAAGTCAAGTATGGGAGTCAAGCTCATTTTTTACTATATAAACGAGCCTAATCGAGCGAGTTCGAACAGTTCGATTTTTATCTCGAATCAAGCTCGAGCTTTAAAAGTGAAACTCGATCGAGCTCGAACCGATTTTTGAATTTCAAGTCGAACTCAAGCTTCTTATAGCTTGAGCTCGGTTCGGCTCGATTACACCGCTAGAATCATTTCCACACATTCCAATTTGTTTCCCTCATGGAAGCTTTTATAAGGCATTACATATTATTCTTCTTTAGTGAAGTTCTTAAATGCAAAAAGGGAAAACTTTTCACTTACTTGAATTGCTTGGAACTTTCAGATAGCAGAGTTCCATGAGTTTCTTCTTCTGCAGCTATTGCTGAATTTGGTTTACTCCAATTCTTAGCCGCTAAAACGAACACCTCACCAATTCTCACAAATGGATTTTTCTTGTCATCTTTGACACTATAACGATAAGTAGTCGTCCCACCCAAGAAAACAATAAGTGCAACAACCATGATAATGCAGGGAATCCCAAATCCAAGAACCCAAGTAAGATTGTCTTGGATGTAGTTTAAAACCCAATTTGTTATAAACATGGCAGTGCACAAACAAAAATACCACCAATTAAAGAATGAACTCTTGGCTTTCAACTCCTCTGGGTCTCGTGTATCAAACTGATCTGCACCAAAAGCTTGAACGCATGGCTTTTGCCCACCTTGTCCAACTGCTACTAGAAAGAGTGAGAAGAAGAATACTATCACTTGAAACCGAGAAGAGCATAATGTGATTTTATCAGCATTTTGGCAGCCAGAAGGAAGAGTGGCTGTGAATGTCAACAAGCTTAGCCCCTGTAAAAAAAAAAAAAAGGAAACTCAGACAGTCTTCCCCCACAATTAACAAAAATTATAAAATGAATAAACAGCCTTTAACAAATTTTCATTTGTCCAAAGCTGGAGCTCTCCTATAGCAACATATTACTCGAATAAAAGTGGATAAGTTTTATCTTAGCTTAACCTTGTTTTAAGCTTGAATTGATTCTCAAAAATCTTGTTTAAGAATTACTAACAAGCAACCTCAGTAGTTTTCAATTGGGTTAAGCCATTTACAATGGCTACAGAGTTTCAGAGAACTTGAGGCAATACCTCTGAACTCTAGGCTGAAATTCACATTTTCCTTTCTGAAGATGAATAAGATATTTTTTATGATACAAAAGACCGAGTTACACAGGCTGCACAAGGGACTAAAACCTACCCTGTCCAAAATATTCCAATGGAACAAGTAGTGTATATTGTTAACTATCTCATTCAAGATCTCATTCAAGAGACTAACATGAATTCTAATAGCAGACACAATTTAATCAGTTAAGTATCTTTTGTGTTTTTGCTGAAGGGAGCAAAATTTTTTGAGTTCTATTCATTTCCAGCCAGAGGCTGTAAATATCAGCATTCGTGACAATACAGCTCTGAAAGTGTTCCTTCAGCATGATTGATCATCCACTGCAGGTTAATTTGCGGATCTTTCAAAGCTTAATGAAATCCACACATGTAGAGAAGCCTTTATCTAGTTCTCAAAGCAAAAGGAAAACCCCAACAAAGATTACTCCTGGTCCGAGAAGCAGCTTCAACAAAAACACAGGTAAATTGCAAGGCATTTCCCACTCAAAATCTTTTCTGGGTGTAAGCCTGTCTTGTTTGCCCACCAACCATAAAATAAACAATTAGGAAAGATCAAGTGCAGACCAAATTAGTTTAAACCAAGGAAACTTTGGCAATCATACAACATCCATATTTGGTAGACAATTTTCGAACTTATGAACCATGAATCGATCCATATTTACTAGCAGGCAGCTTGCCACATAACATAGATTTCATCAGTAACAACACCAAAATTTTCAGATCTAGCAGCTGTATTTACTCTCAATTTCATGTGACTTCAACCACCTTGGAATGAAAACCAAGAGCAGCTTCTTGAACAATTACATCAAATTCTGAGAACAAGATGGTCAAGATCACACCAAATATTATGCTAAAAGAAAGTACCGTTTTATTGCCTCAGTGATGCTTGAGAAAGTTCTTGGGTAGTCAATCTCAGTTTCATAAGTGTCCTCCAGTTGTGAGAGCAGTCACATGGAATTCCACATTCTAGAAAGGTTTACTTTTTAAATTTGTTACATCTAACGAAAATTTCAGGCATTATCTATCAAAATAACAAACAAAATCAATGGAATGTCTCTATGAGTAAATATTAACAAACAATCTACTAGGATTTAAGTGCAGTTTAACATCACCAAATCAAGTCCAAAAAGATAAAAAAAAAAAAACTAAATAAAAAAACTAAAGCAAACATCCTTAGATATTCTTAAAGATCAAAAAAAGGTAACATGCAAGCCAAGTTGGGGCAAGTTCAATTATTGGTTCAGCTTAAAAGAGATAATGCCTAATTTTAATCTGGCTACAACATATATGAGCTGCATTTACTACTTGCTATAAGCTAGGGAGAAGAAAGTTGAGAAATAGAAAGAAACAGAACCCTAAGTTACACGACGAATTATTCACTTTACCCTAATGTATCCATGTTCGACACTCACTGGACAGTAGAAATTTATATGGCTATTACACTTAGATCCTCCAAGTTAATATAAAAAATTGCCAGAAAATGCATACCCATATCTGACGATGGATCCCAAGTCCATGTAACATGCCTGAAGCATACCACTAGCTAGTTTCTTCATAAAAAAAGAGATAATAAATTAAGAGTTCAAAAAATGGTTTTCACTTCATTTCTACAGTCAATTGGCTTGAAAGCAAGCTCATATTATGCAACAACATCTATTCTTATAATTTTCAAAGTCAAATTAAAACCATAATTCCATGTGGTTGGTCCTTCCACAATGTGATATGCCTTGACTCTTCCGTCTGCAGCTGATGGCACTGTCACTATGTTCCCATTTTAAACCCCCCCCCCTCCCTTTTTTTAAGAAAATAAATCTCTAAAGCATGATTATCCCTTTAATCCATTTAAAATACTCTATTTTCTCTCTATAATTCCATGCACATTACAGAGATCCGCGATCAAACATCACCATTCTTTTTTCTTCATAAACAATCAAACAAAGGATGAAATTTTTTTGTTCTTCTTTTTGCTTTCTCAAAATACTAAAATTCCAAAAGTAAATACTAGTATTTATTTATTTGTTTTTTATTTCCTTTTTCATTCTAAACTTATTTATCCAATCAATCTTTAGTTGAATTTTGAAAAAGACAAAAAAATAAACAATAAAAAATTACCAATATGTAAATAAGAGAAGCGACAATAATGGTGCGGTAACGGCCAAGGAAAAAATCAGCAACGAAAGCACCCAAGAGTGGCAAAAGCATCGCCGTTCCAGACCAAGCATTGACTTGCTCAGCTGCAGCGTAGGTGGATTGGCCCAGAGGTCCCGTTAAGTAAGTGATCAGGTTGGACTCGATCCCAAAATACGCAAACCTCTCAGCGATTTCCACGCCTGCACAAAATATAGCTAAAACTTTAGTTTCTTTTTTCTGATTTATTATAATTTGGTCAGTGATTTGAAAAGGTTTATTGGGTGGAAGAAGCACACCTATGATGAATGACGCGGACCTCCAGCCGCCGGAGTTGGCCCTGAGGACAGGGCGGCCTTTGCAATCAACGCAGCCATCAACAGTGTCTTCTTCTAAAAGCGGAGTTTCAGGGCCGGTGGTGGAGAGATCGGAGATTGGCATATCTTTTGGCTGTTTGCGAGTTGGAATAGAAACTACACCGCACTCTTCCAACACAGACGCTTACGAGAGACATAAAATTGGAGCAGCCATATTTTTTTTCTCCGATAATGGCAACATATATATTATATTATATTGGAGCAGCCATATCTGTTTTGGCAGTTTGTTAGTTATTACTCCAGTGCGGACCGGTAAGTTCTATCTTGAATTCGAGAATGTCTAACAACCATTTGATTAAACTCGATTCACCCGACTTAATTTGAAAAAAAAAAAAAAAAAAATTGATGTTCTTATATAGTGTTAGGATATTAGGATTAAAATTTTAATTAATTTATAAATTAATTTTAATATTTTTATTTTAAATTAAATTAAATTATTGGATTGGATAAATAATAAGTTTGTTGTATTTTTTTTTATAAGTAAATTTGTTATATTGTCAGTTTATCACCATAATAATTTTCTTAAATTAATTGTTTAAGATTACAAAATAATTATTTAAAGATTAAAATAATTTTTTAAATATATAGTAATATCTTAAATAAATAATAAAATAATATATCAATTATCATAATTTTATTATAAAATCTAAAATAAATTATATATTTTAATCATCATTCATATACTTATGATAATCTCATAATATTCTTTATCGTTATACATATTATTCAAAATAAAAATATTATTTTAATTTTAAAAATATAATTCATTCTCATGTAATTTAGAATAAAATACATAAAATAGATTGTTGATAAATATACATATATTTTATCATAATGATTTGTACATTATATTATAATAATATCTTATCATGTAGTTTAGATCAAATTATATAATTTTTTATGGTTATACATGTTATTTTTAGGGTAAAGACATTGTTTTTATTTTAAATGTATAATTTCTTAAATTTTATCATGTGATTTTTTAAAAGTATATAAAATAGTTCATTGATATATGTATTGTATTATAATAATTTATACATTGCGTTATAACAATATATTTACAAATATGTAAATGGATTGTATTAACGATTTCAGGTATACAATAATACTTCTTTAAGTAACACAAATACTCGAATTTAAAAAATTATCAGATTATGCCAGAATCCAAAAAATTCGGGTTAAATAGATATTTATTTTTAAATTAAAAATTACAATGACTATATTTATTTTTAAATATTATTTATTACTTATTTTCTATACTTCAATAAAATTCTAAATATATCTGACTCGATCAAATAATTTATTTAAATTTGATCTGATTTGATTTTAAATTAAAAAATTAAACTCGAATGACCCCGAATTTGAATAACTCGAGTGTCAAATCCGAATGATACGAACCCAAAATAATCCAAACCTAAAACAACCTAAATCCGAAAATGATCAAAAAAATTTAAAATTCGAATTGACCTAACCCGTCCAAATAGACAAATTTACACTTGTATCCGGTGCCTTTGTTTGTTAACTGTGGAGTCGAGTCAACACAAATAAATGTTATTTAATATTTTAAAATTTTCATTCAATTAAAATATTAGTATTTATTATTTTATTTGAAAATTTTATAAAAATACTTAAAAAAATTTAATATATTTTAAAATTATAAATATTATTTAAAAAAATAATATTAAACATATGAATATAAAATATATAACTAAATAATCACATCACATAAACCTATAATCTATATAATTATATAAATATATGTTTATTATATTCCTGAATTGTTATTTTAAATTTTTTACTATAAATATTAATAATATTTATTTAATTCTTCAATAAAAATTCAACTTTTATTGAAGATTTTTATTGAATAAATTTATTTAATAAATAAAATAAGTTAAAATTTGTATTGAATTTTTTTTAAAGTTTTAACTTTTAATTTTAGGTTAACGATAAAAGTAATAAAATTATGTTCTTTAACATATAATATATTAATTTACATACAACAAACTTCACATGATACCATTCATTTTATTAATTTGAATTATTTGTACAATAAAGAACTTCATATTTAATATCTAATAATTATGTATTTTACATTAAATTTTATGTTACTCTCATATATTTTATTATATATGAAACAAACTTTACATGTTAATGTGCATTTATAAAAAAAAAAAAAATGATATAAATAATCTTATATTTTATTATTAAATTTTTATTTGGATTTTTAAGTAAATTTATCAACTGAGTTTGTGTCACTTGACATATGACACCATCTCAGTCAAGAATTTTATAATAAGTATAAATATATGTAAAATTAAGGGTATATATGGTGAGTTCATTATTAATGTACTGACATATGTCCTATTTATTATTTAATTTAAATTTTATTTTTTAAATATATTTTAAAGGGTATATGTTACTTTGTTAACCCTGCTTGTGAAATTTAAAAATTAAACTGACAGTGAATGAGATAATTTATCATATATATTATACATTTTTTAAAAATAAAAACTATCCACTTTCTAAAAAGCTCATATTTTTTTAACATAACTTTTTATTCACTTTTAAAATAATTTTTTATTGATAACTTCATGAATGACCTTTGAAATTTATCAAATTTGTTAATGTGGTACTTGTACTTTAAAAATGTCTATTTTGATACTTAAAATTTCACTCTGTGTGCTATTATAGTACCTATCAGTAACACCGTTAAATATCGGTGACATGATTTTTGTATCCAATGAAAACTTGACACGTGATATCATATAAAGTCATCAAGTGTATTAATATAAAAATTATTATTTTAATTTTAAAAATAAAAACAATATCATTTTTAAAATATAATGATGACTGATGCACTCAAAAGAGTATATTTTATTTAACCTTGCACTAAAAAGGTCAATTGTAAAGTATAATGATTAGCAAGGGTCGAGCCCACATGGATTGGTGTTTAGTTTAAGAATTATTAGTTTAAACTTAAATTCAATGAAAACAAAATAAAATAGGAGTTTTTGAAATCAGTTTAAAAATAAAACAATCAATAAAAAGTAAGAAAGCAAATAAATAAGAAGTGATTAGATGTGAGAAATATGACTAAAGGTTCATTCTCCACCACTAGACATCAATAAGAATCAAATTCAGATCTATCAATATCAATTATCTATCAAAATTAACAATCGTAGATAACAACATCCTGTGTTACCCTAATCCTTCCTTAGTTCGTCGTTAAGCAGGACGAACGCCACTACTTAATCTCTAACTATCAAATAACCTAAGATAAACATCATTAGATTCAAAGTGATAGCAGCTTTATGATGAGAAAGATAGGTTAATCTAAGCAACAAACACATAAACATGGATTCATTCAACTTATGTTATGTCCCACTTCATAATTCCTGAAAATCCAACATAATCATGAATTAAAAGTTGCCACTATTGAATAGAAATCAAGACAATTACACGGATCAAAATTCCTAAACTAGCATTAGATGATTATCAAGATCTATCTAGTTGGCCACCTAAACAAATCAAGACAATATCATGAACAATTCTTGTAGAAGAACATAAACAACTTTGGTGGAAAACTAATATATGATAGAATCTGAAAATTAATTACATAACATGTTTAGGGCTTTGAAATCACCCTTAACCAAAGAGAAGTTTAGCCTTGCATAGGCATTATTAACATAAACATGAATATTCAAAGAAAACTAAGAAGAAAAATAAAATAAAAGCTAAGAGATTAGAGAAGAAGAAGAAGATTGATAAATAATCAAAAGCATCACATAGTTGGTGGCTCAAAAGATGATATTTATAGAGCCTTAAAGCCTTGGAAATCCTTTCTTGCTCTTCAAGGAAGCTAAGAGTCAAAATAAGGCAAATTTGGACAATTTGCGGTTTTTTTGATGTTTTAACGAATTTGGGATCAGTAACTCAGCGCCGCGGCTCAGCGTCGCGGCGCCAACTTTCTTCCTTGGGCGTTTTTGCTTGCTGACTTTTTTTCGCGACTCATGCACTGTCTCTCACTTCATCGGCTTATTTGGAATACCATCCGTTGTCCAATTTAGGCATATAAACTATCGTTGGAAAGGTATTTAAGTCAGCTTAAAAAGTCAAGAAGGAAGTTTCTTCAAATAATGTATTTAACATAATGATTTCCTTGAAATAGGCTCTGGAGGTCAAATCTGCCTGATCATCTAGCACTAAGAATTTGATCTTTTTGACTCCTAAGTCTTCTTCCATCTTATGATTGTGACTTTATAAGCTCTTAAACATCATATTTGATATGTTTTGACTTTATCTCTTCCAAAATACCTATAATTCATAAAAATATAATAATTTGTCAAGGAACTAAGAATTAAAGCACAAAGTATAAGGAAATAATACATGAAAATGTATGCAATTACGCACTTATCAAATTCCCCCACACTTAGTATTTTGCTAGTTCTTGAGCAAAATCAAATAAAAATAAAATAAGAAAACCTAATCTAATCCACTTTCAATAAGAATGATAGACAATCATTAAACAAGTATTATAACTAATCGATAACTTAAATAGTTTCACTAAGAATCATGCTTGATAGTAAATGGTTTGAGTTAAGCTAACATTAACATAACATATATCAATCAAAATAGTGCATGTTCAAACTTAATTTCAACTTCTCACATGGGATACTCTCATAATTTTCACTCTTTAAGGTAGTGGTAAAGTGTTTACACTCAATCAATCTCATGAAAATAGTTCTACCATATGCTTGCTTGTCCACCTATTCTCCACTATTTAGATCATGCAACTTCATGAATCAAGAGGTCTTTATTCATGGTTGTAATGGGGCCAAGGGGTTGTAATGTGGTTAAAGAATAAAAAGATAAAGATATCACAAAGGTTTCGAAGATTTCATAGAGTTTAGAGACATAATAAGATCGTACAAATAAAACTTCTCAAAACTCACAAAATAACATAGTAACATAGGCTAAATATTCATGTCAAGCCTTTGCTTCCTTCTAGCCAACTTTGTAACATCTTTTCCTTAACCAAAAGTTCAAGAGATGATTCAATTTTTTTTTATGGGAATGTATTTTTATAATGTTCTATTTTCTTTTTCTCTTGACTTTTGCCTTTCTCCTCCCCCACACTTATCTTTTGTTTTAACCCAAATTTTCAAAAAGTATCCATTGTTTTTGCAATATGTCTCAAACATTCTAATCCATCTTTAGAACAAGGGTAAAGATATAAATGTATTTAGGCTAGGTGTAAGATATAGTTACCAATAAAATGGCATATTCTATGTAGGCTCAAATTGGCACATTATGGGGATGTTCTCATGGAACATCAATAAGGGAGAGGTTTATTTGGCCCTGGGTATAATCCTAATGCCTCAATCATATTCATGTTGTCACATGCATCAATATAGTCTCAAAAAGGTTTCGAGTAAGTTATAGAGAATCATGTAATCATAAGAGCACTCAAGAAAGAAATTGGATTGATATGTATAATGCATCAATCATATAGGCTCAACACTCACAAGGATGATTATACAAGTTAATATTAAGTCTAAACATGCTTCTTTCTCAATCAACATATCATATTAACATTGGCTCTTGAAAAATAGTGATATCAAGTTTAATTCTCATGAAAATCTTACCACTAATGATCAATTTTAGACCTATTCAATTCATATCTCATCATAGTAAGGAAAGTAACTAGAACACACCAAAAACAAACTAAAACTAAAGGAAATCCTAAATTCTTCCCCCACACTTAATTCTTACATTGTTCTCAATGTAATTCTATTATCCCAAGAATAAGAATCATGTGTAAAAGACAAGAATTACTAATAAAAATAAACTAAAGATAAATAATAAAAGATAAAATGATGGAGAGTAAAAAATAGCAAATCTGATTATAATATATGCTTTCCATCCTTTTGGGTTGCCTCCCAAGAAGCGCTTGGTTTATTGTCCTCAGCCTAACTTAGACCCATGCCATCATCCACACCGTATCCTTGAGTACTTCAAATGATCCGGTGGTGGTTCTAACTCCAATGTTGATGCCTGCAAAAGAAAAGGTAGATGGTTCTCATTAGATAAATGAAGATTAATAGTTGAAACATCAAACCTTTTATTACAAGGTGGCAACACTTGCAAAGTTGCCAATGCTTCCTCCACATGTTCACTTAAAACTACTTCATCTTTAGAGGTTTCCTTGCCAAGGTGTTTGTTAATATCTATGCCATTTTCTACTTAACTCAAAAGGTAGCTGCACTAATGAGTCAAATGTATCAATTGCATAAATAGAATATACATTACTAAGGTATCTCATGGCTTCAAAGAAATTAAAAAGGATTACATCACCATCAAATTCCATAGTGAGTGTGCCATCATTAACATTAATTATTGTCTTGGCTATTTTTAAGAATTGTTTCCCTACTAAAATAGGTGTTGGGTTGGAGGACATCTCATCTTCCATGTCAAGCACATAAAAGTCAGCTGGAAAAACCAATTCATTAACTTGCATAAGAACATTTTCTACAACTCTTGTTGGATAAGTAATAGAACGATCAACGAATTGTAAAATAACACCGATTTCTTTTAATGGTCCTAGTTTCAAAGAAGCATAAATTGAATATGGCATAACATTGATAGATGCTCCTAGGTCTAGCATAGCATGTGCAAACCTAGTGTTTCCTATCTTACAAGGAATGGTAAACATACCTGGATTCTTGCATTTAGGTGGAAGTTTCTTTTGAAGAACAGTAGGCACATTCTCTCCCATACTTACCTTTTCATTCCTTTTGAGGTTCCTCTTAGAAGTGCACAATTCTTTCAAAAACTTTGCATATCGTGGCACTTGCTTTATGGAATCTAGTAGAGGAATGTTTACCTCAACTTTTCGGAAGGTCTCCAAAATTTCCTTCTCTTGTTCCTCCTTCTTGGACTTTGCTAACCTTCTAGGAAAATGTGGAAGAGTTATATAAGAAGGAAAAGATGGTTTCGGAATTACCTTTTGTAGTGGCTTTTGGGATGTGAAGATGATACCATGGTGTTGTCCTCCCTTTGAGCACTATCGTTTTGTGGTGTCTCAAGCTATTTCCCACTTCTTAGACTTATGACATTCACATGTTCTCTGGGATCCACTATAGTTTGGGAAGGTAACTTCCCGGAATCCCTTGCTTGGTTTTGACTGATTGCTGTTGCCATTTGTCCAATTTGAGTCTCTATTTGGCTCAACCTTGTTGCCATTTGTCTGTTTGTATCCTTTATATCCTGTTGCATTTGCAATTGATTAGTAGTAAGGGATTTAATAAGATCTGCTAGAGAATCAACTGAATTTTGTGGTGGTGGCACTTGTTGTTGGGTTTGATATGGTTGTTGAACCCTTTGTTGATAACCCGATTGTCTATTATCAAATGGTGGAGGAGTAGCTTGTGATTGGTTTCCTCCATAATTGAAGTTTGGATGATCCCTACATTCTGGATTGTAAGTGTTAGAGTAGGGATCATATTTTCTTGGTTGACCCGGAAATCCACCCATAGCATTAACATGTTCATTTGGATCATCTTGAAGTGTTGGGCACATATCAATTTGGTGCCCCATGTTTGAACATCTACCATAAGCCTTTACTTGCTGTATTAGACCTACAGCGATTTGTTCTACAAGAGAAGTCAATTTATCAAAATTTTGTTCAAGGGTTGATTTACTTATCTCATTGACTTTCTTAGGTTGTGGTGGTGTTTCATCTTTCATGTTGAATTGTTGTGAGTTGGCTGCCTTGTTGGAGATGAGAAGTCTAGCAGCTTCGTGAGTTTTATCAACTAGTGCTCCCCCACTTGCTGCATCTATCATGCGTCTCTACATGGGTAAGAGACCTTCATAAAAATATTGGATGAGCAGTTGTTCACTTATCTGATGGTGCGGACATGATGCACAAAGTTTCTTGAACCTCTCCCAATATTCATACAAGACTCTCCGTTGTATTGCGGAATCCCACATATTTCCTTTCTAATATTGGCAGCCTTAGATGCTGGAAAATATCTTTCCAAGAATGCTCTTTTCATCCCAATCCATGTAGTGATAGTCCCGGATGGTAGGTAGTAGAGCCATTCTTTTGCCGAATCAGCTAGAGAATATGGGAATGCTCTTAACTTTATTTGCGCTTCAGTGATTCCGGTTGGTCTCATGCTAGAACATATTACATGGAACTCCTTGAGGTGTTTATTTGGATCCTTTCCTGCAAAACCATGAAAAATTGGAAGAAGATGAATCAGGCCAGATTTTAATTCAAATGCTACCTTAAGAGTAGGATACTCTATGCACAACGGTTGTTGATCCAAGTCCGGAGTGGCTAACTCCTTAAGAGTTTGGTTGTTTGCTGCCATCTCTCCTTGCTCCTCTTGGATAGTTTGGATCAACTCTTCGTTTGTTCTTTGGTGGGCAGCTATGAATTCCCGAATTCGCCTAAGTCTGAAGTAAGGTTCTTCTTCTTCGGGAGATTGAGACATTTACTGAAAAAGAAAACAAGAAAATAAACTAATTAAAACAGAAAATAAGAATAAACCAAACAACTAATAAACTAAAGAAAGCAATCCCTGACAACGGTTCCAAAAACTTGATGCACTCAAAAGAGTATATCTTATTTAACCTTGCACTAAAAAGATCAATTGTAAAGTATAATGATTAGCAAGGGTCGAGTCCACATGGATTGGTGTTTAGTTTAAGAATTATTAGTTTAAACTTAAATTCAATGAAAAACAAAATAAAAGGGGAGTTTTTGAAATCAGTTTAAAAATAAAGTAATCAATAACAAGTAAGAAAGCAAATAAATAAGAAGTGATCAGATGTGAGAAATATGGCTAAAGGTTCATTCTCCACCACTAGACATCATTAAGAATCAAATTCAGATCTATCAATATCAATTATCTATCAAAATTAACAATCGTAGATAACAACATCCCGTGTTACCCCAATCCTTCCTTAGTTCGTCGTTAAGAAGGACGAACGTCACTAGTTAATCTCTAACTATCAAATAACCTAAGATAAACATTGTAGACACCTAATTTTGTCCAGGCCACTAAATAGGTATGTTTTCTTCCTATATTGATGTTTCCGAGTATAAAAAGACTGTTTTCATCCTGCAGGTGGTACTCCGAGACTTAGTTTAAGAGGGCGAGCACAAAAAGTCAAACTTGAAAAAAAGTCAACCCCGAAAAAGTCAATCCCGAAAAAGTCAACCCCAGAAAGTCAACTACTGAAAAAGTCAACCCACTTTCAAAATCAAGATTTTAAGTTCAAGGTCTACATTGAAAGATATGGAGTTCGGAAGTTGGGATTTGGAGATTCAGTAGAAAAGAAATCTTAATCCGAGAAATTTGGGGAAAAGTGCTTAAACGATCAAACTGGTCGAAATTGAAGGTTCCAAATGAAAGATAAGCACTGACTACGGGTAATGGAGAAGTCACTTGCAAGAAAAACCGAAAGAAAAGTCAATCCGGAAGAAAACCGAGAATTAGGGTTTTTAGTGGATTTCGGTGAAATCGGGAAGAATCACAGAAATAGCCCGACTTGGTAAGACCAAAGCCCCCAATGGATGAGGAATGATTAAAAAGGATGGCCCAAGGCTCAGATTGAAGAAAATCTGAAAATCAGACTTGTTTTGAGCAAAACCGGGTTTCGGAGGTTAAAGGGGCAAAATTGGAACAATTTGGGAAAAATAGCAAATGGACTCCGAAAATTCTGAAAAATTTGTCAATCTCATTTTTAAATTGTTTGGAAGAGATTGGCGAAAGAAAATCTTGATTCCGAGTTCGGTTGCAAAATGGCCAAATCCCGGGCTTCTTATGCAGTAATTCAAAAAGATAAATCCCGAAAAAATAGCAAATGGACTCCAAAAATTCTGAAATTTGGCAAATCTCATTTTTAAATTATTTGGAAGAGATTGGCGAAAGAAAATCTTGATTCCGAGTTCGTTTGCAAAATGGCTAAATCCCGAGCCTCCTATGCAGTAATTCAAGCCGATAAATCCCAAAAAAATACCAAATGAGCTCCAAAAATTATGAAAACTTCCAGATCACACTCTTTAATTATTTTGAAGAGATTGGTGAAGAAAAATCTTGATTTGGAGCTCGTTTAAAAAATGGTAAAAAGTAGGGGCATAAAAGGACATTTTGGGAAGAAAAAATCCAAATAAATAGCAAACGGACTCGGATAATTTTGAAAACTTCCAGAACTCAATATTTTATTATTTTGTAAGTATTAAAAAAAGAAAAATTGAATTTGGAGCCCGTTTGATATTTATTTTGCATCCGGGGGGCAAAATGGTCGTTTCACCCAAGCAACCGAAAAGGGCTTCTTTGGGCCTTTCAAAAATCAGAGATGGGCTGGAAAAGAGAAGTGATGGCCTGCCCAAGCCCAAAGGAAGGAGGAAGCTTAGGATTTTTTCAATCAAGTGATTAAAAATCAAGAGTTAAGTTAGAGATTTTCATTTTTGAGCCTAAGTCCCAATCCCACATCCCTTTGTAATGTCAAGCCAAGGAGGTGCTCACCTTATAAATAAGGAGTCTTGGCCTTTGGTTGAGATCACCCACTACCCCTTGTGAGATAGTCTATACACTTGTATTAGGATTATCCGGGTGGTGAGTCATAGTATTTTTGTTGAGAGGGTTTGTAGCTTAATCCGTTCAAAAGCTACTCTGAGGGTTTGTAGCTTAATCCGTTCAAAAGCTACTCTGAGGGTTTGTAGCTTAATCCATTCAAAAGCTACTCTGAGGGTTTATAGCTTAATCCGTTCAAAAGCTACTTGGTGAGTTTTCATTTTAAAATAATGTTTCTTGTTCTTCCTTCATTTCCTTTCTTAAGTATATTTTTCTTACATTTTGTTTTTACAATAAACTCACCATGGCCAAATGGCCTACATTATTTATTTTAAGTTGTTGTTTTTGATTCATTTTACCATGTTGTTTATGCTATTTTCTTTATTTTTGATGTTTTAAATATTATGTTATTTCATGTTCTTAAGTTATATTTAATTTGGTTGCTTTGATATCATGTTTTTGCATTTTTAATTTTCTGTTTTCATGTTGTTTAAATTTGAGCATGTTTTAGAGTTAGCATATTAAGTGTTTGTGAAAATGCTTGTGTGATTCTTTGCATGATTCTTGTTTTATATCTTAGTGAGCATGTTTTAGATTTGGTATATTAGGTGTTTGTGAAAATGCTTGTGTGATTTTTGTGTTATGACTTAGTTTTTCATGCTAGCATACCAAGTGTTTGTGAAAATGCCATGCTTGTTGAAGCTTGGGGCCATTTGGCTACTCCATGTGTTTTGCATTGTGTGTTGTATTTTTGTCATGCTAGTTGTTAGGTTTTTGCATTTGCATGATATTTGGTTGGATTTTTGAATTAAGCATGCCTTGTGTTTGTGAAAATGCCATGCATGTCTTAGGTCTAGGTTACATTAAATGCCATGCAAGTTCATGTTAGGTCTAGGCCATATTATTTATGTCATGCATTTTCCTTACATTTAGGTTTAGATCCATGCATTTCATGCATTATGTTTGCTGCATTGTTTCATGCATTTCATGTTCATGCCACTTGAATAATGACTTGAGCCAATTAATGGTTCAAGATCATGCTCTCTTGAGCACACTTGTGGAAAATTAAGTTTGTCAAATTGATTATTCTACCTTTGTGATTTTTTTTACTTAGCCAATTTTTATCTAACTTTCAAAAAGTCCTAGCTACTGCTTTCAAGTCATTTTATGAGTTTCAAATATTTTTATTTTGATTTTTAAATGATTTTATCAAGGACAAAAAAAATGTGTTGGCAAAGCAGTTTTTTTCAAAAAACTCGTACATCTCTGATTTTTCTGGGAATTCATCTTTGATCAGAAAATTAAGAAAATTTTTCCTCGTGTAGTTTTACATGTCCTGAGTCTCCAGTATTGTTTTTAGAATTTTTGGAATTTTTAAAAATAGAATAAAAAATCATGGATTAAAACTGGACAGTGGAGTCAGAATTGATTTTAAAGAAAAACAAAGCAGTTTTTTCTCCTCCAAAAACTCGTACATCTCTGGTTTTTCTGGGAATTCATATTTGATCAAAAAATTAAGCCGATTTTTTCTCGTGTAGTTTTACATGTCTTGAGTCTCCAGTATTGTTTTTAGAATTTTTGGAATTTTTAAAAATAGGATAAAAAATCGTGGATTAAAACTGGACAGTGAAGTCAAAATTGATTTTAAAGAAAAACAAAGCAGTTTTTTCTCCTCCAAAAACTCGTACATCTCTGGTTTTTCTGGGAATTCATCTTTGATCAAAAAATTAAGCCGATTTTTTCTCGTGTAGTTTTACATGTCCTGAGTCTCCAGTAATTTTTTCAGAATTTTTGGAATTTTTAAAAATAGGGTAAAAAATCGTGGATTAAAACTGGACAATGGAGTCAGAATTGAATTTAAAGAAAAACCAATTTTCTGTTTTGGTTAATCTACTTAGAGTGGGCTGATTAGGAGGGTTAGCTACTGACTTAGGGTGATTTCTAAGCTTTTTAAACTCTAAAAATGGTTTTTCAAGTCCCGGGCTAAGGGTAGTCAAGTCCGAATTTTTTAAACTTAGGAAATTAGAGCCATTTAAAAATTTTTAGCCCAGTTTTTATTGTTAATTCAAGCTTTTCAAAATTGTTTTCAAACAATCACAAAGTATTTTGGTTTTAGAATATTTAATTTGACATATTTTCCTAAGGTAGCCGGATATCTTTTTAGATATACGGATTTCCTTAATTAAAGGAAAAAATACATTTCATGCATTGCATTTTTATTTTCATGCATATTATATGATAGCATTATTTTATTCCATGTCATTTAAATTATATGCCATATCATTCATGTTTTCCATGTCATTTAGGTTGCATTATATTATTTAGATTTTGCTATGTCATTTTATTTATGTCATGCATATACATATTCATATCTTTTAAAATGTTTTCAAAAGGATAATGATTTTTCAATAAAAAATAAAGATATTCCCGAGTTAAAATAATTCATGAGTTCTCTACCGGGTTTGCTGGAGGGAATATCATCAATTATCATTAATAAAGGAATATGTTTCTTTCAAAAAAAAAAAGAGAATGATTCGGAAAGTTTTTCAAAACTAATAAAAATTTCTATATTTTGCCACGTTTGTTGGGGAATATAGGAAAATTTTGAATTTATAAATTCCGAATCATTTTCAAATAAAAATTGGATTATTTTTCTTTAAATTGGGGATTAACTTGAAATACTAAATTTAAAACCAATCTTTACCGAGACTTGAGATAATACACGATTAATAAGGTACCGATTTATACGGGCGTTGTGGGGGTGCTAATCCTTCCCCGCACGTAACCGACTCCCGAACCCGCTTCTTTGATTTCTCTGGTTTTAAAACGCAGACTTGAAATTGGTTTTTAAAATGTTTTAATTAATTTTTAAAATATTTATAAAACCGGTTTTAATAGGTGGCCGATCACACCTAGCTAAAAAAGATTGGTGGCGACTCCATGTCTTTTTTAAGATCATTTTCAAAACCTTAATTTTTCTAGAGGAATTAAGTCGACTTTTCCTCGATTTTTTTTTTAAATGTCACGCCTAACGAATAATAAAGTCTTGCGATGAGACTCGTCGTTATTTTTTTTAGGTTGCGACAAACATCATTAGATTCAAAATGATAGCAGCTTTAGGATGAGAAAGATAGGTTGATCTAAGCAACAAACACATAAACATGGATTCATACAACTTATGTTATGTTCCACTTCATAATTCATGAAAATCCAACATAATCATGAATTATAAATTGCCACTATTGAATAAAAATCAAGACAATTACACGGATTAAGATTCTTAAACTAGCATTAGATGAGTATCAAGATCTATCTAGTTGGCCATCTAAACAAATCAAGACAATATCATGAACAATTCTTGTAGAAGAACACAAAGAACTTTGATGGAAAACTAATATATAATAGAATCTGAAAATTAATTACATAACATAACTAGAGCTTTGAAATCACCATTAACCAAAGAGAAGTTTAGCCTTGCATAAGCATTATTAACATAATCATGAATATTCAAAGAAAACTAAGAAGAAAAATAAATAAAAGCTAAGAGATTAGAGAGTAAAGAAGAAGAAGATTGATAAATAATCAAAAGCATCACATAGTTGGTGGCTCAAAAGATGATATTTATAGAGCCTTAAAGCCTTGGAAACCCTTTCTTGCTCTTCAAGGAAGCTAGGAGTCAAAATAAGGCAAATTTGGACAATTTGTGGTTTTTTACTGTTTTAGCGAATTCGGGATCAGTAACTAGGCACCGCGGCCCAGTTTCGCGGCGCCAACTTTCTGCCTTGGGCGTTTTTTCTTGCGGACTTCACTTTCGCAACAGATGCACTGTCTCGTACTTTGTCGGCTGATTTGGATGACCATCCATTGTCTAATTTAGGCGTGTAAACTATCGTTGGAAAGGTATTCAAGTCAGCTTAAAAATTCAAGAGGAAGTTTCTTCAAATATTGTCTTTAACATAATTATTTCCTTGCAACAAGCTCCGGAGGTCAAATCTACCTGATTATCTAGCACTAAGAATTTGATCTTTTTGACTCCCAAGTCTTCTTCTATCTTAAGATTGTGACTTTATAAGCTCTTTAACATCATATTTGACATGTTTTGACTTTATCTCTTCCAAAATACCTATAATTCATAAAAATATAATAATTTGTCAAGGAACTTAAGAATTAAAGCACAAAGTAGAAGAAAATAATACATGAAAATGTATGCAATTACGCACTTATCAAATTCCCTCACACTTAGTCTTTTACTAGTCCTCGAGCAAAATCAAATAAAAACAAAATAAGAAAATCTAATCTAATCCACTTTCAATAAAAATGAGAGACAATCATTAAACAAGTCTTTTAACTAATCAATAACTTAAAGAGTTTCACAGAGAATCATGCTTGATAGTTAATGGTTTGAGTTAAGCTAACATTAACATAATATATCTCAATCAAAATAGTGCATGTTCAAACTTAATTTCAAGTTCTCAAATGGGATACTCTCATGCTTTCACTCTTCAAAGTAGTGGTAAAGTGTTTACACTCAATCAATCTCATGAAAACAGTTCTACCATATGCTTGCTTGTCCACCTATTCTCCATTATTTAGATCGTGCAACTTCCTGAATCAATAGGTCTTTATTCATGGTTGTAATGGGGCCAAGGGGTTGTAATTTGGTTAAAGAATAAAAGGATAAATATATCACAAAGGTTCCAAAGATTTCATAGAGTTTAGAGACATAATAAGATCATACAAATAAAACTTCTCAAAACTCACAAAATAACATAGTAACATAGGCTAAATATTCTTGTTAAGCCTTTACTTCATTCTAACCAACTTTGTAACATCTTTTTTTTAAACAAAAGTTTAAGAGATGATTCAATTTTTTTTTTATGGGAATGTATTTTTATAATGTTCCCTTTTCTTTTTCTCTTGACTTTTGCCTTTCTCCTCCCCCACACTTATCTTCTGTTTTAACCCAAATTTTTAAAAAGTATCCCTTGTTTTTGCAATATGTCTCAAACATTCTAATCCATCTTTAGAACAAGGGTAAAGATATAAATGTATTTAGGCTAGGTGTAAGATATGGTTACCAATAAAATAGCATATTCAATGTAGGCTCAAATTGGCTCACTAGGGGGATGTTCTCATGGAACATCAATAGGGGATTGGTTTAATTGGCCCTGGGTATAACCCTAATGCCTCAATAATATTCATGTTGTCACATGCATCAATATAGTCTCAAAAATGTTTAGAGCAAGTTCTAGAGAATCATGTAATCATAAGAGCACTCAAGAAAGAAATTGGATTGATATGTATAATGCATCAATCATATAGGCTCCACACTCACAAGGATGATTATACAAGTCAATATTAAGTTTAAACATGCTTCTTTCTCAATCAACATATCATATTAACATTGGCTCTTGAAAAATAGTGATATCAAGCTTAATTCTCATGAAAATCTTACCACTAATGATCAATTTCAAACCTATTCAATTCATATCTCATCATAGTAAGGAAAGTAACTAGAACACACTAAAAACAAACTAAAACTAAAGGAAATCCTAAATTCTTCCCCCCATACTTAATTCTTGCATTGCCCTCAATGTAATTCTATTATCCCCAAGTATAAGAATCATGTGTAAAAGACAAGAATTACTAATCAAAACAAACTAAAGATAAATAATAAAAGATAAAATGACGAAGAGTAAAGAATAGCAAATCTGATTATAATATGTGCTCTCCATCCTTTTGGGTTGCCTCCCAAGATGCGCTTGGTTTATTGTCCTCAGCTTGACTTAAACCCATGCCATCATCCACACCGTATCCTTGAGTACTTCAAATGATCCGGTGGTGGTTCTAACTCCAATGTTGATGCCTGCAAAAGAAAAGGTAGATGGTTCTCATTAGATAAATGAAGATTAATAGTTGAAATATCAAACCTTTTATAATAAGGTGGCAACACTTGCAAAATTGCCAACGCTTCCTCCACATGTTCACTTAAAACTACTTCATCTTTAGAGGTTTCCTTGCCAAGGTGTTTGTTAATATCTATGCCATTTGCTACTTAACTCAAAAGGTACCTGCACTAATGAGTCAAATCTATAAATTGCATAAACAGAATGTACATCACTAGGGTATCTCATGGCTTCAAAGATATTAAAACGGATTACATCACCATAATTCCATAGTGAGTGTGCCATCATTAACATTAATTATTGTATTGGCTATTTTTAAGAATGGTCTCCCTAATAAAATAGGTGTTAGGTTGGAAGACATCTCATCCTTCATGTCAAGCACATAAAAGTCAGCTGGAAAGACCAATTCATAATTTGCACAAGAACATTTTCTACAACTCCTGCAGGATAAGTAATAGAACGATCAGTGAATTGTAAAATAACACTAGTTTCTTTTAATGATCCTAGTTTCAAATAAGCATAAATTGAATATGGCATAACATTGATAGATGCTCCTAAGTCTAGCATAGCATGTGCAAACCTGGTGTTTCCTATCTTACAAGGAATGGTAAACATACCTGGATCCTTACATTTAGGTGGGAGTTTCTTTTGAAGAACAGTAGACACATTCTCTCCCATACTTACCTTTTCATTCCTTTTGAGCTTCCGCTTAGAAGTGCACAATTCTTTCAAAAACTTTGCATATCGTAGCACTTGCTTTATGGCATCTAGTAGAGGAATGTTTACCTCAACTTTTTGGAAGGTCTCCAAAATTTCTTTCTCTTGTTCCTCCTTCTTGGACTTTGCTAACCTTCTAGGAAAAGGTGGAGGAGTTATATAAGATGGAAAAGATGGTTTAGTAATTAACTTTTGTAGTGGCTCTTTAGGATGTGAAGATGATACCAAGGTGTTGTCCTCCCTTTGATCACTATCGTTTTGTGGTGTCTCAAGCTATTTCGGACTTCTTAGACTTATGACATTCACATGTTCTCTGGGATTCACTATGGTTTGGAAGGTAATTTCTCGAAATCCTTTGCTTGGTTTTGATAGATTGCTGTTGCCATTTGTCCAATTTGAGTCTCTATTTGGTTCAACCTTGTTACCATTTGTCTGCTTGTATCCTTTATATCCTGTTGCATTTGTAATTGATTAGTACTAAGCGATTTAATAAGATCTGCTAGAGACCCAATTGAATTTTGTGGTGGTGGCACTTGTTGTTGGGTTTGATATGGTTGTTGAACCCTTTGTTGATAGCCCGATTGTCTATTGTCAAATGGTGGAGGAGTAGCTTGTGATTTGTTTCCTCCATAATTGAAGTTTGGATGATCCCTCCGTCTTGGATTATAAGTGTTAGAGTAGGGATCATACTTTCTTGGTTGACCCGAAAATCCACCCATAGCATTAACATGTTCATTTGGATCATCTTGAAGTGTTGGGCACATATCAGTTTGGTGCCTCATATTTGAACATATACCACAAGCCTTCACTTGCTGTATTAAACCTACAGTCATTTGTTTTACAAGAGAAGTCAGTTTATCAAATTTTTGTTCCAGGGTTGATGTACTTATCTCATTGACTTTTTAAGGTTGTGGTGGTGGTTCATCTCTCATGTTGAATTGTTGTCAGTTGGCTGCCATGTTGGAGATGAGAAGTCTAGCAGCTTCGGGAGTTTTATCAACTAGTGCTCCCCCACTTGCTACATCTATCATGCGTTTCTACATGTGCAAGAGACCTTCATAGAAATATTGGATGAGCAGTTGTTCACTTATCTGATGGTGCGGACATGATGCACAAAATTTCTTGAACCTCTCTCATATTCATACAATGACTCTCCATTGTATTCCCGAATCCAACATATTTCCTTTCTAATATTGGCAGCCTTAGATGTTGGGAAATATCTTTCCAAGAATGCTCTTTTCATCCCATTCCATGTAGTGATAGTCCCGGATGGTAGGTAGTTGGGCCATTCCTTTGCCGGATCAGCTAGAGAGAATGGGAATGCTCTTAACTTATTTGCTCTTCTATGATTACAGTTGGTCTCATGCTAGAACATACTACATGAAACTCCTTGATGTGTTTATTTGGATCCTCTCCTGCAAAACCATGAAAAATTGGAAGAAGATGAATCAAGCTAGATTTTAATTCAAATGCTACCTCAAGAGTGGGATACTCTATGCATAATGGTGTTGATCTAAGTCCGGAGTGGCTAGCTCCTTAAGAATTCGGTTGTTTGCTGCCATCTCTCCTTGCTCCTCTTGGATAGTTTTGGATCAACTCTTCGTTTGTTCTTTGGTGGGCAGCTATGAATTCCCGAATTCGCCTAAGTCTGAAGTAAGGTTCTTCTTCTTCGGGAGATTGGGACATTTACTGAAAAAGAAAAGAAGAAAATAAACTAATTAAAATAGAAAATAAGAATAAACCAAATAACTAATAAACTAAAGAAAGCAATCCCCGACAACGGTGCCAAAAACTTGATGCACTCAAAAGAGTATATCTTATTTAACCTTGCACTAAAAAGATCAATTGTAAAGTATAATGATTAGCAAGGGTCGAGTCCACAAGGATTGGTGTTTAGTTTAAGAATATTAGTTTAAACATAAATTCAATGAAAACAAAATAAAAGGGAAGTTTTTGAAATCAGTTTGAAACTAAAGCAATCAATAAAAAGTAAGAAAGAAAATAAATAAGAAGTGATCAGATGTGAGAAATATGGCTAAAGGTTCATTCTCCACCACTAGACATCATTAAGAATCAAATTCAGATCTATCAATATCAATTATCTATCAAAATTAACAATCGTAGAGAACAACATCCCGCGTTACCCCAATCCTTCCTTAGTTCGTCGTTAAGCAGGACGAACGCCACTACTTAATCTCTAACTATCAAATAACCTAAGATAAACATCATTAGGTTCAAAGTGATAGCAGCTTTATGATGAGAAAGATAGGTTGATCTAAGCAACAAACATATAAACATGGATTCATTCAACTTATGTTATGTTCCACTTCATAATTCATGAAAACCCAACATAATCATGAATTATAAATTGCCACTATTGAATAGAAATCAAGACAAGTACACGGATCAAGATTCATAAACTAGCATTAGATGAGTATCAAGATCTATCTAGTTGACCACCTAAATAAATCAAGACAATATCATGAACAATTCTTGTAGAAGAACATAAACAACTTTGATGGAAAACTAATATATAATAGAATTTGAAAATTAATTACATAACATGTCTAGGGCTTTGAAATCACCATTAACCAAAGAGAAGTTTAGCCTTGCATAAGCATTATTAACATAAACATGAATATTCAAAGAAAACTAAGAAGAAAAATAAAATAAATGCTAAGAGATTAGAGAAGAAGAAGAAGATTGATAAATATCAAAAGCATTACATAGTTGGTAGCTCAAAAGATGATATTTATAGAGCCTTAAAGCCTTGGAAACCCTTTCTTGCTCTTCAAGGAAGCTAGGAGTCAAAATAAGGGAAATTTGGGCAATTTAAGATTTTTTTGCGATTTTAGCGGATTTGGGATCAGTAACTAGGCACCGCGGGCCAGTGTCGTGGCGCCAACTTTCTGCCTTGGGCGTTTTTGCTTGCTGACTTCACTTTCGCGACTGATGCATTGTCTCGTACTTCGTCGGCTGATTTGGATGACCATCCGTTGTCCGATTTAGGCGTGTAAACTATCATTGGAAAGGTATTCAAGTCAGCTTAAAAAGTCAAGAGGAAGTTTCTTCAAATAATGTCTTTAACATAATGATTTCTTTGCAACAATCTACGAAGGTCAAATCTGCCTGATCATCTAGCACTAAGAATTTGATCTTTTTGACTCCCAAGTCTTCTTCCATCTTAAGATTGTGACTTTATAAGCTCTTTAACATCATATTTGACATGTTTTGACTTTATCTCTTCCAAAATACCTATAATTCATAAAAATATAATAATTTGTCAAGGAACTTAAGAATTAAAGCACAAAGTATAAGGAAATAATACATGAAAATGTATGCAATTACGCACTTATCATATTCCCTCACACTTAGTCTTTTACTAGTTCTCGAGCAAAATCAAATAAAAACAAAATAAGAAAACTTAATCTAATCCACTTTCAATAAAAATGAGAGACAATCATTAAACAAGTCTTTTAACTAATCAATAACTTAAAGAGTTTCACAGAGAATCATGCTTGATAGTTAATGGTTTCAGTTAAGCTAACATTAACATAACATATCTCAATCAAAATAGTGCATGTTCACACTTAATTTCAACTTCTCACATAGGATACTCTCATGCTTTCACTCTTCAAAGTAGTGGTAAAGTTTTTAAACTCAATCGATCTCATGAAAACAATTCTACCATATGCTTGCTTATCCACCTATTCTCCACTATTTAGATCATACAACTTCATGAATCAATAGGTCTTTATTCATGGTTGTAATGGGGCCAAGGGGTTGTAATTTGGTTAAAGAATAAAAGGATAAAGATATCACAAAGGTTCCAAATATTTCATAGAGTTTACAGACATAATAAGATCATACAAATAAAACTTCTCAATTCTCACAAAATAACATAGTAACATAGGCTAAATATTCATGTTAAGCCTTTGCTTCATTCTAACCAACTTTGTAACATCTTTTCTTTAACCAAAAGTTCAAGAGATAATTCAATTTTTTTTTATGGGAATGTATTTTTATAATGTTCCTTTTTCTTTTTCTCTTGACTTTTGCCTTTCTCCTCCCCCACACTTATCTTTTGTTTTAACCCAAATTTTCAAAAAGTATCCCTTATTTTTGCAATATGTCTCAAACATTTTAATCCATCTTTAGAACAAGGGTAAAGATATAAATATATTTAGGCTAGTGTAAGATATGGTTACCAATAAAATAGCATATTCAATGTAGGCTCAAATTGGCTCACTAGGGGGATGTTCTCATGGAACATCAATAGGGGATTGTTTTATTTGGCCCTGGGTATAATCCTAATGCCTCAATCATATTCATGTTGTCACATGCATCAATATATCCTCAAAAATGTTTAGAGCAAGTTCTAGAGAATCATGTAATCATAAGAGCACTCAAGAAAGAAATTGGATTGATATGTATAATGCATCAATCATATAGGCTCAATACCACAAGGATGATTATACAAGTCAATATTAAGTTTAAACATACTTCTTTCTCAATCAACATATCATATTAACATTGGCTCTTGAAAAATAGTGATATCAAGCTTAATTCCCATGAAAATCTTACCACTAATGATCAATTTCAGACCTATTCAATTCATATCTCATCATAGTAAGGAAAGTAACTAGAACACACTAAAAACAAACTAAAACTGAAGGAAATCCTAAATTCTTCCCCCCACACTTAATTTTTACATTATCCTCAATGTAATTCTATTATCTCCAAGTATAAGAATCATGTGTAAAAGACAAGAATTACTAATAAAAACAAGCTAAAGATAAATAATAAAATATAAAATGATAGAGAGTAAAGAATAGCAAATCTGATTATAATATGTGCTCTCCATCCTTTTGGGTTGCCTCCTAAGAAGCGCTTGGTTTATTGTCCTCAGCCTGACTTAAACCCATGTCATCATCCACACCGTATCCTTGAGTACTTCAAATGATCCGGTGGTGGTTCCAACTCCAATGTTAATGCCTGCAAAAGAAAAGGTAGATGGTTCTCATTAGATAAATGAAGATTAATAGTTAAAACATCAAACATTTTTTTACAAGGTGGCAACACTTGCAAAGTTGTCAATGCTTCCTCCACATGTTCACTTAAAATAGGTTCATCTTTAGAGGTTTCCTTGCCAAGGTGTTTGTTAATATCTATGTCTTTGCTACTTAACTCAAAAGGTAGCTGCACTAATGAGTCAAATGTATAAATTGCATAAACAGAATGTACATCACTAGGGTATCTCATGGCTTCAAAGATATTAAAACGGATTACATCACCATAATTCCTTAGTGAGTGTGCTATCATTAACATTAATATTGTCTTGGCTGTTTTTAAGAATGGTCTCCCTAATAAAATAGGTTTTGGGTTGG
Organism: Fremontodendron californicum; assembly: GCA_030761205.1. Taxonomy (NCBI): domain Eukaryota; kingdom Viridiplantae; phylum Streptophyta; class Magnoliopsida; order Malvales; family Malvaceae; genus Fremontodendron; species Fremontodendron californicum. The sequence goes on from JAULJL010000028.1 coordinate 7,620,215, forward strand.
AAGACATCTCATCTTCCATGTCAAGCACATAAAAGTCAGCTGGAAAGACCAATTCATAACTTGCACAAGAACATTTTCTACAACTCCTGTTGGATAAGTAATAGAACAATCAGCGAGTTGTAAAATAACACTAGTTTCTTTTAATGGTCCTTGTTTCAAATAAGCATAAATTGAATATGGCATAACATTGATAGATGCTCCTAAGTCTAGCATAGCATGTGCAAACCTAGAGTTTCTTATCTTATAAGGAATGGTAAACATACCTGGATCCTTACATTTAGATGAGAGTTTCTTTTGAAGAACAGTAGACACATTCTCTCCCATACTTACCTTTTCAATCCCTTTGAGCTTCCTCTTAGAAATGCATAATTTTTTCAAAAACTTTGCATATCGGGGCACTTACTTTATGGCATCTAGTAGAGGAATGTTTACCTCAACTTTTCGGAAGGTCTCCAAAATTTCCTTCTCTTGTTCTTCCTTCTTGGACTTTTCTAACCTTCTAGGAAAAGGTGGAGGAGTTATATAAGATAGAAAAGATGGTTTAGGAATTACCTTTTGTAGTGGCTCTTTGGGATGTGAAGATCGTGGTGTTGTCCTCCCTTTGAGCACTATCATTTTGTGGTGTCTCAAGCTATTTCCCACTTCTTAGAGTTATGACATTCACATGTTCTCTGGGATTCACTATGGTTTGGGAAGGTAATTTCCCAGAATCCCTTGCTTGGTTTTGATAGATTGCTGTTGCCATTCGTCCAATTTGATCTCTATTTGGCTCAACCTTGTTGCCATTTGTCTGTTTGTATCCTTTATATCCTGTTGCATTTGCAATTTATTAGTAGTAAGGGATTTAACAAGATATGCCAGAGGCTCAACTGAATTTTGTGGTGGTGGCACTTGTTGTTAGGTTTGATATAGTTGTTGAACCCTTTGTTGATAACCCGATTGTCTATTGCCAAATGGTGGAGGAGTAGCTTGTGATTGGTTTCCTTCATAATTGAAGTTTGGATGATCCCTCCATCCTGGATTGTAAGGGTTAGAGTAGGGATCATACTTTCTTGGTTGACTCGGAAATCCACCCATAGCATTAACATGTTCATTTGGATCATCTTGAAGTGTTGGGCACAAATCAGTTTGGTGCCCCATGTTTGAACATATACCACAAGCCTTCACTTGCTGCATTAGACCTACAACCATTTGTTCTACAAGAGAAGTCAGTTTATCAAATTTTTGTTCAAGGGTTGATGTACTTATCTCATTGACTTTCTTAGGTTATGGTGGTGGTTCATCTCTCATGTTGAATTGTTGTGAGTTGGCTGCCATGTTGGAGATGAGAAGTCTAGCAGCTTCGGGAGTTTTATCAACTAGTGCTCCCCCACTTGCTGCATCTATCATGCGTCTTTCCATGGACAAGAGACCTTCATAGAAATATTGGATGAGCAGTTGTTCACTTATCTGATAATGCAAACATGATGCACAAAGTTTCTTGAACCTCTCCTAATATTCATACAAGGACTCTCCGTTATATTGCCAAATCCCACATATTTCCTTTCTAATATTGGCAGCCTTAGATGCTGGGAAATATCTTTCCAAGAATGCTCTTTTCATCCCATTCCATGTAGTGATAGTCTCGGATGGTAGGTAGTAGAGCTATTCATTTGCCGAATCAGCTCGAGAGAATGGGAATGCTCTTAACTTTATTTGCTCTTCCGTGATTCCGGTTGGTCTCATGCAAGAACATACTACATGGAACTCCTTGAGGTGTTTATTTGGATCCTCTATTGCAAAACCATGAAAAATTAGAAGAAGATGAATCAGGCCAGATTTTAATTCAAATGCTACCTCAAGAGTAGGATACCCTATGCATAGTGGTTGTTGATCCAAGTCCGGAGTGGTTAGCTCCTTAAGAGTTCGGTTGTTTGCTGCCATCTCTCCTTGCTCCTCTTGGATAGTTTGGATCAACTCTTCGTTTGTTTTTTGGTGGGCAGCTATGAATTCCCGAATTCGCCTAAGTCTAAAGTAAGGTTTTTCTTCTTCGGGAGATTGGGACATTTACTGAAAAAGAAAACAACAAAATAAACTAATTAAAACAGAAAATAAGAATAAACCAAATAACTAATAAACTAAGGAAAGCAATCCCCGGCAACGGCGCCAAAAACTTGATGCACTCAAAAGAGTATATCATATTTAACCTTGCACTAAAAAGATCAATTGTAAAGTATAATGATTAGCAAGGGTCGAGTCCACAGGGATTGGTGTTTAGTTTAAGAATTATTAGTTTAAACTTAAATTCAATGAAAACAAAATAAAAGGGGAGTTTTTGAAATTAGTTTAAAAATAAAGTAATCAATAAAAAGTAAGAAAGAAAATAAATAAGAAGTGATCAGATGTGAGAAATATGGCTAAAGGTTCATTCTCCACCACTAGACATCATTAAGAATCAAATTCAGATCTATCAATATCAATTATCTATCAAAATTAACAACCGTAGATAACAACATCCCGTGTTACCCCAATCCTTCCTTAGTTTGTCGTTAAGCAGGACGAACGCAACTACTTAATCTCTAACTATAAAATAACCTAAGATAAACATCATTACATTCAAAGTGATAGCAGCTTTATGATGAGAAAGATAGGTTGATTTAAGCAAAAAACACATAAACATGGATTCATTTAACTTATGTTATGTTCCACTTCATAATTCATGAAAACCCAACATAATCATGAATTACAAATTGCCACTATTGAATAGAAATCAAGACAATTACACGGATCAAGATTACTAAATTAGCATTAGATGAGTATCAAGATCTATCTAGTTGGCCACCTAAACAAATCAAGACAATATCATGAACAATTCTTGTAGAAGAACATAAACAACTTTGATGGAAAACTAATATATAATAGAATCTGAAAATTAATTACATAACATGTCTAGGGCTTTGAAATCACCATTAACCAAAGAGAAGTTTAGCCTTGCATAAGCATTATTAACATAAACATGATTATTCAAAGAAAACTAAGAAGAAAAATAAAATAAAAGCTAAGAGATTAGAGAAGAAAAAGAAGATTGATAAATAATCAAAATGCATCACATAGTTGGTGGCTCAAAAGATGATATTTATAGAGCCTTAAAGCCTTGGAAAATCTTTCTTGCTCTTCAAGGAAGCTAGGAGTCAAAATAAGGCAAATTTGGACAATTTGCGATTTTTTGCAGTTCTAGTGGATTTGGGATCAGTAACTCGGCGCCGCGGCGCCAACTTTCTGCCTTGGGTGTTTTTGCTTGCTGACTTCGCTTTTGCGACTGATGTACTGTCTCGCACTTCGTTGGCTGATTTGGATGACCATCCTTTGTCCGAATTAGGCGTGTAAACTATCGTTGGAAAGGTATTCAAGTCAGCTTCAAAATTCAAGAAGTAAGTTTCTTCAAATAATAAGTTTCTTCAAATAATATCTTTAACATAATGATTTCCTTGCAACAAGTTCCGGAGGTCAAATCTGCCTGATCATCTAGCACTAAGAATTTGATCTTTTTGACTTCCAAGCCTTCTTCCATCTTATGATTGTGCCTTTTAAGCTCTTTAACATCATATTTGACATGTTTTGACTTTATTTCTTCCAAAATACCTATAATTCATAAAAATATAATAATTTGTCAAGGAACTTAAGAATTAAAGCACAAAGTATAAGAAAATAATACATGAAAATGTATGCAATTACGCACTTATCAATGACACATGGCGCCACATTATGATGCCACATGTATTAACTTAATGAAAGGAAAAAAAATTTTGATAAACATTTTTAAAAAAATTAAAAATAAATTATATTTTAGTTTTTATAATTTTTTAATAAATACTTTTTAAAATAATTAAAATAATAAAATGATTTAATTTCATATTTTATTATTATTTTTTTAAAATAAATTTTATTTTTTAAAATATTTTTAAATTTTTTTCAGTTATTATAAATTATTTAACAAGTAATTTTAGAATATTTTATATTGTAAAAATAATTTAAGTTAAATATTTTAATTTTGAAAATTTGTAATTAATAAAACATATATTAATTTTTAAAAATATAATTTAAAAAATTTTATTTTTTAATATAATTTTTTGTATTTAAAAAAGAATAGATATTGATTTTAAAAATATAATTTTAAACAATTTATATTTTTAAAATATATTTTTTTTAATTTTACAAAAATTCAGATATTAATTTTTAAAAAATCAAGTGGTGTCGCCTGTAATTACCTGATTGGTCAATGTCACATCATCATCTACATTAACAGTGTTAAGTCAAGGTAACACATTGATACACGGTTTGATAGTTCAAGTAGCACATTGAGTATTTTTAAAGTACAGACACCACATTAACAAATTTGATAAATTTCAGAGGTCATGACATTATCTTTTTTCAAAATATGTATAATGACCATATTTTCATTATTATTTAACTATGTATAAAAAATTTATATTCAGGCATGTGACAAATACTATCTATACCTAATCTATAACTTATTACAAAAACAATCCCTCAAATCAATGAGAGGAGAGAATTGAAAATTTTGGGTGCAGGATTAATTGACAACTAACCATGGGTATTAAGAGGATTGGGAGGGTTAGTTTAGGTATTTTCAAAAAAAAAAAATTTGATTAAGAAAGAACAAAAAAGAAAAGAAAAGAAAAAAATGATGGAGAAAAAATTGTATGTTCGTGTCATTTTTGTTTTCGTATTATTTTTTATATGTTCAAAATATTATAAATTTATATAATTTTTACACGTTAATAATTTGTTTTATGTAAATTTTGACACGTTCGCATATTCGTGTTATTTTTCGTCTGTTCAAAATATTATAAATTTATATAATATTTACATTTTAATAACTTATTTTATGTAGATTTTGACACATTCGGATATTCGTTCGTATTCATATTATTTTTCGTGTTCGTGTTATTTTTGTGTGTGTTCAAAGTATTATAAATTTATATAAATTTGTACATGTTAATAATTCATTTTATGTAGATTTTGACACGTTCATGTATTTGTGTTGTGTTCATGATATTTTCGTGTCGTGCCGTATTTTAATTATTTTTTTCATGTGCTCATATCGTGTTTCAATTCATTCAAATATTTTGCATAGTTTGTCATGCTAATCCAATTTAGAGAAAAAATTTTGTGTGTTCGTGTCATGTCTCAATTCATCCAATATTTTGCATAATTTGTTATAATGATTCAATTTAGAGAAAAATTGTATGTCCATACCATATTCGTGTTATTTTATTGTATGTTTAAAATATTATAAATTTATATAAATTTTTACATGTTAATAATTTGTTTTATGTAGATTTTGACACGTTTGTATATTTGTGTTATGTTCATGTTATTTTTTGTGTCATGTCGTGTTTTAATTATTTTTCTCATGTTATGTTCGTATCGTACAATTATGTTGTGTCTGAAATTGCCAGATCTAATGATCATATTCAAATAACTCTTAATTTTATACCAAGTGTCGTATAAGGATAGAAATTATTATTTTTTTCTAAATTATCTTTACTCCTCTTACTTTTTAATTTTTCAAATTTATTATAAAATATCAGTTCAAATCCGATAATATTTCGTAGCAAAGCGCGGGCATTATCTAGTAATACATTAAAAAAATCCCCTAAAGGGTTCAAAGCTTGACATATGTCAAGCTTTCTTTGCTTGACATGTGACAATTTTTTTTTTTTTTAGTTTAAATTTTTTTAGTTTTAGTTATTTTATTTATATTAATTTATTATTATTTTTTTAAATGATGTATTTAAAGGGATAGGTCTGCACGTTGACTCACGGGTCGATTTAGGATCCGTACCTGACCCACTCACAAAAAAATTAAAAATAGAAAAAAAAAAACAAATTTGCTGTTAACCAGTGTGAGAAAACCGAAAAATTTCCTAATGATCACATGTCAAGCTTTTTATATATTTATATATATATTTAGTTTATTTTTTAGTTTTAATTTTTATAATTTATAAATGAACAATGATCATAAATTTAATTTTTATAATTAAAAAAATATAATTATATTAATATTATTAAAATTTATAAATAATTAAATAAATTATTATTTAATAAAATTTAATTTAAAATTAATTTATTATTATTTTTTACCTCCTATATGTAAAAATATGCACTATATAATAAGATCTAAATATATTTAAAAATGCATATAAATAACAATTGAAAATGAATTTATATTACGTAATTCATAGATAAATAATTATAATAACTTAATTTCATAATCAAAAAAACAATTATATTAATATTAATATTATTAAAATTTTAAAATAAAAAATAAATAAAAGATTATTATTTAATAAAATTTATTTTAAAAATTTATTATTAATTAATTAAAAAAATTAAAAACCTACATAATAAAAAATTAAAAATAGTGGCATTTTGTATAAATATGATATTTGTATAAAAAAGTTAATGTGGTATTCCAACTTTTATTTTTTTAGTTAATGAGTAGGATAAACATAAGGCAGACACCTGGTATGATTTAATTAGTTAAAACTTTTAGGCTTATATATAAAACTAGTTTTGACCTAGAGCCATGCACGAGATATCATGCACGAGATATCAAAGTTAATAAAATTTTGATATAAATTAATAATTAAAAATATTTTTTAAAAAAATACTGTAATCAAATTAATGTTCAATTTTCTCAACAATATGCATAAATATTACATACCACATATATTAAGTGGATAACCATTATTTTAGTAAAAAAGTAAAATATATTTTTTGTTATTGTTTCGTTGACAATTGTATAAAACAAAAATGATTAAATGAACTTTTACATCGCGACAAAGTATTAATACACATATTAACAAATTGAATATTTTAAACATGCCTATGAATGAACATTATGTAGTAATTTTGTAACAAAATTGTAGAGTATATTACATGACATAATTTAAATACAGCGGTTAATAAGTTTTTGAAGATTTTCAAATTTTATATTTTGGTATAATTATTTGTTAAATGAATGAGATGTTAAATAAACTTCAAAAAGATAATTTCATCTAATATTATACTTTTTATATTTGATGAGACTAAGCTGCTTATTATTGTAATTAATTATTTATTTTTTTGAATTTCTTACATATAAATATTATTGTTGTTTATGCAATTGGATATGAATATATAGTTCGATAACTATCAATATCTATCGATATTTGGAATTCATATTATCTAAGTAATTTAAACTTTAGTAAGTTTCTTATAATGTATTAGCTTAAATATTTTTTAGTGTAAAATTAGCATAACTAAATATTCTTGTGTGTTCATTTGATATTGATTTTTTTATTTTTTATTTTTATAAAAAAAATGGAGATTATTTTCAAAATGAAAACTGTCTCAATTTAGATTTGAAATCAATAAATAATTAGTACAAAATAATAACTTTAGTTGAAAAAATAATAACTTAGTTGAAAAAATAATTCTCCAATAATTAATTCTATAATTTAATTGAAACCATGGGTTAATCATGAGTATTTGATTCCCAAAAAAAAATATAATTCAATGTTAAACATAAAAATTGTTCAACATTTAAACTAAGAATTATATCATGAAACTTTTTTTTTTCGCTAACATATCATAAAACTTTATTAATTTTATTAAAATTTATCAAGGTTCTAGTTAGATACAGAACACTAAAATAGATCTTAAAAAGTACTCAAAAATTTATAAAAATAAAATTAAAAGAATATATTATTTACTATAGAAAATCTAATAATAAAGAATTATAATTAAATTAATAATGATAAAAAGAGATATGCATGATTTTGAAATTAAATTTGATTGATAAAACAATTTTTAAATTTCTAGCAATTTTAGAAAAATTTGATCTTCCATTGTATTTAAACTTTGGTAAGATAAAATTTTATATATTTTCAAATTTCAAATATATAGATTTAGTCTTATATTAGAATTTGAAATATAAATAAATGCATTATCCTATATGTCATGTAGAGAGACTGTACATGTAGGCATCCACGTCAGCAAACTTTATCTGATAACCTTTATACCTTGTTATATTATATACTAGTTTGCGACTCGTGCAATGCACGAATTAATTATATATATATATATATATATATATATATATATATATATAAACATAGATTAATCTTATATGACCATTTATACGTTTAATATACATATAATATAATGAAGATATTAAATCATAATAATTTTTTTTATTGCAAAATTTAACGAAATTCAAAACATATGATAAATATTAATTGAAGAAAAATAAAAATATCCAAAATATAGTATAAAGATATTTAGTTTTATATACAAATTTATTTGAATGGAATAGATATTTGCGCATGGGTTGAGTAACAGATAAATTATGATATATACAGTTCAGTTTAAAATATTTCTAGATAATGCTGTGATTATTTTTAGTGATCTTAAAAATAAAAAAATATTTAGTTTTTATCACATATAAGTTAGTGACAAATTTAAATGTTTTTTAAATTGAAATATTTAAGTTATACTGTATCTTGATACGAATCACTCAATATATGAATAAACTAAATATTTTAACTTATATGTGAAAATATTTTAACTAAAATATATTAATATCACCATTAATAAAATTTGTAGGTGATAATATTAAGTGATATTAAGTGATATCACCTACAATCTTAAGTGATACAGTATAATATAACTAATTTATATATGTTCATAAATTTAGTGATATAATATCATCACTTAAGATTATGCTGTATCACTTAAGATTTTTATTTACAAAAATAATAAAATATAGGTGATTATTCAATAATTTGTTGGTAAGAAATTTAAACCGAAAACCTAATTAAAATACAAATATTTTATAAGTTAAAATTTTCCTAAAATTTGCTATTTTTGTAAATAAAAACTTTCCTTAATTATATTATACAGTATTATCACTAATACAAATATTTCTAAAAAATATTATCACATATAAGTTAATATATTTCATTGGTATAAAATAAACAATATACAGTATTATCACTTAATATTATTTTAGTTATATATTAATTTATAACTAAAATATATTTTAACTTATAAACAATATACAGTTAGAAATATTGTATCACTTAAGATTGTAGGTGATAATATAAACAATATAAATTTTGATAACTCAATATATGAATAGACATAATTAAAAAGGTTAAAAATATTGTATCATGGGTGAATAGATATCATCACTTAAAGATTGTATTTTAATGATTCGCCTGGCCTAACTTTGTAGTTGAAAACGTGGTCAAGGATGCCATCGTCGTTGCAATCGTAAGGGAAAGGAACGTTGAATCTACTAAAAGATTCGAAGTTATCTTTGCTCGAAACTGTATATTTTTAAAATTGTTTATCCTACACATTCTACAAATTTATATGCTTTGGTAAGGAGAGATGAACCAATATACCTATTAATGTAACAAAAATAAAAATTAAGAACAAAGAAGGGAAACCACCGTATAAGCAATCGAGTTACAATAAAGCTAAGATGTTTACACCACCCACCCACTCACCAATCAATCAAAATGCTTTTTTTTTTTCCTTCCTTAAGAAAACTTAAAAGTAATTTAAAGGTTTTATAGTCTTCATTAATTTAAAGCTAGAAACATTAACCAGTCATGTACATCAGAATTTAGATTTAACTCGTGACCCTTGCTGATCAATTCGGAGTCGGGTACTTCCACAGGGAGGTCCACATCAAAAAGACTTAATCCCAACTTCAGCACATGCTTTTCTCTTCATTCCCACATAGCTTTGAGAATCTTTCATGTTCCCAAGCACCTGGTTAGAATAATCTCAACTTTCTCAATCTACCCATAAATGAAATGAAATTATTGAACCTTCTCAATCTACTCATAAATGAAATGAAATTATTGAACCTTTGCCAAATCAAATTAAAAAAATATATATATATATATATATAAATTGACATACCTTTATCAAAATACAACATTGATCAAAACAATGAAAGAAAATGAAATGAAAAAAACAACATTGATCAAAACAATGAAATGAAAATTTTCTATGTTGAGATAAAATGATGCAAGTAATTCTTAACGTATAGTATATATTTGTTAAGTAAATAGATAAGATTTATTAAAAATAAATCTTAATAAATTTTATAATTTTTAAATTTTACAATAAGTATTTTGATAGTTTTGTCATTCTCAGAATATATATTTGATAAGTAAATAGATAGGATTTATTAAAAATAATATTTTTTTTAAATTTAAAATAAATCTTTTGATAGTTTGTCATTCTCAAAATATATATTTAATAAATGAATAGATAGATAAGATTTGTTAAGATAAACATTGTGATAATTCTATTAGAATTTAAATTTAATAAGAAAAAATTTTATTTTTAATTTTAAATACATATATATTTGAAGATTAAGTGGATAGATAAGATTTGTTAAGTGTAAAAATTAAAAAATTTGGATAAATATTTTTTGAAAATTTTAATTTTAAATATAATATATAATTAAGATTAATCTTGTCCTATATGTCATTAAGAGAAGATGTCCACGTAAATCTTTTCAGGTAAACTTGTCCTACGTGTCATAAAAAGGAGGTATCCACATAAGCTTACATGTCAGTATACTTACCAGGTAAACATGTACCCTATTATATTATATATATATATATAAGTCCTCAATTATTATTCAAAAATCAACTAAGTCTCTATCTTTTTGTTACAATTAATTAAGCCCTCAAATATATTTTTTTCAATTAAGCTTAGACAGAAATCGTCATAGACGTAGAAAACCGTTAACGATTAGCCGAGGTGAAATTAAAATAGCCATGTATCGAATGACGTGGCTTACAAAAATACAACGTGGCAAGCATATTTTGGGCGAGTCAGAACAAATATTTTTATGCCAACATGGCATGACTTGATTGGTCAAAAATTGAAAAAAAAATTAAAAAATTTCCTTTAGATGAAAAAAATAAATGAAAAGATTAAAAAAAAAAAAACCCTAATCCATTAAAATTGAAATCTTAAAATCAATTCCCAAAATATAAAAAAAAAAAACCCCAAAAATTGATCTTGAAGATCGAAACTAATATAATCCCCCAAGTTTCCCTCTAAAATCGAAATCCAATTCCCTCTTTCGCGAATTTGATTTTCGTTTGCAGTTTTTTTTCGAAGCTAAAGATTTTATATCAAGTGTTGGATCGTGTTTCTTTTGCAATGATTTTTCCAAAGCTAAATGTTTTTGAGTTATGCTTTTGGTAGGGTATTAGATTCCTTTGAATAAATTTTTTTCTTTATATTGTCAAAAAAAAATTCTTTATAATTTAAAGTGTTTTCTTTATATTTGAATTTTTTGCATAAAGACATGTTAACTGATCTCATTTGTTTACTGTTTGTATGTATTTGGTATTGGGGTTAGGATTATGCATTTGTCAATGTATTAAATTCCTTGAGTTGGGACCAGATGTTGATGGTTGTGCATGATAAACTGTTATAATGGTTTATGTCTGCTTCTGTTTTTGTATGTTGTGTTTTAAAAATTCAACATTGATTATTTTTTTCATAAATGATAATACATTGTTGATATAATTGTATAAAAATTGTAAATAATAATATTTTTTAAAATTTAAAATTTTTATTTAAGAAAAAAAGATATCATACTCTGATGCACTCAAAAGAGCGTATCGTATTTAATAGTGCACTAAAAAGATCAATTGTAAGGTATAGTAATGAGCAAGGGTCGAGTCCTTAGGGACTGAGTTTCAATTTATAAATTATTGGTTTATTACTTCAATTCAAAAAAAAAAGAAAAAAAATAAAGAAAAAGGGGACTTTTGAAATAATTAAAAGTAAAGCAAATCAGAATAATAAGAGTGCAAATAAGTAAATAGAAGAAGTCAAATAAGAGAAAAGTATGGTTAAGGTTTTATTCTCCACCACTAGATATCATTGAGAATCAATTTCAGATCTATCAACATCAATTAGCTATCAAAATTATCAACCGTAGATAACAACCTCCCGTGTTACTCCAATCCTTCCTTAGTTCGTCGTTAAATAGGACGAACGACACTACCTAATCTCTAACTATCAAACAACCTAGGATAAACATCTCTAAATTTAATTTGACAGCAGCTTTATGATGAGAAAAATAGGTTGATCTAAGCAACAAAAACAAAAACATGAATTGTTTAACTTAGGTTATGTTCCACTTTGCAATTAGAGAAAATTTTAACATAATCATTAATCAGAAATTGCCACTATTGAATAGAAATCAAGATAAGCTACGTATCAAAACTCTTAAATTAGCATTAGATAATTATCAAGATCTATCTAGTTGGCCACGTAAACAAATCAAGACAACATCATGACCAATTCTTATAGAAGAACATAAGCAACTTTGATAAAAAAACCAATAATAGATAGAATTATGAAAATCAATTACAAAACATGTCTAGTGTTTTGAAATCATCCTTAACCAAAGAACAGTTTAGCCTAGCATAGGCATTATTAACATAAATAAAATAAAAACTAAAAAGAAAAACTAAAAGAAAACTAAGAGAATGGAGAAGAAGAAGAATAATAATAATAATAATAATAATAATCCTTGAGTCTCTTCAAAAGATGTCTAGTTTGCGGCTCAAAAGATGGCATTTATAGAGCTTTAAAATCCTGGGAAGAAGTCTTTGCCGCACAAGTAAGTTAGGAGGCAGAATATTGCATTTTTTGTTGGCAAGTTTCGGAATTTTTTGCGGTTTTTGGGCGCGGCGCCGAGCTCTCTGTCTTCCATTTTTCTGCTGCATCTTCCTTCACTTCGTTAACTGATTTGAATGACCATTTCTTATCCTATTTGGACGTGTAAACCACCGTTGGAAAGGTATTCAAGCCAGTTTCAAAAGTCAAGTGGGACGTTTCTTCAAATAAGAACTTTAACATCATGTTTTTCTTGCAACAAGCTCCAGAGGTCAAATCTGCCTTCTTACTAAAATTGATCTTTTTGACTCACAAGCCTTCTTCCATCTTGTGATTATGATTTTGTAAGCTCTTTACCATCATTATTGATATATTTTCACTTCATTATCCTAAATATACCTAAAATTCAAAAACATAATATAAGTAATCAAAATAAAAATCGAAAATATAACTAAAACTAAGAATAGAAAGAGCATAAAATGTGTATTTTATGAGCTTATCATACTCATTTTGATTTTTAAACAAAATCATATAATTATAATTTCAGTTTTTCATATCATAAATTTAAAGTTTTAAGAATTTTGAATCAGATTGATCACGAGTTCGGATCGTTATGGATTCTCGTTCAAATTATTTTGATTTTGTCAAATTATTTGTTTTCTTTCTTTATTTGTTTCATCCTAAACTAGCCTTTCAGTTCTATTTGAAATAAGTGGCTTTGTAACATATGCTAATAAGCAATTACGACCATAATTCTACTTTGGTTTTGTTTTCCCATGTAATCATTATAAGCATTTATTTTAGGATTTTGTTAACAGATGCAGACTAATTAAAATACTAATTTTTTTATAAAAAAAAAAAAAATTTGTTCGCATTAGCTTATGACAATTTATAACATGAACATGAACTTATTCCAATAACAAAATTTAGAAGATAATGTTGAAAATTTTCTTTTGTTTAAATTAAATTGTACTTGTGTTGAAATAAAAGGTAAGATTTAGCAAAGTAGATGTAGGCTGCCAATCCTACCACATTCAATCCAGCAAGCAGGCAGTAAAAGTAATCAAGATGTGCTTGATTTAGATTATCAGAAAACCAGCTTTCTCCACCCTCATAATTACCACTTACTTTGTCTATGATGGAGATAAGGAAGCTGCTGAGAAAGTTGCCTACTCCAAAGATACTTAGATAAAGAGACAAACCCACGCTCCTCAACTCATTTGGAGCTTGATCATAGAAGAATTCTTGCAGACCAACCATAGTGAACAAATCTGAGACACCAAACAGGATATACTGAGGAAGCAGCCACCTATGTTACTCGGACTCGGGTGTCATTGTCGGATACGGGTATGTGTCTGACACGGGTATGTTCAATTTTTTCTAAGTTTTTCCATGTATTTGAAAGGTCATTGGAGGGTCATATCCCCATACTCATCTCTAAATATGTGTCGGACATGGGTGTCGGACACGGGTACTTCAAGAAAAATGAAGAGTCGGAGCAACATAGGCAGCCACCACACACTCATCGGAACCGTGGCATTTGATGAATCAACCAGGCCATACTCCTGAGATGAATCAACCAGTAGAAACAGGAAGCCTATACTTAATCTCTGAAACTTTTTTTCTATTTCCAGCTTTGATTTTTGTATGAATTTTCACCTTCAGTTCCTCTAATGTGACGTCTTCATCAACACAAAAGCTTTTAGGTCGTTCACAATCAAAGATAGCACCTTCATTAGTATTAAGAATTTTGCCATTATAATAGATCTGTTGCAAACTAAAAAATAACAAGTCTTATCGTGAGACTTTATTATTCGTTAAGCATGACATTAAAAAAAACCAAGGAAAAATCGACTTAATTCCTCTTAAAAAATGAAGGTTCTGAAAATGACCTTGAAAAAGACATGGAGTCGCCACCAATCTTTTTTAGCTAAGTGTGATCGGCCACCTATTAGAACCGATTTTATAAAATATTTTAAAATTAATTAAAATATTTTTAAAACCAATTTCAAGTCTGCGTAATAAACCAGAGAAAATCGAATAATAGGGTTCGGGACTCAGTTACGTGCGGGGAAGGATTAGCACCCCCGCAACGCCCGTATAAAACGGTACCTTATTAATCATGTGTTATCTCAAGTCTCGGTAAAAAGTCAGTTTTTAATTTAGTATTTCAAGTTAATTCCCAATTTAAAGAAAAATAACTCTATTTTTAATTGAAAATTATTCGGAATTTATTAATTCAAAATTTTCCTATATTCCCTGACAAAATCGGCAAATATAGAAATTTTTATTTATTTGGAAAACTTTCTGAATCATTCTCGTTTTTTGAAAGAAAGATATTCCGTTATTAATGATAATTTATGATATCCCCTCCAGCAAACCCGGTAGAGAACTCATGAATTATTTTAACTCGGGAATATCTTTATTTTATTGAAAATCATTATCTTTTTCAAAATATTTTAAAAAATATGAATATGAATATGTGTTACATAAATAAAATGACATAGCAAAGTCTAGATAATATAATGCAACCTAAATGATATGATATAATTTAAATGACATAGCATATTCTAAATGAAATGAAATATCCTAAGTAACATGATATATTCTAAATGAAATGAAATATCCTAAGTAACATGATATATTCTAATGAAATGATATGATTTAAATGACATAGCAAATTTAAATGACATGGCATATTTTAAATAGTATAATCTATATGACATGGAATATAATCTAAGTGACATGAAATGATATGAAACATAAAATAATGTTATCATGAAAAAATAAAAATAATAATGCATGAACATAGTATATGCTAAATAATGTGACAAAAATAAATGACTAAATAAAAAGCATAGAATAGCATGAAATATTCAAAACCATATAACAAACAATATAACACCACAAAATAAATCAAAATAATAACAATATCATGAAAATTATCAAAAATACATATTATATAGTATGCATGAACATAGAAAATGCAATGCATGAAAATGTATTTTTCCTTTAATTAAGGAAATCCGTATATCTAAAAAAGATATCCGGCTACCTTAGGAAAATATATCAAATTAAATTTTCTAAAATCAAAATACTTTGTGATTGTTTGAAAACAATTTTGAAAATCTTGTATTAAAAATAAAACCCAAGCCAAACCCTTTTGAAATGGCTCTAATTTCCTAAGTTTAAAATCCCGGACTTGACCACCCTTAATCCGAAGTTTATAAAATCATTTTTAAAGTTTAAAAAGGCTTAAAAACTATCCTAAGACAGTAGCTAAAGCTTTTAACCAACCCCCTCTAAATGTCTTAGCCAAATTCAACAATGGTTTTTCTTTTGAATTCAAATCTACCTCTACTGTCTAATTTTAAATCACGATTTTTTTACCTATTTTTAAAAATTCAAAAAAATCTAAAAAAAATAATGGAGACTCAGAACATGTAAAACTATACGAGAAAAATTTGGCTTAATTTTATGATTAAAGATGACTTTCCAAAAAAATCGGAAAAGTTCGAGTACTGGGTGAAAAAACTGTTTTGCCAAAACACATTTTTTTGCCTTTGATAAAATCATTTAAAAATCAAAGTAAAAAAGTTGGAGACTCTAAAGACCCACAAACAGTAGCTAATACTTTTAAAAAAGTTAGACAAAAAATGGCTAATAAGTAAAAATAATCACAAAGGTAGAATAATCAATTTGACGAACTCTTTAATTTTCCACAAGTATGCTCAAGAGAGCATGACTTTGAGCCATTGATTGGCCTAAGTCAATAATCATGTGGCATGACATGAGATGCATGATCATACAGCAAATTGAATGCATGAAATGCATGACTTAAATCCTAGATGATGTGAAAAATGCATGCCTAGCATGAGTTTGCATGGCAATAAATGTGATCCTAACCTAAATAGCATAATAATGCAAATGAGACTTAGACCTAAAGTGACATGATATATTAATATTATTTAATTTTTAATATTATCAAAATATAAATAAAATATATATATTATATACATAAAAAACCAAAAGAAAATATTTTAAAATAAATATAAAAAACAATTCCACTTATACTTATACAATGTGTTTTGGACTTTTTTAATTAGTCTTCTAAAATTCTGTTGTATTTAATCTTAATTTAAAATAAATGTTTTATTTATTTCATAATTCAAATAGTCCAAATTTGATCTTTGAAAATGAAATTTAAATTTTAAGAATTTGATAATAAATTATTTTGGTAAGATTTATTTTTCAAAATTGAATAATATATATAATAAAGATTAGATTTTTTCTATGTGTCAGCATGAGAAGATATCCACAGATATTTTCAAGTAAGTATGTACCTTGTTATATTATATATATATATATATATTTAATTTATAAATTAATTTTAAAATTAATTTTTTTATCATCTAATTAAAATTTTATTTTTTATAAAATTAAAAAATTTAATAAATTATAAAAATAAAATATATAAATTAAAAAATAATAATAATACCAAGGAAAATCGCCATCTCCCATGGCGATTTCCCTTGGCATATTAAAAAAAATTGAAAAAACACCAAGGGAAATAACCAACACCAAGGGAGATGACGATTTCCTAACTGATTTTAAAACTAGCGAATTTTGGACAATAATTTCAAAACATCGGTATTTCGGTAAATTAAAAAGAAAAAAAAAAGCTATGTATTGATAAAAAAACCAAACCAGAAAAAAATAATAATAAGAGAAACAAAAGAATTTGATTGGAGAAATAAAAAAAAATTAAAGGGTTTGAGGAGTGGAAACAATCAAAACAAGCACGAAAAATAGCAAGAGAAGACAAGTAAGGACTAACCAAGATGTAGATAAGAGAAGCAAGGATGACGGTGCGGTAGCGACGAAGAAAAGAATCAGTGACAATGGCCCCTAACAATTAGGGCTGTAATCGAGTCGAGCCGAGCTCGAATAGTGAGCTGCTCGAGCTCGAGCTCGACTCGAAACTCGCTGCTCGAAACTCGGCTCGAGCTCGACCGAATACCATTTTTCAAGCTCGAGCTCGGCTCGAGATATAATCGAACTATTCGAGCTCGGCTCGATAAAGCTCGTTTACTCAATTTATGTACTCGAGCTCGAGCTCGAGTTCGAGCTCGAGCTCGTTTCATATACAATTTTTTTACATTTAAATAATAAGGGTAATATAGTAAATTATTATAAAAATATATATTATAAAATCAAAAGCTCGATTAGGCTCGCGAGCCGCTCGAATCGAGTATTGAGATACTCGAATTCGGCTCGCTCGATAGCTCGAGCTGCTCGAGCTCGAGCTCGGCTCGATAATGATCGAATCGAATTCGAATTTTTTTCGAGCCGAACTCGAATAGCTTGCGAGCACCAGTGTCTCATTTACACCCCTACTAACAATGGCCTCTCAGCTGCCCTCACTGTCGAATGCCTCCGTTAAGTATGTTATGAGGTTTGACGATTTTCCAAAGTACGCAAACCTCTCCGCCACTTCCACCCCTATGATGAACCATGGAGATTTCCATCCACCGCTCTTGGATCTGTACACTACTGGATTCCCTTTGTAGTCCACCAATCCATTGCCTAAGCTCAGCCTGAGCCCCAGGCTGCCTTCCTCACACGAACTCCACGATTCCATTCCAGTTTCTCCTATAAACTAATTAAAGGATTATTTTCCTTTTTTTTTTTTCCCTTTTCCTTCTGCTTTTGGTTACAATAATTGTTTAACGTTATATATTAATTGCAAGGACGGGATATGACAAATTGCTATTACTACCAATGACTACTGTATATAACTCTATTGTCTTTTTTATCTCTTATTATTTATACCTTAAACTTAAGATTGGAATTAATGAATTAATGTAATTCATGATATGTATTTAATGTAAAAAAGCTGATAAATTAGAGGTTAAAAATTTAAATCCCGTAACTTAACAAGTAATTTTTTTAATTATTAAATGATAAAAATTGTTGAAACTTAAATAAAATAATTGATCCTTTCATACTAATTAAAGTTTTTGAGATAATTAATCATTCAATTTAAAAAATTCTCGAGTTCGAATCTTAACAATAGTTTTTTTCTTTAATATTTTTCACTAGTATTTTATTACCTATTGAATTATGCATTGATGTTTTGATTCTTCCGGCTTACATTTTTTTTACATTTAGATTCACGTGCAAACATTAAATATTCATCCCACTTACCGATGAGGATGTGTTAGAACTTAAATATTATAATAGTTAATCATTTGGGTAAAAGACACTTATCACTAGAAAATTCACTTACCCCCTAAGATATTATTTCTAAATTATTTTTAAATGAAAAGACAAATATACCATTTTTTAATATTAATCATTTATTTTTATTTTTATTTGTTTTTCCTTTTCATTTTCATTTTTTTTATTCAAAACTTTTTTTAACTACAAAATAATGAGAATTTATTTAGTCTTAAAATTATCTTAAATTACTATTAAATTATATTTTAATTAAGTTATATTTTAATTCAAGTGCATGTTAAATATTTTAAACTTATCTTTAATTCAATTATATATTAAATTTGAAATGAATATATTAAAATATAATTAATTAATTATTGTTATTTAAAAAATTTAGTGATAATGAAATTGGTTAAAGAAAAAAATAAAAAAGGAAAGAAATGAGAATAAAAAAGTATATAATTATTTCATAAGATTTTATTGAAAATAAACTTATCCTTATTATTTTGAAAAACACATTTTATCTCTTGAAAAAGTAACTATGTTAGCATTTTGTTAATCAAATTAAAATTTATTCAAAATTTACTTTAAAAATTAAAATACAATCATTTTTTTATCTATTTTTTGTTTTTTGTTTTAATCAATCTCTTTATCATTAAACTTTTTTAAATAATGACAATTGACTCATTTTTAAATAAAAATAACATTATTTATTAATATCAAAGTTAATTTATATATTGAATAAAAGATAAGTTTAAAATATAAATTTTTTTTGTACAAAAAAATTTAAGTGAGGGAGACTACCCAATCTAGGGCCAGGACATGTCACAAGCTTTAGAGAGAGAGCTAATAGTGGTACTTATAGATCACTCACCAAGTGGATCTGGTGGTGAGACTCAAACCCAGGTGCTTGCCAATACGTTAATGAGTACTCAACCAACTGAACTAATCCACATTGACATAAATTTAAAATATTTAACATGTATACTCAAATTAGAAATAATTTAATTATAATTTAACTTGATAGTAATTAAAGATAATTTTGTAGTTAAAAAAAGTTTTGAGTATTAAAAAAATAAAAATAAAGAAAACAAAAATAAATGATTAATAATTAATAAAGGGTATATTTGTATTTTTATTTAAAATTAACTTAGAAATAATATTTTGGGGGGTTAGTATATTTTTTTGTCAAATTTTAAGAGGGTAAGTGGATGTTTTTCAAACCTTATGGGAATAAATGTATTTTTTATCAAACCTCATAAATAAATATACTTTTTCCTAATTATTTTTTATCAATTTAAACTTTTAAAATAATTGATTATCCAAATGTCAAAACTTATTCAATGTCAATCCGAATAATCTAACCCGATGCAAATGGGCAAATTATACTCAATTGAAATGCCTTTTTTGGATCCAATCGATTTGATTCTGACTACACTACTTGAGATTCAAGTTCAACGATTTCATTTTATCTTCAATCTTGAGAAATATAAGAAAATAAAAGTTAATAAAATGAAAGGTATGATGGTTACTTAACTGAAGGTGTTTAACAAGTATAGAAATTACTATCCCAGGAGGTAACCTCAATATATATAACATCTTTCCTTTTATATATATATATATATATATATATATATATATATATTTATAAATATGGACCATTTTCTCTTATGCTGCCAATCTCTTTGATTGGGCGGTGGTTGACAACCAAAATTTGCGTATTGAATTTCAATGTTCCTGTCTTAGAAAACTCACAAAAGATTAGGCGGTGGTATAGCCTACAGGGGATTTTATTTTATTAGACTTTCATGTAATCGATGTTTATTGACATCGATTAAAAATTATTTATTTATTATTTTAATTTTTTTTTATATTTAATATATTATTTTTATTAAATTTAATAAAAAATAATAAATTATATTATATTATATATATTTTATTTTAACCAATGCCACAAGATATTAATTAAAATTTTCTTTATTTTATTAGACTTTCATGTAGTCATATATCTTTATAACACAATAAGTAATTGATGATTATTTTGGGCAAATGGATTGGTTGGACAGGTTTGGGTTTGAATATTCTACGTTCAGATCATTTTCAGGTTTAAATTATTTTAAGTTTGGGTTATTGTGCTTATGATCTTTTTAGGTACAAAATATTTTAAGTTTAAATATTTTTAAATTTGGGTCAATTTGGATTCAGTCTAATTAGGTATTAAGTCAAATAGCATTTTGCATAAATTATCTAAAATATAGCCGAAAATGCAATAAATTACAAAGAAAATTTTAATAAAAATGAACTTAAGTAAAATAGCATAAAAGAAACAAGAAAATAAGAAGGCTTATTGACTTGAAGCTCTCGGTTGTGATAGAATGGCATAAACTTGAGTTGAAGATTGTAATGAAATAATTATTGAATGTTTACGTGTCATCCATAAATCTATGAAGGTGAAAGAACTCGAAGAGGTTGAAAATAAGCTAAGATGAAGAGCGTTGAGCTAAATATGTGTTGGGTAGGTGTGACTTATTAATAAGCCAAACCCCATGTCATCTTTTCCATGCCAAGTCACTCTTAATTTTCCACGTGTCTACATTGAATTAGTTGGTACATTTATGATATAGAAGCAACCTAAATTCCAAATGTCTAAACACGAAACATTTTAATATGAAATAATTTAAATTCAAAAATATTTAAATTCGAAATAATTTAAATAAAAATAATTTAAATTTAAAATGGATTAAATAAAAAATAATTCAAACTTAAAGTAACCGCACCCAAAGATAATTCAAACACGTCCACTTGCCCTTAAAAATGGTAAAACTCAATTTACTCCACGAATTTCGCATCGATTTATTTCGAATGGGAGGGTTTTTTTTTAAAAGTGGGGGCGAGGTGGAACGGGACAGTTTTGATAAATACTTGCTCTGCTCTGTCCCGCCCCGTCTTTTAGAATTACTATTTTACTTCTTAAAATATTTATATATCCTTTTATATTTTTAGCATATGTATTAGATATATATATATATATTAAAATCATATATATACTAATATCATATATATATATATATATATAATATAATAAGGTACATGCTGACTCGATAAGTATTTGTTGACATGGATGCTTACATGGATATCTCCTAATGACACATAGGATAATATTTAAAATATGTTAATCACAAAAAATAAGTTTATTCAATTTTAAAAAATTTTAAAGATAAGTTTATTGAAGGTGATAATATTTAAAATATATTTCAAAATCACATAAAATAAAGTTTATTCACTTTTTTAAATTTAGTTGTTTATCTGGAGTTAATTTCCACATTTTCTAAAACTTTATCCAAGTCTTTCACATAATAAACTTTATCCACTGTACAAATATGTTTCACATTAACTGTACAATTTAATTCAAATTACAGTTGCAAATCAATCTATATAAATCTCTTATTTAAATTTAAAAATCTCAAATATAATTTTTATCATCATAAATTTCCTTATAATCTTTTATTATTTAATTTTTAAATTTAAAAACACACATATCAATTATTATACCACTTTTAAATTCAAAAGATAATTGTCAATTTAAAAGTTATCTATTCATTGTAATTATCATTCAACTTTCCTATAAATAATGTGTCATACATCAATTTTTCCTTTCAATTTGTAACTTTTCTTTCAAAGTATGTTACTTTTTTTTCTTTTGTTCTTAATTTTAATTTTTTTTTTTACACACATACGCTAATCATTTATATTTCATTCAGTAATTTAATAATTTAATAAAGGTCACATAAATGAAAGTATGTAAATACTTTTTTATATATATACTTTATTCTTCTTAAAAACAATCATATGCACGTTAATTTTTTTATACATGCTCTTATTATTTTCATATTTTTCAGCAGATTATAACAGTAAAAAGCATGTCAAATAATTTTTATGATTTAACTACTTTTAACAATATAATTTCATAATTTTTTTAAATAAACATATTATTTTTATTAATTGATTAAATATATAGTTATAGATGAGAGTTTTATTTATTTTTATCATGTATTTTTTATAATTTTAATACTATTTGTCATAACGTACCAAATGCGAATTCGACATGCTAGACGCAAATATGGAGTTGCCACTAATCTTTTTTATTTACTAGGTGTGATTGGTTACCTATATGAATCTATTCCCTTCTAAAGTGGTCCTAAGCTCGACTAAGGTACCTTAAAAACAATAGGTTCTGGTCTACGTTCAGATATAGGTTTGGGAGTATCGGTTACGTGTGGGAAAGGATTAGCACCCCCACAACGCCTATCCATGGATAGTACCTAATTAGCCTAATGTTATCCTGTAGGTCCTAAAATTTAATGGTCTTTATTTCTTAGTTCAATATTTAAATATTGGAGAAATTTTCCAAGGAATCCTCTATGATGCTGGTGGAATTCCGAAGAAAATCTCCTTACCTCAAGAGTATTCAAGAGAAACCGTTTGCTCTCCCGAAGAGGCTCCGTCGTCGGATTTATTTAAAAATTTATGGAAAGTGAATACAAATTAAAATTTCTTAATCAAATTTAATTTCTACTAGTTATTAATTAAAGAAATAAATTCCGATCCATAATGTTGAAATTTCCATCTAAACTCTCCATCATTCTAGTGGAATTTAGAAAGATTTTTCTCACCTAGGAAATTCTTAAAAGTCAACCATTTGTGATCGAGTTCCATCGTCAGAAAGATCTTGATTATTGTTGTTTAGTATATTACAATTGATTCCTCATCATTTTATTATGAATTATTAGAAATAATTAGAAATAAACTTCGATCTGTAATATTGAAATTTTCGCCTAAATTCTCCATCATATTGGTGGAATTTAGGAAGATTTTTCTCAAGTAGAAAATTCTTTGAAGTCAACCTTTTACGACTCCTTCGAGTCCCATCATCAAAAATGATCTTAATTTATTCCTTAATTTAATTATTGTGAATTATAAGATGAAAGCATATTATGTGTGTAGACACCTAATTTTGTCTGGCCCCC
This sequence comes from Fremontodendron californicum, assembly GCA_030761205.1. Lineage (NCBI taxonomy): Eukaryota > Viridiplantae > Streptophyta > Magnoliopsida > Malvales > Malvaceae > Fremontodendron > Fremontodendron californicum. Next base: position 7,644,175 of record JAULJL010000028.1, read on the forward strand.
TAAACCAGGTAGATTCTCTTTTTTAACTTCCCGTAAAGCAAAGAGACTTCCACCATTCCATAGATAGGTCCACAAGACTTTGTTTCGGAGGTCAGCACAAAAAGTTAACTCGAAAAAAGTCAACCACGAAAAAGTCCACCTCGAAAAAGTCAACCACTAAAAAAGTCAATTCCTAGTCAAAATCAAGATTCGAAGTTGAATTGAACAATGGCGAAAGAATTTTGATAATCCGAGGTCTACAAGGAAAGATATAGAGTTCGTAAGATGAGTTGCAAAATCCAGTGTAGGAAAGTAGAAAATTCTGCAAATTTGGAGAAAAGTGCGTAAACGATCAAATTGGACAAAATTGAAGATCCAGAATGGAATGTAATCAATAAGTAAGGATATTGGAGAGTCCAATTTGAAGCAGAATTGAAGGGAGAGTCAACTTGGAAGGAAAACGAAAGATTAGGGTTTCGGTGCATAAATGGTGAATTTCACAATTTTGGGGAAAACTACAGAGATGGTCTGATTCGGTAAAATCGAAGCCCCAGTCGATGAAGGATAAATAAAAATATCCCCAGTCCCAATTTGAAGTGGATCCAAAAGAATAACCGATTGGAGGAAAAACGGAAAATAAGGAAATTCCTGATATTGGAAAAAAGGGAAAAACCAAATTGAAGAGGAACCCGGATGTAAAAATGGGCATTTTCGGTCTAACTCAAATTCAATATATGATAAAGAGGATGGAAAAGGAAAATCTAGAATTTTGGCTCGTTTCGAGCAAAACCGAGGCTTTAAGGCCTAAAGGGCAATTTTGGAAAATCTGGGAAAAATAGAATCCAAGCTCGAAAAATTATGAAAACTTTCAGATTTGAATTCTATATTGTATGGAAGGGATCGGTGAATAAAAATCTGAAATCAGAGTTCAAATGGAAAAATACAAAGTTCGGGTGCACTAACCCGAAAAATACAAAAGAAAATTTCGAAAAGAATAGCAAACGAGCTCAGAAAATTATGAAAACTTACAGATCTGAGTTTTATAATTTTTGGAAGGTATTGGTGAAAAAAAAAATCTGGAATTAGAGCTCAATTGAAAAAGGCTAAATTTGGGAGGCACTAAACCGAAACTTTTAAAGAAAAATCAGGGGAAAATGGAAAACGAGCTCCAAAAATTATGAAAATCTCTAGAACTGAATTTTACATTTATTTGGAGGGATTGGAGAAAGAAAATCTGGAATTGGGGTCCGTTTGCAATTAAATTAAGTTTGGGGGCCAAAATACAATTTTACCGAAGAAACCGAAAATGGCCATTTTGCAAATTAAAAAATGAGGAAGTTGCTGGAACATTCCAGGCCATTCGGCTAGCTCTGAGGAATGAAGGGTGAGATTTGATTAATTTCATTCAATGGCCAAGATTGAGTTGCAAGAAGACATTTTTAATCTTTGATTAGTTCCTTTGTGATCATGCCAAGTGGCCTAGATATTTTGAAAAGAAAGATGAGCACATCTTTATCTCCTTGGCTGGCCAGCTCATAAACTTGGAGAGGAGTTTTGATCAATGGCCAAGATTGAGTTGCAATGTGACATTTTTAATCTTTGTTTAGTCTCCCTTGTGATGAAGCCAAGTAGCCTTGATATTTTTGAAGAATGATGATCACATCATCACAATGGGAGAGATGGAATCGGCAGCCCTGCCCTATCCTTAAGAGAGGAGAGGTTCATTATTTTGAAAAAAGGGGAATTTGATTCTTGAGAGAAAAGGAAGAAGAGAAAGAAAAGAGAAGAGAAGAGAGAAATTTGGCATCATCTTCTTTCATCTTTTCTAATACTTTTATTTGATGTTGTGATTTCTTTTCTCCTCCTTTTGTTCATATGATTTGTAAACTTTTTGATGAATAAAAAGGTTTTCAAAAATAAATTTTAAAGGTTTTCTATCCTTTATTCTTCATTCTTTATCAAATAGCCAAGTTGTCAATTTTTTTTTACATGTTTTCAGGCCTTGGCCGAACCTACCTTGATGATTTTGTGCTTGTTCTTGCTTGATATTGCTTGCTTGCTTGGTTGTGTTCATATTTTTCACTCATGATTTATCTTTAGTCATATGATTGTGGGCTGTAAAATCATGCATTTCATGACATTTCAACTAGGATTTTGGCCAAGATCAATCAATGATCTCAAGCCAAAAATCCCTTACCTCTACTAGTTGAGAGATTAATATTTTAGATTGGGTATTCAGACTTTGGGATTTTCTTTTACTACTCATTCATGGTCAAAATAAAATGATTTTTTTACTGTATGCAGTAGTCATTTAGAGGATGCCATGATATTTTTTTTCATGATTTTAGATTTTTTTTATCATAGTTGAAAAAAAATGATTTTTAACAAAGCAGTTTTAACTCACTGTCTTAACTTTGGTAAAAATTCGGTCATGGTACCCTTGCTCCAAAAACTAAGATGATTTTTTCCATGGAGATCAATATGTTCTAGGTCTGCCCTAATTGTTTCATAATTTTTTGAAACTTTCTAAAAGGGTAAAAAAATCGGTTTTCAAAACTGCCTGTGAGAGTCAGATTTGTTTTTTTTTTTTAAGAAATAATAATTTTCTTTTTTTTGTTAGGATATAAAAGGGGGGCTGATTTGGGACATTAGTTATTGTCTTAGGTTAATTTCCAAGTCATTTCAATCATAAAATTTGATTTTATAAAAGTCGGGTCAAGAGTAGTCAACCCGGATTTCAAAACTAGGAAAATAGAGCCTTTTTAAAGGAGGTGGGTTCGGCCATGAGGCTATTTTCATCCAAAAAGATTCCAAATTTTTTTAAATCCGAGCCCAAAGTCTTTCGATTTTGAAAATCCGATCTAAGTCTCTTCGAAAGGTAGTCGAATACCTTTTTAGGTATACGGATGTCTTTACTTTAAGGAAGAAATACATCTTCATGCATTGCATTTTTTAAATGTTTTTAAATTTTAATTTGACATAAAACATGTGTTTCGGTTTCCTAAACATGTGGCTAGAATTAGTTCCTAATCTTTGTCGGGGAGGTTAGGAAATTATTCAACGCACGTGTTTATGAAATTGAAGGACATTGGATTTTGTTTTATTCGGAATCATATAAATGTCATAAGAAAGAAATATTTTTTGAGTTTTACCGGGTTTGTCGGAAAATGTGGTAATATTTTCCGATATATGCTATTTATATGATTCCTCACATGAAAATTCTATGTCCATGAATGTCCCATGTTAATGTCATTTTATATTCATGTTGCCATCATTAGATTTTTCCATGTCATCTAGATTATGCCATGTCATTCATTCACATGCCATGTCATCTAGGTATGTCATGTCTTCATTCACATGCCATGTCGTCCATTCATATGCCATGTCATTCATTCACATGACATTCATTCTTATGCCATGTCATTCATATGCTATGTCATTTTGTCGCCATGTCGATTTCATTCACATGCCATTCATTCTTATGCCATGTCATTCACTTGCCATGTCATTTTATTCGCCATGTCGATTTCATTCACACGACATTCATTCTTATGCCATGTCATTTTGTTCGCCATGTCGATTTCATTCACATGCCATGTCATTTTGTTCGCCATGTCGATTTCATTCACACGACATTCATTCTTATGCCATGTCATTCATATGCCATGTTATTTTGTTCACCATGTCGATTTCATTCACACGACATTCATTCTTATGCCATGTCATTTTGATTGCCATGTCGATTTCATTCACATGATATTCGTTCTTATGCCATGTCATTCATATGCCATGTCATTTTGTTTGCCATGTCGATTTCACTCACATGATATTCATTCTTAGGCCATGTCATTTTGATTGCCATGTCGTTTAGTTCGCCAAGCTTTTTTTTGCCATGTCGATTTCATTCACATGACGTTCATTCTTATGCCATGTTAATTATGCATGTTGTACATTCAAATTTTAATAATAATTTATATATTTATGATTATTCAACTTGTTGAAAATTGATTTTTTTTAATAAAATAAGACAATATCTCTGAGTTATTATAATTCATGAATTCTCCTTCGGGTTGACGGGAAGTCTTCATCAACTATATTAACAAAGAAATACCCTTCTAAAAGAGGATGATGCAGCGATTTCCAAAAACAATAAAAATTCTATAATTTTACCGGTTTGCGGGGAGTATAGAAAATTTTCGCAATAACAAATTCCGGATCATTTTCGAACAAAAATAGGATTGTCTTTAAAATGGGAATTATTTTCAAATACCAAATCTAAAACCAACTTTTCACCGAGACTCGAGATAATACACGACTAATAAGGTACTGTTTTATACAGGCATTGTGGAGGTGCTAATCCTTTCCCACACGTAACCGACTCCCGAACCCGCACTTGTTTTCTCTTGTTCAAAGCGCAAACTTCAAAATTGGTTTTAAAATATTTTAATTAATGTTTAAAATATTTTTCAAAATCGGTTTTAATAGGTGGCTGATCACACCTAGCCAAAAAAGATTGGTGGCGACTCCATTTCTTTTTCGGGATTTTTTTCACACCCTCAACCCTTTGGTTTAGAGGAATTAAGTCGTCTTTTCCTCTATTTTCTCCCACACGTATCAGTAATTAATTGAACCAACGTCGCCCGACGGATCCCGCGAAGGATCGGTTGCGACAATGTGAATTAATAAAAATAACATCTATCTTAATTATTCTAATGAACAAACATAGTAAATAAAATAAATAGATAATTATATAGTCTATAAAATAATTAAAATTAATGAAAGTTCATGCTCAAAATAAATGAATAAATAAATAAACAATTAAATAATGAAATTCGCACTAAGTAAAATTTGAACTAAATAAAAATTAATTAAAATAAAAAATAATGAAATTAAATAATTAGAGAATAATACAATATATAAGAAAATAAAATAAAAATAAAATAAAAATCAAGAAAATCATAAAGAGAAAAAAAATAACATACATATGGGTCAGGTCCAGGCGCGGACTCATGCGGGTCGGCGCGCGGGTCAGCACCAGATCCGACTTCCAGCTTATAAATTAATTTTTTTGATTCATTTTTTACCTTTCTTTTTAAAAAAAAAAAAAAAACTTCTCTTCCTCTCTAGCCTCTCTCTAACTATCACCAAGAAAATTCAAACCGAACCCAAAAAAGGGCCAGTGACTGTCGTCGGATTTGTCATAGATTGTCGATGACCGTCGCTCGCTGCCGGCACCGAAACCTAGAAATTCCCCAGAATACACCAAAGCCTTCCTTCAACCTCTCGTACTCCAATATCCACATAGATTTTCCAAAATCGGTATCAAAAGCCCTAGATCTAAGTTTGGATGCTGCGGCTTTTTCCCATCCAATCTCCACCGACAACCGTCGAATGGCCACCAAATTCTCACTAAGCCTTCTACTAACCCTTTCCTAGATCTTCACCATTGGGATTATCAAACCACTAACCCAAACCCAAAAATCCTAACCCGAAACCAAACCAAACTCAACCAAAACCTTCTCCCTTTTTTTTTGCTGTTTTGTATTGTGTGTTTTTGATTCGGATCCCCTCAATTGTTCCTGCCCTCTTTGTTGTTGACTAATGCAATTTATAAGGGTAAAAATCTGATCCTCATCCCCCAATTTTTGGTGATTGTCCGAAATTTGAACTGATTTTTTGGCTTAAATTTTGACTTGATTAATTTGCATGATTCTTGGTTCGAAATTGGGGGAGAGAAAGAATTAAGGGATTCGGTAAAGCAAAAGAAAGAAAATGAAAAAAAATAAAAATAAAAAAATGAAAAAAATAAAGATAATAATAAAAATATATGCACTGGTCCAAAATGGACTCCAAAGTCTAATAAACCTGACGACAATAAATTTTGCAAAAATCAAACCTAATCTTGGATTAAAAGATCCTGGACAAAATCGGGTGTCTACAGTTGCCCCTCTTTGTGCACTTGCTGAGAAACAAGAAGTGTGCAAACACGTAAACACCCTAAATCTCGAACATCACTGCTATCACTGACCTGACAAAATGCTCCTCTCAACGAAGCCTAAACTTTGAAATTCCCAATGTAAAGGAGAATGCCCTTCCCAACGAGGCATAAACCTTAAAAACCCCAACGTAAAGAAAAATGCTCCTCTTGATGAGGCATAAACTTTAAATTTTTCCAACGAGAAAATGCTCATCCCAACTAGGTATAAACTTAAAAAATTTCAAACGAAAAAGCACTTAAGAGTTTGACAATTTTTAACCAGAAGTTCTTGTCATAACGTGCCAAATACGAATACAGCATGTAGAAGCAAATAATGGAGTCGCCCCTAATCATCTAACTAGGTGTGATTAGTCACCTTTATGAATCTATTCTTCTTAAAGTAATTATAAGCTTGACTAAGGCACCCTAAAAAGAATAGGTTCTGGTCTACTTATTAGAACTGAGTTCGGGAATTCAATTACGTGTGGGGAAGGATGAGCACCCCCACAACGCTTATCCTAAAGATAGTACCACATCAATCACATGTTATTCTAAATCGGTCTTATCTAAATGGTCTTAATCAATCTTAAGTAAATACCTATTTTCCTAATCATGTAAAGTAATCTAAAAAAAATCATATTATATTATATTATTTAATCATGCAAAAATCTAATAAAAGAAAATCACAAAATCATGCGAGTTCCTAAATCATGCAAAAACATAAAAAAGACAATAAAAATCCTAATTCATGCAATACTAATAAAATAAAAATCATAGATCATGCCATAATAAAAATAAAAATAATATCATAAAATTATGCATTATCTAAATGATAAAATTAATAATATTCCTAATATCATACCAAGTCTAAATAAAAAATAATAATAATAATATTCCTAATATCATGCAAAACCTAAAAAAATAAATAAACAAATAAAACCTAATCATGCAAATCTAGAAAGAAAAAAAAATTCTTAAGTCATGCAAATCTAAAAAATAATAATAATAAAACCCTAATAATCATGCTTATCTAAAAATAAATAATAAAAATAAAATAAAACCTAAACATGCTTTCTAAAATGAAAATAATAAAACCTAATCATACTTCTAAAAATAAAATAATAAAACCTAATCATACTTCTAAAAATAAAATAATAAAACCTAATCAGGATTCTAAAAATAAAATAATAAAACCTACACATACTTCTAAAATAAAATAAAAAAACCTAATCAGGATTCTAAAAAAAAAAAACTACTCATACTTCTAAAAATAAAATAAAAATCTAATCATACTTTTAAAAATAAAATAAAAACTTAATCATATTTTTAAAAATAAATTAAATACCTAATCATGTTTTTAAAAATAAAATAAAAACCTAAACATCATAAAAATAATTAATCTTAAAATCACCTGCAAATATCAAAACTAAAAATAAAATTATTCCAAATAATAAATAAAATAAAACAATATAAAATAATAAATAAATAAAATAAAACAACAAATAAAATAGAACAATATAAAATATTCAATATGAAACAACAAACTATAAATGAAATAATAATAATAAAAAAAACATAGCAGCATACGGGTCAAACCCGTGTACGGGTCGCGCACGGGTCGCAAGGCCTGACCCTTCTGCTGCTTCAAAACCTATATATATTTTCTCATTTCTTACCTTTTTTTTTAAATCTTTCTTCTCTCCCTTTTTTAGCTCAAGAACACCGATTAAGAACACAGCCAAGAACCCAAAATCCGGCAACCATACTCCACCATCACCGCCGCCACTCGCTGTCGATGACCACCGTCGACCACCGCAAACCTGCCTAGAAAAATAAAAAAAAAGTATCCTAAATTTTCCTCTCGATCCCCTCAACCCCGAAATCTAGTTAGTTTTGTCTAAATCACCATGAAAAATCCTAGATCTAGGTTTGAAACCCGCTACTTTACCCCTCCCGATCTCCTCTGGTGACCACTCGATGACCACCAAACTTCGGTTTATACTTCCTCTAATTAATTCCTAAATCTCCACCGATTGATTTCACAAAACAACCACTAAAACCTTAAATCCCCAAAATGTCAAAATTCAAACCCCTAAAAAATCTTGTGTTTTTTCTTCCCACTAAAAATGCTATCTATTGCCTCTGTGTGTATTCTGAAATAGTGTTCAATGTACATCTCTCTGTGTGTTTTGTGTGTTGAATCCACCGATCTTTTATAGGGAAAATTCAAGCAGAGTTTCAATTTGATTTGAGTTTTCAAATCTAATTTGATAAAGAGTTTATTTCAATCTTCAAAACCTAAAAACATGAAAATCCATTACAAAAAATCATAAAAATCCTAAGAACATGAAAATCTCAAAAATCCTAAAAGCATGAAAATCTCAAAAATCCTAAGAATCTAAAAAGGTCCTAAAAATGTGATGATGAGAATCCTAAGCAGTAATGCTTGCAGAGAAACTTCATGATTCGTCGATAGTGCGCTTGCACTTCTTCCAAAAGCCTGAACAAACGCTGACCATTTGGATAGAAAGGATACACCCATGTCTTAAACTTTTCAATTCGGTCATTCATCTCATCGGCCTTACGAGCTGCCATATTAAACTGGTCTAACATATTCTTTAAAAGGTTTAATCTTCTCAGCTCTACATTCCAAAGTCCTTCACATTCGACCTCTAATGTCATCAAGTTCTCAAACAAATCTTGGCACTCTTCTTCCGACTTCATACATTCAGATTGCAACCTATAAATTTCTTCTCCCATTTGCTCAAGTTCAGAATTCTTGAATGAAGATGTCTCATTTAAATCCTTGAAAGCTGTTTTCCATGTGTAGTAGTCCTGCTTGAGTTTTTGAATTCTCCTATCACGTCCAGTCAAGTTGTCCTCTAGTTTTCTAATATCCACTTGTAGTTTCTTGACCTTTCCATCCCGTTTTGCTAAATCATCCTCCAGTTTCCTTAGCTTGAAGTTTCTGATTTTCTTGCCCCAGTTCATCATTCTCTTCACGCAGTTTTCTCTTGGCTAGCTCTATCTTCAACATGGGATCTGGAGGCGGGATTCGATTTGAACCGTTAGAACTATCTTCTTGAAAGAAGACAACATCTTTAGCTCGTCTGGCATGCCATACCGAGTATTCAGGCGAAGTGGCATATGTGAACCTCCCGCTACCTACTCTAAATGTTTGCTTCCATGCCTTGACAACTTCTTGTTTCTTTCTTTGAGCTTCTTTATCGATATAGGAGAACTCACATTGATTAAGCCCTTTAGTCATAGGCACGAACTGTTCATACCCTGCATATCTTTGAACTAAAATGAGAGCATAACTGATAGCCCCCCATAAACCTGGAAGAGGTACCCACTGTTGATCTCCACATCCGTATAACACTAAATCATGACACATCCAAGGAGCTTTCCAGATAACTTCTTGACTTGTGAGTTTGGATAGAAATGAGACCTAATCAATCTTAGACTTTGGTTCGGGCCATTTATTCTCGCAAAATTCTTTGACCAGAATACTGGTAGTGAGATATGGCTTATGAAACTTCCCCTCTTTGCATTCAAAGTGACTCTTCATCTAAACATATAACAGTTGTAAACATCCAGTAAAATGTCCTTTCCCGGTTCATCGACAATAATTCAGAGATCTCACAGTTTCTGCCAGAATAGTTGGAGCTGTATTAAACTGGTACTTCACTTGATCAATTAGGCCCACCACATTCAATTCAACATGTCCCAAAACTTTGGAAAAAAATCATCATTCCATATATAACCAGTGCCATGATGTCAATGCATTCTTCGCCATCCGAGAGTTTCTTGATAAAACTGCGAAAAAAGCTCCAAGAAATGCAATTATTTTTACCTTTCACAGTTATATGGCACTCAATTTCTGGTATGTTAATCCCCATCAACTCATCCAGCCTCTTACGATATAATTTTTTATTCTTCAAAAATATCTCATCAAGCTTTGAATAGTCCAAACGGAGCAATACTGAGTACTTCTCAATTGTGGGCCCCATATCTACTTCATTAAAAACAAAGCATCGGTAAGAAGGATCCCAAAATTGCATCATGGCCTTGACCAAGTTTTTATCTATCTCAACTGGGAGAAGTAGGGCTATGTCACCATATTTCTTCGAAAACTCCTATTGTCTAGCCTCGTCCAATGATTTCCAAATTTGATCAAGTCGGTGAAGTCATTCTGCATGAGATCCAAATTAGTTCTTTCGCGGAGGGTGGAAATATAGCCTGCCGGTAAACAATCCCATGTTTCTCGTTGAACTTCTTCGGACCTAGTCTTCAAGCTAATTGACGACTCAAACTTTACAATTGCTGGGCTTTCCATGGATAATGTGAAGATTTGATTTATCAAACAACTGCTACATGGCACAATATTCCTATGATGATGATGATGTAAATGCAATAAGAAAAAGAAAGAAAGAAAATGGTCAATATAATTACATAACAAATAAATAAAGGAAATAAACAAAAAATATAAATTTAAAATGTGAGACAAAGGTAAGAGGTGTTCCTTCATGTGTCCTAATTTGGGTTATTCTCTACGAAACAGGTGGACATGGCTTTAACTTAGGCTGGCCTCTTAAGTGTTATCTATATGCTGGGCTTTAAGATATTGGACATCTAAAAGGTCCCCAAGTTGCTCCTTAACTTCATCTATGAAGGATGAGTAAGGCACCCCAATCCTCACCCATTATAGGCTCATTGGAAAAGGTTCAAGTTGGGTGAGAGTATTTTCCTAGGCCATACGGAGGTTATTTTCCCACGAAGGCGTAGTTACTATACCCCCTCCTAAAAGGACGAGCCCTTGTATAGGGCTTATGTTCATGATTGTGTGGTGTGTGCGAAGGAACATACCAAACCTTTGACTAACGAAGCTTCCTGAAAAAAAAAAAAACAAAACAAACTAAAAAGAAAAAGATTAAAACGTCAAAAAAGTTATTAAAAAAAAAAAACAAAACAAAACATTTAAGCCCAGAAATAACATGTGACTAACCTATGACTCGATTCTCTAAGGTTCCCAGTGGAGTCGCCAAACTGTCATAACGTGCCAAATATGAATTCAGCATGCTAGAGCAAATAATGGAGTCGCCATTAATCATCCAAATAGGTGTGATTCTATTCTTCTTAAAGTAATCTTAAGCTTGACTAAGGCACCCTAAAAAGAATAGGTTCTGGTCTACTTATCATAACTGAGTTCGGGAATTCGGTTATGTGTGGGGAAGGATGAACACCCCCCCACAACGCCTATCCTAAAGATAGTACCACAACAATCACATGTTATTCTAAATCGGTCTTATCTAAATGGTCTTAATCAGTTCTAAGTAAATACCTATTTTCCTAATCATGTAAACTAATCTAAAAATAAAATAAAATAAAATCATATTATATTATATTATATTATTTAATCATGCAAAAATCTAATAAAAGAAAATCACAAAATCATGCCAGTTCCTAAATCATGCAAAAAAATAAAATAAAAATAAAAATCCTAATTCATGCAATGTCTAATAAAAAAATCATAGATCATGCCATAATAAAAATAAAAATAAAATTATAAAATTATGCATTATCTAAATGAAAAAAATAATAATATTCCTAATATCATGCCAAGTCTAAATAAAAATAATAATAATATTCTTAATATCATGCAAAATCTAAAATAAAATAAAAAACCTAATCATGCAAATCTAGAAAGAAAAAAAAATCTTAAGTCATGCAAATCTAAAAAATAATAATAAAAAAACCTAATAATCATGCTTATCTAAAAATAAATAATAAAATTGAAATAAAATAAAATAAACCCTAAACATGCCTTCTAAAATAAAAATAATAAAACCTAATCATACTTCTAAAAATAAAATAATAAAACCTAATCAGGATTCTAAAAATAACATAATAAAACCTACTCATACTTCTAAAAATAAATTAAAAAAAACCTAATCAGGATTCTAAAAATAAAATAATAAAACCTACTGATACTTCTAAAAATAAAATAAAAATCTAGTCATACTTTAAAAAATAAAATAAAAACTTAATCATACTTTTAAAAATAAAATAAATACCTAATCATGCTTTTAAAAATAAAATAAAAACCTAAACATCATAAGAAATAATTAATCTTAAAATCAACTGCAAAAGTCAAAACTGAAAATAAAATTAGTCCAAAATAATAAATAAAATAAAACAATAAATAAATAAAATAGAACAATATAAAATATTAAATATGAACCAACAAAATATAAATGAAATAATAAAACAAAGCAAAAAAAAAAAACAAAGCAGCATAAGGGTCGGACCCGCGTGCGGGTCACACGCGAGTCGCAGGGCCCGACCCTTCTGCTGCTTCAAAACCTAATTTTTTTCTTTATTTCATTTCTTACCTCATTTTTTTTTTTTTAAAAAACTTTTTCTTCTCTCCCACTTTCAGCTCAAGAACATAGCTAAGAACCCAAAATTCGGCAACCGCATCGCCACTTGTCACCGATGACTACCGTCGACCACCGTAAACCTGCGCAAAAAAATAAAAAAAATATATATTCTAAATTTTCCTCTCGATCCCCTCAACCCTGAAATCTAGTTAGTTTTGTCTAAATCACCACGAAAAATCCTAGAAACCCGCGACTTTACCCCTCCCGATCTCCTCTGGTGACCACTCGATGACCACCAAACTTCGGTTTATACTTCCTCTAATTAATTCCTAAATCTCCATCGATTGATTTCACAAAACAACCACTAAAACCCTAAATCCCCAAAATTTCAAAATTCAAACCCCTAAAAAATCTTTTACGTGTTTTCTTCCCACTAAAAATGCTATCTATTGCCTCTGTGTGTATTCCAAAATTGTGTTCAATGTATTCTCTCTGTGTGTTTTGTATGTTGAATCCACCGATCTTTTATAGGGAAAATTCAAGCAGAGTTTCAATTTGATTTGAGTTTTGAAATCTAATCTGATAAAGAGTTTCTTTCAATCTTCAAAAGCTAATCCTGATCTAGGGAAGAGTTTCAGTTTCAACCAAAGAGGAATATAGATTTAAGCCAAAAACAATTTTTTATTTTTCGATTTTTTTTCATTTTTTGTTGTTTCTGATTTTCCCCTTTTTTTGTTGTTTTTTATTATTATTTTATCTAATTTCGAAAATAAAAATTAAAAATAAAAATAAGATTAAAATTAAGCTAAAATCTAAAATAAAAAATAAAAATAAATTTAAACTAAAGTTAACATTAGAACATCCCGAATAAAATGGGTGTCTATAGTTCTAAAATGATTCTCGGTGGTTTTGAAAAATGATACCCTGAGATTTTGAAAAATAAAACCCAGAGGTTTTGAAATGATACCCAAAAGTTTCGAAAAAGAATACTCTGAGGTTTTGAAATGATACCTGGAGGCTTTGAAATGGTACCGAAGATTTTGAAATGATACTCGGAGGCTTTGAAAAATGATTCCCGGAGGTTTTGAAAAATGATACCCTGAGTTTTGATAATGATTCCTAGAGGTTTTGAAAAATGATACCCGTAGGTTTTGATAAATGATACCTTGAGGTTTTGAAGAAAAAAAATGGGTACCTTGAGGTTTTGAAATTTATACTTGGAGGCTTTGAAATTTGTACCCGAAGGTTTTGAAATGATACCTGGAGGTTTTGAAAACTGATACCCTAAGGTTTCGAAAATTTATACCCGGAGGCTTTGAAAGATAATACTCGAAGGTTTTGAAAAAACGATACCTGGAGAGATTTTGAAAGATGGTACCTTGAGGTATTGAAAAACGATGCCCTGAGGTTTTAAAAGATGGTACCCTGAGATTTTGAAAACTTGGAAATTTATACCTAGAGGCTTTGAAATTTGTATAGGAGGCTTTGGAAGATAATACCCTGAGGTTTTGAAATGGATTCCCAGAGGTTTTAAAATGATACCTAGAGGCTTTGAAATGATACCATGAGGCTTTGAAATGGTACCCGGAGGTTTTTGAAATGATTCTAAAGATACTCTGAGGTTTTGATAAAAAAATCATACTAACGATACCTTGAGGTTTTGAGAATCATGTGAGAAAGTCTTAAAAAAAAAAAAACTATACTCGGGGGACTTTAACAATCATCTATGTAAAATATCATTTTTTTGAAATGGTTTTCCTCAATTGAATGCTTAAAATTCCATGAAATTTCTCAATCCTAAGTTCAAGGTTGGAATTCAAAGTCTAAATTTTATCCTTCTTATTAGTGAAATGAATGCCATAATGCAATGCGTGAAATGAATGTCATCTAATGCGAATGCTCAAATAAAAACTAATATCATAAGTCTTTAATTATGAAAAAAGGATACTCAGGCTCATCGTTTCATCCTTTTTCAGCTTTCAAACTGGACAACCTCTTGTCAATTTCGTTAGCTGATCACAACACCCTTTCCTTCTCAAAAGACAACTCTTTTAATCCTAAGAATTTGAACAAATATATTTCCAAACTCTTTCATTGCTCTCTTTCTCATTCCTCTTTCACTTCAGGATGTCAACTTCAAATACAAAAATGAAAGATTTTCATTGTTAATCTTGCAGGAAGTGTTAATTCAGCCATTCACCGTCTCTACAAATCTCTTTCTCGAAAACCCATTCCTCTTGTGATAGTGATGAAAACCCAAAAGCCTTCTGAGCGTTATTTCTGCCCCCAGAAATGTCACTCTTGTCACATTGGTTCAAAACTCAACATGCATCATTCCAAATTTGAATTTTTCATGTTTTACATTTGAAAATTCCTTGAAAAGAATGAATTTGTTCAAAAAGTCTTTTATTTTCAATCATGCCCCCTGTGTCAAATGGAAAATTGCCCCACATCACTACTTTTCTTGTTCAAAAAACAAAAATTTAGATCTCTGGAAAAACTGGTGATTACTTCCAAGAATGGACGAGGTGAATCAACAATTTGGCTCTTCCCAGTGGATTGAGTGTTTCAGTTTATCAAGGTTTTAGTCCTCAACAAAGACTTCATCATATAAGGGAAGATCAATGTTTCTTCGTCTAAACTCACAATGAATTTTTGCAATAATTGAGTTTTCACAAAAAGATTTGTTTTGAAAACACAATCCATTTTGGCACTCTCTCTTAGTTTCTTGATGTGTAGCATTTCAACAAATGTCAAAACTAGCTATGGGGGTTCAAATTTGAACAAGCAAGGAAAAGGAATTTTCAATATGGGATAGAGTCATCCAAATGATGTTGACCTTCTTAAATTTCTCAAGAGTGCTCAATGCTCGTTGGTTGGTTCAAGACTCATTTCTCTGGTGCTTTTTGTTAGAGCCTTTGCATAATCATACACAAATTCTCTGGAGTTGTTTTCATATTTCCAATCTTTGCTCTAGACTGCCCATTTTTTGGGTTTTCACCCTATAGCTCATTCTTTTTTTTATATTGTTTGTTCTACTATGCATTTGAGAATTCAAACTTCTTCAAAAACAAAATGATAATTCAAAAAGGTTAAACCCAAGGGGAAAAACTCTTCAACTTAAACATTCATACTTGATCAAAATGGATTTTTAAAGCATGTAATGTAGGCCAGGGTTTAGGTTTCAGAAAGAATGGATAATCAGGCCCAAAATATGTGTTTAGGGTTAATCAAACCAAGGATTATTTTTTTTCATGAGGACTTGTCTTTCCTATTCCTCAAAATGTTTCATCATTTTTTCTTCTTCTCTTTTTCCTTTTTTTTTTTTTCATCATGAAGCGAGTTCAAAAATTCTAGAACTCAATTTCAACATTTACCCTTGAAATAAGGCCTTTTTTGAAAGCTTAGAAATAGGACCCAATCACTCACATGATCCTTTTTCATACTTGCCCCCTAGTGTGAAGGGTGATCCTTGGTTAGGGTTCATTCGAAAAAGAATTTAATAGGCTCAAAAAGGGTAGCAAGGGATAATTTCTTTTTTTCTGAAAGGAGCATGAAAGATGGCCATTTCTCATATCAAGTATGAATACTTTCATTGAAAAGCAATCGTCAGGGAAATAAATAATCAGAAATTCATTTTTCTTTTGAAATTATTTGAATATCTCATATGCATGATATCACAATCAATTTTTTCTTCTTTTTTTGGCAACTCATGTAAAACACATCATCTCAATAAAGGCCCAACCTAAAATTCTTTCTTTTCATGGTTTTCTCAAGATGTCGAAGCAATTTCCATTTAATCATAGAGGAAAAAGTTGCATAAGCCGAAAACATTTGGGTGATTTGGCTTCTTGGTAATCTTGCACTAAATTATGGGTGAAAATTTTGGATAATGCTTAGGTATTCACAGATGCTGAGAAATATGGGTTTTCAGTAATTTTGATCCATATGCAGGCAAAGGAAGACCTTTTGAAAAAAGATTGAAACAATTTAGGGATATGTGTTTGAAGCTCTAGATAGCTTTGATACTTTATCGAACTACCAAAATCAAGATTCTTTCAAGAAAGTGCCTTATGCATTGATTTTCAAAAATATGTTTTGCGAAATAATCAACCACATTGTTCTTTGCCTAGATAAATAAACATTGTCTTTTTGGTTTTATTTCATGGTCAGATGGAAGGGATGGTTCATGGAACCTTTTAAACTGGAAATGGGAAAGGGATGCAAAGTTTGTTCCTGGAAAGTAATCACCAATTGTTATTGAAGATCGAATATATTTTTTATTTGAAAATAAAAATAAGTCATGCGACCATCACATTCAAGCAATTTCCAACAAAATTATTAAACAACTGATTAATGAAAAAAATGCAATGCCTAGGAAAATGAAATGAAAACTTCAAAATTTTGGAATTATCCTAATGGAGTATCCAAGGTGACACTCCCAATCTCCAAGTTTCAGATTTCCACTGTTCTATGAGCTCTGCAATCAATGTGCCATCATTGACCAGACCTTCAATCATTTCCTTTAGTTGCCTGCATTTTTTAGTTGAATGTCCAATTGCCCCCATGTGATAATCGTATTTGTTGTTAGGATCATAACTCCTTGATGATGGATTTGGAGTTGTCTTTATAGGCACGGGGGTAAAGTATTGGTTCTTTACTAGCAACGGCAAAATATCAGGAATTGGGATTAGAACTTTCTCTTGATTGTTCCTTGGTCTTCTTTGGGGAACAGGCTTAGCTGCAGGTATAGGTGTAGGGCTAGGCATAAGTATAGGCGTTCGAGTGTAAAAGTTTCCTTGGAAATTCAGTTGTGGTACCGATGGAGAAGGGTTTAGTGCAACATTATTTACTGTGGGGTAATATTGTTGGTACATAGGGTATGGATTATATGCAGGAAAACCTCATGTTTGTTGTCCTCCATAAATCGCAGCTTGGACATCTTCTTCCTTCTTTTTAGATGCCTCATTTTGCTTTACATCAGATGTCTCTCTAGCTTTTAGCTTCCCACTCTTTATAGCATTTTCAATTATTTCCCCAGAGATTACCATGTATGCAAAAATTTTGGTGGCATTCCCGTTCATCCTTTCATAGTATGGTGCCCGGAGAATACTTACAAATAGCATGGTGGTCCTCTTCTCCGTGAGACGTGGTTGGACCTGTGCAACAATATCTCGCCATCTCTGGGCGTATTCCTTGAAGCTTTCTGTGGATTTCTTCTCCATGCCTTTCAAGGATATTCAATTAGGAGCCATATCCACGATATGCTTGTATTGGAAACTGAACGCTCTTGCTAACTCCTTCCATGAGTGAATGTGGTTCTTATCCAGCTGAACTACCATCTAGCTGCGTACCCTGTAAGACTATCCTGAAAAACATGAAATCAGTAGCTTGTCATCTTGTGAATGAGCAACCATTTTCCTGTAGTACATCGTAACATGTGTCATAAGACAGGTTGTCCCATTATACTTCTCGAAGTTTGGAGTATTGAACTTCGATAGGATGACAATGTCAGGTACTAAGCAAAGTCCAGTAGCATCCATGGACCCAAAAAAGTCCATTCGTTCAACAACTCGGAGCCTCTCTTCCAGGAGATTCATCTTCTGAGACTCAGAATCCTTTTTTGAATCAAGTTTCAACTTTTTCCATTCTTTCGGGTCATCTGGATTAGGGATATGAATCGGGTCCGATGGTCTCGACCCCAATATATGAGCATTAAACCCTGGGATTTGAGGAGGTGTAGCCACTTATGGCATTCCTGGGTGTGCGAAAGAATATTTTCCACTGATCAATGCATATTGTGGTTGTGGACCAAACCCAAGAGAGTACACGAGATCTTCAGCACTCTGATCCTTCTCTTGCACAATAGCTTCATATGCCTTCCCTTCCCTTTTCTTTTACTCAACCTCTTCATCATTTCCATTAACTGGGCTAACTGGCCTCTCATCTCTACATGCACCTTTTCCACCCTCTCAATCTTATCTGTTTGTTCTTTGGCCATTTCTTTAGCTTGTAAGCGAGTGTAGTAGGGATGCCCTTTGTGCTATCCTCGAACCTTTGTTAACAAATTTTTTTTAAATTAAACCTTATGTTTTCATGAAATGCATATGTATGCATGAATTATGAATGTACAAGAAAGTGTTTAATAATGCAAATGCATGAGAGAATAAAGTTATTTTAAATGTCATGCACAAGAAATACAGATTAAAACAAATACAAAAAAAGTACAAACAAAATTAATATTCACAACAAGACAATGACCTTCCTTCATGTGTCTATTTCGGATTACCTTCTACAAAAATGGTAGACATGGCTTTATCCTAAGGTTGGTTTCTCAGGTGTTATCTATATGTTGGGTTCAAGATATTTAACCACTCTAAAAGGTCCCCAAATTGCTCTTCATTGTCATCTGTGTTGGATTAGTAAGGCACCCCGATCCTCACCCATTACAGGCTAAAAACGGAAAGGGTTCAATTTATGTGGTTGTATTTCCCTATCCACTACGAAGGTTATCACCTCACGAAAGCTTCGGTACTTTACAACCTGAGAGTGTTTCGCTAGCCAATGCGGAGGTTATCACCTCATGAGAGTGTAGTTACTTTTATCCTCCTAAAAGGACGAGCTCAAGTATAGGGCTTATGTCATGCATATACACGTGTAATGTGTAAGAAAGAACGAAAAACTTTAAACTTATCAAATGCAAACAAAAAGAAACAAACATTAGTTAAATAACAATTTAGCAAAAGAAAAGCAAGTATAAAAAATCTTCAAAGACCAATTATTAGGACCTAAGGTATCACCAGGCTAACTATGGCTCGACTCTCTAATATCCCCAGTGGAGTCGTCAAACTGTCATAACGTGCCAAATGCGAATTCGGCATGCTAGATGCAAATATGGAGTCACCACTAATCTTTTTTATTTACTAGGTGTGATTGGTCACTTATATGAATCTATTCCTTCTAAAGTGGTCCTAAGCTCGACTAAGGTACCTTAAAAAGAATAGGTTCTAGCCTACGTTCAGAACTAGGTTCAGGAGTATCGATTACGTGTGGGGAAGGATTAGCACCCCCACAACGCCTATCCATGGGTAGTACCTAATTAGCCTAATGTTATCCTGTAGGTCCTAAAATTTAATGGTCTTTATTTCTTAGTTCAATATTTAAATATTGGAGAAATTTTTCAAGGAATTCTCCATCATGCTGGTGAAATTCTAAAGAAAAAAAAATCTCTTCACCTCAAGAGTATTCAAGAGAAACCGTTTGCTCTCCCGAAAAGGCTCCGTCGTCGGATTTATTTAAAATTTTATGGATAGTGAATACGAATTAAAATTTCTTAATCAAATTTAATTTCTACTAATTATTAATCAAAGAAATAAATTTCGATCCATAATGTTGAAATTTCCATCTAAACTCTCCATCATTTTGGTGGAATTTAGAAAGATTTTTCTCACCTAGAAAATTTTTAGAAGTCAACCATTTGCAACTCCTTCGAGTTCCATCATTGGAAAGATCTTGATTTACTTTTGTTTAGTATATTACAATTGATTCCTCATCATTTTATTATGAATTATTAGAAATAATTAGAAATAAACTTCGATCTATAATATTAAAATTTTCGTCTAAATTCTTCATCATATTGGTGGAATTTATGAAGATTTTTCTCACCTAGAAAACTCTTTGAAGTCAACTGTTTGCGACTCCTTCGAGTTCCATCATCGGAAATGATCTTAATTTATTCTTTAATTTAATTATTGTGAATTATAAGACGAAAGCATATTATGTGAATTAATAAAAATAACATCTATCTTAATTATCCTAATTAACAAACATAGTAAATAAAATAAATCGATAAATATATAATCCATAAAATAATTAAAATTATTGAAAGTTCATGCTCAAAATAAATGAATAAATAAATAAATAATTAAATAATGAAATTCACACTAAGTAAAATTTGTACTAAATAAAAATTAATTAAAATAAAAAATAAAGAAATTAAATCAATTAGAGAATAATAAAATATATAAGAAAATTAAAAGAATTAAATAAAATAAAAATAAAAAAAATCAGAAAGAGAAAAAAAATAGACATATGGGTCGGGTACAGGCACGGACTTGCGCTGGTCAGCGCCCGACCCAACTTCCAGCTTATAAATTAAAAAAAAAAAATTGATTCATTTTTTACCTTTCTTTAAAAAAAAACTTCTCTTCCTCTCTAGCCTCTCTCTAACTATCACCAAGAACATTCAAACCCAACCCAGAAAACAGCTAGTGACAGCCATCGGATCTGTCGTAGATCACTGGTGATCGCGGTTCGTTGTCGACGTTGAAACCCGAAATTCACCAGAATACACCAGAGCCTTCCTTTCAACCTCCCGTACTCCATTATCCACTTAGATTTTCCAAAATCGATATCAAAAGCCTTAGATCTAAGTTTGGATGCCACAGCTTTTTCCCCTCCGATCTCCTCCAACAACCGTCGAATGGTCGCCAAATTCTCACCAAGCCTTCTACTAACCCCTTCCTAGATCTTCATCGTTGGGATTATTAAACCACTAACCCAAACCCAAAAATCCTAAAAAACCCGAAACCAAACCAAACCAAACCAAACCAAACTCAACCAAAACCTTCTCCTTTTTTTTGGCTGTTGTGTATTCTATGTTTCTGATTCGGATCCCCTCCATTGTTCCTGCCCTTTTTGTTGTTGACTGTTGTAATTTATAAGGGAAAAAATCCGATCCTTATCCCCCAATTTTTGGTGATTGTCCAAAATTTGAACTGATTTTTTGGCTTAAATTTTGACTTGATTAATTTGCATGATTCTTGGTTCGAAAATGGGGGAGGAAAAGAATTAAGGGATTCGGTAAAATAAAAGAAATAAAATAAATAAATAAATAAATGAATGAATGAAAAAAGTAAATGAAAAAAATAAAGATAAAAATAAAAAATAATAATATATGCACCGGTACAAAATGGACTCCAAAGTCTAATAAACCCGATGACAATAAATTTTGCAAAAATCAAACCTAATCTCGAATTAAAAGATCCTGGACAAAATCGGGTGTCTACACTTTTTACCATATATGTATTTTTAATTTTTTTTTATTTTATTATATGTCATTTCAATATTTGAAATTTAGGTATGTTATAAATTTTGAAAGTTCAAATATAAGTGTACATAAAATACTAATTTATATGTATTATAAATATTTAAGTAGATAAAATTATCCTGTGCATTGCACAGGTCAAAAACTATTTATATATATAATTTATATATATATGTATATTATATATGTACTAAAAAATTATATATACTAAAATTATGTTCATGAATAAATTATGATATATTTTTTATAATATTAAATTAAAAATAATTAGTAAAAAAGTGAGATGGAGCACCGTGGAGGAGTTATGGAAGTAACCGACATCTATAGAGGTGAATGTTTTCAACATCCATACAATAAAGGGACGGATGTGAATAAAGCAATCCCCGCCCTCGTCTCGCTCCATTGCGATCCCTACTTGCAGCCTTCATTAAGAGAATACCAAAGATCAAAGATCCAAAAATAATTGACTTACATAAAAAATAAAAAATAAAACTCCTAAATTAAAATTAAATAATAATCTAAGTCCTATCATTTTATTGCAACCAATTGAATCTTCAAGTATTTATTTTTAGGTTAAAATACTTAAACAGTCCTTGTACTATAGTCAAAAATACATTCTAGTCATCTGAACTATAAAAGTGAGTAATTTAATCCGTGTACGTTTGAAATTGGTGCAAATAAGTAAAATTGATAACAGTGTTAATGAGAAACCGTTTAAATGCTGACATGGATATGTGAAACTGACAGAAAATATGACTTGAAAAAAAATGATGACGTGTCAAATTTTTTTGCTCAAGTAGAAGTTAGAAAAAACATAATTTTTTTAACCCAAATCACTTCCTTAATCGTAAAAACATGTCATCATTTTTTTTTCAAGTCATTTATTCTGTCAATTTCTAAATTTCACTTGAACAAAAAAACTTGACATATCATTATTTTTTTTTTAAGTCGTTTATTCTATCAGTTTCACATGTTTACGTTAGCATTTAGATAGGTTTTTATTAATACATTTACCAATTTTATTTTTTTGCATCAAACGTATAAGGATTAAATTACTCTCTTTTATAATACAAAATCTAAAATACAATTTTGACTATAGTACAAAAACTATCTAAATACTTAAACTTTTATTTTTATCCATTTAAACCCTATATATTTAATTTTATCAATTTAAATCCTCAAATATTTAATTTCATCAATTGAACTTTTCATGGAAATTAATAATGACTTTTAATTAATTTTTATATAATAGAAAATTTAATTGGATGAAAGTAAATGTTTATAAACTTAATTGATTGTAATAAATCGATATAAACTTGAATGATTATTTAGTTTTAATTAAAGATTTTATATATATATATATATATATATTTAAGCCAAAATAATTTCTATAAACCTACAAAATTGTAATTTAAGTTTAAACTTGCCAAATAATTAGTTAAAATTTCAGAAAAGAAGGCAGTCCAATTAGATATTTCAAATGACTAACCAAAAACTCCATAAACAAAAACAATAATAATAAAAATTCTTCAATTATTATAGTATAATAATAACGTCTCAACCAGCAATTTACAAATTTAAAATTACATAAATCCTTGTAAAAATCAGCTCAAAAGTGGAATTTTACAGTCAAGATCAAGATCACGATCACCATCTTGATGATCATTACCATCATAGTCATCGCCACATTCTTCCAAATACCTCTGAAGCAGCTCAACTTTCCTCTCTTCTCCGTCACCGTCGCAACAACAACCCTCTTCACATCGCCGCAGACGATTTTCCTCCTCTTCCTGCGCCGCCGCAGCCACCTTTCCGCTCCTTCTCCTTCTCCGCCGACAAAACCAAACGCAGACTTCGATTATGCAAAGGAGAGGGAAAGTGGCGCAGAGAAAAGGGAGGAGAAGAGGGGAACAGAGCAAGAGAAAAAAACAGCGGCTGCGGCGCGTGCTTAGCCACGACCCAACAGTTAGCATGATACGAGCAGGGGCGAACATGGAGGAAGGGAAGGTGGGCGTCGGATTGGGATTGAGGAGAAGAGCTTCATGGCGGGAAGGAGAGTTGAGGATTGGTGGTGGCGGCGA
Organism: Fremontodendron californicum; assembly: GCA_030761205.1. Classification (NCBI taxonomy): domain Eukaryota; kingdom Viridiplantae; phylum Streptophyta; class Magnoliopsida; order Malvales; family Malvaceae; genus Fremontodendron; species Fremontodendron californicum. Next base: position 7,667,701 of record JAULJL010000028.1, read on the forward strand.
CGGTGATTTTGTAGTGAGGGGTTGAAAGAAGAGAAGGTTTGATAAATGGAGACTGATTTTTATACATGGGCAACATGCAATGACAGTGATCTGTTCTGATCTTGATCTTCATTTTGATTTGATTTAGGTTTAAGAAAATTAATACTTCAAATTTTTTTTTTCTTTTATGGGATTTTTTTTTACTTGAAATATTGCATTTTGTTTTCCTTTCCTAATTAAGATTCTTGTCAAGTTAACTCGAATTAAAAGTTAGATTCAATATGTTCGAATTCGAATATGATTTAATTTGATTTGTTTAAAAAAATTAATAATTTGAATTTATTTAATTTAAAAAATTTTAAAATTTAAAAGATTTAGAAATGATTTAAATTCGAAATAATATAATTCTTAACCACTCAAAAATGCATTTAAAATTATCTAAACTTAAATTAAATATAATTTTATTTTTAAAAAATATTAATTTAATAAAAATAACATAAATTATTGATTTATTTAAATTTTATAAATTTAATTTATTATTATTAATAATAATCATGCTACTATTTTGATATAAGATAATGAAATAAATTAAAAAAATAAAAAACGAAATTAGTATGAGATCCAAAACATGATACTTATATAGTTATATTACTAACTATTTGTTTTTCTTTCATACCAAGAGTTAATTAGTTTATTCATATTACATATTCTTTAATCACAATTTATTTTTAAGTAATTATTTAATCACAACTTAATTAATAAGATCATGATATTATTGTATATATCCCGTGTCATTCACTTGTCATATAATCGTATCGTGTTTAAAATTATCATGTATACAAATCACTATATCATCTCATTTTCATTGATCATTACTATTTAAATATATATTATTTAAATTAAATGGTAAATTATTAAAATATTAAAATATATACTATATATATCAAGTAATTTTTAATCATGATTTTTGATTTTTGAATTTTTTTTTTTTACATTACCTTATCACCTCTTAAACCTTAATCTTATTTCTTCTTCAAATATAATCAATTGCTCATTTTGATTTAATTATTAATGTGTATAATTATATTGATATGTATGCATGATATAAATCATAATGTATGTTAAAAATTCGAGTTCATCGAATCAATTATTTCAATTATCAATATGATAACATATTTTTTATAATCAATTATGTAACAAATTGATTTTATAATATACATTAATTTTATATCTTTTTAGTGTCAACAAATATTGATATTAATATATAAATATAATTAAAATATTATAATATTCAAAAGCTTAAATTATATAATAATGATTACATCTAATAAAAAAAATAAAAATGACATAAAATCTGAATCCGAACTCAAAAAGACCCAAACTCGAAAAGACTCGAATCTGAAAAACTCAAACTCGAAAAAATCTATATTGAATATGACCGAATTCAAAATGATTAGAACCCGCTCGAATTTGCTACATCTAATCCTATGTATCCAAACTCAATTGAGTAGAGAGGCCCGCACCATTCACTAAAAAGAAAAAAAAAATTGAAAGTTTTAAGCTTGGTTTACCTTTCATTTAGATATGGGATAGGAGTTTTTTTCACCGCATCTTAGTTTTTTTTTTTTTAATATAAAAGAGGTCATAATTTATAAAGGAGAAAAAATATTATAAATGTTGAAATTTAAATTTTAAATTTGTTAAATATCATATTTTAAAAGTGATTATATAAATTAATTGAATTAAGTTTTAAATTTTTTGTCGTATGTTACTTGTGTTTTATACTTAAACTTTAAAGAGTTTAATCGTAAAACGATATTACGATGCGATGATATCACCACCACGAATTCAAATAAAACATTAATAAAGAGTTTTATTTTTGCTTTTTATTCCTTTTAAAATGAATAGAAAGAAAAAAAATGTAAAACAAAAAATAAAAATTTGTATCAAACAAAGATTTATTTATTGTAAAGTAAAAATAATAATAATGATAAAAAGTAAAAGTAAAAGTTCACGATTAGAAGTGTTCATGGGTCGTATCGGATTGAGTTCTGATCGAGCGTAAATATGATATTAACATTATATATATTTACTTAAGTTTGGCTCCATCCGAAGTAAGAGCCTCAAATTCTACCCAAACACGTCCGTATTTGTAAAAGGTTAGTAAAAACCTGTTTTGGCTTGTCCATATTTTTTTTTCTAAAAAAGTTTATTATTTATTATTTAATATTTAGTATTTTTTTTATTAAGTTCTAAAATATGAATAATTTAATATACTTTTAAATGTTTACACTATAATATTATATATATTTATTCTTTATATGATATAAAATATATAATATATAAATATAAAATATTATATTATATTATATAAATAAAAAACAAACCGAATTCAAACTTTTATTGTTAGAGTCAAGATCTGATTATTTTTTAAATGAACTAATTTTTTCCATAATTTTTTTGTATCCACCACTTAGTGATTACCCTCGACTTGCCGACATTTGCATTTGTGGATAGGTGAAATTGCCGTTTCGACCCCTCCTTAAATTTGCCACATCAAGCAACCAAATTTCTCCCCACGACCACCCTACCACCAAAAATATATAATAATCCACACAAACCTACCACGGTTCCTGAGCGGGGTGTATCCACGTGCACACTGTTCTGAATTTTTATTGGTCCGTGATAGTCACGTGAAGCTTCTGCATCTGAAATAGACTTTCAACTCTTTACTTCCAGAACTTACGGTGAAGAAGAAGTCTGATCTGAAAGAAAATGATGAGGTTGCAGTTTCTGGCCTTACATGTTTCCTTTTCTGATAGATCGAACTTAACCACCGTTGGATCTTTCTTTTTCAAAGATTTGTAATAACATCTGATGTAATCCAACGGTCCAAAATCATTTAATGAAAAAACTTACAAATATAAGCAAAGTACTGTTAGGGCATATCCACATACAAATATTTGTACTGTAAAGAACTGTCTGGTTTTATGTTAAAAAAGGTAAAGCAACTGAAAAAAAGGGGTTTCTTTCTCCATTATCTGAAGAGGTTCAAACACCAATAAGAGAAAAAGAAGCAGATGAAATCGACGCCTGGCGTCAATAGCAGCTCTGGTGGTGGTGAAGTGAGTCGAGGTGGACTCACACGCTTCCGTTCAGCTCCAGCCACCTGGTTAGAAGCCCTTCTTGAGGAAGAAGAAGAGGACCCTCTAAAGCCTAACCAGTGCTTGACTCAGCTACTCACTGCCAATTCAACAACACCCACCACTCGAAATTCACTGCCGTTTCCTAACTCAGCCGATCCAGCTGGGTTGTTTGAACCTTCTGGTTTTCAGAGGCAAAACAGTTCTCCACCTGATTTTCTTGGGAATAATTCTGCTGCTGTCTCTGATGCCTACTTCTCTAACTTTGGAGTTCCTGCAAATTATGACTATTTATCGCCAACTATGGATGTTTCTTCCTCGAGTAAGCGGGTTAGAGAACTTGATACGCAATTCCCACCAACAAAGTTTCATTCTCAGTTGGTAAGAGATAACCATACTAATACTATATGAACTTGGAAGGGTTGTCGGTTTGCCTTTAATTGGTTTTTGTATACTTGTTAATTTATGTTTCTGCCGTCTTTGAATTACCTGTAAAAGGAAAGATATTAGTCTTCTTATTATATTCATTAACTCTTGTTTTAAAGGTGCTGTAGGTTTAGGCTTTAAAATTTTGTTTTCAAAGCTGACCAACTAATAGCCATACAATTCTAGCCAAAAGGGGGAAAGTATAAAATTACTCCTTTCAGCAAAATTAGATATGCTTGAGTTTCAATTTTTTTGGATTTTTTGCATTTACTATACTTTTTTTTTTTGGGGTAGAAAGGAGAGCAAAGTGATCAGATTTCTAGTGGGATATCTAATCTTATAGATATGGATATGGAGAAACTTCTGGAGGATTCGGTACCTTGCAGGGTCCGGGCCAAGCGCGGCTTTGCTACTCATCCTCGAAGCATTGCAGAAAGGGTAAGTGTATTCATGTATTGATAAGATATAAACTAGTGTTTGTGTGGAGTTCTATCTAACTATTCATCACTATTTTTGTTAGGTTCGAAGAACAAGGATTAGCGACCGCATCAGAAAGCTTCAGGACCTTGTACCCAACATGGATAAGGTAGGTTACTTCTTGAGATCAGCTTTAATCAAGAAATTCACGTTTCCTATGTAGCATTCTAATCAACAGAGCTTCATTAATTTCAGATAGTAACCTATATTAATGTAGCATTAATTCTAATAAGTTGATGCCAAATGCATTGACTTGTCTCACTTGCGGAAGAGACATAAACGAGAAAAACAACTATACAGCAATATAGATTAGGTAGAATGAGCGTTTGTAGTTCATAATGGCATTTAAAACTCTCTTTCTCTGGCCTAGTTTAGCATTGCTGTTGGAAAAAGCTTGAGTTGGAAAAAGCTTGGGTTTGAAAAAGTGTGTTTTAAAAGTGTGCTAGGAAAAATGTAGTTTTGAGTGTTTAGCATTGTTATGAAAAAGTGTTGTTGGTGAATTGAAATGTCCAAAAATATATGTATAAAATAATAAAAGTTTAGTGATGTGAGGGTAATAAAATCATTTCATCTTCAAAAAGTGCGGTTTGAATAGCAAAAGTCAAAATTTCTAGCTTCTTAGTTGGGTTTTCAAACTATGATTTTAATACAAAAAGACAATTTTTTTTTACCTGTTTAGCATTGCTGTTGCGTGAAACGCAACCTTTGACCTCAAAAATCGTGCTAACAGCAATGCTAAATGCAACTTCTATCTCTAGTCTTTACTTCCCAGTTTTATTTTTTAATTGGCTAAGGTTTTTGATAAAAAGAGAGATGTTTTGTAAGAACAGGCCCAAAAATACTATGTTTATTTGCAGCCTTAGATTTAGAGGGCGAGACATGCTGCCTCAAGTATTCGTGGTGAGGTATAAGATTTTTGCACTGATAATTTGGATGTAAGATGTTTAATTTACCACCGTGGGATTTGGTTGGTACTCATGCTTTCTTTAGATAATTCCAGATGGAGCTCGTCTGCCTAGTTTTAAAGGCTCAATCATTGTTAGAAAAGTGATGTGTTTGATTTGTGGTTATATAAAAAGCTGTTTTTTATATCAATAGAAAGATGTATATCAACTCCATTATTAAAGATATAAAAAATTTATTTTTGTTGGGAAAGGCATTTGAAAGATCTATCTCTTAGATTAAACATAAGAAACTTGTGATAGTATATGGATTCATCACCTGTGGTCAGATCTTTAAGTCAATCACTTTGAGTGTATCTTTTGTTGGAAAAGTTTCCCCCTATTGTTGTTCCTTTTGATTATATAAGGCATAAAGCCATACGAAATTGACATGTTTAGGATGCAGCGATACTAGATATCTATAAACTCTAATTTGAGTAAACATGTAGTACTTAATATATTCTTGGCTGTCCTATAAATTTATCTCTAGGTGATCATTTTATCACGCAAATCTTCCTATGTAATCCGTTTAGGTTTTTGGACCAAGGAAAGCAAGATGTATTTACGTATTTATTTAACTTTTTATGAAGGATGAGGGGATTTCATTGGATTTTTCAGAAATAAGGATATTTACATTCTATGAATTTTATAGTGAGATCAAAATATATATATCTATGGGTTGGATGGTTTATACTACTCAATGTAATACCTCAATAGAAACTTTATAGATTTACGGATGTGGTTTATTATCTGGTAGTTACAAGGTTGAACTTAATAAGGATGAGGTTTTTAGTGTCACAAACTAGGGGTGTAAACGAGATACATGTTCTCGCAAACTATTCGTGCTCGTCTCGAAAAAAATCGAATTCGGCTTGGTCATTGTCGAGCCTGGCTCGAATGATCGAGTGAGCTGAGTTCGAGTATCCTAATCCTCGACTTGAGTGGCTTACGAGCCTAATCAAATATAATTTTGTTATTTTTAATTAGTAATTAAAAAAATCTCAATTCGAGCTCGAGCACAAATAATCGAGTTTGAAGTCGAGTATGAGAATCGAGTTCGTTTTTTACTAGATAAAATGAGCCTAATCGAGCGAGCTTTGAGTAGTGATGCACCCAAAAGAGTGTATCTAATTTAACCTTGCACTTAAAAAGATATCAATTGTAGAGTATAGTGATTAGCAAGGGTCGAGTCCACAGGGATTAGTGTTTAGTTTAAAAATTATTAGTTTATACTTAAATTTAAGGAAAACAAAATAAAATGGAGGTTTTTGAAATCAGTTTAGACTAAAACAAACAATCAAAATAAAGAAAGCAAGTAAATAAGAAGTAATCAAATATAAGAAAAATATGTTTAAGGTTTCATTCTCCACCACTAGACATCATTGAGAATCAATAATCAGATCTATCAACATTAATTAACTATCAAAATTATCAATCGTAGATAACAACAAGTTCTGTTACCCCAATCTTTCCTTAGACAACCTAGAATAAGCTCTCTAGATTTAATGCAATGGCAGCTTTATGATAAGAAAGATAGGTTGATCTAGGCAACAAACACGTAAGCTCGGATTGTTTAACCTATGTTATGTTTCACTTTGCAATTAGCGAAAACTTGATCATAATCATTAATAACAAATTGTTACTTATAAATAGGGAATCAAGACAATTACACGGATCAAGACTCCTAAACTAGTAATAGATAATTATTAAGATCTATCTAGTTTGCGATCTAAACAATTCAAGACAACATCATGAAGAACATAATTAACTTTGATAGAAAGCTAATGAGAGAAAAATATGAAAATCAATTACAAAACTTGTCTAGGGCTTTGAAATCACTCTTAACCAAATAGAAGTTTAGCCTTGCATAGACATAGTCAATATATACATAAAACTAAAAAAAAAATAAAAGAATGGAGAAGAAGAAGAAGAAGAAAATTAATGATGATCCTTGAGTCTCCTCCCAAAATGATGATAGTTTGTGGCTCAAAAGATGGTATTTATAGAGCTTTTTGACCTTGGAAACCCTTTGTTGCTGATCAAGGAAGCTAGGAGGCAAAAGAGTGTAAAATAGGCAAGTTTTTCGACTTTTCCGTTTTTTTTCGGATTTGAAGACAGTAGGGTCGTCGCCGCGGCGCCAACTTTCGGCGTCGTGGCGCTGAGTGGGCTGACTTGGTGGTTTTTTGCTCGCTGACTTCGGTTTCTTGGCTGTTGCATCTTCTCGCACTTTGTCGACTAATTTGGATGACCATTTCTTGTCCGATTGGGGCGTGTAAACTATCGTTGGAAAGGTATTCAAGTTAGCTTTAAAAGTCAAGAAGGACGTTTCTTCAAATAAAGACTTTAACATAATGATTTCTTAGGAACAAGTTCCGGAGGTCAAATATGCCTGATCATTTAGCACTAAGAAATTGATATTTTTGACTCTCGAGTCTTCTTCAATCTTATGATTATGATTTTGTAAGTTCTTTACTATCATTATTGACATCTTTTGACTTCATTCTCCTTATTGTACCTAATATTCAAAAACATAATATAAGTAAATAAGATAAAGATCGAAAATATAACAAAAACTAAAGGTAGAAAGGCATAAAATGTATATTTTATGAGCTTATCAAATACCCTCTACACTTAGCTTTTTGCTAGTCCTCGAGCAAAACAAAATAAAAATAAAATAAGAAAATCTAATCTAATCCACTTTCGTAGGAAATCACGGTGGCACTTAGCATGTGACACAAGCCTTTAAACCCCTAGGTGTCCCTAGTGGACGAGTTTAGTCTCGTGAGGATTTACTAGAACGATATCCACAAACATTGAAAAACTAAAATAAAAATAAACTAACATCTACTAAAAATAGTTACTCCTAATCCTTTCAATATAAATCAGAGACAATCTTTGAACAAGTCTTATAAAATAATCAATAGCTTAAAGAGTTTTACAAAAAATCATGCTTGAATGTAAATAGTTCGAGTTAAGCCAATATTAACATAACATATTTCAATCAAAATAGTGCATATTAAAACTTAATCTCAAATTCTCACATGGGATACTCTCATGATTTTCACTCTTTAAAAAAGTGGTAAAGTGTTTACACTCAATCAATCTCATGAAAACAGTTCTACCATATGCTTGCTTGTCCACCTATTCTTCACTATTTAGATCATTCAACTTCATAAATTAAGAGGTCTTTATTCAAAGTTGTAATGGGGCCAAGGGGTAATAATGTGACTAAAGAACAAAAGGAAAAGGATATTACAAAGGTTCCAAAGATTTCATAGAGTTTTAGAGACATAATAAGATCATACAAATAAAACTTCTCAAAACTCTTAAAAGCACATAATAACGTAGGCTAAATATTCATGTTGAGCCTTTGCTTAATTCTAACCATCTTTGTAACATCTTTTTCTTTTCTTTAACTAGAAGTTCAAGAGATGATTCAATTTTTTTTTCTTTTTTTTTTTTCATTTTTCTTTTATGGGAATGTATTTTTACAATGTTTCCTTTTCTTTTTCTCTTGACTTTTACCTTTCTCCTCCCCCACACTTATCTTTTGTTCTAACCCAAATTTTCAAAAAGTATTTCTTCTTTTTGCAATGTGTCTCAAACATTCTAGTCTATCTTTAGAACAAGGGCAAAGATATAAATATGTTTAGGTTATGTTATAATAACATAGGCTAAATATTCATATTGAGCCTTTGCTTCATTCTAACCAAGTTTGTAACATCTTTTTCTTTTCTTTAACTAGAAGTTCAAGAGATGATTCAATTTTTTTTCTTTCTTTTTTCATTTTTTTATGGGAATATATTTTTACAATGTTCCCTTTTCTTTTTCTCGACTTTTACCTTTCTCCTCCGCCACACTTATCTTTTGTTATAACCCAAATTTTCATAAAGTATTTCTTGTTTTTGCAATATGTCTCAAACATTCTAGTCCATCTTTAGAACAAGGGTAAATATATAAATGTGTTTAGGTTATGTGTAAGATGTGGTTACCAATAAAATAACTTAATTAATATAGGCTCAAATTTGGTCACTAGAGAGATGTTCTTTTGGAACATCAATAATGGATGGTTGTTTGGCCCTGGTTATAATCCTAATGCCTCTATCATATTCATGTTGTCACATGTATCAATATAGTCTCAAACGGTTTAAAGCAAGTTCAAAAGAAACATGTTATCATGAGAGCACACAAGAAAGAAATGAGATTGATATGTATAATGCATCAATCATATAGGCTCAAAACTCACAAGGATGATTATACAAGTCAATATCAAGTCTAAACATGCTTCTTTCTCAATCAACATATCATATTAATATTGGCTCACGAAAAATAGTATCAAGCTTAATTCTCATGAAAATCTTCTCACTAATAACTACTTTTAGACCTATACAATTAATATCTCATCATTGTATTAAAAAGGAACTAAAACACACTAAAAATAATAATAATAATAATATTAAAGACTCAAAAAAAAATAATAGCCAAAAATAAAAGAAATCCTAAATCTTTTCCCTCACACTTAATTCTTACATTGTCCTCAATGTAATGCTATTAACCCAAATGAAAGAATGATGTGTAAGAGAAAAGAACTAATAACATAAGAATAGGAATAACTAAGACTCAAAACCAAACAAACTCATGCAACCTAAATAATCCTAAAATACTAAACAAACAATTAACAAATAAATATATATATATATATATAAAAACAATAAAAATAATAAAAGGAAAAGAAAGCAAATATGAGTATGGCAGGTTGGTAATTTCTTCATTAATTGGGCTGCCTTCTCAATTAGTACTTGAGTTAAGTTGTCCAACCTAACCAACACCCTTTCTTGACTTTTTAGGCTTGTCAGGCTCATACATGAAACTTCCCAAATTTGTGCAGGAAGCTTTCTTTGCACAACAATGGATGCATTCTCCATTACAAGTATTATTCCATCATCTTTTGTAGTGCATTGCTCATCGAGGAATGGAGCATATTTTGGTACTTGTTGAATGACATTCACAAACAAGCTGTTTAAGGTTTCCGGCATGTGTTGTTCATGTTCCTCCTCCTTTAAATTTGTGAATCTACTAGGAAAAGGTAGAAAAGAAACATTAGTAAAAATTAGAATCTTAAAAGTTACCTCAGGTGCTGAAATACTCTCATTTGAAATTGAAGCTTCATTATCTTGAAGAAGTAAATCTATCCCTAGCTCTTTCTCATCCTCGGGTTCCCTTGGATTTTCTGATTCATCCTCAAGTTGTGTGGCACTAACATTCTCCATTGGATCAATCATAGTTTGGGAAGAGGGTTGTTCATGTAGTTTCTCAGATCCTTCTTCTACCCATCTCACCATACTACTAGCCATTTGGCTCATTTGAGTCTCTAATTAACTCATCCTTGTTTCCATTTGTTTGTTTCCCTTGTTTCCTGTTGAATTGCCTCTGTGTCCATTTGGCTCATTTGTGTCCACTTTGCAATTAGCGAAAACTTGACCATAATCATTAATCACAAATTGCCACTTATGAATAGAAAATCAAGACAATTACACGGATCAAGACTCCTAAACTAACAATGGATAATTATCAAGATCTATTTAGTTCGCGATCTAAACAAATCAAAACAACATCATGAAAATTTTTATGGAAGAACATAATCAACTTTGATAAAAAACTAATGATAGATAAATTTGAAAATCAATTACAAAATTTGTCTAGGACTTTGAAATCACCTTTAACCAAGAAGTTTAGCCTTACATAGGCATAGTCAATATATACATAAAACTAAAAAGAAAATAAAAGAATGCAGAAAAAAAAGAAAATTAATGCTGATCCTTGAGTTTCCTCCCAAAGATGATGATAGTTTGTGGCTCAAAAGATGGTATTTATAGAGCTTTTTAGCTTTGGAAACTCTTTCTTGCTGGTCAAGGAAGCTAGGAGGCAAAGGAGTGTAAAATAGGCAAGTTTTTCGACTTTTCGGGTTTTTTCCGGATTTGAAGATAGTAGGGTCGGCGCCGCGGCGCCAAATGGGCTGACTTTGTGGTTTTTTGCTCGCTGACTTCGGTTTCTTGGCTGCTGCATCTTCTCGCACTTTGTCGGTTGATTTGGATGACCATTTTTGTTTGATTTGGACGTGTAAACTATCGTTGGAAAGGTATTCAAGTCAGCTTCAAAAGTCAAGAAGGAAGTTTCTTCAAATAACGACTTTAACATAATGATTTCTTAGGAACAAGCTTTGGAGGTCAAATCTGCCTGATCATTTAGCACTAAAAAATTGATTTTTTTTGACTCCCGAGTCTTCTTCCATCTTGTGATTATGATTTTTAAGCTCTTTACTATCATTATTGACATCTTTTGACTTCATTCTCATTATTGTACCTAAAATTCTAAAACATAATATAAGTGAATAAGATAAAGATCGAAAACATAACAAAAACTAAAAGTAAAAAGGCATAAAATGTATATTTTATGAGCTTATCAAGTAGTTCACTTTTTATCTTCTCGAGCTACAAAAATGAAATTCAATCGAGCTCGGAGCTTCGTGTTGCAAGTTTCGAGTCAAGCTCGAGCTCAAGCTTCTCACTGTTTGTGCGTGGCTCAGCTTGATTACACCTCTATCACAAACTGAGGCTGCTGAAGACAAAGAACCAAGTAGTTTGAGATTTTATGAGTTTTGGCCATTCTCAATTAACTCAGCTTGTTACTTTTTGGACCTTTTAATGATAGAAAACAAGACCAAATATAATCAATGAGGTAAAAATATTATCAAAAAAGAGGTAAAAGTGTAATAGGAGAAAGGTTGTCCTGTCAATTGTTTTAGGATTTAAGGTTATCCTGTCAATTGTTTTAGGATTCAGATCGTACCCATTTTTAAGTTGCTTTCATCTATGTATTAGCAAATGCCTTGAAAATTTTGTCACTCTATCATATTAGCAAATTAAAAGGTATTGTCAAAGGTTGAGTCTATAAATTCTATTGCTAACAAGGTCATTGTGAGAAATTCTCTTCATTCTCATTATGTTCTTTTTTATTATTTAAGTGATGAGTGGGAAAATCTTAGTTTGTTGTTATTACTGCTGTGATTTTGGTGACGCCAGGAGATTGACAGAACATAGGAGCTTTTCATGAAAAGGCCGAGTGCAAATAACACTGCTAAGTGGCGGCTCATTTCATCCATTTGACTTGGATTAGTCGTCAAGTTTTGGCGTTAAATAAAATATTCCACCTTAGGTATGAGAAAATGGAATTAGGTAAAATGAATTCATGACCTGATGTGTTAAGCTTTGGTGTACTACTAAGTTTTCCATCAATACATGCTTAAAGCAAAATGCTGTCTATCCCAAATCATCCGAACTGTCTTAAAGAAAATGATCTGATTTTTCTGAAATCTCAATGTTACGTGAATATATCGTTTCAAGAATATCGGGAATTGTATCTTACACCTATGTTACTCAGATTCGGGTGTGAGTGTCGGATACGGTTATGTGTCCGACACGGCTATATTCAATTTTTTCTAAGTTTTTTCATGTATTTGAAGGATCCTTGGAGGGTCGTATCCCTATACCCATGTTTGGATATGCGTCGGACATGGGTTTCGGACACGGATACTTCAAAAAAATTGAAGAGTCGGAGCAACATAGTCTTATACTATTTAACTTGGCAATTTTCTTTCTTGTACTATCAGCAAACCAACACTGCAGACATGCTAGAAGAGGCAGTAGAGTACGTTAAATATCTTCAAAGGCAGATTCAGGTACTTCTTTATTAAACTTGTATGAAAAAAAATCGCCCATTTGATTTTCAGAGAGTAGTGGATCTAAATTTTTAGAAATACATGCAACCTCCCCCTGCTCCCGGCCCCTCCCCTTTCCCTAATCTCTACATATACAATATTCGAAAGGGTTTTATTTTAACCTCTCTGCTAGTTAGTAATATGTATTAAAGTGAGAAAGGAGGCAACACTGTGGTATATGACTGGTGCTGCAGTAAAAGGAAAAAAAAAATTGCCTACTGAGAAACCCGGATCTTCGCAGGAACTCACGGAGCATCAAAGGAAATGCAAATGCAAAACTAAAGATTGATTGGCTACCCAGAGCTTAGTGTAATTATCAGCTTTATAACCGTCTCGTCAAAGTACATTATGGTTGTTTTCTGATAAAGTTGCCTGGTAGATCCACATTGTAATTACAAGATTTTCCACCTACTACTATGTTGCATTCTTCTGCAAAACCTAGATTTGGTTGCTTCTGAAGCTACAATAACTATAGAGTTCATATACGGACCTTCTGCTTCGCGTTTGCTAGTACTGCTGCTCAAAGATCACTTGGTATAATTGTAGTTGTACAATATTGTAGACTATAAAATATTTTTTTTATTGACTACTTATCATTTTTAATTAAGATATTTGTTTCCCATAATTCTATTTTGTATATCTAGATAATCGTATTCAATAAAATTCTCTATTTACATTTTAAGAATCCGTTTTATGGATAAGGATCTTTGATCGAGATTTCAGATATTTGTTGTTGACTTCTTAATGGCAGAGGGGCATGATATCAGGTAAAGAAATTTCTTGTCTTGTGATTTTTACAGTACTTATCGTTTTATTCCCTATATATATATATATTAGTTATACTTGGGCTGAAAACCTAATCTCTAACACTTTTTCGCCTGCTTTCTTTCGTTCATTTTTCCGACCTGGAGGAATCATTCCACTGGTTGCATCACAAGATGGTTGGAACAACACTTGTTTGGTTGCTCAGTGTGCTGAATCTGTTGAATATGTGACTGAGTAAGGCCAAGCTGTGGTTGTAATTATATAATAATAATGAGAAAAATGAGAGTTCATTGTATAAATATGAGAACTTAGTTACAGCTTTTGTCATTCTGCTAGAATACATGTCTAGGTAACCTGATTTGGCTGAACTGATTAGTTGATTAAAGACTGCATTTTCTATAATGTTTATGATATAAAACAGTGATATTTTGTGGAATTGCAGTTAATTTAGGTCTGAAGAACATGTTAACCTGATGTGCTGACATGATTTTAGGTTCAGTTATCTGAGTTCAGAGGAATTTGTGCTTAATTTAGGTCTATTTTACTTCGACTCTTTATTTTTCCTGAAGTATCCGTGTTCGACACATATTCAGACATAGGAATGGGGGTATGATCTTTCAAATATATGACAATTTTTAAAAAAATGAGTAATGAGCATACTCGTGTCGGACACATACTCATATCCATTACCTCCGAGTCCGAGTAAAATATATTTAGGTATAGTGTATAGTGCCAGAGATTGCAGTGTGACTGAATTACATAGCTATGATGGTAGAGAACTTACTAAAAATGTGAACAACAATATAGTGAATTGGTTTTTGTAGGCTTCCCATGATTTTTCTATTCCAAAACTCTGAATTGTTTGCTGAAATTTCTAGAGAAACACTTTGTGGGATTGAAGGGATAATCAAAATGTTATATACTGTTGTATACCTCCTAAATCTTACTTTTCTTGGGGGAAATGCCAAAGATCTTGATGTATATGAGGTAGGAGACTTCATTGACCTGAGTCTTGTTTCCTTTGTAGTACTTTTGCCATTTGCAACTACCCTCACATGTGAATTCTAAGATTGAGGATTGGCCCAACAACATTGTTTCAATCTTCCATGCTGCTGGGTATTTTAAGGAGATCTAAATGAATTGTTACATAGGATGAGTATTTTCTATATTTTATATATTGCAGAGATGTTAAAGCTGACTGAATTCGAAAATCTGTCAAATCTGTCCGATTGAGTACAACCCAATCTAATTTGATTAGAAAAGTCAATAATTCGAATCTGACTCAATTAAAAATCAGAATGATCCGAATTCAACCCGATTCTAAAATGATTCAAAATCGAACGACTCAAAAGTTTAACTTGAAATGATTCAAAATTAAATTGATTTATTTTAAAATTCGATAATTTAAATTCGAAACGACTCAAATTTGAATAATCAGGATGTCAAACTTGAAAATTATCTGAATTTAAAATGATCCGAATCTGAATTAATCTGAACTCGATTTGTTTTCAACACGAAATGATCCAACTCAAATCCAATCTGATCCGTTTGACACCTCTATTTTATCGTTTCTTCAAGCAAGCAATAGTAGCCTGGGTTTCCTAATCTGCTTGAGGATTAATTCATACTGGCTGGGGTGTTAAGCTGCATCCTATAGAAGCTTTCATTCCTTTGCAATGTTTTCTCTCAAAAGATCATTGCTATTGATTTGAATGAACGCTTGGATCTATCTGATTGGCAACATAATATTGGTACTGGTAAGTGGTGATCAAATAGTATTTTATTGACCATATTTTGTGGTATATTTTTATATTTTATCCTTCTCTTTTCTCTTTCGGCTTTTCCTAAATAGTTTCGCAAGAGGATGACTGAAGACCTATTCTGTTAAAGCAATGGTTGTGGCTGTATGTACTCTTTCTAGTTTCCAATGATTTTTGTTTAGATGTGTACATCACTTTAATAAACTCCATCACGTGTGACGGAGACAAAAAAGTTTACCACGTGAGAAACTCGAAAGGACTAATGTGTAGAAATGCAAACGAGACATCTGTACTCGAAAGCTACTTGGGTTCAACTAAACAAAAACTCGAATTCGGCTCGGTCATTATTAAGTTGAGCTCAAGCTATCAAGCGAGCCGAATTCGAGTATCCTAATACTTGATTTGAGTAACTCGCGAGCCTAATCGAGTTTTTATTTTTATTTTTAATTAGTACTGAAAATTTTCAATTCAAACTCGAGCTCGACCTCGAGCACAAATAATCGAATTTAAAGTCGAGCATAGGAATCGAGCTCATTTTTATTAAGAAAACGAGCCTAATTGAGCGAGTTTGAGCAATTCGATTTTTATATCGAATCGAGCTCGAGCTTTAAAAGTGAAATTCGATCAAGATCGAATTTCGAGTCGAGCTCTAGCTTCTTACAGCTTGAGCTCGGCTTGGCTCGGCTCAATTACACCCCTAGTAACGTGTAAAGACAACAAAATAGAATATGTTTTGACGTAATTGTTTGACTCCAAATTCTAATTTCCAATGGAACATTCCATCGAAAATAACAACTTTTCCATCGAAAATGTATTTCATCTTCGGTCGAAAAATTTCATAAAAAATAAGTACCATTTTTTACGGAATTTTTTTTCCAATGAAAAACTATTAGCGACTTGAGTATTTCCGAAGAAAAATTTCATCTGGAAAAGTTATCTCTCTTGTAGTGGCTCTAATACCATATTAAGCATTCAAACTAAAATCAATTGACAATAAATTGAGAGGTCCAACCTAAATATAAAATCATAAAAAACTCAAGACTTAACACATACCAAAAAACATCATTTTAACAACAAAAAAGAAAAGAAAATTTCTCTTGCAATTAGGGTCATAAATGAATTAGATTTCTGTCGATTAGAGCTTAATAGCTAGTATTGCTTTCTAAAAAGCTCCTTTAAATTTTTTTAATGAAAAATAACTTCACCGAAATCAACTTGAATCAGCCAAAAAAAAGTAGGGAGTGATTTCTACCAAACCCTTTATCCTCCTACATCCACTACAAAAAAAAACTTATTTTTATTGACATTTATAAATGCCGATAAAAAATCACAAAACTGCCCCATTGATATCACCAACAGTTTTTTGACTGCCGGCTAGACAAATATCGGTGAAAAGTAGGAAATGATTTCCACCAAACCCTTTATCCTACATATCATTCATAGATAAATTATGAACAAAAATATAGTCACTTCTCCGAGGATGAGAGAATTGACAACTTTCACATTCAATTGATAAAATGCAAAATGTTTGAAATAATACCACCTCATTTCTAAAAGCATCTAGATTTTTGTTTTAATATTTTCGAGATAACCATAAATCAATTGCAATTAGACCTTGAGGGACTCCGCTCCTCTCCAGTCCATTTAATGGATTGGAGAGGCCAGTCTAATTTTAAACCGTTACATTTTAACATATCACATGAAATTTTGTCCTACACAACTGCCAAAAACACATATCAGCATTTGCCAACAAGATTCTCAACCTACAAAAAGTGCTTCATTAGCAAAGGAGCTGGGAAGAATTTTGATAGACAAAAATTGGAGGTCACTATTGATACATTCACCGGCCATACAAGCTTAACATATGAGATGAAATTTTCTATTAAGAAGGAACTATATTGGCCAAATATCATGCCTTCAAGTTTTACAGTGGCTGAATAGCACTAAGCATGTCTGATGTTAAAATTAGACTGACCTCTGCAGTCCATTAAATGGACTGGAGAGGAGCTGAGTCCGGCCTTGAGAGGAATGGACTGGAGAGGAGCTTAGTCCGGTCTTGAGAAGGTTGGTTGTGCTACATGTTTAAATTTAAAAGTTTGTATAATATTGGAGAGGGTTTGAATAAAACTATTAAACTCATAAAATGGACTTGAATCAAAAAATAAAATATGTTTAAAAATGAGTCAAAACTTGATTGAAACATTTAAAACTTGAACTCGATCTTGTTCGATCCGTTTCTTTAATTATATAATATATATGATTTTTTATATTATATATTAAATAAATGATAAATATATATACAATATCATAATGTAAATATTAAAAATATATAAAATTATTCATGTTCTAAAATTTAATAAAAAATATTGAAAATTAAATAAAAATATAATGCTTTTTTTTTTTTTCAAGTTATCTAAATAGATCTGGATAAAATTTGAGAATCAAAATGTCAAATCAAATTGAGTTTGAAAAAGTATATAAAGTTTTGATATCATAATTAAATTCAATCCAAACTGATTCGACTCGATTCATAAACACCTTTACTTATCTAGACAAAAAATTAAAGCCATATTTTCCGAAGTCAGCTCTAAACCGAATAATATTGCCTTCATTTCTGCATGGAGGAGGAATCGATAACATGGTCGATCGTCTTTAGGGACTGCAGAAAAACACAAATTGGCCTTTGAATCTCCAGCAACCGATCTCAAAATTACTGATCTTTCCCCTTAACTAATTTGTTCTTGACAAATCCTATACCATCATGGATGAAAAAAAAGAGAAAAAAAAAAAAAGGAAAGATCAACACTTGTTACCTAACCTTGCTGTCACATGTGGCTGATAATAAGTCAAAAATCAAAATTCTTATAAGAATGTCAATATCAATATTTAAGAAATAAAATATGTTAAAGTATCCAGGTTATAAAATTTAATAAAAAATATTAAAAATTAAATAAAAATATAATGCTTTTATTTTATTTTATTTTGTTAAAAAGTTATCTAAATAGGTCTGGATGGATCTTAATAAAATTTGACTTAAAATGTCAGATCAAATTGAGTTTGAATAAATATATAAAGTGTAGACACCTGTTTTTGTCCGGGTTATTTTAATTTAATTTAATTTATTTTTATTTTAGTTGTTATTTTCGAAATTAATTAAAAAAAATGGAAAAAAAGGAAAAAAAAAAGAGCTCAAATCCAAACTCCTCATGGGATTAAGATTAAACTTTGGAATTAAAGATAAATGCCAAGAAAAGAGTTTTTATCTAGGATAAGATTACATTAAGATGAGAACTCCAACCCAAATCAATCTAGGACTTTAGATGATTTTCCCTTATAAATAGAGACCCAAACCCCCAGCATTCAACACAGAGTTTAGAAGAGAAGAAAATAAGGAGAGCAATCAGGCAAGAAAAAAATATTAAAAGGGTTAAGGAGGGGAGATTTCCAAGAGATGGTGGTGAGCGGACTGCGGGTCTAATGATGGCTGCTGACTTGAGGGATAAAGGGTTTAGAGACGATGTTAGGAATCGGGGATTTTTGATTTTTTATATTTGTTCTTTTTGGAGGTACTTCAGATTGTAAGAAATCGAAGTAAGACTTCTCTTTGTGATTCTGGTGATTGGTGATTGGAAAGGAGTCTGATTTGGTGATTAACGTGGCGGGGTTTGAAGAAGAATAAAAGAGAGGTGCTGCTCGGGTAGAGGTGAAGGGAAAAATAAAAGGAAATTGGGAACGAAGAGTTTGTAGATAAAAATGCTGGTCAAGCCGATTCGACCCACATGTAATTGGGAACGAGGAGTTTTATTATTGTGAATATTTGTATGACTAACTTTATTTTGAATTTTCTTGACTTTTTTTAAACCTTTGAATTTTGTATAAATATTTGTATATTGATTTTATTAATTGAGTTTTTTATAATTGATGATTAATTAAATTAAAATAATAAATGGAGATGTTTTTCGATGATGAAATTCAAGGACATCACGAATGGTTGATTTCTAAGAAATTTCTAGGTGAAGAAACTCTCTTAAAAATCTCCAAAACGAATAAAATGATTTTTTAAGGGATAATTTTCGATACCAAAAAGGTCAAATTTATTCTTTTGAAATAATTAATTTTCAATATTTCTTTCTAATTCATATTTTTTCATAATGAATACTTAATTAAAAATCGAAGAATAAATTAAGATTTTTTCCGAGGATGAAATTCGAGGGAGTCACGAATGGTTGACTTTTGAGAAATTTTTAAGTGAGAAAACTCTCTTAAATATTCTCCAGAACGAATGGAAGGATTTTTTAAGGAATAATTTTCGATACTAAGATCAAAATTTATTTTTTGAACAAACATGAATAAAATATGGGTTAAATTTGAAGATTAGACTTAGGTTTAAGTGTCTTTTTCATAAAATTTAACTTTTCTGACGACGGAGCCTCTTCAAGGGAACGAATGGTTTCTTTTGAATACTCTCGAGGTGAGGAAACGTTTTTAGCAATTTCTCCAGAATAAATGGAAGGAAGACTTAAAAAATGATTTTCGATATTTCTAACTTAAACAAATTTAAAATGAAGATAGGATAGATAAGACCATTTAGTTAAGACTTTTTAGTATTACAAGACTAATTAGGTACTATCTCTTAGATAGACATCGAGAGGGTGCTAATCCTTCCCCACACGTAACCGAACTCCCGAACTTAGTTTCGATAAGTAGACCAGAACCTATTTTTTTTAAGGTGCCTTAGTCAAGCTTAGGATTACTTTAAAGAGGATAGATTCGTATAGGTGACTAATCACTAATAACACCTAGTAAGATGATTAGTGGCAACTCCATTAATTGCGTCTAGCATGCTGAATTCATATTTGGCATGTCATGACAGTTTGGCGACTCCGCTGGGGACGTTAGAAAGTCAAGCCATAGATTAGTCTTGTGATACCTTAGGTCTTAATAATTGGTCTTAAAAAATTGCTTAGTATTTATCATTATCTTTTTCTTCATTTTAATTTTGATTTTGTTATTTGTGCTAACAACTCTTGTTTCTTTTACATTGGTGGAAAAAAAAAGGTTTGTTATGTTCCTTCGCACACACTACACGATGCATATCATAAGCCCTATACCGGGGCTCGTCCTTTTAGGAGGGGGTAAAGTACCTACGTTCTTTTGAATACTCTCGAGGTGAGGAAACGTTTTTAGCAATTTCTCCAGAATAAATGGAAGGAAGACTTAAAAAATGATTTTCGATATTTCTAACTTAAACAAATTTAAAATGAAGATAGGATAGATAAGACCATTTAGTTAAGACTTTTTAGTATTACAAGACTAATTAGGTACTATCTCTTAGATAGACATCGAGAGGGTGCTAATCCTTCCCCACACGTAACCGAACTCCCGAACTTAGTTTCGATAAGTAGACCAGAACCTATTTTTTTTAAGGTGCCTTAGTCAAGCTTAGGATTACTTTAAAGAGGATAGATTCGTATAGGTGACTAATCACTAATAACACCTAGTAAGATGATTAGTGGCAACTCCATTAATTGCGTCTAGCATGCTGAATTCATATTTGGCATGTCATGACAGTTTGGCGACTCCGCTGGGGACGTTAGAAAGTCAAGCCATAGATTAGTCTTGTGATACCTTAGGTCTTAATAATTGGTCTTAAAAAATTGCTTAGTATTTATCATTATCTTTTTCTTCATTTTAATTTTGATTTTGTTATTTGTGCTAACAACTCTTGTTTCTTTTACATTGGTGGAAAAAAAAAGGTTTGTTATGTTCCTTCGCACACACTACACGATGCATATCATAAGCCCTATACCGGGGCTCGTCCTTTTAGGAGGGGGTAAAGTACCTACGTCCTCGTGAGGTGATAACCTCCGCAATGGCTAGCGAAACACCCTCAGAGTGTAAAGTACCAAAGCTTTCGTGAGGTGATAACCTCCGTAGCGGCTTTGGAAAATACTCTCACCCAAATTGAACCCTTTCAGTTGAAGCCTGTAATGGGTGAGGATTGGGGTGCCTTACTCATCCTCCATGAATGAAGTTAAGGAGCAATTTGAAGACCTTTTTAGCTTGGTCGAGTATCCTGAACCCAGCATATAAACAACACTTAAGTAGCCAACCTTAGGATAGAGCCATGCCAACCTTGTATAGAGAATTACCCTAAATAGGACACATGAAGGAATGTTTTTTTATATATATATTTTTTTCTTTTCACATTTTCTTGTTAAAATTGTTGTGAATATTACTTGTGTTTTTCTTCGATATAATTTGTACTTAGTTTTCTTGTGTCGAGTTTTGTAAAATCCTTGTGTATGTCATTTGACTTCATGCATTTGCATCATTTAAATATTTTCATCATGTACAATTTTTATAATGCTACTGTTAAACTTTGTGAATATTTTTAGGATTGTCATCTCCCATTTACATCTTTGAAATACTTTGTTGCTCATCCATAACTCATGCATGCATTGTTCATAATGCTCATGCATACATCATTCATGTGTAATAATACATACTTCATTCATAATGCTTATGCATTCATTATATTTTTATGATGCTTATGCATTCATCACATAAATAATAATGTTGGTGATTTCTTCTTGAGAATATAGAGTCAAGAGATATAGGTGATCAATTAGAAGCATGGATTAATGCATTGGAGGAAAATCAGGAAGAATTTGGACATGATATTCGAGAGATGAAAGGACAGCTTTCCAATTTGATAAAGATGGTTGAAAGTCTTGATGAAACCAGGATGTTTCATCCTCAAGAATCTCCATCACCTTTGGCTCAACCATCTGTACTTAGTGGCCCAAATGATGAATCAGAGTATCAAGTAGCTGAACTTCAATACCTAATGCCTAGTACAAAATCTCTTGATTTGATACCTTTTCAGATATCTAAAACAGAGCCTCTCAGCTTCGCATCGTCACCACAGATTGGTCCACTCTTAGACAGATACCGTTTACTCACTTCTCGACCAATTTTTGGACCTGTTACTCAGAAAAAACGATGTAGCAATCAATATAGAACTCCCATTGATCCAATTCCAATGACCTACACGGAGTTACTCCGCAGCTCTTTCAAGCCCATTTTGTTGAACCAATTTATCCAAAATCTTTAAAGCCTCCTTATCCTAAGGGTCATAATGCCAATGTTACCTGTGGTTATCATATTAGAATCTTGGGCCACTCAACGAAAAATTGTAGAGCTTTGAAGCAGAAAGTACAGAGCTTGATTAAAACAGGTTTTCTGAGTTTCGAAAAGAAGACGAAGCCAAGTGTTGAGGGGATCTCATCAATATCGGCACCGTGACTTTGGAGGTTTCGGAACAATGGAAATCTGAAGTTTGAAGATGAGGAATGTCACTCGAATACTCAATCTGGATAATTCTAAATTTTTGATGTTTTCATTTTTCCTAGGCAAACATTTTAAGCATTAATTAGATGTTTTGATAGTTTTGTTTGAAATTGCTTGAATATGATTGCATGGCTTTTTTTTTCTTTTTAAGTTAGAATGAAACATGTTTTTTGATATCAAAGAAAATTGGTGATTATTTCTCAAGAATGAACTTTGCAACCCATTCTCATGTCCAGTTTATTTGCAAATCAAACTACTCAAAAAGCATGATTCCTTTGATGGTATAAGTTTGAAATTTCATGAACTTTCCTTTTGGGCATGAAATGAATTCCAAAAGGTCAATTATCTTCATCTGAGCAGTGAACAATGAAATGATTATATTGATGTGCAAAAACATTTTTTTGAAAACCAATACATAAGGCATTTTTTCGAAAGAATCTGGATTGGTAAATGTCAAAGCTATCTAGAGCCTCAAACACATCACCTTTAAGTTCTTTCACCGTGCTCGAACTTTTCTTTTCCTGAATGGTGTCCTTTACTTACATATGGGGCAAGATTACCTTAAAGGCCATATTTTCTCAATGTCCTTGAAAGTCTTGACTTGAGCAACATATATTTTCACCCAAAGTTATCCTTTGCCCACATCTTGGGGCAGGATTACCAAGAAGTCAAATTACTCGATGTTTCTAATATCGTTGCACACCACTCCGACTTGTGCAAACTTTGTTTTCCTCTATGATTGAATGAAATTGCATGGACATCCTGAGAAAGCCATGAAAAGGAGAATTGTTGGGTTGGGCCTTCACTAAGTGGCATATTGAGATGATGTATTTTACATGAGTTGCAAAAAAAAAAAAGGAAGAAAAAATTGAAAAAGATTGTGACATCATGCATATGAGATATTCAAATGATTTTAAAGGCAAAATGAAATTTTTATTATCTACCTCACTTGAGGTTTGCTCTTCAATATAAGTATCCATACTTGACACGAGAGATGACCGTCTTTCACATTCCTTTCACAAAATGAGAAATTATCCTTTGCTACGCCTGTTGAGCCTATTAAATTCTTTCTTGAAATGAACCCTAACATAGGATCACCCTCCGCACTGGGGGGCAAGTATGAAGAAGGATCATGTGAGTGATTGGATCCTATTTTTTAAGCTTTGAAAAGAATGCCTTGTGTCATTGGGGCAAATGCTAAAGTGGATTGAGTTCCAAAATTTTGAACTCACTTTCTGTTAGAAAAGTCTTTAAAAAAAAAAATTAGAGAAAGAGAAGAAAAAAAAAAGCAAAAAAAAAGAGAGAGAAAAAAAATGAAGAAAGGATGAGAAAATAAAGAGAAAGATGTGAAATGTTTTGAGAAGTTGAAAGGGAATGATCATTGGGTTTGGTTACCTTGAAAATGAAATAGAGATAAAATGTTTTGAGAAATAAAAAGGATGAAAATCCTCATGAAAAGAAATGATCCTTGGGGTTTAATCACCTTTAAACACATTTTGGGCCTGATTATCTGTTCTTTCATAACCCCAAACCCTGGCCTACATTACAAGTTTTAAAAGTCCATTTTGATCGACTGTGAAAATTTAACTTGAAGAGTTTTCCTCAGGCTTCGTTCCATCTCTTTGAATTATCATTTTGCTATTTTGAATTCTCAAATGCATGGTAGAACAAAAAAGAAAGAAAGAATGAAGCTCTAGGGTGAAAAGCCAAAAACGGGTAGTCTAGAGCAAAAATCGAAAATATGAAAGCAACTCTGCATGACTGTGCCAAGGCCCAACAAGAAGTACAAGAGGAATTATATCTTGAACCCACCAAGGAGCACCGAACACTCTTGAGAAATTTAAGAAGGTCGGCATCGCTTGGATGACTTATTCTAAATTGAAAAACTTTTTCCTTTCTTTCCTTAATTTTGAACCTATCCTAGTTAGTCTTGACATTTATTGAAATGCTATATATCAAGAAACTAAGAGAGAGTGCCAAAATGGGTTATGTTTCCAAAACAAAATTTTTTTTGTAAAAACCTGATTATTGCAGAAAATTCATTGTGAGTTTAGATGGAGAAACGTTAATCTACCCTTACTTTATGAAGTCATTCTTGATTACCAAAACCTTGACAAATTGAATAACCAATTCACTTGAATGAGCCAAATTGTGATTCACCTTGTCCATTCTTGGAAGTAATCACCAGTTTTTAAGAGATCCAAAGTCATGTTTTAGTTAAGAAAACGGGGAATTGATTTTTGAACATGGAAAATAGTGATTGGGGGGGGGAAATTTGATTTACCATGGAGGCATGATTGAAAATGAGAAAAGTTTTTTGGACAAATTCTTTCTTTCCAAAGAATTTTTAAAAAAGACAAAACATGAAAACATTCAGATAAATATGATGCATAGTTGAGTTTTGGATCAATATGACAAGAGTGACATTTCTGGGAAGGCTTTTGGCTTTCCATTCCCATGATGAGAAGAATGGTTTTCAAGAATGGGATTTATTGAGTTGGTAAATGGCAGAGTAGGCTTTTTTGCAGCATCGTCATTGAAGATTTTTCACTTGAAATTTGAATGTGCTTGAAGATGACATTCCAGGGAGGAAAGAAGAATGAGATAAGAACAATGAAAGAATCTGAAAATATATTTATTTAAAGCTTTGGAACTAAAAGAGATGTCTTTTTAATAAGGTGTTGTGATCAACTGATGAAATTGGCGGAGGTCAATCCCTTTTTAAGTCTGAGAGTTTGGAAGCTGAAAAAGGATGACACAATGAGCTTGATTATCCTTTTGTCACAATGAAAGATTCATTATAATAGTTTGCTTTCTATCACATGACATTCATTACATTTTATTGTATTAATGGCATTCAATGCATGCATTCAGTATATAAGAGAAAAAGATTTTGAAATTTGAAGGATAGTTCAATAAGGGGATAAGAATTTCTCTTGGAATTTTAAACCTTGATTGAGAAAAACTTTTGATGAGATCTTAAGCATCGCTTAAGGAAAACCATTTCAAAATGAAATGTTGAGCTTCAGTTGAGAAAAACAATTTCAAAATGGATTCGAACCTTGTTCGAGATGAGATGTGAATCCTTAGTTTAGTGTGAATCCTAAATTTAGTGAGAATCCTTAGTTTAGTGTGAATCCTTAATTTAGTAAGAATCCCTTAGTTTAAGTGAGAATCCTTATTTTGGGTGCGAATCCCTTTGTTTAAGTAACAATCTTTATTTCGGGTGCGAATCCCTTAGTTTAAATGAGAATCCTTATTTTTAATGTGAATCCCTTTGTTTAAGTAACAATCTTTATTTCGGGTGCGAATCCCTTAGTTTAAGTGAGAATCCTTATTTTGGGTGCGAATCCCTTTGTTTAAGTAGAAATCTTAATTTCGGGTACGATGGGGTTGGTCCATGGATTTTTATTCCTTTTGTCGCATTTCGCTCAAAGGGTTGAAGTGAGATAGTGCATCAAGCTGTTCGCAAGGCCCAACTTGATCCTCTTCCCCAGGGATCCCAGATTGCTATTTGTGCAAGTATTGTACGATTAAGAAGCAGATATTTCTTGTACAGATTGTGAATTAATCTACTATAACTATAGGATACCCACATTCCGCGAATTACTGCATTTATTCAAGTGATCCACAAACGATGAAAATCTTTTTTTTTCCTATCTCTATCTCGATGAGTCGAAACCAAAACTCTTATTCTTTGTTGAGTAATGGTTCGAGTAAGTCTTGAATGAGCCCATTGAAAGCTTGATGCAAATAAACTAATTTTTGTTCGACGTCTCCAAGCTATATATCCCCGTTTAATTCTAGTCATTCAAAGTGCGAATCCCTTTGTTTTAGTGAGAATCCTTATTTTGGATGTGAATCCCTTAATTTTGGGTGCGAATCACTTTGTTTCAGTGAGTATTCTTATTTTGGGTGCGAATCCCTTAGTTCCAGTGCGAATCCTTTAATTTTGGGTGCGAATCCCTTTGTTTCAGTGAGAATCCTTATTGTGGGTGCGAATCTCTTAATTTTGGGTGCGAATCCTTTAGTTTCAGTGAGAATATTTATTTTGGATGCAAATCCCGAGAATCCTTATTTTGACTGCGAATCTCTTAGTTTTGTGGAATCTTTTATTTTATTTTAGTTACGTTGTGAATCCTTTATTTTTAAGAGTAATTTTAAGTTTTGAATCTTTTATTTTTTAAAATTCGATTAAGTTGTGAATCCTTATTTTTAAGTTATTTTAAGTTGTGAATCATTTGTTTTAAACGTATTTTTAAGTTGTGAATCCTTTGTAAAGAGGAGTTTTTAGCCTCGTTAAGAGAAATTTGGATTGTTTCGGTATTTAAAGTTGAAGCCTCGGTGGAAGAGTATATTTTCATGTTTTGTTTATTTGAAGGTTATACCTCGTTTAGAGGACATTTCCATGATAGGATTTTCTTTGGTGTTTATTTTTTATTTTTTATTATTATTATTTTTTTTTAAGAATTTGTAAGGTGTCTACGTCTTTGATTCTCCAAAAATGCACAAAGAGGGGCAACTGTAGACACCTCTTTTTATCTGGGTTATTTTAATTTTAATTTTAATTTTAGTTTTTTATTTTAGTTGTTATTTTCGAAATTAATAAAAAAAAAAGAAGAAACAAATGGAAAAACCGAAAAAAAAAAACAAAAACAAAAAAATAATAATTTTTTGCTCAAATCCAAACTCCTCATAGGATTAAGATTAAACTCTGGAATTTAAGATAAATGCCAAGAAAAGAGTTTTTGTCTAGGATAAGATTACATTAGGATGAGAACTCCAACCCAAATCAATCTAGGACTCTAGGTGATTTTCCCCTATAAATAAAGACCCAAACCCCCAGCATTCAACACAGAGTTCAGAAGAGAAGAAAATAAGGAGAGCAATCAGGCGAGAAAAAAATATTAAAAGGGTTAAGGAAGGGAGATTTCCAGGAGATGGTGGTGAGCGGATTGCAGGTCTAATGGTGGCTGCTGACTTGAGGGATAAAGGGTTTAGAGACGACGTTAGGAATCGGGGATTTTCGATTTTTGATATTTGTTCTTTTTGGGGGTACTTCAGATTGTAGGAAATCGAAGTAAGACTTCTCTTTGTGATTCTTGCTATTGGTGATTGGAAAGGAGTTTGATTTGGTGATTAACGTGGCGAGGTCTGATGAAGAATAAAAGAGAGATACTGCTCGGGTAGAGGTGAAGGGAAAAATAAAAGGAAATTGGGAACGAGGAGTCTATAGATAAAAATGTTGGTCAAGCCAATTCGACCCACATGTAATGGTTTTCCTTCACTTTTTTTTTTAATTTTTATTTTTAAAGTTTGTTTCTTTCATATTTGTTTACTTTTTGAGTTTTTTTACAAATATGTGTGCCTTTTTTTTTTCTTCTTTCAAGTATGTTGCTTTTCATTTTTTTTACATGATGATATTATGATTATGACATGATGATTATATGATGATATGTTTATGACATGATGATATGATGTTATGATTATGACATGATGACTTTATGATGATGTTATGATTATTGCATGATAATTATATTATGATTATATAATTAATTTGTTTTATAATTATATGTTTGGATGATAATTTTTTTTTTGGTGTTATTATATATGACTTGTTTATTTTTTATTACTAACGTTATTTTTATTTCATGTTTCATGTTTAAGTTTTTTTTTTTAAATTTTTTTTTAGATTTTTAATTAATTCTATTTATTTTAGTTTTATTATTGTGAATATTTTTATGACTAACTTTTTTTTGAATTTTCTTGACTTTTTTTAAACCTTTGAATTTTGTATAAATATTTTTATATTGATTTTTTATAATTGATGATTAATTAAATTAAAATAATAAATGGAGATAATTCCGATGATGAAATTCAAGGAAATCACGAATGGTTGATTTCTGAGAAATTTTTAGGTGAGAAAACTCTTAAAAATTATCCAAAACGAATGAAAGGATTTTTTAAGGGATAATTTTCGATACCAAAAAGGTCAAAATTTATTCTTTTGAAATAATTAATTTCCAATGTTTCTTTTTAAGTCATAATTTTTCATAATGAATGCTTAATTAAAAATCGAAGAATAAATTAAGATCTTTTCTGAGGATGAAATTCGAGGGAGTCACGAATGGTTGACTTTTGAAAAATTTGTATGTGAGAAAACTCTCTTAAAAATTCTCCATGAATGAAAGGATTTTTTAAGAGATAATTTTCGATATTAAGATCAAAATTTATTTTTTTAACAAACATGAATAAAATGTGGGTTAATTTTGAAGATTAGACTTAAGTTTAAGTGTCTTTTTCATAAAATTTAACTGTTCCGAAGACGGAGCCTCTTCAAGGGAATGAATGGTTTCCTTTGAATACTCTCGAGGTGAGGAATTGTTTTTAGCAATTTCTCTAGAATGAATGAAAGGAAGACTTAAAAAATGATTTCTGATTTTTCTAACTTAAACAAATTAAAATGAAGATAGGATAGATAAGACCATTTAGTTAAGACTTTTTAGTATCACAAGACTAATTAGGTATTATCTCTGATAAGTAGACCAGAATCTATTATTTTTAAGGTGCCTTAGTCAAGCTTAGGATTACTTTAAAGAGGATAGATTCGTATAGGTGACTAATCACACCTAGTAAGATGATTAGTGGCGACTCCATTAATTGCGTCTAGCATGCTAATTTGTATTTGGCACGTTATGACATAAAATGTTGATATCATAATTAAATTCAGTCCAAACTTGACCCAGGTCGACCTATAAACACCTTTACTTATCATAGACAAAAAAATTAAAGCCATATTTCCTGAAGTGAGCTCTAAACTGAATAATATTGCCTTTATTTCTACATGAAACGAGGAATCCACAACATGGTCATCTTTAGGGATCGCAGAAAAACACAAAGTGGCCTTTGAATCTCCAGCAACCGCTCTCAAAATTGTTGATCTTTCCCCTTTACTAATTTGTTCATGAAAGAAAAATTCTATATCATCATGGATGAAAAAGTTGAGAAGAAAAAAAAGGAAAGATCAACACTTGTTGTTACCTGATAACCCTATGAAATAGAGTTATTTTACCATATTTTGTGCATTCAAATTAACTAAGTTCTTGTAGTTTAAATTCGGAATTACTTATTTCTTGTTGTTCTTAGATTAATTTTATTTATTTATTTCATGTTTAAATTAATTATTAATTTAGTGTCTTTTGTATTTTTTATAGGTCCTAAAGCAAGAAGCAAAAAATCAGGGTCAAAGTACTTGGGAGGTTTCTGTATCATATCATCTAGTGCAAATTAGTCCCTCTACTATAAAACTGGGTAATTTAGTATTTATTCTTTTTAAATTGAAGAAAAAGGTAAAATCACTAACTGGTGTAACGTGAACCATTTAAAAAGCTGATGTGTCATTTAACCTATGTTTAATTGATGACGTGGATGTCAAATGCTGACGTGGCATCAATAAAATATATTATTTATGATGACATGGACAAAATAAATAATATATTTTCAATATTTGATGTGGCATTTTCAACAATTTGGTTATTTATTTTATCCATGTCATTTTAAAATAATATATTTTATTGGTGCCATGTCAGCATTTGACATTCACGTCATTAATTAAACACAGGTTAAATACCAAGTCAGATTTTTTAACGGTTTACTTAGTAATTTTATCTTTTTGCTTCAATTTAAAAAGAATAAGGACTAAATTACCCAGTTTTATAGTAAAGGGACTAATTTGCACTAGATGATATAGTATAGGGACCTCCCAAGTATTTTGACCGAAAATCAGCACA
Organism: Fremontodendron californicum; assembly: GCA_030761205.1. Taxonomy (NCBI): domain Eukaryota; kingdom Viridiplantae; phylum Streptophyta; class Magnoliopsida; order Malvales; family Malvaceae; genus Fremontodendron; species Fremontodendron californicum. The sequence continues at coordinate 7,698,112 of JAULJL010000028.1, forward strand.
TATATGGAAAGTCCAACCTGTTACTTGTCTAGAAAGTTTTCCTTCTTCAGCCCTTTAGAGCTTTATAAATAAGAATATTTAGGACTTAATTATGTACAATCTTTTAGCTTTCATAAACCTAATTTTCTTAAGAAGAGAGTAGCCACCAAAAGTTTGTAAGAGGCAAAAGAGATTTTGGCGACTAGAAAACTTAAGACCCTACAAACCTTAGTTTTCTCTTTTCCTTTAATCTTCTTTTACTTTCTTGTAATATTTATGATGGTGAAACTCCTTTGTTATTTGTTTTCATGTTTAGCATGAACTAAATTTATTTTTCTAGGATTGCAATGGAACTCGACATGTAGTTTGAATTATATTACTCTCTTTCTTGATTTTAATGATATTTGAGTTGTTTATTCAATATTGTGCTTAATGCTTCTAATTGCTTGATCACCAATTAGATTGATTTGGTAACCTAAATACAACTTGAAAAAGAGAGTTTAGTGTTAGACATAGATTGAATAACATATGTTTCAGATTCATTTATTATGATGAATTGAGTTGCATGTAGGGTAGAAATATACTTACGTGTCATGTGTAACCAATTTTAGAGTCTAAGCTTATAATAAGTTTCTCTTCAATTCAATTTTTATAGAAATATAGTTAATTGGTTATGATGAATATTTTTATAAGACCATCGAAAGATACTTATAAGTAATTAAAAACTCTAGGTTAACAACTCATTGTCGTTAGTCAAGTTAAGAGAGTAGGAGAGGTTCAAACGAAGTGTTGAGGTGTCACATCCCAACTCCGAGAGTGTAACCGGCCAGAGACAAGTATGTGACCTTGCCTCCGAAGCCTTAACCATTCACTACCTAACGAAATTTCGGCATGACCTCGCCCGATAAGAGGGGTTTATCGAACTTGCAAAACATGCAACACAATAATAATAATAATAACACATGACATCCCGATTAGGACACCTCCAACTAGGGAGTAACTGAGATGCCCCGTAGCAGACGCACAAAGTGAACCACAATGCATATATTTATATGCAATACCAAAATTATACACAACAATCTTGGTCTCCGACCGGATAACTGCATGACACATAATACAACATACTTAGACAAAATAACATATGACATCCCTAGGTGACTGTGCACGGCTCCTCCATCAAGTAACGGATCACCTTGTCAAAATGACATGTAATGCTCACCAACTAGCGTCACGAACTAAGTCGGCGGGGTGGATGAGGGATTGGGTCGATCAGTATCTGAAAAAGAAAAATAACTAAAGAGTGAGTCATGAGGACCCAATGAGCAAACGCAAGTCAGATTAACTAATATCACCTGATGTTTCTATCCAAAATCACAAACAACTATAACATCTGGTAGGGTTCATAGACTCCTACAAACCGGTAGGGCTCGAAAGCTCCTACAAAATTGGTAGGGCACGAAGGCTCCTACAAAACCATTAGGGCTCGAAGGCTCCTACAAAACCGGTAGGGCTCAATGGCAGTCTACAAATCCGGTAAGGCTCGAAGGCTCCTACAAAACCGGTAGGGCTCAATGGAAACCTACAAATTCGGTAGGGCTTGAAGGCTCCTACAAAACCGGTAGGGCTCAATGGCAGTCTACAACTCCGGTAGGGCACAATGGCATCCTACAAATTCGATAGGGCACAATGGCAGCCTACAAATCCGGTAGGGTACAATGGCAGCCTACGAATCCGGCAAGGCACAATGGCAGCCTACAAATCCGGTATAGCTTAACATTACAATAAACATGCATCACATAGCATTTAAATAAGCATACTAGCAAGGAACAATGTGGCGCCATATGGTCGACTAGTCATACGACAATCCCGGATTATTACATAATCATCACTTGTCCATTCCTTGGACTTTTTTCTCACGCCTTTACGAGAACTCGATATCATAAGGTAATTCTTCGTCATACATTCATACAATCACAGTCAGTATGTCATAACATAATCTAACGATCCTACGTCTATCGCTACACGTTTACTCACAGTGCGTTAAGCGAAAGAAATTGGATCCTCGTGCTTCGGGGCTTTTCCAACCACGGACTCAGCTAATCCGCGCTCCTAGTACATCAAAAATAATTTCATAAATATTTTATAAATTTGGAAACATTCACAATATCCAAATTGTAGCTAATTCACTACTATCCGAAAATCTACAACTTAGCTATTTAAACTTTATAATTTTTACACCTAGCTCGGATGGAAATCCGGAGCAACGATCAACTAGAAAGTTGCTCCCCCAAGCCTAGCAAAGCTAACGGTGGCCTCAGATAGTGGTGGAAATGGCGACATAAGGTGGTTGGACAACATGGTGAACTCGACCAAGATTAGATTTCCAACTTCAAGCCACTTTTTCACTCAATCAACCCCAAATAATGGATGTAGAGGTTGATTTAGGACTACCCATGGTGGTGGTTTAAGGTGATGACTATGTTGGAAACCACCTAAGGAAAAAATGGACATAAAGAGAAACACATAGTTTCTTATGATTTCTTGAAAAACTAACACCAAATAAGTAATCCTTACCTTATGGATAGTAGAAATATGTGTTTTGTTGGCTTGGTGATGAGTAAAAATGAAAAGATCAAGCTTACAAGCTTTTGGTTATGGAGTTTTCTTCACTTTGGTTAGGTTTCTCAAGGTTGAAGAAGAAGTAACTCTTAAGGCATGAAAAATGAATGTCACGGCAGATTAAGAGGTTTCTTGGCTGATTTTTATGGTCATTTACCAAGCCAAATAACAAAAATACCCTTTTAGCCCATTTTTTGTCTCTTAGTGCTTAAATGGGGCCCACATGAGATTTTTACGTTCGGAAGCTCATTTTTCACTTGTCTCAACACGTATATGCTTAAAATATCATTTTACACTAGTACGCAAGTTTTCATAATTTTTCGATATCCCGAACATCAAATCCGGATCCCAGGCCGTTTACGGGTCAACATTAAGATTTTTTCGGTTTTAGCTCCGATTCTCATTCTGATTTCACCAACAGCTTTCTAACATCATTTTATGCCCATATAAATCCATTTATTTACTTAAAACCTTTTTCGGGCCTTCCCGCGGCCAGTTCCGGATTGTCACTCCTTTAAGTTAACTAAAGGCGTATCCGTTTTTCACTTAACTTTTTGAGTAAAAAAATGTCAAATTTTTAATATAAGCATCATATTGTGATCCTATATGATCCCAGAGTCTATTGGTACCGCATATGAACCAAAAATAAAATTTTGGGTAAATGACCAAAATACCCCTGGTTCATATTTTACTGGTTTTGTGCCGATTAGATTTTTCCAATAATCCTGATCAGTAATATATCACTTTTTAACAGTATGTGAAGTTAAAATACCAAATTTTACGGGTTTTACATTTTCGTGATTGCGATTCCTGACTCGTGGTCACTTTAGGGCTAAATCTATCAAATAGCCGATTAAACCCCTTACTCTAAAAATTATTAATATAACAATAAGACCGGATGGTAGTGTGCTTTATCTACAAGCATACATAAACTTGATCCACCATCTATGAACCATTTAAAGAGACCCGAGTCGATCTTTGTATTACGAGGGTCTTACATGAGGGAAATTGTAATCCTAGGCTTTTCTCAATTGATTAATAAATTTTAATTTGACTTCTTTTCTTGTTATTTTTATTTAATTCTTAATTCACAAACTTTAATTGTTTGTTTGAATGAGATTAATTTGTTTTTATTTTGGTAATTAACAAATTTAGTAACAATTTCTCATGGAATCGTTACTCTAATTTTCATAATCTTACTTGTTTTGTGATACATGCACTTGAATGGTAAATCCGACAACATTACCTAACCTTGCTGTCACATGTGACTGATAATAAGTCAAAAATCAAAATTCTTCATAAGAATATCAATATCTATATATACATGTAGTTTTTATTACACAAACTCTCCACACACTAACATGTGTCACTTTTTTTTTTGGGGTTTGGGAAAGGAAAGAAAGAAAGAGAAAAAGAAAAAGGAAAAGAAAAAGAAAGAGAAAGAAAAGAAAGAGAAAGAGAAAGAGAAAAAAGATAATAAAAATTTATGTGTATGTGTTATTTTTTCGTGTGTTTAAAGTATTATAAATTTTTACACGTTAAAAATTTTGTTTTATGTATATTTTGACACGTTGTGTATTCATATAGTGTTCATGTTATTTTTCGTGTTGTGTTTTAATTATTTTTTCTATATTGTGTTCGTATTCATTTCATATTTTGCATAGTTTGTCATTGTGATTCAATTTAGACAAAAAATTGTGTGTTCGTGTCGTATCTCAATTCATGACATATTTTGCATAATTTGTTATAGTAATTCAATTTAGAGAAAAATTTGTTTGTTCATGACGTGTTCGTGTTATTTTTGTGTGTGTTTAAAGTATTATAATATATAAATGTTTACACGTTAATAATTCGTTTTATATAGATTTTGACACGTTCGTGTATTCGTGTCATGTTCATGTTATTTTTCGTGTAGTGTCATATTTTAATTATTTTTCCATATTGTGTTTATGTCGTATCTCAATTCATTCCATATTTTGCATAATTTATCATAATTATTCGATTTTAACTCTAAATTTATTTACTTATAATATTAAAATATAAAAAATATTTAAATAAATAATAATTATTTAATATGATTCAACTTATATTTATTTATAATTATTAATTTAATTAAAAATTTATAAATATTAAAAAAAAATCTCTCAAGGAAGCGAGGGAAGAATTCTAGTTTAAGAAATAAAGTAAGGAAATAACTTTTTTTTTTAAAGAAATAAATTGCATTTGCTTTAAGGATATATTTTTTTAAATTATTATATTAGATACGTTATAATTTTTAATCCATCATAATTCATAAAGATAACTATTAATTATCATATTTAATATAAATTATTATTATAATTTTTTTTGCTAATATGTGTCATAAAAGTGTATTTTAAGATTATTATATATAATAATATTTTCATCTAATGCATTAAAAAAAAAAATCAATTGTTACAGTGAATACAATATTATTATTATAAATAATATATTAACTAATTTTAAAAATATCTTTAAATATCCATTAACAAAACCCTATTAAAAATAATAATTTAAGTAATATTAACAAATATTTTAAAAGCACTCGTGAATAAAATCCATAATTCATTACTGCTTGCAAGTCGTTGCCTCGGACGTTTCGGAAAGAGCTTTGTCCAAATGTTTAACAATTCTGTATTCAGACAAATCTATAAACAATAGATTAAAGTTATCCCCAAAAATTGAGTAATTAGTTGACAACTGTCCTATTCAATTATCTATAAAATAAAAGATGAAAGTAGACAATTAATGGACCTTTTCATGCCATTTGTTTTGGGACATTAATTCATCAATTGAGGTTAGTTTTGAATAGTCATACGACTTTCGAACCCGACCTCCGGGTTTAGGTAAGCAAAATAAAAAAAATTTGGATCGCGATTCGGTTTAGTTTATGGACAGATTTAGCTGCTTATGGTATATTCTCACTCTAATCCAATTTATTCTATGTCTCTAATATAATTACATAAACATATACCTGATAACTCTATGAAATAGTATTATTTTATCCTATTTTGTACTTTTAAAATAGCTAAGTCCTTATAGTTTAAACTATTGATTAATTATTTTTATTTTATTTAATTTAGTTTTTTTTATGTTTAATTTAGTTATTAATTTAATGTCTTTTGTAGTTTTGTAGAGTCATAAAGCAAGAAGGAGAGACTCAGCTCATATATAGAAAGTCCAAGCTGGAAGCAGTTACTTGGCCACAAAATTTTTCTTCTTCAAGCTTTTAAGAGCTCTATAAAATAGGGACCATTAGGACTTTATTTTTTTTAGACATTCTTAGTTCTTAGCTTTAATTTTCTGAAGAGGAGAGCAACCACTGCAATCTTCAAAGAACTAAGAGTGATTTTGGAGACTGGAAGACTGAAGATCTGACAACCTTTAGTTTTCTCTTTTTTCTTAATCTTCTTTTATTTTCTTGTAATTTTATGATGGTGAAACTCCTTTGCTTATTGTTTTCAATGTTGAGCATGAATTAAATTCCTCTTTTTAGGATTGCAATGGAACTCAACATGTAGTTTGAATTATTTTACTCTCTAGTTTAATTTAATGATATTTGAGTTGTTTATTCAATCTTGTGCTTAATGCTTTTAATTGCTTGATCACCAATTAAATTGATTTGGTAACCTAAATACAACTAGACATAGGGAATTTAGTGTTAGACATAGATTGAATAACACATGTTTCATATTCATTTATTATGATGAATTGATCTGCATGTAGGGTAGAAATATACTTACGTGTCATGTATAATCAATTTTAGAGTCTAAGCTTAATGAGTTTCTCTTTAATTCAATTATCATAGACATATAAATAATTGGTTAAGAAAGATATTTTTATAAGACCATCGACAGATACTTATAAATAGATTAGAACTCTAGGTTAACAACTAGGGTCATTAATCAAATTAAGAGGGTAGGGAGACGTTCAAGCGAAGTGTTGAGGGAAATTGTAATCCTAGGCTTTTCTCCATTAATTTAAAACCCAAATTTTAATTTGCTTTCTTTTATTATTAGTTTCTTTTATTAGATTTTAGTTAACAACTTTTAATTAATTGTTTGGATAAGATTAAGCTGGTTTAATTTTAGTATTTAACGAATTTAATAACAATTCCTCATGGGTTCGACACTCTACTTTCACTTTATTACTTGTTTGCGATAACGTGTACTTGCGTAGTTAAATCTGACAACAAGTTTTTGGCATTGTTGCCGGGGAATTGTTTTATTATTTTTGTTAATATTAATACCAAGCATTCTTAGTCTTAATTCAAATTTTCTTTTTCTTATTTTAAGGTACTCTTGGTTGTTGAATGCAGAGATCTAGAAGTTTGGAACTTGTCCCTTTTGATCAAGAACTAGAAAGAAATTTTCATCGACATTGAAAGGAGAATTGACAAGTCTCAACTAACAACCATACAATGGCTGAAGAAAACGATACAAAAACCTTGGCGATTTTGCTGTCCCTCTCGTGCAAGGATTGCATTCAAGCATTCAAAGACCTGTTATTCAAGCCAATAATTTTGAGATCAAGTCACCCATCATACAAATGATTCAACATTCAATACAGTTTGGGGGGTTGCCTAATGATGATCCTAATACTTACATAATGAATTTCTTGGAAATTTGTGATACTTTCAAGCATAATGGAGTTTCGGACGACGCCATCAGATTGAGACTCTTCACTTTCTCACTTCGAGATAAGGTCAAGATTTGGTTAAATCCACTCCAGCTGGCTCTATTACTACATGGGATAACTTGGCTCAAAAGTTTCTAGCTAAATACTTTCCTCTGGCCAAGACTGCAAAGATGCGTAATGATATCACATCATTTATGCAATTTGATTCTGAATCGTTATATGAAGCTTGGGAGAGATTCAAGGATTTACTTCGAAGATGTCCTCACCATGGGTTACCTAAATGGCTTCAGGTGTAAACATTTTATAGTGGATTGTTGGGACAAATTAGAACTACTATCGATGCTGCTGTAGGTGGAGCATTAACGGGAAAATTGCCTAATGAGGCCTATGATTTGCTTGAAGAGATGGCATCTAATAATTATCAATGGCCATCAGAAAGACTTGTACCAAGTAAAGCTGCAAGGATTCATGACTTGGATGCAATGAGTACTATAAGTGCCCAGATAGCTGCATTAGCTAAGAAATTCGATACTATAAGTGTTCATGTCGTCTAAAGCCTATTTGTAACTTATGAATTATGTGGAGAAGGACACACCAGTGATAGCTACCCAACCAATGCCGAATCAGTGCAATATGTTGGAAACTATAATAGAAAGCAAACCAATCCTTATTCCAACAATTATAATTCGAGTTGGAGAAATCACCCAAACTTTTCGTGGAATAACAATCAAGGGTCTTAATCCTCTGCTAAACTAGCAACCCCTCATGGGTTTCCATCACAAGCCCATGCTCCTGTTCTAGAAAAGAAGCCATCAATAGAAGAGATATTTATGTAGTTCATGGCAAGAATCGATACTCTCATTCAGAATCACTTCAGGATCACAAAACATCACTTCGAAGTCAAAGCTGAATTACTTCAAAGTCAAACAGCGTCACTTAGAAATCTTGAGACACAAATGGGCCAGCTTGCTAATACAATTAACAATCGCCCTAGGGGATCTTTTCCAAGTGATACTGAAACAAATCCTAGGAGAGATGGAAGAGAATATTGCAAAGCCATCACACTTAGGAAAAAAAGGGAGATAGAAGAGGAAAGCAATAAGCCAGAATTGCCAACCAAGCCTCTTGAAGAAAAAGTTATGAGGGAGAAAGAGATTGAAAAGGCTCAAGAAGAAAATAAGCAATGTTATCCACCACCAACATTTCCTCAGCGCTTTCAAAAGAACAAGCTTGATAAGCAGTTCCAGAAATTTCTTGAGGCATTTAAAAAGCTTCATATTATTATACCTTTTGCTGAAGCTTTGGAACAAATGGCAAGCTATGTCAAGTTTATGAAAGACATTGTCCAAGAAAAGGAAATTGGGTGAATTTGAGACTGTTGCACTTACTAAAGAGTGCAGTTCTATCCTCCAAAAGAAACTTCCACCAAAGCTCAAAGATCTGGGAAGCTTCACCATTCCATGTACAATTGGAAATTAGTTCATTGGTAGAGCCTTATGTGATTTGGGAGTAAGCATCAATCTTATGCCTTTATCAATATATCGGAGACTGGGTTTGGGGAAGTTAAGCCTACAACAGTTACACTATAATTGGCAGATAGATCCTACACATATCTAAGAGGCATTGTTGAAGATGTATTAGTGAAGGTAGAGAAATTTATCTTCCCAGCATATTTCATTGTATTGGATATGGAGGAGGATCGTGAAATACCAATTATTCTTTGGAGACCTTTCTTAGCTACCGGTAGAACTCTCATCGATGTGCAAAAAGGCGAACTTACCATGAGAGTTCAAGACCAAGAGGTGACTTTTAATATTTTTAAAGCTATGAAATTTCCTAATGAATCTGATAAGTTTTTTGCAGTTAATGTGGTGGATAGTGCTACAATTAAGGTTTTCAAAAATAGTTATCCTGTTGATCCATTAAAGGCATCTTTGATGATTACTTCAGAAAGGGATGATGATGATTTTATTGAATGTTTAAATTTGTTGAATGCTCCTCCACGTATTGGAAGATCCATTCCTTAGTTTGAACCATTGGGACTTACGACAAGTGAAACATCATCCACCAAGCCTTCCATTGAAGAGCCACCATCCCTGGAGCTTAATCTGTTACCCTCACATTTGCGGTATGATTTTCTTGGTGAAAAATCTGAATTACCTGTTATTATCTCATCTTCTCTTAATGTTGAGCAGGAAGATAAACTCCTTAGGGTCCTTAGAAAAAACAAGAAGGCATTGGGTTGGTCGATTGCCGATATCAAAGGGATTAGTCCTTCAATTTGCATGCATAAAATCCTTCTTGAAGACAATCACAAGGCCACCCTAGAGCATCAACGACGACTTAATCCTATCATGAAAAAAGTGGTAAAAAAGGAGATTATCAAGTGGTTGGATGCATGCATCATATATCCTATCTCCGACAGTTCATAGGTAAGTCCAGTTCAATGTGTGCCCAAGAAATGAGGGATGACAGTAGTTGCTAACGCTAATAATGAGCTCATTCCAACTAGAACGGTGACTGGTTGGCGGATATGCATGGACTATTGAAAGCTTAACAAAGCTACTAGGAAGGGCCACTTTCCTTTGCCATTCATTGATCAGATACTAGACAGATTGGCTGGTAAGGAGTTTTATTGTTTCTTGGATGGATATTCGGGATACAATCAAATTGCTATAGCTCCTGAAGATCAAGAAAGACTACCTTCACATGTCCTTATGGGACTTTTTCTTTTCGGAGAATGCCATTTGGACTTTGTAACACTCTTGCGACCTTTTAGAGATGCATGATGGCTATATTTTCCGACATGGTGGAGCAATGTTTAGAGGTATTTATGGATGATTTTTCAAATTTTGGAGATTCTTTTGATGATTGTCTATATCGCCTAGCTAGAGTGCTTAAAAGATGTGAAGAAACAAACTTGGTGTTAAACTGGGAAAAATGCCACTTCATGGTTGAAGAAGGCATTGTTTTAGGACATCAAGTTTCTAATAGGGGAATTGAAGTAGACAAAGCAAAAATTGAAACTATCGAAAAGCTTCCACCTCCAATCTCTGTAAAGGGCATTCGAAGTTTTCTTGGTCATGCTAGGTTCTTTAGGAGGTTCATTAAAGATTTTTCCAAGATCTCTAAGCCACTTTGCAATCTCTTTGAAAAGGATGTACCTTTTCAGTTTGATGATGCATGTCTATCCGCTTTTGTGGAATTGAAAAAGAGATTCGTTTCTGCACCTATCATTATTGTCCCGGATTAGAGTCTTCCATTCGAGCTCATGTGTGATGCAAGTGACTTTGCAGTTAGTGCAGTCCTAGGCCAACGAAAAGAGAAGACATTCCACTCTATCTACTATGCAAGCAAGACTTTAACTGATGCTCAGTTGAATTACACCACTACTGAAAAGGAGTTGCTTTCTATGGTGTTTGCTTTTGATAAATTTCGATCATATCTTTTGGGCACCAAAGTCATTGTCTACACTGATCATTCGGCCATCAAGTACTTGATTGAAAAGAATGATGCAAAACCACGATTGATCCGTTGGATACTTCTTTTGCAAGAATTTGATTTAGAGACCCGAGATAGAAAAAGAACCGAAAATCAAGTGGCAGATCATCTGTAAAGATTAGATAATGGGGCACAAGTTGGCGATACAATTCAAATTAATGAAACTTTTCCTGATGAGCAACTCTTTCAAGTTCATCAACAGGAATCACCATGGTATGCCGACTATGTGAACTATATTGTGAGTAGAATCTTTCCACCTGATTTAAATTCTCAACAAAAGAAGTTCTTAAATGATGTGAAGTATTATTAGTGGGATGAACCTTTCTTGTTTAAGCAATGCACGAATCAGATTCTTAGAAAGTGTGTGCTCAAGGAAAAAGTAGAAAACATCTTGCAACATTGTCACTCTTCGGATTATGAAGGGCATTTTGGAGGAGAACGAACTGCGGAAAAAGTGCTACAATCAGGTTTTTATTGGCCAACTCTCTTTAAAGATGCTCATCAGTTTGTTACAAGATGTGATAGATGTCAAAGAATGGGCAACATCTCAAGGAGAAACGAGATGCCTCTCAACAACATTCTAGAAGTAGAGATTTTTGATATATGGGGAATTGATTTCATGGGTCCATTTATTTCCTCTTACAATAATCTTTACATTCTAGTTACGGCTGGTTATGTATCTAAGTGGGTGGAAGCAACAGCCTTGCCAACCAATGATTCCAAGGTGGTACTAAACTTATTGAAAAAGAATATCTTCACCCGCTTTGGCACTCCAAGAGCAATTATTAGTGATGAGGGTTCTCACTTTTGAAATAAACATTTTGAAGCCCTCCTTGCTAAATACAGGGTCAAACACAAGATTGCCACCACTTACCATCCACAAACAAGTGGTCAAGCCAAAATCTCCAATAGAGAAATCAAAAGAATCCTGGAGAAAACTGTTAGCCCGACTATAAAAGATTGGTCCAAGAGATTGGATGATGCATTGTGGGCATATAGAACGGCTTATAAAACTCCGATTGGGATGTCTCTTTATAATATGGTTTTCGGGAAAGCATGTCATCTTCCGGTGGAATTAGAGCATAATGCATATTGGGCCATCAAGAAACTGAATTTCGATCTTCATGTAGCAGGTGAGAGACGTCTCTTGCAACTTAATGAGATAAATGAATTTCGTCTTCAAGCCTATGAAAATGCCAAGATTTACAAGGAAAAGACCAAGAGATGGCATGACAAGAAGATCATTGAGCAACACTTTGAACTAGGCCAATATGTTTTACTCTACAACTCTCGCCTAAAGCTATTTCCAGGAGAACTCAAATCTCGATGGTCCGTCCCTTTCAAAACCACAAAAGTATTCCCTTATGGAATAGTCGAGTTGATCGATGAAAATGCCAATTTTAACTTCAAAGTGAATGGAAAACGGCTCAAGCATTATTGGGGAGGCGATATTGATCGCCAAGAGTCCTCCATCACCTTAGCTGACCCAGAAAGAGCTCGAGATAGTCAAGCCGACGACTATAAATCAAGCGCTTCTTGGGAGGCAACCCAAGCTTTTTAATCTTTACTTGTTGATTTTATTTTATTTTATTTAAATTTTATTTCTAATAATTTTTTTCTATTTTGCAGGTTATTAAAAAAATGTAGCAGAGAGGTTGGCACCGCGGTGCAGAAAAAAATAGGCAGCAAGATTGGCGCCGTGACGCCGAACCCCAGCGCTGCGACACTCAACCTCGTTATTTTTTTACTTCTATGAGACAGAGACCCTGGTGCCAGGTCAGGGAAAAAAAAGGGTTTTGTTAACCCTAACCCACACACCCACCATTTATGTTTTTCTTTCCAACCACCATTTTCTCTTTTATCTCCCAAACCTCTTATCTTCTCACATTTTCTTCTCTTAACATCTTCTTCTCCCAAATATTTCTCACACTAACCTCTTCAAACTCCACCTCCTCTCCCAACTTTCTCATCTCTCTCTACCCTTCATACAAACCCCAACAACATTAACCATATACTCTTTTTTCCTTTTCACCCATTATCCTCCACAAACCCACCTCCATCTCAACTACCTCTCACAATCTCACAACACCATCCTCTTCAACAAACAAGAATTTCTCACAAAGTTGGGCCAACACTTCTCTCTCTACAAAATTTCACTAGTTTAAGTAAGTTTTATTTTAAAAAGAGTTCTTGATCTTGAATAATTCGTTGATTTGGAGAGACCTTGTTTTTGAAGATTAGACTTGAATACATAAACTTTGATTTTGTGGATTGGGTTGTTCTTGAAGTATAAGAGATTGGTGGAAATTGATAGTTCTTGGATCTTGTTCTTGTGGTAGATTGTGGTTATTGTTGGGTTACATTCTTATTGAATATTATTGAAGTCTAGGAGATTAGTTGGTAGAAATTGATAGAGATTGTTGAAGATTAGCAACATCATTAAAGAGAATTGTTGGGTTCACATTGGACACTGTAATTGATTAGTTGGTGAATGAATTTTTGCTTTTGGTCTTAATTGGTTGAAGGAATTTGTTGGTTGAAGACAATTGCTTTTTGTCTTGTGGGTATATTGTTGAACTTAGAAATAGTGTCATGGCACCCAAGAAGAAAACCAAAACTTGCACTAGTACCACTACTTTTGATAGAAGCAAGTTTGTATCTGAGGCGACAGTTCTACGGCATACCCAATCTCTCCTACAGAAAAGCCCTATTTCGGAAAGGGGATTTGCTATTGATCCATCCTATCATTTTGAGTTTCAAAGCATGATTACTTCACGGCATTGGCAGCTCTTTTGTGCTCAGCTGCCATCTGTAGTTTTACCCGTAATTAGGGAATTTTATGCCAACTCTTTTGAACAAGCTGGTAATAGGATCTTTGTTAGAGGGTGTCAAGTTTCGTTTGATTCCTAGATTATTAATGCATTCTATCAAACACCAGATATCGAGAATGATGAATATACTCGATATTTGGATTGGAACATCGAAATGAATGCCGTGACTGCTCATCTTTGCCCACATGGGACGGCTTGGAAAACTTCAAAGGGTGAACTAGTTTCGTTCAAGGCCAATATGCTGGATTGGGAAATTAAGGTGTGGTTTTATTTTTTAGCGGCCAATATGCTTCCATGTAAGCATATTAGTGATGTCACCAAGGATAGAGCAATATTGCTCTATGCTATCACTACGGGAAAATTGATTGACATCGGCCAGCTCATCTACAGGGCCGTTATGCATAGTGTCAGATCACCACGGACGACCTTTGGTTTCCATCCTTAATCACTCGACTGTGTGGCCAAGCTGGTGTCTGATGGGGTGATGGTGAAGAATTGCTACATTCCAAGGGTCCTATTGATGGGACAATTATTTATCGTTTGCTTCGAGGGATGGAAGATCCTCCATCAGGACCCGGAGCTGGTTCATCACCAGCCGCACCTCTTAGACCGATTCCACCGCAAGAGTTGACCATGATGGATCCCATGGCACGACTGGAAGCTCACAATGCCTATCGTACTGAATGCTTCCAAGACGTTGAGCAGATGTTTCATTTCTTTTGTCATCATATGGGCGCTGACATGATCCAGTTTCCCACCATGCCACCACCACCACCCACACAACATGAAGAGGATGAGGAAGAGGAAGATTAGAGCTCTCTCGCGTTTTCTTCATTGACAGGTTAGTTCTCTCATTCTAAATCTTTTAGTTTGCCAACATTGGGACAATGTTTAGTTTAAGTTTGGGGGGTTAGTTCTTTATTTATTTTTCTTTTTAATATGCTTATTTAGTTTTTTATTTATTTTTCTTTTCAATATGCTTATTATTTTAAATTTTAATGTGTGTTTTTAGGTTTTATGTTATGTTTAGGAATCATATAAAGAAAATTGCTTGAAATATAATGCACTTATTATGATGGAATCCTTATCCAATGATGAGAATTAGTTATTGATTTGTCTTGACTTTTGGGAACAACATAAGCATGATTTGATTGTATGTTAAATTCTTTTGTTAATCTTATTGTTAGGATGTGATTTTCACTAATTGAGCACTTGATCTCTTGCTTAGATTTGCATTGCTTATTTAAAGACTGCTTATGTTGATGTGAATTGCGATTATGCCTAGAGCCTAGAATTTGTTTGATTCTCTCTCGAGGCGAAATCTTAGACAACACTAAGTAGGAAGTGATTTAGGCCATCTTTGGATCGTTTAAGCCTTTCGAGCCTACCTTTATATATTAGTATCCTTAGTCTACTCTTTGTTCCTAATTGATATATCTATTTTCTTTGATTTCCACATCTTTTAGCCTAGCCAAATAAGAAAAACCATGATTAACCTTCACTACATAGGCATGTGTATGGCATACAGAAGAAAAAAAAAATTATGAGCCATGTCAAATTTGGGTGAAATGGTGATGTGAATGAAATTTCTCTTAAAAAAAAAAGAAAAAAAAAAGATATGGTTATTCGAAAACGAAGAACTGGGAAAAAAAAAGAACAAAGGAATAAAGTGGTGAGTTAAAAGGAAGATGCATTTAAAGAATGGAGAATGTAACTTGAGGAAAAGACTATGGCTCTCGAAAATCCTAAAAAAATGAAAAGTGTCTATGGGTGACTTAAACCGAAATATCTCTTTTATCATACCTTGACCCTAGCCTTACATAACAAGCTTAATAAAGACCTACTTGATCCTTGATTAAGTGTTAGACTACATTAGTGGAGAGAGAGATGAAAAGAAAACATATGAGAATCTAGTACTATTGTAGACACCTAATTTTGTTGGGCCCCTAAATCGAGCATGTTCCCCTTTTTAACTCCTCGGAACGCAAGGAGGCTTTCACCGTTCCACAGATGGGTCTCCAAGACTTTGTTTCGGAGGTCAGCATAAAAAGTCAATCCAAAAAAGTCAACCACTAAAAAAAGTCAACTCTCAGTCAAAATCAAGATTCGAAGTTGAATTGAACAATGGCAAAAGAATTTTGATAATTCGAGGTCTACAATGAAAGATACGGAAATTCAGTGTAGAGGGAATACCTAATCCGGCAAATTTGGAGAAAACTGCAAAAATGTCCCAATTCGGTGAAATTGAAGCCCCCGGTTGATAAAGGATGAATAAAGAAAAATAGTCCAAGGCCCAGTTTGAAGTGGATCCCAAGGAAGAGCCGGTTAGAGCAAAAACGAAAAAATGAGAAAATTCCCGAGTTTGAAAAGAGGAAAACTAAATCGGAGGGGAATTCGATCTTAAAAATTGGGCATTTTTGGACCAACTCAAATTCAATATATGAAAAAGGAAGTGGAAAAAGAAAATTCGAAAATTGGACCCGTTTTGAGTAAAACCGAGGTTTCGGAGCTTAAAGGGCAATATCGAAAAATCCCAAAGAAAATTCTGAGAGAAAAAGGAAACGAGCTCAAAAAATTATGAAAACTTCCAGATCTCAATTTTATATTTTTTGGAAGAGATTGGAGAATAAAAATTCAGAATCGGAGCTCATTTGAAAACTGGCAAAGTTCGGGTGCACTCACCCGAAATTTCAGAGGATAATTTCGGGAAAAATAGCAAACGAGCTCAAAAAATTATGAAAACTTCCAGATCTGTGTTTTATATTATTTGGAAGAGATTGGTGAAGAAAAATCCAAAATTCGAGCTCATTTGAAAAATGGCAAAGTTCGGGTGCACTAATCTGAAATTCCAAAGGATAATTTCGCGAAAAATAGCAAACGAGCTCGAAAAATTATGAAAACTTCCATATCTGAGTTTTATAATTTTTGGAAGAGATTTTTACAGAAAAATCTAGAATCGGAGTTCATTTGAAAAAGGCTAAATTAGGGAGGCACTAAACCGAAATTTTAGAGAAAAATCCAGGAGAAATAGCGAATGAGATCGAAAAAATGTGAAAACCTTTAGAACCAAATTTTATATTGAATGGGATGAGTTGGAAAAGACAAATTCGAAATTGGGGTTCATTTGCAATTAAATTAAGTTTGGGGGGCTAAAAGGTAATTTTATCGAAGAAACTGAAAAGGGCCAATTTTGCAAAATTAAAAAGGCGAAAAGATGAAGGAAATTGTGGAATATTCCAGCCCTTGGCCGGCCAGCAGAGGAGAAGGGTCGAGATTTAATTCATTTCAGCAAGATTTTATTTTTATTGCCTTGCAAGTGGTCATCTCTCATCCAATGGCCTAGGTGCTTTGTAGAAAGATGAGTACATCCTTCAATGGCCAAGATCAAATTGTAAGATGACATTTTTATTGTCATGAAAATATCCTCATCCAATGGCTTAGATTGTTGGAGAAAAGATGAGCACAATTCATCCAATGGTGGGAAGGCCATTCGGCCAAGAGCATTAAGGAGTGTCCTTGTTTCATCCAATGGCCTAGGTGCTTTGTAAAAGATGAGTACATCCTTCAAGGCCAAGACCAAATTGCAAGATGACATCTTTATTGTCATGAAAATATCCTAATTCAATGGCTTAGATTGTGGGAGAAAAATGAGCATAATTCATCCAATGGTGAAGAGGCCAACCGGCCAAAAGCATGAATGATAGGGGAGGATTTTTTTTCCTTAAGTTGGCTGGTCATTTGAAAAGGAAGGCAGTAGCTAATTTGAAAAAAAAAAGGAATTTGAAAGAAAAGGAAGAGAGAGTTGTCTAAGAAAGCTAAGAAGGTAGTCATTTCTACCTTGCTCTTGCATTGTTTCTTCTTTATTTTCATGCTTTGTTCTTTGTTTTCTATGTGATTTCTACCTCTTTTCTTGTGAAAATAAAAGTTTTGAAATGTTTTTCTTAAGCTTTCATCTTTACCTTTTCATCAAAAAAGAAGAAAACAATGTTTGCAATTTTTTTACCATGGCCGAACCTTATGTGTGCTTGCCTTGATTTTTTTGTTTTGCATGTTTGGTGTTAGGAAACATGATTGTGGAAGTTATATTTCTTTTTTATTTTCTATTTTTTTTATAAATAAAGAAGTAAAAGAGGTTGAAAGGCTTCATGATCTTGATGAAAATCAAGTGACCATGGTTAGGAAAGGGCTATGCCCATTGTACCAACCATGGAGCCCACCTCCATTTTTTTAGTTTTCTTGGTTCATTTTCTTATTTTTGAGTTGGAAAAGCTTCACGATCTTGATAAAATTAAGTGATCATGGTTAGGGGAGGGCTATGCCCATTGTACCAATCATGGAGCTCAATTTTTCTTGTTCTTTGTCTACTTGTTTTATATTATTTCCATGCATGTCTATGCATCTTTGGTCATTTTCTTTGCACCATTTTCATACTATATTAGTTTTTGCATCGTTTTCATGTTGTGTTAAATTCCCTACACCATTCGGTCACCTCATGCATTTTGTGTTCATACCATGCCTTGCATCATATTTGGTTAAGCCATGCATCTTAGGTCATGTAGCTATGTCATTTAGCATTTTGTGTTCATGAAATATCTTGCATCACATTCGGCCTTCCCATGCATTTTAGGTCTAGGTCATGCCTTGCATTATATTTGGTTATGTCATGTATCTTAGGTCATGTAGCTATGTCATGCATCTTAGGTCACTTTCCATGTCATTTAGAGAATAGATCATTTTCGGCTTTTCCATGTCACCTATGCCATGTCATCATTTTATGCCATGCCACCTATGCCATGTCATCATTTTATGCCATGTCACATATGCCATATCATCATTTTATGCCATGTCACCTATGCCATGTCATCATTTTATGCCATGTCATCCAAATAACATGTCATACCATATCATTTTTCATGTCATTCGGCCATGCTACATCATTTAGGGTCTAGGTCCTTTTCATGCCATGTCATTTTATGCCATGTCATCCATATAACATGTCATGCCATGTCATTATTCCATGCCATTCGGCCATTCACATGCCATCACCATTTCATTCGGCCATCATGATATTTTATTTATGATTTATGTCATTTATGCCATATCATTCATATAGTATTTCATTTGCCATGCCATTTAGTGTTTGAGCCCATTTCATACCATGATTAAGCATGTCATGTCATTCATGTCATTACCATGACCATTCGGTCACCATGACATTCCATTCATGTCATTCTATTTTCATGACACAATATTTCATGCCATGTCATTTGGTTTGCCATGTCATTGTGTTTATCTCATTTTGGTTTGCCATGTCAATTTCATTTACATGACATTCATTACCATGCTATATCATTTTATGCCATGTCATTCATTTGTCATGTCATCATCTCATCTTCCATATTACAATGAAAATGCTTATCACGTTTTGGTAATCATGCATGCCTTAATGTCAATTTGCAAAATATGGCAATATTTCCGAGTTTAAATAATTCATGGTTTTTTTTTTTTGGGTCTGCTGGAGAGGATATCATTAATTATTATTAACAAAGGAATAGCCTTTTCTAAAACAAAAATGATTCGAAAAATTTTGAAATAAATAAACTTTCTATATTTTGCCGAGTTTGCCGGGGAACATGAAAAGGTTTTGGTGCTAATAAATTCTGAGATTCTCAAACAAATTCATTCTCATGCTATGACACTTGTCCATGTCATTAATATACCATGTCATTTTACTTGTCATGTCGTTTTCATTCATGTCATTCATATGTCATGCCATTCATTCATATGTCATGTCGTTTTCATTCATGTCATTCATATGTCATGCCACTCATGTGCCATGTCATCCATTTATATGTCATTCATTCATATGCCATGTCACTTAGATTATGTTATGTCATTCTCATGCTATGTCACTCTTATGTCATTCATATTTAATGCCATGTCATTTTGTATGCCATGTCGGTTTCATTCACATGACATTCATTCTTATGCCATGTCATCCATACGCCATGTCATTTTGTATGCCATGTCGATTTCATTCACATAACATTCATTCTTATGCCATGTCATTTTTGTATGCCATGTCGATTTCATTCACATGACATTCATTCTTATGCCATGTCATCTACATGCCATGTCATTTTGTATGCTATGTCGATTTCATTCACATGACATTCATTCTTATGCCATGTCATCTATACGCCATATCATTTTGTATGCCATATCGATTTCATGTCATCTATATGCCATGCCATTTTATATGCCAAGACGATTTTATTCACATGTCATTTTGTATGACATATCATTTGCCATGTCATTATTTTTTACTATGTCATAATAAAATGCTTACCATGTAATGAAAATACTCATACTCATTTAATTTTTATCTTAGTGACATTTTTGCAAACTCATGGTTATTTTCAATAATTTTTCAAATACATGGAAAACTAATAATATTTTTATAAATCAAGATTATTCCCAAGTTGAAATAATTTATGATTTCTCTGCTAGGTCTACTGGAGAGGGTATCATTAATTATCATTAACAATGGAATATCTTTTTTTAAAAACGAGGATGATTTGGAGAATTTCAAAATCAAGAAAAAATTAAATATTTTGCAAAGTCTGTTAGAAAATATGGGAAATTATATGCTAGTAAATTTCGGATCATTTTCAAATAAAATATGATTTTTTTATGGGAACTATTTTCGAACACCAATTTTAAAATCGACTTTTTACCGAGACTCGAGATAACACACGACTAATAAAGTACCGTTTTATACGGGCGTTGTGGGGGTGCTAATCCTTCCCCACAAATAACCGACTCTCATACCCGCACTTGTTTTCTCTGGTTCAAAGCGCAGACTTCGAAATTGGTTTAAAAAAATGTTTTAATTAATTTTAAAATGTTTTTATAAAAATCGATTTCAATAGGTGGCCAATCACACCTAGCCAAAAAAGATTGGTGGTGACCCCATTTCTTTTTCGAGGTCGTTTTCATACCTTCAACCTTAAACATAAAGAGGAATTAAGTCGTCTTTTCCTCCGCCTGTTTTGTTTTCCTCACCTCACTCGAGCGGGTCCCCGCGACGGGATCACGTATGGACAGCTATAATTCGTATTTTGCATCGGCATAAACTTATTTAGATTGTATGTAATGATTTGCAAAGAGATTATTCACACACACATTGAAAATCCATTCAAGCATGAGACATACGATTGAATTGAATCATAAAGTTGGATTATGTTTGTGTTCTACTTTGAGTTGAGATTTTGAGATAACTTTTGAGGAAAATTAAGGAATTCATTACTTAAGTGCATTCATCTTTAGCTTTGTTTTGTTTCATTTTATTTCGCTTTGTTTGATTTGTGTAGTTTTGTTTTGCTCGAGGACTAGAAAAAGCTTAAGTTTGGGGGTGTGATAACTCTATGAAATAGTGTTATTTTATCATATTTTATGCTTTTAAAATAGCTAAGTCCTTTTAGTTTAAACTATTTATTAATTATTTTTATTTATTTTTAATTAAGTTTTATTTTTTATTTTATGTCAAATTTAGTTATTAATTTAATGTCTTTTGTAGTTTTGTAGAGTCCTAAAGCAAGAAGGAGAGACTCAACTCATATATGGAAAGTCCAAGCTGGAAGCAGTTACTTGACCAAAAAATTTTCCTTTTTCAGGCTTCGAAGAGCTCTAGAAAATAGGAACCATTAGGACTTTATTTTTTTTAGACATTCTTAGTTCTTAGCTTTAGTTTTTTGAAGAGGATAGCAATCACCGCAATTCTGCAAAGAACTAAGGGTGATTTTGGAGACTAGAAGACTGAAGATCTGACAACCCTTAGTTTTCTCTTTTTCCTTAATCTTCTTTTATTTTCTTGTAATTTTATGATGGTGAAACTCCTTTGTTTATTGTTTTCAATGTTGAGCAAGAACTAAATTCCT
This sequence comes from Fremontodendron californicum, assembly GCA_030761205.1. Taxonomy (NCBI): domain Eukaryota; kingdom Viridiplantae; phylum Streptophyta; class Magnoliopsida; order Malvales; family Malvaceae; genus Fremontodendron; species Fremontodendron californicum. Next base: position 7,719,638 of record JAULJL010000028.1, read on the forward strand.
CTTTCTAGGGTTGCAATGAAACTCAACATGTAGTTTGAATTATTTTACTTTCTAGTTTGATTTAATGATATTTGAATTGTTTATTCAATCTTATGCTTAATGCTTTTAATTGCTTGATCACCAATTAAATTGATTTGGTAACCTAAATACAACTAGACATAGGGAGTTTAGTGTTAGACATGAATTGAATAACACATGTTTCATATTCATTTATTATGATGAATTGATATGCATGTAGGGTGAAAATATACTTACATGTCATGTGTAATCAATTTTAAAGTCTAAGCTTAATGAGTTTCTCTTTAATTCAATTATCATAGACATATAGTTAATTGGTTAAGAGAGATATTTTTATAAGACCATCGACAGATACTTATAAATAGATTAGAACTCTAGGTTAACAACTCAAGGTCATTAATCAAGTTAAGAGGGTAGGAGATGTTCAAGCGAAGTGCTGAGGGAAATTGTAATCCTATGCTTTTCTCCATTAATTTAAAACCCAAATTTTAATTTGCTTTCTTTTATTATTATTTTCTTTTATTAAATTTTAATTAAAAACTTTTAATTAATTGTTTGGATAAGATTAAACTATTTTAATTTTAGAATTTAACGAATTTAATAATAATTTCTCGTAGGTTCGACACTCTACTTTCACTTTATTACTTGTTTGTGATAACGTGCACTTGCGTAATTAGATTTGACAACAATACCCAATCATGAAAAAAAACTGAAATTATTGTTGTTTTCCTTCTCTTTGAACTGTAGTTGACATTTATCTTTTGATATTTGGCAAGACAAACTAAATTTACTTATTTTGATTTAATTTTACTTTTGATATGTTAAAAACCATTTAAGTAGATTAAAATTGTTTAAATTATATTTGTTTATCATGATGTTTTTTTCGGTTAACCTACTTTTCACTTTGTTTTATATTATCCTTGATTGATTTTTATATTACCCTTGATAGATTATTTTATTATACCACTTTCTTGCTATGAAGATTTTAAAAAATTGTCATTGATCTTATACTCGATAAGTTTCTTAGATAAGTTTCTTAGATAGAGCTTATTTCTATTTTTTTTTTTTGAAAGAAATCAAGATTTATTAGATATTAATGGCATCAGTCATTACAACTTGATGTATAACAGAAGGGTAATCTTCTATCCAAAATAAATCTTCAGTGATTTGTAAACTAAACCTGGATAAAACATGTGCTACTGCATTTCCTTCTCTTCTGATGTGTTGGGCTCTGCATTCATCGAAATTGTTCATCATCAGTCTTCCTTCCTCCATAAAAGGACCTATACTTGACAGATCATCCTCCTCCATTTGCAATTTTTTAATGACCACAAGTGCATCTCCTTCAACAATTACTCGTTTGAATCCCATTTGGTGAGCAACTTCCATTGCCTTTAAAGCTGCCATGGCTTCTGATATACAAGCTTCAGTACACTGCTTGATTTTAACTGCTGCCGCTTCCATCGCAAATCCTTCGAAGTCCCGGATAACTACTTCTATTCCACCTTGTTTAAGATTTGCATCAAAAGCTCCATCAAAATTAACTTTGAGGACAGCCATTGGTGGAGGTTGCCAATAAATCTGACACCTTACTTGTGAATTGGGATTATTTTGCACTTGAGCTTGTTTGTATTCGTGTACATAGCATCTGATGTGTTCTGCTATTCTCCTTCCATCTGGTTTTTGTCCTCCTTTAGACTCTATATTTCTAGCATACCATAAGTCTCATAGAGTCACTAGAAAGCTATCGAACTCCTCTACATTGAGCTGTATTGCAGCATTCTTCAGCCATTCCACTATGCTGTCCACTGGGGTATTTACCAGTGTTTGAGGAAGATGGATCAGATCAAAGACTTCCCTTGGCAATACACATTCCCGTAAAGCATGTAGATCAGTTTCTACTCTAGTCTCACATCTAAAACACATGGGATTCAATTCTTTGATTCTGGAAGCGAGGTTAGACTTTGTTGGAATGATACCATGACAAAGGCGCCAACCAAATAATTTGATCTTGTATGGTACATTGGCAGACCATAAAGTTTTCCAGATAAATCTTGGTGGTCCATGAACAGCTTGCTTCTGTGCTAAGACTTTATAACCACTTCTCACAGTGTATTTCCCATCCTTTGTGTAGTGCCATACCATCCTATCTGGTGGTCGCGATCTGTATAGAGGTATATTACATATAGCCGTAGCTTCCTCTTGAGAAAATTCCACTCTTATGATATCTTCTTTCCATTTCATGGTCTTTTCATCAATAAGCATATCTACTGTTCTTATTCGTGGCATAGTATTCGGTGTTGAGAGAAAATGGAGAGAACCATTAACATCTAGCCATTTCTCATCCCAAATGTTGATAGACTTCCCATCACCAACTCGCCATCTAACACCATCCATTAACACCTCTTTTGCATTCCAAATGCTTCTCCATATATAGGAGGGATTAGATCCCAGACTGGACTTCAGCAAAGTGCCTTGTGGAAAATACTTTGCTTTGAATATTTTGAAACATAAGGAGGATGTATTATGAATCAGACGCCATCCTTGTTTGCCCAGCAGTGCCTTGTTGAAAATCTATAAATTCCTAAAACCCAATCCACCCATGATCTTAGGCATACAAACCTTGTCCCACTGAAGCCAGTGTATTCCTTTACCCCCAGGTTTACTAGACCACCAATAATTTCTGATAATACTGATGAGTTCATCGCACAAGGTCTTGGGCAGCAAGAAGCAGTTCATAGCATAAGTTGGTAAAGATTGAAGAATGGCTTTAATGAAAATTTCCTTACCACCAAATGATAACAGTCTTTTGCTCCAGGTATTGATTCTGATCTGTACTTTGTTGGTGATTTCCTTGAAAGCCTTTTTTTTTTCTTCCCTATCATTGTTGGTAGCCCAAGATATTTGTCCGGGTTGGTTGCCACATGAATTCCAAACAACTGCTGAAGGTCATCTCTTTGTCCAGTAGTAGTGTTTGGACTGAAGAAAAGAATCGAGTTCTCAAAATTAATCTTTTGTCCTGAGCTTTCCTCGTATAACTTTAGCATGTGCTTCAGCCTTTCTCCATTGTTTCTATTTGCTCTTGCAAACAGCAAACTGTCATCTGCGAAGAAAAGGTGATTAACTCGAGGACCAAATCTGCTTGCTTGAACACCAAGTAGTTCCCCATCTCTTTGTGATCGTGATAACATGGCCGACAAACCTTCTGTACAGAGCAAAAATAAGAATGGTGATAGAGGGTCTCCTTGTCGAAGCCCTCTGCTCGGTTTAAAAGCATCAGTAATTTTTCCATTAATAATGATTGAATAGGAAACTGTAGATACACACTGCATAATGAGTGAAACCCATCTATCCTCAAAACCCATCCTAATCATAATTGACTTCAGGAAAGACCACTCTACCCTATCGTATGCTTTGCTCATATCCAATTTGAGAGCAAAAAAACTTCTGCCCCTATGTTTCTTATTTTTCAAAGCATGTACAAGTTCATAAGAAACCATAATATTGTCATTTATCAACCTCCCTGGAGTAAACGCACTTTGATTCTCACTAATGCATGTAGGAAGAATGAGCTTCAATCTATTCACAATGACTTTGGCAATAAGCTTGTAAATCACATTGCGCAGACTTATAGGCCTAAAGTGTGACATAGTTTTTGGATTTTTATTTTTTGGAATTAGCACAATATGGGTGTGATTATAGGCAGACAAATCAGATTTACCATTAAGAACATCAAGAGAAAGGGTTATTATCTTTACCAACAATATGCCAATATTTTTGAAAGAAAAGTGCAGGCATACCATCGGGTCCAGGAGCTTTTGTTGGGTGCATTTGTTTGAGTGCTTTAACCACTTCCTCAGCTTGGAAATCTGAAAGGAGAAAATTGTTCATCTCATTTGTAACTCGACGATCAACTGTCTCAAGAATGTTCTCAGTATTTGGTGATCCATGGGATTCAAATAGTGATTGGAAATAATCCAAGACTATCCGATGCAAGTCTGCCTCCTTGTCACTAACTAGTCCATTTTCATCCTCCTAAGCTAGAATGGAATTTTTCCTCCTTCTCGCATTAGCTTGTGCATGGAAATAGGTAGTGTTTCTATCTCCTTCCCTTAGCCATTGAATCCGTGATCTTTGCTTCCAGTAAACCTCCTCTTTTTCCAACAGTTCATCTAGCTGTCTTTTTGCATCTTGCTCCCGCCTTAGTGTGTCATCATCAGTATGGAGCTGTTGTAGTCTTCTAATCTGTTCATGAAGCTCTTGGATTCATAACTTAATTGCTCCAATATTAACAGAATGCCATTTTGACAGTTTACTACCCGTCTCCTGTAATCGAGACATTACCTCTCTATTTCCTGTTTTCTTCCACACCTCAGCTACAATATCTTCACAAGCTTTTTCTGTGGCCCATAATGCTTCAAAGTGAAATATTTTCTTTCTGCCTTTTGTAGACTCGACAGATGTACTTCCCATTGTATCCAAAAGTACCGGACAATGATCTGAGCGGGAACTTATGAGGTGTTCAACTAAGTATTCAGGAAACATATCGCACCAGCTTTTGGTAGCTAAAACCCTGTCAAGCCTTTCACGTACAAGGTCTGCTTTCCTTCGATTGTTAGTCCAGGTGTACCATGTCCCACGAAAACCAACATCCAACAGGTTACTTTCTTCAATGGCATCTCTAAAAGCTTCCATTTGTCTTTCATTTCTCAAGCAATTTCCACTCTTCTCACCACCATGTGCAATTTCATTAAAATCTCCAAAGCATGTCCATGGTAAATTGGATTGACCAGCTAATCGCTTTAACAGCTCCCACGAACTCTCCCTCCTGCTTGAATCAGATTCACCATAAAAACGAGTCACTCTTTGATAATCTTGGTTATTTTCCATCAACTCCATGTCAATGTGATTCTTCGAGAAGCTTTTCAAACGTAAGTCCAAATCGCTTCTCCACATCATTGCCAATCCCCCATTTCTACCAGCACTGTCCACCACTACACAATTGTCCATATCGCACGTCCTTCGTATTCTGTGAAACTCACTTGAAAAAAGCTTTGTTTCACATAAGAACACCGCCTCGGGAGCTTTGTGTTGAATGAGCTTTTTCAAAGCTCGAACTGTCCGTGGGTTCCCAAGCCCACGGCAGTTCCAACTTATAAGCTTCATGGCGACTGGCGGAGCTGGTATCCAGACTCCGCCAAATGTTTGGTTTCCTATTCCTTCCCTTCGTTGTTACATTTGAGTTTCTTGTCAAACTTGTCCAAATCCATTTGTACTACTTCCTCTGCTATATCTCTGCATTTCCTTTTCCCTACTTCCATCTCAACGGTAGAGCTGCTGTTCCCAGATTGTCTTGCCAATTTCTTCCACTTGCCTTGGATTATGCCATCTTTGTATGCTTCATTCCCATTTACTTTTTCCTTTTCCTTATTCATTTTTGCCAGTTTGCCAGATTCTTGTTGATTGGATGGAGCTCTATTATTGGTAACAATAATTCCACCTGTTTCGCCATTTTGATTCTGGTCTTGATTTCTTTCCTTTCTGCCTGCTTTTGACATATCCTGATCTTTTGGTACTGGACCCCCAATGGATGCCGCAAACTGTGCCACTGATTTAGTTTGGTCAATCCTGGAATTAAGGCCATTGATATTGCTTTCAAGAATTTGTCTTCTTTCCATACCTTGGTCTTTCCTTCCTCCAGCCTTCCGTGTATCAGCCGTCATCGGATCACCGTCCATGGCCATTGCAGATTTGAAACTCAAACCAGGTTGATCTCCTCCCATCGATCTCCTTGCCCCTGTTCTTTTTATTGGCGAAGCTCGTAGCCAATCTCCATATTGTTTGAACTACCTATCCTGGTTTTGGTTTTTACTGCCATCGTCATTTTGCTTCAAATCACAATCAAAATCTATATGTCCCAGTTTCCCACAATCATAGCAAAAACTAGGAAGCCTCTCAAATTTTAATCTGCCCCATTGATTTCCTCCTTCAGCCGATCTTATCAATAAGATAGTTCTCCTTAGTGGTTTAGTTATGTCCACCTCCACTCTCACTCTTAAAAATCTGCCCCATCCCACATCTTGAAAATTCATATCCACATCAATTAAGTGACCAATTTTACCACATATTCGTATGGCCATGTCTTTGTGTAACCATCCTATTGGTAGATCATAAATCCTTACCCAGAACAGAGCAGTGTTGAATTAGTAATCCTTTGGACGCAAACTGGCTTTGTATGGTTGTAGGAGCAACAGGTGTTTGTCAAAATTCCAAGGACTTCCATCGATGATTCTGTCTTTATCTCTTTCTGATGAGAATTTGAAGAGAAAAAGATTCATATCCAGTACACATATAGTAACTTCTTTGGCTGTTCTCCATACCAACTTGAAAGTAGCGATCATTGCATCTTTGTTGAAATGTCTTCTCGTCAACAGCTTCCCAACGAGCCATGGCTTTGAATCTCCGTCATCCAACAACCCTTGTATGTCTTCAGTGTCAACCGAATCGTTTTCTTCCTCTGTGAGATTGAGTTTACTCCACAGACCCTCCAAATCTTCTGCCATAGATCTAACTGCGATAGAAACCCTCTAATATTTCCCTAAGAATACTATTTGAATCCCAAGGACACTCAAGAGAAGTCCTGAGAAAGTAACGCCTCGTATCAAACAAGAATCACTTATCCTCCCACAGAGAAGCTGGGGAGACTCTAATGAGTAATGTCAATAGAGCTTATTTCTATTATATCTTCTAAAAATGTTTCTTTTCTTTTCCTAGATTTAAATTTGCTAGATGTAAATCGAAGTTATATTAATGTTATAAAAAAGTAATTAATTTATTTGATAAACGTTAATTTAGGTACAGTGATAAAACTGCCTTATTTTTTACTTTAACTTATTCTGTTTTTTAATGTTTATTTACATATATTTTACTAAAATTTACCTAATTAAATTGATTAAAAATTAACCCGATTGAACTCAATGTTTAGATTAGATACCCCAAATCAGTTTCATGCTAAGAATGAAAAAAAAAAAAAGAAGAAGAAGAAGAAAGAGACTATAGTAGTGCGATCAAAATAGAAAATTGCAATTATTTTATGACATAGATTTATATGATCAAACTGAGACTTTTCAACTGAAAAATCTAAACCATGGTAGCATGAATGCCATGCCATCAATCTTGTACATGACAAACAAATTAACCATGGAATTCTCAGCTCAGGTGCTCAAATTATCAACCTTGCTTCCATAACTGAATCAACTTGGTAAGTGCTTTAATGGAAGACACTGAGGCTGTCGGACCCCAAGCAGCCAAGGCCTTTTGTTTCATCTTCAAGCTCCTTTCTCTGAGCTCCTTGCCATTCTCGGATTCCATCAACTCTCTCAATCGCTTCTCCAACTCACTTCCACTCACAAACCCATCTCCCTCTCGTTGCTGCACCGGCATACCCATCTTCATATCCTCAACCAAAATGTTCCGATTCAAGTGTTGCTCTGCATATAAAGGCCATGCAATCATTGGCACCCCGGCAACCACTGCTTCCAATGTCGAGTTCCACCCACAGTGAATCACAAAGCCACCGACTGACTCCTTGTTCAACACTGCTACTTGTGGTGCAAATTTCTTTACAACCCGACCCTTATCTTTGGTTCTCTCCATAAACCCCTCTGGCAAAAGATAGTCTAAATCGACGTTGTCGTCGGGGCTATCTTCAGCATGCATTGCCTTATCATTTTCAGGCGGATTTTTCACCACCCACAAGAACCTTTGCCCACTTCTTTCTAACCCTTTTGCTATTTCTTTAACTTGAGGGGGAGAGAACCTTCCACGTGTCCCAAAGCACAAAAACACAACGCTTTTACTCGGTTGCTTCTCCAGCCATGATAAACAGTAGTTGTTTTTAGCTTTACTACTACTACTTCCTGCTGCAACCAATGGTCCAATGTAGTAAGTTGGTGGAATTGGAGAATCAACAAGGCATAAACCATTATCGATAGCCTTGATGGAAATCGGTTCAAGATCTTCAAAAGTGTTAACTATAATTCCATCCGATTGTGAGAGACTTGAATAGAAGTATATACAATCATGATAAGCTGGATCTTCTCTGTCAAGTAAGACTTCTGGCATGTGTACGGCTTTCAACGGTGGCACCCCCTGGAAATGGAAGACTGTGTCAGGGAGATCTTTGAAGCTTCTAGTGGTTTGTTTGTTCATCAAGCTTTGGGAACTGAAGGAAGGCAGCAAGGGAAGAAGCACCGGAAGTAAAGAAGTAAAAAGTAGGGATTTTGAGATCTTTTCCAAAGGATAAAGCAAAAGTGCAGAAAAGGTCAATAACAAAAGCAGAGATGTTGTGAGTTTTGGAGATTTCCTGAAGAGAATGAAGTGCGTTGGGGGCATGGAGGCGGAAGAAGTGGAAGTAAATGGCAAAAGCGCTGCAGTTTTGAGACATGTCAAGGGAGATGGATGGGAAGGGGCGGAAGGAAATAGAATTAGGGTAGGCTTGGGAGACAGATTTGATGAAAGAGGTTATGCTTGGGGTGGTTGAAAGGGCAGTAGCAAGGAGGATGGTAATGTGATGACTGTAAAATCAAGAAAGGCTGGCAGGGAAGCTGAGAGGTGAAGAACAGCTACCGAGCTTAACCCAATAATGGTGATAAGAGAACAAGAGAGAGATAGATTCAAGAATGATTGTATTAGCATATCCTGTAATCTTCCTGGTACATGGTATTTAAGGGAAATAGAGTAACTGACTCTAACAGATTCTAACAGACTCTAACAGACTGTTGACGTGGAGAGCTTGACAGTTGTTCCCTAACTACCTATAACGGCTATATACATATTTTTCTCGTAACAATCCCTCCCCCATAACATGAGCCTTGTCCTCAAGGCTGAAATTTAGGGAACCTGGGCTGCAAGTCATATAAGAACTCCCATGTAGCATATTCGTGGAAAAAGTTCTTCCAATGAACCAAAACCTGAGTAGCAGGTCGATTACCCCTCCTCACCATCTTCCTGTCCAAAATGGCTAACGGTTCTAGAGCAGGGTTTAAACTTGGGGTCGGCAGCTGGGAGTGAACATTGACTCGTGGTCCCAGCTTTTTCTTAAGCTGGGAGACATGAAAAATAGGGTGGAGTTGTGAACCTGATGGCAGATCCAATTTATAGGCCACTACACCTATCTTATCCAACACCAAGTAGGGACCAAAGTACTTGGGAGCCAATTTGTGGAACTGTCTGTCTGCCAGTGAATTCTATTTGTAGGGCTGTAGCTTCAAGAACACCCAGTCGCCAATGGAAAATTGCCTATCCGTCCTGTGCTTATCAACTTGGTGCTTCATCCTAGATTGAGCCCTTCGAAGGTGATGTTTTAAAAGCTGCAACATCTCCTCTCTAGCCTGTAAGCTTGTGTCCACCCGTTGAACTTGTGAATCTCCCCGGAAATAGGGAATGTGGATTGGGGGTGGGTAGCCATACAAGGCTTCAAACAGTGTTACCTGGATCGTAGAGTGGTAGCTGGAGTTGTACCACCACTCAGCCAGGGATAGCCATTTGTGTCAGTTCTTAGGTTGATCACCAATGACACATCGTAAGTAAGTCTCCAAAGTCCTGTTAACAACTTCTATTTGGCCATCTGTCTGTGGGTGGTAGGCTGTGGATAGGTGTAAGGCAACTCCTTGGATTCTGAAAAGCTCTTGCCAAAATGTGCTGGTGAATACAGGGTCTCTATCACTTGTGATGTTGTTGGGCAACCCATGCAGCTTAAAGATGTTATCCATGTAAGCCTGAGCCACTTCTAAGGCAGTTTAAGGATGAGACATCCCAATAAAGTGGGCATATTTAGTCAGCCTGTCCACGACAACCATCACAACATTCTTCCCAAAGGATGGAGGTAGACCCTCGATAAAATCCATACTTACTTGGCTCCAAGCAACTGAGGGTATGGGTAAAGGCTGCAGCAGCCCAAGGTAGGCACTATTGTCATATTTGAATCGTTGGCATACATCACACTCCCTCACAAATTGCCTAACCTGTTTCTCAAGACCTTTCCAGTAAAACACAGTTGATAGCCGTTTAGAGGTAGCTAGCACCCCTGAATGTCCTCCTGTCCCTCCCTTATGGAACAATTGTATGAGATTTGTTTGCAAAGCTGAGTTTTTACCAATTACCACACGTCCATTCCTTTTAAGTTGTTCATCAGAGCAAGTATAGAGAGGGTCTGTAAGGGTTCCTTGCTGCAGTTGCAAAATCAATTCCTTTGTCACAGGATCATTAGCCCAACTGTCCTGGATTTCCTTCCATATGTCAGTGGAAACACTGGAGATGGCCATGAGTAATAGCTGGTGAGAATGCACCCTGGATAGTGCATCGGCTACTACATTCTCCTTCCCTTTCTTGTAACTGATCTCGTAGTCATATCCCATTAGCTTGGTCAGCCATGTATGTTGTCCTGGAAATGAGATCCTTTGCTGCAACAAGTATTTCAAACTTTGGTGGTCAGTTCTTATGGATAAGTGCCTCCCAATGAGATAGTGGTGCCATTTGGTGACAGCATAGACAATAGCAAGCAGTTCCTTCTCATAAACTGATAGGCCTTGGTGCTTAGGTGCTAAGATCTTGCTGATGTAGGCCAGAGAATGTCCATTCTGCATTAGTACAGCCCCAATACCCATGCCAGATGCATCAGTTTCAATAACAAACTGTTGAGAGAAGTCTGGGAGTGCTAGAACTGGTGGAGTTACCATAGCATCCTTTAATTTCTGGAAGGCTATTGTTGCTACATCATTCCACTCAAATTTATTTATTTTCAACAGTTCTGTCAAGGGTTTGCAGATGCTGCCATACCTTTGCACAAATCTCCTATAATATCCTGTAAGTCCTAGGAAGCCTCTGAGTTTACTTACATTTGTGGGTATAGGCCACTGTTGAATGGCCTCAATCTTCTTGGGATCTGTAGTCACCCCTTTTGCAGAGATAAAGTGTCCCAAATACTCAACTCTGGACTGAGCAAAATAGCATTTGATTCTCTTGGCTAATAGGGAGTGTTGCTGTAGTACCTGAAATTTACACTGTAAATGTTGCAGGTGGTCAAGCAGTGATTTACTATAGATCAGGATGTCGTCAAAGAACACCAGAATAAACTTCCTTAGATAGGGTCGAAAGATGTCATTCATCAAGCTCTAGAAGGTTGAGGGTGCATTGGTAAGACGGAAAGGCATAACCAAAAAATCATAGTGCCCATCATGTGTCTTGAAAGCAGTTTTGGGGATGTCTGGTGGGTGCATCCTTATTTGGTGATAGCCTGCCCTGAGGTCAATCTTAGAGTAAATTGTGGATCCATGCAATTCGTGCAGCAACTCCTCAATTATGGGAATAGGATACTTATACTTGATTGTTCCACTGTTGAGTTCTCTATAATCGATGCACATCCTCCATATTCCATCCTTCTTTTCACGAGCACTACTGGTGATGAGAATGGACTGCAACTAGGTTGGATCAGTCCTGAAGACAGGATTTCCTGAGTCATTTTTTCAATGACATCCTTCTGCATAACCGAATGTCTGTAAGGTCTAATGTTTATTACTGAGACCCATTCTTTAAGAGGAATTCTGTGGTCATGGCCCCTGTGAGGTGGTACCTGAGTTGGTTCATTAAACAGTTGTTCATACTTGTTAAGTAACAAGTGTATTTCCTCGGGGATCTTTTCTGTCTCCTCCAATGTGACATTGACAGCAGCTATCACATGATCAAGCCCTTCTTCAAGTTGTAGACTGCACAACTGGATTAGGGAGCATTCTGCACCATTAGTCAGTTCTTTAGCTAGGTGCTTTCCCTTGATTGTTTTTAATTCGACAGCCTGTGCTCCTCCTCTAAGCACATGTGTTTTTCCTTGGACAGTGAACTCCATTCTCAATTGTTTGAAATCCCATTTCACTTTCCCTAATGTTTCCAACCATTGAATTCCTAGCACCATGTCACAGTTGCCTAGGGGTAGTAGCAAAACATCTGTGGTGAACTTAGACCCTTGTAGTATCCAAGTAAGATTCCTACAAGCTGAACTGCATGACAGACCCCATTGGCCATATCAGCTCTCATAGGGCCCACTTCTAAGATCTTGCAACCCAATCTCTTAGCCACCTCCCTGTCTAGGAAGTTATGTGTACTTCCAGAGTCTATCAGTATGTGTAGTGGCTTCTTGTTCACATGTATTGTCTCCCTCATCGTTTGATAACCTTTTGTAGCCATCCCACTGATGGCATGAATAGAGATTTGTGGTGTAACCTCTTTTGTCTCTCCTTCTTCAGCAATCACTTCTTCAATTTCTTCCTTCCCTTCATCTACTTCTACAAGGTATAGCTTCTTTGGTTTACACTTGTTACCAAATGTCTATTTCTCATCGCACCAAAATCACAGTCCTTTGGCTCTTTTCTCATCCAATTCAGTACTGGTCCTGACCCTGGTGTTTCTATTTGGTTAGTTTCTCTTGAATGGTTGGGAAACAGTGTTTGGGAGACCAAGTGGGGTTCTTGGTGGTATCTTGGTGCATTGGTAGGGGTTGGCAGTGAGGGTGGTTTCTTTTGTGTTTGGTTGAGTTCTTGGTGAAGGGTGGTCAGGGTAGCTTCTTGAAGCTGTGCCAGTGCATAGGCGTGGTGCAAGGTCTTTGGCATAAACATCTTTACAGGGTTTTGTATTGCCATCTTCAATCCATTCAAAAAGAAACTGACAACATACTCTTCTGTCAACTCAACCCTACCTAGCAAGAATTCAAACTGATCATAGTATTGAGCTACTGTACCTGTTTGTTTGAGGCTCAATAACTCTGTCATGGGGTCCCCGTATAGTTTGTCTCCAAATTTGGTTTCCACAGCTTGGACATAGTCACTCCAGGCTATGGCTTCACATCCCCCTTTGTATTTTACCCAGTTTTGGTACCACTGTAGGGCTCTTCCCTCGAAATTGATGACTGCCAATTTGACTCTCGCTTCCGAAGGTGTACGATCCACATCGAAGAACTGTTGGCATTTGTAAAGCCAACCATTGAGGTCGTCCCCATTGAAGTGTGGAAAATCAATCTTTGCTTGTCTGGTGGCAAAATACTGGCCTCGACCTCCATGAACTCCTTGAGCAGGTCCATTGGGTTCCCCATTGTGCAGTTGGGTCATAATTTGTGTTTGTTGCAGGTTGAGGGCCGAGATATCACTTCTCAGTGCTGAAATGATTCGTTCTTGGGTGTTCTCTTTCCCTTGAATCTTAGACATCAGCTTCTTCAATGACTCCTTAACTGCTTCTTCGAATTTCCTGAATTCCTGTGATCTTGTGTTTTCTGCCATTTAGGTGCCAAGATGGAGGCTCTGATACCAAATTGATGACTGTAAAATCAAGAAAGGCTGGCAGGGAAGCTGAGAGGTAAAGAACAGCTACCGAGCTTAACCCAATAATGGTGATAAGAAAACAAGAGAGAGATAGATTCAAGAATGATTGTATTAGCATATCATGTAATCTTCTTGGTACATGGTATTTAAGGGAAATAGAGTAACTGACTCTAACAGACTCTAACAGACTGCTGACGTGGACAGCTTGACAGTTGTTCCCTAACTACCTATAACGGCTATGTACATATTTTTCTCGTAACATAATGGAAAATTGTTGGTTGGAGTAGTGTTGAAGGATGAGCTTGCCAAGCTCTAACATTGACACTATATGGCCCAACTCTGGCGATGGGTAGAGGACGATTGTCTCTTGCATTTTCCCGTTTTTATTCTTTGCTTGATTTCTCCTCTTTTAGCTATGCCTCTCAAGTCTGAGCTATGACTTCTTCTGCTTGGTTGAGGAGGGCGGAGCGGAGGGATATTATAAATGCACATACGCAGGTGGCTGGCTGGCCACAAAGAGTTGAGGTGACCTCTGGATACAACACCTATCATTATGGAAACTGTCTTTTTTTTTTTACACTTAATTAAGTGAAAATAAATCAAATTAATTAAAAATTTTATATTTTGTTTCATTCAAAAACCATGACAAGTAATTAAATTTTTGGAAAAAAAATTACTTATTTATTATTAGATTTAGAGATTTTTTATGAATCCAATCAGATTAAGTTTGGTTGATATTTTTAAAATTTTGTCCAAAATTTTTACTTAGTCAAACCTTTTGATTTAGGCTTGTTGTTATTCAAAACAAAATATTTGTTAAATATTAAAAATGTTTTATATTATTATTTTATATTTTTAAATTATTTAAAAATTTTAGTTTGCTATATATACCATATTATAAACAGAATATATATATAAAACAGATAATTATATGATAATTTGAAAATAAAAACTATATATATATATATATACACACACACGAACAGATTAAAGATTATAAACAGAACCGAATATTACAACTATGCGTACAGACTTTAATCGAACAGAAAATGAATATCGAGTCAAGGTAGAACCTCTAACCTTAAGACGAATTTTGCCTGTCTAAAAGGTGCGTACAGTTTGATACAAATCGTCACCCAGGTTTTCTCGATAACGTTGCAATCGAAAGCACACTCGAAGATGCAACATAGCGAAACAAAAATGGTAGTCTCTTTCTGAAAAAAAACGGATTGGCAGAGGAAGAGAAGAAATTTTTTTCAGTGAATTAAAACAGACTCTAGAAGTCTGTATTTATAAGGAAACAAGAGTCTGTTCGGAACAGACAAACCCTTTGACATGAACCGGTTCGGTCAAAGTCCGAACAGGTATGTCAGGAATCAAACGGATCTTTTCAGTCTTTTAGGTCGGCCTGGTCCGAAAGGTATTGGTTCGGTCAAAAACCGAAAAGGTAGGTTGGTCTGGTTGATCGAGCTGGTTCGGTTTGAACTGAAAAATTAAGTCGGTTAGACAGTAAAAAATTAATAACTGACCCAAACCGAGCCCGGTCTGGTGGCGTGTGGTATCCCAAGTTTGTGTAGGTCCTCACCCTTCAGAAAAACTTTGGTGTCCCTTGGGACCAACCCAATATGGAACACTAGCTT
Organism: Fremontodendron californicum; assembly: GCA_030761205.1. Lineage (NCBI taxonomy): Eukaryota > Viridiplantae > Streptophyta > Magnoliopsida > Malvales > Malvaceae > Fremontodendron > Fremontodendron californicum. The sequence goes on from JAULJL010000028.1 coordinate 7,734,663, forward strand.
ATATAAACTACAAGCTAAAGCCTTTCTTTGTTCAATGTGAGATTGAATATCATACACAACTTTAACCAACTTTCTTCCTCTTCAAGTGAGTATTTATGAGATCAACTTTTCATTCAATTTTGATATCAATTGTGTACATTAATTATACATCGTTTATCTACTTACGATAATCTACGTATTGATATATGTATTTCATATTTATACACAAAAATATCATTGATATCCAACAAAAATCATGGCCAAAAAATATATATTTAAAATTAAAATTATATTAAAAATAATTTTTTATTAATAAAATAACATTTTGAATCAAGTGAGGTTTGGACTTGAAAATCTATCCAAGACCTAGGCCTGAATGAAGCTTTTTTATATACTCATTAATTATGTTAGCTTTTATTTTTCAAGAATACAATTATATGACATGATTTTAAATTGAATATATATATATATATATATATATACTTTGATAATTATTTTGAATGTCTTAAAAATACTTTTTAAGATTAGTATATTAAAGATTTATTTGATACAATATCACACAATATTTTAACTAAAATACAAAAGATATTGTAGTTTTTGTACTTCACAATCTAACAAGGGCATAGCCCTACCCGAGGTCACTTGACTCCATTGAAATTTAAAATTTTTTTATTATATATTAATTTTTGGCACACTCATATTTAGAGATGGCAAAATCCGAATCGTCCGATGAATTTCGAACCGATCAGCCCCGAATGGAGAAGTTTTTTTTTTTTGGAACAGTGGAGGCGGAGCGGGGCAGGACGATTTTTTTTGTTTGAAAGGTGGGGATGGAGCAATTCTGGTATTTACCTGCTTCGCCCCGCTCCAATATTGAATTTACTTTTTTACCATTAAATATTTAGCTTTTAAAAAAATAATAATTTAATACAACTAAACCTATTATTTTTCTTTTTAAAAATCTAAACCTAATATTTTATATTTTTCTCTCCCTAGATTAAAAACTCGTTTATGTAGAATTTATATTTAAATTTTTTTACAATACTTTATTATTTGAAAAAAATTAGAAATAACTAATAAATATCAAATGGGGCGAGGCGGTTATGGATGTAACCAACATTCATGGAGGTGGTAGTGGTATTAAAATTTTAACATCCACAACATAGTGGGATGGAGGGCGGGGCAGAATAGTCTAATGGTGGGGCGGGAGTGAATACTGCAAAATCCGCCCCCGTCCCACTTTATTGCCATCCCTACTCATGGTGTGGATGGAGAAGTAATAAAATTTTATATTATTTAGATAAATGTTAAAAAAAGGATAGATATTTTAAATTTTAAATAGAGGGAAAAAAAAGTAATTTACACTTTCACTTACAATTTTGTAATTGAGAAAAAATAGGTAAAAGCCTTCAATTTAAAAATGAGTGGATTTAAGCTATATTTTCTAACAAAATCAAAGATTAATATCTTTTTACTATTTTTATTTCATGGTAGATTTTTTTTTTTTTTAATTTTATAATTGAATTGATGTCACTTGACTCATAACATCAAAATCAATCAAATATTTTATAAATAATATAGATATAAGAATTAAAAAAAAAAAAAATTAGAATTAACCCCATTGAATAATAGATTTAAGGTCAATATTTAATTTGAAAAAATAAAAGAGTTCATGAAAATATGTGATTTTTTTTTTTTTTTTTTTTTGCTTTTGCCTTTTGTTTCAAAATTTGAGTAAAAAGTATTACTTAATTAATATTTTTTTTTATTTTTTTATAAGATTTGTATTTGATACATCGTGAGTATATAAATTTATACAATATCAGTTAATCATACGATGACACATCATTAATAAATAAATTTTAAATTTATAAAAATTTTAAATTTATAAAATTTTTAAATTAAATACAAATAACTAAATTTTTTAACAAGTGATATCATATGATTTATTGTTAATGTATAAATTTAATCAAATATAAATCTTTTTTATAACTGTAATACAAACTTTTGTTGTATAAACTGTGCGTTCCTTTTATTGATTTGTGTTTTATTTTGTATTCATTGATTAAAGTAATATAAAACAAAATAGCAAACGTGTTGAGTCAGAGGTTCATAAACTTTTCAATCACATATCAAAAAGACTCGCAACTTTCCTTTTCATAATCGAAATGTTAAGTTATTCAGTAATTGTTTGAACAAAAAAAAAAAATTATGTTAAGTCACGTGATTCGTTAGTAAAATACTATACTCTTAATTATAATAATTAAAAATCTCATATTTCAAAAAAATATATATATATTCAATAATTGTACCTTCTTCAATTATCGCTTTTGCATAAAATTAGCAAAACGTTTTTTATAAGCAATGATGCATTGCCAGACACAGTATTCCAAGTCGGTTACCCATCAGTCAGATGTCGGTCCCGTTTAACACGGTGGCACAATTTTCTTAAAAATTAAAAGTTGATTTTAAACGAGTTTATTTATTTTTACTGTTAAAATATGATTTAATGACTCAAATTAAAAAAAAATAATTTAAAATTAATTTTTATATTTTTATTATTTTAAATATATTTTTTTTTGATATTTTAATTTTTTATAATATTTTTTTTATAGTCAAACATTTAAAACTTTTTATAAATATTTCATCGAATTTTTCAAACACACCTTTTTAAATTTAAATTTTTTTAAATTCAAACTTTTTTTTCAACAATTATTCTAAACTAACCCGTAGTGGTAATATTTTAAGATATTCAAAAACTTGGGAGAGGGAAATCATGTGATCAAGGTAATTTTCTCACACCATATAGTAATTTATTTTCGTCTAACTTATTTGGTAGTTATATTCAAATTATATTATAAGTATTTACCATGATACTTATATTACTCTTATTCATCTTTTGTCATAAAAAGAAAAAAGAATACATGATTTCATCTAAAAGTGTTCATAAATTGAATCGAATCCGCTCAAGAGTTAAGCTCGAATAATTTTTTTTATTGCTCAACCTAAGTCAAACCGAATAAAATTTGAAAACTCGTTTTATTATTTAAAATATATTAAAACATTACAAAAAATTTATAATTAAATTTGAATAAATTTTTTTTTGATTATTTAAACAGTAATTTGGACATGATCGGACCGATCAGATTACTAAAAATCTATTTTAAGTTGGCTCAATTAAAAAATAATTCGATCTTTGAACATGTCTAATTTCATCTAATATCATCATTTTTTTCAATCACTAATGGTGCGTTTGGATGGAGAATTTTAAAATTTTAAAAAAATTTAAAATGAAGACATTTAAAAATACATCATTTCGAAATGTTAGAATTTATAATTGTTTTGTTTGGATACATTTTTTTTAGAAAGAAATTTAGGCTGTTGGAATTTCATGAAATAAAAAATAATTATAAAATAGGAATACTGATATTAAAAATAAAAAGTACATATATGTATAAAAAAAATGCAAAATGGGTATCATTTGATTCGTAAAAATATATAGATATTATTATAATATAAAAATATAAAAATATATATCATAGTTAAATAAAATGATAATTTTTTTTTTAGTTTTGTATTTTATAGTGGGCCACCTTGGAATAAAGTGAGAGAGGATTTTGAAATTTTTTGAAAAATCACCTCTTTTGGTGGAATTTCAAAAGAGAGTTTGAAGTGCTCAAATCCCCTCTTGAAATTCCTTATAAATTTTGAAAACTTTTTCTTATTTCAAGCAAATTCATTTTTAGACTTTTGAAAACCTTGATTGAAATGAAATCCCTCCTTCAAATACCTCATCCAAACACACCCTAAGTGTCATTATAGAGTAACTTGTTCATTAACTTACAATAAGTCAAGTTAAATAAAGATACACTACAACATGTTAATTCTAATTTAATCAATACTTGTTTTATCATCATATAATTAATCATTACTTGTGTAATTAAGTACTAAATTCATGTTTAGAGATTAGTTGATTCAAAGACTTTATTAATTCTAATTGATCATTACTTGTGTAATTGTAAACTACTTATACGTGCTAGATTCATATAAGTACTAATTTGTATCTATTTATATATATTAATATAATGGGAGTGATTAAGCTGGTGTCACGAGTTAACCGGACACCAACTCAGTCAGAGAAGTTACTTAAAAACCTATTTAAAGTAATAATATTAGGGATAATTACGTATTTTTCTATTTTTTAAAAAAAAGTACTCACATATATCTAAAAAATTACTCACTTCTCTTTAATAAACTACCATATATATCATAAATTACTCAACTTTTTCTCCCTTCAAAAATTTTTTTTTTTTCACATCATTTTTTTTTCTTTTGTCCAATTTTTTTTCACCCTGGGTGTACATGTTTCTAGTACTATATAATGAGAGTGTCTGAGTTGGTGTCACGAGTCAAGTAACACCAACTCAGTTAAGAAAAATACAAATAAATTATTATATCAAATAACACAATAAGGATAGTAATCTCTTTTTAATTTTTATATAATTTTTATTTTGAAAAAATTACCAATTTTTTACTAAAAACTACACACTTTCTTTTTTTTTTAAAAAAAAAAAAAAAAAAAACCTACTCATAGAGCTGGCAATTGGGCGGATTCGGGCTACTTCGGGTTGGGTTCGGGTTTGAATATGTTTTACATCATTTTTATGTTATGTTAGATGTAATCATTTCTACATAATTTAAATATTTACATCTAAAACTAAATTATTAATTTATTACTATTTTGTTTAAGTAAGCTTTTGTTATAATGTGATATTTTTAATTATATTTTTTATTAAAATCAATATTTGTGAGCACCAAAATAATATAAAATTAATTTTTAAATAATTTATTATAAAAATATGATATATTATAAATTAATCATATTGATATTTAAAATGATTGATTTGATGAACTCGAATTTCAACATATAAATACATTATAATTTTTATTCACTACAAAATAAGAAACTTTTAGAGACGAGTAAATGGGACGAACCCTGGTAGATCTGTGTCAATTGGGCGGGTCGGGTTGGATTTGGGTCGGGTCAATTCGGGTTTAAAAAAATTTAGGTCGATTTTGGGTTCAGGTCACTTCGAGTTCAGATCATTTCGGATTCGGATCATTTCGGATTCGGATCATTTCGAGTTCGGATCATTCGGGTTTGACACTCGGTTATTCGGGTTTGTCACTCAGATTATTTAGGTTTGATCGTTCGGGTCATTTAGGTTCAATTTATTAATTTTGAAATAAAATTAGATCAAATTTAAATAAATTATTTGATCGAGTCATATTTTAATTAGATTTTTATCGAAATATGAAAAATAAATAAAAATACTATTAAAAATAAATATAGACATTGTAATTTTAATTTAAAATAAATATTTATCTAATCTGATTTTTCTGATTCGAACATAATCGGATAATTTTTTGAATTCGAGACTTAAGTATCTATTTACAGTGTTACTCAAACGAGTATTATTGTATACCTGAAACTATTACCTTAAATTCTTAATCAATTTACATATTTGAATTTGATATTTGTAAATGTATTATTAATTTATTATAATGTAATGTACAAATCATTATAACAACATACACATGTCAATTATTTATTTTATATATTTTTAGAAAATCACATGATAAGATTTAAAAAACTATATATTTAAACATTTATCCTAAAATAACATGTATAACAATAACCTTAGGACAGATTATAGGGAATTAGAGAATTATTAATTTCATGGATATGAATATGTATATGCACGTGCATGGTGATGTAGCATCATCATGAATTGGGTGTCGTTTTAGTCAAAAATGAAGAAAAAAATTTCAAAATATGTTAGTGCAATATTCTTTGTTTATTTAAAAATTATTTACATTGATTTCAAATATATATATATATATATATATATTTAAGCAACAAGAGTTATTTAAAATGATCATTCATTGATAAATTTTAAAGTACTATTACTTTAAGTTCAAACAAATATTTGTTCTTATTTTTAGGCATTGATCAAAAAATTCCATTCCATTCCAACTAATATAATATATTTTAAAATTACAATAACAATTCAAAAAATTTAAACTAATCACATGCTAAAAAATTGTCATAACAGTATAATTATAGATCTTGTACGATATCTGTACATGTATACTCACTGGCTCATTGCATTATTTTACATATAGAGAAGAAAACAAATATAGGAATATAATAAATTTATACATTTCAAACGGTAATTGCATACTTTATCACACTCCAAAATTATAACTACAAGTTATAAATTTAAAAAAATTAATAATTTATGTTATAGGTATTATTTTTATTAAATTAATATTTTTAAAATAAAATTATACTTAATTTAAGTTTGGATCATTTTGGGTTAGTTCTTAAGGTTATTTCGGGTTTGGGTCATTTCAAGTTCGGTCTATTTCAGGTTCGGGTTATTTTAGGTTCAGGTTATTTCGGGTTCGGCTTGGTCGGTTTCGGGTTGTTGACTTTTTTTGTCAAATCGGGTTGGGTCGGGTTTGGATTTGGGTGGGTTGGTCGGATTTTTCGGGTTCGGATTAGAATTGACAGGTCTAAACCCTGGCATTCAACTATCTATTTATATATTTGTAAAAATGCAAAAAAAATTATGCTTATAGAAAGAGCCGAACCTAACATCCAACTCTTATTAGTAAGGATATTACCAAGTGAATCAATCTTGAATTTTGATATGATATGCTACTAAAAGTAAATTATATCAAGTGTAATGAAATATAATAATAATAATTTAAAGAATACTTATGCAAAATAAAATAAATAATAAATCAATTACAAAATTAAATTAGCTAATTGTTAAATACTTTTAAATTCTAAAAACACATGATACCTTTATATTTTTTTTTCCTACTATACTGCTAGTCTAAGTTTAACATATGGTGAGAAAAGGAATGAAATTGCTTTTATTCTCATTGATGGAATGAGATGGAAAATGGTATACAAATTACTCCAGTGTTTTTTCTGTTATTTTTAGGTTGTGAATTCTATAAATATATAGGAAAAAGAAGCAAAAAAAGAATTAAAGTCGATACAAATTGCAGAATATTGACATCCCATAAGGATATAGCTAGCTTTCATTTTAATTAACATTTACATGAGGATGTGTATATAGCACCTCAACATGTAGGTTCATAAACTGTCTGGTCATGTTTGGTTGTGCATAATGTTTATTATCTAAGATGCCACTATCGAGTTTCCAATTGTTGCAAATGATTGAAAACATTAATTATAAGCAAAAAAATGTACTTAGCAAGTAGACAAGCTTTTAAGGGTAAAATACTAGATGTGCACCAAAAGTGCATTCTTTTAAGAAGAAAATAAAAAGTTAAATATATGCACATTGCTATCCCACTGGGTTGTGAATCACATGACCTATAAGTCTTTTTGCTTTTAAAAAAATACAATACCTTATGATCTTGCTAGTGAGATTTCAAATGCTTTAATGTCATAAAAGGATAAAAAGCCTAACCAAAAAAAAATTGTCATGCAAAATAAAATAACATAACAAATGACAGTAATACTTTATGTCAAATTTTTTTCTCATCTCTAAAATCTTTATGAATTTAGAATAGATGATGGATTTTTCAAGATATTGGAAGTTAAAGTTTTAAGTACAAAATACAATTTACTTTTTGATAAAATTATTATTTCATCATATATATAAATATATTTTAAATTTTAATTAAATTATTAAAAAAGAGATTAGAATAAAATTGATAATTAAAGTTCTTGCTTTATAAAAAATTATTTAATTATGATTTGATCATTTTTATTTTTAGTATTAAATTCGAGTTAGGGTTCGAGTCGGTCTCAGGTTCGGGTATTTTCGAGTTTGGGTTTTTTGGGTTCGGGTTTTTTCGGGTTCGAACCCTTTCGGGTTTGGGTTTTTTCGGGTTCATGTTCATTTTGGCACCTCTACATACAAACTACCCACTAACCAATTTTTTTAAACATGATTTTTGACTTACTTTTTTTTCTCATCCATCCACATAGTGCATGTGCATAATCTAGTTCTAATTTATTCAAATGCTTTATTTAGGGTATCATTAATAGGACACTATAGAGTAACTATAAGACTATAATTAGAGATTTGATTCAAAAGTTTTATTTATTCTAAATTTCTAATCATTATTTATGTAATTATAAACTACTATATGTACTACATTCATAGTTAGAGATTTAATTTCAAGACTATTTTATGTATAACTAATTATCATGCTAATCATACTAAAATATGCTTACTTTTTATATTTTGTAAAATAAGTAGTTATATTAAAAAAAAAAATCTTTTAAAGGCTGCATTTAAGTGCCAAATAAAAAATAAGATAAAATAAAACTTAAAGGGTTTGGTTAACGTGTATTTATAGGCACCGGTTAAGAGTAATTAAATTACTATTTTAAGAAATTTTTTGCATTTATAATATTACTTTCACTAAATTTAAGAAAAAATAATTCATTAATTGTTTACTTCTTTTTATAAAAGAAAATGTTAACCAATGCAATTAATTCATCACTTTTTTTATAATTCAATAAAAATAATATATTAAATACAAAAAACTTTTCTAAAATAGTTAAACGGACCCTTTTACTAAACACTAATTAACATTTTTCAAACTTAAAAATTAGTCAACTTTGGTTGTACTTTGTGCAATAATACAGAAAGTGTTATACATGCATGTGATTGATGAGTGCATGTGGATGACTAGATTAGGATGAATGTATATAGTGAATGAATTAGATTAATTACTATGTACATAATAAATACGGTGCATTGTATTCTCCTCCCCCTATTCATTTTTGGAACCCTATATAAGGATGGTTTGCATCCAAGAAGTAATATAGAAAAGCTTAGTGATATAGCTAGTTCCTGAAGAACTAGACTTTGAAAGTTCATATTTCCTCTATCTCGATCTCTCTTTATTTCTTCTATTTATTTATAATACGTTATCAGCATCATCAAGTCTCTAACGATAGTAAAGTCCCTCAAATTTTCCTCTCATTATATCAAGGTAAGAATTTTGCTTTCTCTAACATGTGTTATTTGGAAATCTAGTATATCTTCTTATTTGCAAAAAGTATATATCTTTACATGTTCTATTATATGATATATGTGAGATGAGTATTTTTTATTGTTTAGCTTCTTAATGTCTACTTGACGCTAGACTTTTTATTTATTCTTTCAAGTATCTTTACAATGACAAATCTCACGAAGCTTGAATTCTTTGCTCTTGATATTTTTGAAAGAAATTATTTGTCATGGGTACTTGATGCTGAGATTCACCTTAATGCTATGAATCTTGAAAATACTATTAAAGAAGAAAATCAAGCATCCCTGCAGGATCGCGCAAAAGCAATGATTTTCCTTCGACACCATTTGCACGAAGAATTGAAAACTGAGTACCTTACTATTAAAGACCCATTAGCCCTTTGGAATAACTTAAAGGACAAATATGAACACCAAAAGATGGTGATTATCCCAAAAGCTCGATATGAGTGGATACACTTACAGCTACAAGATTTCAAAACCGTAAATGAATATAATTCAGCCTTGTTTAAAATTAGCTCTCAATTGAAATTATGTGGAGAGAATATTACTGATGAAGATATATTGGAAAAAACATATTCAACTTTTCATGCCTCGAATTTGCTTCTGCAGCAGCAATATCGAGAGCGTAGATTTACAAAATATTATGAGCTAGTTTCTTGTTTACTTGTGGCTGAACAAAACAATGAGCTTTTGATGAAAAACCATCAATCTCGTCCTACTGGCTCAACACCATTCCCTGAAGTAAATGTGGCATTTTCTCAAGGTCGTGGACGAGGCCATGGTGGTAAAAGGGGTCGCAGTTAGGGCTGTAATCGAGCCGAGCTCGAATAGTTAGAAGCTCGAGCTCGATTCGAAACTCGTGCTCAAAGCTCGGCTCGAGCTCGATCGAGTATCATTTTTTAGGCTCGAGCTCAGCTCGAGATTAAATCGAACTATTCGAGCGAGCTCGATTAGGCTCGTTTACTCGATTTTCATATTCGAGCTCGAGTTCGAGCTCGAATTAATTATTTTCATATAAAAAATTTTATATTAATTAAATTTAATAAATAATGAAATTTCTTCAGGAAATGAACAAATTATTAAAAATCAAGACAAATTCTAACATATTAGATCTAGAAAGACAAAAATCATTTAGCAAAACTAACAAACAAAGCCAAAGGATATGATTTCTTTCAAGTAAAAACATCAAATTCTTATAAGATTTATTTCAAAGTTACTTTGGGCTCTTTATTTGAAAATTTAAAAAAAAAAAAAAATCATTTTTGCAATAAAAGAGATTTTACATAATAAAAGAAATCAATTAAATAATAAAATGCAGAATAGATAAACAGAAAAATAAATTAAGATGAAAACCTAAAATAATGAAAAAATGGGTAGAGATGAAAATGCAAGAGATGGGCAGCATAAGCCTTAACAAATTTGTTGAGAGAATGAGCTGACAAGTTTCATAAGGTTTTGCTGCAGTTTCTCTACAAAAAAAAGGGAGAAGCCGTAGGTGGGAGAGAAGGGAGAAGCAGCAGGTGGAAGTTGGGGAGAAGCCGCATGTGGGAGTTGGAGTGGGAGAGAAGGGAGGAACTAGTGGAAGGAATAATGGGGCTAGAAAGGGGAGGGGGAGAAGCTGCATGTGGGACTGGAAAGGGGAGGGGAGAAGTAATAGCGGCAGCACATTGAGAAAGGGTTGAAAAATTAGGTTTTAGGGTCTTCAAGTATATATATATATATATATATATAGTAAGGATAAAATAGTAAATTTATAATTAAAAATAATAAAAAATATATTAAAAATAAAAAAGCTCGATTAGGCTCGCGAGCTGCTCGAATTGGGTATTAAGATACTCGAACTCGGTTCGCTCGATAGCTCGAGCTCGGCTCGACAATGATCGAGCCAAATTCGAGTTTTTTTCGAGCCGAACTCGAGTAGCTTGCAAGCACATGTGTCTCATTTACACCCCTAGTCATGGTAGAAAAAATTATTGGACCTGTGATAATCATCATTCAAGTCCTGAAATCAAAGGTGCTAAATGGAATAAATAAAAAGTGGGTCAAAAATGAGGAAATTCCTGAAAAGAGTAATAAAGTGCAAAACAATGACAATATTTGCTATAGGTGTGGAACTAAAGGTCATTGGTCTCGAATATGTCGCACTCCAAAACATCTAGTTGATCTTTACAAAGCATCACTAAAAGAGAAAGGAAAAAATGCTGAAGTAAATTTATATGAACCTATTGATCTTACTTATAATAAAGAATCTTCTTTAAATGTTGATTTTGATGTTTCTGATTTTTTTGAAGACCCTAATGGAAAAATTGATCATTTGATTGGGGATGAAAATATCTAGGAATAAGATATATTTATGTTATTTTAAGGATTAACATATGTAAATTTTACTTATAATATAAATTATAATATCTTGCATATTTTATTTTATTATCTCTTTCCAATTCCTAATAACATTTTTTTTTTGTTTTTAATAGATAATGCAATATAAACTTGATAACATGGAGGATGAGATATGTTTAGTGGATAGTTGTACAACTCACACAATTCTTCGTGATAGAAAATATTTCTTGCAATTAATATTAGCTGAAATTAATGTTAATACAATATCTGGTTCTGCAAATGTAATTGATGGCTCTGGTAGAGTCCACATTATGTTTCCAAATGGAACAAAATTATATATTGATGATGCGTTATATTCTAGTAGATCCCGAAGAAATCTACTAAGTTTCAAAGATATACGTCGCAATGGGTATCATGTTGAAACAAAAAATGAGGGAGATGTGGAATATCTTTATATTACCTCTACAGTTTTGAACCAGAAGTTCATATTAGAGAAACTTTCGAGTTTCTCATCTGGCTTATATTTAATAAAAATAAGGATGGTTGAATCAAATTTTATGCACCGGAAGTGCTCAGATCCTAAAACTTTTATACTTTGGCATGATCGTCTTGGTCATCCAGGTTCAACCATGATACGACGTATCTTACAAAATACACATGGACACCCATTTAAGGATCAGAAAATCTTTTTGTTTGATGATTCTTTTTGTTCTTCTTGTACTCAAGGTAAATTAATTATTAGACTTTCTCCATCTAAATTATCTTCTGAGTCTCCTACTTTTCTACAAAGAATACAAGGATATATTTGTGGTTCAATTCATCCATCTTGTGGACCATTCCGGTATTTCATGGTTTTAATTGATGATTCCACATGATGGTCACATGTTTGTTTGCTTTCAACTCGTAATACTTCTTTTGCTAAATTTCTTGCTCAAATTATAAAGTTAAGATCAAGTTTTCCTGACCATTCTATTAAGACGGTTCGTTTAGATAATGCAGGTGAGTTCACTTCAAAAGCATTTTATGATTATTACATGTATATTGGAATTAATGTTGAACATTCCATTGCACATGTTCATACTCAAAATGGTTTAGCAGAATCTTTCATTAAACGTTTACAATTGATAGCTAGACCTATGCTTATGAGATCAAAACTTCCTGTATCTGCTTGGGGACATGCTATAGTACATGCTGCGTCCTTAGTTCGTACCCGACCATCTGCATATCACAAATTTTCACCTTTACAACTTGTGTTTGGTCAACAACCAAATATCTCTCATCTTAGAGTTTTTGGTTGTGCTGTATATGTCCCTATTGCACCCACTCAACGAACTAAGATGGGCCCCCAATGATGTCTTGGAATTTATGTTGGTTTTGACTCTCCATCTATCAATAGATATCTTGAACCTTTAACAGGTGATCTTTTTAGAGCAAGATTTTTAGATTGTCAATTTGATGAATCAGTTTTCCCATCATTAGGGGAAGAAAAAGGTAAAGAATCTAAAGCACAAGAAATTTATTGAAATACACCAACATTGTCCAATCTTGATACACGCACAAATAAATGTGAACTTGAAGTTCAAAAGATAATTCATTTGCAGAATGCTGCAAAAAAATTGCTAGCTATTTTTACAAACACCCAAAAGGTTACTAAGTTACATATACCGGATGCGAATATTGCTGCTCGTTTAATTGTCCCTGCAGGACATCCTGTGGGTATGGCAGCCAATGAATCTAAAATACGCCAGAAGCGTGGTAGACCTTTTGGTACAAAAGATTCTGTTCCTCTAAAGAAAAGGGAAATAAAATCACTTGAAAATGACACTTCAGAAGAGGTCAAAGATAATATAGATCAACAATATCATATTTCCAGACAAGCAACTCCAGAAGTGGTTCCGGTACCGGTAAATTATGAGATCTCATTAGAATCTGGAAATATGAGGGGAAGAAATGAAGTTGTTGTTGATAATGTGTTTGCATATACAATTGCTTCTAATATTGTCAATGATAATGAGGCTAACCTCAAACTGTATTGGCCAAAATGGAAAGAAGCAATAAAGGTTGAGCTAGACTTATTAGCCAAACGTAAAGTATTTGGACCAGTAGTCCAGACACCTGAAGATGTCAAACCTGTTGGGTATAAATTGGTTTTTGTACGTAAAAGAAATGAGTTAAATGAAATTGTGAGATAGAAGGCATGACTTGTAGCACAAGGTTTTTCACAAAAACCTGGTATAGATTATGAAGAGACATATTCTCCTGTTGTGGATGCAATTACTTTTAGATTTTTGATTAATTTGGTAGTCTCTGAAGGACTTAACATACGTCTAATGGACGTAGTGACAACTTACTTATATGGGTCATTGGATAATGACATATACATGAAATCCCTAAAGGATTTAAGATGCCTGAAGCATATAATTCAAAACCTCGGGAAATGTACTCTGTTAAACTACAAAGATCTTTGTATAGATTAAAGCAGTTTGGACTCATGTGGTACAATCGTCTAAGTGAATATCTGTTGAAAAATGGCTATGAAAATAATGTCATTTGTCCTTGTGTTTTCATCAAGAAAATAAAATTTGGATTTGCTATAGTCGCAGTGTATGTTGATGACTTAAACATTGTAGGGACTCTAGAAGAGATCTCTATGACTGCTGACTAGCTAAAGAAGGAATTTGAAATGAAAGATCTTGGGAAGAAAAAATTTTGTCTTGGATTTCAAGTTGAACATTTGACAAGTGGAATCCTTATTCATCAATCATCTTATATAGAAAATATTTTGAAACAATTTAATATGGATAAATCTTATCCATTAAGCTCGCCAATGGTTATTCGCTTACTTGATGTAAAAAAAGATCTTTTTCGTCCTCGAGAAGAGGATGAAGAAATTCTTGATCCTGAAGTACCATATCTTAGTGCAATAGGAGCACTTTTGTATCTGGCAAATTGCACTAGACTAGACATAGCTTTTGCAGTCAATTTACTTGTAAGGTATATTTCTGCACCAACACGAAGACATTGGAACGGAGTGAAACATGTTTTTCGTTATCTCTGTGGCACGACTGACATGGGTTTGTTTTACCCGAATGGAGTGAAATCAAAATTAGTGGGATATGCTGATGCTGGATATCTTTCTGATCCTCACAAAGCTCGATCACAAATAGGTTATGTCTTCACATGTGGTGATACTGCTATCTCATGGCGATCTGTAAAACAAACAATCACAGCTACCTCATCAAACCATTCAGAAATATTGGCTATTCATGAAGCAAGTCGTGAGTGCGTGTGGTTAAGAACTATGATTCAACATATTATAAGAGCATGTGAATTGTTCGTGGAAAATGATAAGCCAACAATATTGCATGAGAATAATGCTGCATGCATTACACAAATCCAATGTGGCTACATAAAAGGTGATAGAACAAAACATATTTCACCAAAGTTCTTTTACACACATGAATTCTTGAAGAAAGGTGATGTTGATATTTGCAAAATTCGCTCAAGTGACAACCCAGCAGATTTATTCACAAAGGCATTGCCAACTTCAGTTTTCAAGAAGCATGTACATAACATTGGATGCGTCAGCTTAAGGATATTAAATAATTCGTTTCATTTTTTAGGGGAAGTAAGTTTCCTATGAATATTATACTCTTTTTCCTTCGCTAAGTTTTCTCCCACTGGTTTTTTCTTAGCAAGGTTTTAACGAGGCATATTCATAGTGAATAGTCATCCAATAGGAAGTGTTATACATGCATGTGATTGATGAATGTATGTGGATGACTAGATTAGGATGAATGTATATAGTTAATGAATTAGATTAATTACTATGTACATAATAAATATGGTGCATTGTATTCTTCTCCCCCTATTCATTTTTGGAACCTTATATAAGGATGGTTTGCATCCAAGAAGTAATATAAAAAAAGCTTAGTAATATAGTAGTTCCTGAAGAAGTAGACTTTGAAAGTTCATATTTTCTCTGTCTCGATATCTCTTTATTTCCTCTATTTATTTATAATAGAAAGTTTATTTTTACCTAACAACCTTTATTGTTTTATCTCCTACTTCTTCGGTCATAACCTTTACATCACGTTTGATTGAGGAAATGTCTATTTCATTTTTCCTTATTCAACCTTCAACAGGAACATAATTGTTTGGTTGGCAGAATGATAATTCTTTCCTTATTACGAATTGCCCCCGTAATAAGAATGGTTATTACGGGATAACCGGTAATAAACATGCTT
Source organism: Fremontodendron californicum (assembly GCA_030761205.1). Taxonomy (NCBI): domain Eukaryota; kingdom Viridiplantae; phylum Streptophyta; class Magnoliopsida; order Malvales; family Malvaceae; genus Fremontodendron; species Fremontodendron californicum. Next base: position 7,750,318 of record JAULJL010000028.1, read on the forward strand.
CAATTTTTTTTTTTTCAATTCTTTTCTCAAGAATATATCAACAAAAAATTATAAAAAATTTAACCTCATCCTCAAAAAATTTTGAGGAACCAACACAACCACAAAATAAAAAGAAAAATATGAGAGAAATTTTCTACATCTGTACTATAATTATAAACTAACTATATGTACTATATTCATAGTTAGAGATTTAATTTATAGAGTGACACTATAGGTTGCCAATGCTACGAGTTCTACATCTGTCTTTGTACTAGTAACAATTAAAAGCAAAAACAAGTTATTAGTATCTTAAAAAAGAAATAATGCATGCCCAACTCGATAACAACATTTAGACAGCCTTCAAAGTTTAAGGAAATGTCATAAACAATCTCGGATAGAGATGGCAAAACCCGTCGCACCGATTCGTTCAGAATGAAGATTTTTTTTTTTTAAAAAGTGGAGGCGGAGTAGAGCGGGACGGTTTTGATAAATGCTTGCTCCGCTCCGCCTCGACTTTTGAAATTACTATCTTACTCCTTAAAATATTTTATATTTTTCTTTATATTTTTAGTATATATATATATATATTAGATATATATACTAAAATTATATATATACTAATATTTTATTTATACTTTTAGTATATATATGTATATTATATATATTAAAAAGATCTATATACTAAAATTATGTTTATGAATAAATTATAATATAATTTTTATAATATTAAGTTAAAAATAATTAATAAAAATTGGGGTGTTGCGGAGTGGAGCACCGTGGAACGGTTATGGATGTAACCGACATCCATGGAGGTGAATGTTTTCAACATCCATGCAAGAGTGAAGCGGAGGTGGATAAGGCAATTTTTGCCCCTGCCCCGCTCAATTGCCATCCCTAATCTCGGAGGATCTACCTTCCCATTAAGAGCAAAAAAAATTATAGTTAATGTGCAGTATTTTGATTTTTTAAAAATCGAATTGAAATTGAATTGAATAATATCTTTAATCGAACCGATCCGAATAGAATTTCATCGGTTTGGATCGGTTCGATTCATCGATTTTTAAAATTTGTAAAAATTATCTTTTATAGTATTTTTAGTTTTTTTCGTTAATTTAAAAATAAAACAAAATATTTATATTATGAAAATAAAATTAATTAAAAAATAAATTTTGATTCAGTTCAAACAATTACGCTTTTTAACTTATGAATTGAAAATTGAACCGAATAACCTTAATTATTATCCGAATTAAAATCAAACCAAATTCAATAAAATCAAACCGAAATCGAACCAAACATTAAAATTCAAATCAATTTTTAATTTTCTCGATTTTTTTATCAACCAGCAGTTGAGCAATATCAGATACAAGGCTTCTCAATTGAGTTGTCAAGTTTCTATGGATTTGGTTGATAGTTGAGACGTCCATCTCCATCTCCATCTCCATCTCGATCTCCATCTCTTCCTTTCCCTTCCCTTTGTGGTTGGATAATCACTTGACTTTATCTCCTCTCCTCTACTCAAATCAAAAATAATTTAATTCTTCACCCATTTTATTTACAAAAATAGTATAATTCTTCACCAACAGAAAAAAAAAAAAAAATACTGGCTAGTACTTATCCAACAAAGCTTTCAAATTTCAATTATGATGTAATATAAAGTTCTTATTATTATTTTAAAAAATAAATAAATTAGTTGAATTCAAATTTACTTAGAGGGAGAAACTTTAATAAATTATTTTTAATTACAAAAAATAAAAATTCATAGTATAATTTGATGTAATAAGAGATCAAAAACTTTTTTTTTTGAGTAAATTTTAAGGGCTTATTTTAATATTATTTTTTATAAAAGCAAAATCTATTAAGAGTCTTATAACTTACTATTTTTTATAAAAGCAAATATGAATGTTATAATATTTATTGTTATATTTTTAAATGATTTTAAAATCAAAATTTTTTATTTATTACTATAATAAATTTAACATAATTGAATCAGACTTGATTATTAAAATTCAAACTAGAAAAAAAAAAAAAAAAAAACTCGTCTTGTCGAGGTATTTTTAATTTTTTTTATAAAATTTTTAATTAATTTAAATTATATTTTATTAAATAATAATTTTTTATTTAATTTTTGATTTTTTAAATTATAATAATATTAATATAATTATATTTTAATAATTATGAAAATTAAAATTTTAATAATTATTTATTTATAAATTACGTAATATAAATACATTTTCAAATGTTATATATATATATTTAAAAATATTTAGACTTTATTTTATACTGTATATTTTTATTTATAAAAGGTAAAAAATAATAAATAAGAAAATAAAATTATGGTTGTATTTTATTCTCTCGTAAGATCGATTTTCTCACTTAGGTAAGTAGCAAGTTCATTTTTTTTTTTACTTTTTTTTCCCGAGTGGATTGGGTACAGATCCTAAATCGACCCGCGACTCAACGTACAGACCTACCTCTTTAAATACATCATTTAAAATTAAAATTAAAATAATTCATAAAATAATTTTTTAACTTTTTTCCCGAGCGAGTCGGGTACGGATCCTAAACTGACTCTCGAGTCAACGTACGCACCAACCCCTTTAAATACATCATTTAAAATTAAAATAATTAAAAATATATATATATTAACTTTTTTTTGAGCCGATCGGGTACGGTTCCTAAATCGATCTACGAGTCAACGTGTGGATTAACCCTTTTAAACAACTATTTAAAAATAAAATATAAACTAAATTTCTTTTTTAATTTTTTTGTGCAGATCAGGTACAAATCCTAAACCGACCTGCGAGTCAATGTGTAGATCAACCCCTATAATACATCATTTAAAAATAAAATAAAAAACTAAAAATAATTAATAAAACAAAATTTTTTTAAATATTTTTTTCAAGGTCGATTACGGATCCTAAATCGATCCGCGAGTGAACGTATGGGCTAACCCTTTAAATACACCATTTAAAATAAAAATAAAAGTAATTAATAAAATAAATTTTTATTTTAACTTTTTTTCTCGAGCACATCGGGTACAGATCCTAAATCGATCTGCGAGTCAACGTGCAGACCAACCCCTTTAAATACATCAATTAAAAGAAATAAAAAACTTAAAATAATTAATAAAATAAATTTCTTTTTTATTTTTTTCCCGATCGGGTCGGGTATGGATCCTAAATCGACCCGCGTGTCAATATGCGGATCAACCCCTTTAAATACATCATTTAAAGATAAAAAAAATTAATATTTTTTTGTAATTTTTTTCCATGCTGGTCAGGTATGAATCTTAAATCGATCCGCTAGTCAACATGAGGACCAACCATTGTGGTCGGTACCGGCTAGTACGTCCCAGTTTTTAACTAAACCGGTACAGACAGCCTTTAGTTCCGTTTTGATTTTGGTACCGGCCTGTATTGGTCTGTACCGGTCAGTACCAGTTGTACAAGATTTTGATTTTTTTAATTTTTGTTTTACAAAAATTAACTTATTTGATTTTGTAAACCAGTTTCAATATTTTTTATGTCATGATCATTTTTAATTTTTTCATAATTACATTTAAAAATAAAATATGTTCATTAAATTAGGCTATTGAACATAATTAATAATAATTTACAATATTTTTTAAATATTTTAATATTTATTTTATCTATTTGATGTTTAAAAATTTTAGATATTAAATATTTAAAATTTATATTTGCATAAAAACATATATATGCATGTAATGCATGTATATTTGCATGTGTATATAATATACATTTTATTAAGAAACTTGAAAATAGGTTATACATATATATATATATATATATGAAAAAATATTTAAAAAATACCGATAAACTCGAAATGGTACGCCGAAACACACCGATACTGGTACGTACCAATACCAAAACAAAAACGGTACGCCCACCGGTACGGTACTGACTACCTTGGGACCAACCCCTTTAAATACATCATTTAAAAATAAAAAATTAAAAACTTAACAAAAAATAAAATAAATTAATAAAACAATTTATTTTTTTATTTTTTTTCGAGCGGATCGAGTATGGATCCTAAATTGATCTGCGAGCAATATAGTCGGTACCATACCGTACTGGTCATACCGGCCGATACATACCGGTTTTAAGGTAAAACGTAACGGTACCAGTATCTTACCGTTGTGGTTTTTTTACCGGTTCGTATTGGCCTGTACCAGTCTGTAACGATCAATACCTATCAGTACCGAGACATAGCAGTCCCTACCGGTTGGTACAAAATTTTGAGTTTTTAAAAAAATCACTTATTTGATTTTTTAATCCAATTTCTAATTTTTTTGTCTTGATATTTTTATTTTTTTATAATTACATTTTAAAATAAAATATATTCATTAAATTAGACTATTAAACTTAATTAATATTAATTTACTATATTTTTAAAATATCTTTATATTAATTTTATGTTTAAATATTTTGGATATTAAATTTTATAATTTTAAAATTTATATTTGTATATGTATATATATATATATAAATATATGTATGTAATGGAGATATATTTGCATGTGTATATAATATATATTTTATTAAGGAATTTGAAAATAAGTTATATATAGATATATGAATAAATATTTGAAAAATATCGGTAAACTCGAAATAGTATGTCAAAACACAACGGTACAGTTACGTACCAGTACCAGAACAAAAAGGTACGCAGCGATACGGTATTGACTACTGTGCCCGCGAGTCAACGTGCGGACCAACCCTTTTAAATACACCATTTAAAATAAAATAAAAAACTAAAAATAATTAATAAAAAATATATATTTTAATTTGTTTTCTCAAACAGATCCGGTACGGATCTTAAATCGACTTGTGAGTTATCCTGCAGACCAACCCCTTTAAATACATCATTTAAAAATAAAATTAAAAAAAAAAACTTAAAACTAAAAATCTAAAAATAAAAACTAAAATACTTTTTTTGTATTATAAAACATGACAAAATTATCCTTGGAACATTTCAAAAATACCTCTTGTGTCCTAAGGACTCAAAAATAATAATAGTAGATAGATCCCACATGAGGCTATAAATGAACCAGGTTTGAACGAATAGATTTTGTTTGTGTTCGTTCGTTTATTTTTTAGTATATTCATGTTCGTTAAGGATTTTAAAATTGTGTTCGAGTTCTGTTCGTTTAATATTGGATGTGTTCGAACTCAATTTGTTTGCAAATATTAAACGAAAATGTTCATGAATGTATAATTTAACATGGATGAGAACAATTAAAAATTTATTCATGAACTATAAACAAACAAATCTAAAAAATTTAACCAAACAAACAAATAAATCAAATTTAAGATATTATTAAATATAAAATAATAAATACAAATATTATTAAATTTAAATTATTATTAAATATAAATAATAAAACACAAATACTATTAATTATATTATAAATAAATAAAATAAAGTACAAATAATAATAATATTATAATTGAAAAATAAACGAGTTTCAAACGAGCGTTAAGCCATTTATTAAACGAATTTTAAATGAATCATAAACAAATTTGTCGATGAACATAAATGAATTGAATATATTTTATTTTATTCAAATTCGATTTATTTAATAAATGATATTTTTAATTTTATTTATAATTTAATTTAATAAATGAACGCAAACAAATAAAAATCAAAGGTTTCGCCAAATCATTTACACCCTATCTCACCTAATTGAAATGAATCCGCAAGCTTGAGCAGTAGGCCATCCGCTGACGCCGCCTGCCAAAGCCTCGAGAATCAATTATCGATTGACCGTCAACTTCTGTCTCAACTCATTGACAACTTCGTTTTGTAAAAGAGAAAAAGAAAAAAAAAAAAACATGTTATGTTACTTACCGATTTGGCCTGTCTTTTAAGGACAGCTTGAATGTTTAGAAACCATGTTACTTAAGAAAACCAAGCTCCTTGGCTTACCTAAGCTCCTTATTTTCAACCATTTTTATCAAACATGTTACTTCCATCAAACTTTCGACTCTGTTACCTACACAAAACTCGTCCAACACTCCACCAAATCTGGTTGTTTGCTCCACGGCAAACTTGCCCATACCCACATCATCAAATCTGCTTTCAAGCCATGCCTTTTTTTGTTAAACAATCTTTTAAATATGTACTCCAAAGCTGGTGAAATGGATGTAGCTCACCGACTGTTTGACAAAATGTCCAAACCAAATCTCGTTTCATATAATTCTTTGATTTCTGGATATACCCAGATGAGTGCTTTTGGTAAAGCCATGCAAGTGTTTATTGAAGCTAGAAAAGCGTGTCTAAAACTTGATAAATTCACTTATGCTGGTGCTCTAAATGTGTGTGCTCAAACTGGGGATCTCAAACTAGGGAAGTTAGTTCATGGGTTGATTGTAGTAAGTGGATTGATTGAAAAAGTATTTTTGACGAACTCGTTAATCGATATGTATTGCAAATGTGAAGGTGTTGATCAGGCGAGGTTTTTGTTTGAGAATTCTAAGGAGTTAGATGAGGTTTCGTGGAATACATTGATTGCAGGTTATGTTCGTAGGAATGAAAAGGAAGAGATTTTGAAACTATTAATAAGCATGCATCGAAATGGCTTGAACTTGAATACTTATACCATGGGAAGTGTCTTAAAGGCATGTTGTACAAACACTGATATAGGGTTAATGTGTGGGGAAATGCTTCATGGATGTATAATGAAACTTGGGTTGGATATCGATATTGTTATTGGGACGGCATTGCTTGATATGTATGCGAAAAAGGGAGAACTAAATAGTGCAATCAAAATTTTTAAAATCATGCCTAACCGCAATATTGTCATGTATAATGCCATGATATCTGGATTTATAGAAGCAGAAAGCATTAGCAAGGAATGTGCAAATGAAGCCTGCAGCCTTTTCTTTGAAATACAAAGGCAAGGATTGAAGCCCTCAAAATTTACATTCTCAAGCATGCTCAAAGCTTGTAATGCAGTTGAAGATTTTGTCTATGGCAAGCAAATTCACACTCAAATATGCAAGTATAACTTGCAGTCTGATGAGTTCATTGGAAGTGCACTTATTGAACTGTATTCCTTGATGGGATCAACTGAAGATGGTTTGAAATGTTTTAGATCAACTCCCAAGAGAGATATTGTCTTGTGGACATCCATGATTTCTGGCTATGTTCAGAATGGGCAATTTGAAAGTGCATTGAATCTGTTTTATGAACTGCTGGCATCTGGAGGAAGACCAGATGAGTTCATTATGTCAAACATGTTGAGTGCTTGTGCAGATTTAGCAACAGCAAGATTGGGCGTGCAGGTTCATGGACATGTCATTAAAAGTGGCTTTGGGAACTTCAGAATCGTTCAAAACTCACAGATTTGCATGTATGCAAAGTGCGGTGACATAGACTCCGCTGATCAGACATTTCAAGAGACAGAGAATCCAGATGTGGTTTCTTGGTCAGTGATGATCTGTAGCTGCGCACAACATGGATGTGCTAGGGATGCTTTGAACCTATTTGGGTTGATGAAGGAACGTGGGATTACGCCTAATCATATTACATTCACAGGAGTTTTATCTGCTTGCAGTTATGGAGGGCTTGTCGAAGAAGGATTACAGTATGTCAATGGACCCCTTCCTTCTATCATTTCTAAGTGCATTTGTACATATTATGTGTGTGCGTGAGGATGTGAGGGGTCATTGGGACGGGTTGCATCCACAAATTTCAAGACCAAATCACCTCTACAACTACATGCTACCTAATATTTGCAAAGGGAAATTTTCAGTATTTGGACCTAAATGAAAAAACTAACTTTAGTAAGCTGGGGATTTAATAGCTTATATAAATAGCACATCATTTTAGGGAGATGATAGATAACTTGTAAATATATGCATTAGTTTTGGAGTCTTAACTTCTTCTTTTTCTGTTATGTGTTAATGAACTGCTTTATATCTCCCGTAAGCATTCTGTTTGTCTATGCCATTCTCCTTACTAGCTTCTGTGCAAGCAGATTATTTATTTCTTCGCTTTTATTCATTATAACTATGTGATTTACCTTTTAAGTTACTGCAGATACTTTGAAAGCATGAAGGATTATGACGTTGAAACCAGTGTGGAGCATTATTGCTGTGTCGTTGACCTCTTTGGGCGAGCTGGAAGGCTAGGAGAGGCTGAAAACTTCATCCTCACCTCAGATTTCAAGAATAATCCAGTAATGTGGCGAGCCTTGTTGAGTTCTTGCAGGGTTTATAAGGATACCGTAACTGGGAAACGTGCTGCAAGGAAAGTAATTGAGCTTGAACCCCAAGAGGCTGCATCTTATGTTCTTCTTCACAACATCTATGCTGATGCTGCTGTAGAACCATTGGCTGCAAGTGTCAGAGAACTGATGCAACAACGAGGGGTTAAGAAGGAGCCTGGTCTGAGTTGGATTTAGGTTGGAAACATAGTCCATTTTTTTTTTCCTGTGGTTGATGTATCTCACCCTATGAGTCAAGTAATCTATCAAGGTTGGAAGAAATTTTGGAGAAGACGACGAAATTTGGTTATGTTGCTGAGAGGACTTCTTCTAGTGCAACTGAAGCAAAATCCAAAGGGAGCTCAATGATGAACTATCACAGTTTGAATAAGCAATTACTTTTGGACTTACTAGCTTTCCAAAATTAGCTCCTGTTAGGGTGATGAAATATTTGAGAGCCTGCCCTGATTGTCACAGAACAATTGGAGCTCTTGTCAAAGGTGGAAATGAGAGAAATAATTCCCAGAGATCCAATTCCTTCTGTCATTTCCAAGACGGTTTAACACGGATAACATATCTTCTGAAAACGCCACTGTGACTTGCCTTTTTGACATCTGCGAGAGAAGGTTGTTATATGATGTCAACAAGTTGGGTTGAAGAGTGAAATTTGACTTTTAATAGAAAAAGAAATTTGTTAACAGATTTCGCAAACATTTACTTTACAGTACACTGAAGAAGTGTTACAAAACCCAACTGTCCTAAGACTAAATCTTTACAAAGATCATACAACCGATTTTAAGCAACTAATTATGTTACAACACAAGACAAGAGTTAAAAGTATCTACAGCAATAGCATCCCATCAACAGTTGAAGGTTAGGCGGTGGGCAAGGTAAACAAGATGGCAGGTGAGAGCCATTAGAGTTAGAATATTAAGTAGTGATGAGTTTGTATTTAGCTTCTTCAGCCTCTCATTCAGCCTACCCATTCTTGACTTCATCACTTCCTCTTCTGAACTGGTGGCTGCTGGTGAGGAGCCTTCCTTGCTTTTTGTAGCTGCTGGATCCCTAACACTTGCTGGCTCACTAGCCCTGCCCTCCGCAGCAAAATCATGTCTTCCTCTGCCTTCTTCCTTTTCCATTTTCATCCTCTCAAACATTACCTACAACATCACTTCCAATATATAAGTATGAGAAAGAAGCAGATTTGGCTGGGATAAACTGTGGATGATTCTCATAAGAGATTCCATGTTATAAGATTCTCGTTTTTTAAAATCCGAGCTAATGCGCAATTTCTTGACTTTTCCTTAAAGTACTCGTATTCAATATAAGCATAAGTATGAAAGTATGTCCAACAAATGAAAAACTTAAAAAAAAAAAAAAAATTAAAACACTCATGTTAGATGGACATATATATATATATATATATATATATATATAACACTCACCTCAATATGAAAAATTTAGAAAAAAAATTAAAAATACCAAACTTAAAAAAAATTAAAAATACCCATTTTAAATAGATACTCATATATGAGACTCACCTCAAATTCGAGTAACATAAAAGACGTCAAGCAATATGCAATCATGAGCATAAGAAATTAAGCAAGTTACCTTTGTGGCTTTAGGCTCCAAATAGAGTGCATTGACCAAAACCATGAAAAGGGCTGACAAAAGATTAAAAGCTTGAAACATCTCTGGCTTGCTTGAGATCAATCTTTTCCTCTGCCACAAAAAGTGGCCCAACAAAGTCAACCCAATACTATAAGCCATTGCCCTGAAGTAAACAGGATATATCTTGCTCTGCACCACCCCAAACTGCTGTCTTGGTAGCAGTCCTGCCAAGACATAGCTCGAAATGAACGTAACCCACACACTCATCCCATAAGCTGTAGCTAATCCAAGTAAGTTAGCTATACCCTGTTGAGAAAAACTTAGAGTAGATAACTCTAATTTTACCACTCAAAGAAGAAAGTTTAGATTTTAGGAAAACTCACAAATGCTCACACTTCACTCTAGACTACACTCTTTAGAGAAGAACTCCTTAGGAAAACTTAGAACTTTTATTGCTTATTGAAGCTTACTACTTGATGATTTACAAATGCAAGGGAAGGGGGTATTTATACAATACCAAGACAAACACAAGCCACACAAATATAAAATCTAAATAAATTACAACCACCCATTGTTGTTTAATAACAACCACACATTTAAATCACACAACTACAACCACACATTAAACCACACAATTGCAACCACACATTGTTGTTTAATAACAACCACACATTTAAATCACACAACTACAACCACACATTAAACCACACAATTACAACCACACATTAAACCACACAACTACAACCACACATTAAACCACACAATTACAACCACACAACTACAACCACACATTAAACCACACAATTGCAACCACACATTGTTAGGCTTTTATTTTTTTTTTTTCTTGGGCTGGTATTGGACAATTTAACACTCCCCCTCAATACCAGCTCTTCCTCTTTGCACCATGTTGAGTTGACGACGAAACATTTCAAATTTGTTGATACTCAAACCTTTTGTGAATAAATCTGCCATTTGATCATCTGTCTTGATCTGCTTCATCTCAATCTCTTCTTGTAGAACCTTTTCTCTGATAAAGTGATAATGCACTTCTATATGTTTGGTTCTTGCGTGAAAGACTGGATTTTCTGCCAAACGAATTGCTGACTGGTTGTCGCAATACAACGGAACTGCATAATCTACTGGTTGATGTAGATCACTCATTAGTTGTATCAGCCACGTACACTCTTGAGCTGCCATTGCTGCTGCTCGATACTCAGCTTCGGTAGTTGACAATGATACCGTTGGTTGTCTCTTACTGCACCAAGAAATTGTTCCAGAACCAAGTTTAAACATGTACCCAGTTGTTGATCTCCTGGTGTCATGATCTCCTGCATAGTCAGCATCACAATAACCAACTAACTTACAGTCTTCACCTTTCTTGTACAAAAGACCATAATCTATTGTACTTTTCACATATCTCAGTATTCGTCGAACTGCTTCTAAATGAGGCTTCTTCGGATTTTGCATATACCGACTCATCACACCAACTATATAAGAAATGTCAGGTCGAGTCAAGGTTAAGTAGATCAGGCTACCTACCAATTGTCGATACATAGTTGCATCTTCCAAGTCTTTGCCTTCAAGTGCACACATCTTGCCATTTGGTTCCATCGGTGTTGAAATTGGCTTGCTCTCGAGCATTCCAAACCTTTTTAGCAAATCTTTAGAATATTTTTGTTGACAGAGAAATATTCCTTCTTGTCTGTGATCAACCTCTAGACCAAGAAAGTGCTTGAGTTGTCCAAGTTCTTTCATTTGGAAACGAACTGATAAATTCTCCTTGGTTTGAAGAATTTCTGCCTCATAATCACCAGTTATGATTAAATCATCCACATATATCAATACGATAGCTAGCTTTCCTCCATTAGCTTTGACAAACAAGCTGGAATCTGCAGGTGTCACTGAATAACCACTATGAGTTAAAAATTCAGCAATCTTACCATACCATGCTCTAGGTGCTTGTTTCAATCCGTAAAGTGCCTTTCGCAGCTTACACACATGCTCAGGATGATTTTGGTTTTGAAATCCCAATGGTTGAATCATGTAGATTTCCCGATCTAGCTCTCCATGAAGGAATGCATTCTTCACATCCATCTGCCACAAGTTCCAGTCTTTGTTGGCTGCAAGGGCAAGTAGGACTCGTACGGTTGTAAGTCTTGCCACCGGACTAAACGTTTCATCATAGTCTAGCTCATACTTCTGAGAGAAACCACGAGCCACCAACCGTGCCTTGTACCTTTCAATCGACCCATCTGGACGATGTTTTATCTTGTAAACCCACTTGCAGGATATGGGTTTCACATCTCTTGGTTTTGGCACTAGATCCCAAGTCTGATTATGCTCAAGCGCAGTGATCTCTTCTTTCATAGCCATAATCCACTCAGAACTCTGTGATGCTTCTTCAAACGTCTCAGGTTCTGTTGCAATTGGTTCTTCCACTATGGCTGCATTAGCATATTTGGGATTTGGCTTCCGAGCTCTTGTTGTCCTTCGGATTTGTGATTGTGGAGATGGTTCTTCCACTTCACTCGATCTAACATCTGGTTGATACACACCAGTTTGCCAAGGACTCTGGACTAACACTTGCTCGTCATAGTCATCATCACATAGGTCTTCTACTTCATCTGAAGTTGATTGAAGTTGGACAATATACTCTCCCATTTTCTGTTGTAGCATGTCTTCAAATTCTTTTGAATCTGACAACACTTCCTTTTCTGAGGACCACCAGGAAGATGCTTCATCGAATACCACATTGCGTGAAGTGTAACATCTTCCACTCGTAGGATCACAACATTTCCACCCTTTCCTTTGGTTGTCGTATCCCACAAAGATACACCTAGTTGCTTTCTTATCAAACTTGCTACGTAAATGATCAGGAACAAATACATAACATACACAACCAAATACTCGAAAGTAGCTGACTGAAGGTTTCATTTTCCACAATTTCTCAAAGGGTGAAACAAACTCTAACCTTGGTTGAGGAAGTTTGTTGATCACATGGGCTGCGGTTCTCATAGCTTCGGCCCAAAATCTTCCGGGTACATTCTTTGCATGCAGCATACTCCGACAAATTTCTGCAAGATGCCGATTCTTTCTCTCTGCTACACCATTCTGTTGTGGTGTATTGACACAAGTATACTGATGACGTATGTTGCATTCTCGTAGGTATTGAGAGAATTCGCCTGAGCTATATTCTCCTCCATTGTCTGTGCGCAAGCAACATATCTTCTTTCCCACTTCTCCTTCAACTATCTCTTTGAACTCTTTAAACTTTGAGAAAGTGTCAGACTTTTCTTTCATAAAGAAAACCCACACATACCTGGAGAAATCATCAATAAACGTCACCATGTACCGCATTCCACTAATTGATGGTTGCTTAACGGGCCCAAATACATCAGAGTGAACTAACTCTAATGGTTCTTTTGCTTTAAACTTTGACTCCTCGTATGGCAATTGGTGTGCTTTACCATATTGGCATCCTGCACAAACTGTGTCTGTTCTTATGTCAAGCTGAGGAAGTCCCTTAAGCATCGACTTCTTCATCATCATACTTAGCTTGGAATAACTAACATGACCTAACCGCATGTGCCATAAATCTGCTGTATCGCTCCTTCTTGTCTTGTCTACATATGCTGGCTCTGCTGACATCACGTAGACTGACTCCAGACGTCGTCCTTCCATCATCGGCTGTCCTGAGATTTTGAGATCACGATATACCTTCACATCCCTTGGACCAAACAGAATATGGTGACCTGACGATGTTAATTGTGCCACTGAAAGCAAATTTTTCTTCATGCCTTGGACATGGTAAACATCTTGTAGTGGTACCTGATTATGACTATATCGAGGTGCTACTACCGTCTTACCGATGTGAGTAATCGGTAATCTTGAATTATCAGCTGTCACAACAATGCGATTTCCCTTGTATTCTGACAGGTTCTGCAACTTCTGTTTATCGCCTGTCATGTGATTTGAGCAACCTGAATCGACAATCCAGTCATTCTCATAGTCAATTCGGTCAGCCGTTGTTACTGTGAGAGCTAACTCTTCCTCTTCCATAGCAAAAAATGCTTCAGCGTCCCAATCATCTTCGCTTTTCTCCTTTGTACTAGAAGTAGCAGCATTGCTCTCAGCGGGCCTTTTGTTAAACCAACAATCTTTTGCCATGTGACCTTTCTTGTCACAGTTGTAACAGTTACCTTCAAATCTTTTATTGTTGCTACGATTCTTTGAAGCTCCCCCTGGACGAGAGCTCCCTTCTCCTTGATGACTTTTTGTCTTGTCACCATACTTTTTAGATCCACCACCGACGTGCTGTTTGAATTTGCCTTTGCTTTTGTTGGTGTAGAGTGCTTCCTCTTCACTTTTCAACGAGACCCCTCCCATTTGCTTGGCCATAGATTCTTGACCAACAAGCAAATTTTCAAACTCTACAAGTGATGGTTGAGTTGGCCATCCTTGTATAGCGGCAACGAAGCTGCGATATTCGGGCCTCAAACCATGGATAATTATTCTTTTTACCCTGGTATCTCCAATAGCAGCTGTAGGATCTAAATCAGAAATTTCACGGCATAACGTTTTTACCTTGTGAAAGTATTGAGCAATCGGTATATCTCGTTGTGCAACTGATAACAATTCATTCTCAAGAAGTTGAAGTCTTGTGTCATTCTTTCTCGAAAAGAGTGCATCTAAAGTATCCCACGCTTCTTTTGGCGTTTCTAGCTTTTGTATGTGTTCCAACATTTCTTCTTCAACTGTGGTCTTAAGGGCAAACATGGCTTTACCCACTTTAATCTTCCATTTGCGCAAGGTTCCTTGAGCATCTTCTTGCTCGGGCTTCGTAACTTCACTACCACCAACGACTTCCCAAAGGTCTTGACCTTGTAGGTAAGACATCATACACGTCTTCCACGTGTTGTAATTTTTGTGATTGAGCTTCTTGATTCCTCCAACTACTTGAAGATCACCCATCGTGTCGGCAAGACTCTAACAATACCGAACAAGCTTGATTTTGAGACACAAACTTGTAGAGTACAAACTCCTCACGACTCAAGAACGCTCAAACCAAAAATAGTACCTGAATAACTATTTCACCGTGAACAGTACCGTATACGTGAATAGTATCGTATACCATATACTTGAATAAATCTCGTATATGTTAACAATTACTATAAAAGTATATAGTGACACGTGTGAATAGTAACTATGGTAGTAACTCACAACCTAGCTCTGATACCAATTGTTGAGAAAAACTTAGAGTAGATAACTCTAATTTTACCACTCAAAGAAGAAAGTTTAGATTTTAGGAAAACTCACAAATGCTCACACTTCACTCTAGACTACACTCTTTAGAGAAGAACTCCTTAGGAAAACTTAGAACTTTTATTGCTTATTGAAGCTTACTACTTGATGATTTACAAATGCAAGGGAAGGGGGTATTTATACAATACCAAGACAAACACAAGCCACACAAATATAAAATCTAAATAAATTACAACCACCCATTGTTGTTTAATAACAACCACACATTTAAATCACACAACTACAACCACACATTAAACCACACAATTGCAACCACACATTGTTGTTTAATAACAACCACACATTTAAATCACACAACTACAACCACACATTAAACCACACAATTACAACCACACATTAAATCACACAACTACAACCACACATTAAACCACACAATTACAACCACACAACTACAACCACACATTAAACCACACAATTACAACCACACATTGTTAGGCTTTTTTTTTTTTTTTTCTTGGGCTGGTATTGGACAATTTAACATACCCATCACTGAATTTAATGCCTCCATTGAAGTCATGTACTTCAGCGGCCCATCAAACAACTTGTTTGCACTAGTTTTAACCTTTTTCGCAGCTCCTTCTGTGTTCTCTTTTGCCTCTTTTGCTTCCTCCATGGCCTTTCCTCGCACGTTCACCACTTGCTCTGTTACATTTTTCACTACATCGTCCCCAATCGTCTTGGCTGTGTCTTTTGCTGTTTTCACACTATCCTTGGCCTTATCAATGGACTCTTTTGCGCTTTCTTTAACATCTTGGCTCTTTTGTATTACTGCCTCTTTTGCTTTGCCTAAAGCCTTCGTCTGATGTGCTGTTTCTGCCACCTTGTCTTTGGTTTCATGTGCAGTCTCCCAAACCTTCTCTTTGACCTCTTGCGCCGTTTCTGAAAGCTTGTCTTTAGCTTCATGTGCGGTTTCTGAAACCTTGTCTTTAACCTTCTCTTTAGCTTCATGTGCGGTCTCTGAAACCTTGTCTTTGGCTTTACCAAAGGCAGTGGCGATTTTGTGAGTACATTTCCCAAAAGCATCACAAATAAGTTCCCCTGGGGAGTGTCTTCCGGTGCCACCTTTTCCTTGTGAAATGCCATGGCCAAGGTTTGGAAGCTCGGATGCGGCTTCTTTGATAGTTTCCTTGCCAAGAGATTGATCCCCTGGTTTTGTTTGCTGCTGTAGCGGTGGTGGGGATGAGATTGAGACTTTGGTGTTACGTTTGCCATCTTCATCATATTCAACAACTATGACTCTATGGCCTTCTTTCACTATAACATCGTCCCTTTGTGAGGTTGGCCACCATACTCCGCCGCCGGCAGCTGCCAGTGAACTCAGTACAAGACTCAAAGCCAAAACATTCATCATCTTTCTCTTACGTACTTCCAGTCTAATTTCCTCGATCCTATTTGTTATGACATGCTCTTGGCTGCAAATTAATGGAGATTTTTTCCTTTAAAGAATTCAAAGATATGGCTTCAAATTCAGGATGATGAAGAAACGATGTACACACAGTCCACGTTGCATGTAGCAATCAAGAAACTGACGCGTTTGCAATGAGTCGACCACGTTCTTTTCTACGTGGCTGCATTTCAGGGCTTTGTTGGGCTCTTCTAATAACACCTGTAAAGAACAGAAAATTCGAGAGCGGCTCCTAAACTATTGTAATGGAATAGAAAACTATGGAAGCTTGAGCCCAATGCTCCTTGACCTACCTGGTTCTGCTTATGGCGGGGATGGGTGGGCCGCCGTCTAAATTTTTTTTTTTTTTTATTCAGGTTCGGATCAATTCGTTGATTTAAAGTTACTGTTTATTTTATTAAAAGAATTTAAAAAATTATTTTTATATTTTTATAATTAAATTTAAATAAAAAATAATATTTTAATGATTAAACAATGATCCGAGTAAATCTAGATTCTACCACCTAGGCGGTAATTAGACATGGAAATATCGAATATCACACGAATACGATATAAAAAAAATAATTAAAATACGATATAAAATATAATATGACATGACACGAAAAAATAAAATAAATACGACACGAAAATACGAATGTTTCAAAATCTATATAATACGAATTATTAACATATCAAAATTTTTATAAATATAAAATACTTTAAAGACGATTATAACACGACGAAATATACAAATACGACACGGATATACGAATTATCAGATCTAGCGGTAACCACTAAGCACAAGGGGAAAAAGCCTTTCCTAACGGTTTGGCCTCATTAGGTCCACTCTAGTCAAATGGAATTGTCAATTGGACGAATAGGGTCGTTGAGTCAATTCGAATCTTAAAATTTTTGGGTCATTTTGAATTCAGGTCATTTCAAATTCGAGTCATTTTGGATTTGAATCATTCGGGTTTGACACTCGTGTTATTCGGGTTCGGGTCATTTTGAATTTGGATTATTCAAATTTGACACTCGGGTTATTCGAGTTCGGATCATTTGGATTCAATTTATTAATTTTAGAATCAAATCAAGTCAAATTTAAACAAATTATTTGATCGAGTTAGATTTAATTAGAATTTTATTAAAATATAAAAAATAAAAAATATTTTAAAATAAATATAGAAATTTTAATTTTTAATAAAAATAAATATTATTTGACTCGATTTTCGAATTCGAGCATAATTGGATAATTTTTTGAATTCGAGTATCCGTTTTACTTAAACGAATGTTATCGTATACTTGAAACCGTTATCTAAATCCATTTACATATTTGTAAATGTATTATTATAACGTAATGTACAAATCATTATAATAATATTTACATATAAATTATTTATTTTATATACTTTTAAAAAATCACATGATAAGACTTAAGAGATTATACATTTAAATTAAAAACAACACATTTATTCTAAAATAATTGTATAAATATAAAGATAAGAGATTATATAATTTAATTTAAATTACATGATAATATATTATTATAACGTAACATACAAATCATTATGATAAAAAAAACATGTATCATTATTAACAATTTATTTTATGTACTTTATTCTAAGTTATATGAGAATAGATTATACTTTTAAAATAAAAATAATACTTTTATTTTAAATAATATGTATAATGTAAGGATTTTATAAGATTAACAAAATTATATTCAGGACAATTAAAATATATAATTTATTTTAAATATTTTAAATCTTATTATAAGATTATCATAATTGATATAACATTTTATCAATTTATTTAAGATATTATTGTGTATTTAAAATACTATTTTAACATGTAATCAGATTTTTTTTTATTTATTCCAAGTTCTCCAATTTATCAGTGAAAGATTAACATGTTAATATAATATTCTTTGTTTGTTTAAGAATTATATATTGATACTGATCTTCAAGAAAAAAAAATTATTTGAGCAAAAGTCATTTGAAATGAACATTTATTGACAAACTCTAATATAGTATATCTTCAAGTTCATATAAGGATTTGTTCTTGCTCCCATTCATTGATCAAAGCATCGAAAATGATTGAAAATAATATTTTTAACAATATTTGCCTTCCATTATCAAACTAAAAAAACAATAACAATTCAAAAACTTTCAACTAATCACATGGTAAAAGAATTTCCATAACAGTATAATCATAAATCTTGTGTTGTACCTGTACATATATAGTCATTGCATTATTTTATATACAAAGAAGATAACAAATATAGGATCAATTTATACATACCAAATGATAATTGCATAATTTATCATACTCCAAAATGGTAATTACAGGTTATAAAATAAAAATAAATTAATAATTTATATTATAGTTATTATTTTTATTAAATTAATGTTTTTTAAAATAAAATTATACTTAATTTAAGTTCAAGTTATTTTGGGTTAATTGTTCGAATCATTCGGGAGGTCACTTCGGGCTTCGGTAATTTTGGATTTAGGTCAATTCGGGTTCAGATTAGTCAGATTAAGATTGTTGACTTTTTTTGGTCAAATCGAGTTGGGTCAGGTTCGGGTGAGTTGGTCGAGTTTTTCAAATTCAGATCAAAATTGACAAGTCTAAACCAGATCTATGTTTTAGGAAATTCAAGTGTGGCTTCCGATATTTGGCTTAATGGTAGCTATACCAAGTTTTCGATCATCAAATTAACAAGGAATTATTTATAAATGTCTGATTGAGTTAATATTAGGAGTTAATCATATACTAATTTAATTAATGAAATTACTTAATGATATAAATAAAACAATAAAATTAGAGTAAAAAACGTACTTTTATATTTTTTTAAAAATATTCACACATTTAAAATTTATCCACTTCTTTTTAACAAACTAATCATACTTACTTTTTTTCTTCCACCCGTATAGTGGGTGGATGTACATGTTTCTAGTAAACATTAAATTATTAAAGTGAGTGGATGATGAGATTAATTGTTCGATATTATATTAGAGTAAATACAAAGAATAATTACTCTTGACATTTGATTATATCAATGTGTCTACTTGAACATAATATCTGTTAATAAAAGTAAAATTATATTAAAATTTGATCACCCATTATGTGAGTATTTTGAAAAAAAAAAAAAATTGTATTTAAAAGAAAAGAAAGGAAGTTATGTCAAATTTCTTAACGGTTTATATCTAGGTTGATTTTTTTTTTTTGATAATTGGGTAAGGGGAGGGATTGCTTGGGTTTGAACCCAAGACTTCATGCCCCCAAGACTCTTAGCCACTCAGCCAAGAGCTTTTTCTTTCAATTATAAATTTATCCAAATAACAAAATTATTATTATTATATCGAATATATGGTTCTAGGTAGAGGTGTCCATGGGTCGGGTCGGGTCGAGCCCATGTATGGTATTAACACTATATTTGCTTGCCCAAGCTCGGCCCGGTCCAAAATATGAGCCTCAAATTTTGTCCAAGCCCGTCCATATTTGTAAATGGATAGCACAAGCCCGTTTAGGTCCGCCCATATTATTTTTTTCTAATTTTTTATTAAAAAAATTTTTTTATTATCTAATTTTTAGTAATTTTATATATATTTTTTATTAAGTTCTTAAACATAGACAACTTAACATATTTTTTAATGTTTACACTATAACATTATATATATTTAATTTTTATATAACATAAATTATATAATATATATAAATATAAATAATATATTATTTAATAGAAAACAGGCTCGGGCTGGGCTCGGGCCGGGTTCGAGCCTTGAATGTTGGAGCCAAGGCTCGGCCTATATTTTAAACGGGCCTATTTTTTTTTGCCCAAGCCTATTTTTCGGGCCTAATATTTTTGTCCAAATACTTCTAAATATGGGCGAGCTTTCGGGTTTGGACGGATAGCCCGACCCTTGATCAGGTCTAGTTCTAGGGTTTAGTTAGAGGATTCAGGCAATATTTTGAAATCTTAAGCTAATCAACCATCTTTCTTACTTATGCCGATCATCCATCTTTCCTAATTTTTACTTTTACTATTTCTCAATTTTTCTCTCAAAATCCATTTTTCCTTCACCTTTAGATTTTATATTTTCTTTAAAAAATTGTTTACTTTAATTTCATAGTTAGCAATTAATTATGCTCCAACATCAATCCAACACAAATAATAAATCATCCATCCCATCTTTAAAAAAAAAAAAATTGGTACATTAAGAACGATAAAACGCTTACACAATATAGGATCTAGGCCTAGCCATTCCCTATAAATCTTCTTGCAAAAGCTTAATTATAGCAGCAGGGAGAGAGTTAAATATACGAATATCAAAGGGTCCACCATGAGCTAACTTAGCTAATAGATCAACACACGAATTGGCTTTTCTGTAGATATGAACCAAAGAGCAATTCCAATCCATTTGAAGAACTTGCTTGTAACCATAGATGATCTGGTAGTATGGATCATTATCCTGGAGAGGCTGTAAAATTTCATTTACAGCCAATAAAAAATCAAATTCCACAATAATATTCCTGCAACTAAAATCCCAAGCAAGTTTGAATCCTGTAAAGATAGCATAAATCTCAGCCATAGTGATCGAACGCTAGCCAAGCTTCCTAGGAAAATCGAAAATCAAATAACCTTCACTATCTCTGCAAAGTCCATCAGAAGATAAATCACCCGTATTAGACTTCTGATAAGCTCATGAAATATACATTTTATGTCTTTCTACTTTTAATTTTTGTTATATTTTCGATCTTTATCTTGTTTAATTATATTATGTTTTTGAATTTTATGTACAATAAGGAGAATGAAGTAAAAAGATGTCAATAGTGATGGTAAAGAGGTTACAAAATCATAATCATAAGATGGAAGAAGACTTAGGAGTCAAAAAGATTTATTTCTTAGTGCTAGATGATCAGGCAGATTTGATCTCCATAGCTTGTTGCAAATAAATCATTATGTTAAAGTCATTATTTGAAGAAACTTCCTTATTTACTTTTGAAGATGACTTGAATACCTTTCCAACGATAGTTTACACGCCTAAATCGGACAACAGATGGTTATGAAAATCAGCCGACGAAGTGTGAGACAGTGCATTAGTCGCAAAAGCGAAGTCAACAAGCAAAATGCCCCAAGGCAGAAAGTTGGTACCGCAGCGCTGGGCCGCGGCGTTGGGCCGCGGTGCCAAGTTTCTGTTCCCAAATCCGAGAAAAACCAGAAAAACAGAAAATTATCCAAAATTGCCATATTTTGACTCCTAGCTTCCTTGAAGAGCAAGAAAGGGTTCTCAAGACTTTAAAACTCTATAAATACCATCTTTTGAGCCACAAACTATCATAATCTTTTGAGGAGACTCAAGGATTATAATTCTTTTTCTTCTTCTCCATTCTTTTATTTTCTTTTTAATTTTATGTATATATTATCTATGTCTATACTAGACTAAACTTCTCTTTGGTTAAGAGTGATTTCAAAGCCCTAGACATGTTTTGTAATTGATTTTCAGATTTATCTATCATTAGTTTTCTATCAAAGTTGATTATGTTCTTCCATAAGAATTGTTTATGATCTTTTTCTTGATTTGTTTAGGTTGAAACTAGATAGATCTTGATAATTATCTATTGCTAGTTTAGGAATCTTGATCCATGTAATTGTCTTGATTTCCTATTCATAAGTGGCAATTTGTGATTAATGATTATGGTCAAGTTTTCGCTAATTGCAAAGTGGAACATAACATAGGTTAAACAATCCGAGCTTATGTGTTTGTTGCCTAGATCAACCTATCTTTCTCATCATAAAGCTGCCATTACATTAAATCTAAAGAGCTTATTCTAGGTTGTCTAGTGGTTAGAGATTAAATAGAGAGCTTGTTCTATTGATCGACGAACTAAGTAAAGATTGGGGTAACAGAGCTTGTTGTTATCTACGGTTGATAATTTTGATAGTTAACTGATGTTGATAGATCTGATTATTGATTCTCAATGATGTCTAGTGGTGGAGAATGAAACATTAACCATATTTCTCTTATATTTGATTTCATCTTATTTATTTGCTTTTTACTTTTCTTGTTTTCTTAATTTTTAAAACTCTTTCAAAACCCCTTTTCTTTTATTGTTCTTGAATTTAAGTTTTAAACTAGTAATTTATAAACTAAAAATCAATCTCTGTGGATTCGACCCTCGCATGCTACTTTACTATAATTGATCATATTAATTGAAAGGTTTAATAAAGATACACTATTTTTGGTGCATCAATTTCACAGAAGCATCCATATTCAAAGTTTGAAAGAGGATGCTGCCAAGCAATATAAAGAAGTTGTCGATCTAGAAAAGAGTTACGAACAACCTGATACTTCAAGTAATCTTTGACACACGACATAATAGAAATAAAAGCATTAGCAAGCCATTCAAAATCAATTTCAAAAACCAATCTATTACACCATCTCCAGATATAAGAGCAAGTAACACCAAATAACAAGAACCATGGAATTGATTGAGAAATCAACATAATATGATTAAAGAAGTTAAATTTCAACCAATCCTATAAGATAGAGAATTAAAATGATCTAGATGAGCACAATGCAACCACTTTGACCAAAGAAATTGAGAGTCATGACAATCCCGCAAAACATGCAAAATATCCTCTAAATTGTTATCACATCTCGGACACTTAGAAGAAGATGATGTCCTTCGTTTAACACAAGCTTCCCTTGTAAGAATCCTTCCATGAACTACAAGCCATAAAAAATATTGAATTCTGGAAGGCAACTCCAACCTCGAAAATTGAGTCCAACTGAAATTACTAGTGGTATCAATCAAGAAAAGACTATAAGCTGATTTGACAAAAAAAAAGCACCTGACGATGAAGCAGCCCAAAATACCTTATCTTCCTTGGAAGAAACTGTATGTAACAGCAATAGCTTCTTTCTTACATCCATTGGAAGAAAAGATAACTTATTTCAATCCCAAATTCCATTCTCATCCAGATAATCACTAACCATATCCTATTTGCTCTGAAAATGAATTGAAGACACAATTTTCTGTCCAAGTTTTGCTACCAATCCATTTACCAAACCAGAAAAAGTGTTTCGCCCATTACCTATCATTTTCGCGCAACCTCATACCATAATCTCCTTCGCTGAACAGGTACACCTCTAAGTATGAGAAACTCCCTGTTTGACAGAAGCATTAATAAAATAAAGACCCTTTCAAATATTTGAATCTCAATACATATGCCCAAAGACCCTGATTACCTTATTCCAATTTCCACCCAAGTTTGGCCAATAAAGCTTTGTTTATGTTCTGCGTCCTCCTAGTAATACCCCTCAGATGTTTTGTCTAGCAAATTCTGCCACAATTCTTCTTCACCCATTAGTCGAACCCTAAAGAAAATCTCTATTGACCGCATCAATCTCCTTAGCAACCGAAACAAGCAATTTAAAAGATTGCATCGTGTAGTTGGCAATTGTACTTGAAACCAACTGCACACATGTAGCTCATCCTGCTAAAGATAATTGGCTAGCCTTCCAACTTGAAAGTCTTCTTTTAACTTTGTCCAATAAAAAGCGGTAAGTGTCTTTATTGACTCTTTTAGAGTGAATGAGAACTCCAAGATAATTTTCAAACTTTTTGCAATGCTTCATGCATGTAGAAGACTCAATAATATTCACAAGATCATCACTAACATTTGGAGAAGTAATAAATATGGATTTATGAAAGTTAACCTTCTATCTCGAAACTGAACAAAAGGTATCCAAGCATTCTACCATAACCCTACATTGCGAAACAGAAGCCTCCTTAAAGAGAACCAAGTTATCTACAAAAAAAAAAAAGGATGGAACAAAGCTGAACCCCTGCGAGACAAAGAAAGAGGTTTCCATTTTCCATTACTTACCTCAACCTCAATCATCTCCATAAATTTCTATAAACATAGAACAAAAAAATATGGAGGTAGTGGATTTCCTTGTCTAAGTCCTTTCGTTTACTAAAATTAAAAAGTATTTGAAAGAATGCAATTTACCTAATGCGCTTGAAAAAAATTCTGAAAAAGTTTTGTTAATAGATATTTGAGAAATCAAGAAAGAAAAAATGATAAGTATTATTTTAAAGTTTGTTTCCTTTTGATGTTGATTCACTTTTAATCTGTTGAAGTATTATTTACTCCATATGATTTTTGACATGTAGTTAACCAAAGCTTTTGTCATAAAAGAATATCACGAGATTGTATTTTGTTGCATTTTCTTTTTGTTAAATATTGAGAGTATTAATTGCATGATGACAAATTTGTTGATGATAGAGAAAAAAAATTTGATGACGAAGTTTTCAAGTTTTTAAACATTGAAATTGAAGAACTCGATTTGTCAAATTTTAGTTTGAAATCTAAGTTTGCTAATGAATATGTCTATAAAAAATTTAGGTTGAAACGTTGGATTTAACAGATTTTAATTTTGATGCCTAGTTTAGGAGAGAATTTTCAAGATTGTCTACTATTAATGTTGATGAGCTTAGTTCAGTTAGTTCATGCAACCACCCTTAAGAGGTGGCATCTAGTAGGTCTGAGGTTCGAATCCCAGTATCTGCAACCCCTTCCAATATTTCTAGGCTATAGCCTCCTTTGTACCCAAAAAAAAGTATTTTTTAAACCCATTTTCAAAATCCAAGTTGATGTAGAGAAAAATTCAATTGATATTTGTTTAGATGAGTTAAAATATGAAATTTATGATTTTTTTAGTGTTAAAAAATTGTTGTCTAAATATAGTTATGAATTTTTGGGTGTTAAATTCTTTGGTGCATGGATAAAGATGGATAAGTTCTTTGATAATGAAGAGCACATGAAAAAATTATTTGGCAAATTTAAAGATAAGACCAATTGCGTATGTGAAGATAAGACCTAATTTGATTGCAAAAAAATATTGCTGACTCTATTACAATAGTAACATTTGTTTTGAAGGTTATTGCAATGGATGTTGAAAAGCTTTATTTAAGGGAGATAATGTTAGAATTAAACCAAATTTTATATTTTAAAATGGTTACTTATTGTAGTTACTAGTTAATATTTTATTCGAGTTATCTTTTTGGTGAATCTTTTAGGATTTTAGAGTTTTATTATAAATATATTGTTTTGTTGAAAAATTTTGCCTCTAACTTCATTGCAAAAGATTTTTTTTTTCTGACAGAGTAGTGACAAAAAATTTCATCGTTAATACTTAAATTTTCGCTTAGTGTGAGTTGATGAGTGACAAGCAATTTTTTTCCCTTTTAAATAACTCAAAGTCTTTTTTTTTTTTTTTTTAATTCACTTATGGGTAAAATAATTTTTAAAATTTAAATCCATTATGCTTAATGGGTATTAACTTGGACAATAAACTAGCTATTAAATTATGTTAGGCAATTTCATCTCAAGAACACATATGACCCACCGCTAGATTTGTTGATAATTTCTCCCATCTTCCTCACCTCTAAACTTGTTTACAAGTTAAGCTATTTGAATGATCCGACAAGTTTAGCACGAATTAACTGAATATAGGATAGAAATTTTGTAATTCGAATTGGTCAAGCTGGACCTAGATTACAATTTGATCAATAATTTTTTTATTTAAATTTAATTATAAAAATAATTTTTTTAACATTTTAATATATTTCAAATAATAAAAAAAATTCGAATCCAATGAACCGAATATTGACCGAGCCTAAACAAATAATTTTTTATTATTCAAATTTGATCCGATCCAATCCAATTCAATCCAATCCGACACATGGATATCTCTAATCTCTTTCTCCCCTTGGCCCGTTGTAGACCTGTCCAAGGGTCGGGCTACCTGTCCAAACTCGAAGGTCCGCCTATATTTAGAAGGGCTTGGACAAAAATATTAGACCCGAAAAATGGGCTTCGGCAAAAAAAGAGGCCCGTTTAAAAATGGGCCGAGCCTTGGTTCCAACATTCAAGGCCCGAACCCAAGCCGGCCCGTTTTCCAATTATATAATATAATATATTATTTTTATTTTTGTATATATTATGTAATTTATATCATATAAAAATTAAATATATATAATATTATAGTGTAAATATTAAAAAATATGTTAAGTTGTCTATGTTTAAAAACTTAATAAAAGAAAAAAAATATAAATTTACTAAAGATTAAATAAAAAACAAAATATTTTTTTAAAAAAGTATTAGAAAAAAATAATATGGGCGGGCCTAAACGGACTTGGACTATCCATTTACAAATATAGGTGGGTTTGTACAGAACTTGATACCCATATTTCGGATCGAGTCGGACTTGAACAAACAAATATAATATTGATATCATACATAACCCAACCCAAACCTGCCGGGCTTATACACCTCTAATCCGTTGCCTACCCTCCCCTCACCCTTTTATTTATTTTTTTTTCTTTTTCTAATATATTTTTTTTCTTTTTATTTTTGTTTGGGTGTGTGTCTTTGTCACTCTCTCTCTATCCCCCCTGAAGAGAGAAAAGTGGGGATCCGTTTGGGAGTTGGTTAGCTGGACTTTCTTTTCTTTCCTTTTGTTTTTGAGTGAGAAGAAGAGAAAGAGAAAGAGAAAGAGAAAGAGAAAGAGGAAAGCAAAGCTCCATCCAGAGAGAAAGGGACACTTGTTAATGGATCTTTCTTTCTATGAAAAACCCTGTCCTCACTATTCCACATAAATTTCCAATACGATAACTACTTGTCATTCAACAACATCGCCAGGTTTGTTTGTTTGCTTTGCTTTGCTTTCATGAATTTCTTTATTTTGCATGTTTATAAGGAAATAGTTTCTGGGTTTTGGTGTTTTTCTGTTCTTAAATCTTAATATGGAAATGGGAAAGAGCTTTATTCCAGTTGGTTTATGTGTGGGTTGGCTATCTGTTTGGTTGTCGAGAATATCGAGGAAAAGGAGCTAAGTAATAGATTTTTTTGGTCTAATGGGCAATTTTCTTCTTCTTTACTGATGCAAGATCTATAACTTGGAGTTGCATTGACTTGGTAACAATAGGGGATTAGCATTTATTTTGAAAATTTTAGATAGTTTTTCCCTTTAAAATATCATAAGAAGATGGTGGTGGCTTTATTATCTTCCTCTGTAACTGCTGACAATGAGATTTGAAGCTTTTTTTATATTGAAGTTTGTTGGCTGTTAGGTTCTAGAGTTTCTTTGTTCAAGCTTTGGTGCATTTCCCATTTTCACATTGCATGTTTTGCTATTTTTACTTAGGTAGACTTATAGTTTGCAGGTCATGATAGAGCATCAGGCTATGGTTTTGTGATTGTTTAACCCATTAGCTTTTGTTTTGTTACGAAGAAAATGGAGCTTTCTGCTTTCTGAAGATTTGTTTCAGTTACTCTTATTCCTTTGACAAGGAGCCTTTTGTTTTTGTTTTTTTTTTTTGCACAAAGTAAAGCTGTCCTATAGGAGTTTTCTTTGCAACCTACCAGGTCACTTACAATAACCAACTTCTACATGCCAAACCTTTTCATTAATTGGATTCATTTGATGACACATTAGAGCAACTAGGCTCGGAGCCTTATCAGAATTCAGAAGTGATGACAATTTTACTTGAGTGGTGTCTAACAAATCTAACTTAGTCTCTTCTAGCATGCTGTATGTTGTCTCATCTGTATTTAGCAGAAAATACTGCTGTCCTTTGCTATGTTGTTCGGACTCTTCATTTTTCTTGAAGTACCCGTGTCCGATGCATATTCAGACATGGGTATGGGGATATGATCCCCCAAGGATCCTCCAAATACATGAAAAAACTTAGAGTAAATCAAATATACCTGTGTCAGACACATGTACAATATAATTTGAACCCCGAATCTTCACTTTGATAATATGAGGAGTTGCCTTGGTGGTAACCCAAGTGATGTGCATTACATGACGAATAGATTCTTCTTGTTGCATAAAATTTCCACTAATCTACAATATTACTGATTATAATCCTGAGTGCCCATTTGGAGGATGGTTTCCCTGTTATCACTGCTTATTGTAAAGAAACCATGCATAGAAATTCAAGTAGGGCTCTGCTGTGGCACATATGTTTGATCTACTTCTGTTTGGTCCTAACTCTGAGCTCCTTCAAGATTGCTAGGGAAGCTGTAAGTGCCATTCTATTAAGCTGCAGTTTCTTTGTCAAGTGCTCAGCTTTCTATCTGGGAGGATTTACCAATCCTGTGGAGCATGCTGAAAATATTTCTTCCCTAAGGATGATGCTTAGTACCTAGCATAAAGAGTGTGTATGTCCATGTCTGCTTGTGTTCAATGTATGTCTTTACATATGCTTAAATGCAGATAGTTAAAGTATTTGTCGCTGGGCTTTTTTAGTAGGTGCTGGATAAAAGTTACTGAAGTTAGAATCCAATGCTGCCAAGCGGTGTTCTTGGGTTTAGTGTTCCTTTTATGCTAATTGAAGAATGCCATGTGGAATCTGTCATGTTTTTGTTCGAGAATCTCTACTTGCCATTAAATTAATATCTTTATCTTTTATTTCTGCCAAAGAATTAAAATTCATATTTAATAATTTTGGTAAGCAATTCTGTGAATAATAATTTTGTAGGAAGCAGATGTTGTGTTTATTAAATATTTGGCAGTATAATAATTTGGAGTTGCTTTTTTTTTTTGGAATCAATTGCCTACTGAAACAACCGAAAAGCTTTTTGACCTTTTTAGGGGCTGTTAAGATGGTCTCTCCACAAAAAAGGTTTGCAGACTTTGAGATATTATACAAGCCAATCTACTAGTTTTCAGCTTCATGTTATGACCTGTTGCTTGGTTGTTTAAGGCTTTTTGATATTGGCGTTTGAATTCTCTTTGGACAATGATCATGTGCTTTAACTTCTGCTAAGGTTCATGGTCTTAACTACTGTTTTGGTGACATTTATCAGTGACAGTGCTTGCTTTGTGCATTCATTAGGCTACTGATGGACCAGCATGATCTAGAAGCGTGTGGAATTGAAAAGGATATACGGCACTTCAAGTTTTCTGCTCAGCAAGACCTTCAACTGAAAGCAAGTAGCTTATCTGACCGTGGAACATTTCCTGATGCAATTGCTAGATTTGAAAAGCAAAAGCCATATCATGCTCATGAAATTAAGCGTTGCAAAGCTGCCAAATTGCCTGAAACTGAAAGAAAGCATTTGGGTTATGATAATGGTTCTGCCACTGATTGCACCAGACAAAATACAGATGGTTTGAGTGCACCGTGTTCTGTTGTTTCAAGGGTAAGTGATTCAGCATCCATGAATAAAAATTTTGCAAAAGGAACTGTGATGGTGATGTCCTCATGTAATGTTCTTGCAAATGAACGAAATTCGAAGGATGTTGATATATCTTTACATTCCATGGGAGCTATTGATTGTTCACATAACATTTCCATGAAGAACGAGACTAGCTCTGAGGTAGGAGAAACCCTTGACAAGCATGAAAATGAGTTGTCGGATGGAAGGACAGCTCTGTGTTGGCTAAATGCTGGGGAAAATAGATTGAAGTCCATTGTGCAGGGCACTTACCATAACAAGCAACTGAAAACTGAGTCTTCCTCTTCTAACGTTACACGTGCAATCTTTCCAGCTTCTTCAAATGACAGCTGTGAGGAAGCATCAGTGGATGACAAGCCTTTAAAATGTTGCCAAACTGATATCACTGATACTTCCATTTGTACTGGCTTAAATTGCAGACCAAAGGAGCCTGCATTAAGTAGCTCCACATTGGATTTGGCTTTGCAAAATTGTTGTAGAGCTGTGCTGGGTACCATTTTTTTACCAGGAAAATTGAACAATTTGGATTGTGTTCCAGAAGTTTCTGACAATGTTCGAAGAAGTGACAAGCTGTTGGGAGTAATCACAGATCATAGGTCTGTCATTGTAGAGAGAGATGATATTCTGAAATCCAGTCTGCCTAAGACAGAGTATGCAGGTCTTCCTACTCAAGATAAGGTAGAGCATTGCTATGAGCTGGATGATGCGCTTGAGGTAGCAAGGAGGGTTGCAGGGGAAGTGGAGCTAGAGGTTGAAACAGATAGGGAGGCCTCAGGAAACTCCTCTTGTATACTAGGGAGAAGTTTTGAAACTGTTCATGTGAATTCTGCTGATTCTCTGGCTCTAGGTAAGGAAAATTATGTTGCAAATACTGGAGGTGTCCAGTCCTGTGGTGAACGAGATAATTATGACGATTTGCATTTTAACAAAGAGGTGGTGGATCAAGAAACGTTAATGGGAGAGAAACAGATGCATTTAGATATTGTTGAGTCCTCACTTGACTTTGGATCCGCAATAACGTGTGCAGCTAATTGCAGACAGGAATCATCTAGCATAATTACTAATTCTGATGATCAAGCTGCTAATGACAGAATTGTTCAACCCTCTCGAATCGATCTTAATGAAGATATTGTGGTAAATGAAGTTGAATGCACCGAGCAGTTGGTTGATGAAACTGTTTCTTATCATGTACTTGTCTCAAAGCCAACACCTGCAATGGCTAAATCTGGGATTCCTGTGTATTTACCTCTGTCCCGATTACAATTGGAAGATGCAGTTGGTTGGAGGGGACCTGCTGCAACTAGTGCTTTCCATTCGACTTCTCTTTTTAAGAATTTTAAGGGGATTCAGGCATCATCTGCTAATGACAATGGCCACTGCTCAAAAGGTTTACAGGTTAAAGGGATTGACCTTAACATTGCTGCCGCAGAAGTTGATTTTGATATGGAATTGCTCCGAGAGAAACGTGTCCCAAAATCATCAAGTTTGCCTTCTAAAAGATCTTTGTTGGATGTTAGTTTAACGCAAGCGGAAAGGTTCAACATTGATCTCAATTTTGCTAATGGAAATGATAACAATTGTTTTCAAATGGCTCCACCAGCATCAGCAGGGAACACTGTTAGGGATTTTGATTTGAATGATAATCCTACATCTCAAGATGCATTTAGTAACTGTGACCAGCCAAGTCAGCGCACCCTAGAACCCGGAGATAGAGCATTAGATATTCCTGCTATTTCTTTCCTAGGAAATTCTGGGCAACAAAGATTTAATAATCTCGGATCAGCATACTGGGCAGATCCAGGTCCCATGCAGGTCTTTAGCCGTGGTCATGCTAGACCATTTTTGTTGGCTGTTAGCAACGTGCTTCCCACAGTTGAACAAATGCAGGAGATAGTTCCTCTTCAGGGCAAGGCATCTTATAAACTGAACCCCCCACCACTACCGACTCTTGCTTTCCCATATGGTAATGGATGCTGCATTGAGCCTAGCAACTATTTATCCACAACTGTAACGACTCCCGGTGTCGTTCCATACATAACAGACCAAAATGGTCCCACTGTCTGTCGGCAGTTAGTAGATCCCGGCACTCTTCCTGCCTTTTCCGGGTACACAAGTTTCTTGCAGATGTCTGATGGGCCAAGGCCGAACAGCCCTGCAATCATAAGACCTGGTTTTGATCTTAAGAATGGGGTGAGTTTTGAGAATAGAAGCATGGGAGAAAATGTAAGGCAGCACTTTGTTCTTTCTCAGGAAGAGCAAATGAAGTGTTTTGAACCAGTTTCTTTGCCTGTCAGTGTCACACCCATGAAGAGAAGGGGACCAGAGGGAGGATGGGATCTTGGCCAGCTTAGTAACAGACAGTTTATGTGATTGCAGTAGGTTTATGCAAGATCCACATCTCAAATTGGAGCTTCCTAGTCAGGAAGATAACTTGGGATTTGCTGCTTTTCTTCAAATGTTTAACCTGATTACAGTAGTTAAGGAAGTCAGGTTAACTTAGGCTTCCACAAATCAAGTTGAAACACATCTGTTATTTATCTACTTTTGCTCATTTTTGATTTAAATTAGTTCTCTACAGTTAGATTCTATAAAAAAAAAAAAATTATTTTCATATTACATGGTAGTTGATTTGTGGTAATTACCAAATTTTAATGTCGAAAAATAATAAATAAATAATAATAATAATAATAAAATTAACAATTATCATTCACTAATTCACCAACTCATAACATAACATGCATATGCAATCTTTCTTGTTTTTCTTAAATTGCATTTGCAATCTTTCTTTTCTTTTTTTTTTTTAAGTTGTGATTTCTTTTGTATATATAAAAAAAAATTAATTTGTAACATCATTTAATTTAATTTTTTTAAACACTAAACCATTATGATATTTTGTAAATTAAACTAGTTATTTTTTTACTTTTTTATTCGTAATTTTTAGGATTTATTATTTTAAAATATTTTTTGGTGTTCTAGAAAATTATATTAATAGATAATTTCTATTTTTGTTGATGACAATCAAATGACTTACCGAGATCTAATAAAAACCAAAAAAAAAAAGTGATGTGTTTCTTTTTTCTAAAGTTTAATATCTTATAATTTTGGACGTTGCTGCGATTCTGTTTTTGCTTTTTAAAAGTAAGCCAATATATATATATATATATATATATATATATATATATAGTTGTTTTTATATTTTTGAAGTTGAAACTAAAAAAAAGATTACATTATATTTTTATACAAAAATAGATTGTTCAAAAAGACAAAAACATATGTGGAACTGAGATGTTTGATGTCTTTTTCAAAAGTGTTGTCAAAATATTATTTTCTATATTTTTTTTGTCCCATTTCTTGTGTTTTTTTTGCAAAAAAATAGAAATCATAAAACTTTGTTGCAAATTAAATGTATTCGATTATCATCAATATTTGAGATTTAAAAGCACTTTATATTTTAATATATACAAAAAAATATGTACCTTGTATGAAAAAAATTATGATAGATATCAAAATTTAATTCATTTAGATTATGTTCATATCCATAATTCATATTCATATTAAGAGTTATAAAAAAATTAGTAAAATATAAACCCAACAACTATTATATAAAAACTTATAACATCATTTAACATAATTTTTTTTTTTTTTTTTACCATTTAATCATCATATATTTTTTTTCTTTTGATTCGATACTTAAAGTTTTAAAATACTTCTCTTACATCAACCCGTCTCATATCATTTAATTTTAATCAATCATTTATCAATACAATAAATTTTTAATTCAATATATAAAAATAAAAAAATTAATATGATTTTATTTTTCAAAAAAAAAAAAATCAATCATTATACAACACGTGATAGAAAATTGAGAATTTTTGAATAGTGCCAATTAGATCTCGTAATTTCGAACACGATAAGGAAAACATAACTAAAACATGATACGATACGAAAAAATAACACAAACATGATATGAATACACGAACGTCTCAAAATCTATATAAAACTAAGGATTAATATTTGATGTACTGACAGTGTATTGGGCTATACACTGTCAGTGCATCCTATGATGTCACGTGTTAAAATTAGGTTGTAGGGGTTAGAGGTTAGTGGTTAGGTTAGGGATTAGTTGTTAGTTTTTTATAAGATGTCAATATAGGATTCACTGTCAGTGTATGGAGTCTATACACTGACAATGCATCAAAAACGAACTCTAAAACTAATTATTAACATGTCAAAATTTATATAATTATATAATATATTAAATACGATTCTGACAAAAAATAATACGACCACGACACAAATACACGAACCTTTCTTTCTTTTTTCTCTTTCTTTTCCTTTTTTTTTCTTCCCTCTTTCTCTTTCCTTTATTTCTCTTTTCTTTTTTTTCTTCATCAAATAAAAAAAAAAAGGAAAAAAATGCTTACTACACACGTGGAAGCATGAACAATTGAGCTAAATCCTGGATTCACTCCAAATTCTAAGTTAAGGATGCAAATATTATAAATTACCTCTCCCACATTATATAACACTAGTAAAGCTCAAATTTACAGAAAACTGATTTTTAGTTAAATTAAATTCTCTAGGTTGTTGCAAGAAGACTTATCGGGTGTTGCAAGGCTTAGGCCTTGTGTAGTGTAAGCGGTTCATCGCTTTTATTGCAAAAAAAAAAAAAAAAAAACCCTAAAATTTAAGATCATTTAAGTTGAGATAGACAACGTTTATCAATGACTAAGACAATGAGTAATTTAATTTTGGGTTACTAAATTTAGCATCAACTTTTATATAGGTTATAAACGTTTAATTTTATCACTAAATTTTTATTATTAATAAATTATGTCACTTATACTAATTTTTTTATGTAATTCTAACGAAAAAAGCAGACTTAACGTGGAACTTTTTTTACCTAAAATGTCAGTCAAGCATTATCTTGATGAGATATAAAAAATATATGCATGTTGAGTCAGCTTTTTCGCTAAAATTACTGATAGGATCCAAGATGGCCAAATTCTTAAAGATTCATGGCAAGTTCCATATGGACCAAGATTCAAGAAAATCAAGGAAACATTGTAAGCATTGGTGGAATTCACTTGAGCCATGTTGCAAATTGTCCAAGAAAAGGATTATCCAAGTGGCGGCATTAGAGAGAGAGTTGAAGTGGGCTTACTTTAATTCTTTTAAACACTTAGGCATTTTGGCTTATTTTATGTAATATGTTTAATAGACTTGTGGGGTTTACCTTCATTAAACTTGTTGGACCTATTTTTAATTATGTTTAGGATTGAGTTTGTTCAGCCTATTTTTACTTATTTTAAGTAGAGTAGCCGACCAAGGCAATTGTAATAGGGTTGGGAATCCTTGGCCAACCATGGCTTAAGAGTTGTAACTAGGATAGGACTCTTGGTTGACCAAGAGTTAGTATTAGGATTAGGAATCCATTAGCTAGCCGACCTAGGCTATTGTAGGGAGGCTATAAATACATGTTTTAGCCGCCTACCATATGATATGAACCTTTAAGATTGAAACCTTTTGAACCCACTAACAATTCAAATATCCTAACCCAAGATAACCAAGATTGAGGTTGAAGAATCTAGAACCGATGAAATCTTGTTTTAAGAACTTAGTTCTAGCTAGATCCAATGAAATCTTATTTCAAGAACCTAGATTTGGTTGTTGAATGTCACAAAGGAAACCTTTAATAAGTTCTGAAGTTCTTTCAAGAACTAGAAGAGAAAACTCTCTCAATTGATTAAAAAATTAAAATTACACAATTAACTGTATTGAATTCTATGGTAGGCGGCTAAAACATGTATTTATAGCCTCTCTACAATAGCCTAGGTCGGCTAGCTAATGGATTCCTAATCCTAATACTAACTCTTGGTCAGCCAAGAGTCCTATCCTAATTACAACTCTTAAGTCATGGTCGGCCAAGAATTCTCAACTCTATTACAATTGCCTTGATCGGCTACCTTACTTAAAATAAGTAAAAATAGGCTGAACAAACTCAATCCCAAACATAATTAAAAATAAGTCCAACAAGTTTAATGAAAGTAACCCCACAAGCCTTTTGGACATATTACATAAAATAGGTCCAAATGCTTAAGTGTTTAAAAGAATTAAAATAAGCCCACTTCAACTCTCTCTCTAATGTCGCCACTTGGATAATCCTTTCTTAGACAATTTGCAACATGGCCCAAGTGAATTCTACCAATGCTTGCAATGTTTTCTTGATTTTCTTGGATCTTGGCCCATATGGAACTTACCATGAATCTTTAAGAATTGGGTCATATTGGATCCTATCAATTACTCAACGGAGTTAGTATAAGTGACCTAATTTATTAATAATAGAAGTTCAGTGATGTAATTTGATGAAATTAAAAGTTTGTTACCTACATGAAAGTTGATGTTAAGTTCAGTGATCCAGAATGTAAATTACCCCTAAAATAACAAAAAAACTTTTAAATTTTATCACTTTACTTAAGTAAATGCATATACTTTTATTGCACCAAAATAAACTCTTAATCTTTAATTTATACCCAAATAAACTTTAACCTTTAATTTGTACCTAAATAAGTTCTTAAAATAAATCAATATTTCATTTGAAATCAAGGTTTTATTTAGATACAAATCAAAAGATAAAGGCTTATTTAAGTACAATAAAAATATAAATATTTACTTAAAAAAGTAGAATAGTTCATTTTTTTTTTAATATTTTAGCAAAAATAATTAACACAATATTGTCTTTCAAAAAGTTGCTTCGATAAGTATGTTAACTTGAGTTAATTATTTGGACTATTAAATTATCAAAAATGTTTGTTGATAAATAGAGTTTTCATTATATTTTTGTATGTGGTGGAGTGGATGTGGAGCCACCAAATTCAAATTTGGAGAGCTTTTTTGAATATGACTTTGAATAAAACAATTTGGATGCAACCATGATCCGGATTCCATTGGAATTTTAATTTCCATGAGGTTTTTAATTTTTTTTCTCATAAGAAAAATATGGATAGTTTCCTTAATTTGTAGAAGAAAACCCAATAATTTTGAAGTTGGAGAAAGTATTGAGATGAAAAAGATTAAATTTTATGTCTTAACTTGAAAAGTATATATATTATATACTTAGATACATTTATTATTATATTATTCATTGGATTGCATAGAGCAAAGGTAATTTTTTTTTTTTTGGGTATAAAGAGGTCCTAATTTGATAATAGGAGTAAGGGTTACATATATTGAGATTCGAATTACAAATCTGCTGAATATCATATTTTAAGGATGACTATAGCAAAGATAATTCTTATTATTTTAGTATCTTCTTTTTGAGGAAGTCCCCATCTTTGAAAATCAAAGGGGCTAATATATAGGAAGAAAAAGAATCCAAAAGGTAGAATAGCATAGCATGTGCCTTTCCATGTTGGTTTGATGCTACAAACAAATTATATAGAAAAGTTGAAGAAAGCATGCACATGCCTTTGTGGATTCCTTCCTATAGTTTCATTTATCATCCTCAATAATATGAATAATAATTATTACCATTATATTTCATTTTTATTGTAGCTTTTTGCATATGGTTAAAGGTGGTCATGGATTGGGTCGGATTCGGGCCAGATCTAAGTATAGTTGAGTGGGCCAATCAAATAACAGTAAATGCCTTTGCCTTCTTACAAAAAATCTGCCCATTATTGATGCATCAAATAACGTCATTAACGTTTACATCGTTGCTAAAGGTCAAACGTGACGATAGTATAATTTTATAACATATTATTGACGTTATGGTTACAATAACATAAAATGTCACCTTATAATTGCTTTATAACATAAAACTCTTACAACAAGACAACGTTGTCCCCATTCCTTTAATTCATTTCTTTCTCATCCCAACCAAGCAACACATATATAGATCATACATATATAGGGGTGATGCCTAGAGTGAGGTCCTCCATTGATTTTGACCTACTGTTATGCAGCCAAACTACAAAAAAAAAAAAAACTCACTTTTATCGGCATTTATAAGTGCCGGTAAAAGATCAGAAAACTACTCCTGTTGGCATTGCTGACAATTCATTGACTGCCGGCTAGGCGAGTGCAGTTGAAAAATTACCAGCGGGCCTGACAACCTATGTCGGAATAGTGTCTGTATTTGCCGACATAGTTTTTACCGGCACTTTAAAATGCCGTTGTATTTAAAAAGTTTTTTCAAGCATATTAAAGTGCCGAAAAAAGGTTATTTGTATTGAATTTATATATTAATTTACATATTTGTTGAATGAATTATGATGATACTTTAAAATGCCCTTACAAGTTAATAACCTTTAAAGACAATTTAAAATGTCGGTAAAAATTTTATTGCATTGAATTTATATATTTGTTGAATGAATTATGTTAATACTTAAAACTGCCCTTACAAGTTAATAACTTTTAAAAGCAATTTAAAGTGCCGTTAAAATAATAATTTAAGTAAATAAGCTTTTTTGACATTTTAAATTGCTCTTGAAAGTATTATATCTTTTTTTTTTTTCTTGCTTTTGGCAAATTGAATTTAAAGAACACAACAAATTGAAGTTCAAGCTATTGATTGCCAACCTAAAATGATTTTAGTTATATAAGGTCCAAAACCAACAAAAAGACTACCATCATGTAATCAAAGTTAACAAAAAGAGTAACCTCATAAGAAAATATAACATCCTAATTTTCATAAGAGAACAAATCCAATTAGAAAACTAATCTAATGCAGTAACTTCATTCGCAAAGTTTCCATCTTTCCTCAATTATTTGCACGTATTGACCCCAATGAACTCGAAGCATCCGAAACCTGCCATATAAAATTTTTAACTCAAGTTAAATAAGCAAGCAAACCCAAATATATATTTCAAATAAAAAGTTTAACTCAAGTAATTTATTTGTTCGTAAACCAAAAGTTTATTATATTGTACTGTCATGCACAAAGATTCTTCCACTTAAAATACAACATTTACATATGTAAACTTGTAATCAACCATATCCCCGACTCTGAATTCAACAAAACAGACAAATATAAACCTAGACCAGACTAGAGAACCTGAGAAAAAGGAAGGAGAGAGTTTATCTTGGTGCAAGAAGAAGAAAACAGAGATGAAGGCTATTTTCTAACAAATTACTCCTAACAAATGCACAAATAGTGACAATTGGCCTTATAAGACATCTGTAATGAACTCAAGAACAACGTGAAAGTGAAATACTCCACAGTGAAGCATCAACTAACCATCAAAATGAACTCAAGAGCTAGAAAGAGAGTTGAAAGTGGGTCAGAATCAGATCATACATAAATAAAATAAAAAGGATCTTATCTAGATACCTATCAAATGCAACTCAAAATATTCATTTAAAGCAAAAAAAAAAATCCACTACAAGAAAATATAGAAACAATTCTTTCATTTCAAATGGGGATTCATATTAGCATATGATTTCCAATGAACTGATCAAGCTGGGGTTTCAACAGTTCAAACTACGCAATTATAACAGTATAAACAAATAACAGTATACATAAAGAACCAAATGACTAAAGTTTCAACAGTCAGTAATACGTGGAAATCTGAATTGTTGTTAAAGTGCCGGAAAAAATGAACAAATGACCATAAAAAACCCAAAAGGATCGGTCAAGGGCAGAATACTTATACAATAGGAAATTATGGTCCACTTGTTCTGCTACTTGGTACCAGCAAGAACAAACTAGTAGTTTTACCACTTGAAAAAGACAACACAAACACTCTTGTGTATAGACATCAGAAAGATTTTGATGAAGTAAGTCACTGATCTCGTGTCCAATATTAAGACAATGCAAAAATTTTAACATAAAAGATAGATGCTTTTATGCATCGAAGTCAAGATTAGACACCATATTGTTAGTAGAAAAAGTGATGAACATAATTCAGCCTTGAAGTATAATGATTTTATTTTGAGTTGCTGACACTAAAAGCACAAGCCTCAATCCTCTACAAAGTTTAATTTAATCAATGCTTATAAATATATGCCAAAGTTTTGCAAACGAGTGAAACATATGAATGAATGGTGTAATCTCAAGACCTGAACCGGCAATCTCAAGCACTTGCCAGAGTAAAATCTTTATCATCCTTCAAAGTTCAAACTGTGACTGAGACAAGTCTCATGATAATGTATTACTAAGTAGTATCTATCTAGTAGTATAGAACTAAGTTCTTTACTACTCACCGAAATAATGGATGCAGAATCTAAATATATTAATATTTCAGTACAGACCAACATAATTAAATTAATAAATGCAAATTAATTCTCTTGTCTAAATTTCTTTCTTTTTCATTTCTCATTCATTCATTCATTAGTAATATTAAGTCAGCTTATTTTTCGCTATAAGGAATGACACGTTTTGTGGGGGCTTCCCCTCTCATTTCAGATCTCATCAACTTTATCACGTGTTCCAGTTCCATACACTGTTTTTAGGTTGATCAAAATTATTTTTATAGAAACTAGAATGAATAATTAATTATTGATCAACTTGGTCAATTATTGTTTAAAGCCTGTGTATTTGTTCAAGGAGATCAATATTGATTGAATTTCTCAGGTAGGTTATCTTAATTATTGAAATTGGCATTCTAAAAAATTTTGAAAATGAAAGATAAATGAGAAATAAATGAACGTAACGGTACTAACCAAGATAAAGCTTACGACCAACTTTGTCCACAAACCAAGTAGTCACACCAGTTGCAAGGACCTACACTGAATACAAACTCCTATTAGACCAAACAGAATAAAACTCCCTTGTAATATATGGGCTCTTGCATGGCAAAACAGATTTGATCTATACATGTTACTTAAGATTTGATCTATACCTCGGAAATGAAATGAAAGAATCAGATTTGAGCAACCAATTATGCATATTAAAAGTAGCAAATCAGCAAAATCCAAAAGATTGAGACCATTCTCCACGGCAAGATTGAAAACCTGTTGAAGTTAAGAATCCATTGATTGCTGGTTTCCCCATGCCCACGTCCCAAACCCCATTGGAGACACAGTCAAAGGACCCATTTTCACCTGCCCAGTACAACTAAGCACCGAAACACATCGAGAGAATATAATAATTTATCAAAAATTAAAAGAGAAAAGATAAGAAATGCACCGTGAAGATGCAAATGAGAAACCGAACAGAAACAATTATTTAATTTTGGATTTCTTCTCTTCCCCTTATTTTCTCACCTAACAAACATATAAAAATAAGCCTAAAAAAACGACAGAATAGTGAAAAAACAGAGACTATTTTAGAGAGAAATCTGATGATCGATATATGGTAGGAGATTTTGCAGGACAATGTACGTTTGGTAACCTAGCAAATTGAAAGAAAATAATAAGAGATTTGAAATTTCATTTATGAGTATTTAAGAGCAAAGAGCCAAAGAGGAATTCGTCAGAGAAAAAAGCCAAAAAAGTTAGCAGAGTTTTTGTTTTCTTTTTCTCATTCTTGAGAGCAGATTTATTTCGGAGTTTGGCTCATAGTGCCTTAAAATCCCTATGTTAACCCGGCGGATCTAAAACGACGATAAAAGCCTGCCACAATTAAAGAATCACAGGCGGTTCTCCGAACAGTCAAAAACATAATGCCCTTAAAACTATTATTTTTTGTAGTGCCATTAGATGAAATTATGTATAGCATGTGAGGTCTTTAAAGGGTGGGGGGAAATGCCTAGAGCTTGTGATCAGATGAAACTGAATGAGCATTTGATGTCTGCTTGATTTGCTTTTATTTGATGTTTGTTGTAAGCTCAATGAACTTTTGATCAATCAACAACCATTTCCAGTATTTTGGCCTCACTTTTGTGTAGCACCTTTGTGTTTGGAGCTTCAATTGAATAAGTTTTCCTTCTACTTAATCTTATTTTATCACCATTCTATTTGATTTGTCTTTAATTGATTTTAAGTTGATCATTGACATTTTCAAGTATTATCTTAATGTTTTAAGCATCTTGTGCAGCTTTAAAATGATCATTGACTTGATAATCTTTTAAGACCATAAATTATTTGATTGAATTCATAGAGGTTCCTTATGATCAAGTTTCTATCAGCTTTCTCGCCTCAAAGCAATGTTAAAAAAATTAGATCGGATTAGTTAAACCAAAAATCAGTGATCTGTCTGATCCGATACATATCATAAAATCGAGGATTATCCAAACCGATGAAAAACCGATTGAATCGGAAAAAACCGGTTTAAAACTTTTTTAATTTTAAAAAAAAAAAAATTATTATATGTGATGATATTTTAACCTTTAACCTATTAAATCTATA
Organism: Fremontodendron californicum; assembly: GCA_030761205.1. Lineage (NCBI taxonomy): Eukaryota > Viridiplantae > Streptophyta > Magnoliopsida > Malvales > Malvaceae > Fremontodendron > Fremontodendron californicum. Next base: position 7,792,390 of record JAULJL010000028.1, read on the forward strand.
TTAAAGATCATACCATTTAACCAAATACATTTATATTTTTAAAAATTTTACTATATTAATACTTATTTAATATTATAATTACTTATTTAAAATTTAATTTTTTTTTAATATAACCTGTGAGTTCAATCGGTCCGATTGATCGAATCGACAAACGAAAGTCTTATCAATTTGACTTCCGATCTAATTTTTTAAACATTGCTTCGAAGGATAAAGGTCACTTAAATCCTACTTTGCTAATTTACAGTTCAAAATTAACTGCACGACGTCTGATCAATTTTAGTGTAGCTAAAGATAGTTCAACAATCGCAAAATTAGAATAAGTGATTTAGGTTTAAAAAATAAATAATGTTATGTAAAAAGGCATGCGTTTTAATTTAGTCTTAATTTCCAAGAACAAAATTAACTGTGTAATCCCTAGCCCCACCTCAAAGGGCAAATATGTTACCCTTCTAGGCCCACGGGATCCGTGGGACTCGATTTAGGTTTGTCATAAGATTGTAAACTTGAGCTTATCATCCGAATGGAATTGTTTTATTAATAAATCATATATTTTAATTTAATTTAATTTAATTTTGATTTTAAAATATTAATATTAAAAATAATATTTAATTATTTTTATAATTAAGTAAATCAGGTTCAAACTTACTTTTTAGAAAGAGAAGCTAGATAGACTCGATTCGAACCCAACCTAACACATTAATATTTACATTCAACTCATCAATTTGTTTTTTAATTTATTTGAAAGGAAGAAAGAGGTAGAGACTTATATGATCATATCAACAATCTTGTGTTAATTTAAGGGGTATGTAACTTCAAAATCTTTAAGCTCTATTTGATTTGTATTTTTTTTTATTTAGTTAATTCTAATTAGAAATTTAAATGATATATAAATAGTGAATTTATAGTACTACATTATTTCTTCTTCTTCAATTTTTTATTTTTTTCTTTTCTCTTATCATTTTCTTAATTTCCTTTCTTTTTTTTTTTCTTCTTCATTTTGTTATCCTTGTTCCATCTTTCTTCCCTTTTATTACTTTTCATCAATCTAAAATCAATTGAATATCTATAGTCATGATGCAAATAATTTATAAGTTAAGAAAAGTAATACAACTTATGACCAAGATACAAGTAAAAGATTCACAAATGTTCTAGTGATCTCAATATACTATAATAATTATATAGTTTTTTGGACAATTGAATTTTCATTAATCATCTAAAAAAAGCAGAAAAATCTGCTATAAAATTTACAAAGTGAAGTAAACCAGAAACAACAAGAAGTTAACTAGCTAAAAACACCTAAACCCTAACCATTACACAGATCATTTGTGAACACAAGTAAAGAAGAACTAATGCTACTACAGACATTTCAAAAAGAGATCATCGATACTTGAACCTACAATATTTTTTATTATAAAGAAGACCGAGATAGGAAAAAAGATTGAAAATATTGGAATCTGAAACTCCAAATCTACTGGATGCCATCTCTTAAGAATGATTGCATAAATTAACTGAGCTAAGCCTCGAATTCAAATCTACAATCTTTTATATTAAATGAACGATCTAATTGAATAATTGACTGAACCAATCCTAGTTGGTAGCAAGCTCTCTTTTCTTTGCTTCTATACATTGCCCTAATTTCTAATTCCCGAAGGATGTTCCTCGAAAGACAGTTAGGAGAGATAAAGAAGATTGGTGAATTTGCCTTTTGAGCAAAAGGGTGCAAACAAATGTTGAATCGAGATTATTGGATTTGTTAACAACATCATATTTATAGGGAAGTAAATTTTTGTACAAATTTTTTAATTTTTTCAGGTCACAATATCGATGTTGAGGTTACTAAATTGAATGATCCACATGTTACTCTTATAAGATATTTACAAAATAATTTATTAAAAATAGTACGACTTAAAATATATGTTATTTAAGCGATTATGATCTTAGCTCATATGTATAAATATATATATATATATAAAAAAGGTGCTAGCTGCTGATTGCTAAAATTATCAATTCATCAATGGTTAGTTGGTTACTTATAGGCTATAGGCAGCAGGCCACTGATCCTTAAGAGAGTCAAACAACCCAATTACTCGAAATGTTGAAAACAATACCCTTTTCCTTGAGTGAGTGCCCTTTGACGTAGACATACTATCCATGCTGTCCCACTTTTTCCAGGAGCATGCATTGCATTTGCATGTTATGTAGTCCGAATTATAAAAAAATCCTCGTATTATATATGCTAGAAAAAGTTACCCTAATCCTTTTACAATTCTTCATCCTAAACTCTGAGTTTCAAGTACTCTATCCAATAATCTTTATCTATATTTTTCATTATTGATCATGAGAAATTATGTCCTACAAGCAGTTTAATTTGTTAGAAATGCATATGTCCAACACCAGATTTTTCACATATTTATTGATAGATAGTAGACCTGCATGTCCATGGGTTGATCGGTCTGATTTTTTTTTTTTAATTTCTTTACACAATCTCAAGTCGGTTTGAAAATCTATTTTATTGTTGTTGGATATCAATTGATTTATTTGTATGTATAAATACGAAATACGTATATGAATATATAAATTGTCGTACGTAGATATATGGTGTATTATTAATGTACACAATTGATATTAATATTGAATGAGAAATTGATCTCAAAGGTACCCACTTGAAGAGAAAGAAGATGGTTGATGTTTAGCATAGTGTGGAATCCCACGTTGAAAAAAGAATAAACTTATACTTGTGTTTATATAGGCTAAGGTTCAATGTGGATTTGGGCTCCAAGGGGCACTCAAGTTTTTGTGAAGAGTGAGAACTTACACAAACTTAAGTTGAACCACACACACAGGCTTAGGCCAATAATTAGTTTTTTACTGCCCAGCCAACTATTTTTACTGTCCAATCGACCAACCAGCCTGATTTAAGACATGTCTGTTCGGTCCAAATCGAACCAATACAGCCAACCGACCAAGTGACTTGTCTAATCAAGACATGTCTTTTCGGACCAAATAGAGCCGTTGTCCGAACGGTTCTTACCAACTGTTGTGTCTTGTTCGAACAGTCTTCTGGTTTCTTTTTTAAACTCGAGAGTAGTGTCTGTTTAATCACTTAATTTTTCTCTCCCTTGCTCTCGGTTTTTTCTGCTGTCTTCTGAGAGAGACCGACTTCATCTTTTCTAGTTCACTGTGTTGCTTTGAGTATGCTCTCAATTGCAATGTGATTGAAGAGACCTGGGAGACGATTTACATCCATTCTGTAAGCACCTAAGAGACAGGCAAAATTCGTCTTAAAGTCAGAGATTCTACCTATCAATGAGCCAATCAAAATGAGCCATACGATGAAGTAACTACAATCACTTTCCTAAGCGATGACTGACACGTGATATACCTCCATTTGTTAAAAAATGTTAAATTTTTATTTTTGAAAATACAAATTTAGCATTTTAAAAATGTATTTTATATTTGAAAAATTAAAAAAATTAAAATTGATTTTTAGGAAAAAAATCTGAAATTTGAAAAATAAAATTTTAGTTTTTAAAAAGTAAAAACGACTCATTGCAAATGCCTAACTGGGACTTATAGTAAAAGAATTTAGTTAGTGAAAAAATAATAACAAACTAAGATCTTGAAAGGTTTTAAATTTAAAACCCCACCTCATATCATATGTATTTATAATAAAAGAATATATACACTATAAAAAGGAAGGAAGGAAGGAATGTTGAAATTGAGGATGCTTGGTCGACATGAATGTTGACCTTTTTTTCTATTATTATTTTGTCTGTTTTGTACTTTTTCTTCCTTTTTCAGGGGCATGAAATTTTCTTAAGAATATAGCGTTGCCGACAATTCAATTCACATAGGGTTCGTTTATAGACCGATAATAGATTTTTTTTTTAATTTTACAAGTAAAATTAAAAAATTATTATATATTTTATTTTTCAATTAAAATATATTTAAAAAAAATATATTATCTTATTAATCTTGTTTATAAATCTTTTTTTTTTTGTTTTAATTATGGATGAGATATTTTTCATATATATACATCTTTCTAATTCCATCTTTTCATATGCACGTATAAGAATCCAATATATACCCCTAACAATCTCATATATTATAAACGGTCTCAATTAAATTTATATTTGCCTTTTTTGGTTAGATTTATTTGAGACGATTAACTTGATTGCTTTTTTCTTCAAAAATAATAATAATAATATATTTATTTTACAAGTTTTTGTTTCAAAAAAAGGCAGACTTATGGTGTGGATTGTAATCTTCAATAAGAAAAAAAGAGACAAGATGAACTTGAAAGTGAGTTAACTCATTCTAATGCAAAGAAAATAAAAAAAAAAAGAAAGAAAAAAAGAATGAATCAAAATCTCTTTTATTAGGCAAAAGCAGAATTATCAAGTTGCCGACCTCTGAGGCCGAGGACTTGACAGCCTCACAATGGTATTAATAATGGATCGGCTTATTTCCATGAAAAAGGAGATATCCTAGTAAAAGATAGACTTAATAATTTATGTACGTGTGTTATATTATATATATATATTTTTTATTAATTGTATAAATATAAATATAATAAAAAAATATTAAATATGAATATAATATATATTTTAAATATATTATATTAATTATGTTTAAAATTATCAAATATATTAAAAAGGACATTGCTTTCTGAAAAAATCTTTTGTAGTTTTCAACTTTTCATGAAGGCTGAAGTGATGACTTGCACCCAAAACAAAAATGTTTAACTCAGCTTTCTTTTCCTACCAGCTAAACATTATCTCTATCAAAACCCCATCATTGTAATTGTTGAAGAAACTACATATCCATATGAATAGATATTTTTTGTCCTTATTTTTTAATTTTTTTATGCTTTTATATTATAATTTTATCATATATTTAATTAATTAATTATTTATAAATACATATTAAAAAAATATTAAAAAAATATCAAAAAGAGGACAGAAGAAATTTATTCATATCCATATGCCCAAATATCTCTAAATTTCTCTCACTCTCTCACACACATTTACATATTAACAAACAAATGTGCACACCAGAATCTTTTCCTCTATCGAAGATATCTGACTTAAAGGGGGTCACCTCAGTCTCCACCAAATGCCATTTCTCTCTCTCTCTTAAACATATGTTTCTGTCTTTCGTACTCCAAAATGAACATCTCATTTACACCGGCTCTTCCTTTCCTCCTCAACTCTCTTTCTCTCCCTTTTCTGCCACCATTTCTATAATTCTTGCAAGCCAATTGAGCTCTTGAAACTACCATCTTCTTACAATGAGTAAGCTTGTTGTGGAAGTAGTTGAAGCCTATAATCTCATGCCTAAAGATGGTCAGGGTTCAGCAAGTCCATTTGTGGAAGCAGAGTTTGATGAGCAACGTCGAAGGACTCAAACCAAGCACAAAGCTCTTAACCCTTGTTGGAATGAAAAGCTTGTTTTCAATGTAAACAACCCCAGGGATGTTGTTAACAAGATCATTGATGTGACTGTGTTCAGTGATAGAAAAGGGATCAGTCATGGTCATCATAACAATTTTCTTGGTCGAGTCAGGATTTCAGGCGTTTCTGTCCCGTCGTCTGAATCTGATTCCGATATCCGACACTATCCCCTTGATAAACGTGGCTTTTTTTCTCATATAAAAGGTGATATTGCACTCAAAATTTATGCAGTGCATGATGGAACTCCTACTAGTATTCCTGAAAATAATGAAGAAACGGGACTATTTCAAGAATCCCAATTCCAGGAAACTCCATTTTTTCAGGAAATCAACACTAACAATTTTGATGAAGAGATCAAGGTAGAAGAAAAGAAGAAGAAGAAGAAAAAGAAAGAACAAGAAGTGAGGACTTTCCATTCTATAGGGACTGGAACTGGGGTTCCTCCTCCTCCAGCTACTCCGCCTCCAATGTTTGCTGGGATGGGATTCACAGCAATGAAGGAAAAGGCACCGGTGGTGGAGACTAGAGCAGATTTCGCTAAAGCAGCACCGCCGAGCGTAATGCGTATGCAGATGCCAGAGCAGAATCCCGACTACCTGTTGGTGGAAACTAGTCCACCTGTGGCGGCGCGTTTGCGATACAGAGGAGGTGACAAGACTTCAAGTACTTATGATTTGGTGGAGCAGATGCATTACCTGTATGTAAATGTGGTTAAGGCAATGGATCTTCCTGTTATGGATACTTCAGGAAGCCTTGATCCTTATGTGGAGATGAAGCTTGGGAACTACAAAGGCCAGACCAAACACTTGGAGAAGAATCAAAACCCGGTATGGAACCAAATCTTTGCTTTCTCAAAGGAAAGGTTGCAATCAAACTTGCTTGAAGTAATTGTGAAAGATAAGGATTTTGGAAAGGATGATTTTGTTGGGAAAGTTGTTTTTGATGTTTTAGAAATACCTTTTCGAGTTCCACCAGATGGTCCATTGGCTCCTCAATGGTACAAATTGGCGGACAAGAAAGGGGACAAGGTTCAAGGGGAAATTGTGCTGGCAGTTTGGATGGGAACACAAGCTGATGAATCATTTCATGAGGCATGGCATTCTGATGCACACAACATTAGCCACTCTAACCTGGCTAATACGCGATCAAAGGTTTATTTCTCCCCTAGGCTGTATTACCTCAGAATTCATGTCATGGAAGCTCAAGACCTCATCCTACATCACAAAAGCCGACTACCAGATCCATATGTAAAGGTAATAGTTGGCAATCAGATTAGACCTACAAAGTTACTGCAGCAAACTGTAAATCCAGTTTGGGATGATCAGCTTATGTTTGTTGCCTCTGAGCCTTTTGAGGATTACATAATTCTTTCTGTCGAGGATAGGATTGGACCTGGAAAAGATGAGATTTTAGGGAGGGCGATGATTCCAGTTAAAGATGTGCCTCAAAGATTTGAAACTACTAAGCCACCAGATCCCCGTTGGCTTAGTCTGCACAAGCCCTCATTGACAGAAGAGGAGGGTGAAAAGAGGAAAGAAAAATTCTCAAGCAAGATCCTCGTACGTTTTTTTCTAGAGGCAGGGTACCATGTTCTTGATGAATCCACACATTTTAGCAGTGATCTCCAGTCATCATCAAAGCACCTTAGGAAGCAAAGCATTGGAATTCTTGAACTTGGGATTTTGAGTGCAAAAAATTTGCTGCCTATGAAGATCAAGGATGATAAGATGACAGATCCATATTGTGTAGCCAAGTATGGGAACAAATGGGTTCGGACCAGAACTCTTCTTGATACTCTGACTCCTAGATGGAACGAGCAGTATTCTTGGGAAGTTCATGACCCGTGTACCGTAATCACCATTGGAGTGTTTGACAATTCTCACGTCAATGGAAGCAAAGATGATGCGAGGGATCAAAAGATCGGGAAGGTGAGAATTCGGCTATCAACACTCGAAACTCATCGTGTTTATATTCATTACTATCCTTTGTTGGTCCTTACACCTTCTGGTTTGAAGAAGCTTGGGGAACTTCAATTGGCTTTGAGGTTCACTTGCACAGCTCGGGTTAACATGGTGGCTCAATATGGGAGGCCATTGCTTCCCAAGATGCACTATGTCCATCCTATACCAGTTAGGCACATTGACTGGTTGCGCCACCAAGCAATGCAGATTGTGGCAGCAAGACTGCAAAGATCAGAGCCACCGTTGAGGCGGGAAGTGGTTGAGTACATTTTGGATGTGGATTACCATATGTGGAGTCTCAGAAGAAGCAAAGCAAATTTCTTCCGCATAATGTCACTTATTTCAGGGGTTACTGCTGTTTGCAAGTGGTTTAATGATCTCTGCTTCTGGAGAAACCCAATTACAACATGTCTTGTCCATGTTTTGTTCTTGATACTTGTTTGCTACCCAGAACTAATATTTCCCACAATTTTCCTCTATCTGTTTGTGATTGGGATATGGAACTACCGGTTCAGACCAAGGCATCCACCTCATATGGATGCTCAGCTTTCGCAAGCGGAGCATGCACATAGAGATGAACTGGATGAGGAATTTGACTCATTTCCGACATCCAGACCGTCAGATATAGTAAGAATGAGGTACGATAGGCTCCGAAGCGTTGCAGGTAGGGTGCAGACAGTGGTTGGAGATTTGGCAAGCCAAGGGGAAAGGGCTCAAGCAATACTAAGCTGGCGTGATCCAAGAGCAACAGCAATCTTCATCATCTTTTCCTTGATCTGGGCTGTGTTCATTTATATTACCCCATTCCAAGTGGTGGCTGTTGTATTTGGGCTCTACTGGCTCCGCCATCCTCGCTTCAGGAGCAAGTTGCCATCGGTGCCTGTCAACTTCTTCAAAAGATTACCATCCAACTTAGACATGCTACTATGAGAAAGGAAACTTCAATCATTAGTTTTAATTCGTTTTAATCAGTTTGTAAATAAAGATGATTTAGTAAATAACTGCACAGATATATATATATATATATATATATATATATATATATATATAAGCAGAAAATAGAGAGAGAAAAGCAACTCTGCACTACTTTCTCCCCTGCTCCACCACACCTCATAATAGAATCTCACTTTTCCTGCTTTACCTGGATATCAGCTTTCTTCAGATTCATCTATGAAACCCACCATTCTTCTTGGCTGCCATTCAAGATTTAGCTGAGGTATAATCTGTGTACTTCATGAATGTAAAGGAGTAAAAAAAGGGAAAGGAATCGTAGGCAGCCTGCAAACCCTGCATTCTTCAAATCTATTCTGTCCTCTACAGCTGTCTGGTCCAGAAGAGCAAGTTGTATTACTCGGACTCGGGGGTGAATGTTGGATGCGGATATGTATCCAACACGGGTATGTTAAATATTTTTCTAACTTTTTCCATATATTTGGAGGATCGTATCTCCATACTCATATCCAAATATGTGTCGAACACAAATGTCGGATACGAACACTTCAGAAAAAACGAAGAGTCAAAATAACATAAGTAAGTAATTGGATATCCAGTAAAAAGTTGAAGCATGAATAGGATTTTAACAACTGGCTTCATGAGCAAACACAAGCTAGATATTAGATTGCATTGAAAAATGCATTTAGATAAATTCTGAGCACATAAAATGCCATGTACTAATTTGAAATATCCAGTAAATCAATAGACCATGAACTGGTTTTGAACGGAGAAATTAAACAAATAGCTTCAAAAAGTTGTTTAAGAGAGTGAGACAGAGACGATTGACAACAGTTGCAAACATGCATTAACACGACTTTCAAAATAGAAGTAAAAAAGAAATTTTCACACCTCACATTCCATCAAACACAAACACAAAAGAAAAAGAAATCTATGTACCATTTCTAACTAACATGGGTTTATCAGAATCAAATACAGTTAAATACTGAAACAAATACCTTATTTCTATAAGCTTGCCCACTTCTCAGTCTAATAGAACTTGGAAAGCTTGGTGCAAAATCTTCTAAATGTATTAACACGTATAAGAACGCTGCTTAGACCCGCACAGGCTTGCCCAAAATTTACATCCAAAGATCGATCTTGATCCTTCTTAAAAAATGATTCATCGCTCTTAAAAAGGATCCATCCCTCTCTCTCAAAAATTTATATAATAGTAAAACGGGTTGAGCTGGACCAGAGCAAAAAATTTTATACCCAAGGCTTGGTCCATTTTTAAAACGAGCCTCATCTTTTTGTTTAAATCCATTTTTCGGAATTAATATTTCTGTTCAAATCCTATCAAATATCGGGCAAGCTATCGAGCTTGGACAGATAATCCGATTCATAAACAGATCTAATCAAGGCAAGTTACTACTATTTCAAGCGTTTATAACCAGTATAGTTCAATCAAATCTTCTGAATAAGCATGTAAGACACAAACTCTTGATTAATCTTAAGTATTTGAGGGAACAAAAAATAAAGAGGTAAAATGAAAATTGTATTCAAATATTACTACAGTAAAAATAATGAAGTTTACTGAGTTGAACACAGATTTTGGGTTTTATTTTAACCTCAAAACTACTCATTAATCTAATTATAAAACTAAACATAAAAAAAATAAAATTGCCGAGCTCTGTGAGCACTAAGGGTATAAATAAACAGAGCGTTCGACGAACGATTCGTGAACAGTTTGATTTTTTTCGTTTATGTTCGTTTATCAAGTTAAATAAACGATTATGAACATGATTTTAAGATTTGTTTATTAAACGGACTGATCACGAACAAAATCTGTTCAGTTCATTTATGTTCACGAACAAACTCGTTTTTGAATTGTTTAAAATTTGTTTAATAGATTGTTTAAACCTCGTTTATTGTTCGATTATAATATAACTAATAATATTATTATTTGTATTATATTTTATTTACTTATAATATAATTAATATTATTTAATAACTTAAATTTAATTATATTTTTATTTTATTATTTTATATTTAATAATAATTTAAAATTGACTTTTTATTTTATTTTATTTGTTTGTTAAAATTGTTTAGATTTGTTTGTTTATTGTTCATGAATATATTTTTAATTGTTCGCGAACATATTCGATTATATGTTCATGAATATGTTTATTTAATATTTGTGAATAAGTTCATTTAATTTAAATGAACGAACACGAACACACTCAATTTTAAATGAACAGAGCTCGAACACAAATTTAAAATTCTTAACGAACACGAACTGAACACAAACAAATTCAAAAATAAATAAACGAACATGAACAAAAGTCTTTTTATTCAACTCCGGTTCATTTACAATCCTAGTAAGCACCCAATACTCTGCAACAAAGAATTAAAAAAAAAAAGAAAATAAAAGAATCAACAACTATTTAGTTTACTAATGCATAAATAAAATTATATTAGGAAGTACGAGAGTGCCAGGGATTTTGGGAGGCAGTAAAGGAGTGAGAGGGTCATTTATTTGAGAAATCTTGTTGGGTTTGATTTTATTCTTCTTCTTCCTGGGATATACTTCAACCGCATTCAAAAGTAACCTGAAGCCAGGAGGAGCTCCAGCGCTGCCGATCAACAAATCCTCTGTCTTCCATTTCCTTTCTTCGTTTCTTTCGACTTCTAGGGCTGGCTGGTATAGGCAAAAAAGCAAAAGCAAGTTTAGGATGCAATGATAGTAAAAAAATCGGATATATGATATTATCCTATCTGTTTTTTTTTTTTTTTTTTTTTTTTTTATGGATTTAAATAATTAATGAATTTGAATATTAGATTTATTATCACAGCGAATTCGAATATGAATCATTGGATATTTGTTATTTAAATTCGTTCTTTTTGATGAGGATAGGATCAGATATTTCAAATCTATTATCCGAATCCGCGTTATTTATACGAATAACAAATTCATTACATAAACGGATATTAGTTTACATATTTAATTCTTATTTAATTTTATATTTCTATTTTTTTTAAAATTAATTTGTTAATTTGGATATTTAGCGAATTTTGATATTCGACGGATATTGTTATCTAAATTGGATGCGGATTTGAATAATAATATTTAGATAGTATGCAGATAATAAACGGATTCAAATATCGAATAAATTAAACGAATTTAAATTAAAATAATAATCATAAAAAAATTAAAACTAATTTTTAAATTATTGTCAACTCCCTAAACTTTTAGAGATTCTTTTAATTTATAAAGATATAGATGTTAGCTTAATTGAAATAGTATGGACTTATGGTTACGATTGTTTGAATAATAAAATTAATTTAAAAAAAATTAGTATTATTTATTTGTGTGATTATTAATTAACATTGAAATTAATACACATATCTATAACATACTTAAAAGTTATCCCCAAGTCAAAAGAGAGCTCAATTTCAATTTTACGAGCTTTTGCTTTGGGACTACTGGGCAATAGTATTAAAGGTGTTTCAATTATTAGTTTGGGTATTTTAAGTTTTTTTTTTTTTTCTTAATGAAGAAAAAAAAAAAGAAAGAAAGAAAGAAGAAAAGAAAAAAAAAAGAAAAATTTGTGTATTTATATTCATATTATTTTTTCGTGTGTTCAAAATATTATAAATTTATATAAATGTTTATACGTTAATAATTAGTTTTATGTATGTTTTGACACGTTCGTGTATTTGTGTCGTATTCATGTTATTTTTCTAATTGTGTTTTAATTATTTTTTTCATATTGTGTTCGTGTCATATCTCAATCCATCCATTATTTTGCATAGTTTATCATAGTGGTTTAATTTAAAAAAAAAAATTGTGTGATCGTGTCGTATTTCAATTCATGATATATTTTGTATATTTTTTCATAGTGATTAAATTAAGAGAAAAATTTATGTATTGGTCTCATATTCGTGTTATTTTTTTGTGTGCTCAAAATATTATAAATTTATATAAACTTTTACACGTTAATAATTCATTTTATGTATATTTTGACATGTTCGTGTATTCGTGTAGTGTTCATGTTATTTTTCGTGTTGTATCGTATTTTAATTTTTTTTTTTCATATTGTGTTTGTGTCATGTCTTAATTCATCCATTATTTTGAATAGTTTGTCATAATGATTCAATTTACAGAAGAAAAAAATTGTGTGTTCGTGTAGTATCTCAATTCATGATATATTTTGTATAATTTTTTATAGTGATTAAATTTAGAAAAAAATTGTATGTTGGTGTCTTGTTCGTGTTATTTTTTGTGTTCAAAGTATTATAAATTTATATAAAATTTTACATGTTAATAATTCGTTATATATATATTTTGACACGTTCGTTTATTCGTATTTTGGTTATGTTATTTTTCCTGTTTTGTTATTTTTTTCATGTTGTGTTTGTATCGTGTCTCAATTCATCTCATATTTTACATAATTTATGATAGTGATTCAATTTTAATTCTAAATTTATTTATTTATGAATTGGATAATTGTATCTGTTATATATTAATAATTAATATAAATATTATGTTTAAAACTTTAATCTAATTTTTAGAAACGTAACGAAAAACATATTCTAATAATAGTTAAGACACCACCTAAAATATAGAAAAAAGATTAGACAAGTCTTAATAAAAATGATCTATCGCTTCCTATATAGAAGTTGAAGCGGAAAAAAAAATTGATTAATATATATAAAGAACGATCCTTTGAGAATAAAAATTAAAGCAAAGTAAAACAAAATCGATTCATCAAGAATCATTTTTTTTTTTTTTGTATCAATAAATTTTTTTTGAAAAAAAAAACAGCTAAATAACCAAAAATATATTACACAAAATCATTCAAATAATAAAAAATATCAATTTTTTAAAAAAAATGATTTTTCACAAAACAAACCTAAGTAATTTTTTTTCCCTTCCAATTATTACAGCAAAAAAGGCAAAATACTGTATAAGACTTCCAAATAAGATAAAAAGCATTAAATTCGTTTCCTATTAATATTAGATACCTATCACTTTATTCTTAAAAATTAAATTAAAGTTACCTACCACTTTGGATTTTGTGACTCTTTTAAGACAACTCAGATTTTTAATATTTCAACAATGAAGATAGAGTAATAATTAGTAAACTTTCACTTCCCTAAAATGGATAAATAACAATTAGATTAATTTTCAATAAAAAACTATTTGTATTTATTTTGTTTTTGTTACCTTTTTTTTTCTCTATTTTCATGATAAATAAATTTAGTGTCCTTTTTAATATTCCAAAAAATCTCCTGGCCAAATATATAAAATATCATTTTAATGTCAACAGTTCTGATGAGTGAATTGAAGGAACTTGTTATGCAGGCAGCTACAAGCCTCTCTGCGTGTATGGAAAATGACAATTGTTCAGGTAATTCTTTATTTTATTTTCAATTTTTTTTTAATATAATTCTTTTATAGTTAGCAAAATTACCATTTAGATTAATCAAACCCTAGATTAAATCTATTGGTTCAATATATATAGAATTTTGTTGGTGTTTATGTTTGTTTCCTAATCCAGTTTCACAATAGAATTTGCTAGTGAAAGTGAAAGCAAGGATACAATTTTGGATAAAATTCTTTGTTATTTCTTTTATTTTTCCTTTTATTTTTTTGTTTAACCTTCAATTTCAGTTCAATTATTTGGTTTTAATTTGTTTCTTATTATTTTTATTTTTATTATATCTCTACACAAAATCTTCATTCTTTTATGATAGTTGAGAATTTTTAAGGGTTTTTTTTTATAAGTTTTATGCTAAGATTGAGTCCATTTGGTATGGGAAGGGCTCACTGTATTGCCAACAAAAATTTATACAAATCTTGATGAAAATTGAAGTTTCTCAAGATTCATATATTCAATTGTATTTCTATTTTAATTAATAATTATTAGCTTTTATGATACATGCAAATGCATGTGAATTATTTCCAACATGAAAAAAATCAATAAAAGTAAATCAGAGAAATAAACAATAAAAAAATATATTATTAATTGTTGGTTGGTAACCGTGTAGAAAAATTCATTACGAGAAAATATAAAATTAAAAAATTATTTTTGATAAACGTGTCAAATTTTGCAAATTCAATAAAATATAATAAAATGATCAACTGAGTTTGAGTGACACTAGACTCAATCACTCTCTTTATATATAGTATAGATATTTAAGATAATATAATCAATTAATTATACATATAGAAAGAAATAAAATGGATAATAAAGAACTTATATGGGTTAATTTCTATAAATGTTTCACCAAATTTAACTAGAATTATTTTGATTGTTGGAATATTTATCATTTTAGTTTCATTTGTCTAACTATGGTATAACATGATGTTGATACCCTGTTAGTATATGATAACTATACCATGATAATGGTTGTTAGTAATAATATAATGTACAAATTCATGTTCTATTGTGCACTATTGTGTCTTGTTTGTGTACCTTTATTCGTCTCAAAAAAATGTCTCATTTGAGTTAAAGAAAAATCACTTTTACATTCTCTTATTATCCTTTACCTATAATTACCCATTTTTCTCATTTCAAATTAAGGATAATTTGAAAAAAAAATATAATCAATAAAAATCAAAATTCATCTCAAAATTTCTTAAATTGTGTATAGTCAAAATAAGATATATGGGTTCGAAGGAGTATTATAAATTCCCCTTTTTTATTTATTTATTTTAATTTTGGGTGAAAACTCCCTTCTTAGCTGATTTCCAATACGAAATGCATTATGCAAAAAGCTTGTATTATCTCAAAATAAAATTTTCATGTCTTCAAAATAAAAATCTCTATTTGCTTTCCAGATTTCCTTCTTCTTTTATAATTTTTGCAAACTAATAAGAATTTATTGCAATAAGAAGATTAACGTATAAAGTAAAGCAGCCATTGATGGATAGAAAAGTATAAGAGAACTAAGAAAACACACAAAAAATGCCACTAGATTTAAGCAACAAGATCATCAACATTTCCTATACCTTATTTGTGAAGGCGACATGCCACTTGACGAGGAGCTCAAAATGTTAGAAATATTACTAAAAATGCAAGCATATTTCCCTATCTCGAAGAAGAATTTAATAGTTGGGAAATAACAACCACTGAATCACTTTCCATAATAAGGTTTGTTGCAATAATGTCAATCCCATAACAAATAGAGATAGAGCTACTAGGATGGCTAGTAGTTTAACAAGATTAGAATCTCCAATAGAAATGTTCCTTGAAAATAGAAGAAGAATGAATATATTACTATTACAAAGAACTCCTCAAATACTTATTGGATTAGGTTTTCCCAAGGAAGATCCGTCGATATTGAATTTAACATAAGATGGCATAGGAAGGATCTCGACGAAGACATAACACATTTACATTATGCTTGGTAGGAAATAAGGAAAATTGAAGGAAGGGAAAATTGTGAGGAAAGAAAAAGGGGAGATGAGGAAATAAAATTATTTTCTCTTCATTGTGTATGGTATGAATGATGGAAAATAAAGGGAAAAAAAAGGTTAGGGGTAAATTTGTAAATAAAATTATTAATTTAAGTTGAATGAGTGCTTTCCTCCTACATTTGGAAGGATTGGATTTGGAAGGGAAGGAAAGGTGAAAATCCACTCATTTTTCTTTCATGTTTCTTACTTTCCTCCTATTAAACGAAGAAAATGGTGAAAAAATAGTTTTCCTTTTACTTTCTTTCTTTCCTTCCTTTTCCTTCCTACCAAAAAAGGGCTTAATAAATTCTTGGCAAGGAAAATTTTCAGCAATACTAGAAAGAAATCATTTATGTAATAAACAACTTGAAGGTTATTTGCCTTGTACGACCAACCAGTCCTTATTTTACTAAGATCACATATTTTTTTGGTACAAAAAATAAAAACAAGGCCTAAGGGAATTGGGGAAAGAGAATTTGCAAGTATTGGGGATCAAACCTCAGTTTTGCTCGAATCCATCTTATAGAGAAGGTGTGCGAACCATTTGGATTAAGCCCTAAGTTCACTAAGATCATATATTTCATCATTGGAAATAATAACTTTATGGAGTTTAAGCTTATTTTAGCTAACCACATAGACCATATGATTGCATAAAAAGCCATCATCCAAACATCATTATTCAAACAAAAGTCAATCAACCTCGGGCATGCAAAGTTGGAAGAAAAAAGATAGATATTTTGCCAATGCACAAGAAAAACACCACCAACTTAGACAACTTGACCAAATTTTTCAAAGAAAAAATAGAAAGGAATAGGTGACTAATCGATTCACAATTTTCTTGCTCACACAAAGAGCATAAATTCTCCACCTTAAGTAAGCAATTTCTCTTCTCATCAATAATGATAGTAAATTTTTATTTTAAAGCAAGACAAAAAAAACTTACAACCTTAAGGGGAGTAAGACCCTTCCAAATAAGTTTCTCAATCATTATATAATAAGATCTAAAAGTTTCAAGGATTGTAAGAAAATATTTAGAAGAATAAATGCTTAAAGGATTACCAATCAGGACAAGTTTACCTTATTCACTCTTGCAAAGAACAATTAAAATGAGATCTTAAATGAATTTATTCCAAAACTAATCTTCTAATCAAAAGAATTTCTACGAAGTTTAATATCTCATTTCCAATGGCTATTCTCCTAAAAGCATAATTCTACAATCACACAAGACTTACTAGTAGTAAGATCAAATAAGTAATTATTGAAATAGGAAAGGAAGTTGATCCAAGATTTTGTTCTTTCTTTGATGGCACCTCTCTAGTTCTTTTGCAGAATGTCTCTCTCATTTCAGAACCTGATTGTTTTGAAATCTAGCAGCTTGTTTTTCTAAGTTGTAATTTTGATTCTGGCTTGCTTTGATTTTTTTTTTTTGTCATTTAGATCAAGATGTCTTGCTCTTAGGGGAATGATTTTATATTTTGTTTATTTTGGGATCTTTTCAGTCTTATTATATTGAGATTTTGTGAGACTATTGCCTCCCTTATTATTCTCATTATCTTCATTTATATGAATTAATATATTTGACTTAGCAAAAAAAGAAAATGGGATTAGTTCTGATTCCATAGGCTCGGTGCCGTGAAAGTTTCCACGGAACCTTGACATGGCTTAACTAAAACAATAAAATCTAGCTTAATTGAAATTAGATTTATTAATAAAAAATTAAAATGATCTAGTTAAAATATTTAAAACCAAATATATCAATTTATTATGAGTTCGGATTTTGTGATTATGGTTAAGTCACGTCAATGTTTCACATTAACTACCACGAATTGAGTCCATGAGATCAAAACTAAAACAAGGATAGGAAGAATGAGAAATAGAGCCATGCACTAGCCATTACCAGCAACTCAAATAAAAATAAATGAGATAAGTGGAACAACTATATTATCTTACTTTAAGAAATAATCTATATCATGCCAAACCAAAAAGGAAAACCTATTGGTATCTGTTGGGTATTGACAACCCCGAGCACGTTAATATGACAGCAAATAAATTCACCAGAAAATAAATCGGACGCGCAACAAGAAATATTAGGCAAAAAGAATAAACACAAGGACACAAGGATTTACGTGGTTCGGCTTTTAAGCCTACGTCCACGGGCAGAGGCAACGAGAACTTTCACTATAATGAACAATGTGGAGATTACAAATGTTTTGACACTCAAAACACAACCTAAAAGCTCAACATTTTTCACCCCAAAAAATTACCCGAAAGCTACTACAAGCAATTGCTTAACTCTTTCACTGACTCGTTTTTTTTCTTCTGTCTTACTGCACACCCCCTTGCCAAAGCCAAAGGCCTTTATATAGTTGTTGTGGTGCCCTTGTATTTATGGCGATTTGAGATATGTCAACAACCATTTAAATTAGCTTGACTTTGTGAGCAAAAATTTGCCAACTATGGCAGTTTTCGGTGCCCCAATTTGATGCCTCAATCTTTGACAATTGAGAGAGTTGCAATTGTATGGAGATTGGCTTGTTTGAATTAAAGTCATATTCTGACAAATCTCCACCTTGGCTTGAAATTCTACCAAGTCAAAAATTATAGCAAATTTCTCGAAAATGAATCGCCTCTTCCAAGCGCCTCTCAAGGTGTTTACTAATCGCAGATACCAACCAAGTCCAAGCAATGCTTGAACTTGAAAGCAGGGATAACCTTTGTCAACATATCAGCAGGATTTTCCTCAGTGGCAACTTTACTTATCACAATATCACCTTGCGTAACATGATCCCAAACGAAGTGATACTTAACGTTAATGTGTTTAGTCCGTTCATGAAACATATGATTTTTGGTCAAATGAATGGCACTCTGGCTATCACAAAACACAACAGTAGAATCCTTCTACAAACCCAAACTGCTTACTAGACCTTTCATCCACAATGCTTCTTTCACTGCTTCTGTCACCGCCATTTATTCCACCTCAGTCATAGACAAGGGCACAGTAGACTGTAAGACATCTTTCCAACTAATGGCTCCTCCAAAAATAGTGAATACATAACCCGTTAGAGATCTTCTTCTATCCAAATCTCCGCCATAATCAAAGTCCACAAAACCAGTGATACTATTAGAATAGTTACTCTGATCATACACCAAACATAAATCTACAGTATCTCTCAAATACCTGAGAATCCATTTTATGGCCTGCTAGTGTTCCTTGCTAGGATAAGCCATATACCTGCTGACTACACTAACTGCATGTGAAATGTCTGGTCGAGTGCAAACCATTGCATACATCATACTCCCAACTGCACTCGAGTACGGAATGTGGGACATTTGCTGCTCTTCCTCATCTGGCTGTGGTGACAATTGTGCAGAGAGTTTGAAGTGCGCTGCTAAAGGATTACTCACAGGTTTAGCTTTATCCATACCAAAGCGTTCAAGCACCCTTTCAATATAATTTTTCTGTGATAAGCAAAGCTTGCTCGCCTTACGGTCTCTGTGAATATCCATGCCCAAAATTTTCTTGGCAGCACCCAAATCTTTCATCTCAAACTCACCACTTAACTGAGATTTTAACTTGTTGATTTCCAACATGTTTTTGGCAGCAATCAACATGTCGTCAACGTATAACAGCAAATAAATGTATGAACCATCTGAGAGTTTTCTATGATAGACACAAGCATCATAATCACATCTAGTGTAATCATGTTCAATCATAAAGTTGTCAAACCACTCGTACCATTTCCTAGGCTATTGTTTCAATCCATATAAAGACTTTTTTAATAGGCAAACATGATCTTCCTAACCAGGCACTGTGAAACCCTCTGGCTGACGCATGTAGATCGTTTCCTCGAGCTCACCATGCAAGAATGTTATTTTCACATCAAGCTGCTCAAGTTCTAAGTCGAACTTGGCCACCATAGCAAGAAACACACGAATAGAGCTGTGTTTTACAACCTGGGAGAAAACCTCTTTATAATCAATCCCCTCTTTTTGACTAAAGCCCTTAGCAACCAACCGTGCCTTGAATCTAGTTGCCTCAACCCGTGGGACACCTTTTTTTTTCTTGAAGACCCATTTGCAACCAATAATCTTCTGGTTACTTGACAGTTTAACCAACTCCCAAGTGTGGTTCTTGTGAAGAGATTCTATCTCCTCACTCATAGCAACTGCCTACTGTGCCGACTCATCACATGTGACAGCCTCATTATAACTGGAAGGTTTTGTACCAATGGACTCCGCCACATTGAGTGCATAAGAAACTAAATTAACATCTGCAATTCGCAGAGATGGTTTGATTTGCCTCCTCGCTCTTCCAGTGGCAATGCTATATTGTTGTTCCTAAGGTGTCACATCTTCATGAGAATCCTGCACCTCATCATGATCATCTTGGACTGAAGTACCTTCCGTAGAAATAGGAGCCTCCACCTAACACTCTATATGCTTCTCAACACCGTGATCTCCCTTTTCATCTAACTCCTCTTTTTCCCGGGAATTAGTGGTGGATCGAAGTATGGATGACTCATTAAAAGTTACATCTCTACTGAATATGAACTTGGGTGACTTCGGGTCAGGACACCACAACCTATATCCCTTCACCCCTTAGCCGTATCCAAGAAATATGCATTTCTTTGCCCTGGGTTCAAGTTTTCCCTCATTAACATGAGCATAAGCAGGGCAGCCAAACACTCTTAGACCAGAGTAATCAGTAGGAGAACCAGACTATACTTCCAAACACCATGATCTCCTTTTTTATTTAACTTTTTTTTTCCCGAGAATTAGTGGTGGATCGAAGTATGGATGACTCATTAAAAGTTACATCTCTACTGAATATGAACTTGGGTGACTTCGGGTCAGGACATATACAACCTATATCCCTTCACCCCTTGGCCGTATCCAAGAAATATGCATTTCTTTGCCCTGGGTTTAAGTTTTCCCTCATTAACATGAGCATAAGCAGGGCAGCCAAACACTCTTACACCATAGTAATCAATAGCTGTAGAAGGAGATCTGTTTACCAAATAGCATGCAGAATTTACTGCTTCAACCCAAACGTTTTCGCCGAGCCCAGCGTTTGATCTCATACACCGAGCCCGTTCCAAGAGAGTTCTGTTCATGCATTCTGCAACTCCATTTTGCTGTGTTGTATGGCGAACAGTGCGGTGTCTCACTATTCCTTCATTTTTGCAAAACTCATTAAATTCAGTCGAGCAATACTTCAAGCCATTATCCGTTCGAAGTCGCTTGATCTTCTTCCCTGTTTGATTTTTGATCAAAGCCTTAAATTGCTTGAAGTTGACAAGCACTTGATCTTTGTGCTTCAAGAAATACATCCAAACCTTTCTCGAGTAATCATCAATAAAGGTCAACAGATATTTATAACCACATTTTGAAATAGTAGAAGAGGGACCCCAAAGATCAGAATGGATATAATCCACCGTAGCTTTGGTTCTGTGAATCCAGTACTGAACTTCACCTGGGTTTGCTTGCCAAAGACGCAGTGTTCACAGAAATCAAGCTTCCTAGTACACTGCCCACATAATAGACCTCGCTTACTCAACATAGATAGACCTTTCTCACTCATATGCCCAAGTCGCATATGCCATAACTTGGTGGTGTCAGAATCTGGATCAGCTGATGACGATACTGCCGCAGCACCCATAACTATGGTACCATCCAAGAAGTAAAGACCTCACTCTAAATGTCCACGCGTCACAATCAGAGCACCAAAGAATACCCTCAGCACTCCACTTTCACTGGAATACCGAAAGCCCTTCTTGTCCAAAGTACTCAAGGAAATCAAGTTTTTCTTCATCTCGGGAATATGTCTGACATCTGTCAAGGTTCTAACAATACCGTAAAACATCTTTACATGGACTGTGCCAATCCCCATAACTTGGCATACGTGATCATCTCCCATTAGCACCGAACCAGCTTACCTCTCATATGCTGAAAATAAATCCTTGGAGGTACTAATGTGAAATATGGTGGTCATATCAAGAATCCATCCCTCACTAATGCAAGAATCGGATATTGCCAGAACGGTCTCAACATTATTTGAAGATTTTGCATCAACCACATTTACGTGATCATTTGATTGCTCCTATGGTTCAACTTTATCCTTCTTTGGACACTCTTTCTTCATGTGCCCAAATTTCTTACAGTAATAACATTGTATTCTTTTCTTGGACCGTGATTAGTGATATCTGCTTGAATTATCACCTCTTAACTTGGATCTCCCTCGAGCAACCAAACTTTCACCTTGGCTGTTTTCACCTACCTTACCAATGAGTTTCTTTCTCAACTCACTAGAACCCAAGGCGTTTTTCACCTCCTCAAGAGAAATATCATCATGACCATACAACATAGTATCAACAAAATTCTCATATGAGGGTAGTAAAGAACACAAAACAATCAATGCTTGGTCCTCGTCATCAATTTTAATATCGATATTATTGAGATCCATAATAATTGAATTGAAGGTATCAAGGTGCTATGAAATCAGTGTGCCTTCCTCCACCTTAAGGGTGTAAAGCTGCTGCTTGAAGTAGAGCCGGTTTGTCAATGACTTCATCATGTACTTGCTCTCTAATCGAAGCCACAAACCAGATGCGGTGGTCTCCTTGGCTACCTCCCGTAATACTTTATCTCCTAGACTTAGCAAAATAGCACAGTGAGCTTTTTCCAATATCTCGTCCTTCTGTTCTTTCGAGAGCATGTTTGGTAATTTATCTCTACCAAACAACGCCTTAAGCAATCCTTGTTGGACCAACATCGCCCGCATCTTGATGCGCCATAGACTAAAGCTATTCTTCCAAGTGAATTTTTCAACTTCGTATTTAGTTGATGACACACTTGCAGCCATATCAACGATTTAAGTGATAATGGAAGTAACTTAAAATATAAAGAGCACAACCACTTTGCAAATACTGCAAAATTGGTCGAAAAGAAAGCTTTGATACCAGTTTGTTGGGTATTGACCACCCCGAGGACGTTAATAAAACAGCAAATAAATTCACCAGAAAATAAACCGGACACGCAACGAGAAATATTAGGCGAAAAGAATAAACACAAGGACACAAAGATTTACGTGGTTCGGCTTTTAAGCCTACGTCCACAGGCAGAGGCGACGAGAAATTTCACTATGATAAACAATGTGAAGATTACAAGTGTTTTGACACTCAAAACACAACCCAAAAGCTCAACACGTTTCACCCCCAAAAATTACCCGAAAGCTACTACAAGCAATTACTTAACTCTTTCACTCACCCTTTTCTTTTCTCTCTTGCTGCACAACCCCTTTCCAAAGCCAAAGGCCTTTATATAGTTGTTATGGTGGCCTTACATTTATGGCAATTTGAGATATGTCAAGAGCCATTTAAATTGGCTTGACTTTGTGAGCAAAAATTTGCCAACTATGGCAACTTTCGGTGTCCCAATTTGGTGTCTCAATCTTTGACAATTGAGAGAGTTGCAATTCTATGGAGGTTGGCTTGTTTGAATTCAAGCCATATTCTAACAGTATCAAAGCTTGGAGTAAGGCCCTCGTGGGCAATACTATATTTAGTTGCAATAATTAATTTTCTCCAAAGTGAAGTTTCTTTATTAGCATAATGCCAATACCACTTAGTGATAAGTGCAAGATTCCTATCAAGTATTTGTTACGTCCAAGCCTTCTAGAAAATTTTCCAGTGTAAACAAAATTCTAATCAACCTAATGAATCTTCTTATTACCAACAAAAAAAGCCTTTTTGAGATTTTTGTAGCTTATTTGAATCACATGAAAACATTTTGAACCAAATAAATGGATACTCTTGAATCTCCAAATCCGATCAAAGCTATTCAATTCCTCACTCCCCCAAAGACAAGTAATTATATTTCCAAGTTTGAAGTTTTGATATGAATTTTTCTATAAACGACTTCCAAGTGTCTTTCTTATGTGAATTAGCTCTAAAAAAAGAAATCAAAGATAAGTAAAAAATAGTGAACGATTTTTAAAAGTAAGATAAGCAATCATGAGTTGTAAGAGTTTGGGGGTTGACATTAAGACCACAAATGACACTTTTCCCCTCTTTCTCTATATAGTGAGAATCCCATTACTGAAATCTCCAAATTTTCTCCATTTCTCTCCCTCAGTAATCTCACAGTCATTGGGAATGTTCTTTTTTTGGTATTTGAAGTTGCTAGGATTTAAAATATAGTCACTAGAAGAGTCTAGCACTCTACTAATAGATCATATAAATTTTGTAGTCCTTTCATTCGTACATTTATAACGTTTGAAGCAAAGAAAATGATACTCTACATAAACGGACTCATCCCCAATGAATAAAAGCTAAAGGAAAGAAAAAAAGGATCGATCCCGTAAGTTTAGGGATCGATATTTTTTATATCAATGAAGATTTTTGAAAAAACATCCAAAAGAATTAAAAAAAACATTTTACACAAGATCATCCAAAAAACAAAAAATATCAACTTTTCCAAAACGTTAATAAATAAATTTTCCAGAAATTATTTCGCGAAAATTATTTTTCGCGAAACAAGCGGACCCATAAATTCACAACATTTTCTTTTCGGATGTTAATTTAACCCTTAAGAATTATTTTCCAGATATTGTTAAACACACATTTTTTAATATTAGGAAAATATCGACCAAAAGCTTTATTAGTTACTCCTTCCATCTAATAAGTTATATCTTGTTTGTATACCATTATTTGTCCTGAAAAGTGTCTCATTTGAAAAGTAAAAAAAAAAATCATTATTGCTTTCCCTTATTATACTTTAACTATAATTACCCATTTTATCTTATCCTTCAAATTAAAGTAAAGGTAATTTAAAAAAATGTATATATAATCAACAAAAGTCAAAATTCAACTCAAAATTTCTTAAACTTTATGCACAGTCAAAATAAGACACAATATGTGGGACAAAGGAAGTTTATGAATTTCCCGTTCCTTTTTTTTTTTTCTTTCCTAATTTGGGGTATAAACTTCTTTCTTGGCTGGTGACCAACACGAAATGCATTATGCAACAAGCTTGTATTATATCAAAATAAAACGTTTTTGTCTCCAAAATAAAAATCTCTATTTTCTCTTCAAATTTCCTTTTTTTTTTTTTAAATCAATAATAATTTATTGCAATAAAAAGACTAACATATAAAGAAGAGTAACTAATGGTAGATAGAAGACTACAAGAGAATTAAGAAAACACATGAAAAACACCATTACAACCAAGCAACGAGGTCGTCAACATTGCCTATACCTTGTTTACTTAGAGAATCATGAGATGACTAATATGGGTGAAGGAGACATGCCTATTAATGAGGAGCTCAAAATATTAGAAATATTATTAAAATTGTAAATGCATATTTCTCTTTCTAAAAGAAGAATTTAATAGCTAGGAAATAATAATCATTAAATTACTTTCCACAATAAGGTTTGTTGCAACAATGTTGTCAATCCCATAAATACAAAGAGATAGAGCTACTTGGATGGCAATAGTTCAGCAAGATTAGAATCCCCAACAAAAATGTTCCTTAGAAATAGAAGAATAATGAATACATTGCTATCACAGAGAACTCCTCAAATACTAGTTGGATTAGGTTTTCCCAACGAAAAGCCATCCATATTGAATTTATAATAAGATGACATAGGAAGGATCACAATGAAGACGTAAACACAATTACATTATGTTTGGTATAAAGGAAGAAAAATAGAGGGAATGAAAAAAGGTGAAGAAAGAAAAAGCGAAGAAGAGGAAATAAAGTTATTTTTTCTTCATTGTGTATGGTTTGAAGGATACAAAATAGAAGAAAAGAAATAGGTTAGGGATAAAGATATAAATAGAATTATTAATTTAAGTTGAATGAGTGTTTTCCTTCTACATTTGGAGGATTGAATTTGGAGGGAAAAGAACGGTGCAAATCCTCTCATTTTTCTTTCTTCCTATTTTTCCCTCCTAATAAATGAAGGAAATGGTAAAAATTATGCAGTTTTTCCTTCCATTTCCATTTCCTTTCATTCCTTCCTCTTTTCCTTCTACCAAACAAATGCATAATATACTGTTGGCAAGGAAAGTTGTTAGAAATTAGAGAGAGAAATCATTTATGTAATAAACAACTTGAAGTCTATTTGCTTTGTACCACAAACCAATCCTTATTTTACTAATATCACATATTTTTTGATACAAAAATGGTCAAGCCCTAGAGGAATTGGGGAAGGGGAATTTGCAAGTATTGGGGATCGAATCTCAGTCTTGCTCAAATTCATGTCGTAAAGAAGGTGAGTGAACCATTCCCCGGTTCACTAAGATCACATATTTCATCATTGGAAATAATAACTCCATGGAATTTAAGCTTATTTCTAGCTAACCACATAGACTATATGATTGCATAAAAAGCCAGCCAAACATCATTATTCAAAACAAGAGTCAATCAAGTTCGGATGTGCAAAATCAAAAGATAGAAGATAGATGTTTTGCCAATGCACAAGAACAACACCACCAACTTAGACAAAATGGCAAAATTTTTCAAAACAGAGAGAGAGAGAGAGAGAGAGAGAGAAAGGAATATGTGGCTAATCGATTCAAAATTATCTTGCTCACACAAAAAGCACAAATTCTCCATATTAAGTAAGTGATTTATCTTCTACGACTCATCAAAGATGATAGCAAATTTTTCTTTCAAACCAAGCCAACAAAAACTTTCAACATTAGTAAAGTAAGACACTTCCAAATAAGTTTCTCAATTGTTAGATGATAAGATCTAAAAGATTCAAGAGTTACAAGAAAATATTTAGAAGAATAAATGCTTGAAGGATTATCAATCAAGACAAGTTTATCTTCTTCATTCTTGCAAAGAACAATTGAAATGAGATCTTTAATGAAGTTATTCCAAACATTATTTTTCTAATCAATAGAATCTCTACAAAGTTTTAATATCTCATTTCCAATGGCTATTCTCTTGAAAGCCTAATCTACAATCACACCAGACTTACTAGTTGTAAGATCAAATAAGAAGGGATAAGTTTTGATCTCATGGACTCAGCTTGTGGCAGTTACCACGAAATCTTGACATGACTTAAATATAACCACAAAATTTAGCTTAATTGAAATTAGATTTATTAATAAAAAATAAAAGTTATCTAATTGAATTATTTAAAACAAAATATATTTATTTATTATGAGTTAGGATTTTGTGATCGTGGTTAAGCCATTTCAATGTTTCATGTTAACTCCCATAGATTGAGCCCATGAGATCAAAACTAAAATAAGGATAGGAAGAACGAGAAATAGAGCCATGCACCAGCCATTACCAACAATTCAAAAAAAAGTAATTGAGATAAGTGGAGCAACTATACTATTTGAGAATCTATATCATGCCAAACCAAAGTGGAGAACTTATTGGTATCAAAACTGGAGTAAGGCCCTCGTGGACACTACTATATTTAGCTGCGATAACTAATTTTCTCTAAAAAGAAGTTTCTTCTTTAGCATATCACCAATACCACTTAGTAAGAAGCACAAGATTCCTATAAAGTATTTTGTTAAATCCAAGGCTTCTAGAAAATTTGCTAGAGTAAACAGAATTCTAATCAACCTAATGAATCTTCTTCTTATCAACATTACTAGCTCATTTGATACACCTGAAAACAT
The DNA here is from genome assembly GCA_030761205.1 of Fremontodendron californicum. Taxonomy (NCBI): domain Eukaryota; kingdom Viridiplantae; phylum Streptophyta; class Magnoliopsida; order Malvales; family Malvaceae; genus Fremontodendron; species Fremontodendron californicum. The sequence continues at coordinate 7,819,845 of JAULJL010000028.1, forward strand.
ATTGAATAAAGTAAATGGGCAAACTTGAAAGTGCAAATCCGTTCAAAGCTATTCAACTCCTCACCTTCCAAAGACAGGTAATTATATTTCCAAATTTGAAGTTTTGATATGAATTTGTCTAACCGTCAATAAATACTTAGATTGGGGTTTCTAATCCTAAGTAAAGCTATATTTTACTAAATAAGAATAGCAAAAGATACATACAAATTAAATGCCGAAATAATATCTAGGTACATATAATTTTATTGCTAAATTTAATTGTGGAAGGTTTAAAAGATGGGCTTCCATCTATTATATTTTGTCCATTTGAAGTTATGCAAAAACTTTAACAATTAAAAAGATCTTAACCTATAAAAGATAAGGTTAGATATGGAAAAGGAACAATGAAAAAAGAAAACTAAGGCTAAATTGGTTATTTTTCTACTTCTTAACTTTATTAGTTGCCCTAAATATGTTTATTGCAAAATAAAAAATTTCTAATTAATAAGTTATGAAGGGTTGCTAGTAATCGGTTGATTGTTGTTTCTTGTTAAAGCTTTGTTTTTTTTTTTTTTTTTTTTTTTTGCTAAGCCAGAGTATTTTATTGGTAATAAAGCTAGCCATACAAAATCTGGGAAGTAAACAGAGACAACCTAACACAACAACCAAGTTTCAAAAATAACCCCCAAACAAAAAACAAAGAGCAAGGACATTCCAAATGTAATGAACAAAAACAACACCCATGCCATAAACATATAGTAATCGTTAACACCCTCTTTAACTAAAACACCAACCATACACTTTACTTCTCGTTAGGCATTAACCAAGAAAACTTTACTAGCTTCGATCCATAGATAATCATTTTGTTCTAAAATCTCCAAGAGTTCCAATATCAAGCATCCACATTTTTAAATCTGTTAATTTAGATTGCAAAAGATCCCACTTCAAAAACCAACTCAAGATGAGAGGCTTACTCACCAAAGTAGTGCCAATGAAACTTAAAATTGTTGAAAGCTGCACCGAATATGCAAATTCATTCTGACTTTGAAGCAATAAAAACCAGAGGAAGCTTGATTAGACAACACTTCAAAGCCTCAAGAGCAACGGATCACCAAACAAGAAAACACCCTCTCCAATCCACAAATACATGGAGCAACAAAAATGCTACAATCACATACAAGTTCTTAAGAGACACCAGCAAGGAAGAAATACATCATTAATGAAAACCTCAACATTTTCCACCATGACTCCAACATTTCATCTTAATAAACCCCCGATTTCGCAAAAGAATCTGGAATTTCATTTGTTAAACAAATTATATTCTCAACATCGGCAATCAAAACAATCTCATTAAGCAAACCATAATGTCCATGAGCAATCCTCTAAATTCTTGATTCACTTCAAATAAAACCAAGAAGCAACTATATCAAACACCACTAATTTGTGTACAAATCCCAGATATGGCATGAAGGCTTTCTCTACCACATTCTTAATGAATCGAAATCATCCCATAACACACCACCCCATCCTACGAGTCCATTTATTCCATTTGCATGCAGTGACAAGGGAACACACCTCAAACACCCATAAATCTACTCCAAAAAGCTTTATCACAAAAGATACCCCCATAATACTAACACAAACAATTATAGCTTAACCAATATCCACCAAAAGTCGACATTAATACTTAATCAAACATTATGTATACCCAAAAACTAAAATTCTCATATTAACAAAAAGCCTCTAGATCTTCCAATGGATGGATAACAACACCTATCAAGAGATCTTATATCCCACCGATTATGCATCAATTTAACCCCAATCAACTATAACTAAGAAACTAATATTAGCTACTTATGAGACTAAACACAATACACCAAATAAATAAAATCTTCCATTCAACTGCTTGTCTAAAACCTCTAATAACCTCATACAATGTACTCCTCAACTAATCACCTAAAAAGTCATCCAAAGTGAGTATTCCATAATAAAAATCAAAGAGAGAAACATACTCGAACCAGTTTTTACCCACCAGCAATCAAGACATTGTTTAAACTTTCTCACATATAAGTTTTAAATTTTTGTGAAAATTCACCAGTCGCATTACACAGTCTTCCCAACTAGACCCCGGAATCACCCTTTGTCAAACCGTCGAACACCTAATGTGCATCTTGACGCAACAGCCTCTTCTTATCCTTCATAATTCCAACGATCATCCAGCTCCGAGATTCTCTCAATAACTCGCTGATCATCACAATCAGCATGGCACCCTAATCTTTTACCCAAAATCCCAAGTAGCCACAGCATCTTCTTCAATAATTCTTCGTAGATCCTTAAAATTGCCATATGATAAAGATTCATTAGCAACCCTTACAAAGTGTTCCTTAGACCCACTTCCCTTACGCTTATTTCTTTTTCTAATCTTCTTTTTATTTTTCTGAGCAAGATTAGCAAAGCAAGCTTCTTCCAAATTTTTTACTTTCTACTTCCCCAAATTACGGTCCTTCACAGCCAGATGGTTCTCATGCAGTTCATCTTCACTAGAACCTATAGAAATGGACACAGCTTGTGAACATTCATCATGAGCCTTAGCCCTACTTTTTTCACCCTACAAGACTTACATTGATTAAACATTACGTTATTATTACAATCAATTCCCCAAACTGTGCCTTGCCTATCTGTCAGACCTACTTGGAAATTATTGGCCCCACCACTACCCAGGTTAATGCTAGGATTAGGTGACAAGGTGGCTGACTCATTATGGACTTTACTGTTAAGACCCTTTTTACTAACATTCTCTGGGCATTTACTGCTATCCTCGGAATCGCCCCCTCTGCATGCGATCCCCTCCTCGATCCTAGTAGACCCATCATCCTCAACCTCCTGATACCTTGCCTGTTCATCTTCTCTACAGTCCGCTTGTAAAGGACTTTTACTCCTATGAAAATCTGAATAATTAGAACTAAAACCTCCTCTTGGACTCCATACAAAATCAACCCATTCAAGATAACCAGATTCAACCCTATTCGTGATAAGGTCAACTTCATACACTCTAATAGTGAAATCATAACCTCCACACTTTAATGGAATAATCAATTCAATCTTGGATAAAATATTCGTCTGTATAAATAATTTACCTATAGTAAAATCATCACAAGACAAAGTTTTGCTATCAACCTGGACAAGCGTTCTCCATAAACCAGCAATATTTTGAAAAATGGAAACATCCCAAGCGTGAACCGAAATTCCATGACAAAATAACCAAGCAAACCTGCATGTATCCATAACCTCCTCTTTCCAAGTGACAATATCTTTTAACCACTTATTGAGCCATGCCCAATTCTCCTTTCTCAAACCATCCATTTTTTCTTTACTTTCAAATTCGATCATGAAGTAACCACTGGCCATCTTTTTAGGAGCCAAGTCGAAGAAGCCAAGTTTGTGGACGTTCTTCAGCAACCAAGCGCTATCGAACATACCTCTGGCTTTGCCCACCACAGACCTTTCCAAGCAGTGCATCGTTTCATCTTCCACGACAGCGACACAAGATTTTTTACTCAATTCCTTCGCATGCTGAAAACCTACCGATTCAATGGGCGGAACACCAGAAGTCAATCTTCGATCATCGATTAACAGAGCTTGTTTATAAAATTTTGATTGAAAATCAATACAAGGGCTGTTGATTTCTGACTCTCGGTACCAATTGTAGTTTTGTGCTACAGTACCGATTTGCTACAATAACTTTATCTCGGGATGCTACAGTAACTTCCGAAAAAACAACTCTTTTATTAATATGAGAAAAGACCAAATACAATTGGTGTGAACAGCAACTAACAATAGAGACAACCTCACACAAGCTTTCACTCAAATCTTTTTCTTTCTTTTTCTCTCTACACACCACACACCTATCACACAACACACATCTCTATTTATAGCTCTTCAAGTTGGTGTTGTAGCCAACTTAGAATTCTCTAGATAGCTAAGACTTTGATTATTTAATGAAGAAAACTGAAGAGATTTCTGGAACTAAAAGACTAAGGAGAAATTCTAAAGAAAAATCTAGAGAAAGAACAAATAAGAGAAATCTAGAAAACTTGAGTAGAAGAAAGATAGAGATGATTCTAGAGATAAGAGAGAGGAGTCGGTGTAACTTTCAACACTCCCCCTCAACGACTACTCTCTCTTGATGCTCGCTTTGGTAGTCATGCCAAGTTGTCTTCTGAACTCATCGAATTTTGCACCGCTAAGTCCCTTGGTAAACAAGTCAGCTACTTGTTCTTCAGTCTTGATGTATTTCAGTTCAACATCCCGTTGAAGTACTTTTTCACGTACAAAGTGATAATGTATTTCTACGTGCTTGGTTCTGGCATGAAAGACTGGATTTTCAGCTAAGCTTATTGCTGACTGATTATCGCAATAGAGTTGTACTGGAGAGTCAATCGGTTGGTGCAGGTCCTTTAACAGCTGTATCAACCACGTGCTTTCTTGTGCTGCCATAGCTGCTGCTCTATATTCTGCTTCTGTAGTTGACAATGATACCGTAGGTTGTCTTTTGCTACACCAAGAGATTATGCCGGATCCAAGGCTAAACATGTAGCCAGTTGTTGATCGTCTTGTATCATGATCTCCACCATAATCGGCATCACAATATCCTATAACTTGGCACGGAACTCCCTTTTTGTATAGAAGTCCAAAATCAATAGTTCCTTTTACGTACCTCAAGATTCGTCGAACCGCATCTAAGTGAGGTTTCCTTGGTTTCTCCATGAATCGGCTAGCTACTCCAACAGCGAATGCAATGTCGGGTCTTGTTAATGTAAGGTAGATTAGACTACCCACTAGTTGCCTATAACTTGTTGAGTCTTCCAATTCTTTGCCTTCTTCACTACAGAGTCTTGCATTGGCTTCCATAGGCGTAGATATCGACTTGCAATCAGTCATCCTGAATTTGTGTATAAGATCTTTTGCATACTTGTGTTGACATAAGAATATTCCTTCTTTGGTACGGATTACTTCTAGCCCAAGAAAGTGATTCAGCTCTCCAAGCTCTTTCATTTGAAAACGTACTGAGAGATTGCTTCTAGTTTGTTTGATTTCTTCTTCGTTGTCTCCGGTGATGATTAGATCATCCACGTAAACCAAGACTATTGCCAACTTACCTCCTTTTTCTTTCACGAACAAGTTCGAATCTGCTGATGCAACTGAGTAACCACTTTGTATTAGGAATTCGGCAATTTTACCGTACCATGCTCTCGGTGCTTGTTTTAATCCGTAGAGTGCCTTTTTCAACTTACACACATAATCCGGATGAACTTTACTTGTGAATCCTTCGGGCTGCTCCATATAAATCTCTCGATCTAGCTCTCCGTGCAAGAAGGCATTTTTCACATCCATTTGCCATAACTTCCAAGATTTGCTTGCTGCAAGGGCAAGTAATACTCGTACTGTTGTAATTTTTGCAACCGGACTAAATGTCTCATCATAGTCCACCCCATACTTTTGAGAGAATCCGCGAGCCACCAATCGAGCCTTATACCTTTCTATCGATCCATCGGGTCGAGTCTTTATTTTATAAACCCATTTACATGAGATGGGTTCAATCTTCTTCGGCTTTGGCACCAACTCCCATGTCTCGTTTTGTTTCAGGGCTTGAACTTCTTCTTCCATGGCTTTTCTCCACTCCAATTTCTCATATGCCTCTTCATAAGTTGTTGGCTCTATTTCTTCAATTAGAGCAGCATTAGCATACTTAAGATTTGGTTTGCGTTGTCGTGATGACCTGCGCAGAAGTGGCTGAGAATCTCTTTCATCGAACTCATTTTCTCGAAATGACTTTTCCTCATCAAGGGCCTTTTCTGAATACTCGTCACTTGGTTGAGTCTTTTCAAGCTCAATTTGTTCTTCCATATTTTCTTGAAGTTTTTCTTCAATTTCTTTTGAGTCTGGCAACAGAACTGCTTGTGGTGACCACCATTACGAAGCTTCATCGAACACAACATTTCTGGATACATAGCATCTGCCACTTGTTGGATCACAACATCTCCACCCTTTTCTTTGGTCGTCATATCCCACAAATATGCAACAAATTGTCTTTTTGTCAAATTTGCTGCGTAGATGATCTGATACAAATACATAACATACGCAACCAAATACTCGAAAGTGACTCACCGTGGGTTTGATGTTCCATAGTTTCTCAAAGGGTGAGATAAAACCAAGCCTTGCTTGTGGAAGCCTATTAGTCACGTGAGCTGCAGTCTTCATGCATTATGCCCAAAAACGAGGTGGCACATTCTTCGCATGTAACATGCTTCGACATATCTCAGTCAAATGTCGATTCTTTCTCTCGGCAACTCCATTTTGTTGTGGAGTGTTCGGACATGTCAATTGTCGGCGTATCTTGTATTCCTGTAAGAATTCTGAAAACTATTTGGATGTGTATTCTCCCCCGTTATCTGTGCGTAGGCATTGTATCTTTCGGCCTACTTCTTTTTCCACCTTTTCTTTGAACTCTATAAATTTAGTAAGTGCCTCTGATTTTTCTTTCATAAAATCAATCCAGACATACCTTGAAAAATCATCAATGAAAGTTATCATGTATTGGCAGCCACTGACAGAAGGTTGTTTTATCTTCCCGAACACGTCTGAGTGAATTAGCTGAAGAGGCTCCTTAGCTCTAAACTTTGACTCCTTGTATGGCAGCTGGTGAGCTTTCCCATATTGGCACCCGGCACATACTGTGTCCTCTTGAATGTCTAATTGAGGAAGACCTTTGAGCATAGACTTTTTCATCATTACCTTTAACTTGAGATAACTCACGTGCCCAAGCCTTGCATGCCACAAGTCAGCTGTTTCATTCTTTCTTGTCTTGTCCACATATGCAGTCTGAGCGGACATAACGTAGACTGACTCCAGACGCTTCCCTTCCATTATTGGTGTACTTGTTGGCTTTAAGTTTGGATATACTTTCACATCATTTGGACCAAACACGACATAATTTCCTGAGGCAGTGAGTTGTGAAACCGATAGCAGATTTTTCTTCATACCTGGCACATGGAATACGTTTTGCAGCTCGATTTGGTGTGGACTAAATCGTGGCACAATAGTTGTTTGGCCGATGTGAGTAATAGGTAACCTTGAATTATTTGCAGTTACCACAACTCGTTCTCCTTTGTATGTTGAGCTATTAGTCAACTTCTCCTTATCTCCAGTCATGTGATTTGAGCATCCAGAATCAACTATCCAATCAACAAAATCAAGAATCAAAAGAGAAGAGAGCAATCAACGAAAGATGAAGCAGAACTAATGATGCTGATGAATTTTAAGAAGAGAAAGAAAAAGAGAAGATATTTGATGCAAGATTTGATAAGTCCAGAAGACAGTCTGGAATGACAACCAAACCGACATCAAGAGAGTAGTTGTTGAGGGGGAGTGTTAAAGTCAACAACTCCTCTAGAATTCTCTCATCTAGAATTCTCTCCAAATTTTATTATTTCTCTAGGTTTTTCTAAAATTTTCTTAAGTCTTCTTTCTAGAGTTCTCTCTAGATTTTTTATTGTTTTTTTTCTAGAATATTAAACCAACACACTAGAACATTCTAGGTTGGTTTAGTAACCAACATAGAAAGCTATAAATAGGGTGGGATGTAAGTTGTTAGTGTAGTGAAATAAGTAGAGTGGTGAGTAGAGAAAAAAAGGAAGAAAAAGAGTGAAGTTGTGAGTGCATATTAAAAGAGTGTGTCTAGTGTATATTTGGTCTTTTCTCATATTAATAAAAGAGTTGTTTTTCGAAAGTTACTGTAGCGTCCCGAGATAAAGTACTGTAGCAAATCGGTACTGTAGCACAAAACTACAATCGGTATCGAAGGTCAGAAATCAACAAATTGGTATCAGAGCTAGACGGTCAGGGACCGGAGTACGCATATCGGAGAAAGACAGTCTGGGACTATGAAGATTATTGGTCTGGGACCAAGACGATCGAGGATCGTAGTTCGTGGAGACGTGGAAATTCTGCCGGTACACGGTCAGGGACTGTGAAATTAAGTGAACGAGAATCAAATTTGAGGTAAGTGCAGGGCACTCTCAAGACACTATGGCAGATATTTCTAATTCTGCTAGCAACATTGAGAAGCTCAATGAAAACAATTACAATACGTGGAGCATCCGGATGCAATATTACATGCTCGGGCAAGATTTATGGGATATTGTTAACGGTGAAGCTTCAACACCACCAACTGATGCCGAAGAACTAAGAAAATGGAAGATCAAAGCCGGTAAGGCCATGTACGTGTTATCAGTCACCATTGAGGATGGTTTATTACAACGCATCAAGGATGCAAAGACACCGAAGGAAGCCTGGGACACACTCACAATGCTGTTCGCAAGGAAAAATGATGCTAGGCTCCAACAATTGGAGAATGAACTCCTGTCAATCTCGCAGCAAAATATGTCGGTAAGCGAATATTTCTCTAAAGTTAAAACTCTTTGTGAGGAAATTTCAAAATTAGATCCAGAAAATGCTATTACTGAAACGAGGATGAGAAGAATTATCATCCATGGCTTGCGACCTGATTACAACGGGATTGTTACTGCAACTCGTGGATGGAGCAAAGAACCAACTTTAACTGAGTTGGAAAATATCCTTGCAAATCAAGAGGCTTTAGATAACCAAATGTCTAAAGTCGTGATAAAAGATTATGAGAAAGCCCTCTTTAGCAATAGAAGAGGTAAAATTGCTATGAGGCAAGGAATAAAAGACATTGAAGTTCAAAACAAACAAGAAGCTTGGCAACGGAGGAGCTTTCAGCGAGGGGGAGCTCAAACTGTTCGAGATAGAGACGATAGCGAAAATGTGAGGTCTCATCGTCGAAACGTTCAGTGTTTCAAGTGTGGCAAGCTTGGCCACTATGCTCGAGATTGTCGATATAGACAAGTGCAAGGCTATGCAACAGTGTTCTCACGACAAGAGAATAACTATGAAGAATAATGGGATTTTGAGACAGCATTTACTATTGAAGAATGCGAAGAACTCGTATCTGGTTGCACCACCGAGTTAGAAGAAAATGTTCATGAAGACGAAGAAGAAATTGATTTTGAGAATATTCAACCAAGACAAGAGACAATTGAAGAGCCTTCAAAAGAAGAGAACGAGTCTCTGTTTCAATCACAAGAAAAGATTTTTGAAGATGAAAGGTTATTTCACGAAGAGGCGAAGAAGCTTGAAGATGATGTCAACATTGAGAAAGATGACAACGAGGTCATCGACACTGTTAAGACTTACAAAGGCGTGAAAGATATGAAGATCGATTGTGAAGTCAACAAATTAATGGTAGTTGACAAAGTCGAGTATGCCAAAGTCAGAGACAGGCTAGCAGAGAGAATCAAGAAGAACGAAGATAGAAATAGTGTTGAAGCAAAGACGGAAGTGAACAAAATCAAGAATCAAAAGAGAAGAGAGCAATCAACGAAAGATGAAGCAGAACTAATGATGCTGATGAATTTTAAGAAGAGAAAGAAAAAGAGAAGATATTTGATGCAAGATTTGATAAGTCCAGAAGACAGTCTGGAATGACAACCAAACCGACATCAAGAGAGTAGTTGTTGAGGGGGAGTGTTAAAGTCAACAACTCCTCTAGAATTATCTCATCTAAAATTCTCTCCAAATTTTATTATTTCTCTAGGTTTTTCTAAAATTTTCTTAAGTCTTCTTTCTAGAGTTCTCTCTAGATTTTTTATTGTTCTTTCTCTAGAATATTAAACCAATACACTAGAACATTCTAGGTTGGTTTAGTAACCAACATAGAAAGCTATAAATAGGGTGGGATGTAAGTTGTTAGTGTAGTGAAATAAGTAGAGTGGTGAGTAGAGAGAAAAAGGAAGAAAAAGAGTGAAGTTGTGAGTGCATATTAAAAGAGTGTGTCTAGTGTATATTTGGTCTTTTCTCATATTAATAAAAGAGTTGTTTTTCGAAAGTTACTGTAGCGTCCCGAGATAAAGTTACTGTAGCAAATCGGTACTGTAGCACAAAACTACAATCGGTATCGAAGGTCAGAAATCAACAAGGGCATCTCCCAGCCCAACTCTCCACGACTGGATAACCACTCCTCTCTCCTCCTTTGACTGCATAATTGTTTTTCTGAGATTGTCTAATCTCCTCAACTGGCACTGATCTGCCATCAAGGTCACCAACTTTTGATATTGGTTTATCGTAAACCTTAGCCTCTTGGTTGATTCTTTTCCAGTAATTTTCCCTACCCTTGAATCTAGATATATTAACCCCTAACCTATAATCAAAGATCCAACTACCATTCAGTTTAGAAACTGCTCTCACAGCATCCTGATGGTTTGCAAAACGCACGAAACCAAACTTTCGACCCCTCGAACTCCTTTTCGTGAGATGAAGACGTCGACAACTCTCCCATGGTTCATAAATATTCTCTGGAACCATCTCCAGTTAACAATGGGAGGAATGTTGTTGACAAAAACAAAGAAAATCGCCAAACATGCTGTGCCTAAAGGATATTCAAGCAATAAAGTTAAGCATAAGAAATCTAGGTTTGCTTTGCTTTTTTTTTTTTTTTTTTTGTTGTCTTTATAAGGTGTTTTTTGGCCTGGTCTAGCTTGTTTGATCACCTATTTCACCAGTGTTGCTCCTCAGTTTTGGTGATGTCATTGGCTACTCCTTGTTACTCTTGGTGTTTCTTTTCTTTATTAAAATATTAACTTACCAAAAAGGAAAAAAAAAGTTATGAAAGGATCAATACTTCAATATGACAATTCATATATATATATATATATATATATATATATATATATATATATATTCTCTTTCTATCATTTTTTGGAATTTGATCATTTATTTGAGTCAAAAGTTTGTATCACCTTTTTTTTTAAAGATTTTTTTTTTTTAATAATTTCTATATAAGGTCATTGTCATTTTTTAATTTTTGTGTGTTAATGATTATATGGCTTAATACTTCGTAGCAAAAGAAAAATATTATTATATGCTTGAAAACAACAGTTTTACAGGGCTTATAAGACGTATTCTGTTTTTAGGAAATGGTAAGAATTTTATTTTGGATACTATGTTTCATATTTGTGTTAAAATATAGGTTAAAATACTAAATAATCCCTTAAATTTTTTCAACTTTTTTTAACAAGTCTCTATTTTTTTTCTTCTCTAAATAAGTCTCTATCTTATGATTGTATCCGAACAAGTTCTTATGTCAATGAAAAATTTTAAGTGTATGACCCAGATGGTCATGCATAGTTAAGCCCAATGTAAGTTGTCATATTTTGTATAGGTGGACGCTAACTTGACTTTCTGATGTGATGGAATTGGTTAAGTAAAAAAGTTTTTCACTCAAGATGTGGTCAAAGCAATCAATTTTGTCATTTATACTATATATAAAGAGAATATGATTGAGTTGGTATTACATATTCAAGTGATATCAATTCAGTCATTGAAAATATTAAAAAACTATTAAATGTTAAAAATAAAAAAAATTAAATAAAGATATATATATATGTCTTTTAATATTTTACAAAAAAAATATTTATTTACTTTTAAAAAACTACCCATTATCTAAAAAACTACCCACTTACAAAAATTATTCATTTATAAAAACTATCCATTTTTTTATATTTAATTTCTTTAAAACATAATTTATTATATTTTAAAAAATATAATTTTAATCATAATTTTTTTAAAACATAATTTATTATATTTTAAAAAATATAATTTTAAAATATAATTTATTATATTTTAAAAAATATAATTTAACTCACATTGTGAGTGTAATGTGAGTGTGTAGAATTCTGGTGTTAGAAAAGTCATATAATTTACTTCCAAGTGTTGAAAGATGACAGCTTGCCATGAGCCTAACAGTGGTTAAGATCACGTGTCACGAGTCATCTTTCTGTCAATATAAGGGATTATCCGATAAAAATCGTAAAATAGAAGTATAATTAGTATGATAAAAGAATAGGATTTTTATATAAAAGAAGAAAAGGAATTTTTTAAAAAGTATTGAAATAATTCAAGGATTTATTTAATATTTAGCTTATAATATATTATATATCATAATAGTATTTTATAGAATAAAAATTATTTAATTTTTTGGTTGTGAATTTATGGTGGTAATAACGGCTTGTAATTTAGAATGTTGGAGGATTTTTAAGAATGATGGATTGTTTATAAATATAAAGTGATATAAGTGAGAAATAATTCTATTTTTTTATATTTGAAGCTCGCAAGGATTAAATCATAGTTACTGGAATTAAAAATTGAACATTTTTATCAATATATCATATGAGTTTGTTGACAATAATTCTAATTTCATAAATCAAAATAACTTCATTTTTAATTAAAAACTTATAAAAGTTAAATTTGTTCACTAAGTGAAAATTGAGTCTTTTCATAAGTAAAAAGTTATATTTGTTTATTCGTGAAAAGTTACATAAGTGAAAAAAAAAAATTGTGATAAAACAAAAAAGAAAAATTGTTTGTCAGTGAAAAATTACACTTGTTCAAAAAGCGTTTATGAGAAAACATGTGAAAACCAAGTATACAGATTTAAGAACTTTTCTCTTTCAATCTAATGCAGAACCATTTTCAGTTTTTTCACAAGAGATTTTATGTAAATGCTTGAATGCTAATTGAACTTGGTTCTTATTAGAGGTCACAATTGAACGGTTTCGAGTCGGGTTATTTTAGGTTTAAGTTATTTTGGATTAGAGTTTTTCTTTTTTATATTCGAATTATTTTGAGTTTGGGTCATATCGGATTAAAAAATTTTCGGGTTTGAGTCATTTCAAGTTCGAGCTGTTTTCATTTCAAGCTCTTTCAGGTCCGAACTATCTCGGATTCAGGTTCATGTTCAAGCAGGTTTTACGTTATTTTTTATTTTATATGAAATGTAATCATTTTTATATAATTTAAATGTTCAAATCTAAAAATAAATTATTGTCGTTTTTCTTATTTTAAGTTTTTGTATATAATATGATATTTTTTTAATTATATTTATATATTAATATTAATATTTATGAGCACAAAAAAATATATAAAATTAATTTGTTAAAAAATTGATTATAGAAAGTATGACATAATATCATATTGATATTTAAAACAATTGATTCGATGAACTCTAATATTCAACATGTAAATACATTATGATTTATATTATACATAAATATAAATATAAATATAATTATATACACTAATAATTAAATGAAAATGAGCAAATGATTATATTTGAAGAAGAAATAAGACTAAAGTTTAAAAGCTAGTAGACAATGCCAAAAGAAAGTACTAATATTTTAAGTACTATTTGTCCTAATGGTCTAATCATCTTAACTTAAAACTAAATTTTCTAAGAAATCATATTAAAAATTACTTGATATATATAGTATATATCTAAAAATTTTAATAATTTACCACTTGAATAGTAAATATTAAATAGTAATGATGAATGAAGATGAGATGACATAATGATTTATAAACATGATAGTTTCAGACATGATAGGATTACATTACACGTGAACGACACGGTATATATAAGATAATATCATGATCTTATTAGTTAATTAAGTTGTGATTAAAGAAAAATAATTACTTAAGAAAAGAATAGGGAATATGAATAAACTAATAAAGTCTAGGCATGAAAAAAAAGCAAATAAGCATCATGTTTTGGATCTCATACTAATTGAGTTTTTGATTTCTTAATTTTTTTGATTTATTTCATTGTCTTATATAAAATTAATAGTATAATTATTAATATGATTGTAGGCTTGTGGCTCATTAGGTATTAATTTTATTGAAGCATAGAGGCTTTCTGCAATGCTTACTGGACTGTTGGTGCAGTTTGTTCAATGTTGTACAGATAAATAAAAAACAAAAGATATGAATTTGGGCTAAAAACACTTGTTGCATTTGGATGCTATATGATTTATGGGCCATTTCTTTGCTAGACAATGGTTATCTCATCTTCTTGCTTTTATGAGATAAATAAATATGTAAATATGGTATTTGCATGAAAGATAAAAGAAGTATTGTTAAAAAAAGTGTGGTCTATGTTTTACTTTACAATTTGAACAAATTATGGGGTACAATAGATCATTTATGTGCTTTGATAGAAATATTTATATGAAATGAAGTAAACAGAATGAATCCATCTTTGTTTTTTATGCAAACAATAGAATTTCATTTAACCCAAATACTTTATGTAGTTTTTGACTTTATATTATGAAAATTTTTGTCTATATCATAATTTGTTGCCCTTTTTGAATTTGAAACACCAACTTATTTTGATAATTTATGTTATTTGAACATTAAAATATCAATTTATTTTGATGATTTATATTATAAGAATTTGTTCCATAAGAAGGATTATTTAATGTAGATTAAGAACTTTTCAATGAAATTAAATTTAATAAAAAATTAAATAATATGTTCGAAATTAAATTTAACTATAATTATTAAAAAAATATCAAGTGTGTTCGTTGATCTTAACATAAATTTATGCTTTTTAAAATATTTTAAGTGATTTTAGTGATTTGTTTATATAATTCAAATTCTTTTATACTCATATAGTTTCAAATCTTTTATAAGTTATAAGTACAAAATACAACTGGATATTTTTGTGATAATATATATATATATATATATATAAGACTTTAACTTTTAATTAAAAAATAAAAAGGAGATTAGAATAAAATTGATTATTAAAGTTTTTGTTTTATTTAATTATAACTCGATCATGTTTATTTTAGTATTAAATTTGGTTATTACGGATTTATGATCGGGTCGGTCTCGGATTCGGATCGTTTCAGATTCAAGTCAAAAAAACGAATCCGAGAAAACCCGAACACCAAATGGCACAAATCCCAAATGACCCGAGTCCAAAACGATTGAGAAAACCTGAACACCAAATGACACAAACCCCAAATAACCCGAGCCCGAAATGATCCAAACCCGAAATAATTTTTTTTATCAAATCAAATTTGGATGGATTAAGGTTTGAGATTTTCAGACGACTTTTCAAGTTCTGATTCATTTTGTCAGCTCTAATTCTTACATTTCAAAAGGTTAAATATTTATTATGTATCTAGCACTATTTTACTTTTTATTTAGTAGAACAAATTGTCCTTATTTCTGATTGAATTTGCCAAATCCTTTAAAATTGCCAGGAGTCCCAGAAACAGCAATTTGTGTAATTGATGCAATTCCTATTTCCTTCAAGCTTCCTGAAACTAAAAGTCATGGCAATACTGGCAGGAGAAGAAACAAGCGGGTAAGAGCTAAAGGTTCATAGATAGCTATGGATTCAAACCCAAAAATGAAGTGTCATTAAGATATAAATGAAAACTTCCCCTACTTTATCCAAGTCTCATGAGTAATAAATTTTCTTCTAAATCTATGGTTGAAAATTTAGTGATTTTAAATTAAGTATGATAATAAATAAAAATTAAAAATGATTTGAACAAATATTAACCTTAAATTTAATTTAAAGTGTATTACACGTAAATCTGTTCATAGGTTGGGTGGGGTCGCGACCCGATATATATATTTTTTATCCAAGCCCGATACGGGTCAGATCCGGGCCGGCCTGAAAATCCATTTTATTGTTCAAAAAATATTAAAAAATTATTTTTATATTGATATTAATATTTTTATAATTAAATTTGAATAAAAAATATTTTTTATTTAATAAATAGTAATTCAAGTCGGACCGACTCGAATTACGAAAATCCATACTCAAGCTCGATAAAATTCAAGCCAAACCGAATGAATTATCCAACCCTTGAATATGTGTAATTACATGTCTTTGTATAAAATAATGAAAACCTTCGCCATTTTTTAAGTAGTGGAGAAGATCCTTTTTCATTACGGAATATCAATTACAGCTTTTCTTTTATATATTGAACTAAGTTTAAAGAGCTTTAAGATGTTTAAAATAAAGATTGTTACTATATATTTACTTTCCTAAAGTTTTTTTTTTTTTTTTCTTTTCTCTTTAGAAGAATGAATTATTTTACCATTTGCTTTATTCCCCAAGTAAGATGTAAAAGCCCCTAATTTCAAGAGCAACACGTTAGAAACAAGAAACTAATAGCTCTATTAATGCCTTTTTTTTTTTTTTTTTTTTGTATTTCCCTCATTTGTGTTAATTTCATGGTTTTCTTGGGTGTTTTGTATATCAGCCAAAGCCATTGCCTGAATGCATCAAAAATTGGTTTATTGTTGATAGGCAACGCCCAAACGGGAGGATTGATAAGGTAATCATCCTTAAATGACTTTTAGCACTCTTACAATTCATTGGGAACTATATATTTGTACTATTTTGTTAGACCTTCAATTAGTTGACTTCTCACAAATGATATGAACATTTAATTCCATGAATAGTGGGATAATCAAACAATTTAACATTTCTTTTCGAAGAAATATTATGTTTGTTGAGGGGGTTTTAGGTTGTAGGAGGAGAGTTTGAAGAAAGGGTCTATCTGAGGGTAAGGAGGACTTGTAAGGAGGAGCAAATAGTCAAATGGACGTCGAAATTTGGTTTTCGTGACGTGCTCTGATGCCTATGTTAATAAATATTTGAGACGCGCTCTAATACCTAAGATTCAAAATAGTAAAAACTGCTAGAGAATGAAATATTGATCTATGATTCAGTGTTCTTACCTCATTTCTTTTATATTTATGATTCTGTACAACTGACAATGATTAAGATTTGTCCTCCTCTCATCAGTAAATCTTTGCATATTTGATGGTTAAACCTAATCTAGGACTTTCAGCCCTTGTAGTTAATGGGCATAACAATTAATGTTATCTATTTTATTTTCCCTTAGGCAAAATATATATCTCATTCATCAGTAACTAATAATATCTAATTATTGCAGTACTACTACCATAAAAAGTTGCGTTTCATGTGTCGATCACTTGTTGAGGTACAAAGGTATGAATTGTATGGCCTTCGCCCCAAACGTGCAAAGAAGCAAAAGGAGAACAAAGTCCAAGACAGCTTACCTGCACCTTTGGAAGTAAGTGTGCTATTATTATTATTATTATTATTATTATTATTTTTTTTTTTTTTACAAAAAAGAGGCCGTAATCTGGGGATAGAGGAAGGGGTTGCAGATATTGGGATTCGAATCTCAGACTTGCTGGATGCCATCTCTTAAGAGTGACTACATGAACTAACTGAACTAAACCTCGGATTCAGTTTTTATGTTTGTTTATGTTGGTTTTGTGAATTGAAGTTTCTTTGCCTTTTAGCCTTGGTTATATTGGTGTTTAAATTTTTGCAGGCTTTGCCTTATGAAGAAACTGAACAATGGAAATCATTTACTTCTAATCCCTACAAGACAGAAGAAGAAAAAGCTTCAATAAAAGAGAAAACAAATTCTGAGAATGTTGGAAATGTTGATAGCTGCAATTCTCCCAAGACATGAATGTGTTCCCCCCCAAAACACTTCACAACAAAAGCTCACAAAAGGGAAGTTGAAAAGTTTTTAAGAGAATCGTTCAAGAATATGAATAGGTCTAAACCTAATGCTTCAACTGCACCAAATGGTATCGTTTACTACTCACTTTTTAAGCATATTCAACCTATGTTATTCTGACTCTTCATTTTTATTCGCCAGGGAGCTGTGCAAGAAACAAAAAGATGAAAAAAGTGGAATGTTTAAAAGCAAAAGGAGGCGAGCCACCCAGCACTACTTGCCAACTCGCCATATCGGATGATGATGAACTTACCCTAGTAGATGTTCCAATCTGTTATGATTGCGAGTTTTAAAGATTTGAAGATGGTCTATCGATCTTTCTCATAATATACCGCTGAATATGCTTTGTTAAATAAACAATTTACATTTAAACAACCAAGTAAATTATCATTAGTTTGAGTTTGTAATAATTAACTTTAAGATGATACCTTCAGTTGTATGAGAATGGATCAATGGGTGAAAGCTTTTATTGGGACAACAATCACTTAGTTGTTTTTTTTTTTTTTTTGGTTGCTAAACCATGGTTTTATTGATTAGAAAAGGATTGTAAAGAGAGCAAGCTCTCAAGTTACAGACTAAAAGAATAGAACCTCCTCCCAGAAAAGAAAAGTATCTAAGCAAGTCTAAAACTCAACATTAAACAGCCCCTTAGAACCCGCCACATACTTACAAAGAAAGTCAGACATCAAAAACGGCTTCCCAAGAAAACATCACTTCCAACAAACAAACTCACAAAAAATCAGAAAGAAAATAGAGAACAAGACACATCTAGCACCTTGAATGAACTTGGGCTCCAATTAATAAACTCTAAACCCAGAATAAGAGGAACATGGTCAGAGATTGACCGTTTGCTTCCTATTTGACACAAATTTTTAAAGACAGACACCCATCTTTAGAAACCATAAACATATCCAATCTGTTTCTCTTATTCCCGCTTTCGAACTAGGTAACTTTTTCCCATGAAATGGGAGATGAATGAAGCCCCCTGATGAAAAAATTATTGAAGTCAACCATACCCGTGCCATAGTAATTACAACCACTTCATTCCATAAAAGATCGAACAAAATTAAAATACCCGCCACACACCATGAATCTTCAAAACCATCCAGTTTGGATAATACCACACCCCAGAGCAGTTTCTTTGCTGAGTTCTCACACGGGGCATAAATATTGCAAACTACACACTCAAATTAGTCATAAATCCAGAACCCCTTAACAATAGTAAAGCTGTTGAAAACAAAATTCTATTGGATCAAAAGCCATCTTTCAACAATCAATTCTTAACAATACTTTTTTTTGCTGCACTCCCTATACCTCAAAGATTCTAAGTCAGGATACGCATCCTTCACCATGTTAACAGAACCCACAAGTAAAGCACTAATGAAACAAAGCAATATTGAACCTCAAAAACCACAAAGAATCACCAATACACTAGTTATTAAAGATGACACCACCATCTAATACAGGGAAATATCACCAACTCATCAAAGAAAATAAAACTTACCCAGAGTATAGCAATAAGATCGAGCTAGGAGAAAAACCACATTTCAAGCTGACACCTAAGGGCCCTTCCAAATAAGAAAATGAAAAATCACAGGACTTCGAGCAATCCAACATTATTTCCAAGAGACATGCAACCCACCTCGACATCCTCCACTACCTCATCAATAATAGCCATAATATCACTATCTTCCTCATGTCTTCTTGTCAATCATCAGGTTGTTCATCATCCAAGAATGAATTCATAGTACCACCCTCATCCAATCTCCTCCCATAGTATCTTTTTAATAGCTTCATTACAAGGTGCATAAATTTTGCCGATAATACATCTAAAGTTTCAAGACACCCATTTTCCTTTTATCTTAGAAACCTATTGGAGATGTAGCGGCTATCCATATTAAAACTATTCTTATCCCAGATTGTCGAGAGACCATCTGCGTAGCCCACTGAAGTTGAGAAAACCCAGTCAAGCTCACCATCATACCTAATATTTTGAAGAAATTGATCATAGATTTTTTCCATTTTTGTTTCTTGAATCAAAAGCATTTCTATCTTATGGGTAGTCACCTCAAAATTCTACCTTTAGCATCACTCCTAATTCCCCTTAAATTTCAACACATAATCCTCATTATGAACCAAAAAATTCACCATACCACAACTAGTCAACAAGATCCTCAGAATCCAACAAAAAATTTCCTTAATCGTAGACCATATATTACACTCCAGTAACGTAGTGGGTTTTAATATGCTAGATATTAATGGGCTGTAGTAAGGTCCAATAGTAAATAATAGCAGATTAACTCATCAGCCTTATGACAGTTACAGTTATATATATGTAAAGGGAATTCAGAATGTATACATGATTTTTGACAGAATCAATATACAACAATTCTCTCTCTATTCTGTTATTCTCTCTCCTTCTATTCTACTTTATTCTTCTTCTAATACTGTGTACCAGTATATTTTGGTAATCTCTATTCCAGTAGCCACCATTTGGTATCAGAGCCACCTGACCTGGCAATGGCGGAAGACGTATCCACTCGTTTGCAGAAGGATGTGGCTCAGCTGTAGAAGAAATTTGAGCGGCTGGAATCGAAACTCGAGTCCTCCATTGATCATCTTCGAACGGATATGCAGAAGGGTATGGAGTCTATGAACTTGGAACTGAGGAAGACACTCGACATGGTATTTTCTCAGGTAGGAGAGCTCAACACTGGGAAACAGGCTACTAATCTAGTGGAGAGTGGTTCGTCGGAGGGCCGCTTGAAGAGTTTAGCTGGATCTGGTGATGCTAGTGGGCTTAAGAGCACTTTGTTACCTCAAGTTTAAGAACCAGAGAGCCACAACACAGTTACTGATTTGGTTAAACTCCCCTATAAGCACCCAAGGCTGAGATGTTCTGGCTTTGATGGGATTGATTTTCTCGGATGGTTAATGAAGGTGGAGCAGGCAGTGGAGACTGCTGAGGAAGACAAGGTACAGGCAGTTATGATTAACCTTGATGGAAGAGCATTACAATGGCATCAAAGGTTCATGAAGTCCCAAGGTTCATTGAAGGATGTGAAATGGAATCACTATGTGACAGAAATGAGGGCCAGATTTAGTGACACTGAATATGCAGATCCGATGTTTGAATTGGTTAGCTTGAAACAGAATGGGTTGGTTGATGCGTATTATGAGGAGTTCGAGAGGCTGCTGAATCTACTCAAGCTCTCAGATGACTATGCTCTTAGCATTTTTGTGAGCAACCTACACCCTGACATCTCTCAATCTGTAAGGCTTTTTTATCCCAAAGATCTTAATCATGCTCTTCATTCATCCAAACAACTTGAATCACTGATCCATAACCTACCTAGAAAAACCTTTATACCATATAGGAACCCTCTTACAGCCCCCCTAATAACCAATAGTTCCCAACCTATACCCAAACAGTTCCCAAATACTACACAATCATCCCTTCCACCACTGTTATCTACCCCTAAGACCTTCCCTACTACAACAATCCAGTACGAACACCACCCAAACCCTTTTACACCAAACCAGCTACCACTACTAGGACTACTAAGTTACCTACTCGAGAGGAACGAGAGGATAGGAGTAAAAAGGGCTTATGTATGTGGTGTGGCTTTAAGTATACTCTGGATCATAAATGTGTTAGGTCACAGCTTTATCAAATATTGGTAGAGGATAGGGATGGTCAGGAAGTTGACCTTGAAGAATATTCTGATTGTGTGGAAACAATGGATGAATTACACAACAACAGCCCTGACTCTTGCGAACCAACAACTATTTCCTTGCATGCTTCATTGGGGACTGATGGTTCTCAGACCATGAGAATTTGGGGAAAGATAAAGAACTAGTCACTGGCAATTTTGATTGACTCTGGTAGCACCCATAACTTCATTGATCAGACCTTGGTCAAGTGGTTGGGCAGCCACACTCAACAGTTATCTAGTGTTCATGTGACAATAGCCAATGGTGATGACTTGCAGGTTTAGGAGATATGCAAGGGTTTACGATGGGAGTCACAAGGCCTTGTTCAATGCACTAGTTTTTCCTTTTGACATTGCATGGTTGTGACATGATTCTTGGTGTGCAATGGTTAAGAACATTGGGGCCTATTCTCTGGGATTTCCAGACTCTGACAATGCAGTTTTCTTTTCAAAACCAATGGAGGTCACTTAAGGGTTTAACCATTGACTCCTTCCAGATTGCATCTAAACAGCAAATCAACAAGATTAACAATTCTGTTTAAAAAAACCACTTGTACCTTGCTCATTACTGAGTTTCTGACAGCAAGTGTATGTCAGTGTCTGCTGTAGGGTTGACAGACAGTAAATTACCTATCGACTTGAAGCATTTACTCACTGATTATAGCTTCCTGTTTACCACTCCTACTGAACTACCACCTCAGAGAACCCATGACCACCCCATTCCACTGAAGGATGAATCTCAGGCTGTCAAGCTGCGACCCTATCGATACCCTACCATTCAAAAGAACGAGATTGAAAAGATGGTTTCTGAGATGAAATCAACGGCTATCATCAGAGACAGCACTAGCTCCTTTGCCTCCCCTGTGGTCTTAGTAGAAAAAAATGATGGTTCTTGGCGGATGTGCATAGACTACAGGCAGTTAAAAAAACTTACTATCAAGGACAAATTTCCTATTCCATTAGTGGAAGAATTTTTGGATGAGTTAGCTGGGGAATGTTGGTTTTCCAAGTTGAACCTTAGATCTGGCTATCATCATATCAGAATGAAGCAAACTGATATACAAAACTGCTTTTCGAACACATCATGGACACTACGAATTCCTTATCATGCCCTTCGATTTGACGAATGCTCCATCAACATTTCAAAGTCTCATGAACTCCATATTCCAACACTACCTCAGAAAATTTGTTTTAGTGTTTTTGATGATATTTTGATTTATTCATCTAATTGGAACTCTCATTTGCAACACTTGCAACAGGTGTTTGATGTTCTTATGCAGCATCAGTTATTTGTCAAGCATTCTAAGTGTGAATTTGGAGCTTTCCAAGTGGAGTACTTGGGTCATGTTATCAGCAACCAGGGGTAGCTATAGATACAAACAAAATTGCTTGTATACTGGACTAGCCAATTCCTCAGAATGTAAAACAGCTTCGAGGATATCTCGGATTAACAGGTTATTATAGACAGTTTGTTCAAGGTTATAGGGTGATCGCTCAACATTTGACGGTGCTGTTAAAAAATGACAGTTATGGCTGGACTGAAGCTGGACAACAAGCTTTCAACCGACTTAAACAAGCCATGACCACTGCCCCTGTTCTTGCTTTACCCGATTTCAATGCAACATTTGTGGTAAAGTCGGATGCCTCAAGCACCAGGATTGGAGCTGTTCTAAGTCAGCAGGGCATACCTCTCTCGTATTTCAGCAAAGCTCTCTCCATTAAGCACCAAGCCTTGCCTGTCTATGAGAAGGAAATGATGGCGATTCTAGCCGTTGTTAAGAGATGGAATGCCTACCTGCTGGGCAGGCACTTTCAAATAAAAACTGACCACCTCAGTTTAAATTTTTTACTCGATCAGACCACCAACACTCCGGTTCAACAAATGTGGGTTATCAAGATGATGGGCTACGATTATGAAATCATCTTCCGCAAAAGGGACTTCGAATATAGTGACTGATGTGTTATCTCGACAACTTGTGATGCAACTTTTTTGCCTTGTCTATAGCCAATAGTGATTTGATGCCGAGAATCAAGGAGTCTTGGGTAAAGGATCGAACTGTGGTCCACCTTATTCATCAACTGAGCAAATCTCCTAGTACAGCTACTCATTATACTTGGCAAGATGGTCAGTTTCGAAAGAAAGGCAGGCTGGTTATTGGCCTGGATCAGCAATTAAGAATAGACCTCTTTACTTATTTCCATGCTTCCCCTGAATGGGGCCATTTAGGGGCAGATGCTACTATGAAGAGACTGGGCAGTGTTGTGTACTAGAAGGGCCTTAAGAAGGATGTTCGTCAACTAATCAGGGAATGCTCCACTTGTCAACAGTACAAGTATGATGCTTTCGCATACCCTGGTCTGTTACAACCTTTGCCCATTCCAAAGAGGGCAGACATTTCAATGGACTTCATTGAGGGACTTCCCAAGTCAGGAGGCAAGGATGTCATCAGGGTCGTTGTGGATCGATTGAGTAAGTATGCTCATTTATTACTTCTCTCTCATCCATACACAGCCTTAACCGTCGCCCAATCATTCATGGACAACGTCTATAAACTTCATGGTTTACCGAGAAGTATAGTTTGTGATCGAGATAAGATTTTTGTCAGCCTATTCTGGCAGGAGTTATTCAAACTTATGGGCACCAAGATTAAGATGTCTACAGCCTATCATCCTTAGATGGATGGCCAGACTGAGGTTGTGAATAAGGGCCTCGAAACATATTTGCGGTGTATGACAGGTGAACAACTACAGGATTGGTCTCGATGGATTTCTTTAGCGGAATGGTGGTACAATACTTCATTTCACACAGCAATTCATACTACTCCGTATGAAGTGGTTTATGGCCAGCCTACTTCTACCCATCTTCCTTACTTGGTAGGTACCTCACACGTAGCTGCTCTCAAGCTCCTCAAATTCTACTTAACTCGAGCTCGAAATAGAATGACCCAATAGGCCAACAAGAAAATGTCTGATTGTGTGTTTGCAGTAGGTGATTTAGTCCATGTCAAGTTGCAACCTTATAGGCAGCACACTGTTGTCCACAAGAAATTTCTTAAATTGTCTGCACGGTTCTTTGGACCATATAAGGTGTTAGACAGGGTGGGTGTTGTAGCCTATGAACTTGAGCTACCTGCAGGTGCTAAGGTGCATCCAGTTTTTCATGTGTCCCAGTTAAAGAAACATATGGGTTCAACAATGATGCAATCTCAGCTGCCACTACTAGATGATGCTGGCCTTATCGCAAAAGAATCTGTTGCTGTGTTGGATAGACGCCTGAAGAAAC
This sequence comes from Fremontodendron californicum, assembly GCA_030761205.1. NCBI lineage: Eukaryota > Viridiplantae > Streptophyta > Magnoliopsida > Malvales > Malvaceae > Fremontodendron > Fremontodendron californicum. The sequence goes on from JAULJL010000028.1 coordinate 7,844,318, forward strand.
GCCATGGCCAAGCTGTTATCGAAGTCCTTGTTCATTGGAGGAACAGTTTTCCTGAGGATGCTACTTGGGAGTATTGCCTGATCTTCTGAAGACCTACTCAAATTTCTATCCTTGAGGACAAGGATGACTTGAAGAGGGGAGTTGATAACTCGTATAATTATATAGTTTTTAGTTATGTTTTATTATTATTTTGTGTCAAATACGAGTTATTATTGCTTAGTCTAATTGTGTTTATGATTTTTTATATTTTTATGTAATTTGGTGTTTTTCACGAGTTTCTTTGAGTGATTTCAGATTACTAGGTTAAATCAACAATTAAGGGCAAATCCAGTTCAGTTCCAGTTCCGACACCTTTTGCCATATCAGCTATATCTGGAGTTTCACTGAACCAATAAGGCTGAAATTTTAAACGTGCAAAGTTAAGAGGCATATCTATCTTTTTCATGTTTTACACTTCTTGAAACGGAGTCGTTTTCCCTACCGAAATCAACCATCAAGTTGGCTGATGTGCAATGACGTCTGTTCTGCACCGTTTTGGTATTTTGACCATATCTTCCGATCCACATGAGCAAATGATCTGATTCAAACGGATATGGATCAGTAACTGATAGGGGCATATTTTTCTAGAAGACCATTTGATCAGATCGAGCCTCCAACATTGACAAAATCGACCATCAAGATGGCTGATCAGAATTGTCATACAACATGACGAAAATTGTTAGAAAAATGCACCCACCTATTATACCTACCTTTGAAATTTATAAAGCTTGTCTCTTGTCATTTAGCTCTCCAAAATGTGTATAAATAGAGGGCCTTGGATGAGTATTAGGATACAATATACATTGGTAGGATATTAGCCATTGTAATAAAATTCTCTAAGTTTTCTTCTTTTTTCCTTTCTCTAGTTTTCTTTTTCTTTATTTACTTATGCTTCTTACATTTCTTTTCATTTTTAGTATGTGTTGCTAATGATATTGTTGAGGTGATGAGATGAAGCTCTTGGTAAATGCTAAGGTTAGTCTCTTAAACATGAGCTAAAATGAATCATCATTTATAAACACTAGTATAGATAATATTTTCTTTTGGTTTAAAATCATACTTGCAAAGTAGAGATCTTGATTCATTATTGACAATGAAAATGGCACAGTAAATGCTTGGTTTCATAACCTTGATTTGTTGTAGACATATACCTTGGCATAAGGAATGCTTGGACTCTTTTTATGAGTTTTGAAGATACCAAATGAACATAATATCATATGCTATGGACGTTGGACAATTTGGACTGAATTGCTAAACCTTCCGATTGGAACCTCCTTTATGTGTGGATTTCAATTGTGTAATAAAACAAGATTAATCTTAGCATAACACCAAGAGTGGATTCTCTAACCTCAACATCTTTTCTTATTGTTTTTTTTTTTTATATCTTGTTTAATTTCTTTTATGTTATTTTGTTTATTTTGTTCTCTAATATCTTGTTTATCTTGTTTTGTTGTTGATTCCCTAATATCTTGTTTACTTTCTTTGTCTTATATATTTATAAACTTATACTTACTAATACGCTTCCCTGTGGTTCGACCTCGGACACCCGAGAATTTATTACTTGAACATAACCTGCACTTGGGTTTACGACTCTTAATTGAGTCTCCATCAGGAGTATTGTTACACTTCAGTAACGTAGTGGGCTTTAATATGCTAGATATTAATGGGCTGTAGTAAGGTCCAGAAGTAAATAATAGCAGATTAACTCATCAGCCTTATGACAGTTACAGTTATATATATATGTAAAGGGAATTAGGCTAAAAAACCCTGACAGCCACTATTTAACAACTTCTCAGCTTTTAAGACCGATATCACTCTTGCTGTATTCATACTCCGATCTTCCTGATATTTTAAAACTGATTTCCCTGGTATCTTGAAGGTAATAACCTTCTCAAAACAATCTAACACCGCATAGTTGGCAGCTAGCCAATCCATGCCTAGTATCACATCAAATTCTAGTATCTAGTATCACTAGATCGGCTATGAACACCTCCCCACCAATCTCAATATCACACCCTTTACTCGACTAACTGCATACTCTACCCCGATAGGTGTTGAAACTAGCAAAGGTTCATTTAACTCACTAACATCTCTGAGCAAAATATTAGCAAACTGCGGGCAAATAAATGAATGGGTAGCACCCGTATCAAATAAAGCATGTGCAGGCTATAAACAAACTATAATAATACCTGTCACAACTGCATTGGATGCCTGGGCTTCCCTAGGTGTCAGTGCAAAAACTCGAACCTATCCCCTATCGCTTGACGTCTGTCCCCTATCGGAAAATTGCTATCCCCGGCCTTGAGCGTCTCTACCAGCCTGCTGTGCGACTGATCCTGCTAACTGCCCTGGTGCAACTGTAGCTGGGAGTGGAGCTGCTACTAATGGAAGTGAGCCAGAACCCAATGGGCAGTCTCTTCTCATGTGCCCCGATTTACTGCATTTAAAACATAAATCTGATCTCCAACATACACCTCTATGTCGTCGTCCACAAATCTGACATAATGGGGTAGAAGCTCCCCTAGTAATAGTAGCGGCTGATGTACTCTAAGGGAGACCACCAGGTCTATACTGACTGTTCTGACCCTCATCCCTCTGTACACTACTAGTAGATGCTTCTCCCCTAGACATGACACCACCAACCGGCCCCGATGACCCTACCGTCCTAGAACCCTATCCACCAAATCTGGGCCTCTTTCGTGGACCCCTATCACTCTGTCTATCTCGGGCTCGCTGCTCGAACCTCAGAGCAGAATTTAGTACCTTAGCATATGTAGATGTCTCTGTCAACTGAACTGACCTAAACAAATACTCTCGAAGACCATCCACAAACCTCTTAGCTCTATCATACTCAGTGGATACCAACAATGGCGCGTATACAGAAAGATCAAAAAATTGGATATCATAATCAGTCACAGTCATAATCTCTGTCTGCTTGAGCTGCTCGAATTTGCGAGCCCCAGCCTCACGAACACTCTGTGGTAAGAACCTACGAAGAAACTCAGTACAAAACTCTGGCCACACTAAGGAGGATCAGTAGCTTGTCGTCTTCTAAGCAAGGTCGTATACCACATTCCAGCTATACTCCTAAGCTAAAAACTGACTAACTCCACAGATCGAACCGAAGAACATCCCAATGATATGAACAGTCTACTGCACTAATCCAAAAATTCATTGGGATCTGCATTAGCATCCTTCCCTGTAAAGAAAAGTGGTTGATTTTTCTTAAACTCAGATAACGAAACCTGAAGGTATCCCTTTGGTAGGCCCTACTCTGACTCTACCGGTGCAGCTGCCGGCTGTGCCTGTGCCTGTTGGGCCTGATCTAGTTTCCTCTGTTGCTCTATCACAACCTGTGTCAGAGCCTTTACCTAGTGTAATACCTCATCCATTTTAGCATCCATTTTGTCAAATTTCATCTCAGTATCTCTAGTAGTAGTCCTACTACTCTCCACACTCTGGCCTCTAATCTCAAGGCCAGCAGAAATCTGATCAGGGACCTCAGGCTCTCGGTCCCCTGATATATCTCTAGGTCTACAAGTTATTGTTCGAGGAGGCATCGTATCTAGAAAATAAATATATGTCAATAATTCCATAATATTATTTATACAGTTCAATATCTACTAGTTAGCTTAAAAATTACCCAACGTAACAGCATGTGACGATGGACATCCGTAGGGGTAGTACACTACTTATCGATACCCCGAGATTACTTGTAAGCAATGGACTACTACCTTACCCCTTTTTTGCAACCACCGACCTCTAGACCGTGCTCTGATACCACTTATCACACCCCAAATTCAGGGCATGTGACCGGACAGAGACAAGGTATGCCCTTGCCTCCGAAGCCTAAGTATACTTATTAAACCATATCAAACAAAATTTTGGCATAATCTCGCCCTACATGGGGGTTTGCCGCTCAATCATCAACAAAATAAACATCACCATATTATACTAGGATTCTAAGACCGTTATACGTCATACATCACTTAATTACATCCGTTTAAAAAATATACAGTACATATTTATCATACACAAAATGTAGAGGACCTATGATACCCTAGTGACTGCAAAATTGTATCCCACTATCGCCACTACTTATCACGTCCTAGTCAATCCGCTCACCACAAGTATGTGAGCAGCTAGCTATCCAGAATCTGGGAAGAGCTGGGTCTATCAGAATCTAAAAAAGAATGAAAATAAACAAAGTGAGTTGAAAGACTCAGTGAATATAAGGTAACTAGGAATAGTACTTGGAAGTTTCGTGCTTGCTTTGCATAAACATGACATATCATGTATGACTAATTAATCGAAAAGTAATATTTAAAATTTGTTCTGGAACTTATAAAAATTATTTGTTCCATATGAAATCTTCTATGCTAAGTGCTGAATATAAATAGGCCATTGGCCTGCAGAAATCGGTAGCCAAAAATATTTAGCAATCGATTTTACGAGTATACTTCTACAATTATCATTTAAGAATTTCTCATGTCTATATCAATCAATACATCCCGGACTTATACCAGTTCGTAATATTTGTCATCTTGGACTATCTTCTCCATATCATCCTGGACTCATCCTGTCCGTACAACAATAGCATCCCAGACATCACCTTGTCTATAATAATAACATCCCGGACATCACCCTGTCCGTATAATAATAACATCCCGAACATCACCCTGTCCATATAATAATAACATCCCTGACATCACCCTCTCCGTATAATAATAACATCCCGGACTTCACCTTGTCCGTATAATAACAACATGATATATTAATTCTCTTATATCATGGAGTAATATTTATACATATACTATGCTAGGAAACAATCTCTACACTAACATATTTCTACAATATCTAACTATCCTTAAATACTCAACCATCCTATAAAATATCATTCATCAACCAATTTCACAAATTAATAACCGTAACACCTTAAACATAATTCCATACTATTGTTTCTTTAATCCGACAAGTACAACCATAATCCGTACCTTGCCCAACATCTCAATTAAGCATATCCTAACATTTCAAATAGCTCACATTCATTATTATTCAACTCCACAACACATTCCTCATGTAACCATATTAATACCACACTTATGCCTTTGACCTGCGTAAGGTTCAAAACTTACAATTTTCGTAATCCGAGCAATCTTTCGTGTATCAATATCCATATCAATTAACAATACATATAAAACAACAACTATCTCCTAGATTATCCTAAATACTCATTGTGTTAGTCTAAGTGTTAAAGCGGAACTTTCGTGGCTTTGTCGCGATCCCGGGCGAACTCTGCAATATAAGTACCTATAGCATCATCAGAATATTCTGTGAATATTTCTCAACTATGGGACATTCAAATTCTAACTATTTATTCTAGTTAGCTGCTATTCAAAAATTTTCAGCTTAAGAATCTTTTACAAATAAATTCCTACGCTTAGCTCGGGTCAAAATTCGAACCAAAATCAACTTGAAAGTTGCTCACATAATAACAACAAAGCTAATGGTGGCCTTAAACAACCAAGGAAGGTGACGGCACCACCTCATGGGCAAGCTAGGGTTTCGGCCAACCTTGTTTTAGCCTCTAAATTTTGATTCAAAGCTATCCGATACTAATTTACGTTTTAAGGAGGCGGAGGAACACCTCCCGTAACGGAAAAAGTGGCGGCAACATGGTGGTTCACTACCACCAATTTCCAGCCCATATGATTTCTCATAGATAGAGATAAATTCTTCAAAATCTAATATCAAAATCAATCTTAGAACATGAAGTTACCTATGGTTTAGTGAAATCCTTGCAAAATTTGGTGATTTCCTTGAAATTTGGAGGAGTGAGAAAGCTTTAGTAAACTTTAATGAAGTTTTTGGTGAGAAAATGCCTAAGGCATAAAGAGCAAGAAGAATACATGATGTCTTCTTATTTTGGATTTAAAATTTATGGGAAATTATCCCATGTTTTTAATTTTGCCTAAGCTTGGTCAAAAGAGTTGACCAACTTTGACTTTTTGCACATGCCCTACAGAACTTGATGTTCAGGATTACGTTTTTCATTTTAATGTCAAATATTTGATCCAAATGTCATATTAACATATTATATAGTCATAAAGTCCATTTATACCATTTCCCGGACTAAAAATGAAAAAGGGTGTAAAATGACGAAAATACCTCTAATGTATATTTTTTTGGAATTTGATGCCGATTGTTGTTCTGATAATAAGAATGGATTCTATATTGTATATTATCATCATATCCACTCAATTTATCATATTTTATGGACTTTTCCCCTTTGCGATTTTAGTCTGATTTTTTTTAAACCACTTTAGGGTCAAATTGCTTAACCACCCGATTTAACCTCTAATTCTATAATCTATCATACAACATGCGTACCACATGATGGCCCATCCTTCCTAGTGGCTTTTACATGTGTAGTTTCGATCCATCAGAATGTTATAGGAGACCCGAGTTATCTCTGGCTTACAAGGGTCTCATATTTTTCCCTCAAATTTTCTACTTCAAGTGGCTTGGGCGGCAATTCTGACACTTTTCTTTGAAGAAGTTGGGGAAAGGGTGGTGGTGGGTAACCTCGAGGTGTCTTCTCTTGAATTCTCTCATTATGCTTCTGGCTACCCACTTCTACTTCTTTCCCACTTCTTAATATAATGGCATTGCATTGCTCTTTCCCATGGCTCTTAGGATTGGTCATAGTATCGCTTGGTAAAGATCCCATTAGGCGATTGTTAATGGCATTACTAAGCTGGCCCACTTGTGTCTCAAGATTCTTAAGTGATGCTGTTTGAACTTGAAGTAATTCAGTTTGACCTTGAAGTATTTCAGCATGACTTCGAAGTGTTTCAATTTGACTTCGAAGTGTTATAGCTTGACTTCGAAGTGATGTTTTATGCTCTTGAAGTGATTCTGAATGAGATTATCAGTTCTTGCCATGAATTGCATAAACATCTCTTTCATAGATGTCTTCTTTTCTTGGACAGGAGCCCGGGCTTGTGCTTGAAACCCAGGAGGGACTACTTGCTTAGCTTGTGATGATGGCCCTTGGTTGTTCCAAGAAAAGTTTTGCTGATTTCTCCAAGCTGGATTATAGTCGTTCGGATATGGGTTGTTCTGCTGCCTATTAAAGTTTCCCACATATTGAGCAGATACAGTCTTGGTTGGGCATTTATCACTGTTGTGTCCTTCCCCACAATATTCACTTGTTACAAATGGGCTTTGGACTGAATGCACACTCATGGTATCAAATTTCTTGGACAAAGCAGCCATCTGTGCTGATAAAGCACTGATCTCATCCAACTGATTAACATCTGGAGTTTTCTTTGGCAAAATTCGCTCAGTGGACCATTGATAATTATTGGACGCCATCACCTCAATTAAATCATAAGCCTCATCAATTTCTTTCCCTATGAGTGCCCCACCTGCTGCAGCATCTATAGAACTTCTAGTAGGACCCATTATTCCATTGTAGAAGGTGTCTACCTGAAGCCAGTCAGGTATCCCATGATGAGGACATTGTCGGAGCAGATCATTGTACCTTTCCCAAGTTTCATATAATGATTTAGAGTCATACTGCATAAAAGATGTGATATCATTATGCATCTTAGCTGTCCTGACATGAGGAAAATATTTGGCAAGAAATTTCTGGGCCAGATCAGCCCAAGTGGTAATGGAGCCAGCAGGAAGAGATTTCAACCAACTCTTGGCCTTATCTCGAAGTGAGAAAGGGAAGAGAATCAATCTAATGGCATCATCAGTAAAACCATTTTGTTTGAAAAGATCGCAAACTTCCAGGAAATTTACGATGTGAGCATTAGGATCATTGTTCGGTAAGCCACTGAACTGAACTGATGTATTGATCATCTGAATGATGGCCGGCTTTATCTCGAACGTATTGGCCTAGATGGCAGGCCTCTGAATTCTAGTTTGAAGGTCTTGCATGAGAGGAACCTCATACTCTCGCAAAGTCTTTGTTTCGTTAGCTTCAGCCATTGTACCTGAAAATAAGAAAGAAAAATAAGTTTAAATTAAGACTAAGGTTGCTTGGTATTAATATTAACAAAAATAATAAACAATTCCCCAGCAACGGCGCCAAAAACTTGTTGTCAGATTTAACTACGCAAGTGCACATATCGCAAACAAGTAATAAAGTGGAAGTAGAGTGTCGTACCCACGAGGAATTGTTATTAATTTTGCTAAGTACTAAAATTAACACACTCAATCTTATCTAAACAATTAAATAAAGACGGTAATTTAAAACTAAAATTAAAAGAAACTAATACTGAAAGCAAGTAAATTAAAAAAGTGAATTCAATTAATTAATAAAAGCCTAGGATTACAACTTTTCTCAACACTTCGCTTGAATCACTCTCTACCTCTTCACTTGATTAATGATCCTGAGTTGTTAACCTAGAGTTCTATCTTATTTATAAGGATCTTCCGATGGTCTCATAAAAATATCCTTCTTAACCAATTAACTATATTCCTATGATAATTGAATTAAAGAAGAACTCATTAAGCTTAGGCTCTAACAATAGTTACACATGACAAGTAAGTGTATTCCTACCCTACCTGTAGATCAATTCATTCTAATAAATGAATATGAAACATGTGTCATTCAATCTATGTCTAACACTAAACTCCCTTTTCCAAGTTGTATTTAGGTTAACAAATCAATCTAATTAGTGATCAAACAATTAGAAGCATTAAGAACAAGAATGAACAAATAAATCAACAAACCATTAAATAAAGTTAGAGAGAGAAAGTAAATTCAAACTATGTGTTGAGTTCCATTGAAATCCTAGTAAAAGAGAATTAGTTCATGATAATTAATGAAAACCAGTAATCAAATAATTTCACCATCATCAACAACACAAGAAAAATAAAGAAGAGAAAAGAGAAAACTAAGAGTTGTTAGTTCTTGAGTCTTCAATCTTCCAATCTTCTTGAGAGAGAATTTGATGGAAACTATCTTCTTGAGAGAGAATTAGGTTTTTTAGAACTCCAATCCCCCTTTATTCTGACCTAAAAGAGTCCTATTTAAAGTGTCCAAGGCCTCCTGGAGTCCGAAACTTCGCTCCCAAGCAAACAGGTAAGTTTTTTCATTTTTTACATTTTTTTGCGAGTTGCAAGCAGTAGCTGGGCTCCGCGGCGCCAACATTCTACCTGGTCTCCAGATTCTGTCATCTTCAAGAACTTCGTCAGCTGTTTTGACTAGGAATATCTTGTCCGATTTTGACGCGGCTTATACCTTTGGAAAGGTATGGAAGTCAGATTCAAAAGTCAAGAAGAGAGATTTCTCATTTGAAGTCTTTAAGATCAAGTTTCTATTGAAAGAAGCTCCGGAGGTCGAATCTGCCTGCTCATTGGTTTGCACCGTTTTTCGTCGTTTTGCACCTCGAAGCTCCAGATCACCTTGGACCTATAAAAACACATAAATAACAACTAAATAACTACTTTAAACATAAAATGGATAATTAAAATAAATATAAAAACATCTAAAACTAATCAAATCCTAATAAAATCCTCAAGGACTTAGCCGATTCAAAAGCACAATAGGTGGCAAAATAACTAAATTTCTTAGAGTTATCAGGTGCACATTGATTGTTGCTATGATAAAGACTTTATAGTCGCTAGAAAAAACCTCGCACTACGTTGCGGGTGAAACGAGTCGCTTTCTATTTTTGTAATAGTAATCACAACAATTATTGTTATGAATACATAAATTAATAACGTATAAAATTAATTATTAACGTAAAAAAATTTATATAAATTTATAATATTTTGAAAACAGAAAAAATAACACGAACACGTTAAGAAAACACAAAATTTTTTTTAAATTGAATCACTCTGACAAATTATGCAAAATATGTCATGAATTGAGACACGACACGAACACACAAATTTTTCTCTAAATTAAACCACAATGACAAACTATGTAAAATTTGAGATGATTGAGACACGACACGAACACAACGTAGAAAAAATAGTTAAAACACAACACGAAAAATAACATGAACATGACACGAATACACGAACGTGTAAAAATTTATATAAATTTATAATACTTTATATAAATTATTAACGTGTAAAAATTTATATAAATTTTAATACTTTAAAAACACAAAAAAAGTAACACGAACACACAATTTTTTCTCTAAATTGAATAACTATGATACATTATGTAAAATACGTTATGAATTGAGACATGACACGAACACAACAAAGAAAAATAATTAAAACACAACACAAATAATAACATGAACATGACACTAATACACGAACGTGTAAAAATATACATAAAACAAATTATTAACGTGTAAATTTTTTTATAAATTAATAATAGTTTATATAAATTATTAACGTGTAAACTAATTCTTAACGTGTAAAAACTTATATAAATTTATAATATTTTGAAAACACAAAAAAATAATACAAACACGTTACGAACATAATTTTTTTCATTAAATTGAATCACTATGATAAATTATACAAAATATGTCATAAATTGAGACACGACACGAACACACAAATTTTTTTTCTAAATTGAATCACAATGACAAACTATGTAAAATATAAGATGAATTAAGACAGGACACGAATACGAAATTGAAAAAATAATTAAAACATAACACGAAAAATAACATGAACAATACACTAATATACGAACATGTAAAAATATACATAAAATGAATTATTAACGTGTAAAAATTTATATAAATTTATAATACATTGAAAAATAACAAAATAAATCGAATACGAATACGAATACGAACACGTCACGAACACAACATAAGAAAAATAATTAAAACACAACACAAAAAATAACACAAACACGATACGAATACACGAACATCTAAAAATATACATAAAACAAATTATTAACGTGTAAAAATTTATATAAATTTATAATAGTTTAAGAAAAAAAAAAAACGAATACACAAATTTTTGTTATTTTTTTCTCTTTCTTTTTTTTTTCCCTTTTTTTTCCTCTCTCTCCCTCCCTCCCTTTCTTTCTTTCTCTTTTCTTCAGCAAAAAAAAAAAAAAAAAGATAAACAGTGGAGGCGACGTGGATAGGCTGCCTTTGCAGCAAAAGATGCAAAATTTATCTTTTATATATATATATATATATATATATATATATATATATAAAAGAATATCATCCTAGGGTTTTGCCATAAAAAATAATCGATTTGATAGAAGAGAAAAACACCATTAATTAATTATTTCTGAGGGTTTGAAAGCTCCATGGATTCTCCAAGGTAAGCTTGGAGCTTCTCCAGACTGCCTGATCTAGCTATGTTTCACCATTGTATCGCTGCAATTGAATTGGATTTTTTTGTTTTTGTTTGTTTGATTGAAGTTCTACTATCGATAAAGAATCGAACATCACGAACCAAATAGTGACGGACATAGATAACAGTTACGTGCATTATAATCTTCAAGAACAGGTAATTGGGTTGTAAGCTCAAGAATGATTTAAACTTTATCTTCCTTTTTTATGCAAAAACTGGCTCGTTTGTTATTTAGTTGATGGATTGATTTAATCTTAATATTGTCATAATGCGCTGGCGGAATCGTTTGATTTTGAAAAGTTCTTAGAAGAAACGTTGTCGAAGAGTGCAAAGATTTGTGAGGAAAAACTTGAAGCAGAAAAAGCGACGGCGACTGAAATTTTTTACAAAGAAGCTTATGACAATCTTCACAACATGGAATGTAGTTCATCTCGCATTAATGGCGAAGATGCTGAAGAACAACGGAAAGCGACTGAGAAGTTCTTGAAAGAGGCATACGATAATCTGCTTCATAAGTTTGATGGGGTTTCATAAACAGGAAAACGTGAGTCTCTTGTTCTTTAACCTTATGCGCTTCTTACCTTTATATCGAATTATTGTTTTAGTCCGGATTTAAATTGAAATCGCGGATCGTATAGAATTTATTTTGTGAACATAATTAAATGCTAACACGATCGATGGCACAAAAAATCCAAAACTGCAAAATAACGGTCATAACATTACGTTGCAGTCACTATTTAAATTTTATTTTTAGTTAATACTATTAAATAGTTATGTGTCTAGCACCTAATATGCAATTTTTAAAAAATATGTGTTATTGCTATAATTTTAAAGTATAATTATAAATTATTTACTAATATATATTGGCATAAGATTTAATTATTTATTAACTCTAACTTTACACTTACTTGATAAATTTAACCAATTAAGAGTTATTTAATAAATCATTATATAAAAAGCTTTATTCTAATTAATGACACTAATTTAATATAGTTAAAACTTTTTTTATGTATAAAACTAATTTTATTATTAAAATTTAATTATAATAAATAAAAAATAATTTAAAAATATAATGAATAACAATATTTATTTTTATTAGTTTAAAATACTCTCTATATCTGAGCTTTTGTATGTATTATAGATTATAAATTATAAATAGATATATTTACTAGTGTAGACTATAGGAAATAAGAATACATACATGTTTATATATATATATATATATATATATATATATATATATATTGATATTGTAAGGTAAAAAATCAAGTTTTATTTATAAAATCAAGAAGCACACTAGAGGTTTCCATATGGAAAAGGCCTTTTTTAAGCAAAGTCCAAGCTTAGCTCAACCCGTCCATTTATATATTATTTTATATTAATATTTTAAAACTAAAATTAAATAAAAAATATATTATATAAATATATTAATCAATTTAAATTGAATGAATTTGAACTTAAAAATCTATATATACCTAAGATCGTAGGATATGGATGGTGAAGAAACAGATGCATGTATGTTTATATATATATATATATATATATATATATATATATTCTGGTTTTCGAGCTTAATGAATATTTATATAATTGGTACAGAAAAAAACAAAAGGAAAGAAAGGGAAGAAGTTGAAGAAATTAAGGCAGGAAAGCAAAGAAGTGTTTAAAGGAGAAAGAAGAAGGGGAATACACATCTATCCCTGCAGTTATAGAGGCCTCGTATATCAGAAAATCTCGCAAGTTGAAGATCATCAGCTGTTGGACGTTCCGTTTGCCACTAAGGAGGATCTCTAAATTTAATCAAATATTCAATCATGGTTTTTTTTTTTGGGTTGAAGAAGAAGGATATGATTTGCTACTTTTTGCTAAGCTATATTTATATAAATTTTGATACATTAATAATTCGTTTTATATAGATTATGACACGTTCGTATATTCGTGACGTGTTCATGTTATGTTTTTGTTCCGTGTCGTATTTTAATTATTTTTTCCCATGCTGTGTTCTTGTTACGTAATCATGTTGTTGTTGTGCGGAAGCGAATTGATATTACTAAAACCGATTTAAACACACTGAAAAAACACCGATATTTTACGTGGTTCGGCAACTGTGCCTACATCCACGGGAGGAGGAGCTTGAAGCGTTGTATTAATGGAGTTTAGAGTACAAACATATACAGAATTCAAGGTGCTACACAAGCACTGAACTCACAACTCAACACAATACCGAATTACTCTATAAACACAGAGTATTTGCTTCAACAATTTAGCTCTAACACATACTCAACTCTACTCTACTCTCTCATCTCTACATGGCTATTTATAGCCATAATATCAAGGTGTGAACACTAAGCAAGTGGCAGCCACCATAGCCACCTTCCACCACCTATCTTGGTGTGAACACATTGCAAGTGGTAGCCACCATAGCCACCATCCATTTGCAAGTGGTAGCTTCCATTATTGGTGGTGCAAGTGGTGCAAGTGGTAGCTCCATTAATGGTGCTAAGCCACCTATGTGACTTTGAGCCATATTGAGCCATATTCCAACAATCTCCACCTTGGCGAGAATCCACAGAGAGAATTCACAGATCAGAGCTTCCTCCTTTCTCCTTCAAATGTACACACCATTACTCACATATCAGGGCACCTACTGCATTGGCATGATTCATCAATGCACTGAGCCTGAGTCAATTTTTCTGTCTACTTCCCAGGAATTTTCTTAGCTTCTCCAAGATCATCTCGAACTCTGAGCTCAGTTGAGCCTTCAGCCTGTCGATCTCCACCTTGCCTTTTTCAGCAGATAGACAAATGATCCATCTTGAAGTTTCCGGAAATAAACACAGTGATCAAATTGACTGTGTGTGTACTTTTCATCCTGTCATGAAATAGTCCAACCGTTTGTACAGCTGTCACGGGATTGTTTCAGACCATACAGTGATCGGTTCAACTTGCTTTTGTAATCTCTGCGACCGGGGACTCCAGAACCATCTGGTTGAGTCATACAAATTTCCTCCTCTACGGAACCATGGAGGAATGCAGTTTTTACATCAAGTTGAACTATCTCTAGGTTATACAGTGCTACTAAAGCCAATAAGATCCGAATAGATGCATGCTTAACAACAGGTGAAAATACCTCATTGTAGTCTATTACTTTCTTTTTGAGCCTAACCTTTGGCTACCAATCTGGCTTTGTATCTGATGTTGTCTTTGCCGGTAGCACTCTCCTTTTGGCAAAGACCCATTTGCACCCAATTGATCTCTTGAGTGTTGGAAGTGGAACCAACTTCCAAGTCTGATCGCCTCCTTCCACTGGGCATGCTCAGGGCTGTTTACAGGTTCTTTGTAATTGATCAGAACATCATCATCAATTACTCGAAGGGCGTATGCCACCACGTCTGTGTATCGAGCAGGTTTCCGAATATGTCTATTCGGTCTACTGGTGACAACTGATTCAAGTTGCTGAAAGGTTTCTGGTGATGACTCCTCCACTTCAATTAAGGTGTCATCAGATTCTGGTTCAGATTCATCTGAATTTTGACCAGCATCTTCTGATTCAAACTCCACCTGCTTTAGAGAATCTTGGTTCACATTCTCTGGAGTTGACAGTTTCAGCATTACAGATTCGTCAAAGGCAACATCTCGGCTTACGATGACTTTCTTTGACTCAAGGTTCCACAATCGGACTGCTTTTACTCCTTCACTAAAGCCCATGAAGACAGCTTTCTTGGCTCTAGGATCCAGTTTTGCATCCGTTACTACGAAGCCGATCATATTCAATGGCAGAATATCCGGACTACACCTCTATGGGAGTCTTCCCATCAATTGCGGTGGAGGTTAGTCTGTTGATAATGTGGGAGGCGAACAATAAAGCCTCCACCCAAAATGCTTTGCTCAAGCTCGACTGGGATAACATGCAGCGAACTTTATCAACCAAAGTTCGGTTCATCCTTTATGCAACTCCATTCTGCTAGGGAGTGCCAGGAACAGTGAAGTGTCGGATTATCCCATCATTCTGTGAGAGGCTGCTGCTCTGCCTGTCACGATTTCTCTGTCAAGGAGATACAGATTTCCCTTCATATAACCCTTCATTGCTAAGAATGCTCCACGTACAACTCTCAGGACTCCATTCTGAATGGTCACCTTGTAACCATTTGAGTCTAAGACCCCCAGTGATATGAGGTTCTTCTTGAGATCAGGGACATACCTTACGTCTGTAAGTTGTCTGATTGTACCGTCATGCATTTTCAGTCGGATCGTTCCGATGCCTCTAGTGTGACAAGTATTGTCATTGCCCATATGGACAATCCCTCCATCAAACTCTTTGAAGTTTGAGAACCACTCTAGGTTCGGACACATGTGGTAGGAACATCCGGAATCCAGAATCCATTGATCTGAAGAGTGTGTTGTTGTGGAAATCGTAAATGCAGAGTCTTCCTCTCCCTCAGATTCTTGAGCTACACTCACAATCGACCTCTCCATGTTGGGACAGTTATTCCTCCAATGCCCTTTCTCATGGCAAAAGGCACACTCGTCCCTCGAGAGTCGTGTTCTCGATAATCCCCTCCTTGAGCGGGATTTACCTCGCTTGTTTTCTCCGGCTCCTTGGTTGCTCGTCCTGCCTCTGTACACAGTTAAAGCTTCTGGTGTAGTATTCTGGTGATCATGCTGATCCTTTTTCCGATACTCATTATTCACAGAGCATTACAAACATTAACATATTCTATATCATTTTTACCATACAACAGTGTAGTGGTTAAATGATCATAGCTATCAGGCAAGGAATTTAACAGAGTAAGAGCCTTATCTTCATCAGAGATATTTGCATCTAGATTTTCAAGATCAGCGAGGATTTTGTTAAAACTTACTAGATGCTCCTGCATGGTGATACCTTGCATATACTGGAAGTGGAACAGCTTCTTCTTCAGATAGAGTCTGTTCTCCATGCTTTTTGTCATGTACTTGTCCTCAAGTTGTTTCCAGAGAGTTTTTGCATTATTCTCTCTCATGACAAAGTACTTCTGGTCCTTGGCTAGGCATAACCGGATTGTGCCACAAGCCTGACGGTTGACAAATTTCCAGTCATCTTCCGAAATATCTCTGGGTCTGTCTTCCAGAGCGATATATGAACCCTCTCGGAATAACAGATCCTGAACTTCGCACTGCCACATGCCAAAGTTGGTGGTGCCATCAAATTTCTCCACCTCGAACTTTGCAGTGGTCATCGAGTTCTTTCTGATATAAGAACTTGATCGTGCGCTGCTGGTTGTTTCATGTGTCTCTAATGATTCTGCCATGGTAATAAAACAAAATTACCAACAAAGTGTTTTTCCGGTACCTGTATGGAAAAAACGGATGCCGCGGTTGAGTCCGGAATAGTCGAAATAGCCAGGAACGGGTCCAACTGTGTAAATTTTGGACACACGGTGAATATTCTGCAAATATTCTGCTACAAGTGGCTCGAAATGGACTCGGTTTAGCTCAACCGGCTCGGAAAAGTCTCGGAATAGTGTTCTGAAACGGCTCAAAAAATAGCCCGAAAAAGTTGGCCGGACCTGCGGCGACGCGTGGGCGGCGTACGGCGGCGCGTGGAGCGCGTGGAGCTGTTTGGGTGGCCGGCGCGTGTGGCGCGTGGGGCGCGTGGGCTTCACGCGTCTTCAACCTCTGGAGGCGCGTGTGGCGCGTGCTGCGCGTGGTTGTCACGCGTCTGCAACCTCTGGAGGCGCGTGGGCGCGTGGGGAGCGTGGGCGCTTCTTCTGGCGGCGCGTGTGGGCGCGTGCGGCCTCCTCTGGTGCTCCGGTTGATTCTGCTGCACTCCTCTCGACGACCTCTTCAACCTGGTATTTTCAAAACACAAATTGGAGCACTTTTGAAAAACGGACAGAATCGAACAAACTCGGTTTTACGTAAAAATTGGCTCTGATATCAATTTGTTGTGCGGAAGCGAATTGATATTACTAAAACCGATTTAAACACACTGAAAAAACACCGATATTTTACGTGGTTCGGCAACTGTGCCTACATCCACGGGAGGAGGAGCTTGAAGCTTTGTATTAATGGAGTTTAGAGTACAAACATATACAGAATTCAAGGTGCTACACAAGCACTGAACTCACAACTCAACACAATACCGAATTACTCTATAAACACAGAGTATTTGCTTCAACAATTTAGCTCTAACACATTCTCAACTCTACTCTACTCTCTCATCTCTACATGGCTATTTATAGCCATAATATCAAGGTGTGAACACTAAGCAAGTGGCAGCCACCATAGCCACCTTCCACCACCTATCTTGGTGTGAACACATTGCAAGTGGTAGCCACCATAGCCACCATCCATTTGCAAGTGGTAGCTTCCATTATTGGTGGTGCAAGTGGTGCAAGTGGTAGCTCCATTAATGGTGCTAAGCCACCTATGTGACTTTGAGCCATATTGAGCCATATTCCAACAGTTGTATCCTAAATTATCAGGTCTAGTTGATATTATTCAAATAACTCGCAATTTTATGTTACGTGTTATATAATGATTGGTTTTTTATTTTTTATTTTTGAAAAATAAAGTCATATTAATTTTGTGATTTTTATATTATTGAATTAAAAAAATTAGTGTATTGATAAATGATAAGTAAAAATTAAAATATTGAATAATAATATAAGATAGTTTGATGTAAGTGAATTTGGTGAAAGCCTCATCGAACTTGACCTTCACACTTTCACAGTTGAATTTGGTGGTAGAATCCAGACTTGTGGAGCTACGAAAACAGGTTTTGTTGCCTTTGTATACTACTCCAAATAGCTAACTGCAAAGCAGGCTATTTGTTGGGAGCATTCTGGAGTGCCTCCATGAAACTCATGATTTTGGCTATCAGAAACAATTTAAACCACTCCGATCAACCTGCTCAGTTACACTTTGTGTCCAACTTGCTACGGTGAAATAAGCATTTTGTTGTACCTCTCCCATGTGAATCCTAAAATATTATCCCATACTTCTTTTGCTACAAGACAGTTGCCTCAGCCTCCCTACATTGAAAGAAAATCCTATCAACATTTAAAATTTTCCTCCACTTTACTGTATCTAAGCTTGCATCGGATCATTCATTACAAAGCAGGCGATATCCACTTTTAACAGAGTAGACTCTATTATTGTAATTTTAATGGCAAACAATTGTATCTGGATAAATGAGATAGCAAGTAGCTTCTTCTTCCTAGAACAAATTCTGGATCATCTCCTCCTTCCATTGCATTAATCTGTAAGTATCTATATATTAGCTCATGAAGGAAAGCATCCATGCCCAAATACCCTCTATGTGGAAGAGTTTGAATTCAGGGACTCCATGCACAGCCAACCAGGTGTCTATCCAAATCTGAATTATTTTGCCATCTCCCACTCTCCATCTTGTTTCCCTTTTTAATAAACATAAAGATCCCCAAATACTCTTTCATGTTAGAGATGGGTTCTTCCCCAGGTTCGCTTCTAATAAAGTACCTTTTGGAAGTATTTGGCTTTAAGAACTTGGTGCACTCAGGTTGCGGGAAATCAAGGATTTAAATAGTGATCGAAATGCAACGTTGTGGTCATTATTTTTTGGTTTTAATTCCTTCCGTCGTTGATATTCACGATCGATATTTATCACAATTAATCGTGTTATCATTCATTATATCCACAATCACGATAAATATAATGCGATTGAAAACGCATCTACGATCGTAATTTAAATCTATGCGAGAAACTTTAATACAATCTCCATTCCTGTTTGCAAAGCAAAACTTAGTTAAACTTTTCCATATCCCCGAATCCCAACCCCCCTTAGAACAGGTTATTTAATTATTTATTTAATATGTTTTCAGTTTTTATTTTGAAAACTTTATGTTTTTTTTTTTTTTTTTGAAAAATTTCTTTAGATTGAATTATGTGCCTGCAATTAATATGTTTTATATGGTAGTTAGTTACTACGTAGGAAGATTCCTAAAAGAAATAAAAACTATATAGGAAGAAGTAGCAATAATATATATATATTCAAAATTAATTTGGGGTTTTTTATTTCAACCCATAACATTAAATGATTTATATATTTATTAGGCTGATAAATATAAATTATTACCTTATTAAATACTAAAATTATATCCATTAATTGAATAGTGAATGCTTTCAAAGCAATCTCCTATAGTGTTTTCATATTTGAAATTAGGAACTGAATTTAATTAAGAGTGAGTTTAGGGTAATTAAATTGTAATTTGAGTCGTAACTTATTAAGGGAAATGCTAATCAGTACCTAAGTGATATTTATTAAAAAAATATATAATTAATGTATTATTTTTATGGAATTCAATAAAAATAATATATTAAATGAAAAAAAAATTATAAAATGATAATTAGATAATCTTTATTTTTGCCTATAGAAACCTGTTATGTGTTAACCGAACCCACTTATTTATTTAAGGTAAGAATATTGGTTATTTAAAAGTAAATAATTTTAATTAATTTAGTCAAAAACTTATCTTTTAAATTAAATATATACAATCAAATATATTAATTAATTAGCACATTGAGATTTTTCAAGATTATCCACTGTCAATATAGGTAATTCATATTGGATATTTTTCTTTTTTTCAAAAGACTTTAGCTTTTAATTTTATATAAGATTAAATAACTGTTATAATTGCTTTCCATAAATTACTCCTAATTTTCATGAACCTCCCTATTATAAATATATAGAGAACCTTGATATGCATTTTGTTTGGAGTCTAACCTCAAAATTACATTGCATTTTTTATATGGTAACAAATGATTTTGATTTTTAGCTTCTTTTTTTTTTTTTAGTTTGATTTAGTTTTCAATCACTATTAAAAATAAAATGCATTAATCACCATGTTAAATGTTTTCTTTTGTTTTCATAGATGTTTTCACTTTATCTTTTATTACCTTTTTTTTGTATGCATATTCAAACTCCATTTATAATTTATATTCATTATTTAATGGTTTGACATCTTTTTGTTATCTATTCCGTGATCACATGGTTCATGACTAACAGCAAAATACCAAGGTCATTTGCGCACCAATTTACTTCACAATGGGTGAATTTGACAAGAATATAGAATTTATATTCACAATCATTTGTCTGATGGCATGTTAATTTGATTAGAGGTGTCTATGACTCATGCCGGCCAAAAAAATAATAATAATAATTTTTTTTGCTTGAATTCGATTTGAAAATTTATTTTACTATTTAAAATATATTAAAAAAATTAAAAATTATTTTTATATTAATATTTATATATTATCATAACTAAATTTAAATAAAAAAATTATATTGATTCGGATTTTTTTTTTGTTGCTAAACCAATATTTATTAAAAGTAAAGAGGAGACCATCCACAACGATGGGAATCTCCATTGTTACAACACAATTGATAGTCTCTGATTACACAAACAAAATAAACACCTTAACAAAACAGAAGATTGAAAATAACCCTGTTACCACTATGCAATATACATATTAATTCTATCAAATCCGGTTTTAGCTAATGAATCTGCAATAACATGCAATAACATATTTTGGAATTTCACATTGCTAATTTCATCGATCATAGCCATTGGACCAGAGAAGATAGCCACAATCTCTCCATTTTCATTCCTCAGCACCCCTCCCACACTAGCAGGACCAGACTTGCCTCTAGCCGAACTTCAAAGAGCCTGGAAAGGGAAGAGACCACTTTAGATACACCATATTATTAATCAATATTTTAATTTTTATCGATAATTTATCAATATAATAATTTTTTATTCAATAATATAAAAATAAAAAACATAATATAATTTTATTTTTCAAAAAAAAAAAAACCAATCATTATACAACACGTGACACAAAATTAAAAATTATTTGAATAGTGTCACGCACGAATATGACATAGAAAAATAACTAAAATACGACACGACACGAAAAAATAACATGACGACGACATGAATACACGAACGCGTCAAAATTTATATAAAACGAACTTAACACAAAACTGTAAATTATTTAAATAGTGCCAATTAAATCATGACAATTTCAGACATGAAACGAATATGAAAAATAACTAAAACAAAATACAACATGAAAAATAACACTAATATAATACGAATGCACGAATGTGTCAAAATCTATACATAACGTGTCAAAATTTATATATATGCAATACACTTAATACAATTGTAACACAAAAAGTAAAATAAATATAATACGATGTAATTATAAAAATATTGAAGTTGCTTGACAACTCTCCTCAATTGATGGGATAAGTTTTATGTAGGTAACCAATGACAGATATCTATTGCCAGATAAAATCTGCGCTCATTTGTTAACATATAAAGGAGAAATATTTCTGTCAAAATCAAAGAGAATCCCCCTTTGAGAATTTCCATGTTTGAAGAAACTTGAATTAGCATATAAGAGGGACCTTAGGGCATAGTGAGAATTGTAGGTGCTGTAATAACAATGGGAAATTCCAATATGTATTTTCTTGGAGCATTCACTCTTTTGGTGCTCTGTTTTACGACTGCAGCGGCGGCGACGGCGGCGCTTCAGCCTCTTTATGAAATAAAGAGAAGTGTTCCGTCAGGCCCCAACGAGGGAGAGCCTCCTGCTACTCCTTTCAATGTTGCTGAACTCAATCTTGTTCATCTTTCCAAAGACCCAACTTCAAATCCAGCAAGAGTTTCAAGCAGCAATGATGATATGTTGGAGTGGGGAATCAACAGGAAAATTGTTCGATCAAAGAAGCCTATTTGGGAGCTTAAGAGACTTGTTCCAAGTGGACCGAATTCCCAAACATCTCCAGAAATGCCTCCTAAACCCAGATCCTAGCTTGCCTTCTGTACGGCTACCTATTGCATGTGATATGCTATTTTCTTTCTATAAGTAATAAATTATCATTAAAATTTGAATAAATTACATATTTATAGTTTTTATTTAGTTGCTGAGCTTTGAAAAAATAACATTTTGGTTAACAATATTTATAATTGTTATTATTATTTTCATCATTCATTCATCAATCGATCTGGCTCCTGTTATTTCATGTCACCATGCGTTAGCTTATTTAAAAGTTGATTATCTTTCATTTAGCTTTTGAGCATAGATTTTAATCAGACTCGGGTTTTGCCATTTAAGGAAAATTGAAGTCCGCATCCAATTTTTAGTTTAAACAAAGAACTGGTTATAGGTATCAAGCTCATAACTCTCATTATTGTCAGAGAACTTGGTCCGAAACCTTAAATATGCTCAAAGCTTCCCACCACGCTTGGGAGCCTAACTATTCCACTTTGCATTAACTTGATTAGGACATCAAAATTAAAGAGCACATTTCACCAATAGAAAGTATTTATGGATCAAATTAGACCTAGTTGGTTTTAGAAATTTTTTGCCCACGATCCAGCCCACCCTAATCTTTCGGACCCAAGAGACCGAAAATTTAAAATATATATATTAAAATATTAAAATTATTATTTGTCATAACGATCTCGCAACTGCTAGATATTGGGAAATTTTATAAACACGGGAGTCGCAACTTGCAACCAATATTTTTTGGCTAGTTAGGTGTAATTGATCACCTATAAAAATTTGTTTCTAAAATCCTAAAATTAATTAAGATTTAATAAATAAAAAATTGAGCTCTGTGAAAAAATATAAAAACCAAGATGAGTTCGGAAGTTACGGTTATGCGTGGGGAAAATATTAGCACCCCACAATACTCGTTCGAAAAACACAGTATTAATTAATTATATGTTATCTTCAAACTTGACCAAAAAAAAAAAATATTCTTAATTTTGATACTTAAAATTAATTTCCCTAAAAGATATAAGTGGGCTAGTAACTTGGATGGTTTATTGACCATTAAAGTATGCATGATGCATGCATACAATTATAACATTCATATATAGCAATAATTAATAACATAATTTAATTAAAGTATAAAATAAATAAATAACCTGAATTATAAAACAAGAAATAATAAATCTAGTATATACAACCCTACATCATGAATACTTTCAAGATCTACATGATTAAGTACATAAAGGTTCCTAATCTATATGAAATAGCATAATGCAATGCATGATGGATCTAATTATTGAAATAAAAAAACCTAAGGTATATTTATGAATAAATGTACTTAGATCTAAATGACATACTTAATATGGTGTAAAATGAATGACATTATCATATAGCATGTAAAATTACCAAAATGTCCCTATCCTAAATAATATCATTTGGACAACATAAAGATATCATAATAAGTTCATAATAACAATAACATATCTAACATTAAGCATAGATGGTATGCACACGTAATGTCTACATGGCATATCTTTCGTGGGCAAGCCATACACCTTAAGTCATGCTTAAGAATAAAGATTACCTTGATCGTAGATGAAGATATTTAGGCAGAGTTTTGCATTGACTGAGACTCTTCAGATCACGATCGATCATCAGGTATAATTCAGCTGGGTTAGGACTTAATGGAAGAATTTCAATCTGATTGGGACTCTTTGTACAGGGTTTTGGTAGCACAGTGATACACTCAAAAGATTATATCTTATTTAACCTTGTATTAAAAATAATCAATTATAAAGTATAGTAGAAACAATGGTCGAATCCATAAGGATTGGTGTCTAGTTTATAAATTATTAGTTTAAAACTTAAATTCAAGGAAAACAAAATTAAAAGAGGGTTTTTTAAAATCAGTTAAAACTTAAACAAACAATAAAAATAAGAAAGCAATTAAACAAGAAGTAATCAGATGTGAGAAATATGGCTAAAGGTTCATTCTCCACCACTAGACATCATTAAGAATCAAATTCAAATCTATAAATATCAATTATCTATCAAAGTTAACAACCATAGATAACAACAACCTGTGTTACCCCAATTCTTCCTTAGTTCGTCATTAAGCAGGAGGAACGCCACTACTTAATCTCTAACTATCAAATAACCTAAGATAAACATCATTAGATTCAAAGTGATAGCAGCTTTATGATAAGAAATATATGTTGATCTAAGCAACAAATACATAAACATGGATTCATTCAACTTATGTTATGTTCCACTTCATAATTCCTGAAAACCCAACATAATCATGAATTACAAATTGCCACTATTGAATAAAAATCAAGACAATTACACAGATCAAGATTCCTAAACTAGCATTAGATAATTTTCAAGATCTATCTAGTTGATCGCCCTAACCAAATCAAGACAATATCATGAACGATTCTTGAAGAAGAACATAAACAACTTTGATAGAAAACTAGTATATGATAGAATCTAAAAATTAATTACATAACATGTCTAGGGCTTTGAAATCACCCTTAACCAAAAAGAAGTTTAGCCTTGTATACGCATAATTAACATAAACATGAATATTTAAACAAAACTAAGAAGAAAAATAAAATAAAAAACTAAGAGATTAGAGAAGAAGAAGAAGAAGACAATTGATAAATAATCAAAAGCATGACTTTGGTGGCTCAAAAAGATGATATTTATAGAGTTTTAAAGTCTTGAAAACTCTTTCTTGCTCTTCAAGGAAGCTAGGAGTCAAAATATTGCAGTTTTGGACTTTTCCCGTATTTTCCGATTTTTCTCGGATTTGGGCAGATTTGGGGGTCAGAAACTTGGTGTCACGGCCCAAGGCCGCGGCCCCAAATTGCTATCTTGTCCGTTTTTGCTTGCTGACTTCGCTTTCGCTATTGATGCACTGTCTCGCACTTTGTCCGCTGATTTGGATGACCATTTGTTGTCCGATTTAGGCGTGTAAACTATCATTGGAAAGGTATTCGAGTCAGATTCAATAGTCAAGAAGGAAGTTTCTTCAAATAATGTCTTTAACAAAATGATTTCCTTGCAACAAGCTCCAGAGGTCAGATTTGCCAGATCATCTAGCACTAAGAATTTGATCTTTTTGACTCTCAAGTCTTCTTCCATCTTATAATTGTGACTTTATAAGCTCTTTATCATCATAATTGATATGTTTTGACTTCATATCTTCAAAAATACCTATAATTCATAAAAATATAATAATTTGTCAAGGAACTTAAGAATTAAAGCACAAAGTATAAGAAAATAATACATGAAAATGTATGCAATTACGCACTTATCAAATTCCCCCACACTTAGTCTTTTGCTAGCCCTCGAGCAAAATCAAATAAAAACAAAATAAGAAAACCTACTCTAATCCACTTCCAATAAAAATGAGAGATAATCATTAAACAAGTCTTATAACTAATCACTAACTTTAAGAATTTCTCAAAGAACCATGCTTGATAGTAAAAGGTTTGAGTCAAGCTAACATTAACATAACATATCTCAATCAAAATAGTGCATGTTCAAACTTAATTTCAACTTCTCACATGGGATACTCTCATGATTTTCACTCTTTAAAGTAGTGGTAAAGTGTTTACACTCAACCAATCTCATGAAAACAATTCTACCATATGCTTGCTTGTTCACCTATTCTTCACTACTTAGATCATGCAACTTCATGAATCAAGAGGTCTTTATTCAAGGTTGTAAGGCCAAGGGGTTGTAATGTGGTTAAAGAATAAAAGCATAAAGATATCACAAAGGTTCCAAAGATTTCATAGAGTTTAGAGACATACTAAGATCATACAATTATAAACTTCTAAAAACTCTTATAAAGCACATAATATCATAGGCTAAATATTTATGTTGAGCCTTTGCTTCATTCTAACCAACTTTGTAACATCTTTTCTTTAACCAAACGTTCAAGAGATGATTTTTTTTTTTTCAATATTCTCTTTTCTTTTTCTCTTGACTTTTGCCATTCTTTCCCCCACACTTATTTCTTGTTGCTAACCCAAGTAGTCAATCGATCTCCCTTGCTTTATGCAATATGTCTCAAAACAATCTAATTCATATTTAGAACAAGGGTAAAGATACATTTAGGCTAGGTAAGAGATATGGTTAATAATAAAATAGCATATTCAATGTAGACTCAAATTGGCTCACTAGTGGGGATGTTCTCTTGGAACATTAATATGGATGGCTGTTTGGCCCTTATCATGATCCTAATGCCTCAATCATATTCATGTTGTTACATGCATCAATATAGTCTCAAAAGGGTTTAGAGCAAGTTTTAGGGAATCATGTAATGATAAGGGCACTCAAGAAAGAAATTAGATTGATATGTATAATGCATCAATCATATAGGCTCAAAACTCACAATGATGATTATACAAGTCAATATCAAGTCAAAACATGCTTCTTTCTCAATCAACATATCATATTAACATTGGCTCATAAAAAAATAGTGATATCAAGCTTAATTCTCATGAAAATCTTACCACTAATGATCAATTTCAAACCTATTCAATTCATATCTCATTATAGTGAAAGTAACTAGAACACACTAAAAAAAACAAAAACTAAAGGAAATCCTAAATTTTTCCTCCCACACTTAATTCTTACATTGTCCTCAATGTAATTATTTTATCCCCAAATATAAGAATCATGTGTAAAAGAAAAGAATTACTAATCAAAACAAACTAAAGAAAAATAATAAAAGATAGAATGATGGAGAGTAAAGAATAGCAAATCTGATAATAATATGTGCTCCCTATCCTTTTGGGTTGCTTCCTAAGAAGCGCTTGGTTTATTGTCCTCAGCCTGACTTAGTCCTATGCCATCATTATTTAACATAATTAGGCTCATAAAGTGGTAACTCATCTACATCTTGTATTGGAAAGTTCTCATAGTAAGGTTTCAGTCTATGTCCATTCACTTTGAAAGCATTACCTGTTTTTAGATTCTAAATTTCAACTGCACCATGAGTAAAAACATTAGTAATAACAAAAGGTCCCATCCATTTAGAACGCAACTTACCAGGAAATAACTTAAGGTGAGAATAAAAAAGAAGAACTTTTTGTCCAACAACAAAATTCTTTCTTAAAATCATCTTATCATGAAAAACTTTAGTTTTTTCCTTGTAGATTCTAGAATTCTCATAAGCATCATTTCTTATCTCCTCTAATTCTTGTAGGTCAAGTTTTTGTTGCTTACCTGCCTCATCCATTTCCATGTTGCATTGTTTGATAGCACAATATGCTTTATGTTCTAATTCAACTGGAAGATGACAAGGCTTACCATAAACAAGACGATAAGGAGACATACCAATGAGTGTCTTGTATGCTGTTCTATAAGCCCAAAGTGCATCATCTAAACGTAAACTCCAATCCTTCCGATTTGGATTGACAGTTTTTTCAAGGATGGATTTTACCTCTCGATTTGACACTTCAGCTTGCCCACTAGTTTGACGATGATAGGATATGGAAACCTTATGTGTGATGTTATATCTTCTTAAAAGTGCTTCCATGAACCTATTACAAAAGTGAGTACCTCGATCGCTGATTGTGGCCTTTGGTGTTCCAAACCTTGCAACAATGTTAGTTTTCACAAAATCTGGAACAACTTTAGAATCATTAGTCCGAGTGGCTTTTGCTTCCACCCACTTTGAAACATAATCAATGGCAAGTAAAATATAAAGATTACCAAAAGAAGAAGGAAATGGTCCTATGAAATCCATGCCCCATACATCAAAGATTTCAACAATAAGTATTGGAGTTTGAGGCATTTGATTTCTAGCACCTAAATTACATCTTCTTTGGCAACGATCACATGACTTGCAAATGAGGTAGGGATCTTTGAACAAGGTAGGCTAATAAAATCCAGAATCGAGTACTTTTATAGCTGTTCTTTTGGGTCCAAAGTGCCCTCTACATGCATAAGAGTGACAAAAGGTCAAAATAGAATGAAATTTAGATTCAAGTACGCACCTTCTTATAATGTGATCAGAGCAATGCTTCCAAAGGTAAGGATTATCCCAGATGTAGTATTTGGCATCACTCTTGATCTTATTTCTTTGGGCTATTGTCAACTCTTGTGGAAACTTCTTGGTGATTAAGTAATTAACAATATCAGCATACCAAGGGGTTGTTGTGCTTATGAAAAAGAGTTGCTCATCCAGAAAGTTCTCATGCAAAGGTAGTGCATCTTCCTCATGAACTAATCGGCTAAGATGGTCCGCAACCAAGTTGTCTTTACCTTTCTTATCTCTTATTTCTAAATCAAACTCTTGTAAGAGAAGTATCCATCTAATCAACCTTGGTTTAACCTCCTTCTTAGTGAGCAAATACCTAAGGGCTGCATGGTTAGAAAATATAATTACTTTAGTACCAATTAAATAAGAACGAAATTTCTCTAAAGCAAATACAACAGCCAAAAGTTCTTTTTCAGTAGTGGAATAATTTAATTGAGCATCGTTAAGAGTTCGGGAGGCATAATATATGGCATGTGAGACTTTGCCAACCTATTGGCCCAAGACAGCTCCAATGGCATAGTCACTAGCATCACACATAATTTCAAATGGTACATTCCAATTTGGTGGTTGCATGATAGGAGCTGATGTCAAGAGTCCCTTCAAAGTTTCAAATGCCTCTTTGCATTTATCATCAAACTGAAAATCCACATATTTTTGTAACAGCTTGCAAAGAGGTAGTGTTATCTTTGAGAAGTCTTTGATAAATCTTCTATAGAAACCTGCATGTCCAAGAAAAGAACGAACCTCTCTCACATTTGTGGGAGGTGGTAAAGAATGCATAATATCTAATTTAGATTTATCTACCTCTATTCTCTTAGAAGAAATAACATGGCCTAAAACTATTCCTTGTTCCACCATGAAATGACATTTTTCCCAATTCAATACAAGGTCAGTTTCCATGCATCTCATAAGTACAAGGGTAAGGTTCTCTAGACATCTAACAAAAGAATCATCATAGACACTAAAATCATCCATGAAAACTTCTATGATGTTCTCTACATAATCTGAAAAATATACTAACCATACACCTTTGGAATGTAGGTGGTTCATTACAAAGACCAAACAGCATACGCCTATAAGCAAAGGTACCAAAGGGACATGTGAATGTGGTTTTCTCTTGGTCCTCCGTAGCAATTGCAATTTGATTGTAACCTGAAAATCCATCAAGAAAACAATAATGAGAATGGCCAGCTAACCTTTCAAGCATTTGATCAATAAAAGGTAAAGGAATTTGGTCTTTGCGAGTTGTTGAATTCAGTTTGCGATAGTCAACACAAACTAGCTACCCTATTTGAATTCTAGTAGGAACAAGTTCATTCTCATTATTTTTAACAACAGTTACACCGGACTTTTTAGGAACTACTTGGACCGGGCTCACCCATTTGTTATCCGAGATAGGATAGATCACTCCAACATCTAAGGGGAGCTCTTTGGAAATTATGACTGGTAGTGTGTCCTTTTCACCTAAGAACAAAGTCTCTTTTCTTACAAAGGTGTGAGCTCTTTGGCAATTATGACCGGTAGTGTGTCCTTTTCACCTAAGAACACATATTTCAAGTGGTCCGGTAATGGTTTCAACTCCAAAGTTGGTGCCTGTAAAATGGAAGGTAGAAGTTTCTCATTAGATAAAGGCAATTCAATAAATGAAACATCAAACCTTGCATCTTTAGGTGGTAATTCTTGTAACGATGCTATTGCTTCTTCCACTTGTTCACTCAAGGTGAGTTTCTCTTCTCTTTTAGAATTTTCCAAGCCAAGGTACCTGTTAATGGCTACTTCCAAACTTTCTTCACCATTTAATTCAAAAGCTTTCTGTACTGAAGAGTTAATTATATCAATAGGAAAAATAGAATGCACATCACTAGGGTATCTCATGGCCTCAAAAATATTAAAATGAATTATCTCGCCATCAAATTCCATAGTTAAAGTTTCATCATGCACATCTATTTTAGTCCTAACCATTTTTAAGAATGGTCTCCCTAATAGAATGGATGTTGGATTAGAAGACATCTCATCTTCTATCTCAAGAACATAGAAATCAGCGGGAAAAACCAACTCATTAACTTGCACTAGGACATCTTCTATAACTCCTCTAGGATAAGTGTTAGAACTGTCAGCAAGTTGTATTATCACCAGTTTCCTCTAATGGTCCTAGATTCAATGAAGCATAAATTGAATATGACATTACATTAATGGATGCTCCTAGATCTAGCATAGCACGCTCAAACCTGGTGTTGCCTATCTTACAAGGAATGGTAAACATACCTGGATCCTTGCATTTAGGTGGGAGTTTCTTTTGAAGAATAGCTGACACATTCTCCCCTACACTTACCTTTTCATTCCCTTTCAACTTCGGTTTAGAAGTGCACAACTCTTTTAGAAATTTGGCATATCTTGGAACTTGCTTAATAGCATCTAGTTAAGGAATGTTCACCTTTACTTTCCGGAAGGTTTCCAAAATTTCCTTCTCTTGCTCCTCCTTCTTGGATTTTGCTAACTTGCTAGGAAAAGATGGAGGAGTTATATAAGAAGGAAAAGATGGTTTAGGGATTACCTTTTGTAATAGCTCATTGAGATGTGAAGATGATGCCATGGTGTTGTCCTCCCTTTGAGCACTATCCTTTTGTGGTGTCTCAAGCTGTTTCCTACTTCTTAAAGTTACGGCATTGGCATTTTCTCTAAGATTCACTATGGTTTGGGAAGGTAATTTTCGAAATCCCTTGCTTGGTTTTGACTGATTGCTGTTGCCATTTGTCCAATTTGAGTCTCTATTTGGCTCAACCTTGTTTCCATTTATCTGTTTCTATCCTTTATTTCATGTTGAATTGCGTTTGTGTCCTGTTGAATTTGAATTTGATTAGTAGAGAGGGCTTTAACAAAATCTTCAAGAGAAGTACCTGAATTTTGAGTGGGTGGCACTTGTTGTCGGGTTTAATATGGTTGTTGAACCCTTTGTTGATAACCCGATTGTCTATTGTCAAATGGTGGAGGAATAGCTTGTGATTGGTTTCTTCCATAATGGAAGTTTAGATGATCCCTCTATCCTGGATTTTAAGTGTTAGAGTAGGGATCATACTTTCTTTGTTGACCCGAAAATCCACACATATAGATTTAACATGTTCATTTGGATCATCTTGAAGTGTTGGACACATATCAGTTTGGTTGTATCTGAGCCCCATATTTGAACATATACCATAAGCCTTAATTTGTTGTATCTGAGCTACAGCAATTTGTTGCGCAAGAGAAGTCAGTTGCGAAATTTGTTGTGCAAGGGATGATGTACCTACCTCATTTACTTTATGTGGTTGTGGTGGTGATTCATTTCTCATGTTGAACTGTTGTGAGTTGGCTGCCATATTGGAGATGAGAAGTCTAGCAGCTTCGAGAGTTTTATCAACTAGTGCTCCCCCACTTGCTGCATCTATCATGCGTCTGTCCATGGACAAGAGACCTTGATAGAAATATTGGATGAGCAGTTGTTCACTTATCTGATGATGTGGACATGATGCACAAAGTTTCTTGAACCTCTCCCAATATTCATACAAGGATTCTCCGTTGTATTGCCGAATCCCACATATTTCCTTTCTAATGTTGGCAGTCTTAGATGCTAGGAAATATCTTTCCAAGAATGCTCTTTTCATCCCATTATATGTAGTAATGGTCCCGGATGATAGATAGTAGAGCCATTCCTTTGCCGAATAGGCTAGAGAGAATGGGAATGCTCTCAACTTTATTTGCTCTTCCATGATTCCGGTTGGTCTCATGCTAGAACATACTACATGGAACTCCTTGAGGTGCTTATTTGGATCCTCTCCTGCAAAACCATGAAAAGTTAGAGAAGATGAATCAAACCAGATTTTAATTCAAAAGCTACCTCAAGATTAACATATTCAATGCATAATGGTTGTTGATCCAAATCCAGAGCGGCTAGCTCCTTGAGAGTTTGGTTGTCAGCAGCCATCTCTCCTGTTCCTCTTGGATGGTTTGGATTAACTCTTCGTTTGTTCTTTAATGGGAAGCTATGAATTCCTGAATTCTCCTAAGTCCTAAGTGAGGTTCTTCTTCTTTGGGAGATTGGGACATTCACTGAAAAAAGAAAAAACAAGAAAATAAACTAATTAAAATTGAAAATAAGATTAAATCAAATAACTAATAAAGTAAAGAAAGCAATCCCCGGCAACGACGTCAAAAGTTTGATGCACTCAAAAGAGTATATATTATTTAACCTTGCATTAAAAATAATCAATTGTAAAGTATAGTAGAAGCAAGGGTCGAATCTACAGGGATTGGTGTCTAGTTTATAAATTATTAGTTTAAAATTTAAATTCAAGGAAAACAAAATTAAAATGGGGTTTTTAAAATCAGTTTAAACTTAAGCAAACAATAGAAATAAGAAAGCAATTAAACAAGAAGTAATCAGATGTGAGAAAGATGGCTAAAGGTTCATTCTCCACCACTAGACATCATTAAGAATCAAATTCAGATCTATCAATATCAATTATCTATCAAAGTTAACAACAGTAGATAACAACAACCTGTGTTACCCCAAATGTTCCTTAGTTTGTCGTTAAGCAGGACGAACGCCACTACTTAATCTCTAACTATCAAATAACCTAAGATAAAGATTCAAAGTGATAGCAGCTTTATGATAAGAAAGATAGGTTGATCTAAGCAATAAACACATAAACATGGATTCATTCAACTTATGTTATGTTCCACTTCATAATTCCTGAAAATCCAACATAATCATGAATTACAAATTGCCACTATTGAATAGAAATCAAGACAATTACATGGATCAAGATTCCTAAACTAGCATTAGATAATTATCAAGATCTATCTAGTTGATCACCCTAAACAAATCAAAACCATATCATGAACAATTCTTGTAGAAGAACATAAACAACTTTGATAGAAAACTAGTATATGATAGAATCTAAAAATTAGTTAATAACATGTCTAGGGCTTTGAAATCACCCTTAACCAAAAAGAAGTTTAGCCTTGCATAGGCATAATTAACGTAAACATGAATATTTAAAAAAAAACTAAGAAGAAAAATAAAATAAAAAACTAAGAGATTAAAGAAGAAGAAGAAGACAATTGATAAATAATCAAAAACATGACTTTGTTGGCTCAAAAGATGATATTTATAGAGCTTTAAAGTCTTGGAAACCCTTTCTTGCTCATCAAGGAAGCTAGGAGTCAAAATATGGCAATTTTGGACTTTTCCCGTATTTTTTTGGTTTTTCTCCGATTTGGGCAGATTTGGGGGTCAGAAATTCGGCGTCGCGGCCCAGGGTCGCAGCCCCAACTTGTTGTCTTGTCCATTTTTTCTTGCTGACTTCGCTTTCACGACTGATACACTGTCTCGCACTTCGTCAACTGATTTGGATGATCATCCTTTGTTCGATTTAGGCGTGTAAACTATCGTTGGAAAGGTATTCAAGTCAGTAACTCAAGTAGGAAGTTTCTTCAAATAATGTCTTTAACATAATGATTTCCTTGCAACAAGCTCCGGAGGTCAGATCTGCCTGATCATCTAGCACTAAGAATTTGATCTTTTTGACTCTCAAGTCTTCTTCCATCTTATGATTGTGACTTTATAAGCTCTTTATCATCATAATTGATATGTTTTGACTTGATCCCTTCAAAAATACCTATAATTTATAAAAATATAATAATTTGTCAAGAAACTTATAATTAAAACACAAAGTATAAGGAAATAATACATAAAAATGTATGCAATTACGCACTTTTCACATAGAGATTCTTTAGAACCTTGAACTAGGACCTTCTCTCAAACTTGGATTCCTCGATCTTAGGCTCCTCAATAATTATTTGATCTAGGACTCCTCGAGACTCCATGGAACTCCTTAGACTCAAACTCCTTCGAGCTAGGGCTTAAACTCCTGGTTTAGGTTAAGAATTCTTAAGAATGTTCTTAAAGAAAGAAAAAAAAAGGAGTGAAATGAAATGAAATGAACGATCAAGATGAAAGCTGATGAACAATCTAGATTGGACAAAAAAATCGAATCAATTATGAGAAATTGAATATGAAAATTATCGAAAATCAAGATAATGATCGAATAATTAAGAAATAACTTGGATAATTTCAAAAAAACCATTTGAAAGTTTCGAGACACTCTTTTTCTTATTTTTCCTCGCCTCCATCGACCACAATGACCATTAATGTTGATCAAAATTTTGTGCTAATTCGATCGACACAAAGTAGTGTAGATTGAAACATGAAGGATTTTCAAATTTTAATTGAAAAAATAGAGAAATTTCCAAGACTTTATCACTTAGCAAACTCGACCGAAACAAGTGAATGTCAATTGAAACACATGGCCACTTGATCGACAATAGCTAGTGTTAATCGAATGTGCACCCACTTCATCATTTCAAAGTAGCCAAACAAAAAGACTCAAATGAGATCAACCAATTTATAAATTAACTATTCCTAAATGCATGCTTAAAGGTTGATTCAATGATTTTTGCCACATAATAAGAGGTGCAACAAATAATTCGAAAATAAATATATGTTGAAAGGAATATAGTATTTTTCTAAATATATAGTTATAATACTTTACTTTTTTTTGTTACATGTGAAAAGTCTATTGAATAATAACAAACAAGAATGAGAATTGGAATGGTTCAAACAAAATCGTATGACACACTGCATAAACCAAGCAATTAGAATATTATTTTTGGGTTTTTTTTATTAGTGAGTCCTTGTTTGTTTGATAATAAATCATTAAAAAATTAAAACTTTCAAAGATTAAGTTTGTTGTGACGCATTTGATAACTCATTTAAATAATATTTAAATGAAAGGTTTTTTTTTTTAAAAATGTTGAAAATCTTAACTTATTAAAACCCGCTTAACATATTCAATTAATCTTATTTATGCAAAAATTGTCATTTAAACATTAATTTTATATGTTTTTTAACTAATTTTTTCTATTAAACTTTTACTAATTTAAAAAATATATTTTAAGCGGGTTTAATTTTCTAAAGAATACCACCAAACCATTTTTATAGTAAAAATTTCAGCACTTAAAATTTTTAAAACAAAAAATTCAATACTTAATTTTTTAATTTTTTTTTTTTTTAATTTATCAAATAACAACCCATCTCAAAAACCAGACCTGATTACCATATAGTTTCTTGGAATTTTCGGTGGAATTATCGATACGGTGTTCCCATTTAAGAGAGGAATTTGTCAAATAAATGTTAAATTGTCCAATACCAGCTCAAGGAAAAAATAAAAGCCTAACAATGTGTGGTTGCAATTGTGTGGTTTAATGTGTGGTTGTAGTTGTGTGATTTAAATGTGTGGTTGTTATTAAACAACAATGTGTGGTTGCAATTGTGTGGTTTAATGTGTGGTTGTAGTTGTGTGATTTAAATATGTGGTTGTTATTAAACAACAATGGGTGGTTGTAATTTATTTAGATTTTATATTTGTGTGGCTTGTGTTTGTCTTGGTATTGTATAAATACCCCCCTCCCTTGCATTTGTAAATCATCAAGTAGTAAGCTTCAATAAGCAATAAAAGTTCTAAGTTTTCCTAAGGAGTTCTTCTCTAAAGAGTGTAGTCTAGAGTGAAGTGTGAGCATTTGTGAGTTTTCCTAAAATCTAAACTTTCTTCTTTGAGTGGTAAAATTAGAGTTATCTGCTCTAAGTTTTTCTCAACAATTGATATCAGAGCCATTGGTTCGTGGTCCTTATTCCGCTGCAGTGAAAGTGTTGGTTCTTAGTATGCTCTGTGGTTGCAGTATTGTCTGATCTTCCACATCAGAAAAGAATTATTCTTGTTGCTGGAAATAAAGTGTGGTAGTGTGAAAGTGTCTAGGGAAGTTCTGGCTAGGAAAGACTTGGTATTTAAGTGTGTCTATCAGTGACCCACCTCTCTTTCCTGGGAACCTACCTGGTGCACTATTCACGGGCTACGGTCACTGTTCCAGTATACGGTCACTATTCACAGATACGGTTACTATTCATACGTGTGGTTGTATACTTTTGCAGTAATTGTTAACGTATACTGGATTTGTTCTAGTGTACGACATACGTACAATACTGTTCACGTATACGGTACTATTCACGGTGAAATAGTTATTCAGGTACTATTTTTGGTTTGAGCGTTCTTGAGTTGTGAGGAGTTTGTACTCTACAAGTTTGTGTCTCAAAATCAAGCTTGTTCGGTATTGTTAGTCTTGCCGACACGATGGGTGATCTTCAAGTAGTTGGAGGAATCAAGAAGCTCAATCACAAAAATTACAACACGTGGAAGACGTGTATGATGTCTTACCTACAAGGTCAAGACCTTTGGGAAGTCGTTGGTGGTAGTGAAGTTACGAAGCCCGAGCAAGAAGATGCTCAAGGAACCTTGCGCAAATGGAAGATTAAAGTGGGTAAAGCCATGTTTGCCCTTAAGACCACAGTTGAAGAAGAAATGTTGGAACACATACAAAAGCTAGAAACGCCAAAAGAAGCGTGGGATACTTTAGATGCACTCTTTTCGAGAAAGAATGACACAAGACTTCAACTTCTTGAGAATGAATTGTTATCAGTTGCACAACGAGATATACCGATTGCTCAATACTTTCACAAGGTAAAAACGTTATGCCGTGAAATTTCTGATTTAGATCCTACAGCTGCTATTGGAGATACCAGGGTAAAAAGAATAATTATCCATGGTTTGAGGCCCGAATATCGCAGCTTCGTTGCCGCTATACAAGGATGGCCAACTCAACCATCACTTGTAGAGTTTGAAAATTTGCTTGTTGGTCAAGAATCTATGGCCAAGCAAATGGGAGGGGTCTCGTTGAAAAGTGAAGAGGAAGCACTCTACACCAACAAAAGCAAAGGCAAATTCAAACAGCACGTCGGTGGTGGATCTAAAAAGTATGGTGACAAGACAAAAAGTCATCAAGGAGAAGGGAGCTCTCGTCCAGGGGGAGCTTCAAAGAATCGTAGCAACAATAAAAGATTTGAAGGTAACTGTTACAACTGTGACAAGAAAGGTCACATGGCAAAAGATTGTTGGTTTAACAAAAGGCCCGCTGAGAGCAATGCTGCTACTTCTAGTACAAAGGAGAAAAGCGAAGATGATTGGGACGCTGAAGCATTTTTTGCTATGGAAGAGGAAGAGTTAGCTCTCACAGTAACAACGGCTGACCGAATTGACTATGAGAATGACTGGATTGTCGATTCAGGTTGCTCAAATCACATGACAGGCGATAAACAGAAGTTGCAGAACCTGT
Organism: Fremontodendron californicum; assembly: GCA_030761205.1. Classification (NCBI taxonomy): domain Eukaryota; kingdom Viridiplantae; phylum Streptophyta; class Magnoliopsida; order Malvales; family Malvaceae; genus Fremontodendron; species Fremontodendron californicum. The sequence goes on from JAULJL010000028.1 coordinate 7,881,789, forward strand.
CAGAATACAAGGGAAATCGCATTGTTGTGACAGCTGATAATTCAAGATTACCGATTACTCACATCGGTAAGACGGTAGTAGCACCTCGATATAGTCATAATCAGGTACCACTACAAGATGTTTACCATGTCCAAGGCATGAAGAAAAATTTGCTTTCAGTGGCACAATTAACATCGTCAGGTCACCATATTCTGTTTGGTCCAAGGGATGTGAAGGTATATCGTGATCTCAAAATCTCAGGACAGCCGATGATGGAAGGACGACGTCTGGAGTCAGTCTACGTGATGTCAGCAGAGTCAGCATATGTAGACAAGACAAGAAGGAGCGATACAGCAGATTTATGGCACATGCGGTTAGGTCATGTTAGTTATTCCAAGCTAAGTATGATGATGAAGAAGTCGATGCTTAAGGGACTTCCTCAGCTTGACATAAGAACAGACACAGTTTGTGCAGGATGCCAATATGGTAAAGCACGCCAATTGCCATACGAGGAGTCAAAGTTTAAAGCAAAAGAACCATTAGAGTTAGTTCACTCTGATGTATTTGGGCCCGTTAAGCAACCATCAATTAGTGGAATGCGGTACATGGTGACGTTTATTGATGATTTCTCCAGGTATGTGTGGGTTTTCTTTATGAAAGAAAAGTCTGACACTTTCTCAAAGTTTAAAGAGTTCAAAGAGATAGTTGAAGGAGAAGTGGGAAAGAAGATATGTTGCTTGCGCACAGACAATGGAGGAGAATATAGCTCAGGCGAATTCTCTCAATACCTACGAGAATGCAACATACGTCATCAGTATACTTGTGTCAATACACCACAACAGAATGGTGTAGCAGAGAGAAAGAATCGGCATCTTGCAGAAATTTGTCGGAGTATGCTGCATGCAAAGAATGTACCCGGAAGATTTTGGGCCGAAGCTATGAGAACCGCAGCCCATGTGATCAACAAACTTCCTCAACCAAGGTTAGAGTTTGTTTCACCCTTTGAGAAATTGTGGAAAATGAAACCTTCAGTCAGCTACTTTCGAGTATTTGGTTGTGTATGTTATGTATTTGTTCCTGATCATTTACGTAGCAAGTTTGATAAGAAAGCAACTAGGTGTATCTTTGTGGGATACGACAACCAAAGGAAAGGATGGAAATGTTGTGATCCTACGAGTGGAAGATGTTACACTTCACGCAATGTGGTATTCGATGAAACATCTTCTTGGTGGTCCTCAGAAAAGGAGGTGTTGTCAGATTCAAAAGAATTTGAAGACATGCTACAACAGAAAATGGGAGAGTATATTGTCCAACTTCAATCAACTTCAGATGAAGTAGAAGACCTATGTGATGATAACGATGACGAGCAAGTGTTAGTCCAGAGTCCTTGGCAAACTGGTGTGTATCAACCAGATGTTAGATCGAGTGAAGTGGAAGAACCATCTCCACAATCACAAATCCGAAGGACAACAAGAGCACGGAAGCCAAATCCCAAATATGCTAATGCAGCCATAGTGGAAGAACCAATTGCAACAGAACCTGAGACGTTTGAAGAAGCATCACAGAGTTCTGAGTGGATTATGGCTATGAAAGAAGAGATCACTGCGCTTGAGCAGAATCAGACTTGGGATCTAGTGCCAAAACCAAGAGATGTGAAACCCATATCCTGCAAGTGGGTTTACAAGATAAAACATCGTCCAGATGGGTCGATTGAAAGGTACAAGGCACGGTTGGTGGCTCGTGGTTTCTCTCAGAAGTATGAGCTAGACTATGATGAAACGTTTAGTCCGGTGGCAAGACTTACAACCGTACGAGTCCTACTTGCCCTTGCAGCCAACAAAGACTGGAACTTGTGGCAGATGGATGTGAAGAATGCATTCCTTCATGGAGAGCTAGATCGAGAAATCTACATGATTCAACCATTGGGATTTCAAAACCAAAATCATCCTGAGCATGTGTGTAAGCTGCGAAAGGCACTTTACGGATTGAAACAAGCACCTAGAGCATGGTATGGTAAGATTGCTGAATTTTTAACTCATAGTGGTTATTCAGTGACACCTGCAGATTCCAGCTTGTTTGTCAAAGCTAATGGAGGAAAGCTAGCTATCGTATTGATATATGTGGATGATTTAATCATAACTGGTGATTATGAGGCAGAAATTCTTCAAACCAAGGAGAATTTATCAGTTCGTTTCCAAATGAAAGAACTTGGACAACTCAAGCACTTTCTTGGTCTAGAGGTTGATCACATACAAGAAGGAATATTTCTCTGTCAACAAAAATATTCTAAAGATTTGCTAAAAAGGTTTGGAATGCTCGAGAGCAAGCCAATTTCAACACCGATGGAACCAAATGGCAAGATGTGTGCACTTGAAGGCAAAGACTTGGAAGATGCAACTATGTATCGACAATTGGTAGGTAGCCTGATCTACTTAACCTTGACTCGACCTGACATTTCTTATACAGTTGGTGTGATGAGTCGGTATATGCAAAATCCGAAGAAGCCTCATTTAGAAGCAGTTCGACGAATACTGAGATATGTGAAAAGTACAATAGATTATGGTCTTTTGTACAAGAAAGGTGAAGACTGTAAGTTAGTTGGTTATTGTGATGCTGACTATGCAGGAGATCATGACACCAGGAGATCAACAACTGGGTACATGTTTAAACTTGGTTCTGGAACAATTTCTTGGTGCAGTAAGAGACAACCAACGGTATCATTGTCAACTACCGAAGCTGAGTATCGAGCAGCAGCAATGGCAGCTCAAGAGTGTACGTGGCTGATACAACTAATGAGTGATCTACATCAACCAGTAGATTATGCAGTTCCGTTGTATTGCGACAACCAGTCAGCAATTCGTTTGGCAGAAAATCCAGTCTTTCACGCAAGAACCAAACATATAGAAGTGCATTATCACTTTATCAGGGAAAAGGTTCTACAAGAAGAGATTGAGATGAAGCAGATCAAGACAGATGATCAAATGGCAGATTTATTCACAAAAGGTTTGAGTATCAACAAATTTGAAATGTTTCGTCGTCAACTCAACATGGTGCAAAGAGGAAGAGCTGGTATTGAGGGGGAGTGTTAAATTGTCCAATACCAGCTCAAGGAAAAAATAAAAGCCTAACAATGTGTGGTTGCAATTGTGTGGTTTAATGTGTGGTTGTAGTTGTGTGATTTAAATGTGTGGTTGTTATTAAACAACAATGTGTGGTTGCAATTGTGTGGTTTAATGTGTGGTTGTAGTTGTGTGATTTAAATATGTGGTTGTTATTAAACAACAATGGGTGGTTGTAATTTATTTAGATTTTATATTTGTGTGGCTTGTGTTTGTCTTGGTATTGTATAAATACCCCCCTCCCTTGCATTTGTAAATCATCAAGTAGTAAGCTTCAATAAGCAATAAAAGTTCTAAGTTTTCCTAAGGAGTTCTTCTCTAAAGAGTGTAGTCTAGAGTGAAGTGTGAGCATTTGTGAGTTTTCCTAAAATCTAAACTTTCTTCTTTGAGTGGTAAAATTAGAGTTATCTGCTCTAAGTTTTTCTCAACAATAAAGACCAGACCTGATTACCATAGTTTCTTAGAATTTTCCCGGGTGGCTTTGAGATGGCATCAATGATGACATTTACGCGATGTCATGAACATATTCCTGGAAAATGCAAGGAAAAAGAAAGAATAGATAAATATATGGGATAGAAAATAGATTCAATTCATTTTTGTTCAAAAGTCAAGTCAGTGGAGAAATGACATTGACACATGAGTTTTTCTATTAAGAAGATTTAAATAGCGTTATTTTACGGTTTCGATTTTTTCCGTTCGATATCTTTCGTAATTGATCGTGATAACATCATTTACTTATCCGCAATCGTGATAAACGTTACGGAATAAAAAATGCATCCGTTACCGCGATTTAAAATCATTGAGTCAGTACTCAGTATCATAAATATAGGTTAATTAAGTTTGGTTGAACAATGAGATGGGTAAGTACGAGAGAAAAATGGAAGGAAAGAGTTTGTACTTGTTTTTGATGGCATTGATGCTAAGCATAAGCATGTTGAATGGCGGTGGAGTGGTTTAGGCACAGAACGCAGCAGAATGCAAAGAAGAGAGGAGGATACTGGTGAATGCATGCAAGGGCGTGATTACACGAAAGCCTCCTACTCCATATTGTTGTGAATGATTGAGGGTTACGCATGTTAATTGTGTTTGTTCCGTAATAACGCCACAGATAGCGGCTTTGATCGATGTCAACTATGCTATAAAGGTTATTCAAGGCTGTGGAAGACAAGTCCCCCGCCATTTCAAATGCGGAAGTAAGCTGATCCCTCAATTCCCGCCTTTCTATTTTTTTTTTTTTTTTTTAAATATAGAAATTCGTCGAGCTTGAGCCTTGATTACAAAAATAAGAGATGGTTTTTTTTTTTTTTTTTCCTCTTAATATTAGAGTTGGTAAAGCTGACGCGAATCAATTGAACTCAATCCAATCCGTTTCGATCTTTAACTCAACCCAACTAGATTCAATTAAGAAAAGTAAACAATCCAAACAATAATTGAATTCGAGTGAACTCAAATCTAAATGACTCAAAGCTGAACGTTTAATAGACTAACGGCTAGTTTAGTATTAATGTTGAAAAAAAATTGGGTTGGAAAAATTTTGAGTTGAAAAAAATGGGTTTAAAAAGTGTGGTAAAAAAAATGATTTAAATTTTTTTAAGTATTTGGTATTAGTATAAAAAAGTGTTGTGAGAAATTGAAATGACAAAAAATATGTTTAAAATGATAAAAGTTTAGAGATGTAAGAATAATATATACATTAATCACAAAAATTTTATTTTTTGGCTTTTTGATTTTGTCAAACTACGATTTTAACTGCATAAGCAATAATTTTTTACCGGTTTAACAATAAAATTGCGATAAAAAATAATTTTTGATCTCAAAAGTGTGTCTAACAGTCATGCTAAACGGACATAACTCAAAATGATTTAAAATTAAATTTATTCGATTTTAATAATTTTATTTAGAATGACCCGAATCCCAATAACTTGAATCTAGATAATCCGTATATCACACCCGAAAGACTCGAACGTAAAATAATTTTAACTTAAAATGACCCAACTTAAAATAATCCAATCCAAACTCATGTAGACTTACCTAATTACTTCCTGATTAACCTTCTAGAAAAAATTGAAACTAAAATCTTTAAAATGGAAGGGTACACTTGGGACATATTTGTCTCTTTATTTTTATTTTTATTTTTAAATTCTGAAGGAACTATATGTAATGGTACTAACTGAAATATGCACTTTCAAATATCTATGCAGGTTTAACCACACCATGAGAAGCTAGCCTATGCTTTGCAATAGTCTGTAATTCCTTTTATAATATGATCATCATGTCTACTTCGGAGTCTGTTTAATTGTTTCTGTTTAAATAAGTTTGTTTGGGGTGAGGCCGTGAGCTATGTATGTTTGATTTATTAAATAAGTCAAGATTTTAATAATGTTGTACGTCTCATATTTCATTGAATAAATTTATGATTATTTAATATTACAAAGAACTCCAGCATTTAACTTAAAATAGTATATGTATGTATCTTCCGTTAAGAGCTGTCCAATCGTCTCCGATGAATTTTTGATGTAGTGATAAGAAAGAAGTTCGAGAACTTAGAGGTTCCAAGTTTAAGTTTTATAAATGTGTGGATTGTTCAATTTTATGTTTGATTTGTTCAATTATATATCGATTGATTGATTGATTTATTTGTTTGGTTTAGCTCAATAATTTATTATATTAATGTAATATTTTTATTATAACTAGTGTTGAATTCTTAAGATGCTTCAGTTTTATTATTGTTGATAATAAATTGAATACGATTAAGAAACGAGAAAATAATACGAATTTAGAGTTTAAATTGAATCATTATGATAAATTATGCAAAATATTTCATTTGAGAATAACTTTTAAAATAATGTATAAATATCTAAAATTACATGATTATAACATGAGATCGTAAATGTGTGGTTGTCGTATAACATATCAAAATTTATATATAATATCCTAAATATGATTATAATACGAAAAATAACACAAATACAAGATGTGCCAAGCAATCGTCTCCTCAATTGATTGAATCAACTGAAGTGATAACTTTAATTTTATTTTATAAAATGACAAATTATACAAAATCTTCCACTTGAAAACGACATTTAAAGTAAAGTATAGATATTTAAAATTACCAAACTTAATCTAAACAAACAATAACTCCCAATAATTATACGACACATCATACAAAATTTAATATGGAGTTATTTTAATAGTATCTATTAGACCTAATAATTTCGGTTGCAATTTGATCATATGACACGAACACAACATCGAAAAAATAATTAAAATATTACATGACACAAAAATAATATGAACACAACACAACACAAATAGATGAACATGGGTAGTATATGCTCAGCCCCTGTACTGTAGTGACAAATGCCTTTTAGTCCCTGTAGTATATAAAGAAGTAATTTAGACCTTGTAGATTTGAAATTGAAGCAAGTAAGTAAATTTGATAACACCGTTAAAGAAAAACCGTTTAACTGCTGATGTGGCATTCTAAATCTAACAAAGCATATGAGATGTAAAAAAATTTACATGTCATATTTTAAATACAAGATGATATGGATTTTTGGACAACCCTAAACCCCTTTAAAAACCCGAAAACCTACCCTAACTGAATCCTACCCAAGCTTTCGATTTCTATTAATTTTCCTTTCAGACCAAAATCTTCAATCTTTCAAGAATTTTTTGGGGTTAAGTGTTAGTATATGCCCTAGAGCCAATCAGATTGGACAATGGATATACAGTTAATAATGCAAACACAGTCACTATACATTAGTGACACAACGTTTTCCTTCATGTTAGTACGATGATAAAGAGTTATTAAGTACTAATCGGATGAAACCCATGGAACACAACGACCTTCCAAAGGAATTATTTATAATAGTGAGATCTTTATGCATCAAAGCCGCGTTCCGAAAATTATTTCTGGTCATCGTATTGCCAAGGCGGGGCATTAGCAATGCTCAAAGACTAATACATGTTAAACCTACTTACTTGTGAAGTAAGACAACTGATCTCACGTCTTGTAGTATGAGGGATACTTAAGATAACAAGTAGGTACTTTTCTGTTGAACAAGTTCACTGAACATGGCCCGCTGCCATTTGGTATGGTCACTCAAGTGTCTATGAAAATGTTTTCACGTGCCAGTCGTGTAAATTAGTCCTCGGACTTGTGATACCAGGTCATCTTGTATGGAGAGTGTCATACTTCGATTCCATCTGAACGTGTCCCAAATAGGGATACTTATGGTAGAGTGGTTTTGGGTATGACATGAACCATATGAAGATGGGTGAGTGATCTAGAGAGGATTCACCACTCCAAGTGATATCAGAGATATATCTCATCTGTTCTTAGCTTCGGTTAACTTGATAAAGTCTTCGGCTGAAGCATAATGGATTTAGGAGAAATTATTTCTCTAAATTTATAAGGTTAACCATAAGCTGCAAGAACTAATATGGATTGAACATGAGTAGACACTGCACCATGCTCATGGACTTTCCGGGATATTTGGTGAAAAGACCTATTACACTGATAGGCTGGTTACTGAAAGGTTTCAATGAGGTCACGTTGACTTCTCAACATTTGGGTGGTCATGATGAGTTGCTAGATCCTACTCTTAATCTATGGGAATAAATTAATAAGATTAATTTATACACATTGCCAACATGTTGAGAACCTAATGGGTCACACACAATAAGAAAAATATGTTGGATTAAACTTGGGAAAAGGTTAAATTGGAGGAACTAATTGAATAAGATTCAATTATGATTAGTTAAGACATAATTTGATTTATGAAATCAAAATTAAGATGTCTTAACAAGACAATAAAAATAAGTTGTCATAGCCGATAAATTTGAGTTATCTGAATTGAGAAAAAGTTTCTCATGTTCAAAGAGTTTAATTACGAATTAAATTCTAGCAAACTTATATTTTACTAAACCGAACCTAAATGCTATAAAGGATTTATTCGGACAAGCATACTAAGAGTTAGTAGTTGGTCGATACTTGGTATTTTAAAGAGTAATAGTTATTCTTTAAAAGGGAGTTACAAATACAATAACTATCATCATTACTAATTCCTTTATGGTGGTCGGCCATGATCAAAGCCATTTATAATGGAAGTTTCATTTTGTGAAATTAAGGTTACTAATGTGTTTTAATAAGGAAGAAATAAAAGATTTTTCTTAGGTTAAAATACATGAATTCGGTCATGGCATATGGGGTAGCCGAATCATTCACCTTTGTGCATGATGTTATGTCTTCCAAGCTTATGAAGAAAAAGACATGTAATGAAGGCTATTGAATATGGCATTGGTTAGAATTAAAGTGTGTGTTTTATGAATGAATAAAGAGTTTATTCTTTGCTAATGAAATACAACACTAGAATTCGGCTAAGGCAAGTAAGGGTGGGAACCGAATTTTCCTTTGGCTTTTGCTCTCCTCCTTGTTGTTTTTATTCTTCCTCAAGACCTTAGAATTGTTTTTAAGGTGAGTGAGAATCTAAGAGAAAAGGTTGTTCTTCTCTTAGTGAAACAACACAGAATTGCATATCCTCGTCTTTTCTCTCTTGTTTTGTTTCTCTTGTGTAAACCGAAAAATAATTGTTCTTACTAAATTTTGGTTCTTGAGAAAAAAAAAAAAAGATCAACCTTTTGATTAAGATCAAGAGATCTACCCGCTAGCACTGGTGAATCCCCTTGCCTTGAGAAGGTTCCAACTACTGTCTGTGTGGATCACCATTAGAGGCAACACGCTTGAGTTGCTTGTGGCTTCGGAGAGATCGTGAGTAGATCATCGTTGCTGGGTTCGTGTTTGGATCTTCACACTCTTGATTACAATATCTCGAGTAGGTATGAAATCTGATCCTATAGGTGATTTAATGTTTTAAATACCATGTATCGCACATAAATCATGATTCGAGATCCTGCGAACGTCTGGGTGCTTCTATGTTTTTGCTTCCGCTGTTATATTTTTAATTTTTTGTTATATGTATGAGCCCGGACTATTCCCAATAGTGGTATCAGAGCCAAGGATCAGTTGATTTCATGTGATAGTAACATGTTAATTCTCGGTGATAAGCATGACGGATGCTTTGTGTGTCGATTTGCTAGTTTCGGTTTGTTTGATTTCTTTAAAAGACTGTTTTTTTATTAAATCTGGACATTCTGGTCAGTGGCTGTTTTGTGGCTTAAATCGACATTTAAAATGTTTAAAATTTTTTTTATGTAATCCGGGTTAAAGCCATAACATGCCTAAGTGAAACCGAGTTGTTTCGAGGCCTAAAATGTTGTTTTTGGTGTCTGCTTTTGGGGCTGTTTTTGGGCTGTATATAAACGATTTTCTAAATGTTTTAATTCTGGAAATTGTGTTTATATACTGACTTTAAAGTTCTAAAATTGATTTGGTTTTAAAACGTTTAAACAAAATCTTTTACGGGGCCTAAAACGATGTTAGTGTAATGCTAAAAAATTTTGGGCTGTTTTGTAGGTGTTAGCATGCCTTGAAACTTCGAGCATGAGTGTTGAATTGTTCCACATGCTTGCTGGAATTTTAGGACAGCATATGAGGTGAATACAATTCATCTTTGATGGCTGGTCCGAGTATGGAACATGGTTGGAACGTTGGCAAACGTTGCTACACCCGATGCGCGGTTAGGCATGAGGCAATAGCTGCCGATTTGCTTGTTGCCATGTGGCGGGCGGCAGCCCATTTTTTGGGGCATCCGGCAGCCACTGAATGTGGCATACAGCGGCCTAATCACAAGCGGACAGCGGCCATCTGATGGCCAAATAGGTTGCCTACGCCTAGGACACTAAGTGTTAGAGTCCTACTCCGAGAGGGAACTAGTTTCCTAGTGGGAGTGCGGATCCTAAAATTTAGGAGAATGAATTTTAGTATGATTAGGTAATTGTTACCTAATGAGAATGTTAATTAAAATGTTTTAATTACCAAACTGTAATAGCTAAATTATTTGATAAATGTCTCAAGCGAGTTGGTGACATTTATGCAAATGATACACAAGATCACCGGGTGATATTGGATATACGTTTTATATTCATGCTTATTAATATGATTATATATTCATGAGGATGATTATGGACTAGACCTTAGTACGACTAGGGAATGTATGGTTAAATTTTTCTTATTGGTATTTTTATAAATAGGGTCTACGTACCCTGCTTTCTCTTTTCAAATTCTCGGGTTGTAAGTTCTCTTCTCACCTAACTCCCCTCGAATGCAACTCGAGGGATATGTAATTGTTATATATAGGCTTTGTAGATTTAGACTTAGGTTAGATTTGAATTTATATAATTCCAATAATTGTAAGGAGATCAAGGCGCCAAGGAGAAATGACCAAGGAGATCACCATCGAGGCTTAAGAAGACTTTGTATGGTATCCCCTAGGAATTTGACCAACTAGTTTCCTAATGGCTCAAGGAAACTAGATTAGATTAAGTTCATAATCATCCTAGTAGATTGCATGTGATAGATTTATTTTTGAAGTTATATATGTGATATGTAGTTGAATAAATGATATGCATGCCAATCAAACAACAATCAAAGCAATAAGACCTAAATAAATAAACGAAAATCCCTCGTTAAATTATATTGAGTCCATGTTACGCATGATTAGTTGTCTTCCACCATCTTAACAAGATTACCAGAGTTCCTTTAATCGGAGTCTTAGTGTGACGATCACAAGTCAAACTTTTACATAAACATGTTTGAGTTAATGAAGGTGGGTCTTACTCAACTAAAAGTCATGTTGTCCGAATACGAGAAATTTGACCGCATGACATTTAGAGGCAATGGTTAGGCGAAATGCATACGATGCATTTAGGCAAAGAGTTGTCCCCTAACTAATCTAGGAGTTGCATAGAGATGCAATTGGTAAGCTAAGTTACCTACTCAATTAGTTTCGTCGTAATCATCGAGACGATCGGGATCATGATTGGGATAAAAGGGGTCCTAGCTCATTAAGAGATTTAAATGTTCTAAAACCTGACATTAATGATTACAATATTGCAAATTATTAACTATTAAAATGCATTGGTTCATATAGGATATAAACCATGGCTGGCAATCTATCGCTAAGAAGCATACTTGATGCTAACAAGTTAACCGGGCCGAACTTCATAAACTGGTTCCACAATGTCAAGATTGTCTTGACTTAGGAAAAGAAGGCTTATGTTCTGGATTAGCCCATTCTAGATGAGCCCGCTACTGATGCAACTGAGGATGAACGGGCCGTCTATTGAGTTCATAAAGATGATCTCGTACAAGCCACATGTGTGATGTTGGCTAGCATGACTCCCGATCTCAAGAAACAGCACGAGGCCATGAATGCTCAGGATATCGTCTTTAACCTTAGAGAACTGTTCGACAAGGAAAACCGCACGGAGAGGTTCGATATTTCGAAGGAACTGTTCCAAACGAAAATGTCAGAAGGTAGCCCAGTGAGGCCTCATGTGCTAAAGATAATAGGGTTTATAACCCTCCTGGAGCAACTCGAATGGGTCATGGATCATGATTTGAGCATTGACCTAGTACTATCTTCACTACCTGAGAGTTTCTCAGAATTCGTGTTGAACTTCAACATGAACCATATTGAGACTACTCTTTCAGGGTTGTTGAAAGTGCTCACTCAGGCTGAGCAGACCATCGTTAAGGACAAGGCATCTGTCCATTTGGTTTCCTCTTCTAAACCTAAGGGTAAGAAGAAAAGAAATACTAGATGGGATGTACATCCTCCTACTTCAAACAGTTTGAAGCCTAACGCTGGTGTGAAGGTAGACAAGGCCGATGACAAGGGAACATGCCATCACTGCGGTGAACCAGGTCATTGGAGGCGCAACTGCAAGAAGTACCTTGAATCTGTCAAGGGAAAGAAGCTGAAAGGTGTTTCAACTTCAGGTATAACTTATGATTAATTCACTTCTCTTGGTATATGATACCTTATGTTTGGTACTAAATATGTATGACATATTGTAGGGACCAAAGAAAAGGAGCAGTGAAGATTGACCATGATGACGACAACCTTGCTTGATACTGGATCAACGGTTCTATAATGTTTATTGAAACATTATGATTTATTTTAAGAACATTTGATGTTTATTTGTTGGCATTGTGGGCTGACTTTGAGGATGTTTATTTATGTTATTGAAATATTGTTTTGCTGGCATATGGATGCCATGCTTATTTAAATTCCTCTTTAAAATAAATCTTTTATAGAACCATTCTATATATCATGGTCTTTCATTCTATTTTATACAACTTGCATAGTATAAGAATACTAATCGACTGATTAATTTGGAATTCAAAGTAGTTTTGAATTGATTTCCCTTAACTTCTACACATGTAGGATTTAGTAGAAGCTATTAATTATTCTTTAAATGTTAAAGATATTAATCAAACTTAGCAATTAAAACTGCCATTATGGAAAATGGAATTATTTGGAAACGTTCCAAACTAGAGAGGATTGCATGTTTATACCCTAAAGGTTATAAAACAAACTCTTTTGTTTTAGCTTGCAAAATGAGTTATGTCTGGATCATTAGCTACAAGCTAATAAAAGATTCCAATAGTTGTTAAAGTAACAACTGAGCCATATCATTGGGATCTGGGTCTCGTTGTGATTCGAATAGTTGAATAACTTTGATAATGGAATTATCATGAATATGACTAAGCATATTCTCATAAAGCACTTAAGCAATATGATTGTCTCAAGTGCAAGTGGGAGATTGTTAGTATATGCGCCCTAGAGCCAATCAGATTGGACAAGGGATATACAGTTAATAATACAAACCCAGTCACTATACATTAGTGACACAAGGTTTTCCTTCATGTTAGTACGATGATAAAGAGTTATTAAGTACTAATCGGATGAAATCCATGGAACACAACAGCCTTCCAAAGGAATTATTTATAATAGTGAGATTCTTATGCATCAAAGTCGTGTTCCTAAAATTGTTTTGGTCATCATATTGCCAAGGCGGGGCATTCGCAATGCTCAAAGACTAATACATGTTAAACCTACTTACTTGTGAAGTAAGACAACTGATCTCACGTCTTGTAGTATGAGGGATACTTAGGATAACATGTAGGTGCTTGTCTGTTGAACAAGTTCACTAAACATGGCTCGCTATGACAAATCCATTTGGTATGGTCACTCAAGTGTCTATCGAAATGTTCTCATGTTCCAGTCGTGTAAATTAGTTCTCAGACTTGTTATACTAAGTCATTTTGTATAAAGAGTGTCATACTTTGATTCCCTCTGAACGGGTCCCCAAAAGGGATGTTTATGGTAGGGTGGTTTGAGTATGACATGAACCATATGAAGATGGATGAGTGATCCAGAGAGGATTCACCACTCCAAGTGACATCGGAGATATATCTCATATGTTCTTGGCTTCGGTTCACTTGATAAAGTCTTCGGCCGAAGCATGATGGATTTAGGAGAAATTATTTCTCTAAATTCATAAGGTTAACCATAAGCTGAAGAACTAATATGGATTGAACATGAGTAGACACTGCACTATGCTCATGGACTTTCCGGGATATTTGGTAAAAGGACCTATTACACTGATAGGCTGGTTACTGAAAGGTTTCAATGAGGTCACGTTGACTTCTCAACATTTGGGTGGTCATGATGGGTTGCTAAATCCCGTTCTTGAGCTATGGGAATAAATTAATAAGATTAATTTATAAGCATTGCCAACATGTTAGGAACCTAATGGGTCACACACAATGAGACAAATATGTTGGATTAAACTTGGGATTTGATTAAGTAAGACTTAATTAAATAAAAGGCTAAATTGGAGGAACTAATTGAATAAGATTCAATTATGATTAGTTAAGACATAATTTGATTTATGAAATCAAAATTAAGATGTCTTAACAAGACAATAAAAATAAGTTGTCATAGCCGATAAATTTGAGTTATCTGAAGTGAGAAAAAGTTTCTCATGTTCAAAGAGTTTAATTACGAATTAAATTCTAGCAAACTCATATTTTACTAAACCGAACCTAAATGCTATAAAGGATGTATTCGGACAAGCATTCTAAGAGTTAGCATTCGGCCAATACTTGGTAGTTTAAAGAGTAATAGTTATTCTTTAAAAGGGAGTTACAAATACAATAACTATCATCATTACTAATTCCTTTATGGTGGTCGGCCATGCTGAATGCCATTTATAATGGAAGTTTCATTTTGTGAAATTAAGGTTACTAATGTGTTTTAATAAGGAAGAAATAAAAGATTTTTTCTTAGGTTAAAATACATGAATTCAGTCATGGCATATGGGGTAGACGAATCATTCACCTTTGTGCATGGTGTTATGTCTTCTAAGCTTATGAAGAAAAAGATATGTAATGAAGGCTATTGAATATGGCATTGGTTAGAATTAAAGTGTGTTTTTATGAAAGAATAAAGAGTTTATTCTGTGTTATCACAAAGTGGCATGGAGGTTACAATAAAAGACAGTGGCATGTGCAATACCTATATATATCATGCAGTGTTTCAAGCTCCCTAAGAAAATACGTGAAGAGGTAAACTCAGCTTTAGCAAAATTTTGGTGGGTAAACTCTAGAAACTTGAGTTTTTTATTTCAATAATAAGATATATATGTACTGCTTTGGTTATAAATATTTTGATAATATAGAATTCTTTGTTGACCGGCCAAAAAAACTCTAGCACTTAGGTGATTTGTTGAATTCACTAGGTTTAGTTCAGTCGGTTCATGCAGTTGCTCTTAAAATGTGACATCTAACAAGTTTGGCGTTTGAACCCCAACATCTTCAATCATTCTCCTATTTTCGGACTGAAAATTCCTTTGTATAAAAAAAAAATAGATGATTTATTCACATTGTAAATAGTCTAAAATTAGAGACTTTTTCACGTATAAATACTCTTAATATTGTACATTTTAAACACACATAAATACAAATTCTTCAAACCATTTTGTGTTTCAACTATTAATGATAACTCGTATAATTATATAGTTTTTAGTTATGTTTTATTATTGTTTTGTGTCAAATACGAGTTATTATTGTTTAGTCTAATTGTGTTTATGATCTTTTATATTTTTATGTAATTTGGTGTTTTTCACAAGTTTCTTTGAGTGATTTCAGATTACTAGAATTAAGGGCAAATCCAGTTCAGTTCCAGTTCCAACACCGTTTACCATATCAGCTATATCTCGAGTTTCACTGAAGCAATAAGGCTGAAATTTGTAGCCGTGCAAAGCTAAGAGGCATATCTATCTTTTTCATGTTTTACACTTCTTGAAACGGAGTCGTTTTCCCTAGTGAAATCGACCATCAAGTTGGCTGATGTGCAATGACGTCTGTGCTGACCTGTTTGCGTATTTTGCCCATATCTTCTTATCCACATCAGCAAATGAGCTGATTTCAACGGCTATGGATCCGTAACTGATAGGGGTATATTTTTCTAGAAGACAATTTTATCAGATCGAGCCTCCAACATTGACAAAATCGACCATCAAGCTGGCTGATCAGAATTGTCATACAATATGACGAAAATTGTTAGAAAAATGCATTCACCTATTATACCTACCTTTGAAATTTGTAAAGCTTGTCTCTTGTCATTTAGCCCTCCAAAATGTGTATAAATAGAGGGCCTTGGATGAGTATTGGGATACATTATACATTGGTAGGATATTAGCCATTGTAATAAAATTCTCTAAGTTTTCTTTTTCTTTCCTTTCTCTCGTTTTCTTTTTCTTTATTTACTTATGCTTCTTACATTTCTTTTCATTTTATTCATATCTAGTATGTGTTGCTAATCATATTGTTGAGGTGATGAGGTGAAGCTCTTGGTAAATGCTAAGGTTAGTCTCTTAAACATGAGCTAAAATTTATAAACACTAGTATAGATAATATTTTCTTTTGGTTTAAAATCATACTTGCAAAGTAGGGATCTTGATTCATTATTGACAATGAAAATGGCACAGTAAATGCTTGGTTTCATAACCTTGATTTGTTGTAGACATATACCTTGGCATAAGGAATGCTTGGACTCTTTTTGTGAGTTTTGAGGACACCAAATGAACATAATATCATATGCTATGGACGTTGGACAATTTGGACTGAATTGCTAAACCTTCCGATTGGAACCTCCCTTATGTGTGGATTTCAATTGTGTAATAAAACAAGATTAATCTTAGCATAACACCAAGAGTGGATTCTCTAACCTCAACATCTTTTCTTATTGTTGTTTATATCTTGTTTAATTTCTTTTATATTTTGTTTATTTTGTTCTCTAATATCTTGTTTATCTTATTTTGTTGTTGATTCCCTAATATCTTGTTTACTTTCTTTTTCTTATATATTTATAAACTTATACTTACTAATACGCTTCCTTGTGGTTCGACCTCGGACACCCGAGAATTTATTACTTGAACATAACCTGCACTTGGGTTTACGACTCTTAATTGAGTCTCCATCAAGTTTTTGGCGCCGTTGCCGGGGAAGCAATACTAAGTATATAAGTTTATAAGTATATTTATTTTTATTGGCTGGTTATACCGCCTATATTTATTTTTATTGGCTGGTTATACCGCCTATATTTTCTATATATTTATATTTATATTGTATATTAACTTTGTTTTATTTTTATTGGCTGGTTATACCGCCTAATCTGTATATTAACTTTGTTTTATGTTTGTTTGGCGACGTGATTTTAGATCTCGTCGTTTAGTTAGATTTTATTGTGAAACTTTTTCAGGTAATCTTTCTAATACAACTCCTACCATGGCTGACAATGAAAGTGTTCATGCTGAAGATGAGAACAGACAAGTACGCACCATGCGTGACTACTTGCAACCAACTCGAAACTCATCACCCTCTTGTTTTATTTTTCCTCTCAATGCAAACAACTTTCGTTTTAAACCAGGTATGATAGCTTTGCTTCCAAATTTCCATGGGTTAGAATCGGAAAGTGCTTACTCGTTTCTAAAAGATTTCGAAGATGTATGTGTCACCTTTAATGACCAACAATGTACAAATGAAATTGTCAAGCTAAAATTATTTCCTTTTTCTTTAAAAGATAAAGCAAAAATTTGGCTTCATAATTTAAAACCAAGGTCAATTGGCACATGGCAAGAATTACAAACTGAGTTTCTAAAGAAATTTTTCCCAGCACATAAAACTACTGCTTTGAAAAGACAGATTCAAAATTTCAATCAAAATCAAAATGAAGCATTTTTTCAGTGCTGGGATCGTTTTAAAGATTTGTTAAGTTCTTGTCCACATCATGGTTTTGAAAAATGGCGTCTTATTAGTTTCTTTTATGAAAGTTTAACTCCCGAAACTAAACAATTTGTTGAAACAATGTGTAACGGTGAGTTTCTAGAAAAAGAACCTGAAGAAGCCTTTGACTACCTAGACCATTTGGCAGATAACTCTCAAGCCTGGCACACAGATAATTCCTCTGAAAGTTCCAATAGATCTAATCTTGTTTCTAACAGAGGTAAATATCATTTTAGTCAAGAAGATGAGATAAAAGCTAAAGTAGCTAATTTGGCTAGAAAGATTGAAGCCATGGAACTTAGAGAAGTAAAAGAAGTCAAAACGGTTAAAAATGAAGAAAGTTGTGGAATTTGTGAAATCATGGGACACCCCACTTCTGAATGTCCAAACATTCCCATTCTTAAAGAAGTGTTGCATGATCAAGTAAATTCCATAAACACATTTAAAAAGCCTTTTCCTTCTCCTTACTCTGAAACGTATAACCCTGAATGGAGAAATCATCCCAACTTTAGTTGGCGGAATAATAATCATGTTCAGGTACCACAATCTCAAAAGTCGGGCAACACTTTTTCCTATCAACCTTCACGTGTACAAACCTTGGAAGAGACATTGCAAGCATTCATGCAAACACAAGCAAATGTGAATAACCGGACTTCACAGGACATCAATGAGATCAAAAACACCTTGTCCACATTGACAGCTTCATTACGCACTCAAGAAAAAGGTAAGTTTCCTGCTCAACCTCAGCCTAACCCTTCTACTCAATGTCTTGTTTCTTGCTCCAATGAAACTCAACAGGAAAATGCCAGTTCTATCACAACTCTTCGAAGTGGAAAGGCAATTGACAAAAACATTCCATCAAAAGACCAAGATCCTCCTTCCCCTCCGAAAAGTAATGGTAAGGATGATGGTAAGTCCGAACTTCTTGAAAATTTGGACAAAGAAAAAGGTATGCATCCTGCTCCTTTTCCTCAAAGGTTGCAAACAATAAAGAATTTGAATCAAAATGCAGAAATTTATGAACTTTTCAAACAAGTTAAGATTAACATTCCTTTATTGGATGCAATCAAACAAGTTCCATCTTATGCTAAATTTTTGAAGGACATGTGCACAGTTAAAAGGAAACATAATGTACAAAAGAAAGCATTTTTGACGGAAACTGTGAGCTCAATCATTCAGCATCTTACTCCACCAAAATTCAAAGATCCTGGATGTCCAACAATCTCATGCATCATTGGAAACACTAGAATAGAACGTGCATTGCTTGATCTTGGTGCTAGTGTTAATCTTTTGCCTTTTTCTGTTTATCAACAGTTAGGTTTAGGTGAACTCAAGGAAACACCTGTTACACTTCAACTAGCTGATCGTTCTGTAAAAATTCCTCGAGGGATAGTTGAAGATGTTTTGGTTCAAATTGATAATTTTTACTTCCCTGTTGATTTTATTGTTTTGGACACACATCCTGTTTCAAATCCAAATGTTCAAATTCCTGTTATATTAGGCCGTCCATTTCTTGCAACTTCTAATGCTCTGATAAATTGCAGGAATGATATGTTGAACATTTCTTTTGGAAATATGACTTTAGAATTAAATGTGTTCAACACTTGCAAGCAACCTGGTGATGATTCAGAAGTACATGAAGTGGATTTCATTGAAGAACTTGTTCATGAACATCTCACCACTACCACATTCCATGATCCTTTAGAAGCTTATTTAATTGAATGTGAGTTTGATAATGCTTCAGAAATTTCACACACTGATTCTTTGTTAAATTCTTTTCAGGTTAAGCATTGTTGGAAACAAAAGTTTGAGGAACTCAAAAATGATGCATATGAGAATTCTAAATTTCATAAAGAAAGAACTAAAGCCTTTCATGACAAGTTAATTTCAAGAAAAACATTTGATGTTGGGCAAAAAAGTTCTACTTTATAATTCTAGACTTCACATATTTCCTGGTAAGTTGAGATCAAGATGGACTGGCCCATTTGTGGTTAAGCATGTGTATCATTATGGAGCAGTTGACATTGAGAATCCTCAAAATGGTAACGTATTCAAGGTAAATGGACAAAGACTCAAACTCTTTTTGGAAAATCATGTTACTCAAGAAGAGGTTGTTTTTCTTTCTGATCCTTGTTTTGAAAATAACTAGATGTAAATATAATTTTTACTAATCTAAAAAAAAAAAAAAAAAAAGAAATACATTTTTTTTCCCGGTTAAATGGCGGATAACGGTACTCCGTGATTATTTAAGTCGGTTCCATCAGCTACCCACAAAACTGATATTGTATATAAATTTCTCTTTCAATTTCTTTTTCATTTTTTTTCAAGATGGATGATATTCTCACAAGATTGCAGAAACGATTTCCTCCTTTTCCTCGAAATATTTTACTGAAGCTTTACCAAGTTCGATTTGAAAGATTAAGAATGCTTATGCACAAAGGGATTCCTGAAGACATACGTTGGATAATTGAAGCCAAGGTACGTGAAGATGAATATCTTCCTGTTTTGCATTTACCAGGTACAGGTAGAAGCACTTATGCAAAGAAGCGACGAGCAAAGCGCATGAGTTCAAATTGCCACAAGTGTGCACGATGGACGTGTAACGGTAAATGTCGTTCTATTGGGATTCCGTCCTCTAATCGAGATGATAAAATTGAATTCATTAAGGATGGACTGAGTAAGGAGAATTTGGGTAATATCCAACTTTCTCTTGAGACGCATCCTAGTGGAGACGTACAAAGAGAAATTCTTGATTTATGGCCGCAATTCCAAAGGGAATGGCAACATCTTGGGAATCTGATGTTAAAAGACCCTGTTTGCCAGCTTGTAAGAAAACTGGATGGGAAGCATATCCTCGACTCATAGAAGGCGTTTAAGCCGTTTCTGGACGTAAAACCAGAGGAAGATGTGAGCCACAATCACAACTACAATAAATGACTTCTCAGCTTTTGGTTTGATTTGCAATAACTTTATTTCAGTTTAATTTACGTGTTGTTCGATTTGTGTAATTATTCTCGTTTTTTTTTTTGCATTGGTCTTTTACGATTGATTTTTCTTCTCTTTTTGATTTTCTTCCTGAAATCACGCAAAAATCTTTTGTTAGGTTAACATTTTCTTCTGACAGGTCAAATACACTTTCGGCGACATTATTACTCTTGTCTGATTCATTACTCAGTCCTCTATATATTACACCATGTACTCATTCTCTTTCAGGCACTTGAAAAAAAAAATGGAAAGTACTTCGTCCCAGCGCATTAAAAAAATTTGTGTCTTTGGAGGTGCTTATCCAGGGAAAAATAACATATTCGCTGATGAAGCCATAAGAGTTGGAGTAATACTTGCCCAACAAAAGATCCAGTTGATTTATGGAGGCGGTAGTACGGGTCTAATGGGAGCAGTCGCTACAGCAGCACATGCCCGAGGAAGTCCAGTTCTAGGAATCGTGCCAAAACTATTCACAGGTTTTTGTGGACCTACCTTGGGTACGGAAATACAAGTCTGGAGTATCCATGAACGGATAACAATCATGTACCATTCTGCCGATGCATTCATTGCTTTACCAGGAGGTCTGGGTACATTGGAAGAAATAGCTTGCGTGGCTTCTTGGTCATCTTTGGTCACAAATAAGAAACCCATTGGTTTGCTTAATATTAATGGTTATTTTAGTAATTTGCTTTCATATTTAGATAATGCTGTGGATAATGGATTCATGTTTTCAGAGGCAAGGAGAACCATAATTTCTGCTACAACCATTGAAGATTTACTCAAAAAACTCCAAGCTTATGAGTATTTATCTGCTACGGCTGTTTCGCAAACGCTCGGAAAAAGAAAAAGAGATATGGACGAGCAAGGAGTGGATTGCACTTTGTCTTTGTGACATTATCTAACATTTTGTTTGTTGTGTCTCAGTTATAATAAGTGGTTAGCAACCTCTGCAGGTAATATCTCCTAAATTCTACCTTTAAAATTTGACATTGGGGACAATGTCATATTTTAGTAGGGGGTAAGGGACATATTTTGCTAAAAAAAAAATTGTTGTGTTTTAAGACATTTAGAAGTATTCATTCTGAACAAGGTCTGAGTAAGGGAGACTTGAGACATACCTTGTCAGTTTGATTTAATCTTCTTCAAAAACAAAAAAAAAAAAAGCATGTTTAGACTTAGTGTGTTTTTTTTAGTTACTTTCAATACTATAATGAGATATGAATTGCATAAGTCTAAAACAGATTTATTAGTGAGAAGATTTTCATGAGAATTGAGCTTGATATCAACCTTTTTATAAGCCAATGTTAATATGATATGTTGATTGAGAAAGAAGCATGTTTAGACTTAATCTGACTTGTATAATCATCCTTGTGAGTTTTTGAGCCTATAATGATTGATGCATTATACAAATCAATCTAATTTCTTTCTTGAGTGCTCTTATGATTACATGATTCTCTAGAACTTGCTTTAAACCGTTTGATACTATATTGATACATGTGACAACATGAATATGATAGAGGCATTAGGATTATAACCAGAGCCAAACAGCCATCCCTTATTAATGTTCTAAGAGAACATCCCCACTAGTGAACCAATTTGAGCCTACATTAAATATGCTGTTTTATTGGTAACCACAACTTACACCTAGCCTAAATATACTTATATCCTTACCCTTGTTCTAAAGATGGATTTTTTGAGACATATTAAAAAAAAAAAAAAAAATAAGGGATATTTTTAGTTGAAAATTTGGGTTAGAAACAAAAGATAAGTGTGGGGGAAGAAAAGAAAAGAAAAAGTCAAGAGAAAAAGAAAGGGATCATTGTCAAATACATTCCCATATATTAAAAAAAAAAAAAAGAATCTTCTCTTGAACTTCTAGGAAAGATGTTACAAAGTTGGTTAGAATGATGCAAAGGCTCAACATGAATATTTAGCCTATGTTATTATGTGCTTTATAAGAGTTTTGAGAAGTTTTATTTGTATGATCTTATTATGTCTCTAAAATCTATGAACTCTTTGGAACCTTTGTGATATCTTTATCCTTTTGTTCTTTAACCACATTATAACCCTTTGGCCCCATTACAACCTTGAATAAAGACCTCTTGATTTATGAAGTTGTATGATCTAAATAGTGGAGAATAGGTGGACAAGCAAGCATATGGTAGAAGTGTTTTCATGAGATTGATTGAGTGTAAACACTTTACCACTACTTTAAAGAGTGAAAATCAAGAGAGTATCCCATGTGAGAAGTTGAGATTAAGTTTGAATATGCACTATTTTGATTGAAATATGTTATGTTAATATTGGCTTAACTCATTTATTTACATTCAAGCAAGATTTTTCGTGAATTTCTTTAAGCTATTGATTAGTTTTTAAGACTTGTCCAATGATTATCTCTAATTTATATTGGAAGGATTAGTTATAATTATTATTTTTAGTTTTTCTTATGTCTTCAATGTTTGTGGGTATCGTCCTAGTAAACCCTCACGAGACTAAACTCGTCCACTAGGGACACCTAGGGGTTTAAAGGCTTGTGTCACATGCTAAGTGCCACCGTGATTTCCTACGAAAATGGATTAGATTAGATTTTCTTATTTTATTTTTATTGAGTCGTTGCTAGGGACTAGCAACAATCTAAGTGTGGGGGTGTGATAACTCGTATAATTATATAGTTTTTAGTTATGTTTTATTATTGTTTTGTGTCAAATACGAGTTATTATTGTTTAGTCTAATTGTGTTTATGATCTTTTATATTTTTATGTAATTTGGTGTTTTTCACAAGTTTCTTTGAGTGATTTCAGATTACTAGAATTAAGGGCAAATCCAGTTCAGTTCCAGTTCCAACACCGTTTACCATATCAGCTATATCTCGAGTTTCACTGAAGCAATAAGGCTGAAATTTGTAGCCGTGCAAAGCTAAGAGGCATATCTATCTTTTTCATGTTTTACACTTCTTGAAACGGAGTCGTTTTCCCTAGTGAAATCGACCATCAAGTTGGCTGATGTGCAATGACGTCTGTGCTGACCTGTTTGCGTATTTTGCCCATATCTTCTTATCCACATCAGCAAATGAGCTGATTTCAACGGCTATGGATCCGTAACTGATAGGGGTATATTTTTCTAGAAGACAATTTTATCAGATCGAGCCTCCAACATTGACAAAATCGACCATCAAGCTGGCTGATCAGAATTGTCATACAATATGACGAAAATTGTTAGAAAAATGCATTCACCTATTATACCTACCTTTGAAATTTGTAAAGCTTGTCTCTTGTCATTTAGCCCTCCAAAATGTGTATAAATAGAGGGCCTTGGATGAGTATTGGGATACATTATACATTGGTAGGATATTAGCCATTGTAATAAAATTCTCTAAGTTTTCTTTTTCTTTCCTTTCTCTCGTTTTCTTTTTCTTTATTTACTTATGCTTCTTACATTTCTTTTCATTTTATTCATATCTAGTATGTGTTGCTAATCATATTGTTGAGGTGATGAGGTGAAGCTCTTGGTAAATGCTAAGGTTAGTCTCTTAAACATGAGCTAAAATTTATAAACACTAGTATAGATAATATTTTCTTTTGGTTTAAAATCATACTTGCAAAGTAGGGATCTTGATTCATTATTGACAATGAAAATGGCACAGTAAATGCTTGGTTTCATAACCTTGATTTGTTGTAGACATATACCTTGGCATAAGGAATGCTTGGACTCTTTTTGTGAGTTTTGAGGACACCAAATGAACATAATATCATATGCTATGGACGTTGGACAATTTGGACTGAATTGCTAAACCTTCCGATTGGAACCTCCCTTATGTGTGGATTTCAATTGTGTAATAAAACAAGATTAATCTTAGCATAACACCAAGAGTGGATTCTCTAACCTCAACATCTTTTCTTATTGTTGTTTATATCTTGTTTAATTTCTTTTATATTTTGTTTATTTTGTTCTCTAATATCTTGTTTATCTTATTTTGTTGTTGATTCCCTAATATCTTGTTTACTTTCTTTTTCTTATATATTTATAAACTTATACTTACTAATACGCTTCCTTGTGGTTCGACCTCGGACACCCGAGAATTTATTACTTGAACATAACCTGCACTTGGGTTTACGACTCTTAATTGAGTCTCCATCAATTAACATATATATATATATCGTTGAAATTCAAATTTTTTTCATTCTACTTATAGTTCTGATGGTTAAATTTTATCATCCATATTGGAACTAGTATATTGTAGCACTATACTTTGTATTTTGATTCAATATCAGTCAAACATGAATGAAAAAAAAAATCTTCTATCAAATTTTATTCTTTTATGTTAATAAAATATTCTATTCTCGTTACATGTTGACCAATTTTATCTCAAATCAGGAGTATAGTAATAAAATTAAACCTATTCAAAAAATATATAAGTGATTATTATTCCATAGTTCCAAATTGAATGTCCACATTTTTTTTTTCTAAAGTTATATCCTCTCTTTTTTTAATAAGAATAATTCTTACTTTTTATATGTTTAATATTAATTTTTAATACTTTTTTAATTTTTTTGACATTAAAACTAAAGTTTATCGATGGTATATTTTTTATAAACAAATCAAGAAAACCAAAAAAAAAAAAAATCAGAAAACCTCACTACAAACAAATTGCCATATACTGACGCTTACCCATACTAACGATAAAAATCTATCGGTATAAATGATCTATTGCGACGGATTTTTGTTACCGTCAGTATATGTTTAACATATACCGACACTTTGTTTTCCGTCGCTATAGATACCCCATATACTGACGGTTGTTCATTGGTCGTTGGTATAGATATCCCGTATACTGATGGTTTTTCATTGACCGTCGGTATACACTACAAAAAAATACCATTTACTGACGAAGGCCTATACTGACGGAAAGAATCCGTCGGTATAAGTAGGCTATTCTGACGGATTTCTTAACGGTCGGTATATATGCGTCATATACCAACAGAATTCATATCCGTCGGTGTATATATTACCTATACTGACAGATATATAAGAAGCTGTCGGTATAGTCATAAGATATACTGACGGATTTTGTCATCCGTCAGTATAGGTCACTCCGAAAAAAAACGCGGCCTCCTTTTATAATGGCGGGTCATTTCATTTTTACTGAAAATGCTATAATGATGGATTTGCCCGTCGGTATTTTATTAGGTTATATTTTCCCCTTTCTTTTCCTCTTATCTCTTTCACCCGTATCTTTCACTTACCTCTTTTACCAATTCCTTTTCAATCGGTAATCACCCTTCTTATCTTTGCAATCGGTAAGCTTCTTGATTCGCCTTTCTCATCTCTTTCACCATTTTTATTTTTTGATTGTTAGCACGCGACCACTTAAACAACCTACCCATCTTCTCAAACTGGTCAGTTTCTCTGTCTTCTTTTTCATTTTTTTTTCTCGTCGAAGTTGCTTTTATATCTCCTTTTCCTGTAGTTGGGTGGTATTTATATTTGGGCATGGATTAATTATTTACTCCTGTTTGTTGCTTTTATATCTCTTTTTCATTTTTCAATTTGTTATCTCGTCGAAGTTGCTTTTATTCCCTGTAGTTGCGTATATGTTCTTGTGCAAAAATCAAATTAGTCATGTAAATTTAAATACTAATAATCGACTTAGTTGCATAGTTGATTTTTATACTTTGTTAATTCATTTCTTATACATTTCCATTAGTTAATTAATAATAATTGAATTTGAAATTTGCAGTTCTACAAAATAGTTTATTTTTCTAGAATTTTATGTTTAAACTATTTGAATCAACTTATATGTTGTAAAAAGTAGAATAAAGTGACAGATAATTTATGTTTCCTTTTGTAGATACACTACGAGACACTAGAGGCAAAATGGACATTTTTGTTGCAGGGATAGGAACTGGTGGAACCATATCTGGAGTTGGTCTGTTCCTAAAAGAAAAAAATCCTAAAATCAAGGTGATCATTCCCCTTTTATCAAACCCTGAATGGCATTTATATCACATGCCTTTCTGAACATTATTGCATTCAATTTTAGAGAAATGTTTTAGAAAACGTATCATCAAAGAAGAGTAAATTTGCAGCATCTCCTACTATTGAATATTGATTGTCTTGGCAAGAAAGGACTTGCCTTTTTTTGCAACTGAATCATTGCCTGTTTGTATATAATTCTCTTTTCATGTGTCAATTTTAGTGCTAATTACACATCAGATTTGAATTGTATTTAGATGACAACAAATACTAAACATAGAGCAACTAAAAATATATTATATCCTTTCATTACTACTAATTTTTTTTTTTTTTTTGTAAGATATCCCCCGACCTTCGGATCACTCTTCCCCTAAAAGGGAGAACATTAACCAACTGAGCTAGGTAGAGAGGCTAGAGCCCGTTGGTTGGAAATATGAGTTTAAGTGATAATATCATGTAGTAAGGTATGTATGTATGTTCTAGTAAATAAATAATGTATAATAATAACATGACATTGCAATTGCAGTAGTACACTTGCTACTGTCATATGAGTAATAATGCAATTAAGTTTATACCATGTGTCCTTCAAGGTAGGGGAAATTGTATAATTATGCTATATATTGGCGGTTAAATCATCGTCCTGATCAGTACTCATCACTCAAAATTTTGACCCATTTCCTCGAATTTTACTTACAAATTGGTTTAATAAAGAAAAACCCCATGAAGTGTCATTTGACTTTTGAAAGTCTGATTTGTGTAGTTAAAAAATATTCTAAAGTATTTAATCAATTTCTGTTTCGGATATGGTCTTGAGTGAGTGTGTGAAAGACCAGGCCCTAAGTCTGTTTCGGATATGGTCAAAGGAGTTAATATCTTATCATCATTTTTTTTTTATTAATATGTACGGATATTAATGTATTTTAATATATTATTTTGAATTTATCGATTTTTTTAATTATTTTATATAGAGTATATTTTTAAATTTTTCAGTATACAACAGAGCTGCCTCTAGCCCTCCTTCCACGGCCAGATAAGCAATCTCAAGTATGCATTCCACATACCCTCCTTTCTGGTAAAACATTGGCTTGCAATTGTGGTAATTCATTCAGCATGACATTAAAATATTCCATAATGTGAAAAGCATGTTATTTGAAATATCGTTGAGAGAATTGATTTAGGACAATCTCTTCATTTCTAGATTTTAGCTTTTTGCTTATAAACCTTGACACTACTGAACAAGAATCATTTAGGACAATCACAAGTAGCTACTATCGTGGGGCCTCTGTTTAAGGGCCTCTGTTTAAAGGTCTCTGTTACATTGTGTCTGACATATTCTCTGTTGCATGCATTAGGGTATCAATAGTGCGAAAAGGGGTGAAAATTAGAAATGACACATTTTTCTTCTCACTAGATCTTTTCTAATTTTCTCTGGGCCTACCCCATGACTTTTCATTAATTGTAAGGAAATCAAATAGGCATCAAATATAGTCTTGGAAAGAATGACAAAAGCAAGCAAGCATTGCAAATTAATAATCAATTAATTTTTTATTTGTCTCCCTTATTAACTAGCCCAGTTTTTGAAAATTATATATATCTGTCATACACTAAGATTGCAGCAAATAGCACCCAACTAATACAGTTTTGATACACCTCATTTTTCCTTCTCTCTAACCTTGGATATAAAGACAGTAGGTTTTTTAGTTAGTTTTTGGAGAGACGAATATATATATATATATATATATATATGGAGATTAGGTTAAGTGGTAATTATTATTAGTTCACATAAATATAAATATGAAAAGGAAAAGGAAAAAATTGCATTAAAGATAAACTAGCTAGCCACGTGTCTTCCCTCTTTTTACTTTGTATAAAATGTTTGTCTCTTATATGATTGCGTAGGTTTCATAGCAATAGGTTTCATGTTTGTGCAACATATCTAGTTGGAATGTGAGATAACTAAATGTCTTTATATTACAGTTTTAATTATTTCACATTCTATGGATAAGACGTCGATAAATCTTACGTCCAGAGCAAGTGAAGAATACATTAATGGGGTCATCAATTTCTTAGAATTTGCCTTTGCAAGATCATCTGAAAATGGAAAAATTTGGTGTCCGTGTTAAATGTGTCAACACATATAGAGTATCCAGGGTAGAGGCATTTGATCACATTATATGTAAAGGTTTTCTGAAAGGATATGTTCGATGGATTTTTCATGGGGAGGTCTTGGATGCTAGCTCTGCTACTATTAGAACTAATGAGGAAGATAGAGAGTTAGGTCATGATGTGAATGAAATATTGCATGATATTATGGCCGAAAGAGGTAGGAATATTGATGTGGGTAGCATAGAATCGAGATATGCTTATGGAGACCAATATCATGGTCAAAGAATTAATAGTGACAAGTTCTATGATTTACTTAAAGATGCAGAGTAGAAACTATATCAAAATTGCAAAAACTTCACAAAGTTCTCTTTTGTAGTCTATTTGTTCCACATTAAATGTGATGGTCTAACAAATCTTTCAATACATTATTGGAGGTTTTGAAACTTGCCCTACCAGAACGTAATACATTGCCAAGGTCTTATAAAGAATTGAAAAAGATGATTTCTTCTTTAAGTTTGGGGTATGAAAAAATTCATGCTTGTCCCAATGATTACATGTTGTTTTGGAAGGATAAGGCAAATGAAGAAATTTGCCGTAAATGTGGTGCTTCTAGATGGAAAGAGAGCGTGAATGATGTAGAAAGTGATACTGAATATACTTTTGTAAAAAAGAAAAAAGCTGCAAAGATTTTGCGTTGGTTTCCTCTAATTCCAAGACTACAAAGGTTATTCATGTCTTCAAAAACTGCTCCTTTAATGACTTGGCATGAGCATGAGCGAACTAAGGATGGACGTCTAAGACATCCGATAGATTCTCCTGGTTGGAAAGAATTAGACTCTCGATATCCTCAATTTTCGTTTGACCCTTACAACGTTCACTTAGGAGTAGCTTTTGATGGCTTTAACCCTTTCAAAACAATGAGTGTGATTCATAGCACTTGGTCTGTTATCTTGATACCTTATAATATTCCTTTATGGATGTGCATGAAGCAATCAAACTTTATGCTTTCCCTACTCATTCCTGGTCCAAAAGGCCCTGGAAACAATCTAGATGTATACCTTCAGCCTTTGATAGAAGAATTGAAAGAACTTTGGGAAATTGGTGTTGACACTTTTGATGCTTCCAAAAATGAAAACTTCGGGCTACGTATAGCATTACTTTGGACCATTAATGACTTTCCTGCATATGCCAATTTGTCTGGATGGAGTACAAAGGGGGAATACGCATGTCCTTGTTGTGGATACGATACTGAATCCAAGTGGTTACGGCATGGTAGAAAGTATTGTTATATGTGTCATTGCAGGTGGTTAGAAGCTGATCATAAGTTTCGAAATGATAAACAGTCTTTTGATGGGAGTCGAGAATTTAGAAGTGCTCCTTCACCACTTTTCGGTAGTGTTGTCTTGAGACAATTGGAGAACTGGAATGGTAATGAAAATGGACCTTGGAAGAAAAAGAGCATTTTCTTCACATTACCTTACTGGGAACATCTTTTATTGCGTCACAATCTCGATGTGATGCATATAGAGAAGAATGTTTGTGATAACATTCTTGGCACATTGCTTGGACAAGAGAGGAAGTCCAAGGATAACTATAAAGCACGACTTGACCTTGTAGAACTGGGTTTAAGGAGCGTTCTTCATCCAAAGACTCGTCCTGGGACTAACACCCAATACTTGCCTCAAGCTTCTTATCAAATAAGCTTGAATGAAAAAAATGCCTTTTTGAAGATTCTCAAGGAAATGAGAACTCCAGATGAATACTCTTCCAATGTCTCAAGTTGTGTGCAACTTAAACAACGGAGGCTTACAGGTCTCAAAAGTTATGATTGCCATCTCTTAATTCAAGAATTTCTTCCTATAGCAATACGATGTTCTTTACCTGATAAGGTATGCTCGGTTCTAATAGACTTGTGCAATTGGTTTAAAGACTTGTGTTCTAAAGTTCTTGAAGAACGTGAGCTTGAATTACTTGAGTCTTGGGCTGCATTAATTCTATGTGAAATGGAGAAGATTTTTCCTCCATCTTTTTTCACAGTGATGGTGCATTTAGTTATCCATTTGGCAAATGAAGCAAAAATTGCCGGTCCAGTCATATATCGATGGATGTATCCCATTGAGAGGTATATGGTCAAGTTTTATAGTATAGTGACCATTTTTTCCACCTAAATTTTAAATTGATTTTGCTAATGATCTCTATTCTTTAAATAGGTTTCTTATTACGCTTAAGAATTTTGTGCGCAATAGAGCTTATCCGGAGGGTTCAATTGCGGAAGGATACTTAGCAAATGAGTGCTTAACTTTTTGTTCACGATACTTTTGTGGGGATTGAGACTAGTTTTAATTGACCCATCCGAAATGAAGAAGAAAAGAATCCTTTTGATGAAGAAGAAGTATCTATTCTTTCTACTATATGAAGACCTTTGGGAAGGAAAAAACATAAAGGATTTAATGTTAATAAGCGTAAAAGGGTCTCTCGCATTGTTCTTGATAGGCAAACATAGGTGCAAGCTCATCGCTATATGCTATTTAATAGTGATGTAGTTGCTCCATTTTTAAAGTAAGAACACATATCTTTGTGCTTTTCTATATTACCTCATAACTTTCTTTTGTCTAATATTTTAGGGTTTTATAAAACTTTTTGCTTATAGGAAACACGAGCAACTTATTAAAAGGCGTAACCGCTTCCCTCGTATTTTGCCATATGAGATACAAAAGTTACAAAGTGAAACTTTTCATGATTGGTTTCGTGATCATGTAAGCTTTGCATCATGTTTGGACCACGTATTTTTAGTTTCGTGTAGTTAGATAAGTATTTTAATTACGTCTGCAATTACCTAGGTTGCATATTTGGATCAACAAGGAAATGCAGACATCACAGATCAACTTCGATGGCTTGCTCGGCTAGGAGATACACTGGTTACATTGTTAATGGTTTTAGATTCCATACCATAGCACGTGAGAGATGCTTGAAAACTCAAAACAGTGGAGTCGTTGTAACAACCAAAATAGAGAGTTATGCAAGTGCAAGATATGCACAACCTATTGAAGGAGAAGTTAATTATTACGGGGCTTTAACAGACATCATTCAGTTGAATTATTCTAGTAGATTTAAGATTGTGTTATTTAAATGTGATTGGATTGATATCAATAGAGGTTGCAAGAAAGATAAGTTTGGTTTCACACTTGTGAATTTTTCACATCTAGCCCACAGTGGAACTAATTTGGTTCATGATCCTTTTATTTTGGCATCACAAGCTAAGAAAGTATACTATGTTAAGGATGAAGGTTATCAAGGTTGGGTTCTTGTAAAGCATGCAAAACTTAGGGATGTATTTGATATGGGTGATCTATTATCCTTCGATAGAGAGCAAGGGAATGGAGAAATACATGAAGATGAATTTGATAATACGCGTAGTGTTTCAAATTGGGTTAGAAATGAAGCTGATGATGAAGGAGTGGACGTCACACCAGAGATGGAGAATGAGCATGTAGAAGAAGATCCCATAGATGAATATAATGGGGAGGAAATTTTTTAATTTTATGGAAAATAGTTTAATTATATGTAATGGATTTGGATTATAAACATTGTGACTTTGTATTTTCCTGTTCTTTCCTTTTCCATTTGCCATAGATGAACATATTGCATTCTTGCTTAGCTTAGCTTGGATTTCACTGAATGTTATTGAGTGCCTAATGTTATTGCATTCTTGCTTAGCTTGTATTCTCTGTTATTGAGTGTCTACTGTTGTATTATATGTTGAAACTCAAAATAGACTAAGTGGTAAATGTAAATCTGATGCCAAGAAGACTTTTTTCAGCTGTTGTTTTTCGGTTGTGTTTCAGTTACTTGAGATGGCAAAGCATAGACGATTGAATATCATTAGGGCAGATCGGAGCTCTAATTCTCAATTGCAAAGGCAATCTGAACAACAATCAATGCCAGCAAGATCCGAGCCTCCACAACATGAGCCGTTGCAAGAGCCTCCACAACAATCAATGCCACCAACTTCTTCTTCTACCCCTAATCCAACTGAAGATGCTACATTGGGTAACCCTCATTCTTAATGTACTATTCCAGTATTGTAGTTTAAATTATTGATGTATTAAATTGTTTTCTATTATATAATTGTTATATGTAGACGATGCTCCACGTAGACAGGTTCGAGGTGCCACACGTATGGCCGATATTTGGGATTTAGAAGAAGATGGGCATGTTGTTGTTAAGGTGAATGATCACAATATACCAATTGGTAAAGAATCTTGCACTTTAACATGATTCATTGGTACATTGGTGAGAATGCCTAGTTTTGCACCTATTAGTTACCAAAATTGGCATGAAATGCCGGATTTGAAGAAAGTAGAAATGTGGGAAACAATAGAGGTAGAAGATATTAAATGTTTTAGTTTCTAGTTCATGTGTTCTTACAGTATTCACACAACTTGACATGATTTTCTTTATTTTGTGTTTTCCTTTTCCAAAATTTTAGTCCAAGTTTGAATTTCAGAAATTCGATTCTGATGCACCTGTTAATGAAGAAACTTTTCAAGAAATTACGACTTGGACAATAAAGAACATGAGTACAAATGGAGGCAATGGAAGAATGATTTGAAGTCTAAATTTTATGATGAACACACAACACCAGAGGAAATGGCTGCTAAGGTTGATAATCCCCGGATTGACAAAGAGCAATTTATTTTAATTGCTGAACATTGGTTGACTGGTAAAGCGAAGGTAGATATATATAAACTATATTTTAATTTTCTTTTATTAATCGAAGGTAGAAATTGCTGCACATTGGTTAATTACAACATTTTCTTTTATTTCAATTTGCTTTTATAGGAACAAAGTGATTTAAACAAAACAAATAGCTCAAAGTTAGATGAGCCTCATTGAAGTGGAACAAAATCATTCCCTAGGATCATCCAAACTTTGGTACTTATATCAATTTTTTCCTTTGAGTTAAATTTATATGAAGTCTACTTTATGTATTTGTGGTTTTGTTATCTCGATAGTTAATGGATGATTTTTGTAGACCGAAAAAGCTAATGGAGTTCAACCATCACGTGCTGAGGTGTATATTCGTACTCGTACACGTAAAGATGGAAGTGTTGTGAATGAGAAGGCAGCATAAATTATGGTATTCTATCCTTCTTTTTTCTTTATTTATCTGGCCTACGACTATGATTATGTTGATTTTGTTGACTGATCACTACTACTAAGGTCAAGCTATTTATACTTTATGGCACCATGGTGTTATCATATGATCATATTCTGCGTATGTAATGTAGCTAGTGAGACTTGAATGAATGAATAGTTAGGACCTGAACTAGCGAGATTGTCTATTTTTCTTGTTCTTTTTTTTTTAATTGTGTAAACTAAATTGAACAAAGATTTTGTTTCATGTAACACTTTCCTTATAGGAACTCATGAAAAAAGGTTTGGATGAAATTGGATCTGAAAATTCTCAAGAACGCTCATGGAAAGATGATGTGTATTCAAAAGTTAAAGGACCAGAGAAAAAAGGGCGTATTCGTTGTTTGGGAACAATATCTACTTCATCGCAGAAATCGACTTCATCATGTTCTCAAACAATGCAGCGTGATGAAAAGGTACTAGGGTTAGAGGCTAAGGTTGAAGAATTGAAGGCAGCTTTTGGGTAATGTTTTATCAGTGTTTCAAAGACAATTTCCTAACGAGAACGTAGATATTTTGGCTTCTGCTACTCGCATAGCCAATAGAGAGGTAATATATTTCTGTAGCAGCGTTAATGTAAAATAAATTCATCTTTTAAAATATATTCATTTGCTAGATTGTGGTAGGATTGTGGAACTTGAAATGTAGATCATCTTTCACATAATATCTAGGTTAGGCATGTTGCTTGATTATAGTAGGATTGTGGAACTTAAAATGTCGAGGAATTGCTTGATTGTGGTAGGATTGTGGAACTTCAAATGTAGATCATATTTCACATAATATTTTTACCTTTTGAGTAGATGTAATGTGTATAAGCTTAATTCAATAAATATATACTGACAGAACATATACTTTTTAGGTATTCGATGCTGGTAGTGCTCCAAATTTGTCACCAATAATAAGGTCTTCAACTTCTAGTTATCAAGTTAATGAAAGTGGAGATGGTAAACTACTTGATTATTTTATTCTTCTATATTGACTTCACTCCTTAATTGCTTTTAATTGTATAATATTTGTCAATTTTATGCAGATACTGCTCCATAGGAATATTCATGAGATTTGGATTGCTTATTTCACTTTATGTATTTGGATTGATTATTTACTTTGTGTTTGGATTGCTAATTTTCAATTTTAGAAGTGTATTATGACTTTAGCTTGCGACTTCTATTTATCTTGTAAAAGTTATATAATTAAGACAATTTATTTGTAATTTTATTTTTAATTTATGAAATATTTGGTACTTTCTTATAATGTTTTTTTTTTATATGAAATATCTTGGATTAAATTATAAATATATCAATATTAGTAATTGAAAATATGATAAAATTTTATTTTTACCGATGCTCTGACATCTATACTGACAGTTCATATAACAACAAAAACTGTATAGTATACTGACGGAGTAAACCGTCAGTAAATTTACGACAAACTATCGCTATAGGTTAATTGTATATTTTACATTTTAATCTATACCGACGGACACACAAAAAAATCGTCGGTATATGTATATCTATGGTATCTATACCGACAGATATAAAAGCCGTCGGTATAGATACGGTATCTATACCGAGGGATACAAAAATCGTAGGTATAGATGCGGTATCTATACCGACGGATACAAAAGCCTTCGGTATAGATACGGTATCTGTTCCTACGGATACAAAAGCCGTCGGTATAGATGTGGTATCTATACCGACGGATTTTGTATCTGTCGATATAAGTAAAAGCAAAAGGGGCTACCCCAACATAGGTTATACCGACAGTAGTAACATTAGTGACGCCTAAAACCGTCGGTATAGGTTATACATCCTATTCCGACGGTCACCTTTTTCATCGGTATAGGTCTATACCGACGAGGGTTTTACCGTTGCTTAATTTTTTGTCGGAATAGTCATTTTGACCGTCGGTATAGGGTTTTAGGATTTTTAGCAACGGATTTTGGAGTTTTACCAACGTTTTTTGGACCGTCGCTATATGGTAATTTGTTTGTAGTGCCTGTTTTAAAAAATTAGAAACAATTAGGTACCAAAATTATATTTAAGTAGTTAAGTATACCAAGTATCATTTTTTTGACATTAAAGCTTTACTTGGTAGAATGGATACAAAATTGGAAAGAAAAAAATATGTGAAAAAATAAAAAATATATTTTTTTTTCTTTCCATAATATGTTTTGTAGAAAAAATAAAAATAAAAAATAATTTTAGTTGCACTCATTGCTTGATAGAATTGTAAAATTAGATGAAAAAAATTGATGAAAATCTTGTAAATATGCACACTTGACTTACATCTCTCTTATTTTTTCTCATTTTATCTTTTCAATTTGAAAAGATTTGTTCTTGTGAATAAGGGTAAAAAATGATCATATTTTCTATTTTCTATTTTTTTTTTCACTCTTCCCTCATATCAAACACACGCAACAATCGAACCTAAGGCTTAGCTCAGTTGGTTCATGCAATTATCCTTAAAAGATGACATCCAATAAGTCGAGAATTCGAATCTTAACATTTATGACCCCTTCCCTATCTGTAAGTGTGATCTCCTTTGTAAAAAACACACACACACACAACTAGACTTGTCAATTCTGACCCGAATCCGAAAAATCCGACCAACCCACCCGAATCAAAACCCGATCCAACCCAATTTGATCTGAAAAGTCAACAATACGAACTCAATCCAACTCGAAACCGAAAATGACCCGAACCCGAATTGACCCAAACCCGAACTCGAATTGACCTGAACAATTAACCCAAAATGATCGAAACTTAAATGAAGTATAATTTTATTTTTAAAACATTAATTTAATATAAATAATAACTATAATATAAATTATTAATTTAATTTAATTTTATAACTTGTAATTTTAATTTTTTTAATACGATAAAGAATTCATCATGCAGTCAATGGCTGTGGAGAAAATTTGAAAATGAAAAAAATATTAATATTATTAAATATAATGTCAGGGTATTAGGAATTAAAATTTTAATCAAGCGGTTATAAATCAGTTTTAATATATTTATTTTAAATCAAACCGTTTGATTGGATAAATAGTAAGTTCGTTGTATTTTTTGTAAGTAAGTTTATTATATTATTACCATAATAACCTTCTTAAATTAATTGTTCAATACTTCAAAATAATTGTTCAAAGACTAATAGTCTTTTAAATATATAATAATCTTCTAAATAAATAATAAAATGTTATATCAATTATGATAATTTTATAATAAGATTTAAAATAAATTATATATTTTAATTATCATCGATATACTTATGATAATCTCATAACATTTTTTATCGTTATACATATAATTTAAAATAAAAATATTATTTTTATTTTAAGAGTATAATTCATTCTCATGTAATTTAGAATAAAGTACATAAAATAGGTTGTTAATAATGATACATATATTTTATCATAATGATTTGTACACTATATTATAAGAATATCTTATGATGTAACTTAAACCAAATTATATAATCTCTTATTGTTATACATGTTATTTTTAGGGTAAATGTGTTGTTTTTATTTTAAATGTATAATTTTTTAAGTTTTATCATGTGATTGTCTAAAAGTATATAAAATAAATCATTGATACGTGTATTGCATTATAATAATTTGTACATTGCGTTATGTATAACAATCCATTTATAAATATGTAAATGGTTGGATTAATGATTTCAAATATATAATAATACTCCTTTAAGTAAAATAGATACTCGAATTTGAAAATTTACCGAATTATATTCGAATCCAAAAAAATAGGTTATAAATATATTTATTTTTAAATTAAAAATTATAATATCAATATTTATTTTAGAATATTATTTATTGCTTATTTTCTATACTTCAATAAAATTTTAGTTAAATCTGACTCATCAAATAATTTATTTAGATTTGATTTGATTTTTAAATTAAAAAATTGAATTCGAATAACTCGAGTGTCAAACTCGAATGATCCGTACCCGAACAACTCAAGTATCAATCCCAAATAATTTAAATCCAAAATAATTTAAATTTAAAATAATTCGAACCCAAAACGATCTAAATTCAAAAATTTTAAAATTCGAATTGTTCAAAACCGAATTCAGCCATTCCAAAACCAAGCACAAGTCTACATCCGACAATCATTTTGTTTTCACTTTTATCCATCTTTCTATTTTTTTCATCTTATCAAAGCACAACCCAAGTGTTTCCTTTTAATTGGTAATTTGGAACATAAAAAACAAAACTGGTCCCTGGTTTTGAATCTATAATATATGTTATAAATTATAAGTTGTCTGAAGAGTTTTGAGGCATAAAATTGAAGCAGAGCTATTCGGTTTTAATAGCAGTAGTTAACCAGATGGAGCAAAGTCTACGTGCGGGATAGGGTGTCCTTGGCGAATCCTTTACCTAATTCGGTGATTATTCATTATTATTTGGTCCACTAGATGCCTTCCACCACGTGCCTGATCTGCTCACCTTTAAAACACACTGCACTATAATAATTTCTCAAGAAAAAAAGAATTCAAATTTATTATGGTAGCATAGAAGAAATTGATTTTTTTACTAAAAAATTTAAACATTTATTTTAATTACTTATTATTTTTTAAAAATTTATTATGAAATTATTTATATTAAATGATATAGTATAGGTATTTTAACCATTATTTAGGTGAAGTGTAAGATATTTAAAAACACTAAATTTTTTAAATATAAATATATATTATTTTGTTTTCTTTCTATTTTAACATTACCAATGATAATCCCGCAACGAAATGCGGATTTCCAATCAGAAGTGTAGTAATAAAATTAAACCAATTCAAAAATATACGAGTGGTTATATATTATTCCATACGTTCCAAATTGAATGTCAGTTTTTTTTTTTTGGGGATCTTTCTAAAGTTATGTCCTCCTTTGTTTTTAATAAGAATAATTCTTACTTTTATATGTTTCATGTTAATTTTTAGTATTTTTTGAAAATTTTTTACATTAAAACTAAGATTTATCGACAGTGTAATTTCTTTTAAAATATCAAAAACTCTCAAATCAAAGAAAAAAACTAAAATCATAAAACCTGTTTTAAAAAATTAGAAACAATTAAGTACCAAAATTATATTTAAATAGTTAAGTATAACATGTATCATTTTTTAATATTAAAACTTTGTTTGGTAGAATAGATAGAAAAATAGAAAGATAAAAAAATTTTGAATGAGAAAAATGTGAAAATATAAAAATATATATTTTTCTTTCTATAATATTTTGGACAGAAAGATGAAAAAAGTGAAAAAAATAATAATTTTATTTACACTGATTGTTTGGTAGAGTTAAAAAATGAGAGAAAAAAATGATAAAGATCTTGTAAATATGTACACTTTACTCACATATCTTTCATTTTTCTCTAGTCTTATCTTCTCAATTTGAAAAGATTTATTTTCCTGAATAAAAATGGAAAATGATCATTTTTTTTTTCTCTCATTTTTTTGGTATAAAAGAGACCACAATTTGAAATAGGAAAAAAGGTTACAAATGTTGGAATTTAAAATTTAAACTTGTTGAATATCATCTCTTAAAATATATTACATGTAAGGACGAATCATATAATTTTATATTGAGAGACTAAGATAAAAGGGGATAAATTATAAATTTCTGGAGATCAAAATAGAATTTTTACCATTTGTCACAGTTCAATTTTTTTTCCTTAATAGGTCTAACCCCTATGAGCACCCCTTGAATTCGTATTAGGACATGAATTTATTGAATTAAACTTTAAATTTTATTTTTATTTTTTTTTTCTGTCAAACACACCCAACAGTCATTTGGTTTTTACTTTTTTATCCACTTTTATTCATCCTTATCAAGCACAACCCAAGTGTTTTCCTTTAATCGGTACTTTGAAACATAAAAAAAAAAAAAAAAAAAAAAAAAAAAAAAAAAAAAAAAACCCAAAGAACAGGTCCTGACTCCTGATTTTGAATCCATAAATGTTATAGATAAGTTGTCGGAAGAGTTTTCAGCCATAAATTTTAAGCAGAGCTATTCGATTTTAATAGCATAGTAATTAACCTTACCAAGTAGACCAAATTCTAGGTGCAGGCATCCATACCTATTTCAGTGCTATTCATTATTATTTGGTCCACTCAAAAAAAACATTGTGGAACACACAATTTACCCAGCAGCAAGCAACCATGCCTTCCACCACGTGCCTGTATCTGCTCAGCATTAAAACACAATGCACTATAATAATTTCTCAAGAAAAAGAAATCAAATTTATGATGAAAGCAGAAATTGATTTTTTTTTTTAAATTAAATATTTATTTTAAATATTTATTGTTTTTTAATAAAATTATTATAAAATTATTTGTACCAAATAATATAATATAAAACAGTTCGTGTATTTTATATATATTATAATTATATTTATATAAATTTAATGTAATAATAATTTATTTTATATTAATTTTAAAAAAATATCTATATTATATTTATTTTTATTTTTATTTTTATATCATATTATATTTATATTATATAATCGTATTATATTCAAAAT
This sequence comes from Fremontodendron californicum, assembly GCA_030761205.1. Classification (NCBI taxonomy): domain Eukaryota; kingdom Viridiplantae; phylum Streptophyta; class Magnoliopsida; order Malvales; family Malvaceae; genus Fremontodendron; species Fremontodendron californicum. The sequence continues at coordinate 7,921,934 of JAULJL010000028.1, forward strand.
TTAATGACTAAGTCATTACTTATCTTAATCTCCTCTCCGCGGGCCAATACACATCCTCTACTACGCCATAACACCAAAGCCAACCCGCCTCACGTGCTTTGCTCCCACTTAACCTTAAAGCCTTAACTCACTGCACCTTTTTTTTTTTTTTTTTTTTTTTGTCTCCCTCTTTTGCACTTTCACCTTTTTTTTTTTTTTTTTTTTTTACTTTATATTTCCTCCACAAATTTAGTAAATCCTCTTCCTTCTTTCGTAAATGGTCTTAAATTTGAATTTTACCAATAATTTACCTTTTTGGATACTCTCCAATTTTAGTAAGACAGATCATTTTAAAGATTTATAAATTATAATTAGTTAGTACAATAAATAGATAAATAGTAATGTGATTTTAATCATTTTAAATAATAATTTATAAAATTAAATAAAAATATCACATAAGTAAACAAAATTAACAATTTTAATTTTAAAAAAGCAATTTAAATTTATTTAATATATATATATATTAAAAAAATTAAAATTTTTGGGGCCAAGCCCCTTCTGGCTTCTATTACGATCCAACCAGCTCCCCTGATTGTAACACTATACTTTCTATTTTTATTCAATATCAGTCAAACATGAATGAAAAAAAAAAAAATCTTCAATCAAATTTTATTCTTTTATGTTAATTAAATATTCTATTATCGTTACATGTTGACCAATTTTATCTCAAATCTAAAGTATAGTAATAAAATTAAACCAATTAAAAAAAATACAAGTGATTATTATTCCATAGTTCCAAATTGAATGTCCACATTTTTTGGATATTTCTGAAGTTATATCCTCTCTTTTTTTTTAATAAGAATAATTCTTACTTTTTATATGTTTCATATTAATTTTTAATATATATATATATTTTTTTTTACATTAAGAATAAAGTTTATCGATGGTATATTTTTTAAAATATATATATAAATAAATAAAATAAAATATAAAACCTGTTTCAAAAAATTATAAACAATTAGGTGCCAAAATTATATTTAAGTAGTTAAGTATACCAAGTATCATTTTTTTAACATTAAAGCTTTACTTGGTAAAATCGATAAAAAAAATGGAAAAAAATATGTGAAAAGATAAAAGATATATATATATATATATATATATATTTTTCCATAATATGTTGTGTAAAAAAAATGAAAAAGTAGAAAGAAAAATTATTTTAGTTGCACTCATTGTTTGGTATAATTGTAAAATTAGAGGAAAAACAATATGAAAATCTTGTAAATATACACATTTGATCATATCTCTCTTATTTTCTTTCATTTTATCTTTTCAATTTGAAAATACTTGTTTTTGTGAATAAGGGTAAAAAATGATCATTTTTTCTATTTTTCTTTTTTCCATTTTTCTCTCATATCAAACACACCCAACAATCGAACCCAAGGCTTAACTCAGCTGGTTCATGCAATTATCCTTAAAAAGATGACATCCAGTAAGCATAGAATTTGAATCTCAACATTTATAACCTCTTCCTTATCTCTAGGCTGTGATCTCCTTTGTAAAAAAAACACACACACACACCCAACTATACTTGTCAATTCTAACTCGAATTCGAAAAATTCGACCAACCCACCCGAATCCAAAATCGATCCAACCCGATTTGATCAAAAAAGTCAACAACTCAAACCCAATCCAACCCTAAACTGAAAATGTCCCGAACCCGAATTGACCCAAACTCGAATCCAAATTGACCCGAAATGATCGAAACTTAAATGAAGTATAATTTTATTTTTAAACATTAATTTAATATAAATAATAACTATAATATAAATTATTAATTTATTTTAATTTTATAACTTGTAATTGTCATTTTTTAATACGATAAAGTATTAATCATGCAGTCAATGGCTGTGGAGAAATTTTGAAAATGAAAAAAATATTGATACTATTATATATAATGTCAGGATATTAGAAATTAAAATTTTAATCAATCGGTTATAAATCAATTTTAATATCTTTATTTTAAATCAAACCATTTGATTGGATAAATAGTAAATTTGTTGTATTTTTTATAAGTTTATTATATTATTACCATAATAACCTTTTAAATTAATTGAATAATACTTCAAAATAATTGTTCAAAGACTAAAATAGTCTTATATATATAATAATAATCTCTTAAATAAATAATAAAATGTTATATCAATTATGATAATTTTATAATTAGATTTAAAATAAATTATATATTTTAATTATCATTTATATACTTATGATAATCTCACTGCATTTTTTATCGTTATACATACTATTTAAAATAAAAATATTTTTTTTATTTTAAAAGTATAATTCATTCTCATGTAATTTAGAATAAAGTACATAAAATAAGTTGTTATTAATGAAACGTGTATTTTATCATAATGATTTGTACGTTATGTTATAATAATATCTTATCATGTAATTTAAATCTCTTATTTTTATACATGTTATTTTTAGGATAAATGTTTTGTTTTTATTTTAAATGTATAATTTTTAAGTTTTATCATTTGAATTTTTAAAAGTATATAAAATAAGTCATTGATATGTGCATTGTATTATAATAATCTGTACATTGCGCTATAACAATCCATTTATAAATATGTAAATGGGTTGGGTTAACGATTTTAAGTATACAATAATATATACTCCTTTAAGTAAAACAGATACTCAAATTTGAAAATTTACCGGATTATGCTCGAATCCAAAAAAATAAAGTTATAAAGATATTTATTTTTAAATTAAAAATTACAATATCTATATTTATTTTTAAATATTATTTATTACATATTTTTTATATTTTAATGAAATTCTAATTAAATCTGACTCGTCAAATAATTTATTTAAATTTGATTTGATTGTAAAATTAAAAAATTGAACCCGAATAACTCGAGTGTCAAACCCGAATGACCCGAACCCGATCAACCTATGTATCAAACCGAAATAATTCAAATCCAAAATGATCCGAATTCAAAATAACTCGAATCCGAAATAATCTGAACCCAAAAATAATTCGAAAATTTTAAAATTCAAATTGTTCAAACCCGAATTCTCCCATTCCAAAACCAAGCACAAGTCTACATCCAAATTCACCCGTTCCAAAACCAAGCACAAGTCTACATCCAACAATCATTTTGTTTTCACTTTTAATCCATTTTTTCTATTTTTTTCATCTTATCAAGCACAACTAGAGCTGCTCATGGGCCGGGCCGGACCGCGACCCGATTTTTTTCATTTTCTCTGCCTAGGCCTGACCCTGGGTTGGCCCGGCCCAGCCCGTTAGGCCCGAATACACTGTTTATTGAAATAAAAAATAATTTTTTTGTTTTTTTTTTATTTTTTTATAATTAAAATTAAATAAAATAATATTATTATAATAAAAAATACTGGGCCGGGCCGAGCCGCCCAGGAACACAAAATATCCTGCCCAAGCCCGACCCAATACGAGCCGGGCCTGTTAGGCTGGGCAGGCTGCCCCGACCCGTGAGCAGGTCTAAGCACAACCCAGGTGTTTCCCTTAATTGGTAATTTGGAACATAAAAAAAAAAAAAAAAACTGGTCCCTGGTTTTGAATCTATATATATGTTATAAATTATAAGTTGTCTTAAATTAATAATATGATCCAAAATCATTGAAATTAATAATAATTAAAATGAATTTGGTAAATATTTTTTTTTCAAATTTTTTTAATTTATAAAGAAAAATAATATTTATATATGGTATTATGTTAGTTATAAGATGTATTCACAAATCTGTATCTAATTTTTGAATTTTTTTAGTTGAGTAAGCAATTTAAATTTCACCATAAGCCTTGAACTTTTGACATTTGCTTACATTTTCATTGATTTTGATTTAGAGAATTGAACAATTTCATTTACCCAAAATTTAGTTTTATCATGCTTAAATATAATTGAAAATTTATAGGATTTGTTTTATCATGCTTAAATATAATTGAAAATTTATTTTAACTCGAATAAATTTATTCGACTCGATTCGACTCGAATTTCTTTTCACTCGACTCGATTTGCTAAATTTTCAAATTCAGTTCGGTTGATAAAATAAGACTCGTAAACTCGACTAACTCGAATTTTTTTCACTCGATTCGACTCGGTTCGATCGAACGCTCACCCCTAGTCTGAAGAGTTTTCAGGCATAAAATTGAAGCAGAGTTGTTCGATTTTAATAGCAGTAGTTAACCAGATGGAGCAAAGTCTAGGTGCGGGATAGGGTGTCCTTGGCGATTCCTTTGCCTAATTCGGTGATTATTCATTAGGAAAATGTCGCAACCTAAAAAATAACGACGAGTCTCATCGCAAGACTTTATTATTCGTTAAGCGTGACATTTAAAAAAAACGAGGAAAAGTCGACTTAATTCCTCTAGAAAAATGAAGGTTTTGAAAATGACCTTAAAAAAGACATGGAGTCGCCACCAATCTTTTTTAGCTAGGTGTGATTGGCCACCTATTAAAACCGGTTTTATAAAAATATTTTAAAAATTAATTAAAATATTTTTAAAACCAATTTCAAGTCTGCGTTAAAACCAGAGAAATCAAAGAAACGGGTTCGGGAGTCGGTTACGTGCGGGGAAGGATTAGCACCCCCACAACGCCCGTATAAATCGATACCTTATTAACCGTGTGTTATCTCAAGTCTCAATAAAAATTGGTTTTAAATTTAGTATTTCAAATTAATTCCCAATTTAAAGAAAAATAATTCCATTTTTTTATTGAAAATGATCCGGAATTTATAAATTCAAAATTTTCCTATATTCCCCAACAAACGTGGCAAAATATAGAAATTTTTATTAGTTTTGGAAAACTTTCCGAATCATTCTCTTTTTTGAAAGAAAGATATTCCTTTATTAATGATAATTGATGATATTCCCTCCAGCAAACCCGGTAGAGAACTCATGAATTATTTTAACTCGGGAATATCTTTATATTTTTTTTATTGAAAACCATTATCTTTTTTTGGAAACATTTAAAAGAAATGAATATGTATATGCATGACATAAATAAAATGACATAGTACAGTCTAAATAATATAATGCAACCTAAATGACATGACAAATATGAATGGTATGGCATATAATTTAAATGACATGGAATAAAATAATGCTATCATATAATATGCATGAAAATAAAAATGCAATGCATGAAATGTATTTTTTTCCTTTTATTAAGGAAATCCGTATATCTAAAAAGATATCCGGCTACCTTAGGAAAATATGTCAAATTAAATATTCTAAAACCAAAATACTTTGTGATTGTTTGAAAACAATTTTGAGAAGCTTGAATAAAAACTGGGCTAAAATTTTTTTAAATGGCTCTAATTTCCTAAGTTTAAAAATCCGGACTTGACTACCCTTAACCTGAGACTTGAAAAACCATTTTTAGAGTTTAAAAAGGCTTAGAAACTACCCTAAGTCAGTAGCTAACCCTCCTAATCAGCCCACTCTAAGTAAATTAACCAAAACAGAAAAATGGTTTCTCTTTAAATTCAATTCTGACTCCACTGTCCAGTTTTAATCCACGATTTTTTACCCTATTTTTAAAAATTCCAAAACTTCTGAAAAAAATACTGGAGACTCAGGACATGTAAAACTACACGAGAAAAAATCGGCTTAATTTTCGAATCAAAGATGAATTCCCAGAAAAATCAGAGATATATGAGTTTTTTGGAGGAGAAAAAAAACTGCTTTGTTTTTCTTTAAATTCAATTCTGACTCCACTGTCCAGTTTTAATCCATGATTTTTTACCCTATTTTTAAAAATTCCAAAAATTCTGAAAAACTTACTGGAGACTCAGGACATGTAAAACTACACGATAAAAAATCGGCTTAATTTGCTGATCAAAAATGAATTCCCAGAAAAATCAGAGATGTACGAGTTTTTGGAGGAGAAAAAACTGCTTTGTTTTTCTTTAAATTCAATTCTGACTCCACTGTCCAGTTTTAATCCACGATTTTTTACCCTATTTCTAAAAATTCCAAAAATTCTGAAAAATTTACTGGAGACTCAGGACATGTAAAACTACACAATAAAAAATCGGCTTAATTTTCTGATCAAAGATGAATTCCCAGAAAAATCAGAGATGTACGAGTTTTTGGAGGAGAAAAAACTGCTTTGTTTTTCTTTAAATTCAATTCTGACTCCACTGTCCAGTTTTAATCCACGATTTTTTACCCTATTTCTAAAAATTCCAAAAATTCTGAAAAATTTACTGGAGACTCAGGACATGTAAAACTACACAATAAAAAATCGGCTTAATTTTCTGATCAAAGATGAATTCCCAGAAAAATCAGAGATGTACGAGTTTTTGGAGCAGAAAAAACTGTTTTGCCAGCACATTTTTTTGTCTTTGATAAAATCATTTAAAAATCAAAGTAAAAATATTTGAAACTCATAAAATGACTTGAAAGCAGTAGCTAGGACTTTTTGAAAGTTAGATAAAAAATGGCTAAGTAAAAAAATCACAAAGGTAGAATAATCAACTTGACAAACTTAATTTTCCACAAGTGTGCTCAAGAGAGCATGACTTTGAACCATCAATTGGCTCAAGTCATTATTCAAGTGGTATGAACATGAAATGCATGAAATAATGCAGCAAACATAATGCATGAAATGCATGGATTTAAAACTAAATATAAGGAAAATGCATGACATAAATAATATGGCCTAGACCTAACATGAACTTGCATGGCAATAAATGCAACCTAGACCTAAGATATGCATGGCATTTTCACAAACACAAGGCATGCTTAATTCAAAAATCCAACCAAATATCATGCAAATGCAAAAACCTAACAACTAGCATGACAAAAATACAACACACAATGCAAAACACATGGAGTAGCCAAATGGCCTCAAGCTCCAACAAGCATGGCATTTTCACAAACACTTGGTATGCTAGCATGAAAAACTAAGTCATAACACAAAAATCACACAAGCATTTTCACAAACACCTAATATACCAAATCTAAAACATGCTCACTAAGATATAAAACAAGAATCATGCAAAGAATCACACAAGCATTTTCACAAACACTTAATATGCTAACTCTAAAACATGCTCAAATTTAAACAACATGAAAACAGAAAATTAAAAATGCAAAAACATGATATCTAAGACATAAATGGCAACAAACAAAGCAACCAAATTAAATATAACTTAAGAACATGAAATAACATAACACTTAAAACATCAAAAACAAAGAAAATAGCATAAACAATATGGTAAAATGAATTGAAACAACAACTTAAAATAAATAATGTAGGCCATTTGGCCATGGTCAGTTTATTGTAAAAAAATGTAAAAAAAATACTTAAGAAAGGAAATGAAGGAAGAACAAGAAATATTATTTTAAAATGAAAACTCACCAAGTAGAGATTAAAATAGCAAAAAACAAGAATAGAAAATGAAAGTGCAAGAGTTGGTGCTCAAGAGCAACCTCAAGAAGCTAATATTTCAAGCTTTTCTTTTCAAACTTTCCTTTTTTTCTAAACTTTTCTTTTTTTGCTCTCAACCAAGAAGATAAAAACTAAGAAAAACTAAGAGAAATCAGCCAAAATGGAAAAGAAGAAACCAAAATCTGCCTCCCCCCTTAGGGCTGGCAGAAAATGATGCTTATATGGACTCCAAGATGTTGTCATTTTTGTGTAACCTAATTTCCATCAAATGGCCAATAATTCAAGATGAAAAGTCATGAAATTACCACCCTTAGATTAGCATCTCAGCCCTCTCAAATTACAGCTGTCCAAAAAAAATGTTGACATTTTTTTTCCAGCCCAACTCTGATTTTTTGAAGGGCCCAAAAAGCCCTTTTCGGTTGCTTGGGTGAAATGACCATTTTGCCCTCCCGGATGCAAAATAAATATCAAACGGGCTCCAAATTCAATTTTTCATTTTTTAATACTTCCAAAATAATAAAATATTGAGTTCTGGAAGTTTTCAAAATTATCCGAGTCCGTTTGCTATTTATTTGGATTTTTTCTTCCCAAAATGTCCTTTTATGCCCCTACTTTTTACCATTTTTTAAACGAGCTCCAAATCAAGATTTTTCTTCACCAATCTCTTCAAAATAATTAAAAAGTGTGATCTGGAAGTTTTCGTAATTTTTGGAGCTCATTTGGTATTTTTTCGGGATTTATCGGCTTGAATTACTGCATAGGAAGCTCGGGATTTAGCCATTTTGCAAATGAACTCGGAATCAAGATTTTCTTTCGCAAATCTCTTCCAAATAATTTAAAAATGAGATTTACCAAATTTCAGAATTTTTGGAGTCCATTTGCTATTTTTCCGGGATTTATCTTTTTGAATTACTACATAAGAAGCCCGGGATTTGGCCATTTTGCAAACGAACTCGGAATCAAGATTTTCTTTTACCAATCTCCTTCAAATGATTTAAGAATGAGATTGACAAATTTTCCATAATTTTCGGAGTCCATTTGCTATTTTTCCCAAATTTTTCCAATTTTGCCCTTTAACCTCCGAAACCCGGTTTTGCTCAAAACAAGTTCGATTTTCAGATTTTCTTCAATCTGAGCCTTGGGCCATCCTTTTAATCATTCCTCATCCATTGGGGGCTTTGGTCTTACCAAGTCGGGCCATTTCTGTGATTCTTCCCGATTTCACCAAAATCCACTAAAAACCCTAATTCTCGGTTTTCTCCCGGATTGACTTTTCTTTCGGTTTTTCTTGCAAGTGACTTCTCCATTACCCGTAGTCAGTGCTTATATTTCATTTGGAACCTTCAATTTCGACCAGTTTGATCGTTTAAGCACTTTTCCCCAAATTTCTCGGATTAGGGTTTCTTTTCTACTGAATCTCAAAATCCCAACTTCCGAACTCCATATCTTTCAATGTAGACCTCGGATTATCAAAATTCTTTCTCCATTTTTCAATTGAACTTAAAATCTTGATTTTGAAAGTGGGTTGACTTTTTCAGTAGTTGACTTTCTGGGGTTGACTTTTTCGGGGGTGACTTTTTCGAGGTTGACTTTTTTTCAAGTTTGACTTTTTATGATCGCCTTCTTAAACTAAGTCTCGGAGTACCACCTGCAGGATGAAAACAGTCTTTTTATACTCGGAAACATCAATATGGGAAGAAAACATACTTGTTTAGTGGCCCGGACAAAATTAGGTGTCTACAGAAAAAATATATTTACCTCTTAAAGTTTAATAAAAAATACATTTATCTCTTATAGTTTGAAAAATATCCACTTACCTCTTTAAGGTTTGACATTAAATACACTAATCTCCCTTAGATATTATTTCTATGTTAAATTTAAATGAAATAACAAATATGCCTTTGGATAATTATTAATCATTTTTAATTTTTTAATTATTTTTTTACTCAAAACCTTTTTCAACTACAAAACTATTTTTAATTACTATTAATTTAAATTCTAATTAAATTATATTCTAATTCAAGTATACATATTAAATATTTTAAACTTATACCAACATGGATTGATTCAGTTAGTTGAGTATTCATTAGCGCCTTGACAAGCATCAGGGTTCGAGTCTCACCAGCAGTTTCACTTGGTGGGTAATCTATAAGTACCACTGTTAGCTCTCTTTGAGACCTGTGGCATGCCCTGTTCTTAGACTGGGTAGCCTCCTCTCACCTAAACTTTTTTGTACCAAAAAAAATATTTTAAACTTATATTTACTTCAATTATATATATATTAACTTTGATATTAATATATTATGTTACTATTATTTAAAAATATATAAATTGCCATTATTTGAAAAAGTTTAATGATAAAGAAATTTATTAAAACAAATAAAAAATAGACAAAAAATAAAAAATATCATATTTTTAATATTTAATGTAAAATTTGAATAAATATTAATTTGATTAACAGAATGCTAATGTAGTTACTTTTTTAAGAGATAAAATGTGTTTTTCAAAATAATAGGGGTAAATTTATTTTTAATAAAATCTCATGAAAGATAATTATATACTTCTTTATTCTATTTTCTTCCTTTTTTTCATTTTTTCTTTAACTAATTTTATTATCATTAAATTTTTTTAAATAATGGTAATTAATTAATTAAATAAAGATATTTTAATAAATTCATTTTAAAGTTAATATATAGTTCAATTAAAGATAAACTTAAAATATTTAACATGCTTTTGAATTAAAATATAACTTAATTATAATTTAATTTAATAATAATTAAAGATAATTTTAAAACTAAATAAATTCTCATTATTTTGTAGTTAAAGAAAAGTTTTGAGTACAAAAATGAAAAGAAATAATAAAAAAAATAAATGATTAATAATTAATAAAGAGTATATTTATTTTTTTATTTAAAATTAACTTAAAAATAATATCTTAACAAATTAATGTATTTTGTGTCAAATTTTAAATAACAAATGAATGTTTAAGAGGATAAATGTATTTTTTATCGGGTGAGCTTCTTTTACCCTACTCAATATTATTTAGTCCACTACATTATGGAACCCACATCCCACCTGCACCAACCATGCCTTCCACCGCTGCCTGATCTGCTCAGCTTTAAAACACACTGCACTATAATAACTTCTCAAGAAAAAAGAATTCAAATTTATTATGATAGCATAGAAGAAATTGATTTTTTTTTACTAAAAAATTTAAACATTTATTTTAATTACTTATTATTTTTTAAAAATTTATTATGAAATTATTTGTATTAAATGGTATAGTATAGGTATTTTAACCATTATTTAGGTTAAGTGTAAGATATGTAAAAACACTAAATTTTTTACATATAAATATATATTATTTTGTTTCCTTTCTATTTTAACATTACCAATGATAATCCCGCAACGAAATGCGGATTTCCACTCTAATTTATATAGTAATAACATAATATACGTTTTTTTATTAAAAAAGATAAAGTTAAACTCAAAGTCAAATTCACTTTCTCCGATCGTTTGCCGGAGAAACTGATGCTCATTTTGGGTGAGTTGATCGAAAGATCATCTCACTCAATTGAGCTTCTTATTTATAGCATAGAAATGTAACTGTTCATGACAATATTACATTACATTACATTACATTAAAACATGCATGCATGTAGGCATGCAATTATTCACGTTCACCAATCGAAAAACAAAGATCCCTCAATCAGAGGCGGCCACAATCATAATCAGTATGGCTTTTCTGGTCTCCAAAGACGAGAATTAGGGTAATAATACCCAAAACTTTCTTCATCTTAGACGTATTGTCAAGTGTAAATCCAATTAAGTAAGTCTGCAAAGAAAGCCAGAAAAGTCTCATCCTCCGCTCTTTAACGTAAAGATCAAGGGCTTCCTCAACCATCATTTTTCGTCCAAGTTGGCTTTGATTATTGTCAGCTTGCTTTAATTTCTCTGACAAGCATCTTGCCAGCACCACAGCGTCCTCGAGAGATGCTCCTCCGCCCTGTGAGATGAAAGGACACATCGCATGCATTGCATCTCCTGCCACAACCACTGTCCCTCTTCTGAACTTGGCTCGCACCAGGTCCCACGGCGTCCGGTATCGAAGTTCTGTCAAGTACAGTGCCTTGGGTTCGCTTTCCTTTACCATTTCCACCATTTCTTCAGGGAAACCCTGCATTGCTTCCATTGATGCTTCTTTTATGTATGCAGGATCTTTCTTTGAAGCACCCAAATCTGTTGATTATATATCATGCAATTTAATTATTTAGAAGAGATTAATATTGAGCTTATCAAATATGTCTCTAAAGATAATATACCTTGAGAAGTTAAGGATCGAGTCAAAAACCAGTAGACGAGCTTGTCTGTGACGGGAAGTTGTCCTATTTGAGCGTTTTGTGTGTTATATAAGCGAAACTTATCACCAAAATCATGACCACTTTCGTAATATGTGAAGCCTCTCGTCGCACATCGAGAGAAAAGCTTTGGGGAATTTATGCCTAGAAATTTTGAAATTATAGAGTTCACACCGTCGCATCCAATTACAATCTGTCATCAAACAAGTAATTAATCACACATTGCTATGTTCATGAATCGAATCAAATTTGAATTTTTTTAAAATCTTTTACCTAAATTCAGATGGAGCTCGAATCGATTTAAAAACTCATTTCATTGTTTAAAAAATATTAATATATAAAAATATTATTTTTATATTTTATAATTAAAAAAATATTTTTATTAATAAATCATAATTCAAACAAAGCTGAGCCAAATTGAATTATTATTTTTGAATTGAATGAATAGTTCTTGTCTAAATTATTAGCTCTGCTCTTGATATTGACAAATAGAGGACAATATAAAAGCAGCAATGACAGACAAAGACAGACAAAAGTTGGGGACCATAATAATAATAATAATATAACCAAGTACATTAAATTTTTTTCCTTCTGCCGCAGAAAAGGATATCTCAATCTTGAATTTTCCACCTCAAAAACCAACAACCAATAGGCAAATTAAAAACAAATAAAAATATACCTTGGCTTTAATGATAGTTCCATCGTGAAGTTGAAGTATGGGATACGAAGTTACAGGATCAAGTATGATGGAGAGCACTTGGCATCCCAAATGCACACTCTCGCCCGGCAATGCCTCAGCTAATGCCTTTACCAACTCCATCCGTTTCAAACATCGGAGTTCCCCTTTCCTGTAAATTATTCTCATTTAGCTACAACTTGAAAGTTTTATTTTTATATTTTAAGTTATATTAATATAATATTATCTAATTATTTTCCAATAATTTATTTATTTACTTAGGAATTATTAATATTATCCAAAAAATATTTGGATTGTATTTATCCCATTTCAAAAGTTATACTAACTGATAGGAAAAAGATATTTGTATGTACTGAAATAAACTAACAAACCAAAAAACAAATTTGAAATTTATATCAAAACAAACAAGTAAATTTTGGGCAAAAAGTGTTTTTTTTTTAAATATATATACACATGGATTGTAAATGAAATTTTGAAAAACTTATAAATTTTAAATAAAAATTTTAAAAATTAAAAGGGCCAAGTAAAGATTAAAAATATAAAAGGTCCAAAGGTGATTTTGTAAAGCTAAGAGAGACCACGGCTCCCTTAACCCATCCGTGACTCTGTCCCTGAATTGTAATACAATCTGGGATAAATTTTATTTTTTAAATAATTTTAAAAATACATTTTTTACATCATTTTTATATATTTAAAATTTTATTCTAAAATTAGTTTTAATAAAAAAAAAATAAATAAACTTCAGTTTATAGAAGAAAAGAAAAAAAGTCAATTCCACATCAATTGGACTAATAATCATTGTGGGTGATATATTTACTTATTTATCAATTAATAATAGACATTTTGGTTTAAAATTACTTAAATTTATAGCTACAAAAAATGAAAAGCAAAAGCTATTCTAAAGGAGTTCCATCCAACTTACCCAAGAGCTAATTCTGATTCACGACGCTTGCCGTCAGCAACTGTTATAAATTGTCCCCTACATACATATATAAACATTTGATTTAATTTTATTTAATAATGTATACATATTTTTATTATTAAAAATTCTTTTTTCTTAAATTAAATTAAAAAAACAAACATATACAACAAACATCAAATAAAATGAGACATGATGAGTCATTAAGACATGTAACGATTTCTTTACTTGTTTAAAAAAAGACATGTAACGATTTCTTTACTTGTTTAAAAAAATTCTTTTAGCTCAACAAATGTTAAATCCAAGGAAGATTTTAACCCATAACCTCCTAACAGACAAAATAATAATAATAATAATAAATTCTAGAAAACTTTCAATATATTTTATGGGAATTGACAAATGGTCTAATGTTAAAATTAATAATCTGTGATTAAGATACGTAAAAAGAAAGTTAGGATATGTTTGATAGAGTAAAAAATTAAAAAAAAAAATGCATAGAGAAAAGTGGAGAAATGAAAAAAATGAATTTTGATGTGTTTGGTAAAAAAAAAAAAAGTGAAATTTTTTTTATAAAAAAATCATTTTTCATACTTATTTACAAAAATAAATTAATACTTATTTAAAAAAATAAATTATTTTAAATTGAAAAGAAAAGAAAAAAATAAAATAAAATAAAAAATTAATAAATATTATATATTATATATTTACAAGATTGTCTATCATATTCAAATTATACTTTTTACATCTTAATTTATAAAAGATATAATGATAAAATTACTTTATTTTAATTTTTTCTTTCTTTTTTTAATTCTGGGAAATAATAGATGGAAGGAAAATATATTTTTCATCTAACTTTTTTTTTACTAAGCACATCTATGAAAAAAATATATGTCTTTTATTTTTTTTTAATTTTTATTTTACTATCCATCTGTCAAGCAAACTCTAAGCTACGAAGAAAATAAAAAGAAGAGAGATTATTAATAAGAGAAGGTTATAGAAGGATATCTTTTGCAATATAAATATTATGAAGGGTTTTATTTAGAATTTAGAAGGTTTCTAGTGAATTTTTTTTATCTATGATTCTATATGCATTATTTCGAGGTAAATTCTTTAATTTGATTAGTTTTTATTTTTAAAACAATATTACATATTTTTTACATATTTGAATATATATATATATATATACACTAATGTCAATATATCACAAATCATTTACAATATTATTTACATATTAATAATTAATAGTAGTTAATACTTTATTTTCGTTCATATTAATCAAATTATAGTTGATAATAAGTAATAAGCAATTAAGCTTTCTAAAAGGTTACTTTTTTTTATATATATAGTTAGAATTGAATATAAGATAAAAGATGAAATTAGTATTTAAACATCTGTTTAATGATAAGGGTATGTATTTTCTTATAAAAAAATTGATTACTAATCCCGAGCCTCAAAATTATACTTCATAAAAAATAAAATTGAATATGAATATAAGTTCATATATCATATCATTTCTCATAAGATAAGCACACTATGTATAAAATAAAAGTAAACATTTAATTAAACGTATTATTTAATCAAATTTATGAAATAAATTATTTTTTATCTATTTGAAAAAACGTATAAGCATATATGTCACATTTATCATACAAATAAACATATAAGCATATTAGATTATCATATAAAAATGAAATAATTAGTTTTCTTTAGTGCAAAATAAAAAAATTAAAATCAATGTTAACTTATAATTAATTAATTATTCTTTATTTTCAATTATCATGAAATTAATAGTTATTGATTTTCTTTTTATTTAAAAATTCAGATACAATTTCATAAATTATATAATAATAAAATATTTTCAATATAATAGTTAAGTATATATTCATTTTATTTAATTAATTATATATTTTATGCGACACTTTTATTTTATTTTTTATTTTTTTTCTTTTCCTTCCTTTATTGAATTAAAATGAGGTCCCTAACGAAGCTTAGTTTAGTCCATACTCCATAGTAGTAATAAATAATAATAGATATATTGTGACCAAAACACAAACAATAATATATAATATAATATATTCTATCTATTTATGTTTAATTTTTTACTAATGTTACTTTTCTCACTTTAAAATCTTACATCCAACAAAGTCAAAATTAAAAGACATATAATAATAGTTTGAAATATAAAAAAATATATATATTATTTATGGATCATTTTTTAAAAAAAGGTAATTATTCAAGAAAAATTAAATAATTTTTTTTAGAAATATATAAAAAAAAAAACATAGATATTCTTATTATATAATTTGATATAATTATTTTTTAGATTTTTCAATTGAATTAGTATACTTTGATTTGATGACATCAACCTCAATTAAAATTTTTAATGATTCTAGTGAATGTGAGAAAGAAAAGACAGAGTGGTAAGCTTACGATGGAATGTCAATGGCAGTCTCTCGAAGCTTGGAGGCAATACCCAACTGATCAAGTGCCCGCCACCCATTCGGTTGCATAATAATGCCAACGCCGGCGGTCCGCAGCGTTTCCGATCTCTCTAACACGACGCTCCTTATTCCTTTCCTGCAAAATACAACACACACATACTACTAATTACTATACATTTCAGCCTGAATAAGTCCATTAATTAACAGCCAGAAAAGGGGAGGGATCTAAAAACAAGAACAAAAAAAAAAAAAAGGAAACGAGGGATTATCGAGCAGCAGGAGGCGGCGGAAGAGGAGAACCTGTGAAGAGCAAGGGCGGTGGCCAAGCCACAAATGCCACCGCCCACGATAACGATGTCCTGCTCTTCACCTATATTCATCACTTGATCTCTTTCTTCTTGCCATTCCATTTCTCTCTCTTCTTTCTTTCTTTCTTTCTTTCTTTCTTTCTCCCGCATAAATACAAACTAGCTTGTCTCGCTCACACCGAGTAACCGGGTAAGGGCAAAAAGTTGTTGGAAAACAAAAAGAAAGAAAGAAAGTGGCAGGGTTTTGAATTACTATTACATTAATTTTCACTGCTGCTATAGTTAGATTAAGTAAAGCTACATGAATAGTTTTAGTTTGCTGGTTGGAAGGGCAGCTGGGTTTTTTTTAGATGGAACCGTTCAAGACAGGGTCGTTTTTCAGGATATCTGAAGCAGCTAAATAAGGGATACATCTCGTAATTTGTATATTTATGTTATGTTTTTGCTCATAATTATATTGAAAGTGTTATATGTTTATATCACATTTTACATATTAATAATTTATGTTATATAAATTTTGATATATTTATATTGTATTTGTGTTATTTTTTTTTATGTCGTGTTCGCGTCATATTGTATCCAAAATTGACAAGTCTAATGATGGATGACTTGGTTAAAAAGATAATATTTGAATTTCAAATTAATCATATAAATTATGTGATAAAATACATGTAATACTTTAAAATTTATAGATTTGTTGAATTTATATTTAGTTTAGTGGTGAATTTTAAATCCATCTCTTATATTATAATTTCAAATGTATAAATAAATTGAATATTAATCAATTTATAAATGATATGTGTATTTTATTCTCAAATTTTACATGGCAAATTAAATCTAAATTTAGTCTCTCAAATTTATTTTGTCAAAACACAATTATTTGAATTATTTTGGAGTTATTTTGGATAATTCATTGTTCAACTAGCTAGGGGTCATATTTGTTAAAGATTATTATATTGTATACTGAAGTAGAGTTTTTTAACTTCATAAGCGGGATAAAAAATTGTCACATATTTTATTTATTTATTTTAAATATAGCCTAATAATATATGGTAATTTTTTAATTCTACTTATATAATTAAAAAAACTCTAATGTTAGTGTATAAGATAATAATTTTTTGTTAAAACCAAAGTTATAAGTTACATTAATTTAAACAGAGACTCAATGCCTTACCATATATAAAAGTAAAGTTCCTAAGGAACCTATATAAAGTGCTTAGTTGGCAGACAATAATTTGTCTGTCAATTAAGACACTTATGCTTTAATTTAATCTATTTAAAGGAAAAAAAATAACAAAATTAAATTAAAAAATGATATAAAAATATACACTTAAAAAAATTAAATAGTAAAATTTTTAAATATTATATAATTGATAAAATCAAATATGAATTTTCTAATAAAAGTGTATCAATATTAACTATTATTTTCTTGATGGTAAAATAGAAAATATATATAATTAATAGAATATAATATAATGGAAATGTTAAAATTGATTATAAAAATTTTATTTCCTTCTAAATGAAAATAATTAATTTTTATATTGTTTAAATTATTCAAAAAGTATAATTATTGGTTATGTTGTCCAAATAAAATTCATTGTAAATGAACTCAAAGAAGACAAATTGAGCATACACCTAATCAAGTAGAAAAAAATAAAGAAAAATAATACACTACCCTAAATTTAACATATAATAATATTTGTGAAGTGCTGTGAAATTTTAAAAAAAATGTTATTGTAAGGTAAAATAGTATTTTTTTCATATGTTGTATATGTGGCTGCAGCCTTATGTCTTTAGTAGCATTTTCATATATGTATAATAACACTTATCAAAATGCTGCTATTTTTACTTTATAACAGTTTTTCAAATCCTTTTGCATGCATTTTTCAATTGCTGCAAAAGATCTCAATGATAACAATTATAAGTGCTACCAAAAATATTTTTATATGATAATATATATAATAGCACATCTCAAATGCTTCTAAAAATTTTAAAAATGTTGTAATTATTGGCTATTATACTATATAACAGCAATATGCAAAATACTGTCAAAGTGTTACCTTTATTATTTTGGGAAATGTTAACCAGTGCCTAGTGCCACTAATTAAGGTGATAAATATAAAAATAAAAGTGTAATTAATAAATTATTTTTTCTTGAATTCAGTAAAAGTAATGTATTAAATGCAAAATATTTTTCTAAAGTAGTAAAAACGTAATCCTTAAGCAGTGCCTATAGGTATCGGTTAAGCAAACCCTATTATTTTTAACAACATTTGAGAAATTCTATAAAAAAAAATATTGTCTAAAACTAGTTTTGGCGTAATGATACTTATGCATATTATATATATATATATTATTTATGATTTTTTAAATGAAAATGAGAGTGAAATAAAATAAACTTAATTGAAGGAATGAAACATGTAAAGAAATATTAACTTATAAATAAAAATGTACCCATTAAATAGTAATATGCAAATAATTATGTATTGAACTAAACATAAAATTAAATAACATATAAAATATCAATTGTTATATCTAAATATGATATTAATTATAGATTGAATATAGATATTAACTTAAGATAAACGAAACAATTTTTAACACTTTATTTTATTTTCTATCTTTTTTTTTTTTTATTTTCACATCTTCGCGGTGTCCATGAATAGTTTAGGACTAGATCAGGTTCGATTGAAATCTTTAAAAATTTATGCAAGATCCAATTCAATCACGTATTTAAAGTTGCTTAATTTAAATTTATTAGTAAAATATTTTTATAAAAAAAATTTAAATTAAAATTGAATTAAAAATATTACTTAATATTACATTATTATCATGAATCAAGTCTAAACTTAAAAAATTTTATCCAAGACTCCGCTCATTGATCTTCTGTCATGTAATGTTAAGCTGATTTGGATGTAGGGATATTGCTAATTAGGGTTGAACACTATTGGTTAGAATCGATTTATCCAATCAAAGTCGATTAAATTTGGTTTATTCAATTAGTTCAATCGATTATCGATTTTTAAAATTGATAATTGAATAGATCAAACAAACTGACCTTATTAATTTATTTTTAATTATATTCTATATATAATATAAATACAACGTAATTTATATAATAATTTAAAATTATATAATATAATTTATCATTTATTCTATATAATATACAATAATTTATATATATAATTTATTTTTTAAAAAAAGTTAAAATCACTTAAACTGATCGAATTGATCGACCAAAATCGATTTCATTTTTTATTACTCAATTTAATTCGATCGATTCAATCAATTATTTAAAAGAAATCGGTTAATTCGATTTTCAAAATCGAACCAAATAAGGTTTCATTTCGATGGACGGTGAGATTGAAAACAGCGGTGGCGGTGAGATTGAATATTGTAGCGGTGAGATTAAAACCAATGGTGGAATATGTGTTTAGATGCAAAAGCAACAGTGTCGGTGAGATGAATTATAGTGAAAAAATGACCATTAAGAACATTAGATTAAAATATGTATATAATATAATTTTTAGTAATATGTAATTAATTATAATTATAAATATATTTATTTATGTACTTACATAATATAAATAAAAATATTGAATATTATTTGAAAAAAATGAAATAAAAATAAATATTATAAAGATGTTATAAATAAAAATATTAAAATAAATAAGCTAAAAAATATTATAATGAAAAAAAGGGAAAAAAAAATTGATCTACAGCACCTCAATCATACAAGGATAAAGTAGAAAATTAACAATGAAATATGAGGGTATAAAAAAAAAATTAATTCTACTGGTCCAGTAGAAATTTGAGGTACAGCAGTCACTCCATCGTGCCGTACCATTTGTTACCCAAATGCAATTTGGATCCCGTTTACCACCCGTTGAACCCCTAAATTCACTTCACTGGTGATAAACGATGATCCAAATGAGGCCTATGACTCTTTTAAATAGACAATGAGATTAGTTCGGGTGAAATTAAAAATAATAGTAGCGGTGAGATTAGTTACTGTAGTATTGAGATTAAAATCAATGGTGGATATGTGTTTGGATGTAAAAGTAACGGTGGATATAAGGTGAATTATAATGAGAAAAAAATAATCATTAAAGATATTAGATTTAAATTTAAATATAATAAAATTTATAACATATTTGAGAAATTAATAAATTATTAAAAATTATTGAATTAAAATTATATTTACACATTTAAAACTAAAAAATAATATTAAATGAATATATAAATAATTTATTTAAAATAATAATTATATAAATGATTTGTTAAATATTATAAATTTATTTTAAATAAACAAAACATAAATAATAACTAAAACTAAAGGTAAAGGTAAAGGTAAAGGTAAGGGTAAAATAGGAAAAAAAAATAAAAAAAGAATGTAAGGTCAAAATGGAAAATAAAACCTCCAGTGAAAGAAAAATTTTCCACTGGAATTGTTTTATTGGAATTTTTCTCCTCCACTGGTAGTCAACTAGATAATTTGCATTGGGGTTTTACTATCCAAATGGCTAGCTCCAATGCGTTTATACCAAAAAGGTGCTTTTAACGCATCAAACTAAAGTTTCGATGAAAACCAAATGAAGCCCATAACAATATGTTTAATTGATGCTTTATTTGGTTGTTTTAGTTTTTTTAAAATAAATAAAAAAATGCATTTGGATACATAATTAATTTTCATTTGAATGATAATCCACAAAATATTTTATTGTTTTATATAATAAAATTCTTGAGTCTTTTTATTTTTATATAGATGGATTATGCTATACTTGTTATTATATTTTAATTATTTTCATTTTCAAATTAATTACAATATTTCCTTTTACCTTTTATTTTTATTTCATAGCAAATTTTCAACCAAAAAAAAAAAAAAAACAAAAAAAGAAATTGTTGAGACAAAGTTTAGATACAAACTTAGCAATCTAATCTTGACCAAACAACTTAAGTATTTTCACATATCTATCTATAACAAAATATATTTTTGACTACAAACATCCTCCTAGAGCTGACACATCACTTTTTTTTTTTTCTTTTGGAAAGTAGAGAAAGAAAGAAAAAAAAAATGATAATGTATTCGTGTTATTTTTTTATGTGTTTAAAATATTATAAATTTTTACACGTTAATATTTCGTTTTATATATATTTTGACACGTTTGTGTATTCGTGTAGTGTTCATTTATTTTTCATGTAGTGTTTTAATTATTTTTCTTATGTTGTTCGTGTTATGTATCAATTCATTTCATATTTTACATAGTTTGTCATTGTGATTCAATTTAGAAAAAAAAATTGTGTGTTCATGTCGTGTCTAAATTCATGACATATTTTACATAATTTGTTATAGTGATTCAATTTAGAGAAAAAATTGTGTGTTCGTGACGTGTTCGTGTTTTTTTTTTTGTATTTAAAGTATTATAAATTTATATAAATTTTTACACGTTAATAATTCGTTTTATATAAATTTTGACACGTTCGTGTATTCGTGTCGTGTTTATGTTATTTTTATGTCGTGTCATTTTTAATTATTTTCTCATGTTATGTTTGTGTCGTATCTCAATTCATCACATATTTTTTATAATTTATCATAATGATTCAATTTTAACTCTAAATTCATTTACTTACAATATTAAAAAATAAAAAATTATTTAATATGATTCAGTTTATATTTATTTATAATTGTTAATTTAATTAAAATTTTATAAATATTAAAAAAATTCTCTAGCGAAGCTGGGGAAGAATTCTAGTATACATATAAAATTGATTACACAAATTGTTTAGTTGTTGACACACACATACATATATATATATATATATATATATATATATATATATATATATATATATTTGGTGAGGAAGGAAAGAAAGAAAAGAAAGAAAGGAGAGGGAAGGGAACGGAAGAGGGAAGGGAACGGAAAAGAACAAAAAGAGAAAAAATATATATATATGAGAAAAATTTGTGTGTTCATGTTTGTGTTATTTTTTTGTGTTTAAAGTATTATAAATTTATATAATTTTTTATACATTAATAATTCGTTTATATATATACACTGACACATTCGTGTATTTGTATTGTATTCATATTATTTTTCATGTTGTGTTTTAATTATTTTTTCTATGCTGTGTTCGTGTCGTGTCTCAATTCATCTCATATTTTACATAGTTTATCATTGTGATTCAATTTAGAGAAAAATTTGTGTGATCGTGTCGTGTCTCAATTCATGATATATTTTGCATAATTTGTTATATTGGTTCAATTTAAAAAAAAAAATTGTGTGTTCGTGTTATTTTTTATGTGCTCAAAGGATTAAAAATTATATAAATTTTTACACGTTAATAATTCATTTTATATAGATTTTGACATGTTCGTGTATTCGTGTCGTGTTCATGTTATTTTTCGTGTCGTGTTGTGTTTTAATTATTTTTTCATATTGTGTTTGTGTCGTACCTCAATTCATCCAATATTTTGCATAGTTTGTCATAGTGATTCGATTTTAACTCTAAATTTATTTAATTAAAATATAAAAATATAAAAAAATATTTAAATAAATGATTATTTAATATAATATAATATAATTTATATTTATTTATAATTATTAATTTAATTAAAAGTTTATAAATATTAAAAAAAATCTCTCAATGAAGCGGAAAAAAGAATTCTAGTGATAACTATAATGGAGATGAGAATTATAAAGGGTTAAATCTTTCGAAGCTAAGAAATGCAAATTGACGAAAGGAAAGATTTTCAATAAAAAAAAATATTGAAAATAAGTATTAAGTCAATGTATTTAAGAAAAAATTATTTAACTATATTAATCCTATATCTTTTCTTATAACTATTTATTATTTCACTTTTAACTTTTACCAATTAAAAATAATTATAAATCGTATATCTTTTTTTGTAAAAGATTAATAAAAAATATTTGTTAAACAGTTTTTCAGTAATATATCAAACAATTTTTATATTATACATTTGATTTTAAAATTTTATAAACGAAAAACTTAATACCTAGTTTTTTAGTATTAAATTTATTCAGATTCTTAAACAGTACCTTAGTAAAACTTGAAAATTTTGTAAAGCTAAGACTTTTAAATTTACTATCTTGTGATCATCAAGTCGGAAAGGTTTTAAATCATCAAGCCTAGTAACATGAGAAATTCAATTAAGATAGCAATTTAGACTTTCAAACTTGACAATCTAGCTACAAACTCAAATATAATCTATATGCTTAAAATTTTATTTTAATTTTAAATTTCATTTCATTGAGTTAAAAAAGTTAATAAGAAAAACATTTACAAAACTTAAGGGGACGTTTAGTTTGGGGACCGAGGCAGACTGACAGTAATATATTATGCTTGTGTGGGGTTAACTTGACTTGCATATAAAATTGCTATGTTTGGTAGGTCAGGAATATAACTTTTCCAAATGATCACTTTCCTAAAATATCCTCCAAATATAAATGAAATTTGTCAAAATAATTCTTTTTATAAGTTACACTTATTTAAATGGAAGTTGTACATATAAAAATCAAACATGTAATTCTCTATAACAAAACAATTTATATCAAAGTATTTATATCAACATTATAAAAGCAAATATATATAAATAAAAATTAAATTATTATACATCCTTTGTAGCCAATTTATTTATCAACATATTATACCAAAATAATGACACTTGATAGCACATTTAATCAAGCAATCATACAAAGATTTTGTCAACCTTATAAAAAAATTTAGTCAACAAAAAAGAACCATATTAAAGATCAAAGTAAAAAATAAAATAAATGAAAATAGTATAACTTAATTAGTCAAGAGTAGGGATGACAATGGATAGTGCGGATTCAGATATTTGCAATTATCCGATTCGTTTTTTGCGGATTCAGATATTGTTGATTCGGACAAAATTCGGATTCGAATTCGGATATTGTAATTACTATCTGGAGCGGATGCGGATATGAAACCTCGGATATCTATTATTCGAATCCGCATTACTTATGCGGATAACGGATTCTGATATCCGAATCCCCTTATTTTTGCGAATTTGGATCCTGATATCCGAATCCATTATCCGTTTATTTGAATTTAAAATTAATTTTTATTTTATTTTATAATTTGATTTACTTTTTTTTACTTATTGAATTCAGATATTTAGCGGATTCAGATATCCGACGGATAATGTTATTTAATTCGAATTCAGATATACTACGGATAATGTTATTTAATTTAGATTCGGATAGTAATATTTGGATTTAATGAAGATAATAAACGGATTCGGATTTTAAATCAGTTTTGGGAATTTGGATTCAGATATTACAAAAAATGACAGATATCCGACCCGTTGTCATCCCTAGTCAAGAGCAACAAAAAGTGGTTAAGGTTTTACAAAAAAAAAATGAAAATAGATTTTCGGGTTTTACAAATTGGGGTTGGTTTTGTTTTGTAATTTGATACTCTTAAAAGGGTAATATGGACCAAAATATTAATTTTGTATGGACGTAAAAGTAATAAAAGTCACATTATCATATGAATATAACATAACCTAAAAGAGGTAGGTTTAGGATTATCCCATATATTCTAAATTTTAGGTTCGTGCGATATCTTATATTCTCAAATTTTAAAAATATTGCGAATTAAATATGGTAATCTCTGAAAAAAAAAAAAGAAGAAGAAAGATTTCGGGTAGTAATATAAGATGTCATAAACCAAACGCACCTTAAGTAACATGTATATAATCCACAAGTATATTGAATCCTATGTACATAAAAAGTTACCAAAGTGTCCCATAATAGATAAAAGGTATTAAGGGTATTTTAGGGATTCACATGTACAAAGAAAAAAAAAAAACTCTCTTGATAGGATACAAGGTTTTAAGGGTACTTTAGAGATTAAAAGGATCAAGGAAATTTACCAAAGTACCCATGATTGGTCGAGGGTTTTTAAGGATTTTTTTTTGTCTATTTCAAAATTATAGAAAAATTCTTTTGGAAATTATAAAATAAAAAATTGCCAATAATTGAAAATATTATAATAAAAATAAATAGTGGTAAAAATTATAGAACCACAAGCTGCAAAAATTATAGAATCATATCTCAGCCAGATAATCTATATTATTATAAAATGAGTGACTGAATTAATGTCACGAGTCAAGTCACATCAATTCAGTTGATGAAAGTACAAAATAACCAAATAAAATTATAAATTCAAAAAAAAAAAATAAAGATAATTATGTCTTTTAATATTTTATATAATTTTTTTAATAAAAAAATTATCTATTTACTATTAAAAAATCACCAAATCTTCTAAAAAATTATCCACTTAAAAAAACTACTAAACTTTTACCCACTTTTCTAAAAAACTAATCACGTAAAAAGATTACCTATTTTTTTATATTTAATTTTTTAAATACAATTTATTTATTTTTAAAAATGTATTTTCACTCACAGAATAAATATCGAGAATTCTAGTATTATAAAAAATTTTAAAAAGTGTTAAACCCGATAATACGCTTAAAATTCTCAATCCTATTACCAAAATATAAAAGAAAATATTCCCGGTATAACATGAATAGTAGAGGTGCTCATGGGCAGGGCCGGGTTCGGGTCGGGCTTAGGTATGGTATCAACACTATATATACTTGCCCAAGCCCAGTCCGGCCCGAAATATGAGCCTCAAATTTTGCCCAAGCCCGCCATATTTGTAAATGGGTAATCCAAGCCCGTTTAGGCCAATCCACTTTTTTTTCTAAAAAAATTTAAATAAATATTTTTTTATTATTTAATTTTTAGTAATTTTATCATTTTTTCTTTTATGAAGTTCTAAAACATAGATAACTTAGCATATTTTTAAATATTTATACTATAACATTATATTTATTTATTTTTTATATGATATAAATTACGTGATATATAAAATATAAAAATAATATATTATATAAATAAAAAACAGGTCGGGTCGGACTCGGGCCTTGATTGTTGGAGCCAAGGCTCGGTCTATTTTCTAAATGGGCTTCATTTTTTTGTTCAATTCCATATTTCGAGCCTAATATTTTTGTCCAAGCCCATCAAAATATGGGCAGACCTTCGGGTTTCGACGAGTAATCCGACTCTTGAACAAATCTAATGAATAGTCAACAACTAAAACATAATCTCAATATACTACATAATAAATTTAACTATTTTTTTTCTTTTTTTTAATCTTGGTATTCCCATAATGTTTTATTTATTCCATGAAAATTTATTTTAGTACTTTTATGTGAAAAATAACCATTAAATATACTTATTAAATATTAAAACAATATAAATAAGAGAATAGTGACATAAAGAAATTAATTACAATACCAACATTTGGTTGGTTGGAGTAGTAGCATGGCTCCAACCCTCAAGCTGAGAACCAAAGTTCAATTATTGGGAGTCACCATTGTTGGGAGGGCTTTTACCATTACACTCCAGGCCTGACATGGATTAATCTTTTATCAATTATAAAATAGGGATGGAAGGAATACCCTAAGTTTAGACCCAAAAAAAAATTAATTACACTCTTTTAAAATAAAAGAAATTGTGACTCCGAAGTCCGGATATACAATAGTAAGGTACAAGTATTCTATAATAAGTATATTTTTATAATTTAACTCTCTTTTTTCACCTTTTATATCAAATACAATAAGAAATTAATTATATTTTATAAATTATATATACTAGAAAAATGCTTGCACTTCGCTGCGCGTATATTATCGGATTTGAATTGATATTTTGTAATAAATTTGAAAGATAAAAATGCAAGAGAAGTGAAGATAATTTAGAAAAATAATAACTCCCATCATTATACGGCACCTGATACAAAATTGAGAGTTATTTGATATGGTTAATTAGAGCCGGTAATTTTGGACAAAACATAATTATACGATGCAAATATAACATGAGAAACTAATTAAAACATGACACGATATGAAAAATAAAATGAACATGATACAAATACATGAACGTGTCAAAATCTACATAAAACGAATTATAAACGTGTCCAGATTTATATAAATATATAATAGTTTGAATACGATTATGACAGAAAAAATAACACGAACACGATGACACGTGACACAAAATTTGGAGTTATTTGAATAGTGCTAATTAGATTTGACAATTTCAGACATAACATGATTATACGATATGAACAGAACATGAAAAAAATAATTAAAACACGACACGAAAAATAACAAGAACACACGACACAAGTACATGAATATATCAAAATCTACATAAAATCAATTATTAACGTGTAAAAATTTATATAAATTTATAATACTTTAAACACACAATCAAATAACACAAACACATTACGAACATACATTTTTTTTTTCTCTAAATTGAATCGTTATGACAAATTATGCAAAATATGGGTTGAATTGAG
Organism: Fremontodendron californicum; assembly: GCA_030761205.1. Classification (NCBI taxonomy): domain Eukaryota; kingdom Viridiplantae; phylum Streptophyta; class Magnoliopsida; order Malvales; family Malvaceae; genus Fremontodendron; species Fremontodendron californicum. The sequence goes on from JAULJL010000028.1 coordinate 7,949,487, forward strand.
ACACGACATGTACACATAATTTTTTTTTTTCTAAATTGAATCACAATGACAAACTATGCAAAATATTTGGATGAATTGAAAACGACACGAATACAACATGAAAAAAATAATTAAAATATGACACAAAAGATAACATGAACATAAAACAAATACACGAACGTCTCAAAAACTACATAAAACGAATTATTAACATGTAAAATTTTATATAAATTTATAATACTTTGAGCACACGAAAAAATAACATGAACACGATGCGAATGTGTCAAAATATACATTAAACGGATTATTAACTTGCAAAAATTATATAAACTTATAATACTTTGAACACACGAAAAATAACACGAATACGAATACTTTGAACACACGAAAAAATAACACAAATATGACACGAAAAATAATATGAACAAGACACAAAATATTTGAAACCGAAAAAATCCGAATTCAAAAAGGTATGAACCCGAAAAGACCTAAACTCGATATGACCCGAACCTGAAATAATTCGAGATCCGAAATATCTTATTAGTGTTAATCAAAAGACAAAACAAACACACAAAAAAATTCTAAAATAATCTAATTAATCCCTAAATCATATGGCAAAAAATTCAAATATCATAATTACCCTTCAAAATATAGCTAATGACATGGCTTATGTGGCAAATGCAAATCCTAAATTCTCAGGAAAAACAACACGAACATGACGAAGCGACATAAATTTGAGAGTTATTTGAATAGTGTCAATTAGATTTGACAATTTCGGACACAATATGGTTATACAACACGAACACAACATGAAAAAAATAATTAAAATACAACACGAAAAATAACATGAACACACAAAATTAAACGAACGTGTCAAAATCTACATAAAACGAATTATTAACATGTAAAAATTTATATAAATTTATAATACTTTAAACACACGATAAAAAACACAAACATATTACGAACATACAATTTTTTCTCTAAATTAAATCATTATGACAAATTATGCAAAATATTGGATTAATTGGGACACGGCATGAACACACACAATTTTCTCTAAATTGAATCACCATGAAAAACTATGCAAAATATTTGGATGAATTAAAAATGACACGAACACATGGAATAAATAATTAAAATACGACACGACACGAAAATGACATAAACATAACACAAATACACGAACGTGTCAAAATCCACATATAATGAATTATTAATATGTAAAAATTTATATAAATTTATAATACGTTGAACATACGAAAAAATATACGAGCACGACATAAAAAATAATATGCACACGAATGAATATAAATAAATTATTAACATATAAAAATTATATAAATTTATAATATTTTGAACACACGAAAAAATAACACGAATTCGCGAATGTGTCAAAATCTACATAAAATGAATTATTAACGTGTAAAAATTGCATAAATTTATAATATTTTGAAAAGACAAAAAATAACACGAACACGAAAACGATACGAACACATAATTTTTTTTCCATCTTTTTTTACCTTTCTTTCACAAAAAAAATAACACGAACACGACACGAATACGTGAACGTGCCAAAATCTACATAAAACGAATTATTAACTTGTAAAAATTGTATAAATTTATAATATTTTAAACATAAAAAATAACACGAACACATAATTTTTTCTCATTTTTTCCTTTCCTTTCCTTTCCTTTACATTTCTTTCCTTTCTTTCTTTTCTTTCCTTCCTTTTTAATAAAAAAAAAAAAAATTGAAAATACCTAATACCTAGAGGTGGCAATTGGGCGGGTTAGGGTTGAGCTCATTCGGGTTTGGGTTTATTCGGGTTCGGGCCCATTCGGGTTCGGGCTCATTCGGTTTCGGGTTCAATCGAATTCGGGCCCATTCGGGTTCGAATCTGTTCGGGTTCAGGTCCGATCAAGTTCGGGTCTGCTCGAGTTAGGGCCCAGTCGAGTTCGGATTTGTTTTACATCATTTATATTTTATGTTAGATGTAATAATTTTTACATAATTTAAATATTTACTTTTAAAAATAATTTTATTATTTTATTATTATTTTTAAAAATAGTCTTTTATTATAATATGATATTTTTAATTATATTTATTTATTAAAATCAATATTTGTTAGCACCAAAAGAATATAAAATTAAATTTTTATATAAAATAAAATTTTAAAATAATTTCTTATAAAAAATATGATATATTATAAATTAATCATATTAATATTTAAAATAATAGATTTGATGAAATCGAATTTCAACATGTAAATACATTATAATTTATATTTACTACAAAATAAGAGATTTTTAGGGACGAACCCTGGCATTCAACTTTGAAGCCTAAATGGGCTTGGACTACCCATTTACAAATATGGACGGGTTTGGGCAAAATTTGAGGCCTATATTTCAGATCGATCCGGATTTGGGCAAGTGAATATGGTGTTGATGACTTAATTTAATAATATGCCTAAGAAAACTATATATATATATATATGTTGCAAAGAGCAACACATTTTTTTAAAAAGTAATTTTTATCTATTTTTTAATATAAGAAATACTATTATACTAGAGATAAGTTAAAATGAATGAATTGCTATTAATTAATTTTAATATGTAGAATATACTATTATACTATTATAAGGGTGCTCTTAAAATAACATAAATAAAGGACAAGTAATATTTTATGTCAAAAAATTTATATTTCTAAGATTTTCATGAGTTTAGAATTTTTAGATAGTGGATTCATCAAGATATAGGACATTAAAGTTATAAGTACAAAATATAATTTTATTTTTAATAAAATTATTATTTTATCATATATATATAATATAAATTAAATTAAATTAAATTAAATTTTAATTAAATTAAATTATTAAAAAAGATATTAAAACAAAATTGATAAATAAAGTTCTTGCTTTATAAACAAAAATTATTTAATTACAATTTGATAATTTTTATTTTTAGTATTAAATTCGGTTCGGGTTCGGGTCGGGCTCAGACTCGGGTATTTTAGGGTTCGAATTTTTGATTTTCTGATCAAATCGGATTTGGGCCGATTCGTACTTTTCTGGACGAATTTTCGGGTTCGAATTTATTTTGTCACCTCTACTAATACCTATCTTATGTGGTGAACATATATGTTAATTTAAAATCCTAAATTTTTTACTGGGGATTGTTTTTATAGTTAGTTATAGATTTTTATGAAACCTAAAGACATGACTTTATATGTTGACATGTGTTACGGCTCCATGTGTTGTTGATATGTGTATTCTTATGACAGATTAAAACAAAAGTACACTTTAATAAGTATTTTAGTTACCTTTTATGTAATAAAAAAATAATGAATTATAGTTCCTCATAGTTGTTTGATTTTAATTTTCATTTTAAAAAATTATAAAAAAGTTATATTTTTACAATTCTCACGAATAAAAAAAGGGTACTCTTTAATAATTTTTTTCATTATATTTTCCTATAATTTTGATAAAATTATAGAAAAATCTAATCTGATAATTTTTTCTCTCTTTTTAATTTTTTTTAACAAAATACAAAAAAAAAAGAAAAATGTACTTTATAATAACCTTTAATTTTCTACTTTTCCTTAGTTCACGTTTTTTTTTTTTTTATGCTCTATTTTGGGATTTTTTTATCTTAATATAGTTTTTTTTTTTAATTCTCGAAATATCGCAACTTTGCTTTTAAATACCAAAATCCTCTTCTTCTTTTTTGAAGCTGTTGGAAAATCGCCATGGCCTATGGCGATTTTTCAATGGTAAATTTTAATTTATTTAAAAAATTAAGTTGGGAAATCGTCATGGGTCATAGAGATTTTTCAACTGAAATTTTAAAAAAAAAATTAAATTTTACAGTTGGGAAATCGTCATGGCCCATGGCGATTTCCCAACCATTTTTAAAATTTTTGCATTTTAAATTTCAAAAATACCAACGGTAAAAAAAATTAAATAAATAAATAACAATTTTTTTCATTTTAATTTTCCTTTAAAAAATAAAAAACAAATTTTAAAATAAAAAATTAATTTATCAAAAAAAATTCAATTTATTTTTTATTTAAAAATATAAATAACAAAATTAAAAATAAAAATTAATTTATCAACAATTTTTTTCATTTTTTTTCTTTAAAAAAGTAAATAACAAAATTAAAAATAAAAATTAATTTCCCAACAAATTTTTTGCTTTTTATTTATTTCTTTAAAAAAATAAATAACAAAATTTAAAATAAAAATTAATTTCCCAACAAATTTAAAATAAATAAATGAAATGCAAAACATATAAATTTATATATTACAAATTTATAATATACTATTCTCGTTATATTAATAAAAGTACATTTATTCTAATTATTTATGGAGGAGCTATCAGATCGCGTGGTGTTGAGTAACAGTATCGAGCTCTCCTACTGCATAGTGGTTGGACCCGTCGTTCAACCTCGTCAGTGGCACGTATTCGTGGTCGACCACGACCTCTTGCTGTAACCGCCATTGGTTCTGGTTGTATGTCATCCGCATGCTCATGGACGGTGCTGTACTGACCCACATCAGTTGATGGAAATGCACTACGTACTAGAGGGACCCATTTCTTCTGTATCAAAAATTTGAAACCCACTACTGGAGGAGCCAACACCCAGTCCACCCATAAAGGGAACCTGACTACTAGATTGACCCAAAAATGATGTACCATCAAATGCTGACGCAGGGATTTCAAATTGATACATTGTAGTTAGATATGCTGAACTTGGACTTTGGGTGGAGAGCTGGTCATCTAACCTCGTCATTGGCGGTGATGGTCGGTAACACTCATCAACATCAAATCCGGGGTGACTGACGGAATAACAATGATTGGATGGTACTCCATGATCCCATTCAGGTTCAGGATGACTAAATGACATCCTCGATGCAGTGAACTCCGATGCATGTGATGAGGTCTATTGACGCGTCGGTCCACGTTGTCAGCTAGGTCTAAGAGCTTCCATTTCCTGTGTAGGAGGGACTGGATTTGAAGTTCGTCTGGGAAATGGCATACTCAAAAGATCCTCAAACTTTGACGGTGGACAAACAAAAGGCCGACCTTCATTTTTATACCATCTTATGTAATCATCAGATGGGTTGAAATTATTAACAACAATGGGATAAACTGTTGGAATTCGTTCAGAACGTAAATCCCACCATTGGATCCATTTTGTGTGCTTCGTAGGCCAGAATTCTTCATGACGCCCACGCATGTCAATCATGTGAACCTTATCAAGGTTCACCGGTGGTTGCGGAATTGGTTGTTGCATCCCAAATTGTCGCAACACCCTGTCAATGTGGTGCTACTCCACATATGCAAAGCGTATCAATGCTGTATTTGCTTTCCATATATGACAATTACTGTAGGCATCCGATGGGAGGCATGCGATAATTTCATTCGAAAAATAGGATATCCACACAAACTGCGAATAATTATTACAAATTATTAGTTTCATATGGATTAATTACAAAAATTCTTGAATGTAAAAATCGAAACATTTACCTTATCATATCCTACTCGTTCTATTCGTAATCTTATACTTGCAAGGTTGGTCGGAGTATTGGTAAGATCTCTACATTGACTCCACCTGTTAAAATGCGTACAAAATCTTAATAGACCTATAAAAATACAAGTTCGCACAAAATTAATAAAATAGTAAAGATTATTACCTGCTTGCAACGGGGTATACAGGCGGAACATCCACGCGCGAAGCAAGAAATGGCAGCCGATACCAAGCCCATGATTGTAGAAGCACTAAACATCCACCTATGTCATGGCTTTTTGAAACTGTAGCCCGCCACAGTTCTCTATACAAAACCGCCAAACACATAGAACCCCAACAATAATTTGTCGCATTCTCTAAATCATGTAGTAATGGAAGATACATTAAATGTACCCTACTGCTCGATTTGTCAGGCATTAGCAATCCTCCAATCAAACGTAAAATATATGCTCGAGCAGCATATTTTATCTGTTCTTTACTTGCGTGTAATGGAAGATTTTGAAAGGATTTCAACCAAATTAGTCTCATCGTTGAGCCATATACGTACTCTTCTGGAGGTACAGTGCTCAATAAATTTTGACACTCTTCATTCCAATATGGAAAGCTTACGCCTATAACTACATCGTCATGGACTGAAAGTCCAAGTTGAAGCGCAACATCTTCTAGAGTTACCGTGCATTCACCAAATGAAAAATGAAAAATGTGCATCTTGGGTCTCCATCGTTCAATTAACACACTGATTAAGTCAGGTTGAAGCAGAAATCGTCGAATTTGAGTTACATAATAAAATCTGGCTCTCTTTAAGTGGTCGATAATATATGGATGCGGAACCTCCAAAGTAAATTTCCTCGAACGTAAGACGCGACGAGTATCCTGTTGATAATTAATAAATTAAATAATTAAATAATTATAACATTATAAAAATTAAATAATTATAAAATTATAAAGTTATAAAATTACAAAACTAAAATAATTAAATAATTATAAAATTATAATAATTAAATAATTATAATAATTATAAAATTATAAAATTATAATAATTAAATAATTAAATGATTATAAAATTATAAAATTATAAAATTACAAAACTATAATAATTAAATAATTATAAAATTATAATAATTAAATATAACCGAGGATAATGTAATACAGATAATATTACAAAAAATTACTTACCTCTTTAAATATAACCGAGGATATGTGATTCTCTTGCAACCTCAATAATGATGATAAAACCATTTTAAATCAACACGAAGAGATTTTGTATGGAAGAATGAAAAATCAAGAAGATTTGAGAATTTTTTGTAGGAAATAAGAGAAAGAAATTTGAGTAAGTTGTAAGAATAAGTGAAAAAGAGGGAGTATTTATAGGAGAATTTGAGATGTATTTGGGGGGGGGGGATTGAAGGCAACGGTCAAGTGATATTTGCCTTCAAATTTGATTTTTTTTTTAAAAAAAATTAAAATACAAAATTAAAAAAAAATGGTTGGAAAATTGTCATGGGCCATAGCGATTTTTCAACTGGTTAAAAATAAAACGGATTTTGATACTTAATTGAAAAGCAGCGGTATTTTGAGAATTAAAAAAAAAAATTGCTATATTAAGATAATAAAAAAACCTCTATATTCATCTAATTAAATTTGAGCATGCTCCATTCATGAACAATTATGTGCTGTTTCCTTTATGAAATTTTTTGACACTCGAAAATAATAAGAGATGCAATAAGAGAGATTAGTTAAAGAGAGAGAATGAGGCTTTAGGAGAGAGAAAAATTAATATAAAAATTGACAATAAAAAAGTTAAAATTAAAGTATTGTATTTTTTTGCCAATAAAAATATTGTATTAACAGTAAAAAAAGTAAACAAAATTATGATTTATACTATTTTTCTTAATTTTATCTCCTATTTTTTTCTCTCCTTTATTTTTTTTTCTTTTTTAATTATTTGAAAAATATATAATTTGTATAAATTGAAAAGAAAAAGGATTAATCAATAAATTTGTGTTTTTTATTTATTTATCTTCACAAAAATTATTACTCCTACAAATTTACATATAAAAATATTTATTTATTTTAATATTAAAAATTTTACATCGTAGCAACACAGGCATTTTCAGCATACTTAATCAGAGGAAGAGAATTTTTTTTATTCAAAAGAAGTCGTAATTTAAAAATAAAAAAATAATTATAAATATTGAAATTCGAATTATAAATTTATTAAATATTATTTTATAAAAATAATTGGATAATCAGAAGTAAACTTTTTTTAATATATTTTAGTGATTATTTTCTTATTGAAATCTTTGTCTCGGAAGGTCCCACGAAAAAAAAAAAAAAAACTTTGAGCTAACATTCTGACAATAGAAACAAAATTTGCAGTTTGTAGGCGTTGCACTGTTGGAGTGCGTCTTATTATTATGCCAACCCCCGTTCCTGGTAGATGAGTAATGAGGTCCCATGATTAAGAAGGCTTGCCTTGAAGTGATATCCGAGTGCGCCAATGCTGGAATATCCAACTTTAGCATGACAAAATCAAATCCAAGTGCTGCCATAATTTCGCAATTAATATGTTTGTATCATATTCGTATATTTTATCGTATTATAATCGTATTTAAAATATTTTATTTTTATATAAATTTTGATACGTTAATAATTCGTATTGAATAGATTTTGAGATATTCGTGTATTCGTAGCGTATTCGTGTTATTTTTTTGTGTTGTGTCGTGTTTTTAGTTATTTTTTTGTATCGTATTCGTGTCGTATAATCATATCGTGTCTAATATTGTCAGATTCAAAGTAATCCCAAGTGGGCCGATGGAGATGACCTTGTTCTCAACATTAAATTTCAATCCACCGAACCAAACCCTAAAGTAGAGATAGAGAATCGCGTTGGACCCATTCATTACCTTGTGCCCCACATACTGCGTTGCATTCAGTTAAATCTTCGAGTAGACACCGACAATTTTAAATATAATATAAAGACAGGACATAAATATAAATACGATATATTTAATAAATATAAAATAATATAATAAAAATGATAAAAATATATTTAATTACGATTAACATTACATATTTAACATACGTATTATATTTGTATTTAAAATTTTGACATATTTAATAATTTGTGTTGTTCTTATGTTGATACGAGTAACACTAAAAAAATACAAAATACTAGGATTACCAAATTTATTTTCAAGCTAATCCTCTCACCAAATAATCAAATTATTTGTGAATTAACCAAATTATAGAAAAACTATATATCATTGTTTTTATCCAACAATCAAATTGTTTACTATTCACACATATGGTACAAAGATAATATAAAAAAATTTAAAAAATCTATATATTTACTTATTTTTGTGAATAACCAAATAATCAAAAATAAAATGAGAGTTTTGGAAGTAATTAATTGCAGCCTAAATCTAGCAATTAATATATCTTTCCCTCGATTTCTTAATGAGTTTGAAAACCTTTTTCATAATGAAACCATTTCTCCTTTTTCAAACAAAAAAGAAAATACGAAAAAGTTAATAAGAAAATCATTTCTCTTTTTATATACAGAATGGTTTATGAAAAAGTTAATAGAAATATAAAAATTCCTCCATTAAAAAATCCGACCAAATTCACACATATTTTCGTTCATGGTATTTTTATAATCAGTTAGATTTGTTAATTTTGGATAAAACACGATTACATGATGCGAATATGACGTAAAAAAATAAAACACAATATAAAATAAAATACGATATAAATACAAGAACATATCAAAATATATATAACATGAATTATTAACATTTTATATAAATCTTAAATATAATTATAATACAATTCAAATACACGATTTATCATCAGTTGAACCATTTATTTACAAATAAGTAACGAAAATCTCAATAAACGTGAAATTTGATCGTAGCTTCCAAACTCTTCGTCTAGTTTTTCTTTGGTTTTGGGTGAGAGGACATTATTACATATAGCCAAGGAATACTCTAGCTTTTAAGTACGTAACGTTTGTTTGTTTCGGTTTTTTGGACAATTTTTCTACAATATGATTTAATAGGTATTTTCCCCCATGTTCACAAATGAAAATAAATCATATGATTGAAATTGTTAAGTACCTTGATATAATCTTATATCAAATTTATTTCATCAAATAAATAACTTTAAACACTTTTTTATTACAATTTTTTTATAAAAAAAAAAGGAATGTCAACTACCTTATTATTTATATATATTTATATTTTTTTTTTCTTAATGAGAGTTCTAAAATTTAAAAGTACTATTTCTTAAGATTAGTTGAGATATTATTATTTATAATAATATTTGTTGAGTGATATTATCCTACATCTATTAAATTTTGAGTTTTTTGTGATCATATATTCAAGTTGAAACTTTTCACCTATAATTAATTGGTTTTAGGTTGATACTTAATATAGTATTAGAGTTCTGGTTGTTATGTTTATCTTGCCTATTGCTCTTTATTAGTTTGTCACATATCAAGTCCTTCTTTTGATTATAATTAGTAGTGGGCCTACAAATGAATAGAGCTATCAAAGTTGACTTGAACCCGAAAAATTTATCATTCTAATTCATTCGAATTTAAATCTGATCCAATCCGATTTAATAAGAAAAAGTAAGTTTATGATAGCATAAGAATATGAAAGAACAGAAATAAGAGAGAGAAAAGAGAATACTGAAAAAGTAATTGAAGGTGAGAGAAGATTATTTTTTATTCAATTCTCAAAATTGATTTGTACCGCTATCCCTATCTTTTACATAATAGAAAATGACCCTCACAACAACGGTCATATACATGTGATTATTAGTTGATTAATTAGCTTAACAACTTAATTAATTATTAGTTGGGCTCTAAGGCTGGAATTAGACTTGTTCATGGGTTGGGTAATGACTCAGAATTTTTTTTCCTTACCCAAGCCCATACCGGTCCAAAAACTCGTTTTACTGTTCAAAAAAATATATATTATAATTAAAATTAAATAAAAAATATTTTTTATTTAATGATAGTAATTCGGACCAGGTCACCCCGAATTACCAAAATCCTTACCCAATTCGGACCGGGCCGGACGGGTTGCCCGACCCTTGAGTAGGTCTAGCTGGAATGGCCTGACAAACCAGGCTAGGCTATTACTTAAAACTAATTGGACTTGCAACAATATCCTTTTCTCGAGATCATTCTTGTCTTCAAGGATGAAAAATTGGAAATTTTTACACTAATTGTGATAGGTAGTCCCAGGTACAATCTTCAGGGAAAGAATTTCTCCATTGAACCAACACCTCAATAACTAACTTACCATTCTTCTTGTTCATTCTTTGATCCATGATACTAACTGGCTCCTTAATCAACAAACCATCCTCATCAAGCAAGGGAAGTTGAGACTAAACAGGTTCCTTGTTAATATACTATTACAATTGAGATACATGAAGAACAAGGTGGATTTTTGCACCATAAGGCGGTTCTAGCCTGTAAGCTACTGCTTATATCTTTTCTAAGATTCTGTAAAGACCAAAGAACCTTTCTAACAGTTTGAAACACCTTCTGTTAGCTACCATTTTCTGTCTATACAGTTGGAGCTTCACATAGACCAAATTACCTACCATAAATTGTCTATCAGATCTCCCCTTATATGAGCATGTTGTTTCATTATGTTCTGAGCTCTTTGCAGATAGAATTTCAGTAGTTTGATTACTGCATTTCTAGTGTGTAAAATTCTATCAACAACTCCTACTTTGAACTAGAGGTGTAAACGAGACACCTGTGCTCGCAAGCTACTCGAATTAGATTCGATCATTATCGAGCCGAGCTCGAGCAATTTGAGCTATCGAGCGAGCCTAGTTCGAGTATCTTTATACCCGATTCGAGTAGCTCACGAGCCTAATCGAGCTTTTTTATTTAAAATATATATTTTAATATTAATTTACTATTTTTCCCTTACTATATATATACTTACAAACCCTAAACCTTACTTCTTCTTTTTCTTATCTCTCTCATCGCCTCTTTTTTCTCTCCCTCATATTCTCTGCCTCTCCCACTACCACAGTCCCAACCCATCCAAGCGCCACCTCCTTCATTCTCTTGCTACAAGTGCTCATGTTCTCTGCCTCTCTTACCCCCACTCCCAAAGCCACAGCCACAGCCCTAGCCACAGCCCACCCCATCCAAGCGTCGCCTCCTTCATTCTCATGCGATTGGGAGGGAAATGCCATAGTTTGGGAAAGATTGATGGGGTTTTCTTTGGAAGATTCTCACTTATCACCTTGTTGGCAGCTCAGTTTATGAACAGGTCCTTATTTTCTTGAGCTAAAAGCATTTACTTTGTATGCCTATCTCACATGCTTTATGGGACAAGTTCATTGCTTATCTTCGTTCTTCTCAAACTTTTCCCTAATATGAAGTTTCTATATGATTTTGCAACTGGAGATTCATTAAAAATTGGGAAAGAGTAATTGTGCTGGTCTTTATAGTGGTCAAGATCATGTGTTGAACAGCTGAATAGATCTGATAAAATTATGAACCACACCCACAGATCATGTGTTGAACAGCTGAATAGATTTGATTCCCTTTGCCCAATTACGATTAACACCATATCTTTCCCTCCTTTCAATTATTTCGATCTTTTAGTCAAAATTAGCCACAATATTTAGCATTAATTTTTACAAATTTTATTTTATTAGTATGTGATTTTGGAGAATTGAATTGTTTATTTTTGTGATTAGAAAAAAATGAATTTGGTTGCTATGTAAGATTTTTTTTTCTTTTTAATCATTATATGTGTAGACACCTAATTTTGTCCGGACCACTAAAACAGGTGGTACTCCGAGACTTAGTTAAAGAGGACGAGCATAAAAAGTCAAACTTGAAAAAAGTCAACCTCGAAAAGTCAACTACTAAAAAATTCAACCCATTTTCAAAATCAAGATTTGAAGTTCAATTGAAAAATGGTGAAAGAATTTTGATAATCCAAGGTCTACATCGAAAGATATGGAGTTCGGAAGTTGGGTTATGGAGATTCAATAGAAAGAAAACCCTAATCCTAGAAATTTGGGGAAAAGTGCTTCAACGATCGAATTGGTCAAAATTGAAGGTTCTAAATGAAAGATAAGCACCGACTACAGGTAATGGAGAAGCCACATGAAAGAAAAACTGAATAAAAAGTCAATCCAGAAGAAAACCGAGAATTAGGGTTTTTGGTGGATGTCGGTGAAATTGGGAAGAATTACAAGAAATGGCCCGATTCGGTAGGATTAAAGCTCCTAATGGATGAGTAGTGATTAAAAAGGGATAGACCAAGGCTCAGTTTGAAGAAAATCTCAAAATCGGACTTGTTTTGAGCAAAATCGGGTTTAGGAGGCAAAAGGGCAAAATTGGAAAATTTGGAGAAAATAGCAGATGAACTCCAAAAATTCTGAAAATTTGCAAATCTCATTCTTAAATTATTTGGAAGAGATTGGCGACATAAAATCTTGATTCGGAGTTTGTTTGCAAAATGGCCAAATCTTGGGTCTCCTATGTAGTAATTCAAGAAGATAAATCCCGAAAAAAATAGCAAATGAACTCCAAAAATTCTGAAAATTTGCAAATGTCATTTTTAAATTATTTGGAAGAGCTTGGCGAAAGAAAATCTTGATTCGGATTTCGTTTACAAAATGGCCAAATCTCGGACCCCATATATAGTAATTCAAGTAGATAAATCCTGAAAAAATAACAAATGAGTTCCAAAAATCATGAAAACTTCCAGTTCACACTTTTAAATTATTTGGAAAAGATTGGTGAAGAAAAATCTTGATTTGGAGCTTGTTTAAATAATGGTAAAATTTGGGGGTATAAAAGGACAATTTTTTAGGAAAAAATTCAAATAAATAGCAAATGGACTCGAAAATTTTTGAAAACTTTTAGAATTCAATTTTTTATTATTTTGAAAGTATTGAAAAAATAAAATTTGAATTTGGAGTCCGTTTTCCATTTATTTACATTCGGGGGGCAAAAATGTCATTTTACCCAAGAAACCGAAAATGGCTTTCCTTGCCTTTTAAAAAAATGAAACATGGGCTGGAAGGAAAGGGGCTGGCCGGCCAAGGCCCAAGGATGGGAAGGAGGTTTCTGATTTTTTTAATCAAGAGGCCAACAATGAAGAGTTAGTTAGTGATTTTTTGATCAAGCCTTTGCAAATAAGCCACATGAACCAATGCATGAAGAAGGAGAGTTTCAACATAATGGCTTAAGATTCTTGAACAGCTGTAATTGTGGATAGCTGATGGCCTAATCTAAGGGTGATAATTTCATGTTTTAAACATATTGTATCAATAGCCCTTGGATGAAAATTGGTTGATGGAAGAATGACAACATCCTAGCCTAGGGGAAGAGGGCATTCGGCCATATGAAGGAAATGACTCTCTCTTTTATTTTTTAGACTCTCATTTTCTATTCTCTCTTGCTTTTGGCTGATTTTCTCTCCATTGTTGCAAAGCAAAAAGAAAAGTTTAGAAAAGAAAAGAAAGTTTGAAGAGAAAAAGCTTGAAAGATAGCTTCTAGAGGTTGCTTTTTGCACCAACTCTGACACTTTCATTTATTTTTCATTCTTGATTTGCTGTTTTGATTATTATTTTGGTGAGTTTATTTTGATTTTTCTTTTTAAATAAGTTTTTTTAATGTTCTTCTATAGGTTCTTTCTTCATCTTTTCTTATAAAAACACTTGAAATATTTTTTTTTCTCCTTGGTTCTTTGACATGGCCGAATGGGCCATCATTTTCTTTTTCTGTTTTTGTTGTTGTTTTACTATGATTTTTCATGTTATTTTTTATATTAAATAAGTCTTGATGCTTTAAATCTTCTTCTACTACATATACTTGAAGCTTGTTTTAATTTGGTTGCTTGCTTATTTCCATTTATGAGTCTATTATCATGTTCTTGCATTTTTGATTTTCTGTTTTCAAAATGTTTAAGTTTCTTTATGTTTTATATTTTGAAATCCATGTGTTTGTGAAAATGCTCGTTAGTTTTCATACCTCTACTTTATATTTGCATGATTTGAGTGTTATATTTTAGTTAACTATGTTAGTATATCAAGTGTTTGTGAAAATGCCATGCTCACTTGGAACATGAGACCATTCGGCCACCTCATTAATTTTGCTTTGTGTGTTCATTTTTGCTATGTTAGTTGATAGATTTGCATTTGCATGACATTTGATTGAGTATTTGGTTTAAGTATATCAAGTGTTTGTGAAAATGCCATGCTTACTTGGAACATGAGGCCATTCGGCCACTTCATTTATTTTGCTTTGTGTGTGCATTTTTGTTATGTTAGTTGATAGGTTTGCATTTGCATGACATTTGATTGAGTATTTGGTTTAAGCATGCCTTGTGTTTGTGTTATTGCCATGCATATTTTAAATGTTAGGATTGGTTTGTTTTTCCATGCATATCCATGCATTTTAGACCTAGGTTGCATTAAATGTCATGCAAGTTCATTTAGGTCTAGGTCATTTTATTGATGTCATGCATTTTTCATGACATTTAGGTTTAAACTCATGCATTTCATGCATCATATTTGCTGTATTTTTTAATGCATTTCATGTCCTTGCCACTTGACTTATGACTTAGGCCAATTAATGGTTCAAAGTCTGCTCTCTCGAGCACACTTGTGGAAAATTAAAGAGTTGTCAAATTGATTATTCTACCTTTGTGATTTTTTTTTTTACTTAGCCAATTTTTGTCTAACTTTTCAAAAGTGCTAGCTACTGTTTGTGAGTCATTTAGAGAGTCTTAAATATTTTTACTTTGGTTTTTAAATGATTTTATCAAAGGCAAAAATGTGTTTTGGCAAAACAGCTTTTTCACCCAGTACTCGTACTTTCTCGATTTTTCTGGGTAGTCATCTTTAATAAAAAATTAAGCCGATTTGTTTTCGTGTACTTTTACATGTCATGAGCCTCCAGTATTGTTTTTAGATTTTTTTGAATTTTTAAAAATAGGTTAAAAAATCATGGTTTAAAACTGGACAGTGGAGTCAGAATTGAATTTGAAGGAAAATCATTTTTCTGTTTTGGTTAAGTTACTTAGAGGGGGCTGATTAGGAAGTTTAGCTTCTGACTTAAGGTAATTTCTAAGCCTTTTTAAACTCTAAAAATAATTTTTTAAGTCTCGGGTTAAGGGTGGTCAAGTCCGAAATTTTAAATTTACGAAATTAGAGCCATTTAAAAAGGGTTTAGCCAAGTTTTTATTTTTAATCTAAGCTTTTCAAAAATTATTTTCAAACAATCACAAAGTATTTTTGATTTTAGAATATTTAATTTGATATATTTTCCTAAGGTAGTCGGATATCTTTTTAGATATACGGATTTCCTTAATTAAAGGAAAAAATACATTTTCATGTATTGCATTTTCCGTATTCATGCATTTTATATAATATGTGATTTTTGCTATGATAATTTCTATGGTAATGTTATTATTTTGATTTATATTTTTGATATTATATTGTTTTTTATATGGTTTTGAATATTTCATGATATCCTATGCTTTTTATTTAGTTTTTTTTTGTCATATTATTTAGCATATACTATGTTCATGCATTTTTATTTTCATGCATATTATATGATAGCATTATTTTATATTTCATGTCATTTAAATTATATGCCATATCATTTATATTTGCCATGTCATTTAAATTATTTCATTTCATATAGAATATATTATGTTACTTAGGTCATTTCATTTCATGTAGAATATATTATGTTTCCTAGGTTATTTCATTTCATTTAGGATTTATATGTCATTTAGGATATTTTATTTCATTTAGAATATATCAAATGACTTAGGATATTACATTTCATATAGAATATATTATGTTACCTATGTCATTTCATTTAAAATATATCATATAACTTAGGATATTCCATTTCATTTAGAATATACTAAGACATTTAAATTATATCATATCATTTAGGTTGCATTATATTATTTAGACTTTGCTATGTCATTTTATTTATGTCATACATATTCATATTCATATTTTTTAAAATATTTTCAAAAGGTAATGATTTTCAATAAAATAAAGATATTCTCGAGTTAAAATAATTCATGAGTTCTCTGCCGGGTTTGCTAGGGAGGATATCATCAAGTATCATTAATAACAGAATATCTTCTTTAAAATAAGAATGATTCGGAAAGTTTTTCAAACTAATAAATTTTTTTTATATTTTGCCACGTTTGTTGGGGAATATAGGAAAATTTTGAATTTATAAATTCCGGATCATTTTCAATTAAAAATGGAATTGTTTTTCTTTAAATTGGGAATTAACTTGAAATACTAAATTTAAAACCGACTTTTTTTTTACCGAGACTTGAGATAACACATGATTAATAAGGTACTGTTTTATACGGGCGTTGTGGGGGTGCTAATCCTTCCCTACACGTAACCGAGTCCCGAACCCGCTTCTTTGATTACTCTGGTTTAAAACGCAGACTTGAAATTGGTTTTAAAAATGTTTTAATTAATTTTAAAATATTTTATAAAACCGGTTTTAATAGGTGGCACATCACACCTAGCTAAAAAATATTGGTGGCGACTTCATGTCTTTTTCAAGGTCATTTTCAAAACCTTCATTTTTCTAGAGGAATTAAGTCGACTTTTCCTCGGTTTTTTTTAATGTCACGCTTAACGAATAATAAAGTTTTGCGATGAGACTTGTTATTTTTTTAGGTTGCGACAGCTTGGCGACTCCACTTGGGACTATTAGAGAGTCAGGCCTAGAATTAGTCGTATGTTATCAAAGTCTCGGTTTTGTTGGTTTAATTGGGATTTAATTTTAATTCCCACATTTTTTAGTAAGGAGAATTTTGAAAATAATAATATGTTTTTAAATATGTCCATACTCATATGCATACATTTTATTATTGTTCTCTAGTTATTTAATAATTGTATATTATAATTGCTTGTTGGTTAATACGTTACATTATTCTTGAATTTTTTTTTTTATATAAATAGTTGGGGCATTTAGAATAAGGGGTGTAAAATAGATGGTGAAAGGCTTGTTGTTCCTCCTCACACACTACAAGTGCATTTGCATATCATGAGCCCTATACCCGGGTTTCGTCCTTTTAGGTGGGAGCAAAGTACCTAAGCCTTCGTGATTAACAATCCGCATGGGCTAGGGAAATAGACTCTAACAAATTGAACCCGCTTTTATCGGGGTGCCTTACTAGCTTTCACCGGCGACAGTGAGGAGCAATTCGAGGCCTTTAGAACCGATTCACTCTCATATAGTGAACCTAGGCGAAGCCATGCCAAATTTCTGTTAGATATACCGAAGATAGGAACACATGGAGTGACATTTCTAAACCTTTTGTTACCTATTTTACACTCTGAATAAGTGTTGTAGATCGGGCTACGATGTACGTACATCACTCGTAATTAATGTGATAATCCGTCCCAAAGCCACTGTGTTACCTATATAAGTAGATATTATTGGGGCAAATGTTCATTAACTATTTGAAAAAAATAAAAATCATTTTTCAAGCTTTTTTGCATTTTGCACATTTCACGCATGTGTGAATAAAGCATGTACGTTTTTTGTTGTATTATTGATCTCGTTTTTTGCAATAAACGGATGGTGATAATAATCTCATTTGATGATTTCATAAAACCGGTAGTGTTGCATGAACATTTGGACATTGTACCATAGTAGGATCCACTACCCTGAAATTCTTTTGAAAATAATATGATTGGTTTTTCATAGAAAAAACATGTTTCAAAAAATCATAAATTTGGAGGCAAATCTTGCATAATGAGAATTTTGAATAATCAAGATTTAGGTCCCATCAATTTCATGTAATCATTGATTTCTTTGTATATACCTTGGTGTTAATTCATTTATTCTTTATTTGTATCATTTTGACATCATGTTACAGTCCTAACATGCATGGTTATTCATTGTAGAATACATTTGTGATATACATGGTCATTCTTTGTACGTGCCTTAATTCATTTATTTTTTGCATGTATCATTTTGACATCATGTTACAGCCATAGCATGCATTGTCATTCATTGTAGAATACATTTATGACATGCACGGTCATTATTTGTATATACTTGTGCATCAATTTATTCATTTTTTTAATGCATCATGTTTGGCATTAGATTGCATCCATGGCATACATAGTCAACATAAGTTCTTTGTATATGTTCATGCATTAGTCATCAGTATATTCATTCACATAGGAATAAAGCATGTACATTCATAATTGTATTCTTAATCTCATGACATTTTTCATTTGCATGAAAGGGGTTCGAGATATGAGGGAAAGAGTCGGAGGAACGATTGGGTGCTTTGGAACGAAATCAAGAGGAAATTGGACATGAAATCCGAGAAGTGAAAGAACAACTCGCCAAATTGCTAAAAAAGTTTGAGGATATGATAAGAGTAAAGGGAAACTTTCTCAGGGCTCTGCATCGCCTTTAGATCAACCAAAACCATTAGGTTCAGAACATACAATCCTTGCTAGATCCAGCGCTTGTCAATGCCTCAAAGGTTGCAATCTTGATGAAATTGTGGACAAAATCGTGAAAATGATTAAGCCCGAGCTAATACCAAAAATAGAAACGTCGGATCCTGTACCATACCTGCAAAAAGTTCCAAGTCCAAACCAATATCCCCACCCTACTATGGTCCAATCGTCCGTTGGGATGACCACTACGAGATTCCTGAATCCCACTCCATCACCACCAACTGTCAGTTCGTACTATTTCCCTCATCAATCACCTTATCCAGCATCTGGGATAGGAATCCCGAGCTATGTACAATCTCCAAAGGCCCCGTGTCCAAATCCATACCCTTACCATGCTGTTTCGCCACCTCTCCATGTAGACACTTCGGTTTGAACCTTAGTGCCACCACCAAGTGCCCCAACTCCTAGGCTCTGCGTGACTAAGAAACGACCCCAAGATAAGACTCAAAGGCATTTTGATCCCCTTCCAATCGCTATCAAGAGCTTTTCCCAATGCTGGTCCGAAATCACTTGGTTGCCTATGTTCCGTTGAAACCCCTGTCACCACAATACCCAAAGTGGTATAATTCGAATGTAAGATGTGATTATCACTGTGGAACTGTTGGGCATAGCATTGAGCACAGCAATGCACTCAAGAACAAAGTACAATCCCTTATAGACGCCAAGTGGTTGGATCCAACGACACTGATTGACAGAGGACTAGAAAAGGGTAATTAGGATTGAGAGATCTACAGCAATTATGTAGAAAGACTTCGGTCTGATATGATGTAGTAGGATTTCACTTTTTCAATAGCCGGCTCTTATAGCCTTAGGATGCTAGGAAGAATAAAATACTTGTAAAGACAGTTTTAACTACTGCTCAGATTTTGTAAACTTGGTTTATACCATTGTGAACATTGATGTGGGAATGAATTGATTATGCTTCAAATTTATGAGATGTTGATGATTAAGTTCTTCCGATTCTTATTTCCTCCGTGATATCTTCTCCTTTGCATTTTGCATTTTGCAACCTAAAAAATAAATAACGACGAAGTCTCATCGCAAGACTTTATTATTCGTTAAGCGTGACATTTTTAAAAAAAAAAAAACCGAGAAAAAGTCGACTTAATTCCTCTAGAAAAATGAAGGTTTTGAAAATGACCTTAAAAAAGACATGGAGTCGCCACCAATCTTTTTTAGCTAGGTGTGATCGGCCACCTATTAAAACCGGTTTTATAAAATATTTTAAAAATTAATTAAAACATTTTAAAAACCAATTTCAAGTCTGCGTTTTAAACCAGAGAAATCAAAGAAGCGGGTTCGGGAGTCGGTTACGTGTGGGGAAGGATTAGCACCCCCACAACGCCCGTATAAATCGGTACCTTATTAATCGTGTGTTATCTCAAGTCTCGGTAAAAAGTTGGTTTTAAATTTAGTATTTCAAGTTAATTCCCAATTTAAAGAAAAATAATTTAATTTTTTTTATTGAAAATGATCCAGAATTTATAAATTCAAAATTTTCCTATATTCCCCAACAAACATGGCAAAATATAGAAATTTTTATTAGTTTTGGAAAACTTTTCGAATCATTCTCTTTTTTGAAAGAAAGATATTCCTTTATTAATGATAATTGATGA
This sequence comes from Fremontodendron californicum, assembly GCA_030761205.1. Lineage (NCBI taxonomy): Eukaryota > Viridiplantae > Streptophyta > Magnoliopsida > Malvales > Malvaceae > Fremontodendron > Fremontodendron californicum. The sequence goes on from JAULJL010000028.1 coordinate 7,970,136, forward strand.
TATTCCCTCCAGCAAACCCGGTAGAGAACTCATGAATTATTTTAACTCGGGAATATCTTTATTTTTATTGAAAACCATTATCTTTTGAAAACATTTAAAATAAATGAATACGTATATGCTAAATAAAGATAACTAAATAAGAGCATAGGATATCATGAAATATTCGAAACCATATAATAAACCATGTAACATCAAAAAATATAAATCAAAATAACAACAATATCATAGAAATTATTATAGCAAGAATCACATATTATATAAAATGCATGAATATAAAAATGCAATGCATGAAATGTATTTTTTTCCTTTAATTAAGGAAATCCGTATATCTAAAAAGATATCCGGCTACCTTAGGAAAATATGTCAAATTAAATATTCTAAAACCAAAATACTTTGTGATTGTTTGAAAACAATTTTGAAAAGCTTGAATTAAAAATAAAAACTGGGCTAATTTCTTTAAAATGGCTCTAATTTCCTAAGTTTAAAAAATCCGGACTTGACTACCCTTAACCCGGGACTTGAAAAACCATTTTTAGAGTTTGAAAAGGCTTAGAAATTACCCTAAGTCAGTAGCTAACCCTTCTAATCAGCCCACTCTAAGTAAATTAACCAAAACAGAAAATTGTTTTTTTTTTTTAAATTCAATTCTGACTCCACTGTCCAGTTTTAATCCACGAATTTTTATCCTATTTTTAAAAATTCCAAAAATTCTAAAACAAATACTGGAAACTCAGAACATGTAAAACTACACGAAAAAAAATCGACTTAATTTTCGAATCAAAGATGAATTCCCAGAAAAATCAGAGATGTACGAGTTTTTGGAGGAGAAAAAACTGCTTTGTTTTTCTTTAAATTCAATTCTGACTCCACTTTCCAGTTTTAATCCACGATTTTTTACCCTATTTTAAAAAATTCCAAAAATTCTGAAAAAAATACTGGAGACTCACGACATTTAAAACTACACGAGAAAAAATCGGCTAAATTTTTTATCAAAGATGAATTCCCAGAAAAATCAGAGATGTACGAGTTTTTGGAGGAGAAAAAACTGCTTTGTTTTTCTTTAAATTCAATCCTGACTCCACTGTCCAGTTTTAATCCACGATTTTTTACCCTATTTTTAAAAATTCCAAAAATTCTAAAAAAACTACTGGAGACTCAGGACGTATAAAACTACATGAGAAAAAATTGGCTTAATTTTCTGATCAAAGATGAATTCCCAGAAAAATCAGAGATGTACGAGTTTTTGGTGGAAAAAAAAACTGCTTTGCCAACACATTTTTTTTGTCTTTGATAAAATCATTTAAAAATAAAAATAAAAAATATTTGAAACTCATAAAATGACTTGAAAGCAGTAGCTAGGACTTTTTGAAAGTTAGATAAAAATTGGCTAAGTAAAAAAAATCACAAAGGTAGAATAATCAATTTGACAAACTTAATTTTCCACAAGTGTGCTCAAGAGAGCATGACTTTGAACCATTAATTGGCTCAAGTCATTATTCAAGTGGCATGAACATGAAATGCATGAAACAATGCAGCAAACATAATGCATGAAATGCATGGATCTAAACCTAAATGTAAGGAAAATGCATGACATAAATAATATGGCCTAGACCTAACATGAACTTGCATGGCATTTAATGTAACCTAGACCTAAGACATGCATGGCATTTTCACAAACACAAGGCATGCTTAATTCAAAAATCCAACCAAATATCATGCAAATGCAAAAACCTAACAACTAGCATGACAAAAAATACAACACACAATGCAAAACACATGGAGTAGCCAAATGGCCCCAAGCTCCAACAAGCATGGCATTTTCACAAACACTTGGTATGCTAGCATGAAAAACTAAGTCATAACACAAAAATCACACAAGCATTTTCACAAACACCTAATATACCAAATCTAAAACATGCTCACTAAGATATAAAACAAGAATCATGCAAAGAATCACACAAGCATTTTCACAAACACTTAATATGCTAACTCTAAAACATGCTCAAATTTAAACAACATGAAAACAGAAAATTAAAAATGCAAAAACATGATATCTAAGACATAAATGGCAACAAACAAAGCAACCAAATTAAATATAACTTAAGAACATGAAATAACATAACACTTAAAACATCAAAAACAAAGAAAATAGCATAAACAATATGGTAAAATGAATTGAAACAACAACTTAAAATAAATAATGTAGGCCATTTGGCCATGGTGAGTTTATTGTAAAAACAAAATGTAAAAAAAATATACTTAAGAAAGGAAATGAAGGAAGAACAAGAAACATTATTTTAAAATGAAAACTCACCAAGTAGAGATTAAAATAGCAAAAAACAAGAATAGAAAATGAAAGTGCAAGAGTTGGTGCTCAAGAGCAACCTCAAGAAGCTAATATTTCAAGCTTTTCTCTTCAAACTTTCCTTTATTTCTAAACTTTTCTTTTTTTGCTCTCAACCAAGAAGATAAAAACTAAGAAAAACTAAGAGAAATCAGCCAAAATGGAAAAGAAGAAACCAAAATCTGCCTCCCTCCCTTAGGGCTAGCCTTAATGCATGGTTATATAGCCTCCAAGATGTTGTCATTTTTGTGTAACCTAATTTCCATCAAATGGCCAATAATTCAAGATGAAAAGTCATGAAATTACCACCTTTAGATTAGCATCTCAGCCCTCTCAAATTACAGCTATGCAAAAATAATGTTGACATCTTTCTTAACCTATGTGGTTTAATCACCATGGCTTGATCAAAGAGAATGGTTAACTAACTCTTGATTTTTAACCACTTGATTAAAAAAAAAATTAGAAGCTTCCTCCTTTCTTTGGGCTCGGGCATGCCAGCACTTCTCTTTTCCAGCCCAACTCTGATTTTTTTGAAGGGCCAAAAAAGCCCTTTTCGGTTGCTTGGGTGAAATGACCATTTTGCCCCCCGGATGCAAATAAATATCAAACGGACTCCAAATTCAATTTTTATTTTTTTAATACTTCCAAAATAATAAAATATTGAGTTCTGGAAGTTTTCAAAATTATCCGAGTCCGTTTGCTATTTATTTGGATTTTTTCTTCCCAAAAATGCCCTTTTATGCCCCTACATTTTACCATTTTTTAAACGAGCTCCAAATCAAGATTTTTCTTCACCAATCTCTTCAAAATAATTAAAAAGTGTGATCTGGAAGTTTTCATAATTTTTGGAGCTCATTTGGTATTTTTTTGGGATTTATCGGCTTGAATTACTCCATAGGAGGCCCGGGATTTGGCCATTTTGCAAACGAACTCGGAATCAAGATTTTCTTTCGCCAATCTCTTCCAAATAATTTAAAAATGAGATTTGCCAAATTTCAGAATTTTTGGAGTCCATTTGCTATTTTTCCGGGATTTATCTTTTTGAATTACTGCATAAGAAGCCCGGGATTTGGCCACTTTGCAAACGAACTCGGAATCAAGATTTTCTTTCTCCAATCTCTTTCAAATGATTTAAAATGATATTGACAAATTTTCCATAATTTTCGGAGTCCATTTGCTATTTTTCCCAAATTTTTCCAATTTTACCCTTTAACCTCCGAAACCCGGTTTTGCTCAAAACAAGTCAGATTTTCAGATTTTCTTCAATCTGAGTCTTGGGCCATCCTTTTTAATCATTCCTCATCCATTGGGGGCTTTGGTCTTACCAAGTCGGGCCATTTCTGTGATTCTTCCCGATTTCACCGAAATCCACTAAAAACCCTAATTCTCGGTTTTCTCCCGGATTGACTTTTTTTTCGGTTTTTCTTGCAAGTGACTTCTCCATTACCCGTAGTCAGTGCTTATCTTTCATTTGGAACCTTCAATTTCGACCAGTTTGATCGTTTAAGCACTTTTCCCCAAATTTCTCGGATTAGGGTTTCCTTTCTACTGAATCTCCAAATCCCAACTTCCGAACTCCATATCTTTCAATGTAGACCTCGGATTATCAAAATTCTTTCGCCATTTTTCAATTGAACTTAAAATCTTGATTTTGAAAGTGGGTTGACTCTTTCAGTAGTTGACTTTCTGGGGTTGACTTTTTCGGGGTTGACTTTTTCGGGGTTGACTTTTTTTTCAAGTTTGACTTTTTGTGCTCGCCCTCTTAAACTAAGTCTCAGAGTACCACCTGCAGGATGAAAACAGTCTTTTTACACTTGGGAACATCAATATGGGAAGAAAACATACCTGTTTAGTGGTCCGGACAAAATTAGGTGTCTACAGCTGCCCCTCTTTGGCTATTGCTGAGAATCAGGAATCAGGCAAAGATAAACCGACACTAATTTTGTACGGTCAGTGACATCACATGTGAAGGAAAGGGAAAGGGGTTTCTTTTTCATTTTAATTTTTTTCATTTTCTATTTTTCATTTTTTTCATTTTTTTCTTCTTTCTTCTTTTTTTCTTTTTTCTTTTTTCTTTTTTCCCTTTTTTTTATTTTTTATTTTTTATTTTTTTTTATTTTTTTTTCTCTTTTTTCATTTTTTTTTTAAAAACAATAAATTGAAGATTTTGTCCTTAAATTGAATTCCCTGCCTAAACAAGGCTCGATTCGTCTTAAGGGAATGAATTCGATTTCAAAAGAAAAATTTATGCTCGAAGGGCTTTAAAATTGGTGCCCGAAGGTCTTAAAATGGTGCCCGGAGGTCTTAAAAATTGGTGCCCGGAGGTCTTACCCCTGAAAAAAGTTATGCCCGGAGGTCTTAAAGATGTTGCCCGGAGGTCTTACCTGTGATTTGAAAAATTATGCCCGGAGGTCTTAAAAATTGGTGCCCGGAGGTCTTACCCCTGAAAAAAGTTATGCCCGGAGGTCTTAAAGATGTTGCCCAGAGGTCTTACCTATGATTTGAAAAAAATTATGCCCGGAGGTCTTAAAAATTAGTGCCCGGAGGTCTTACCCCTAAAAAAAATAATGCCCGGAGGTCTTAAAGATGTTGCCCGGAGGTCTTACCTGTGATTTGAAAAATTATGCCCGGAGGTCTTAAAATGGTGCCCGGAGGTCTTAAAAATTGGTGCCCGGAGGTCTTAAAATGGTGCCCGGAGGTCTTAAAAATTGGTGCCCGGAGGTTTTACCCCTGAAAAAAGTTATGCCCGGAGGTCTTAAAGATGTTGCCCGGAGGTCTTACCTGTGATTTGAAAAATTATGCCCGGAGGTCTTAAAAATGGTGCCCATAGGCCTTAAGAATGGTGCCCGGAGGCCTTACCCGTGATTTGAAAAAAATGCGCTGTATGCGACTTTAAAAATGATGCCCGGAGGTCTTAAGAATGGTGCCCGGAGGCCTTACCCGTGATTTGGAAAAAATGCGCTGTATGCGACTTTAAAAATGATGCCCGGAGGTCTTAAGAATGGTGCCAGGAGGCCTTACCCGTGATTTGGAAAAAATGCGCTGTATGCGACTTTAAAAATGATGCTCGGAGGTTTTAAGAATGGTGCCAGGAGGCCTTACCCGTGATTTGGAAAAATGCGCTGTATGCGACTTTAAAAATGATGCCCGGGGGTCTTAAGAATGGTGCCCGGAGGCCTTACCCGTGATTTGGAAAAAATGCGCTGTATGCGACTTTAAAAATGATGCCCGGAGGTCTTAAGAATGGTGCCCGGAGGCCTTACCCGTGATTTGGAAGAAATGCGCTGTATGCGACTTTAAAAATGATGCCCGGAGGTCTTAAGAATGGTGCCCGGAGGCCTTACCCGTGATTTGGAAGAAATGCGCTGTATGCGACTTTAAAAATGATGCCCGGAGGTCTTAAGAATGGTGCCCGGAGGCCTTACCCATAATTTGGAAAAAATGCGCTGTATGCGACTTTAAAAATGATGCCCGGAGGTCTTAAGAATAGTGCCCGGAGGCCTTACCCCTGAAAAAAGTTATGCCCGGAGGTCTTAAAGATGTTGCCCGGAGGTCTTAAAAATGTTCTTTGAAGAATTGTTGAAAATTACCCTAACGATTTTGAGAAGATGCGAATGCTTTTTGATGCAGATGCAGGTGTTCAATAAGACACGAAATGACTTAAACTGGTGCAAATGTCTTTAATGCAAATCTAAATGACTTGGATTGATGCCCATGTTTCATGATGCAGATGCCCCTACTAATTGTGTTCATGTAACTGGTTTATGAATGGTGTAACTACAATTACCACACAGTAATGAAAATGCAATGATTCTAGAAATGATGCAATTGCTTGAGATGACACAAATACGAATTCCATGAAGAATGTAAATGTAAAGGTAAAATACAGATGCTTATGGAATAATGCCAATGCAAATACCCATGAATGATGCAAATGCTTGCCGACACTGTGCAGATGCAAAAGCTCGATAAAGAGATGAGTGCTCATGAGTGATGCAAGTGCCCCTGGCTGTTTTTCTAGACTTTGGCTTAGCCTTTCAAATTCATTTTTCCTCTTCAAATCAGAGTATATCTTCAATTCATTTTGGCTATTCTCTTTGCCCCAACAGTTTTTCAAACTTTCATCAACAGAGATCTGAACCGGGTTCTATTTCTTCTTCTCATATCTGGAAGTCAAGACCTATCCTGGCAGTTCTACACCTTTGAGTTAGAAAAATCCTTGTCTCATGCCAACATCAAAATGGGTATTTCAAAAAAATCTTTTTATTTGTTTTGCATTTTGAAAACTTCTGAACAAAAAATATTAACCCCACAATGTGTGATGTACAAATCTTTTGAAGACTGATGATCATTGTTAGAAATTTCTCTAAGTATCAATCTGGGTTTTTTTAACTGGATTGGCAAGGCTTGGTATAACAAGATTCTGGCTTTTCCAGGAAAACTTCATGACAAAAATGTATATCCCTTCTAGGCTCACAAATGGAATAGGTTTTATAAATCATGAATTCATTGAGAACCAAACAAATTCAACATTCTTTTAGTTTCCATATCAAGGCATTTTGTCAAGCATCAAGATTGGCTGGGATGTTTAAACCGGAAAGTTTAATCTTGGGAACAAAGTTTCAGTTTTTGAAGACAATCCTCCGAATGAGAGCTGACAATTTGGGGGGTTCAGGAATTCCTAGATGTTCCTCGATGACCACTCCTTTAATAAGATCTTTTCTTTTGGGGTATCGGCACTATCATCGATGGCATCGAAAATTCCCATTCTACTCTAGACCGCCCGTTTTTTTTTTTTTTAATTTTTTTTTTTTTTTTAACATGCACTTGAGAATTCTAAATTCTTCCTTAGTGAAATGAGAATTTGATAAGATGGGATAAAATCTGAGGAAAACCCTTCAAATTAAACATTCATGCTTGATCAAAATGGACTTTTAAAGCACGTAATGTAGGCCATGGCTCAGGATTCAGAAAGAAAGGATAAATAGGCCCAAAATATGTGTTTGAGGGTAATCAGATCAAGGATCCTTTCTTGAAGAGGATTTTCTTTGAAGCATGTGTCTCTTCTTGGACATTTCTTTCTTTTTGATTTTGCTCTTTTTCTTCCTTGCTTTTGGCTTTCAATTTGCCATGTCTTTCACACACATTTTTTTATTGTGTTTTTTGTTTGTTTTTCTTGGCTTTCATTTCGTCATCTTTTCCTCTTCTTTTTTTCTTTGACAGAGTGCGCCCGTATTTATTCGGGGCTCCATTTGCTTTGTGTCTGTCCCTGAGCTGTCACTCATTTCTCAATGATCTTTGAAAAGATCTTTCCTCGCATTTGCCCCCCAGTGTAGAGGGTAATCCTTGATCAGGGTTCAAAGAATTAAGAATTCTTTTGGCTCAAAAGGGGTGACTATGGATAATAATTTTTTTCTTGTGAAATGGATATGAAAGATGGCCATTCATCATATCAAGCCCAAATATTCTCATTGAAAAGCAATCCTCAGGGGAAATAGATATTCAGAATTTCATTTTGCACTTTGGAATCATCCGAATTCTCATATGCATGATATCATGATTTTTCTTTTTCTTTTTTTTCTTTTTTTTTTTTGTTTTTTTCGTCGCATGCCCCCAATGATTCATGCATTAGCCCATCCTTCTTCACTATGTATCCATCATTTCCACATATGATGCCCCAATTTGATTATCCATGCGAATTTGTATCAACGAGGAACATGGCAAGTCTAGGTCTGTTTTGAAAAGGCTGAGTTTCCAATCTGAGTTCTTTGAAGAGACAAGGAAAACATGACCCAAAAGCAGGTTTTCTCTGGGACAAGGGATAATCTAGTTTAATCATTGTGCCCCAAGGTGTCAATCATGAAGTGATGTCTGGGCAATTAGTGTTTTGTGGTCATTGGGAAAGGTCATGAATGGTTTTAGCACAATCCTGACACACACCAAATTATCAAAATCTGGATTCTTGAAAGAATGTCTCATTTGTTTGATTTTCAAGGAATTCAAAAAATTTCAAAAAGTTTGTTCCTTTGTTCATAGCCTAGACTAGGATTTACATCCTTGCTTATTTTGCAATGACAATGCTTCTCTTTTTTCATTCATTTTTCCTTGAAGCATTAGGTCTTTCAAGTGTTATTGATTCAAGGTTTAGGTATAGAGAAGCCCAAAAAAGAGGGGGATGGTGTTGGGTCATTTCTAACACTGATCATCAATCTTCTTGAGACTATCCATTATTAAAACTTCCTTAATGCTTGTTTTTGTAAATTCACGTTTATTTAAAACACAACAAACACAAAGCATTTAAAATTCATTTAATTCATGTAGATGTTAACATGAGACAAGTGCTTTCATCATCACAGTGTATAAAACTACATGCGTCAAAAATGCTCCTATTGACATCCTTCAAAGGTAGTAATTCTCCCCCTAAAACCCTGAAAGAAATTGATTTAGGGCTAAGTGGCCTTCCATTGATCGATAAGCTCCGGTGTCAAAATACCATCACGGATAAAACTTTCAATCATTTCCTTCAGTTGTTTGCATTTTTCAGTTGAATGCCCAACTACCCCTAGGTGATAATCACACTTGCTGTCAGGGTCATAACTCCTTGCTGATGGATTTGGAGCTATTTTCAAAGGTACCGGGGTAAGGTACTGATTCTTTATTAGTAATGGCAGTAAGTCAGGGATGGGGATTGGAATTCTTTCTTGATTTTCTCGCGGTCGTTTTCTAGAAGTAGGCCTTGTTGCAAGGGCTGGTATAGGATTAGGTGTTTGGGTAGGTAGGTAAGGATAAAGGCTTGGAGATATCTCAGTAGGGTAACATGATTGGTATGAGGGAAATTGGGAATATGGGATGAAATCTCCCATAGTTTGGACATCTTCCTCTTTCTTTCTTGGTGCCTTATTTCTCTCGGTATTGGATGTTCCTTCTCTTTCAAGTTTCCCACTCTTGATAGCATTCTCAATCATCTCCCCTGAAATTACCATGTCCGCAAAATTCTTCGAAGCATTGCCGACGAGTCTGTCATAGTACGGGGCCTGCAGTGTATTCACGAAAAGGATAGTGATTTCCTTTTGTGTCAAGGGCGGTTGTACTTGGGCAGCCAGGCTCATCCACCGTTGTGCATATTCTTTGAAGCTCTCAGTAGCTTTTTTCTCCATATTTTGCAAGGTGAGACGATCAGACGCCATGTCGATCATATGCTTGTACTGGTTTAGAAAAACCCTAGCCAGGTCATTCCAAGAGCGAATCTGATCCTTGCTCAACTGACTATACCACCTAATTGCGGACCCGCTGAGGCTATCCTGAAAGCAGTGAATTAAAAGCTTATCATTATATATCTGACTTGTCATCTTTCGGCAGAACATAGTGATGTGGGCTGATGGATCGGTCGTCCCGTCATATTTCACAAAGTCAGGGATCTTGAACTTAGGAGGAATGACTAAATCGAAGACCAAGCATCGTTCTTTCGCCTCCACACTCCCGAATACATCTGTTCTTTCTATTGCCCGGAGCCTTTCATCTAACAACTGATATTTCCCTTGAGAATCTGCCAACTCAACCTCATTTACTGCAACCCTTTTCAACTTTGCCTGTTCAGCCGGATCATCTGAGTTTAGGACATTGACGGGGTTAACAGTGTTCTGGGCATCACTTATTGCGACCTCATCTTGGCCCTTTTGTACCTCTAACCCTTCTCCGGCGACAAAGTTTTCGGTGTATCCTTTTCCCTTGATTACAGCAGACATTAGCTCCATCAGTTTAGTCATCTGATCCTTAGATTCTGCTTGAGATTTTGCTAGCTGTTCTCGCAATTCTCTCTGTTCCCTTTCCATTTTTTCCATTCGGGCAACTTGTTCATCCTCCATAGCACCAGCCTGTATTAAAAGTGTACTCAGTACTTCTTCTGATTTGAAATGGAAATTCTTTCAAAGACTCCTAAAGCCAAGCCAACTTCTATTTTATTTCCCCCAAATGTATGTCATGATGAATGAGCCATGAATGCAATTTGATGCATGTGAAGCCTAAACAATATGATGTATGGATATGTACAATGGAAACATGCTGACCATATATGTGATAAATGCAATCACAATGCCAACATGTTGCAAACAAAGAATAAACAAATCAACACATGGATATATGCAATGACTGATCATGTGCATTTTAGCATATTTCCCAATGAATAATCATATATCCTATGAATGCAACACAGTGTCAATTATGATACATGCAAACAATGAATGATTGATACAGAGTATATACAAAGAAAATCATGCTAACCATGTGTGTCATGAATGTGACCTAATGCTAATCATGATGTATGTAATAAGCAAATTAATGCATGGATATATACAGAAAAATCATGCTGATTATGAATGCATGAATGCAACCTGACAAATAATTGATGGGATGCAAAATGCAAAGGGGAAGATATCACGGAGGAAATAAGAATCGGAGGAACTTAATCATCAACATCTTATAAATTTGAAGAATACTCAATTCATTCCCATATCAATGTTCACAATGGTATAAACCATGTTTTACAAAATTTGAGCAGTAGTTAAAACTGTCTTTACAAGCACTTTATTCTTCCTAGCATCCTAAGGCTATAAAAGCCGGCTACTGAAAAAGTGAAATCCTATTACATCATATAAGACCGAAGTCTTTCCACCTCAATGCTGTAAATCTCCCAATCCTAATGGCGTTTTCCCAGTCCTTTATCAATCAGTGTCGTTGGATCCAACCACTTGGCATCTATGAGAGCTTGCACTTTCCTTTTGACTGCTATACAATCTTCGATGCTATGGCCAACAATTCCACAGTGATAATCACATCTTTCATTTGGATTATACCACATTGGATATGGTGGTAACAGGGGTTTCAATGGGACACAGGCAACCATGTGATTTTGGATCAGTATAGGGAGGAGCTCTTGGTAGCTGATTGGAATGGGATCAAAATGCATTTGGGTCTTATTCTGGGATCGTTTCTTAGTCACACATGGCCTAGGAGTTGGGGCACTTGGTGGTGGCACTAAGGTTCGAACCGGAGTGTTTACATGGGGATGTGGCGGAACAGCATGGTAAGGGTATGGATTTGGACACGGGGCCTTTGGAGGTTGTACATAGCTCGAGGTTCCTATCCCAGGTACTGGATAAGGTGATTGATGAGGGAAATAGTATGAACTGGTAGTTGGTAACGATGGAGTGGGATTCAGGAATCCCGTAGTGGTCGTCCCAATGGACGATTGGACCATAGTAGGGTGGGGATACTGGTTTGGACCTAGAACAGTTTGCAGGTATGGTACAGGATCCAAGGTTTCTATCTTTGGTATCAGGCTCTCAGGTTTAATCATTTTCACGATTTTGTCCATAATTTCATCAGGATTGCAACCTTTGTGGCATTGACAAGCGCAGGATCCAGCAAGGATTATGTGTTCTGGGCCTAATGGTTTTGGTTGATCCGAAGATGATGCGAAGCCCTGAGAAAGTTCACCTTTACTGTTACCCATATCCTCAATCATTTTCAGCAATTTGGCAAGTTGTTCCTTCACCTCTCGGATTTCATGTCCATATTCCTCTTGATTGAGTTCCAAAGCACCCAATCGTTCCTCCGATTCATTCCTCATATCTCGAATCCCTTTCATGCAAATGAAAATGTCATGAGATTAAGAATACAATTATGAATGTACATGCTCTATTCCTATGTGCATGAATAAACTGATGATTAATGCATGAACATATACAGAGAAATTATGATGACTATGTATGCTATGGATGCAATCTAATGCCAGGTATATACAGATAATGACTGTGCATGTCATAAACATATCTTACAATGAATGACCATGCATGCTATGACTATAACATGATGTCAAAATGATACATGCAAAAATAAATGAATTAACACAAAGGTATATACAAAGAAATCAATGATTACACGAAATTGGTGGGACCTAAATCTTGATTATTCAAAAATCTCATTATGCAAGATTTGCCTCCAAATTTATGATTTTTTTTTAACATGTTTTTTTTTGTGTTTTTTTTTTATTTATGAAAAACCAATCACATTATTTTCAAAATAATTTCAGGGTGGATCCCACTATGGTACCATATGCAAATGTTCATGTGACACTACCGGTTTTATGAAATCATCAAGTGAAATTACCAACTGTTTATTGCAAAGAATGAGATCAATAATACAACCAAAAATGTACATGCTCCATTCACACATGCATGAAATGTGCAACATGCAAAAATGCTTGAAAAAGGATTTTTTTTTTTTTTAAATAGCTAATGAACATCTGACCCAGCAATATCTGCTTATTTAGGCATCACGATGCCTTCGAGGCGGAGTATCACATTTATTACGGGCGATGTACGTACATCGTTGCCCGATCTACCACACTTATTCGGAGTGTAAAATAGGTAACAAAAACTTTAGAAATGTCCCTCCATGTGTTCCTATTTTTGGTATATCTAACGGAAATTCGGGATGGCTTCGCCTAGGTTCAACTATATGAGGGTGAATCGGTTCTAAGGCCCCGAATTATTCCTCACTGTCGCCGGTGAAGGCTAGTAAGGCACCCCGATAAAAGCGGGTTCAATTCGTTAGAGTATATTTTCCTATGCCCGTACGGAGGATTATCACGAAGGCATTAGGTACTTTATACTCCGAAAGTGTTTCACTAGCCCATACGGAGGATCAATCACGAAGGCGTAGTTACTTTACTTCCACTTAAAAGGACGGAATCCGGGTAGAGGATTCATGTTATGCAAATGCACGTGTAGTGTGTGTGGAGGAATATCAAACCTTTCACCACCTATTCTACAAACCTTATTCTAAATGCCCTAGCAATTAAAACATTCAAGAATAGTGTAACGCATTAACCGACAAGCAATTATAATATACAACCTTAAATAACTCGAGAACAAAAATAAAATGCATGCACATGAGTATGAACATATTTAAAAATATTTTACTATTTTTCAAAATTCTCCTTATTAAAAAAATGTGGGAATTAAAATTAAATACTAATTAAACCAACAAAACCGAGACTGAGATAACACACGACTAATTCTAGGCCTGACTCTCTAATATGTCCCCAGTGGAGTCGCCAAGCTGTCGCAACCTAAAAAATAAATAACGACGAAGTCTCATCGCAAGACTTTATTATTCGTTAAGCGTGACATTTTAAAAAAAAAAAACCGAGGAAAAGTCGACTTAATTCCTCTAGAAAAATGAAGGTTTTGAAAATGACCTTAAAAAAGACATGGAGTCGCCACCAATCTTTTTTAGCTAGGTGTGATCGGCCACCTATTAAAACCGGTTTTATAAAATATTTTAAAAATTAATTAAAACATTTTAAAAACCAATTTCAAGTCTGCGTTTTAAACCAGAGAAATCAAAGAAGCGGGTTCGGGAGTCGGTTACGTGTGGGGAAGGATTAGCACCCCCACAACGCCCGTATAAATCGGTACCTTATTAATCGTGTGTTATCTCAAGTCTCGGTAAAAAGTTGGTTTTAAATTTAGTATTTCAAGTTAATTCCCAATTTAAAGAAAAATAATTTAATTTTTTTTATTGAAAATGATCCAGAATTTATAAATTCAAAATTTTCCTATATTCCCCAACAAACATGGCAAAATATAGAAATTTTTATTAGTTTTGGAAAACTTTTCGAATCATTCTCTTTTTTGAAAGAAAGATATTCCTTTATTAATGATAATTGATGATATTCCCTCCAGCAAACCCGGTAGAGAACTCATGAATTATTTTAACTCGGGAATATCTTTATTTTTATTGAAAACCATTATCTTTTGAAAACATTTAAAATAAATGAATACGTATATGCTAAATAAAGATAACTAAATAAGAGCATAGGATATCATGAAATATTCGAAACCATATAATAAACCATGTAACATCAAAAAATATAAATCAAAATAACAACAATATCATAGAAATTATTATAGCAAGAATCACATATTATATAAAATGCATGAATATAAAAATGCAATGCATGAAATGTATTTTTTTCCTTTAATTAAGGAAATCCGTATATCTAAAAAGATATCCGGCTACCTTAGGAAAATATGTCAAATTAAATATTCTAAAACCAAAATACTTTGTGATTGTTTGAAAACAATTTTGAAAAGCTTGAATTAAAAATAAAAACTGGGCTAATTTCTTTAAAATGGCTCTAATTTCCTAAGTTTAAAAAATCCGGACTTGACTACCCTTAACCCGGGACTTGAAAAACCATTTTTAGAGTTTGAAAAGGCTTAGAAATTACCCTAAGTCAGTAGCTAACCCTTCTAATCAGCCCACTCTAATCAGCCCACTCTAAGTAAATTAACCAAAACAGAAAATTGTTTTTTTTTTTTTAAATTCAATTCTGACTCCACTGTCCAGTTTTAATCCACGAATTTTTATCCTATTTTTAAAAATTCCAAAAATTCTAAAAAAAATACTGGAAACTCAGAACATGTAAAACTACACGAAAAAAAATCGACTTAATTTTCGAATCAAAGATGAATTCCCAGAAAAATCAGAGATGTACGAGTTTTTGGAGGAGAAAAAACTGCTTTGTTTTTCTTTAAATTCAATTCTGACTCCACTTTCCAGTTTTAATCCACGATTTTTTACCCTATTTTAAAAAATTCCAAAACTTCTGAAAAAAATACTGGAGACTCACGACATTTAAAACTACACGAGAAAAAATCGGCTTAATTTTTTGATCAAAGATGAATTCCCAGAAAAATCAGAGATGTACGAGTTTTTGGAGGAGAAAAAACTGCTTTGTTTTTCTTTAAATTCAATCCTGACTCCACTGTCCAGTTTTAATCCACGATTTTTTACCCTATTTTTAAAAATTCCAAAAATTCTAAAAAAACTACTGGAGACTCAGGACGTATAAAACTACATGAGAAAAAATTGGCTTAATTTTCTGATCAAAGATGAATTCCCAGAAAAATCGGAGATGTACAAGTTTTTGGTGGAAAAAAAAACTGCTTTGCCAACACATTTTTTTTGTCTTTGATAAAATCATTTAAAAATAAAAATAAAAAATATTTGAAACTCATAAAATGACTTGAAAGCAGTAGCTAGGACTTTTTGAAAGTTAGATAAAAATTGGCTAAGTAAAAAAAATCACAAAGGTAGAATAATCAATTTGACAAACTTAATTTTCCACAAGTGTGCTCAAGAGAGCATGACTTTGAACCATTAATTGGCTCAAGTCATTATTCAAGTGGCATGAACATGAAATGCATGAAACAATGCAGCAAACATAATGCATGAAATGCATGGATCTAAACCTAAATGTAAGGAAAATGCATGACATAAATAATATGGCCTAGACCTAACATGAACTTGCATGGCATTTAATGTAACCTAGACCTAAGACATGCATGGCATTTTCACAAACACAAGGCATGCTTAATTCAAAAATCCAACCAAATATCATGCAAATGCAAAAACCTAACAACTAGCATGACAAAAAATACAACACACAATGCAAAACACATGGAGTAGCCAAATGGCCCCAAGCTCCAACAAGCATGGCATTTTCACAAACACTTGGTATGCTAGCATGAAAAACTAAGTCATAACACAAAAATCACACAAGCATTTTCACAAACACCTAATATACCAAATCTAAAACATGCTCACTAAGATATAAAACAAGAATCATGCAAAGAATCACACAAGCATTTTCACAAACACTTAATATGCTAACTCTAAAACATGCTCAAATTTAAACAACATGAAAACAGAAAATTAAAAATGCAAAAACATGATATCTAAGACATAAATGGCAACAAACAAAGCAACCAAATTAAATATAACTTAAGAACATGAAATAACATAACACTTAAAACATCAAAAACAAAGAAAATAGCATAAACAATATGGTAAAATGAATTGAAACAACAACTTAAAATAAATAATGTAGGCCATTTGGCCATGGTGAGTTTATTGTAAAAACAAAATGTAAAAAAAATATACTTAAGAAAGGAAATGAAGGAAGAACAAGAAACATTATTTTAAAATGAAAACTCACCAAGTAGAGATTAAAATAGCAAAAAACAAGAATAGAAAATGAAAGTGCAAGAGTTGGTGCTCAAGAGCAACCTCAAGAAGCTAATATTTCAAGCTTTTCTCTTCAAACTTTCCTTTATTTCTAAACTTTTCTTTTTTTGCTCTCAACCAAGAAGATAAAAACTAAGAAAAACTAAGAGAAATCAGCCAAAATGGAAAAGAAGAAACCAAAATCTGCCTCCCTCCCTTAGGGCTAGCCTTAGTGCATGGTTATATAGCCTCCAAGATGTTGTCATTTTTGTGTAACCTAATTTCCATCAAATGGCCAATAATTCAAGATGAAAAGTCATGAAATTACCACCTTTAGATTAGCATCTCAGCCCTCTCAAATTACAGCTATGCAAAAATAATGTTGACATCTTTCTTAACCTATGTGGTTTAATCACCATGGCTTGATCAAAGAGAATGGTTAACTAACTCTTGATTTTTAACCACTTGATTAAAAAAAAATTAGAAGCTTCCTCCTTTCTTTGGGCTCGGGCATGCCAGCACTTCTCTTTTCCAGCCCAACTCTGATTTTTTTGAAGGGCCAAAAAAGCCCTTTTCGGTTGCTTGGGTGAAATGACCATTTTGCCCCCCGGATGCAAATAAATATCAAACGGACTCCAAATTCAATTTTTATTTTTTTAATACTTCCAAAATAATAAAATATTGAGTTCTGGAAGTTTTCAAAATTATCCGAGTCCGTTTGCTATTTATTTGGATTTTTTCTTCCCAAAAATGCCCTTTTATGCCCCTACATTTTACCATTTTTTAAACGAGCTCCAAATCAAGATTTTTCTTCACCAATCTCTTCAAAATAATTAAAAAGTGTGATCTGGAAGTTTTCATAATTTTTGGAGCTCATTTGGTATTTTTTTGGGATTTATCGGCTTGAATTACTCCATAGGAGGCCCGGGATTTGGCCATTTTGCAAACGAACTCGGAATCAAGATTTTCTTTCGCCAATCTCTTCCAAATAATTTAAAAATGAGATTTGCCAAATTTCAGAATTTTTGGAGTCCATTTGCTATTTTTCCGGGATTTATCTTTTTGAATTACTGCATAAGAAGCCCGGGATTTGGCCACTTTGCAAACGAACTCGGAATCAAGATTTTCTTTCTCCAATCTCTTTCAAATGATTTAAAATGATATTGACAAATTTTCCATAATTTTCGGAGTCCATTTGCTATTTTTCCCAAATTTTTCCAATTTTACCCTTTAACCTCCGAAACCCGGTTTTGCTCAAAACAAGTCAGATTTTCAGATTTTCTTCAATCTGAGTCTTGGGCCATCTTTTTTAATCATTCCTCATCCATTGGGGGCTTTGGTCTTACCAAGTCGGGCCATTTCTGTGATTCTTCCCGATTTCACCGAAATCCACTAAAAACCCTAATTCTCGGTTTTCTCCCGGATTGACTTTTTTTTCGGTTTTTCTTGCAAGTGACTTCTCCATTACCCGTAGTCAGTGCTTATCTTTCATTTGGAACCTTCAATTTCGACCAGTTTGATCGTTTAAGCACTTTTCCCCAAATTTCTCGGATTAGGGTTTCCTTTCTACTGAATCTCCAAATCCCAACTTCCGAACTCCATATCTTTCAATGTAGACCTCGGATTATCAAAATTCTTTCGCCATTTTTCAATTGAACTTAAAATCTTGATTTTGAAAGTGGGTTGACTTTTTCAGTAGTTGACTTTTTGGGGTTGACTTTTTCGGGGTTGACTTTTTCGGGGTTGACTTTTTTTTCAAGTTTGACTTTTTGTGCTCGCCCTCTTAAACTAAGTCTCGGAGTACCACCTGCAGGATGAAAACAGTCTTTTTACACTTGGGAACATCAATATGGGAAGAAAACATACCTGTTTAGTGGTCTGGACAAAATTAGGTGTCTACAGTCTCACTTTGCAAAATATAGAGAAAAGAGCTACTGAGAGCTTCAAAGAGTATGCTCAGAGGTGGAGGAACATGTCTACCCAAGTACAACCACCTTTGACACAAAAGGAAATCACTGTCTTTTTTGTGAATACACTGCAGGCCCCGTACTATGATAGACTCGTCTGCAATGCCCCGAAGAGTTTTGCGGATATAGTTATCTCAGGGGAGATGATTGAGAATGCTATCAAGAATGGGAAACTTGAAAGAGAAGGAACATCAAATGCCGAGAGAAATAAGGCACTTAGAAAGAAAGAAGAAGATGTCCAAGCTATGGGAGATTTAGTCCCATATTCCCAATTTCCCTCATACCAATCATGTTACCCTAATAAGGTACCTCTAAGCCTTTATCCTTACCTACCTACCCAAACACCTAATCCTATACCAGCCCTTGAAACAAGGCCTACTTCCGAAAAACGACCGCGGGACAACCAAGAAAGAATTCCAATCCCCATCCCTGACCTGTTGCCATTTCTAATAAAGAATCAGTACCTTTTCCCGGTACCTTTGAAAATAGCTCCGAATCCATTAGCGAGGAGTTATGACCCTAACAGCAAGTGTGATTATCACCTGGGGGTAGTTGGGCATTCAACTGAAAAATGCAAACAACTGAAGGAAAGGATTGAAAGTCTTATCTGTGATGGTATTTTGACATTGGAGCTTATCAATCAGTGGAAGGCCGCTTTGCCTTAAATCAGTTTCTTTCAGGTTTTAAGGGGAGAATTACTACCTTTGAAGGATGTCAATATGAGCATTTTGATGCATGTAGTTTCAGACCTTATGATGAAAACACTCTCATGTTGACATTCATAAAAATTAAATTAATTTTGATTTTTAAATGCTTTGTGTTTGTTGTGTTTTAACAATAATCTGAACTTGCTAAAACAAGAATTAAGGAAGTTTTTAATAATGGATAGTCTCAAGAATATTGATGATCATTGTTACAAATGACCCAATACCTTCTCCTCTCTCTTTAAAGCTTTCCTAGGCCTAAACCCCTTGAATCGAGAACACTTGAAAGACCTAATGCTTCAAGGAATATGAATGATTGAACTTCATAAAACCATTGTCATCATAGAATAAGCAAAGATGTAGATCCTAGTCTAGGCTATGAACAAAGGAACGAGTTTTTTGAAATTTTTTCGAACTCCTAGAAATTCAAACAAATGAGACTTTCTTTCAAGAATTTAGATCATGGTAATTTGGTGTGTGTCAAGGTTGTGCCAAAACCATTCATATCATTTTCAACAACCCCAAAACAGTAATTGCCTAAACATCACTTCATGATTGATACCCTGGGGCACAACGATTAAACTAGATTATCCCATGTCCCAGAGAAAACCCATTTTTAGGTCATATTTTCTTTGTCTCTTCAAAGAACTCAGATTTGAAACTCAGCCTTTTCAAAATAGACCTAGACTTGCTATATTCCTTGTTGATACAAACTCTCATGGTTAATCAAATTAGAACATCATATGTGGAAATGATGGATACATAGTGAAAAAGGATGGACTAACGCATGATTCATTGGGGCATGCGATGAAAAAAATAGCAAAAAAGAAGAAAAATTGAGATATCATGCATATGAGAATTCGGATGATTTCAAACTGCAAAATGAAATTTTGATTATCTATTTAACCTGGGGATTGCTTTTCAATGAGAATATTTGTGCTTGATATGAGAAATGGACATCTTTCATATTCCTTTCACAAAAAAAGAAATTATCCATAGTCACCCACTTTGAGCCAAAAGAATTCTTTCTTCTTTGAACCTTGATCTAGGATCACCCTTTACACTGGGGGGCAAATGTGAGAAAGATTTTTTTTAAAGATCATGGAAGAATGAGTCCTGGCTCAAAGACAGATACAAAGCAAATGGAGCGCCGAATGAATATGGGCTCACTCAGTCAAAAAGAAAAGAAAAAAATGGTGAAATGGAAGCCAAGAAGAAAAAAGAAAAAGTGTGAAACAATATGGCAAATGAAAGCCAAAAGCAAAGAAGAAAAAGAGCAAAAGTAAAAAGAAAAAAATGTCTAAGAAGGGACAAATGCTTCAAAGAGAATTCTCCTTAAGAAATTATCCTTGATCTGATTATCCTCAAACACATATTTTGGGCCTATTTATCTTTTCTTTTTGAACCCAGAACCATGACCTACATTACGTGCTTTAAAAGTCCATTTTGATCAAGCATGAATATTTAATTTGAAGTTTTTTTTCTCGGATTTTATCCCATCTCATCTAATTATCATTTCACTAAGGAAGAATTTAGAATTCTCAAGTGCATGGTAAAACAATGAAAAGAAAAAAAAAAGGGAAGGAAAAATGGAAAGAATGGGACTCTAGGGCGAAAACCCCAAAAAAAAATTGGCGGTCTAGAGTAAGATGGAATTTTGATGTCGTTTGTATTAATGCTGATACCACAAAAGAGAAAATCATCTTGAAGAAGTGGTCATCAAGGAACATCTAGGAATTCTTGAACTTCCCAAAGTATCAACTCTCATTCGAATGATTGATTTCAAAAACTAAAACTCTTTTCTCCAAAATCAACTTTCCATTTTAAACATCTCACCCAATCTTGACGCTTGTCAAAATGCCTTGATATGAAAACTAAAAGAATGATGAATTTGTTTGATTTTCAATGAATTCATGATTTATAAAACCTGTTCCATTTGTGAGCCTATAAGGGACATACATTTTTGTTATGAAATTTCCTTTGATCAACCAAAATCTTGTTATACCAAGCATTGCCAATTCAAATTGAAAAACCCAGATTGACACTTAGAGAAGTTTTTAACAATGATCATCAATCTTCAAAAGATTTGCACATCACACACTGTGGGGTTAATATTTTTTGTTCAGAAGTTTTAAAATGAGAAAACAAATAAAGATATTTTTTCTAAAGCACCCATTCTTGATGTTGACATGAGACAAGGGTTTTTCTAACCCAAAGGTATAGAACTGCTAGGATAGGTCTTGACTTCCAGGTATGATAAGAAGAAATAGAACTCGTTTCAAACCTCTGTTGAAGAGAGTTTGAAAACTATTGGGGCAAAGAGAATAACCAAAATGAATTAAAGATATACTATGATTTGAAAAGGAAAAATGAATTGGAAAGGCTAAGCCAAAGTCTAGAAAAAATGATCAAGGGCATCTGCATCTTTTCATGAAGCGTTTGCATCATTATCGATCTTTGCATTTGCATCATTTAGAAGCATTCTGCACATTGTCAAATCCTTTCATTTGCATCGTTTAGAAGCATTTACATAATGCCAATCTTTGCATCTGCATCATTCCATGAAGTAGTTGCATTAACACCAATTTTCGTATTTGCATCATAAAAAAACATTTGCACATTATTGACCTTTGCATCATTCTGATAAGTAATTGAGTTATTTGATGATCATTTGCATTTGCATCATTTAGAAGCATCTGTATCTTATTCAACATCTGTATCTGCATCAATAAGCATTTGCATCAATCTAAGTCATTTGCATATACACCACAAAGCATCTATATTTTATCCAACATCTGCATCTGCATCAAGAAACATTGCATCAATTCAAAACATTTACATTTGCAAAATGAGGTATGTGCATCCTGTTAATCATTTGCACCAGCATCAAAAAACATTCGCATCTTCTCAAAATCTTCAGGTTAATTTTCAACAATTCTTCAAAGATCATGGATAAGCCCTCCGAGCACTATTTTTAAAAAACCTCCGGGCATCAATTTTTCAAATCATAGATAAGACCTCCGGGCATAGTTTTTCTTTTTAAATTATGGATAAGACCTGCTGGCATCATTTTTTTAAAAGTCGCATACAGCGTATTTTTTTTCACGAATAAGGCCTCCGGGCACCATTTTTAAGACCTCCGAGCATCATTTTTAAAGTCGCATACAACACAGGTTTTTCACGGATAAGGCCTTCGGGCACCATTCTTAAGACCTCTGGGTATCATTTTGAAAGTCGCATGCAGCGCATTTTTTTCACGAATAAGGCCTCTGTGCACCATACTTAAAACCTCTGGACATCATTTTTAAAGTCGCATACAGCGTATTTTTTTCACGGATAAGGCCTCCAAGCACCATTTTTAAGACCTCTAGGCATCATTTTTAAAGTCTCATACAGCGCATTTTTTTTACGGATAAGGCATCGGGCACCATTTTTAAGACCTCCGGGAATCATTTTTAAAGCCGTATACAGCGTATTTTTTTCATGGATAAGGCCTCGGGGCATCATTTTTAAAGTTGCATACAGTGCATTTTTTCACGGATAAGGCCTCCGGCACCATTTTTAAGACCTCCGAGCATCATTTTTAAAGTCGTATACAGCGCATTTTTCACGAATAAGGCCTTCGGGCACCATTTTTAAGACCTCCGGGCACTATTTTTAAGACCTCCGGGCACAATTTTCATTTTGAAAATCAAACTCATTTCCTTAAGAAGGGTCGAGCCTTGATTAGTCAGGGAACTCAATTTAAGGACAAAATCTTCAATTTATAGCTTTTTCAAAAAAAAAAATGAAAAAAATGAATACCCCTTTCCCTTCTTCACATGTGATTTCACTAACCGGACAAAATTAGTGTTTGTTTATCTTTTCCTGGTTCCTGATTCTCAGTAATAGCCAAAGAGGGGCAGCTGTAGACACCTAATTTTGTCCGAACCACTAAAACAGATGTTTTCTTCCTAAATTGATGTTTCAGAATGTAAAAATACTTTTTTCATCCTGCAGGTGGTACTCCGAGACTTAGTTTAAGAGGGCAAGCATAAAAAGTCAAACTTGAAAAAAGTCAACCTCGAAAAGTCAACCTCAAAAAGTCAACTACTGAAAAAGTCAACCCACTTTCAAAATCAAGATTTGAAGTTCAATTGAAAAATGGAAAAATAATTTTGATAATCCAATGTCTACATCGAAAGATATGGAGTTCGAAAGTTGTGTTATGGAGATTCAGTAGTAAGGAAACCCTAATCCGGGAAATTTGGGGAAAATGCTTAAACGATCGAATTGGTTGAAATTGAAAGTTCCAAATGAAATATAAGCACTGACTACGGGTAATGGAGAAGCCACTTGAAAGAAAAACTGAACGAAAAGTCAATTCGAAAGAAAATCGAGAATTAGGGTTTTTGGTGGATTTCGATGAAATTAGGAAGAATTACAAGAAATGGCCCAATTCGGTAGGACTAAAGCCCCTAATGGATGAGGAGTGATTAAAAAAGGATAGCCCAAGGCTCACTTTACACAAAATCTAAAAATCGGACTTGTTTTGAGCAAAACCGGGTTTCAGAGGTAAAATGGCAAAATTGGAAAATTTGGGAAAAATAGCAAATGAACTCCAAAAATTCTGAAAATTCTGAAAATCTCATTCTTAAATTATTTGGAAGAGATTGGCGGAAGAAAATCTTGATTTGGAGTTCGTTTGCAAAATGGCCAAATCTCGGGTCTTCTTTGTAGTAATTCAAGAAGATAAATCCCGGAAAAATACCAAATGAACTCCAAAAATTTTAAAAATTTTAAAATCTCATTTTTAAATTATTTGGAAGAGATTGGCAAAATAAAATATTTATTCGGAGTTCGTTTGCAAAATGGCCAAATCCGGGCCCCTATGAAGTAATTCAAGCAGATAAATCCCGAAAAAAATACCAAATGAGTTCCAAAAATCCTGAAAACTTCTAGATCACACTTTTAAATTATTTGGAAGAGATTGGTGAAGAAAAATCTTGATTTGGAGCTCGTTTAAAAAAGGGTAAAATTTGGGGGCATAAAAGGGCAATTTTGGAAGAAAAAATCCAAATAAATAGCAAATGGACTCGAAAATTTTGAAAAATTCCAGAATTCAATTTTTTATTATTTTGAAAGTATTGAAAAAATAAATTTTGAATTTGGAGTTCGTTTTCCATTTTTTTATATTCGGGCGGCAAAAAGGTCATTTTACCCAAGAAACCGAAAAGGGCTTTCCTTGCCTTTTAAAAAAATGAAACATGGGCTGGAAGGAAAGGGGCTGGCCGGTCAAGGCCCAAGGATGGGAAGGAGGTTCTGATTTTTTAATCAAGAGGCCAACAATGAAGAGTTAGTTAGTGATTTTTTGATCAAGCCTTTGCAAATAAGCCACATGGACCAATGCATGAAGAAGGAGAGTGTCAACATAATGGCTTAAGATTCTTGAACAGCTGTAATTGTGGATAGCTGATGGCCTAATCTAAGGGTGATAATTTCATGTTTTAAACATCTTGAATCAATAGCCCTTGGATGAAAATTGGTTGATGGAAAAATGACAACATCCTCGCCTAGAGGAAAGGGGTATTCGGCCATATGAAGGAAAGGACTCTCTCTTTCATTTTTTAGACTCTCATTTTCTATTCTCTCTTGCTTTTGGCTGATTTTCTCTCCATTGTTGCAAAGCAAAAAGAACAGTTTAGAAAAGAAAAGAAAGTTTGAAGAGAAAAAACTTGAAAGATAGCTTCTAGAGGTTGCTTTTAGCACCAACTCTTACACTTTCTTTGATTTTCCATTCTTGATTTGCTGTTTTTGGTGAGTTTCTTTTGATTTTTCTTTTTAAATAAGTGTTTTTAATGTTCTTCTATAGGTTCTTTCTTCATCTTTTCTTATAAAAACTCTTGAAATATTTTTTTTCTCCTTGGTTCTTTGACATGGCCGAATGGCCCATCAATATTTTTTTTCTGTTTTAGTTGCTGTTTTGCTTTGATTTTTCATGTTATTTTTGATATTAAATAAGTCTTGATGCTTTAAATCTTCTTCTACTACATATACTTGAAGCTTGTTTTAATTTGGTTGCTTGCTTATTTCCATTTATGAGTCTATTATCATGTTCTTGCATTTTTTATTTTTGATTTTCTGTTTTCAAAATGTTTAAGTTTCTTTATGTTTTATATTTTGAAATCCATGTGTTTGTGAAAATGCTTGTTAGTTTTCATACCTTTACTTTATATTTGCACGATTTGAATGTTATATTTTAGTTAACTATGTTAGTATATCAAGTGTTTGTGAAAATGCCATGCTCACTTGGAACATGAGACCATTAGGCCACCTCATTAATTTTGCTTTGTGTGTGCATTTTTGCTATGTTAGTTGATAGGTTTGCATTTGCATGACATTTGATTCAGTATTTGGTTTAATTATATCAAGTGTTTGTGAAAATGCCATGCTTACTTGGAACATGAGGCCATTCGGCCACTTCATTTATTTTGCTTTGTGTGTGCATTTTTGTTATGTTAGTTGATAGGTTTGCATTTGCATGACATTTGATTGAGTATTTGGTTTAAGCATCCTTGTGTTTGTATTATTGCCATGCATATGTTAGATGTTACGATTGGTTTGTTTTGCCATGCATATCCATGCATTTTAGACCTAGGTTGCATTAAATGCCATGCAAGTTCATTTAAGTTTAGGTCATTTTATTGATGCCAAGCATTAAATTCCGGATCATTTTCAATTAAAAATGGAATTATTTTTTTTTAAATTGGGAATTAACTTGAAATACTAAATTTAAAATCGACTTTTTTTTTTACCGAGACTTGAGATAACACATGATTAATAAGATACCGTTTTATACGAGCGTTGTGGGGGTGCTAATTCTTCCCTACACATAACCGAGTCCCGAACCCGCTTCTTTGATTTCTCTGGTTTAAAACGCAGACTTGAAATTGGTTTTAAAAATGTTTTAATTAATTTTAAAATATTTTATAAAACCGGTTTTAATAGGTGGCCGATCACACCTAGCTAAAAAAGATTAGTGGCGACTCCATGTCTTTTTCAAGGTCATTTTCAAAACCTTCATTTTTCTAGAGGAATTAAGTCGACTTTTTCTCGATTTTTTTTAATGTCACGCTTAACGAATAATAAAGTCTTGCGATGAAACTTGTTATTTTTTTAGGTTGCGACAATATGATCTTGAATTTTTTTTCTTATTTATTAAATTTAATTAATATAAAAAAATTATATATGAGCTCGAGCTTGAATACGAGCTCGAGTATATAAACCGAGTAAACGAGCCTAATCGAGTCGAGCTCAAATAGTTTAATTTTTTCTCGAGCCGAGCTCGAGCTTAAAAAAAGATACTCGATCGAGCTCGAGTCGAATTTCGAGCTGCGAGTTTCGAGTCGAGCTCGAGCTTCTCACTATTCGGGCTCGGCTCGACTCGTTTACAGCCCTACCTTGAACATCCCAGCTAGGTAATGCAATTGCACAAGAACAGGTTGACCATATAAAATCACATAAGGAGTGGTGTGAATAGCAGTATGATATTTGGTGTTATACCATCCCACTGCCTGTAGAATCCACTTAGACCAGTCTTTAGGTTTCTCCCCTGGCATACACCTCAAGTTTCTAAACCCCTATTAACTACCTCAATTTGGCCATTAATTTGAGAATGATAAGAGGTGGATAACTTGAGCTTGGTTCCCATTAGCTTGAAAAGCTCATGCCAAAATTAGCTGATTAAAATTTTGTCTTTGTTAGGCACAATACCGCTAGTATGCAACTTGTATATGTTGTCCATGAACAAGTCAACTACTGACAAGACACTATAAGGGTGTGAGAGAGTAATGAAATAAGCATACTTGCTAATCTATCCTCCATTACTAAGATCACATTTGTTTCACACCAGATTTAGGAAGCCCTTCAATGAAGTACAAGTAAATGACTAATCAAACATTATCAGGAATAGGCAAAGGTTGTAGAAAATTAAGATAATTTGAAGCATCATATTTGAATTGTTGACAGATTGAGCATTCTTAGACAAATTGTGTGACATCTCTTTTAAGGCTCTTCCAATATACCACACTACTTATTTTTTTTCATGGTAGCTTTAGTACCTAAATGACCCCCCTCAATATAACTATGAAAATAAATAAGCAAGTTTTTCCTTAATTGTTTGTCTGTTCCAATAACCGCCTTCGTTTTCTCTTTAAACGTCTTGCTTGCCAATTGTACTTGGTGGAAGTATCTGGTGCATGTTTGCCTTTATGAATCAAATGAACCATAGTAGAATCATTCAACCAGTATTGTTTAATCACATTGATTAACTCACTATTGGCCAATGAAATAGCATTCAACTCTGCTACAGGCTTCTTGGACAGTCCATCAACTAATGTATCTGAATAGCCTTTTCTGAATACTAACTCATAATCATACCCCATCATCTTCACTACCCATAATTGTTGAGCTAGGGTATTAGTTTTCTGGTCCAATAATAATATTAGGCTTTGGTGGTCAGTTTTAATTAGGAAGTGTCTACCAAATAAGTAGCCATTCCATTGCTTGACAGCTGCTAAGATGGCCATCATCTCCTTCTCATAAACTGATAGTGTTTGATGAGTAGGTTATAGGGCTTTGCTAAAATAAGCAACAAATCTACCTCTTTGACTCAAGACGGCCCTTATGCCATTACTTGAAGCATTAGATTATACCACAAAGGTAATGTTGAAATATGGCAGTGCAAGGGCTATTGCATTAGCCATGGCATGTTTAAGTTCCTAAAAGGCAATTTGTGCTTCCGCATTCCAGCTAAAAATCCCTTATTCAATAAATCAATAGGTGGTCTTGCCAAAGATCCATAGCCTTGATGAATCTTTTATAATACCTTATAAGGTGTAGAAACCCCCACAACTCCTTAATACTCTGAGGTACATGCCAATCTAAGACACTATAAACTATTTTGCTGCCCATAGATACTCCCTCCTTGGTAATGATGTTCCTAAATACTCTACCTGTAATGCTCCAGAGTCAGATTTAGACAGTTTAACAAACAGCTAGTTATGTAAGAGTATTTCAAAAACAATTTGCAAATGATTCAAGTGAGATTGGCAATCAATTGAATATACCAAATTTTCATTAAAAAAATACCAAGACAAATCTTCTCAAGTAAGGTTGAAAGATGTTGTTCATGAGACTTTAAAAAGTTGATAGGGCATTAGTAAGATCAAATGGCATGGCTAGGAATTCATAATGGCCCTAATAAGTCCTGAAAGCTATCTTGTGTGAAATCAATCTCCTTCATTCTGATCTAGTGATAATCAGACCTCAAATCCAATTTAGAAAACCAACATGCTCCAACTAATTCATCCAAAAGCTCTTCTACCGAAGAAATAAGGAATTTGTCCTTGATAGTGAGTTTGTTCAGCTGCCTATAATCAATGCAAAGCCTTCATAAGCCATTTTTTCTTCACTAAAACCACAAGGAAAGCAAAATGACTATTGTTATCCCTGATGATACCAACATTCTTCATTTTAGTTACCATTTTCTCAATTTCATTCTTATGAATTGTTGGATACCTATATGATCTGATTTTAACCACTTGGGATTCATCTTTAAGGGGAATCTAGTTATCATGCTTCTTGTATGGAGGTAAATCAGCGGGAGTTGTAAACAAAACGGAATACTTAGCAATTAACTTCCTTAGAAGCTAGTGTAGCCTACTAACATCTGTACCCATAGTCATAAAAGACTCAGCTTGAGTTGGTAAAGAATTAGTGAGCATCAATATACATGTGCCAGTTTTTGCAGCATAGGTCATCTTTGCTAACTGCCCCTTTCAAGCAAAATAGATTGATCCTGAAATTAATCCTAACATTAATCCCTTCATAGTAATCCATTGATTCTTGACAGAAAATTCCATGGTCAAGGCTTTAAAATCCCAAACTATAATTCCAATGTCATGAGCCACTAGATACTTAATACCAAACCACAACCCATCAAAGGCAATACTAAGAAATTTGTATGTTGAATTAACCATTGTGAGTCTCATCTTACTCCTTTACAAACTTTTTGAGCCTTCAAGTTATCTCCATTAGCTATAGAAACATTGACTCCCACTATGCTCTGAGTATTGCACCCTAATCCTTTGGCCATAGATTGATCAAGGAAGTTATGATTGCTGCTGGATCAATATAATCAATGATTGATTTTTGATCTTCCACTGCACTCTCATGGTTTGATCACCATTAGTGCCTAGCAAAGAATGTAAGGAGATAGTTGGTTTTTCTCCAGAACTAGTCTCCTTGGTCATTAACTACTTACAAACTCCACACAATCTGAAAATTCTTCTAAAGAGTCTCCTTCCCCTTCCACCAAAATCTGATATAGCTAAAACTTAACACATTTATGGCCTACAACATATTTAGCTCCATATAACATATACAGACCCTTTTACCTCTTTTCCTTTATTTCTTCCCTGATAGGCATTTTGGTTGCTTGTTATTAGTAGTGTCAATTTGGAGTATTGAGGCTTGTTGGTTTAGAGTTTAAAGGTTTAGTCTGGTTACTGTAGCTGGTAAAGGGTAAGGGGTGATTTTTGGTAGGTAATAGAGGTGGAAAAGGGTTATGGATAGTGTTTGTAAGGTGTTTGCCTATTTGGTTATGGATTGAATCTTGTATTGTATAGGATGGGCAGTGAGAGGAGTTTTGTAAGGTGTTTTCAACTTTCTTTTAAGATCTTGAATTAACTGATTTTGAAATGATCCAAATTCGAACAACCACAAACATTAATCCAAAATGATCCAAAAATAAATTGATTTGATTTTAAAACTCAATAATTTGAACGAATAACTGAAACCTGGATAACTTAAATATCAAATGCAAAAAACCCGAATTCGAAGTGATCAAAACCCAAAATAATCCAATTTTTTTCAATCCGAAGTGAACCGACTCAAATCCAACCCGAATTGCCCAATTGCCACCTATAATATTGATTGATATTATTTTACGTTTGTAAAATTTAGAATTTTTTGTGATTTTATATTTAAATTGAATCTCTTCACGAATAATTAATTGATTTTAAGTTGGCTGCATAATAATATTTTTATGTGAAATACAAGAAATGATAGTTAATATAATCAATTTTTAATGTATTAAATTCGTAACTAAAATATATATAATCTTAACTAAATAAATACACACACAATTGACATATGTCTAAATAGGAACAGAAAGACATTTTTGCTTTTGTTGAAGGCATTAAAGAATTTATACAACAAATAAAAAAATAAAAAAATGATGATATAAGGCCTTCCTCACTTTCTATGATGGATATTTAAACTGATATTTTCATGTCAGTTTTGTTAGTAGATATATGCTTATTTTCTTGTGGTTGGATGATAAAATCTTTTTGATAACGTATTAAAATTCTGAGAGCAAAAGTCTTGTTACGTGATCATTTCTAAAATCTTATACAAGTGCCTTTATATATATATATATATATATATATATATATATATATATATATATATATATTTTGAAGGCTTTAACATTTGTCTGGGGTTGGTAGCTTGGTGCTGCTGTCTTAGTTTTCACATTGGCGAATTGCTAGCTGAGAACAAAAGTTGCAAAAAAACAAACAAAATATGTGGTTATAACGATGTTATACTTGGCAGTGTGTCTATCGCTTGTTTCTGTACCAACTATCATAAATTCTGAAACAATGAAATGTAAACAAAATCCTCTTTTGATTTGACACTTCAAAATGATTTGTACTTTGGGGCTCACGCTTCCTTGTGAGCTTCTTCGTTTTACCTATTTTTATTTTTAAAAGATGTATGAGATATGAAATTTTTTAGAATTTTTAGAATTTTATATGATGTAAATATAATATAAAAATAAATATAATATAAATATATGAATGTGATAAAATTTATATAATTATGTAATATTTTAAATATAATTATAATATATAAAAATAATATAAATAAAACATAAATATATTGTCAAATCTACATTTAAGTTAAATCTTGACTTGTTTGAGCCACGTATTTATTATGGTTTAGAGATTAAGTCAAAACTCATTTCATCAAAATTAGTTTTAGACAGTATTTTTTTATAATATTTTTTATAAATTATTAAAAATAATAAAAACAACATTTTACATATTGTTGTTATATATTATAATGGCTAATAATTACAGTATTTTTAAAAAATTTAGAAACATTTGACATGTGCTGTTATAAATCTTATCATATAAAAATACTTTTGGTTGCACTTATAATTGCTATCATTGAGATCTTTTGCAGCAAATGAAAATGTATGCAAAAGGTCATGAAAAGCTGTTATAAAGTAGAAATAACAGCTTTGATAAATGTTATTATCATGGTGGTCGGTATCGTTCCGGTACCGGTGGTACCGGCCGGTACATCCCTGATTTTAACTAAATTGGTACAGGTAACCTTTAGTTCCGTTTCGATTTTGGAATCAGCACGTACCGATCGTACCGGCCTGTACCAATCAGTATCGATCAATACTGGTCAATATCGGTACATATCGGTTCGTACCAGTTGTTACAAGATTTTGATTTTTTAAAAAAATTTAAAAAAAAATTCACTTATTTGATTTTTTAAATCATTTTTAATTTTTTTTTTTGTCATGATCATTTTTATTTTGTTCATAATTACATTTAAAAATAAAATATGTTCATTAAATTAGGTTATTGAACATAATTAATAATAATTTACTATACTTTTAACATTTTAATATTTATTTCACCTATTTGATGTTTAAAAATTTTAGATATTAAATATTTAAAACTTATATTTGCATAAAAACATATATATGCATGTGTATGTAATATATATTTTATTAAGAAACTTGAAAATAAATTATACATATAGATATATGAAAAAATATTTGAAAAAACCAGTAAATCCGAAACGGTATACCGAAACACACCGGTACCAGAACAAAAACGGTACGCCCACCGGTACAGTACTGACTATCTTGGTTATTATACATGTGTAAAAATACTACTAAAGACATAAGGCTACGATCATATATGTAGCACATGAATAAATACTGTCTTATTTTACAGCAGCAAGTTTTTTAATTTTTACAGCATTTCAAAATACTGTTATATGTTAAATTTAACGTAGTTACTACTAGAGTATTATGATTTAATATCAATTTTTAATCTTTTTATTTCAATTTTATTAAATCTTCTTACGTGTAAATATGAGTATCACACTTAATTCCTACAATACCAACTTTAATAATTTGGAGAGTAAAATTTAGTCCATAAATTTAGAAAGGAACAAAAAAGGATTCTAAGTTTTCAATTACTTTGCATTAAATAAACCCAACTATTTCGTTTTGAACCAATGCGATTATGGATCAAAATTAACAAATACATATAATTTTTATTTAATTCATCATGTATTTATAAAAAAATTAATATCTCGAGCTGTCATGTAAATATATAAAATATATAAATTTATTAAGTTTCGAATAATCTAAATAAATTTAATCAAAGTAATAAAATTAGATATAATACTTGAAATAAAAAATAAATAAAATATATTCTGAAGACTAAAAAACAAATTGCATAGTAATTAAAATGAATAAAAAATTTAATAAAATACGAAATTCTATATGACATAAAGTTATGCAAGTGTTCCTAGAAGTACATAACATATCAAATGAAAAGAATATTCTAAAGGTGCGTTTGGATTGTGGATTTTAAGGAAGAGTTTCATTTTTAGAGAGATTTTCAAAATTTTAAAGTAAAATTATTTTATTTAGCAAAATAAAATTAGAATTGTCAAAAATTTTGAAATTTGAAAGATGATTTTTAGTAGAGGTGGTAATAACCCGAAAACTCGTCCAGAAAAATCCGAATCTGAATCCGCCCAAACTCAATTTAACAAAAAAGTAAAAAACCCAAACCCTCAAAAACCCGAAACCGAAATGGCTCGAGCCCAAAATGACCCGAACCCGAAAAATCGAAACCCAAAAATACCCGAGATCGACCCGAATCCGAACCCGAATTTAATACTAAAAATAAAAATTATCAAATTATAATTAAATAATTTTTTTTTATAAAGCAAAAAATTTATTTATCAATTTTATTCTAATATTTTTTTTAATAATTTAATTAAAATTTTAATTTTAATTTTAATTTTATATATATGATAAAATAATAATTTTATCAAAAATAAAATTATATTTTGTACTTATAACTTTAATGTCTCATATCTTGATGAATCCATTATTTAAACATTCTAAGCTTGTGAAAATTTTGGAAATGTAAAAAAAATTTGACATAAAATGTTATTTGTCATTTATTTATGTTATTTTAAGAGCACCCTTATAATAGTATAATAGTGTTTTCTATATATTAAAATTAATTAACAGCAGTTCATTCATTTTAACTTATCTCTAGTATAATAGTATTTCTTATATTAAAAAAATAGATAAAAACTATTTTAAAAAAAAAAAAAATTGTGTTGCTCTTTGCAACATATATATATATATATATATTCTTAGGCACATTATTAAATTAAGTCATCAAATATTGATTTATAAAAGTATTATGTCTTTTTAGAATTTAAAAGTATTTAACATAATTAGCTAATTTAATTTTGTAATTAATTAATTTATTATTTATTTTATTTTGGATAAGTATTTTTTAAATTATTATTTTATTACACTTTATATAATTTAAGATATAATTTACTTTTAGTAACATATCATATCAAAATTCAAGATTGGTACACTTGGTATAGAGGTGCTCATGGGCCGGGCCAAGATGGGTTCGGGCCGAATTTAGGTACGGTATCGACACTATATTCACTTGCCCAAGCCCGGCCCGACCCGAAATATAAGCCTCAAATTCTGTCCGAGTCTGCCTATATTTGTAAATGAATAGTCCAAACCAGTTTAGGCCGGCCCATTTTTTAAAATTTAAACAAATATTTTTTTATTATTTAATTTTTAGTAATTTTATCTCTTTTTTTCTTTTATTAAATTTTAAAATATGGATAACTTAGAATATTTTGAAATATTTACACTATAATATTATATATATTTATTTTTTATATGATATAAATTACATAATATATAAAATATAAAAATAATATATTATATAAATGAAAAACGGGTCGGGCCTTGATTGTTAGTGTCAAAGCCCGGTTCATTTTCTAAATAAGCCTCATTTTTTTTCTCATGCCCATATTTCAGGCCTAATATTTTTTTCCAAACCCTCCAAAATATGAGCGGGCCTTTGAGCTTGGGCGGGAAGTCCGGCCCTTGAGCAGGTCTAACTTGGTAATATCCTTACTTATAATAGTTGAATGTTAGGTTGATTCTTTACATAAGCATAAAATTTTTACATTTTACAAATATATAAACGGATAGTTGAATGCCAGGGTTCGTCCTTAAAAGTCTCTTATTTTGTAGTGAATATAAATTATAATGTATTTACATGTTGAAATTTGAGTTCATCAAATCAATTATTTTAAATATTAGTATGATTAATTTATAATATATCATATTTTAATAATAAATTATTTTAAAATTTTATTTTATATAAAAAATTAATTTTATATTTTTTTAGTGCTAAAAAATATTAATTTTAATAAGTAAATATAATTAAAAAGGTTATATTATAATAAAAGGTTATTTTAATAAATAATAATTTATTTTATTTATTTTTAAAAGTAAATATTTAAATTACATAAAAATGATTACATCTAACATAAAATTTAAATTACGTAAAAATGATTACATCTAACATAAAATAAAAATAATGTAAAACATACCCGAATCGAACCCGAATGGACCCGAACCTGCATAGATCTGAACCCGAATGAGCCCGAACCTGAATGAACCCAAGTTCGAATGGGCCCGACCCGAACCTGCCCGAGTTCGCCCAATTGCCACCTCTAATTTTTAGAGAGTTCAAATTCTCTTTTCAAATTCCACTTTCAGAAGTGAAATTTGTGAAATTTTTTTATTTTTACTAAGATATTAACATTTATTATGTTTTCTTTTTTTACGCAACTTTTTTTTTTCAATTCTAATTACAAAAACTTTTTTCAATTTTTTTTTCTTCATGTTATTAGTAATATATATTTTTACAAATATAATGACATCTATATTGCATATTTTTCTCAAAATATTTTTTATTTTATCTCTAATATTATTATTTCTCTATTATAATTATTCTTTTATATCATCAAATTCCAATATTGATGCATTCAAAAGAGTGTATCTTTATTAAACCTTGCAATTAATATGATCAAGTATAGTAAAGTAGAATGCAATGGTCGAATCCACAGAGATTGGTTTTTAGTTTATAAATTACTAGTTTAAAACTTAAATTCAAGAACAATAAATGAAAAGGGGGCTTTTAAATAATTTTAACAGTAAAAAAACAAGAAAAGTAAAAAAACAAATAAATCAAATCAAATATAAGATAAATATGGTTAAGGTTTCATTCTCCACCACTAGACATCATTGAGAATCAATAATCAAATCTATCAACATCAATTAGCTATCAAAATTATCAACCGTAGATAACAAAAAGCTCTGTAATCCCAATCTTTTCTTAGTTCGTTGTTAAATAGAACAAGCTCTCTATTTAATCTCTAACCACTAGACAACTTAGAATATGCTCTCTAGCTTTAATGTAATGACAGCTTTATGATGAGAAAGATAGGTTGATCTAGGCAACAAACACATAAGCTCGGATTGTTTAACCTATGTTATGTTCCACTTTGCAATTAGCGAAAATTTGACCATAATCATTAATCACAAATTGTCACTTATGAATAGAAATCAAGACAATTACACGGATCAAGATTCCTAAACTAAACAAATCAAGTTTGCAACCTAAACAAATCAAGACAATATCATAAACAATTTTTATGGAAGAACATAATCAACTTTGATAGAAAACTAATGATAGATAAGATCTAAAAATCAATTACAAAACATGTCTAGGGCTTGAAATCACCCTTAACCAAAGAGAAGTTTAGCCTAACATAAGCATAAATAATATATACATAAAACTAAAAATAAAAGAATGGAGAAGAAGAAGAAGAATAAGAAGAATGATCTTTGAGTCTCCTCCCAAAGATTATGATAGTTTGTGGCTCAAAAGATGATATTTATAGAGCTTTAAAGTCTTGAAAACCCTTCCTTGCTCTTCAAGGAAGCTAGGAGTCAAAATATGAAAATTTTGGACAATTTGCGGTTTTTTCGATTTTTCTCGGATTTGGAAACAGAAACTCGGCGCTGCGGCGCCAACTTTCTGCCTTGGAGCTTTTTGCTTACTGACTTCGCTTTCGCAATTGGTGCACTATCTTGCACTTTGTCGGTTGATTTGGATGACCATCCGTTGTCCGATTTAGGCGTGTAAACTATTGTTGGAAATGTATTAAAGTCAGCTTCAAAAGTCAAGAGAAAAGTTTCTTCAAATAATGACTTTAACATAATAATTTCTTTGCAACAAGCTCCAGTGGTCAGATCTGCCTGATCATCTAGCACTAAGAAATTGATCTTTTTGACTCTCAAATCTTGTTCCATCTTGTGATTATGATTTTGTAAGCTCTTTACTACATAATTGACATGTTTTGACTTCATCTCATCCAAAATACCTATAATTCAAAAACATAATATTAGTAAACAAGATAAAGATCGAAAACATAACAAAAACTAAAGGTAGAAAGGCATAAAATGTATATTTTATGAGCTTATCAAATATTCAAAATTTCTTTCTAAAAAGTATTTATACAAACAATACAATTACAAATACTAATATTTTGAATTGATGTATTTTAAAATGCTAGCATTTCAAAATTTTCAAAATTTTAAAATTTTAAAATTCATCATCCAAACACACCTAAAGATTATGCGAAATTCTCCAACATCCTCAAACTTCACGAAAGATTATGCTTTGCATATTAGATTTGGTGATTTTGAATATGATACAAAAATAAAACATGAAAATAATATAATAAATACGACACAATACGTTTAAACACGTTTAATATTTGTATTTATATTTATATTTATACTATTGACACATAAAAATACGAAATACAATACGTATATCCGAATTACCAAATTAATGCATATGCCTCCAAGATCCTTGCTAAGGGTACCCTCCTCACTTCTAGTCTATAATACATGTGAGGAAACGCTACTACACATGATCGAGCACACATACTATTTTTGTTATTTTGCTTTTGTGCTCCTAAAAGAAAAACAAAAAGAGTGTTTGAATTAGTGGTGTTTATGAGTTGTAATGGGCTGTGTCTGAATTTTTTTTAAACCCCTCGGGTCGGATTAGAAACTTGTTTCATTGTTTAACAAATATTAAAAATTTTATTTTTATATTAATATTTATATATTTTAATAATTAAAAAAATTATTAATAAATAATAATTCAGGCCGATTCAAATTAAAAAAAAATTATATTCAAACCTGATCCAATACGAGTCAAACTTGTCGAATCGGACGGATAACTCGATTATTAAACAAGTCTAGTTTGAATGTGAAAAGCAAACAATATTATTGAAGAATCATAAACAAAATATGAACATTTTTAAATAAAAGAAAATGCTTTACTCTAATTTTTTATAAAGTGAACAGTTTTATATTATCTATTAAATATAAATTCAGATTAGACCAAACGCGTGGACCTTGCGAGCCACTTAACCCGTAAACAGAAAAATAATTGAATTAAGAATAAAATTAATAAACGAAGAAGTGATAGAGAGTTTAATTAGAAAAGTAATAAGGATTAAAAAGAAAGATGAGATTGAAAAAAAATGTAATATGTTTAAAACAAAATTAGCAAAAACATCAAAAGTAAAGTTGTTTATGAGTAGGATTAACTCAGACTAGGTCCAAATAGTAAAAAAATTTACTTGCTCAAGGTCCGATCTATTAGACCTTTGAAGTTCATTTTTATTTTTTAATACTAAAGATTAATCTTATATATTTTTATTTTAAACATATTTTATAATTAAAAATAAATAAAAATATTTTAAAATCAAATATAAAAACCCGAAGTGGACAGAATCCAAATTTTAAAAATTTTATTCAATATTTGACCCAAATCAATTCAAACGAAGAATGTACAAATCTAATAAACAAGAGATGAAAGGAATTTAGCAACTCCATAGAAGAGCCAACAAAAAAAAGGTCCGACACTATTTTAGGAAGAGTGCCACATTCTTTAACTTTGTCTTTGATATATGTGATTAATGGTTTAGCAATAAAAAATAAAAAAGAATTCTAAGACCCTTTTTTATACTTAAAAATAAAATAATTTTTTTATGCAAAGTTAATTAATGCATAAATATTAGTATATCAGCTGATGGTAAATCTGTCTAAGGATCCGGTTGTTCTTTCGACATCGCAAATCCGATCTAAATTGACTTGGATCTAGAATATAATATTTTAAATTCAACACAATCTTAATTACTATTTAATAAATAAAATTTTTTATTTAAATTTAATTATTAAAATATATAAATATTAATATAAAAATAATATTTTAAATAGTAAAACGAGTTTTTTGGACCCGACGGACTTTGGACAATCAAATTTTTTTTACTATCCAGATTTAACTTGACTTGACCCATGAATAACTCTAGCTAACACCTTCTCCTTACTCATTATGCTCAAATAATGTTTTGGTAGGATTTGTTGGGAAAGCTTATCAATATACTCAAACTTCGTTTCCCACTTAAGAGCGAGTGTGGGAAATTAAAGCAAAATAATAAGCACAATATCATAATTAGATTTGTTCAATGATCGGGTTATTTGTCCAATCTGATAGGTTTGGCTCGTATTAGGGTGAGTCTAAACAAGAATTTTTCTAATTCGGGCCGGCTCAGTCCAACCCAAATTATTGTTTATTAATTTAAAAAAATGTAAATTTAATTATAAATATTAATATAAAATTAATTTTTTAATTTTTTAATATTATTTTAAATAATTATATGGGCTTTCCGGTCGAGCTTGACCCGGCCCGACTCGAAATTGAATAAGAAAATTATAAAAAATCGAATCACGGCCCGACCCAACCCGACACATGAACAGGTTTAATCATAATCATACCTTCACAAATCAACATTGTAAAGTTGGTGAAAGGTCAAACCCTCCTGCATTGTTACTTTAAAATCCGTCGGCTTCTTCACCCATCTATCCTTCCAGATGTCTATCTTCTCACCATCACTCACCTTCCACTGTGACTCTCTCCGCACAATCTCCTTACCCTCCATTAGGCTTCTCCATAGGTAGGAGGAGTTCTGTCCCAAGGATGCGTCCATAATAGGTTCAAACTAGAAATATCTTGCTTTAAGAACTCGAAAACATAGAGAGTTCTCAATATGAGCCAATCTCCACCATTCTTTGGCAAGCAAAGCAAGGTTAAAAGCTTCAAAATCTTTAAAACCTAACCTACCGTCCAACTTTGAGCAACACAAATCTGTCCATCGAATCCAATGACCCTTTTTTTATCAGAGCTATCTCTCCACCAAAATCCTGCTATTATCATATTGAGTTCATGAACAAAATTTTTTGGAAACTTAAAGCAGCTCATATAATATAAGGGTATAGATTGAGCAACAACTTGTATTAGAACTACCTTACCATCATAAGAAAGCATTTTACCTCCCAGCATTGTACCCTTGCCCAAATCCTGTAACTGAAACTACTTTTTCTTAGATCATCAGGTCAACAACGGGAGGCCCAAATACTTGTCTCTATCGAATATTTGATGTACCCCTCACAAATTCATAATCATTTTCTTTACCTCTATATTCACTAACTGTCCGAAAGCTTTCTCATAAATTCGAAGAATATCTTGAACATCTCTGCAATCCTCTAGGGTAGCCCTCAAGAAGAGTAAATTATCGTTTGCAAACAAAATATGGGTTACACATGGGACATCTCTGACTTCAGCTATCCCTTTGATCACCTCGTCCCTGTTAGCCATATTGAGAAGACTAGATAAGCCATCAACACATAGGAGAAATAAATACGGAGAAAGAGGATTCCCTTGCCTGAGCCCTCTAGTCGGAAGAATCCTACAACATTACTTTTCATTGATCATTACTGAATAAGTGACAGTATGCACACATGTCATAACCAATGAATCCAATGCTCAGAAAAGCCCATTCTCCTCATTACCTCTTCTAAGTATATCCACTCTACTCGCTCATTAGCCTTACTCTTACCTAATTTCAACGCCATCAAGGCTTGCTCCCCACCTCTTTTATTCCTCATCCGATGGATAGTCTCATAGGCCACCATTGCATTATAAAAAATTTGCCTCCCAGGGAAAAACACACTCTAATTATCTCCAATAATTGATGGAAGAAAACCCTTCAATCTATTCGCTAGTACTTTGGAAATAAGCTTATAGAGCATATTACAAAGACTAATCGGTCGAACATCTTTAATAGTAGTGGGAGACTTTACCATAGGAATTAATACCACATTACTGTGATTGATGCTCGTTAAAAGGATATCATTATTGAGGAAACCCAAGATAATTCTCGTAACATCCTCCCCAACTAGATGCAAGAACTTTTGTTAGAAACACGCAGTCGTTACGTCAGTCCCAAGGCTTTTGCTAGATTCATCTCTTAACCTTTAACGCAGTAAACTCCTTGCACATCTGATAATTCATTTCCTCTGAGATACGCCTACCCAGTTCCCTGCAAACACTTTCCAATTTTACTCGATTCGTTTAATATTTTAATATATTTTAAACATTAAAATGAGTTTTTCAAATTTGATGGATTAGACTGTTAAATTGTCCAATACCAGCCCAAGAAAAAAATAAAAGCCTAACAATGTGTGGTTGCAATTGTGTGGTTTAATGTGTGGTTGTAGTTGTGTGATTTAAATGTGTGGTTGTTATTAAACAACAATGTGTGGTTGCAATTGTGTGGTTTAATGTGCGGTTGTAGTTGTGTGATTTAAATGTGTGGTTGTTATTAAACAACAATGGATGGTTGTAATTTATTTAGATTTTATATTTGTGTGGCTTGTGTTTGCCTTGGTATTGTATAAATACCCCCCTCCCTTGCATTTGTAAATCATCAAGTAGTAAGCTTCAATAAGCAATAAAAGTTCTAAGTTTTCCTAAGGAGTTCTTCTTTAAAGAGTGTAGTCTATAGTGAAGTGTGAGCATTTGTGAGTTTTTCCTAAAATCTAAACTTTCTTCTTTGAGTGGTAAAATTAGAGTTATCTACTCTAAGTTTTTTCTCAACAATTGGTATCAGAGCGAGATTGTGAGTTACTACCATAGTTACTATTCACACGTGTCACTATATACTTTTATAGTAATTGTTAACATATACGAGATTCATTCAAGTATATGGTATACGATACTATTCACGTATACGGTACTGTTCACGGTGAAATAGTTATTCAGGTACTATTTTTGGTTTGAGCGTTCTTGAGTCGTGAGGAGTTTGTAATCTACAAGCTTGTGTCTCAAAATCAAGCTTGTTCGGTATTGTTAGAGTCTTGCCAACACGATGGGTGATCTTCAAGTAGTTGGAGGAATCAAGAAGCTCAATCACAAAAATTACAACACGTGGAAGACGTGTATGATGTCTTACCTACAAGGTCAAGACCTTTGGGAAGTCGTTGGTGGTAGTGAAGTTACGAAGCCCGAGCAAGAAGATGCTCAAGGAACCTTGCGCAAATGGAAGATTAAAGTGGGTAAAGCCATGTTTGCCCTTAAGACCACAGTTGAAGAAGAAATGTTGGAACACATACAAAAGCTAGAAACGCCAAAAGAAGCGTGGGATACTTTAGATGCACTCTTTTCGAGAAAGAATGACACAAGACTTCAACTTCTTGAGAATGAATTGTTATCAGTTGCACAACGGGATATACCGATTGCTCAATACTTTCACAAGGTAAAAACGTTATGCCGTGAAATTTCTGATTTAGATCCTACAGCTGCTATTGGAGATACCAGGGTAAAAAGAATAATTATCCATGGTTTGAGGCCC
Organism: Fremontodendron californicum; assembly: GCA_030761205.1. Classification (NCBI taxonomy): domain Eukaryota; kingdom Viridiplantae; phylum Streptophyta; class Magnoliopsida; order Malvales; family Malvaceae; genus Fremontodendron; species Fremontodendron californicum. The sequence continues at coordinate 8,012,255 of JAULJL010000028.1, forward strand.
GAATATCGCAGCTTCGTTGCCGCTATACAAGGATGGCCAACTCAACCATCACTTGTAGAGTTTGAAAATTTGCTTGTTGGTCAAGAATCTATGGCCAAGCAAATGGGAGGGGTCTCGTTGAAAAGTGAAGAGGAAGCACTCTACACCAACAAAAGCAAAGGCAAATTCAAACAGCACGTCGGTGGTGGATCTAAAAAGTATGGTGACAAGATAAAAAGTCATCAAGGAGAAGGGAGCTCTCGTCTAGGGGGAGCTTCAAAGAATCGTAGCAACAATAAAAGATTTGAAGGTAACTGTTACAACTGTGACAAGAAAGGTCACATGGCAAAAGATTGTTGGTTTAACAAAAGGCCCGCTGAGAGCAATGCTGCTACTTCTAGTACAAAGGAGAAAAGCGAAGATGATTGGGACGCTGAAGCATTTTTTGCTATGGAAGAGAAAGAGTTAGCTCTCACAGTAACAACGGCTGACCGAATTGACTATGAGAATGACTGGATTGTCGATTCAGGTTGCTCAAATCACATGACAGGCGATAAACAGAAGTTGCAGAACTTGTCAGAATACAAGGGAAATCGCATTGTTGTGACAGCTGATAATTCAAGATTACCGATTACTCACATCGGTAAGACGGTAGTAGCACCTCGATATAGTCATAATCAGGTACCACTACAAGATGTTTACCATGTCCAAGGCATGAAGAAAAATTTGCTTTCAGTGGCACAATTAACATCGTCAGGTCACCATATTCTGTTTGGTCCAAGGGATGTGAAGGTATATCGTGATCTCAAAATCTCAGGACAGCCGATGATGGAAGGACGACGTCTGGAGTCAGTCTACGTGATGTCAGCAGAGTCAGCATATGTAGACAAGACAAGAAGGAGCGATACAGCAGATTTATGGCACATGCGGTTAGGTCATGTTAGTTATTCCAAGCTAAGTATGATGATGAAGAAGTCGATGCTTAAGGGACTTCCTCAGCTTGACATAAGAACAGACACAGTTTGTGCAGGATGCCAATATGGTAAAGCACACCAATTGCCATACGAGGAGTCAAAGTTTAAAGCAAAAGAACCATTAGAGTTAGTTCACTCTGATGTATTTGGGCCCGTTAAGCAACCATCAATTAGTGGAATGCGGTACATGGTGACGTTTATTGATGATTTCTCCAGGTATGTGTGGGTTCTCTTTATGAAAGAAAAGTCTGACACTTTCTCAAAGTTTAAAGAGTTCAAAGAGATAGTTGAAGGAGAAGTGGGAAAGAAGATATGTTGCTTGCGCACAGACAATGGAGGAGAATATAGCTCAGGCGAATTCTCTCAATACCTACGAGAATGCAACATACGTCATCAGTATACTTGTGTCAATACACCACAACAGAATGGTGTAGCAGAGAGAAAGAATCGGCATCTTGCAGAAATTTGTCGGAGTATGCTGCATGCAAAGAATGTACCCGGAAGATTTTGGGCCGAAGCTATGAGAACCGCAGCCCATGTGATCAACAAACTTCCTCAACCAAGGTTAGAGTTTGTTTCACCCTTTGAGAAATTGTGGAAAATGAAACCTTCAGTCAGCTACTTTCGAGTATTTGGTTGTGTATGTTATGTATTTGTTCCTGATCATTTACGTAGCAAGTTTGATAAGAAAGCAACTAGGTGTATCTTTGTGGGATACGACAACCAAAGGAAAGGGTGGAAATGTTGTGATCCTACGAGTGGAAGATGTTACACTTCACGCAATGTGGTATTCGATGAAGCATCTTCCTGGTGGTCCTCAGAAAAGGAGGTGTTGTCAGATTCAAAAGAATTTGAAGACATGCTACAACAGAAAATGGGAGAGTATATTGTCCAACTTCAATCAACTTCAGACGAAGTAGAAGACCTATGTGATGATGACGATGACGAGCAAGTGTTAGTCCAGAGTCCTTGGCAAACTGGTGTGTATCAACCAGATGTTAGATCGAGTGAAGTGGAAGAACCATCTCCACAATCACAAATCCGAAGGACAACAAGAGCACGGAAGCCAAATCCCAAATATGCTAATGCAGCCATAGTGGAAGAACCAATTGCAACAGAACCTGAGACGTTTGAAGAAGCATCACAGAGTTCTGAGTGGATTATGGCTATGAAAGAAGAGATCACTGCGCTTGAGCAGAATCAAACTTGGGATCTAGTGCCAAAACCAAGAGATGTGAAACCCATATCCTGTAAGTGGGTTTACAAGATAAAACATCGTCCAGATGGGTCGATTGAAAGGTACAAGGCACGGTTGGTTGCTCGTGGTTTCTCTCAGAAGTATGAGCTAGACTATGATGAAACGTTTAGTCCGGTGGCAAGAATTACAACCGTACGAGTCCTACTTGCCCTTGCAGCCAACAAAGACTGGAACTTGTGGCAGATGGATGTGAAGAATGCATTCCTTCATGGAGAGCTAGATCGGGAAATCTACATGATTCAACCATTGGGATTTCAAAACCAAAATCATTCTGAGCATGTGTGTAAGCTGCGAAAGGCACTTTACGGATTGAAACAAGCACCTAGAGCATGGTATGGTAAGATTGCTGAATTTTTAACTCATAGTGGTTATTCAGTGACACCTGCAGATTCCAGCTTGTTTGTCAAAGCTAATGGAGGAAAGCTAGCTATCGTATTGATATATGTGGATGATTTAATCATAACTGGTGATTATGAGGCAGAAATTCTTCAAACCAAGGAGAATTTATCAGTTCGTTTCCAAATGAAAGAACTTGGACAACTCAAGCACTTTCTTGGTCTAGAGGTTGATCACATACAAGAAGGAATATTTCTCTGTCAACAAAAATATTCTAAAGATTTGCTAAAAAGGTTTGGAATGCTCGAGAGCAAGCCAATTTCAACACCGATGGAACCAAATGGCAAGATGTGTGCACTTGAAGGCAAAGACTTGGAAGATGCAACTATGTATCGACAATTGGTAGGTAGCCTGATCTACTTAACCTTGACTCGACCTGACATTTCTTATACAGTTGGTGTGATGAGTCGGTATATGCAAAATCCGAAGAAGCCTCATTTAGAAGCAGTTCGACGAATACTGAGATATGTGAAAAGTACAATAGATTATGGTCTTTTGTACAAGAAAGATGAAGACTGTAAGTTAGTTGGTTATTGTGATGCTGACTATGCAGGAGATCATGACACCAGGAGATCAACAACTGGATACATGTTTAAACTTGGTTCTGGAACAATTTCTTGGTGCAGTAAGAGACAACCAACGGTATCATTGTCAACTACTGAAGCTGAGTATCGAGCAGCAGCAATGGCAGCTCAAGAGTGTACGTGGCTGATACAACTAATGAGTGATCTACATCAACCAGTAGATTATGCAGTTCCGTTGTATTGCGACAACCAGTCAACAATTTGTTTGGCAGAAAATCCAGTCTTTCACGCAAGAACCAAACATATAGAAGTGCATTATCACTTTATCAGAGAAAAGGTTCTACAAGAAGAGATTGAGATGAAGCAGATCAAGACAGATGATCAAATGGCAGATTTATTCACAAAAGGTTTGAGTATCAACAAATTTGAAATGTTTCGTCGTCAACTCAACATGGTGCAAAGAGGAAGAGCTGGTATTGAGGGGGAGTGTTAAATTGTCCAATACCAGCCCAAGAAAAAAATAAAAGCCTAACAATGTGTGGTTGCAATTGTGTGGTTTAATGTGTGGTTGTAGTTGTGTGATTTAAATGTGTGGTTGTTATTAAACAACAATGTGTGGTTGCAATTGTGTGGTTTAATGTGCGGTTGTAGTTGTGTGATTTAAATGTGTGGTTGTTATTAAACAACAATGGGTGGTTGTAATTTATTTAGATTTTATATTTGTGTGGCTTGTGTTTGCCTTGGTATTGTATAAATACCCCCCTCCCTTGCATTTGTAAATCATCAAGTAGTAAGCTTCAATAAGCAATAAAAGTTCTAAGTTTTTCTAAGGAGTTCTTCTTTAAAGAGTGTAGTCTATAGTGAAGTGTGAGCATTTGTGAGTTTTTCCTAAAATCTAAACTTTCTTCTTTGAGTGGTAAAATTAGAGTTATCTACTCTAAGTTTTTTCTCAACATAGACTAAATCTTGAATAAATAATTTTTTTTTATTATCCGAGTCTGATTCATTCCTATCTATAAACACCCTTTTCAGCAAATTTAAGGTAAAATTGTAAATCAAATCATAAAGGAAATATAACTTTTTAAATTGTTAAAAAATAAATGAAAGAAACCACAGCCTGAAGTTGAATTTTCAACTACAACATTGGCGGAAAAAGAATGGAAAAGGGGAGAGGGAGGGAGGGACCAAGTGGCACATATCTATATATCATTATCATTAAATGTAAAACCATTGAATATTCAATCATTAAATTTATCAATGTGTTAATCTTTTGATCACAAGAACTTTTTTTTTTTTTTCCAACTAACAACTCCATCTTAAATAAATAATTTGACTTTTTCTTTGGTTGATTATAGTTATAATATTTTATAATTAAAAAGAATTGATATAAATAATATGGTCAACTAGTAAAAAATTCTAAGATTTTGATGCTTATAAGACAAAAATTTCAGGTATTTGATAAATAAATATTTGATGAAGGTGAGAAATTTAAATTCATTGAAATAATTATAAAGAAACAATAAATCCTTGAAATTAATATAATAAGAGTTCATTTTTGATATATTGGCAATAAAATTTTTTAACGACTTCACAAACGAGATTAAAAAATTATCATATATTTTATTTTTTAAATTTATTTTTATTTTTATTTTTTAAATATTTTTTAAGAAATATGTGTCATCTTATTAACCCTATTGTAGAATTTAAAATCTCCACTTACGGCGGATGAGATAATCTAATAATTACTATAAGTAACCCTAAATAAGTTGATTTATAAATCTCATCAAATTTTCTCATGAAAGGATATGATTAACTAGCATCAATGATCAAATTTTATTGCAAAGGTAAATTTATGCCAAGAAAATAGAAATCAGATTGAAGGCTAAATTTTAAGCAACTGAAATGAAATTGATGACAACAAGCAGTAGCTAAATTTACACTCAAACATGCACTCTTTCAACCATTCACTTTGCCAATCTACATATAAATGTCATCAGATCTTGGGCAGCCGCCTGCTTAAGTTTCAAAGAGAGTGGGAGTGAAGCGTGTAACTGGAACACACTCCAGATCATGGGCTCTGGGTGCTGTAAGTCCAGGCCGCTCAGTCATGTCAACAACACCACCGCCAGTATTCGGCGGAGCCGCCACCTTCCAGTCAAAGCACTGAATCATGGCTGCCAGAGTGGTGGGCAGTTCCTGCATCGCTAAAGAAATACCAGGACAGCCCCTCCTCCCAGTACCGAAAGGCAACAGCTGATAATGGAAGCCTTTAACATCTATAAGCCCAGAATTATTATTATCGGCTTCATTGGATTTCAAGAACCTCTCAGGCTGAAATTTGAAGGGATCTTCCCAGACCTTAGGATCCCTTCCCATCCCCCATATGTTTACAAACAGCAAAGACTGAGCAGGGATTGTGTATCCATTAATTTTGCATTCCTCAATCGATTTTCTGCTGATCATAGGGATTGGAGGGTGAAGACGAAAGGATTCTTTAATTATGGCTTGCAGGTATGGGAGACGAGGAGTGTCAGATTCTTGAACCAGCCTGCTTTTTCCCACAACTTGATCAATCTCTTTCTGAGCTTTTCTTAGCACCTCTGGATGGTTAATCAGCTCTGCCAAAGCCCATTCAAGAGCAATTGCTGTTGTATCTGTAGCGGCTGTCAAAAAGTCCTACACCACTCACAAGTGTAATAATGATTATTACCGTCAGTTTGACGAATAAATAATTGTTATAAAAACAGTAAAAACCAAGAAAGTAAACATCAATCTTTTCTTTCTCGAAGCCTACTTTTTGGCCGAATATAAAATTTGATTTGGGTCGGATAGCCGATCCAGCCAGACAAACCTAATCAGTTAAATATTGATTCGATTCAGTTGAATTATTATTTATATATTAAAATATTAATTTTTTTAAATTTAATCATATATATATATATATATCAATAAAAAATTATCTCATTTATAATTAATAAAGTTTTTATACTTTGTAAACGGGTTAGTAATGTGGTCTATATCTTTAACATGTGACAGTCTTTAATTTCGATTTTGGAATTAAAATATTTAATTATTAATGTATTAAAAATGAATTTATATCAATATTACTTGTTTTTTAATATAATTCTTTCCTCAAATTATGTTAAAGACATATTTAGATTCTGGAATACCAATAATAGGTTGGTAAGAAGAAAAAAAAAAGGCAAGGAAAAGAAATTAATAAAACAATTTCGTTTTTCCTTCTCAGTTTAAAGTTTACTTAAAATAGAAAGAAGGTACTAAATGATGAATAAAAAACAAAACAAGAATTTTCCATTTATTTTTACACTTTTTCATTACTTTTTTGTCCTTTTGGCTCTCCTAGCGTACTCTATAAATGTATGGATTTGAAATCTTCTCTCAAGGAATAAAATACAAGATCGGATATCAAATTTTCAGATATTAAATAAGTATTAAATACAAAATAAATAAAATATAAACTATAATTTATGTTTTTATATTAAATAAGTATTAAATTATTAACAAAATAAGTATTTAATTTAATGATTTTTTAAAAATAAAAATAAAAAAAATTAATAATAAATTAATTTTTACCAACCGATTTTTCACATATTCACTTTGAATATGTATTAAATCAAACAAGTCATTGATTTCTAATTGAATCGATCTGATTTTTTAACATTGAAAATGAACTAACTTTAAAAGAAATATTCGAATACACATATATTTACAAATCAAAATTTAATCCTACAGCCTCAAATAAAAAGAAAAGGAAAAGTTAAAAGCTAAAAGCTAAATTGAAAGAGATACTAACCAAGATTAAGGCCTTGATATGATTTCTTGTTAATTGCACCTCCGAATGGTCATCCTCAAAGACATCAAGCATCATATCAAGAAAATCCTTTACCTCATCATCTTCTTGATCATCATTTCGTTTCTTGTTTTTTCTTACTTCCTCCCGATCTCTTATAATCCTCTCCAACAATGCATCATACCTTCTATGTATGTCCTCAAATCTCTTTCGAAATCCCTGCAGATCCAAGTTCTTGCAAAACCATATAACGTCTGAGACATTGAATTCCCCGAAGATCTCAGTCACTTCTCGCACTAGGGTTCGGACTCCATCGGCCTGGTTTCCAGTCCCTGAGCACCTCATTCTCAGCATCATTTGTGATATAATGTTGTTGGTTAATTTCAACAGCTCTTCAGTTACATTCACAGTTTCACCTGCTTTAGACTTGTCAACAAGAAAGCTTATGAAATGATGTAATTCCTTGGTTCGAACAGGAAGAAACTGGCCAAGTGTTCTTTGTCCTAGGAGCTCAAAAGTGCTCAACTTTTTTATGAATTTCCAGTAAGGTCCGTATGGTGCAAAGGCGAAGGAAGAGTTGTAAGTAAGGTGGTCAATAGCAGCGGTGTGCTTGCGGGCTGAGAAGGTGAGCTCGTTAGTTTTGAGAAGCTCTTTAGCAAGCTCTGGGTTAGAAGCCACAACGCACTCGACAGAGCCGAGACGGAGATACATCAAGGGGCCATGGATGGAGGAGAGCGTGTGAAAAGTTTGATGAATGAAAGGGCTGAGGAGGTGGAGGTGGCCGATGACTGGTAACGCCATTGGACCAGGGGGAAGCTTGGGACGGTTTTTGATGGAAATCATTATTGTTTTAACTACAAGAAATGAAACAATGAAGAGGGTGGCATATGACAAAAACTGGAGCATCATGGCAAACTGAAGAAGAAGAAGAACAGTATTTGAAAGACCCAAAGAGAAAGGTTTTGGTTGATTAAAAATGGCTGAAGAACACGAAGGCCTCTTTGCAAACAATGAGCACTCATCAGCTTGTATTTATTTAGCTTTAACATACCTACCCCACTCCCAAATTCTCAAAATTATAGTTGTAGTATTTGTTCTTTTGTCTTTGCTTAATTTTGACTTTAATACAAAGTTTTAAATATTAAACTTTGACTTATTTATAGATTTTCTTCTCTGTATCATCCTTAATTGATATTAGAAAAAAAAAAGTGAATAATTACTGTTAAAGATAATTAAAAGCAATTTTTTTTTAAAAAAAAAAAATTCAAACTAGACATTAATTTCACCTCAATTAATTCTTTTCCTCTAATGAGATTGACATTAAGAGAAATATCAGACGTTAAACCAGAAACTTCGACTCTATATGAGAACCGGTTGCCATTAATTTGTACAAGAAAAGTTTGAAAAAATTAAACTCACCGATCGAATTGAAAATTGGTGATCTATTTAATCCGGTAATATACTTAAAATAAAATAAAAAAATTAATATTATCAATGGTTTTCAAATTATAGGGTATATCTTATATTGATCTTTAAATTTTAAAACGTATCAATCAGGTCTCCAATGTTATAGCTTTGTATAAATGTAGTCCTTCCGTTACTCAGATCGTCAGAAATGACATTAAATGACAGATGGTATATGATGTGTAAATTACAAAAATATCATCTGCTGATGTAATCCTTGTTTTTGTCTTTATTTATTTTTCTTTTTTTTTCTTTTCAAATTTTATATTTCTTTCTCTTTTTTATAAATAAATCCAAAAACTGAAAAATAATTTATACTATAATTTAAATTATTTTTAAAAAAATATAATTAATTTCTAAACATATAAAATATTTATTTAAATTAATTTATAAAAACTATTTTAAATTTTTTTGTTTCTTTCCTTTTTCTCTTTTTATTTTATTTTATATTCTTTATAAATAAACTAAAATATAAATAATAATTTATATTATATTAAATTAATTTATAAATATTAAATAATTTATTAAAAGTATAAAATATTTATTTATATTAATTTTTAATTTTTTCTCTTTTTTCTTTTTTTGTTAATAAATAAATACAAAGAAAAAAATAATTTATAATATAATTTAAATTGAGAAAAGTAAATAATTTATAAAAAATATAAAAAATATTTATTTACATTAATTTATAAAAATAAATTTTATTTTCTTTTTATTTACTGTTATAAATAATTAAATAATTTGTAATAGTTCAATAATTTGTAAAAAATAATATATTTATTTTAATTAATTAAAAAAGTTATTTTCCTTTTTTTCTTTGCTTTTATAAATAAATTAATTTTGTAAAGATTAAATAATTTATCAAATATAAATATTTATTTACATTATTTTTTTAGTAAATATATTTTCTTTTTCTTTTCTTTTTTAATTTTTTTTCATTCTATTATCTCCATCTAACTCTCGTCTATCGAAAAAGAGAAATTTGAATCCCCACCGCCAGTACGAACTTACGAAGGATCAAACTGTCATTTATAAAATTGGATAGGCATTGTAAGAAGTCAAATTGGATCCCTCGCGCTAGATCGAGGAGGGTTCGATTTGACGCTTTATGGCAGATTCGGTCAAGGTAGTTGCCGCCTCAATTTCAGCATTGGAGTCGATGTAAAAAATATAATTTTTTAATTAAATGAATGTAAATAAATATTTTATATTTATAAATTATTTTTTTTATAAAAAATAATTTATTTAGAAAAATAAAATTAAAAAGGAAAAGGAAAAAATAAAAAATAAAAAATAAATAAGAAAAATAAAAATAAAAATAAAAATAAAAATTTATTTTTCTTTTTATTATAAAATTAACTTAAATAAATATATTATATTTTTTAAAATTATTTTATTTTTGAAAATATAATTTAAATTTTTTTTATTTTTATTTATTTATAAAGAAGAAAAAGGGAAAAATACAAAAACTTAAAATATTTTTATAATATTAATGCAAATAAATATTTTATATTTTTTATAAATTATTATGTTTTGTAAAATTAGTTTAAATTATAATATATTTTTTATTTATAAAGAGGAGGAAAAAAATATAATAAAGAAGAAAAAAAATATATTAATTATTTTAATATATTTTATATTAATAAGAAAAGAAAAATATAAAATTTGAAAAGAAAAAATAAATAAATAAATAAATAAAGACAAAAACAATGATTATATCAGCAGATGGTATTTTTTTAATTTACACGTCATATGTCATCTGTCATTTAACTCTATTTGTGACGGTCTGAGTAACGAAATGACTACATTAATACAAATCTATAACATTGGGTACTTGATTGATATGTTTTAAAGTTTAGTGATTAATATAAAATATACCATATAATTTTGAGACCATTGATGCTATTAATTCAATAAAAAAAATAGTGAACCAAGCATCAGTCAAGCACCCAATTGAATTGGGTTAGATCGAATCAATTCGTTATGTAACCAGTTTAAAGATTTTTTTATAATTATTTTTTAATTTGAAATATTTTTATAAATAGTGAAATTTGGATTTTGACATCTTGTATTTAAGTTAACAACTTTATCATTGAGTCAATTGAATATTTTTGTTATTATATTTAATATTTATTTAATATTAAAAAATTAAATTTTTTAATTTTTTATCGGATTAATTGATTAAGGGCTAGTTTAACATTACCGTTAAAAAAATATTTAAAAAATATGTTGAAAAGATATGATTCAAAAAATTTTAAGTGATTGATATTATTATTCAAAAGTGTTTGATATAATTTTTTTGGCTTTAAACATGGTGAGTGCAGGGTTCCCCTGAACCTACCAGGACCAATAATTTTGGTCCAATCATATTGAATTGAAAAGTATAGCCCATGGTCTCAGATGATGGCACGCCCATGTCAGTAGAGGTGAGCAGATAGTTAGTTTACCGACAATATCGATTGATTCGGTTTGGTTTGTTCGATTCTAATTTTAATTGGTTTTTTAGTTTGGCTTAAATATATATATTCTATCGATATGCGATAAATTTTTTTAAATCAAATCGATCGAAAAAACCGACATTAATTTTAAAAATTAAATAATATTTTTGTTTAAATAATATATTTAATACCCATTGTTATTTGTTCCGAGACCAAAAATCTCATTGTGTTTAACCTAAGTACCCAACCATTCCCATTCCCATTCCGATTCCCAATTTCCCGATTAAACATGCCCTGCAACCCTTGTATCCTCCGCCCGCTGCTGCTGCTGGCGACACCATTTTTTTTTCTCTATCTCTCAGTTGGGGTTTCTGAGAGCTTCAAGATGGAAAGCAAAACAAAGAAAAAGAAGATAGTTTACAAAATATATATATATCTAACTTTTATTATTATAAATATTTTAATTAATTAAAGTTTACAAAATATATATCTAAAAACCACATGATTCAATATTCTTAGAAAATATATAATTTTTCATATTTTATCATTATAAATATAAAATAAAATTGGGTCAATATTTAAAATCTATGATCAATAGAAATCAACACGTGACAAGTTTTGGGACAAAGAGAGTATCATTTTTATTTTTTTGTTTTTTACAAATTTAATATAATTTCTATAGGCATGAGTCATTGAGTTCTCTCAATAATGAAAATATAACGGTATTTTATTAATAAATCAAATTCATAAATACCAAAACTTATGTTTTAGTAAATCTTTTTAGCTTTTAGCATTTTAGTATTTTAATAATTTAAAGTGAAATTAGCATTAAAAATAAAAGAAAATTATTTTTTTTAAACAATTATAAAAGATTAAAGCTTTTTTTTTCTTTTCTTGTTAACCTATTTATTTTTATCATAAATATTTCCTTTTTTTTTTAATTACTTTCGCTTGTTATTATATCCTAAATAAATGGGTGTCAATTAGACCTAGACATGTTCATTATATATATATATATATATATATATATATATATGAAAATTCAGTTATATTAATGTAAAATTAAATTAGTTTTATATATTTTTATAATTTTTTATACAATTTATATTTGTTTATTCCTACCGTCGTATTTCATGTTCTATTCACGTAAATTATGCACGTCGAGTTTTGGATAAATAAAAAATGTTTAACTATTTGTTCGATGTAAAAAACTTGCAATTGTTAAATATATATCAAAAAAACAGTACTCTTGATCGATATGATAAAGATATCGAATCGATTCGAAATTATACGTGCACGACGAGTACAATTATATTATTAAATCCAACGATCGATTTTTTAAAGTAAATCGTATAAAAAGTTGTAAAAATATGTAAAACTAATTTAATTTTTCATTAATATAAGTGAATCTCTTCTCATATATATATATATATATATATATATATATATATATATATATATATATATGAGTTTTGCTAACAAGTGTCTTTAGGACGCTTTTTAAAGTTAGTTAATATATTATTTATAGTAATAATATTATATTAAATGAAAATATTGACAATTTTATTTATCATTTCTAATACATTAGTTAAAATCTAAATATTACTATGTTTAATAACTTTTTTTTAACTCATAACAATTTCTCTTAATCATAATAAATAAATAATTGATATTTTAGGTTGGGAAATCACCACCGAAGATGGCAATTTCCCAACTTTTTTTTAATTCTTAAATAATAAAATTTAAATAAAAATTATATAATTTATAATTTTAAAAAATAAATTTAAATAAAAAAATTCAAAAATAACAATTTATAAAAAAATTTTAAAATTATATTCGTAATGTCAATCAGATTTTTTTAACTTATATTCGTAATAAATGGACCTTTGGGAGAAAGGCCAACCAAAGTGTTGTGGATTATGCAGGAATGAAGGTCATAGTTAGACCTATCCATGGGTCGGGTAGCCCGCCCGGCTCGGTAAGCCCGGATCGTATTGGGCCAGGCTTGGACTAGTGTTTTTGTAATTCAGGCCGGCCAGCCTAGCTCGAATTATTATTTATTAAATAAATTTTATTTTTATTTAAATTTAATTATAATATATATTATATAATTTTAAAAAAAATAAAAATTGTAAAATTTAAATAATAACAATTTACAAAATTATATAAAATTTTATCTAAATATTAAAAATAAAATCTAAATAAAAAAATACAATTTACAAAAATTTTAAAAATTATATTTGTAATGTCAATCAGATTCTTTCAACTTGTATTCGTAATAAATGGATCTTTAGGAGAAAAACCAACAAAAGCGTTGTAGATTATACAGGAATGAAGGTCATAGCTAGATCTATCCACGGATCAGGTAGCCCGTTCGGCTCGGTAAGCCCGGATTGTATTTGACCCAGCTTGGACTAGTGTTTTTGTAATTCGGGCCGGCCGACCTAGCCCGAATTATTATTTATTAAATAAAAATTATTTTGTATTTAAATTTAATTATAAAAAAATATATAATTTTAAAATTTTAAAATTTTAAAAATTAACAAATTATAAAATTTAAATAATAACAATTTTAAAAATTTTAAAAATTATATAAATTTTAAAAATAAATTTTAAATTTTTTTATTTTTATTTTTATTTTTTAAAATTATAAATTATATAGTTTTTATTTAAATTTTATTATTTAATAATTAAAAAAAATAAAAGTGAATAAATATGAGGGACAAGTAAACCTTTAAACATCTCATCACGAATTACAAAGTGATAAGCAATGGCGATATTGCAAACCTCCAAATAGTTATTGGGAAAGTCATTGGTGATGTCAAGTTGATGTCAAGTTTGATATTTATTCATCTATATTAAAGTTCAAGTAATGAGTGTGGTGTTGACATCTGTCAACACTTTATTGTTTGGCGTCTTTCATAGCTTCATAGTTGGTTACGTAAAACGGTGTCGTTTCATGTCTATGCATTAAATACTCACGCGTTATACAATGCATTAAATGCTTTTTCTCTTTCTCTATTTGGTTTTACAAACGCATAAAGTAATTGTAGCATTAAAGTTCAAGTCAGCGCATTAAATGCTCTTTCAATAGTTTGGCTTTGGCGTGAGAATTAAAGGATTTAAATGCTCTTTCCCTTTTATCTTTTAGATAATAAAGTGTTTCTTGATATTTCAAAAACTTCCTCTTATTTATTCATCTATATTAAAGCTCAAGTAATGAGCGTGGTGTTGACATCTGTCAACACCTTATTGCTTGGCGTCCTTCATAGTTTCATAATTGGTTACGCAAAACGGTGTCATTTCATGTCTATGCATTAAATACTCACGCATTATACAATGCATTAAATGCTCTTTCTCTTTCTCTATTTGGTTTTACAAACGCGTAAAATAGCTGTAGCATTAAAGTTCAAGTCAGTGCGTTAAATGCTCTTTCAATAGTTTGGCTTTGGCGTGAGAATTAAAGGATTTAAATGCTCTTTCCTTTTTATCTTTTAGATAATAAAGTGTTTCTTGACATTTCAAAAACTTCCTCTTATACACTGGATATTATAATGAGTTTTTTTTTTTTTGTTTTACGCGTTAACAACTGTAAAAATTCGTAAAATAAAGAAGAAAATCGCGTATGAAAAGAGATAGTAGAGAAAGTGAAATCTTGTATAGGTGAAATTCGGTTCACGCGTTAATTATTACTAATTGTAAAAACGCGTAAATAAAAAAAAAAAAAAAAAACCGCGTATGTAGAGAGAGTTTCTCACAAATAGTAAAAGTGAAATTTACTCAGGACTTTCATTTTCAACCGCCTCGTCTTCTTCCTCGTTTTTTCCGTTTCTCTCTCTACGCTCGAAGCATGCACACACAGAGTACAAAACGAGCTGTTTTCGTTACGCGTGATTGTCCGAACATTGTTTTTCGAGCAGTTTCAGCTACGTCACGGGATCGTCGAGCCATTGTTGGGGGCAAAAGCGATAGCTATGGATGCGGGGAGATTGTCGGTCTATTCCCCTTTTGTTTTCCTATTCACATATCCTCCTGCCTATTCCCTTTTGTTTTCCTAATCCACCTTTAGCCAGCTTTGGATCTGTTCGAGCCAGCCTCTCCTGTTCGCATATCCTCCTCCCTATTCCTCTCATGCTGAACCTTCATTCAGCATATCCTCCTGCCTATTCCCCTAATTGGTGAGGAAGCGAGTACCTGATTGGCTCAATAGTTCGCTCTAGTCCACAACTCCCACCGACGATCGCCTCCACAGCTACTCCCTTCTCCAACCACCACCGCCTCCTCCGCCGTTTTCAAGCCAACTCTTCAGCCTCCGGTTCCAGCGCCTCCTCCCGCCGCAGCCTCAAAACCTCAGTCCACTCCTACTCCTCCGAAATCCGAAATCAGATATCCAGCTAATAAAAATAGTAGCAACAATAACGGCGATAATGATCAAAACGACGGCTATTCTGGCGTTTCTCCTGATGATATCTCTCGCCAGGCTCAGCTCTTGGCCGAGGTTTTTAACTTTTCCCCTTTTTTAACAGATTTTCTTCTTCTTCTTTTTGGTTTTAATTTCTAAATTTTTTTTATCAGTTGTCTAAGAAAGTGATAAATATGTGGAATTGCGGAGGATTGCGTCACAGGGGATTCTTGATGGTGCAGGAATCAGATCTACCGTGTGGAAGGTAATTATTTAGTTTTTTTTCTTTCCCTTTTTGCTGTTTTCTTGCTGAGAATTTTGAAAATTGTGAAAATTCCTGTATTTCTTGTCTTTCGATTCAGTGAATTTTTAGTTTCGGTTCATTTAAAATGTGGTGTTTTTTTGTATTAATACTGAAATAGGGGTTGTTTGGTTATTTTGGCAGTTCTTGTTAGGGTATTTACCACCTGATCGTGGGCAGTGGTCGTCTGAATTAGCTAAAAAAAGGTCTCAGTACAGGCATTTTAAAGAAGAGCTCTTGATGAATCCTGTAAGTCATTTTCTTTACCTTTTACATGATAAAATAGTGTATGACTATGACATACTTTCTATTCAAGTAAGTATTTAAACTATTAAGTGGATAAGAACTGAAAGAAAACTGATATTAGCAGATAGCTAGAACATGCAAGTGACTATGTAATAAGGGAAAAAGTGAAGTTTAGCCCTCTCTTGGTGGCTGTACATTGTTTTTTCTCCTAACAACAGTAGTGTTATCTTGTGCGGTTGCTCTCTTTCTCTTCCTTATTCTGTAAGAGTTTTGGGTTTTTAAATGTTTCTGTTGCTAGTCAGTCAGAAATCACAAGGAGGTTGGAGAAGTCAGTGGGTTTTGACAATGATGAATCAAAATCTGAAAGCCGTGGTCTGCTGTCAAGATCACAAATAACTCATGGAGAGCATCCTTTGAGCCTTGGGAAAAGCAGCATTTGGAATCAATTCTTCCGGGTACCTTGTTAGGCTCGTTTGGAAGCCATACTTCATTTCATGTGTTTTTAAACTTTTTATGTTGAATGCTTTAAATATAACATTGTAAACACTTGGTTAGCGATTTCCCATCAAATTAGTTCATTTGTTTTCATCAGTGCCTGACTTCTAGTGCTTAGTTGGCATAGGGAAAGAAAAAAGAGATTCAGGGATAGCAATTATACATGTAGGAGCGAAAAAACAATGAAGGGGTATTAAACTTTTATTAAAATGCTACTGTTATGAAAATGATTCAATAATGTCATGCAAAGTGTGAATTCGAATTCTTTGCAATTGGCAAAAATAATCCTCATGTGTCATGTATTCCCTTATGAAATGCGTGATCCCTGTTTGAATTAATTAAGTTTTAAAACATGGGCCACTCTAGTAGTCTTCATATTGGTTATTTCTTGGCCACCTTCATTCACGTCTTAGTCACCAATTATAGGTAATTAATTCTAGGTTACTCTCTAATTAGCCATCACATAGAGATCATAAATATATATTATTTTTTTTCTCATTTTTTTACATGCTTATTAAATATGCACAGGTGGATAAAGATCAGAGGAGGAGACGTTACTCGAAATCCTATATTTCAACTTAAAAATGGGCTTTGCATTAAGATCTTGGAGAAGAATGATTAAGGGATTGGCATCTATTATGATAATGAATTTTACTATTATAAAGTTTGAGATTGCATGGCTATTGTTGACTTGACTATGAAGATCGAGCAGGGATATGAAAAGAAAAGATCATAAAGAAACAAAAGAGAGAAATTTAGCTTGATTAGATTTTAGCTGTAATTTATTTATTGTCTTTGTCTGGCTATAAGTTTGTGAAAAATATATATAGATTACAACTATATAATCCTGTATTTATCTATTAAGCATTCAAAAAAGTAAAATGGAAGTACCCATTTTTATTATCAGCTATAATTTTCTGGAGTTTAGGTTATGGGCAAAGATAGATAGATATATGGTTCTTTTAAGTTTGACATTTCATCTTCAAGTTCCAAACCATATACTAATATACTTAATTTGGACAGGGCATTTGAGTAATATCTTGGAAAATAATACAGTGAGATATATAGGAAATTAAGTTTACATATCTTGATAAAGAATATATTTCTTAATATTTTCATAATTGTTTGTTGATATATCTTATGTTATTTAAAATTTTCCATTTATATTCGAAACATATTTGGATATGAATATAAGATATGATATTTTAAATATTTAAAAAAAATTAAATATATTCATGTTGGACACATATTTGTATTCAACATTTACTTGAATCCGAATAACATAAGATATATCTATACATAAAAATATTAATTCGCTAGAAAGAGGATTATTAATTCTTACCTCAATAGATTTAGCGTGCAGTCGAAGGAGTTTGGCCTTGCTCAGATCTACAAAAACACTCCAAAAATTGTAAGGGCTGGCAGTAACTTGAGAAATCTCGAATTCAGAAGGCAATGTGAGATAAATTAAGTGCAGCATGTTGCAGATGGAAGGATATATATATATATATATATGCTGCCTTTTATGCTCTATAAAATCCCACAACAAATCCATATTATACCATACAAAATATTGAAGTTAGAAGAATATATAATGAATATGATGCAGCTGCATGCTCTTGCTAATCTCATATTCATATGGATACCATACTTTGTAATAAACACTTATTTATGATGTTGTGACTGATATGACATCAATGGTCAAAAGCTTATCAAGTCCCCATTAATGATTTTTCAAATGCGAAAAAACCAGGCCCTAGAAACTTGAAAACCTCAGGCGGTGCAGCGGTTTTCAAACTTGAAAAAGTAATGTATTATTTACTTTTTTTTATAGATATTATTTACTATTAATGTACTTTTGTTCTTAAATAAGTGATAAGAAGTTATGTTTAATTATACTTATTAAATTGAATGACTACTTAATATTATTAAATTGATATAAATAGTATTTAAAGAAACCAAACAATTTTTTTTTTCAAAGGGATTTTTACATTTTAGTATTCTATCCATTTTCTTGAGAAATTACATGTTTAGGGTCCATTTGGATGGGCGATGAGATTGAAAATAACGGTGGCGGCATGTGTACTTGCACGGGAAATAATAAACTAGGACTTCTGGGTGTTACCTCTGGTGCAAATCCAGTCTCAGTAAAGAAGGGTATTGATAAAACTGTACAAAGTTTGGTAGAAGAGCTGAAAAAGAAGGCCAGGCCTGTTAAAGGCCGTGATGATATCAAAGGTATGCTGGAGAAAGTGTTGGAAGCTATAAAAATGAACTTCATTATGCATATCAGGTATTGAATTGGTTTTATTTTTTGAGCCTTTTTATGAAATAATTTATTAATGTTAATACTTATTATTTTTTTTGAAATGCTGTAATACACCAAAACAAAAAAAAATTAAAAAACTTTATCGCTTACGGCGAAACGCGGATTTTCAGTAGTCAAGTTGAAAAGGGAAGCAAGCTAGAATTTGAAAAAAGAGAAGGGATGGAGCTAAAAGGTGGAAAGGAAAAGGTCACGGGAAGCTTTTATTACATATGATAATTTATTTATTTACATCGTGTTTATATATATTTTTTATTATAAAATATTATATATTTATATAAATTGTGATAGGTTAACCATTTATCTTATAAAAATTTTGATATATTAATTTACTCTTATCATAATTATATTATTATTTTATCATATAATTATATCATATTTAAAATTATAAATTTAATTTTTATTATCACACTTGGTCATGATAGGATCAATGTCTATGTTAGTCGAGTAGGAGAGATCAGGAAAAAAGAGTGAGAGAAAGTCAGAGGATAGGAAAGAGCAGAGAGGAAGGACAGATGTACGAAAGGAATGGGAAAGGTCTTGCACCAAAATTGGCCTCCGATTGTCGATAAAGAATGGAGCCACTGGTTCTAGGGAAAAGAGTATAGAAATGATAAAATAAATTCGAATTCGAAAAATCGTTTAAAAAAATTTAAATTTGAATTCACCTAAATTTGATTTAATAAAAAAAAGTTAAAAACATGAGTCCAAATGGCTCAAGTTCGAAATTGATCAAACTTGAACTCAAAAAAATTCAAACTAGAAACTAACTTAAACACGATACCAACTCGATCATAAACTTAAATTTAATATTAAAAATAAGAATGATCGAATTGTAATTAAATAATTTTTTATAATACAAAAAATTTTATTATCAATTTATTTTGATCTCTTTTTATTGATTTATTTAAAAACAAGAATTTATATTTATATATATATATATGAAAATAATAATTTCATTAAAATATTGTATTTTCTACTTAATTTTAACCTTCAATGTGTTGGTGAATCCACCATGATTGTAAATAATTAATTTAAAAATTAAACATGTCTAAAGATAATAATATAAGAAAAAATAATTTATATGAAGATAATTGAGATGTAAACAAAAAATAATTCTTAGAACTATAAAGAATAAAATGGTGATTATTTTTGAAAAATCATCTAATTTTTTTTTTAGGATGAAGTTAAAAATATCTAAATGGTGATTGTTTTTATATATTTTTTATTGTTTTTAAATTTTAATGTAACATTTTATTTATTTATTTATTTTCTTCCATATATTTGCATATGTGATATGTCTAAAAATTGTTTAAAATAATATATTAAAAGTTATACTATTAACTAATAAGTTACTAGCCTACAAAGACTCATAGTAATAATCATACTACTAATTTTATATAAGATAATGAAATAAAAAAAAAATTTAAGAAATCAAAAACTCAATTAGTATGAGATCCAAAACATTTGTAACAAAGAAATTAACATTCTAAATTTTTTTTTTTAAATATGAAGATTTTCTGGAAAAGTATAAAATTTTTAATATTTGAATTACTTAATGAAAACTATTTTTTGTTGTTTAGTTATTTTATAAAAAATCTCCTTTTTTTCAAAAAGCAATATTTACATAAATATTAAAAATATGAATTATTAAAATATTAAAACTATTTATTATTAAAATATTAACATTTTAATATGAATATTTCAAATAGTAATATTTTAATAATAATATTTATACTAAAATATTATAATAATATTAAATACTTAAAATAATACTATTTATTATTATAACATTATTAATATTTAAAATATTATAATCATTATTAAAATATTATTTATATTAAAATAATTATTATTAAATATTATTTCTGTTAATATAATTATTATTAGAATATTATTTTTACGTTTTTCAAATAGTAATATTGACATAAATATTAATTATTAAAAATTATTAATCATTAAAATATTATTTTTTTAGTATTAATATTTTAATAACAATATTTAATAATAAAATATTATATTAATATAAAATAAAGCTATATATTATTAAAACATTAATTATATTAATATTTTAAAATATTTAAACACTATAAAAATTATTGAAACATTATTTCTATTAATATTTATACTATTAAAATATTAATATTTCTTTACTAAAAACATTTATTATTAAATCTTTATAAAGTATAATTTATATATATTTATTATTAAAACAGTAGTATAAAAATATTTTTCAATCAAATATTAAAAATAAGATTTTAAATTTTAAATGTTGATCATGTTACAATTTATTATTAAAATAATAATATTGTTATATTAAATAATATATTTATTAAAATAATAAATATTATTTATTATTAAAATAATAATAATGTATTATATATTATTAAAATATAAATATGTATTTTTAATAATATTCAAAATAGAAATCTTGAAAATTACAATATTAAAATATTTTTAACTTTTCTTAAAATTAAAAATTTTTATTTTTATTAATGTAATAATATTGGCTCGAGTCAAGTTTAAGTTTCGATTTAAAAAATCATGTTCAAATCTTGATTCGAGTCGAATTAAATTCACGACTTTGGTGAGCAGTTCTACTTATAGGCAACTCTGTTTGGAAATTATCTTTCCTTTTTAAAAAGGAAGACAATTTAAAAATAAAAATAAAAAAACTTTATTTTCAGTTGATCAGTAAGTTATTTTTCATTAACCAATCAATTTTCTACCAAACAAATGCCTGAAAATGCAGAAATTATTTTCTGCGAAACAGACGAAGTCTACAATTGTTTCTTTTTCTTTCGTGCCTAAACTTAATTAGTTTGTTCATACTCCGTATTTTTTTAGAATTCACAAATTTATTTTTTAAGTAATTATTTTTTTAATCACAATCTAATTAATTAATAAGATCATGATATTATCTTATATATCCCGCGTCATATAATTGTATCTTGTCTAAAATTATTATATCTATAAATCATTATATCATCTCATTTTTATTGATCATTATTGATTAATAATTACTATTCAAATGATAAATCACTAAAATATTTAAATATATACTATATATATCAAGTAATTTTTTGTCAGAATTTCTTTAAAATTTAATTTTAAGTTAAGAATATAAGATCATTAAGACAAATAATTAAACAATAACTAATAATATTTTATTTTTTTTGCATTGCCTTACCTACTCTTAAACCTTAATTTTATTTCTTTTTCAAATATAGTCATTTGCCTTTATTTAATTATTAGTGTGTATAATTATATTGATATGTACGCATGATATAAATCATAATGTGTGTTAAATATTCGAATTCATCGAATCAATTATTTTAGATATCAATATGATAATATATTTTTTATAATCAATTATGTAACAAATTGATTTTATATAATAAATTAATTTTATATCTTTTGGTGTTAAAAATATTGATATTAATATATAAATATAACTAAATATATCATATTATACAAAATTTTACTTTAAAAAGTAATAATAAATTTATTTTTGAATTTAAAATTTAAATTATGTGATAATGATTACATCTAATAAAAAAAAAAGACATAAATTTCTAGTCTGAAAATTTTTGAACCAGAAAAATTCCAAACCTAAAAATACCCAAATTCAAAAAATCTAAAATCCGAAAAAATTCAATCCCAATATAATTTAAACCTGAAATGACCCAACTCAAACTCAACCGATTAACACTTCTAATTGCCAAAGAGCTTAGAGAAAAATAAAGAAGAGAGAAACAGGAAATAAATGATGTGACTAGATATAAAGGGTTGTGGGAGGGAAAATTTTTGGGAAGCTCTTTAAGGTAATTAATTATGCCACATTACTTGTTAACAATCGGTTAACTTGTTAGAAATTTTTTTTTGACTTGTAGATATATGTGTAGTATATTGAAATACTTGTACATTATATGAAAATATAATTTCCAATGTTAATTTCAATCAAAAAGTGTTATAAATATGTATTCTTAATATATTAGATATATCAATATATACTAAAAAGATAATAATTAAGAGTGAGCAATCGCGATTCAATCAATTTGATTAAAAAATCAAAAATCACTTAATCGACCTCCTTAATAAAAATAACAAAAATCGATTGATCTAACCCAATTCGATCAATTCAGTCGGTATTTCCTTTTTTTTTTTGCCATCAATTTTGAATAACAATTTTCAATCATTTTCATCAATCAAACTCAAACTTAAGTAACACTTCTTAACCATTCAAAGTCAATCAATAAACTTAATAGTTTCAACAATATTTTGCAAGAAAAAAAGACAAGTAAAAATACTCATCTCCACAATAAGTGCATAAAAGTATTCATCCGACTTCCATCAAGCAATAAACAAAACCAACAATACATAACAATTGATATTTCAACATAATATAAAAGCAAACTTAAAATATACAAGTTTTCAAATGTCAACAACCAACAAGCCAGCTTAAACAAAATAAAATCAAGCAAAACATAGTCTTCCACTTCCTTATAATAACTCATGGAATTACACTCTAACAACATTCTTCATAAATGGAGCTTGTAGTTTTGGGGTTAGGATCCAATCCATTACTTTTTTGTCCATTACTTTTCAATACATTCATAATTACCATTGATATGTGTATGGCTCATTTATTAATTGTGAAAATCTCATTTGTGAATTGTGATTAAGATGTATTAAAATGTAATGGAGTGAAAAAATAATGAATGGGAGCCGGACCCGTAGTTTTGGTGCACATTTCTCATTCTCCTAACATGTTAAAGAGAGCAAAATTCTAATTAGTTGTAAAGAATAAATTAAATATTTTCTAAATGCAAATATTCATAGTAGCTATTTATTGATTAATTACGGGTCCAATGCAAATTTTGATAAATATAAAAATATATAAAATAAAAAATAACAAAAGTAAGTTTTAAATAAAAAAACTAAAAAAATAAAAAATAAGAGTTGGAAAAAAAAATGAAATGATGCTATAAATAAAATATTTTTACCCAAATCAGTTTTGTCAAGCTTTGTCCAATCATCCTCAAGCTAGGATGGGTCAAGATTAGAAGATCCACCTAAATAATCTTGAGTACAAATAAGAGCTTGCACAATTTTAAGAGCTAAGGAACTCTTATATGCATCAAGATTTAAGCACATGACCACATATGTTAAAAGCATATTCAAAAAGTAATTGTGTATATGAGAATCACCAATATATCACAAGCTAGATATGAAAGGATAGAAAACCTCCGGTGGTGACTAAGGTGGAGGTTCGGAGGATGGGCCATAGGCCAAGGCTCACAGTGGCTAGTGGTGCAAGATTTCGGGTTAGTTTAGAATTGTTCCCGGAAAAAAATTGTGTTAGAAAAAACTTGGGTTGAAAAAATTATATTTAAAAAGTGTGGTGAAAAATATTTAAGATTTTCAAGTGTTTGGCATTGCTGTGAGAAATTGAAATGTGAAAAAAAAATATATATGTTTTAAATAATAAAAATTTAGAGATGTGAGGATAATAAAGTCATTTTATTAAAAAAATCAGCTTCTAAAGCTCAATAGCTCTATTTTCTTGATTTTTTTTATTTTGGTTGTCAAACCATGATTTCAACCGCAAAACACAAAAAACTTTATCTATTTAGTATTGCGTTTGCGATGAAACGCAACTTCTGACCTTAAAAATGGTGCCAACAGCAATGCTAAACGGGACTTTTGTTGATGACTGGTGGGAGAATCAAAGGAGAGGAATGGTTATGTTGGATGGCGGGTGGTGGACGGGGGACACTGGTGGTTGACTGGTGGTCATGCTAGAGCCAAGGCTGGTGGGTGGTGGCTAAACGTTAGGTACTTGGGCTGGAGAAAGCCTAAGTAAGAGTGATGGGGCAGTTCCAAATAACTGACACGAGCAACTACTGACTAGGCCTACTCCAGAAGTAGATTCAAATTTGGCCCACCTCCAGATTTGGACTTTTCTTATTGGGTCAAAGCTCAATTGTGTGGAATATCTTTTAATTATTTATTTGTTCATTTTATTTTATTCAGTGCATATTTTTTTTAGATAGGCATTTTTTTAATTATTTTAAATTAGTGATGATAAAATTAAAAAGGATTTAACATTTTAAATAATTTTAATTTAAGAAAATTATTAAATTTCGTTGGCTCTTATAACGTAACAAGCTGGAAAGGAAGTTGAAAAAGTTATGAGAAAACGAACAGAAATACGTAAATAACAATAAATAATTATAAATAAATAATTGTGTTGATTAAAAAATATTCTCACAACTGCATTATGAAAAATTATATATTTTTACTATTATAAATTTTTTGACTGAATTTGATGACACGAGTCAAATAATACCAATTCAATTAAAGAATTTACTTAAAAGTTCAAATAAAATTTTAACAATAAAAGAAATATTAAGATTGTTTATGTTTTTTAATTATTTTTGTAGAAATACATAAAAACGATTCATCTCTTAAAAATAATTATTCCATTTTTACAATAACTTATCTTCTTTTTAAAAACATTTTTTTTTTTTCAAAATACCATGTATGACAAAAAATTACCCATCTTTTTTTACATATTATTTTTTTTTTTCAAAATAAAATATTTTTTTCACTCAGTATGTCAAATTATAATATTATATTATAGGTCTTAATCCAAAAGAATTGTTAATAAATTGGTCTCGTCACGTGCATAAGTCTTTTATTTAGTAGATGCATTTAATTTAAAATTACTAAATAACTATAAAAAAAATTAAAACTAAATAACTATCAAAAAATTAAATCTTCATTCACAAAAAGTATATTATACACTTGAAAAAAAAAAATTAAATCTCTCAAAAATTATTTTTTCCTATTCTCTTCTTTTCTAAAAAAGAAAAATAAAATGTGGTATATTAAAAAATGGATATTGGGTTGGTTTTGGATGGATTTAAATTCGTGGGTTTAAGTAAAAAATCTCAGATTGCAGCCATGTGCACCTCTGTCGATCCAATAGACAAATAATTAAAGGCATCAAAGCCTCTAGAACCTGGACGATGTATCGACTACTGCTCGGCCACAGTGCTGCTGAGTTTGGTTGTTGCTCGCTAGAATCTTCCCCATTTTTCTACAAAACGAAATTTCAAGAACTCAAACTACTTTATTCCCTTCTTTTTCTTCTATATAAATATCCCCTCCTATCATCTCATAACGGCGGTGCATGCATTAGAGTTTAGCATTGTTCTTGCCTGTCTTTAAGTCATTTGTTCCAAACTTC
The DNA here is from genome assembly GCA_030761205.1 of Fremontodendron californicum. Lineage (NCBI taxonomy): Eukaryota > Viridiplantae > Streptophyta > Magnoliopsida > Malvales > Malvaceae > Fremontodendron > Fremontodendron californicum. The sequence continues at coordinate 8,038,124 of JAULJL010000028.1, forward strand.
CAATCCAAGCAAGCTAATTAACTCTCTCTCTGTGTATAGTGTATATATATATAATGAGGCAAAAACTCGAGTTCCTGCGATTACTGCAGCTGTTGCTTTTGGTGTGTTATGCTGCCTTATCCAATGGGTCTTTGCTGCCATTCATGGATCATCCAAGCAGTGGCAGTCTGTTATTGCCTGATCCGTTCCGAGTGCTAGAGCAAATCCCACTTGCCCTCGAGAGGGACGAGAGCTTGGCAATGGCACTGTCTCCAGCCAAGGTAGACTGGAAGGAAACAGCGGAGGGGCATGTGATAATGGTAGATGTGCCAGGGTTGAAGAAGGAAGAGCTGAAGATTGAAGTAGTTGAGGAGAACCGAGTTCTGAGAGTGAGCGGGGAGAGGAAGAAGAGAGAGGAAGAGAAGAAAGGTGATCATTGGCACAGGGTGGAGCGATCGTATGGCAAGTTTTGGAGACAGTTCAGGTTCCCTGACGATGTGGATTTGGACAGTGTGAAGGCTAAGCTGGAAGATGGTGTGCTTACTTTGTCTTTGGCCAAGTTGTCTGCAGACAAGATTAAGGGTCCAAAGGTAGTCAACATTGCTGGACCTGGACATGATGAAGCACCCAAACTCAAGGATAACCATGCCAAGCAGGAGCTTTAGATCGATCGATGCTTAATTTTCATTGCTTTCAAACCCTTTTTCCAACCAGTTAATCTTGATGAATGGACGACCTTTTGTCAGGAAAATAATTACTAATAATAATAATACTAATCTAATGTGAAAGACTACTGTACTTGGAACTGGATCATGATGCAATTATGTGTCTGTAATAAAAGATGGAACATACGAGAAGGCCTCTACGACTTTAAATAAATATGTTTGTTCATCTATTTTTTAGCTTCGGTTCATATTCGTTAAAAATTTTTAAAAATAGTGTTTGAATTTGATTAGTTTAAATTAAATAAATATGTTTGTAAATATTTATAAATATATTTATAAATCATAAATAAATAATCAAACAAATAAATAAATAAAAATAATAAATATTGATGACTAAATGAAAACATGGTAAAATATATTAATATTATTAATTATATTATATTTGAATAATAAATATCTTTAGATGAGTTTTAAATATTTTTTAAAACGAGTTTGTATATAAATATAAATAAATTGAACACATATTGTTTGGAATTAGTTATTTTAATAAATTAACTTTAAAATTTTGTTCTGAATTACTTGTTTAATTTGATAAAATGAATATAAACGAACAAAAATTAAACATCTTCACAAATGATTCGTCAAACACTTTATTCATTTAAAGACTTCTGAAATTCATGGGATCTACCTAGATCTATTTATGAGTTGGGTCGCGATTCGAATTTTTTTGAAATCTTTTACTCGAGTCTGATCCAAAAGTTTGTTTCATTGTTTAAAAAATATTAAAAAATTATTTTTATATTAATTTTTTTTATAATTAAAAATTCCTTTATTAATAAAAAATAATTCAAATCGAAACAATCAAATTTTAAAAAAAAAAAAATTATATTCAAACCTGATACATACGAGTCAAGTTTATCAAATCAAACGAGTAACTCGACTTTTAAATAGGCCACGGGATCTATACTCTTTTCCTTATTTTCAAACTTAAAGCTTTTTCCTTTTATTTTGACTTTTTTTGACCAATTATTTTTAAGTTTAAACCCATTAATTTGGGATTTAATTTAAAACAAATATTTCAAATAAAAATTAGAGAATTTTGGAGAATTAAAATATTTTTTAAAAATGAATATTAACCAAGAATATTATTCAAGTCTAAAAAATATTTTCTTTTAAAATTACTTGATTTTTTTAGGTCAATCTTGAATTCTTCAAATTTTAATTTCTTAAAAAATATAGTAAAGCTCTAACACCAATTTTGTTTCAAGAGTAAAAGCTCTAGTCTAGTAAAATAATTGAAAATTTCTTATCTTGAAATCAATAATACTATAATTGTATTAAGTTTAAGAAAAAAAATTAATATCAATTTGGACATAATTTTTAAGTAAAACACAATTTTTTTTCTCAAAACCAATTAAATCAAAATTATATTAAGTTCATGAAAAATATTTTTTCATTGAAATATCTAAACTTGTCAATTTTGACCCGAATCCGCCAACTCACTCAAATTCGATCCAATCCGATTTAACCAGAAAAGTCAACATTATTTGTTCTAAAAGCGTGTTAAGAGCAAAACTTTTGGAAACTCGGTGGTGCTTCATAGTTCATATAATAAGTAAATCTCAAATTTTACTCTAACCATTATCAGTTCTTTACACAAATATTTGACTCATTGTTAGGTGCAGTATATCGAGAACTCTTCCGCTTACTCTCAAAGAGTCAAATTCGAAGTTCCTTCCCATAATCAAACCAAAAAGAAAATAGGGTTAAATACTAAATTACCTCATGTACTTTAGGTTTTTTCTTTATTTGGTACTTGAAGAAATTTTTTTATCACTTTGGTAATCGAATTTTTTTACCGTCAATCACATTGGCCCTTTATTCTAACACCGTTAGTTAATGACTGACTAGGCAAAAAATCAACCAATCATAGCCTGATACGTGACAAAACTGCCACATCATTCGTGCCACGTCACCATGAATAAAAAAAATTCAAAACAAATCAAAAAAATTATAAAAATTTCAACAAAAAAAAAACTATAAAATAAAAAACTGATTTTTTTTTTAAAAATCAACATTTTAAAATTAGAAATTATAAAATTACAAAAATCAAAAGATAAATCTGAAAAATTCAAAATTAAAAAGAAAAATAAAAAATAATTTTTTAAAATATAGAAATTTCAAATTAGAAAAATATATATGAAAATTCGAAATTTAAAAAATAGAAATTTAAATTTTAAAAATTAGAATTTTTTTTAATTTTTTTAATTTTTATTAAAAATATTCAGATTTCCTTTTCTTCTTTTTTAATTTTTTTTACAGATTTTTAAATATATATATATATATATATATATATATAAAGTTTTCTATTTTATAATTTATTTTGAATTTTGGTTTTTTATTTTTATTTTTATAATATATATGAAAATTCAAAATTAAAAAAATAGAAAATTTAAATTTAAAAATAGATTTTATTTTTTAAATTTTTTTTCATTTTTATTAAAAAATTTCAGATTTCTTTTACTTATTTTTTTAATTTTTTTTTACAGATTTTTAAATATATATAATTTTCAATTTTTATAATTTATTTTTAATTTTGGTTTTTAATTTTTATTTTTATAATTGTTTAAAAAAATGAGATTTTTAAATTTTTAATTTTCATTTTTTAAATTTTTTTAAAATTTTTTTATTTTGATTTTTATAAAAAAAAAAAATTTATTTTATTTGAATTTTTTTCTTATATGATGACTTGACACTAATGATGTAACAATTTGGTCACGTGTCAGCCTCTTATTGGTTGATTTTTTGCCTAGTCAGCTATTAACTAATGGTGTTAGGACAAAAGACCAATGTGATTGACGGCAGAAAAGTTCGAGTACCAAAATGACAAAAAAAAAAATTCAAGTACCAAACGGATCAAAGATATAAAGTACAAGAACTAATTTAGTATTAAACCCAAGAAAATATATCAATTTAATTCAATAATTAAGAGTTATAGTCATTTTTCTAATTTATAACTTAATCATTAGATTAACAATTTTTTCTCTTCTTACCCCTTTCTATTCTTCCTACCTAGAGCTAACAACCCACGTACGAGCATCATATCTCAATTTTTTTGCCAACCATGTAAACATAAACACAATACATATTATTAAATTTTTCAAAATTCTAAATATGAATATTATACGTGTATTAAACATGTATTAATCGTTTTGAACATATTTATTACATTATTTTCGTTTTTATTAAACTTGTCGTATTTATGTGATAATTTCGTATCGTGTTCAAAATTATCAAATCTATTCTTATCAAGTAAAGAATATGAGACTGGCATGAAGAAATTGTGATTATATATGCTGCCAATACATGATTTTCCCACCCCAAGTTGGGTTAACTCCAAAGGGCTTCGGACCATATTGCAAGAGGAATCAATATGGGATAGTTTGTATACTCAACTGTTTAAGCAAAAAGAAAGAACGTACTGCACTAATAAACGAATTTACCTCCAATAAACTGTTATTGTATCATATACATACAACAGATTTTACAGTGTGCTAAATTATGATGAAAAAAAATGAACTTAAAGAATCAAAACCTGAAACCTATGTTAGTCCGACTCTTCATTCTTCTTGAAGTACACGTGTCCGACGCATATCTGGACATGAATATAGAGATATAATCTTCTAAAAATCCTCTGAATACATGAAAATTTAAAATAAAAAATAAAAATAAAAAATTTGAACATACCCGTGTCCGACACTCACACCCGAATCTAAGTAAAAACTCTTACCAAAACAAATCAGAAGAATTAATGTTTAGAACTCTAGAATCTGAATTGCATGCATGATATACTATAAATTAAAGGTTGTGGAAAATCTTAACCAAGGGAGTAGGCCACAGTTTGTAAATTCAACTGTTTAAGTTTCGTTGTGTTACCATTTTCATTTATGGGTTCTGTTTGCTTACACATGCAATCTGGCATGGGAAATATGTAGACTGAACCGCTGGGTTTCTTCAATTCACTTCCCTTCGCATCGCTATGGCGTAGCATATCTTTCATCTGCCGTTTGAAAGTTTCCCACCTATGAAACACAAAGGAACAGAAATATTCTAGTATGAAATGCACTTGTTGACAGTTAATGTGATGAATATGATAACTTTAAGGAATACCCCTCGTAAGTAAAACTCGATTAATATAACTTTTAGATTTGCATTTTGAAAAGATTTTGAATCATCCACCAAAATAAATTATAAACGGAGATAGATTTTCCATATGATGCTTATAAGTAACAGCTAACAAGCGAAAAGAAAAGAAAAGAAAAAAGAAGAGACAAGAGGCCATGGCCATGCTCAAAAATGTACAATCAACTGTGAAGAACTAGTGCTGAACCAGAAATAATAAGGCAAACTCCACCTAGACCCTTGTGGTTTCAAGGTTTTTCATATAGCAAGCACCCTATGAATTTTTTTTTCTCGATTAGCACCCTGCGGATAAGTTCCGTACCCATAACGGGTTATGCTATTAATTTTACATGATAAAATTACAAAAATTCCCTTAATTATGAACAAATAACCCTTCGAATGGAGGATATTTTAGTAATTTATTGGATGAAATTAAAGGTGTAACCTCCTCTAGGAACAAAACTTAATCACAAGGTACTATTTGGGAAATGTTGAACTATAGGAAATGTAAGTAGAGTTTACCCAAAATAATAATAACTATGAAAAACATGTGAATGAAATCAATCTCCGCTTGAGCTCCATTACTAAAGATGAAGCAAGTCAAAACTTAACATGCCGCCAACAAGCTCTTGGCTGAGTGGCTAAGAGTCTTGGGGGCATGAAGTCTTGGGTTCAAACCCAAGCAACCCCTCCCCTTACCCAATTATCAAAAAAAAACTTAACATGCCATATTTCCTCTGAGCTCAACATGATTAGGTTTACATGCAAGATGCACAACTAATAGGCTTAGGATCTAGCTGAGATCATAAAACCTCAGCAAAAACACACGAGGAATTTTAAATACAAATGGACAATGTCACCAGAGTAAAATGAGAGCCAAAAACAATGGTTTAAAACAAGTAACTAATCTGTCAAAAAATACTGACAAGAATGAAATAGATTTGAACCACAATTTACCTGATATGAGGGCTATCAAATAGCAGTGCTAATTTCCTCTTGTCAGGCTTAATTGTTTTCGCATGTCCCCCATATAAATAGCGTCGGTGACCCATTAAGAAGTGGGGGAAGTTTCCACCTTGTGTCGTGACAAATACTTCACTGTGAAGGCAAACCGTGTAGTCAAGTGCTGCCAACCTAGATGAGTGGCCCTATATTATGAACTAGAATGTTACAAAATTGAATTTATAGCTTTCCTCTTCTTCCACCTTTGTAGTAATAATAATTAGATTTTGCTCTGGCAGACTTAACAAGCAGCACAATAGGTTAAAAGTTTGATACCTTGAATATAGCAAGTTCTTCTGGAGTAGCCAGCGTGTCCTTTGTTTCTAAAAGCGGAAACATCTGTTTAAGAGGAGCCATGTATTTTTCTGCTTTGTAAATATTTCCCGCTGCAACAAATACTGATGTATTTTTATCAAAACCCATGCCCCTAAGCATCATTCCCACCTACAGGACCAAATAAATAGATTAATAAATCAGTGAAGAGAAATAACAGCATCAAAACTTGTATAACTGTATTTTCTATGCCCTAAAACACCAGCAGACAATATCTTCACACGTGTCAAATATTGAACAGGGAGAATCACTAAATAAGATTGTAATAATATCAAATATACACTCCAGTATGCAACATTAGCTTTTCAGAGCTAATATATTGCTTTTCATAATATAAAGAAGAACATTCATGAATAACTTGATTGAGAACATGGTGTCGCATGCCCTAAAGTGACCCACACAAAAAGCAAAATAAGTTATAGTTGGATACCTCCAAAGGAGATAAAGGGCATTTCCCATCCATACGATTTACACCTGGCCTTATAACTCTGCCCCTCCGCCTAAATTTTCCTCTCCAACTTCTTTCTCGCGCAATGTCCATCTCATGTCTCTCTTCTTCCCCGCCATCATATTCACAGCACGAAAATGCAACCATATCCTTCCCAAAGAAAACATTTATCTTTCAGAAATAGAGCACAATGGCTAAACATTAAATTCAAGAATCAATGAACTATTCATCCATGTACAAGGAACAAGAAGAACACCATTTCAAATCGAAGATGAACTGAAACATATTTTCCTCCACTATGGGAGCTATTCTTGATCATCCTCTCAACCATTTTATCAGCTAGTGTCCGTATAGGTTCTGAAAACCTCAGTGCTTGAAAATTGGATAAGCACCTAAGCCCTTGTACATTTGAAGGAACTGAATATGCCAACCTGTTAGAAAAGGGTGCAATGCGAACAGCCCTGAAAAGATGAAATCATATAGCAATAAGTTTATTGCATATGATGTGTCGCAAATCCATGTCAACAAAGCATATTCCCTGTTATTGGAAATGGAGCATGTGGAAGGGTAGATGATATAAAAGTAATGATAACAATATATATCTAAAATATTAGCAGCTCTCACTGAACATAACTCAGAGTATCGCAAAATATAGAGATGCTCTACTACAAATACATGCAAGACTTTAAACAATCCAAAAGAATAAAATACCTCAAATTTCAGCAGATAAATCAGAAATATACAGCATGAATTAAATAAGATTATGTTCTAACCATCACAAGGCATGTTTAATGAAATAAACTAAATTGAAGAACTACATTGCTATCAATAACTGCTTTCATTTTAAAAAATGGTCATGAAAGATTTGACATTGAAGAGACCATTATGGACAATCTAGAGATGAAATTAGTGTCATGTGCCGAACAGATAATGACAAGACAAATTTTGTCTTTTCAAGTTTTTTTGGTTACATTAAGAGTCTATGTGCTGCAATTTCAAGGCAATTTGTTTGGGCACTTCTCAGTTGTTAATTGGACATTCAACTTTAGTAAACCTTTCCTTACTTGGAATCAGCTGAGAATTTCCCGAAATTCATTTAGCTTTGCCAAACCAAGAGGAATGAAGGAAAAGGATTCTCATAACTGATCCCAACTAGTTCACAAGTAAGTTTTTACAGCAGAGACATTTTTCTTATTCATCATTGTGTTTCTTCTCGAGGTGAATATACTTCGCACAATAGACCACCTAAGTTTCCATCTGCCCCTCATTTATATTTCAAAATGGAATTGGAAGAACATTGACATTGATTTGATTTGATTTTCTCACAATTTTGCTTTTCTACAGGGAAAGAGAAATTGGGTACTCATAATAAATGAAAGTAGAATGCATACCCCATCGCCTCTAGTTTCGGAAGAACCTTCTGGAGATAATGGGCTGGACTCGACCAACCTTTTACTCTCAAATTAACAATGTTGCTAATATTATTGTCAAACCTCTGAAGTACATCTTCAGGGAGCTCTCTGACCACATTCACATGATTTCTAAGTGCATGTATAAAGAATTCTTCGTCAAATATATCTCCAAACTTGCTGCAATGAAATGAAAAACGACAAGGAAACACATTAAAGAATTGAAACATCTTAAAGCACAAGGTGAAAAATGAAACATTTTTTATTGTGGTCTAAGCAGGGCTTTCAAGGATTTCAAAAGTAAAATAACAATCACGAAAATAAACCAGAAGTTAGATGAAATGTTTAAAATATTAGTATATATATGGAATCTTTCAGACAAAGGTAGATATTAAACTAAACATCTAGGCTCCTTTTCACAAGAATACATCATTTCTGCTTTTAAAGGTGTTCTCAAGATGCATGCAAGGTGGCCTCATTTCTCCTTTAAGTCTAAAATATGGCAGATTAAAAATGATGCCCTTTGTTATGTCAAACTCATTTGAATTTTTACTTCTCCATAGGCAGTTGATAAATAAAATATACTAAAAATAGTAACTGCAGTTTCTGATGCAATTGGCTCAAGTCCTTTGCAGTTTCCAAGACAAGTAGCAGTTCTTGAAATTAAATGCCAACTTTTACAAGGATTAAATATCATTTTATTGTAAATTTTTTACCATTACTATCATTAGCATCTTTTTCTCAATTTAGATCAAGAAATTCATATCTTTATAATTTTTTTATTTATTTTTTTTATTTTCAAATTTAAAATAAGCATTCAAAAAGTTTAAGTCTTGCATTAAGGCTCACACCATGCTCTATAAAAGTAGAACACTACTGACTACACCTTATAGCTTCAGTTTCTAAAATCTATTCCATCACTAATGTCTACAAAATCTACTGCCAGATCCTTGTCTTTCATTTTGATTTGAATGATATACTATCATAACACTACTGAAAGGAGAAGAGCGCTATTGGCGAGAGTGGGCAGAGGATGCGAGAGAGAGAATAACACTATCAACAAAATGTTATTTAAGTATCTTATTATAACAGGCATCAATAGGAACAACAAGACTCCACATTTAAACCCAGTGAATTGCTTATGACCAAATAGCATAGGCCTTACTAATAGAAACCTTTAGCCATATTAGTGACTATAATGTAATAATGTTGTCAAAAATCTGTTCATTCTACACAAAGAGAATGGTTGTCTAAATTCATTTCAAACCTGAATTTAGTGAACATGCACTATACAATGACAATGGTGATGATGATAACCTGGAATCTCGCCAAACACTGTTTAAATGAAAGATTGGAATGACAAGAGTTGCATTTAGCAGCCACGCCACGGCCACTGCATCACATATCTGTATTAAAAGTATGAAGAAGCAATCAATCAACAGTGCCATTATCTTCTATAATAAACAATTGACAAGCCAACTGAAATTTTGCTATTTGCCTTCCTGGTAAGAAAGATTCAAACATACAAGTTTGCAGAAACTTTTAAGCTAGGAACACACTCTGCTTCAGATTAAATTGAACATTGACCAAAATACCAGAAGAAATAAAGGTTACCATGTCAACATGCCTAAATGGCCAGAAAAAATGGTTCAACATATCAACCTTTCAAGAAAACAACGCAAAAGATGAAAATCGCATACAAAGAAGACTTTCTTGGATATGGTTTCACCCAAAGATAATCAACTCAATCAAGCCCTTATGCTAAACACTCAAATGTATCTCAGATGACAATATGTCAATCATTTTGCATCTTTAGCCATGTATATAGTAAATTCAATATCATGAACCAAATAATATTCTCCTTGCATATCATAATACTGGTCCATATTTTTTCTAGGAAGCCTCAAAATGTTCTTTTATCTTTCAAAGCCAAAGCACAATCTTTATCAATCGTCTAAAACCATCATTATTCTTTTACTCAAAAATACGAATATAAGGAACTAACTAAAAGAAGTCCTACAAGTAACATATGAATCCCAGTTGTTCTAAGGACACAAGTGCAACAAAGACTAAAAAGAGATAAGTTCTAATATTTGTATCCTATTTAAGTTTACCAAAGAAGATTTTTTGAAGTAAGAATTTGAAGATTATACGAAATGTATTTTAATTATGGCTTCTTAAATAGTGTGATTTTCAAAGATGGACAAACTCTGACAGACGAAGTATGGCCAATCTAATCTTCGGTGGGATGGAGTTTCTGATTTAGGGGATCACAGCTCTAAAAACATTCAAATGAAAAACCATGGGCCTCAAATACTGTCAAATTAGCAATTCGTGCATGCATAACAAAGAAAAAAATTGCCACTAAATCTTATTCATGCAAGCATGAAGAAAACAGTAGAGGGAACTGAAAACCAGAGTCTGCACGATATTTCAAGGAATCTCCAAAAACATGTTTTAAAATTTTTTTCGGGAATGAATGCCCTATCATATGCATCCAACGTTCCAACATACTTGCAAGCAGTAGTGTAAACAGTTTGAGTAAGAATAAAACCATATAACAAAGTGCACATTATGGTTATTTATAACATTAACAAGGGAGCATGAAGAAACAACAAAGAGGAACTTAAAACAATGTTCAAACGAGCAATCAAGCATTCCGCAGTATCTTTTAATTGTTTGAGGTTTAATATGCGCAACCAAATTCATTAAGAACTAAAACATACCGATAAGCGTTGCTGATTTAAGCCACCATTCGCTTCGATTATAAGGAAACCATTAGACTTTGGCAATTCTGAAAAACCTTGAAATCACAAAAAGCAGCATTTAACTTCTAATATTTACAAGAGGCATAGGAGATGGCTAAAAGAATTGCTGATATTATCAACCTGACGACAACTAATACCTTGAAATAACAGATATGGCTTTTTCATTATTTACTAGTGCCACATGAAGGTGCATCCAACAAAAAATCTTAGAAATTTTGAGAGAGACAGCAAAGCATTTAAAATACACATAAAATTCTAGATAAACTTGAAATATGAGCCCTCAAACAGAGATTCTAAATTACCATATTTACAAGATCAACTTGGATGATTTGCATAAACCTACAAGATGAGGATTGCAGTTTACAAAAATTGGAAAAAGCAAATGAACATAATCAAGACAGGTCCTTAATTGAACACTATAATAGTTGAAATGATATAAAAACTCAAACCTGTTTTAGAACTAATAGAGTTGACACACGGCTTCCAACCTTGATGCATTTTCAGATTCCATGTTGTCATCAACTGCATAATTTTCATTCTATATTACATTAGCCAAACTTTTATCATGGATATGAACATTATAGAAAGCCTCAGATGAATAGAGGGTGAATTATGCTTAAAGGATAAAATATCTTCTTTGCCCTCCTGCAACAGTAGAATAGAGGGGGATTTGTTCATTTATTTATTTAAAGGCCGTTTGCCAAAAGCTTTTCCACTCTCCAAATGGGCACTTGCATGACAATTCAGACTAGGTGATAGTGCCTCAATTGGTTGCTTAGAGTTCATCCCCTTCGAAAGCCAAAGGCTAGGATCATGGCTTCTTGATCAACACAGAAGTTCTTTGGTGCAAGGTAAAATATTCCTTTTCCCAATTTATAAATTCAATTAAGTTTCGGCATCCAAGGGCATTTAGTAATATTTCTTTTGCCAAAATCATGACTAAGGCATGATCCATTTGGTCTCATGTTGGGTTTAGATAAATTATTAGGGATCTTATGCAGTCTTTATTTTAAATTAGCTGAATCTATTTTCTAATTGTAATGGTTTTAGAAATCCTGTCCAAGTAGGACAAGTTGGTATTTACCTATTTATATCAATAGCTACTGCTAGATGTCGTAAAGTTGACTTTTAAAATAGATTTGTTTGTTGAGAATTCTTGGAGAATTTGTCATTTAATTGATTGAATTTTCCTTCCCGGCTACCTCCCTTCTTCTTCTTCCAGTGTTCTCGCCTTACTGTTCACAGCACAAGAACATACATTAACTTTACATCCTGATTTCTCTGTTATCCATAAGTTCCAGCAATCATTATGCTCAAATTCCAGCTTTAAGATAAAATTCAATTCAAACAATAGTTGATTCCTAAATCTAGTTCTAACTCCAATCATGGCCACAAATCCCAAAAAACCATAATTTAGTCCCGGCCCACCATAAACCCTAAGTTGGGAAACTCCCCTACCCTACAGCACTAAGGAAGCTACAACATGGTTCACAACCAATCATCCAGGCTTCAAAGGAAATTACACATCAAATACACACTTTTGCAAGAAGGATAGCAAAGTGCAGGCCAAAAATTGACAACTATGCTAGCAGCCGGATGAAGAGATGGTTTAAACACTCTCTGTTAAACCAAGCACAACCAATACCAAGATAAAGAAACTTAGATGCATGGACAGCCTAAATGCAGCAGACATTCTTAACTCATTTTACAAAATTAATATATACTCCTAAGTCCTAACCTATTTCACAATATAAAAAGTTCCCATTTGCTGTTCCCAATATTTGTCAGCATGCAATAAGAATCACACCCAGTTACCCACCACTCCCATATTTAATCTTATAAATCACAGAAGTTGCAATTTCTTCTAAAAAGTTCCATAATTTTCATTCAAAGCTTAATAAAATAATATTGAATATCTATAAGCTTGATGTACCAATTTATATAGAATATTTCTACAGAAGTTGATGTTCCCAAAAATAAAAAATTCATAACTATATCTTAGAATTCTCAAAATAAAGTACAATAAAGAGATCAGCAGAAGCAAAAATGTACCGCATTGTGACTGGTATTGCTATCAGCCTCCATAAACGGCCAAAGCTTCTGAAAAAGCTGAGGACTCCAGTAAACAGAGCCAGGCGGCAAACGCCGGTGAACAACAACAACCGCATTTTTCAAACTCTCGACATCGAATCCTAACGACCCCATGTACAACAACATTCCGGAAATATACAATAACGGTGCAAACAACAGCACGCCTTTTCTTCGAAACACCGCGGATATCAACACGAACACTATCTTATCCGCCGCGCTCTGCTTCCCGCCACGTCCACCTCCGCCACCACCACCAGCAGTAAAGTTCTTGTAACGTCCATGGCGGAACCGCGGTGAGGAAGGCGGGGAAGGGGAGACCGAACGGTTACTGCCCAACATTTTACAAGAAATAAAAATAGTCGGTGCCTTCAGGTTCTCATTTCCTTGATCTTTTCTTTTAAAAGTAGACTTTTCTGAAAGTTGGGAAGAGAAAGTGAGAGGATTTGTTTGGTTGGTGGTGAGAATCACGGACAAATGCCAGCTGCTTTGATTTGCCGAAGCGGAAGCTTTAATGGAGGTGCGCGTGGGACGGGGCAGTGGGGACCGACAGACACTGAATCCGCTACCGACGGAAGAGAAAATTACATTTGGGTCTCCTGATATTGAAACAAATTAAGCCTTAGTGTTTTACTGAAAATAAATTAAATATTAAATATATGATTTTGATATTAATAATTATTAAATATACTAAATAGTTAATAAAAAAATATGTATTTTTGTATAATCTTTAATATAAAACTAAGAGTTCAAATCTCATCAGTTATAAAAATATTTTAATAATAAAATTAACATAAAATCGATTTTTTACCGATTGGCTAAATAATTGATTTTTTTATATGTATCAGATTGAAAAGGCTTTCGATTTTTTATTGAATAGGTTTGTTTTGGTTTTTTCAACACTACAAATAAGTGTAATTTTGAATAATTATTTAGTTGTAATAAAAAAAACTGAAAGAATAAGTACAAATTATTATAATTATAATGTAAAGTATATATTAATATAATAAGATATACATATTGTTTCTTAGATAATAGTACACGTTATTTGATTATTATGAATAAGATATGTGAACAAATTTTGTCAATGTTATTATTATTATAAACTATTGTACATTTTATTATGATAAGATATTATATATTATTATAAAATATGCATATCATTTACTTATAATGTACATTCTAATTCTAAATGTATATTTTATTATAAAAATACATATTTATCATTGTGTAGAGAAACTAGTTAAGTGGTATTTAAGGAAAAATTATATTTAATACATTGTTTTTATTTTTTTATTTTGTGAAATAGTGCATTAAATGAAAAATCTTTTTAAAAATAATAATTTAATAATCTTTAATCAAGATTTATAAGCATGCGTTAACCAAACTCTTATAATAGGAAGTGCACATCATTTAGCAATTGTGTATAAAATGTGTGAAAAAAATGTGGATGTTTTAACCTTATAAACAAATGTACATATTACTCTAATATGATTTTTTTTCGATTTGATATAAAGTAACCATGACTAAAAAAATTAATTAAATATATTTTTTATTACTATTATATGCAACTAAAAAATATTTTTAAAATATATTATTATTTTAAATGTCTAATTAAAGTATAAGTTGACCCTCCATGAAAAATTTTTTTGGCTCTTTCCCTGAATTTAATTGAATGCATATGTGATATAGCTATATGCAAGATATATAAAACAATTTTTCACATGTTTTAATCATCATAAATTCAAGATACATAAAACAATTTTTTACATGTTTTAATCATCATAAATTCAAGATGCGGATGGTAATGGATAATAAAAAATTGAATATTCGATACTATTGGGATCTGTTTTTTTTTAGATTTGGATATTGCGAGTTTGGATAATTTGCTGATTTGGATATTGGATTTACTATCCGCAGTAGATTCAAATATAAATCATTAGATATCCGTTATCTAAATCCGCTTTGATTTTGATTCTGATAGTGTTATATATCTGAATCCATTATCTGAATCCGTTTTATTTATACGAATAACGGATTCAAATATCTGAATCCAATATCCATTTATATATTTACTTTTTATTTTAATTTACTTTTTTTTAAAAAAAAATGATTTAATAAATTCGGATATTTAATGGATTCGAATATCCAATCGATATTGCTCTTTAAATCGGATGTAGATTTGGATAGTAATATTCGAATAATAAGCAGATAATAAACAAATTCAAATTTTGGATAAATTAAACCAATTCAAATATTTATAAATTTATAAATATCTAATCTGCTGTCATACTTATGATTATTTTTTTTAGCTAAATAAGATAAATTGGAGGTGTAACTAAAAGTGAAAGAAAAGAGAACAAAAACGTAAAAGGTGAGAGAAGTTTAATTTATTACTAGTGTGAGTTTCGCTTGTTGATATAGGCAATCTAGTAAGGTAATGCATATATACATATTTAAGTATAGTTGTTTTTTACATTTTTTAAACTCAAACTAAGAAGGATATTACATTATATTTTAATACAAAAGTGGATTGTTCAAATATTATATGTAGAGCTTACATCTTTAATATCCTATTGTCAAAATGTTTTTTTTTTTATATTCCTTTTGTTTTATTTTTTTTTGTTAAGAAAATAGAGATCATAAAACTTTATTGCAAATTAAACGTATGTGATTATTAAATGCACTTCATATTTTAATATATACAAAAAATATGTACCTTATATGTAAAAAGTTTATGATAAATATCAAAATTTAATTCATTTAAATTAAGATGATATCCATCATTCATATTAAGAGTTATCAAAACGTATGTGATTATTAAATGCACTTAATATTTTAATATATATACAAAAATATATTCCTTATATGTAAAAAAGTTTATGATAAATATCAAAATTTAATTCATTTAAATTATGTTCATATCCATCATTCATATTAAGAGTTATCAAAATAGTAAAATATAAATCCAATAACTACCATACAATAACTCATAACTTATAATATCATTTAACATAGTTTTTTTTTTTACCATTTAACCATCATAATATTTTTATTTTTATTTTTATTCAATACCCAACGTTTAAAAAAAAAAGTTCAACTTACATCAACCCATTTTATATTATTATTCAATATTTTAATTTTTACTGATCATTTATCAATACACTAATTTTTTAATTCAATAATATAAAAATAAAAAAATTGATGTGACGTTATTTTTCAAAAAGAATTGAAGAATCAATAATTATACGACACGTGACACAAAATTATGAATTAGTTAAATAGTGTTAATTAGATTTAATAATTTCAGACAAGATACGAATATGACACAATAATTAAAATACAATACGATATAAAAAATAACATAAATATTACATGAATATATAAACATGCTAAATATTTTCTAATTTTGGGTCTCAACAATTGATTGAATTCGTTCTTTGACTTTTCTCTCTCTCTCCTTCCTTTCCTTTCTCTCTCCTTTTTTTTTTTTTTTAATCTCTTTTTAAAAGCGTCCTTCAGAAACACTAATCACGTTTTTTTTATTTACTAAGACATAAAAATATTCTTTTTGTTATAAAATAACTAAAAAATAATATAAAAATTAGGCTAACATATGTTAACTTATAAAGCTTTTAATAATTAAGCTTTTAATTGACAATTGTCAATTGATTGTTGAATTGTTTGGAATAACTTTAATTTATGACTTGATTGGTGGCCCGCAAATTCACGGGTCATTTTTTTATAAATAAACTATGTAATAGTAAAAAAATAATTAATAAAATGAGCAATTTTAAATTAAATAATATATTATGTAATACTATATTAATAAAAATTAATAAAAATATTTATTAATAGGAATTGAAAATTTTAAAAAATTTTAAAAAATAATCAAAGGATTATCAAAGAATGAATCATTTTATTTGAACAATATAATTACTATTAAGTATAATTAGCATTCATTTTTAATATCATAATTATTGTATTCATAAAAATTATGAAAAATATTTAAATTTTAATAACAAATTCTCGAGTTATGAAATATTAATTTATTTTCAATTTTTATAAAAATTAATTGATTAAAATGTTTTATTATTTTAAAACTAATTATTTCAAATGATTATAAAATTTAAAAATATTGTAATATTATAATTTTTAAAAGTAGTTTTTATTATCTTTTAGTAAAATTATTTATTTTTAATTATTTTTAAATTAATTGATCAAAATATTTTGTATTTGATAATTTTTTAAGTTGAAAACAAATTCTTTCATAATAATATAATAAAAATATAAAACTAATAACTTATATCATCATCTAACATAATTTTTTTTTTTACCATTTAACATCATAATATTTTTATTTTGATTCAATACCTAAAGTAAAAAAAAATTCACATACATTAGTCCGTCTCATAATATGTTCATTATTTTAATTTTTACTGATCATTTATCAATACAAAAATTTATAATTCAATAATATAAAAATAAAAAAATTAATCTTGTTTTCAAAAAAAAATAAAGAATCAATCATTATACTATACGTGATACAAAATTAAAAGTTATTTGAATAGTATCAATTGGACCTGAAATTTTGAACACAACACGAGAAAAATACAACATGACATGAAAAAATAACATAAACACGGCACGAACTTATCAAAATCGATATAAAATGAATTATTAACGTATCAAAATTTTATATAAATATATAATAAATTAAAGATGATTATAGCATAAAAAATAATACGAACACAATATAAATATATGATTTTTTTTTCCCCTTCTTATTCTATTTTTTGCCATTCTCTCTTTCTATGTTTTCTATTTTCATAAAATAAAATAAAAAAAATGAAAGCTTGCCACACACGTGGCAAGCTTATAAGAACTTTGAAGAAGTAACTTTAATATTATGTTAATGATTTATAGATTTATGGATAAGATGATATATATATATATATATACTCAATTATTAAGTACAAATTATTTTTATCTAAATTTTTTTCATATATTAAAATAAGAGCAATAAAGGGCATTTTCATCTCCTCAGTAAATATCTCATTACATTTAAATATATGAACTATACTGTGCATATTACACCAAACAGTATTTATTTTAGATGAAATGATAGACCATTAATTTGTTTGTCTTTCACCACCTGCAAGTGTAATTTTCCCTTCAAATAAAGTGGGTCGTGGCCTCGTGGGGACAACTATCGAGGTCACGGACTCACGATAGATCAGGCTATTTTGTGTATACTAGACCAATCCCCGACGAGAGTTATCCACCCGATTCCATTTAAATTGAATTTGAATAAGATATTTTATAATTTAAATAAGTTGGATTCGAATTATTATTTATCAAATAAAATATTTTTTAATTTGAATTTAATTATAAAATATATAAAAATATTAATATAAAAATAATTTTTTTATATTTTAATGATTTATGAATAGTAAAAAGGATTTACAGGCCCGACCTGAAACGGGTTTGGATAAGTATTTTTTTTTTTATCACGACCCAACTCATGAACAGGTCTAGTGTATACTAATTGTTTCATGTTCTTTAGTCATCTACACAAATATAAATATAATTAAATAATTAAATATTTTAAAATTTTAAACACAAGTATGATATGTGTATTAAACGTATTATATTTGTGTTGTATTTTCATATCATATTCAAAATTACGATTTAATTAAACTTATTTAAAGATCAAACTATCAGCTCAAATTTAAAGATCTATCCGATATTTAAAATGACTTAAATATAAATATTAAGCTCAAAAATTTAACTTGGACATAGCATTTTCTAGCCCAAACCTGAAGGTCTGTCTTTTTAGTTTTTTTTTTTTTTTTTTTTGTGCCTGCATACTTCTTTTGATTTTCTCGGCTTTTTTGGGCCCTATATCTACTTGTTTCTTCTATTGGGCTTGTAGCGGTGCACCTAAAATTGCTGTTTAGTCATAGACAATTTTTCTAAGCGAAGTTAGTTCATACAATTATATTTAAAAATAATATTCAGCAAATTTGAATTTTGAATTTTAATATCTACAATCTTTTTTCATATTTTCAAGTTGCGGCTTCATTTATAAAAAAATAAAAAATTTGCTATAGTTGGCACAAACAATCAAGACATGGTCAAATACAAGAAGTTCATATAAAATGAGATAAAGTTATTTCATGA
Organism: Fremontodendron californicum; assembly: GCA_030761205.1. Classification (NCBI taxonomy): domain Eukaryota; kingdom Viridiplantae; phylum Streptophyta; class Magnoliopsida; order Malvales; family Malvaceae; genus Fremontodendron; species Fremontodendron californicum. Next base: position 8,057,181 of record JAULJL010000028.1, read on the forward strand.
TTTAAGAAAATAGAAGAAAATGAGAAATATATAAATCAATAAACCATGTTACTTATATGAGTTATACAATGGGTGTTGGGTGTTTTGACGCACGTACATAAAAATAAAAAAAATGGAAACCGGATAAAATCTTGAGCAATATTAAAAAAATCAGATCGAAAGTTAAATCGGTATGATTTCCGAGTTACTGATTTAATCGATTCAACCTTTTGAACAGGATTGTTCAATTTAAAAGTATATTAAATATATAATTTTAATATTAAATAAGTATTAACTTTAGTTATTAGTTAATAAAAAATGTGTTTTGTTTGATGATATAATCTTTATTATATGAGTAAGAGGTTAAAGATTCAAATCTCATTATTTATAAATAATTTTTTAATAAAAAAAATAAAATTAACAAAAATCGATTTTTTACCAGTTGAACTAATTTTCTCTCGGTTCATTATCTTTTCGTTTTTTATATGTATCAAATCGGACAAACTGTCGATTTTCGATTCAACTGATCCGACCGACCATTCCAATCCGATTTTTTCATCATTGAATTTGAGTTAAAGACGAAAATTGTTAGAATTTTTTACTTAAAATAAAATTTTATTTGTTAAAAAGTTATTTAGTAATAAATTTTTTGATTACTTCGAAGTACTTAGGTTTTTCAAAAACCAAATCAAATTCTTCATCAACACGAACCAGCCAAATTTACATGGTCCAATACTCTAGTTGATCTGATTCTTTAATTTGTTACTAGGGCTGTAATCGAGCCGAGCCGAGCTCGAATACTGAGAAGTTCGAGCTCGAGCTCGATTCGAAACTCGAGGTTCGAAGCTCGGTTCGAGCTCGATCGAGTATCATTTTTTAAGCTCGAGCTCGGCTCGAGATAAAATCGAACTATTCGAGCTCGACTCGATTAGGCTCGTTTATATGCTCGAGCTCGAGCTCGAATAAAGGGTTTTTAAGTATGTATATATATTAAGGGTAAAATAGTAAATTAATAATAAAAATATTATAAATAAAAAAGCTCGATTAGGCTCGCGAGCTGCTCGAATCGGGTATTAAGATACTCGAACTCGGCTCGCTCGATAGCTCGAGCTGCTCGAGCTCGAGCTCGGCTCGATAATGACCGAATCGAATTCGAGTTTTTTTCGAGTCGAACTCGAGTAGCTTGCGAGCACAAGTGTCTCGTTTACACCCCTATTTGTTACCAGAATTCTCTCCCAGCTACGCTCGGATAATAATTTTCTTTTATAAAGTATAAATTCATAAATTTTTAATAAAATAATAATTAATTAGTAAAATATTTAAATTTTCTCAAAATTCTTTTAATTATTTAAAATCATAAATTTTTAATATAAATTAAAAACATGAGCTAAATATTGTTAATAGTATGTATATATTATTTTCATTTATTCTAAATTTTAGAGTTAAAATCGAATCACTATGACAAATTATGTAAAATATGAGATGAATTGAGACATGATACAATACACCATGAAAAAATAATTAAAATATGGCACGACACAAAAAAATATGAATACAATACGAATACACGAACGTGTCAAAATCTATATAAAACGAATTATTAACGCATAAAAATTTATATTAATTTATAATACTTTGAAAACACGAAAAAATAACACGTCACGAACATACAATTTTTTCTTAAATTGAACCACTATGACAAACTGTGCAAAATATGAAATGAGTTGAGACACTATACGAACACAACACGAATACACGAACATGTCAAAATCTATATAAAACGAATTATTAACGCGTAAAAATTTATATTAATTTATAATACTTTGAAAACACCAAAAAATAACACATCACGAACACACAATTTTTTCTCTAAATTGAATCACTATGACAAACTATGCAAAATATGAAATGAGTTGAGACAAGACACGAACACACAAATGAAAAATAATTAAAACACAACACGAAAAATAACATAAACACGACACGAATACAAAAACATATCAAAATTTATATAAAACGAATTATTAACCTGTAAAAACTTATAATACTTTTAAAACATCAAAAAATAACACAAACACGAACACGTCACGGACACACAATATTTTCTCTAAATTGAGTCACTATAAAAAATTATGCAAAATATGTCATGAATTGAGACACGACACGAACACACAAAATTTTCTCTAAATTGAATCACAATAAAAAACTATGCAAAATATGAAATGAGTTAAGACACGACAAGAACACAACATAGGAAAAATAATTAAAACATAACATGAAAAATAACATGAACAAGATACGAATATACGAATATGTCAAAATCTATATAAAACGAATTATTAACGCGTAAAAATTTATATAAATTTATAATACTTTGAAAACACCAAAGAAATAACACAAACAAAGTATAGGATAAATTGAGACACGACACAAACACAACATAAAAAAATAATTAAAACACGACACAACACGAAAAATAATGTGAACACGATACGAATACACGAACGTTTCAAAATCTATATAAAACGAATTATTAATATGTAAAAATTTATATAAATTTATAATATTTTGAACACAAAAAAAAATAACACAAATATGTCACAAACATACAAATTTTTTTCTAAATTGAATCATTGTGAAAAATTATGCAAAATATATCATGAATTGAGATACGACATGAACATGACATGAAACACAAAATTTTCTCTAAATTGAATCACAATGACAAACTATGTAAAATATGAAATTAATTGAGATACGACACGAATACAGAATAGGAAAAATAATTAAAACACAACACAAAAAATAACATAAACACTACTTAAATACACAAATGTGTCAAAATATACATAAAATAAATTATTAACATGTAAAAATTTATATTTATAATATTTTAAATATACGAAAAAATAACACGAACAAAAATACAGCAAATTTTTTTTTTCTCTTTCTTCTTTATTTTCTTTCTTCCCAGCTAAAAAAACAAATTGCCAAATGTCAGCACCATATCATTTCATGTAGTCCATTTTATATTATAGTTAGATTTGAATTTAATTCTCAATATGTATATATTATTTTTTAAAATATTCACCCATATTTTGATGAAGTTCGTTAAATTATTTCTTACCTTAAGAAAATTTTTGAAAAAATGTCACTAAAAATCTTTAGTGTTTTTCAATTATTGAAAAAAATTAGAATAATATTTATTATTATTATTACTATTATTATTATTATCAAATTTTCATGTATATGAATTAAATTATTAATTCTAAATTTTAATACTAAAAATTTAAGTCAATGAACTTAGAGTTTAAATTCAATTGTTATAACAAACTATACAAAATATCCACACTTAAAGACAACTTTTAAAGTAAAAGTATAGATGTCTAAAATTATCAAATTTAATCTAGATAAACAATAACTCTCAATCATGAGAGTTATTTGAATAGTATCAATTAGACATGACAATTTTGAACAACAAAGTTATACGACATGAACACAACATGGAAAAAATAATTAAAACACGACACGGCACAAAAAAAAAACATGAACACGACACGAATACAAGAACATATCAAAATCTGCATAAAACAAATTATTAACGTGTCAAAATTTATATAAATATATAATAACTTGAATAAGATTAGATACAAAAAATAACACAAATACACAAAAAAAAAAATTCTTCTTTCCTTCTATTTTTTTCTCTATCTTTCTTTCTTTCTTCAACAAATATATATATATGGTAAAATACACTTACCCCCTCAGCTTTGATAAACAATACGCTTACCTCCCTTAGGTTTGAAAAACACCACTTACCCCCTAAAGTTTGACAAAAAATACATTAATCCCCCAAAGATATTATTTCTAGGTTAATTTTAAATGAAAAAACAAATATGCCATTTGTTAATTATTAATCATTTATTTTTATTTTTATTTGTTTTTTGTTTTCATTTTTTTACTACAAAATAATGAGAATTTATTTAGTCTTAAAATTATCTTTAGTTACTATTATGTTGAATTCTAATTCAAGTGCATGTTAAATATTTTAAACTTATCTTTAATTTAATTATATATTAACTTTGAAAAGAAATTATTAAAATATTTTTATTTAATTGATTAATTATCGTTATTTAAAAATTTTAGTGATAATGAAATTGATTAAAGAAAAAAAATGAAGAAAGGAGAATAAAAAAGTATATAATTATCTTTCATGAGATTTTATTAAAATAAATTTACCCCTATTATTTTGAAAAACACATTTTATCTCTTAAAAAGTAACTATATAGTATTCTATTAATCAAATTATTATTTATTCAAATTTTACTTTAATATTAAAAATATGATATTTTTTATTTTTTCTAGCTATTTTTTATTTTAATCAATTTCTTTATCATTAAAATTTTTTTAAATAAGGACAATTGATTTATTTTTAAATAATAATAACATAATATATTAATATCAAAGTTAATATATAATTGAATTAAAGGTAAGTTATTTTTTTTTTTTTGGTACAAAAAAGTTTAGGTGAGCAGAGACTACCCAGTCCAAGGTCAGGGCATGTCACAGGTCTCAGAGAGGAGTAATAGTGGCACTTACAGATCACTATTAAGGTAGTGTTTGGTATCACTTGGAAGATCATCTTTGTGATTTAATTACCATGGTGATAAGACTACCAAGTTGATTCGGTCACTAGTGATTTTATATTACCATGTTTGGTATAACATTATAAATCACTAGTGATATTAAACCACAATGTTTGATATTACCCCAAAAAAAAAACCACCGAATACAAAATATCTAAAATAACCTTCCCAATATAGTAATATTTTATTTTGTTTTTCTTATATGAACATTTTTTCACTTATTTTTTTTAGTGTTTAGATTTTTGCATTTCAAAAAATGTTTCTGGATAAAAATACACAAAAACTTAAACCATAATAAGGATAGAGTACAAAAATTATAAGGCAACAAAGCTACTGCTATCATCACCTTAAAACACAAAAGTCACAAATTTTTGGTCAATTTTAGAAGTTTGTGCTAAGGATTAGCTAGAAATTTTGCTCGCATGTGTTTTTCCGCTATTATCAGGGCGAATTAGTAATAAAATAACATAAAAAATTATTTTTCCACTGATGTGAACCCTAGGGGTTAAACCCTTTGAACCCACTAACAAATTGAAATATCCTAATCCCAATAAAGCCAAGATTCAGGTAAAGAAAACTTAAACCCTTAGAAAGCCTGTTTCAAAGAACCTAGATTAAGCATGTAAGCTAGACCCTAAGAACTCTCGTTTCAAAAACCTAAGTTTGATAGGTTGAACGCCACAAAGAAAAAATTCTTTGATAAGGTCCTAAGTTCTGTCAAGAACTAAAAAGAGTGAAACACTCACTTTGAATAAATTCAAACTCAAAAGATTAATAATTGTTGTTGAAGTAGATGGCTAAACAAGGGTATTTATAGACTCCCTACTAACCCTAATTCAACTAGCCCAATAACTCCTAGTACAAATGAAACTCCTCGGCAGCCAAGGCTTACTACTTACATAATTAAATGAAAACTTAACTATGGGCTAAACAAGCTCAAGCCCAAACCTCATTAAATTAAAAAATGTCCAATAGTTTTAATGAAGGTAGTCCCCACAAGCTTATTGGACATAATACATAAATCAAGCCCAAAAGCCTAAGTAATTAAAAGAATTAAAATAAGCCCTCTCTTAGGCGCCAAATCATTAAATGAATTGATCCCCACAATTGCCATGTCAATTAATGAATGAAAGAATAGGGCCACTTCTTTAAACATGATGCCGTCACTTGTAAGCCCTCTAATGCCGCCACCTTGTGTTCTTGAATCACATGGACTAAACTTGGATGCAAGCCCATCTTGCATGTTAAAACCTTTCTTGAATAACTTGCAACATGGCCCAAGTGAATTCCATCCATTCTTGCCATGATTCCTAGATCTTCTTGGATCTTGGCCCATATAAAAATTACCATGGGATTGGGCCATCTTGGATACTATCATTTTCAGAGCTCAGGGTTCCAATCAGACTTTTTGTTTAGATTGTCACTGACAAGATAAGGTCCTAAGTTCTGTCAAGAACTAAAAAGAGTGAAACACTCACTTTGAATAAATTCAAACTCAAAAGATTAATAATTGTTGTTGAAGTAGATGGCTAAACAAGGGTATTTATATACTCCCTACTAACCCTAATTCAACTAGCCTAATAACTCCTAGTACAAATGAAACTCCTTGGCAGCCAAGGCTTACTACTTACATAATTAAATGAAAACTTAACTATGGGCTAAACAAGCTCAAGCCCAAACCTCATTAAATTAAAAGATGTCCAATAGTTTTAATGAAGGTAGTCCCCACAAGCTTATTGAACATAATACATAAATCAAGCCCAAAAGCCTAAGTAATTAAAAGAATTAAAATAAGCCCTCTCTTAGGCGCCAAATCATTAAATGAATTGATCCCCACAATTGCCATGTCAATTAATGAATGAAAGAATAGGCCCACTTCTTTAAACATGATGCCGTCACTTGTAAGCCCTCTATTGCCGCCACCTTGTGTTCTTGAATCACATGGACTAAACTTGGATGCAAGCCCATCTTGCATGTTAAAACCTTTCTTGAATAACTTGCAACATGGCCCAAGTGAATTCCATCCATTCTTGCCATGATTCCTAAATCTTCTTGGATCTTGGCCCATATAAAAATTGCCATGGGATTGGGCCATCTTGGATACTATCATTTTCAGAGCTCAGGGTTCCAATCAGACTTTTTGTTTAGATTGTCACTGACAAGATTTTTGGGGTTTCAAACAAACTTGTCTAAGGTTTATAGCTTTAGGCATTTTTCCTAGGGTTATAGTTTTTAGGCAGTTTAGTTTTGGGATTTCAGTCTTGAAAAGTAATTTTTCTAAGCAGGGTTTTCCTCTGAACTATCACTAACAAGGTTTTGGGGTTTCAAACAAACTTGTCTTGGGGTTATAGCTTTAGGCATTTTTCCTAAGATTATAGTTTTTAGACAGTCTAAGTTTGGGGTTTCAGTCTTGAAAAGTGGTTTAAATCAAGATTTCGTTTCTTGAATTCTTGACCAATTAAAATTTCTTCTTGTTGATTCTTGATCTGAATCTTGAAAAAAACAAATTCAAGAATTCAGAGGAGCATTCGAACAGTCCCGAGAAAAAAAAAAGAAGTTAATCCGAGATTTCAAGAAAATCAAGAAGTCTCGTTCTTGGAAAAAAAAAAAAAGAGAAGAAGAGTGTTCGAATTGGCAGAAAAGAAAGAAAGATTCGAAAAAGATTTAAAAGAAGAGGAAAGAATCGACATTCATCTTTTTTTTTTTTTACTAACCAAATTTGTTTTGCAGCAACTTTAAGATGCCTCTCACATGTGGTGACGAAGTAAAGCAGGCTTTGCAAGAGATGAAAGAGTTCACATTATTATTTGGGAGGTTTGTGCAACAAGAGGAAGAAAGATGGAGAAAAAAAAAAAGAAAAAGAGAGAAGAAAAAAAGAAAAAGAAAGTGAGGTGGCTACAAATAAAGAAAAGCAAGAGGAAACGAAGAGTAAAAAAGAAAGTGAAAAAGAAATAGAGGTGGCTGAAATTAAAGAAGTAAGAGAGGAGCCACTAGTGGAAAAGGAGATAATTCCTGCCGAGGGAAACAAAGAATTTGAGAATTTTTTTGATTCAAAAGAGAGTGAGGTTTTTATTCTTGATGCTCCTAACCAATCTCTTCCTACTTTTCCTGCTTCTTTGTTGAAGGATTTTGAGGATTTATTTTCGGAGGAGTTGCAGGATAGGTTGCCACCCATCAGCGGCATTATGCATCACCTTGATTTAGTACCTAGCGCCGTCATTCTCACACACAAGGCTAAGATTCAAGGGTGAATCTTTTCGAGTAAAGGGGGAATGATAGGATCCAAGATGGTCCAATCCCATGGCAATTTTTATATGGGCCAAGATCCAATAAGATTTAGGAAACATGGCAAGAATGGGTGGAATTCACTTGGGCCATGTTGCAAGTTATTCAAGAAAGATTTTAACATGAAAGATAGGCTTGCATCCAAGTTTAGTCCATGTGATTCAAGAAAACAAGGTGGCGGCATTAAAGGGCTTACAAGTGACGGCATCATGTTTAAAGAAGTGGACCTATTCTTTCATTCATTAATTGACATGGCAATTATGGGGATCAATTCATTTAATGATGTGACGCCTAAGAGAGGGCTTATCTTAATTCTTTTAATTACTTAGGATTTTGGGCCTGATTTATGTATTATGTCCAATAAGCTTGTGGGGACTACCTTCATTAAAACTATTAGACATCTTTTAATTTAATTAGGTTTGGGCTTGAGCTTGTTCAGCCCATAGTTAAGTTTTCATTTAATTATGTAAGTAATAAGCCTTGGCTGCCAAGGAGTTTCATTTGTACTAGGAGTTATTAGGTTAGTTGAATTAGGGTTAGTAGGGAGGCTATAAATACCCTTGTTTAGCCATCTACTTCAGCAACAATTATTAATCTTTTGAGTTTGAATTTATTCAAAGTGAGTGTTTCACTCTTTTTAGTTCTTGGCAGAACTTAGGAACTTATCAAATAATTCTTTCTTTGTGGCGTTCAACCTATCAAACTTAGGTTCTTGAAACGAGAGTTCTTAGGGTCTAGCTTACATGTTTAATCTAGGTTCTTTGAAACAGGCTTTCTAAGGGTTTAAGTTTTTTTTTGCCTAAATATTGGCTTTATTGGGGTTATGATATTTGAATTTGTTAGTGGGTTCAAAGGGTTTAACCTCTAGAGTTCACATCATCCACAGTGATAAAACTTTTCCATCCTTTTGGATGGGAATTAGATCACTCCTTAAGACAGTAATCTTATCATCCTAGTGATTTAAGATTACTATCACGTAAAATTTTTAAATTGATAACAAACATGATGATGTAATTACTAAATGCAGATCACCATGGTTTTTGAAATGATCATCCCATACTAATTGCTGGTGAAACTTGAACCTGATGCTTGCCAAGATGTTAATGAGTACTTAACCAACTGAACCAATCCACGTTGGCATAAGTTTAAAATATTTAAATGTATAATTGAATTAGAATATAATTTAATTAGAATTTAACTTGATAGTAATTAAAGATAATTTTGTAATTAAGAAAAGTTAAGTAAAAAAAGAATGAAAAGAAAAAACATAAAAAAATGATTAATAATTAACAAAGGGTATATTTGTCTTTTCATTAAAAATTAACCTAGACATAATATCTCAGAGGGTTAGTGTATTTTGTGTCAAACTTTAGGGTGGTAAATAGGTGTTTTTCAAACTTTAGGGGTAAAGTGTATTTTCTATCAAACCTTAGGGGTAAATATACTTTTTTCATATATATATATATATATATATATATATATATATATATATATATATATATATATATATATATATATGAGGATTGATCCACTTACATTAGTGTAAAACTAAATTAGTTTTACACACTTCTATAATTGTTTATACGATTTATATTTTAACAAAAAAATTGTTGGATTTAACAATATAATTGTACTCGTCGTGTACGTAAAGTTTTGAATCAGTCTGATATTTCTATCATATCGATCGAGAATACTGTATTTTTCAATATATATTTAACGGTTGAAATTTTTTACATCGAACAAATAGTTAGACATTTTTAATTTACTCGGAATTCGACGTGCATGATCTACGTTAATAGAACATGAAATACAACGGTCGAATTAAATAAATATAAATCATATAAAAAATTAATTTAATTTTACATTAGTGTAAGTAAATCTCTCTTCAATATATGTATATTGCCACGTGGCCATATTAGGGGATTGCTTTAATATAGTGTTATATTAATTTGTTATATTTAAAGTTTTTATTTTTAATATTAATTTTGAGTTTATCTCCTTTAGATTTAAAGTAAAATATTATAAAAAATATCATTCAAATTGTTGGTGTTATTTTAATTTCTTCAATTTAATAATCGAATCGACCATGTTAAAAAGTCGATCTGAATTCATTGTTTTATTTTTTTTCATAGCCTATATAAAATATTAGAAATTAAATTTTAGACAGATAATAATAAAATAATCAAGCTAGATACCTCAAAATTAGTTAGCACCTACTTTGTTCGTTCTCTCCACATGTCTTACATGCTCTATGATAAAATAATACGTGGCAAGTAGACTTGTCTAAGGATTAGATTATTCGTCCGATTCGATAGTATTGATCCGAATGAGATCGGGTTTGAGTAAAAAATTTAAAAATTCGAATCAGCTTGGTTTGAATTATTATTCATTAAATAAAAATATTTTTTATTTAAATTTAATTATAAAAAACATAAAAATATATTTTTTAATATTTATGAACAATAAAATGAGTTTTCGAATCGATCCAATCTAAATTTGGATAAAAAAATAAAAACAAAATTCAAACCACGGCCCGACTGGCAGATCTAATGACAAATTCTTTTGTTTTATTTTGTTTTTTGTTTTTTGAAAAATAGGGAATGTACTTGTAGAAATGTAGTAACCTAGATCTTATGATAACTACTTCAATAGGTAAAAGTCGAAAGAATTCCAATCTATAATGAAATATGGCTAAAAGGAAGAACCTTATTTCATATTTAGGAATATGTATGGATCAAGTCGAGTTTATTTTAGATAATAAAAAGATTTGTTTTTTCAAAGTTTGATTCGATCTGGTCTGTTGAATTTAAAAATTCGTTTTACTATTTAAAATATATTAAAAAAATAATTTTATATTTTTAATTATATTTAAATAAAAAATAATTTTTATTAATTAAATAGTAATGCAAGTCTGACCCGGATCTAAAATATCATGTTCAAGATCCAATACAAAATTGAATCGGATCAGGTGAGTAGTTAAACTTTTGGACAAGTAAATATTTATATATGTTCTAAGTCAAAATTGGATTTGTATAAAAGTGAATAATTGTTTTAAAAAGCCTCATATACACATATAGAGTAATTTATTATAAAATTAAAATCAGTTCCAACTATTGAATGTGAGTTCAATGCTAAAATTTTCCTTTTGATATCTATTCAAATTGTAATTCCTATCTTTTTGTGAAATCTTACATTTATTTGTTGCTTTTTTGTATATGAGGTAACTACATAGTAAACACATTTCTATGAGATATAACCATGTATTGTAAAGATAGGTAAAGTATTTACTTACAAACCAAATGTTAGTGAATATACTTAAAAAAACCTCTATCTTTGATAAGATTGCTAATACAACGAGAGATATGGGACTAATATTGGTTACTAGAGATGGTTTTGATTGATACCAACTCTATCTCATTGATTCTTTCTATATAAAAGATAATTTCCTCATTTGATGATCATTGTGTACGGGAGTTCAATGAATATTATCTTGAATTGTCCTAGGAATTTATGTATGAGATACATATTCTCAATGCATCAATATTTGGAATAGTGGGGGTAAAAGAAAGAAAAGAATTATTCCTTATAAATTCTCATATCTAGATGCACTGTTATTCACAACAAAGAGATTGGACATGAAATCCTTAATAGACTTGTAACTCACTAACTAGAGTGATAAGTAAAAAAAGGAAGTTGTGAACACTCTTTATAAAGTCTACCTATGTAAGTAGAGAAGTCATAGGCTGCTTCATAGGGATTTCTGATTAATTCTAGAGCACTTGCTAGCACAGGATAAAGCGAAGGCCCACGTATTAAATTGCACTGCCTTTTGGAGGAACACACGAACCCATGCAAAGTGTGAATATGTTTTTTTGTGTCTCATATTCAATTTAAAGGTTCAAGCTTTTGTCACTTTTTAGTCATACACTTTACATAAGAACCAATTTGCATAATTTTTTGGTCAAATTGTACTATTAGTCCTTGTATTATAGTGAAAATGCGGATTTAATCCCTTTACTATAATTCGAAGAATTTTGGTACCTATACTTTTTGGGATTTTGAATTTCAATCCAATTTTAAACGGTGTCAAATTTTCATCGTTAAGCATGCTGACATGGTGTTGACCATGCTGATGTGGCGTTGACCATGCTGACGTGGCGTTGACCTTGATGACGTGAAATTTTTTTCCCATGTGGCTTACTAACTTAGATAATCAAATAAAGTAATTAGTCCCTGTACTTATATCAAAATATGAATTTAGTCCCTCTATAATGATTTTAAAACTTTTTGGTACATGTATTTTTTGAGATTTCAAATTTTGATCCAATCTTAAGTTTCATTTATTTTGCAAAAATCAATTCTGAAAAATATTTTTTTTAAAAATAATAATATAATATTTATATTAATATTTAAAATAATATTATTTTATTAATATAAATATTAAAAAGAGTAATATTTATTCGTAAAATATTAAAAATATTTATACTATTAAAAGTTAAAACAATAACATTTAGTTGGCTTATAAGTTATGCTCAAACAATATCAACAAACCAAAAAAATGAATCAAACCTCAAAGAGTTTAACTTATATTAGGATGATCTTAAAAAGTCATTTTTTAGGTATCGATTAAAAACATGTCATTTCATATTTATTTAGTCATTAATAATATCATACACTCACAAAGACCAAATTAATTCTCATTAGTTTTTTTAAACCTAGTTAATGGAATTAATATATATATATATATATATATATATATAAAACTCAAAACTTATTTTTCTATCTGTTGGTCCTTCATTTTTTCTATTTCTCCCTCTTACATTTCTTTAACTTATTTCTTGAAATAAGATTTTTATAGACAAAAAAAAAATGAAATAAATCATTTTCCTTACTTGGTTGCATTAGTCCATTTTATTTTATACAACAATATGATATATAAAATCGAAGATTTATTGAACCGATAGAAAATCGATTCAATCGAAAAAAATTGAATAAAACCAGTTTTATATATTTTTTAAATTTTTTTATAAGTTATGAGATTTAAATCTTTTAACTTTTTAATTTTATATTTCATGTGGGAAAATGTAAAACATAATCAACTTTTCTATGGCATGATGGTGATGGTGATGATGATGAGATGAGAGAGTAGTGTATGGGTGTGTAGAAACTTAGTCAGTACCGTATTGATGAGTGTATCTTTTTTTTTATATTAGTACGTATAGATATCGATATTTTTTGACGTATCATTTCGAATTTATCGATATTTTTTAAATATATATATATATAATTATAAAATTCATTTCCAAATTTTATAATAAAATATATATTATCTCATGTACAAATATATCTCAATTACATATATATATTTATATATTTATATGCAAATATAATTTTTTTAAATTATAAATATTTAATATCTAAAATTTTTAGTCATAAATAAAATAATTATTAAAAATATATAATAAATAATTATTAATTAGATTCAATAGTCTAATTTAATAAATATTTCTTTTAATAAAATTATGAAAAAATAAAATTATTATGATTAAAAAGTATTAGGAATTGGTTAAAAAATCAAGTGAAAAAAATTTAAAAGAAATAAAAATCTTGTACCAACTGCTATGAGTCGGTACGTACGGGTATGGGTTGGTACATACCTGTACAAACTGATACGGACCGATACAGGTCGATATGATCGGTACGGTTCGATACAAAAACTGAAACGATGTTGATACCGTTTCTTTTTTTTTGAAAACAAATATATATTAACCGGTATAAAAATCAAAATGATACAATGTTGATATCATTTTTTTTTTTCAAAATCAATATATAATAACTGATACGATATGATAAAAACACCTTGGAATTGGATAGCATTTGGATTTTGAGATGTTAATAAGTTGGTCCACATATAAAAAAGCAAAAGAAGTAGGCAGAGACATAGAGCCCACAAAACGGAAAAAGAAAAAAAAAAAGGAAAAAAAAAAAAGACAGCCTAAAAAAGATGAATCTGACGTAAAAGTAGAGCCTACCTACCAAATCTAGCGCTATCTCTAACCACTTGTCTTTCTTATCAACTTGGTCAAATCCCCCTCCCTTCCTCATAAACATCGAGTCTATTGGCTCCTCCCCCCTTTCTCACCTTCTCTCTCTCTCAAATAACTATTACATCTTTCCCATCAGTTTCAAACAGCATGGAACACAACAAAATCCACATGTAAACACTCACAAACTTATATCCCATTTTTCCTATTCTATTACTTTCTGAATTTGCTTATTTATATCCCTTCCAAGTTGTTCTAAATCTATATATCTATTAATCTAAATACATCGACTCTAGCATCATCTTTTTTCCTATATACCCTGCCTGAGTGATTCAGTGAAGGAGAATTGGATTTCCAAATTCATGGGACGATCACCCTGCTGTGAAAAATCACATACCAACAAAGGTGCCTGGACCAAAGACGAAGACCACCGCCTCATTCACTACATCCGTCTCCATGGTGAAGGTTGCTGGCGTTCCCTCCCCAAAGCTGCTGGTACGTACCCTAACTTCACTTTCCATTTTCATTTCTTTCTTTTGGTTTCTAATTTAATTATGTATTGAACAGGGCTGCTTAGATGTGGTAAGAGTTGCAGATTAAGATGGATTAACTACTTGAGACCTGATCTTAAGAGAGGAAATTTCACTGAAGAGGAGGATGAACTTATCATCAAGCTTCACAGTTTACTTGGAAACAAGTACTGACTTCTTTTTTTAGCAAAAGATATTTATTTGCATCTTTTCCAATTTCATCATATATCTCACAGATTTTCTCTTCTTATTGAATGAATCTATATATAATTGGCAGATGGTCTTTAATTGCTGGAAGATTACCAGGAAGAACAGATAACGAGATCAAGAATTACTGGAACACACACATCAAAAGAAAGCTTATAAGTAGAGGAATTGATCCTCAAACTCATCGTCCTTTGAATGAAACAGCCACAGCCACAGCTACAGCCCCCAATGAATTGGATTTCAGAAACGCACCCAGAGTTTTGAAATCAAATTTTATTACAACCCCATCTCTAGAATTCAAATACGATGAAATATTTCAAGTTAAGGTCAAGACAGAGTCGCTTGAAGAAGGCAATTGTACCAGCAGTGGCATGACTACAGATGAAGAACAACAACAACAGCTACACAAGAAGAATCATCCAAGTAATGGGCAAGAGTTAAATTTGGAGCTTTCGATTGGGATTAGTTCAGCTGACAAGAACTCGAACAACTCAACTCGGGTTTCCAGTGCAAACTCCGCCGAGTCCAAACCAAAGCTAGATAACAACAATTTCCAGTTTCTTGGACAAGCTATGGTGGCTAAGGCAGTCTGTTTGTGTTGGCAATTGGGTTTTCAAAGAAGTGAAATTTGTAGGATCTGTCAAAATACAAATGGGTCCTATAGATATTGTAGACCTTTGGATTTGTAGGGTCAATTTTTTTTCTTCCTTTAGAAGTTTGAGATAAATGCTTAATTACTATCTTTTACCTGCCTTCGTAATCAAAGCTAATTACAAAACAAGATATTTGCTATCATCACATTTAGAAGGAAAAAAAAAAAAAAAAACCCATTAATTTCTTCTCTTTGCAAAAATTATTCAATGCTTTTGGATTCTTTTGATTTGTTTTATTTGACTCTAAACATGACATGTCTGTTGAAAGAAAAAATAATGGAGCCGCATTATTATGTGATCGGTCGCATTGTAACGAAAATTATAATTATGAAATTGCTATTTTTTTTTTTATAAAATACGTCATAATATAAGATAAAAAATGAAATGCAAATGCTGAAAAACGAAATAATTTTGCATTTGAGTTTTTTCACTTCCCTAGAGATGATTCTTAATACCTACACATCTTAACTTGAGATTAAAGCAACTTATCTGTTGAAATTTTTTTAAATAATAAAAAGGCTAAATGGAAAGATAAAGGAAATTAAATTAATTGTTGTGTATTCCAATCAATTGGTCAATTATATGTTATACTATATATTAAGTATTAAGTAGATATGATAATTCGTGTATTTGTATCGCATTTGTATATTTATACGTGTATTATCGTGTTTAAGATATTATATATTTATATAAGTTTTGATATGTTAATAATTCGTGTTATATAGATTTTGACATATTCATGTATCCATGTCTTATTTTAGTTTTTTTTCTCATGTCGTATAATCATATTGTGTTTAAAATTATCAAATCTAATATTAAGTGTTTATTTAAACATGTTTATAAAAAAGGGAAAAAATGAAAATAGACCTAAGAAGAAAGAAATAGAGATGAAGGGTGTTAATTATTATTATAATGAAAAGGTGTTCATGTCAACATGCAATGCAACCTTTGGTATGAAATGTGAGGTTTAAGAGTTATCCATGTGAATGTGATGCTTCAAATTGTGAGTAATTGGTTTGTTTAGGCTGGCAATGGCTGGCATGCATGTTTAAGCCGAGTTGGACGATAAAATATTAGATTTGATAATTTTAAACATAATATGATTATAATACGAAAAAAATAATTAAAATATGATATAAAATATGATATGATATGACATAAAAAATAATATAAATATGATACGAATACACAAAAATATCAAAATTTATATAACATAAATTATTGATATATCAAAATTTATATAAATATATTCTTAATATTATTATAATATATAAAAACAATATATTATCATATATATAAAATATAATGGAGTAAGAAGTTAATACAGATGGGGTGACCGGTGAAGGAAACAAGTCCATGTGTTTTAAGGTTTGGGTGGATAGATTGACATTTACTTTTGCAAAAAATGCGTTGGGAACAACAATTTATTTTTTTAAAAAATTAATCACTGTTTCGTCCTTCAAGCTGCAGGCTGGATAGTTAATTTCTTTATACGGCGGAAACTTTCCTATTTTTATTTGTATATAAACATTTTGAGTTACATCATCAATGATCTATATTTGGATTTGAATTTACTCCAACTCATGTCCACTCAAACCTTAAAACTTAGACTTGCATGTCAGGTTCTTTTAAAATATAGGGAGAATTTGAAAAACACCCATTTTATTTGAAAATTATTGTTTAATAATATAATGGTATTAAATAATTATAAAAATTAAATTATCTTTAATGAAACAACTTTCCTCTCTCAACGAACTCAACCCAGCCAATATCTCATTTGGGTGCTTTTTATCTTTCACTAACCTCAACAAATTGTCTTCAGCAAATTAAAAGCATGAGCTAATGATTCAAAACTCTTCTTGAATGTTTCCTATTTCACTCTTTGTTCTAAATATATATGCCATATTCGAGCCTCAATTTTGAAGGCAATTTAGTGCTAGAAACTGATTCAAATTTTGCAACCATAATTATATATTTGGATCATTGTAAGTGTAACTTACAGGACTTCTAAAACTCACCCTACTTGCCTTATCTATAAAGCATAGTACATAATTAAAAATTTCATAGAATTGCAACCAGTAAACAAACAGATTAATATAATGCAAAAAAAGAAACGATCATGATTTATGAGAAGAGGAGTACCTAAAGGAATTAAAACTTCTGGGTCTGTTCCAGATAGAAGGAAAGTGAAAAAAAAAAATTTGAGAAAGAAAGGGGGAAATTATTAAAGATAATTTAGTTTTTACAACTTCTTTTTTAACAATTTTTTTTTTCACTTCCTTTATTCAAATTATTTAATGTCATTAGACAATTGAACAATAATTCTGAAAATAGAATGGATGTTTTTCAAATTCTCCCTAAAATATATACGGTAACTTTGAATATGATAAAAAATATAAAATACAAAAATAAGCATAATATGATATGATCTGTTAAATATGATTAATATAATCTATACTATTATAAAGAAAATAGTTGAGTTGGTGTCACTAAGTTAAGTGATATAAATTCAGTTGGTGAAAATATAAAAAAATTATTAAATGTTAAAAATAAAAAAAAATTTATAAGAGTAATTATGTATTTTAATAATTTATATAATAATTTTTTAAAAAACAATTATCTTTTTACTTCTAAAAAACTATCAATTTTCAAAAAAATATCCACCGACAAAAATTATCCATTAACAAAAACTACTCATTTTTCATATTTAATTTTTTTTTGAAAACATAATTTATTTAATATATATATATTCACTCATATAGTGAGTGTGTGAAATTCTAGTATATTTAATATATGTAGTTCATTTATGTACATTTAATAATTTTATTATGTTTATATTTACATAACTGATATGAATAATTGAATTATTTTAAAAATAAAATTAAATTATTTTCCCTTGAAATTCCTAAAACCTAAAAAAGATTAATATCTTTTCTTTTTTTTTTCCTCCTTTTGATCAAGAAATAAGTGGGACAGAGAAATGCAGGTAGAAATGGAAGTTCACCACATAAAAGAATTGTTTCCCAACTTGCTTGCAGCTGGAAAGTGAGGATAGAATTAGGCACATATGCTTAGATTTGATAATTAATGTATTTATGTTATTTTGATGTATTTTGATATGTTATAATCGTGTTTTAGATATTATATATTTATATAAATTTTAATACGTTAATAATTCGTTTTATATAGATTTTGAACACGTTTGTGTATTCGTATCGTATTTGTGTTTTTTTTTTATGTCGTGTCGTGTTTCATATCATGTTTTAATTATTTTCACATATAATATTTATATCGTATAATTATATTGTGTCCAAAATTATCAAATCTACATATGACCCTCTCAAATAACTCCACTCTAACCGACTGGACCTGCCAGGCCATAAAAAAAAAGGCAGTATAGTCAACCTAATAATCAGATTAATGCAACCAAAATTTAGGTGGGTTAGATTGGTATGTAGTAGACAATAAATGGGCTTATTCTAAAAGCATTTTTGCATTATAAAAAGTACATTAATGGATATTGAAGAACATATTCAGCTCTCATCAAAACCATCCACGTTAGGTTATAGTTGGTAAAGCTATCAATGACAAATGTATATATCTCTTATAAGATGAATTGAGTTTGAGTGCCTCATTTTTTAAAAAGAGGAATTTATTCTATTATATTTTTGTAATTCTTTTTTTTACGTTATAAAAATTTACATATCAATAGCAATGTTAAACGCGATTTAAAAAAATTTATAATTAATTTTTTAAAGATTTATTTATAGAAAGTCAATGGCAGTGCAATCACGATAAGTTTGGCCTTTAATTTATTTATATACTAATAATTATAATTGTAATGAAATGGAATGGAATAGAATAAAATTGAATTGAATTAAATTAAATTAAATGGAACTTAAGCATCTTTCTTTGATTGGAGAGAGAGAAAGGAGTGGAAGAGAAAAAAAAGAACATGTTACATGTTTGGGAGGTAGGTAACCGATATTCTATTATTATATAATAAAATAGAAAAAAAAAAAAAAAAAGAGAAGTAGAGAAGAGAACAATTGGTTAGTTAAAGGTTGGTGGGGTGGGGGATATCGAAAGGGAAAAGAGGAAAGTGCAATGCAAAAAAGGTATAGAGTTGGGAGGGAGTTTTAGGGTAAGTTTTTTAAAGTGAATTTAAAATAGGTTTTATTATATATAAATATGATAAAATTATATATAAATATGATAAATTATATATAGTTATCATGTATTTATGTATTTATATATATATAAATATGACAAATTACATATAAACATGACAAATTACATATAAATATGATAAATATTTCATGTATTTATGTAATTTTTTACATATGTAATTTTTTTTTTACATGTAATTTTTTTTTATATATAAACATGATACAAATTACATATAAACATGACAAATTACATATGTTTTGGAGCCTACGAGAAGCTCATTTTAAAAAGCTTTTCTTAGATTTTTTTTAGAGTTGGAAGAAGATTGGAGTCACTCACTCAGTGATTGTCATGTGCAAACACAATGAGGTATGGGAAGGAATAAAATGGTAATGGATAGTGCGGATTTAGATATTTGTAATTATTCTTTTCGTTTTTTGTGGATTCGGATAAAATTCGGATTTGAATATTATAATTACTATCCGCAACGGATTCGGAGCGGATGCGGATATGAAACTTCGGATATCCATTATCCGAATCCGCATTACTTATACGGATAACGGATTTTGGATATCCGAATCCGCTATCCAAATCCGCTTACTATCTGAACTCATTATCCGTTTATTTGAATTTAAAATTATTTTTGTTTGATTTTATATTTTTATATAATTTTTTTAACTTACTGAATTTGGATATTTAACGGATTCAGATATCCGACAGATAATGTTATTTAATTCGGATTCGGATAGTAATATTCGGATTTAATGCGGATAATAAACGGATTCGGATTTTAAAGCAGTTTTGTAAATTCGAATTTGGATATTACAAAAAAATAGATATCCGATCCACTACCATCCCTAGGGAGGGAATGGGAATGAAATTCGCCAAGCATTTAGGGATTTTATCCACCCACCCACCTACCCAACACATCACCTCCTTTAAAAAAAAAAACTCCATTTCCCCTTCATATTGATTGTTGCTAGGTAAGTTCTTTATTATAAAAATATATAAATATAAAATTAAAATTAATTTTTAAATTTATATTTTAAATAATGAAATTAAATAAATAAAATATTTTATTATTCTTGACTTGGCTCCATTTGATTCATGAACAAATCTACACCAAAATATCAGCTCCTTTTCAAGAAAACTCCATTCATCACCCCTTTGAGGTTGCTAGCTTAGCTCGTGCCTTCGTCTCCTTAATTTGCTTTAACTCTTGAACACACCAAATTAAAAAAATTTATACGTGTTTATATTATTAAATAAAAATATTTTCTAAGACCAACATATCACGTTCATTTGTAAAGGAATATTAAGGTTTACCTTTCAAGTACATGCATATTCCTTTGGATTTATATTTGATGCATTCATAATGTAAATATTTATACATTGTCAATAAATCAGATGATACCATTTCATTAAAAAATTTTAAAATAAATGTCATAACGATTTTTGATCGCCAAACAATTTTAAAACACACAAATAGAGTCGTCACCAATCTTTTTTATTTAGGTGTGATTGGCCACCTAAGAAAATATATCTTTGAAAAAAATTTTAAAATTAATTAAAACCTTTTTAAAAGATAATTTTGAAGTCTGCGCTTTAAACCAGAAAGAAAACAAAATCGGGTTCGGGAGTCGGTTACATGCGGGAAAGGATTAGCACCCTCACGACGCCCGTTTAGAAAACGGTACCATTTAATCATGTGTTATCCTAAGTCTCGATTTAATGGACTCAACAGGGGTATTTAAAATTATTTCTCTTTTTATTTCTTTTCAAAAACATGTTTATTATTATTTTTAAAAGAAATTGTTATTTTTTTTTAAAATGAAAGCGAAGACAAATTTTTTATCGAGAACACTTATTAAATATTCCCAACACTCTTGGTGGTATTTAACGAGATCCTCTCACCTCAAGATATCTTAAGAATCACCACTGTGACATCTTTCGAATTCCATCGTCGGTAGATTCGTTATCCATTTAATTTAAATGCGTATGATGCAAATATTTAAACATGGAATGCACACGGTTAAGCATATAAGACATATGATTAAATACATAATTTCACGATTAACATACGAAGCGTGGCATTTAAAATGCGAGCATAGCAAAATATCAAACGCGTAAATATTCATTCTTTATTCATTTTTCTATTTTGATTATTTTCATTTTCGAAATAAAAACGAATTTTTTGTATTGAGCACATCGCTAAATACTCCTATCACTCGATGTGATATTTAACGAAATCCTCTCACCTCGGGATATCTTAGGAATCATCACTATGACATCCTTCAAATTCCGTCGTCGGTAGATTCGTCATCCACATTTATTATTTATTATTTTTTAGATCATTTTATTTGTGTAATCGTTGCTCATGCACCAGAATGTCATTTTTTATTTTATTATTATTTCTTAAAAAGTAATAATACATTCGACAAAAAATAAGTAAGATAAAAATATATAAAGGAAAAATAAAAAATAAAAATGAAGGACAATAACATTATAATAATAACAAATACTATAATAAAGTAAATAAATAAAAAAACATTAATGAAATAATAATAATAATAATAACAACAATAAAATTGAACAAAATTAAAATAAATGAAAAGAATGAACATAAACGAAAATAAAGTCCAAAACTTACCTTCGAAAATGCGGAAAGTTGAGACTCGAGCGCTCGTATGAATTTCTCGAGAGAATTAATTAATTTATCTTTCTCTTTTTTTCTTTTTCTCTTTTTTTTCTTCTTCCTTTCCTTTCTCTTTTTCTTTTTTTCTTTTTTCTTTCTTTTTTTTTTCTTTTTTTTTTCTCATTCATTATTTTCTTTCTTTTTTCTCATTCATTATTTTCTTTCCTTTCCTTTCTTTTTTTTTTTTTTTCTTTCCTTTCCTTTCCTTTCCTTCCCTTTTCCATTCCTCTCTTCTTTCCTTTCATTTCCTTTCCTTCCTCTTTCCTTCCCTTCCTTCCTCCTTTCCTTCCCCCCCACTCCAGACCGGGTCAGGCACGCGAACCCTGGGTCGGACCCGGGTCCGCGCACGGACCCTCCCATTACCAAAACAACGCCGTTTTGGTTCTTTATATAAACCCCAAATTGTTTTTTTAATTCATTTTTTTATTCTCTCTCTCTAACTCCCAGCCCTCTCTCCCTTCTCTCTAGACTCAATAGCCATCTCAGCCCAGAATCTGGTCGGCCACCGTCTCGGCCGCTGTCAGCCGTCGATCACCGTCGGCGACGAAAATTCCCAAATTTTATTCTCCCATTGTTTTCAACCTCCTCGTTCCGAATCTGAGGTTGGTTTTTTCAAAAAATGCCTCGATTCTTTTGGATCTATGTCTACAGTCCTGAGATCTCCTCCCGTTTCTGGCCTTTTCCACCGTTGGACTCACCCCAAAACCAAACCCGAGCCTACCCTTGTCCCAATACTGCCCTTCACCAATCAGTTTGCCCAAAGGTGATCCCGAACCACCCAAACCCTAGAAACCCGAAACGAAAGCCTCTTCGTTTCCTTTTTTGTGTGTTTTCATTGTGGTTTTCTGTCTTTGGTTTGTGTGTGGTGTTGTGGTTTGTTGGTTGTTTGTTTTTGGGTTGGTGTGGAGTTTGGGTGAGGGTCTCAGACCAGTAAAGGTTTTTTTCGGTGATGGGAGAGGGTCCGAGCAGGGGGGTCCTGGCTGTTGGAAAAAAAAGGCAAGACCTGGAATGAGGGGACCGAATGAAGGTTTTATGGTCAGCTAGGGGTAGGGGGTGGTGTGAGAGGAATAGGGCTAGGGTAGGGCAGGGTAGCGTGGCCAGGGCTGCCTGGTAGCAAGGGTAGGGGTGGCGTGCGCAGGTGGTCGGGTTGCAGGGGAAGACTGGGTCAATGTAGGCCTACTGGGCTTGTAGTGGTGTGGCCTGTTGGGCCCTTAGCCTAGGTGGCCTATTGGCTGCTTGATAGGCCTGCTGGATTCGGGAGGCCATTGGGCCTTCAGGCATGCTGGTCTGTTATCCTGGATGGCCCGATGCCGAGCCTGTTAGAGGGAAGGGGTCCTATCGAGCCTTGCAAATGGTCTGGGCCCAACTCGGGTTTGACCCGGACTAAAATTGGTTACTACAACTGCCCCTATTTGCACATTGCTGAGAATCAGGAATTTGGACAAAGACAATAGAACCCATTTCTTCCAGTTATAGAGGTTCATTTTCAGAGAAGGTCTTGGTTCATCGTCGAGGAAAGATCAAGAGTTTTTTTTTTAGTGTCATTTTCATATTTCTTCGAAAGCTGGTGATAAAATTATTTGCCTTAAAAAGATTACCTTGACCAATCATACCAAGGCTCGACCGTTCTTAAGGAAACGAGTTCGACTTCGCAAGAATTGAAAATGGCACCCGGAGGTCTTGGAAAATATCATTTGGAAAGATATTACCTGGAGGTTTTTGAAAGCAGATGCTCAGAGGTCATAAAAAAAATGTTACTTCTTTGAAAATGGTGCCCGAAGGTCTTATCCCTAATTTTGAGAATGATGTCCGGAGGTCTTTATCCCTGATTTTGATAATAGTGCCCGGAGGTCTTTATCCATGATTTTTGAAAATGGTGCCCGGAGGTCTTATCCATGTTTTTTAGGATAGTGCCCGAAGGTCTTAAAAAGTGTATTTTCTATAAAAATGGTGCTCGGAGGTCTTATCCATGATTTTTGAGAATAGTACTCAAAGGTCTTGAAATAGATGCCCGGAGGTCTTATCCATGATTTTTGAGAATAGTACTTAGACTTGAAACAGATGCCCAGAGGTCTTAAGAAAGGGTAACTCGGAGGTTTTTTTTTTTTTTTTTAAATGGCGATGCCCTAAGGTCTTTAGAAGAGGTGCCCAGAGGTCTTAAAGACGGTGCCCGAAGGTTTTGAAAAAGATATGCCTGGAGGTCTTGAAAAAGGTAACCCGGAGGTTTTAAAAATGGTGCCTGGAGGTCTTAAAAAAGAGGTGTCCGGAGGTCTTGAAAAAGGTAACCCTGAGGTTTTAAAAACGATGCTCGGAGGCCTGAAAAAAGTAACCTAGAGGTTTAAAAATGGTGCTCGAAGGTCTTGGTGATCATACTTGAAAATCTTTCACAATCATATCTTTGAAGAAAATCTCACTGGAGGTTCAAATTCAAATGTCAAAATTTCAAATAACCAATGTCATGCATGAAATGTGGATGTCATGCGAAGTCAATGCATATACCCCCTGATGATGCACGTGCAAGTACCCATGAATAATGTAAATGTTTCATGACACGATGCAGATGCAAAACTCAATAAATATGCAAATGTTCATAAATGATGCAAATGCAAGTGTCTCCAATTGTTTTTCTTGACTTTGGTTTAGCTTTTCCAATTTGTTTTTCCTTTTCAAACCAGAGTGTATCCTGAAACACTCGTGCCTCGTAAGAGATCACCTCTTTTCTTCAATCTGGTACTATCTCTTTGCCCCGACAGTTTTCAAAATCTTATCAATAGAAGTCTGAGTCGAATGTTCATATCTTCTACCTCTGTAGTTTCATATCTTTGGGCCAGAAGAACCTTTGCCTTATGCCAACATCATTTTTATTCAAAACATTTTTTTTCCAAAAATATTTTCATTTTTTATCTGTTTTTGCTTGCTTTTATTTTTGAAAAATATTTGCTCATTTATTGAAAACTTTTGAGCTGAAAATGTTATCCTCACGTTGTGATATCCAAATTTCTTTAAGATTGATGATCACTGTTAGAAGTTTTTCTGAGTGTCAATTCGGCCTTTTCAAATTGAGTCAAAAGGCTTGGTACAACAAGATTTTGGTTGATCCAAAGAGACTTTACTACAAAAAAAATGTATGTCCTTTCTAGACTCACAAATGGAACAGGTTTTATAGAACATGAATTCCTTGAGAATCAAACAAATTCAACATTCTTTTAGTTTCCAAATCATGGTGTTTTGACAAGCGTCAAGACTAGCCGTGATATTCAAACTGGAAAGTTAATTTTGGAAGGAAAAAGGTCTTGAAGTCAAACCTCCCAATGAGAGTTGACAGTTTTGGGATATTTTAGAATTCCAAGATGTTCCTTGATTTTTTCAAAATGACCTCCTCTTTTGTCATGGCCTTGACAATACCATAGGTGGCATCGAAATTCTCTCATTTTACTTTAGACTGCCCATTTTGGGTTTTCACCCTAGAGTCTCATTCTTTCCATTTTCATTAAATGTTTCAACATGCATTTAAGAAATCAAGACTTATCCAAAAGGATTGTTAGCTAGAAAGGAGACCGAAGTCTTGTGCATTTCTCTAAAAATAGACTCATCAATTTAAATGGCAATGCTCGATGACAATGGTCTTTTCAAGGTACGTAATGTAAGCCAAGGTTCGAGGTTTTGAAAGAAAGGATAAATAGGCCCAAACATGTGTTTAAGGGTGATCAAATCAAAGATCATTTCATGAGGAGGATTCTCTTCAAAACATTTGTCTTTTCTGAGCTTTTCTCTTTATTCGATGATTTTCATCCTTAGTTTTTTCTTCTTTTTTCTAGGTGTTTTTGGGCTTTCATTTTTTCCCCTTTTACACCTTTTTTGGCATTTCTATATTGACAGGGTGAGTCCGTAGTTATTTGGAAGCTCAAATTGCTCTTTGATTCAAGGCATTCTTTTTTCGTCTTTGAACTAGAACTTCATTATCTGTGACCTTTGAAAAGATCCTTCCTCGCATTTGCCCCCTAGTGTGGAGGGTGATCCTTGATCGGGGTTTAAAGAGCGAAAGTATTCATTAGGCTCAAAAGGGGTAGCAAAAGGAATTTTTTTTTTTTTATAATTTGTTAAAGGATGATGAAAGATGGCCTTTTTCATCTCAAACATAAGCACTTAAATCGAAAAGTCATTCCCTATAGGAAAATAATGAAAAGGTTTTTCCTTTCTTGAAACCATCATGAATTTCATAAATGCATGATGTCACACTCATTTTTTGCATTTTTTATTCAATTTTTGCAATTTTTTTTTTAGTTATGCATGCCCCGGTAATTCATGCATTACTCCATCCTTATTCTCCACGTATCTATCATATCTACATAAGATATCCCAATTTGATCAGCCATGCAAATGAGAATTCGTATTGTTATGAGAAACCTCTCAAATATTTTCTGAGTTGTCCGAAGTGACAGGAAAGAACATGGCCCAAAGTATGTTTTTCCGGGGGTATGGAAAAATCTGGTTTAATCATTGTGCCTTGAGGCGTTAATCATGAAGTGAGGTCTGGACAGCTCGTGTTTTGTGGTTATTGAAAGGGATGTGAATGGTTTTAGCATAACCTTGACACACATCAATTTACCATAATCTAGATTCTTGAAAAAGGTTTCACTTGTTTGAGACTCCAAAGAGCTCGGATTTTTCAAAAAGTTTGTTCCATTGCTCATAGCCTAAGCTAGGATCTGCATTTTTCTTATTGCACTGACTATGGTTTATGAAATTTAACAATATATTCCTTGAAACATTAATTTTTTCAAATTCAAAGGATTCAAGCATAAGAAAGTTCGAAAGAGAGGTGGAAGGGTATTGGGTCATTTCTAACAATGATCATCAATATTCTCAAGACTCTCCATCATTTCTTAATGCGAAGAAATTTTTTTTTCTTTAAAGAACACATTCTTCAAAATCAAGAATTTCCTTAATATTTATTTTTGCAAATTCAAATTATTATTAAAACACAATAAACACAAAGCATTTGAAATTCAAATTTATTTATTTTATGTGGATGCCAACATAAGACAAGTGCTTTCATGATGAAGCATAGAACTACATGCATATTTTCTCAATGCTTGTTGACATGCTTTTAAAGGTAACAATTCTTATCCTCAAAACCCCTAAAGAAGAAACCGATCTATGGCAAGACGGATTTCCATTGTTCGATAAGCTCTGGAGTCAAAATGTCATTGTGGACAAGACCTTCAATCTTTCCCTTCAGTTGTCTGCATTTTTCAGTTGAATGTCCAATTGCCCCCATGTGATACTCACACTTGCTGTTTGGGTCTTAACTCATTGCTGATGGGTTTTGAGCTGTTTT
Organism: Fremontodendron californicum; assembly: GCA_030761205.1. Classification (NCBI taxonomy): domain Eukaryota; kingdom Viridiplantae; phylum Streptophyta; class Magnoliopsida; order Malvales; family Malvaceae; genus Fremontodendron; species Fremontodendron californicum. The sequence goes on from JAULJL010000028.1 coordinate 8,084,728, forward strand.
TAAGGGCACAGGGGTAAGTACTGATTCCTTATTAGTAATGGCAACAGGTTAGGGATTGGGATTGAAAATTTTTCTTGGTTGTCTCGTGGTCATTTTTGGGAAGCATGGCTAGTTGTCGGGATTGGTATAGGATTAGGTGTTTGCGGAACAACGTTTGGCAAGCAAGGATAAAGGCTTGGAGAGACATTGTTTACGGTAGGGTAGTATGACTGACATGAAGGGAATAGGGGATATGGGACAAAGTCTCCAATAGCTTGGACATCTTTCTCTTTCTTTTTAGGTGCCCCGTTTCTCTCGGCATTGGATGTCTCATCTCCTTCAAGTTTCCCGTTCTTGATAGCATTCTCAATCATCTCACCTGAGATTACCATATCCGAAAAATTCTTTATGGCATTGCCGATGAGCCTATCATAGTACAGGGCCTGTAGTGTATTCACAAAAGGGACAGTAATTTCCTTTTGAGTCAGGGGGGTCGTACTTGGGTGGACATGTCCTTCCACCTCTGAGCATATTCTTTGAAGCTCTCAGTGGCCCTTTTCTCCATATTTTGCAAGGTGAGACGATCAAGCTCCATATCAGTCACATGCTTGTATTGGCTTAGAAAAGCCCTAGCCAAATCATTTCAAGAACGAATCTGATCCCTGATCAGTTGATTACACCACCTAATCGCGGATTTGCTGAGACTATCCTGAAAACAGTGGATCAAAAGCTTGTCATCATCCGTATGGCCTGCCATCTTTCGGCAGAACATAGTGATATGGGCTAACGGATCGGTTGTCCCATCATATTTCTGAAAGTCGAGGACCTTGAATTTAGGAGGGATGACTAAATCGGGTACCAAGCTAAGTTCCTTTGCATCTATAATCCCAAACACCTCTATGCCTTCTAATGCCCGGAGCCTCTCCTCAAACAGCTGATATTTCTCTTGAGTTCTCATAGTTTGGGATATCTGATCTTTGATTGGTGTTGTCCTAAGAGGACAAAAGAGGTTATCCTTCAGACTGTTTCCCATGGTTTCCAATCCTTTCACAGCAGAACTCTCAACATGCCACTTTCCTTTGACAGTGGTGGATATCAATTCCATCATCTTAGTCATCTGTTCTCCAGATTCCTCTTGAGACTTTGCCAATTGTTCTTGTGACTTTGCCAATTGTTCCTGTTGTCGCAACCTAAAAAATAACGTCTCATCGCAAGACTTTGGTGTTCGTTAGATGTGACATTAAAAAATCGAGGAAAAGTCGACTTAATTCCTCTAGAAAAATGAAGGTTTTGAAAATGACCTTAAAAAAGACATGGAGTCGCCACCAATCTTTTTTAGCTAGGTGTGATCGGCCACCTATTAAAACCGGTTTTATAAAATATTTTAAAAATTAATTAAAACATTTTAAAAACCAATTTCAAGTCTGCGTTTTAAACCAGAGAAATCAAAGAAGCGGGTTCGGGAGTCGGTTACGTGTGGGGAAGGATTAGCACCCCCACAACGCCCGTATAAATCGGTACCTTATTAATCGTGTGTTATCTCAAGTCTCGGTAAAAAGTTGGTTTTAAACTTAGTATTTCAAGTTAATTCCCAATTTAAAAATAATTCCATTTTTTTATTGAAAATGATCCGGAATTTATAAATTCAAAATTTTCCTATATTCCCCAACAAACGTGGCAAAATATAGAAATTTTTATTAGTTTTGGAAAACTTTCCGAATCATTCTTCTTTTGAAAGAAAGATATTCCTTTATTAATGATAATTGATGAAATTCCCTCCAGCAAACCCGGTAGAGAACTCATGAATTATTTTAACTCGGGAATATCTTTATTTTTATTGAAAACCATTATCTTTTTGAAAACATTTAAAATAAATGAACATGTATATGCATGACATAAATAAAATGACATAGCAAAATCTAAATAATATAATGCAACCTAAATGACATGGCAAACATGAATGATATGGCATATACATTAAATGAAATGGAATATGAAATAATGCTACCATATAATATGCATGAAAATAAAAATAGAAATAATAGTGCATGAACATAGTATATGCTAAATAATATGACCAAAAAAATGACTAAATAAAAGCATGGGATATCATGAAATATTCCAAATCATATGATAAACCATATAACATCAAAAATATAAATCAAAATAATAACAATATCATAGAAATTATTATAACAAGAATCACATATTATATAAAATGCATGAATATAAAAATGCAATGCATGAAATGTATTTTTTCCTTTAATTAAGGAAATCCGTATATCTAAAAAGATATCCGGCTACCTTAGGAAAATATGTCAAATTAAATATTCTAAAACCAAAATACTTTGTGATTGTTTGAAAATAATTTTGAGAAGCTTGAATTAAAAATAAAAACTGGGCTAGAATTTTTTAAATGGCTCTAATTTCCTAAGTTTAAAAAATCCGGACTTGGCTACCCTTAACCCGGGACTTGAAAAACCATTTTTAGAGTTTAAAAAGGCTTATAAATTATCCTAAGTCAGTAGCTAACCCTCCTAATCAGCCCACTCTAAGTAAATTAACCAAAACAGAAAAATGGTTTTTCTTTAAATTCAATTCTGACTCCACTGTCCAGTATTAATCCACGATTTTTTACCCAATTTTTAAAAATTCCAAAAATTCTAAAAAAATTACTGGAGACTCAGAACATGTAAAACTACACGATAAAAAATCGGCTTAATTTTATGATCAAAGATGAATTCCCAGAAAAATCAGAGATGTACGAGTTTTTTGAGGAGAAAAAACTGCTTTGTTTTTCTTTAAATTCAATTCTGACTCCACTGTCCAGTTTTAATCCACGATTTTTTACCCTATTTTTAAAAATTCCAAAAATTCTGAAAAAATTACTGGAGACTCAGGACATGTAAAACTACACGATAAAAAATCGGCTTAATTTTATGATCAAAGATGAATTCCCAGAAAAATCAGAGATGTACGAGTTTTTTGAGGAGAAAAAACTGCTTTGTTTTTCTTTAAATTCAATTCTGACTCCACTGTCCAGTTTTAATCCACGATTTTTTACCCTATTTTTAAAAATTCCAAAAATTCTGAAAAAATTACTGGAGACTCAGGACATGTAAAACTACACGATAAAAAATCGGCTTAATTTTATGATCAAAGATGAATTCCCAGAAAAATCAGAGATGTACGAGTTTTTGGAGGAAAAAAAAACTGCTTTGCTAGCACATTTTTTTGTCTTTGATAAAATCATTTAAAAATCAAAGTAAAAATATTTGAAACTCATAAAATGATTTCCAAACAATAGCTAAGACTTTTTAGATAAAAATTGTCTAAGTAAAAAAAAATCACAAAGGTAGAATAATCAACTTGACAAACTTAATTTTCCACAAGTGTGCTCAAGAGAGCATGACTTTGAACCATCAATTGGCTCAAGTCATTATTCAAGTGGTATGAATATGAAATGCATGAAATAATGCAGCAAACATAATGCATGGATCTAAACCTAAATGTAAGGAAAATGCATGACATAAATAATATGGCCTAGACCTAACATGAACTTGCATGGCATTTAATGTAACCTAGACCTAAAACATGCATGGCATTTTTACAAACACAAGGCATGCTTAATTCAAAAATCCAACCAAATATCATGCAAATGCAAAAACCTAACAACTAGCATGACAAAAAATGCAACACACAATGCAAAACACATGGAGTAGCCAAATGGCCTCAAGCTCCAACAAGCATGGCATTTTCTCAAACACTTGGCATACTAGCATGAAAAACTAAGTCATAACACAAAAATCACACAAGCATTTTCACAAACACCTAATATACTAAGTCTAAAACATGCTCACTAAGATATAAAACAAGAATCATGCAAAGAATCACACAAGCATTTTCACAAACGCTTAATATGCTAACTCTAAAACATGCTCAAATTTAAACAACATGAAAACAGAAAATTAAAAATGCAAAAACATGAAATCTAAGACATAAATGGCAACAAATAAAGCAACCAAATTAAATATAACTTAAGAACATGAAATAACATAACATTTAAAACATCAAAAACAAGAAAATAGCATAAACAATATGGTAAAATGAATCAACACAACAACTTAAAATAAATAATGTAGGCCATTTGGCCATGGTGAGTTTATTGTAAAAACAAAATGTAAATAAAATATACTTAAGAAAGGAAATGAAGGAAGAACAAAAAAAACATTATTCTAAAATGAAAACTCACCAAGTAGAGATTAAAATAGCAAAAAACAAGAATAGAAAATGAAAGTGCAAGAGTTGGTGCTCAAGAGCAACCTCAAGAAGCTAATATTTCAAGCTTTTCTCTTCAAACTTTCCTTTTTTTTCTAAACTTTTCTTTTTTTGCTCTCAACCAAGAAGATAAAAACTAAGAAAAACTAAGAGAAATAAGCCAAAATGGAAAAGAAAAAAACCAAAATGTGCCTCTCTAGGGTTGGCCTTAATGATGTTTATATAGCCTCAAAGATGTTGTCATTTTTGTGTAACCTATTTTCCATCAAATGGCTAATAATTCAAGATGAAAAGTCATGAAATTACCACCCTTAGATTAGCATCTCAGCCCTCTCTATGCAAAAATAATGTTGACATCTTTCTTAACCTATGTGGTTTACTCACCATGGCTTGATCAAAGAGAATGGTTAACTAACTCTTGATTTTTAACCACTTGATTAAAAAAAAAAATAATTAGAAGCTTCCTCCTTTCCTTGGGCTTGGGCATGCCAGCACTTCTCTTTTCCAGCCCAACTCTGATTTTTTGAAGGGCCAAAAAAGCCCTTTTCGGTTGCTTGGGTGAAATGACCATTTTGCCCCCCGGATGCAAGTAAATATCAAACGGACTCCAAATTCAATTTTTATTTTTTTAATACTTCCAGAATAATAAAATATTGAGTTCTGGAAGTTTTCAAAATTATCCGAGTCCGTTTTCTATTTATTTGGATTTTTTCTTCCCAAAAATGCCCTTTTATGCCCCTACATTTTACCATTTTTTAAACGAGCTCCAAATCAAGATTTTACTTCACCAATCTCTTCAAAATAATTAAAAAGTGTGATCTGGAAGTTTTCATAATTTTTGGAGCTCATTTGGTATTTTTTCGGGATTTATCGGCTTGAATTACTGCATAAGAGGCTCGGGATTTGGCCATTTTGCAAACGAACTCGGAATCAAGATTTTCTTTCGCCAATCTCTTCCAAATAATTTAAAAATGAGATTTGCCAAATTTCAGAATTTTTGGAGTCCATTTGCTATTTTTCCGGGATTTTCCTTTTTGAATTACTCTATAAGAAGCCCGGGATTTGGCCATTTTGCAAACGAACTCGGAATCAAGATTTTCTTTCGCCAATCTCCTTCAAATGATTTAAGAATGAGATTGACAAATTTTCCATAATTTTCGGAGTCCATTTGCTATTTTTCCCAAATTTTTCCAATTTTGCCCTTTTACCTCCGAAACCCGGTTTTGCTCAAAACAAATCCGATTTTCAGATTTTCTTCAATCTGAGCCTTGGGCCATCCTTTTTAACCAATATTCATCAATTGAGGGCTTTGGTCTTACCAAGTCGGGCCATTTCTGTGATTCTTCCCGATTTCACCGAAATCCACTAAAAACCCTAATTCTCGGTTTTCTCCCGGATTGACTTTTCTTTCGGTTTTTCTTGCAAGTGACTTCTCCATTACCCGTAGTCAATGCTTATCTTTCATTTGGAACCTTCAATTTCGACCAGTTTGATCGTTTAAGCACTTTTCCCCAAATTTCTCGGATTAGGGTTTCTTTTCTACTGAATCTCCAAATCCCAACTTCCGAACTCCATATCTTTCAATGTAGACCTCGGATTATCAAAATTCTTTCGCCATTTTTCAATTGAACTCAAAATCTTGATTGTGAAAGTGGGTTGACTTTTTCAATAGTTGACTTTCTAGGGTTGACTTTTTCGGGGTTGACTTTTTCGGGGTTGACTTTTTCAAGTTTGACTTTTTGTGCTCGCCCTCTTAAACTAAGTCTCGGAGTACCATCTGCAGGATGAAAACAGTCTTTTTATACTCGGAAACATCAATATGGGAAGAAAACATACCTGTTTTAGTGGTCCGGACAAAATTAGGTGTCTACAGCTGCCCCTCTTTGGCTATTGCTGAGAATCAGGAATCAGGCAAAGATAAACCAACACTAATTTTGTACGGTCAGTGATATCACACATGAAAGAAAGGGAAAGGGGTTTTGTTTTCTATCATTTTTTTTTTGTTTTTTTGTTTTTTTCTGTTTTGATAATAAGCTGTAAATTGAAGATTTGTCCTTAAATTGAATTCCCTGACTAATCAAGGCTCGATCCGTCTTAAGAAAACGAATTCGATTTTCAAAAGAAAATTGGTGCCCGGAGGTCTTTAAAACTAGCGAAAATATATTGACGACAGTCTCAGGGTTCGACTCATTTGATAAAACAGAATGAATTCGATTTAAAACAAAAGGAAATACCTCGAAGATGGTCTCAAGGCTCGACTCATTTGACGAAACAGAATGAATTCGATTTAAAACAAAAGGAAATACCTCGACGATGGTCTCAAGGCTCGACTCATTTGACGAAACAGAATGAATTCGATTTAAAACAAAAAGAACTACCTCGACGATGGTCTCAAGGCTCGACTCATTTGACGAAACAGAATGAATTCGATTTAAAACAAAAAGAACTACCTCGACGATGGTCTCAAGGCTCGACTCATTTGATAAAACATAATGGGCTCGATTTAAAACAAAATAAACTACCTCAAAGATGGTCTCAAGGCTCGACTCATTTGATAAAACAGAATGAATTCGATTTAAAACAAAAGGAAATACCTCGACGATGGTCTCAAGGCTCGACTCATTTGACGAAACAGAATGAATTCGATTTAAAACAAAAGGAGATACCTCGATGGTGATCTCAAGGCTCGACTCATTTGATAAAACAGAATGAATTCGATTTAAAACAAAAGGAAATACCTCGACGATGGTCTCAAGGCTCGACTCATTTGACGAAACAGAATGAATTCGATTTAAAACAAAAGGAAATACCTCGACGATGTTCTCAAGGCTCGACTCATTTGACGAAACAGAATGAATTCGATTTAAAACAAAAAGAACTACCTCGACGATGGTCTCAAGGCTCGACTCATTTGACGAAACAGAATGAATTCGATTTAAAACAAAAAGAACTACCTCGACGATGGTCTCAAGGCTCGACTCATTTGATAAAACAGAATGGGCTCGATTTAAAACAAAATGAACTACCTCAACGATGGTCTCAAGGCTCGACTCATTTGATAAAACAGAATGAATTCGATTTAAAACAAAAGGAAATACCTCGACGATGGTCTCAAGGCTCGACTCATTTGATGAAACAGAATGAATTCGATTTAAAACAAAAAGAACTACCTCGACGATGGTCTCAAGGCTCGACTCATTTGACGAAACAGAATGAATTCGATTTAAAACAAAAGGAAATACCTCGACGATGGTCTCAAGGCTCGACTCATTTGACGAAACAGAATGAATTCGATTTAAAACAAAAGGAAATACCTCGACGATGGTCTCAAGGCTCGACTCATTTGACGAAACAGAATGAATTCGATTTAAAACAAAAGGAGATACCTCGATGGTGATCTCAAACTCTGAATCTTTTGAGAAGCAAAACGAGCTTCTTCTTGGGGAAGTCCAAGCTTGCCTGATATCTGCACTGTTAACTAAATGCAATGATGAGAATGCTATGCTTTTGCAAATGCTTGTATGCTTCCTAATAAATGCAATCAAATGATTATGCCATAATTTCTAATCCATGGTTTCTTTGAGGTTCACAGATTATATGACTTCAGGACAGAGTCTTCAACTGTTCATTGATGCCCCACTTGAGGGATCCTTTACTCAAGATATCTTGTCAAATAGTCTCAGCTTCTGTCTTTTGCTGAAGTTCACAGATTTTCTGACTACGCGATGGAGTCTCCACCACGTTCACTGTTTTCTTTTCTTGGTGAACTTTCCAAACCTTTCCAAGATTTAAATCTATTCCTTAGTAATACTTTGAAATCCCTTTATTTAAAGATTTTTATTACTAAACATCATTCAATTTAATAACAACCATAATGCATCTAAAAGTATATGAAAAAGAATATGAATCAATCAAAAATTGTCATGAAAAGGATGACAAGAATTTATTGAAGAAATGTTTTAAAATGGTAAAAATAAATGTCAAGGATATAAGAAACAAATATAAGGTTATAGGCTGTAGATGCCCCGGATGCGGAATATCTTGGACCCCTCTTTTTTCAAACCATCTGAAATTTCTCTTGAATGAGCAATTCACTAGGGTAACCTCTTAACTGCTGTAGTTACATCAGACTGCATTGTTCCCCTTTTCCCTGATTGTCAGATGCTTTCTTCCCCATTACACGGAGCATTGATTCAAGCTTTGATTAGTACTTGAGCTGCCTTTTACAGGTTTTCAACTCAAGTTTCCTCCGTTCGGTATTAAGTCGCCCTTTGGGGTTTTCGGCTTAAACCTCTCCTTTTTTTTTTTTTTTTGCCATGCATTTGAGAATTCTGAATGCTCCCACAGTAAAAATATCAATTCAAAAGATGGGATGGATTCTGAGAATAACCTTTCAAATTAAATATCCATGCTTGATCAAAATGGGCTTTTAAAGTATGTAATGTAGGCCAAGGTTTAGGTTTAGAAAGGAAGGATAAATAGGCCCAAAAATGTGTTTAAAGGTGATTGGATCAAGGATCACTTCCTGAGGAGAACTCATTCTGGAAACATTTGCCCTCTTTTTCTTTTTTTTTATTATCTTTCCTCGCATTTGCCCTCCAGTGTAGAGGGTGATCCTTGATCAAGGTTTAAAGAAATAAATAATTCTTAAGGCTCAAAGGGGTGACTAAGGATAATTTCTTCTTAGTGGAAGGAATATGAAAAACGGCCATTCATCATATCAAGCATAAATATTTTCTTTGAAAAGCAATTCTTAGAGGAAATAGATACATAGAATTTCTATTTTTACACTTGGAATCATTCGAATTTTCATGTGCACAGCATCACACAAATTTTTTTTTTTTTTTCAAGCATAATACTTCTTCAATTCATCAGCATTTACGGGATGTCTAAAATCATCTCCGTCCATCCGAGTTAGAATCAATGCTCCTCCAGAAAAAGCTCTCTTTACCACATAAGGTCCTTCCCAATTTGGAGCCCATTTTCCTCTCGGGTCTTTCACTATAGGGAGAATTTTCCTCAATACCAACTCCCCTTCTCGGAACTGTTTGGGACGAACTTTCTTGTTGTGGGCTCGAATCATCCTTTTCTGATATAACTGCCCGTGACAAATTGCTTTCAATCTTTTCTCCTCGATGAGATTCAACTGTTCATAACGAGCTTTAACCCATTCTGCTTCCTCTAGACCAACTTCCATCAAAACCCGAAGTGAAGGAATCTCAACTTCAATAGGTAGCACTGCTTCCATCCCGTATACCAAAGAAAATGGTGTTGCCCCTGTAGATGTGCGGACCGAAGTACGATAGGCATGAAGAGCGAAAGGCAGGATCTCATGCCAATCTTTGTACACATTGGTCATCTTTTCAACGATCCTCTTGATGTTCTTGTTAGCTGCTTCTACTGCGCCGTTCATCTTCGGACGGTAAGGTGCCGAATTATGATGTGTGATCTTGAATTGAGTACACACTTCTCTCATCATCTTATTGTTCAAATTGAGAGCATTATCCGAAATAATTCTTGCTGGCAACCCATAACGGCATATGATTTCTTTCTTGATGAATCTGCATACCACCGACTTTGTTACATTTGCATAAGACGCAGCTTCTACCCACTTTGTGAAATAATCTATGGCCACCAAGATGAAACGATGTCCATTTGAAACTTTTGGGGTAATAGGCCCGATCATATCCATTCCCCACATTGAAAAAGGCCATGGTGCAGTCATGACATGTAAAAGTGATGGCGACACATGAATCTTATCTGCATAAATCTGGCATTTATGACACTTCCGGGAATAACTGATACAATCACCTTCCATGGTCAGCCAATAGTACCCTGTCCTCATAATCTGTTTAGCAAGCATGTGACCATTACTGTGGGTGCCACACATCCCTTCATGGACCTCTTCTATGATTCTTCGAGCTTCGGCAGACCCGACACACCTCAACAAGACTTGATCTTTCCCTTTCTTGTAGAGAATCTCGCCATCTAGAACAAAACCCATTGCTAACCTTCTTAGAGTCCTCTTGTCATTCTCTGTCACTTGTTTTGGATACTGTTGACTCTTGATGTACTGCAAGATGTCGTTATACCAAGGGAGACCATCTGCTTCTTCTTCGATACTCAAGCAGTGGGCAGGAGACTCGTATATGCTCATCTTGATCGGCACAACTTCTGCCCCTTCATTCACTTTAAACATCGATGACAAAGTAGCCAGAGCATCCGCCATTCGATTTTCTTCTCGAGGAAAGTAATTGAAATTCACTTCTTCGAACTCCTCTAATAAACTCAGTATGAGTTCTCGGTATCGGATTAGCTTTGAATCTCGGGTTTCCCATTCTCCTCGTAACTGGTAAATTACCAAGGCTGAGTCTCCATAGACTTCCAATACTTTGATCTTTCTGTCCACCGCGGCACGAAGGCCCATAGTACATGCTTCATACTCAGCAGTATTGTTTGTACAATCAAAATCCAATCTAGCAGTGAAAGGATAACAGTCTTCTTCTGGGGATATAAGCACTGCCCCGATTCCATGCCCCATGGCATTAGATGCGCCATCGAAGTACATTTTCCACACTTTCTTCTTTAGGGGAATCTCATCTGCTTGCGACACATACATCAAATCCTCATCTGGGAAGTCAAAGTTCAATGGCTCATAATCTTCCACTGCCCGACTTGCTAAGAATTCCGCCACTGCACTACCCTTGATAGCTTTTTGACTTACATATACAATGTCGTACTCTGACAATAAAACCTGCCATCTTGCCGTCCTCCCTGACAGAGAAGGTGCTTCCAACATGTACTTGATTGGATCTAGTTTGGCAATCAACCATGTGGTGTGGTACAACATATACTGTCTGAGTCTTCGAGCTGTCCAAGCTAAGGCGCAGCATAACTTTTCTACCGACGAATATTTCAACTCATAATCTGTGAACTTCTTGCTGAGATAGTAAACTGCCTGTTCTTTCTTTCCCGTTTCATCAAGCTGCCCCAAAACACAACCCATGGAACTTTCAAATACTGATAAATACAGTATCATTGGTTTATCCGGGATCGGTGGCATTAATACTGGTGGGTTTGATAAATAATGCTTAACCTTTTCAAAAGCAATCTGACACCCTTCATCCCATTCTCCTGGATCACGCTTTCGAAGTAACTTAAATATTGGATCACATTTGTCGGTCAACTGTGAAATAAACCGAGCAATGTAATTCAATCTCCCTAGAAAGCCTCTTACTTCCTTTTGAGTGCGAGGTGGTGGCAAATTCTGAATGGCATTCACTTTATCTGGGTCAATCTCAATTCCTCTTTTGCTGACAACAAAACCCAACAACTTCCCCGAGGTGACTCCAAAAGTGCATTTTGCCGGATTTAGCTTGAGTCTAAATTTCCTTAATCGTTCAAAGAGCTTCTTAAGATTCGCAATATGCTCCTCTTCTCCTTGTGACTTTGCGATCATATCATCAACGTAGACCTCAATTCCCCTATGCATCATATCATGAAACAAGGTCACCATGGCTCTCTGGTATGTTGCCCCAGCATTCTTCAATCCAAATGGCATTACTTTGTAGCAGAAAGTGCCCCACATTGTAACAAATGTGGTTTTCTCCATATCTTCCGGTGCCATCTTGATTTGATTGTATCCTGAGAATCCGTCCATAAAAGAAAATAAAGAACTCTTCGCTGTATTATCCACCAGAGTATCAATATGGGGCAAAGGGAAATTATCTTTAGGGCTGGCCTTGTTCAAATCTCGATAATCAACACACATCCGCACCTTGCCATCCTTCTTCGGTACTGGAACAATATTTGCCACCCATTCCGGATATTTTGCCACCTCTAGGAATCCAGCATCAAATTGTTTCTTCACTTCCTCTTTTATCTTTAACAACATATCAGGCCTCATTCTTCTCAACTTTTGCTGAATTGGCTTGCACTCTGGCCTTAAAGGGAGCCTATGAACCACAATATCCGGATCTAACCCTGGCATATCTTGGTATGACCATGCAAATACATCCACATGCTCCTGGAGCAAAGCTATCAATTCACTTTTTATTAATGGTGACAATGAAGTTCCAATTCTGATTTCTTTTATCTCTTCATCATTTCCCAAATTTATTGTTTCCAATAATTCCTTATGAGGAAGTACTTGCTTCTCCTCTTGTTCTATTTTTCTCAATAAATCCGGAGGTAGATCATAATCCTCAGTATCTTCATTAGCCTCAAAATCACCCGTGCAAATGGGTCTTTCAAAATCAATTTCAGAATTACTGACAGGAGGGTCCTCATATTCTGCATCCGTACACCTGTAAATAGGTGGAGAAAAACAATATAGGAAAATATATATATAGAAAAGAAAATGAATAACAAAAATGAAAGAATATGGACACATCAATATGGATAATGCATTGTGCTTGTTATTTATTGAATGAAAATGCTTGAAAAGCCCATTACAAAAAAAACTTAATATCTCTGGGTAAAGATAATTAAGATTGCTTTTTTAAAAAGTATTACTTTGGAATAGACTTAAAGACTATGGGCAACTCAGTCGCACTCCAATTGGTTAGTCTATATCCTGGTGGACAAGGTCGCACCATCCAGCTAGCACTTTCTCTTTCAATTATGTCTTTCCCAGTCATGCAGATCTCCACATCATTCATCTGTTCATCACCATTCACCTGGAATTTCTTGAAGGCTTTCTCTATCATCACAAGTACATCATCAGAATTCTTTTCTCCGAACAGAGAACCAGCTGAGCGGAAGTTGTGAAGGATAGGTGGGAATGTCATAGGCTCCCACTTAATATCCATACCCGCAAAACGGGCCATCCTCCTTTGTCGATTCTTTTCAACCTGTCTTCTTTTCTCATGGGCCTTTGGAAGATATCCTAAGCCAAATCGGTCCTTTTTTCCTTTTACCTCTATGGCTCGAGCCATCCCCTGAAGATATTTCCCGAGACCTTTTCCTGCCCTGCAGCCTTTTCCTACGGTGGTTTTTACCCCCAACCTTGTGTTCTTGGACAACTTTGGTTTTGGAATTTTTTGTCCTTCAGCGACAAAAACTGCATTTACAAATTCCAAAGACCGAAAAGAACACTCCACGGCCTCTTCATTCGGCTCCACATAAGGAGATTCAGTGGATGCGGAGGCTATTATGTCTTCCTCCCCTGATACCGTAATCAACCGACCCTCCATCACAAATTTTAGTTTCTGGTGAAGAGACGAGGGTACAGCCCCAGCTGAATGTATCCATGGCCTTCCCAACAAACAGTTATAAGATGGATTGATATCCATAACCTGGAAGTTCACTGTATATGTGCACGGGCCTATTTCCAAAGGAACTTCAATGGTTCCCATAACCTCCCTCCTGGTTCCGTCAAAAGCTCTGACCACCGTGCAACTCGGTATCATATAGGATAAATCCACTGGTAACTTGGATAAGGTTGCTAAAGGCATCACATTTAGTGAAGAACCGTTGTCCAGAAGGACCCTCGGTAATATGTGCCCCTTACAAGTAGTGGTTATATGGAGAGCTTTTGTTGATCCAATACCATTGGGTGGTATTTCCTCATAGCTGAAGAATATGAAGTCATCAGCTGCGATGTTTCCCACCAACCTATCCAGCTTTTCCACTGATATATTATTGGCCACGTACGCTTGATTTAATACTCTCAATAAAGCCTTTCTGTGTGGTTCTGAATTTAAAAGCAAAGATAAGATTGAAATCCTAGCTGGTTGACGTTGCAGTTGTTCAACCACGCTATATTCACTATGCTTTATAAATTTCAAGAACTCACAAGCTTCTTTTTCACATACTGGCTCTTTGATTCCATTAATCGGGGCTGATCCCCTCTCTGTTTCCTCCGGCAAATCCTTCTCAATGCGGATTGGCTCGACGACCTTCTTCCCTTTGTCAATTCCTCTGTCTTTCCCTGCTACCCCTTGTTCAATGGCCTCCGGAGCATAACACCTCCCACTTCGGGTTAAATGCCCCACACCTGTAATATCCTGTTGGCCTGAAGACCCGGGCATAACCATACTGCAGTCATATTTCCATGGTGTAGCCTTGTTTTCCTTGTATGGAAAGGAAACAGGTAAATCAATGATTAATTTGGGCGCATTTTCTTCCATGGCTGGCATAACTTTTTCCTCCGGTTCATCATAGTAGATGATTAGGGGTCTTCCTATCCCATAGCCACTTGTATTTTCAATGACTTCTATTTCCCCTTCTATCTCCTCATAGAATTGGGCTACCCCATTATCCATCATTCTTTGGATTTTAACCCGGAAGTCCCCACAGTTCTGTATGTCATGGCCTTCACTCTTATGGAACGGGCACCAATCATGCACCCTTCTTGCTACCATTTTCAGATCTTTCGTACCTTCCACCAATTCTGCCTTGACCATTTCAGCCCATATTGTCATCATCGGAGTCTTAACCTCCCCAATATCCCTCTTTAATCTTCTGTCCCCTCCGGTCAATATTGCATTCATTTGATTCCCAGCATGATTGGGCAACGGATTTCCAGCTACGTTCGGCCCATTTTTTGATCCAAACTTCACTACCCCTGAATTAATCAAGCTTTGGACTTTTCTTTTGAAGGCTAGGCAATCTTCAATTGAATGTCCTTGGATTCCCGCATGGTATGCACCGTTGGTGTTTGCATTGTACCATCTTGGATATGGAGGTGTCAAAGGTTTTAGGTACACAGGTGCAACAAGTTGACCCTGCAACAGTTTTGGATATAGATCACCGTAAGTAGTGGGAATTGGATCAAATTGGGTTCTTTGATCGTTCCTTGGTGAACGTTGGTCATTACGCGCAGGCCCTTGTGTGTTAGGAACAGTATTTCTAGGAAGGGTGATTTGAGGGGATATGCCAGTTGGGAATGGCTGTTGTGGTATATTGGTATAAGGGAACGGGTTTTGGGTAAGGTGGTTGATATTAGGGTAATAAGGATTATACCCCGGATATGGTGTGTATGGTGTAGGAGGTGTATAAGGTGTGGTAGGGGTATAAGGCCTCGGTGGTGTGTATGGTGTAGGAGGTGTGTAAGGGTATTGGTTGAAGCTTACTGCATGGGTTTCCTCCTTTTTCTTTGTAGGAAAAGCTCTTTTTGGGGTAGCAGACTCACCCCCTTCCATCTTTCCACTCTTAATGGCTGACTCAATCATTTCTCCAGATATTACCATATCCGCAAAATCTTTGGTAGCATTTCCCACCAATCTGTCATAATAAGGTGCCTTCAATGTGTTGATGAAAAGCACCGTGGTTTCTTTGTTGGTTAAAGGGGGTTGCACTTGTGTTGCCAGGTCCCTCCACCTCTGTGAATACTCCTTGAAGGTCTCATTGGACCTCTTTTCCATGTTCTGTAATGACAGCCTGTCTGGTACCATATCAGAAACGTGCTTATAATACTCCATAAAAGCCCTGGCCAGATCCGTCCATGAACGAATCTTGGTACGACTGAGTTGGTTGTACCATCGGGTGGCGGACCCTGTTAAGCTGTTCTGGAAGCAATGAATAAGCAATTTTTCATTATCCTCATGCCCTGTCATCCTTCTACAGTACATAGTCAGATGAGCTGATGGGTTGGTGGTCCCATTATACTTTTCAAAATCTGGTACTTTGAACTTTGGTGGAATTATTAGATCATGTACCAGGCTCATCTCTTTGGCATCTAGGCTGCCAAACAACTATGCTCCTTCCACTGCCCTTAGCCTTTCTTCCAACAACTGATATTTCTTCTCAGATTCAGCAGTTTCGACCCTCTTCAGTTTATTCATTTTGGCCCTTTCCTTCTCTGCCATTTCTTCGAAGTCTGGAACCTCAATCTCAATTGGATCAACTCCGGTGTTACCCCTTTTTGGACCGAAATTCTGTGGTTCGGCCGCCGGCTGGATGTAGATGTAGGATGCTGCCCCAGTTGGAATTTCATTTCCCATAGGTTGGGATGTCTGACCATTTCTCTGTACCACTTCTGGTCTATCCTCTTGATTTACTGCCCCCATTCCAGCAGCTGAATTCTCTCCAGGCCACTTCTGCTTCATCATATTGCCCATCATCTCCATGAGCTTCGTCATCTGTTCTCGTGTCTCTTCTTGAGACTTAGTCAACTGTTCTTGTAGTTCTTTCTGGATTCTTTCCATTCTCTCAACTCTGGCAAGCTGATCATTTTCCATGGCTTTTGTTCGAGACCGAGTATTGTAAGAGTGTTGGAAATCTGGTTCTTTCTGAGTGCGACCAATTGTACCTTTATTTTTTTAAAAAACCATGGATTAGAAATTATTGACACAATTCTTATTTTATTTTATAAAAAATGAATAAATGAATGAATGAATCAGTGTTAATGAATGAACAACTAAGTAAATGACTAAGTGTATGAACTTAGATGACTATTTAAAGTATTGGCCCCGGGATAATTCCAACCAAACGGTCTTTCATTGATTTCCTGGAACAAAAGATCATGATAATCTGTCTCTCCTAAAAACTATTACAAGATACTAGTCCTATAATAACTCCCTCGGATCCTGGACCTTCTTCAATATCCTCCTTTAACTGCCTTGCTCTTCCATCTGATCCTTACTTGTTCACGGCCCTTAGACGTGTTAGCACAAGCATCACCCTGTAAGCTCTCCCTAGCTTGCTTCTCAAGTTGATTTGCTCGGGCTTCCTCGTGTTTTGCCTTTTCTACCCAATAATTCTTCTCCTTTTTGAGGTTTTTGACTTCTTGTTCCCATTCCCCGGAAGTCTTGAGAGTCCCCTCAAATCTGAGCTCAAAGCGATATCTCTTGTTCTCCAAATGCAATCCTCGAAGGTCGTCCTTAACGGTGTCCCTTTCTCTCTTAATCTGTTCCTTCTCTTTTTCCCGAGCTGATTCCCTCTTTTTCATGTCTTCAAGCTCTTCTTGCAGTCGGGCAATTTCCTTACTCATCCGGGCCTTTTCTTTTTCAAATTCCGCTCTTGTAATTTCTAATTCTGATGGCATTTCCCTCGGTGGCGGAATTATGAACTGGATCTCCTCCCCATCTGATGTCAATAGTCTATCATTAACCCTTAATTTCCTCCATACCAAATAATCAGGTGTGACGGTGTCGGCATATCTGGCCACTTTTATCCGTTGAGTTTTCTTCCATGCTTCGATCGCTGCCCGCACTTTTCCAGAATATCCATCTTCCCCATAAGTGAACTCTGATGATCTTAAATTATGAGTCATGGGTGTGAATTGCCGAGACTCCACCTGTCTTTGCACCAACAGAGGCGCATAACTCACAGACCCCCAAATTCCGAGCAGTGGAACTCCCGGGTTGTCCCCACATTTGTACATAATCGGCACAGGAACCATCCATGGAGCTCTCCAAGTCACCATCTCCCCTTTTAGATTCCGGAACATGTTGACCCATTTCTCTTCATTCCCTTCCTTAGGCCAATCATTTTGAAGGAATTCCTTAATCGGAACTAAAGTCTTCATGTATGGTTTGAAGGAAACATTTTCTATCTTCCAAAAGTGACTTTGAATCCAAATATAAAGGAGTTGTACACACCCCTTGATCCTCCCTCGTCCGGCCTTTTTACAAAAATTCAAGGATCGGATAGTTTCAGCTATGATGGCCGGAGATGGGTTGATCTTTTGTTCCAACTTTTCAAAGAAATCAAACACGGCTATATCCACATGACCCAATATCTTCGGGAATATGATTAACCCGTAGATGGCTAGAGCGAAGATGTCCCTGGCTTTTGCTTTGTCAGAACAACCCAATATCAACAGTCGGAGAGTTTCCCACGGAATGCACCCATTTTTCTGCTTCGTGTCCACATGACTCTCAACCCATGTTGTATCCATTCCAGTGATCCTAGCAACTTTCTTCTTAAGGCCTGAAGGTTTCATTTCCTTCAAATATATCCGATCAGGATTAGGACATTCAATACGTAACAGTGTCGAATATTCTTCGATCAGTGGTGTCATATCTTCCTCGTTAAAAGTGAAACATCTATAAGCAGGATTCCAGAACTGTACCATAGCCTGAATCAACCCACTATTGACCTGAATCGGAATTAAGAGTGCTATGTCTCCATATTTCTGAGTGAAGGCTTCTTTCTCTGATACATTCCACTGGTTCCAAATGTCGGCTAACCCTCGGAGATTATTCTGTCTAAGATCCACTTTGACCCTTTCCGGCAATATTGACACATAACCCTTCTCGAGGCAATCTCCATCCTCCCTCTGATTTTTTTCTGACTGTGCCCTGACTACTGCATGATCTTCTATCACTGAAATAACCTGGTCCTCCATGAAAGTCCTTTGGGTTGATAACTATCTCGAGGCCAATAAACTTCAAGTATATGATGATGTCTATGATGCATGCCAAAGAAAAGAAAACAGAAAGAAATAGATTAGTAAGGAAATGAATTCACAAATATAACATAAATAACAACATGCTTAAAAAAATGTCCCAAAATTTAAACAGAGCTACGGCATTACAATGCCTTTGGGACAAAATAATAAAAAATACGAGTGGTATGATGTTCGTTCATCATCACCCAATTTGTATCTAACATATAGAAAGATGGTAAAAGGTTGGAAATGTTCCTCCATGTGTCTTAAACTTCGGGTATCTAACAGAAATCCGGCATGGCTTCGCCTAGGTTCACTATATGAAGGTGAATTGGTTCTAAGGCTCCGAATTGTTCCTCACTGTCGCCGGTGAAGGCTAGTAAGGCACCCCGATAAAAGCGGGTTCAATTCGTTAGAGTATATTTTCCTATGCCCGTACGGAGGATTATCACGAAGGCATTAGGTACTTTATACTCCGAAAGTGTTTCACTAGCCCATACGGAGGATCATCACGAAGGCGTAGTTACTTTACTCCCACTTAAAAGGACAGAACCCGGGTAGAAGATTCATGTTATGCAAATGCACGTGTAGTGTGTGTGGAGGAACAAAACAAACCTGTCACCACCTATTCTACAACCCTTATTCTAAATACCCCACAAAACTTAAACAATGTAAAACATCATTCAAACAAACATATAAATATACGCAACAAAATTAACAGGGAACAACTAATAATATGAATGCATATGAATATGGACATATTAAAACATTTTTTTTATTTCCAAAATTCTCTTTTTTTTTTTTTTTGATCCAAAGAAATATAGGAATAAAAATTAAATACCAATTAAACCAACAAAACCGAGACTTTGATAACACACGACTAATTCTAGGTCTGACTCTCTAATATTTCCCCAGCGGAGTCGCCAAGCTGTCGCAACCTAAAAAATAACGTCTCATCGCAAGACTTTGGTGTTCGTTAGATGTGACATTAAAAAATCGAGGAAAAGTCGACTTAATTCCTCTAGAAAAATGAAGGTTTTGAAAATGACCTTAAAAAAGACATGGAGTCGCCACCAATCTTTTTTAGCTAGGTGTGATCGGCCACCTATTAAAACCGGTTTTATAAAATATTTTAAAAATTAATTAAAACATTTTAAAAACCAATTTCAAGTCTGCGTTTTAAACCAGAGAAATCAAAGAAGCGGGTTCGGGAGTCGGTTACGTGTGGGGAAGGATTAGCACCCCCACAACGCCCGTATAAATCGGTACCTTATTAATCGTGTGTTATCTCAAGTCTCGGTAAAAAGTTGGTTTTAAACTTAGTATTTCAAGTTAATTCCCAATTTAAAAATAATTCTATTTTTTTATTGAAAATGATCCGGAATTTATAAATTCAAAATTTTCCTATATTCCCCAACAAACGTGGCAAAATATAGAAATTTTTATTAGTTTTGGAAAACTTTCCGAATCATTCTTCTTTTGAAAGAAAGATATTCCTTTATTAATGATAATTGATGAAATTCCCTCCAGCAAACCCGGTAGAGAACTCATGAATTATTTTAACTCGGGAATATCTTTATTTTTATTGAAAACCATTATCTTTTTGAAAACATTTAAAATAAATGAACATGTATATGCATGACATAAATAAAATGACATAGCAAAATCTAAATAATATAATGCAACCTAAATGACATGGCAAACATGAATGATATGGCATATACATTAAATGAAATGGAATATGAAATAATGCTACCATATAATATGCATGAAAATAAAAATAGAAATAATAGTGCATGAACATAGTATATGCTAAATAATATGACCAAAAAAATGACTAAATAAAAGCATGGGATATCATGAAATATTCCAAATCATATGATAAACCATATAACATCAAAAATATAAATCAAAATAATAACAATATCATAGAAATTATTATAACAAGAATCACATATTATATAAAATGCATGAATATAAAAATGCAATGCATGAAATGTATTTTTTCCTTTAATTAAGGAAATCCGTATATCTAAAAAGATATCCGGCTACCTTAGGAAAATATGTCAAATTAAATATTCTAAAACCAAAATACTTTGTGATTGTTTGAAAATAATTTTGAGAAGCTTGAATTAAAAATAAAAACTGGGCTAGAATTTTTTAAATGGCTCTAATTTCCTAAGTTTAAAAAATCCGGACTTGGCTACCCTTAACCCGGGACTTGAAAAACCATTTTTAGAGTTTAAAAAGGCTTATAAATTATCCTAAGTCAGTAGCTAACCCTCCTAATCAGCCCACTCTAAGTAAATTAACCAAAACAGAAAAATGGTTTTTCTTTAAATTCAATTCTGACTCCACTGTCCAGTATTAATCCACGATTTTTTACCCAATTTTTAAAAATTCCAAAAATTCTAAAAAAATTACTGGAGACTCAGAACATGTAAAACTACACGATAAAAAATCGGCTTAATTTTATGATCAAAGATGAATTCCCAGAAAAATCAGAGATGTACGAGTTTTTTGAGGAGAAAAAACTGCTTTGTTTTTCTTTAAATTCAATTCTGACTCCACTGTCCAGTTTTAATCCACGATTTTTTACCCTATTTTTAAAAATTCCAAAAATTCTGAAAAAATTACTGGAGACTCAGGACATGTAAAACTACACGATAAAAAATCGGCTTAATTTTATGATCAAAGATGAATTCCCAGAAAAATCAGAGATGTACGAGTTTTTTGAGGAGAAAAAACTGCTTTGTTTTTCTTTAAATTCAATTCTGACTCCACTGTCCAGTTTTAATCCACGATTTTTTACCCTATTTTTAAAAATTCCAAAAATTCTGAAAAAATTACTGGAGACTCAGGACATGTAAAACTACACGATAAAAAATCGGCTTAATTTTATGATCAAAGATGAATTCCCAGAAAAATCAGAGATGTACGAGTTTTTGGAGGAAAAAAAAACTGCTTTGCTAGCACATTTTTTTGTCTTTGATAAAATCATTTAAAAATCAAAGTAAAAATATTTGAAACTCATAAAATGATTTCCAAACAATAGCTAAGACTTTTTAGATAAAAATTGTCTAAGTAAAAAAAAATCACAAAGGTAGAATAATCAACTTGACAAACTTAATTTTCCACAAGTGTGCTCAAGAGAGCATGACTTTGAACCATCAATTGGCTCAAGTCATTATTCAAGTGGTATGAATATGAAATGCATGAAATAATGCAGCAAACATAATGCATGGATCTAAACCTAAATGTAAGGAAAATGCATGACATAAATAATATGGCCTAGACCTAACATGAACTTGCATGGCATTTAATGTAACCTAGACCTAAAACATGCATGGCATTTTTACAAACACAAGGCATGCTTAATTCAAAAATCCAACCAAATATCATGCAAATGCAAAAACCTAACAACTAGCATGACAAAAAATGCAACACACAATGCAAAACACATGGAGTAGCCAAATGGCCTCAAGCTCCAACAAGCATGGCATTTTCTCAAACACTTGGCATACTAGCATGAAAAACTAAGTCATAACACAAAAATCACACAAGCATTTTCACAAACACCTAATATACTAAGTCTAAAACATGCTCACTAAGATATAAAACAAGAATCATGCAAAGAATCACACAAGCATTTTCACAAACACTTAATATGCTAACTCTAAAACATGCTCAAATTTAAACAACATGAAAACAGAAAATTAAAAATGCAAAAACATGAAATCTAAGACATAAATGGCAACAAATAAAGCAACCAAATTAAATATAACTTAAGAACATGAAATAACATAACATTTAAAACATCAAAAACAAGAAAATAGCATAAACAATATGGTAAAATGAATCAACACAACAACTTAAAATAAATAATGTAGGCCATTTGGCCATGGTGAGTTTATTGTAAAAACAAAATGTAAATAAAATATACTTAAGAAAGGAAATGAAGGAAGAACAAAAAAAACATTATTCTAAAATGAAAACTCACCAAGTAGAGATTAAAATAGCAAAAAACAAGAATAGAAAATGAAAGTGCAAGAGTTGGTGCTCAAGAGCAACCTCAAGAAGCTAATATTTCAAGCTTTTCTCTTCAAACTTTCCTTTTTTTTCTAAACTTTTCTTTTTTTGCTCTCAACCAAGAAGATAAAAACTAAGAAAAACTAAGAGAAATAAGCCAAAATGGAAAAGAAAAAAACCAAAATGTGCCTCTCTAGGGTTGGCCTTAATGATGTTTATATAGCCTCAAAGATGTTGTCATTTTTGTGTAACCTATTTTCCATCAAATGGCTAATAATTCAAGATGAAAAGTCATGAAATTACCACCCTTAGATTAGCATCTCAGCCCTCTC
Organism: Fremontodendron californicum; assembly: GCA_030761205.1. Lineage (NCBI taxonomy): Eukaryota > Viridiplantae > Streptophyta > Magnoliopsida > Malvales > Malvaceae > Fremontodendron > Fremontodendron californicum. The sequence goes on from JAULJL010000028.1 coordinate 8,107,681, forward strand.
TATGCAAAAATAATGTTGACATCTTTCTTAACCTATGTGGTTTACTCACCATGGCTTGATCAAAGAGAATGGTTAACTAACTCTTGATTTTTAACCACTTGATTAAAAAAAAAAATAATTAGAAGCTTCCTCCTTTCCTTGGGCTTGGGCATGCCAGCACTTCTCTTTTCCAGCCCAACTCTGATTTTTTGAAGGGCCAAAAAAGCCCTTTTCGGTTGCTTGGGTGAAATGACCATTTTGCCCCCCGGATGCAAGTAAATATCAAACGGACTCCAAATTCAATTTTTATTTTTTTAATACTTCCAGAATAATAAAATATTGAGTTCTGGAAGTTTTCAAAATTATCCGAGTCCGTTTTCTATTTATTTGGATTTTTTCTTCCCAAAAATGCCCTTTTATGCCCCTACATTTTACCATTTTTTAAACGAGCTCCAAATCAAGATTTTACTTCACCAATCTCTTCAAAATAATTAAAAAGTGTGATCTGGAAGTTTTCATAATTTTTGGAGCTCATTTGGTATTTTTTCGGGATTTATCGGCTTGAATTACTGCATAAGAGGCTCGGGATTTGGCCATTTTGCAAACGAACTCGGAATCAAGATTTTCTTTCGCCAATCTCTTCCAAATAATTTAAAAATGAGATTTGCCAAATTTCAGAATTTTTGGAGTCCATTTGCTATTTTTCCGGGATTTTCCTTTTTGAATTACTCTATAAGAAGCCCGGGATTTGGCCATTTTGCAAACGAACTCGGAATCAAGATTTTCTTTCGCCAATCTCCTTCAAATGATTTAAGAATGAGATTGACAAATTTTCCATAATTTTCGGAGTCCATTTGCTATTTTTCCCAAATTTTTCCAATTTTGCCCTTTTACCTCCGAAACACGGTTTTGCTCAAAACAAATCCGATTTTCAGATTTTCTTCAATCTGAGCCTTGGGCCATCCTTTTTAACCAATATTCATCAATTGAGGGCTTTGGTCTTACCAAGTCGGGCCATTTCTGTGATTCTTCCCGATTTCACCGAAATCCACTAAAAACCCTAATTCTCGGTTTTCTCCCGGATTGACTTTTCTTTCGGTTTTTCTTGCAAGTGACTTCTCCATTACCCGTAGTCAATGCTTATCTTTCATTTGGAACCTTCAATTTCGACCAGTTTGATCGTTTAAGCACTTTTCCCCAAATTTCTCGGATTAGGGTTTCTTTTCTACTGAATCTCCAAATCCCAACTTCCGAACTCCATATCTTTCAATGTAGACCTCGGATTATCAAAATTCTTTCGCCATTTTTCAATTGAACTCAAAATCTTGATTGTGAAAGTGGGTTGACTTTTTCAATAGTTGACTTTCTGGGGTTGACTTTTTCGGGGTTGACTTTTTCAGGGTTGACTTTTTCAAGTTTGACTTTTTGTGCTCGCCCTCTTAAACTAAGTCTCGGAGTACCATCTGCAGGATGAAAACAGTCTTTTTATACTCGGAAACATCAATATGGGAAGAAAACATACCTGTTTTAGTGGTCCGGACAAAATTAGGTGTCTACACCTGTAATTCTCTCTGTGCTCTTTCCATCTTATCCAATCTATTTTGTTCATCCTCCATGGTTTCGGCCTGTGTCATAGAGGTATTCAGTAATTCTTATACCTCTGATTTGAAAGAGAAATCTCTTCAAAGCTTTTAAAGCTAAGCCGATTTCTTTTTCATTCCCCAAATATGTTTCATGACGAAAGAACCATGAATGCGATTGATGACATCTCAATGCATGTAAGGAATAAACAACTTGATGTACGGGTATATACAGTGAATAATCATTTATGTCCTGAATGCAACACGACGCCAGCATGATGCATGTAAATAAATAAATAGATTAATGCATGAATATACATAGGGAGATTATTTGATGATTAAACTAAATTAATATGACCGATTTTAATTATCTGAAAATTTTGATATGCAAGATTTGCCCCCAATTTTAATCCACGAATTTTTTTTGAAACATGTTTTTCCCGTAAGAGTGAAAACAAAATCTTCAACAAAAAAATTTTGGGCAGTGGTTTTTTATGGCACGGGTGTCCAAATATTTATTTAACACTACCAGTCTGCAATTCTTATTTAATCAATCAACAAGTGTTTATGCAATTTAACAAATGAGATTATTATCACCGTGAAATTAAAAATACAATTATAAATGTACATGCTTTATTTACATGTGCATTAGTGCATGAAATGTACGAGATGTACAAAATGCAAGGGTGCTTGAAGGAAAGAATTTTCATATTTACAAATTCAAAAAGTTAATGAACATTTGCCCCAACAGTATCAACTTATTTAGGCATCACGGTGCCTTCGGGGTGAAATATGAAACTTATTGCGGGCAGCACAATATACGTTCATCATTGCCTGATCTACAGTGTTTGTTCGGAATGTAGAACAAATAGCGAAATATCACAAATGTTCCTCCATGTGTTCCTAATTTCGGGGATATCCGATTGGAAATTCGATACGGCTCTACCTAAGTTCACTACATGAGGTTGAATTAGGTTCTAAAGGCCCCAAATTGCTCCTCACTGTCGTCCGTGAAGGCTAGTAAGGCACCCCGAGTTAAACAGGTTCAATTTGTTAGAGTATATTTTCCAGGCTTATACTGAGGTTATCACCTCACGAAAGCGTAGGTATTTTATTACTCCGGAAGTGTTTCGCTAGCCCATGCGGAGGTTATTACCTCACGAGAGCGTAGGTACTTTACTTCCACCTAAAGGGATAAAGCCCGGGTATAAAGCTTATGTATGAAATGCACGTGTTCTTGTGTGAGAAGGAACAAACAAACCTTTGACTATTTGTTTACAACCCTTTATTCTAAATATCCCATAATTATTAGAATCAATAAAAAAATAACAAATGAAGGACATAATTAAAAAACATGAATAAAGAATTAACAAATATCAAGACATAAATGCAAGCAAAATAAAGGTAAAAAGAATAATAATAGTAAATAAATAAATAACTAAATTAATAAATAAATAAAATTAAAATTAAAGACCAATTAAATACATTAAATCAAGATTATAAGATAACACATGATTAATTTATGGCTCGACTCTCAAAGTTTCCCAGTGGAGTCGTCAAGCTGTCATAACGATTTTTTGACCTCCAAATGATTTTAAAACATACAAATGGAGTAGCCACCAATCTTTTTTGTTTAGGTGTGATTGGCCACCTAAGAAAATATATATTTGAGAAAGAATTTTAAAATTAATTAAAACTTTTTTAAAAGATAATTTTGAAGTCTACGCTTTAAACCAGAGAGAAAACAAAATCGGGTTTGGGAGTCGGTTACGTGCGGGAAAGTATTAGCACCCCCACGACGCCCGTTTAGAAAACGGTACCATTTAATCATGTGTATCCTAAGCCTCGATTTAATGGACTCAACATCGGTATTTAAATTATTTCTCTTTTTATTTCTTTTTCAAAACATGTTTATTATTATTTTTTAAAAGGAATTGTTATTATTATTTTTTAAACGCAAGTGAACACAAATTTTTTATCGAGAACACTCATTAAATATTTTCAACACTCTTGGTGGTATTTAACGAGATCCTCTCACCTCAAGATATCTTAAGAATCACCACTGTGACATCTTTCGAATTCCATCGCCGGTAGATTCGTCATCCATTTTTATTTAAATGCGTATGATGCAAATATTTAAACATGGAATGCACACGGTTAAGCATATAAGATATATGATTAAATACATAATTTCACGATTAAACATACGAAGCGTAGCATTTAAAATGCGAGCATGGTAAAATATCAAGGGAGTAAATATTCATTCTTTATTCATTTTTCTATTTTGATTATTTCCATTTTCGAAATGAAAACGGATTTTTTGTATCGAGCACATCGCTAAATACTCCCACCACTCGTAGTGATATTTAACGAAATTTTTTCACCTCGGGATATCTTAGGAATCATTACTATGGCATCCTTCGAATTCCGTCATTGGTAGATTCATCATCCACATTTATTATTTTTTTTTAATTTTTATTATTTTTTAGATCATTTTATTTGCGTAATCATTGCTCATGCACCGGAATGCCATTTTTTATTTTATTATTATTTATTAAAAAGTAATAATTTTGACAAAAAATAATCAAGATAAAAATATATAAAGGAAAAATAAAAATGAAGGACAATAACATAATTATAATAATAATAACAACAAATACTATAATAAAGTAAATAAATAAAAAACATTAACGAAATAATAATAATAATAATAATAACAACAACAATAAAATTGAACAAAATTAAAATAAATGAAAAGAATGAACATAAATGAAAATAAAGTCCAAAACTTACCTTCTAAAATGCGGAAAGTCGAGGCTTGAGCGCTCGTTATGAATTTCTCGAAAGAATTAATTAATTTATCTTTCTCTTTTCTTTTCTTTTCTTTTCCTTTCCTTTCCTTTCCTTTCTTTCTTTTTTTTTTTCCTTTTTTTCTTTCCTTTTTCTTTTCTCTTTTTTCTTTTCCTTTCTCTTTTTTTTTTCTTTCCTTTCATTTCCTCTATTTTTTCCTATCTTTCCTCTTTCCTTTCCTTCCTCCTTCTCTTCCCCCCCACTCCAGATCGGGTCAGGCGAGCGGACCCCGGGTCGTACCCGAGTTAGTGCGCGGACCCTCCCCTTGCCAAAACGACGTCATTTTGGTTCTTTATATAAACCCCAAATTGTTTTTTTAACTCATTTTTTTATTCTCTCTCTCTCTAACTCCCAGCCCTTTCTCCCTTCTCTCTAGACTCAACAACCATCCTAGCCCAGAATTCGATCGGCCACCGTCTCGACCGTCGTTGGCCGTCGATCACCGTCGATGACGAAAATTCCCAAATTTCACTCTCCCCTTGTTTTCAACCTCTTCGTTCCGAATTCAAGGTTGGTTTTTTCAAAAAATGCCTCGATTCTTTTGGATCTATGTTTAAAGTCACGAGATCTCCTCTCTTTTCTGGCCTTTTTCACCGTTGGACTCACCCCAAAACCAAACTCGAGCCTACCCTTGTCCCAATATAGCCCTTCACCAATCAGTTTGCCCAAAGGTGATCCCGAACCACCCAAACCCTAGAAACCCAAAACGAAAGCCTCTTCGTTTCCTTTTTTTTTTCATTGTGATTTTTTGTCTCTGGTTTGTATGCATATTTTTTTGTGTGGTGTTGTGGTTTGTTGGTTTTTGTTTCTGGGTTGGTGTGGGGTTCGGGTGAGGGTCTCAGACCAGTAAAGAGTTTTTTTTTTTTTGTGATGGGGGGTGGTCCGAGCAGGGGGGTCCTGGCTGTTGGAAAAAAAAGGAAGACCTGGAAGAAGGGGGCCGAATGGAGGTTTTATGGTCGGCTAGGGGTATGGGGTGGCGTGAGAGGAAGAGGGCTAGGGTAGGGTGGCGTGGCCAGGGCTGCCTGACAGCAGGGGTAAGGGCGTGCAAGGTAGGGGTGGCGTGCGCAGGTGGTTGGGTTGCAGGGGGAGGCTGGGTCAGTGCAGGCCTTCTGGGCCTGTAGTGGTGTGGCCTATTGGACCCTTGGCCTAGGTGGCCTGCTGGCTACTTGATGGGCCTGCTAGGATTCGGGAGGCCATTGGGCCTTCAGACCTGCTGGTCTGTTATCCTGGATGGCCCGGTGTCAGGCCTGTTCGGGGGAAGGGGTCTTATTGGGTCTTACAAATGGTCTGGGCCCAACTCAGGTTTGACTCGGACTAAAATTGGTTACTACAATAAATATAGATAATTTTATTTTTAATAAGGTAGCATCATCTGATTCATTGACAATATATAAATTTATACACTATCAGTGTATCAAATATAAATCCTATCCCTTTTATCCTGCATGTTATTTAGTATTCCTTTTGTCCTATTTTATTTGTTTTTGGCTATTTGTTTTTTTTTATACATGTTTATAAATTTTATTATTATTTTAATTATAATCATTCGAAAATATTATTTAATTTTGTATACTGAATTTTTTATTATAAATTTTTTTTATTTTTACAAGTAAAAAATAAATAATAATAATAATAATTTATTTTATTTATCATTAGTAGAATTTAAAATTTTCACAAACGAAATAAAATTATCACATATCTTATCAGAATATAATTAAATTTTTTAATAAATTTATATAAAAAATAATGAAATATTTGGTAATATTCTTACTCCATTTACCAAATATTTGGTAATATCACATATCTTACTCCATTTGTAAAGTTTTTATCCATCAATTATTTATAAAAAATGAATTCATAATAAAAAATAACAATAGAATGTAGGTTTTTTTATATAAATATAGCTAAAAAAAAATCCCAAAATACCTATCCTTTTAGATTATTTCCCAAAATACGCTGGTTTTAAAATTAGCTGGGAAATCGCCACCCCCCATGGCGATTTCTCAGCATCAAAATATTGATTTTGGCTAAAAATACCAAGGGAAATCGCCATGGGGGGTGGCGATTTCCCTTGGTGTTTTTTTTCAAAATTTGCTAAAAATACCAAGGGAAATCGCCACCCCCATGGCGATTTCCCTTGGTATTTTTAACCAAATTTGTAAAAAGGATGAAGGGAAATCGCCATGGGGGGTGGCGATTTCCCTTCATGTAATTTTTTTTTTAATTTATAAACAAATTTTAATTTTTTTTTTTTAATTTGTAAATTTTATTTTTTAAATTTAAAAATTATAAATTAAATTAAATTTCTTATTAAATTTAAATATGGAAAATTTTTGTTTCTTATAAAAATTAAAAAAACAAAATAATATTTCTTCTTAAATTTGTATATCAAAAATTATATTTGTAAGTTTTGTTTTAATTTTAAAAATTTGTAAGTTTAGTTTTTTAATTTTAAAATTTATAAATTAAATTAAAATAATTTTTTTATAATTTTAAAAATAAAGAAATTTCGTAAGGTATATTTTATTATTTAAAATTTATGAACAAATTTTTTTAAATTTTGTTAATTGATTTGTATTAGATAAAAATAAAAAACAAACAAAAAAACTTGCATTACATTTTCATAAGCAAACAAGTGAAATTCTGGAAAGCAGGAAAAAAATTTCTGGATAAGACTGATGATATAGGTTTTTAGACAGGTTTCAGCTATATTTCCAGTCCATCAAATGGTGCAGAAAATATTGGAACTTGATTCTTTCTGCAATGGATAAGACTGATGATATAGGTTTTTAGACAGGTTTCATCTATATTTCCAGTCCATCAAATGGTGCAGAAAATATTGGAACTTGATTTTTTCTGCAATGGATAAGACTGATGATATAGGTTTTTAGACAGGTTTCAGCTATATTTCCAGTCCATCAAATGCTGCAGAAAATATTGGAACTTGATTCTTTCTGCAATTGATAAGACTGATGATATAGGTTTTTAGACAGGTTTAAGCTATATTTCCAGTCCATCAAATGGTGCAGAAAATATTGGAACTTGATTTTTTCTGCAATGGATAAGACTGATGATATAGGTTTTTAGACAAGTTTCAGCTATTTTCCAGTCCATCAAATGCTGCAGAAAATATTGGAACTTGATTTTTTCTGCAATGGATAAGAGTGATGATATAGGTTTTTAGACAGGTTTCAGCTATATTTCCAGTCCATCAAATGGTGCAGAAAATATTGGAACTTGATTCTTTCTGCAATGGATAAGACTGATGATATAGGTTTTTAGACAGGTTTCAGCTATATTTCCAGTCCATCAAATGGTGCAGAAAATATTGGAACTTGATTCTTTCTGCAATGGATAAGACTGATGATATAGGTTTTTAGACAAGTTTCAGCTATTTTCCAGTCCATCAAATGCTGCAAAAAATATTGGAACTTGATTTTTTCTGCAATGGATAAGACTGATGATATAGGTTTTTAGACAGGTTTCAGCTATTTTCCAGTCCATCAAATGCTGCAGAAAATATTGGAACTTGATTCTTTCTGCAATGGATGAGACAAATGATCGGATTTATCAATCACATTTTGCATTGAATAAGTTATAACTTTTTCAGTCAAATAGTCCTAGGCAGAATATCAGAATCAGATTTCATCCTATACAAAGGATGGGATTTGTCATCTGGTACAACATAATGAACCATTATAAATTCATAATACTTATGAAGGTTTACAATACCCCCTACAACAGTTTTTCAATCAGATTTTTCCTGAGTGCTAAAACCTCCTCATTCTCATTCTCATTCTCATCCTTCTATATTTCTTCTTTCTTTTGCTACACAACATGAGTAATAGAGTGATCGCATTGGTCTACTATAATGGCCAAATTCATAATACTGACGAAGGTGCTACCTTTGATTGTGAACGTCCAAAAAGTTTTCGTGTTGAAGACGACGTCACATTAGAGGAACTGAAGCTGCAAATTCATACAAAAATTAAAGCTGGAACTAGAAAAAGAGTTTCAGAGGTTAAGTACAGGCATCCTCTTTCTATTGGTGAAGGATGTGTCCGATATAGAACATTTCCACTTGAAGATGATGATGATGTCAGATGCATGTTTTATGCTCATGAGACATTTGCAAATGTTGGTGTCCTTGAGTTATATGCTGACATAGATGATGTTGACGATGATTGCGGCCCTTCAAATGTTCGCACAACAGAAAACTTTCCCATAGAAGATTATGATTCTGGGTCGTTCTATGTTTACACTACATACGACGTTCCCACAGAAGAAGTCGTGCCCTTATCTCAAGCTACAACTTTTCAGACTTCATTAGTCTCACAAACCCTAATTCCTACTACCCTCGAAGATGAGCCAGCTGGTGTTGATCATGTTCGTCCACATGGAGTCCATGGTGAAGATGTTGGTGAATTTAGTGAGCAGGAAGAGGATGCTGAATTCGCAAGTGATGACAATACTGATTCTGACCCAGACGTCGTCCCTGCTGAGATCAACACTCATGGAGATATCAACACTCATCGAGATATTCCCCCATATCAGGCTGCATCCCATATGCATACACTGGATTTGGAGGCAATGCATGTGCCGGAATTTCCAGAGTATGCTCATACATTAGCTATGCCTCTGACATTTGATCCATCTGCAGTTGATCTGTGTGTTGGGTTACAATTCCCAACGAAAGAGGCTGTGCTTTCAGCTATCAAGCACTATAACATCAAAAACTCTGTAGATTACAGAGTAATTGAATCTGAGCCGACGAAATATTATGCCAAGTGCGTAATGTATGGGAATGGGTGTAATTGGAGAATAAGGGCAACTTTTATGAAGAAGAAACATCTATGGGAGATTAGAAAATATGAAGGGCCTCATACTTGCACATCGGGGAGGATTTCACAAGATCATTGCAAGTTAGATTGTAACATGATCTGTTCATGCATTTTGTCATTGGTCCAAGCAAATCCGGAGATTTCCGTTTCAGTTTTGATCGCTGAGATGCGAATCCGGTATGGATATATCACCTCCTACAAGAAAACATGGCAAGCAAAGCAAAAGGCAATTGTTCGAGTATTTGGCGATTGGGAAAGATCGTACAATGAGCTACCTAAATGGTTAGGTGCAATGCAACATTTCGTGCCTGGTACAATTGTGGAATTGCAAACGGTACCTGCATATCACGGTGATCGACTGGTCCAAGGTAAGAGAATATTCCATCGACTATTTTGGACATTTAAGTCGTACATTGAAGGGTATCCGTATTGTAAACCTATTGTGCAAATAGATGGTACTTTCTTATATGGAAAATACAAAGGCACATTATTGTTAGCTATTGCACAAGATGGCAACCGAAACATACTGCCAATTGCCTTTGCCATTGTGGAGGGTGAGACAACAGAGGCTTGGTCATTCTTTCTCAGTAACTTGCGCAGACACGTGACAAAACAGCCTGGCATTTGCTTGATGTCTGATCGACATGAAGCCATCAAAGCTGCGATTAGACGCGATGGTGGATGGAATCCTCCACATGCATATTCAGTGTACTGCATTCGACACATTGCAGCGAACTTTATGAAAAAGTTTAACAATAAGGAATTGCGTCGACAAATTGTTAACATGGGTATGGAATCAAATCATAGTTATTTTATCTCTTATATTTCGTTTAGCATATAAAATAATATTGAAATTCACAAGTTTTTTGTTTTAAAATTTATTAGGATACGAGTTGAGGCGACCGAATTTTCATTTCATGTATGACAATCTTCGTGGAGAAAATGCAGAGGCGGCTAATTGGCTTGATAGGATCCCCAAGGAGAAGTGGGCGCAGTCATATGATCAAGGAAGGCGTTATGGCCATATGACAACCAACCTAGCTGAATCTATCAATTCGGTGTTGAAGGGAACGCGTCATCTTCCCATTACTGCTTTAGTGCAATCAACATATTATAGGTTGGCTGCACTTTTTGTTAAGATGGGGAACAAGCAAATTGCCATGATGGAGGGAGGGCACACATATTGTGAAACAGTCACACAAGTTATGCAAGAAAATCGCAGGAAAGCTAACTCCCACATTGTTCGTAATTTTACGCGAACAAATCAATCTTTTCTGGTTGAAGAGTTAGTTGCCCCACAAGAGGGTGTTTCTGCAATGAAGTACAAAGTCAACCTCAGTGACATGTGGTGTGATTGTGGAAAGTTTCAAGCACAAAGGTTCCCTTGTTCACATGTAGTTGCTGCCTGTGCACATGTCCATGTAGATTGCATGCAATATGTGGACAAAGTCTATAGACTGGAAACTATATTGAATGTTTATAGACATGAGTTCGAAACTGTTGGAAATGAAGGTTACTGGCCTCAATATGATGGTCCAGAAGTGTGTCCCAATCAAGAAATGCGGAGAAATCCACATGGTCGGCCAAAATCAAGTCGTATTCGTAATGAAATGGACCTCAGAGAGAAAGGCCAACCAAAACGTTGTGGATTATGCAGAAACGAAGGTCATAACCGTTGAAATTGTCTGCATCGATTTGGCACATTGGGGGAGACTTCGCATCAACAATAAATGAATTACATGTTTTTCTCAACTTATTATGTACTTTGGATTATAAGGGAAAATGTAATGCAAGTTTTTTTGTTTGTTTTTTGTTTTTATCTAATTCAAATCAATTAACAAAATTTTAAAAAATTTGTTCATAAATTTTAAATAATAAAATATACCTTACGAAATTTCTTTATTTTTAAAATTATAAAAAAATTATTTTAATTTAATTTATAAATTTTAAAATTAAAAAACTAAACTTACAAATTTTTAAAATTAAAACAAAACTTACAAATATAATTTTTTATATACAAATTTAAGAAGAAATATTATTTTGTTTTTTTAATTTTTATAAGAAACAAAATTTTCCATATTTAAATTTAATAAGAAATTTAATTTAATTTATAATTTTTAAATTTAAAAAATAAAATTTACAAATTAAAAAAAAAATTAAAATTTGTTTATAAATTAAAAAAAAAATTACATGAAGGGAAATCGCCACCCCCCATGGCGATTTCCCTTCATCCTTTTTACAAATTTGATTAAAAATACCAAGGGAAATCGCCATGGGGGGTGGCGATTTCCCTTAGTATTTTTAGCAAATTTTGAAAAAAGCACCAAGGGAAATCGCCACCCCCATGGCGATTTCCCTTGGTATTTTTAGCCAAAATCAATATTTTGATGCTGAGAAATCGCCATGGGGGGTGGCGATTTCCCAGCTAATTTTAAAACCAGCGTATTTTGAAAAATAATCTAAAAGGATAGGTATTTTGGGATTTTTTTTTTTAGCTATATTTATATAAAAAAAACCTAGAATGTAACCTGAGTAAACACGCGAGAATTTCAATTTTTACATGTTTTGTTTTCACCTCAAAAAGCTGGGAACAATAAATTAAATAATATCCGTGGTTTTCGAAATTTTGAGCTGCGTATCACTTTGATCCATATACTTACAAAAGTCACTTGTTGGTCGACATACTTTCAATATTGTATCCAATGTTTTAATAACTAGATAATATCCGCGCTTTGTTACGAAATGTTATCGAATTTGAATTGATATTTTATAATAAATTTAAAATATTAAAAAGCGAGAGGAGTAAAAATAATTTAGAAAAATAATAACTTCTATCCTTATACGATACTTGGTATAAATTTGAGAGTTATTTGAATGTGATCAATTAGATCCGATAATTTCAGACACAACATAATTATACTATATGAATATAACATGAGAAAAATAATTAAAACACGATATGGCACAAAAAATAACATGAACATGACACAAATACACAAACGTGTCAAAATCTACATAAAACGAATTATTAACGTGTAAAAATTTATATACATTTATAATATTTTAAACATACGATAAAAATAACATGAATATGTTCCGGACATAATTTTTTTCTTCTAAATTGAATCATTATAAAAAATTATGCAAAATATGAGATGAATTGAAACACAACACGAACACACAAATTTTTTTTTTTAAAATTGGACCACCATGACAAACTATGCAAAATATTTAGATGAATTGGAACACCACACGAACACATCGAAAAAAACAATTAAAATACGACATGGCACAAAAATAACATGAACACAACACAAATACACGAACGTGTCAAAATCTACATAAAATGAATCATTAACATATAATTTTTTTTTTATAAATTTATAATACTTTGAATACAAAAAAAAAAAAATAACAGAACACGAAAAATAATATAAACACGAACGAATATCCGAACGTGTCAAAATCTATATAAAATGAGTTATTAACATGTAAAAATTCTATAAATTTATAATATTTTGAACAGACGAAAAATAACACGAACACGACACTAATAGACGAACGTGTCAAAATCTACATAAAACGAATTATTAACGTGCAAAAATTGTATAAATTTATAATATTTTGAACACAAAAAATAATACGAACACTAGAACAACACGAACACACAATTTTTCTCTATTTTCTTTTTTCCTTTTCTTTCTTTCTTTCTTTTTCTTTTCTTTTCTTTTCTTTCTTTCTTAATCAAAAAAATAAAAATATCTAAACTAACCCTCCTAATCCCTTTAATACCTTTGATTAGGTGTCAACTAACCCTACATCAAAAATTCTCAATTCTCTTATCTCATTGATTTGGAGATTGTTTTTATATTAAGTTATAAATTCCAGATCGATTGTTGAACTGATGAGAAATCTGATTTTCAATTCAATTGATTCACCCGTCCAATCCAATTGGATCATTTATTATAATTGACTATATCTTCCATTACTAAATTAGTATTAAATATGATGATTAAATAACAAAAACTATAATTATTAAGACTTAAATACAAGTGGCGGAGGTTTTGAGTTCGATACTCGCAATGGGATAAAAAATCAAATAAATCATCGATTTTTTATTTTTTTTAAATTGGTGAGAATCTTTTATATATATATATATAGATATTTTTATATAAATTTATAAACAATTCAAAATAGCAACAATGCAGCTCTTTGAGTCTTCTCCTGTAATGTAAGCCACTATGATCGAATCAAGTATTCTTTTGTGTTCTTGTGATCTTGTCTTCTCTCTTACTCTTTTCTATTAACACACACAATTCAAAATACAATAACCATTTTCTTGTAACATGGTATCAGACTAAGGTTTGTTATGTTTTTTTGCTTGTGCTTTCCAGATTTTCCTGTTATGTTTTCTGTCACGTTTCTGTTGCGTGTTTTGTCATTTCAGATTTTTTTGCAATATGTTCCGTCACATTTCTGCTGTGTGTTCCATCACGTCAGATTTTTCTATTCCTGATGCATGTTTCGCTATGTCAAATTTTTCTGTAACGTGTTATGCCATGTCTTCGTCTAATTATATTCAAGATTTAACCGATGTGAGATAACATTACTTTAACATGTCCCATCATGTGTAGACGGATACAGAGAAATCTACCACGTGACAAACTCAAAAGGGATAACACGCAAGAATAACATACATAACTTGAGTTTTGATATCATATTAAATATTCAATCTAAAATTAATTGACATAAATAAAAAAGGATACCTTGAATATAAGTGAAATAACACTAATTTAATATATAAAAAGAGAAAGGAAAAAGAAAAAAAAGAAAAAGAGGTGGGTGGTGGAGGTTGGTACTTGATAGATGGTTGAAGTTAGAAATTGGGAGCAACAACAATCTTTGTCTCTTCTTCTCAATCTCAATCTCAATCTCAATCTCAATCTTTCTTCACCTTTTTGCTTTTCTAACTTTTTTTAGATAAAATATGACTTTAAATAATAACAATATAATAAAAATACCAACCAAAATTAAATTTAAATTAAATACTACCAGAAAATTCAAATGCATCCAATTTTATAAAATAAGAGAGAAGAGAACCCACTTTTTTCTTTTTTTTCTTTTGGGGTCATAGGATAGCCCATGTTAATTAGGCACACAATTTTATCTTTTGCTGACTCGATAACAACAAAGCATCCAAGCCTTTTAGATTATTATTTAATAACAATATAATATATATTTTTGTTTTGAGGAAAAATATATTGTTTAATAATTGATATATATATTTTTTTAAAAAAAAAAATTGTTCATAATTTTAAGTAAGATTATTTATTTGATATATTATGTATAATATTAATTTTTTGATGTATTATATTTTTTTTATACATTTTTTGTGAATTGTTAAAATTTATAATTTTGAAATTTTATTTTTTTTAGTTAATATATTGCTTGCATATATTTATATTAATATAATATGATACATTTTATGAAAAAATTAAGATCTAGTAGAGTATTAATTTGCACCCTCAAAATTAAATATCTAGATCCGTCAGTAGTTACCCGAACTATTTTTTATTTTTCAAAAAATATTTGTATATGAAATCTGTGTTCGATACATATTGGGATATGAGTATCAAATATGATCTCTAAATATATGAAAAAAATTAAACATACTTATATATTTGACATTCATTTTTGAATTCGAATACCATAGACCTAAACAAACTAGATATCCACCAATCAACATGAAGCCCAATCTCTCAACCATTATATCCCAGCCGCAACAAACAACCACAAATTATAGTGCCAATTCAAAGGACGAAGTTATTATGATTTATATAAGATTACTTTGATGGCGAGTTTGAGAGGTCAAAGTACTTGCTAGATTTTTGTATTTTAAAATATGATGTAAATTAGTTTTTGTATTAATAATTTATTTTTTTATTTTTAAAATTAAAGTAAATAAGTAAAATTGTTAATACTTATAATAGTTTTTATTAAAAAATTGATTGAATAATGTGATATGTGAAAAAATGCTAACGTGATAATAAAAAAATATTTTCTAAAGTTGATATGACAAATAATTAAATATAAAAATAAAAAAGAATTTTGACCACTGAGTAAGCTTAACTCCCTACACCTACTGTCCATCTGATTTCACCAAAGAAAAAAAATGAAATGCATTTCACACCAAAACAAAAGAAAGAAAAGCATTTGAGTTACCCTAGTAAAGACAAAAGAAAAGGCAAACAAAAAACGAAAAAAAAAAACTTTGTAAGAACAAAGGCTGTGTGACGAACTGAGAAGAGAAGAACAACAAAAAGGGAAAATATTCTTCAATTGGTAACATCATAAATTAAGATAAATTTCTTAATTTAGTTATGGGTCTTTGGTTAGGTTAAGAATAATATTGGTTTTTTTATTATTTATAATTATCGAAACACACAGAAAAGTTATGACAAAAAATAAATTTATGTGGATGATGGATAAATTAATAAATTAGTTAATCTAGCTTGAAGAAGTCGAGAGCAAGTGGGAAAAAAGTAGAATCAGGTTTAATTTTTGATAGAAAATTTGGGTATGAGTTAGGAAATTAACAGACCTGTTCATGAGTCAGGTAATCGTCCGACCCGACCTGTATTAGACCGGACCTGAACATAGTTTTTTATGATCCGGGCTGGCCCGGCCTGGATCACTGTTTAAGTATTAAAATATTATTTTTTATTTAAATTTAATTATAAAAAATATATATAGATATTAATAAAAAAATAAATTTTTAATAATTTAATATATTTAAATAGCGAAACGGGCTTATACAGATCGATCCGAGCCCAACCCGAATGAGCTTGAAAAAAAATTTCTAAGAATTCTTTTCAAATTATATAGTGAAAAAGGATCTAAGAGTATTTTCATCCCTTGAAAGTCATTGGCATGACAAAGTTATATAGACGTCCCTTCATCTCTCTATGTTCCTGGCATAAAGCACCATGCACGGCTCACAGGGCGAGTTCTGCTGTTAACATCGCAAGTCAAAAATTGAAGGAAGAAGAAGCCCTTCATTTTTTTTCTTCGTGAAATCAGATGGGTAGTAGGTGTAGGGAGTTAAGCTTAGTCAGTGGTAAAAAAATTTGATAGTTTTTATTTTTAATTAATTTACATGTCAACTTTAAAAAATATATATTTTTTATTGTCACGTCAAATTTTATTATAACACGTCAGTATTTTTTCACATGTTAAATTATCAAGTCAGATAATTTTAATATATGGACTATTTACATCAGACTCTAAAGTATAAGAATTTGACAAGTACTTTGATCGGTAAAGATAAACAAGAGTTTTAATTGTACAAAATTATAAGTAAATTAACAAAAATTTAAATTTATTATAGCTAATAATAAAAACATATATAAATGCATAATTGTCTTATACAAAGAGAAAAAGAACATAAAGCTTCATTTCACAATGCATTGTCTTTAAAATTTTTGTTTATGTTTTGAAAATTTTATAAAATAATTTCATTACCATTTCTTAAGAATATTTTTGTTAATATCAGAACTTGAGAAAAGTGAAAATATATGGTCAAGAATACTTTACATGTTTACATGAGTAAGTTTGAATTATCAAAGGCTGGCAAAATTTTTTTATTTTTTTTTTATTTTCAGTTGTCAAGCTTAAATCCCATCTTATTTATTTTCTTCTATAATTTCCTTTAAGGTGGATACATTTACAAGAAAAAAATTATAATTATAATTATAATCAAATAACTTTCAATAGATATATAACATAATAAATTCATAAAAATTAATAAAAAAACTAACAGATTTTTTTTTTAAAAAAAATAGTTCTCTTGAATACTCTTAAGGTAAAAAAATTAAAAATTCTTTTCAAATTTGTGGAAAGGATTTAAGATTTAAAAAAATATATATTTTAATATTAATATAATTAAAATAATTTCGAAGATGAGACCTCTTCTAAGAGAAGATTAGTTCTCTTGAACACTATTAATGTGAAAAAATTTCTAAGAATTCTTTTCAAATTATATAGTGAAAAAGGATCTAAGAGTATTTTCAATATTTCAACATCTAAATAATAGTAAAAGATCGGAAGATAGAGCCTCGCCAGAGGAAAAATTGATTTATCTAGAATAGTCTTGAAGTGATAAAATTTCTTAAGATTTTTTTTCTTTCTTTCAAATAGGTAGAAAGAAACTTAAGAAATCTTCCAATATCTAATAAATAAAAAATTTATTTATTTAAGATCTTTTTAGAATAATATAATACTAATTAGATACCATTATTTAATAGACGTTATGAGGGTGCTAATCTTTCTTCACACGTAACTGTGCTCCTAAACCTAATTTTGATGATTTGGACCAAAACATATTCTCTTTAAAGAACCTTAATCAAGTTTCATATATTTTTTAAAAGGATAAATTTATTAGATGACCTATCACATTTATAAAAAAAAAAAAAAATTGATGACATTTCTATTTTTATATCTAGCGATCGAAATTTCAAATTGCACATTATGATATGTAGTAATTATTATTAGTGATTCATCATTATTATTATTATGATTATGGCTTATTTTAAGGTCAATTATAACTCTAAAAGCTAGGAGTGATGTTAATACGTAAAAAAAATAACAACTATTTTAAAATTTGAAAAAAAAAAAATAATTCTTCTCAGCTGCTTTAATGAGTTAATGTTTATAATATGAAATCTAAGTGATATGTGATTAGCTTGTCTATGGTCCGGATCGGGCCGGGCTAAGTTTGATTGGCTTTCAAAATCTTTGTTCAAGGTTTGGTTTGTTTTGATTTATCAGGTTTAGAGACTCGATTTTTTATAAAAAAAATATTTAAATATTAAAAATTAGTAAAATATTAATATATAAAAATAAAAAATAATTTTATTAACATTTTAATATCTTAAGCTGAATTCCGGCTTGAAATTTCTTGTTCAAAACTTAATTTAAATCGAAACAGATTCATCAAATCAGACGAATGCTCGATTCTTAAACTGGTCTAGATGTGATTGTGACTTTTTTACAGGAGACATGAAGAAGGATTTTCTAATCTACTGTTTTCCGGTTGCATTTTAAGTTATTATTATTTTTTATAATTATCTAATATCTATTTAAAGTGAAAGTAAAAATGTCTAGAAAAGTAGGTGCCACAATTAGTTTTAATGAATTATTATCAAATATTTTATAATTTACGGATTACTTTTTTTAGTTTATTATTTCTATACTCTAATTATTTATTTTATTTTTGGAGAAATGAAAAAAAGAAAGAAGAACAAATAAAATAGATCTTTTGTTTATAATGCATAAATATATAGAAAATGAATTGAATTAAAATAACAGAAAGAATTTGTTTTTTACTCCATTTGAATCATAATTAAAACGGATAATATCATAAATTATATAATTTGCAAGAATAAAGAAATGATATTTTTAAAAGATAATTTAAAGTTTTTTGGAAAAATAATTTAATGTTCTTAAATATTTATTAGCTTTTCTTTCAAAAAAAAAAAATTAATAATTTATATTATATTTGTTATTTTTAATATAATTAATATATTTTAAAAATAAAATTATTTAAAATTTAAGTTGTTCAAATTCAAATTATTTGAATTTATCGTTTACTATTTTAATATTATTATCCAAATCCAAATTCGAATTAGATACTAATATCAGTCAGATATCCAAATTCGTTAAATATCCGAATTCTTGATTATAATGAGTTGATGTCAAAATTCGAATCTCTATACAAATAAAAAAAATATTTTATAAATATATAAACGAATATCGAATTTAAATATTTAATAATATCTCGAATATTCAAAAAATTTCATCTGAAACAAATAATAAATTTAATATTTAAATTCAAAAATTATCTATATCCATAATATTTAAATTTATAAAATTTATAAAAATTATATCAAATATTTAATTTAATATACGTATAAAGTTTATTTTTGAGAAAAGAAAAAAAAATCTGAAAACATAAATGACAGATGACGTGTCACAATCAAAGACGAGAGACAGGCGCATTGGAAGGTACATAAAATTTATTTGATGATGACGTGTCCTGCTGGAAACAATGTCTTCTTTCTTTTAAAATCTGTCTTTTCCCCTCCTTAAACAAATACTACAAAACTCTTTTCTGCCCAACCCCTAAATTCCCGGCACATTCTCCCAACCCCAAAAACCCCTCTCAAATCCTTTTATTTAAAAATATATATATTTTTATTATAAAAGTTGAAATACTAAAAAACTTTTAAATCATTTTATTTTTAAGTAAATTTTTATATTTTATTATATTCAATAAATCATTATTTTTTAAATTTATATCTAAATAAATTTTATAGATTGATTTATATTAAAAGTTTATTTAAATATAAATTAAAAAGTTAAAAATTTATTTAAATATAAATTAAATATTAAAAAATTATTTAGATGTAATAAAAATATAATAATTTACCAACATTTGATTGGAGTGATAAAGTGGTTCCAATCCTCGAGATGAGAATTAAGGTTCGAATATTGGGAATCACCAATGTTGGGAGGATTTTATCATTATATTTTCGGCTCGACAGAGATTAATCATTCATTAATCATAAGATGAGAATAAAAAACACTCTAAGTTTAGACAAAAAAAATATTTAAATAAAATTATAAAATTAAAAAACCTTTTTTATTATTTTAAGGATAAAAAAACGAGTATTAGTAAAAATTCTACACTTCATCTTAATCAAAAAATTGAAAAACATTAAAGGTTATTACCTTATATATTTAAAAAATTACTTTTATATTATTTTTAAATTTTCATGAAGAATATATGAAAGACAAATTCTAAAAAAAAACATAAAAGGAAAAAAAAGAAAGAAAAAAAAAACCCTAAAAATTTGCCAAATAATGAAATGAAAAACCCTACTTAAAAAAGTGTTTTACAGCTTGCATTGCACCAACAACTGCAGAAGCAAAACCCTGTATTTTGCCCTTCTTCCCGCCTCTTCACTTCAATTCCCCTTTCTTTCTTTCTCTCTTTCTTTTTTTCTTTTTGCTATTTCAATTTGACTTTGCATTGAATTGTAAGTTGTAACAAAAAAAAAAAAAAAACTGTGAAATGCGTTTGAGGGATGCAGAAACTGATAAGAAGAAGAAGAAGAAACCCTTCCGGCCCTCCCCTTCTTTGCACTTCTTCCCTTAGTCCCTCTCTTCCTTTTCTTTCTCTTTCTCTCTCTCTTCCTTTCTCCTTTCCTGCTACTAAAACTACCCCTTTCACAATGCCCACTGCCACTATCCCAGGCTGCGCCTCAGCCTTCGCCGCCGTCGCTCTTACCATAAAAAACCCTTCCTTTTCCCGCCGCGTTTACACCACTGCTACTTGTACTCTTTGCCAGCCCAGCTTAAATACAAGAACCTGTCTACGGGCTTGGCCTGGGAGGGTTGGGATTCGACCGGCTTGCTGCCATTCGGGTGGGGTGGAGGAGCAGTTCAGTCCCATTCAAGGGTCCAAGAGTTTGGGTGAAAATGAAGCCAAAGAAGAGGAAGAGAAGTCCATGCGGTTGAATAGAAGGCAAAAGGTTTCAGGGGTTTTGGTGGGGAGTCCGGATTTGTTGACGATTCCAGGTGTGGGACCTAGAAACTTGAGGAAGCTTGTTGAGAATGGGATTCAAGGTGTCGCTGAGCTCAAGCAATTGTACAAGGATAAGGTTTTATTTTTCTTATAAAAAAAATGTTATCTTTATTTTTGTGAAGTTTATTTGGATTGAACTGTTTAAGTGGAGTTACTTATCCAAAAAAAAATGTTTAAATGGAGTTGGGGTCTAGGGGTTTTATTTTTTATCCTGGTTTTAATGTGCATTTTTAGTTTTTGTTTTGTTTCTCAAGCTGATGATGTCGAAAATTGAGATAAATAGTGGCTTTTGTTGCATTAAAAAGCCCTTATGATTAAAGTATTAGTTTTTTAGAGTGGATTATTTTCAGAAAATGGGTGCGTTTTTGCAGCCCTTATTTGTCGAGTATCTTATCTACATTACTGTGTAGATTTATGTCTCCATTACACATAGCAGACTCTTTCTAGCTCCCAAGCTTTTTCTTCCCAGGCTGTAGTTATTGGATAAAACTTGTAGATGCTGATGGAATGTGTTGTTTGTTAATGTGCTTGCAATAGGAAGGGCAAATATAAATTGGGTTTTGATTTGGATATGTTGTTTTCTGAAAGTAATTTCCAAGTATGCCTTTTTACTAAGTAATGAAGTTTGCATTCTCATTTTCCAGGACCAAAATGTGCCTCAGTTTAGATGATTTTATTTAAAGGGTCTAACTCCCTTCCATTACTTTCCAATACACCTTTAATCACCATTCACATTCACAGGTATGACATCTACAGTTAATGAGTGGGTTCTACTTATGTGAATGACGATGATGAGTGTATGATAAATTCATGGAATGAAAGAAAAGTAAAGGAGGGAAGCCCAATCTGTATCCAAAATGTTCCAAATGGTTGTTATGATGATTGAGTCCCTGAACATGAAGACCAGAGTTTTTGAGTAGATTGGTTGAAAAAGTCATGTGCAAACATATGTTTTCATGTGCATGGAGGAAAGCACAGTTTTATCTGTGATGCTTTGATGAGTTGTTTGCTGAATTGGGCTTTACTTCTTTTTGCAGTTTTTTGGAAAGGCTAGTCAGAAGATGGTTGAGTATTTACAAAGTTCCATTGGCATTATCCACAGAAATCATGCTGAGAGTATAACAACTTTTATTAAGGAGAGCGTGGATGAAGAACAGAAGGATTCAAACTCAGATGTGAAACCAGCTGCAAATAAACGGTTAACATTCTGTGTTGAAGGAAATATCAGTGTCGGAAAGACAACATTCCTTCAGAGAATAGCTAATGAAACACTGGAACTACGTGATCTTGTTGAGATTGTTCCAGAACCCATTGATAAGTGGCAGAATGTTGGACCTGACCATTTCAATATATTAGATGCATTTTATGCTGAACCACAGAGGTATGCCTATACCTTTCAAAATTATGTCTTTGTTACAAGGGTTATGCAGGAGAGAGAGTCATCTGGGGGAATTAAGCCGCTCAGGTTGATGGAAAGGAGTGTTTTCAGTGACAGGATGGTAAGCATTGAATAGCTTCTTATTATTACTTTTATTTTTTTTTTTCTGTAGGTTATGATGATATGATAATAAAGTTTCTCTTTGTGGTTGTCATGTTCTGCATATCCAGAAGTTTTCATTTAAGTTTTTATCTTTTGAGGATTTTAAAATAGGTTTGATCCAATAATGAAAACAAAGGATTTTAGAAGTTCCTATGGATTTTTCAGTTCAACAATGACCAAAGTCATTGTATTTGAATCCTTGCAGTTCTTTCCTTTCTTCTTCGATTCATTCCAATCAAGAGGAAGAAAGCCCTGACCTAAGAGTTTCAAGGCTGACAATTTATTTCATTTTTATTTAATTTAGGTGTTTGTACGAGCTGTTCATGAAGCAAATTGGATGAATGAGATGGAGATCAGCATTTATGACTCATGGTTTGATCCGGTTGTATCATGTTTGCCGGGGCTTATTCCTGATGGTTTTATCTATCTAAGGGCAAGTCCTGATACATGTCATAAGAGGATGATGCTGCGAAAGAGAGCAGAAGAGGGTGGGGTGAGCATAGATTATCTCCGTGACTTGCATGAAAAGCATGAGAGTTGGCTTTTCCCTTTGGATAGTGGAAATCATGGAGTACTGTCTGTTAGTAAGTTACCCATCCATATGGATAGCTCTTTGCATCCTGTTATCAGAGATCGAGTGTTCTTTTTAGAGGGTAATCATATGCATTCTAGTATTCAAAAGGTATGATGTTTTTGTTTTTGTGGGATTTAGATTGCTTCCATTTTTCCAACTGTATCTTAGGGTTCCTTGTTTATGAACAGGTTCCTGCTTTGGTACTTGACTGTGAACCCAACATTGATTTCAGCAGAGATATTGAAGCAAAAAGACAGTAAGATAACAATACCTTCAGTTTTCATCATATTGTTTAAAAGATAACAGTTAACTGAATTTTCTATCTGCAATTTAAAATGCTATCTTGATAGGTATATAATTTTTTTACTGGTTTGGGGGGTGGGGGTATATTTGAGGAATACTAATGGGGGAGAAGGGATTTGAACCTTAGCCTGATCCCTCTTAAAGAGAGATAACAATCACTAGGGCGGGCCAAGCCTGGGCTGAATATCGAATGAGCTTTGCTTACTTATCCAAAAAATAAATAAACGAAAGAGCTTCTTCAATGGCGAATGGCTGATTTCTAATTTGTTTCATCTCCTGACCCTGAAACTATCACTTTAAATCAAGAATGATCCTTGATTTGCATTTTATTCATTTTTTAATGGAAAGTTGGAATCTGTAAACTAGTGAGACCAATTTCAGTGCATGCCTTACAATATAAACCTCTTTGCTTATATCTTATTTAAGAGCATCTAGGCCTCCTACTGTCTATCAAATAAATACAAGGACAATAGACTTGAAAAGTGTGCTGAAATATCAAACTTCAAAGCACTCAAATGGTAACAATGTGTAAGGGATTCGCTTCATGATTTGTAGAGTTTCTTGTTACACTATGATCATGTAAAGAGATAAATTTCTATGTGCGTCATTCTCTTGACTTCCAATACCCCTCCGGTAAACTCTACCATGATTCTATGTAAATGCTCGACGCCCTTCTTGGTTTGAGCCTACTTGCCTTTTCAAAAATAAATAAATACTTACGGTTTCTTCATTTATTACTTTTGCTACTGGATTTTGTAATATTTGTTAATGTCTCTGTTCATATAATGTCCTGATGTCCATGCCTTTAGTTTGAAAAGTTGATATATCCCATGTGTCCTTAGATTTAATTTGTTCCTGAACTGGCTTTGTGTGAAGGTATGCACTCCAAGTTGCAGAGTTCTTTGAATATGTGAAGAAAAAGAAAGAATTCCCATCCACTAAAGTTGGTGAAGAAGGCCAAGTGAGTAGTCAACCTCAGATTTTACTGCCCCATACAGGTGGATTATGGGTACCAGATGGAAAACATTTCCCAGATTCCGCTCTCAAATCTCTAGAATTCCGGCGAGCCATGTCATACATGTCAGGCTCAGGCTCAGGCTAGTCAGTTTTTGCTGGCCCCCTTTTTCTTCTTCCTAATCATGGTTTCGCGTCTAGAGGTATCGGTTTTTTGTTGGATGTGGTACTGGGTGGCTGGCATGTCTCATGTAAAAATGTTTTTTAACCCTTAACCTTTAGGAATATGTATAGATTGTCTCTGTTGCTCGGATTCGGCAAAAATCGAAAAAGATTGATGTCGACCGCAGAAACGTTCTGGCATCTGTGCTTGACACAGCTAAAACGTTCGGACTTGTCTTCATCCCATGACCAGAACCTAAAGCCAACAAGAGATCTTTAGAACAGTGTCACCATTGGGAATATTTCAAAGAGAGAAAAACAAGAAATCAATGAGTGAACAACTAAAATAAAGAGAAAAAAATTAAGATCCTACCTTGGATCATAAGTTAACAATTTGCTGAAATACCAATTTGTTCTGTTCTTCGTCTTAAAATCTCTGGATAGGCATCAATTATTGAAGCAAGCAAATGTCGGTGGGATATGTTAAGTAGAGAGAGAGATGTAAAGGGTATTATATTTTATATATGGGCATGACAACCTACAAGCGCTGCAAATAGTAGGCATAGTTGAAAACACCAAGTGAAACAACGGCGACTCTGGGAGTTTGGACAAATTTAATACAAAGGCCATCATCACCTATACATAAAATACATTCCTTTCTCCTTAAACTACCATGGAAGGAACTCTCTACAAACTATGCAATTCCACCACAGCTTCCAATATCCTGATCCAAATATCATATATCTATAACTCATTCATTTCCATGTACTGATATATTCATACAACATAAAGTGTTATAAGAACTGCAAAATATGCTTCAACTTCTCCATGCTTAACATGTGGAAAGATCTGGGGGAGGTGCTTGACCAAATTTATCCCTTGAATTAAGTAAATCGACCGAGCTTAACAACTATCAAACGGAAATGTAAATTGGAGGTAAGAATCATAGGACAGCCCCACTGCGAGTGCGATAGTAGGAAATCAGAGTGATATCTATATAACTTTCCAAGCTTATAAATCTACAACTAATAGAAGGTTCAAAAAATCAACCTCAATGTTATACCATTCCTTCTGAGAATTAAGTAATAGATATAGACAATGGGAGGTTTTATAAGAATAGAAATTGCAGAAAATTCACAGAAATTATATTCGAGCAATGCAATAAAAAGAATCCAGCTATATTCTTGCAATACTCAAGTCCTAGAAAGATAGTTCCAGCTCTAAGAACCTCAGATGTCATTAGCATTTAGCATCAACTATTTCCCCTTGCTTCTTGTCCCAAATTGTTTTAAGAAATGTTGCCTCATGAAGTGAATAATGAAATTTTTAGATTAGATTAAATTTTCATAGCAATGCAATTAGTAGCCTTTTTTTTCTTCTTCCATTTGGCAGCAAGCTGAAAGTTTCTAAAGTTCAAACAAAGTACATCAATGAAAAGGATTAGACTGAAAAGCTGAATAAGCTAAGATTTAGTGAAGATGAATTTTCAAAAAGAACCAAGAATCATAGCATATGTGGAACCATACAGTCTGATAGTCCCTGTTCTGAATAAGTCCGATTGCATGAAGCCTGGCCACATAAGCACGAATTACTTCTAACAACCGATTAATTACCTCAGCCGCATCTTGCCCCAGTGGAACCTAAATATTGCAGGGAATATGTTACTTTTAATAGGAATAATAAACAACAAAATTCAAAAGAGACAAACTGTCAGATACCTCAATCAGTTCTATCCTTCTGTTGTGAAAATATATATATATATATATATATATATATATATATAAGTTGTCAATTATTTTCTGGATAGCGGGCTGCTTTTGCTGAATAATGGCAATTAATGTAAGCATTTAAGGTTATGTGAAAATTTAGGAACACAAGAAGAAGACAATTGTAACTTACATCCTGGTGTTGCAGTCAAAGCTAATATTCTCAGCTGCACTGGCATTGACATTAACTACAAATGTAGAGCATCAGTAGCATCTTTAATACCTTGCTCCATAAATGTTGCCACCAACAAGTTACTTGATGAGCAAAATCCAGCAAATTAAAGAAGATACCAGAAGAACATTAAGTAGAATGGTAGAAGTAAAAAAAAAAAAAAAAAAAAACTCCTTAGTCACAAGGTCACAGTTATTTGCTACCCATCCATAACATGCTATGAAATTACTTTAGAGAATCACCTCAGCAATAAGCGTTTTTCCAAGGTCTGTTGGCAATGCCACCAACGTATTTGAAAATAGTGCTGTCTTGGTTATGGCAAATTGATAGTCACGAAGAGGGACATTAACTGCACTAACACAAAGGAGAGGGGGTAACTTAGAAATTCTTAATGGATACTTAAAAACAAATACTTAAAGACACTTCAAAAAATTAGATCATTTGGAAAATCAAAGATATCTTCAAAAAGGAAAATAGATAAAACTTTAAAAATTGATTTTTTTTTTCCTTCAAATTTTTAGTGATTAAAAGATATATATATATACTACTATAATTTTCAGTTAAAGCCTTCTAATTCATCAAACAGACAGGTGGACTAGTGTAACATAAAAATAAAACTTATCCTTCATGAAGAGGTAAATATCATTCATTTCAACTCACAAATCAAACTTGGTCCTTTCAAATGAAGTTTGAGGTACCTCTTAAAGGACAACGGGAAGGCATAACAACTAGCAAAATTAAAGAAATAATGCAATAACACATGGAAAAATCAGAAATCAATATTGTCTGTACCCTTTTTCTAGCAATAAACTAACTGACTTTGCTAACCCTCAACCCACCTATTTGACCAAATAGTAAAGGGGAAAAAATGGACAGCTACTATACTTTAATCTTTATGTTTCGTAAAAGTGACTTACTATTGAATATGAGTCGTAAGAGTTGCACCATACCTGAAGCAATACCAAAGCAAGGAAAATACAATATATAGATGCTTTGGTATTGATTGCTGAAGCCTAAGTTTTGGAGTTTGGCATGCTAGTAAACTCGATTCTTTATCCTCATTATATACTCAGTTATTTCAACCCTACTATTTAATGCAACAAATGAGACACAATCCACTACAAGCAATAATGAATTAATAATAGTTAGATCAGTCTTTGAAGAAAGCTAATCAATTGCTTCAGCAATCAGTACAAAAGAATATGGATTTCTTTTGCGCAAAACATTTGACAAATCACCAAATATCCCCCTATGCAATTGCAAGGTGCACCAACATCAAACCAACATATATATATATATATATATATATATATATATATATATATATGTATACAGTAAATTTAAAGAATTGCTGCTAAAACTGTTAATTTTGACCCAAAACAATTGGAAACACAGAAAAAGGTATGCTAGCAAAATTACTTCATCGAAATGCAATAAAATCATTCACATTTTAATAGACTCCCAACTATCAATATTTTCTAAATCACCAAAGAAATACATACATACATACATACATACATACATACATACATACATATACATATGTGTATATATGTAACCATTGATAAAACCAGCATAATCTGTTACCTAAGTTACCAATTGCTTCGCCAATAACCACACAAAAGAATCAAAATTTGGTTGCCAAAATACCTAGTTGGGCAAACACGAAAAACAAAAAACCCAAATTTAAGAAATAAATAAGGCAAGCAATCCAGGAAACAAAAGAAAAAAAAAAAAAAAAAAACAAATAATAACCTGGGTAAAAACTCAACCTCAATCGTCCGGTGATTATCAGAAGGAGGCCTGGGTCCCACCTTGCCAGTAAATCTGTCGAGCGTGGATTGCCTTGAAGTGTTTTTCTTAGAAATTTGGGGTAAACGAGGAGGAGGAAGGGCAAAATGGGAAGAAGAAGAAGAAGTGGAGGAAGAAGGGTTTCTGTTTTCACATGCCTTATCGATTTCTCTAACCGCTGCTTCCCAATCAAACTCCTATGTTAAAATTAAAACAAAGCAATGCCCACCAAAATGAATTAAACAAGAATTACTAATAAAAATACAAATACAAGAGTGAAAGAGAGTGATAGTGGGGTTACGTCTTGGTCGTCTTCGTCGATGATATGGAGAGGAATGTTTAAGGCCATTGAATCTGCAATGAGCCTCTGTTGAAACCCTTTGATAAATCAGAAAAGAAAGAGAGAGGGAAGACTGAAGATGAAGAGTTTGGCTTTGGCTTTGGCTTTGGCGGCAAAACTTTGAATGGCTTTTTGGGTTTCGGCCGAACAGAGTCTTGGGCCGACCCATTTGCTCAAATCTGTAGATTGATTGCTTCAGTTTGAGAATATTAATTAATATTTTTAAACATAGTTACTAGATGTGAGCAAAATCCGACTCGATTCGAAAAAACCGATTAAAATTTTAAATTTTGATTTAAATAGTTCAAATTATTCGAGTTATTCGAGTTTTTGGATCGACTCGAATAAAAAAATCGAGTTATAAGATTTAGCTCGAATTTAGATTTCACAGTTCGAGTTATCCGAAAATCCGAATAGTAAAAATCCAAAACAACGTCGTTTGAACTAGGTTCTTGGGTAAATTTGAAAAACATGCTGTCAATAACCCAATTATTGTTAAATGGTATAATGAGTAAAAATTATTTGAAAAAGAGAAATAAAAATAAAAAATTATTAAGAAAGAAATTGTAAAGACAAAATTACCCTTGATAAAAAAACCTTCTCCTTCCTTTTTCTCTTATTTTTTAATTTATTTTTTAATTAAAAAAGTAAAGTTTTCTGAAAATATTTTTTTTTTTAATTTTAAAAAATATATTTTTAAAATTTAAAATTATTTATTTATTTTTTTAATTAAAGTTTTTTAAAAAATAACATTATTTTTTCTTTATTTTTTTAAATTTTTAAAAAAAATAAATATTTAAATATTTTATTTTTAAATTTTTTTTAATTAAATTTTTAAAAAATAATATTTTCTTAATGGAGGAGAAAGGAAAAATAGATTTTTTCATTAAGGGTAATTTTATCTTTACAATATCCTTTATAATAATTTTTAATTGTTTATTTCTTTTTTTTCAAATAATTTTTATCCATTATACCATTTAACAATAATTTGGTTATTGACAGCATGTTTTTCAAATTTACCCAATTTTCTTCTCATCTTTTGCTGCCCCCTGTTTCCTCCATTTTTCTCTTTCTCTTCGGTCTCTATCTCTCTTTTACGAGTAATATGATCCAAAATCATTGAAATTAATAATAATTAAAATGAATTTGGTAAATAATTTTTTTTCAATTTTTTTTAATTTATAAAGAAAAATAATATTTATATATGGTATTATGTTAGTTATAAGATGTATTCACGTATTTGTATCTAATTTTTGAATTTTTTTAATTGAGTAAGCAATTTAAATTTCAACATAAGCCTTGAACTTTTGACATTTGCTTACATTTTCATTGATTTTGATTTAGAGAATTGAACAATTTCATTTACCCAAAATTTAGTTTTATCATGCTTAAATATAATTGAAAATTTATAGTATTTGTTTTATCATGCTTAAATATAATTGAAAATTTATTTTAACTCGAATAAATTTATTCGACTCGACTCGAATTTCTTTTCACTCGACTCGATTTGCTAAATTTTCAAATTCAGTTCGATTGACAAAATAGGACTCGTAAACTCGACTAACTCGAAAATTTTTTCACTCGATTCGACTCGATTTGATCGAACACTCACCCCTAATAGTTCCCTCACTTAGCTCCCTCTAATATATATATATATATATATATATATATATATATATTTGTATTGAAAAACAATGCAAGAGCCATGGCTGCAAAATTAACTTTCTTTTCTCTCACGATTTTCATGATTAAAACATAATGTAAAGGTTTCAAATCAACCTTCCTATCAGGGTTCATCTTTGCACCCGCACTCTTTTTCTTTTTTGTTCATCCATTTGATAATTAGGCAATGGAATGAGAGGATGCACTTAATCAGATTCAAGTGGAATTAATTGATGAATGTCCATATAAACATAATATCCAGTCTCATCATATCATATCATGTTCATGGTCCTTGAAAAATAGAATGAAAAATTTTGTTGCCATTTCGGCCTTAAAAATCTGATAAAATATATATATTTTATTATAAAAAGCAAGAAAATTAGTCTTAGCAACCCGCTATTGTACACAAAAGCAAACTTTTTTTTTTGATGAAACCGTAAATGCAGAAACGCCAAAGAATAGTGTTACAATGAAAATTTTGAAGGTGGTCCAATTCTGTCTTTCTCCCCGTTGTTTGCTAGCAAGTCCAAGAAGATGATCTCTTTATCAATGGCTTCATCTGTTTGTCCTCCTCCAAAGAAATCATCCCCAAGTGCGACGGATCCTCTAGCATCATTTTTGCCACTAAATATCCTCCTATTGACCATGTCTGATGCTTCCTAGCCTGTTTACCGACAAATCTCCCAAGTTTGCCGTCATAATATTCTGGCCAGCCATCTTTCAACAAACGTGTCTCAGCAAGATCAATTGCACGTCTTGCAATTTGCGGCCTTCCCGTTTTGATGCAAGCAGCCGTCAGCAACCACAAAAGCACTGGGAAATTGCAGGATTACAAAAAGGGAAGGTTATGAGCATTAGAATTAAATATTACTGCAAAACTCAGTCATGAAAATAAAATGGTCACATACGTTCCACCTGAATATGTTACTAATATGTTCTTACAATATTTATGAGTGTCCTATCAAAGTATGAAAGTGGAATAGCCAGGTCCAACCTCTTGCTGTTACCAATATTAGCTTCAGGTTTCAGTGTGTTTTGATTGTAATTTAATTGAGTTGAAATTATATACACACAAGATGCTTACACAAACAGCTAAAGTCAGTTTAATCCCGGTGAGCATTTGGTCATTTCAAGTAGCCGAAGCAAATAAGGAAGACATGTGGGTTTTGTTTAACATGTATTTGACATACTCATCTAAAATACAATAACTTTGTAGATTCATAGTTTTAAAAGATGACACCAATAAATGTCTAGTTAATGACAAACAATAATCGATTATGTTCTAAGTGAGACAATGAGAATTAATTTCCTTTTATAAAAGATCAAAAGCACTAAAGTGAAGATAGATTAGAAAGCAATGGCCTTACCTGGCCAAGATCCTCCATTGTGATAACTCCATCTCGTGTTCTTAGGGTCACAGCCGGTGACAATTCGCCATTCATGACTTTCTATTGCAGGATAAGCTATTTTTAGAGGCATTTCTCCAACAAGCTCATCCCAGCGGGCTTCAATAAGGTCCATTATAGCCATTGATTGCTCTGGAGTTGCAAGAGAAGATAGAATTGCTATACAGTTACCTAAACAAAACCATCGGAAATCCATCATTGCAGGACTAACATTGCCAACAAAGTAGCCACCACGTGTTGGCATAAAGTCAAATACCCAGTCTGGGATGGAATCAGGAATAACATTAAACTTATTTACTGCGGTGTGAGAATACTCCTCAGTTTTATATCTGTAAATATCATTTAGTTGTTGAAAGTCAAGCCAAAAGTAACTGCGCATGTGATAACTCAAGGCATGCAAACGCTTCACAATTCTTTCAATGCATTCTTTGCCTTCCGCATCATGCTTCAGCATTGATAAAGCAGACCTCAATGCCATAAAGAAAAGTGCTTGAATTTCAATAGGATAACCATAAATACCCTGTAAAATAAGTTCACACCATTATTAGAACATGCACCTAAGACTCCTTGGGAGAGGGAATGGTGACAAAAAAAAAAATATATCAATTCTCACACCTCTATGTGATTTATCGATTAGAAAAAGGAAAGTTAGAAAATAAGGTATTTATAAAGCACTGATGTAGAATACATAAAATAAATTAACTTCTGAAGTATTTCATCAGCATAAGTCATCAAATAAGAGGAAAATTTTGAAGAATGCAGTAAGATCTGTTTTGCAATACAATTGGGGAAGAAGAACGTCAAAAAGATTTCTAGGGAGGCATGAATGCAACCACCTTAATAGAACAGTACAAAAATGCAAGCATAAATTGACTAGCAATAGGCAAATATGATTTCTAGTTCAGATACAAATCATTTCCTTCATAAATATGTAACACCCCCAATCCCACATTAGGAATTTGTGAAGATCTATGGAATATATATATATATATATATATATATATATATATATATATGAGAATTAAGTGTAACACTCGTACTTGTAAGCTGCCTTTTGTGGACAAAACTGTTAAACCCATTAGGTCAAACAAACAATACCTCATAGGTTGTGTCATCACTATAGAATAACAAAAGAAACATGTTTTTCTCACACATTACAAATGCGTCTATTAACAAATATTTCCTCCAACTAACCAGATGAGAACAATAATAGTTCACTTACAATCAAAATATGGATCTGGTCAACCAAAAGAACCATTTGCTTAAATGGTTTTCATTTCTGAAACAGATAATTGGAGTTAGAATAATAAATTAAAGATAATCATAATCTGCATCACTATCACCACCTAAATCCACATTGTTCTTGTATACCCACCCTATCATGTAACAGCCTAGCAAAATGCTACAGAAATGGTCAATTATTTATATCTGTAGCTTATTTTCCACCATTCAGCCCAAGTCTGCCATGTAATGTCATTCAAAACTCTAGTACACAGGAATAGTACCACGCTTTTGAGATCTTGTGATCAATTTACTAGGAATATTAGTATCATATCCATGACAATAAAAAGGCCAACGAACTAGATCCTACCAGTTCTTAACAATAATAGGATACGGATATATTTGGTTCACCTTTATAGTGGAGATGGAAAAGTTGACGTGGACCATATTTTATCTGTTATTAGCCAGTTATGGTCCCATCAGATGGTGGATCATATATTTGCAATGATCCTATGGTAAAAACTCAAGATGGAACCATATAGCTTTCATATGAATTTAATAGAAATAGACATGAACCCAGAACCTGAACTTATTTATATTCAGTACAGCAAGATTTGACTCTCAGAATTATTAGCTCTGATCGTATCTAATAAGATTCTCAAAGAACTGTTTTATTTGCACCAGATAACATTATTACTGAACAGTCACTCAAGGTCAAAACAGCATTTGAGACAAACAATGTATTGTTGGTAAACTATGACAGTTTCACTTTCACACAAATATTCATATGATAATATAAAATGACATAAATTTTGAATTCATTTGCTTCAATGACTTACGAATACATTAGGAGATTGGTTACCAAATCAAGAGTAGGTTGGTCTAAACAAACAAATAAATTACAGCAGTTGGACCATCAAGTAAACCACATCAACATGTTTATAGAAGCAGCATGCTACTAAATTAAAACCAAGGAACCGGATTTCTATAGGTCATGCTGCACCACTCTCTCTGTCAGTCAACTATAACAATAACTATCTGCCACACTTTATTTTTTTCCATTAATAACACATATTATATCCAAATTTCAAATTTCATAAAAGATGAATTGCAATTTGCATGTCTCACGTTAAATCAAAATAACTATAAGATTGGTAAGGAACATTACATATATAAGCAGGCAAGCGCACACACATGCACAAAAGAGAGAAAAAGATTAAAGACTAGAAGGATAGCTTACCATTCTTCGATCAACCATAGAGCATCCATCAGCACAAAGTAGGGTTGGGAATGTATCAAATCCTTCTGATAGACACAGAGTAAGTATGAGCCTCATCCCTTTTTGACACTCAGGTGTCTCAGCTAGAGATAAATCCCCAGTAGATTTTGTATATGCACGGAGCAGAATGATCCACCAGAATCCAGAGTCAACTGGAGCAACTCTTCCAATGGCACTCTCTCCAAAATCTGCAATAATTGAGTCTGATTTACGTACAGGATCATGAAGAACTTTGAAGCTAGCTGGCATTACACCTTCCCCTAGCTTGAATCTATCTATTTTTTTCTCCCACCCTTGAAGCTGAAGGGTCTTCAAGAGAAAGTTCTTAACTATCTCAGGCTCTCCATTCATCAGAAAAGCCAGAGCACTGGGTACAAAGTCTCGAACAAACACCTGAACAAATTATCAAACATGAACAAAACAGTCTCAGAAGATTTCAATATATTAATTGACCAGATGGTAATGGATTTTCAGTATTAAAAGTAGCTAGAAATATTATGAAATTTCCAGAATCTTTAACTTATTTTAAAAACAAAAAAGGTTAGTGATCATTTAACTTAATCTTCCCATTTTTCCTTCCTCACCAAACCTACTTTTAACAATCAGTATTCTCTATTCATATTAAAGTTCAATTGCCGTTCATGTTTGGCTTGAAGTTTCACCTAATCAAAGTTATCCAACTTGGATCAAGGTCTTTATATTGAATGGATGTTATCCCACATTCAATTAAGTTTAGAGTTTGCTATGACCTTATATTCAGATTCAAGCTTTCCATCTATTACCAATTAGTTTTAGGTTGGATGCTTAACATATGAATATAATCAATAATAAATGCCAGGGTCATAGTTTATAATTTCATACATGTGTAATAAGAATTTCAAAATATCAACTAAAAAAGAAGGGTTCCGAGTATCTAATGAGAATTTTACCTGATCATAGTTCAAAACTTCCTCGGAAGCATGGTCATACGCAGCAATGGTACCAACTGGTTGGCCTCTGAAATACACCAAAGACCTCCTGAGAGCTTCCCATGCTTCAGCCACCATGGGGTGCGGTTCAAAGGAGTTTCTAGCCAATGAAGCCGGAGTATCAAAACCAGACCTCCCACCGGGCGAGTAAGTGGTCTCATAATTGTCATAACCTCCTCTTGTGAGAACATTAGAGAGCTCACTGAGTGACCTCTCATCAAATGATCTTTGCCTCTCTATGTTAAGCCTTGGCTTATCAAGGAGGCGTGAGAGATCATAATCACCCATTTCTGAGATTGAGCAAGTTGAGCTCACATTTCTAAGTTCCATCTCTTTAGCCCCATCCATTTCTTTGTCTTCAATGAACAAAAACAAAACTTCCAAGTTTCAGAAGAAGAGATCTACAGTTCAAAAAAAAAAGAAAAGCTAAAAGGAATAGAACCCAAATATTTTGGACAACAACAAAGCATAAACCCCTTAAGAATAGCAAAGAAACATGCTTAATATAGAAACTGAAATGCTAAGACTATATTTATAAAACTGATGAAATAAAAAGCCTTGCCTTAGTATCCATTCCAACAACCCTTTTTCCTTTTTGTTACAGTGATGAAAACAAGAATAAACTTAAAAAACAAAACTTTTGCTCAATACGTTACCAAGATGGTTGAAGGATAAGAAGGAATTTTTTCAACAACCAATCCCCAATCATCATCATATGGACTTGGAGATGATGCATACAAATATTAAAAAAGAAAGAAAAATGGATAGTTCTGTTTACAGGGTTTCTTTTAAAAAATATATTTGTTTTGAAATTTTTTAACAAATTTACTGCATTATATTTGACTATAAGAAGAAAAAAAAATTACCATGGAAAAAATTAATCAAGATTTTTAAAAAATAAATAAATAAATAAAGGAAACAGATCAAGATGCAAACCAAGAAAAAACCAACAAAGAGCATGACCAAAAAAAAATAATGCAAATCAAGCCACCAAAAAAAGAAAACCCAGATCTGAAACTCAGCCAAAACATCAAAGAGAACAAAAATCATAACACCCCCACCCAAAAAAAGGAGCTTTATAAAAATTAAAAAGCAAACCTTTAAGAAAGCAAAAATGTCGGAGAAAAAGAATTCTCCGGGAAGCCGAAGAGAGAAAATGACCGGCGATTTCGCCGGAAAATGGTAAGAAAGGGAAAAAAGTGAGGAAATGGGAAGAAGAAGAAGAAGAGAAGAAAAAGAGTGCACATTGTGAAGATATGATATTTATAGAGTGACAAGAAAAAGACTTTCGAAAAAAATAAACAAAACAAAAAATAATAATTTTAATAACTCCTCCTTTCATCCTTTTGTAATAACAAAGCAAGTGGAATAAGTTTGGAAGAATCTGAAAAAGCCCAAAAGTATTACAAATTTTTATTAATTGATACCATCTGAAAAAATATTTGTTAGAAAAGCAATGCTAACTTTTAAAATTAGTATTTGGACAATTGCTTTTACACTTTTAACCTTAATGATTGAGGATCCATTTGGATGAGCAATGAGATTGGCTCCAATGAGATTAAAAACAGTGATGGCGGTGAGATTAATTACTGTAGCGGTGAGATTGAATACTTTACGGTGAGATTAAAATCAGTGGTGAGAATATGTGTTTGAATGCAAAAATAGCTGTGAAATGAGAATAAAAATGACCATTAAGGATATTGATGTAAGAGTATATTGATAAATTAATTTTATATTTATTTTAATAATATTAATATTTAAAATTTTAATACATGTTATTTTATATATTTATTTAAATATTTAAATTAATTAATTAACTAATTATTATATAATTATATAAATTTATTTATTATATTAAATAAAATATAAATATATATTTTTTAAATAATTAAAAATTAATAAAATACAAAATATTAAAAAAAAAATTGAAAAGGAAAAGGAAAAAAAGGATAAAGTATAACTTTACTCCCTAAACAGGGTCCAATGACTTTCACTGGACCCTGCCTCCTCCAGTTGATAACTGGAGGAGTAATTCAAACATTTGCACCACAAGGTGCTATCCAAATGCACCTTGCGGTGCGTTTAAGTCCAATTGGTGCATTGGGAAAATCCAAATGCACCCTGAGTGTTTAAACTTGTCTCCTCCAAATTGCAAGTTAAAAGAATTTTTAACCCTTTTGATTTCTCCCATCGAAATCGAAAGTCAAGCTTTTTTTTTTTTTCAGATCCTTGTATTAAATCTCAGATAACTCAAAATAAGAAAATCAATCCCTTCTTTTTTCTCTTTGGCTCACTGCACATTAAAAAAAATGATAAAGAAAAAAAAAACAGCAAAAACATTAAAAAAAACAACAAAAGTTTGAACCTTCAACAATAACTCAATCAAAGAAAAGAGCTGTTACCACCAAGAAACGAACCCAGTTTTGATTCATTCCAAGGACAGGAAAAAGATTATTGGTAGAGAATTTATGTAGTTTTGAATGACCTAGAAAAGCCATGAAATGAGTAAGAGAAAGAATCCTTATACACTTTAAAAGAAGAAAAAAAATGGGAAAAATGAGAGGGATGAAGGGTCGGGGATAAGGAGACAGATAAGATGAAGAATGGGGAAGGGGAAGGGGAAGGGGAAGGGGAAGGAGAAGGGTATATTTGTATTTACAATATCTTTAATAATAATTTTGTATTTCTTTATTTCCTTCTTACAAATTATTTTAAGATATTAGATTATTTAACAGTTACTGATCTCTAGAGGGCATGCTTTTTAAATTTATCCAATAAGTTTCCCGGTAATTGCCGGTAAAAGCACGTGTAAAATGTCCCCGTGACACTAAAACGACACTGTTTGGACTTTGGACACGCCCCTACTGTGATTTGGGAACTGGAAACGGGACTTTTCAGTGCCAACTTCTTTTATCAGCTTTTGTTGGATTTGTTTTTTTTTTTTTTTTTTTTTTTACAAAATGTTGGTTTTGGTTAGGTAAGGAGGTAAGGTAATTCTGAAGTTTAATTTTGTAATAATTAAGTTATGTTAACTCTTTTAATTTGTATAAGGTTTTTTTTTTTATTTTTTATTTTATAGGAAAGAGACCATCGCTTAAAAGGAATTAAGGAAAAAGAATTTGTAAATGTCGAAAATAAACTTTAATTTTGTTAGAATTCAAATTCTAAAAGGGGAGATAAATTATTTCTATTAAGCCTTTATAAGTTACATAATCTAGACAATATTCTTTGGTCCTATAAATTTTACTTATTTATCTCATTATTAGAAGACTTTTACTACAATATACAATATCACATTGCAATCATATCTTTTGAAGAACTTAGACATTTCAATTTGAAAATTTTAAATCAAAATATGAGATTTTTTAAATTTACTTACCATTATGTAGTTAAGTCCACAACCCAAAAGATACTTATATATGGATTATCGTTTTATATATGGATTGTTGAAAATTTTAAATTTAACAAGTGGAGTTAACAATGTGCTTAAATTTAGTTAAGGGAAAAAAAAAGGAAATAAGGAGAAAGGGAGAAACCATCCCTTATTTGGATGCCATTTAAATTAAAATAAACGAAAAGAAGGGTGTTTAGATTTTTTTATTTTCTCTTAAATACCCATTTTTCAATTATCTTAAATTTGGAAAAAATAGGATTCTAACAAAATTAAAGTGAATTGACTATGATATCTCTTTTCTTTTTAAAATTTCTATTCTACCCTTAACTTCTCTTTCCAACATTTATTTATTTAACTTATTTGAGTAAAACATTACGTACCTAAGTTCTCTCTAATAAATAAAGGAAGAAGCAAATTTTGTTAATTTCATTCCATTCAAAATGCATGATTTTGAATGTTGGTAGAATATGAAAAACATTGAAAATTGACTTCAAAACGTTTTTTTTTTTTTTTTTTGTGTCAAAGGAGCAAACAAACTGTTCATAAAGGATAGGCCCTTAGTTTTGTTACACATAATTAACAGATCCTCATGAATTAACTTAGATAACTTCGTGAAATGAATCACTAAACATTCGTATCAAACTCACCTTCAAGAGCCACACCTGCTAAATAATTTACACAGAAATTCACTTCTCTGTAAATATGGTTTAATCTACACGCTCGATCCCTATTAAATAGCTCCTGGCAATGATGGAGGTTCTTCCCATTTAATGGTTGCAATATTTTTTGCACTACAAGAAGAGAATCATACTCGATGATCAAATTTTGAAACCTCAATCTCAAACCAACTTTAAACCTTCAAGGATAATCTATAACTCAGCCTTTAAAATGGAACCCCAACCAACTCGCTTAGTAAAACCAAAAAGCAAATAACCATTCTTATCTATGCTTAATCCCCAATAGCAATTTCCCCCAAATTTGTAGTAGTCGCTTTATCCACATTTATCTTAACAAAACCGTGAGGAGAAAAATTCAAAGCAACTAACTTCACTTGTCGTATCCAGTGTAGCCTATTCATGATTTTATATTGCATAAAATTATTCAAGCTTGCGTGAACTAGATGAACAACATTTTGTAGCCATACAAAACTCTCTTCAAAAACACATTTATCGCACAACTTCCACATCTGCACAGGAAATCAAAAAAACAAATTCAGCCAAGGAACATCACCCTTTACTATGACATTTTGCCTACTTAAGTTAAAATTAAACCACTCATCCAATTTCAATGAATTAAATTGATCCAAACATGAGCCATGCAACCAATTAAACCAAATAGATTATGAGTGGGAATCACAAAACAAGTACAATATTGATTCCACCTCTCCATCACATCTCGGGCTTCTAGAATTACTAGAAGCATTCCTTCTAAAACAAGTGTCTCTCGTTAGCAGTTTTCTATGCAACACTAACCAAAAGAAAAATCTGATTCGGGAATGTTGGGATTTTGAAAAAAAAAAGTGTATTTCACAGAAACTAGGTTTGTTTCGGGGCTCGAGTTTAGTGTTTGTTTATTGAGTGTTTTGTACTATTTTTCATCTCCATGCTTATAGTGGATTTTTCTCTCTCATCTGTGGATGTAGGCAAGGCTGAACCACTTTGAATATTATCTCTTGTGTGTATGATTTATTTCATGTTGATCTCAATGTGAAATACGTTTCTACTTAAAATTCCCAAAAAATGGTATCAGAGCTAAGGTTCAAGAATTATCATGATGCAATCATAAGTAATGATGCAGGGATGATTATTCGATTTCGAGGGATTCGTTGTTGTGGATTGTGTTCGTGAGATCGAAGACATGCAATAGGAGATTTGTTGCAACAAGGTGTCAGTTGCAAGTGGAATAATTCTCAATTGATGCAGTGATGCTCCAATGAATTTCTGGATCTAGGTGAGAATTGGTATTGTTGAAGATCTGAAGGCAGCAGATGTAGATCTTGGGTTATTAGAATGGAGCACATCGAATACCTTAGAGATGTTCTCACTACTCTAAGAGGTTTGACACTTTTCTTGTGATATTTTATTCTTGCTCTTTGTGAGTGGTACACAATTTTTTGGATAGTGTGACATGTCCCAAAAATCTGTAGAGTATAATATTGGTTTGTTAAGGAAATCAAACATGACAAGGTTCCTGACGAAAAGAAAAGTGTGGTAATTCATCTATGGGAGATTGGTAAGAAGAAAAGATCTCGATGATACCGGCTAATGGTCTCTGGACGAAGACGACAATGAGAGACAATTCATGCTGAGAAAGGTCATATCGAAGTTCCTTTCTTCAGTCAACTATGTGAAGTTGATTTGGTTGCAGAAGAGTATTAGTCGACTTGCATAAATCAGGAGCAATCATGATTGATTCGATTATGTGTAGTCGAGATTACTTGAAGGCCAATGTTTTGGTGGAATTTGTGTCAAGGTGGAGATTGTTAGATATTTTGACTCAAATTCTAATTACGAATCAGTTTGGATTTTGGTGGAATTCTATTGGTTGGAGAATTACTTGGTCGTTAAGTTTATTTAATAGGTAGATATTCTTAATAGGTAAGAAATCTTAGTGAATAGGAATTCTTGGTGATCAAGTAATAGACTCTATAAATATAGAGTGATCTTAGCATTTCGAATTAATGAGAGAGATGTGAGGATGAGTTTGGGAAAATACCGGGTTGATGGGATTAAGCAACATGAAAACTAGGTTTGTTTCGGAACTCAGGTTTAGTGTTTGTTTATTGGGTGTTTTGTACTCTTTTTAATCTCTATGCTTATAGTGGATTTTTCTCTCTCATTTGTGGATGTAGACAATTGGAATCGAACCATGTTAAATATTATCTCTTGTGTATATAATTTATTTCATGTTGATCTCATAATGAAATACAATTATGCTTAAAATTCTCAAAAGAAGAGGTACATCCAAATATCATATTTTTTTTCCACATCCCATTAGCGAGTAACGTACACCTATTAATAAATCATAAGCAGAACTTTCAAAGAAAAAGCCATTAGAGGTAGCAGTCCCATAAATCTGGTCTTGCAAATTAGAGTTTAAAAGGACAAGTGATAGTATCTGTTGAACATCAATAGATAAACTATCTAAACGAGAGAAATATAATTTTTTAAAAATAAATTGCACCAATAAACTTTTAAATTTATTGAGTAAAATTACACTAAAATGTGAGATAAAATAGGATTCGTTTTGTAATTAATCTTTTATTTGTATCAAATTTTTTCTTGATTTATACAATCTTTAAAAGCAATTTTTGAACTTCACCTAGGAACTTTGTCTGTTTTAGCTTTCATGTTAATTGATTGAACTGATTTGTAGTGATTTTGTAGTTTGAAGTAGCAGTTCAACTGCTTTCTTGGATAATTAAAATTAAATGCTTATCCAAAAAAAAAAAAAAATTGAACTTATAATGTTTAGAAAATTGTCCTTTTTCTTTTAAAATCTTGATCTTATGAATTTATTATAGTTTTTATTATAATTTAATTTGTTAATAATCTTACAAATATTCGGATGTACGTATATTTTATTTTCTTAAAAAAATATATGTTAAATTAAGTTTGTAATTGTAGGATACCCACTTTTAGTTGTTATAAATGAATCAATTTTTAAAAAAAATTAATATGAATTAAGTTATTGCAAATGTATATTTATTTATAAAATATATTTTTAATAACTCAATTTATATATTGAAATAAAAATAAAAAATAACTAGTGCAACATATTCTAATTTTTTATTTTAGGTAAAACCTCTTCATCATTCCAAATTAGGTGAGATATTATGAATCACGTGAAAAATAAAACGCCTTCAATGTGGGGACTGAGGTTGTTGGATAATATTGGATACAAAACGACACAAACAAAATATGAAATGAAAAAATAATACAAATTCTATATTAATATTCAAATGTCTTAAAATTTATATAATACAAATTATTAATGTATCAAAATTTATATAAATATAAAATATCTTAAACACGATTATGACATTGTTGAGTTAATCGCGGCGGCAATAAGTTGTTTTCGCCATTTCCAAATGCTTAAAATTAAAAGTTTATATATATATATATATATATATATATATATATATATATATATACGAGTGAGGTCGTAATTTGATGATAAAAAAAATTATAAATATTGAAATTCGAATTTTGTATTTATTGGATGTCATTTTTTTAAAAAGTGCTACATGAATCGATTAGATTAAATTTCGAATTCAGAGTTCGTTTTTAATATAGTAATAATAAAGTTTTTTTAATTTTATAAATAAAATTAAGAGATTGTTATTTTCTTAAATTAATTTTTTATTTTTTAAAATATATCTTAAAAATATATATTATTTTATTAATTCATTTGTAAAGTTTAAAATTCAACTGATGATAAATAAGATAATTTATATGAAATTAAAGTATGCCACAACCACAAGCAAAATCCCGAAAGGAAATGTGCAAAATTTTAACTGGCAATCTCTACAAATAACAAATCTGATGAATAATTAAAGGATAAAAATGGGTCATGCCTCTTTCTTCCTTTTTTTTTTTTTTCTTTATTGGTCATTGGTCATGCCTGCTTTTATTATTTAATTATTTTCTATTGAATTTCATTCTTGACTAGTAATTGATTTTAAATAAAGTAATTATTTTATGAAAATTTATTTTATACATTGTCAATGAAATTTTTAAATTTCACAAATAAAATTAAAAGGATGACACATACCTCTAAAATATATCTTATAATCTTAAAATCTTATTTGCGTAGTTAAAAATTTTTACTATCAGTGTATAAAATATAAACCTTTATTTTTATTATGATATTAACATGATTTCAATATTTTTAACAAATACAAATAAAAACAACAAAACTTTTCTTAAATAGGATGATTCGATTCATTAGGTAACTTTTAAATACATAAGATTTTCAACATTTTATTGAAGTGGTTTTTTAAAATAAATTATTAAACACATTGAAAAATTAAGTTATTAATTTTGAATAACAATGTTCTTTCTTGTGTCGAAAGAAAAAGTTGTGGATGTCACTAATATGTTTTTTTTTTTTTTTTTTTTCTGGGCTTAAGTAATTAAGGTTAAGATTAAATTAATTTATAATGAGAGTTTTGAAGAATTTAATTTGAAGAATTTATTAAGGGGAAATGTTAATATTTAGAGAATATTTTATTTAATTTTAGATGAAAGAGATGTGACGGAAGTAGCGATAGCAATGGATAATGCGGATTTGGATATTTGTAATTATTCGATTTGAATTTTGCGATTTCGGATAAAATTCGAATTCGGATATTATAATTACTATCTTCAGCGGATTCAGAGCGGATGTGGATATGAAACCTCGGATATCCATTATCCGAATTTGCTTATTTTTGCGGATTCGAATATCCGAATCCATTATCCGTTTATTTGAATTTAAAATTAATTTTTGTTTGATTTTATACTTTCATTTAAAATTTTTACTTATTGAATTCAAATATTTAGCGGATTCGGGTATCCAACAGATAATGTTATTTAATTCGGATTCGGATAGTAATATTCTGGTTTAATACGGATAATAAACGGATTCAAATTTTAAAGTAGATTTACGAATTCGAATTCGGATATTATAAAAAAAAATAGATATAAAAATTACAAAAATAAACACAATATTATTGGCTTTCACAGTTGACTTCAACGTTTT
Source organism: Fremontodendron californicum (assembly GCA_030761205.1). NCBI lineage: Eukaryota > Viridiplantae > Streptophyta > Magnoliopsida > Malvales > Malvaceae > Fremontodendron > Fremontodendron californicum. The sequence goes on from JAULJL010000028.1 coordinate 8,151,849, forward strand.
TTTTTTTCTTTAAAAAATTTGTGTGGCCATTTGCTCTTGTACCGGACAAACTTTGTTTTCGGACAGTACGACCGAAATTTAACGAAACGTCCGAAACTGACCGGTGCACCTGGTACAAGTACAACAACTCAAACCAAACATATATAGGTTATATGAACCGATTTAGGATCCATTCAGATCTCCAATTCCTTATCATATTGTCGTTTTATAAATGTTTTAGTTATTAGAGATCTAAATGGATCTTTCGTATTAAAGTTTATTTGGAATTTTGGATGCCCAATTAACACAAGTGCGATGCAATTAGAGGTGCTTACAGGCTGGGCCGCGGCCCCATTTTTTTCCAACATTTTTGCTCAAGTCCGACCTTGAATGGGTCCGGATCGACTCGTGAGCCCAAATTTATTATTCATATTATATATAAGATATATATTTTTATAATTATAATTAAAATTAAATAAAATAATATTATTATAATACAAAAATACTGTTTCGGGCCGGGCCGGATAAAAAAAAAATCCCTACTCAGGCCCAGCCCGTGAGCAGGTCTAGGTGCAACGAGCTCCTTTTTGCCCTCAATTATGGATGAGAATTAGTCGAGTGAATCGATTAAATCGATCGAAACCGATCTTAATCGGTTTATTTAGTTCGATTTAATCGAATTTGATAAAATTCGATTAGAAAAAACTGTTTAAATAGATTTATTCAAATGGTTTACGATTTTTTATTTTAAAACCGAACCGATCGAATAACCCAACACCTAATTAAAAATAAATAAATTATATATTTATATTTATATTTATATTAACCATGTCCAACCCAATAATCTACTCAACCCATAATTATATTACCTAATTTAATAAGTCTAAAACAAAACCCAAATCGACAAACCAAATCGATTAATTTTGATTCGGTTATTTCGATTTTTTATATTTAAATTGATTATTTTGATATTTTTCAAATTCAATTAATTTATTTAATTTTTAAAATCGAATTGGTCGAATGTTCAACCCTACCCTCAACTGAATCGTGAGTTCTGTTTGGATGGCACCTACGGTACAATTAAGCCTATCACCGTTTCAATTGAGGGTTAGAGGGGAAGGGTCTAATGAGCAAACGCACTGAACCCCTAACATAAAAGTTTTTATTTTTTTAGTTTTTACTATATATCTATATGACTATTTGGTAATATATTTTATATTCAAATGTTTAATATTATTTTGTTAATAATATTATACATTTTATAAGTTTTATTTCTTTAATTATATATTAAACATTATCAAAATATTTTTATAATTTTTAATACATGCAAAATTAATTACAAAAAAAAAAAAAATTGACCTTAAATAATTAAGTGAACAAATATGATTTTTTAATTTAGTATGTGTAAATATATTATTATTAAGTTTTAACAAAAGTATTACTTGATTCATGCGCGATCATATTTTATATTTGCATAATGTGAATTCATGCTAATCATGAAAGTAAATTTGGACCTTCGATGATAAGATTCTAAGAAAGTTGCAAGTAACAATTACCTTGAAAATCTCTAGGTGGAAAAAAATCTTTAGTCAAGTATAAAAAATTTCTCTAAATAAAATAATTCTCTTAAGTATAATTTTTGAGAAATGAAAATCTGAAAATATTTAAATACTAATTTTAGCTTCTACCTTATATTTTATTTTATTAAGTAAACTCTTTTGAAATTTAATTCATTACATCAATTAAAATATGTAAAAATATATAGTAATTATTTTTAAAAATTAGTAAAAATTATTTAAATAAAAAAAGTTTACCTTCATTTCAAAATTTCTAGTTGCATTTAAGTTTAACTTTAATATACGCTTCATGCAATTGATTCTAATTATCCACTTTTTGATTTTTTTTTTTTAATATTAAATAGTTTTACTTTTTTGTTCTTTTGCCATTTACATTTACTTTATACTTAAGAGTAACTTTCACTTGTTTTTTTTTTTTAATCATAATACAACAAACAAAAAAAATTATTTAATGAAATACCGTTATTTTCAAATTAATTCTCAAAATTCGCTCGTTTAAAATCAGCTGAGAAATCACCATCCTCTATGATGATTTCCGAGCGTATATTTGAAAAAAAATTCAAAAAACACAAAGAAAATCGCCTGGGGGTGGCGATTTCCCTTGGTGTATGTATTTTTTTAAAATTATTTTAATTTAAAATTACAACGGTTATCCAAAAATAAAAAATATAAAATTTGAAGACAACGGTCACTTGACCGTCGCCTTCAAATTTCCCTTACACCCCAAATATCTATAAGTACCCCCTCTTCATATTTTTTACAACAAAATCTCAAACTTTTATTTCTTATTTCTTCCTTCTTCCATACAAAATTTCTTCTTGTTAATTTAAAAATGGCTTCATCATCACTATTGAGATTACAAAAAAATCACATATCCTCGGTTATATTTAAAGAGATAAGTAAATTTTTGTAATATTATTTGTATTACATTATCAAATTTTAAATTTTAATAATTTTTTAATTATTATTATTTTGTCATTTTATAGTTTTATAATTTTTATATTGTTTAATTTTTTAATTATTATAGTTTTATAATTTTATAATTATTATTGTTTTTTAATTTTATAGTTTAATAAATTTTTTTATTTTTTATATTGTTTAATTTTTTAATTATTATAGTTTTTTCATTTTATAGTTTGATAATTTTTTATTTTTTATATTGTTTAATTTTTTAATTATTATAGTTTTATAGTTTTATAATTTTTTATTTTTTATATTGTTTATTTTTTTAATTATTATAGTTTTATAATTTTATAATTATTATTGTTTTTTCATTTTATAGTTTTATAATTTTTATATTGTTTAATTTTTTTTAATTATTATAGTTTTATAATATATTAATTATTATAATTATTTTATTTGATTTAATTAATTATCAACAGGATACTCGTCGCGTGTTATGTTCGAGAAAATTTACATTGGAGGACCCCCATCCATCTATTTTCGACCACTTAAGAAGAGCCGGATTTTATCACGCAACTCAAATTCGACGATTTTTGCTACAACCCGACTTAATCAGTGCGTCGATCGAACGATGGAGACCCGAGACGCACACTTTTCATTTTCCATTTGGTGAATGCACGGTAACTCTAGAAGATGTTGCGCTTCAACTTGGACTTCTGGTCTATGGCGATGCAGTTACAGGCGCAAGCTTGCTAGATTGAAATGAAGAGTGTCAAAATCTATTGGGCACGGTACCTCTAGATGAGTATGTATCTGGCTCAACGGTGAGACTAAATTGGTTGAAATCATTTCAAAATCTTCCATTACACGCAAGTGAAGAACAGATACAATATGCTGCTAGAGCATATATTTTACGTTTGATTGGAGGATTACTAATGCCTGGCAAATAGAGCAGTCGGGTACATTTAATGTATCTTCCATTACTACGTGATTTAGAGCATGCGGCAAATTATAGATGGGGTTCTGCGTGTTTGACGGTTTTGTATAGAGAACTGTGCCAGGCTACAGTTCCAAAAGGCCATGACATAGGTGGATGTTTAGTGCTTCTACAATCATGGGCTTGGTATCGGCTGCCATTTCTTTCTTCGCGCGTGGATGTTTCGGCTGTATACCCCCTTGCAAGCAGGTAATAATCTTTACTATTTTATTAATTTTGTACGAACTTGTATTTTTATAGGTCTATTAAGATTTATACGCATTTTAATAGGTGGAGTCATCGTAGAGATCTTACCGAGACTCCAACCGACCTTGTAAGTATAAGATTGCGACTATATCGAGTAGGATTTAATAAGGTAAATGTTTCGATTGTTACATTCAAGTATTTTTGTATTTAATCCATATTAAATTATTAATTTGTAATAATTATTCGCAGTTTCTGTGTATGCCATATTCTTCAAATGAAATTATGGCATGCCTCCCATCGGATGCCTACAATAATTGTAATATATGGAAAGCAAACACAGCATTGATATGCTTTTCATATGTAGAGTGGCACCAAACTGACAGGCTGTTGGGACAATTTGGGATGCAACAACCAATTACGCAAGCACCGGTGAACCTTGATAAGGTTCACAAGATTGACATGCGTGGGCGTCATGAAGAATTCTGGCCTACGAAGCATGAACATTGGATCCATTGGTGGGATATACGTTCTCAACGAATTCTGACAGGTTATCCGATTGTTGGTAATAATTTCAACCGATCTGATGATTACATACAATGGTATAAAAATGAAGGTCGACCTTTTGTTTGTCCACCCTCGGTGTATGAGGATGTTAGGAGTATGCCATTTACCGTACGAACTTCAAATCCAGTCCCTCCTACACAGGAAATGGAAGCACCTAGACCTAGCCGACAACGTGGGCAGACGCGTCAACCGGCCTCATCACATGCATCGGAGTTCACTGCACCGAGGATGTCATTTAGTCATTCTGAACCTGAACAGAATCATGGAGTACCATCCAGTCATCGTTATTCCATCAATCACCTCGGATATGACGTTGATGAATGTTACCGACCATCACCGCCAATGACGAAGTTAAATGACCAGCTCCCCATCCTAAGTCCAAGTTCAATATTTCTAACTACAATGTATCAGTTTGGAACCCATGCGTCAGCATTTGATGGTACATCATTTGTGGGTCCATCTAGTAGTCAGGTACCCTTTATGGGTGAACTAGGTGTTGGCTCCTCTAGCAGTAGGTTTCAAATTTTTGATACAGAAGAAATGGCGGATGACATACAACCACAACCAGTGGCGGTTAGAGCAAGAGGTCGTGGTTGACCGCTAATACGTGCCACTGACGATGTTGAACGACGGGTCCAACTACCACGCAATAGGAGAACTCGACACTGTTGCTCTATACCACGCAATAATTAGAATAAATGTACTTTTATCAATATAACGAGAATAATGTATTTTAAATTTGTAATATATAAATTTATATGTTTTACATTTCATGTTATTTATTTTAAATTTGTTGGGAAATTAATTGTTATTTTTAATTTTGTTATTTATTATTGAATATATTTTTTAAAATGTTAATTTTGTTATGTATTTTTAATTTATTATTCAATATATTTTTTAAAATGTTAATGTTGTTATTTAATTTTGTATTTATTATTCAATATATTTTTAAATATTTTTAAATATTTTTAAATTTTAAACTTTAAAAAAATAATTTTAAAGAATATGACTTGATAATATTTATTTAAATTTATATACTTAATTTTTATAATTTATAAAATTTCTTAATTTTATATAAAATAATAATCCAAATTACATGATAAGTAGAAAAAAACTTGCATAACATTTTCCCTTAATGGCAAAATATGTAAATATTACAGGTTATGAAAACATGTAATTCCTTTATTGTTGATGCGAACTCTCCTGATGTGCCAGATTGATACGGACATTTTCGACGGGTATGACATTCATTTCTGCATAATCCACAACGTTTTGGTTGACCTTTCTCCATGAGGTCCATTTCATTACGAATACAACTTGATTTTGGCCGACCATGTGGATTTCTCCACATTTCTTGATTGGGACACACTTTTGGACCATCATATTGAGGCCAATAACCTTCATTTCCAACTGGTTGGAACTCATGTCTATAAGCATTCAATATAGTTTCCAGTCTATAGACATTGTCCACATATTGCATGCAATCTACATGGAAATGTGCACAAGCAGCAACTACATGTGAACAAGGGAACCTTTGTGCTTGAAACTTCCCACAGTCACACCGCATGTCATTAAGCTTGACTTTGTACTTCATTGCAGGAACACCCTCTCGTGGATCATCTAACTCTTTAATCAAAAAATATTGATTTGCTCGCGTAAAATTACGAGCAAAGTGGGAGTTAGCTTTCCTGCGATTTTCTTGCATAGCCTGTGTGACTGTTTCACAGTATGTGTGCCCTCCCTCTATCATTGCAATTTGCTTGTTCCCCATCTTAACAAAAAGTGCAGCCAACCTATAATATGTTGATTGCACTAAAGCAGTAATGGGAAGATGACGCGTTCCCTTCAACACCGAATTGATAGATTCAACTAGGTTGGTTGTCATATGGCCATAACATCTTCCTTGATCATATGATTGGGCCCACTTATCCTTGGGGATCCTATTAAGCCAATTAGCCGCCTCTGCATTTTCTCCACAAAGATTCTCATACATGAAATGAAAATTCGATCGCCTTAACTCGTATCCTGATAAAATTAAAAAGAAAAGACTTGTGAATTTCAATATTATTTGATATACTAAAGGAAATATAAGAGATAAAATAACTATGATTCGATTCTATACCCATGTTAACAATGTGTCGATGCAATTCCTTATTGTTAAACTTCTTCATAAAGTTAGCTGCAATGTGTCGAATGCAGTACACTGAATATGCATGTGGAGGATTCCATCCACTACCACCGCGTTTGATCGCAGCTTTGATGACTTCATGTGGATCAGACATCAAACATATGCCAGGCTGTCTTGTCACATGTCTACGCAAATTAGTGAGAAAGAATGACCAAGCCTCCGTTGTCTCACCCTCTACAATGGCAAAGGCAATTGGCAGTATGTTTCGGTTGCCATCTTGTGCAATAGCTAACAATAATGTTCCTTTGTATTTTCTATATAAGAAAGTACCGTCTATTTGCACATAGGTTTACAATACGGATACCCTTCAATGCACGATTTGAATGTCCAAAAGAGTCGATTGAATATTCTCTTACCCTAGACCAATCGATCATCGTGATATGCAGGTACCGTTTGCAATTCCACAATTGTACCAGGAACAAAATATTGCATTGCACCTAACCATTTAGGTAACTCATTGTACGATCTATCCCAATCGCCAAAAACTCGAATAATTGCCTTTTGCTTTTCTTTCCACACTTTCTTATAGGAGGTGATGTATCCACATAGGATTCGCATCTCAGCGATCAAAATTGAAACGGAGATCTCCGAATTTGCTTGGACCAATGACAGAATGCATGAACAGATCATGTTAGAATCTAACTTGCAATGATATTGTGAAATCCTCCCCGATGTGCAAGTATGAGGTCCTTCATATTTTCTAATCTCCCATGCCTGTTTCTTCTTCATAAATGTTGCCCTTATTCTCCAATTGCACCATTTCCCATACATTAGACGTTTGGCATAATATTTGGTCCGCTAAGATTCAATTACTCTGTAATCTACAGAGTTTTTGATGTTATAGTGCTTAATAGCTGAAAGCACAGCCTCTTTCGTTGAAAATTGTAACCCAACACACAGATCAACTGTAGATGGATCAAAAGTCAGAGGCATAGCAAATATATGAGCATACTCAGGAAATTCTGGCACTTGCATTGCCTCTAGATCTAGGGTGTGCATATGGGATGCAGCCTCATATGGGGGAAGATCTCCATGAGTGTTGATTTCAGCAACGACGACGTCTGGGTCAGAATCACTATTGTCATCACTGCCATTTGCGAATTCAGCATCCTCTTCCTGCTCATTAAAGTCACCAACATATTCACCCACATGACGGAACAGGATCAACACCGGCTGGCTCATCTTCGAGGGCAATAGGAATTGTTTGTGAGACTAATGAATTATGAAACGTTGTAGCTTGAGATAGCGGAATGACTTCCTCTGTGGGAACGTCGTATGTAGTGTGAACATGTGAACATAGAACGACCCAGAATCATCATCTTCTATGGGAAAGTTTTCTATAGTGCAAACATTTGAAGGCCCACAATCATCGTGAACATCCTCTATGTCAGCATATAACTCAAGTACACCAACATTTTCAAATGTCTCGTGAGCATAAAACATGCATCTAACATCATCATCATCTTCAAGTGGAAATGTTCTATATCAGACACATCCTTCACCAATAGAAAGAGGATGCCTATACTTAATCTCTGAAACTCTTTTTCTATTTCCAGCTTTAATTTTTGTATAATTTGCAGCTTTAGTTCCTCTAGTGTGATGTTTTCATCAACACGAAAGCTTTTAGGACGTTCACAATCAAACGTAGCACCTTCATCAGTATTATGAATTTGGCCATTATAGTAGACCAATGCGATCACTTTGTTGCTCATGTTGTGTAATAATGAAATTGAGAAGGATGAGAATAGAGGTATTATCACTCAGCAAAAGAAAGAAGAAATAGAGAAGGATGAGAATGAGAATGAGGAGGTATTGGCACTCAGAAAAAATCTGATTGAAAAACTGCTGTAGGGGGTATTGTAAACCTTTATCAGTATTATGAATTTATAATGTTTCATTAAGTTGTATCAGATGACAAATCCCATCCTTTGTACATGATGGAATCTGATTCCCATTTTCTGGTTAGGGTTAATTAACTGAAAAACTAATAACTCATTCAAAGAAAAAACTGATGATAAATCCCATCCTTTGTACCGAACTGTCCAATAGTCCCATCTATTGCAGAAGGAATCCAATTCTAATATTTTCTGCAGCATTTGCTTGACTGGAAAATAGCTAAAATCCTAACCCTAAATCATTAGTCTCATCCATTGTAGAAGGAATCCAATTCCAATATTTTCTGCAGCATTTGATTGACTGAAAAATAACTGAAACCCTAACCCTAAATCATTAGTCCAATCTATTGCAGAAGTAATCTAATTTCAATATTTTCTGCAACATTTGATTGACTGGAAAATAGCTGAAACCCTAACCCTAAATCTGGTCAATAGTCCCATCCATTGCAAAAGGAATCCAATTCCAATATTTTCTGCAGCATTTGATTGACTGAAAAATAGCTGAAACCCTAACCCTAAATCATTAGTCCCATCCACTGCAGAAGGAATCCAATTCCAATATTTTTTGCAGCATAAAATTAAAATAAGAAATAAAATTTAATTTAATTTTATATAAAATTCAAATAAGAATTTAATTTTTAATTTATATAAAATTAAAATATTAAATAAAATTTTAATTTATATAAAATTAAAATATGAAAAATAAATTTTTAATAAGAAATATATATTTTTTAAACTTTTAATAAAAATTAAATTTATTTTTTTATAAATTAAAATAAGAAATAATTTTTTAAAAAAATTAAATAAGAAAGAAAATTTTAATATATAAAAATTTAAATAAGAAAGAAAATTTTATTTTATATAAAATTTTATTTTATATAAAATTCAAATAAGAAATAATATTTTATTTTATATAAAATTTAAAAGAAATAATTTTAAAAAAAAATTTTAATAAGAAATAAAATTTTATTTTTTATAAAATTAAACTAACAAATTTTATTTTATTTTTTAAAAAATTTCAATAAAATTTAAAATTTATTTTTTTATAAAATTAAATAAATTATAAAATTTTAGTATATATATTTTTAAAAAAATAAAAAACAAACTAAGGTAATTTTTTTATTTAATTTTTTTTATATCTGTTTGTAATTTTTAAAATTAAAATACAAAAATTGAAAAAAATCAGTTGAAAAATCGTCATGGCCCATGAAAATTTCCCACTGGTTAAAAATAAGCTGATTTTGGGCAATAATTTGAAAACAATGGCATTTTGGGAAATTAAAAAAAAAAGACTATATTTTGATTAAAAATAAACCAACTTTTACATCAACCAATCACTATTTCCTCCCCAAAACCTTTGCAAAATCCCAAATCTTTTTCTTTCCTTATTTCACCCAATTCAGTCCAAGATATTAACCTTTCAAATTTCTTATGTTTTTCCTTTTTCTCCTTTTATCTTTATAAGAAGTTCTAATTTTTCAATTTTATTTTATATAAAATTTAAATAAGAAATAATATTTTATTTTATATAAAAGTTAAAAGAAATAATTTTTTAAAAAAATTTTAATAAGAAATAAAATTTTATTTTTTAAAAAATTAAACTAACAAATTTTATTTTATTTTTTAAAAAATTTCAATAAAATTTAAAATTTATTTTTTTATAAAATTAAATAAATTATAAAATTTTAGTATATATATTTTTAAAAAAATAAAAAACAAACTAAGGTAATTTTTTTATTTAATTTTTTTATATCTGTTTGTAATTTTTAAAATTAAAATACAAAAATTGAAAAAAATCAGTTGAAAAATCGCCATGGCCCATGAAAATTTCCCAACTGGTTAAAAATAAGCTGATTTTGGGCAATAATTTGAAAACAATGGCATTTTGGGAAATTAAAAAAAAAAGACTATATTTTGATTAAAAATAAACCAACTTTTACATCAACCAATCACTATTTCCTCCCCAAAACCTTTGCAAAATCCCAAATCTTTTTCTTTCCTTATTTCACCCAATTCAGTCCAAGATATTAACCTTTCAAATTTCTTATGTTTTTCCTTTTTCTCCTTTTATCTTTATAAGAAGTTCTAATTTTTCAATGTTTTGATTTATGGCTAGTGTTTATTTTTTTTGTTTAGCTTTTAACCTTATCTTAAATATATATTATAAAAAATTAACATATTTATTGACAGTGTAATTATTAAATTCCACAAGCAGAATTAACAGAAATGACACATATCTCTTAGGAGTCATTTGATTTGGATAATCTAATATTATTGCCCAAAATTTGAGTTTCATTATGAGATAACCGCGTTTGGTTTAAAAATATTTCTAAAATTTGAAAATGTTACATTAACATTATTCAGTCATATTGTGGGGAATCTCATACTCACCTCACCCTTAGGTTATGTAACATTTTGGGGGAATGTAACATTTGTCTCTCTGATATCCTTATTACTTTAACGTTTGAGATTTCAACCCTGGTGAAGATGTGTAGCTTTTTTATGGTGAAAGATTATATGAAGATGTTGGTAACTTTTTTTTTTATGTTGTTAGATTCATAATCTAACCTTTGTGGAAAAGGTTTTTGTTGTAATGATGTTTTTGGCTAATTTTGAGATGCCATCTTTTCACTTTGTAGATGAAATTTATGTATGTTGGATATTATGATTAAGTTGATAAAAAGTTATAAATATATGTTAACAAATCTTAAACTAAATTGTTCAAGATTGATTGAAGTAGATTGGATATATGAATTGCAGGTTGGTCTTCCATGAATTGTTGCTTTGGATATATGAACTTGTGCACTCAATTCAGGAAGCATTCAATTTTATTATGATTGTTTTGTTTGTTTGTTTATGTCCCATTGATTTTTTTTTTTTTAATTTGTTAATTTATATACAAATAGAGCCCACACGTACCATATTGGTGGATAAACACAGATTTTTTTTTGACCCATCATTGTCAATAGTCAATGGAACAAATTAGGTAAGACTTAAGAAAAATTAATGAGTGAAGCAACAAATATTTATATAATATTGCCTCTCTTTCTTAGTTTCTTAATTTTGTAACTACAAATTACATTTCCTTTTATCTCCTTAGATTAATAATGTTGTTGGATTCTTTAGACATTAAAAAAAGAAAGAAAGAAAAGAGGTAAATATAGAGGTAAACGACCTATTTCATCATCCTTTATGACTGAGGGTAATTTAGTAAAAAATGTTATTAAATTACCTTACATTCTCTCAACCAAACAAAAGAATTTCGCATTTTAGCCGGTTGAATCATACGGTGGAGTCTAACATTACCGAGAATGTCCTAGGTAATCTGGTTAGAGAGAATCAAATTACCAAAAGTAATCTTAGATTATTCGAATCAAACGATCCCTTAAGATATAGTAAAAAATAAAAATAAAAGAAGGATATGTGGTAATCTCTTAATCTGCTTGTGAAATTAAAAAAAATCATCGTCAATATATAAAAAACGAACTCATATATTATAGAATTTTTTAAATGCATTGAATTTTAAAAAAGGATAATATCATGAATAACCTCTAAAGTTTATTAAATTTATCGATGTGATATCTGTATTTTAAAAATGTCTATTTTGGTACTTAAAATTTCACTCCTGTGCTATTATAGTATCTGTCTGTAACATCGTTAAATATTTGTGACATAGCTTTTGTATCCAATGAAAACTTGATATGTGTCACCATATAATGATGGCACATGTATTAACATAAAAATTATTATTTTAGTTTTAAAAACAAAAACAATATTATTTTAAAAACATAATGATGACATGTGGCACCACATTATGATGCCACATGTATTAACTTAAAGAAAAGAAAGAAAAAACAAAAGGGAAAAAATTAAAAAATATTTTTAAAAAATAAAAAATATATTTATATTTTAATTTTTGTAATTTTTGTAATTTTTAATAAATATTTTTAAAAGAATTAAAAAAATAAAATAATTTATTTTTATATTTTAATTTTTGTAGTTTTTAAAAATAACTTTTTCTTTTTTCAAAATATTTTTAAAAAAATTTCATATATTATAAATTGTTTAAAAAGTAATTTTAAAATATTTTATATTTTAAAAATAATTTTAGTTAAACATTTTAATTTTGAATTTTTTAAATTTAGAAAAAATAGATATTATAAAATATAATTTTTAATTTTTTTAATATGATTTTTTTATTTTTAAAAAAATAGATATTAATTTTTAAAAATGTAATTTTAAAAATACTTTTTCCTTTATTTTTTTATTACAAAAATTCAGATATTAATTTTTAAAAATAGGGTGCTGCCACGTGCCATCATCTTATTGGTCAATGGCACATCATCATCTATATTTAACGGTGTTAAGTCAAGGTACTACACTGATACACGGTTTGATAGTATAGGTACCACATTGAATATTTTTAAAATTTTGACAAAACTGACATATTTAATAATTTATGTTATATTTATATTTACAAAACTGACAAAAACAAAATACAAAATACAATATGTATACACATATTATTGAATCTATAAAACCCCTCCAATGGACTTAAATAGACCAACTTACAAGTTTGAGTAAACTACTCGGTAAGACCCATGAATACCTCTAATCACGAATAAGCTTAGACCCACACCAAGTTTTGAGGCACACAAACTTAGATGGTAGATAGAAACGAAATTTGAATCAAAACTTCGAGGCACTATAAATCGCTTTCTTTAGAGAATTATTTACCCCCACACAAAGTTTGCTAACGGGGTTAAGGCAATAACACTCGCAAGATACAACGAAGCTTTATGAATTCTGCAATTAGCAATATTGAAGAATTTCCTAATATCTTATTCTTGTGTTTTCTTTCTCTTGAAATTGATTGCAATTTAACACAATGGGTATGCTATTTATAGATGACCAAAGGACACTATTAAAGAGATATGTCCTAATTGAAAACACATCTCCATGAACAATCATGTCCTTACCAAACCAAAAGTCACAACACTATTGCCCAAGTGGTGCAATTAGTACCTTTTTATCCAAGTGGTGCAATTAGCACCTTTTTGTCCAAAGTATTGGTTAAGTTGAAACCTTTGCAATGTTCGGTTGAAACCTTTGCAACCGATATATTTGCAATATATATATATATAACAATCCCCCACTAGATTGCAAATATTAATATAAACTATACCGTTATGCATAAAGAAAGGTATCATTAGATTTAAACCTTCCATTAATGTAAACTTTTCAAAGTTTCAATAAAGTAATTGGTGGCTAATTGCTTAAACCATTACTCTAGAATTAGAATCGGAAAAATCACACACAAAACCATATTTAATTTCGAATAAGAGGTTTTGTATTACTTCAGCACTATTACGGCCATGTGCTCATCCTGGTTTCATGAATATTTATAAGAGTAAAACCCTTAAACTCTTGTTAGAAGCGGCACCACTTCTATATTCATATAAGTGGAATTCTACGACAATATAATTATCGATCCATTAAGATTTTAACTCATCCTCATAATATATTCAGCACTAAATCCTAATTCTTAGTGCCTAGTCACTAAAGTAACTTCTTATTACCTTTTAAACCTTAGAACTAACGTTTGCTAGAACAAGATAGGGTTCTCGTCACCAATAATTATTTTAGTTGAGGTTTTAGTCCCATTTTAGTAGCAGTATCTTTTACCATATCCCTTGATAGACCTTTTGTCAACGGGTCTGCTAAATTGTTACTTGACCTAACATAGGTGATGGGGATGGTAATGGAGAGGGGCGGGGGCGGGGATTGCCTTATCCACCCCCGCCCCACTATTGCATGGATGTTGGAAACATCCACCTCCATGGATGTCGGTTACATCCATAACCGCTCCACGGTGCTCCATGCCGCTACACCCCAATTTTTATTAATCATCTTTAACTTAATATTATAAAAAAATTATATTGTAATTTTTTCATTAACATAATTTTAGTATGTAAAATTCTTTAATATATATAATATACATAAATATACTAAAAGTATATGTATAAAATATTAATATCTATATGATTTTAGTATATATATCTAATATATATACTAAAAATATAAGGAAAAATATAAAAATATTTTAAGGGATAAGATAGTAATTTTAAAAGTCGGAGCAGGGCTGAGCGGAGCAAGCATTTACCAAAACCACCCCGCTCCACCCCTCCCCCGCTTTTCAAAAAAAAAAACCTCTCCATTCGGAGCAGATCGATGCGAAATCCATCGGTCGGATTGGGTTTTGCCATCCCTAGATGGTGACTATACCATCTCCTATTAATTGCTTTATATACTCATGTCTCAAGCTAATGTGTCTAGACTTTCCATTATAAACCTTGTTATAGGCTCGAGACATAGTAGATTCACTATCACAAAATATGAAAATGGCTGACATAGGTTGTGGCCACAACTTAATATCGAATAAGAGATTCCTTAGCCATTCCGCTTATTTTCCTATGGCTACCAAAGCTATAAATTCAGCCTCCATTGTTGAATGAGAGATACAAGTTTGCTTTTTAGAAGCCCAACTAATAGCTCCACCACCGATGGTAAAAATCCAAACCGAAGTTGATTTGTTGTCACTAAGACTTGTGATCCAACTTGCATCTGAATATCCTTCTAGTACAACGGGATAATCACTATAGAATAATCCCAAATTTATGGTTTTCTTTAAATAACCAAAAATCCTAGATATAGCTTTCCAATGGTCTGTACTAGGTTTATTTGTAAACCTTGACAATTTGCACACAACAAATGCAATATCTGGTCTTGTGCAATGCATTGCATACATTAGACTCCCTATAGCACTAGCATACTCTAATTGTGCTATTGCCCTTCCAAAATTCTCAATTAACTTGAAGTTCGGATCATATGGAGTATTGAAATCCTTAAACTTGAGATGTTCAAATTTCTCCAATACTTTCTTGATGTAATGAGATTGGCTTAATGTAAAGCCCCTATTGTGCCTTTGCACTTTGATACCTAAAATAGTATCTACTTCATTTAGATCTTTCATCTTAAATTTTGAAGTTAGATACTTTTTAGTTTCACGAACACCTTCCAAGTTCGTTCCAAAAAATAATAAGTCATCCATATAAAGACAAATAATCACTCCATAATTTTATGTAAACTTGAAAATGCATTTATCAGCATTATTATGTATGAATCCATTTGACAAGATTACCGAGTCAAATTTCTCATGCCATTGTTTAGGCGCTTGTTTTAAGCCATATAATGACTTAATTAATTTACAAACTTTCTTTTCATTTCCAGGTAACACATAACCTTCTGGTTGCTCCATATATACTTCTTCATTGAGTTCACCATTTAGAAAAGCCGTCTTAACATTCATTTGATGCACATGCAACTTATAAATAGATGTTAATGCCAAAAGAACCCGAATTGAAGTCATTCTAGCCACTGGTGCATAGGTATCAAAATAATCTAGACCGTCTTTTTGTCTAAATCCCTTGGCTACTAATCTAGCCTTAAATGTTAGTAATGAACCATCAATGTTGTATTTCCTTTTGAATACCCACTTGCATCCAATTGGTTTTAATCCCGGAGGCAAATTTATAGGACCCAAGTATTGTTTGACAATATTGAGTCCATTTCATCATTTATTGCCTCTTTCAAAAATGCTAAATCTCTAGAAGCTATTGCTTCACTATAGTTTGTGGATCTCCTTCCACATTAAGCATTATAGGAATCTTTTTAATTATGGAATTCCTGTTTCCTTCAACAATGAAAACTATAGATTGTGAGGAAATAAAGTCCGGACCTAGGTTCTTTTCTTTCCTCACTCTTTGGTTTTTCCTTGGTTCCATAATAATTTCATCATGAAGGCGTTTATTGTTTTGATGAACTGAGGTTCTTCCAATAGAACTTTGTTGATCCAATTATGGATTTTCTAAAGTATGGGTTGGCTCATTGCAAAATTTATTCTCAATAAATTCTGCATCTCTAGTTTCAACAATTGTATTAGACGTTAAGTCTAATATTCTATATGCTTTTGAATTTTGGGTGTCGCAACCTAAAAAGTAAAAGTCTCTTCGCAAGACTTTATTACTCGTTAAGCGTGACATTAAAAAAATCGAGGAAAAGTCAAATTTATTCCTCTTGAAAAATGAAGGTTGTGAAAATGACCTTGAAAAAGACATGGAGTCGCCACCAATCTTTTTTAGCTAGGTGTGATTGGCCACCTATTAAAGCCGATTTTATAAAATATTTTAAAATTAATTAAAACATTAAAACCAATTTCAAGTTTGCGTTTTAAACCAGAGAAATCAAAGAAGCGAGTTCGGGACTCGGTTACGTGTGGGGAAGGATTAGCACCCCCACAACGCTCGCATAAAATGGTACCTTATTAATCGTGTGTTATCTCAAATCTCGGTAAAAAAGTCGGTTTTAAATTTAGTATTTCAAGTTAATTCCCAATTTAAAGAAAAATAATTCCATTTTTATTTGAAAATAATCCAGAATTTTTTAATTCAAAATTTTCCTACATTCCCCAAAAATTCGACAAAATATAGAAATTTTTATTTATTTAGAAAATTTTCCAGATCATTCTCATTTTAAGAAAGATATTTAGTTATTAATGATAATTGATGATATCTTCCCCGGCAACCCGAAAGAGAACACATGAATTATTTTAACTCAGGAATATTTTTATTTTATTAAAAATCATTATCTTTTTCAAAATATTTTAAAGAAGAATATGAATATGTATGACATAAATAAAATTACATAGCAAAGTCTAGATAACATAATGCAACCTAAATGATATGATATAAATGACATAGCATATTCTAAATGAAATGAGATATCCTAAATATCATGATATTTTAAATGAAATGAAATATCCTAAATGAAATGACATGTCCTAAGTGGCATAATATATTCTAAATGAAATGATATGATTTAAATGACATGATATTCTAAATGAAATAAAATATCCTAAATGAAATGAAATGTCCTTAGTGACATAATATATTCTATATGAAATGAATTAACCTAAGTAACATGGTATATTCTAAATGGAATAATATGATTTAAATGACATGATATTCTAAATGAAATAAAATATCCTAAATGAAATGAAATATCCTAAGTGACATGAAATGTCATGAAACATAAAATAGTACTATCATGAAATATGCATGAAAATAAGAATAAAAATAATAATGCATGAACATTGCATATGCTAAATAATATGACAAAAATAAATGACTAAATAAAAAAGCATAAAATAGCATAAAATATTCAAAACCATATAAAAATAACATAACACTAAAAATATAAATCAAAATAATGACAATAACATAGAAATTATCATAGCAAAAAAAATCATATATTATACAATATGCGTGAATATAGAAAATGCAATGCATGAAAGTGTATTTTTTCCTTTAATTAAGGAAATCCATATATCTAAAAAGATATCCGGCTACCTTAGGAAAATATATCAAATTAAATTTTTTAAAATCAAAATACTTTGTGATTGTTTGAAAACAATTTTGAAAGAAACTTGAATGAAGATTGAAATCATAGCCAAACCCTTTAAAAATGGCTCTAATTTGCTAAGTTTAAAATCCCGGACTTGATCACCCTTAACCCGAGGTTTATAAAATCATTTTTGGAGTTTAAAAAGTTTAGAAACTACCCTAAGACAGTAGCTAAAATGTTTAACCAATCCCCTTTAAGTAACTTAGCCAAAACAGAAAAATGATTTTCTTTCAAATTCAAATCTGTCTCTGCCGTCCAGTTTTAAAGCACGATATTTTAACCTATTTTTGAAATTTCAAAAAAATCTAAAAAAGATTTCGGAGACTCAGAACATGTAAAACTACATGATAAAAAAATGGCTTAATTTTCTGAATAAAGATGACTTCTCAGAAAAATTGGAAAAGTTTAAGTACTGGGTGAAAAACTATTTTGCTAAAACACATTTTTTACCTTTGATAAAATCATTTAAAAATCAAAGTAAAAATGTTGGAGACTCTCTCAAAGACTCACAAATAGTATCTAAGACTTTTAAAAACTTGGATAAAAATTGGCTAAAGTAAAAAAAAAATCACAAAGGTAGAATAATTAATTTGACAATTCTTTAATTTTCCACAAGTATGCTCAAGTGAGCATGACTTTGAGCCATTGATTGGCTTAAGTCATAAATCATTTGGCATGACATGAGATGCATGAACATACAGCCAATTGAATGCATGAAATGCATGATTCAAAACCTAAGTGGTATGGAAAATGCATGGCATACATAATATGGCCTAGACCTAACAAACTGGTATGGCAATAAATGCAATCTTAAGCTAAGCATGCATGAGATGAATAATAATGCAAATGAGACTTAGCCCTAAAGTGACATGAAATGCATGGTAATACAAAGTGACCTAAGACCTAAATAGCACAACGATTCATGGCAATACCAACATGATTTAAGACCTTATATGCATGGGAATATGCATGACAATACAAGGAAGACCTAGAATGACATGAAATGCATGGCAATACAAAGTGGCTTAAGACCTAAATAGCATAACAAATGCATGGCAATACCAACATGATTTTAGACTTTATATACATGGAAATATGCATGGCAATACCAATATGATTCTAGACCTTAAATGTCATGAGAATGTATGAAAATGTCATGAACATATAGTGACCAATAAACCTAATACTAAGGCATGAACAAACAGCAACTCAAACATAATTTCATGGCATAATGATGCAAAGCAAAGATACCTAAACAAAATGCAAATGCATACACAAGGCAAGGACACATGAAGAGGCCGAATGGCTACTAAGCAACCTAGTGTAGTCCTATCTAGCAAATGACACAAACACATAGCAAACCAAATCACAATACCCAATGTTATGGCATGAAAGGCAAACCTATCAACTAACCAAAATGAAAATGCACACACAAAGAAAGCGTAATCATACTAACCGAATAGTCCTCAAATATCATAGCATAATCCTAACTAAACAATAACACAAACACATGGAAGCAATAAACTAGCAAACATGATAAATAATGCAAATATGCACAAAAAATCCATCATGGCCGAAACAACATGAACATGGCATTGTATATATGCATGAAGATCAATGGAAACATATTAAACAAGCAAATATGATAAAAATGCAAACATGTCCAAAAAAATCCATCATGGCCGAATGGAGCAACATGAACCTAGCATGGTATTTCCACAAACACATGGTATGACATATTGCTAAACTATCACAATCAAGCTAACCTACCACAAATCAAACTAATCTAACACAAGTAAGCTAACCTACCACAAATATACTCATGGACAAGATCAAAAACTAATTCATTTACTAAAAATCAACATATTCGGCCATGATGAAAACAATGATGAAAATTTGTTTTTTATTAAATTTATTTTTTCTTTAAAACAAAGTGAAAGCTCCTTAGAAACAAGTTTATTTCATAAAAGGGAAGAAAAATAACAATCAAAACAACAAAATCATGCAACAAAATAAAAAACAAAAATCATGAAAAAGCATAGCTACCTTGCTCTAGCTTTCCAAATCAAGAAGAAGCAAGCTAAAACCATTCTTGTCCTTCTCCTTTTTTCTCTTTTTTTCTCTTTTTTTCTCTTCTCTTTTTCCTTTCTTTTTCCTCTCTTTTTCTCCTTAGCTACTACCTCTTTTCCAACCTCCAAGCCTTTCAAGAAATGAAATCAGCCCCCCTAAATGGTAGTGGCCGAATGGCCTATATTCTAGAAGTAAGGTGGTTATTTTTCATTCAATGGCTATCATTTAAGATGCCTTCTATGTAAAAAAACCCACCATTAGATTAGAATCATCAGCCCTTGAATTATGATGTCATGAAGATGTCATAAATAGGATCCCTCTCCAACCATTGGTCCATGTGTTGCAAATTCAAAGGCTTGATCACAAAAAATAACTACCTTCCTCTTCATCCTTGGTCCTTTGATGAAAAATCAGAAAATATCTGTCCTCCTTTGGGCCTTGGCCGGCTGACCCTTTATCTTCCAGCCCATGCTTCATTTTTTTAAATGCAAGAAAAGGCCCTTTTCGGTTTCTTCGGTGAAATGACCTTTTTGACCCCCGAACCTAAATAAATAGCAAACGGACTCCAAATTCAAAATTTATTTTTTTTAATACTTCCAAAATAATAAAAAATTAAATTTTGGAAGTTTTCAAAAAATTTCAAGCCCATTTGCTTTTTTTTTTTAATTTTTTTTCCAAAATTGCCCTTTTGTGCTCCCAAACTTTACCATTTTTTAAACGAGCTCCGAATCCAAATTTTTCTTCACCAATCTCTTCCAAATAATTTAAAAGTGTGATCTGGAAGTTTTCATAATTTTTGGAGCTCATTTGCTATATTTTTTTGAATTTATCTACTTGAATTACTGCATAGTGGGCCCGAAATTTGGCCATTTTGTAAACGAACTTCGAATTCGGATTTTCTTTCGCCAATCTCTTCCAAATAATTTAAGAATGAGATCTGCAAATTTCAGAATTTTTGGAGCTCATTTGGTATTTTTTCGAGATTTATCTTCTTAAATTTCTGCATAGGGGACCCGGGATTTGACCACTTTGCAAACGAACTCCGAATCCAGATTTTCTTTCGCCAATCTCTTCGAAATGGTTTAAGAATGAGATCTGCAAATTTTTAGAATTTTTGGAGTTCATTTTCTATTTTTCCCAAAATTTCCAATTTTACCCATTTGCCTCCGAAGCCCGATTTTGCTCAAAACAAGTCCGATTTTCAAATTTTCTTTTCCTGGGCCTTTTTCATATATTGAATTGGAGTTGGTCAAAAAGCCCCAATTTTTACGATCAAATTCCCTTCCAATTTGATTTTTCGCTTTTCTCACTATCGGGAATTTCCTCGTTTTTCTATTTTTCCTCCAATCGGTTTTTTTCTCGGATTTTCTTCAAACTGAGCCTTGGGCTATCCTTGTTTGCTTACTCCTCATCAATTAGGGGCTTTAGTTTTACCGAATCGGGCAATTTTTTCAATTTCCCCCAATTTCACCAAAATCCACCAAAAACTTTAATTCTCGGTTTTCTTCCGAATTGACTTTTCCTTCAGTTTTTCTTCCAAGTAGCTTCTCCATTACCCGTAGTCAGTGCTTATCTTTTATTTGGAACCTTCAATTTCGACCAATTTGATCGTTTAAGCACTTTTCCCCAAATTTTTGAACTAGGGTTTCCTTTATACTGAATCTCCGTAACCTAACTTCCTAACTCCATATCTTTCAATGTAGACCTCGGATTATCAAAATTCTTTCTCCATTTTTCAATTGAACTTCAAATCTTGATTTTGAAAGTGGGTTGATTTTTTCAATAGTTGACTTTTTAGGGTTGACTTTTTCAAGTTTGACTTTTTATGCTCGACTTCTTAGACTAAGTCCCGGAGTACCACCTGCAGAATGAGAAAAGTCTTTTTACATTCTGAAAACCAATTTAGGAAGAAAACATACTTGTTTTAGTGGTCCGGACAAAATTAGGTGTCTACATTGGGCATATCCAACAAATACACCATTTATAGCTCTCGGCCCTAACTTAGTTCGCTTTTGATCAGGAATCCTATAAAAAGCCAAGCACCCCCACACTTTGAAATATTTCAGATTTGGTTTTCTTCCTTTCCATATCTCATATGGATAAACCTTTATTTTTCTAGACGCAATCCTATTATGGATATGACACGCCGTCAATAATGCTTCACCCCATAAATTATAGGGTAACTTTGCATTTAAAATCATTAAATTAACCATATCCACTAAGGTACGATTTTTTCTTTCCGCTAAACCATTTTGTTGCGGAGTTCTAGGTGTAGAACATTGATGTACTACACCATGTTCCTCACAAAAAACATCAAATTCAGTAGAAAAATATTCTCCACCTCTATCACTTCGAAGAAATTTAATTTTCTTTTCATGCAAATTTTCTACTTCAGATTTATAACGTTTAAACATTTCAAATGCTTCATCTTTATTTCTCATTAAATACACACAAGTATATCTAGAGCAATCATCTATGAATGTTATAAAATACCGTTTCCCGCCTCTTGTGAGGATTCCATTTAATTCACAAATATTTGAATGTATTAATTCTAAAATTTGTGTATTTCTTTCAGCCCTAGGAAAGGATTTCTTAGTGATTTTTGATTGAATACATATTTCACATTTATCCTTAAAAACATTATCACTAAGAGCAATATAGTTATTCTTATGCATATATTGAAGAGATTTAAAATTTAAATGTGCTAATCTAGCATGCCATAATGAACAAGAATCAACAATATAAGGAGAAGAATTAACTTTATTAATATCAATAACGAGTTTGAATATACCCTCACTACAATATCCCTTTCCCACATATACACCATTCTTAAGCAAGATAGCCTTATTGGATTCTAGGATAACCTTCAACCCTTTCTTACGAAGCAAACTAGCAGACACTAAATTCTTCCTCAAATCTGGGACATGAAGAACATTTATTAGAGTTAATTTCTTTTCGAAAGTAAAATTCAGTTATACCATCCCTTGACCGAGCATTTTGGCTGAATTGTTGTTGCCTATAAGAACCTCTCGGTTTGCAACTTCTTCATAGTTTTTGAATTGCTCTCGGTCATTGCATACATGGGCAATAGCCCTCGAATCAAGCCACCACTCACTAGACTTGGCATGTGATGCCATATTGATTTCGATAATCATACCGATATGCAGGCTTTGGATTCCTTCAGTGACCATCGCCACTAAATCCCTTTCCTCGACAACATTTGCCTTGGAAATGAAAGCCTCCTTTGAGAGGTTGCCTTTCTTAAGAAGTCTGCAGTCTTTAATGTAATATCCCTTTTTGTTGCAATGACAACACAACCATTTCTTTTTCTTATCTTGCTTGTCCTCCAAATTAGGCGAGACTTTTCATTTGCCTTTCCAAGCATTCTTTTTCTCGCCTTTACTTACATAATTCACTTTAGAATTTGGAGGAAGATAGACTGCATCGCGCTTTCGAGTTTCTTCTTCGATGTGCAAGTGCCTTAGTATCTTTTCAATGGTGAAATCTTCAGTCATATGTAAGAGTTTCTTCCTATACTCATTCCAAGTAGAAGACAATTTAGAAATAATTGCTCCAACTTGTAATGATTCAGGAACTATTACCTTTAGATCACGAAGCCTACTAAGAGAACTTGATCCATAATGGGTATGCTATCAACATTTTGTATTCAAAATATTTCATCATAAGAAATTTATCCGTACCTTGCCTTTCGTTGTTGTATTTCTCCTCCAACGACTTCCAAATCTCAATGGGAGACTTGATTGACATGTAGAGATCATATAGGCGATCGGACAAAGTGTTCAGGATGTGTCCCCTACAAGTGAACTCGTCCTCCTCTCGCCTTTTCTTTTGTTGTGCCACTTTTTCCTTTTCTTCGAGACTTGCATCATTGCCAGGATCATCTATTGGCTTTAATTTTAGATCTAGGACATAAGCGATATTCAACACGGTAAGAAGAAACATCATATTATCCTTCAATCGGTTGAAGTTAGTGCCATCAAATCGATCCAACTTCACAAAGTCTTGATTCATCACTTTGTAGGCGATATTCGTCTCATTGGCCATCTCTAATAATTCTCTAAAATTGTTGGGGATATTTTTAGATGGTAGATAGAAATGAAATTGGAATCAAAACTTCGAGGCACTATAAGTCGCTTTCTTTAGAGAATTATTTACCCCCACACAAAGTTTGCTAACGGGTTAAGGCAATAACACTCCCAAGATACAACGAAGCTTTATGAATTCTGCAATTAGCAATATTGAAGAATTCCCTAATATCTTATTCTTGTGTTTTCTTTCTCTTGAATTGATTGCAATTTAACACAATGGGGTATGCTATTTATAAATGACCAAAGGACACTATTAAAGAGATATGTCCTAATTGAAAACACATCTTCATGAACAATCATGTCCTTACCAAATCAAAAGTCACAACACTATTTCCCAAGTGGTGCAATTAATACCTTTTTATCAAAGTGGTGCAGTTAGCACCTTTTTATCCAAAGTATCGATTCGGTTGAAACCTTTGCAATGTTCGGTTGAAACCTTTGCAAATCGATTTATTTGCAATATATATAACAGAAATATGATATGTGTATTAAACGTATCGTGTTCATTGTATCAATCATGTTTAAACGTATCGTGTCATGTTTATACGTTGTTTTTGTGTTTATTAAATATATCGTCTCCAAAATTATGAGATGTACATTTATAACACTTATTTACATAAATAAATAATTTCAAATTGAAAAAAAAATAAAAGAGAGAAAAAAATAAAAGAAATATGAGTCAAATGTAAAATATTTATAAATCGTATTTAAATTTTATCTTTTATTTTAATTTACAAATGCTATAATAATAAAATCATATATCTTTTTTTTTTTTTTTTATCAAGGAATGAAAAAATAATATATTTTTAATTTTTTTTAAAATTTGTCTTACCCCAATACACTATTTTTTTTTTTTTCTTTCTATGTTTGCCTTTTTATTCGACAAAAGAGAAAATAACGAAAAGAAAGAGACAGAAGAGACGACGACGACGACGATGATTATTTGATTTCCATTTTCTTTCCCTCTTCTTTTAATCTGACGAAAATTACAAGAAAAGAGAAAACCCCCCTTTCCATTTCAACCCACCAACGATCTAACTTCACCCTACTCAGATCCGACGTCTCACCTGCCTTCTTTTTCAGGTACGATTAACACTTTTTTTTTTACATTATTAGGGTATTTAGTTTCTTCATTTACAAATGTATTTATAATGTTTTTCTGTTTTTGCTTATGTTCCTTAAAACTTGTATTAACTTTCTGATTAATTCTGGGTTCCTTTATTGTATATGTTTTGTGTCATAAAAGCAGAGTGCTACATGAAAGAATTTTAGAACTTGGGTCTCTACCCAATCCTTTTCTTGTTTTCTGATTGTGTTTGGTTTTTTCTTTCTTTTTTTTTTTCTTTTTTTTTTTTGGAAAATTTTTTGTTTGCAGTGTTTGTTTGATTTATTTATTAAACAATGGATTCGAAACCCAAGAGGAGAACTGTTATAGAGAATGGGGATACAGGGGAAGACTTGGTACTTGCAACTTTGATCGGGAATGGGGATGATTTGGGTCCTCTTGTTCGACACGCCTTCGAAATGGGGCGGCCTGAGCCGCTTGTTCACCAGCTGAAGCATGTTGTGAAAAAGAAAGAAGTGGAAATTGAGGAGCTCTGCAAGACTCATTATGAGGAATTCATTCTTGCCGTTGATGAGCTTCGGGGCGTCTTGGTTGATGCTGAAGAGCTTAAAAGCGATCTCGCCAGTGATAATTTTAGGTTGCAGGAGGTTGGGAGTGCTCTTTTGGTGAAACTTGAAGAGCTTCTTGAATCTTGTTCGATTAAGAAAAATGTGACTGAAGCTATTAAGATGTCCAAGATTTGTATTGAAGTCCTGGAGCTCTGTGTTAAATGTAACAATCACCTTTCAGAAGGCCAGTTTTACCCTGCGTTGAAAACTGTGGATTTGATAGAGACAAACTACTTGCAGAATATCCCTGTAAATGCAATCAAAATAATGATAGGGAAGAATATTCCTATAATGAAAGCACATATTGAAAAGAAAGTGACTACACGCTTTAATGAGTGGCTAGTTCACATTAGGAGTTCTGCCAAGGATATTGGACAGACAGCAATAGGTCATGCTGCATCAGCTCGCCAGAGAGATGAGGAAATGCTGGAACGGCAGAGAAAAGCCGAGGAACTGAACATTTCTGGCTTAGGAGATTTGGTATATTCATTGGATGTCGAAGAAGTTGATGAAGATTCTGTTTTGAAGTTTGATCTTACACCTCTTTATCGGTCATATCACATCCATTCCTGCCTTGGAATCCAAGAGCAATTTCGTGAATATTACTATAAAAATCGTTTATTACAGCTCAATTCAGACTTGCAAATCTCTTCCTCACAACCATTTGTTGAATCATATCAAACCTACCTGGCTCAAATTGCAGGCTACTTTATTGTGGAAGATAGGGTCCTAAGGACTTCTGGAGGCATGTTGTCTGCCGATCAAGTTGAGACAATGTGGGAAACAACTGTCGCCAAAGTGGCATCAGTTTTGGAAGAACAATTTTCTCATATGGATTCTGCAACGCATCTTCTCTTGGTGAAGGATTATATCGCTCTTCTTGGGGCAACTCTTAGACAGTATGGGTATGAAGTGGGTTCAATTCTTGAGGTCTTGGATAATAGCCGAGACAAATACCACGAGCTTCTTCTTGAAGAGTGCCGTCAGCAAATTGCTAATGTTCTTTCTAATGATTCCTATAAGCAGATGGTAATGAAGAAGGATTCCGACTATGATAATAATGTTTTGGCATTTCATCTTCAGACTTCAGATATAATGCCAGCTTTTCCATATATTGCACCATTCTCCTCTATGGTGCCTGATTGCTGTCGCATTGTTCGATCATTCATCAAAGGCTCTGTTGATTACTTGTCTTATGGAGTGAATTCTAATTTTTATGATGTAGCAAGAAAGTTTTTGGACAAGCTCTTGATTGATGTGCTTAATGAAGTTGTACTTACTACAGTTCATAGTGCTGGCATTGGTGTATCTCAAGCCATGCAGATTGCTGCAAATATATCGTTTCTTGAACGAGCTTGTGACTATTTCCTTAGACATGCTGCCCAACTCTGTGGTATTCCAGTTCGATCAGTTGAGAGGCCTCAAGCCAGTTTGACAGCTAAGGCGGTCTTAAAAACTTCAAGAGATGCAGCTTATCTGGCTCTCCTGAATTTGGTAAATAGTAAGTTAGAAGAGTTCATGGCACTTACAGAAAATATAAGCTGGACTTCTGAAGAGATATCCCAAAATAGTAACGAGTATATGAATGAGGTGATATTTTACCTTGACAGTCTTTTGTCGACAGCACAGCAAATTCTGCCATTGGATGCTTTATACAAGCTTGGGAGCGGGGCTCTTGAGCATATTTCCAATTCTATTGTTGCTGCATTTCTCACTGATAGTGTCAAGAGGTTTAACGCCAATGCAGTCATGGTTATCAACAATGATCTAAAGATGTTAGAGAATTTTGCTGATGAGAGGTTTCACAGCACTGGCCTAAGTGAGATATATAAGCAAGGTAGTTTTCGAAGTTGCTTGATTGAAGCCCGACAGTTGATAAACCTTTTGTCCAGCAGCCAGCCAGAGAATTTCATGAATCCTGTAATACGGGAGAAAAACTACAATGCTTTGGATTATAAGAAAGTGGCTAGCATCTGTGAAAAATTCAAGGATTCAGCAGACGGGATCTTTGGGAGCCTTTCGACCAGAAATACAAAAACAAGTTCGCGGAAGAAATCATTGGACGTGCTGAAAAAAAGACTGAAAGACTTCAACTGAGAAGGATTCAAATGTTGCTTGCATTAGAAGCTGTTATGTCTATTTTGATCTTCATATTTCCTTTTTCCCCTTTTCTAAATAATATGGTTTGTGTAGCTCATTTGATCGTAGATTATTATAATAAAGTTTTTATATTCCTCTCTCTATTCTCTTGCAGTTTTCTTTCTTCTGGTTAACCAACTTGGGAATAGTTCATGAAATAGTATGTATGATACATTCTCATAGGTTAAGGTTACTTTAAACTCTACTTAGGATCTCTTTATATACTTAT
Organism: Fremontodendron californicum; assembly: GCA_030761205.1. Taxonomy (NCBI): domain Eukaryota; kingdom Viridiplantae; phylum Streptophyta; class Magnoliopsida; order Malvales; family Malvaceae; genus Fremontodendron; species Fremontodendron californicum. Next base: position 8,179,881 of record JAULJL010000028.1, read on the forward strand.
GACGTTTGACATTACATTCATTTTTTCTTCGTTTTATTTCTAGTATTATTATGATCAATGGATGAAAAGTTTCTACAAGAAACAAGCTATTTCTGGCCAAAACCTCAGAACTTTTTGGTATTAAGAACTACTTACTGCATTGTTTTCCAGGGCCAGGGGTTTTGATAACTGTCAACCATTGATTATAGTTAGTAACTCTTCTTTCCCCTGTTTCAGGTTCTTCTCTCTACTGACTATTGCATTATCAGAGTTAGTCTTTAAAGAAGTGGTTTGGAGCTGCATTTGATTGCAATTGCTGAATATAACCACAAGTGAATGCCAAACAAGGTTTAAAGATCAATCGTCCAAAATAACCATGAGCAGCTACGATAGTACAAGTTTTTTCCTTTCTCTTGACCGAATCTGTAACCTGCATTAGCAGATTCATTTTATGTGATTTCCCTGATCAAACTAGAAGACGTTACCTGATTGCAATGCAATTGGTTCTAACCACTACTTTTATGGCAATGCAAGCCCCTGAGATTTTCTCTTCTTATCTCTCTAGAATTCCTCTTTGATGATTTTATTTTATATATATATATATATATATATATATATATATATATATATATATACTAGGAATATTCTCGCGCAATGTTTGATTCAAAAATAGAACATTATCATTTTGACAGCATCTTGTTTGGAAGAGAGGATATATATATATATATATATATAATTTATCTCTTCTCTCCGTCATGTCAATTATCAAAAGGTATATACATTTTCATTTCTTATAAAGGAATAAAAGAATTTAACTAAAAAATCTTCTGGGTTCTTGAATCTTGCTAGAGCATTTTTTGGTCATCTCTTGAGAGGCATGCAACCGAGACGTGAGATCAATAGAGACATTTTGTCTCACGGAATTGTAAGACCGTCGATGAGATGATTAATGCAAAACCCACTTAGATCATCTCACCCTTTCTGACATCAATTTAAGATCAGATTTGGATATCCATTTACCTTCCGTGATTCTTCATGCCAATAAGCTCTCAAACTACAGTTTAAGAATCAAACAGATGTCCAAAAGGTCACATTGCAAGCTATGTTGGAGATAAGATAAATATGAAGGAAAAAAAAAAAAAAAAAGATTCGAATGCACATATAAAACATTATTTCTTACTTCCATAACAGTTTAAGCAACAATAACTAATTTCCTAATTCTTGCCACTTTCAGGTAAAGTGCTTCAAAGAAATGCAACACTTATACTTTCTTCCCTAGCCAATTAGGTGGCTACTCTGCAATCCATTCTTATCTCCACCCTACCCAATGCCACTCAATCACACATTCCACAACAATGAAAGCACATAGAGTAAATCAGCAACCAAGTATCAATGGTCATAAAAGCCTATCATTAAGCAAAAATAACCCCATTACAAAATCATTAATAAAGCAAATACTTTAGACATAACTTTCTTTATAACACCATTACAGAATCATTAAGCAAAGCATAAATTTGCACCAAAAATTCCCTCCCTTCAGAATTACCAATTTCTTAAGGCAACTTACTACCAACTAAACCACACCAAAACCACATGAAGAAGATGCCAATTTATAAGCATAATAGTTCATTGTAAAAAAAATTGTTAAATGAACAGAAAAGAAATGAATCAAGAAAACATAACAGATCATTAAAAAAGAAACTTGAAAAATACCATCAAAAAATGACTAACCCCAATGTACTAATAGAAATGTGGAAGAAAATTAGGAGGAACAAACAAATAAAGAATTGGAAAAACCTAAAAGATTTGTATAAACCCAAGGGAAAGGTATTTTAGTACACAATAATATCCAAAACTAAATTTGAAATTTGATTATAATGACAAAACAAAAACAAAAAAAGCCTAAGAAGCTATAGGATCAAACATATAATCAAAGGAATCATAGGAAATAGCCGACAAATAGGCTCATTGTATAATAAAAAAATACAATAAAGCTTTTTTTTAAATACCAACATTATCCCTATTGACACTTAATTTTGTCCAGACCACTAAAACAAGTATGTTTTATTCCTAAATTGATGTTTCAGAATGTAAAAAGATTTTTTTCATCCTGCGTGATACTCCGAGACTTAGTCTAAGAAGGCGAGCATAAAAAGTCAAACTTGAAAAAGTCAACCCCAAAAAGTCAACTACTAAAAAAGTCAATCCACTTTCAAAATCAAGATTTGAAGTTCAATTGAAAAATGGCGAAAGAATTTTGATAATCCGAGGTCTACATTGAAAGATATGGAGTTCGGAAGTTGGGTTACGGAGATTCAATAGAAAGGAAACCCTAGTTAGAGAAATTTGGCGAAAAGTGCTTAAACGATCAAATTGGTCGAAATTGAAGATTTCAAATGAAAGATAAGCACTGACTACGAGTAATGGAGAAGCTACTTGAAAGAAAAATTGAAAGAAAAGTCAATTCGGAAGAAAACCGAGAATCAGGGTTTTTGATGGATTTCGGTGAAATTTGGAAGAATTAAAGAAATGGCTCGATTCGGTAAGACTTAAGCCCCTAATTGATGAGGAGTGATTAAACAATGACAGCCCAAGGCTCAGTTTGAAAAAAATCTAAAAATCAGACTTGTTTTGAGCAAAATCGGGCTTCAGAGGCAAAAGGGCAAAATTGGAAAATTTGGAATAAAATAGCAAATGAACTCCAAAAATTCTGAAAATTTGAAGATCTCATTATTAAATCAACTTGAAGAGATTGGCGAAAGAAAATCCGGATTCGGGATTCGTTTGCAAAATGGCCAAATCCCGGGTCCCCTATGCAGAAATTCAAAAGGATAAATCTCGAAAAAATAGTAAATGAACTCTAAAAATTTTGAAAATTTGCAGATATCATTATTAAATTATTTGGAAGAGATTGACGAAAGAAAATCCGATTTCGGAGTTCGTTTGCAAAATGGCCAAATCCCGGGTCCATTATGTAGTAATTCAAGCAGACAAATCCCAAAAAAATACCAAATGAGTTCCAAAAATTATGAAAACTTCCAAATCATACTTTTAAATTATTTGGAAGATATTGGTGAAGAAAAATCTGGATTTGGAGCTCGTTTAAAAAATGGTAAAGTTTGGAAGCACAAAAAGGCAATTTTGGAAGAAAAAATCCAAATAAATAGCAAATGGGCTCGAAAAATTTTGAAAACCTTAAGAATTCAATTTTTTATTATTCCGGAAGTATTAAAAAAATAATTTTTGAATTTGGAGTCCGTTTGCTATTTATTTATGTCCGGGGGGCAAAAATGTCATTTTACCAAAGAAATCGAAAAGGGTTTTTTCTTGTTTTTAAAAAAATTGAAGCATGGGCTGGAAGAGGAAGGGTCAGCCGGCCAAGGCCCAATGGAGGGCAGATATTTTCTGATTTTTCATCAAAGGGCCAAGGGTGAAGAGGAAGGTAGTTATTTTTGTGATCAAGCCTTTGAATTTACAACACATGGACCAATGGTTGGAGAGAGAGCATATTTATGACATCTTTATGACATCATAATTCAAGGGATGATGATTCTAATCTAAGGGTGAGAATTCTACATAGAAGGCATATTGGATTGAAGGCCATAGGATCAAATTGATTAAAAAAGTTCTAGAACCTCATAGGTTCTTCCAAGGGCTAGCCGGCCACACTACAAAGGAGGGGATCTCTTCTTCACTCTATTCACACTCTTGTTTGGCTGATTTTCTCTCCATTTTGAAAGGCAAAAAAGAAAAGATTAGAAAGGCAAAGAAAGGAAGAGAAATAAAGGCTTGCAATATAGTTTTGAGAGGTTGCTTAAAGCATCATACTCTTATACTTTCCTTGCATTTCCATTCTTCATTTTGCTATTTTCATTGAATTTTTGGTGAGTTTCTTTTGATTTTTATTTTAAAAGAAGTGTTTTTAAGTTTCTTCTTCAAGTCAATCTTGATATTTTCTTGTAAAAAGCTTTTGAAATTTTTTTTCTTTTATTTTTGGAGGTGACCGAATGGCCCTTTTTTTTTTTTTGTTGCATAGTTGCTGTTTTATTTATTTATTTCATGTTATTAGTGATATTTAACAAGTTTTGATGCTTTAAATCTTCTTTAAATACAAAAATATGAAGCTTGTTTTAATTTGGTTGCTTGCTTGTTTCCATTGTTGAGTTTATTATCTTGTTATCATATTTATTTTACTTGTCTTGCATTTTTGATGTTCTGTTTTCAAAGTGTTTAAGTTTGCTTATGATTTACATTTTGTTAATCCATGTATTTGTGAAAATGCCTATTGGTTTTTATGCATTTACTTTATGTTTGCATGATTTAGTACTATTTTTTAGCTATGTATATTATTGTGTTAAGTGTTTGTGAAAATGCCATGTTCATTGGGCCATTCGGCTACCCCCCTTTTCTAAGCTTTGTGTGTGTATTTTTATTATGCTAGTTGATAGGTTTGTATTTCCATGATTTGTTGTTATGTATTTTGTTTAAGCATGCTATATGTTTGTGTATTTGCCATGCATTCTTTATCTTTAGGTTGTATTTGCATTATCATGCATTTCATGCGTTTTAGACCTAGGTTGCATTAAATGTCATGCAAGTTCATGATAGGTCTAGGTCATTTTCTTGATGCCATGCATTTTCTATGCCATTTAGGTTTGAAATCATGCATTTCATGCATCATATTTGCTGTATTTTCATGCATTTCATGTCATGCCACATGATTTATGACTTAGACCAATCAATGGTTCAAAGTCATGCTCATTTTGAGCATACTTGTGAAAAATTAAGGATTTGTCAAATTGATTATTCTACCTTTGTGATTTTTTTTACTTAGCCAATTTTTGTCTAACTTTTCAAAAATGTTAGCTACTGTTTGTAAGCCTTTAGGAGAGTCTCTAACATTTTTACTTTGATTTTTAAATGATTTTATCAAAGTCAAAAAAATGTGTTTTGACAAAACAGTTTTTTCACCCAGTACTCCTATTTTCTCGATTTTTCTGGGCAGTCATCTTTAATCAAAAAATTAAGCCAATTTTTCCCGTGTATTTTTTCATGTTCTGAGTCTCCAGTATTTGTTTTAGATTTTTTTGAATTTTTAAAAATAGGTTAAAAAATCGTGTTCTAAAACTGGACAGTGGAGTCAAATTTGAATTTAAAGAAAATTCATTTTTCTGTTTTGGCTAAGTTACTTAGAGGGAGCTGATTAGGAAGTTTAGCTACTGTCTTAGGGTAGTTTCTAAGTCTTTTTAAATTCTAAAAATGATTTTATAAACCTCAGGTTAAGGGTAGTCAAGTCCGGGATTTTAAACTTAAGAAATTAGAGCCATTTAAAAAAGGTTTAGCTAGGTTTTTATTTTTAATCTAAGTTTTCCAAAATTATTTTCAAACAATTAAAAAGTATTTTGATTTTTAGAAATTTTAATTTTATATATTTTCCTAAGATAGTCGGATATCTTTTTAGATATACGGATTTCCTTAATTAAAGAAAAAAATACATTCTCATGCATTGCATTTTCCATATTCATGCATACTATATAATATGTGATTTTTGCTATAATAATTTTCATGGTGTTGTTATTATTTTATTTATATTTTTGATATTATGTTGTTTATTATATGGTTTTGAATATTTCGAGATATCCTACCCTTTTTATTTAGTAATTTATTTTTATCACGTTATTTAGCATATACTATGTTTATGCATTATTATTTTTACTTTTATTTTCATGCATATTATATGATAGCATTATTTTTATGTTTCATGTCATTTAGATTATATGCCATATCATTTATTTTTTCCATGTCATTTAAATAATTTTATTTCATTTAGAATATATTATGTTACCTAGGTCATTTCATATAGAATATATTATATCACTTAGGATATTTCATTTCATTCAGAATATGCTATGCCATTTAAATTACATCATACCATTTAGGTTACATTATATTATCTAGACTTTGCTATGACATTTTATTTATGTCACACATGTTCATATTCATTCTTTTTAAATGTTTTAAAATAAGACAATGATTTTCAATAAAATAAAGATATTTTCGAGTTAAAATAATTCATGAGTTCTCTGCCGAGTTTGCTGGGGAGGATATCATCAATTATCATTAATAACAGAATATCTTCTTTGAAACAAGAATGATTCGAAATTTTTTTCAAATAAATAAAAATTTCTACATTTTGCCACGCTTGTTGAAAGATATAGGAAAATTTTGAATTAATAAATTTCGGATCATTTTCAATTAAAAAATGAAATTATTTTTCTTTAAAATGGGCATTAACTTGAAATACTAAATTAAAAATTGACTTTTTACCAAGACTTGAGATAACACACGATTAATAAGGTACCGTTTTATACGGGCGTTGTGGGGGTGCTAATCCTTTCCCACATGTAACCGAGTCCCGAACCCATTTATTTGGTTTCTCTAGTTTAAAACACAGACTTGAAATTGGTTTTAAAAAATGTTTTAATTAGTTTTAAAATGTTCTATAAAATCGATTTTAATAGGTGACCGATTACACCTAGCCAAAAAAGTTTGGTGGTGACTCCATGTCTTTTTCAAGGTCATTTTCAGAACCTTCATTTTTCTAGAGGAATTAAGTCGACTTTTCCTCGATTTTTTTATGTCACGCTTAACGAATAATAAAGTCTTGCGATGCGACTTGTTATTTTTTAGGTTGCGACAACTTGGCGACTCCGCTGGGGACATTTAGAGAGTCAGGCCTAGAATTAGTCGTGTGTTAACGAAGTCTCGGCTTTATCGGGTTTTAATTGGTATTTAATTTTAATTTCCACATTTTTTAAATAATAAGGAGAATTTTGAAAATAATAAAATATTTTTTAAAAATATGTCCATATTTATGTGCATACATATTATTATTGTTCTCTGGTTATTTCGGTGCATATATTTATTTATTGCTTAATTGATGATTTATGTTGTTTAGTCTTATCGGGGTATTTAGAATCAGGGTTATAGAATAGGTGTTGAAAGATTTGTTTTGTTTCTCCTCACACATTACACTTGCATTTACATAACATGAGCTCTATACCCGAGTTCCATCCCTTTAAGTGGAAGTAAAGTAGCTAAGCTCTTGTGATGATCCTCCACATGGGCTAGCAAAATACTTTCGGAGTATAAATTACCTAAGCTCTTGTGATGATCCTCCGCATGGGCTAGGGAAATATACTCTAACGAATTGAACCCGTTTTTATCGGGGTGCCTTACTAGCCTTCACAGGAGACAGTGACGACCATTTCGGGGCCTTTTAGAAGTTCGTTCACCCACATATAGTGAACCATAGAGCCAACATAGACGAAGCTCTGCCGAATTTTTGATAGATGTACCGAAGTTAGGAACACATGGAGGGATACTTATAACCTTTTATTACCTATTTTATAAACTTTGTAAACCGAGGCAATGATGAATGCACATTGTTTTGCCCATTATAGATTTCGATACCCCGTCCAAAAAGCGGCGTAATGTCGAAATTTCATTGGGATATCTTGTTTATTTTATATATTTTTTTATTATTTGATTTCTTCATCTTTACTGACTTGTTTCTTTTTTTTTTCCCTTTTTCATGCATTTTTTTTTTGTCATGATAACATATAGGGAAAGTTATTGGCCTCGGGATAATCTTCAATCAAAAGGGTTTTCATGGAGGGTCAAGCTAGTTCGATAGTGGAAGAGCATACATGGGTACGGCAATGGTCGGAGTCAGAACAGTGAAGAGATGAGGATTGTTTAAAAGAGGGATATATATCAGTATTACCAGAACGGGTAGAGTTAGATATCGCAAAATGATCTCAGAGGGTTGATTGATATTTGGAGTCAATGGGATATGTCAGAAAAGAGGATTTTCACTCAGATATATGGAGACATAGCATTGTTGATTTCAGTGAGGATTGATAGTGAGTTGATTCGGGCTATGGTACATTTCTGGAATCCTGCTTACCGATGCTTCACCTTCAACAAGGAAGACATGACACCGACCATAGAGGAATATTCGACTTTGTTACGCATTGAGGATGCTTACCCTGATCGGATTTATTTAAAGGATTCGAAGACATTAGGGTTTAAGAAGAAATTAGCTAGGATCGTGGGAATGGATAGCAAATGGGTTGATGATCATGTGGTTAAAAAAGGGAAAAGTGAGTGTATTCCTTGGGATGCTCTCCAATCTTTGATTCAAAATCACCAAAATAGAGAGATTGCTAGGGATATTTTTGCCTTAGCCATATATGGTTTGGTTATCTTCCCAGGGACATTAGGATGTGTTGAGTTGGCCATAGTTGACATTTTTGAGAAGTTAAGATATAAGATAGATCCGTCTCCAGCTATCTTAGCAGAAACTATTCGATCTTTGAATTTTTGCAAAAAAGGGAGGAAAAGGAAGATTCAGGGGATGTATGTAGCTTCTCTATGTTTGGATTCAGAGCCACTTTTGAAGAGGGAGGATGTTTCATTCAAACTATATTTGAAAACCCTAGTACCGATCAATGAGTTCCTTAAGATAGATTGGCCCGAAGACAAAAATGAAGAGCAGTGGATCAACCTGTTCTGAAATCTTAAAGTGAATTAATAACTTGGAGAGCTCCATGGATGATTCCTATGCCGATATTATACAAATATGGAGACAAGTCAGGGGTTCCACTACTCGGGATTTGGGGAGCCGTGAGCTACGCACCTCTGTTGGTGCAAAGACAGGTTGAGTCTCGGCAGTTCACACCAGCGACTCATGGATTGGCTCTATTGGAGTTCACCTATAGAGAAGAAGGTTACTCAAGAAAGGTGCGGGGAATAATCGAAGCATGGAAAAAGACCCGTCGGATAAAGGTAGCAAGATATGCGGACATCGTCACCCCCGACTACCTCGCATGGAAAGAAAGAAAGATTAATAACAGGTTGTTGGCATCTAATGAGGAAGAAGTTCAGTTCTTGAGTTTGCCATCGAAGGAAGTGCCATCAGAGTTAGAAATTGAAAGGGCAGAATTCGAAAAAGAAAAAGCCCAAATGAGCAAAGAGATTGCCCGACTGCAAGAAGAGCTTGAGGACATGAAAAATAGAGAATTAGCTCGAGAAAGAGACACTGCTAAGAGCGATCTTTAGGAATTACACTTGGAGAACAAGAAGTACCGCTTCGAGCTCAGATTTGAGGGGACCCTTAAGACTTCCGGGGAATGGGAGCAAGAGGTCAAAAACCTCAAGAAAGAGAATAACTATTGGAGAGAGAGAACGAAGCATGAGGAAGCTCGAGCCAATCAACTGGAGAAACAAGCTAAGGAAAGCTTACACGGTGATACTTCTGTTGACATGTCAAAGGGCCGAGAACAAGTAGGGGTCAGATTGAAGAGCAAGGCAAATCAAAAGAGGACAGTAAAAAAAAAAGTCCAAGATCCGAGGGAGTTACTATAGGACCGTGTTTTGTAATAGCATTTTGAATTAGGATAGACAGATTATCAGATTATCTTAAGCAGTGATCTTTTTATCTTTGATGTATTTAGTTCTAGGAAATCAATGAAAGACCGTTTGGTTGGAATTATCCCGGGGCCAATACTTTTAAATGCATTCATCATTCATTTATTCTTATATATTTTGTTTGTTCATTCATTCATTCATATTTATAGTCATTCATACATTTATACTGTAAGATTATTCATGCACTTAGCCATTCATTTATTTGTCCATTAATTTATTTTTTATAATTATTCATTCATATTCATAAACTCATTCATTTACTTATTTGTTCATTCATTAACATTTAGTTATTCATTCATTCATTCATTTTTTATAAAATAAAAAATGTGTCAATAAATTCTAATTCATGGTTTTCAAAACTAAAGGTACAATTGGTCGTACTCAGAAAGAATCGGATTTTCGACACCCTTACAATACTCGATCTCAAGCCAGAGCTATAGAGAACGATCAGCTTGCTAGAATTGAAAAGATGGAAAGAATTGCAGGAACAGTTGGCTAAGTCTCAGGAGGAGTCATGAGAACAGATGACTAAACTCATGAAAATAATGAGTAAATGGCCAGGGGAAAATTCAGTTACAGGAATAGAGGCAGTAAACCAGGAAGGCCGACCTGAGATAGTACAGTAGAATGGCCAGACATCCCAACATGTGGGAAATGAACTTCCAACTGGGGTAGCATCCTATGTTTACATCCAACCAGCGGATAGGCACATAATTTTGGTCCTAAAAAGGGTAACATTGGGGTTGATCCAATTGATGTGGACGTTCCAAATTTTGAAGAATTGGCTGAAAAGGAAAAGGCAAAGATGGCCGAGCTAAAAAAGGTGAAAACGACAGAATCCTAGAAGAAATATCAACTGCTGAAAGAAAGGCTGAGGGCAGCAGAAGGGGCAGAGCTATTTGGCAGTCTAGATGCCAAAGAGATAAGTTTAGTGCACTGTCTGGTGATTCCTCCAAAGTTCAAAGTACCAGACTTTTAGAAATATAACGAAAACTACCAACCCATCAGCACATCTGACCATGTACTGCCGGAAGATGACTGGACATGATGAAGATGAAAAATTGCTTATCCACTTTTTTCAGGATAGTTTGACAGGGTCCACAACTCGGTGGTATAACCAGCTTACCCGCACTAAGATCCGTTCCTAGATGGATCTAGCCAGAGCTTTCATGGAACAATACAAGCATGTGACAGACATGGTGTCTGACCGTCTAACTCTACAAAACATGGAAAAGAAAGCTACTGAAAGCTTTAAAGAATATTCTCAGAGATGGAGAGACCTGGCTACACAAGTACAACCTCCTTTGACCAACAAAAAAACTACAGTGCTTTTCATCAATACCCTGAAAGCACCTTGGGAGTGCCACCAAGGAATTTGCAGATATGGTGATATCCGGGGAGATGATAGAGCCTGCCATTAAGAACGGGAAAATGGAAAGGGGTGAGCATGCTACTCCGAAGAAGGTTTTCCCTGCAAAGAAGAAAGAGGAGACTCATGTAGTTAGCTTCAATCAATACCCCTATGCACCTCCTACACCATATACACCTCCCAGGCCCTATACTCCTTCTACATCTTATGCACTACCTACACCCTACACACTTTACCCGAGGTATAATCCGTACTACCCCAATGTGAACCATCTTACCCAAAATCTATTTCCCTATACAATATACCACAACAGCCTTTCCTAATTGGCATATCCCTACAGATAAATCTTCCCTGAAACACTATCCCAAACACTCAAGGTGCTGGACGGAATGATCAACGTTCTCCAAGGAATGATCAAAAACCCTAAATTTGATCCGATTCCTACCACCTATGGTGAGCTATATCCTAAACTGTTGTAGAGTCAACTTGTTACACCTGTATACCTCAAACCTCTGACACCACCATATCCAAGGTGGTACAACGCAAATGTTAGTTGCGCATATCACGCAGGGATTCAGGGGCATTCAACTGAGGACTGTATTGCCTTTAAGACGAAAGTCCAAAGTTTGATCAATACTGGGGTGGTGAAGTTCGGGACAAGGAATGGGCCAAATGTAGCAGGAAATCCATTACCCGATCATGCTGAGAACTGGGTAATGCAGTATTGACAGGGGAAGAAAGAAGGTTGAAAATGCATGTTAGTGAAGTCAAGACTCCAATGATAGAAGTGTGGGTCGAAATGGTAAAAGTAGGAATGGTGGAGGATGGTAACAGTTTAAAAATGGTTGCAAACAGGGTGGAGAATTGTGCCCGTTCCATGGATGTAAAGGTCATATCATACAGGAATACGTGAACTTTCTGGCTAAAGTCCAAAAGATGATAGATGAGGGGGAAGCCCAGTTTTATGAAAAAATAGAGGATAAAGTAGAGGTTATTGAGAATGCAGCTGGCTATGGGATAGGAAGACCTTTGATCATCTATTACGATGAACCAGAGAAGACTACTCCGGTTATTGAAGAAATTGCGCCTAAGCTAATCATAGATTTGCCTTCTTCCTTTTCATACAAGGAAAACAAAGCTACACCATGGAAATATGACTGCAGCATTGTTATGCCAAGGTCTTCAAGTCAGCAGCATATTACAGGTGTGGGGCACTTAACACGAAGTGTAAGGTGTTATGCCCCTGAGGTTGTTGAACAGGGATCAACAAGAAAAGATGGAGGAATGGACAAAGGGAAGAAAGTAGCTGAACCAATCCATATTGAGATGGATTTGTCAAAAGAAGCAAAGAGGAGGTCAGCCCCGGTTAACAAGATAAAAGAGCCAGTGAATGAAAAAGAGGCTTGCAAGTTTTTAAAGTTCATAAAGCATAGTGAGTACAGTGTGGTTGAGCAATTGTAGCGTCAGCCAACAAGAATCTCCATCTTATCTTTGCTATTAAACTCGGAGCCACACAGAAATGCCCTATTGAGAGTGTTGAATCAGGCATATGTGGCTAACAACATATCGGTAGAAAAATTAGACAGGCTGGTGGGAAACATTGTGGCAGACGACCATATATATTTCAGTTATGATGAAATACCACCCAATAGTATTGGGTCCACAAAGGCTCTTCACATAACAACCACTTGCAAGGGGCATATACTACCGAGGGTGCTTCTGGATAATGGTTCTTCATTAAATGTAATGCCCTTGGCAACCCTGTCTAAGTTGCCAATTGATATTTCTTATATGCTGTCGAGTTGCACAGTAGTTAGAGCTTTTGATTGTACCAGGAGAGAGGTAATGGGAACTATTGAGGTTCCTCTGTAGATAGGCCTATGCACCTATATGGTTAACTTTCAGGTCATGGATATTAATCCGTCCTATAATTGCTTGTTGGAAAGGCCGTGGATACATTCAGCAGGGGCTGTACCCTCATCTCTCCACCAAAAGCTGAAATTTGTGATGGAGGGACATTTGGTCACTGTATCAGAAGAAAAGGACATAATAGCCTCTGCATCTACTGAATCTCCTTATATTGAACCCAATGAAGATGCCGTAGAATGTTTCTTTCGGTCTTTGGAGTTCGTAAATGCGGTTTTCATCGCTGAAGGACGAAAAATTCCAAAACCAAGGTTGTCCAAAAACACAAGACTGGGAGTAAGAACTACAGTGGGAAAGGACTGCAGGGCTGGAAAAGGTCTTGGAAAATATCTTCAAAGAATGGCCCGAGCAATAGAAGTAGTGGGAAAGAAAGACCGGTTTGGCTTAGGGTATCTTTCGAAGGCCCATGAGAAGAGGAAACAAGTTGAAAAGAACTGACAAAGGAGGATGGCCCATCTCCCGGGTATGGATATTGATTGAGAGCCTATGACTTTCCCACCAATCCTTCAACAGCTTCCGCGCAGCAGGTTTTTTATTTGGAGAAAAGAATTCTGAGGATCTACTTATAATGATCGAGCAAGCTTTCGAGAGATTCCATGTGAATAAGGGCGAGCAGATACAGGAGAGGATGATCTGCATGACCGGGGAGGAAGGAATGGAAAGTGACAATACGAACTGGATGGTGCGACCTTGTCCGCCAAGATATAGACTGACCAATTGGAGTGCGACTGAGTTGCCCATAATTTTTAAGTCTATTCCAAAGTAATACTTTTAAAAAAATAGTCTTAATTATCTTTGCCCAAAGATATTAAGAGTTTTTCTATAATGGGATTTTGTTTAAACATTTTCATTCAATAAATAACAAGCATAATGCATTTTATTCATATTGATGTGTCCATATTCTTTCATTTTTGCTATTTATTTTTCTTTCATTGTATATATTTTTCTATATTATTTTTCCCCACCTATTTATAGGTGTAAGGATACAAAATATGAGGACTTTCCTGTCAGTAATTCTGAAATTGATTTTAAAAGGCCCATTTGCACGGGTGATTTTGAGGCCGACAAAGATACTGAGGATTATGGTTTACCGCCGGACTTATTAAGAAAAATAGAACAAGAGGAGAAACAAGTACTTCCTCATAAGGAGCCTTTGGAAATGATAAATCTGGGAAATGGTGAGGAGATAAAAGAGGTTAAAATTGGGACTTTATTGTCATCATCAATAAAGGATGAATTGATAGCTATGCTCCAAGAATATGTGGATGTATTTGCATGGTCTTACCAAGACATGCCAGGGTTGGATCCAGATTTTGTGGTTCATAAGTCCCTTTAAGGCCAGAATGCAAAACAATTCAGCAGAAGTTGAGAAGAATGAGGGCAGACATGTTGTTAAAGATAAAAGAGGAGGTGAATAAGCAATTTGATGCTGGGTTTTTAGAGGTGGCAAAGTATTCGGAATGGGTGGCAAACATTGTTTTAGTACCAACGAAGGATGGCAAAGTGCGGATGTGCGTCGATTACCGAGATTTGAACAAGGCCAGTCCCAAAGATAATTTCTCTTTGCCTCACATCGATACTTTGGTGGATAATACGGCGAAGAGTTTTTTGTTTTCTTTCATGGATAGATTCTCGGGATATAATCAGATTAAGATGGCACCGAAAGATATGGAGAAAACCATATTTGTCACAATGTGGGGAACATTTTGCTACAAGGTAATGCTGTTTGGGTTGAAGAATGCTGGGGAAACATATCAGAGAGCCATGGTGACCTTGTTTAATGATATGATGCATAAGAGAATTGAGGTCTATGTTGATGATATGATTGCAAAGTCACAAGGAGAAGAGGAGCATATTGCGAATTTTAAAAACTCTTTGAACGACTAAGAAAGTTTCGATTCAAGCTAAATCCGGCAAAATGCACTTTTGGAGTCACCTCGGGGAAATTGCTGGGTTTTATTATCAGCAAAAGAGGAATTGAGGTTGATCCGGATAAAGTGAAGGCCATTCAGAATTTGTCACCACCACGTACTAAAAAAGAAGTAAGAGGTTTTCTGGGGAGATTGAATTACATTGCTCGATTTATTTCTCAGCTAACCGACAAATGTGATCCAATATTTAAGCTACTTCGAAAGCGTGATCCACGAGAATGGGATAAAGGTTGTCAGATTGCATTTGAAAAGGTTAAACATTATCTATCCAACCCGCCAGTGCTAATGCCACCTATTCCAGATAACCAATGATATTGTATCTATCAGTATTTGAGAGATCAATGGGTTGTGTTTTGGGGCAGCTTGATGAGACTGGAAAGAAAGAACACGCGATTTACTATCTTAGCAATAAGTTCACAGATTATGAGCTGAAATATTCGTTGGAAGAAAAGCTGTGCTGTGCCTTGGCTTGGACTGTTCGAAGACTCAGACAGTACATGTTGTACCACACAACGTGGTTGATTGCCAAACTAGATCCAATCAAGTACATGTTGGAAGCACATTCTTTATCAGGGAGAATAGCAAGATGGCAGGTTTTATTGTCAGAATACGACATTGTATATGTAAGTCAAAAAGCTATCAAGGGTAGTGCAGTGGCTGAATTCTTAGCAAGTCGGGCAGTGGAAGATTATGAACCGTTGAACTTTGACTTCCCAGATGAAGATTTGATGTATGTTTCACAAGCAGATGAGGTTCCCCTAAAGAATAAAGTATGGAAAATGTACTTTGATGGGGCATCCATGCTATGGGGCACGGAATTGATGCAGTCCTCATATCCCCAGAAGAAAATTATTATCCTTTCACTGCCAGATTGGATTTTGATTGTACGAACAATACAGCTGAGTATGAGGCGTGTACTATGGGCCTTCGTGCTGCAGTGGACAGAAAGATCAAAGTATTGGAAGTTTTCGGAGACTCAGTCCTAGTGATATACCAGCTACGGGGAGAATGGAAAACCCGAGATACAAAGCTAATCCGATATCAAGAACTCATACTGAGTTTATTGGAGGAATTTGAAGAAGTGAATTTCAATTACTTCCCTCGAGAAGAAAATCGAATGGCAGATGCTCTAGCTACTTTGTCATCAATGTTTAAAGTGAATGAAGGGGCTGAAGTTGTGCCAATAAAGATGAGTATTTATGAGTCTCCTGCCCACTATCTGAGTATTGAAGAAGAAGCAGATGGCCTCCCTTGGTATAACGACATCTTGTAGTACATCAAGAGTCAACAGTATCCAGAACAAGCAACAGAAAATGACAAAAAGACTCTGAGAAGGCTAGCAATGGGTTTTGTTCTAGACAGTGAGATTCTCTACAAGAAAGGGAAAGACCAAGTCTTATTGAGATGTGTCGGATCTGTCGAAGCTCGGAGAATTATAGAAGAGGTCCATGAAGGGATATGTGGCACTCATGCTAATGGTCACATGTTTGCTAATCAGATTATGAGGGCAGGGTATTATTGGCTGACAATGGAAGGAGATTGTATCAGTTATTCCCGAAAGTGCCATAAATGCCAGATATATGCAGATAAGATCCATGTGCCGCCATCGCCATTGCATGTCATGACTTCACCATGGCCATTTTCAATGTGGGAATGGATATGATCGGGCCTATTACCCCGAAAGCTTCAAATGGACATCGTTTCATCTTGGTGGCCATAGATTATTTCACAAAGTGGGTAAAAGCTGCTTCCTATGCGAATGTAACAAAGGTGGTGGTATGCAGATTTGTTAAGAAAGAAATCATATGCCGTTATGGATTGCCAGCAAGAATTATTTCGGATAATGCTCTCAATTTGAACAATAAGATGATGAAAGAAGTGTGTACTCAGTTCAAGATCACACATCATAATTCGGTATTTTACCGCCCGAAGATGAATTAGGCAGTAGAAGCAACTAACAAGAACATCAAGAAGATTGTTGAAAAGATGACTGATGTCTACAAAGATTGGCATGAGATCTTGCCTTTTGCTCTTCATGCATATCGAACCTCAGCTCGCACATCTACAGGGGCAACGCCGTTTTCTTTGGTATACGGGATGGAAGCAGTGCTAACTATTGAAGTTGAAATCCCTTCACTTCGGGTTTTGATGGAAGTTGGCCTAGAAGAGGCAGAATGGGTTAGAGCTCGTTATGAACAGCTGAATCTCATCGAGGAGAAAAGATTGAAAGCAATTTGTCATAGGTAGTTATATCAGAAAATGATGATTCGAGCCCACAACAAGAAGGTTCGTCTCAGAAAGTTCCGAGAAGGGAGTTGGTACTAGGGGTGTAAATGAGACACGTGCTCGCAAGCTACTCGAGTTCGGCTCGAAAAAAACTCGAATTCGACTCGGTCATTGTCGAGCCGAGCTCGAGCTCGAGCAGCTCGAGCTATCGATCGAGCCGAGTTCGAGTATCCTAATACCCGATTCGAGTAGCTCGCGAGCCTAATCGAGCTTTTTCATTTTTACTATATATTTTTATTATTTTTAATTATAAATTTACTATTTTACCCTTAATATATATATATATACACTTAAAAACCCTACAACCTAATTTTTCTCTCATTCTCTCAAATTTCTGCCGCTATTCCTCTTCTCCCCTCCCCTCCCTTTTCACTTCCCAGTCCCAACTCCTTCTCTCCCCCTTCTCTCCCTCAACTCCTTCCCAGTTCCATTATTCATTCTCCCCTTCTCTCCCATGCGTCAGAGAGAAATCAATTTATAGGGTTTTCAATTTTTTTTTTACTTTCATAAAAGTTTGGACACAACAAAATTGATATAAAATAATTGTAAAATTCGTTTTTCATGGTGGTTTCAACGGGTAATTTCTACATCCTCTTCATCTTCTTTTTTTTCTGTTTATCTATTTTACATTTTATTATTTATTTGAAATTTTTTTTTATTATGTAAAATCTCTTTTATTGATGATTTTTTTTATAAATTTTCAAATAAGGAACTCAAAGTAACTTTAAAATAAATCTTATAAAAAAATTGATATTTCTACTGCTAATATGTTGTATTGAATCCTTTGGCTTTGTTTGTTACTTTTGTTAATTGATTTCTGTCTTTCTAGATCTAGTATGTTAATTTTTTTTATTTTTTATTTTGTAATTTATTCATTGCTTGAAGAAATTTTATTATTTATTAAATTTAATTAATATAAAAATTTAATTCGAGCTCGAGCTCGAATATGGAAATCGAGTTAACGAGCCTAATCGAGTCGAGCTCGAATAGTTCGATTTGATCTCGAGCCGAGCTCGAGCTTAAAAAATGATACTCGATCGAGCTCGAACCGAGCTTCGAGCCTCGAGTTTCGAATCGAGCTCGAGCTCGAGCTTCTCAGTATTCGAGCTCGGCTCGGCTCGATTACAGCCCTAGTTGGTACTGAGGAAAATTCTCCCTATAGTGAAAGATCCACGAGGAAAATGGGCCCCAAATTAGGAAGGACCCTATGTGGTAAAAAGTGCTTTTTCTGGAGGAGCGTTGATTTTAACTCGGATGGATGGAGAGGATTTCAGAAATCTCGTGAATGCTGATAAATTGAAGAAGTATTATGCTTGAAAAAAAAAGCGTGACGCTATGTATATGGGAATTCGAATGATTCCAAGTGTAGAAATGAAAATTCTATATATCTATCTCCCCTGTGGATTGCTTTTTAATGAGAATATTCATGCTTGATATGATGAATGACCATATTTCATATTCATTTCACTAAGAAGAAATTATCCTTAGTCACCTTTTTGAGCCTTAGGAATTATTTCTTTCTTTAAACCTTGATCAAGTATCATCCTCTACACTGGAGGGCAAATGCAAGGAGAAATAAAAATCATGACAAAAAGAGAGCCATCGAAAAATGTGAAATCAAAAAATGGCAAATGAAAGCCAGCAATCAAAAAAAATAGAAAAGAAAATCCAAAAAAAAAATGGGACAAATGTTTCAAGAATGAATTCTCCTCAGGAAATGATCATTGATCCAATCACCTTTAAACATATTTTGGGCCTATTTTATCCTTTCTTTCTAAACCCGAACCTTGGCCTATATTACGTGCTTTAGAAAGTCCATTTTGATCAAGCATGGATATTTAATTTGAAAGGTTGTTCTCAGAATTTATTCCATCTTTTGAATTGACATTTTTACCTTGGAAGCATTTAGAATTCTCAAATACATGGTAGAATACAAGAAAAAAAGAGAAAACAAAAAATGAAAATGAAAAAAAGAATGTAAAAGGAAAGGTTTAAGCCGAAAACCTGCAAAGGGCGACTTAATACTAAATGGAGGAAACTTGAGTTGAAAACCCGCAAAGGGCGGCTCAAGTGCTGATTAAAGTTTGAATCAATGCTCCGTGTAAAGGGGGAGAAAGTATCTGAAAATCAGAGGAAAGGGGAACAACTCAGTCTGACGTAACTACAGAAGCCGAGGGATTACCCAAGTAAATTGCTCGTTCAAGAGAAATTTCAGATGGCTTTGAAAAAAAGAGGGGTCCAAGATATTCCGCATCCGGGGCATCTACAACCCATAACTTTACATTTGTTTCTTATATCCTTGATATTCACTTTTACTATTTTAAAAACATTTCTTGTAATAAATTCTTGTTATCCTTTTCATGACATTTTGTTTGTTTCATATTTTCTTTCATACAATTTTGAGATTGCATCTTGTTTGTTATAAGATTGAATGATAATTAGTAAGCATAAAAATCTTTAAATAAAGAAATTTAGAGTATTACTAAGCAATAGATTTAAAACTAAGAAAAAGTTTGGAAACCACTAATCTTGATGAAAAATTCACCAAGTAAAAGAAAACAGTAAACATGTTGGAGACTCCATCACGAAGTCAGAAAATTTGTGAATGTCAGTGAAATTCAGAACTGGGACTGTTTGACAAGTTATCTTGAGTGAAAGATTCCTTAAGTGGGGCATCAGTGAACAATTGAAGACTTCGTCATGAAGTCGGATAATCTGTGAACCTCAAAGAAACCATGAATTAGAAATCATGAAACAATCATTTGATTGTATTCATTCTTAGGAAACATACAAGCATTTGCAAAGCATGTCATTCTCATAATTGCATTTAGCTAACATTGCAAGAATCAAGAAAACTTTGGCTTCCCCAAATCGAACTCGTTCTGCTTCTCAAATGAGTCAAACCCCGAGACCACCGTCGAGGTATGTTCCTTTCCAAATTGAACTCGTTCTGCTTCTCAAATGAGTCGAGCCCTGAGACCGCCATCGAGGTATGTTCATTTCATTTTCAAGTTAAATTTATTTTTTCCAAATGAATCAAATCCAGGATCATTTTTAGTATATTTCCTTTTGTTTCAAATCGAATTCATTCTGTTTTATCAAATGAGTCGAGCCTTGAGACCACCGTCGAGGTATTTTCTTTTGTTTTAAATTGAATTCATTCTGTTTTATCAAATGAGTCGAGCCTTGAGATCACCGTCGAGGTATTTCCTTTTGTTTTAAATCGAATTCATTCTGTTTTATCAAATGAGTCGAGCCTTGAGACCACCATCGAGGTATTTCCTTTTGTTTTAAATCGAATTCATTCTGTTTTATCAAATGAGTTGAGCCTTGAGACCACCGTCGAGGTATTTCCTTTTGTTTTAAATTGAATTCATTCTGTTTATCAGATGAGTCGAGCCTTGAAACCGTCGTCAAGGTATTTTCATCATGGGTAAGGCCTCCATGCACCATTTTTAAGACCTTCGGGCATAATTTTTCAAATCACGGGTAAGGCCTCCGGGCACCATTTTTAAGACCTTCGGGCACCATTCTTAAGACCTCTATGCACAAGTTTCTAGAGTTTTTACAGTTTTAAACAATGAACAAGTCTTTGGTGGTGATAACCAAAGCCTCTTATGGAGATATCCAGAGTTTTCAGTTTTAAAAGTGAACAAGTCTTTAGTGGTGATAGCCAAAGCCTCTGTTGGAGATATCCAGAGTTTTACATTTGCTTGAGCAAGTCTTTGGTGGTGATAGCTGAAGCTTCTGGAGGAGATACCCAGAATTTTAAACACAGCTTAGCACAAAACAGGTTAAGCCCCCGAGACCATCGTCGAGGTCTTTCCTTCTATTGCAAATCGAACTCGTTTCCTTAAGACGGGTCGAGCCTTGATTAGTCAAGGAATTCAATTTAAGGACAAAATCTTCAATTTACAGCTTTTTTTCAACAAACAAAAAAATGAATAGAGTGAGTGAAAACCCCTTTCCCCTTTTCTTCACATGTGATTTCAATAACCGAACAAAATTAGTATTTGTTTATCTTTGTCTGATTCCTAATTCTTAGCAATAGCCAAAGAGGGGCAGCTATAGACACCTAATTTTGTCCGGACCACTAAAACATGTATGTTTTCTTATTAAATTGATGTTTCAGAATGTAAAAATATTTTTTTCATCCCGCAGGTGGTACTCCGAGACTTAGTCTAAAAAGGCGAGCATAAAAATTCAAACTTAAAAAAGTCATCCCCGAAAAGTCAACCCTGAAAAATCAACTACTAAAAAAGTCAACCCACTTTCAAAATCAAGATTTGAAGTTCAATTGAAAAATGGTGAAAGAATTTTGATAATCCGAGGTCTACATTGAAAGATATGGAGTTCGAAAGTTCGGTTACGGAGATTCAATAGAAAGAAAACCCTAGTTCGGGAAATTTAGGAAAAAGTGCTTAAACGATCAAATTGGTCGAAATTGAAGGTTCCAAATGAAAGATAAGCACCGACTACGGGTAATGAAAAAGCTACTTGAAAGAAAAATGAAAAGAAAAGTCAATTCAGAAGAAAACCGAGAATTAGGATTTTTGATGGATTTCGGTGAAATTTGGAAGAATTACATAAATGGCCCGATTCGGTAATACTAAAGCCCCTAATTGATGAGGATTGATTAAAAAATGATAGCCCGAGGCTCAGTTTGAAGAAAATCTAAAAATCGAACTTGTTTTGAGTAAAACTGGGTTTCAGAGGCAAAAGAAAAATTTTGAAAAATTTGAAAAAAAATAGCAAATGAACTCCAAAAATTCTGAAAATTTGCAGATCTCATTCTTAAATCATTTTGAAGAGATTGGTGAAAGAAAATCCAGATTCGGAGTTTGTTTGCAAAATGGCCAAATCCCGGGTCCCCTATGCAGAATTTCAAAAGGATAAATCCCCAAAAAATAGTAAATGAGCTCCAAAAATTCTGAAAAATTTGCAGATCTCATTCTTAAATTATTTGAAACAGATTGGAGAAAGAAAATTCGGATTCGAAGTTCGTTTGCAAAATGGCCAAATCCCAGGCCCATTATGCAGTAATTCAAGCAGATAAATCCCGAAAAAATACCAAATGAGTTTCAAAAATTATGAAAACTTTCAGATCATACTTTTAAATTATTTTGAATATATTGGTGAAAAAAAATCTAGATTTGGAGCTCGTTTAAAAAATGATAAAGTTTGGGAGCACAAAAGGACAATTTTGGAAGAAAAAATCCATATAAATAGCAAATGTGCTCGAAAATTTTTGAAAACCTGTAGAATTCAATTTTTTATTATTTTGAAAGTATTAAAAAAAGAATTTTTGAATTTGGAGTCCGTTTGCTATTTATTTATGTTAGGGGGGCAAAAAGGTCATTTTATCAAAGAAACAGAAAGGGCCTTTTCTTGTTTTTAAAAAATTGAAGTATGGGCTGGAAGAGGAAGGGTCAGCCAGCCAAGGCCCAATGTAGGGCAGATATTTTTTGATTTTTCATCAAAGGGCCAAGGGTGAAGAGGGAGGTAGTTATTTTTATGATCAAGCCTTTGAATTTGCAACACATGGACCAATGGTTGGAGAGAGAGTATATTTATGACATCTTTATGACATCATAATTCAAGGGCTGATGATTTTAATCTAAGAGTGAGAATTCTACATAGAAGAGATCTTGGATTGAAGGTCATAGGATCAAATTGATTAGAAAAAGTTCTGAAAACCTCTTAGGTTCTTCCAAGGGCTAGTCGGCCACACTACAAGGGATGGGGGGTCTCTTCTTCACTCTATTCACACTCTTGTTTGGCTGATTTTCTCTCCATTTTGAAAGGAACAAAAGAAAAGATTAGAAAGGCAAAGAAAGGAAGAGAAATAAATGCTTACGATATAGCTTTGAGATGTTACTTAAAGCACCATACTCTTATACTTTCCTTGCATTTTCATTCTTGATTTTGTTGTTTTCATTGAATTTTTGGTGAGTTTCTTTTTATTTTTATTTTAAAATAAGTGTTTTTAAGTTTTTTCTTCAAGTCCTTCTTGATATTTTCTTGTAAAAAGCTTTTGAAATTTCTTTTCTTTTGTTTTTGGGGGTGGCTGAATGGCCCTTTTTTTTGTGCATAGTTGCTGTTTTTTTATTTTTATTTCATGTTATCAGTGATATTAAACAAGTTTTGATGCTTTAAATCTTCTTTAAATACAAAAATATGAAACTTGTTTTGATTTGGTTGCTTGCTTGTTTCCATTGTTAAGTTTATTATCTTGTTATCATATTTATTTTACTTGTCTTGCATTTTTGATTTTCTGTTTTCAAAGTGTTTAAGTTTGCTTATGATTTACATTTTGTTAATCCATGTGTTTGTGAAAATGCCTATTGGTTTTCATGCCTTTACTTTATGTTTGCATGATTTAGTACTATTTTTTAGCTATACATGTTATTGTGTTAAGTGTTTGTGAAAATGCCATGTTCATTGGGCCATTCGGCTACCCCCCTTTTCTAAGCTTTGTGTGTGTATTTTTATTATGCTAATTGATAGGTTTGTATTTCCATGATTTGTTGTTATGTATTTTGTTTAAGCATGCTATATGTTTGTGTATTTGCCATGCATTCTTTATCTTTAGGTTGTATTTGTATTATCATGCATTTCATGCGTTTTAGACTTAGGTTGCATTAAATGCCATGCAAGTTCATGTTAGGTCTAGGTCATTTTCTTGATGCCATGCATTTTCTATGCCATTTAGGTTTGAAATCATGCATTTCATGCATCATATTTGCTGTATTTTCATGCATTTCATGTCATGCCACATGATTTATGACTTAGACCAATCAATGGTTCAAAGTCATGCTCATTTTGAGTATACTTGTGAAAAATTAAAGATTTGTCAAATTGATTATTCTACCTTTGTGATTTTTTTTACTTAGCCAATTTTTGTCTAACTTTTCAAAAATGTTAGCTATTGTTTATGAGCCTTTAGGAGAGTCTCTAACATTTTTATTTTGATTTTTAAATGATTTTATCAAAGGCAAAAAAAAATATGTTTTGGTAAAACAGTTTTTTCACCTAGTACTCGTACTTTCTCGATTTTTTCTGGGCAGTCATCTTTAATAAAAAAAATTAAGCCAATTTTTCCCGTGTATTTTTAAATGTTCTGAGTCTCCAGTATTTGTTTTAGATTTTTTTGAATTTTTAAAAATAGGTTAAAAAATCGTGTTCTAAAATTGGACAGTGGAGTCAGATTTGAATTTAAAGAAAATTCATTTTTCTGTTTTGGCTAAGTTACTTAGAAGAAGCTGATTAGGAAATTTAGCTACTATCTTATGGTAGTTTCTAAGTCTTTTTAAATTCTAAAAATGATTTTATAAACCTCGGGTTAAGACTAGTCAAGTCCGGGATTTTAAACTTAGAAAATTAGAGCCATTTAAAAAGGGTTTAACTAGGTTTTTATTTTTAATCTAAGTTTTCCAAAATTGTTTTCAAACAATCACAAAAATATTTCGATTTTTAAAAAATTTAATTTGATATATTTTCCTAAGGTGGCTAGATATCTTTTTAGATATACGAATTTCCTTAATTAAAAGAAAAAATACATTCTCATGCATTGCATTTTCCATATTCATGCATACTATATAATATGTGATTTTTGCTATGATAATTTCCATGGTGTTGTTAATATTTTTGATTTATATTTTTGATGTTATGTTATTTATTATATGGTTTTGAATATTTCATGATATCCTATGCTTTTTATTTAGTTATTTATTTTTGTCACATTATTTAGCATATACTATGTTCATGCATTATTATTTTTACTTTTATTTTCATGCATATTATATGATAGCATTATTTTATGTTTCATGTCATTTCATTTCATTTAGATTATATGCCATATCATTTATATTTTTCATGTCATTTAAATAATTTTATTTCATTTAGAATATATTATGTTACCTAGGTCATTTCATTTCATATAGAATATATTATGTCACTTAGGATATTTCATTTCATTCAGAATATGCTATACCATTTAAATTACATCATATCATTTAGGTTACATAATATTATCTAGACTTTGCTATGACATTTTATTTAAGTCACACATGTTCATATTCATTCTTTTTAAATGTTTTAAAATAAGACAATGATTTTCAATAAATTAAAGATATTCCCGAGTGAAAATAATTCATGAGTTCTCTGCCTTATTTGTTGGGAAGATATCATCAATTATCATTAATAATGAAATATTTTCTTTAAAACAAGAATGATTCGAAATTTTTTTCAAATAAATACAAATTCCTATATTTTGCCATGCTTGTTGGGAAATATAGAAAAATTTTGAATTAATAAATTTCAGATCATTTTCAATTAAAAAATGAAATTATTTTTCTTTAAATTGGGAATTAACTTGAAATACTAAATTAAAAATCGACTTTTTACCGAGACTTGAGATAACACACGATTAATAAGGTACCGTTTTATACGGGCGTTATGGGGTGCTAATCCTTCCCCACACATAACCGAATCCCGAACCTGCTTCTTTGATTTCTCTGATTTAAAACGCAGACTTGAAATTGATTTTAAAAAATATTTTAATTAATTTTAAAATGTTTTATAAAATCAGTTTTAATAGGTGACCGATCACACATAGCCAAAAAAGATTGGTGGCGACTCAATATCTTTTTCAAGGTCATTTTCAAAACTTTCGTTTTTCTATAAGAATTAAATCGACTTTTTCTCGATTTTTTTAATGTCACGCTTAACGAATAATAAAATCTTGCGATGAGACTTGTTATTTTTTAGGTTGCGACAACCCCTATTTACTCCATATCTCTTAGGAGTCCCTATTTACTCCATATCTCTTAGGAGTGGGAAATATAGTATAATGACAATAACAACAAAAAAGCCTAAGAAGCAATAGGATCAAACATATAATCAAAGGAATCATAAGAAATAGCCGACAAATAGGCTTATTTTTCTGTTTAAGGAAAATATTAGAAGAAATCAGATGAAATTTAGAAGAAAATATGAACTTGGAGGTAACATACTTTGTTAATAAATCAAATTGATCCTTTTAAATATTTCAATAATTTTTTTATACAATTCCAGAGACTCCAAACATTGATTGAAAAGCATGGAAGAACAAATAGAAAAATACTTCTCAAGCAATAATAAACTCAGAGACATTTCCTTCTAGTGGAATTACTTACTTCAATCAATCTCCAACTTTTTGAGTCAATTACTACCCAGATAAAAAGTACATAACAATTACTCAATATAAATCTGAAGCAGAGCAAACTAATTTATGTATATATAGATTATATATCATTGACCAACAAAAAGTAAAGCAAAAATCCCCTAAAACTATCATAAAACCCTAACACTAAATTCTCAAATTCCACCAATAAAAACCTTAACTTTTTCAATGGAAATCACATCAATAAAACTATCACAAAATCAAACTCAGAAGAAGACCCAAATTTTGATTCCAAAGGAATAACTCAAAAAATCAAATACCCAAAACTAATTTTTTAGTATAATTCCGAAAACAATAGGGTAAAAAAATTGAACCAGACTTTCATCAGTCTCTCTATCTCCCTTTTTCTGTTTCTTTGGGCTCCTATATAAAAAATAGAGTATTCCATGTTAAAGGCAAAAATAGGGAGAATTTAATATTTAACCTCTAAATAGAGAATGAAAAGGAAAATTAATTGATAATTGAAGAAATAACCAGTGTTAATCTTAAAAAAGAAAATGAGAGAACATTAAAACTCCGTTAAAAAAACTCACCCATAGCACCGACAACAAACCCAAATTGAAAGAATGAAAAGGAAAAGTAGTTGATAATTGAAGAAATAACCGGTGTTAATCTTAAAAAAGAAAATGAGACAACATGAAAACTACAATAAAAAAAACTCACTCATAGCATCGACAACAAACCCAAACTGGAATTATCATGAAATTTGATAATCCAAACCTGAAAGGATGAAAAACAATAAAAAAAACGTTACAGAACATACCTGATTATCCCCAATCTGAAACTAATAGAAAAGAACAAAATGAAAATCAAGAACTAATTCTTGACAATTATTGGGATTTAAATTCAAAGGGTAGATGAACCCTTTAAAATATAAGGGGATTACAAAATTTTACCTGATGATTCGGCGGACTACCACGAACATGGGGCCAAGTTCAGCATCTAACCTTCTATGGATTCAGGTATGACTCAATCAATGATGATTACAACTAAACGGAGAAATTAAATTTTAAAAAATAAAACGAATATTGAAGATCGATGCAGAGAAGAATAAATGAAAGGGGAATTTATTATGGGATATTGAAGATTGAAACAGAGAAAAATAGATGAAAGGGAAATTTATTATGGAAGTTTTTATTTTTTGAAAGAGTGAAATATAAGTCTGGAGAGTAAAAAGCAAATTCAAGTTTTAGGATTAACGTTTAGAAAAGAAGTAACCTAATTGTTACTGACAATAATTTCAGATTAATAGAGTAAAAGGATAAATGAAAAGTTTTAAGAGTAACATGGGGAAGAGGAGTAACCTAATTTTTAGTGTCAATAATTTCAGATTAATAGAGCATTAATTTTAAATAGATTTTGCTAACAAATATCATAAGGGCACTCTTTAAGATTATTACTTATAATAATATTTTCATTTAATGTATTGAAAATGATGAATAAAATTGTCAAATATTATATTTAATACAATGTTCTTTTTATAAATAATTTATTAATTAATCTTAAATAATGCCTTAAGAAAACGCATTAGCAAAACCCATTTTAAATTATGAGTAGATATAAGATGTCTAATTTATATTTATTTTGAAAATACAATAAAACTTCTTTTAAAATACCAACATTGGCCCTATTTACTCCATATCTCCATATAGGAGTGGGAAGGAGTGGAAAATATAGTATAATATAGATAAAAACTTACTCCTTATCTCCATATAGAGTGGGAAATATAGTATAATAAAAAAATACAATAAAACTTTTTTAAAATACGAACATTACCCCTATTTACTCCATATTGGGAAATATAATATAATATATATATATTAGCATTTAGATCTTATCCTTCCTTATATGGACCTTATTCTTTTTCTGTCCACCATAATGTTACATTTTGTAAAATCATATCAGTTTTAGCTGATGAATCTTGTGACATTGATATAGTTGGTTTAAATTAATGTGAGATTAGTGTTGAAAGAAAATTAGATCGGTCCGTTGGGATTGATTTAATAAAAAATCGGAGGTTTATTCGGTCCGCTGTATATTAAAGAACCGATGATTTAATGAATCGGTAAAAAATTGGTTTCATGTTAAATTTTTTATTTTATTTTATAATTGATAAAATTTAAACCTTTAATTTATACATTAAAGAATAAAGATCATATTATTAAGCTAAATGTATATTTTTTATTAAATATTTATTATCTAATTTATTTTTAACTGAATCATTCTGTTAAATTGATTGGATTGATTGAATCGTTGATCAAATATGTCACTAGTTCGACTTTCGATTCGATTTAATATTTAGAATATGATATTCAAAATTATTTAATTAATAAAAAACACAAATACAATTTGAAAAAACGGGAATGCATAATTAGTACTTACTTCAAAGAATGACAGTCTAAGAATATAAAACTTTTTTATGCTATACAAATGGATTTGGATTATTCTAAGTGCAAAATGACATAAACAAAATATTTAGTGAAATATTTCAATTTTATTAATTTTTATCAAAAAAGTATAGAAATAAAAATAAAAGAACAAAACCGGTCCATATCTTTTTTTTTTTTTTTTGTTGGGATTAATTGAACCGGTCCACATTCAATTCATTCTGCAAAATTTTTAAATTTCGGCCTTTTTAATTAGAGAAAATAAAAGGAAAAGGAAACGCCATGCCACTCTCTTTGAACAACGCCATAAAGCTCAAGCTCAAGGCGCCTCTTCTGCTTTGCTCCCTCTCTCTACCCACCGCCAACATCACTCTAGCGTTTCGAAACGTTTCAGCTCCCTCAAAAGCAACAACCCTATCCCTAACTACAAGAACCACAGCCTTTCTTCCCTCGCCGTTTCTTCGCTGCGGAGCTGCGATGGCGACCGCCGCGTGCGTTCAAGTCAAGGAGCAGATTGAGTTTACCGAAACGGAGAAGAAGATTTTCGATAGGCTTTTGAGCACTCTTCGCCACTTCAATCTCCAAACTCAACTTCGAGTTGCTGGTGGATGGGTCCGCGATAAGGTGATTTTACTCACATTTTTGGACAATTTATCATTTTAAAATTTAGCTTTTTTAATGACTTATATGAGTAACATCCAGTGCTCAAAAGGAAATGTAAGTACTGAAAAAGAAAAAAAGAGAATTGGGATTTTGATGGAATTTTCTGGCACTAAGAAAGTCCAACTAATGAAATAAATAAACTTTTTGAAGAAAAGTACAATTGATATCATCCAGTTTATTTGAGTTTTTTTAGCTTAGGGCAGACATTTTTTTTCCTGCTATTTCGCTACAATCATGATTTATACTAAGACTGTTAGGGCTGTTATAGCACATTTATAAAGTGAGGATGTTCGAATGAATTGCTGTCTATAGCCTATAGGTTAAGAAATAGATGCAAAAATTTCCCAAAGATGAATTAGCCACGCAAATGAACGCTGAGGATTGCCGTTTATGATGAGCAAGTTAAGGGATTGAGGTGGAAGAAATTAAGGGATTTGGAAGGTCAAAACAGGTGTAATTTTGACTATGTCAGATGTATGGTTTAGGCGAAAATTAATGAAATATTTATTTTTATATAAAAATATAGTAATTTTAGTTTATCAATTTTTGCCTATTGTATCCTTAGCTTTTGAGAATACTGTTTGACTGGATCCTTATTGTACATTGCATTCTCTATCTGTATGATTGCTTCATAGATGGCTTGCGGTGTTTCTATAGATTTTTATTACTTGAATGTAGCTTATGTTGGGTTTAATTTCCTTTGCAGCTTCTTGGCAAAGAATGTTATGACATTGATATTGCACTTGACAATATGTTAGGCAGTGAATTTGTTGATAAGGTTCAGGAATACTTGTCATCTACAGGGGAAGTGGCACAAGGACTTGCTGTCATTCCAAGGTACACTGGTCATTCTATATTGAAAATGACATCTTTTTGCTGCTTTTTACTATCCGAGGCAATAAAGCTCGTATTGTTATTTTGTATATTTTTAACTTGCTTCCTTTTGTCTTTTAACTTCATCTGGATAGCTTTTTGCTATTTATCATAGTTTGCAACTTCTATTTTCTTAATAAGCTCTTTGCCTCTGTTGGCTTTTCCAGATTTAATAGTATATTGGCTCCTAACTTTTTTTTTTTTTGTTTTTTATTGTACTATTTGTGACCATACAGTTTAATTTTATTTTGCAGTAATCCTGAGCAGTCCAAGCACTTAGAAACAGCAAGGATGCGCCTTTTTGATTTATGGATTGATTTTGTGAACTTAAGGTGTGAAGACTATAGTGAGAATAGCCGCATCCCTATGATGGTAAACAAATATTTTGATATCTAATTTTCTATATAATTTTTGGTTTTGTGCATTTGCAGCCTGGTGGATATATGATCATGTTTAGAAAACTTTAGGATATTATATTATATATCTTCTGTTTCTGCTTTTTGAGGATTTGATGGACTTAGCTGTTCGGTGTTCAGAATGAAGTAATATGCTGAAACTTTGGGGTTTTATAAATTGATTTTGTAGTTAGTTTTAGAGAAATATATTTATGGGGTTCACGATTATTTACTTATTCTAGCAAATGAACCCATTAAAAGATGGCTTCACTGCTTAACAAAACTTTTTGCTGTTTCTTAATTAGTTCATTGTATACTTTATCTTGAGCATTGTGTTACCTAACTGTTGCATTTATAAGTTTTAATGTTCACTTATGTCTTGATGTAGAAATTTGGTACCGCTGAGGAGGATGCATATAGAAGGGATTTAACCATTAATAGGTAGCTTTCTTTGCTGTAAATCACTTGTCATAACTAGGGGTGTAATCGAGCCGAGCTCAAGCTGTAAGAAGCTCGAAGCTCGAGTTCGATCGAGTTTCACTTTTAAAACTCGAGTTTGATTCGAAATAAAAATCAAACTGTTCGAGCTCGCTCGATTAGGCTCGTTTACCTAGTAAAAAATGAGCTCGATTCCCATGCTCGACTTCCAACTTGATTATTTGTTCTTGAGCTCGAGTTCGAATTGAGATTTTTCAATACTAATTAAAAAAAAAAAAAGCTCGATTAGGCTCGCGAGCTACTCGAGTCAAGCATTAGGATACTCGAATTCGGCTCGCTCGATAGCTCGAGCTGCTCAAGCTCGACTCGACAATTACCAAACCAAATTTGAGTTTTTTTTTCGAGCCGAACCCGAATAGCTTGCGAGGACAGGTGACTCGTTTACACTCCTAGTCATAACTAGGAAATAAGCACTATAGTTTATCGTTAGCTTTTAGACAATGAGTATATAAGTAATAATATTTCGTGAGCGTATTGTCTTTGTCTGTATCTTCCTTGATATCATTTGTTGAGCACATGGTATTAATGGGGTTTTCTTTTCATTTGTCAGCTTGTTCTACAACATTAACACCAACTTAGTTGAAGACTTCACTAAAAGAGGTAAGCAGATTTTGTTTGCTACTCTCTTCTGAATCTACTTACAGCTTATTCCACATATTTATAGATTGCAGTTATGTTTCATTTTTGTCCCTTTCAATCTAATAAACTGCAGGGATTGAGGATCTAAAGTTTGGAAGGATAGTGACTCCATTACCTCCAAAGGCTACATTTTTGGATGATCCCCTACGGGTTCTTCGAGCAATTCGTTTTGGTACTTGTTTCTATATTTTCCTTTAGTGTTCTTCACTCCTTTAATAGTTTATTTTGGAGGGAATATTATTTTCCATTCTTGTGCTCTTTTTCCCCTTCAATGAAGTTTATTAGCATTGCATTTTTTAATCATGAAGGTATGGAAGAATTAGGAATAGGAGGCATGGAGCTATAGGGGAGTATGGTGAGGGTTGTGGAATATAAAATGAGGTTATATTGGAAATTCCAAGTTCTTAGACGGAGAAACTACAGAAAAAGTGTCATAGTGCTGATTGAGAGCTTTTGATATAAATGTGTATTGATAGTATTTAGTAGGTAGGGTGGCCTTACCAACAGAAGTAAGACTTTCGTGATGTTTGTCACCACACTAGGTGGGTAGACTAATGAAACTGAGACAAATTTAGTAAGTAGTATGTGCATCTAACTAATGGAGTAATACCATACATGGAGTAAATGGGTGAGATTTGAGGGTTTAAGCGTCAGGAAGCTGAAGGACAATTTTGGCTGCTTAAACCTATCAGGCCAGTTCTCTCTGTTAAATTCTAATAATTAGTTATGAATGAGTTTTCCGACTCAACAAGATAACATAAGCAAGTCATTATTGTATATACCACTTTCTTGGGGGTCATAGATTGGTTGCAAATTTAAGTGGACTTGTGCTAATAATATTGTTGGAATGGCTGCCCTAATCCTATATATAAAAAGAATAAAGAAAAAAAGAATAAGAAGAATGTCTGCAATACTTGGATTCTCAGTCTTGGAAAGCAGGCTAAGCTTTCTTATGCTTCTTGCAACTGCCTTGTTGCCAACAAGGCTGCATGGTCACCCATTTTCTGTTGATTGACCTCTGAAGAACACAAAAAGAAATGCATTATTTTACTTTTATTTCGTTGATTAGGTGCAAGGTTTGGTTTCACTCTGGATGAAGAATTAAAGAAAGCTGCTGCTTGTGATGATGTCAAAACAGCTCTTGCAGCTAAAATTAGCAGAGAGCGCATTGGAACTGAAGTATGTTATTTTCATTCCTTGGATTGCTGCTGCTCTGCATATAATATATTTCTGGGGGTATTCATGTTAAATTGTTCAAAGGGAGATTCTCTGCTGCTTATGTACCTTTTCAAACTTACTAATTGTTCTTCTTCCATGTTGCTTGTCTATTATGCAGATTGATCTCATTATCTCTGGCAATCAACCTGTTAAAGCAATTGACCACATTTGTGATTTGACATTATTTTGGGTTGTCTTCAATCTCCCTCCTAAAGTTGAGCCTGCTGTATCAGGAGAATGCCATAGGTTTCTGGTTAATTTAAAAATATTATATCCTATTCATTCTAGACATATATATATTATTTATTTTTATTGTTATTGAAACACAAGTTTGTCTTGACTTCATAAGGTCATGTAAGAGTCAAATAAAATCATAAATGTCCAGTTAGCTTTTAATAATCAATTGGAAGAGTGCACCAAAACAATGGAAACTTGCTATTTTGAACAATTTTCTCTTTTGGATCTACATTTTATGTATGACAATGTTTTCTTGCCTAGTACATATTGATTTTTATTGTCTGAAAATCTAGCATTTAGAATGTTCAAGTTCAACAACTGAATTTCAAGAGTCTAAGTGAAGCTGCCAAGTCAGTTTGGGGGAAAGTACAATGTTAATAGAATTCATCATGTTAGCATTGTTTTTCCATTTGGCAAGCTCATGGTTTTACATGATTTCTATGTTATCGAAATTCTTCATTTTAACATACCTGTGTTGGATATATATCAAAACCTCAAATAGACAAGGTATTTTTTTTTTTATGTTTCTCTAAATATTAGAAAAAACATACAAAAATTATTGAAGGTACTTGTGACATGGTATGTGTTCAATGTCGTGCCTTGTCCAGGCAATATAGCTTGGTTTTGGTTATTGGCTGGTGCTTTATTTATCTGTGGTTGGTTGGGGGGTGGGGATGGGGATGGGGTGGAAGCTGGCATTTGTAGGTTTTACTTTTAGTGGGCCAGAAGAATTCTGATGTGTATTGAGTATTCTTTTTAAAATTTTCCATCTGAGTTTCCTGCTCATGTATTGTTCCCTTTAAAATTTTACAGGCTTTCTGCTGCTTATTTGGATGCTACATGGAAACTTATTCAACTTATTGGATCCTCCAGCTTTGGTGTGAGTAATCAGACTCTTAATGTATTTTTTTCATTCTCTCAAGTTGCTTCTATTATCCTGATTTGACAGCAACTTTATTTTTGATTTGTTCTCTTTTCCTCTATGGTATGTCTTCTCCTGTTAGCTTCTGAATTGTGGCATGTGAATTTTAGGACGAGCAGAGAAGGCTGTGTTTGTATTCTGCTTTATTTCTTCCATTGTGCAGTGCCACATACGAGGATCGAAAAGCTAAAAAGGTACTAATCCTGTTCCTTCCATAATCTTCCATGTATGAAGGCGAATAAAGTGTTCACATTTTTTCTGTTAATTGGATAGCATGTGCTGGATTCTGATAGGGTGCAATGCGATTTTTTTTTTTTTTTTTTTATAATTTTAAGAAAGCTGTTAAATTATTTTTATTTTTTCTACAATGGACACTTCCACTTGGCTTAATTGTTTTTGTTGAATTACATCTGGAGTTTGATGGGTTCAACCTATTCTTCACCTGCTTTATTTTGTTATTTAAAAACTCTTGTTTATGATAAATCTAAGAGCCGTTGTCATGCAATTTAGTTGGACTCCTTTAATCTGTCTAAATTTGTGTGTTGCTAAATTATCAGTTGGTTATGCTTGAATTGTTTGGCTTGGCATGCTTGACTTAGCTTCTTGTATAACTTACTGCGGAATTATGAGGTTTTCTTTCGTATGCTGCTTTAAAGCTAAACCTGTACAACTGGACTGCAGATTCCTGCTATCAACCACATTTTCAGGGATTCTCTTAAGCGAAAAGCTAGTGATGCTGAAACAGTGAGTCTAGATTTCCTTTGATTTTGTCACATATTCTTTTTTTGTTAGGATTATTTCATTATAAGCTGGATTGGCAGACTTCGTTAGCATTAATTACAAATTTACAATTCTCTTTGCTTTGTAGGTTATAAACGTCCACAAGTCACTGGAGAAATTCTTATCCTTGATTCCTTCTCTTTTGTCAAATGAGGATATCCAATTCACTGAGGTTGACTGGGGTAGAGAAATTGTCGATGTCCCTGTTTCTTCAAAATTGCGGGTACTGACTGGTATGTAGTTATTACTGTTGTAGTTTGTACATTTAAGATTTTCCATATATGGTTGTTTCTTTTTCAAACATAGACTTCTGAGAATAATTCATTATGAGTTAGTTTCTTCAAAATGCTGACCTTTCATTATACAATCTTGTGTTTATGAATAATAGCAAAAACGCATCAAACAAGAAAAAAAAATTGGCTCACTGGTATAGAAAATTGAACTTCTTTACGATTGAAACTGACCAAATCATGCCTGGAGTGTTCCCTGAGAAAGATTCTGTTGGACATACTTTCTAAAATTGGGCAGTCTGAATGCATAATCATTCTCCTTTGGTTCTGGCTGTTGAGATATTTATGCTTTCTGTAATTAGTTATTTCTACTGAACGCGTGACTCAGCTATACAGGTTTTACACTATCAGCCTGATTTTCTTTCTGTTTTAAAACACTTTAACAATTAGAGTCAATTTTTTGGGTTTTTTTTTTGCTAATTTATTATTCTTACATGTACAGGGTTTCTTCTCAAAGAAATTAAAGGTTTTTGGCGAGTTGCTTTGTTGATGTCTACATTGCTATATCCCACCGATATTGATTGCACTCAAGATATTATAGACAAGCACTTTCAACTGGACAAGAGAAAAGACCTGTTTGTGTCAGTTGAGAATGCCATTGTTAAATTAGGTATCAACAGTCTCTTTTCCCAATTTGTTAAGTTTTTATGTTTAATCCTTCCAATAACACCTGTTCTTGGCCACATTAATTATAGAAGTTTGAGTATCCTTAGGTTTTTTTCATGTGAAATTTTTTTCTTTGACATAAAGGTTGTTGTTAGTCTTTCCATGCAGAACATGTTTACTGTGATTCCCCTCCTTGCTTCTCTCACATAGTGTTCTTAGCTCCCTCATTCTGTTTAGCATGAAGCAGTTACAAGACCTAATGGCTGGTTGCTGACTGAATTGAGTATTTTATGACCAAATACTCATGCACTCTTACCTTAGGCTTTAGTGCTTTAAAACTGGCTTCCTTACCTGACAGATCTATTTAGGACCTTTAGTGTACTATCAATCTATCAGATTTAATTTGCAAGACTAACCAAGGAAAACAACTTCCCGAATAGTAATGGGAAGTTGTTTCATAGAGGCACTAAACAGTCGTCGACGAAAAAAAGAAAGAAAGAACATGCTAAACGAAGAAAAAACGAAGAAGTTGGATTTGGAGCATGTTGGGCTCCTCCTCCTCCTCCCCCCAAGCAAATCAAATCTGATGTTGAGTTTTTGTTTGAATGCAGGTCTGGAGAAAGTTTGGGATTTAAAACCGTTGGTTAATGGGAAGGATATCATGAATGTTTTGCAGCTTAAAGTCGGAGGGCCACTTGTTAGGGAATGGGTAGGGCATTTTCAGCTGCCCTTTTTTTTTTTTTGGTTTCTACAGAGCTTCAAATGCTAATCTGTTCTTTCTTTGATTGGCAGCAACAAAAGGTAACCTCATGGCAGCTGGCACATCCTTCAGGGACTGCAGAGGAATGTCTTGATTGGATAAAGGAAACACATTTGAAGCGCATAAAGATGGAGTAACTGACTGATCAATATTTGCCATTTTTCTTCAGCCCAAGAGTGGTTGGTAAATGGTATATTTATCTGATCATTCCACTGTTCCTGATATTTTGGACCTTGATTACCATCCAAGCAAAACTGTCTTAAAATCATATGCCGCAACAAAATAGAATGTTTCGACAAGCCTGAAATGCTTTGTTGCAGCAACATGATTTTTCTGTCAAGCTAGTGTGTGCATAAAACTAGTATAGATGCATAAGCAATTTGTCTACACATTTTACTGTCAGTTATAACTCCTTCAAACCTATGTTACTCGGACTCGGGTGTGAGTGTCGTATATGGGTATGTTCAAAATTTTTTAAGATTTTTCTTGTATTTGGAGGGTCATAATGCATACCTATGTTTGGATATACGTCGGACACGAGTGTCGAACACATGTATTTCAAGAAAAATGAAGAGTCGGAGCAACATAGCTTCAAACCATTGAAGCAAATTGGAGTAGGTTTGATGAGTGTAGTAGGAGGCATGGGGATGCAATCCATCTGGGAGTTTTAATTTTTAAAGCTTTTGATTTTAAGTTCTAATGTTAGTTCTTGGAATGAATTGACACTACTTGGTACTTTTATTTGAGCTTAATCCTCAGACGATGTTAACAACGTATTTTTCAATAAAGATCAAATCATCGATCCTAGTGATCTGATATTTCTCATTAAAATTGAATTTCATTCATTCATTAGCCTCAAATAATAACTCTGGGTGTTATAAAGACATTAAAATTGAAATTCATTCATTCATTAGCCTCAAATAATAACTTTGGGTGTTATAAAGATAAGGCATCGAATTGGAGACAAATGTAATGGGTATTCTTAGCATGCTATTGCTGGTACTTCATACACTGCAAGCTCTTTATGCATGGTGGTTCCTGTAGACTATTAGGGGGCCAAGGAAAGCAGATTTAATTTTTTTTTTTTTTTTTTTTATAATTTTGAAAGAAGGGGATATCATGCACCAATCAACTGAGTTAAATGTTCGGGTGCAAAGCAGATTTATTACTTGTTCGCCATCCGAAAAAATTTGTTGCTCTCCTGATGTCTCTTTTCTTAGTTCAGACGCTGCCATAAGTGATTTTGTTGAAGCAGCTGCTGCTACTTACATAGGCTTTGGCTTGAATGAAACAGCGATATCTTATTTAGCTGCTACTGAGTATAATAAAGAAGGCATGGTTTTCCGTTGCAAATAAGAAAAAATATATAAAAAGACAAAACTTTGTCAAAAATAAATCAGTCAAATTAAAGGGGAAAGTAAATTCAAACAAATGATGCAATGGGCCAAACCTAGCAATGACCAATGATTAATGAATTGAAAACCATTACCCCCGGCCCCAACAACACCATAGTTGCGTAATGTTTTAGGAAGGTTTTAAAGTCTTGAACTACCCTCTTTTTTCTTCTTCTTCTTCTTCAGCGCTACTACATTTTTCTACATAAAAAAAAAAAAAAAAATAATGTAAAGACTAATAATAATAGTATGGTAAACCCCCAGCCCCAAGCCTACTCTTGTTTTTCCTCTAGTTTTCTTTCTCTTTCTCAAAGGAAAGAAAACACAAACAGAGAGATAAAGACTCCCCCACCATGCAATTGAAACCTCTCAACACCTTCACCGTTACGCTCATGTTGTTCTTCACTTTCTTGATCCTCTTCTTTTCAGGTTTCCTTGAATTCCCATCTGTATCCACCTCCATCCAACCCCTTTCCAACCCAACCCAGACCCTCTTTTCCAAGCCTGACCCTTTTACTGATTTGCTTGCTGCTTTCAAGACATGGGATTCTCAAATGGGTTGTGCCCACTTCAAGGAAAAACATTACGATTTGATCCGTTTTCTTTCTAACAGGTCTGGGTCTTTGCAGGAAGCTGTTGGTGATTCTTGGTGCAATGAGTTGAAAATGGAGCATGTTAGTGTTTTGGTAAAAGGGTGGACTTGGATTCCTGATAATTTGGACAATTTATATTCTTGTCGGTGTGGGATGAGTTGCTTGTGGACTAAATCTTCCGTTCTTGCTGATAAACCTGATGCCTTTTTGTTTGAGACCACTACCCCTCCACTTCAGGTAGTTTTCTCTTTGTTTTACTTTTTCTTTTTACCTGTTGGGTTGGCTGCAATTATGGAATATAGAAAATTTTGATTTATTTGCTTAATTAAAGTTGAAATCCAGGAGTTGGAAATCCCAATTTGGTGAAAATTCTGTCTGGATTTTATACGTATGATCTACTTGTTTTGTGGAGTTTAAAACTCAGATTTTGTTTTTATGGAATAGACTCGTACTAGATTTGAATTGATATTGTAAGGCGATCAATAGAGGGAAGTGAAGTGAGTAATGTGTAAATCATCACAATGTTGAAGTTAAGTTTTTAAGTAATTTAGCTGCAGCCTCCAGTGAACATGATGTTTGGTTTGGGAACATTAGGAATTTGATTTTGTTAGTAAGAGCAACTTTAGAAACCAATTTGATTAGTAGATTGCAATGATTTAGAATCTAGGAGATTTTACTTTTTGTTGTGTCAGGGTTCCGTATTTCAGTTTAACCATTTCTTAACATGAGCAACAGATAAGTAAGTATACATTAACATAGTTCTAAATTGCGGTCGTGGATTTAGTTGCAGATGCGGTTGTGGTGTCGTGATTATGGGTGTTATGGATGATATGTAGTGGTTGTGTTTTTTTCCCCAAAAGTCACATACATGTATATTATAATATATTTTATATATCAATGCCTATGTTAATTGGGTTCTTTAGTTAACTTACAATATTTGTCTCATACAAAATATATAAACAAGATATATATAAAAATAAGTTAATTTAAGATCCATGCATAAAATCCAAATCCAATTAAAACATACTTAATCAAAATAAACACTTACTAGGCACGAATATCCAACCAACTTGTCCGCCGTTTAGCCCATGCCATGGCTCACAAGTTTAGCCCACTCCATGACTTACAATTTCAGCCACTCCAAGCATGATTTCTTCTCTTCAAGTTTAACTTTTAAACCACCAATTGGTGGAATGAAAACCAGAGAGCTTTGAGCCATACCACCAACCAAAAACTTCTTGTCTTTACCTTTTAGATTCCTTGGAAAGAATCAAAATTCTAGCATCTCTCTTTGATATTCTTTGTAAATTTCCTTCAAAGTATTAGAATTTGTTAGATCAAACAAAGAATTAACCAAAAACTTAAAACTTTCCATGAAAAAAAAAAAATTGAAGAAATTTTGCTTGGAGATGGAGTTTGCTTTAGGAAGAGAAAGGAAGTGATGAGTTGCTGCCCATTGGAGCCCGTTATGGGATTATGAGAATAGAAATGAGACTTTGGAAAGTGGAAGTAGAAGACTGAAGAAACAAAACGAAAAAGAACTAGATTTGTACTTCTCCTTGTAACAAGGTATATTTCAAACAAAAAAATATTTATTTTTTTTATCTTTCAAAAACTATTAAAAGTCTGTAGAAAGCTATTAAAATTGAATTGCTGTCAATTCATTGTCCAAAACTTTTATTTTATTGATTTTTTTAAATGCCCTTTGTTGCTCTGTTGCGGTGTTATGTCGCTTTTGTTTGCTTCTGCGACCGATTCGTAACGGTTATTGGTTGTTATGGTCGTGATTCAGTATCTCATATACGTAATGGCCAAAATGCGGTGCGTAATAGCCAAAATTCGGTTCGGCACCTTGAAAATCCGTTATGGAGTATGTACATGACAACCGCTATACTTAGGCTGTTATAATTTAGTTTTATTACTCTCAATTATAAGTGATGTTATTCACTTTTATTCCATTATAATCTAATTTTTTTTTTCAAATAGTTCTTTATATACTGTTCACTTAGGGGAGGCATAACATAGTATTAAAATACGGTTGTTCTCAATGTAATGACCGCTTCAGAACGAATTTTCAAGGTGCCACACCGCATTTTGGCAATTACATATGTGAGATACCAATTCACGACTGTAACGGTCAATATTCGTTAGAATTCGGCCACGACAACAACCAAAAATTGCATAACGTCCCAATAGAGCAACTTAGGCCATTTTAAAAAAAAAAAAAAAAATCTATAAAATATAGTTTTTGACGATGAATTGACAACAATTCAGTTTATTAGCTTTCTACAGACAGCTAAATAGCTTTTGGAAGAAAATAAAAATTGGTTTGAAATATATCTTATTGCAGGGAGAAAGACAAATCTAGTTTTTCTTTTTCTTTTTGTTTCTCTAGTTTTTTGCCTCCACTTTCCAAAGCCTCATTTCCGTTCTCATAATCCCATATCGGGCTCCAAAGGACACTAGCTCATGAGTTTGTTCCTCTTCTAAGGTAGACTCCATCTCCAAGCAAAATTTCTTAAATTGTTTTTCATGAGAAGTTTCAAGTTTTTGGTTAATTCTTTGTTTGATAACAAATTCTAACGTTTTGAAGGAAATTTACGAAGAATATCAAAGAGGGATGCTGTGATTTTGATTCTTTTTAAGGAATTTGAAAGGTAAAGAAAGTTTTGGTTAGAAGTAGGTGGATGCGCAGCTGAAAGCTCTCTGATTTTCATTCCAGCATTTGGTGGTTTAAAAGTTAAACTTGAATAGAATAAATCATGCTTGGAGTCGGGCTGAAATTGTAAGTCATGGAATGTGCAAAACCTGTAAGCCATGACATGGGCTGATAAACAAAGACGAGTGGTTGGACTTTTACATTTTTATTCATGCCTAGCAAATGTTTTTTCGGATCAAGTTTGTTTTAATTGGTTTTGGATTTTATACATGGATCTTAAATTAATTTGTTTTTATATATTTTGTTTTTAAATATTATGTATGTGATGAATATTGTAAATTAATTAAAGAACCCAAGAAACATTGGCTTTGATATATATAATATATTATAATATACATGTATGTGATTTTTTTTTTTTAATAAAAAATTCATGTTTGCAACAACCACGACGCGTTATGTAACACCCGCAACCACGACTGCGATTTAGAACTATGAGGCATAATGCAATGAGTTGAAGAACCGGCTTGTTGGAAATTGATATTTTGTTACTTAAAAAGCTTCTTTTAGTTGTTGGGAAGTAGGGTTGGAAGGTTCTGATGAATGTATGTCAGGTTTGGTTGTTTAGGTTTTTCCAAATATAGCTGGGGTGCATTACATGGAAAA
The DNA here is from genome assembly GCA_030761205.1 of Fremontodendron californicum. Taxonomy (NCBI): domain Eukaryota; kingdom Viridiplantae; phylum Streptophyta; class Magnoliopsida; order Malvales; family Malvaceae; genus Fremontodendron; species Fremontodendron californicum. The sequence goes on from JAULJL010000028.1 coordinate 8,221,664, forward strand.
AGGTAGAAGAAGAAATGTTACATTTGGTTGTTGTGCATGGTGTTATATTGAAGATATTTTCAGGATATATTCTAAAAGAGTAGAAGATGGGCATTGTTTTCCCTGCCTGAGGAGTAGGGTACTTAAGAGCCAATTTTTGTGCCTTTCTACATGTTGGAGTTCCTTTAAAAATGTTAATTAATGGGAAAAAATGGCAGACCAAGTTTTTTCTATGTACATGGGTCGGCTCATGGTTCATTCATTTATGCGGTAATAGGTGCTTGATAGAAATTCTCGCTCTTTCATGATATAGGAGACCCTTCATCAACTTTGTCCATTGAATTATGCCTCTGCTAAGAGGGCATTTTGAGTTAGGCATTATATGCACGTGCATGGTGTGTAAAAGAGAGGCAAGATTCACAAAATATTTCTATGTTGTTTTGTCCAGCTAAGTTCCAATATACATCCTCTGTCTTTTATTGGTAAGCCCATTTGCCTCTACCATCAGAGTCATGGAAACTCATAGTAAAAACCTCGTTATTGATAGTAATCAAGCAAGGTTCTATGGTATGTTTCATGCATAATCTTCTAGTATTGAGAATTTTATTCTCTGGGATCCGTTTTAGGGGATCCTCTAAATCAGAATCTTGTCTTATATAACTTAAATCTTTTATGATGCATTAACTTTGTAGTAATGTAGTTTGTTCCTTCAAGGAGCAGATAGGTCTTTGAGTCATTTGTAACCAGAAGGCAATGTGTCTTGGAGAAGAGTATTCACATACTTTGGCTTGTAAGCCCACATAACCATGGTAGTTTATTTCCCCCTTTTGATACAAAAATCATTAGTCACTAGAAAATCTTGTCCAAAGAATCTTCTTGGAATCTTGTTAAAAAATTTCGTCAGAAGCATTCCTTTTGAGAGAGGGAAAGAAACCTAAAAATGTAAAATTATGTTATACGTCATAGTTTTGAAAGTCTTGCCTTTTAAAACTAGTTCTGCCCCTACTGAAGGCAGAACTAGTATCTCATGTAAGTCATTATCATCTTGAATATGGTAACAAGTCCAGAGGTCCTCTATCCAAAGGACCTTTAGTATATGAAGAGATGCAAGAGAGAGAAAAGAAATCTCTCTTTGGTTTTTCTTCCAACCAAGCATCAGTAAACTCCTTTTGACTTTTTTTTTTTGTTCTCTATAATTAAGTCCTTGCTTTTGCCTTATTCTTTGACGTTGTCCACGCCCTTGCTTAGCAAAAATATTAGCCACCAGAACTAGGAGATATTCATCTTGACTTGTTACAACATTCAACCAGGATAGAAACTCCAGTACTTGTCTGCAAGTATTTCTCATGTCATATAGGCATTTAATGACAAATTTAGTTATTACACACTTGGGCTAAGTGTGAGCAAAGCTATCAACCAAGCATCAGTTGGACAAACTTGAAGCAGCAGATTGTCAAGTGGTGTGCTATGAGAAGGTTAGCAGTCCGACTGCAGTTTTCCAAGGGATTTTATCCTGAATTCCCGATCTTTCTTCATGCATATTCACATTGCATCATTCAGAATACCAGCAAAATAGCTATGTATGGATTTTTTGGCTTCCTGTTGCTTATTTAGATAATCTGTACATCCAATCTTTGATTATTATTTTCTGGGATCAATTGAAATGGTCTTGTCTTTTCTTTTTGGTTAGAGGCACAGCGGAGATCCACTTCGTGTGTATATGGACCTTGAGGCTGGCAGGAGGCGTTCAGGTCAGGAGGATATATTCATCAGTTACCATGCAAAAGATGATGTTCAGTCAACTTATGCTGGTGCTCTCTTTCATAATGGTCGAAATTATCACGTATCTTCATATAAGAACAATGTGAGTACGTAGTTTGGCTTATATTTCTTTGTTCATGTGTTGGTTCCCCAATAATCTCCTTCCATAAATCCATGGTTGTAATCACATTTGGGGTTGTTTTTCAAGGATACGCTTGTTTATTGGTCTTCATCACGTTGCCTTCCTCGAAGAAACCAGCTTGCTAAGAGTCTCCTCAGGTTGCTGCCTCACCACTCATTTGGCAAATGCCTGAACAATGTTGGTGGTTTAGACATGGCCCTTTCCTTCTACCCTGAGTGTACCAATGATGCCAGTACCCCAAAGTGGTGGGATCATTTACATTGTGCCATGTCTCATTACAAATTTGTTCTAGCAATTGAAAATACCGTTACAGAGAGCTATGTGACTGAGAAGCTATTTTATGCTCTGGACTCGGGTGCGATTCCTATATATTTTGGTGCTCCCAATGTCCTGGACTTTGTCCCTCCACATTCAATCATAGATGGAACTAAATTTAGGTCCATGGAGGAATTGGCTTCTTATGTGAAAGCCCTTGCTAATGACCCTGTAGCTTATGCTGAGTACCATGCCTGGAGAAGATGTGGTGTATTAGGTAACTATGCAAAGGCCCGTGCAGCAAGCCTTGACACATTGCCATGTCGATTGTGTGAGGCAATTAGTAGAAGAGGTGGGAGAAATGCAAGAACAGAATGAAATTTTGTTTATTGCTTTATACTTCAATTCACTTTCCTCATCAATTTTTGTGTTTGATTTGATGGAAAATTACCTATGGGAATATTTGTGGTAGGTGTAAAGATCAATTTTGTACTTCCATCTTTTGCATTAATGTTTACAAGGTGGAGAAATGGTAATTTAGATCCATCAAGTCACTTTTAAATCTTTGCTGAAATTATTTCTTTTATTGCAATAAAGAAAAAGGAACATCTCAGTTGTAAATGAAAATAATGTTGAAAAAGTGTTTTTCATTTTTATTTTTTTTATTTGAGATTGCTATGGATTGAACTATGGTTATTAAAATTAAGAGTCCAGTATTATAGAAACAGAGCATGCATAGACCATTGGCGATAATTAAAAAAGCTTCATCAGCAGGAATTATTGAGGCTCATTTTCTTCTTTGTGGAACTTCCATACAGAGGCCATTATTCCACTGCTTGTTGAAGGTTTAGGCTTCACAACCTTTTGGACCTGTATCATTATTAGCTTAATTATTATTTTTATTTTTTTTTATACAAAAGATACCACAATATGAGAATAGGAAAAGGGATCGTAAATGTTGGGATTCGAATTTTAGGCTTTTTAGATATCTTTTTTTTTTTAAGAATAATTACATGAGCTAATTGAGTTAAGCTTTGAGTTCCATTAGCTCAACTATTTATTCCTACCAATTGAGTTGCATTTAACCTTTTCAATAAGAAACTAATAGTACTGTTGAAGATGCTAGCATTAAGAAAAGAGAGCTATTACCTTTTGCTTAGGCTTGTTCTTCTGGATCTTCACACTCTTGAGTTCTTCTGGTCTGTTTTGAAGGTATTCCTTTAACTGCTCATCGTTCATGCCATCTATTGTGTGGGTCTACCATTATTCAAATCAAAAAAGAAAACAAAAAACAGCATTTGTTTTTCTCTATTCAAAGCAAGTGATAAGGAGGAATTCCTCAATATACATTTAAGAAAAGAAAAAGAAAAAAGAGATGGTGATTTAGTTTAAATAATAGAGGTACCCATTTGTTGAGATGATGTAAATCTTTAAGCAGAGCCTCTTCTTCCTTATCTACCATATTTAACTTGTCTTGCAATGACACACCAGCATTTGGGTTTGATGCTATCTTCTTGCTCTTCTTTCCTACTGATCTCTCACTTGACATATTTCTTCCTTATTAATAAAATAAATAATTATGTCACTGGACTGAATCTACCCTATAATAATGCAAAAAGACCAAAAAAGAAGATTAGAAATTGAAGTCAATATAACGGTTGCTGCAGCCTGCCATAACTTTAACTTGTACACTTGTAGAATTGTAGTCTTAACGTTTCAGAATGAAATTAGAGAAGCTAAAGCCCCCCATGTCTTGAAAACTGTTACATAATTAAGGCAACTGCATGTATAACATGTGAAGGAAAAGGTGGGATTGGGTGAGGATATGCATCTTTTTGGGCTTTTGATTATCTTTTTCTTGGACATCAATTTGATACTCATTTGTCAAATCCAAATCGAGTTTCCTATGGCCAGCAAGTGAAATGAGATAAGCCTAAATCACTGAGTTTTCGATTAGAAATTAGATTGGGCCGCCAGTAATTTTAATTTTCAACTTGAAAATGGATTTTTGAAATTAGCAAAAATAGTTACCATCAATCAAGCTGTTATCTACATTAACTATATTTTTCAGAGAAAAATATTCATATTATCTTTTTTCTTACTATATATCTCTTTAAACAACTTAGTTAATTGCTTCATTAAAAGCTAATTAAGGTTCCATTATTTAGAATCTAAATGTATTATTACATATTATCAAAAAATGAGAAAAAAAATAAATTTAATTCACCAGTTGGTCTCAAGTTAAACATGACGTGGTAGCTAATTTAGTTTGCAGTTGCTGCCAATTTGTACCATATGTGACAGCATGCAGCTGGGTGCATGTCAAATAATACTTAGAATGCAAGAAATTATTTATATATATATATATATATTAATAAATTTTAGCATTAAATTTTATACATCCATCTAACCTTTATCATTTGCAGAAATTTTCAATAATTAAACCCAGATAGCTTAGTATTGATGGGAAGACTGCCAACATTTTTGCGTGAGAGATCGATCTTGACATTATTATTAAAGCTCCATGATGATGATGGTGACTAGCCTGTATGATTTTTTTCACAACAAAAGCCAAGGAGCATTCAGATTTTGATAGATTTTAAATCTATTTTAATTATTTCGCTTTGTCAATGCTTATATATTATCCCATGCATGCATAACGGGATTTAGAAAGAATAAATGGGATTTAGACACATTTTGCTGTTTCAATCGGTTTTTAATTTTCAGTCCTATAATATCACGACTGATTAACTACATTGATTTTCATACAACGATAAAAAATTGAAATAATTTATTTTCAGAAAGCAATTGACTTATAACTAAATGAAAAAAGAAAAAGAAATGAATGAATGATTTGAGATTTAAAAGAGGTAACTCTTTTGCATTTCATTTATCTCACCTTTGGATTCTCAATATACAAACCTAAGACTTAAGTCTTAAATGAAATTTCAAGTTTTAACTGTTAAAGTAATTTCCTTTGAAGAGTACTTATCTTCATCTTCTTTTGATTTTATATATATAAATGTTCTGACTTAAATTGTAGAAAATGAAATCATGAAATTAATTAATTAATGAGTAATGTTATTTTGTCCTATTATTCATAAATGATATGAAAAAATAATAAATAAAATTTCCTTTATTTGGCATTGAAAGGAGGATTTTTCTTCTCTGATTTCTTTTGATTTACTTGAAATTTAATAGCTACGAAAGTGAGATGTTTTATGCAAGGATTAGTCAGTAAGAAATTTCTGAGCCACTCTCTTTAAATGTGGCAATGTTCCTGCTACAACTCAAATTACTTTGTACGTAATTGACATTTAAGAATGACAACTAAAATTTTCTTTACAGAACAGCAAGGAATTTTATAATCTGTCTTTGAATCAATTCTTCATTGGTAAGCAAAACTACTTCTTAACTAAGAGATTCGATCTAAGTCTAACTAGCTAGCTGCATGCCCATCTCAACCAACCAACCAACCAACTTAATTAATTAATTCTTCTCCAAAAGATAATTAAATGCTAACATTATGGTTTGTTTCTCAACCTTTTATAATACCAAATAATTAATGACTCCTCAGCTAGGTTGCTGCTAAACCCTAATTTCTTCAAGTTCACAAGTCAACTAATTAAGAGCCATAAACTTTTTCCTTTTTATCAAGTGTAATATTGGAAGAATGATAGATTCGAACTTAATTCTTTTAGTTGAAATCATTATGTATTTATTGTTGGAATTTAAATATAATAGTTGAATTATTTTTAATTAATTAAAAATTTTGAAATAATTGATCACCAAATTTAATATAGTTACAGAGCTCTTGAGTTCGAAATTCGAATCTTAACAACAATTTTTCTCCTTTAATATTTTTTTTTCATTCAATGTCTTGTTACTCATCGGGTTGTATGTTGCTACTCTAATCATTTTTCAGTTTGCCCCTTTCTTTTATATTTGGGTTCACGTGTAGGCTCCATTGATAATTCATCTGGCTTGCATGTGAGAGACTTGTTGAAATTTAAATATATTAATAGTTGGGTTCTTTCCTATTAATTTAAAATTTTGAAATAATTGGTCACCCAACAAAACACTTATAATTATTGAATTAAATGCTCAGATATCATAAAATTAATTAACCTAATCAAGTTTTTATTAAAAAAAAAAAGTTACTCTTGAAAACCTATAATTAGACCTGTTCAAGAATTGGGTCTGGATATGATATTGTGTAATCCAAGTTGACCCAGCTCGAATTACTGTTTATTTAATAAAAAAAACATATATTTAATTATAAAAATATATTTTTTTATATTTTTATATTGTTTGAATAATGATATGGACTTCGAGTCGAATTTAGATAAAGAAAATTAAGACATTTGGGCTGCGATTCTGTCCGACCTGATCATGAATAGATTTACCTATAATTAATAGCCTACAAATTATAACATTCTTGTTTTGGCAAAAAAAAAAATTACTCAAATTGTCGAGGGTCTGCATTGCTCTTACATTTAATTTAAGTAGAAAAAACTATTGAAAAGAATTCGATCTCTGAAGTTCAGTAGAGTTCCACTTAATGGACATGCTCGATAGAAAGAGTAAGGTAATTCCAATTTCCAATACATATTTTATTAATTTGTTTCCCTTGAATCTTAAGCTATAGCTATGGAGCTAACATCATAACATGGGGTCCCAAATCCCAATCCCAATCCCAAACCCATGTGTTAAATATATTTCTTCACATTTTCCCTCATATCTATTCTATTAAAAACCGTCGGCATGGCCGGTGATGAGTGTGGCTGCTGCTGCTGCATGCCCCTTTATTTGTCCAATTTTGTATCCCACTTTTATTTATTTTTCATTATCATGAAGATGAATCATAATGAGAGTGATATATATATATATATATATATATTCAACACTTGAAACAACTCAAATTTTCAATTTGAAGTCTCAACTCAACTTCTCTCCAGAGATTTAAAGAATATATATATTCGTATAATTCAAGATCATATATATTATATTATGTTAGCAAACAAAAAAATTATATGATAATAGTAATTGCAACTATATATGATCAAATCAAACACTCCAATGGTTAAAACTTAATTTCATCTCTTTGAGGTTCCAGAGTTCGAATTTTCGAACCGACGGGAGAATTTAATTATGAAAACATAAAAAGTAATTATCTCTTGTTATTATATATAAAAAAGAATCAAATGTCTTGAGCTATTTATTTATACTTATTAATTATATATTATTTTGAGAAATCAATTTACAAGTAAGCTGCATGACCATGAAGAAGCCTTTAATTATGAAGTTGGGAAAAGAAAAGAAAAGAAAATACAATCAATTCCATACCAAAAAGATCTTTATGCTCCTCTTTTATAAGAAAATAAAGTATAACACTGCAAGAACCTTTTTTTTTTTTAGCATTAATTTATGGGAACTATTTGAAATCAATTTGGTCTGATTTTTTATTTTATTTTATTATATATATATATATATATATATATTGCAGCTAATGTACGGCACGTTATAAATTTATGTGTAAATGACTCTATGTCTCCCAAAGTATCATTGCTCCACTTTCATCTTTTTTATTTTACTTTTTAAGGGTTCGTTTAACGGGTCCGGTGTTTATAGATACTAATTAAGATTATTTATTTATTTAATTTTTTTTTTATATTTAATACATTATTTTTTTAATTTAAAAAAATGATACATTAATTACAATTTTTTTATATATTATCTTAACCAGTGTCATTAAGCCTTGGTTAACGTTTTCCTATTTTTAATACCATATTATTTAACTTTCAGAATCTATTTAATCCTTCTATTAGATTGCAAGCAAATGTTTTCCCACTCAAATATAATTAGGATCTTTTTGGCCTTTTTGTTTCATATAGAAAGCTCTTAATTAAAAGAAAAACATGTTCTGTCATTAATAAAAGAAAAACATGTATTGTCATTAAAGGCAATAAATATAAATCCAATATTAATTGGGTGTTGGACATCTGTTGTAGTTTTCCTTTATTTTAGGATTGGGTTGGTTTTCCAGTGACTGTATAATATTTTATTATTTTCGATGCTTTTAATTTGAGTTTTTGAGAATGACTTCTCATTTTTGCACTCACTATGCTAATAAAATTTTCAAGGACTTCGAAAAAAAAGAAGAAAAAAGATGGCACTTAGTTGAATAATGTGAAAGAAATAAACAGAATGGGCCATCAAACACTCTATTGTTCATCATTTGGTTTCTGCTTTCAGCACTCCCTTAAGTGCTAGAGAATTGTCAAAAAGAGAAGCTTCCACCATCACTTTTCATCATCATCATCATCATTATATATATATATATATATATATATATATAAAAGGAAGGATTTACTTATATTATTGTAAAATTAAAATTATTTTACAAACTTTCATAATTTTTTATACGATTTATATTTGTTTAATCTGACTCTCGTATTTCATGTTATATTCATATAGATCATGCATGTTGAGTTTCGAGTAAATTAAAAATGTCTAACTATTTGTTCAACGTAAAAAAACTTTCAACCGTTAAATATATATTGAAAAAGACAGTATTATCGATCAATATGATAGAGATATCAGATCGATTCGAAATTTTACGTGCACGACGAGTACAATTATATTATTAAATCCAACGGTCGGTTTGATAAAATATATGATGTGAACCCTAGGGGTTAAACCCTTTGAACCCACTAACAAATTGAAATACCTAACCCCAAGAAAGCCAAGATTCAGGCAAAGAAAACTTAAACCCTTAGAAAGCCTGTTTCAAAGAACCTAGATTAAGCATGTAAGCTAGACCCTAAGAACTCTCGTTTCAAGAACCTAAGTTTGATAGGTTGAACGCCACAAAGAAATAATTCTTTGATAAGTTCCTAAGTTCTGTCAAGAACTAAAAAGAGAAAACTCTTATTGAATAAAATCAGACTTAATTGATCAAAAGATAATTGAAGTAGGCGGCTAAGACATATATTTATAGTCTCCCTACAATAACCCTAATCTACTAAGTAATAATATGTAAAATATGGGCTGAACATACTCAAGCCCAAACCTAAATAATTAAAAGATGTCTATGTTACATAATATAGGCCCAAATGCCTAAGTAATTATAAGAATTAAAATAAACCCAAATAAGTCCTTTTAATGTGCCACCTTGTGTTCTTGAATCACATGGACCAAACTTGGATGCAAGCCCATCTTGCATGTTGAAGCCTTTCTTGAATAACTTGCAACATGGCCCAAGTGAATTCCACCCATTCTTGCCATGTTTCCTAGATTTTCTTGGATCTTGGCCCATATAGAAATTGCCATGGGATTGGGCCATCTTGGATCTTATCAATATAAATCGTGTAAAAAATTATGAAAGTGTGTAAAACAACTTTAGTTTTACACTAGTGTAAATGGATCCCTCCTATATATATATATATATGAGAAATCTACTTACACTAATATAAAACTAAATTAATTTTACACACATCCGTAACTCTTTATACGATTTATACTTGTTTAAACTGACTGTTGGATTTAACAATATAATTGTACTCATCGTGCACGTAAAATTTCGAATCGATCCGATATCTCTATCATATCGGTCGATGGTATTGTCTTTTTCAATATATATTTAACGGTTGAATTTTTTTTTATATCGAACAAATAATTAGACATTTTCAATTTACTCGAAACTCGACGTGCATGATCTACGTGGATATAAACATGAAATACGACTGTCGGGATTAAACAAATATAAATCGTATAAAGAGTTGCGGATGTGTGTAAAACTAATTTAGTTTTACACTAGTATAAATAGATCCCTTCTCGTGTATATATATATATATATATATATATATATATATATATATATATATATATATATAAAGGGTTGGCTTTTTTGGTGCTTATAGACATTAATTAATGATTATTTAATTATTATTTTAGAAAAGGTTTTTGTAATTAATGTATTACTTTTACTAAATTTAAGAAAAAATAATTTATTAATTGTATTTTTTTTCTTAAATATCACCTTAACCAATGTCACTAAACACTGATTAATATTTCTCATATATAAAATTGAAAAGGCAAAGAAGAGAATGACCGTCAGTACCATGGTAGTCGGTACCGTATCAGTACCGGTTGTACCGGCCGGTATGTATCGATTTTGAAGAAAAACGAAACGATACCAACATCGTACCATTTCATTTTTTTATCGGTCTGTATGTATCGATCTATATCGACCTATACCGATACGTACCGACTCTTACCGATTGGTATAAAAAATTATTTTTATTTTTTTCATTTGATTTTTTAATTAATTCTTAATACTATTTAATCATAATAATTTTTACTTTTTCTTAATTTTATTAAAAAATATATATATTTATTAAATTAGGCTATTGAATCTAATTAATAATAGTATATTATATATTTTAATATTTATTTTATTTGTTTATATTTTAAAATTATAGATATTAAATATTTAAAATTTCATATTTGTATATAAACATATATATATGTATGTAATTGAGATACATTTATGCATGTATATAATACATATTTTATTAGAAAACATAGAAATGAGCTTTAAAAATATATATATATGAAACAATATTTGAAAAATATCGATAAATTTGAAACGATACACCGAAATACATTAATACCGTTACATACCAATATAAAAAAAATGATACATGCATCGATACGGTATTGACTATCATCAGTACCAAATGTTTCGAAGGTTCATAAACTGTTGTTGCACATGATATTTGAAATGGATTGGTCCCCATTATTCCACAAGGATATATACTAATTTATACACTCCATTTATTTGACTTCCTTGTTTATATTTTACTCATATACATATAAACAATATTATCTCTAAGAATGAAATTTACTGAACATTATTAGGGTCTCAATGACCAAAAAAAAAGCATTAGATCCATACGGAATTTTAAATTCAAATTCTAATATATATATATATATATATGTATCGGTTTGATCTAATTTTATATTAGATTTGTTTAGCTAGGTATTAGTTTTTTAAACTGTTATATTATACTTGATGTACTAAGTTTATATGATAAATATGTTGAGAATATTGTTTGATTAACTTTAATTTTTACTACTTCATGTAATGTAAAAAAAAAAAAAAAAAGTCACTTAGTGCATTATATGTTGATTTTTGACTCTCGGTACCAATTGTAGTTTTGTGCTACAGTACCGATTTGCTACAGTAACTTTATCTCGGGATGCTACAGTAACTTCCGAAAAACAACTCTTTTATTAATATGAGAAAAGACCAAATACAATTGGTGTGAACACCAACTAACAATAGACACAATCTTAAACAAACTCTCTCACGTTACTATTCACTCACTATTCACTCACATACACCATAATATCCTATACCCATATACACTCTATTATTTTTCACATCTTCATCTTCCTAATCTCTCATTTTCTCTGCATATCACCAAACCACCCGTTTACATTTTGTTTCCTCTCTTACTCTTTTCTTTCACAATACTCACATCTTTTCTTTTTCTTTTCTACTTCACCTACACACCACATAACACCTAAGGCTCTATTTATAACCATTTATGTCGGTTCCTTACAACATTCTAGTATGTATGTTGGCTAAGCTATAATGTTCTAGAGAAGGAAATATGAAGAAGAATATAGAAAAGACTAGGGAGAGAAGTTTCTAGGAAGGTGATTGAAGAATAATCTAGGGAGAATTATGTAGACAATTCTAGGGAGGGAGATGAAGAAATTTCTAGGAAGGAGAGAGAAGTCGGTGTATTTTTAACATTATATATATATATATATTTGATATAAAAGGATAGCATAAATGTCGAATCTAAAATCTCTACTCAAATCTCATTCCAAACTATGCTAATATTAAAAAAAAATGATTGAGTTGGTATCCGATCTTAACAAAACATCAACTCAATTAATAAATTTATTAAAAAAAATAAAAAAAATAAATTTATAATAGAAAATATAATTAATGATGTTTAAGAATTTTACTTTTAAAAAACCTGCTATACTGTGACATCATAAGATAACTTCTTTATGTTTCGAGTTCGTCTCAATGACAAAGATGAGGCGTTATTAATAATTGCCATGAAACCCCCAGGTTCAAAATTCTACCATATGTTGGTTGGATCCAATTTTAATAGTTCGTTAATTGGTTTATTTATTATTGCTTAATATTTATACTTGATGTACTAGTTTAGGATAAATATGTCGAGATTATTTTATTATACTTGTATTTTTTACTCTTTTTTATAATCTTATAAAAAATTTACTAAATATAATTTCTTTTTTCTTTTGGTAGAAAACAAAATAAGAACATTATATGACGAATCTAAAATCTCTAAGCAAACCTCACTCCAAATCTTTAACGTTAGAGAAAAGCTGAAGAGGGTGAATGAAACTCTTTTTAACATTGACAAATCCAGAGTAAAGGTGTTTATTGGATGAATTTAAGTATGGAATCAATATTATATGTATTTTATTCAAGTTCGATCCTATCCGATCCGAAATATAAATATTAAATTCTGTCCAAATCCATTCATATTTATAAATGGGTAGCCCAAACCTATCCAAGCTCGTCTATATTTTTTTCTAATTTTTTTTATTATAAAAAATATGTTATTTTTTATTTAATCTTTAATAATTTAATATTTTGTTATTAAGTTTTAAAAATAAGATAATTTCACATATTTTTTAATATTTATATTATAATATATATTTTTTAAATGATATAAATTACATAATTTATAAATATAAAAATAATCTATATTATATATTTGAAAAATTGGTTGGGCTAGATCGGGTTCGGACCTTGAATGTTGAAACCTAAAAAACGAACCTTATTTTTTTTGTCTAAACTCTTTTTTCGAATCAAATATTTTTATTTAAACACTTCCAAATATTAAACGGGTTTTTGGGTTTGGAAAATAACCCGACCCGTATAAAGGACCAGAGAAACCATTTTTTGTTTTTGTGAAATAGTGGTCCATTCACAATAAACGTAGATATAATTGTCCAAGTTAATTAAGATTGGAAACGTGCATTTTCTGCAGCTGGTGATAGTTTTCCACCAAATTCGATCTGCCATAAAAATCTTCCAAGATCCAATAGTAGTTTCACAAAAGGTTCCCCCACATACAAGGTCTTAAATTTTGGGGGCCTTATAGGCTTTAATTTAATTCTAGTATAAATACAATTTTTATTTTCTAATTTTTGGGTTTAAAATTTGAGTTCGTTTTTTATATACTAATACTAGTAGTAAAGTTTTTTAATTATCATAAACCGATTAAAAAACTGTCACATTTCCATTTTTTAAATTAATTTTTTATTTTATTTTTTAAATATATTCTAAAAGTTATGTGTCACCCTTTTAAACTCATGAAATTTAAAAATTTCACTGATAATGAATTAGATAATTTCTCTTAAAATTTATAAGAATATATTTGGATGTGAGGACAATAAATAAAAAAGAATTTCAACCAAAAGAAAAAAAAAAGATTAAGCATATAATAAAATGGATTATTATCATGTACACTGTCAGTGATTTTTTTTTTTAATTTCACAAGTGGGGCTTACATATTTTCGTAACTTTTCATACGATTTATATTTGTAAAAACTGACCGTTGGATTTAACAATATAATCTTATTTGTCCTGCATGTAAAGTTTCGAATCGATCCAATATCCCTATCATATTGATCGAAAATACTTTCTTTTTCAATATATATATAACAGTTGAAAGTTTTTTATATTGGAACAAATAGTTAAACATTTTTAATTTACTCAAAACTCGACGTGCATGATCTACGTGAATAAAACATAAAATACGACGGTCGGATTAAAAAAATATAAATCGTATGAAAAGTTACGAACGTGTGTAAGCCCTACATGTAGAGTTAAAAAAGTCCACTATCAATATACAGAATAATTATCCAAATGAAATTGGTTATAACACTCCTGATAATAATCACAACCAAATCGTTAATAAAAATTAAGTAGTTAAAACTATTAATACTACAACTTTGTTTCAAACTCTTATTAATATTTAATATATAAATTGGATTAAAATTTAGCTAGTTAAATTAACATCAAGTAGAATTTTTAATTAATTATAATACTAATATTTTATAAATATTAAATTAAAGATAAATTAAAATAATAAATAATATTTTAAAAATATATTAAATAAAAATATTTATTTCGTCAATTCAAAAAAGTATTTATATCCATAATACTTATATATATATATATTATAAATTATAGATACATTTTAAAAAGTTTTAAATAATAAAACAAAAGTGGAAAAGAAAAAGAAATACTAACTGCTCATTCAAAAAGCTGGACCCATGTCAAACTTCCTTCAATTGGGAACTGAGATTTATTAATAACATGGATTAAAAACTCGAATCGGATCAATTGAATTGAAAATCAGTAGGTTATCTCATCCGGTATATAATATAAAATTGATTATTTACTAAATCGGTAGAAAATAAGTATAATTGATAAAAAATCGATAAAAAATCAATTTGATATATATATTTTTAATTTTTTTTTTTTGGTAATTGATGAGATTTGGACCTTTAATTTTATATTAAAAATCATACCATTAAATCAAATACATATTTTTATTAGTTATCTATTATATTTAATATTTATTTAACATTAAAATTTTATTTAAATGAATCGATCGATCTAATCGATTGAATTTAAAAACGAAAAATTTTATCGATTAAACTTTCGATTCAAATTTTTTTTTTTTTAATTTGGAATAATAGTAAACTAGTAGTAATAAACAAAGGAAATGCTAACTTTAAAAAATTTAAAAAATTAAAAAAAAAAAGAAAAAAAAGAAAGGAAAATGCTATTGCCTGATACTGCTGGATGTCACAAGTCAATGATTATTGTCTGATAATGCTTGTTGTAAATGGTTACAAGCATTATTATTAAATAAAGATTCTACCATGTAACCAAAAGGTCACCTTTTTAGCAATATTAAAAACACAAAAAACATAAAATAAATTAAATTAAACTAAATTAGCGTGACACCTCAATTAATTGCATCTTATCTTATAAGTAAATGGGTTGTATACATTTGTTTGTCAGCTATGCTGGTTGTATTGATGTAGCAGTGCATGCTGCTTTTGGATAAATAAAAACTTTGCTTATCCAAAAAATAAATGGGTTGTATACATATTTATATGATACTCTTTTTTATTTTTTCAGATGTCTCAAAATTATTTTAATTCATTTTCATTTTTAAACACATATTCTTCCTTTTTTTTTTTCTTTTCTATATTCTAATTTAATTTTTTATTTTTTTTATCTTTGAACATTAAAAACCCTAAAATATAAACTTAAAAAAATTAAAATTAAAATTTTAATATAAAATATATTTATGTAAAAATTACATATTTTTATAATCTCGATGAAAATCAAACTCGAAGAAAATTGGAATGAAAGTAATTAATTTTCTTGTAAAACTTTAACTTAGGATAAAGTTCATCCAAGAAAACAAAAAACAAAAAAAAATAGAGGCAAAGCTCAAATTAATTTTTTTCATTTTTATTTTACCCAATATCTTAATCTAACTTTGTGCTACACCACTGCAATTCTTAGATAAGATACAGAAAAGAAAAAGTAATAAACTAGACTTCTTTTTTATATATTCTTATTAATTTACAATACTTTTTGGAGAGAAAAAAAAATGAATTTAAGTATTCAACTTAAGATCAGATACATGCAACATAAGTAAGATCTGTAATATATTTTTCTTCAACTTAATTTCTTAACATAAGTCCAGTATTTGATTCAATAAAGAAGTGTTTGAATTTATATTCAAAGAATTGGGTTCGAATCCTTTTCCTTTCTAATAAAAAAAAAAATACATGGAGTAATGTAATCTTCATTCATATTCTCATAAAACATCACATGAAACATTACAAATGACTTTCAGTCTTGAAGACATAGAAAATCAAAATAGAAGAATAAAAAGAGGAAAATGTAAGTTTTCTTTTTTAACAGCATGATCATGATTCATGATCACAATCCCAGTATGTAATAAAATCAATGGGTGTTACATTTAACGAGAGCGAGGACGATTAAGTAGGCCATAATTAGCTGTTTTGCTAGGCCTTGGAAGATAGACAATTGATTCTGAAACTGCACAAGTTCTTTTACAAGAAGAAGTGTAAAGATTAAAAAATCCGAACCTGTCACTGAGACTCCTTGTTACCTTAGCTCCACTCCAGAAATTGCTGCTGCGTGCAGATTCTCGATCATCATCATCATCATCCTTGGAACATTCAACCAACGCCGTGAAAAATGGGTCCTTTCGGAAACTCTCAGCAGCAGTAGTGGAAGCTTTCTTTTCCATTTTCTTTTTAGAGGTTGGTGGAGTAGCCGGGGGAGGCAATGGCAGCAACTTTATGGATTCTTTTTTCTTGTGATTTTGTAGCTTCTTAGGAATCCCTGGTAAATGTTCCCAAGAAAATGGTACACCTGAAAATCGGAGTGGAGTAGCAGGACTGTGAGGTGAATCATCGGGATAATACGATGATTCAAGTGAAGATGAAGATGAAGACGAAGAAAATGAAAGCGTTCGCCGGGAGGAAGGGTATTTGGTTGCTGGAATTATGGTGTCACATTTTTTTGGTGCCTTTTGGCCACGGCCAATTTGAGTCGATGAGGATTCCATAGCTATAGAGGAGAAAAGGAGGGGGGAGACCAATTTGTGTTGTTAATTATATGGTGTGCTTTGATTATTATTATTTTTTTTCTTTTTTATTTGACCTTCTTTACATATATTTATATGGAGAGAGATGTATATAATTGTTGCTTTCACTCGTTATTTTTGTAAAATATATATATAATAAAGCACATTTTTTAAACAAAAAAAGGATATTATTAACTAACAAAACGATCGACCCCATGGCATTGATGGCAAAGGGGTAAGGAAAGAAAAGGACTGAGCAAAGAATGGGAATTAAATTGGGGTGGTGGTGAATTGATAAGCCAACCTTTCTGTAGGAATTAGGAAGTGGTTGAGGAATGCTGTTCATGGAGCTGACCCGACCCGGTCCTAAATCAATATTAGTGATCTTATTATTGTTATTTATTGAATGATGAACCAATTTAAGAAATAGTTCTATATATACATATTTTTCTTTGGGTTAATTATATATTTAGCTCATGTATTTTATAACTTCTGTCATTTTGGTAGATTAAAATCTAAGGCACAAAAATTATGTTACTTGAACTTTTCATTTTTTAAAAGTATTTGTATCTGACATTATGGATATGAGTAGGAATGATAATGGATAGTAAAAAATCGAATATCTGACACTATCCGGCCCGATTTTTGCGGATTCAAATAAGAACATTTGAATATTCGATATCTGAATTCACTTAAGTTTTGGTATGGATAGTGTTAGATATTCGAATCCGCTTATACGGATAATAAATTCGGATATCCGAATCTGATATCCGTTTACATATTTAATTCTTATTTAATTTTATATTTTTATCATTTAAAAATTGATTTAATGAATTCAGATATTTAGCGGATTTGGACATCCGACAAATATTGCTATCTAAATCGGATGCGAATTTGAATAGTAATATTCGAATAGTAAGATAATAATAAACGGATTCTGATATCATATAAATTAAGCAATTCAAATTCGGATGTTTCAAAAATTACAAGTATTCGATCCACTGTCATTCCTAAATATGGGATATAATAATCCTCCAAAATATAAAAAAAACTTTTTAAAAAATTGAGTATATCTATGAAAATATATACCCGTATCCGACACTTACATTTGAGTCCGGATAACATATCAACATCTAGATTGTATATTTTTCCAATAATATAGTTTTGTGCAATCTCTAGATTACGTATAGACGAGCCCTACTGAGATGAAATCCTACCTTCAATGAGAGAACTATTTAATCAAACTTTGTTTAAATGGGCCTAAAAACAAAGCTTCATTTCCAAAAAGAGACTCATGAGCTAAAGAAACCAGAACCCTGAAACAGCAACAACTTTTGTTTAAATCCAGGTTTTCATAATTTCACTATAAAGCATTGTGAGTTGTTGAATTAAAGGAAAATAAAGGCCAAAGCCATCTCCATTTTTAGTCGAAATGGACGAATAAAATGTTATTTCTAACATTTCATTCAAATAATGGTTTTCAATTGTTCATTATTTAATTTCCTTGGTGTACTATTTCATTCAAATATTGGTTTTCAATTTCTTTTGTACAAATGATTGATTTTCTTATTGAAGATATCGAAATCACAAGAGAGAAAAAAATGCATCAAATCCCTCTCAGAAAAATAATTATGATGCATGCGAGTCAGCCGAAGCACTTTTAATGCATAATAAAAATTGCTATCAATTTAGCAACATGGCGTGTTAAGTCTTAAATGGTAGCTTTTTCCTTTTTTTAACTTTTGTTTACATTTAATGTCTCAATTTATTAGATTTCAAATCAGGATTGGTAAGTTACGATCATTTTGACAACGATTGATCTTGGATTTAGATTTTATAAAAAAAATTATTAACGAATATTTTAAATATATATTTTTAAATTATTATAATCTATCTATACTATAATTAAAAATTGTTTGGTCTTTAGTTGTATTAGAGAGGTTAATTAAGGTATTGCAATTTTTTTTTGGATGGAGAAGGAAAGAAAGAAAATAAAAGAAAAAGAAATAAAAGGAAAAAAAGGGAAGAGAAGGGAAGGGAAGAGAAGAGGAGAAAAAAAGAAAAGAAAAGAAGAGAAGAAAATTTGTGTATTTGTGTGCTGTTTATATTCGTGTTATTATTGTATTCGAGATATTTTCGTGTTATTTTTTAGTGTCATTATCGTATTCAAGATATTATAAATTTATATAAATTTTTACACATTAATAATTCGTTTTATGTATATTTTGACGCGTTCGTATATTCGTGTAATGTTCATGTTATTTTTCGTGTCATGTTTTAATTATTTTCACATGTTTTGTTTGTGTTGTGTTTCAATTCATTTCATATTTTGCATAATTTATCATGATAATTCAATTTTAACTATAAGTTCATTGATTTAAAAATTGGATCATTGTATCTGTTATATATTAATATAAATATTATGTTCAAAATTTTAATTCAATTTCTCGAAACATAGTGAGAGCATATATTCCTTTTATTTTAATCCAATCTCTTCTAATAAATAATATTTTATAATATATTGAGATCTATAAAATTAAGTATCAATTATAATATTTAGTAAAAAAAACATTAATTTTAATAAAAACTTGATTGATCGTAAAAAATATTTTAAAAACACTTGTTAATAAAAATTCGTTTTTATCATAGCTCGTAATTGACATAATCTCGAAAGTCGGAACCAGGACTCGTGCTTGGCTATAAAATATATTATCTTATCCAAAAAGATTGAGCAATTATCTACCCTCAAATTTAAAGTTAAAAAAAATAAATAAAAGTTATGTAGGTTTTACACTTTACCAGGTAAATTACCAATTTCATTAAGGAGCAAAAAGTCTTTGAAAACAAGTACCTTTAAATTTTATAATGGCAATTAACTTTAAAGATTATGTTTATATATAGGTAATTTAGCTTTTGAGGACTTGAGAAGATTTCAAGTTTGCTTGTGCTCGTAATTTATTGATAGTGTCCGAACTATCTGGTAATTAGAATTTTAAATTTGGTAAAATTTTAAAAATATGTTGTCTAAAGAAAGAAATTATGAGATGGTATAATGGACAGAAGTTATTTGTACAAGGAAAATAAGGAATGTGAAATTATTGAAAAAAGTATTGTAGATTGAATACGATAAGAAAACACGGCATGGACATGATATGTCCGTCAAACATAACCATAAGTTTTTAATTGTCACAATTCAAAAATATTGAATCTTTAATAGACTGAAATAAATATTTTAATCATAATTCACTCGATACTAATAATTTTGATCCCAAATTGAATATTTAACCCCAAATTGTTTGATTGTATCATATTAATTTTTTTAATGGCATTAGTTCACAAAATCAAAATCTATAAAGTTTACTATTCACTCTTAAATTGTTTTGTTGCTATAAACTATTATTTACCATCAATAAATTAACCTTTATCTTGTGTTATAAACTATACTTAAAATTTCTTTTTTGTCCCCCCATTTGTCAATCTATTTGTCTGATTCATTGAGTCAAATTAGTTGATCTAATACTCCTAACTTGTGTTTGGTTTAGCCATTAAATTAAAGTACCATCTTTTTTATCCATATGCAAGACATGACTTGAAGCAATAATCAAGTATAATAAGTGTTGTGCGGAAGCGAATTGATATTACTAAAACCGATTTAAACACACTGAAAAAATACCGATATTTTACGTGGTTCGGCAACTGTGCCTACGTCCACGGGAGGAGGAGCTTGAAGCTTTGTATTAATGGAGTTTAGAGTACAAACATATACAGAATTCAAGGTGCTACACAAGCACTGAACTCACAACTCAACACAATACCGAATTACTCTATAAACACAGAGTATTTGCTTCAACAATTTAGCTCTAACACATACTCAACTCTACTCTACTCTCTCATTTTCTCTCTTACTCTACATGGCTATTTATAGCCATAATATCAAGGTGTGAACACTAAGCAAGTGGCAGCCACCATAGCCACCTTCCACCACCTATCTTGGTGTGAACACTTTGCAAGTGGTAGCCACCATAGCCACCATCCATTTGCAAGTGGTAGCTTCCATTATTGGTGGTGCAAGTGATAGCTCCATTATTGGTGCTAAGCCACCAAATGTGACTTTGAGCCATACCATATTCCAACAATCTCCACCTTGGCGAGAATCCACAGAGAGAATTCACAGATCAGAGCTTCCTCCTTTCTCCTTCAAATGTACACACCATTACTCACATATCAGGGCACCTACTGCATTGGCATGATTCATCAATGCACTGAGCCTGAGTCAATTTTTCTGTCTACTTCCCAGGAATTTTCTTAGCTTCTCCAAGATCATCTCGAACTCTGAGCTCAGTTGAGCCTTCAGCCTGTCGATCTCCACCTTGCCTTTTTCAGCAGATAGATAAATGATCCATCTTGAAGTTTCCGGAAATAAACACAGTGATCAAATTGACTGTGTGTGTACTTTTCATCCTGTCATGAAACAGTCCAACCGTTTGTACAGCTGTCACGGGATTGTTTCAGACCATACAGTGATCGGTTCAACTTGCTTTTGTAATCTTTGCGACCGGGGACTCCAGAACCATCTGGTTGAGTCATACAAATTTCCTCCTCTACGGAACCATGGAGGAATGCAGTTTTTACATCAAGTTGAACTATCTCTAGGTTATACAGTGCTACTAAAGCCAATAAGATCCGAATAGATGCATGCTTAACAACAGGTGAAAATACCTCATTGTAGTCTATTCCTTCTTTTTGAGCCTAACCTTTGGCTACCAATCTGGCTTTGTATCTGATGCTGTCTTTGCCGGTAGCACCCTCCTTATTGGCAAAGACCCATTTGCACCCAATTGATATCTTGAGTGTTGGAAGTGGAACCAACTTCCAAGTCTGATCGCCTCCTTCCACTGGGCATGCATAGGGCTGTTTACAGCTTCTTTGTAATTGATCAGAACATCATCATCAATTACTGGAAGGGCGTATGTCACCACGTCTGTGTATCGAGCAGGTTTCCGAATATGTCTATTCGGTCTACTGGTGACAACTGATTCAAATTGCTGAAAGGTTTCTGGTGATGACTCCTCCACTTCAATTAAGGTGTCATCAGATTCTGGTTCAGATTCATCTGAATTTTGACCAGCATCTTCTGATTCAAACTCCACCTGCTTTAGAGAATCTTGGTTCACATTCTCTGGAGTTGACAGTTTCAGCATTACAGATTCGTCAAAGGCAACATCTCAGCTTACGATGACTCTCTTTGACTCAGGGTTCCACAATCGGACTGCTTTTACTCCTTCACTAAAGCCCAAAGAAGACAGCTTTCTTGGCTCTAGGATCCAGTTTTGCATCCGTTACTACGAAGCCGATCATATTCAATGGCAGAATATCCGGACCACACCTCTATGGGAGTTTTCCCATCAATTTCAGTGGAGGGTAGTCAGTTGATAATGTGGGAGGCGAACAATAAAGCCTCCGCCCAAAATGCTTTGCTCAAGCTCGACTGGGATAACATGCAGCGAACTTTATCAACCAAAGTTCGGTTCATCCTTTCTGCAACTCCATTCTGCTGGGGAGTGCCAGGAACAGTGAAGTGTCGGATTATCCCATCATTCTGTGAGAGGCTGCTGCTCTGCCTGTCACGGTTTCTGTGTCAAGGAGATACAGATTTCCCTTCATATAACCCTTCATTGCTAAGAATGCTCCACGTACAATTCTCAGGACTCCATTCTGAATGGTCACCTTGTAACCATTTGAGTCTAAGACCCCCAGTGATATGAGGTTCTTCTTGAGATCAGGGACATACCTTACGTCTGTAAGTTGTCTGATTGTACCGTCATGCATTTTTAGTCGGATCGTTCCGATGCCTCTAGTGTGACAAGTATTGTCATTGCCCATATGGACAATCCCTCCATCAAACTCTTTGAAGTTTGAGAACCACATCCGGTTCGGACACATGTGGTAGGAACATCCGGAATCCAGAATCCATTGATCTGAAGAGTGTGTTGTTGTGGAAATCGTAAATGCAGAGTCTTCCTCTCCCTCAGATTCTTGAGCTACAGTCACAATCGACCTCTCCATGTTAGGACAGTTATTCCTCCAATGCCCTTTCTCATGGCAAAAGGCACACTCGTCCCTTGAGAGTCGTGTTCTTGATGATCCCCTCTTTGAGCGGGATCTCAATCGACCTCTCTGTCTGGACAGTCTTTCTTCCAGTGTCCAACACTGGGCACACTCGTCCCTTGCAGATTGTCGATGATACTTTTCTTAGACGTGATCTTCATTCATCTATCGGTCCTTCGCGGATTAACAGGATTCTTCTCCTAGATAGGATATCCACCGCCTACTGGACGGGATCTGGACATGATCTTCACCGTCTACTGGACTGGACTGGACTGGACAGGATCTTCACCTCCTACTGGACGGGATCTCCACCGTCTACTGGACGGGGTCTTCACCTCCTACTGGACGGGATCTTCACTGTCTACTGGTCCTTCGCGGACTCACAGGTCCAGTACTTCGCACTGCCACATGCCAAAGTTGGTGGTGTCATCAAATTTCTCCACCTCGAACTTTACAGTGGTCATCGAGTTCTTTCTGATATAAGAACTTGATCGTGCGCTGCTGGTTGTTTCATGTGTCTCTAATGATTCTGCCATGGTAATAAAACAAAATTACCAACAAAGTGTTTTTCCGATACCTGTATGGAAAAACGGATGCCGCGGTTGAGTCCGGAATAGTCGAAATAGCCAGGAACGGGTCCAACTGTGTAAATTTTGGACACACGGTGAATATTCTGCGAATATTCTGCTTCAGGTGGCTCGAAATGGACTCGGTTTAGCTCAACCGGCTCGGAAAAGTCTCGGAATAGTGTTCTGAAACGGCTCAAAAAATAGCCCGAAAAAGTTGGTCGGACCTGCGGCGGCGCGTGGGCGGCGTACGGCGGCGCGTGCGGCGGCGCGTGGAGCGCGTGGAGCTGTTTGGGTGGCCGGCGCGTGGGGCGCGTGGGCTTCACGCGTCTTCAACCTCTGGAGGCGCGTGTGGCGCGTGCTGCGCGTGGGTGTCACGCGTCTGCAACCTCTGGAGGCGCGTGGGGCGCGTGGGCGCTTCTTCTGGCGGCGCGTGTGGGCGCGTGCGGCCTCCTCTGGTGCTCCAATTGATTCTGTTGCACTCCTCTCAACGACCTCTTCAACCTGGTATTTTCAAAACACAAATTGGAGCACTTTTGAAAAACGGACAGAATCGAACAAACTCGGTTTTACGTAAAAATTGGCTCTGATACCAATTTGTTGTGCGGAAGCGAATTGATATTACTAAAACCGATTTAAACACACTGAAAAAACACCGATATTTTACGTGGTTCGGCAACTGTGCCTACGTCCACGGGAGGAGGAGCTTGAAGCTTTGTATTAATGGAGTTTAGAGTACAAACATATACAGAATTCAAGGTGCTACACAAGCACTGAACTCACAACTCAACACAATACCGAATTACTCTATAAACACAGAGTATTTGCTTCAACAATTTAGCTCTAACACATACTCAACTCTACTCTACTCTCTCATTTTCTCTCTTACTCTACATGGCTATTTATAGCCATAATATCAAGGTGTGAACACTAAGCAAGTGGCAGCCACCATAGCCACCTTCCACCACCTATCTTGGTGTGAACACTTTGCAAGTGGTAGCCACCATAGCCACCATCCATTTGCAAGTGGTAGCTTCCATTATTGGTGGTGCAAGTGGTGCAAGTGATAGCTCCATTATTGGTGCTAAGCCACCAAATGTGACTTTGAGCCATACCATATTCCAACAATAAGATTCTATATTGGCAATATATCTATCTCTTATTTAGTAAAGTACAAAAACACACCCTGAAATGTTCTACTAACATACAAGATATGAATTTTGGTTTCGTTTAGCATGGTTGTTGACACAGTTTTTGAGATCAAAAGTTATATTTTACCATAAACATAATGTTAAATGGGTAAAAAAATTTAGTTTTTACAGTTAAAACCATAGTTTGATAACCCAAACCAAAAAATCAAAAAATAGAGCTTTTGAATTTTAAAAGCTGGCTTTTGAATTAAATGATTTTATTTTTTTCGCATCTCTACACTTTTATTATTTTAAACATATATTTTTTTAATATTTTAATTTTTCATAATATTTTTTCACAATAATGCCAAACACTTAAAAATTTTTAAATTATAATTTTTTATCATATTTTTTAAACACGTTTTTTTCAATTCAAATTTTTTTAACTTAAATTTTTTTTTAATAATAATGCTAAACTAACCTTTTTGTAGCCAACAAAATCCAACAAGTTAGTAAAAAAAAAAAAAAAAAGCTGAAGTTGATATTATTGAGTGTGCCTTTTGGTTAATAAATAGGGATTTTTACATGTGTTACGTACCCAGCTTGTAATAGACTTTTCAGAGATGAGGTAAAAGCTTAAAAATACCTTTAATTTAGAATCGGTAATTTTGAATAAGATAAAAAAATATAACATCAACATGTTGAATAAAAACAAAAATAGTGAGATAAATATTACGAGATACGTTTAAATACGATTAACATAATATATTTAATATACATATCAAATTTTTATTTAAAATTTTGATATATTTAATAATTTGTGTTGTGTTTATATTTATACGATTAATATGAAAAAAACACAAGACACGACACACATATACAAATTATCAGATCTAACCATACTAAAAAAAAGTTTTCATAAAAGAATTACTCACCTATCTTCTTAGTTATTATATAAGTCTAATTAACTTCTCGTGAATATACCCATCATATATATTGAGTTTTCAAATGTATTTTTTCTACCAAATCGTTCATCTCATGTTTTTTTATTGCCCTTTCTTAAAATTGATGCGAGTAAAAGTTTATTGGATTTGAATTACATATATTATATGATTAGCACTCTCCAAAATTCCATAGATTTCAACCCATCTCTATAAAATTTGAAGCTCAAGCTCTAGCCCTACGTTCGGGCCTTTATTTTGGGAATAATGTAAAAAAAAAAAAATTAACAAAGATAATTCTTCAATTTACAGAAGGGGGTGAATGAAGACTATTACCTCAGAATGACAACATTTACAATTTGGGTAACATGTTTGAATTAGTATTAAAGTCAAAGTGTCCATAACCGTATGGTGGACATTAGAGTGAGCAAAATCCGACTTGACTCGAAAAAATCGAAAAAAATTTCAAATTTCGAATTAAATAGTTCGGTTTATTAGAGTTATTCGGATTTTCGGATCAACTCGACTAAGTAATTTGAGTTATATAGTTTAGCTAGGATTTGATTTATACAACTCGAATAACTCGAAAATCCGAATAAGATATTTTTATACGACGTCGTTTTACTCATTTGAGTTTGATACTAAGCTTGAGTTTTGCGTTTTCCTTATTTCGTCTTCCCTTTTTACTCTTTAGCCCATTTTTGTTGGGTCATTTATTTTTGTTATTTGTCACCATTCAGTAGAAAAATAAATCCACATGAGCTGTTGACTGCATACTTATTGTCTTAATAATTTATCATTCATTTTTTTTCCCTTTGAAATTGACAAGTCTAGATTGAAAGTTTACATTGAATTTTTTGAGTTTCAAAAGGGGAAGGCTATCACTCAATGCTTCATTCAGTTAAAGATTGAAGTTTTTGGTTGATATCATGCACATTACCAAGCTAACCAAACGATGAAATTCAAAAGATAATGAATTCTCTTTTTTTAAAGGTCAATAGTAGGCTATTTATTTAGTATGACAAGTCTTTGATAGTTATATTTATAAGAAAAGATAGAACACAAAAATATATATATATATTTGTAATTTCATAGAACTAAATTTCAAAATTATAGATATACATGCATTTACAAGATAACAGTAACATGATCTAGTCAATCAACATTTACAAGATAACATTTTAACTCGAATAAATTATTCGATTCGACTCGACTTGACTCGAATTTGTTTTAACTCGACTCGATTCGCTAAAATTTCAAATTGAGTTTGGTTGACAAAATAGGACTCGTCAACTCGACTCGATCGAACGCTCACCCCTAGTAGACATATTTTTTTTATTTTAATATTAATATATATTGATATGATATATTTCGATATATTGTTTTGAGTTTACAAGCATTTTTTAAATATTATATATATATATTTATATAAAGCTCATTTTCAGGGTTTTTAATAAAATATATATTATATATATCTCAATTACATATATATATATGTATATAAATTTATATAAAAATATAAAATTTTAAATATTTAATATCCAAACTTTTTAATCATAAATAAATAAAATAAATATAAAAACATATAATAAATTATTATTAATTAGATTCAATAGTTTAATTTAATAAATATATTTTAATTTTAAATAAAATTATGAAAAATAAAAATGATTATAATTAAAAATTATTAGAAATTGATTAAAAAATAAAATAATTTCAAAATCTTGTACGGTTCAATATCGATCAATACATATCAATAGAGACCAATACGATTGGTATCGATTTATACAAAAATTAAAATCATATGATATTAATATCATTTTGATTTTATTCAAAATCAGCACGTATGGATCTATACAACTTATACTTGTATTATATCGACTACTATGACTAAAGCATCTCATGTGCATAAAATGATTAATGTTTCCTATAGTACTTTCTCTTGTCTTTTGCCATATAACCAATTAGAAACAAAAGGCAAAAGCTGATTTGATAATGGATTTATTGTTTTGAGATAAGGTTCAAATTTATCATATGTAATATGTAATATACTATTAAAATGATTGAAGTAACATCAATTCAGTTAATTTTTTTTATTAAAAATTAAATATTTAATAAATTAATTAATAATATTAAAAGAGTGTTTATGTCTTTCAATTTTTAATATAATCTATTTTTAAATTATCTACTTTCTTAAAAAAAAAAACTACTACTCCCTTTAAAAACTAACATTTTCTTAAAAAACTATCACTAATTTAAAAACTACATTCTCTTAAAAAAAATATATATCATTTCCTTAAAAAATTACCATTCTTTTACAAAAATACCATTCTTTTATAAAACTGCTTATATATATATATATAATTTTACACAAAAAAATTTCACTCACATAGTGAGTGTGACATAATTTAGTTTATACTATTATAAAGAGAATGATTGAGTTGGTGTCACTGAGTCAAATGACACCAATTCAGTTGGTGAAAATACAAAAAATCATTAAATGTTAAAAATAACCAAAATAAATCAGGGTAATTACGTATTTTAATATTTAATATAATAATTTTTACATTTTTTTTATCTATTTACTTCTAAAAAAATACTCATTTTCTAAAAAATTACCCACTTACAAAAATTATCCACTAACAAAAACTACCCATTTTTTTAAAATATAATTTATTATTTTTTAAAAAATATATTCACTCACATAGTGAGTGTGTGGAATTCTAGTATTACTAAAGGGAATGGTTGAGTTGGTGTCACTGAGTCAAGTAACACCAACTCATTTACTAAAATACCAAAAAACAATTAATTATAAAAAAATTAAAAATTAAATAAGTATACATATGTCTTTTAATATTTTATCTAATAATTTTGTACAAAAAAAATCTAATTCCTTCTAAAAAAATTACCCATTTTTTTAAAAAAATTATCCACTTACAAAAATTATCTACTTACAAAAACTACCCATTTTTTTTACATTTAATTTTTTTAAAAACATAATTTATTATATTTTAAAAAATATAATTTCACTCACATTGTCAGTGTATGAAATTATAGTATTCTACTTATGCGAATGGTTTTAATTTATTATTAATTTGTTAATAAGTGTAATTTTATCATTATACTTTTAGTTTTGAATTTTTTTTATCCATATACATTTAATTTTAGAGAAAATTCAATCAAAATGTAAAGTTGAAAAAAAATGTAAAATATTTCATTAGAAACTGTTTTATAATTAAAAAAATCTTCAAATAACATAACAAAGAAAAGAAATCAAAATCAATTGAAAAAGTATGATGTGTCATTATGTTCAGTAAAAAATGCCTAATAAAAAGAAAATTTTAGATTAAATGGCATTATATTTAATAGAAAATGTCATGATAAAAGAAAAATAATAATAATAAGAAAATTTTGTATTTTTGTTTAATGATTGTTTTTTCCTTATCATATCATTTTCAAAATTATTTTCTAAACTGTAAACTAGTTTTTAACAGAAATTTTTATTGAATATTCTGTAATTGTTTCAAAATTTAAAATATGATAATAATTATGTCTCAAAATTAAAAGTACGATGGTAAAATTACAGCAATTAAAAAATTAATAATAAATTTAAATCACATGTAAATACAATAGTAAATTTATATTTTATACCATTATTTTATTTATAAATCAACATTTTCCAATAAAGTTGGGATGAAATTATAAATAGCTACCGCCCTGGGTACAATAAAAGGAAAGTTCCACCAGCAATAGTGATGTTTTCAATTTCAAAGAGCATCATCAATTGTTAAGTTGGCACCATCAGTTGGTTAATCAAAATTAGAGCTTTCCAAACCTAAAACTAGGAATCAACCATAGGTCCACTTAAACCCTTTAATTAATGGATTAGTTAGGGTTTGTAGCCTTTAGGTTTTGGGGGTTAATTATTTGGTGGGTTGCTCATCAATTGTTATGGTAAAAGCATATTTATCTACCTTCTTACCTTGGTAGGTTACCAAATTAATTACCATGTTAAAACATGTCTTATTATTTTATATTAGGTCAGTATTCATTAATAACTAACTAATTTATAATATGCAAATAGATAAGATAATTTTGAATATAATACGAAAATACTGCACGAACACAAAATTTTTAATAAATATTAAAATAATATAATAAATACGACACGACACATTTAAATACGATTAACTCGACATGTTTAATATACATATTTGTAACTTTGTTGCACCAAGAGGGGGTAAATTCGCCAGGAAAGCATCCACCTAAGCACCACATGTGATAAGATATATTAGCCTTTTGATTAAAACTTCTCCATGGTAGGAGAAAGGTCAAGTTGGTAGATCATAAATGAGCTTTTTTTTTTTAATTTTTAAAGAAGCCATAGTTTTAAGATAAGAAAAGTACTGAGATTTGTACTCTAAATTTTACTGTATGATATCTCTTAAAAATAATTGCATGAATCAACGAAATAAAATCTTGAACTTTAAATGAGCATTTTTATTAAACACTATTATTATGCTCATTACCAGCCTAGGTCTAAGGTCCATGACAAGACTAAGCCTATGAGACCCATCACTAAAACAATGAAAAAAGTGTTTATACCTATAATAACTAATGGGTCGGCTAATAATAAGTCCCATTAATGTCCAAAAAAGTTTTAAAAAAAATTAGGAGTAATTGCCCAAAACAACCTAAAATAGAACAACCCATCGACAGCAAGAACTTTATTCTTGAAAATAAAACCCAATACCTAATCACTCGTTTTATGCCCCATATTGGGTGAAGAAAGCCCGTCTAAAAGCCCCTGCAACTGAACAAATCTTTCTTTTCTCCATCCTTTTTTATGCCATCTTGATAAATTACAATTATAAGTGCCTATATGAATAACAAGAACCTGTAAACTAATACAATAATAGGCTCAACCTTTGATACGCCTTAATGCAAGGTAAGCCAAAAACCTATATCCTACAAACATTAGAAGCAAGATTCCTACACTCAGTTCAGGACTAATTTGCCCTGCAATGTCTTCATCGATAAACTTGCAGCTAACTCTATTACTTCCATGGTGAGATGAGCAGCCCAAAGTTGACGAAATTTTATTGCCTTGGCCGTATTGGACGTTAATAAACAGCTTATAGCTGTAATATGTAGTAGAAATATACTTGATCCATGCCATGCATGACGGCACATTATGCACATAGTACCCTCCTGTTAGAACAAATGCTAGCATTGTGACAGTAACTATGGTTGAAGCCTGTTTGGCATCCATGATTGCTGCTCCTAATGCAAGGCCTAGCCCCTGAGAGACGAGTACGTAGCCAAGAAGAACCAACAATGTCAAAAGAAATGCAACCAAATCGGGTTTCAATCCAGCCATCCAGTACGCCACAATGAGGAAAACTGTGGGAAGAATGAGCTCCATTGGGAGGTCTCCAAATATCCGTGCCATGAAATAGGAAGAAAGAGTGTACATACCAGAAGCACGCTCTTTCATAATAATTGCACGTTCTTGGGGAAAAGCAAACACTGCATTAAACGATGGCAAGACTCCCCAAAAGATGGAAATGAAAAAGAGGAGACCAAGGCGGTCTTGGATATCTTGATAATCCGAATGCCACCACATTAAACCGGCTAACATTGCAGCCGTAATTACTTGGAAGACTCTTAGGGTGTTGAAAGATTCATGCTTTCTTTCTTTGAGGCTTCTCTGAAGTAGAATGCTGAACTGATAGAACCAAGTAGAGAGGTCAACTCTGTTGCTATTCCTATGTTCTTTGGAAGCATGGCTTCCAATCAAATGTGTGTCTTTTTCTGAAACAGTGGCGATGTGATCCATGCAAGAAGCTTTTACTTTTGGAGCCAACAGGGTGTTGTAAGAAGCAATCAGAGTTTGCTTTACGTTTGGCCTCTCTCTTTCGATTACACCGTCAAGTTTACACACACCTGAAAGAAACATATACAAGGAAATTTAGGATCTACTCAACAAACAATTAATTTCAGAACTGGTCGTTCTTGTGAACTCAAAACAGCTATGTAGCTCCAATTCTTCATTGTTCTTGAAGTATTCGTATCCAACATCTGTGTCCGACGTATATCCGGACATGGATATAATAATATGATCCCTAAAGTACCCTCCAAATACATTAAAATTTTAGAAAAATTGAACATATTCATGTTGGACACATACTCGTATCCGACACTCACATTCGAGTCCGAGTAACATATATAGGAAACAGAAGTTGAAGTTCTCAATCTAGGCTTCAAATCACAGCTCTGTATTGGGTGAGAAACATATTAGACCACAGACCATCTAGCTATAACATTTCCATGGACAGTGGTTAATATGCTATGCTATACTATATTATAATTTATTTTAGTACATTGTTCTCAGTAAATTGAAAATGAAACAATGTATTAACTATAAAAAGGTTTCTCTGAGTTAAACAGCAATTGGTATTCGTTAACATTTTAGCCGAGAAGCACATAGGATTAAAATTTGAGCAAGATATTCACAATTTATTAGGAATTCTGTTCTCATATATTGCACTGACACTAAGCCAGTCTAAACAGTACAATTACAGTTGTTAACTATATATAAATGAGTTTAAATATTGTTAGTAATCTGAAATTAAACTAGTCATAAAGTAATCTTAGAGGAAGGTTCCATTAACTGTTTCTAAAAGTTACAGAATAAAAACATCATTAGCTAAAAATAAACAATACAAGAGGTTTGTATTACAGATAAAGTTTGCTAAAAATAAAGAACATAAGAGTTGTATGCATAATGATTAATTACTTATTATAAGCACTATTCTCTAAGAGCTTGCATATATTCTAATATGGCTTTATGTGTTACGTAAAATCTATGTTATCAGATTGGGAAGTGAATGTCAAACACGGGTATATGTCCAACACGGTATACATAATTTTTAAAAAGTGTTTTCATATATGTCTGAATATATGTCAAACACATATACCGAACATGAATACTTAAAAAAAAAAAATGAAGAATCCGGATAACATATAACTTTAAAATCATGATAAAGCAATGTAAGCCAAAGGGGGATTTCTTAAGGCAAAATATCTGTCCCACTGTACCCAGACCAGGACCTTTAGAATATATAAATTTATTATGAGTAGTGTGAAGAACAGGAACCATGAGCATATACCCTAACGTGTAAGATATGGATGAACATGAGTTGAATCAAGCTTTTAAAATATTGTTCGAATTTTATACAGATCATAAAAAAGATCATATAATTAAGAATTTAGAACAAAGATATGGTCGAGTGGGGTTTGATTTCCTTTACAGCAAAAAAGTAAGAGAGGTAAGAAAGTCACAAACATCAAATCCTGTTTAAGAAATATATATCATCACCACTAAAGTACTTCAGCCAAACCAACTTTGAAAACTGATACTAAGAACATGATAGACCCCATTAAATTAGCCACAAGGACAAAGTCATAAAAGTTGATAAAAAAAAAAAACTCTATTTTTTCAGGGATTGCTAATGGACTTATGTTGCTTCTTATTTATTTTTATTTTTTTCTCAAGTATTCGTATCCAATACATATTCGGATATGGGTATGGAGATATGATCCTAAAAAAATCTTTTAAATACATGAAAAAACTTAAAAAAATTGAACATACTCGTATGCAACACTCACATCCGAATCCGAGTAACAAGATAAAACAAATGAATTAGTTGGAAAAGCACCTCCCAATATGAAATAATTAACGGTTATTAGGTTATTGATGTAGGACTTAGTGACATGTACGAGTAAGAAATGAGTAGCACAGCACAGCAAAGCTAACAAATAAAGATTAAAGCTGACCAGTGTTGGTGGTAAGGTGGTGGTGCCACTATGATTGGGCCACCGCTTATTGCAAATTTTCCATTATTGTGTACTTTTCCCTTTTGCTGTTTTCAAATCTAAATCCCCACTTTTATGACTTTACGTGTATGAAAGATGCAAAGAAGCCAAATACGTGTTGATCTTCAAACATATCCTAAGTTGGATTTAAAGGGGGAAAAAGAAGAAAGACTGAAAGAAAGAAATAAACTACTTGAGAAACAGTGGTCAGATCAATCTTAATAATAAGAATAAAAGTCAAGTTTCGACAAGTGTAAAGCTATTGCAACTAGGACAGCCCTACCTAGGAGACCAACACAGCAATTATTTGATAAGTTATAGTGAGAAATATTGGGTAGAAATCACCTACCAGTAATGCGATGCTCTAGTTAGCTAGATGGAAATAAGATGCTTTCAAACGCTATCAATGCCATCATCAGTCATAACCATTCGCTACAGTTTGCACATGTCGAAGATAGAAACATGTGGAAGAGCACTTCATCTACAGTTTGCACATACATTATTTATGTATAGACTTTGTGTAGGCATTATATATGGTCTAAACTCCAAACTTTAGGTTACCAAACTAGCGATTTCATTAATTTCATATTAAATTTCATTCCTAAGACGTGGAGTTAAATTCCCCCAATTATATATATGATTCACATGACCAATTTAATTTTAATAGGATTTTTTTTTTTTTTTTTTGAGGAATAATAGGATAAAATGTTTTAGGCTTGCTAGTTGGTGACCTGCCTTTTCCTACAAGATGGCATTAGATTTGACCTAATTAAAATTATTCAAGAAACAAATATTTATAGATCTTAGAATACTATACTAAAATAATGTGGTTCAAAGCCTAGCTATTTGCTAATTTGTTGTGCTCAAAGTTACTTATCAATCCTTTAGACTCTTTGGTTATTCTTTTTGTTGTTCTAGCTCAAAGTTTCACAACTTCCTACCCCTCGATTCAAATTCAACGGACAATATGATCTCTAATAATTAGTACATGAATATAATTTAGATAATTTCACGAATTTAACTTAAAATATCTTACCTAAGTTTCGCCTAATAATACATTCTTATACACTATAACATGGAAAACAATATATATAATTCACCACCATTTCTGACCCTACCTAAAATACAACTATATTCTCTTATAAATAACTTCAGGATTATTATCTTGTAAACTAGTAGTGGAGTTTTTTAATCCCACAAGCGAGGTTAAAAAATTATCACATGTTTTTAGATTATATTTAAAAAATAATAAATCAATTATTATATGAATCAATTAAACTAAATTCTAAGTTAAATTTATATGCATTTATCAAATATGATGAATATGTAATTGAGGCTCCTAAGATATATGATAAGGTAAGGTAACACTCTATGGCCTGAAAGGATATATATCATGAAATATGGCTACCCAAGCCCTTCCAATTTGCATAGAAGTCAACTCAATTGTCCAAAATATCATTCATTGTCCGGCTGTCGCTTTATTGTAAATCATATCCAACAAAAATATATAGATTCGATCCTTTAGATGGAAGGGCTTCTCATGAAGGATGGGTCCC
Source organism: Fremontodendron californicum (assembly GCA_030761205.1). NCBI lineage: Eukaryota > Viridiplantae > Streptophyta > Magnoliopsida > Malvales > Malvaceae > Fremontodendron > Fremontodendron californicum. The sequence goes on from JAULJL010000028.1 coordinate 8,256,742, forward strand.
ACGACTCATGCTGTAAGTAATCAATCTACTAGCGATTATTTCTATCCCAAAATTTAGCAGTAACGAAATGCTAAAGGAGAGGGATATGTTTGGAGGGCCATACTTCATTGAAAAATGAAATTCATTCTCTGGAAAAATGTATGATGGAAGGAAGAATATAATTCTCTAGCTAACTAATTATTCATTCTAAGTACTTAGGATAATGCTATATATATATATATATATATATATATATATATATATATATGATGCCCTCAAACAAAGAGAATGACATCATAAAAAAATCTCAGAGTCATAAATTATTTCTTTTGTAGTGACACCATGCCACCTACTCCCTAATGGAGAAATCACAAACCCACTCAATTAATTCCTCTACTTTTTCCAAAAAGAATATATACATTTGACCTTTCTTGCACTTACAGCACGGTTGGTAGCAAAAATGACCCATTTTTTCCCTAATTTTTTGTCAAATTAAAATGGCCAAAATGAAGGGCTAAGTCGATGCAGTGGCTTATTAGAGACATTTGAGTGGCAACTGGCAGCATGCCACACTCTATGGAGGCAGACAAGACAATGGCCAATAGATTATTGGTTGATGAATGGATCAAAATTGTTGTTCATATTCTTCGCACGATCTTAAGCTAAAGCTAGCGCGTTGGGTTTGCAAAGCTTCATCAGGAGAAAAAAAAAAAAAAAAGGCAGATTTCATGGGGGCCGGGGGACTTTGGAAAAGACAGAACAGACTACACTACAGTGTTAAAAGGGACAGAAGTTACTTAAAGGAGTTGGCTAGAAGAAAAAGGAAAAACAAAGTGAAAAACTGAAAATGTCCCTTCCAAATCAAGGATATATTACACGTGTACCCTAAAAGATAACATTATTATTATTATATTATATTATATTTTCCACTCAAATCTACGACATGAAAAAAAGACCATAACGTCTCTCATCCCATTTTATCCACTATATATATATATATATATCCCTAATGGGAAAACAAAAACTAATAGTTGGTAAACAAATTAAACTACCATAACCTTTTTCCATATTTTTCATTCTAAAATTAAAACACTAATTATAAATCTACTCAGCCATTGCCAATTGCAATTAGCTGGTACCACCCATTGAAAACCCATCACTCATTTGCCAAAATTTCTTTTGAAATCTTTCTCCTAATAAAGAATTAGGAATTTCTGGCAATGAATTAAAAAAAAAAAAATCAAACCACAAATGAGGATTAACATTTAAGAATGCCAAGTCATTTTTTTAAGCAAAAGACCATATTCCACAGCTAAAATGCTGTTATATTCATCCTTTAAAATCTCTTCTTAAAATCATATAATAACTTTTAACTTAAATAAAAAAACCATATCATTTACTTTTAAAATTTTAAAATATCCTTTAATCTTAATAATAAATGTTTTAAATTTTTTTTGTGTGTAGCAATCCTCGAAAGAAAATTAAAAGTATGGAGAACTAATTAACGCAACATGATCTTTGTCTTAATGATGGAAACTTTTGTTTCTCCTTATAGTTTCCTGTGGACTAACCGACTGACCAAACTTCCCCTTTGAAAATTCATTGATTTCTTGAAAAGAAGTTGAAGACTATGTCTTACTGCCCTCTTTCATAATTAACCAAAAACAATTCAAGAGAAGACTGTATCTCTACAGTAAACAGCAAGAAAACGTCTTCAAAACGAAACCCAGAAAGGAAAAAAAGAAGAAAATAGTCATTCATTCGAGTTAACTCAGCTGACTCTAGAAAAGAAAGCAACAACATAAACAGAAATTAAAGCTTACGTACCGTTAGCGAGATCAAGGAGGAAATCCGCAGGATTCATAGGAAAAGATGGTGAGAATCCAACCGACTCAAAATAAGCCATCGCTTCACTTCCCTTACCAAAATATAAGCTCCTTCCTTCACTCAAAACCAACACTGAGTCAAACATCTGATAAACTCGGCTCGACGGTTGGTGCATGGATGTAACTATGGTCTTCCCCTTTTGAGCCAAAGACCCCAAATTCGAAACCAGCCGGTGAGCCGCTGTCGAGTCCAAACCCGACGTTGGTTCATCAAGAATCAACAGGCTAGGGTTTATAAGCATTTCATGAGCTATGCTCACTCTTTTTCTTTCTCCACCTGAAATCCCACGTATGAAACTGTTCCCAATGATTGTATTTTCACATTTCGATAACCCCAATTCGGATAAAACCATTTCAGCTACGGAAATCTTCTCTTTTTTCGTCAATGTTTTCGGTAACCTTAAGAGAGAGCAAAACACTAGGGTTTCACGAACTGTTAAGTGAGGGTAAAGAACATCATCTTGGGTGACGAATCCGGTGCGTTTAGCTATTCGTTTAGTGGGTTTTTTGTTGTTAGCAAGGATAGTTCCGGAAAAGCCATGGCCTTGTTGGAGCCTCCCGGCTAAGGCATTGAGGAGGGTAGATTTGCCGCTGCCTGAAGGACCAAGGATAGCCAAGATTTGTCCTGGTGAAACCACGCCTGTGATATTGTTCAAGATTGTTTTCTCTTGGATCGTACCCGTTGATCTTTGATCAGACGGCGGTGTTGATCCATGGCTGAACATGCGTTTAATGCTGCTACCTCGAGTGTTGGTTTGCTGTATCTTCACCTTGTAACACACGTCAATGAACTGCATGAACAAAAAAATATTTATTATTTCTACTAGAAATTAGGTTAAAGTTAGTTAAGGTCAATATGAATCTTAAAAATGAAACGAGTCAATGGTTTGTTGACTCGGGTAGTTTAACACACTGAACTCACTGAAGATTTTGTTTTTTTGTTTTTTTTGGGGGGGGGGGGGTTATGATATTTGGGATCTTTTGTTTAAAGTTTTTACCTTGAGAGCGATAGGATAAGAAGAAGACATTAAAGAAGGGAGGTGGTCACGCAAATCTCGAGAACTATCTTTTGAATGATCTGGACCGTCCCCATCCCCATTGGAAGTTTCTACACCACCAAAACCCCGCATTTTTTTTCCCTTTTCCCTTTGTTTGTGTTCTTTAATTTTCTTTCTTGGGGAAGCAAAAGGAAAGTTGTGGCAGAATTAGTGAAGGAGAGAAAGTGAAGATGGTGGAAGACTGAACTGAATACTGAAGAATAGAAAGAGAAAAAAGAAGGAAGAAATGAGGGAGAACTTGAGACAGAAAGACAAAAATAGGTCGGGGGGTATATATTATATTATATATATGTAGCTAAAAAGGTGAACAGAATGGGTGCCACGTCAAAGGGAATTGCCCACAGCGAAATGTGCTACGTGTCAGAAGGACGTGCCAGTTGTCAGCTTGTGAAGGTTGGTTCATGGAAAGTACCTTATTAAGCGCTGTTCCCATCCCTCCCGATTAGTGATGGAGCGAGGGGATTACTTTATGAGTTAATTTGAAAAATATGTTCTAATCATTAAATGATTCAATAAGTTAGAATTATTTAAAAAATAGAAATTAAAAATTATTAAGAAAGATATTGTAAAGATAAAATTATTTTAATGAATTATTTTAATTTATTTTTTAATTAAAAAATAATTTTTTAATTTTAAAAAATAAATATTTAAATATTTTTATTTTTTAGTTTACTATTTTTAAATAATAAAAAATAATAAAATTAAAATTAAAATTTTTTATTTTTTAAAAAATAAATATTTAAATATTTAATTTTTAAAATTTATTTTCAATTAAATATTTAAAAAATAATATTTCCTTAATGGGAGGAGAAAAAAAGATATTTTTTTTATTAAAAACAATTTTATCTTTACAATATCTTTTCTAACAATTTCTAACTTTTTCATTTCTCTTTTTCAAATAATTCTAACATATTAGATCATTTAAAAATAAAGTGACTATTGAGGGCATGTTTTTCAAATTAACTCTTACTTTATTCACTTCCATACCCTTTTTGAGTGCAGCTTCCTTCCATTATTTTTTCAGTCTATTATTTTTCAATACATCTTATCATCATTCACAAGTACAACTTTCACAATTAATGAGTGAGTCATAAATATGTAAATGATAGTGATAAGTGTATTGAAAAGTAATGGACTAGATCTTAATTCCCATTTTTGTATGAATATTGGAAACATCTATCTCCATGATGTCGGTTACATCCATAATCGCTCCACAGTGCTCCACTCAACTACACCACATTTTTTATTAATTATTTTTAATTTAATATTATAAAAAATTATATTATATTTTATTGATGAATATAATTCTAGTATATAAAATTCTTTAATATATTTAATATATATATATTAAAAGTATATATATATATATAAAATATTAATATATATATATATGGTTTTAGTATGTATATCTAATATATATTAAAAATATAAAAAAATATAAAATATTTTAAAAAGTAAGATAGTAATTTTAAAAAGCGAGGCGAGACAAAGTGAAGCAACTATTTATCAAAATCATCTCGTTCCATCTCGCCCTCGCTTTTCATTAAAAAAAAAACCCTCTCCATTTGGAGCGGATCAGTGCGAAATTTATCAGTCGGATCGAGTTTTGTCATTCTTACTCCCAAATATCTTTTCGATTCGCTTAACCGGTGCTTATAAGCACTAATTATGGATTTTTTTTTTACTACTTTAGGAAATTATTTTACCTTTAATACATTACTTTTATTGAATTAAAAAAATATATTAATTACACTTTTTTATATATATATATATATATCATCTTAATCAATATCATTAGACACTGATTAATATTTTTCATATTTCTATGCTTTCTTTCGCCTCTCTCTTTCTTAAGTAAGAATGAGACAAATGCTACATTGGCATTGCTGCATATCAATTGAAAAGTTCATTGAAACTAACTAATTTGGTGAGACTTAAATCTGATAATTCTAATTCGTAGTGTTGTATTTATATATTTTATTATATAATCGTATTTAAGATATTTTATATTTATATGATTATAATTTATATTATATACGTTAATAATTTATATTATATAAAATTTAATACATTCGTGTCGTGTCATGTTTTTATGTGTTTTAGTTATTTTTTTTTGTATCGTATTCGTGTTTTATAATCATCTCATGTCCAATATTACTAGTTCTATTGATTTTTGAATAAAATGATTTTATTATCCTTTCATCTCTAAATTTTTATTATTTTAAATATTTTTTTATATTTTAATTTCTTACAACATTTTTCACAACAATACAAAATATTTAAAAGTTCTTAGACTATATTTTTTTTTTCATCACACTTTTTAAACACATTTTCTTTTTCTAACCTAAATTTTTCTAATAGTAAGAAAGTGAGTGAAGAGAGTTAGGGGAAGCAATTATTACATACCAAGAATATATTATTAATAATTAAAAAAAAATATTCGATTCATATTTATAAATATTAATTTAAAATTATTTAATTATTATTTTTAAAAAAATTATATTTAATTTATTATTTTTATTAAATTCAAAAAATATATTAATTATATTTTTCTTCTATGTATCACCTTAATTGTATTACTAACACTAGTTAATATTTTTCTTAAAGAATTATTATTTTTGGGGTTAATTTCCTTTCTATATATAACCCTTATTTTTTATGGACAAAATTTATTTGAATTTTCAAAGTTTGGAAGTCTTTGAAGTTAGTTTTTCTTAACACAATTGCTAGTAGCCTTGAGTTATTGAGTTTAATTACGGTACTATCACAAATTAATGTATGATATATATATATATATATATATTTCAAAGTTTGAAAGTCTTTTTAATTGAAGAGGTTCAAACTGTTGATAACAGTGATTAATGTTGATGTCCTTTTTTATGGTGGCTGTCTTGGTGGATTTGGGATCCTGCAAGGTCAAGGGGCGTCGGAGGTAGGTCTCCGGGACGAGTTCCGATGGTCAAGCCAGTAACGAGATATGGTAAAGAAAGCTGAGTCGAGAGAAGAAGTAGGGAGTTGAGAGAGAGAGAGAGAGAGAAAGTATGTAGAGAGAGAACCCCTTTGGACAGTCCTTGAGAAGGCCATTTATACTTGTTTGGACGACCTGCCTGGTTCCACGTGTCTGATTCTAACTGGGCTTTGGGATAAGCGGCATGGGGGATCTCACCCTGACGACTGTGACAGTTGTAGACCAGGGCTGCGACAGTCGTAGACCCTCGTGGATGCTTATGTGTCAGGTGACGTGACCTCTAAAAGGTTGAGGGGTGGTGCGGTGAGCACAACAAACTTGGTGAGCCCCATCTACTGAAGCTTTGAGTGGACTTAGGGTGTGACGAGCACAACAAGTCAAGCACAATAGGCATAACAATTAACATAAATAGGTCGAGGGATTAATTATGGAGCGATTAGATCAGTGGAATTGAATTTATTTTATTTTATATTATATTGATAGGAACGAAGGAAAATGAAAAAAAAAAAATAATAATAATAAGTGAGCAAATTAAGAAAAAAAGAGACGAAAGAAAGTTATTTTTATTTATTGTGTTTAGTGTGAAAGGTAAAAATAAAGAAAAGAAATAGAGATAAAGTTGTGAATAAAATTGTTAATTTAAATGGAATGAAATTTTTTCTCACATTTGAAATAATTGAATTTGGAGTGGAAAAAGTGTGCAAATTCGCCCGGCTCATTTCCTTCCTCCTCTTATTTCTCTGTTACTAAACGAAAAAATAACAATTTTTCCTTCCACTTCCTTTACTTTTTTTCATCTTTCCTCCTACTAAACACAGTGTTAGAGTTTTTGGACAGATACAACTCTTAAAATAAAAATTTAAAATGAGAGAGGGTTAATTTATGTATATTGACCATATATATATATATATTGCCCCAAGCAAGGTATTAAGGAATTTGTGATTGCCCAAGTCCGACCCTGCCTGAAATATCACTACAAGAGAAAATTAATTTACCGATGGATTTATTACCGACGGAATTATTCCGTCAGTAAAAAGAATTATTATCGACGAAAATTGGGGAATTATCGACGGAATTCCGTCGGTAATTGTTTTAATTACCGACGGATTTTATGTTTTTTAGTGACGAAAAATTTCGTCGGTAAAAATAATTTTATTTTTTGTAAAAAGAAAAAACAAAATCTTTTAAAAAAGAAAATAATTAAAATTAATTGCAAAAAATATTACCGACGGAAACACGTATTATCGACGGAAATTTCATTGGTAATAAGTATTACCAACATAATTTTATTTCAAAAATCGAGAAATTTTTACTAACGAAAATTTCGCCGGTAAAAACGGCATTCCGTCGGTAAAATTCTCAGGCATAATTTATATGCCCGAGACTCCCCCTTTCTCTTCTTCTTTTTTTCTTCTTTCTTTTCTTCCTTTTCTCTCTTTCTCTCCTCCCCCACCGTCGACCCTAACGCTCGAAGCTGCTCAACCGTCCGCCTGTCGTCCTCGCCCTCTCCGTGCCGTGCCTCGCCGTCACCGTGCTATTAGCCTCACATCATTGCAGAATGACCTTACTTGCTTGGAAATCGAAGATGAAAGTAGTATCCTCAAGAAAACAAGGGATGCTGTGATAACTCTTCAGGGAGTCTGGAAGGGAAGCATGACAAAACAATTGAAGAGTCACTGCATCAGTACCAGTACCAGATGTCTAAAGATGGATGGTGGTCAGCACTTTACAAAATGGTTGAAGGTACACAAAACAACTAATATGTGCCATATATTGCTACTGCCTGCTTTACTTACACGGACACCCCCGTATCTGATATAATATAACCTAATCTTACATCATTTTGGTTTGTTCTTTTAATCATCTTACTTATAAATTATAAATTTATGTTTGTGTTTGTGTTCTTCCAGGTCTTGCTATAATGAGCAGATTGGCAAGGAGCAGGCTTCATCAATCATCGGATTATGGTTTTCAAGACAGATTAATTGACTGAAATCAAATCGAAATGAATGACTGGATATTTAAAAAAAACTAAATTATAATTTATTTAAAAAATTAAATTAAATTATTTTTTTCAAAACACTAATCACCGACGGAGTATTTCGTTTTACTGACGGAATTTTTATTCCTGACGGAAATAGTAACATCGACTTAAGAATTACCGAAGAAATTTTCTGACAAAAAATTTCGTCGGTATCTTTACTGACAGAATCCGAATTTTTACCGACAAAATTTTTCGTCGGTTAAAGTCCATCGTCTTGTAGTGTATGGACAGAATTTTATGCCCAGGCCTAGTCCAGCTATATATGGACATGTCCAAGCTCGCATAGATCCCCCTAGATTTTTACACAAAAAGATCGATTCCTCTTAAAAAAATGATCGATCCCTTAAAAAAATTTAAATTACTAATAGTAAAACGGGCCAAGATGGGTTGGGCTTAGGCAAAAAATGCTATGCCCAAAACGGGCTTATTTTTTGCCTAAACTCATTTTTCGAGCATAATATTTATATTCAAACTCTCTCAAATATCGGACGGACCTTCGAATTTAAATGAATAATACGACCCATTGACAGGTCTGTATATGACTCAAAATAATAATAAAAATAAAAACATATTTAACCTGTATGCCAAATTCACTTAGTATTTGATTATAAAATAACAATAAAGTAGAGATTATTTGGGGATTATTTTATTCCATTAATATAATTGGCTTACTTAGGGTTCATTTGGATAGGTGGTAAAATTGGTTCCGGTGAGATTAAAAACAGCGGTGGAGGTGAGATTAGTTATTGTAGCAGTTAGATTAAAAACAATGGTGAGATATGTGTTTGGATTCAAACGTAGCGGTGGTGGTGAGGTGAATTATAGTTAAAAAAAATGACCATTAAGGACATTAGATTAAAATGTGTATATATAATAAATAATTAAATTTATTAAAAGTATATTTATATTAAATAATAAAATATATATTAAATTATATTTATGTTAAATAATAATTAAAAATTATTAAAATTATATTTATTATTTAAAAATAAATTAATATAATAAAAATATAATAATTAATTTAAAACTTAAATAAATTTAAATAAAAAAAAATAGTGAAGGGGGTAAAAAGGTATTTACCTCCTCCACTAGGGTGGCCCTCCAGTTAAACTAGAGGGACCGATGGAGATTGCATCCCCACAGAGGGTGCATCCAAATGCACCCCAGTGGATGTGATCAAATGGAATCCAAAAGGAGCCTTAATCTATGAAAAAAGAGGTTATTTTATTGAAAATTCAAAAAAAAAAAAAAAAGTAACATAAGTTTTTGGAGGATAAGAGGGAGAACAAATTTACCAAAGTGATCAACATTTCTCTTATTAACATGCACATATATAACCATGTAGACAACTTTCATTTTATGTTAGACTAGAATGTTTTCCACCGTCTTCGCCCGGGACTTAAATTTTTTTATATAATTTTAATTATATTAAATAGTTTTTATTTATTTAAATATATTTTTAAATATTTTAATATATATTTATATGTTAAAATAATTATAATTTTTAATATAAAAATTAAATATTTCAACTTATATCTTCTTCACAAATAATTTTTTTTATTACTACATCAAATTTAAATAAAAAACATAAATCTATAAATTTTAACTTTTTTTAGAATCAAATGACAAATTCATCAAATAAAAAATTCTTAAGTTAATTTTTTTACCAATCAAATTTTACTTTCTTCGATTATAAGTTCAAACCAATCAATTACTCCTGCTAATATGTTTTTTTTTTCTTCTCAAAAGATAAAAAATAATTGCAATGTTTCTTTTCACATAATGCTTTTTTATAATATTTCTTTTTTCTTCTCAAAAGATAAAAAATAATTGCAATGTTTCTTTTCACATCATGTTTTTTCTACTTCCTTATAAATAATTATTTATTGTATAATAATAGATAATAAACATTTTTAGTTTATTGGTTCATTTTGTAATTCTTTAAAAAAATCATTCTTGATTACACACTTTTCAAAAAAAAATATTCTTTTACTAATAATTATTAAATATTATGATAATAAATAGTAGATATCTTTTTGTTATTAATTTTGTAATTATTCAAAAAAAAATGATCACAAATAGAGATTACAGCAAATCGTATATCAACAATTTTTTAAATATCTGAATCCGTTTAATTTATATGATATATGAATTCATTTATTATGTGCTTACTATCCGAATATTACTATCAAAATCCACATCCGATTTAAAAAGTAATATCCGTCAAATTTTTGAATCCGTTAAATATCCGAATTTATTAAATTATTTTAAAAAAATAAAAATATAAAATTAAATAAAAACTAAATATGTAAATGGATATCGAATTTGGATATCTGAATCCTTTATTCGCATAAATATAGTGAATTCGAATAACAGATTTGAATATCCGACACTATCCGAACCAAAATCAAAGTGGATTCAAATAACAGATATCCAAGAGTTCATATCCGAATCCTCTGTGGATAGTAAATTCAATATCTGAATCCGTAAATTACCCAAATTAGCAATATTCAAATCCACAAATAACGAATTGAATAATATCGGATATCTAATTTTTTACTATCACTCATTAAAACAAAAATATATATTTTCTTATTAATAATTATTTATTATAATAATTATAAATATTTTTAATCTAACGGCCTATTTTGTAATTTCCAACAAAAAAAAAAAAAGCCAATTGTCGTGTCTGGCTTTGTCCCTGCTACAGTATCCCCTCAATGGATACTTTTAATATATAGGTACAGATGTTAGCTCCAATAAATATGTCTAACCTATCACATTATGCAGAAATGCATGAATCTAAATTACTACTATTTTCTAGCAAGAAGTTGTGCAAATTAAAGGGTATAGTATTTTTTTTTCCTTTAACCCTAAGAAATAGGATAGGGTGAGATCTCAAAATTGAGAACACAAAGCCTAATTGCGATATATTTTATATCGAATTCAAGCTTACTCCAAATGATTCATCTATTTTTTTTTTAAAATAAATTTTTGTAAAGTTGAAATTGGATTTCAACACTTGCAAATTTCTCTTCCCTAATTCTCCATAGAACTTAGACTCCTTTCCTAAAAAAGAATCATATTCTATATTAATGATAGTAAAATTCTTAAACTTTACATATGCTTAGTTTAGTTTATAAGATAGATTTGTTCATTAGTAGGGATGGCAAAATCCGATCCGACCGATGGATTTCGCACCGATCCACTCCGAATGGAGAGGTTTTTTTTATGAAGCGGGGTGGAGCGGAGCGGTTTTGGTAAATGCTTGCTCCACTCCGTCCCGCCCCGACTTTTGAAATTACTATTTTATCCTTTAAAATATTTTATATTTTTCCTTATATTTTTAATATATATTAGATATATATACTAAAATCATATATATACTAATATTTTATATCTATACTTTAGTATATATGTATTATATATATTATATTAAAGATTTTTATATACTAAAATTATATTTATGAATAAATTATAATATAATTTTTTACAATATTAAGTTAAAAATAATTAATATAAATTGGGGTGTAGCGGAGTGTAGCACCGTGGAGCGGTTATGGATGTAACCGACATCCATGGATGTGGATGTTTCCAACATCCATGCAAGAGTGGGGTGGAGGTGGATAAGGCAATATCCGCCCCCGTCCCACTCCATTGCCATCTCTATTCATGAGTTGAGTGACTTGCCAAATCCGAGGGCTTGGGCTTACTTGAGTCAAGATCTTGGATAATATATTTTTTTTTAAAGTTCGAGTGTGCTTGAGATATTATTATATCTATAAAAAAATTATTTCTAGAATATATTTATAAAAATATAAAATACAATTATAAGAAATTTTATAATAGATATAATTAAATGCGCTTAAATGGACTTAACGAGCAGGCACAACTCTTGTAGGCTATAAATTTAAAAAAATTAAAAACAATAAATATAATTATTAAATGGACATGTAAACAACCTTGTAAAGCTCTCCTAGGATTCTAAAACTCTATCAACATAGAATATTAATTCACATACTTAATGGTAACAATTAAAAAAAAATCATGTAAAAAAAAGTAATATTAAAAAAACGAACTGGATCGATCGATTGAATTGAAAATCGGTAGCCTATTCGATCTGGTGCATATAATAAATCGAGAATTTTTCGAACCGGTAAAAACTTTAAAAAAAAAAATTTAACTTATTTTTTAATTTTTTTTTATAAAAAATATTGTATGCAATGAGATTTGAGCCTTTAATCTTTTAACTTTATATTAAAAATCATACAATTTATTCAAATACATATTTTTATTAAATCTTTATTTTATTTTATTTAATATTAAATTTTTTTAATGCAATCTATCGATTCAAATCAAAAATTTTACCAATTTAACTTTCATTCTGATTTTTTAAACATTAAAGAAAAGTAATCCTCAAATTAAAATTTTAGAGAACAAGTGAATTTTTTAACCATAAGCAAGTGTTGTATTTTATTATTTGGCCAGAAATAAAATATTATTGTTTAAATATTCATTCAAAATTGTTTATTGTTTGTAAAATTTAAGCTGTATCTGTAATCATATATTTTTTTTATTAAAAAAATCACTATTTAAATGATTAAAATCTCAAAACATAAAAAACATTGATGGGAGAAAAAGAAAATTCCCCTAGTGAAAGCATCTCTATTCTGTCCTAAAAAGCACATTGGAAGGCAGGCCTTTCCGGGAGAAGGGACACGTCACGCTTAATCTCTATTCCCCTAGTTTATAGCTCTGCTTTATTGACTGTGACGTCGTACTATCTATGAATAGACTTATAATATTAAACATAATACATATAGATACAATACGAAAAAATAATTAATATATATAAAAATTAAAAATAATATAAATATAATATAAATATATGAATATTTTAAAATTTATATAATAATCAAAATTTATATAAATATAAAATATTTTAAATATAATTATAATACGATAAAATATACGAATATGATACGAATCCATAAATTTACAAAATCTATCCATAAATATATCGGTCAATTCAATGACTTATATTTGATTGATGAATTTGGATTTTTAAAAATTTTAATTAATTTTAGATTTGGATTGTTTTAAGTTTGGATTATTTTAGATTAGAATTATTTTGAGATTGACATTTTGAGTTCGGATAATTCGGGTTTAACATTTAAATTATTCTAAGTTTAATAATTTTAAATTTAATTTATTAATTCTTAAAATTAAATCAGATTAAATTTAAATAAATTATTTAATTGAGTCAAATTTTATTATAATTTTATTGAAAGATCAAAGTAAAAAAAATAAAAATAACATTTTAAAAATGAACATAAACATTATAATTTGTATACTTTAAATTAAAGTTAACTTTTATATAAATAAAACAATATATGATTATATTTTTTATTACACTAAAATATTTTTACTTAACTTTCATTGTAGTTATTGATTTGTTTTTAATCAAATCTAACAAAATTATCTTAATTTTCAATTTCAGTACAAAATAAAAGTTATCATTTTTTAAGCCATCTAATATTAATAGATTACCACGAATTATAAATCATATATGTAATATACTAATATAATAGTAATTACCCATATGACCATATCCATCTGTGTAATATACTTGACTTTATTTATAATATATATTAATAAGCATAAAAATTCAATTTAATTATAATAATAAAAAAATAAATCTATTTTATTTTTAATCAAAAGATAATATTTAAAATTATAATAGTAAAATAAAAGATTTTAAAAGATAATTTAAAAATATAAAATTAAAATAAATTAATAATTTATTTTATATTTATTTTTTATCAAATTAATTTTTTTAAAATTAAAATTATATTTAATTTAAATAATTTTTTGAATAAATCAAGTTCCAATCATTTTGATTGGACGAATTCAAATTGTTGATATATTTTTTTATCAAATTAAGTTGGAAGTTGGAACAAATTCATTTGATATTTGGGAAGTTTATTTGGAACAGTGATTAAAAAAAATCGGACTGGTCGGTCAGACTGGTTAAATCGAGAATCGATGGTTAGTTCGGTCCGACGAACATATTAGAATCGAATCAACCGGTTAAAAATCGATAAAAAACCGAAATGAATCGGGTAAAAAATTGATTTTATATGTATTTTTATTTTCTTAAACTTTTTTAATTTGTAATTAATAAGATTGGAACCTTTAACCTATTAATATTAGATTAAAAATCATACCATTAAGCCAAATTCAATTTTTTGTTAATTATTAACCATATTTAATATTTAAATATTTAAAAAATGAGTTTTATCAAATCGGTCGATCCAATCGGTTGAACCAAAAATAAAAAATCTAATCGATTCAACTTTTTTTTAATATTTATTTGGAATTCATTAAATCTGTTTACGGATCGAACTATTTGATTCGGATGACATATATTGGTCACACGTGGCTATGCCTATGCCCCGTAAGCCTTCGGTGACTTTTTCACTGTTTCCGGCTTTCCTGATTGGGCTATCACGGAAAAGGGAAAACAAAGATGGGTTTATATGAAAAACATGCCCTCCAAAAGAAGTATTTGTTAAATGATATAATGAATAAAAATTATTTGAAAAAGAAAAATAAATAATTAAAAATTATTATAAAGAATATTATAAAGATAAAATTACCTTTAATTAAAAAATTTATTTTTTTTCTCTATCATTAAGAAAATATTATTTTTAAAAATTTTAATTGAAAATAAATTTAAAAAATAAATATTTTTTTAAAATTAAAAAAATTAATTTTAGGCATATTATTTTTATTTTTTTAAATTTTTTAATTAAAAAAAGTAAATAAAAAATTTAAAAATTTATTTTTTAAAATTAAAAAAAAATTATTTTCAGAATATTTATTTTTTAATTAAAAAGTAAATTAAAAAATAAAAAAAAAGGGAAAAGAAGGTTTTTTTAATATTTATCCTACAAAGATAGTGGTGGTCCTTTCCATGTGTGGTTAGCGGGTCCCACTCCCACAATCTCATCGCCTTCGAAAGGCGGTGACGCGTGTCGACTACACAACGGAAGTGGCACGTGATGCCCACTATTCTCAAATCACTCCCATTCCCACCCACGCTTCCCTTTGGGAAAAAATGAATTCTCATCTTTTACTCGCAGGTTATTGGCGAGTGCAGGTGCGTGTTCAAAGGGTACATCTACAAACGAGGGAGGCATGGAAGAGAGATTTTGTCCGTCTCTCTTTGGATCACATAATCCACTTTCAAGTTTCAACTCGACCTTTTTTTTTCTTTCTTTTTTCTATTTGTAATATGCATAACAGCAAAAAGCATTTGATGCAAATATATGGATTTTTATATAATTTTGTTTTAAAAATTGATATAATATTATATATATATATAAATGAAGCTAAAGTTGAGAGAAATTTTCCATCATTTTAGCAATTATATATAATATACTTCAATCTGTTCACCGTTGAAAAAGATGTTATCTTCAATGAAACTATATTTGTGAACCATAACACTAGGTGGTTTTACTTTTTTTTTTTTCTTTTCTCAATGATGTAATCTTCCATATTTAGTAAGGAGGGGATTTTTTTTTTTTTCATTTTTTGGGTCGGAAACATGGTTTGGGTTTGTGAAAATTAGACATGTTTAATAGTTAAATTATTCCGTCCAAAATAAAAAATCATTCGACATTTGAAAAAATTTGAATTGAATATTAGATCTAAGAAAGATTTAAACAAAAGAAATAAAATCTATTTAAAAAACGGATCAGATATTGGACATAATATTTTTTATATTCTATTCTTGAGATAAGAGAAATATATATATTCATCTATTTGTTAATTTATATCTAACCTACATTGGAAACAACTGAATTTAATTACCACCTGAAAATTTTACAGGGCTAACTTAAGAACTACTACATATACATATTATATTATTTTTATTCCAAATAAAAAGCTGTATATTATTTCCTTCATCAGTAATAATTAATTCCCTCCAGTCTCCCATGAACAATTTACCTGGACTCTAATTTCAAGGCAGCCAGCAAAAGCAAGCAAGGTTTTATTGTTGCAGCCAAAGGGTAGACTGAAAAGAAGGAAAAATGGTAAATCTAGGGATGATAACGGATCGGATATCTGTTATTTTTTGTATTATCTGAATTCGAATTCGAAAATTCGTTTTAAAATCCGAATCCGTTTATTATCCGCAATAATCTGAATATTACTATCCGAATCCGAATTAATTAACATTATCCGTCGGATATCCGAATCCGCAAAAAAATCGAATCCAATAAGTCAATTTTTTTTTAAAAAATTATAAAATCAAACAAAAATTAATTTTAAATTCAAAATCACTAATAATTAACAGCAAATAAATTCTAAAATACAAGAACAACAACTTAAATAAGAAAATAACAATTCAAAAATACAAAAAACAACTTAGGTAATACAAGAAATTAGTTCCATAAACTAAAAACAAATTTTAAAGTTAGTTATATCAACTATGAAAGATTACTCCACTTCCTCAATAACACATGTGCTAGCTGAATCTCCAACTGAATTAGATACTACATAAAGAAAAAATTAAACATTAATTTAAATCTTGAGATGAAATATAATAGATTGAATGTTTCTTTTTTAATCCTTAAATATAAAAAATTGAATGTTTCTTTTTATTATACTATTTTATATTGAATGTTTATTTTATTATGCTATTTTATAATGTTAAAATAAATAAATAAATCATTAAATTTTATCTTTTTATTTAAATATATTGATAAATATTAAAAATACTAAAATATTAATAAATATTATTAAAATATTTTATATTAATATTCAAGTCAAATCAAACATGATTTAAAAGTTATGTTCAAAACTTTGATATGAATTAAGTCAAACACGTTGGCATGGAACACGATTAGACGAAATGCATACAATATTTTTTCATACAATTTAGAATAAAGTACATAAAATAGGTAATTGAGAATGATATGTGTATTTTATTTAGACCTGTCAATACGTGTATTTATATCGTTCATGATCGCATACTTTAACGTTTCATAATCGTGTTTAAGGTATTATATATTAATATAAATTATGACACATTAATAATTCGTGTTATATAGATTTTGACACGTTCGTATATGCATGTCGTGTTTGTGTTATTTTCATATCGTGTTTTAATTATTCGACTCGTTGCCATCCTTAATCTTGTTCATGTCGTGTAAAGGGTTTCAAAGAAATATATATACATATATGTATATAATTTGTTAAGGTTTATACATTTATATAAAAATATCATGTATATTTAGAATTTATAAATGTTTAACATACATTAACTAATTCAACTTTATAATTATTTTATCATTATACTTTTATATTGTCCAATGAAATTAAAGAATAAAAGATGAAAGAGACTTTTATGTATAATTTTTTAAACTAATAAAAGTTTGATTCTTAACATTTTTACTTAAAAATATATATATATATATATAAATATTTATGTCATATTAAACAAAATTTACTTTTATATTGTCCAATGAAATTAAAGAATAAAAGACGAAAAATGATTTTATGTATAAGTTTTTAAGCTAATAAAAGTTTGATTCTTAAGATTTATACTTAAAACATCTCTCTCTCTCTCTATATATATATTTATGTCGTATTAGGAAAAAAATATTTTAATATTTATTTTAATTAACATAAGTACTAAAGTACATAACTTCGTTACAAGATCATTTTGTAAAAAATAAAATAAATATTGTTATTAGAGTGATTTAACTAATTAAGCTGATTAAGTCATCAAATATTATTTTATAAAAGTACCATGTATTTTTTAAATTTAAAGGTATTTAACATAATTAATTAATTTATTATTATATTTTATTTTGAAAAAATATTTTTAAATTATTATTATATTTTATTATACTTGATATAATTTAATTTTTGTAGCATGTTATTTCAAAATTGAAGCTTAGCTCACTTGGTTAAGTTTTTGGTGGATAACTTTGCAGGCCAAGGTTCAAGATTCTCCAAGAGCAAAACTTTATGTGTTTTACAAAAATCGAATTCAGATTCGGATATTCGAATCCGCTATCCGAGGGTTTATATCCGCATCTGCTCCAAATCCGCGGTGGATAGTAATTATAATATCCGAATCAGCAAAAAACGGATGGGATATCCACGGATATCCGAATCCGCAGTACAAATTGCCATCCCTAAACCCAATATCTATGGGCATTATTTAAGATGTTATTTTTATTAAAAAAAAAAAGTAAATAGCATCTATAGTCCCCAAATTTTGGAGCATATATCGTTTTGATCTTTATACTTTAAAACGTAACAATTTGGTCCGTGATTACAAATATCATAAAAAATTGATCCCTTCTATTAGCTTTTCTATTATCATTCCGTTAATAACCAGTTGGTGACATGTGTCACCACCTGGCTATAACACATGTCTCTTCCTTCTTCTTTATCATTTTTCTTTTTCATTTTTCATTTTTTTTTTACTTTTTTTTATAAATAAATACAAATAAAAATATATAATAATTTATATTATAAATTAAATTAATTTTATAAAATATAATGAATTACAAAAATATTTACATGCATTACTTTTATACAAATATTTTAATGTTTTCATTTTCCCTTTTTCTTTATTATTCTTTATAAATAAATACAAAAGATTATTATTAATTAATTTTTTAATAATTAAATAATTTATAAAATATAAATATTTATTTACATTAATTTTATAAAAAATATTTTTTCTTTTTTCTTTTTATAAATAAATTAATTTCATAAAAATTAAATAATTTATAAAATATAAAATATTTATTTACATTCATTTATTAAAATATATTTTTTATTTTCCTTTTCTTTCTTTCTTTTTCTTCCCTTTTTTCCTCTTTTCTTATAAAATTAATGTAAATAAAATATTTTATATTTTAAAAATTAATTTAAATTATAATATGAATGATTATTTATTTTTCTTTATATTTATTTACAAACAAGAGAAAAAGGGAAAAGATAAGAAAGATAAGAAAGGAAAAAATAAAAAAATTTATAAAACTAAATAAATATTTTATATTTATATGTTATTTAAGTTTTATAAAATTAATTTAAAATATAATATAATATAATACTTTTTTGTAATTGTTTATAAAGAAGTGAAAAAAGAAGAAAGGGAGGAAACAAATAAACAAAAAAATATTTTTATAAAAATAATGTAAATAAATAGTTATATTTTTTTTTACTTATTTTATTATTACAATAATAATTTAAATTATAAAGTAAATTATTATTTAGTTTTTAGTATTTATTTATAAAGATAAGAAAAGAAACAAAAAAAAAAAAAAGAGAGAGGAAGAAATGAAAAAATGAAAAATATTATTAATAAAATTAAAGTAAATAAATATTTCATACTTTATAAATTAATTATATATTTTTAAAAATCATTTTAATTTTTAATATGACGTATTTTTTCTTTGTATTTATTTATAAAAAAAAAATTGAAGAAAAAATAAATAAGAAATAAAGAAAAATAAAAAAAAGAAGAGGCATGTGTTAGCAACCAGTTGGTGACACGTGTCACCAGCTGTTTGCTAATGGCAAAGATAACAAAAAAGCTAACGGAATGGGCCAAATTGTTATGATACTTGTAATCAAGGACCAAATTGTTACGTTTTCAAGTTTATGGACCAAAACGATATATGCCCCAAAGTTTGGGGACTATGGATGCTATTTACTCTATTAATTAATACTTTGTTTTAGGGTTAATAAAAAAATTTAGTGAAAAAAATGGTAGTTATCAAATTTCAAATAAAAATTACTTTTTCGTATACAAATAAAAATTATAATTCCATGACATATATGACATAATTATTACATTAAAAAAACAATGAACAAATTAAACAAATATACATATAATTAAACTTAAATCCGAAACTTAAAATTACTAAAGTTATTACACTACAAGAGAACGTCGAATTATCGACGGATTCTTTACCGACGGAATACTTTCGTCGGTAACAATTGTTTTCACCGACGGAAAAGTGAGAATTACCGACGGAATTCCGTCGGTAATGTTTTCGTGAATTACCGACAGATAATTTAACCATTACCGACAAAAACTTCATATTACCGACGGATATTTAAAGACCGAATTGGTCCGTCGGTGAAATCCGTCGGTAATACTTTGGCGGGAACAACTTAGAATCCCGCCAAAGTATTACCGACGGATTTACGTGTATTACCGACGGATTATTCCGTCGGTAAAAAAAAGGGCACGGATTCTAATATGCAATAAATAGAAAGTTAAAACAAATAAAAAAATAACAATGAATGGTTAAAATAAATTACCGACGGATTAGCTTAATACTGACGAATTTCTATCGGTAAAAACTTATTATCGACGGATGAAATTTGAATGACCGCCAAAATTTTTACTGACGAAATTTTCGTCTGTAATGTTACAATTCCGTAGGTAATGTTCTCGGGCATAATTAAATGCCCGAGACTCATTTTCTTCTCCTTCTTCCTTCTCTTTTCTTTTCTCTCTTTCCCTTTTCCCTTTTTCCCTTTTCTATTCCCCGAACCAGACCCCCTACCTAGCCCCCCTGTCGTTGCCATCTGATGTAAGTCTCTTCTCTTTTTTCTCTTTTCTCTCTCTTGACTATTTTTGAAATAATAAATTAACACTATTTCTTTGTTTTTTGCAGATTTAGGTTAGATTTGTAAGTATTTTTCTTATTTTATTTTTTTGTAAATTTCAAAAATATATTTTAATTAAATAAGTTTATTAATTTTATTGTTATTTGTTAATATTTGGACTTTGTTATTGTTATTTGATAATTTTCAAAATTATGTTTTAAATAAATATATTTGTTTAATTGTTTTTTGTTATTGTTATTTATTAATGTTATTGTTATTTGTTAATATTTGGACTTTGTTATTGTTATTTGTTAATTTTCAAAATTATGTTTTAAATAAATATATTTGTTAATTGTATGTTATATTTTTGTTAATTTATTTAAAATGTTTTGTTAAAAAAAAAATTATTTGTGATTGTTAAATTATAAAATTGTAATGGTGGATAATATTGTTGTTCTCTCTCTTCTTTTAATTTTAATTTTTTGATTTTTCGTTTTTGATATTGTTTGAAAATATTGTTGTTTTTATTTTTGTAGTTAAGTCCGAGCCACCGCCGTCACTGTTCGATCGTCCCCTACGAGCCACCAACGTCGTTGCCACCGCCGGAACTGTTCGACCACCGCGCCTGGGTATGAGTTGTCTTTTCTCTATGATTTATGGCATTGTTAATGTGTATATTGTTGAAACTTTTTTCTGTATATTGTTGAGTTGAAATTGTTAATGGGGTATGAGTTGAAATTGTTAATATGTATATTGTTGAAATTGTTAATGTGTATATTGTTAAAATAATAGTTTATTTATAATTATAATTTAAAAAGATAATATTAAAAAGCATATAAAATTCTAATAATAACAAGAAGAAGAAGATATGAAAAAAATCTTAGGTTGTTTACTTATAATTAGACCTGCTCATGGGCCAGGCTACCCGTCCAAACCTGAAGCCCGCCCAATATTTGGGAGGGTTTGGACAAAAATATTAAGCCCGAAAAATGGGTCTGGGTACAATTTAGAGCCCGTTTTCTAAACGGGCCGGGCCTTGGACAGAAACATTTAGGCCCGAGCCCAGCCTGAATATTATATAATTATATAATAATTATAATTTTATATTTAATAATAATAAATAATTTATTTTATAAACTTAAAAAAATTACTTTTTATTCATTCATTTTACTCTTCGTTTAGGCCTTGTAACCGGTAAAACAAAACCCACCTTTACTCCACTTACCCTTAACCCTAATTCACAACATAACTGAAGCTGAATGTCGCTAAACAAGCCCATGGCCGCAATTTCTCCTTCTTCGGTTCCACTTCTCTTCTTTGCTAAAATATTAGGGATCGTAGTTGTAACTTTGGTCCTCTCTTAGGCTCCTCTTTTAAAGTCTAGCTTCCTTCCTTACTCTTCTTTCTCTTCCCAAGAGGACACCATCTATGCAATGAGTATTTATGTGATATCTCATCCATTCTCTGATTAATTAGTTTATATTTCCTTCTGCTGAGTTTGAAAGTTATCTGTACATGTTGACAGGTCCTTCATCCTTTGCTGATGGTGATTGGCTTCATTCTCATAAGTGGAGAAGGTATAGTCACTAGTTAGGCAATTCAGAAAATGAAATGAAAATAGATTATGCTTTTGTTGAAACAACGATTTCGAAAAAATTGGGGGGGTTTGAGTGGTGATTTTTGTTTTCTTTCTTTTCAGCTATATTGATACACAAATTGTTGTCTGGTTCAAGGAATTTGAAAAAATTTGGGCATTTGTGCTTGTTCTGGAGTTTTTGGTTTTGGAGTTTTTGGGATTTGGACAAAGTTTCATGGATAAGATGGTATTGTGACTATTTTTATAGCCTGCATTCTTGGATGGGTTTTATCTGTGTCTGCTTGTTCTGTTCTTCAAAAAAATCCCTTTAACTTTTCTTTACGCTATGATAAAATTTGGGCGGGCCGGGCCTGGGAATCTCTTTTATAATATGGGTCGGGCCTGGTCACAAAAATCTACCCATATTTCGGGTCGGGTCGGGCCTGGGCAGGCACAAATATTGTTACTATCCTGCTTGAGCCCGGCCCATGAGCAAGCCTATTTATAAAATATATATATATATAAAGTAATTTAAAAAGATAATATTGTTGAAATTGTTAATGTGTATAATTGTGTAGGAGCTAGAATAAATAAAACTTTATTTATAATATATAGTAATTTAAAAAGATAATCAATTGCATGTTGTTATTTTGATTCTTTGTGTTATTGTATTGTCCATTGTTTACTTAGGCTTAGAGTATGGAGCATGATAAATTTTGGATGTATAGGCAGTTGGACGACTATCAATATATTAGTAATGAGTATTTGAATGCAGTTGAAGAATTCTTAGGTTTTGCATATGCTCATAGCGAGTACGCAAAGGATAATAGAATTAGATGCCCTTGTGTGAAGTGTTAGAATAATCGGTTTGCAGAAATTGATGATGTGCGTAAACACTTGTACTATTAAGGGTTTAAGGAGAATTACTATATTTGGGATGTAATGGTGAAAGTCATCAAGGTCAGTCATCAAGGATGCATAATGATGAAGTCGAGACGAGAAGTGATGATGAAAGAGATAATCCTTATGCTAGAATGCTTATGGATGCTCTAAATCCGAATCTGAATTTAGGTGGTAATTACAATGTTGATGAGACAATGGTTCAAGATGATCAATCGAATTTAAGTTTAAGAAACTTTTATTCATTGTTGAACCAAGCAGATGAACCGTTGTGGTCAGGATGTATAAGACACAACTTTATCTGCTGTGTCACAACTGTTAAATGTGAAGTCTGAATTTAACATGAGTGAATCGTGTTTCAATTGTTTGATGATTATGATAAAAAGGATATTGCCAAAAAATGATAATTTACCTGATAATTTTTACCGAATGAAGAAGAAGATGGCCAAATTTGGACTTCACTATCAGAAGATACATGCATGCAACAACAATTGCATGCTGTTTTATAACAAATCGGTTGACTTAGAATTTTATTCTGTATGTGGCCATCCTCGTTATAAACCAAGCAAATCAAGTGTTAGAAAGTCGAAGAGAATTCCTTATAAGATTCTTCGTTATTTGCCATTGATTCCGAGACTTCAAAGATTATATATGTCAACTGTTACAGCTGAGAATATGACATGGCATACGCATAACCGAAGGGATGATGGAGTGTTGAGACACCCTGTTGATGGTGAAGCATGGCAAGACTTCAATCGTACGCATCCGTCTATTGCAGTGGAATCTCGAATTATCAGATTGGGTTTGTGTGCAGATGGGTTTCGTCCGTTTACTCATGGAGCGAAACCGTACTCTTGTTGGCCAGTATTGCTTTGTGTATATAATTTACCACCATGGATGTGTATGAAGCAACCATATTTACTTCTTAATATGGTAATTCCGGGTTCGAATAGTTCATCGCAGAATATTGATGTTTTTCTCGGACCATTGATAGATGAGTTGAAATTATTGTGGAATCATGGTGTTTCGAGTTATGATGGGTATAGGAAACAAAATTTTATATTAAGAGCTGCATTATTATGGACGATTAATGATTTCCCTGCTTACTGCATGTTATCAGGATGGAGCACACACGGTCGATTGGCTTGTCCTTATTGTATGGAAGAAGTTAAGTCATTCAGATTGCATTATGGCAGGAAACCATGTTTTTTTTATTGTCATAGCCAGTTCTTGCCTTTAAATCATCATTTTAGAAGACAAAGAGATAAATTTTGTCAAAGAGTTGAGCATGATTCTCCAATTGAGCGATTATCTGATGAGTCAATTCTAGAAAGGATAGATAGCATTCCGAATATCACATTTAGGAGTAAATTATGTGAACAAAAGTTGATTGGATTCGGAGAATGTCACAATTGGACGAAAAAGAGTATTTTTTGGGAGTTACCTTATTGGCATACCAATCTCATTCGTCATAATTTGGATGTGATGCATATTGAGAAAAACGTATTTGATAACGTGTTTAACATAATGATGGATGTGAAGAGCAAAACAAAAGACAATACAAAAGAATGGATTTACCGTTGCTTTGCAAACGGTCGGAACTAGAATTGGTGAAAAGCAATGGAAAAACGTACAAGCCTAAAGCCAGTTACACATTAAACAGGAAAGATCAAAAAAGAGTTTGTACTTGGGTAAAAGAATTACGACTTCCCGATGGATTTGTCTCAAATATATGCCATTGTGCAAATGTGATTGATGAGAGGTTTTATGGCATGAAAAGTCATGACTGTCATATTTTTATGCAGCGGTTACTTCCAATTGCATTTCGAGATTTGGTACCTAACACAATCTGGTATGCAATTACTGAGCTTTCTCGTTTTTTCAGAGACTTATGCTCTACAGAAATTCATGTGGACCAGATGGAGTTGTTGGAAACCAATATAGTTGAGACCATTTACAAGTTGGAAAAAATATTGCCTCCAGCCTTTTTTGATTCAATGGAACATTTGCCTATTCACCTACCTTATGAGGCAAAAGTTGGTGGACCTATCCATTATCGTTGGATGTATCCATTCGAAAGGTAATTAACAAAGAATGTACATAATCTTTTACATTATTTACTTTATTGAATTGAACATTTATTAATTTAGTATTTGTTTCTGAATCTTAGATTTCTACATCATCTAAAGAGAAAAGTAAAAAATCTCGCATATGTTGAAGGCTCAATAGTTGAGGCGTATATAATGGAAGAAATTTCATCGTTCTGCGCCTTATACTTTGAACCAAATGTTGAAACAATATTTACTCGGGTGCCCCGAAATGATGATGGAGGAGATGTAGATCCCATAGGACGACTCTCAGTTTTCACACATGAAGGGAGATTTTTTGGTCTAGAAAAAACGAAGGCTCGTTACTTAGAGCACGATGAGTATGATGCAGCTGAATTATATGTATTAATGAATTGCGAAGAAGTCATACCTTATATTAAATAAGAGATTTACTGTTCTCTCAAATATTAATTGTGAAATTATGTTATATAATTAAATTAGGGAAGCTCATTTTGTATCCAATCATTTTTAGGGTGTTTGATGAGATAGTGAAAATCGATGCACCGAACATTACTGATGGTGAGTTGGAGAAAGTTCGTGCAGGTAGATTTAGAAAATGGTTTAAGGACTACGTAAGTATTCTTTAATTTCTATGTTCCACTAATGCTTGATACAATTTGATATTGAAAGTAATATTGTTTTTCGTTCACCGTTCATATATAGGTTCAGCAAAATTCAAGTCAACATAACTCTCGTATAGTTGAGTTATCTTATGGTCCAGGACGTATGGGTTGGTGTTATTTTGGATATTTCGTTAATGGTTTCAAGTTCCATACTTTAGATTATGGAAAAAATCGAAAAACCATGAATAGCGGTGCATGCGTCAAAGGCGATTGTTATAATGATTCTTTGCATGACTTTTATGGAATGTTGTTAGATATTGTGGAGTTAGAATATTTTGGTGTGGAAAATTGGGTCGTACTTTTTAAATGTCGATGGTTTGATACGGATAAAGGAATTCGGGTAGGTCCTCATAATGGGCTTGTTGAAATAAAGTACAGGTCAATACTTGCTTGTAATGAACCTTTTGTTTTAGCTCATCAATGTCAACAAGTGTATAACAGTTCTTATCCATCGAATAGAAGAGAACGTCGAGACTGGTGGGTTGTGTTCAAAACAAAGGCTAGGAGTAGATTTGACATTGGATCTTGTGCAGGAAAAATAATTGATCTAAAAGAAGGGGTTTATCAACAAATGGATGTACCTACTCCCACCATTGTAACATATTCAGAAGAGCTTGACAGTCCTCAACTTTTGGTTCATGGTGATTTCGAAGAATTAAACATTAATGTTCAAAGAACAAATGAAGAAGAAAATGACGAGCACAAAGAAGAAGAAGAAGAAGAAGAAGAAGAAGAAGAAGAAGAAGAAGAAGAAGAAAAAGATGAAGATGAAAGAGTAGATTATGATGACAGCGATGACAATGATGCTGATGAAAACGACAAGAATGATGATGATTAGAAAGTTAATATTATTTACTTATTTTGTAATTGCATGATCTGTCAAGTAATATATTTTATATGTGTATGCAATATATATTTACTAATAAATTTAATATTTTTTATTTTACAGATAAAATGTGAGGAGAAGGGCGTAAAACTAAAATGCAGAAGAAATGGAGTTCTATGTGGGATACATTGAATATTATTTTATTTATATTTTTATGAATTTCATTTTATTTTAATGGTGTAATTATATAAATTTTGCATTTTATTTGAAAAACATTTTTAATAATTTATTTTTTAAATATTTATTTTAAATATTATTGTTTTTGTTTAGAAAAAATAATTACCGATGGAATAATCCGTCGGTAAAGGACATTTATTGACGGAATATTCCATCGGTAATAAAATTAGTACCGACTACATGCAATCGTTGGTAAAGAAAATTACGACGGAACAATTCCATCGGTGATAAAAGAATACCGACGGAATATTCCGTCGGTAAAATTCTGTCGGTAAAGCAAAAAATACCGACGAAATATTTCGTCGGTAAAAGTCAGTCGGTAAAGTTTCTTTACCGACGGATTTTTCTTTAACGACCAAATTAGTATCACCGACGAAATTTTTCGACGAAATTTTTCGTTGGTAAAATGTATCACCGACAAAAAATAGACTTTTATCGATGGATTATTCCGTCGGTAAAAGTCCGTCCTCTTGTAGTGTTACTTCTTTGTCATTTTGAGATACAACCTCATTGACAAAATTTCAAATATTTATTTATTTTGATTTCAAATCACTGTTATTACACATGATTTTAGTTGGTGCATGCATTAAAATTGAAACAATGAACTAGAAATCAAAAAGAAAAATTGAGCCTAGAATTTTATTGATTAACCAAATTTCAGTTGCTACTCAATGAATATAATGGTTACAAGAAATAAATAAAAAAAATTAAGATTTCATAGACCATGTCATACATATGAGTGGGTTGATTTTGATAACATATAATATAATATATATGATCCATCTCAATATGCAAAGTTGTTCACACATCCTACATATAATATTCAATTAGAATTTTATCACGCAAGATGCTGTGGGAATTATTTATTTTTAAAAAATATATACATAAATAATTTTATTAAATTATTTTAAAAAAAATCAATGAAAAAAGTGAATAAAGAGAAAACAACAAATAAAAGATTTAGCATTTTTTTTAATTATTTTTTTCTTTTTAATTTTTTATTCTAATTTTTTTTTTTCAAAAAGATATTAAAAATATGATTAAAAAAATGGTGAAAAATATCTATATATTTTTCGTACATAAAAATATAAAATCAAGTAAAAAATTTCATTAAATTTTTTCCATTTTTTTCTCCTCTTTTTTTTTCTTTTTTCTTGCATGTAATTTATGATTTTTTTTATGAAAATAATAAATTAAAAAACTAAGAAAATAATAAATAAAAATATTTTTCTTAATTTTTTTCTTCTTTTTTTTCTTCATTTTTTTCTTCTTCTCCTTCTCCAGTCGGTGGCTGCCTATGCCGTCGTCGACACGTCGAAGCAGTCAGCCCGTTTCGATCTCCTCATCCTCCTCTCTCTTTCTTTGTCGCCGATGAGATTCTCTCTCCTCTCTTTTTTTTTTCTCTTTTTCCTTTCTTTCTCTCTCTATTTTCTCCCTCTCTTCCACCATTTCCTCATCTCCGACCAACCACCCATCGGTAAGTTACCACCGGTCTCCCTCACTCACCCCTATCTTCTTCTCTCTTCTCTTCTCTTCTCCTCCTCATCTCTTCTTCTCTCTCATCCCCATCTCTTTCTCTCCCACCCGTCTGTTTCATTTTTTTCAAACAACTTACAAAATTACTCATGTAATAACGATTTTTCGACCGCCAGACGATTTTTAAAACAAAATATAGGGAGTCGCCACCAATCTTTTTTGCTAGGTGTGATTGGCCACCTAAGAAAGCTTTATCAGTTTAATAAGATTTTAAAATTAATTAAAAAGATAATTTTGGTATGTGAAAATGAAATTGGGTTCGGGAGTGCGGTTACGCGTGGGGAAGGATTAGCACCCCCACGATTCCCGTAAAAAAAGGCACCAGTTACTAATGCGTTATCCTAAATCTCGATTTAATGGGCTTAACAACGGTATTGAAAGTTAATTCTCTTTTATTTCTTTTCCAAAACATGTTTATTAATCTGAAAAAGGAATTCTCGTTATTTTTTTGAAAATGAAAGTGAGCATATATCTTTTATCAAGAATGCTCATTAAATATTTCCAATATTTTTGGTGGTATTTAACGAGATCCTTTCACCTCAAGATATCTTAGGAATCACTACTATGACGTCCCTCGACTTCTGTTGTTGGAGATTCGTCGTCCACATATATTTTTAAATTTCCTTTTCAAGATTATTATCGCAACTTAAAAAATAACAAGTCTCATCGCGAGACTTTATACTCGTTAAACGTGACATTGGGGAAAGCATAGGAAAAGGCAACTTGATTCCTCTTGAAATAAAATGAGGGTTTGAAAACAATCTCGAAAAAGATATGGAGTCGCCACCAATCTTTTTTGGCTAGGTGTGATCGGCCATCTATTAAAATCGGTTTTGTAAAACATTTTAAAATTAATTAAAATATTTTTAAAACCAATTTCAAGTCTGCGTTTTTAAACTAGAGAAATCAAAGAAGTGGGTTCGGGACTCGGTTACGTGCGGGGAAGGATTAGCACCCCTACAACGTCCGTATAAAATGGTACCTTATTAATTGTGTTTTATCTCAAGTCTCGATAAAAAGTCAGATTTAAATTTGGTATTTCAAAATAATTTCCAATTTAAAAAATAATTCCATTTTTTAATTGAAAATGATTCGAAATTTATTAATTCAAAATTTTTCTATATTCCCCAACAAACGTGGCAAAATATAGAAATTTTTATTTATTTGGAAAAAATTTCGAATCATTCTCGTTTTTTGAAAATAAAGATATTCCTTTATTAATAATAATTGATGATATCCTCCCCAGTAGACCGGCAGAGAACTCATGAATTATTTTAACTTGGGAATATCTTTATTTTGTTGAAAATCATTATCTTGTTTTAAAAACATTTAAAAAAATGAATATGAACATGTGTGACATAATAAAGATGACATAGCAAAATCTAAATGATATAATATAACCTAGATGACATGATATAATCTAAGTGACATAGTATATTCTAAGTGACATAATATAATCTAAGTAACATAGTATATCCTAAGTGACATGGTATAACCTAAGTGACATAATATAATCTAAGTGACATAATATATTCTAGATGAAATAATATAACCTAAGTGATATAATATGATATGAAACATAAAATAATATTATCATGAAATATGCATGAAAATAAAAATAACAATGCATGAACATATTAAATCCTAAATGATGTGACAAAAATAAATGACTAAGTAAAAAGCATAGGATAACATAGGATATTCACAACCATATAACAAACAATATAACACCACAAAATATAAATCAAAATAATAACATTACCATAGAAATATTCATAGCAAAAATCATATATCATATAATATGCATGAACATGAAAAATGTAATGCATGAAAGTGTATTTTTTCCTTTAAATAAGGAAATCCGTATACCTAAAAGATATCCAACTACCTTAGGAAAAGACATCAAATTAAATTTTCTAAAATCAAAAATACTTTGTGATTAGTTTAAAAACAATTTTGAAAATCTTGGGTAAAAAAATGACATGGCCAAAATCCCTTTTTAAAATGGCTCTATTTTCCTAACTTTGAAAACCTGGACTTGACCAAAACAGAAACATGGTATAGTATATGCAAGACTTAAAAGGAAACATGTTAGACTAAACAAATATGATGCAAATGCATGAACATAGCTAGACAATATCACAAACACATGGCATGACAAAATACAAAGCATTAACATCTTAAACATGTTGAAACAGAAAATTAGAAATGGCAAACAAAGTAAGTAGACATGAAAACAACATGATAAAATCAGAAAAATAATGGTAAATAAATGAAAAAGGTTGAAAACAAGCTACATATCTTAACTATTTTAAAAAAAGTTAGAACATCAAAATATGCTAGAACATCACAACCAATCATGGAAAAAGATCAAACACATCACAAGCACAAATATAGGGCTATTCGGCCAACATAGAAACTTAGAGAAAAATTTTGTTTTTGATTTTTCTTTTAAAACAAAAGATAGGAGCATTCAAAAGAAGATTTAAAACCTTTATTTCTCAACCAAAAACAACAAGAAATCATAAAATATCCAAGAAAATCATCAAGTTAAGCATGGAAAAGGAAAAAAAATGCAAGATTTAGGTGCCTTTTGGCTACCTTCAAAAGCTATTTTTCAAGCCTTTCTTCTCTTCTAACTTTCTTTGCTTTCCAAAACTAATCTATTTGCTCCCAAAATCAAATGTGATTAGCCAAATGAAGTGGGCCAAAATGAAAATTCCCCCTTCTCTTGTAGTGGCCGAATGGCCTTCTAGATGGTGTAGGATGTTGTCATTTTTTCCCTAACCAATTTTGATCCAAAGGCCACTAATCCAAGATGCTTAAAATGTAAAATTACCACCCTTAGATTAAGTGATTAGCTTCTCACTAATACAGCTGTTCAAAAATCTGTTGCCATTATGTTGACATCCTCTCTCCTTATGCATTGGACTCTAGTTACCATTCGATGATTATATAGATCCATAATTTAATTCAAATAAAATAATAAACATTTATTCTAATCTCATTAGAATAAATCCTAATCCAATTAGGATTAT
Source organism: Fremontodendron californicum (assembly GCA_030761205.1). Lineage (NCBI taxonomy): Eukaryota > Viridiplantae > Streptophyta > Magnoliopsida > Malvales > Malvaceae > Fremontodendron > Fremontodendron californicum. The sequence continues at coordinate 8,288,169 of JAULJL010000028.1, forward strand.
TTTATTTAATTAAATTATTATCCAATTAAATAATTTAATTGAATATTCATGTAAATTCTTATTTTTTGTGATTTAATTAATTTAACAATATTACCATAATTACTAATTTTAGTGTTGTATCTCAACTAGGAAACTACAACATTAGTAACTTAATATTACTAAAATAAACAAGCTATGAGAATCTGATAGAGTCATAAAACCCTAGCAAGGGAGGCGCAGGCCATGGCTATTATGAGTAGTCGCCGCCCTCTCACCTCCCTAAGGCTGTCTATCCGCTTTTCACAGCTTCCAACTTTTCAATGCTAAATTAATTTTATAATTTTTAAGGCTTGCCAAGAACAATTCTAAGAAATTTTAAATCCTAAAAATCATTAAAACATGCATTAAAAATTAGCCAAGAAAAATCTACAAGTTTTTCTCACTAAAATCACCAAATTTGCGCAAAGCAGGCAAAACAGTTTTCAATCGCTGCCAAACTTTCGCCAGTTATATTAATCAGTTTAAAACAATTTTAAACCAATTAATCAACAAGAATTCACTATGATTAACTGCTGCCTTCACCGAAACACTACAAATGCAAATTCTCACAATTTCGGTTAGTGACAATCAGATCAAAATAACTCAAAAAACAAAACAGTTTTGTTAAAGATAACAATCAAAGCATAGATAGTATAGTAATAACATAAGCGAGGCTCTGATACCACTGTTGGGATTCGACTCATGCTCAAACAGAGATAATGTATAATTTAATCAACAGTTAAATATACAACGCAGTGGAATTAAATAAAACAAAGAGAATATCGAATCCCTCCAAGGATCTGTCTATGAATTCAAAACGATTAGGCTATCAAGAACAAATAACAATCAAAATCACATACCTCTATTTAGAAGATTTTCGAATCCTCAAGACATATTATTGATGTTCTTGTTCTTGTACACAAAGCTCGCTTGTCGAAAACCAAAGTCATCCAATTGTCCGATCTCTAACAGTAATCCACACAGGTGATTTGAAAGCCTTCACAAGGTTGAGATTATGTTTTGCCAAGATGATGCTAGTAGTCTAGGTTGTAAGAAACCTTCCTACTCTTCCTTGGTTAGCAAAAATTAATTAGAAGAATCAAATTCCTCTATCTTATTTTGCTATTCGGCCGAAACACTCTAAATGGGAGTGAGGTGCCGATTCAAGGGTTTCTTTTAGGGGGGAGGCGGCAACAACATTAGGCTATTTATAAGTAGGTTTAATGTATGCCAACTTTTGGACTAACTGCACTAAACTTCTTATAAATATTATTAAATATTCACAATAAGCCTACAACACTTAATGAATATTTAATTTGGCCCAATCTCATTTTAATTTCATTAATCACTTTTTGTGTATGACCCATTAGGCCCTTAACATGTTGGCAATAAATATAATAAATTCAATTAAGAATTTCCTATTTATATTAATAGGCCATGAGCGACATCTAGCAATGCATCATTACCACCCAAATGCCAAGAGAGTCATCAAGCTTCGACTAGCCTTTCGTGTACAATATGTTTGTGTAATTAGATCCCTTCATCAAATATCCTGGGATAGGAAAAAGCATGGTTCAATGTCTACTCTTAACCCATTCCATATTAGATCTGCAGCTTTATATTAACTCCTTAAGTATTGCCTTGGCCAAGGACTTCCATAAGTTAATATAAGCCAGATACATGTGAGATATGTCCCCTTAATCACTTAGGATGATGAATCCTCTCTGGACCACTCATTCATCTTCGTATGCTTCATGTCATACCCAATAACACCCTACTATAAGCATCCTCGTGATTGGGTCCCGTTCATGATGAAATCTAAGTATGACAGTTCACATACAAGATGACCTGGTGTCACAAGTCAAAGGATTATTTACACTATTGACACATGAGAGTATTTTCCATAGACACTTGAGTGAAATACCAAATGGAACTCTCATAGCGGGTCATGTTCAGTGAAATTGTTCAACTAAAAAGTACCCATGTGTTATCCCCAAGTATCTCTATACTTTCAACCTATGAGATCAGTTGCATGCATCAAGTGCATGAAGGCTTAACATATGCCAGTCTTTGAGCATTGTTAATGCCCTGTCTTGACAATACAATGACCAGGAACAGTTTAGAAACACGGCATTGATGCATAAGGATCCTCATAATTGTAACACCTTACAATTCCTTTGCAATGCCATTGTGTCTCATGGGCTTTATCTTCACAAGTCATTTATAACAATTATAACAATACTTATGGATAAAGAAATACCTCAATTATAATTAATAAACTATAATGTGCAATACATGAATATATAAATAGTGTTTTACAAGCCCAACTAGATTGGCTTGTAGGGCTTACACCAACAAGGAGGTCTTAAGAATGGTGCCCGGAGGTCTTAAGAATGATTTAAACAGAAAAATTATGCCCGGAAGTTTTAAGAATGGTGCTCGGAGGTCTTAAGAATGGTGCCCAGAGGTCTTATCCATGATTTAAACATAAAATAACTTGAAGATGGTCTCGAGATTCGACTCATTTGAGAAGCAGAACGAGTTCGATTTAAAAACAAAATAAAAGTACCTCGACGATGGTCTCGAGGCTCGACTCATTTGAGATGCAGAACAAGTTCGATTTTAAAAACAAAAGGAAAGCACCTCGACGATGGTCTCGGGGCTCGACTCATTTGAGAAACAGAACGAGTTCGAAAAAACAAAAGAAAAGTACCTCGACGATGGTCTCAGGGCTCGACTCATTTGAGAAGCAGAACGAGTTCGATTTTAAAAACAAAAAGAAAGTACCTCGACGATGGTCTCGGGGCTCGACTCATTTGAGAAGCAGAACAAGTTCGATTTTAAAAACAAAAGGAAAATACCTCGATGATGGTCTCGGGGCTCGACTCATTTGAGAAGTAGAATGAGTTTGAAAAAACAAAAGGAAAATAACTCGAAGACGGTCTCGGGGCTCAACTCATTTGAGAATCAGAACGAGTTCTATTTTAAAAACAAAAGGAAAGTACCTCAACAATTGTCTCGGGGCTCGACTCATTTGAGAAGCAGAACGAGTTCAATTTTAAAAAACAAAAGGAATACCTTAAGAATGATCCTGGGTTTAATTCATTTGGAGAAATAAATTTGACTTGAAAATGAAAGGAACATACCTCGACGGTGCTCTCGAGACTCGACTCATTTGAGAAGCAGAACGAGTTCGATTTTGGGGAAGCCAAAATTTTCCATGATTCCTGCAATGTTAGCTAAATGCAATGATGAGAATGACATGCTTTTGCAAATGCTTGTATGTTTCCTAAAGATGAATGCAATCAAATGATTATGTCTTGATTTCTAGTCCATGGTTTCTTTGAGGTTCACAGATTATCTGACTTCATGACGGAGTCTTCAATTTTTCACTGATGCCCCACTTGAGGAACCTTCAATCAAGATAAATTCAAATAGTTCTAGTTTTTGACTTCACTAAAATCCATAAATTTTCTAACTTCATGACAGAGTCTTTAGCACATTCACTGTTTACCTTTACTTGGCGAGTTTTCCATCAAGATTAGTGGTTTCCAAACCTCTTCTAAGATTTAAATCTGCTCCTTAGTAATACTCTGAAATCCTTTTATTTAAAGATTTTTATGTTTACTAATCATCATTCAATTTAATAACAAACAAAATGCATTACAAAATGTATGAAAGAAAGTATGAATCAATCAAATGTCATAAAAAGGATAACAAAAATTTATTGCAACCAAAGTCTTAAAATAATAGAGATGACTATCAAGGATACAAGAAACAAATGCAGAGTTATAGGTTGTAGATGCCCCAGATGCGGAATATCTTGGACCCCTCCTTCTTCAATTCATCTAAAATTTCTCTTGAATGAGTAATTCACTTGGTTAATCTCTCGACTTTCGTAGTTACGTCAGATTGAGTTTTTCACCTTTCCTCTAATCTTCAGACATTTTCTCCCCTTTTACACGGAGCATTGATTCAAACCTTAATCAGTACTTGAGCCGCCCTTTGTGGGTTTTTAACTAAAGTGTCCTCCATTCGGTATTAAGTCGCCCTTTGCAGGTTTTCGGCATAAACCTCTCCTTTTACACTCTTTTTTCATTTTTTCTTTTTTCTTTTTTTTTTCTGGTGTTCTACCATGCATCTGAGAATTCTGAATGCTTCCAAAGTAAAAATGTCAATTTCAAAGATGGGATGAGTTCTAAGAAAAACCCTTCAAGTTAAATATCCATTCTTGATCAAAATGGACTTTTAAAAGCACGTAATGTAGGCCACGGTTCGAGTTTAGAAAGAAAGGGTAAATAGGCCCAAAATGTGTTTAAGGGTGATTGGATCAAGGATCATTTCCTGAGGAGAATTCATTCTTGAAACGTTGGTCCTTTTTTGGACTTTCCTTTTTTCTCTCTTTTTTTATCTTTTTTTTTTCATTTTTGGTTTTCATTTGCCATTCTTTGATTTCACACTTTTTCGATGGCTCTTTTTTTTATTTTTTTGCCATAATATTTTTTTGATTATTTTTCCTCGCATCTACCCTCCAGTGTAGAGGGTGATCCTTGATCAAGGTTCAAAGAAAGAAATAATTCTTAAGGCTCAAAGGGGTGACTAAGGATAATTTCTTCTTAGTGAAAGGAATATGAAAGATGACCATTCATCATATCAAGCACAAATATTCTCATTGAAAAGAAATCCTCAGATGAAATAGATATAGAGAATTTCAACTTTTATATTTGGAATCATTTGAATTTCCATGTGCACAGTATCACACTTTTTCTTTTCGTCTTTTTCTTTTTTATTTTTTCTTCAAGTATAGTACTTCTTCAATTCGTCAGCATTCACGAGATTTCTCAAGTCATCCATGTCCATCCGAGTTAGAATCAATGCTCCTCCAGAAAAGGCTCTTTTTACCACATAGGGTCCTTCCTAATTTGGAGCCCATTTTCCTCACGGATCCTTCACTATAGGGAGAATTTTTCTTAGTACCAACTCCCCTTCTCGGAACTGTCTTTTACGAACCTTCTTGTTATGGGCTCAAATCATCCTTTTTTGGTACAACTGCCCATGACAAATTTCCAGTCTTTTCTCCTCGATGAGATTCAACTATTCATAGCGAGCTCTAACCCACTCTACCTCTTATAATCCAACCTCCATCAAAACACGAAGTGAAGGGATTTCAACCTCAATAGGCAACACTGCTTCCATCCTGTATACCAGGGAAAATGGCGTAGCACCTGTAGATGTGCGAACGGAAGTACGGTATGCGTGAAGAGCAAAAGGCAAAATCGCATGCCAATCCTTGTACACATCAGTCATCTTCCCCACAATCTTCTTAATATTCCTATTGGCTGCTTTTACTGCCCCATTCATCTTCGGATGATAAGGCACCGAATTATGATATGTGATCTTGAACTGAGTACACACTTCTTTCATCATCTTATTATTCAAATTGAGAGCATTATCTGAAATAATTATCTCTGGCAATCCATATCGGCATATGATTTCCTTCTCAACGAATCTGCATACCACTGACTTTGTTACATTCATATAAGAAGTAGCTTCCACCCACTTTGTGAAGTAGTCTATGGCAACCAGGAAAAAACGGTTCCGTTTGAAGCTTTGGGGTAATAGGCCCAATCATATCCATTCCCCATAGGGGTGTTCAAACGGTTAATTCGGTTAATAACCGAACCGAATTACCATTAACCGAATTAACCGAATTTGTTTTTCATTAACCGTTAATCGAACCGGAATGTTAAAACAGTGAATTAACCGAACCGAAATTATTTTGGTTATTTCGGTCGATTTTCGAATTAACCGAAATAAAAACCTAATTTATTTTGCAACCTATTTTAATACATGATTTTATATCCAATTAATCTATCCAACCAACCAAAATTCAAAAGCAAAGCATAATAAAACTATTATAAAATCCAAATATCAAACATACTAAACAGCTAAACATACTAAACAACTTAAAAAGCATGATAAAGCATAATAAACATTACATCAGTCTCAAAACAAATAATATTTCAGTTAATTCATGTAATTCGATTATTTTTGCTTAACCGAACTGAATTAACTGATAACCAAAATATTCCAAAAGCATTGATCGATAATCGAACCGAACTTTGTTCTGTTAACCGATTAACCGAGCCGAAAAAATTTTTGGTCGGTTAATTCAGTTAAAATCGAATAGTGAACACCCCTAATTCCCCACATCGAAAATGGCCATGGTGCGGTCATAACATGCAACGGCGATGGCGGCACATGGATCTTATCTGTATATATCTAACATTTATGGCACTTTCGAGAATAACTAATGCAATCCCTTTCCATTGTTAGCCAATAGTATCCTGCCCTCATAATCTGCTTAGCAAGCATGTGACCATCAGCATGAGTGCCATATATTCCTTCATGGATTTCTCAATGATTCTTCGAGCTTCGACAGACTCGACACATCTCAATAGGACTTGATCTTTCCCTTTCTTGTAGAGAATCTCACCATCTAGGACGAAACCCATCACCAATATTCTCAGAGTTCTCTTGTCATTTTTTGTTGCTTGTTCAGGATATTGTTGGCTCTTGATGTATCGCAAGATGTCGTTATACCAATGGAGGCCATTTGCTTCTTCTTCGATACTCGGGCAATGGGCAGGAGACTTGTATATGCTCATCTTGATCGGCACAACCTCGGCCCCTTCATTTACTTTAAACATGGATGATAAAGTAGCTAAAGCATCCGCCATTCGGTTTTCTTCTCGGGGGAAGTAGTTGAAACTCACTTCTTCAGACTCCTCTAACAAACTCAATATGAGCTCTCAGTATCGGATTAGCTTTGCATCTCGGGTTTCCCATTCTCCCCATAGTTGGTATATCACCAGAGCTGAATCTCCGAAAACTTTGAGTGTTTTGATCTTTTTGTCTACTACAGCACGAAGGCCTATAGTACATGCTTCATACTTAGCGGTATTGTTCGTACAATCAAAATTCAGTCTGGCAGTGAAAGGATAATTATCTTTTTTTGGGGATATGAACACTGCGCCAATCCCGTGCCCCATGGCATTAGATGCACCATCAAAGTACATTTTCCATATTTTCTTATTCCGGTGAATCTCATCTGCTTGCGAGACGTGCATCAGGTCTTCATCGGGGAAATCAAAGTTCAACGGCTCATAATCTTCCAACGCCCGACTTGCTAAGAATTCAGCTACTGCGCTGCCCTTTATAGCTTTCTGACTCATATATACAATGTCATATTCTGACAACAAAACTTGCCATCTTGCCGTTCTCCCTGACAAAGAGGGTGCTTCCAACATATACTTGATAGGATCTAGCTTGGCAATCAACCCCATCGTATGGTACAACATGTATTGTCTGAGCCTTCGAGCAGTCCAGGCTAAGGCACAACACAACTTTTTTACCAATGAATACTTCAGCTCATAATCTGTGAACTTTTTGCTGAGGTAATAAATCGCTTGTTCTTTCTTCTCGGTCTCATCATGCTGTCCCAAGACACAACCCATAGATCTCTCAAATACTGATAAATACAGTATCATTGGTTTCTCTGGAACAGGTGGCATTAATACTAGTGGGTTGGATAGATAGTGCTTAACCTTTTCGAAAGCAATCTGACACCCTTCATCCCATTCTCCCGGATCACGCTTTCGAAGTAACTTAAATATTGGATCACATTTGTCGATTAACTGAGAAATAAACCGAGCAATGTAATTCAATCTTCCTAGAAAACCTCTTAATTCTTTTTGAATACGTGGTGGTGGCAAATTCTGGATGGCTTTTACTTTATCCGGATCAATCTCAATTCCCCTTTTGCTGACTACAAAACCCAACAATTTCCCCGAGGTGACTCCGAAGGTGCATTTTGTCGGTTTATTTTGAGCCAAAATTTTCTTAATCTTTCGAAAAGCTTCTTAAGATTCACAATATTCTCCTCTTCTCCTTGTGACTTTGCAATCATATTATCAACATAAATTTTAATCCCCTTATGCATCATATCATGAAATAAAGTCACCATGGCTCTCTGATATATTGCCCCTGCATTCTTCAATCTAAATGGCATTACCTTATAGCAGAATGTTCCCTACATCGTCACAAAAGTGGTTTTCTCCATATCTTCTGGCGCCATCTTAATCTAATTGTACCTTGAGAACCCACCATGAAAAGAAAACAAAGAACTCTTTGCTATATTATCCACCAAGGTATCAATCTGAGGCAAAGAGAAATTGTTTTTAGGACTGGCTTTGTTCAGATCCCGGTAATCGACACACATCCGTACTTTGCCATCTTTCTTTGGTTCTGGGATAATATTTGCCACCCATTTCGGATATTTTGTCACTTCTAAGAACCCAGCATCAAACTGTTTCCTCACCTCTTCTTTTATCTTTAACAACATGTCCGACCTCATTCTTCTCAATTTCTGTTGAATTGGCTTGCACTCTTACCTTAAAGGGAGCTTGTGAACCACAATATTTGGATCCAACCCTGGCATGTCTTGGTATGACCATGCAAATACATCTACATATTCCCGGAGCAAAGCTATTAGTTCACCCTTTATTGATGATGACAATGCGGTCCCAATTTTGACCTCCTTTATTTCTTCCCCACTTCCCATATTTATCATTTCCAATAGATTTTTATGAGGTAGTACTTGCTTCTCCTCTTGTTCTATTTTTCTCAATAAATTCGAAGGCAAACCATAATCCTTGGCCTCTTCGTTGGTGTCAAAATCCCTCTCTGCAAATGGGTCTTTCAAAATCAATTTCAGAATTATTGACAGGGAGGTCCTCATATTCCACATTCGTACACCTGTAAATAGGTGAGGAATAAACAATATAGGAAAGTATATAGGCAATGAAAGAAAAATAAAAAGAAAAAATGAAAGAATATGGACACATCAATATGAAGAAAATGCATTGTGCTTGTTATTTATTGAATGAAGATTTTTAAACAAAAGCCCGTACAGAAAAATTCTTAATATCCTTGGGCAAAGATAATTAAGATTGTTTTAAAGTATTACTTTGGAGTAGACCTAAAGACTATTGGAAACTCGGTCGCACTCCAGTTCGTCAATTTGTAACCTGGTGGACACGGTCGCACCATCCAACTTGCATTCTTTTTTTCAACTCCTTCCTCCCCAGCCATACAGATAACCATATTTTGCGTTCGCTCTTCCCTAATTATGTGGAACTTCTCAAAAGCTTGTTCAATCATTATCATCACATCATCAGAATCTTTTTCTCCAAATAAAAAGCCAAAAAATCGAAAGCTGTGAAGGATTGGTGGGAAAATCATGGGCTCTCACTCTATATCCATACCCAAGAGATGGGCCATCCTCTTTTGTCCATTTTTCTCAATTTGTCTCCTCTTTTCATGAGCATTCGAGAGATATCCAAGACCAAACCGATCTTTCTTTCTAGTCACTTCAATTGCCTTGGCTATACCCTGAAGATACTTTCCCAGTCCTTTTCCTGCCTTGCAGCCCTTTCCGATCGTGGTTCTCACTCCCAGCCTGGTATTTTTGGACAGCTTTGGCATTGGAATTTTACGTCCTTCAGCAACGAATACAGCATTAACAAATTCTAAAGACCTGAAGGAGCATTCCACGGCATCTTCATTTGGTTCAATATAAGGAGAGTCAGTAGATGCAGATGCTATGATGTCTTCCTCTCCCAATACAGTGACTAGACGTCCCTCCATTACAAACTTTAACTTCTGGTGGAGAGATGATACCGCCCCGGCAGAATGTATCCAAGGCCTTCCCAATAAGCAGTTATAGGACGGGGTGATGTCCATAACCTGGAAATCCACCTTATATGTACAAGGATCTATCTCCAATGGAATCTCAATAGTTCCCATTACCTCCCGTCGAGTTCCATCAAAAGCTCTGACCACAGTGCAACTCGGTAGCATGTAGGAAATATCAACCGGCAGCTTAGATAGGGTTGCCAAGGGCATTACGTTCAGTGAAGAGTCGTTATCCCAGAGTACTCTCGGTAGAATATGCCCCTTGCAAGTAGTTATAATGTGAAGAGCTTTTGTAGATCCAATACCGTTTGGTGGTATTTCATCATAACGAAAATAGATATGATCATCCGTTGCAATATTTCCCACCAGCCTATCCAATTTCTCCACCGATATATTATTGTCTACATATGCCTGATTCAGAACCTTTAACAAGGCATTTCTATATGGCTCCAAGTTTAGCAGTAGTGAAAGGATCGAAATCCTTGCTGGTTGACGCTGCAATTGCTCCACCACACTATATTCACTGTGTTTTATGAATTTAAAAAATTCACAAGCTTTCTTTTCATTTATCGGCTCCTTTACTTTGTTAACCGGGGTTGACCCCCTCTCTACTCCTTTCGACTGGTCTATCTCAATATGGACTGGTTCAGCTATCTTTTTTCCTTTATTTACTCCTCATTCCTTTCCCGATGCACCTTGTTCAACAATCTCTGGGGCATAACATCTTTCACTACGCGTTAGATGCCCCACTCCCGTTATGTCAATTGTTGCCTGCTGACTGGAAGATCCTGGCGTAACCACGCTGAAGTCATATTTCTACTGTGCAGCCTTATTTTCTTTGTATGAAAAGGAAAAAGACAGCTCTATGATCAATTTAGGTATGATTTCTTCAACAATCGGCGTAAACTTCTCTTCTGGCTCATCATAGTAGATAATCAAAGATCTACCTACCCCATATCCAGTTGTGTTCTCAATAACCTTCACCTCTTCCTCTACTTTCTCATAAAATTGGGCCTCGCCCTCATCCATCATCTGTTGGACTTTAGCCAAAAAATCCCCACACTCATGTATGATATGATCTTTGCATCTATGAAAAGGGCACCAATTCTCCACCCTGTTTGCAACCATTTTTAGATTGTCTTCATCTTGAACTATTCCTGCTTTAACCATTTCGACCCACACCTTTATCATTGGAGTCTTTACCTCGCTAATGTGCTTTTTCAAACTAATGACTTCCCCTATCAACACTGCATCCACCCTGTTCTCAGCATGATTGGGCAATGGATTACCCTCTACATTAGGCCCATTCCTTGATTCGAATTTCACAACCCCGAAGTTAATCAAACTCTGGACTTTCCTCTTAAAGGTAATGCAATCCTCAGTTGGATGCCCCTGAATCCCCGCGTGATACGCGCAGTTAGCATTTACATTATACCACTTGGGGTATGGTGGTTTCAGGGGTTTAAGGTATACGGGTGCAGAAAGCTGGCCCTACAACAGTTTGGGATATAGTTCACCATAAGTTGTAGGAATGAGATCAAATTGGGATTTTTGATCATTTCTTGGTGATCGTTGGTCATTTCGCATGGCATCTTGGGTATTTGGGACAGTGTTTCGGGTAAGAGTTATCTGTGGGGACACGCCAGTTGGGTATGGCTGTTGTGGTATGTTGGTATAAGAGAATGGGTAGTAAGGTGGTTTACAGCGGGATAGTAAGGATTGTACCCCAGGTAAGGTGTATAGGGTCTAGGGGTGTATAGGGTGTAGAAGGTGTATAGGGATAATGGTTATAGCTAACTGCGTGAGTTTCTCCCTCCTTCTTTTTGGCTGGGACTGCTTTCTTTGGAGTTGAAGACTCTCCACCTTCCATCTTGCCACTCTTAATGGCGGTCTCAATCATTTCGCCGGATATAACCATATCCGCGAAATTTTTAGTGGCACTCCCCACCAACTTATCATAGTATGGTGCCTTTAAAGTGTTAATAAAAAGCATCGTAGTTTTTTTGCTAGTAAAAGAGGGTTGCACTTGAGTGGCCAAATCCCTCCACCTTTAAAAGTACTCCTTAAAACTCTCAGTAGTTTTCTTTTCCATATTCTGTAGGACAACCTGTTAGGTATCATATCAGATATATGCTTATAATGTTCCATGAAGGCCTTGGCTAAATCCATCCCAAGAACGGATCTTAGTCCGAGTCAGCTGGTTATACCATTGGGTTGCAAAACCCGTTAAACTATCCTAGAAGTAGTGGATGAGCAACTTTTCATGTCATCATGTCCTGCCATCTTTCGACAGTACATAGTGAGGTGTGTTGATGGGTTGGTAGTCCCATTATATTTCTCAAAGTCTGGTATTTTAAACTTGGAAGGAATTACCAAGCCATGTACTAGACTCATCTCCTTGGCATCCAGACTGCCAAACAATTATGCCCCTTCAACTACCCTTAGCCTCTCCTCCAACAGCTAATAATTTTTCTGGGACTCTGCAGATTCAACCCTCTTTAGTTCAGCCATCTTTGCCTTCTCCTTCTCAACAAGCTCCTCAAAGTCTGAAACATCAATTAGATCAACTTGGTCAGCCCCAATATTTTCGAAAGCCTGATTCTGTGCTTCCGCCATTGGTCGGATGTAGACAAAAGGTGCTCCTCCTGGTGGAAGCTCATTTCCAGCGTTCTGAAATGTTTGACCAGTCAACTGCATAATTTCAGGTTGGCCCTCTTGATTCATTGCCCCTTTTCTAGCAAGAGAATTCTCACTCGGCCCTTTCTGCCTCATCATAGCATTCATCATCTCCATGAGCTTGGCCATTTGTTCCCTTGATTCCTCCTGAGACTTAGCCAGTTGTTCCTGCAGTTCCCTTTGAGTTCGCTCCATTCTTTCAATACGGGCAAGCTGGTCATTCTCCATAACTCTGGCTTGAGATCTAGTGTTATAACCATGCCGAAAATCCGGTTCTTTCAAAGTGCGCCTAATTTTACCTTTAATTTTAAAAAACCATGGATTAGAATTTACTGATTTATTTTATTAAAGTATTTATTGAATAAATGAATGACTAAATGTAAATAGATGAATAAATGAAATGAATAAATAAATGACTAAGTACATGAATATGAATGAATAAATATAAAGAATGAATAAATGAATGATTATAAATATAAATAAATGTATGAATGAATGAACAAACAAATATATAAAGGAAAGAATAAATTAATGATAATGAATGAACAAACAAATATATAAAGGAAAGAATAAATGAATGATAAAAATAATGCGTTTGAGAATATTGGCCCCGGGATAGTTCCATCCAAACGGTCTTTCATTGATTTCTGGAATTTAAATACATCAAAAATAACAAGACCATTGCCTAAGACAATCTAGTAATTTGCATATCTATTTCAAAAGTGTTGTTACAAAATACTGGTCCTAGAGTAACCCCCTCGGATCTTGGACTTTCTTTCACAGTCCCCTTTGAATTGCCTTGCCTTTCAATCTGGCCCGTACTTATTGACTCTTTAACTGGCCCCTTGATATATCAGCAGAAACAGCACTGTGTGAGCTTTCCCTAGCTTGCTTCCCTTGCTCAAGTTTGTCGGCTCGGGCTTCTTCATGCTTCACTCTCTCTTTCCAATAGCTACTCTTTTTCTTGAGGTTTTTTACTTCTTGCTCCCATTCCCCGGAAGTCTTGATGGTTCCTTCAAATCTGAGCTCAAAACGGAACCTCTTATTTTCCAGGTGTAATTCCTTGAGATCACCCTTGACAATGTCCTTTTTCTCTTTTGACCCTTTCCACTTCTCTTTCCCGAGCTGATTCTCTATTTTTCAGGTCATCGATTTCTTCCTGAAGTCGGGCAATCTCTTTGCTCATTTAGGCTTTTTCTTTACCAAATTATGACCTCGCAATTTCTAATTTCGATGGCGCTGCTTCCATTTGTAGATCCATTAATGAGACAACTCTCCCATCGGGTACCAATAGCCTATCATTAATCCTCCTATCTCTCTATGCTATGTAGTTGGATGTGACGATATCGGCATATCTGGCTATCTCTACCCGGTGAGTTTTCTTCCACGCTACCACAATCTCGCACATCTTTCCCGAGTACCCATACTCTCCATAAGCAAATTCTAACCCACTAAGATCATGGGTCATAGGAGTGAACTAACGAGATCTTGATTGCCTTAGTACCAGTAGTGGCACATGACTTACACCTCCCCATACTCCTAGTAATGGAACAGATGCTTTATCCCCACACTTGTACAATATCGGCATAGGAGCTATCCATGGAGCCTTCCAAATTATCATCTCAACCTTGACATTCCGGAATATGTCGATCCACTGTTCCTCAGTCCCATTTTTAGGCCAATCCCTCTTAAGAAATTCACTAATTGGTGCAAAAGACTTCCAATACGGACGAAGATGGAAGTTTTCTTACTTAAAAAAATGGCTCTGAACCCATGTGTAAAGAAGCTGTATATAACCTATAAAACGCCATTTTCCCGTCTACAGAAATTCAGGGACCAGATTGTTTCTGCTATGATTGTCGGGGCCGGGTTTATCCTCTGTTCTAGCCTCTCGAAAAGATCAAATACTGCCACATCCACATATCCCAATGTCCTCGGGAAGATAACTAAACCATAGATAGCCAAAGCAAAAATGTTTCTAGCTGTTTCCTTACTTGAATGACTGTGGATTAAGGTCCGTAAAACATCTCATGAGATACAGTGATTTACTCATTTTCGGACAACGTGACTTTCGGCCCAATTTATTTCCACTCGCAGAATCTTAGACACCTTTTTCTTGAAACCCTACATCTTTGTATCTTTCAAATAAATACGGTCAGGAATGACATTCTCAATATGCATCAGGGTCGAATACTCCTATATGGTTGGAGTCATATCCTCTCGGTCGAAAGTGAAACATCGATAAGCGGGATTCCATAATTACACCACAGCCCGAATTACCTTACCACTGACCTTAAATTGAATTAACAGTGCTATGTCCCCACAAATCTGAGTGAAGGCTTCTTTTTCTGATATATTCCACTGATTCCATATATCCATCAATTCTCGGAGATCATTTTGCCGGATAGTAAGATCAACCTCGATTGGCAATACTGATACATATCTCGTTTTCAAACAATTCCCATTATCCTGCTGACTTTTCTCGGACTGTTTCCTAACCTCTAAATGCTTCTTGACCACTGAAACAAACTGACCTTCCATGGAAGCCCTTTTAGTTGAATATTATCCTGAGATCAATAACCTTCCATGTGCAAAAATGATGACACGAATGCATGAAAAAAAAATGAATTAGTAATGGAAATAAATTCAAATAATAAAAAACATATAATTCAAATCAATAATTATCCCTGATGATGCCAACAAAATTTTGGCATTATAACACCCCTGGGACAAAACATCAAAACTTATTACGGCATTGTAATGTGCTTTCATCATTGCCTGATTTACAAAAGTAAACTTATTCGAAAAGTAGAATAGAAGGTAAAAGAATTGGAAATATTACTCCATGTGTTCTTAACTTCGGTATATCTAATCGAAAATCTGGCATGGCTTCGCCTAGGTTTACTATATGAAGGTGAACCAATTCTAAAAGCCTCGAATTGTTCCTCATTGTCGTCGGTGAAGGCTAGTAAGGCACCCCGATAAAAACGGGTTCAATTCGTTAGAGTCTATTTCCCTAGCCCATGCGGATTGTTAATCACAAAGGCTTAGGTAATTTAGTACTCCGGAAGTGTTTCACTAGCCCATATGGATTGTTAATCACGAAGGCTTAGTTACTTTGCTCCCACCTAAAAGGATGGAACCCGGGTATAGGGCTCATGATATGCAAATGCACGTGTAGTGTGTGAGGAGAAATAACAAACCTTTCACCACCTATTCTACACCCCTTATTCTAAATGCCCCAACAAGATTAAACAATATAAAGCATCAATTAAGCAAACAATAAATATATGCAACAAAATAACCAGAGAACAATAATAATATGTATGCACATGGATATGGTTATGGACATATTTAAAAACATTTTATTATTTTCAAAATTCTCCTTATTATTGAAAAATGTGGGAATTAAAAAAATGACAAAACCGAGACTTTCGATAATACACGACTAATTCTAGGCCTGACTCTCTAAATATCCCCAGTGGAGTCGCCAAGCTGTCACAACCTAAAAAATAACAAGTCTCATCGCGAGACTTTATACTCATTAAGCGTGACATTGGGGAAAGCAAAGGAAAAGACGACTTAATTCCTCTTGAAATAAAATAAGGGTTTGAAAACAACCTCGAAAAAGATATGGAGTCGCCACCAATCTTTTTTGGCTAGGTGTGATCGGCCACCTATTAAAACCGATTTCGTAAAATATTTTAAAATTAATTAAAACATTTTTAAAATCAATTTCAAGTCTGTGTTTTTAAACCAGAGAAATCAAAGAAGAGGGTTCGGGACTTGGTTACGTGCGGAGAAGGATTAGCACCCCCGCAACGCCCGTATAAAACGATACCTTATTAATCGTGTGTTATCTCAAGTCTTGATAAAAAATCGGTTTTAAATTTGGTATTTCAAAATAATTCCCAATTTAAAAAATAATTCCATTTTTTAATTGAAAATGATCCGAAATTTATTAATTCAAAATTTTCTTATATTCCCCAACAAACGTGGCAAAATATAGAAATTTTTATTTATTTGGAAAAGATTTTGAATCATTCTCGTTTTTTGAAAAGAAAGATATTCCTTTATTAATAATAATTGATGATATCCTCCCCAGCAGATCCGGCAGAGAACTCATGAATTATTTTAACTCGAGAGTATCTTTATTTTATTGAAAATCATTATCTTATTTTAAAAACATTTTAAAAATATGAATATGAAGATGTGTGACATAATAAAGATGACATAGCAAAATCTAAATGATATAATATAACCTAGATGACATGATATAATCTAAGTGACATAGTATATTCTAAGTGACATAATATAATCTAAGTAACATAGTATATCCTAAATGACATGATATAACCTAAGTGACATAATATATTCTAAATGACATAATATAATCTAAGTGACATAATATATTCTAAATGAAATAATATAACCTAACTGATATAATATGATATGAAACATAAATTAATATTATCATGAAATATGCATGAAAATAAAAATAACAACGCGTGAACATATTAAATCCTAAATGATGTGACAAAAATAAATGAATAAGTAAAAAGCATAGGATAACATAGAATATTTACAACCATATAACAAACAATATAACACCATAAAATATAAATCAAAATAATAGCATTACCATAGAAATATTCATAGCAAAGATCATATATCATACAATATGCATGAACATGGAAAATGCAATGCATGAAAGTGTATTTTTTCCTTTAAATAAGAAAATCCGTATACCTAAAAGATATCCAGCTACCTTAGGAAAAGACATCAAATTAAATTTTCTAAAATCAAAAATTTTTTGTGATTAGTTTAAAAAAAATTTGAAAATCTTGGGTAAAAAAAAGACATGACCAAAATCCCCTTTTAAAATGGCTCTATTTTCCTAACTTTGAAAACTTGGACTTGACCACCCTTGACCTGAGCTTTATAAAATCAGTTTTTAAGATTAAAATGGCTTAGAAATCAACCTAGGATAGTAACTAAGGTTCCTAATCAGTCCCCTTTTAATGCCTTAGCCAAAACAGAAAATTGTTTTTCCCTCAAATTCAAATTTGACTCTATTTACCAGTTTTAAAACGTGATTTTTTAACTTATTTTATAATTTTCAAAAAAATCTGGAAAAAAAAAACTATAGGAGACTCAGAACATGTCTAAATCTATGAGGGAAAATTGGCTTAATTTTTAGACTAAGGATAACCTACCAGAAAAATCACGAAAGTCAGATCACTGGGTGAAAAACTGTTTTGCCAAAAATCATTTTTAAACCTTTGATAAAATCATTCAAAAATCAAAGTAAAAATATTTGAGACTCTTCTAAGGGCCTACAACCAGTAGCTAAAATTTCTAAAAATTTGGACAAGAATTGCCTAAATAAAAAAAATCACAAAGGTAGAAATTTCAACTTGACAACTTCTTAATTTTCCACAAGCATGCTCATGTGAGCTTGGCTTAGAGCCATTGATTGGCTTAAGTCAAAAATCAAGTGGGATGATATGAGATGCATGAACAAATAGCAAGTTAAATGCATGAAATGCATGATTTATGGCCTAAATAATATAGAAAATACATGGCATAAAAATGACCTAATGCCTAACATGAACTTGCATGGTAATAAATGCAACCTAGACCTAAACATACATGAAATGCATGGCAATGCAAATGTGACCTAGACCTAAAAAATGCATTGAAATAACACAAACACATGGCATACTAAATCAAATACACAATATTATGGCATAGAAATGCAAGCATATCAACTAACAAGATGAAAATGCACATATAAGGCAAAGCAACAAGGGTAGCCGAATGGTCACTTTCAAAATGGTGAAGTCCTAACATGGCATTAACACAAACACATGGAACACTAAATCAAATACACAATATTATGGCATAGAAATGCAAGCATGTCAACTAACAATATGAAAATGCACATACAAGGCAAAGCAACAAGGGTAGCCGAATGGTCAATTTCAAAATGGTGAAGTCCTAGCATGGTATTAACACAAACACATGGTATAGTATATGCAAGACTTAAAAGGAAACATGTTAGACTAAACAAATATGATGCAAATGCATGAACATAGCTAGACAATATCACAAACACATGGCATGACAAAATACAAAGCATGAACAACTTAAACATGTTGAAAATAGAAAATTAGAAATGGCAAACAAAGTAAGTAGACATGAAAACAACATGATAAAATCAGCAAAATAATAGTAAATAAATGAAAAAGGTTGAAAACAAGCTCCATATCTTAACTATTTTAAAAAAAAGTTAGAACATCAAAACATGCTAGAACATCACAACCAATCATGGAAAAAGATCAAACACATCACAAGCACAAATATAGGGCCATTAGGCCAATATAGAAACTTAGAGAAAAAGTTTGTTTTTGATTTTTCTTTTAAAACATAAGATAGGAGCATTCAAAAGAAGATTAAAAACCTTTATTTCTCAACCAAAAACAACAAGAAATCATAAAATATCCAAGAAAATCAGCAAGTTAAGCATGGAAAATGAAAGAAAATGCAAGAGTTAGGTGCCTTTTGGCTACCTTCAAAAGCTATTTTTCAAGCCTTTCTTCTCTTCTAACTTTCTTTGCTTTTCAAAACTTAGCTATTTGCTCCCAAAATGTGATCAGCCAAAAGAAGTGAGCCAAAATGAAAATACCCCCTCCCTTGTAGTGGCCGAATGGCTTTCTAGATGGTGTAGGATGTTGTCATTTTTTCCCTAGCCAATTTTGATCTAAAGGCCACTAATCCAAAATGCTTAAAATGTAAAATTACCACCCTTAGATTAAGTGATCAGCCTCTCACTAATACAGCTGTTCAAAAATCTGTTGCCATTATGTTGACATCCTCCCTCCTCATGCATTGGACCATGTGGCACAATTACAAAGGCTTGATCAAAAAAATAACTACCTTACTATCCACTTTTGGCCTTTGGATGCAAGAACTCAGCAAAAATCCTCCTCTCCTTGGGCTTGGCTGGCTAACCCTTCATATTCCAGCCAATCTCTATTTTTTTTAAATGCAAGAAAGGCCCTCTTCAGTTTCTTCGGTAAAATTACCTTTTTGGCCCCCGAACCTAATTAAATAGCAAACGGACTCCAAATCCAAAATTTCTTTTCTCAATACTCCCTAAATAATATAAAATTGAGTTCTGAAAGTTTTCATATTTTTTCGAGCCCATTTGCTATTTTTCCCAGATTTTTCTTCTAAAATTACCCCTTAGTGCACCCGAAATTTGCCATTTTGCAAACGAGCTCTGAATCCGGATTTTTCTTCACCAATCTCTTCCAAATAATTTAAAATTGATATGTTGAGGTTTTCATAATTTTCTGAACTCATTTGCTATTTTTTCGGGATTTATCCTTTGGAATTTCAACTTAGTGGGCCCGAAATTTACCATTTTGCAAACGAGCTCCGAATCCAGATTTTTCTTTACTAATCTCTTTCAAATAATTTAAATTTGAGATTTGAAAGTTTTCGTAATTTTCCGAGCTCATTTGCTATTTTTTCGGGAATTATCTTCTAGAATTTTTAGCTTAGTGGGCCCAAAATTTGCTTTTTTGCAAACGAGCTCCGATTTCGGATTTTTCTTTGCCAATCTCTTCCAAATTACATAATATTGAGATTTGGAATTTTTGGTAATTTTTCGAGCTCATTTGCTATTTTTCTCGCATTTTCTAAATTTCCCCTTTTACATCCGAAGCTCGATTTTACTCAAAACAAGTCCGATTTTTATATTTTCTTTTTCTATGCCTTTGTTATATATTGAATTAGAGTTGGTCTGAAAATGCCAACTTTTACGATCAAATTTCCCTCCTACTTGATTTTTCCTTTTTCCAACATCGGGAATTTCCTCGTTTTTCTGTTTTTTCTCCAATCGGCTATTTTCTCGGAATTAGTTCAAACTGAGCCTTGGACTATCCTTCTTTACTCACTCCTCATCAATTAGGGGCTTTAGTTTTACCGAATCGGGCCATTTCTGTAATTTTTCTCAATTTCACCAAAATCCACCAAAAATCCTAATTCTCGGTTTTTTTCCAAATTGACTTTTCCTTCAGTTTTGCTTCCAAATGGCCTCTCCATTACCCGTAGTCATTGCTTATCTTCCATTCGGAACCTCCAATTTTGACCAATTTAATCATTTAAGCACTTTTCCCCAAATTTTTCAAACGAGGGTTTCCTCTCCATTAAATTTCCGTAACCTATTTTCCGGACTTCATATCTCTCGTTGTAGACCTCGGATTATCAAAATTCTTTCACCATTGTTCAATTGAACTTTGAATCTTGATTTTGAAAGTGGGTTGACTTTTCAGTGGTTGACTTTTCGGGGTTGACTTTTTCAAGATTGCATTTTTATACTTGGCTTCTTAAACTAAGTCTCAGAGTACCACTTGCATGGTGAGAAGAGCTTTTCTGCATTCTAAAACATCATTCTAGGAAGAAAAATACTTGATTTAGTGGTCCAGATAAAATTAGGTGTCTACAATCATTTTATTGGTGTAAAAAGAAAATATTCTTTTATTTTTTAATTTATGAAAGTGAATGTGGATCTTTTATTGAAAATGTTCGTTAAATACTCCCAATACTTTTGGTGATACTTTAATGATATTTTCTCACCTCAAGATATCTTAAGAATTAGTACTGTGACATCTTTTGAATTCCGTCGTTGGCTAGTCACATTTCTTAAAACATTTTTATCTTTATTAAAAAATATATATATATATATATATATATCTTTTATAATTAATTTCGAAATAAAAGAAATTATCTATGTAAAAATAATTCTCGAATCACTCCGATACTTTCGATAATGTTTCGATAACTATTCTTACTTAGACTGTTTCGAAGGATGATTGATACTCCGACCATCCCAAGAAAAATCTGTTTTTGGAAAATTTTCTTGACCAAAAATAATTTTAAAGATATTTTATTCGTGAAATTATTGTGCGTGCACCAAAATATTGTTTTTGATTTTTGATTTTTTTAATTTTTAAAATTTAATTTTTATTTTTTTAATTTTTAACCGAACCGAATAGTATAAGAGGTGAATTAACCGAACCGAAATAATTTCGATTAATTCGATCAATTTTCGATTAACCGAAATAAATACTCAATTTATTTTACAACTTATTTTTAATATATGATTTCATATCCAACCAAAATGCTAAAACAAGCTAATTGTACTCCATCCATCATAATATATCCAACTAACCTACCAAAATCCAAAAGCAAAGCATAATAAAGTTATAATAAAATCCAAATATCAAACATACTAAAACAACTAAGAAACATAAAGTATTTCGGTTAATATAGTTAATTCGGTAAATTTCGTTTAACCGAATCGAATTAACCGAAAATCAAAATTTATCAAAACCCTTAACTGATCACCGTACTGAATTTTTTCGATTAACCGATTAACCGAACCGAATTAGATTTCGATCGGTTAATTCGGTTAAAACCGAATAATGAACACCCATATTAAATCCATGAATTTTTCTAGCCACCAAACAACAACATCGCTGCCATAAAAACACTCTACATTGTCTGTTCTTTCCAATGCCATCAATCATAGACTGATCAGAGCTTTCACGCGCCGTCACACGTAGATCAAAGTTTTTATTGAATTTTGACCATTCGCGACTAGCCTTCACTAGACAATCCTCTGCTCCAACCGTACTTGCCACGTGTTATGCCACATAAGTTCTGAGCCTCCCACGTACTATATTATGTCATTTCAAATCTGTCATGTGTTATGTCACGTCAATTTCAAATCAAACACATGTTATGTCACGTCATCCAGAACCTATCATGTGTCATGAGCTTAAAGGGTTCAAGTTCTAATTTTAATAATTGAAACTAAAAAAAAGATCCCGCTTCACTGGAGTATTTTTAAATAAAATTTTTAATTGATTAATAATAATAAATTAATTTTAAATTATATTTTATTAAATAA
This sequence comes from Fremontodendron californicum, assembly GCA_030761205.1. Classification (NCBI taxonomy): domain Eukaryota; kingdom Viridiplantae; phylum Streptophyta; class Magnoliopsida; order Malvales; family Malvaceae; genus Fremontodendron; species Fremontodendron californicum. The sequence goes on from JAULJL010000028.1 coordinate 8,310,601, forward strand.
TAATTTTTTTTAATTTTTTTTATTTTCAAATTGTAATAATATTAATATAATTAGATTTTGTTAATTATGAAAATTAAATTTATGATAATTTTTTATTTATAAATTATGTAATATAAATGCATTTTCAAATATTATTTATATATATTTAAAAATATTTAGACTTAATTGTATGTTGTATATTTTATTTATAGGAGGTAAAAATAATAAATAAGAAAATAAAGTTGTGGTTTGTATTTTATTCTTTCATAGGATCGATTTTCTCACATAGGTTAGCAGCAAATTCATTTTTTCTTTTCTTTTTTTTTTTTTTTTACTTTTTTTCTCGATCGGATCGGGTACGAATCCTAAATGGACCCGCGACTCAACATGTAGAAATCCTAAATTGACCCACGAGTCAATGTGGGAACTAACCCTTTTAAATACATTATTTAAAAATATAATAAAAAATAAAATTCTTTTTTTAATTTTTTCCATGCGGATCGGGTACGAATCCTAAAGCGACTCGCGAGTCAATGTGCGGATCAACTCCTTTAAATACATTATCTCAATATAAAATAAAGTAAAATAAAACTAAAAAATAATTAATAAAATAAAAAATTCCAAGCGGGTAGTTTACGAATTCTAAATCGATTCACGAGTTAACATATGGACCAACCCTTTAAATACACAATTTAAAATTAAAATAAAAGTAATTAATAAATAAGTTTTTATTTTAAGTTTTTTTCTCGAGCGGGTCAGATACAAATTCTGAATTGATCCGCGAGTCAACGTGCAAACCAACCCCTTTAAATACATCATTTAAAAAAATAAAAAACTTAAAATAATTAATAAAATAAATTTCTTTTTTTTTTCGATCGGGTCAGGTATAAATCGACTCGCGAGTCAACATGTTGACCAACTCATTTAAATACATCATTTAAAAATAAAAAGATAATTAATAATTTTTTTTTTCATTTTTTAACTTTTTTCCGTACTAGTTGGGTACGAATCTTAAATCGATCCACGAGTCAACATACGGACCAATCCTTTTAAATACATCATTTAAAAATAAAATAAAAAGCTAAAAACTAAAATAAATTAATAAAATAAAAATTTTTATTTATTTTTTCCGGTAGATCGGGTATGGATCTTAAATCAACCCGCGAGTCAATGTGCTGACTAATCCTTTTAAATACATCTAAAATAAAAATAAAAAACTAAAAATAATTAATAAAATAAAATAATTAATTAATTAATTTGTTTTTTCGAACGGATCGGATACGGATCTTTAATCGACCTGTGAGTTATTATGCAGATCAACCCTTTTAAATAGATCATTTAAAACATTGGTGAGAATCCAATACCCCTAAAACTCAAAGTGTAATCCAAAAAAGGATTAATAAGTGGTTGTTAATGGAAAGTTACCAAATTTTGAGGAATCGATATCAATTTATGCCTCATTGCTCCGCATATAGTTCATCTAACTACAATGCATAGTTTTTTTTTTTAATTCTAGTTATTTTAGTAAAATATAAAAAATTAAAAGCTAAGAAAATAAAAATAATTAATAAAATAAATTTTCCTTTTAATTTGTTTTTCCGAACAGATCAGGTACAGATCTTAAATCGACCTGTGAGTTATCGTGCAGATCAACCACTTTAAATAGATCATTTTAAAAAAAAATAAAAAACTTAAAACTAAAAAGGAGAAAGGAGAAAGGATAAAATTGTCCCTAGGACGTTTAAAAAATACCCCTTGAGTCTTAAGGACTCCAAAATAATAATAGTAGAGTAATAAAATAATTTTTTTTAAATTTTTTTCTAAGCAGATCGATTACGGATCTTAAATCGATCTGCGAGTGAACGTATAGGACAACCCTTTAAATACACCATTTAAAATTAAAATAAAAGTAATTATTAAATAAATTTCTTATTTTAACTTTTTTTCTCAAACGAGTCGGGTACAGATCCTACATCGATCCGCGAGTCACGTGCAAACCAACCCCTTTAAATTCATCATTTAAAAAATTAAAAAAAAACTATAAATAATTAATAAAATAATTTTATTATTTATTTTTTCCTGATCGGGTCGGGTATGGATCCTAGATCGACCCGCGAGTCAATATGCGGACCAACCCCTTTAAATACATCATTAAAAAAAATTAATAATTTTTTTTTCTTTTTTTACCTTTTTTTTCGTGCTGGCCGGGTACGAATTCTAAATCGACCAGCGAGTCAACATGCAGACCAACCCCTTTAAATACATCATTTAAAAATAAAATAAAATTAAAAAACTAAAAACTAAAAACTAAAAAAATTAAATTAAATTAATAAAAGAATTTATTTTTTTTCCGAGCGAGTCGAGTATGGTTCCTAAATCGACCCGTGAGTCAACGTGGGGATCAACTCTTTTAAATACATCATTTAAAAATAAAATAAAAACTAAAAATAATTAATAAAATAAATTTCTTTTTTAATTTTTTTCTCGAACGGATCGAATACGGATCTTAAATTGACCCATGAGTTATCGTGCAAAATAGCCCCTTTAAATATATCATTTAAAAATAAAATAAACTTAAAACTAAAAATCTAAAAAAATAAAAAAAAAATAGACCCAACATTTTTTTTTTTTTGGTATTATAAAGCAGGACAAAATTATTCTTAAAACATTTCAAAAATATCTTTTAAATCCTAAGGACTCAATAATAATAATAATAGTAGATTGATAGATAGATAGATGGAGATTTATGAGTAAGAAAAAAAATCACTTCTCATTTCATAATTCAAATTCAATAGATTTTACATATTGTTACCTTAAATAAACTTATTAAGTTAAAATCTCTCTTATTACAACTCATATATATATATATATATATATATATATATATATATATATATATATATATATAACAATGAATTACATTAAAAAAAATAGAGTAAAGCTTTTTGGACTATGAAATACAAACCCCAAATGGTTGTGGCTTAGATTGGAAGTAAAGATAGGACATGTAGGCTTTGGCCCTCCAGTCCGAACCCTTTTCTTAGAGGACTTTTGATATGATGAAAAGTGATCATTTTTCATGAAAAATAATTGGTGAAAATATAATTCTCATGTTTAATATGCTAAAAACTGCTCACTTTTTTTAGAATGTAACTTTCCTTCGAGAGTTACTTTCCCACAAGTATTGAAATGTGATTCCCATGAAAAGTGGTGGGAAAGTAACTTTTTCATGTAGTTGAAAAGTTAAAAAAAATGTTAAGACAAAATTATTATCTTCTGATTTGATTTAAAATTATCAATTGAAATATTATTTTAAAATATTTAATACAAATATTTATTAATAATAAATATTATTGAAATATTTAAATAATATTTAATTTCCAAGCTTTTTAATTTTTCAATTACTTGAGAGTAACTTCAAAATTTTATTATTAACAAACATTTTTTTTTATCATAAAAGGAACTCAAATTACCAATTGAAATATTATTTTTAAATATTTAGTACAAATGTCTGTTAATAATAAATATCATTGAAATATTTAAATAATATTTAATTTTCATATAGCCTTTTAACTTTTCAACTATATGAAAGTACTTTCGAAAATTTATTATTAAAAAATATTTTTTATCATAAAAATAACTCAAATTATCAATTAAAATATTATTTTTAAATATTTAGTACATATATTTGTTAATAATAAATATCATTAAAATATTTAAATGATACTTAGTTTGCATATAGTCTTAATTTTTTTAACTAAATGAAAGTAATTTCGAAAATTTATTATTAACAAATAATTTTTATCATAAAAATAACTCAAATTACCAATTAAAATATTATTTTTAAATATTTAGTACATATGTTTGTTAATAATAAATATCATTAAAATATTTAAATAATATTTAATTTGCATCCAGCCTTTTAATTTTTCAATTACATGAGAGTAATTTCAAAATTTTATTATTAATAAATATTTTTTATCCTAAAAGTAACTCAAATTATCAATTAAAATATTATTTTTAAATATTTAATACATTTACTTACGATATTAAATTATAAAAAATATTTAAATAAATAATAATTATTTAAAATGATTCAATTTATATTTATTTATTATTGTTAATTTAATTAAAATTTTATAAATATTAAAAAATCCTCCAACAAAGCGGGGTAAAATTCTAGTTAATTATAATTACATAGTAATATTAGGCTTATTTGGTCGTGGACCTGTGATTAGCTTCCTAATATTTAAAATTTTTCTTTTAAAAGAAGCTAATTTTTTGAAATAAAAATTAACAATTAAAAGACAAACAAAATTTTAAGAAAAAAATAAAAAACTAAAATAACAATCATATTAAAAAAAGTTAGGAAATAGAAACTAACTTCATAATATCATGTCTTTCAAAAAATAAAAAATAAAAAATAAAATAGCAACTTTATAAAACCTAAAAAAAATGGAAATAAAATATTAATGGATTAAAATTTCAAATATCAAAAGGCACAGATAAAATAATAAATTAATGAAATATAAAAAAATTTAAAATTACTATATAGTTGCGTTTGAGAATTTGGATTTTAAAATTTATATTTGAATTTCAAAATAGTGTAAATTGTGTAATAAAACAAATGTAAATGTAATATTGATGATTATTTTTTAAATTCATGAATTTGTTGAATGCTTATTTAGTCGTGAATTTGAAATACCTATAGCTATTTGTGAATTTGAAATTCATGTTTTTATACCTTTCAAATATATAATATATTGAATCTTAACTAATTTATACATAATATATGCATTTTATTCTCACTATTTATATAACAAATGAAATGCAAATCCAAGATTTAAAATTCATCTATCCAAATATAACATAATAATATTTTGAGATTTTTTATTTACCTACCATCTTATCAAATTAAGTGCATATTTAATTCATGAAATATGAAAAGATTGAAATAATATAATAGAGTATTGTGACTTTTCGTGACAAATTTATTTAAATATTGCTTTTTTATTTTTTAAAATATCAATATTTTCAAATTATATATTGAAATGCGCTAGTTTCGGGAGACATTGAGAAGTCGCATATTATATGGCGACTTCCCAACGTAAAATTTTTATTTTTTTAAAAGACAAAACTCGAAAGTCGCCATATTATATGGCGACTTCTGAACTTTAAATTGTAAAAAGAATTAGTTTTTTAAGTTGGGAAGTCGTCATATCATATAACGACTTTCTAACATATTAAAAAATAAATAGGATGAATTTGAAAAATATGCCATTCATTGAGAATTATTGTTTAATGGTCTAATGACAAGATATAACTTGAAAAAAAAAATGAAGAAAGAATAAATAATTACGATCCGGGCGGGCTACCTGGCTCGTGGATAAGTCTGGCTATGATATTCATTCCTGCATAATCCACAAAACTTTGGTTGGCCTTTCTCCCGGATGTCCATTTCATACGAATACGAGTTGAAAGAATCCGATTGATATTACGATAAATCATCAATATTTTTAACATTTTTTGTAAATTGTTATTTTTTCATTTTTTAATTTTTTATTTGTTAAAATTATAAACTATATAATTTTTAATTTTATTATTTAATATTTAAAATATATATTATATATTTTAAAATTTTAGATTTTTTTTCTACAAATTATTTTTACACATTAGATCATTGAACAATAATTCATCTTTAGAAAGCATGTTTTTTAAATTGATCAAAATTTTTTTTTCAAATTGTATGGAAGTGCCATTTCAAATGAGACTTCCATACAATTATATATATTTATTATATATATATAATATTTTTTTAAATATTAAATAATAAAATTAAAAATTATATAGTTTATAATTTTAAAAAATAAAAAAAAATGAAATTTTAAATAAAAAATAAAAAAATAACAATTTACAAAAAAAGTTAAAAATGTTGATGATTTATCGTAATATCAACCAGATTCTTTTAACTCGTATTTGTAATAAAATGGACCTCCGAGAGAAAGACCAACCAAAGAGTTTTGGATTATGCAGGAATGAATGTCATAGCTAGACCTATCCACGGGCCGGGTAGCCCGTCCGGATCGTATTGGGCCGGGCTTGGACAAGTATTTTTGTAATTCGGGCCGACTCGGCCTAGCCCGAATTACTATTTATTAAATAAAATATATTTTTATTTAAATTTAATTATATATAATTTTATAATTAAATTTAAAATATTTTTTATTTAATAAATAGTAATTCGGGCTAGATCGAGCCGGGAAGGGAAAAGAGGGGAGTTTCATTAAAAGTTATTTTGTCTTTACAACTTCCTTCTTAATAATTTATTCTTTCTTCATTTTCTTTTTTCAAGTTATTTCATGCCATTTGATCATTAAACAATAATTCTAAATGAATGACATATTTTCAAATTCTCCCAATTTCTTTTTTAACATGTTGGGACTTCCCACCACCCTAAAAAAATAAATTTAAAAATAAACGCTGAGAAGTAGTCATATCATATGATGACTTCTCAATGTAAAAAATAATTTCCTTTTAAATTTATAGCACGGAAGTCGCCATATGATATGGCGACTTCCGTGCTTTTTTTTTTTAAAAAAAAAAAAATTTATGTTGGGAAGTCGTCATATGATATGGCGACTTTTCAATGTCTCCCGAAATTAGTGCATTTCGGTATATAATTTAAAAAGATTGATATTTTAAAAAATAAAAAATAAGAAAACAATATTTAAATAAATTTGTCGACTTTTCGTGTTCCTACAATTTTAATTAAATTAATTGGTTAGCAAAATATGAACATTTTTTCCTTAAATGAAGTTGATTCCTATATATTTTCTTTTAAAAGATTTTTTAAAAATTATTAATTAATAAAATATGAAAAAATTGAAATTAATATGTAATATCCTATGAATTTTCCTTTTTTCTATTTTTTAAATTAAATTAAGTGATAAAAAATATGAAAATTTGGCTTAAATATGTTTTTAGAAATTTAAATGACAATGTTTTCTGTATTCTTCTTTTTATTTGAATTAATTTATGCAAAAAAGATAAAGTATTTATTATATATATTTATTTTATAAAAATTTAAAACACTTAATAATTGATGACAATGTTTTATTTTTTTTATCATAATTTAATTATATGTATAAAAAAATTTGTGTATTTTTTTATTTAAATTTATTTATTTAAAAAATAAAATATTTAATATCTATATTTATTTTATAGAAATCTAAATAACTTATTTATTATTCAGAATCTAATTATATATATATAATATGACAAATGTTTTAAGGAATTTTTTGACGTGATAAAAAATATAAAAGTTTGAAATATAAGGAGAAGAATAGAAACACCGATAATAATTCAGAGAAAGCCAGAAAAAAAAAAATCCAGAAGTTGGAAAATCCTTGAGAAAATTCAAAACGACAGCAGTTCCGATGGAGAAATCAGGAGCAGCAGCTCCGCCGTCGAAAGAAAGTTCGAGGGAGCTACAATGCGTAGGCAAAATGGAAATCGTAAAACCGAAGCCCGTCGGTTTTCTCTGTGGTTCGATCCCTGTTCCCACTGATAAATCTTTTCACGCTTTCAACTCCGCTCTCGTCCCCTCCTCCCGCCAAACGTAAATATACTTATTTTTCCATTTCTCTCTCGTCTTTTTCTTTTTTATACATGAATTTGTGTTTGACTCTTTTTTTTTTTTTTTTCAGAGTAAGCGCGCCGAGGTATCGGATGCTGCCGATGGAGACCGACTTAAACATGCCGCCGCTCGTCACTAATTTCCCTGAAAAGGTGCTTCCAATTGGGGCTGTACAGTCCAAGGCTACTGGAGGTGCTTTTTTTTTTTCCCTGTCTTTGAGAAATGATAGATTAAATTTTAGCTATAATTTTGAATTTTTATAAAAGAAAAAAAATTATTTGAAGTGGAAGGAAGAAGAAGAAAATATTGAAGCATTTAGCAAGGAAACCATGTTTATTTTTGAGTGGTAGAACACATTTCATGGAAACCTAAAGGGCAGGCAAGTGCAGCAGGCTCTTGCATTGTGTCAAATATGCATAATTTTAAACTTACTTTGTAGATAGATTGTTTTCGTCACTTGAACCCATCTCCTCAAGGTGACTATGGGATTGACATAATCCACCCAGAATATCCTTGCGTTCCATCAAAACCATTTTAAAAATATTGTTTCTTAGATGGTATTATTCCTTGATGTTATTCAAAAAACTAACTTTCCAGTTACTGTAATCCGAGGTGTGAGGCTTGCTCAGGTAGTAGGACAGATAATATCACCTGGAATGCAAGGTGCAAAAGTTGCAGGGGAAACTTTTGCCCAAAATGGAGTGTTAGCATTTTAGTGCACGGTGATGCTTACCGTTGGATATGAGAATTCTTGTTCAACTTTGTGTGCTATTATAGTTCCTTGAAATTTGACAAAAGTAAAGATAGTCTGGCCGTCAGAAACTCTACTTCTATGGGACCAATAAATTCCTTCACTTGAGAATGAATCTATACTCGTAGAACTTTTCAATGAATTTAGGCAAATGTGTTGCACTCTATAAGTTATGATTGGATGATCTTTTCAACAATGAGGGCAATTTAAACCCTTCATTTAGTGTAGGCGCACGGTTTTTTACCCTTTATAGATTTTTTTGTCCATCCAATCTTTTTTGTTTGGATCATTTTCAATTTCTTATTGCTGGGCTAGTTTGGGTTTGGAGAGTAATAAGTGACAGTCTTTCTATTTTCCTTGTATTGGTTTTGTGCACATTTTGATTTCATCACTATTATCTTCTGCTATTTCTCTTCTGCTGAAAACAAGAAGCATCAGTCCTGAGTCCTAGCATTCTTCTTAATACTTTTTCTAAAATTTGCTGGGCCTTTTATGGAAATTTACAATCTGATTGGTAGTTGGGTTAAAGTGTTCCAAAATTCCCCTTAACCAATCATCACAAGTTTATTTTTTTCAGCATCATACATTGGTATAGACTTTATTGTTTGTATACTTTAAAGGAGAATGGTGATGATAGCTGCATTGATTCACCTGAAGGTGCTAGATCTAGAAATATCGCCAGTGTGAGGGCTTTATCAATTGTCTATGTTTACAGATAATGGGGATTAGGCTTATATTATAGGATATCTTGTTCATATAAATGCTTGACTATAAACCTAAAGTGTCAATAGGAAGAAAAGGAGGCTTCTGTAATCAAGTTTAATAAGGGGAAAGGTGCCCTGACATGATTGTTAATGGATGTGACAGATGTTAATAACTTGCTCATCTGGGCAGATTTGTTTGTTTCTCTTCGGCTTTAGCACTTGCACATCCAAAGCTAGTGGCATGGATAAGGTTGTTGAAGAGTGCTTAATTAAAATGTCTATATTCTGGTGATAAAAAATAAAAAACTAGTTTAATAGCGGTTGACATGAAAGGCAGCTTGCAATTATTGGCTTCTTGAAGGAACTAAGAGATGTGGGTGTGCTTTCAATCGGTTTGGTTAATTTAGTAAAGTTTTTTACAAAACTGAATTTATATATATATAACAAATCTTACCAAAATTTTTATATGTAATCATTAACCAAATTAGTTGAATTAGCTGAATTATAGATGGCAGAGTTCTTAACTTCTACTTATAGTTGTTACGAGGTCATTCTAGCTATGATTTGATAGGCAAGAGGTTGCTGGATAGTGAGATGAGATTGTTGAAGGCACCTAGTTTACTTTGTAGTTTGTTAGTGTTAAGTGTTCAATATTAAGCTTAAAATTAAAAATAAAAAAAAAGAGACAAAATGGCATCTTATTTACTTTGGGGTTGTTGAAATTGGTCTTCCTTGCTTGTTGTGGTCTTAAAATTCAAATAAATTTGCAAAAACTAATGTAAATATAAATAGGATTGAAGAAGATATTATTGGCCATAGACTTAACAGTTATTTCCATCTCAGACCTAGTGTTGGGTAGTATAATGCAATTCTTAAAGAGCATTTTTGCTGCTGCTTCCTGTGGACCTGACTTAAAACTATTAAGGCTGCAAATTAAGACTGATAAGAACTATATTCTTTTATTATCTGACAAGATCTAATAATCGCAACTGTATTTAGTTTCCTAAAACAAGTAAAGAGACTGTAGCAATAGTAGCAGATTATTGACAGGACAGAAACTTGGTCTCATCGGTAATAGGAGAGTAGACGAAATGTTGTGGTCACTAGGCTTTACTTTTTCTTTGTTTCTCTTTCTTGTGTCAATCCTTTGTAAGTTTAATAATCAACAACAACAGTTTATGGTGCTCAAGAAATATAATGGTGTATTATTATTTTTGTAATTCTGATTGGAATTCTTTAACTGAATTATGTAATTCTGATTTGATAGGGTATCTGATTATGTAAGTTAAGTCAGCTGTGATATCAGTTAAGACTATCTGATATTTAAAACCTATATTAAGTATATAGTCTCTGTTCGCTTTTCAGAAAGTTTTATATGATAGATCCAATGTTTCAACTTAGTTATGACTCATGACTACGTAAATACTGATAAATGATGCATATGTATAAGAGTGAGTGAGAGAGGAGGAACACAATAAACCCTTTTCTTCTTTTTTGAATTTGAAATGTCATTATGGCTCCCTTTTCCGCTTTGCTTCTTTCTTGCACTTGAAATGTCCTGGTTCCTTTTGTCAATTTCAAACTATTTTGGCTCCATCTTCTGCATTCTTCTTTCTTGAGTTTGAAATTTCTGTGATTTTTGGTCTGATTTTATGTTATTTGGGGGCAGATATAATATGGGAGGATGGTGCTATTGCATCTAATCTTAGCAGGAAATGTGAGGCACTTGCTGTGTCTGGTTTGGTGGAATATGGAGATGAGATTGATGTGATCGCTCCAGCTGATATTTTAAAGCAAATATTTAAAATACCATATTCTAAGGCTCGATTATCCATTGCAGTTCACCGTGTTGGAAAGACTCTCGTTCTGAATACAGGGTTTGTATCTCTTTATTGTTGTTTTGATTTCCATTCTGTTAACAACTTGATGTAAGAGGTTTAGGCATTCTGCAGGCCTGATGTTGAGGAGGGAGAGAAATTGGTTAGAAGACATAGCAATCAATCAAAATGTACAGATCAATCTTTGTTTCTAAATTTTGCTATGCATTCAGTTAGAGTGGAGGCCTGTGATTGTCCACCAACTCATCAAGCCCCATCGGATAGGCAATCAGATTCTTCTGTCTTTCCTCGTGGGGAGACATCAAATTTTGTGGCAGAGAATGATGATATTTCTCGAAAAGAAGGATTCAAGCACTGTTCAGAGTACTCACAGGTTAAACAGGATGGATTCTTTTGGGGAAGTAAGAAGGGTCACAAAAACAAGAGCCGTGATCCTATCAAGAAGGCTACACATGTTGGAGAAAAGCCTAGATGCTCTGTGCAAGAGTCTGAAAAACATAGAAGAGTTGGCAATAATGGATTCTTAAGAGTGTTATATTGGCAATTTCACAATTTCCGGATGCTCCTTGGTAGTGACTTGCTTCTGTTCAGTAATGAAAAGTATGCTGCTGTGAGCTTGCACTTGTGGGATGTTACACGCCAGGTTGTTTCCAGTAACTGGAATTTAATTGGGTTTGTATTTTGGTGCAATTTTTTATTGTTTTTATGCAAACATTGACAGGTCACACCATTAACCTGGCTTGAAGCTTGGCTTGACAATGTCATGGCAAGTGTGCCTGAGTTGGCCATCTGTTATCATCAAAATGGTGTTGTCCAGGGTTATGAGCTTCTAAAGACAGATGATATATTTTTGTTAAAAGGTATTGCTGAAGATGGTACTCCTGCTTTTCATCCCCATGTTGTTCAGCAAAATGGCCTTTCTGTTTTGAGGTTTCTTCAAGAGAACTGCAAGCAAGATCCTGGTGCTTATTGGGTATCATTATGTTTTCTTTCTATAAAAAACATTTCTTGCATGTCTCTTTAAAAATTTACCTAGTGAACTGTGTTTATCATTTGTGTTTTTCAGCTATATAAAACTGCTGGTGAGGATGTAATTCAACTATTTGATCTTTCTCTTGTTTCCAAGAACCATTCTTCTAGTGATTGTGATGATAGCTCAAGCTCCTTGCCTTCTCTAGTACATAGAGGGAGAAGTGATTCTTTATTTTCACTCGGAACTCTCCTCTACCGCATTGCTCACAGGCTTTCACTGTCAATGGTGTGTAAAACATATAACTCTTTCACCAGTAGATTACCCCACTTCGTGTAATGATTTGCTAACTGTGTAGATGTTATTGGTGCAGGCAACTAATAACAGGGCCAAGTGTGCAAAGTTTTTCAAAAAATGCTTGGATTTCCTGGATGAACCAGATCATCTGGTATCTATGCTTTCTAAATTTGTCTGGTGGTCAAACAGCAGTTCTTTAATTTATTTTTATTTTATTGGTAATTTATGATTGGGAAACATGGATACTTATTATCAAAATTTTCCTAAACAGGTTGTACGTGCATTTGCCCATGAACAATTTGCCAGGCTTATTCTGAATTATGATGAAGAATTAGATCTAACGTCTGAATATCTTCCAATAGAGTGTGAAGTTACAGTTCCTAATGCTGGTGAGGAATCTGTGGACCTTTGTAATGGTTTTTCAGAAGCAGCTGTCCATGGCTTTTCTCTCGTTGCTGATAACAAACTAACTGAAGATGGAACAGATTTTCATGATTTAGCATCTGAAGTTTCTGTAATGATGACTTTGGAAGCGAATATATCTGCCCCGAACAAATTGATAGCATTGTCCAACACAGAATTGGGAGATGAAGAAAATACCTTGCCAAGGATTGATGGTGATGAAAACGTCATGGTATACAACATGTCTTCAACATCTGATGATGTTGTTCAACCTGTTACTGATCCAATCTCCTCTAAGCTAGTGGCAGTGCATCATGTTTCTCAAGCTATCAAATCTCTCAGATGGATGCGCCAACTGCAAACCTCTGTACCAGAGTTGGACAACCAGGGTATTGGTATTAATGATCAGCTACCTTCATCTATGAATTTTTCTGTTTGTGCTTGTGGTGATGCTGATTGCATTGAAGTTTGTGATATTCGAGAATGGCTTCCAACATCCAAACTGGACCACAAGTTGTGGAAACTAGTTCTTCTTCTTGGGGAATCGTATTTGGCACTTGGACAAGCTTACAAGGAGGATGGTCAATTGCATCAAGCTTTGAAGATAGTGGAATTAGCTTGCTCTGTTTATGGATCTATGCCTCGGCAACTTGAAGATACAAGATTTATTTCCTCAATAGTTAAATGCTCACCATCTGATGCAAAGTTCAATGACAGAGATAAAAACAAAAATTCATTTACCGGTGATATGAAAGAAGTGAAATCCAACCCTGCTGAGAACTGTTATATTCTCGAGCAATTCTCATCCACATATCTGTTCTGGGCAAATGCATGGACGCTAGTTGGAGATGTGTATGTTGAGTTCCATATAATTAGGGGTAAAGAGATCTCTGCACAAGCACAGAAAAAACCCTCTACAAAAGAGTTGAAAATGCCATCTGAAGTTGTGAAGGAAGTACAAAGGCTCAAGAAGAAGCTGGGCCAGTATAATCAGAACTGTAGTTCATGTTCCTTGGTGAATTGTAGCTGCCAAAGTGATAGGACTAGCAGTGGTAATAGTGCAAGCAGTAGTGGTGGAGATACACATGCAGTAACTTACAGCAGAAAACATGGCAAGAGATCTCGTGGTAAGAATGTTGCTAACTCACTTTTGGGAGACAATGAAGATAATAATGGTCGTCAAAAAGTAAAGAATAAAGAAGTTCGTGATAGTGGACAGTTCCGGAACATTGCAGATGGTGACAACATAATAAGAGCTTCTAATACTAGTACAGATGAGCCTGGAGTAAATTCAACGGAAGCTACTAATTCTAAAAGAGTGGAGGCTTCGTTTGAAATGCATGACAAAAAGTCCGAAGTGACCATTGAAAATGAAATTGTTTTAAAAGAAACTCGCAAATTGAAAGATGGTGGCATATTCAAGTACCTTAGGAATACTGTAGTTGCAAATGCAGAACTCAATCTCTCATCCGCCTTGAGCTGTTATGAAGAAGCAATACAGGCTTTGAGTGAACTTCCTTCTGGTTCAGCAGATTTACAGTCTGTATTAAAAAAGAAAGGATGGGTTTGTAATGAACTAGGTCGAAGCAGGCTTGAGCTGAAAGAGTTAAACAAAGCTGAACTTGCATTTGCAGATGCAATAAATGCATTCAGAGAAGCTTTGGACTACACCAATGTAATATATATATACTGTAATTTGGGTCATGGTAGACGTTCATTAGCTGAAGAGATGGTGACAAAGATGGAAGGTCTGAAAACACATGCGGTTTTCCGTAATGCATACAAACAGGTTTTTGAAACTGCAAAACTGGAGTACATTGAATCACTCAGATATTATGGGGCAGCGAAGTCTGAAATGAATGCTATAGTGGAAGAGGCAGACTCTGCCTCTGAGTCAAACCGCTTGAAGAATGAAGTCTATACACAGTTTGCTCATACATATCTGAGGCTTGGGATGCTTTTAGCAAGAGAAGATATAACTGCTGAGGTTTATGAAAATGGATCTCTTGAAGAGACATCTATGCCACGTCACATAAGAGCTAGGAAAGAGCAGGGAAAGCATGAAATAACAGCCAATGAGGCCATTAGGGAGGCATTGTCAATGTATGAATTACTGGGTGGATTACGTAAGCAGGAGGCTGCTTATGCTTATTTCCAGCTTGCTTGTTTCCAAAGAGATTGCTGCTTGAAATTTTTGGCGCTGGATCATAAGAAAAGTGGTTTGCCTAAAGGTGAGAATGGCATTCAGCAGAGGGTTAAGCAATATGCCTCCTTGGCTGATAGGAACTGGCAAAAGGCAATAGACTTTTATGGTCCTCAGACACATCCCAGCATGTACTTGACTATTCTTATTGAGAGATCGGCTCTTTCATTAAGCCTCTCAAGCTTATTGCATCCAAACATGGTATGTTATGCAGTTTTATTTACTATACTGTTAGTTGAATATTTGTAGTGTTTTGCTTGAAATTTTTTCACCCAAGCTCTTTTATGTGGACAAACAATAGCCATCTTACGATATTCTTTCCTATACAGTTTTTTGTTACTTTGCTTATTTGAAAATTGTTTTAAGTGTTAGAAGGCATTAAATTAATTTGGTATCTCGCTTGTAACAATTTTTAAATTTGATTTTATCTTTCTAAATCAGTTTGTATATAAATGGCAAATTCAAGTAGGATTTCGTATGATATTTGGCCAGAGAGAATGTGTGCTCCTCCAACAGTATGCAGCTGAGTGACTGAATTTCATGTTATATGAAGTTGGTGGGTAGGGGTTTTTAGAGGTTGGGAATGTCCAAATACTTCTGTTTTAGATAAATGATGATTAATGAAAATTATATTTGATTCCCTGGAGTACAAATTGCCTTGCTTTTGCATCATAGCAGCATTTGTTTTTTATTCTGAGTGTTGGGTTGATTTTTTATTCTACACATTTTTTCGTATTAACTTGCAATATGCTGTCATGCCAGTTGTTTTAAGTTACAGCATATTCTTTTTAATGCGAAGACAGCTGTTAATTGACTTGAATAGTATTACACTTGCGCAATACGACATTCGAACCATGTAACCAATAGCAGAAAAAAAGACTTTGTTTTAGCATTGCTTCTGGCGCAGCTTTTGAGGTCAAAAGCTGCTTTTCACCGCAAACGCAATGCTAAACAGATAAAAAGTTTTGGCTTCTGCTGTTGAAACCATGGTTTGAAAAGCCAAACCAAAAAGCCAAAAAATATAGCTTTTGGGCTTTAAAAGCTGGCTTTTGGATAAAATGACTTTACTATCATCATATCTCTACACTTTTATTATTTTAAACATATCTTTTTTTGACATTTCAATTTCCTACAACACTTTTTCACAGTAATGCTAAACACTTAAAAGTTTTTAAATCACATTTTTTCACCACACTTTATAAACACACTTTTTTCAACTTGAGCTTTTTTCAACCCAAGCTTTTTCCAACAGCAATGCTAAACTAGCCCTTAAGACTGCTGATGTTGGCTTGCCAACAGATAAATCACTAGTGCTAACTCACTTTTTTTTTTTGCCCATTATCTTTATACATTTTTATGAGGCAGGAAAAAGCAGTGTTTACAATATGTTCATCCTATTTACTAAAGATGCTAATAAATTCCTTTCTTTGCAGATGCTGGATGCATTGTCGCGGCTACTTGAAGCACGCCATATATCAGAAGAAGCATTCTTAAATCTATTTAGAACAGACTACCCTGAATTGCATGCAAAATTTTGGAGTCAGTTGCAGACGCTTTTGAAGAAAATGCTGGCTTTGAATCTCTTTGTAAATTCAAATAAATCTACTTCAGATACTCCGTCAACTGCGACATCTAACAGGTCTGGGGATGGTGGAAAGCTGAGGGAGCTTTACAAAATGTGTTTGAAGTCAACTGAGTTGAGTCAATTACATGCAATGTACACCTTGTGGGCATCATAATCACTAACCAGGTTACGATAAACATGCACCCCATGGATATTTCATAAGATTTTGTTGCATCTTATAGATTCAGAGAGGAGCGTATAGCGGCAAATGGCTTATAGAATCATTGTTTGTTTTCGGATGACGATAGAGAGGAGATGGAAAATATTGTTGATTCAACTTGGTTTACTGCTTCTGCATCTTGCTGCACTTTGTTCTTGGCAGCTAAATAATGTCGTCGGAAAAGGTTGTGAAGTACAACAATCAAGATTTATTTTCATGGATGATGTACTACGCTGCTTTTGTCTTTCATGGGTTTAACCGTTTTGCTTTCCTTGGATGTTGCGTTTGTCTTACAGTTGGTCAAATTCAGGGGGAATGTTGTCTGAGTTTTGAGATTGTGAGCGCAGCAGCCAGCCAAGTTGTTTGAAAAAGTCGGCCCAGGAGGTATATATGATCGAATTTCAGTGGTGTGGCTTTTGCAAGCATGTGAGTTTTGGGACCTTTTATTTTGATGCTAATTGAATGTAATTATGTTATGGGCTTTCCCTCAACTTAATCAAATAACAATTTTTTTTTTTTAATAATTGAAGCTGTAAGTGATTAAATTGGTACAAAATTTTCATTTTCTTTAACTTTTTATTTATTTATTTATTTATTACTTATTTGATTTTTTTAAAAGCCAATTTCTAATGCTTTTTATGTCATGATATTTTTATTTTTTCATAATTATATTTAAAAATAAAATATATTCATTAAATTAAGTTATTGAATTTAATTAATAATAATTTATTATATATTTTTAATATCTTAATATTTATTTTATTTATTTAATTCATTTAATGTTTAAAAATTTTAAATTTTAAATATTTTAAATTTATATATGCAAATATATATATATATATATGTGTGTGTAATTAAGGTATATTTGCATGCGTGTAATATATATTTTATTAAGGAATTTAAAAATGTTACATATATATTTTTTGATAAATTCGAAACGGTATGTCGAAACACATCGGTAACAGTATGTATCAATATTAAAACAAAAACAATACGTCCATCGATACGGTATTGATTAATTGATTATCTTAGATTAAATTCTGATCACTAGATTAAAAATTTAGTATTTTATTAACAGAATTAAAAATTTAGTACTTTATTAACAGATTTATTAACATATCACACGGTTGTTGGTTTTAACATTCGAATTGAATGTACCATGGCAAAAAAAACTGAAGATCCGTATTTTCTTATTTATTATGTTTGAGATGCCTTTTTCATTTTTGAGAAAATTGCTTTTTCATTAATTGATCATTTAAAAGATTACATCATTTATGATACCTTTTAATAAAGAGTTCATCTTGATATAATCATTAGTCAAATCAAATCTTAACTAATTTATGAGTTAAGTTATTAGCATCATGATAAACACAATATTTTTTGTTTTTAAAACCATAATTATGTTGTGAATTGAAAAAAAAAAAATCTTTTTATTTTATCTTTTGAAAGAAATAATGCATTAAAAAATTGATTTTTTTTAATTAAATTAAAAAAAAAAGAAGAATAGTTAATAACTTTTTAAAGTGAAAATATAGAAATATGTTTAATTTTATATTTTTTAAAATAATTTTATTTATTTTTTGGTCAATAATTCAATTGATATCAATTCAATGAAAAACTTTATAATAGTACATACAATATTTCATTTCTTGACCCAAGTAATAAAATGAAACGTCACTTAAACATATTTATTAAAAAAAAAAAAAAAGGAATACTAGTTTATATGCATTACTGGCAAAAAAAATACTAGTAGTATTTTATGTCAAATTTTGAATTTGATCTTTTTACCATGTATTTTAATTTTAATGAATTTATAAAAATAAATTCAAATATGTGATTTTTTATTGATAACATATCAGCGGAAAAAAATATTTTTACTAAAATTTTAAAAATTATTTATTTACAATTCAAAAATATTAATTATTATTTAATTAAAATAAATATGATATTATTTTTTTTATAAAATAGGTGATTAAATTTATTAAAATTAAGATAGAGAGATTAAAACAAAATAATTGGAGATGGTAGAGGCTCAAATTCGGAGTTTCAACCTGCATTTGATTGAATAATAAATGAAAGTATTTAATATTTATTTATTTGTTTAAAATTTGAGTTACAAATTTTTAACTAAAAACAAAAAATATATATATATCTTGTGCAATCCGAAGCGGAGTTCTCGAAACAACAAGACGACACGTAATAAATAATAATTTTTTATTTTAACTTAGTGGCTAAGTTAGTAATAGTATATACAAAAATCAAAATTGTATTGTCTACCTAGATTTTTAAAAGGGGAAAGGCAGTGCCAAACAAATCCTCAGTATGCAGAGAAAAATATTTCTGATTTTATTCTGTTTGATAATTGGTTTGTGTTGTTTGATCGAAATGGCTGAATCTGGAGATCCAACGAAATCATCGTCATCGTCGTCGGCGGCGGTCCACATCGTTTACACCGAGAAGCCTGAGGATGAGCAGCCTGAAGCCTACCACATCCGAACCCTCGCCTCCGTCCTCGGTAGCGAGGAAGCTGCTAAGGAGGCCCTGATCTACAGTTACAAGAATGCTGCCACTGGTTTCTCCGCCAAGCTTACTCCCGAACAGGTTGCAGAAATGTCAAGTATGTGCCATTTTTTTATTATTATAATTTTCTGTTTTTAAAAATAAATATTCTTATATTGTTATTGTTATGAATCACTGTTTTCTTGTATAAGAAATCAGGATTAGCATGCAAACTTGAAAAATTAAGCCTGATTTTATTTTATATTTTTGTTATTTAGCTCCGGTTGCTTGGTGGTTTTGCTTCTTTTTTTTCTTTCTTTTTTGCATTTTATAATAGAAAAGTGAAAAGAAAAAAAAAATAGCAAAAGGCAAAAGCATCAAGAGCCTTAGTTTTTCATTAAAACTTGGTGATCATCTTCTTTTTTTCTTCTTCATGTTTTTAGTTTTTCTCAGTAAAGTATGCTTTTACTTCTTTTCTGAATATATAATCTTCTATCAGTAAAATGAAAATACCAATGCGAAAATTACTCTACATAATTGGAATTCAATTTCTCATGCAATCCATCATTGAGGAAGAATAATCTCCAGAAGAACATCCCAATTGTTAGAATTTGAGACTTGAAAGTTTAATCTTGGGTGGTGTTACTTATCTACTTTTGTGTAGTTCAAAATGACTAAATAATCATTGAGAAGAACTGTCTGAATGTAGTAAATTATATATATAAATGTTGAGTTTTTATGGAGCACCCTCGCAACGTTGCAGAATTTTTAATGCATAACCAAAAATGTTATTTAGTTTTCTTTTAAAGATGAGAGGAGGAAAGGAACCCATTTAGTTGGTTGATGCAGGATTTTGTAAAATTAACGAATGGACTTTGTTTTCTCATTTGTTGCGAAGTTCTTGAATGAATTTTTACTTTTAACATGTGCAACATGTTTAGAAATCTCAAACAAATAATCTTTTTGTAGTTAAACAACGAATTACCATTCAGTTCCTGGAAATGCAACTTATAAAGCACTTGGTCTTTTCTTTCTTACTTTTTTCAGGATTCAGCTCTCTCTTTGAGGGTTATACTTGCAATATCTTTTTCCAGCACCACCAGCTCTTCTTGTGAATTGTTAATGCATTATCATTAAAAAAAAATTGTTTTCTAGATGTCTTAGCTTCTTTTTTTGGGTTCAAGGCCTGGTTTGAGCAGATTGTGATGGGATAACATGCTTGTTTTATTATATAGGTTGGGGGCTTTTCACTCTTTTCTCTATTGTTAAGAGGTTTAGATTGTGTAATTGGATGTATGTGTGAAGAAATGAGAAAGCACTGTGCTAGTTATTTATGTATTAATAGTAACAACATTGAGGTATATAAGGCTTGAAGGAAGAGAATGCTTGACACTTGGCAATAGAAGAGGAAAAACAAATTTAGAAAGAAAAGTGAGGTAAAAATGATGATGCATCGAGTTATTGTGATTTGGGATGATGTCTAGGTTTTACCTGGCACTGGCAGGTTGGTTTTGTTGTGAGAAGGAATCATGGAAAGGCTGGTAGGTATAACATCAGGCTAGGCTAGGCATTTCTAGTTAATTGTTGCATATTCCTTTTTTCTTTCTGTGAACATAAAAAGTTATTGTACCATGTTGACATATTAGAATATTTGGTATGATGCTCAATAATTGATTTGATAATAATTGTTTGTGGCAGAGCAACCTGGTGTTCTTCAAGTTATCCCTAGCAGGGCACTCCAGCTGCATTCTGCACCAGGGAAGCTACACTAGGGCACAAGAAGCTCTTTTACCCTACAAATAAAATAAATAAATAAAAATCTATCAAACAATGGTCTCCTTGTATAAAGCAGTTTGACCTGTTCCCTGTACTCTGTATAATAAGGTGTGTGCTTCACACTCTAATATCGTTTCAATCTATGTTACATGAAGACTTATTTGCTTATATATATACATATATAGTATGATTGGTTTTATGTTAGCTTAGCTGTTTTATTTGCTGTGATGATTAGGTATCAAAGTTTGGAAAAAGTAACAGGGTACTCAAACTATTATTACTGAATATTACTTACAAAACCAGTAGTACAGTTTTTGCATATTTTACAGCCAGCCAGATAGATTATCATGTTGTGCTGTCTGTAAAACTGGCAACATGAGTAAGTGGCTAGAAAATGTTGCGACTCCCAAATGTTTGTAAATAATCCAATTGGGAGATGATTTGTGTTAGCATAGCATACATTAATTCCACTATTGTAAAAAACAGGAATTTAGTGAAAGGGTATGTCAACTAGTCCATTTGGCGATGCCAAATTGATAAATAGGTTGGATAAAGTTGGGAGTGATTCTCAGAAAGAGCATGTAATTCAGTAAACTTGTCCCTTCGTTTTGCAATCTGATTCCACAAAAAATGCAGATTCAATGAACATTATATATGAATGAAGAATAGGAAATGCAGGAAACACAACAGAATTGAAAAATCAAATCAAAACTATACTTTTACAGGGTATGGCATTAATAGGGGAGAGAAACGAGAGAAACATAAAAAGAAGTTTCTCAACTTTCAATTCAACAAATCATTTGCAAATTATGCCACCTACCGCTTTGTAGCCCCCATGCTAAACACTGGATCACTCATTTTGTTTTTAATAATAGGTTTGTAATCAAATCGAGCTTAACTCAAAATTCAAGCTCAAATTCAAGTCAAAACAAGATTTGAACTCTATCGATTTGTATTTTTAAAATTCGAGCTCATTAAACTCGTTTGCTTAATAAAAACTCAATTATTTGTATTTGAACTCGAGTTCAAATTGTGATTTTTTTTTTCAATATTAATTAAAAAAAAAAACTTGATTTAGACTCACAAATTACTCGAGTCAAGCATTAAAATACTCGAATACGACTCGCTCAATAACTCGAACTGTTCGAACTCGGCTCGATAATAATCGAATTAAATTCAAATTTTTTCGAATCGAACTCAAATAACTTACAAGTAAAAATGTCTTGTTTACACCTCAATTCTTTAACAAGGGGCTGTATTTCCTTGAAAGAATGCATAGAGTGACACAAATCTGGAGCTATTAAAATCGCCATATTTGTAAATGAATAAAAACACTGCATTTCAATGTCTTAAATTAAAGGAAAGAAAGAAGAAAATTGAGACATCATTAAACTACATATAGGGTTTGGGGTTATCTTTAAACTACAATATATGATATAGCTATAGCAGATATGACAGCCGCATTGGTTGTGAGCTTTAAGCTTTAAGCTATATATGTCTGGAAAAACATGGACTTAAAGGAAGTTCCTCTGAAAGGTTCCAGTCGAAAACCTGGAAGTCAAACCTTGAACCATGTTTTCAGTATCAAGCTTTACACTCTGCCTTCCGGCAACCAGGTCCTTCTCCCGATCCCAAGGCTTCCATGGATGTTTCCCGTCCCACTCTTCTTTCTCTGACTGTTGTTGTTGCTTCGATTTCTTCTTTGGGCGCTGTGCAGCTGCAGCAGCCTCCTCTTTATGCCTTTGTACCAATGATTTGGATCGTTTTTCTTTATTATATTTATCCACCAAATCTGCTGCATCTGAACTGCTTCTCTTCTTTTCATCTTCATTAGAAGCAAGAGCAGCAGCCTCGTTATAGGCTTCCAAGTAACTGCAATTAAGCAATAATCAGAATCATAGATAAATAAATAAACACTTGAACAGTAGGATGCAATAATAGTTAGGTAAACATTGAAACAGAAATTCTCACTGCATCTTTGCCTTTTGGGCTCTCTCTAAAGGAGTATCGGTCCAAGCACTAGTATCACCACGCCCTTCTTTAGAGCTCTTGCTAAATTTAGTCGATTGCATTGTCACACCAGGCTGACAAGAATAAAAGGTGGGATGTTATTATAATTAGAGTAATTTCAGTTTAATTTAAACTATGGAAATGTAATTCCCTTAGCCCTTTCATGGAAATTTATGACTTCTCTAAACAACACCTCAGATTTAACAATTTGTCTCAACTCTCAAGTGTCAACTAAGGATGCAGTTAGTTAATCTTTTGAGCTTTCTCAAGGAGGACGATCCTTCTGAGACAGAACGGCTAGCTATTCATGGACATTACTGACTTCCTACAAGTATCCAAATATAATTCAGAGGTGATGCATCATTTTGCTAAAAATAATCAGGGATACGCAATAAGAAAATAAAAATTCTTTAAGTTCCAATACGAAGTGGAATATGCGGGATTGTAGGATTGTTGTTCCGAAGGACAATATGTAAACTGAGTAGGATGTTTGTGCAACTAACTATGCAAAAGTAGAGAACTGCAGACCGAAATGTCTTACTTTCCTCTCAGGAGGTAGTGTTGTCATCCATTCATCCCTTTTTGGTGGCGCTTTAACTTCCACTTCTGCCAGGAGCTCATCATCACCCTCCATTGATATACCTGCAAAGATAACAGTTTTCTTGGTTCTAGATCAACTTTCTTTAGCACATCATCAACTGTTGACACAAGATGAAAAAGAATACTACACAATTGGAGAATCAGAATATATAGTCAGCTATGAAGCACTGACACTCCTTGCAAGGGCACATACCCGTTTTAGACAAAGACATGATTCCGACATGGCGGAATACGTTTCAGACACGTCAAAAAAAATATAAATAAAATCAGACACGATCAAAACATGGCAAGACACGTTTGGACACATCCGGATACCTCTGAACACGGGATTAAGGTTTTTTTTTGCATTTTTTTTTCAAATCTGAAATCAACTATCAAGAGCAAAAATCCAAATAAACCCACCATTAAAAGCAATATTTTGAACCCAAATTAATATATTAATAAGCTATTTGCATGTTGATATTTGATTGAAAAGCATCAATTTTACATTTTTATTGTATATTATTATATACAAAATATTTCTTATTGCCGCATCCGTGTCATGTCGTACCCATATTGCTTGTCCGTGTCCATACTTCCTAAATAGTCAGATATTTCCTTGCACAAGGACCTAAAACAAACACTGAAGCAGCTGCAATTTGTTGTAGAGCATTAATGGTATGCGAGGGCATTCTGATTTTGTGTCTATACGTGTATGCTTATACATGCATCATGTACATTCTACGCACTAAAGGATGAGTCATAAGACTAGTGGTGCAAATATATGCATGTATCTACACAAATTGAGAGAGATAAAAACCATGCACCCCCACCCCAAAAACAAGTAACCTGAGCTTATTGGCTGCTCAAACAACATAAGTTACCACAATCACAATTGATAAGTCAAGGGACCATCAAAATCAAACATGGGAAGCATCACGATCCAAAGATATTTAATCTACTTGTCTAGATTATATATTAGACCAAATACTTTCTTAAGGGTTTTACTTGACAAGAATGCCTCATAAACTGACAAAATAATACTCTAGTGTCCAAGTTGTGACTCACTAACTTGAAAAACTTAGACATGCCATCACAGAGCAAATAGATAAATAGTTGGATGGTTTGTTTTCTTGAGCAGTGTTGTCAAGGGCGAAAGGCGCAGTCAAAGCGCTAGAAGCCCTATTTGCCCAAGGCGCAAAAAAAAAAGCACTCGCCCGAGCAAAATAAGGTGTATATATATATATATATATATCAAAGAAAATTTATGTATTATATGTAATAAGCTTGACTTTAATTAATATAGTTCATTTAATAAATTCAAAAGATTGTTTTAAGTCTAAGCCATTCCCTAATAAAACTGAAAAATTGCAAAGGAAAAAATGCTTTGGTTATGAAGGAAAACACAAAAGCCAGGTTTGCTCTGTTTTAAACACAAAAACAGAGTAACTCTTGCTCGGTTTTTTTCTTTCATAACAGAGAATTTATCCCCCGTTTCTTAAAGGAAAAAGAGAGCTATAGAGTATAGACAGCCAAAGTCAAAGAAGAAGAAAGAAGAAAAGAGCAGAAATAGAGAAAAGAAAAGAGGATCGAGAGCCAAAGAAGAAGAAAAGAGTAGAAAGCTTATAACATACCTTAACATATTCCAGAGCCAAAGAAGAAGAAAAGAGTAGAAAGCTTATAACATACCTTAACATATTCCACGTTGCGATTTGCAGCAGCCTTTATTGAAGAATTTTTTTAACCTTAATAAAATTTTGGTGTTTGTGGATCTAATTTTTAAGAAAAATCTTTGGATCGACTACATTACCCTTTTATTTATTTTATAAAGATTAAATGTGGGTCTTTTTTTACTTTTAAAAAAAAAAACTAAAGAGGCATTTTACTCAGATGTGCTTTTTTTGCGCCTTAAACTTCAGCAAAAAGCGCGCCTAGGCACAAAAAGCCTTCGCCTCATCAAAGGGGCCTAGACACATAGATGTTGCATGTCTATAACTATGGAAAACATCTAACCTTGCAATCTTCTCCATTGTGCAGCTTCACGCATTGCTCGCAACTCAGCCTATAGGATAAAAGGGGTTCATATAACAAGTTGATACTAATTAATTTTATCAAATTAATGCCTGTACTAAGAACTTGGAAATACTAAATACCTTGAATTCCTCCTGCTCCTCTTTCAGTTTTATTTTTTCATCCATTGCTTTTCGCTACAAAATGAGTGGAGAAGTTTGATGTTAGAATACAGGATTCCTTAGACTAAATATTAAAAAAAGAAGAGGAGAATTACAATCACCATAGATTCAAAATGCAGCAATAATTCACCCAAAAGAATGCAGCAATAATTACCTCATGAAGATGGCACATGAAATCACTGATGACAAAAAAGTAAATATGCATAATTACCAAACATAAAAACAGGACTACTAATTTTTTGCAACGATATTAACACTTCTTGTTTGAACACCACCAATGCAGGAAATCATGCATCTTCAAACAAACAATATCACATATATGGTGAGGAAGAGAAGATGCACTCTCTACAATGAGGTTGTTCAACCTATTCTGATAGTAAATTTGACCAAATATGCCACTCTTCCCACTTCCATTCCCTTCCCCATTTTTACCCAAAAATCTGGCTTATATATGTTCCTTGGAATCAGATACAAGAGTCAGGTAAAAGATATGGATCTTAGGACCTCACTCATCAAACTCATTAAGAGAGGGATAAGATCCACATCTCAAAACAGATGCTGAACTTCTAAATGTATAGAAAGAATGGGTTCAGCATATGTCACCAAGCTATCTATTATCATCTGCCCAATACAAAATCTTTATCCAATAATATAAAAATGACCACTGACTCTGGGCCTAGCTTACAAGAGCTCAAATTTGAAACACGGCCTATCAAAAAACAAAAGAAAAAGGGCAGTTACTCATCAACATGAACAAGGAGCAATTTTCAATGACTCTACAGCTTCGTCTACTATTCTCAGGTTCTCATTCTTCTCTCTCCCCTCGTTCTCCAATTCTTGGAACTCCTCCATCTCATAATCATCAATAGTGGATGATCAGTAGCAAGGTGGTATAATTTGCATTCAAAATCTCTAAGTCATGTCCGACACTTATCCACCCTATAACCCATCATGGTTTATGTCATTTCAGAACAGGTGCACTTCACAGTGCCCCCCCCCCCCCTCCCCTCCCTCCCCTCCCCGCCTCAACTCCACCTCCCTTAAACTGCCAAATCAAACTAATAGAGACGGCAATTGACCTACTAAATGAAGACATGGTCAGAGAGCTATTTATGTAAATTTTCATATGTACAACTTTGAACATGATGACATTGTATGTTGGTAAAAATTTAGGGAAAAGATTCCCAGCTAATAGGATTTTCTGCCCATGCAATTGTTTAGATGACACTGGCTCATTAAGCTTAATAAGATCTATAATAACGTTACCTCAATACCAAAAAGAAAAGGATGATTCATAAGAGCAATGAAACAAAACCCTTAAGGACAAGGTGTGCAAAGAACAGAAAAAAGGCCTTTCTAGGAACAACAATAATAATAACAAAAAACCCATATTATTGTACAAAATATAACAGAGATGCTAATATTCAAGAAGTTACTAACGAAACTGATTCTATTATTAATGTTGAATAATTAGGATAATTTTCCTAATCCTACACTTGTGCTACTGGACGAAATTAGACTATTTATTTTAGTTTGAAAGAGAAAAAAGAGGTAATTGACTAGATTCTTCCGACAAAAAGAGGTAAGGGTGCACATCAAAGCCCTCTATAACTTCTAGGATGCCACAGAAACCAAAATGCCTCCAAAAAAAAAAAAAAATCCATTCAGCCATTTAAAGTTAGATAAGAAAAGTCATAAGCACAATCTGAGGTCATATATCCTGTGAGCATCGCAATACTAAAGAAAAGTTCAATTATACTGACTATTATCAATTTATCATAGATGGGCTAACACATGCTTATTTACAGCATTGGTTCACACAATGAGTTGACAAGGGCAATGAAGAACCATTAACACCCAAAAGGAATGAGACATCTTAGGTATCAACCATGGCTGTTTCAGAACAGATAAAGCAAACCCTCACCTTATCTGGATCTTGTAACTCCTTAAAAGCTTTGTTGAGTATAATAAATGCTTGGTGCGCCTGAGGATGAGGACATTTGTCTGGATGCACCATAAGAGACAGTTTCCAGTACCTAAAGAAACATAAAGCAGCTTATGAGAAACACAGTTCAACACAAGTTCACAATCATATCAAGATAAATAGCAGAGTTCATGCACTAAATTTTATTTTGTCAACATATAAACCTCTAAAATGAGTAAAGAACATAAAGAACATGAAAAGTAAATAATTTCTAGCCTCTTTATTAACGATAATCTAGGACATGCATTTTGGCTCAGTAGGCATCCAATCAGCAGCCTCAAGGGACATTTCTTCCATTACCACCAAATTTCCAAGTTGGAAGCAATAGGCATAACTGATCCAAAGTCCAAACTAGAACAGTTTTCCATAGAAAATTTGTTTCAAGAACACTATGAGTAAAGATAAACCATAGCCTTCTAAAAGCTCCCTAGGATAATAAACTCATGACAATTTCATCATGGGTTCAGCATTTAGGTTGTGCTTGGTAGAGTGGAAAAGTGGAAGGATGGAAAAAGGAGATGTGGAAAAGTGGAAAGAAAATGAATTTTGAGTGTGCTTGGTAGGAAAGAAAAGTGAGAGGAAAGAAAATAGGAAAGATTATCATTTTCCACACATATTAACAAAAACAAATCACTCCAAATTGGAAAGAAAAGAGGAAAGAAAATGAGAGTGGTGTGAGTCATCTTAACTTACAATGAGTATAATGGTAAAACAATATACTTTTCATTTTCTTTCCTTTCATTTTTCAACTCTACCAAGCAATAGATGGAAAGAAAATTACTTTTTCTTTCCACTTTTCCATCTTTTCTACCAAGCACACCAATGGAAAGAAAAAATATGTTTTCCATCTTTTCACTTTTCTCCTCCTCCAATTTTCCATCTTTCTAATTTTCTTTCCACCCTACCAAGCAAAGCCTTAAAAGTTTTTGGCATCTCTCCTTACTAGTATCTCTTCCTTGTACTTCAATTGTTACCAAAACTTGGAGGAGTTGATTTGTGTATGAATTGCGTACAAGTTTGAATCTAAATAAAGCTATGTTACATAGACTTTTCATTTTCTCCTAATCTCCTATTTTGGTTAGACACCTAGAAGTTTATGGGTATGACAATGTGTTTTGACAAATATCCAGCTCGATATTGAATCTTGAGTCCATGTTACATTGCAACCAGTGAATTGATCTAAGGTGGGAAAAACTGATTATAGTTTCATCACGGATTTTACCTTTTGACATAGAGACTTGTTAACTATCTCACCACCAGTACCAACAAATTGCTAGCTGTGAACCTTGGATACCTTCCCTAAAAGTAATACCAGCTCATTGCACAAGCCAGGCATCTCAAGAAGCAGTGGCCTGGGAACCCCCAATAGATATTGCTTTTTCTTGGCAAACAGAATGCTAATAAGTCTCTTTTTGGTTTGCTTCCTCATTTGTTTTTAATATATTCAATCTATTCAAGGAAAAGTCAAGGTTCCACCCTGGTATAGAAATCCCCCAGTTCCTTTGTACAGTTTCATTGCATGGCTTTCGGCCTCCCACATAAAACCGACTAAGTTAAATATTTAAAATGAGGCTGTTGGAGTAACCACACAGTTGAATACATATTAAGTGACAAACATTCAGTTCAGGCATAAATCTTAAAGGCATTATCACGAGAGGTGGCAAATAGGCGTCAGGTCGGATCATTTCGGGTTCAGATCATTTTGGACTGAGTTCAGAAGGATTCAAGTTTGGGTTAGAATAAAATTGATAATTAGGTACCGCATTTTTAGTACCGAGTTTGGGTTATTACAGGTTTTACTTGGGTTAGTCTTGGGTTTGGACCATTCCGGGTTCAGATTGGTTCATCTTCAGATTCTTTTGAGTTTAGGTCATTTCGGATTTGAGTAATTTTTGGTTTTAAGTCTTTGACTTTTTGGACAATTTGGGTTTGTGTTCGGGTTTTTAGAAACGGGTTTTTGGGTTCAGGTTCATTTTCCCACCTCTAATTATAATAAACTACCATGTACATGCTCATTTAGCTGATTCATACCTTAGATTAGTTAAACTAGGGTAATGATACAAAATAAAACATCCATTTCCGAGGGAAAAGAAAGACTAGGTATTCAGTAAAAGTGCTAAACAATGAAAGCAATGAAAAAAATTTATGGAACTAATATTAAATTCCTCATCCATATAAAAGAACAAAAAATGCAAATTATCCTCGATAAAAATAAAGAAGAAATAAACTCATAATTAAAAACCTTACTTTTTCTTTATATTATCAGCAGACATATTTGGGTTTGCTCCTATAACATCATATGGACAATTAGGTTCAATTCCCATAATTCTTGTGACCTGCTCAGGGAAAAATGAAGAGCTATTGAGTAATCATATACAAGTGATCGTTTATACATACAACTGTAATCCATCAAGCCAGAGAATTGCTTATCATACAAGTTCATAGGCAACTGAGTGTATATACCTAGGACTTTAGGGCACCTATACAATTTCATTGACCTTCTCAAAATTCTCAAGCTCTATTAATGAGGAGTGTATTACCAAGTAAAACAGAACCGCAAGATGTTGAGTGAATATTAGGCAAATCTAAGATAAAATGCAGACAATAGGATGCAGTATTTTATTCCTATAAGGCCCTACCTAAAGAAGATAAATGATAAAGAACACCAGGCTATAAAGAGATACAACCAACAGGCATACGATATAGGATACTTGTTGAGACTAGGAAGAAAATAATTGACTAATTACAGCTGGCAGGCCATGACTTAAGTAAGGCAAAATCACATAATGAAGATGATTTTCTTAAATCCCCCCCTCCACCCCCCCTTCCCCACCCCAATGAAAAAGAATCGAGATGAACCAAAATTTTAAATTAATTTCACTTTATTGTCAATGGTTTTCTTTTAATTAATGACACATTTTTTATTTCTTTACAATGACAATGGAAGCTATAATGAATCAGAAGCTATTTAATTAAACGGACACCAAGCAACCATTCACCTCTTTTTTCCCAACAACACGTAAGAAATAGACAAAATGCACTTCAAGAACCTAGGATTATTTTCAGTATACCCTAGGCAATGAGCACAAGCAAAGCTAACAGAGCAAAATTACCAGGATGGCAGAAGAACCAAAAGGCAATAAATCTGAAAGAGGTTCCTAAAAGATCACATGAGGGAAAAATTCCACAATTCAAGAGAAAGGCTCAAGGTTGCAATTGATATGTCCCTACCAATCAAAGATATAGCTAAATCTGAATAAGATACATAAGGGGTAAAATTTGGAACCTCTTCAAAACGTTCTGCTTCATTTGCTGATTCAGCCTCAGCAACCAGAGCAGGTGGCGGAGGTCCAATAAATAGTTCATCATCTTCCTCTATCTCAGCTTCTCTGGATTAATTTATGAAAAGAACGCCAAAGAAAAAGTCATAAAAGGCAGCATTAATTTTCTGATATAAAATAAGGATCTGTAAAATGTATTTGACAATTAAGCAAACCAAAATCTTAAGAAATGAAAACAAGTGAAACTCAAATTGTCAGAAAAAAATGTAACCAATAAAAATTGTGAGTAAAAAACTTTAGTTGTATAGAACACCTGAGCTCAGCTTGGGCTTCTGTTAGTTTGGCTGCTGCAGCAAGTAACTCGGCTGAGGGCATTGCAGGGCCAATCACCCTGCAAGAAAATGAAAGCAATTAAGAGGTTAGATATAGACGCAAGTAATCCCATCCATCTGCAAGAAGTATCATATATCCAGCTTAAATATGGAAATCAGAATTACTGATACCAAGTTCAACAATTCATTAAAAACAATCACAAGGCTAATCAATATACATATTTCCAAGGATAAAAGGGTTTTGTTTTATCTGTGTTTTCTAAAAGCTTAAGCATCAGGAATATTAGATAATTATGCTGAAAACTGCAAAGTTTAAGTCCAACAGTATTGATGCCACTTACAACCACTTGTTTTCTTGTCAGCTTAAGTAAAACATATATATCAACCAGAATCACAACCATACATCAAAGCTATGTTACTCAGACTCGGGTGTGAGTGTCGGACACGGGTATGTGTCCGACACGGGTATGTTCAATTTTTTCCAAGATTTTCATGTATTTGGAGGGTCCTTGGAGGATCATATCCCATACCCATGTCCGGATATGCGTCGGAAATGGGTGTCGGACACGGGTACTTCAAGAAAAATGAAGAGTCGGAGCAACATAGCATCAAAGTTCATGCCACCTCCTCAAGGCAGCAATATCCAAATTCCTCTTCTGAGGATGACACATCAATTGCCAGATGTTTTTATCTTCACTCTTTCTAGAAAATCCTAATTATAATTCTACCTAAGGACTTGACCCATTTAATTGCAGTTTTGAAAGAGAGCAAGGAATAGATAGGGCATCCGTGAGCATTGATTAAATTGTGGCAATTCTCACTGCCTGTTTTCCTCCCTTCTTTTCTTTTCAGTTGATCCAATTTCACATATTTACAATTAAGGTGAATTTCCAATTAACAATGCTCATCTCGTTCTATCCCTAAAACATCCTAACAGTTAGAACTTAGAACGTGAGACACAACTTTAGAATTAGAAGTCTCATGTTTGAATTTTGGGAATGTGGTGTGTGGTTTGTGGGATGGAAGATGGCTACCTCCTAGTTTTTAGCCAAAGACCCAGTAGGTCACCAAGTGGAACAAAAGGAAAATACTCAAGTTGTTTTCAGAAAATTAATCAAATTTATAGCTTCTATTCGGAATAGGAAAAGAAATGGCAAAAGAAAAGCACAGGAAAAAGGATTCAATAATCACCTTCTTTTAGGAGTAGCAGAATCATCTCTGTCTGAATTATTGTCATCCATTACTTGGCTACATTCGGCATGCTCGGGGATTGAGGGTGCATCCTTCACTGAACCAGAATTTGTGGGCTGTTGTTCTTTGGGTTCTGTATGAGCCTGAATCAAATGGCCAACAACATCCAAGGTAGGACGAGAATTTGAAGAGAGTAAAAACACTCTATCACCATTCTCCTTTAGGTTTAAAGAAAGGAATAGCTTCTTCAAATGCTTATTCAAAGACCTTTCAGATATGCCCTTTATGTCAACAGCTTGCCCATCATCAATCATTTGAAGAAGCTATAATGGAAACAAATATCAGAATATAGGGACAAGAAAATTGTAAGTTCTTTACATTGATGTTGGGGTAAAAGAGAGAGAGAGGAAAAATTAGGATAAAAATAACAAGAAAACTCAAATCAATAATAATAATAATAATAAAAAAAAGCAACAATCTTCAGTTCAACCAAAAAATTGGCTTCCATTCTAATCAGTATAAATTATAAAATTAAACACAAAATGGGAAAGAAAATATATCCTTTTACCAATCTGTCTTACTTCTAGCCCAAAAGTCAACTTACGGCCATACCACCAACCAACTACTAAGGGAAAAAAATCAAAGAAAAAGAGAGAATGCAATCTTTATCCAATACTTGGTAAGATAATGCATGTTTGCTGGCATATCTATTTTTCAGACTATGCCTTTTATTTAAAAAAAAAAAACTAAGCAGTTCATAGTGGAGCAACATTAAAATGATCAGCATGTAAGACAATGGACTATATAAAGTACTGAGCAGAACCCATGGCATCCATCTTCCCCTCACAAATACGTAGATAAATGAGCATACCAGCCTGCTTAAGATATCACAATAAATCATAAAACAAAATCCAATGAAATTACATCTGAAATATCTCAAACAACTACTTCAAAATCAAATTATTCCCTCTACAGCCAAAAACTCTTAATTTCTTGGAAATGAGCAAGAACATAAAACTTATAATCGTTTCACCTTCTCTCTATTCTATTCCTTTTTCTCCCTTATTCTTTCACAATTTCCCCCTTTACCTCTATTGTCTCCCAGAGCTACTCACTACCTATGTGCCGCTTTTAAAGATACAATGTCATTAGAGTTTCAATGGAGATAACAAGAAGAGGCTATGCCCTAAAACCTTTACCATTAAGCTTTAAGTTCAAAGTTAAATAAATAAATAAAGCTTAAGTAATTCAAGGGAAAAAAAACCCCTTGAATCCTGTTTTTCTTTAAGCATTACCCTCAAAGCTATTTCTCATGTAAGTTCAAGGGGAAAAATCCTTAAATCTTGTTTGTCTTTAAGTGTTACCCTCCAAGCTAATTTCTCATGAAAGGGCAATAAACTTAGCAAATGCCTTTGCAGTAAGATGAGGTACATAGGAAGCTAAATCCAGTATTTTAGCATTTGCTGAACTTGAAATACACCACCAATGGAGTTATGACATACTCCAAGGATGGCACAAAAAACAATCAACATAAAGAGCATCTACATAATTCCTTCTCCGTCACCATCAGCTTGTATCTAAGCTTACATAATTTAGTATTATTTAATTGGATTACAACATAAAATCCGGTTGCAGCACCAACAACTACAAGGACTAGCCACAGATACTGTATACTGAATCTGAATTACAAATTTAGCAAATGCTATAAAAATATCCATTTCAACGCTTTAAAAGCCAACTTAATATAATTTCACTATAATGCTTAGCTAAACTCATTATGCCAATCACCAAAAGCACATTTCACTCATTAGTTAACCAGAAACGAAACGAAACAATAAAATAAAAAGTAAATTTCAATAATTAAAGAAAATCAGCAATTACCTGTTTCAAATCATTGCCAACATTAGGAAACTCCTTAAACAACTCGCGGACAACTACTTCAGGCTCAATCCGCCCTTTATCACCCTCAGAATCAGACCCAGAATGGGAACCCGACCCGGATACAGACTCGGACCCATAATCCCTTTTCTTCTCCCTCCTATCCTCTCTCCGCAATTTCCTTCTTTTTCTCTCCCTTTCTTTCTCCTTCCTCTTTCTTTTCTCTCTCTTTCGCTCTTTCTCTCTCCTTGAGCTTCCATCCTTCCTACGCCGGACTTTCTGGTGCCGGTGACGCCTCTCCAGTGATGATTCGGAATCGTCTGAGGTTGACGGAGATGAAGATGACGTGGGTGTGTCGTCTATATGTTTCTTCCTGGTTTTCCTCCCCATATTTTGGGACCTCTGGAGCTGCAAAGAAACCCCAATATTTGTGTACAAAAACCAAGTTGTTAAATTGTTGAAAGGATGTAATCGCCAGAGAAAAACTTAACTTATAAGAAAATATAATTATTTAGCTGTTATACGTTACGATCCAGTCTATTATTTTTTTTATTTATTATTTTTTAATATATTTATTTTTATTATTGATATATGTAAGATTCATCCATTAATTGTGAAAGTCTCACTGATGAATCGTAATTAATATGTATTGAAAAATAATTAATTAAAAAAGTAATAGAGGGGAGTCGAACTCGAAAATTATAAGGCAAACTTCTTATAGAGGTGCTGATGAGTCGGTTCGAGTCGCAACCCGAGAAAAATTATTTTTTTGTTCAAATTTATTTCGGATCGGGTTCAGGTTGATTTATAAGTTCATTTTATTATTCATAAATTATTAAAAAATTATTTTTATTTTTATATTAATATTTATATATATTTTATAATTAAATTTAAATTAAGAAAATAGTTTTTAATTATTTAATAGTAATTCGGGCCGGGCGGGCTCGAATTACAAATATTCTTACTGGAGTATCCGACCTTTCAGAAGGTATACTTTCTAAGCTCTCCAAATTTTTTTTTTTTTATTTTTAAAAGAAATTATATATTTTATTTTATTTAAAGAATATTTGTAAGTGAGTTATTTATTTTTTAAAAAGTTAAAAAAAAAATTTATCAATATTTTAAAATGTTAGTATTATTGATTATTATTATATAATTTTATTATTATATAGTTTAATAATTTCAGTAATCTGTAACAAAATTAGAGGTGTTCATAGGTCAGACTGGATCGGGTTTAGGTATGGTATCAATACTATATATACGTGCCCAAGCCCGACCCAATTCGAAATATGGGTTTCAAATTCTGCTCAAGCCCATTCATATTTATAAATTGATAGTTTAAGCCCGTTTAGGCCCGCCCATTTTTTTTTTCTAAAAAAATTTGAACAAATATTTTATTATTATTTAATTTTAGTAATTTTATCTCTTTTTTTCTTTTATTAAGTTCTAAAACATAAATAACTTAACATATTTTTAAATGTTTACACTATAATATTATATATATTTATTTTTTATATGATATAAATTACATAATATATAAAATATAAAAATATTATATTATATAAATGAAAAATGGGCCGAGTCGGGCTTTGATTGTTGGAGCCAAGGCCCGGCCCATTTTCTAATTGAGCATTATTTTTTTATCCAAGCCCATATTTCGAGCCTAATATTTTTGTCCAAAACCTCCAAAATATGGGCGGGCCTTCGGGTTTGGACAAGTAACCCAACCTTTGAACAGGTCTAAACAAAATCAACTAATTTCATAAAAATTTTGTAATCTTGCTACTAGTGTAACTAAATTATAACACATATTCTCTTTATGTATAATAAATCTTGTAATTTCTTAAAGAAAATATGTAATTTAAAATGAAATTTTATTTAAGCAATAATTATATAATTTTTTTATCATGTCATCTAATAAATTATATTAACAAAATTACGTAATTTGATAAAAATAGTTGTAATCACTTATAATAAAATTAATAATTTATTTGATATTCGAATATCAAATTAATAATATTCGAATATGCATATTTGGCCCTTCTATTAGAGGAGATATTCGAATAAAAGATATACATATTACGAAAATTATTACAGTATCAGATAACAAATTTATATAATCTGACTTAACACATTTTATCATAATTATAATTATTTATTAAAAATTGCATAAAATATTATATTTGAAATTCTCTGTTAAGAAAAATTACAACTTATATTATCTCTAATACATAAATTACGACAGTCGTATATAACATATTTACATGGTGAAAACTTAAATCATTATTCCTTAATGTTACAACATATATTAGTTTGTTATGATTATGAAAGAATTAAAACTTTTGTTATTGAATTACTTGAAATTATTACTATATTGGATAACAAAATTATGTATCTAATTTTACACTTTTTATAATAAATACATGTTTTTATTAGAAATTACATAATATATTATGTGAAGAGATAATAGTTATGAATAAAAACTAGACTGGAGGTCAAACCGATGTGACTTCCGGGTCACGAATAAGTATTAAATATAGTAATAAATTAATAAAAATATGTATTTGTCTTAATGGTATAGTTTTTAATTTATGATTAAGGATTAAAGATTCAAGTCTCATCACTTACAAAAATAATTTTAACAAAAAAAAAATAACAAAAAAACTATTTTTTACCGATTCAACCGATTCATTGAATTTCGGTTCTTTGGTACGTGTCGGACTGGACAGGCCACTGGTTCCTTATTGAATCGGTCCAATCCGATTATTTTAACATTGAATAATAGTTGTTATGATTTACTAGAACTTTCTTATTAAGAATAATTACAACTTATATTATCTGCGTTACAAAAATTTATTATCTTTTACGTATAATTTTACACTAGCATATAACATATTATGTAATGAAAATATAAATTACTATACTTTCATGTTACTTAGTTTATTGAGGAATTATAACATATATTATGTACAAATATAATATTTTTTGTAACTTTCTTATTCTTCTGGGAGAGTTATAACTTTTGTTATCATATTACTTGAATTTATTACATATTACAGAAATTATTATAGTATCATATAACAAAATTATGTAATCCGACTTAACATATTTTATCATAATTATAATTATTTATTATAAGTTACCTAATATATTATGTGTAAAAGTAATATTTGTTGTAATTTACTTAAAGCTCTTTGTTAAGAAGAATTACAACTTATATTATCCTTGTTACAGAAATTTATTACATTTTAAGTAAATTGTTACAATAGCATATAAAAAATTTATGTAAAGAAAAAGTTGTTATTATCACTTTTCTTTATCTATTGTAAAAAATTTATGTTATTTATAATAAAAACAAGTAATTGTAACAATATTTAGTATTTACACCCTATAATAAAAGTTATAAAAAAAAACATAATTTCTTAAGAAAAAATGTAAACATGATAAAAGTTGTAATACTATTTTGTATTATACCTTATCTTAATAATTATGTAACTAAATAAAAAAATTATTTAAATATAATAAAATTAGTATTATCACTTTTTCTAATTTTTTGTAAAAATTTATGTAACTTAGCAAATAAATGATGTAAACATAACAAAAATTGTTATTATCACATTTTTTATCTTCTGTAAAAAAAATGTTATTCATAATAAAAAGAAGTAATTGTAACAATATTTAGTATTTACACCTTATAATAAAAGTTATAAAATAAAAACATAATTTCTTAAGAAAAAATGTAAACATAATAAAAATTGTAATACTATTTTGTATTACCTTAACTTAATAAATTATGTAACTAAGTAAAAAATTTATATAAACATAATAAAATTGGTATTATCATTTTTACCTATTTTTTGTAAAAATTTATGTAATTTAGCAAATAAATTATATAAATATAATAAAAGTTGTAATATTATTTTGTATTATCTTATTTTAATAAATTATGTAACTATGTAAACAATTTATGTAAAAACCAATGATGTAGCATGATAATAATCAAGACACGTCAAGAAACTTCTAGGAAGCTCACCATAGGGAGCTGACCCTAAAAGCTCTCATTCTATAATTTGTTTGAAAAAATAGAAAAAGAATATTAAAAACTATTTCACCTATAAAGTTTTTGCCATGTCATTTTAATTTAATAAAGTTTAAAATGCTCTTTTATTTGTTTTAAGAAATTCTTCAGAAAAAAACATTTGTTTAAAAAAATCCCTTGGATTATCCAAAAATCCATTTTTAAAAATTCATTTAACCTCGTAGACACTTAATTTTGTCCGGACCACTAAATAAGATATGTTTTCTTCCTAAAGTGATGTTTTAGAATGCAAAAAAGGATTTTCTTATCCTGCAGGTGGTACTTCGTGACTTAGTTTAAGAAAGCAGACATAAAAAGTCAATCTTGAAAAAGTCAACCCTAGAAAAGTCAACCCCAAAAAGTCAACTACTGAAAAAGTCAACCCATTTTCAAAATCAAGAGTTGAAGTTCAATTGAAAAATGGTGAAAGAAATTTGATAATCCGAGATCTACATTGAAAGATATGGAGTTCGGAAGTTGGGTTACGAAGATTTAGTAGAAAGGAAACCCTAGTTCAAAATTTTGGGGAAAAGTGCTTAAACGATCCAATTGGTCGGAATTGAAGTTCCAAATGAAAGATAAGCACTGATTACGGGTAATGGAGAAGCTACTTGGAAGAAAAACTAAAGGAAAAGTCAATTCGGAAGAAAACTGAGAATTAGGGTTTTTAGTGGGTTTTGGTGAAGTTGGGGAAAATTGCAAAAATGACCCGATTCGGTAAAACTAAAGCCCCTAATTGATGAGGAGTGAGTAAACAAGGATAGACCAAGGCTCAGTTTGAAGAAATTCCGAGAAAAGAGCCGATTGAAGAAAAAAGAAAAAACGAGAAAAATCCTGACAGTGAAAAAAGGAAAAATCAAATCAAATCGGAAGGGAATTTAATTGTAAAAATTGGGATTTTTTTTGACCAACTCCAATTCAATATATGAAAAAGGCCCATAAAAAGAAAATCTGAAAATCAGACTTGTTTTGAGCAAAACCGAGCTTTGAAGGCAAAAAGGCAAAATTGGAAAATTCGGGAAAAATACCAAATAAGCTCCAAAATTTCTGAAAATTTTCAGATCTCATTCTTAAATCATTTGGAAGATATTGGTTAAGAAAAATCCGGATTCGAAGCTCGTTTGCAAAATGGCAAATGTCGGGCCCACTATGTTGAAATTCAAGATGATAAATCCCGAAAAAATAGCAAATGAGTTCCAAAAATTCTGAAAATTTGTAGATCTCGTTCTTAAATTATTTGGAAGATATTGGAGAAAGAAAATCTGGATTCGAAGTTCATTTGCAAAATGACAAATCCCGAGCCCACTATGCAAAAATTCAAGCATATAAATCCCGAAAAAATGGCAAATGAGCTCGAAAAATTCTGAAAATCTCCAGATCTCACTTTTAAATTATTTGGAAGATAATGGTGAAAAAAAATCTAGATTCGAAGCTCGTTTAAAAATGGTAAAAGTTCGGGTGCACAAAAGGGCAATTTTGGAAGAAAAAATCCAAAACAAATAGCAAATGGGCTCGAAAAATTTTGGAAACTTCCAGAATTCAATTTTTTCTTATTTCAGAAGCACCAAAAAAAGAAAATTTGAATTTGGAGTCCTTTGCTATTTATTTAGGTTCGGGGGTCAAAAAGGTCATTTTACCAAAAAACGAGAACAGGGCCTTTTCTTGCAATTAAAAAATGAAGTGTGGGCTGGGAATGTGAAGAGGCAGCCGGCCAAGGCCCATGGAGGAGTGGATATTTTCTGAGTTTTTCATCTAAGGGCCAAGAGAGAAGAGGAAAGTAGTTATTTTTCTTCATCAAGCCTTTGAATTTGCAACACATGGACCAATGGATGGAGAGGGATGATGTCCTCTTTATGACATCCTATTTATGACATCATCTTCATGACATCATATTTAGGAGCTGATTATTCCAATCTAAGGGTGAGAATTCTACATAGAAAGTATCTTGGATTGAAGGCCATTAGATCAAATTTGGCTAAAAAATTCTAGAACCTCTTACACTCTTCCTACACCATTCGGCCAAGGCATGGAGGAGGGGGGAATTCAGATTTTTGCTGGAGCTTTAGGGGTTGAACAAGGGCAGTAGCTAGGGAGAAAAAGAAAGGAAAAAAGAAAGAAGGAAAAAGAGAGAAAAAGAAAGGTTTTGCTTGCTACTTCTAGATTTGGAAAGCTACAGCAAGGTAGCTATGTTCTTTCATGGTTTTCTCATACTTTGTTGACATGATTTTGCTATTTTGATTGTTATTTTATTCTCTTTTATGAAATAAACTTGTTTTTTGAAATAAGTTCTAAGGAGCTTCTACTTTGTTTTTAAAGAAATAAAGAGAAAACAAGTTTTCCTTTTTTTTTTTATATCATGTATCATGGCCGAAATGTGTCTTCTTTTTTTTAGATGATTTTATTTTTGATTTTGTTCATGAGATTTGTTGTGGTAGGTTAGCTTACTTGTGTTAGATTAACTTGAATGTGGTAGGTTAGCTTGATTGTGGTAGCTTAGTTCTAAACCATGCCATGTGTTTGTGATAATGCCATGCCATGTTCATGTTGTTTTCATTCGGCCATGATGGATTTCATTGTGCATGTGTGCATTTTTATCATGTTTACTTGTTTAATATGTTTCCATTGATCTTCATACATTTAGACCATGCCATGTTCATGTTGTCTTCATTTGGCCATGATGATTTTTGTGGATGTTTGCATTATTATCATGTTTGCTAGTTTATTATGCTTCCATGTGTTTGTGTTATTGTCTAACTAGGATTTCATTATGATTGTTTAGTGACCATTTGGCCAACAAGTTCCATTTTGCTTTTTGTGTGCATTTTCATCTTATTTAGGTGATAGGTTTGCATTTCATGCCATAATATTGTGTGTTTTGATTTAGTTTGCCATGTGTTTGTGTTAATGCCTTGCTACATTTTTCCATGTAGAAATAGTGGCCATTCGGCCTCTTCATGTGTTCCTTGCCTTGTATGTGCATTTGTATTTTGTTTAGGTACCATGCTTTGCATTACTATGCCATGAGATTGTGTATTAGTTTATGTTTGTTCATGCATTAGTATTAGGTTTATTTGGTCATTATATGTTCATGATATTTTCATGCGTTCTCATGACATTTTAGGTCTAGGCCATCTTTGTATTGCCATGCATATTCCCATGCATATAAGGTCTTAGATCATATTGGTATTGCCATGCATTGCTATGCTATTTAGGTCTTAGGTCACTTTGTATTGCCATGCATTTTCATGTCACTATAGGTCTAAGTCTCATTTGCATTACTATGCATCTCATGCATATTTAGGTTAGGATAACATTTATTGCCATGCAAGTCCATGTTAGGTCTAGGCCATATTTTTTATGCCATGCATTTTCCATGTCATTTAGGTTTTAAATCATGCATTTCATGCATTCAATTTGCTGTATGTTCATGCATCTCATGTCATGCCACATGATTTGTGACTTAGGCCAATCAATGGCTCAAAGTCATGCTCACTTGAGCATACTTGTGGAAAATTAAAGAGTTGTCAAGTTGATTTTTCCACCTTTGTGATTTTTTTTACTTAGGCAAATCTTGTCCAATTTTTTTTTATAAAATTTAGCTACTGTTTTTAGGTCCTTAGAAGAGACTCCAACATTTTTACTTTGATTTTTAAATAATTTTATTAAAGGCAAAAAAATGTGTTTTGGCAAAACAGTTTTCACCCAGTGTTCTGACTTTCTCGATTTTTCTAGGAAGTTATCTTTAATTAGAAAATTAAGCCAAGTTTTTCCTGTGTAGTTTTACATGTTTTGAGTCTCCAGTATTTTTTTTTTAGATTTTTTTGAAAATTTAAAAATAGGTTAAAAAATCATGCTTTAAAAATGGACAGTAAAGTCAGATTTGAATTCAAAGGAAAAACAATTGTTAGTTTTGGCTAAGGCATTTAGAGGGGGTTGATTAGGAACCGTAGCTATTGTCCTAGGTTAGTTTCTAAGCCTTTTTTAATCTTTAAAAATGATCTTATAGAGCTCGGGTCAAGGGTGGTCAAGTTCGGGTTTTCAAACTTAGGAATTAGAGCCTTTTTCAAAGGGAATTCGGCCATGAATTATTTTTCATCCAAGATTTTCAAAATTGTTTTCAAACAATCACAAAGTATTTTGATTTTAGAAAATTTAATTTGATGTATTTTCCTAAGTTAGCCCGATATCTTTTTAGATATACGGATTTCTTTATTTAAAGGAAAAAAATACACTTTCATGCATTGTATTTTTCATTTTCATGCATACTATATAATATGTGATTTTTGCTATGATAATTTCTATGATATTGTTATTATTTTGATTTATATTTTATGGTATTACATTGTTTTTATAAGGTTTTGAATATTCCATGTTATCCTATGTTTTTTATTTAGTCATTTATTTTTGTCACATCATTTAGCATTTACTATGTTCATGCATTATTATTTTTATTTTCATGCATATTCCATGATAACATTGTTCTATGTTACATATCATTTCATGTCGTTTTAATTATGTCATTTCATTTAGAATATGTTATGTTACTTAGGTTATTTCATTTCATTTAGAAAATGTTATGATACTTGGGTTATATCATTTCATTTAGAATATGCTATGCCATTTAAATTATATCATGTCATTTAGGTTGCATTATATTATCTAGACTTTGCTATGTCATTTTATTTATGTCACACATGTTCATATTCATTTTTTTAAATGTTTTTTTAAAAATAGATAATGATTTTAAATAAAAATAAAGATATTCTCGAGTTAAAATAATTCATGAGTTCTCTACCGGCTTGCTGGAGGGGATATCATCAATTATTATTAATAAAGGAATATCTTTCTTTCAAAAAACGAGAACGATTCGGAAAGTTTTCCGAATAAATAAAAATTTCTATATTTTGCCAATTTTGTTGGGGAATATAGGAAAATTTTGAATTAATAAATTTCGGATCATTTTCGATTAAAAATAGAATTATCTTTCTTTAAATTGGGAATTAATTTGAAATGCCAAATTTAAAATCGATTTTTTACCGAGACTTGAGATAACACATGATTAATAAGGTACCGTTTTATACGGGCGTTGTGGGGGTGTTAATCTTTCCCCACACGTAACCGAGTCCCGAACCAGTTTCTTCGATTTTCTCTGGTTTAAAACGTAGACTTGAAATTGGTTTTTAAAATGTTTTAAATAATTTTAAAATGTTTTGCAAAACCGGTTTTAATAGGTGGCCAATCAAACCTAGCCAAAAAAGATTGGTGGTGACTCCATGTCTTTTTCAAGCCTTCATTTTTTTTCAAGAGGAACTAAGTTGTATTTTCCTCTGTTTTTCCAATGTCACACTTAACGAATATAAAGTCTCGCAATGAGACGTGTTATTTTTTGGGTTGCGATAAACCTTTTAAACAAATTTCAAAAAGAAAAAACCTTTAACATATTTCAATTCCTTAGAAAATTAAATTCTTGACTTCTTTGAGTAGAGATGGTGATATCTCTACACTCTTTGCCTCCATTGTTTTCCTTTCAAAATCTTAATCCCAATTCAACCTAATTCTCCAAACCCATAAAAAAAATCCTAATTTAACCTCAATTCCCTTATTCAAATCCCTCAAAACCACTAATCCCACAATCCTCAATCTCCACCAAACTTCAAAACCCCACCTTTTAAGCAATACTCATTCCGTATTTCCCTATAAAATTCCATACTTTTTGGGGTTTAAGATAGAAAATGCGACAACTTTAGGCCCCGAAAACCAATTTTAAAAACTTTGTTGTTATGGGGTTAAAGACTCTGGTGAGTACATCGAAGTAGTGATGGACTCTGATGGCGACGGAGGTGGTGTTGATGGCGGCGGCGAAGATGGAGACGATGGAGAGGTAGAGAACAAAAGTGGGTCATTGCCAGAATGGTTGAATGTTACTTCAGATGATGCAAAAATGATTTTTGCTGTTGTTGCAATATCGCTTGCTTTTCGGTCATTCGTGGCCGAGCCGAGGTATATTTCCTCGTTGTCGATGTATCCTACTTTTGATGTTGCAGATAGAATTGTTGCTGAGAAGGAAGTTATTATTTGTTCGATAGTTAGTTAATTAGCAGAAGATTTCTAGTGGAAAGATTGATTACATACTATTGATCGTTTGATGTTTGTTGTAGACACTCATTTTTGGCTCGGACTCATAGTCCGATTCTCGAGTTCATTATTAATCCGAA
Source organism: Fremontodendron californicum (assembly GCA_030761205.1). Classification (NCBI taxonomy): domain Eukaryota; kingdom Viridiplantae; phylum Streptophyta; class Magnoliopsida; order Malvales; family Malvaceae; genus Fremontodendron; species Fremontodendron californicum. The sequence goes on from JAULJL010000028.1 coordinate 8,355,180, forward strand.
TTTCATTTTCATATTTTTAATCTTTATTTATTTATTTATTTATTTTCATTTTCATTATCATTATTGTTATTATATATATATATTTTATTATTGTTATTGTTATTGTTATTGTTATTGTTATTTTTATTTTTACTTTTATTTTTATTTTTATTATTTTTATTATTTTATTATATTTTTATTTTTTATTATTTTGTTATTCTTTCTCCTTTTGTCTGTTCTGCCGATTTCTCCAATAGCTCGGGATGCTCAACCTAAACTCAGAAATGGGAAACAAATTTTCTCCCACCACCGAAAGGCAATTGATTTCCTTTAAATATGGAAATCAAGCCTTCTAGGCTTGGCTGAATCCATCCGAGGCCCTATAAAATTCCAAACAAAAAATCAACAGAGGGGGCAGCAAAAAAAAAAAAAACAAAGAGACAACAAGAGAATGATATAATAAAAAAAATTGAATTGGGGATTTAGGGGTTCGAATCTGTTTTGGTAGGAGTTTTAAGGGGAAAACCTAGGGAAGAACTAGGAGAAGATCGTGTGAATATCCGGTGGCCACCTGACGACTATCGGAGGAGATTAGGAGTTAGGAAGGTTGAACGTTCCATCCTAGATCTAGGCTTGTTGGGAGTGATTTCGGAAAAACTAGCTAGATATCGGGCTTAAGGAGATCGAAAGGGTCATTTTGACTAAATTTGGGAGATTTCTGGGTTTGTGACCGACGGTGAGCGGCAACGATGGCAATGGTGAGCGGCGGGGCATGGCGAGGATGGTGGTCGAAATCTAGGCTTTTGGGTGGCTGTTCTTGGTCTGATAGGGAGAGAGGAAATTTTTTTTTGGCTGAAAGGTAAAAAATGAAAAGAATTTTTTTTTATAATACACGGGTCGGGTCAGTCCAACCCACGCAGGGTCCGCGCGTTGACCCATGCCGTTTTTTTTTTTATATTTATTATATTTATTATTTATTTATATAATTTTTTCCAATTTAATTTTTTTTAATATAGGTAATTTCTTTCCCTTATTATCATTATAATTATTATTTGATTTGATTTGATCTGATTATATCTATATATATTATTATTATTACTATTATTATTATTATTATTTTAAACACTTTATTATTTTTATTATCATGATTTTGTTTTTTTAACTTTATTATTTTTGAATAATTGTTCTTTATTTATTCTATTTATTTTGTTTATTTATTATGCTTTAGATTGTTGTGTTTGTACGAATTTTTAATTGTTTATTTTCTATTTATTTGCAAAATATTTCTTTATTATTATTTTATTTAGTTGATTTATATATATATATATATATCTATATTATTATTATTTATTTATTGTATTCATGTTTAATTAGAATATTTAAGTTTAATTAGTTTTTGTTACATATAACATGACTCCTTCATAATTTCTAATAACATAATTAAAGTCAAGGAAATAAATCAAGATTTTCCGATTACGGAACTTGGAGGAGTCGCAAACGATCGACTTCTAAGAATTTCCTAGGTGAGAGAAATCCGTTTAAATTTCACCAGCAGGATGGAGAATTTAATAAGAAATTTCAATATTATAAATCAAGATTTATTGATCATTGATGATTAATAATAAAAAACTTAAATGTCAATAATTTTTAATCAAGAAATAAATCAAGATTTTTCGATGATGGAATTCGAAGAAGTCGCAAACGGTCGACTTCTAAAAATTTCCTAGGTGAGAAAATTTCTCTTAAATTCCACCAGCACGATGGAGAATTTAATTGAAAATTTTGATATAATAAATCAAGATTTATTTTATTGATCATTGATAATTAAGAATAAAAATAATTAAGAACCAAATGTGTCAAATTTTGATAAGGAAAAAAATCAAGATTCCCGATGATGAAACTCGAAGGAGTCGCAAATGGTTGACTTCTAAGAATTTTCTAGGTGAGAAAAATCTTCTTAAATTCCACCAGAACGATGGAGAATTTAAGTGAAAATTTCGATATCATGGGCTGAGATTTATTTTTCGATAATATTTCGTAAGCCTTCAAGTTGATTAGAAAGTTCAATTGATAGAATTTAAATAACTTACTCTCCATAAGATTTTAAAATAAATCCGACGACGAAGCCTCTTCGGGAGAGCAAATGGTTTCTCTTGAATGCTTTTGAGGTAAGGAGATTTTTCTTGGAATTCTACCAGCATGATGGAGAATTCCTAGGAAAATTTTCCAATATTTAAATATTAAACTAAGAAATGAAGACCATTAAATTTAGGACCTACAAGACAACATTAGGCTAATTAGGTACTATCACTGGATAGGCGTTGTGGGGGTGTTAATCATTTCTCACGCGTAACCGTACTCTCGAACCTAGTTCTGAACGTAGACCAGAACCTATTATTTTAAGGTACCTTAGTTGAGCTTAGGATCACTTTAGAAATGATAGATTCACATAGCTGACTAATCACACCTAAGAAAGATGATTAGTGGCGACTCCATGATTTACGTCTAGCATGCCGAACTCGCATTTGGCATGTTACGACAGTTTGACGACTCTACTGGGGACATTAGAGGGTCGAGCCATAGTTAGCCTTGTGATTACTTTAGATCCTAATGAATGGTCTGAATTTGAATTTATTTTATTTTTATGATTCTTTTTTTTTTGGTGTGTTTATTTTTGACGTGCTTATTTTAATTGGGGCATTTAAGTTTGAACTAAAGGTTGTTCATTCCTTCACACACACACACTACACGTGCATGTGCATAACATAAGTCCTCTACCCGGACTCGTCCTTTTAGGAGGGGGTAAAGTAACTACGCTTTTGTGAGGTGATAACCTTCGCATGAACTAGCAAAACACTCTCAGGGTGTAAAGTACCAAAATTTTCGTGAGTGATAACCTCCGCAGCAACTTGGGAAATACAACCACTCAAATTGAACCCTTTCCTTTTAAAGCCTTTAATGGGTGAGGATCGGGGTGCCTTACTAGTCCGCAAGGATAACAGTGAGGAGCAATTTGGGGACCTTCTTAGATTGGTTTGAATATCCTGAACCCAGCATATAGATAACACTTAAGAAGCCAACTTTACGATAAAGCCATGTCAACCACCACATAAAGAATAACCCGATTTAGGACACATGAAGGAATTACATTCTTATGTTTCTTTTGTTTCCATTTGTTTATTATTATACAATTTAACTAAATGTTTCATTTCATTTTCATGCATTTAATCATAACATCATAGGAAAATCTTGCCACATAGCAGCTTTTTGATAAAAGAAATCTGTAAGTAACATCCATGGAAGGCCTATTGAAGACTAAGTCTACCAAGTACGAGTCCTCAAATAATCTGAAGATTAGGACTGAAGGTAAGAGGCCATGGATCGACAGGGAATGTAAAGCAGGCAAGAATTGACTTCCATTTCACAAAGGCGATACTGCCATGGCAATTTTCTCAATATTTGTGAATAATATTCCCCCGAGAGTGCATTGGAGGTGGTTACAAAGGATTTTTTCGAATCAAGGGAGAGTGGTGGATGTTTTCATTCCCAGGAAAAGGAGTGGCAATGGTAGGAATTTTGGGTTCGTGCGTTTTGGTATCTATGAAGATGCAATCAGAGCAGTGAGAAAACTTAATGGGGTATGGATGTGGGACTACCGATTAGGTGTGAATATGGAGAGATTTAACGGAAGAGAATCTTATTGAAAAAAAGTTCATCCGGTGGGTAACAGCGTTACTGGAAGGTTTTCTGAATCAGATGATAAGAATAAAGATCCCCTAGTTGAAAAGAACAATTCTGGTTTATTGCCCCAGGTTTCAAGTGGAGGTCAACGTTCATACAAACAAGTTTCTTGATAGATCATTGGAGGATAAAGGGAAGACGACTGAGGTACTAGGGGTTCAATCTGGTGGTCCGTCTGTGGATAGAAAATCATGCAATGCAGTTATTGATGATGAAACCCTGCATAACTTGGATCGATGCGTGGTTGGTAAGACGAGAGGTTTTTTTGATAAAAAATGGCTTCAGGAGTTCTTTCACCAACACGGAGTGTTTGATGTGGTTGTCAAATAACTAGCAAGAGGCTATTTCCTTATCGAGTTCGAAGATCCTCATGATATGGAGCTGGTAAAGAAGGAAGACTGGGTATGGCTCAAACAATGGTTGAGCGAGATTGTTCCATGGTCAGAAAACATCAGTGTTTGTGAAAGATTGACTTGGGTTTTCTGTTACAGAATCCCAATTCATGTCTGGAACCGAAGCACTTTCCAAAATATTGCGAGCATCTGGGGATCTCTTATTCATACGGATAGTAATACGTTGAGATTCTTCGACTTTAGTAGAGGTGCAATGCTCATTCAAACCAAACAAATTGAGAAGATTGCTGAAATAATCAACGTTAAGTGTGGAGGAAAGGATGTCCCTGTTCGAGTTTGTGAATCGAATTATAATCCGAAATTTTTTTATTCTGGTCTTAAGGATGTTTTTGAATTGAACTATAATCTAGAGGATGCAGGCCTTCACAATTGCTCGGAGTTTTCAGGGAAATATGCTCTTGTGATCGGTGAAGGTAAAGAGATGGAACATGAACGGTCGCATGGGTTGGGAAGCAATAAAACTTTTGCACGAAACGAGGAGAATGTTGACAATTCTGTAGAGTCGGGGGCTGTAAGCAGCAGTTTCGAGATGGATGCCATTAATTGTGAATATAAAGAAGATAATAGGACTGTGGAATCGACGCATTTATTGCCAGAGTTAAATTTAGAGTCACCAGGAGAAAAAAATGTGTCAAATGTTCACTACAAGGCTAGTGGGCCCTTTGCTATAGGTACGAGAGGAGAGGTTGGACCGCTATCTATTGATAATGGCTCAATGGGGGTGTTGGGCCTTTTTATGGGAAGCATAATTTAAGGCCTATTAAGAATAGGTCTCATGTGTTAACCCCTAGCCAGGAGGATTCAAATACAAACAGAGTTCTTTATCATCAGACTCAATCGATCAGAGAGAGAATACCTGGACGAAGAAAAATGAGGGAGCTTGAAGATTTAGAGGAAGATTTGTTAAGCAAAATCAATCAGAAAGCGAATAGGAAAGGCAGGAGATCCTTTAAGAAGAAGGGAGCTGCTGTGAAGAAGAAAGATAGTAAGATAGCCAACGATTCAATCTCGGAGGGGGACTTCAGAGATATAAGAAAAGTATTAGATGAAGATGCGAAAGTGACTTGGTTGTTGGGCAAAAAGTTGGGATGTACTTCTAATTGTGAAGACGAAGTGGTGATAGAGAGAATCAAGGAGCTTAATGCTCGAAGATAGTCCAATTTATAAGCTGGTATGTTTTAATCTGTACTGTATTGTTGTTTTTGTCTTTTGGTGTGGTGATTTCGTGGGTCAGGGTAGTGAGGGGATATATATGGAGATGCTCAGTTGGAATGTTCGAGAGTTGGGGAATTTGACTAAGTGCTCATCTTGGAAGCCAGGGATTGGTAATCTCTTGACCATCTTTATGTTTTCTGAAATTTTGCGGTAACTACGACTTTATTGGGGAAGTGAGTGCTAGCTTATCTGGATTTATTGGGCATCTATCATGATTATTTCTCGGAGTTGGCTTGGTGGTGTTCTTTTATTGGGATATAGTGGGGGTGTTATTCAGTTTTACTGATTTTCATTTTTTGAGTAAGTTGGTGTGTGTTATATTAGCATAAAAATGCGAATCCTGTCGGGTTTTAAGGGGAGCATGGGCAGCTCGACAAAGGACACAGTATTTAGAGAATGGTTTTAGAGCAGAAGATTGAGTTGATTCTTCTTCATGAAACAAAATTGGGATCTATTTCGGATTCTCTTATTCATTGGATATGGTCGGATGCTAATCTTGAGTGAGCATTTTCGACAGTTGTTAAAAATTCTATTAGGTAGCTAATGATATGGTATAAAGAATGCTTTTGATCCTGCGGTGTATGAGCTTTTAACAGTTTTATTATGGTTGGGGTGTTGGATTAATGACAAAATCATGTGTGTGATCAGTCATATTTACGCTCCATGTGATAACTCAGCAATGAAGCAATTATGGGGAGAGTTACTATTTGATTGAATGATCTTGGGGTAGCTAGTGTGTTGTAGTGGACTTTAATATTGCTTGATCTGACGACTGTATAATAGGGCAGCAGAGGACTGTGTAATGGGCTGTATAAAGATGGTGGATGATAGGCGGTTGTGACCTTTGAGCAATCATTTTTCGGTGGAAGAATTAAAGGAGAGATAGGTATGTGAGAGTTCGATGGCCCATGGTCAAGATATTTTAGATTGATAGGTGGTGGGGAGATATATCTTTTAAATATCACTTTTTTATTGGCTATTGATAAATTGGCAAATAATTGGTGTATACTGTGAACAGTTTTGTTTCACATCAATTTTGGAGTGAATTTTCTAGGAGAAATTGTTTGCCGGGGATATTGATTGACTTATGGAATTAAGGGGTATGTTGAGTGGCATTGTTATTCTACAATCGAAAAGGGATAAATTAGTCTGGGATCATGACTATCATGGTATCTGAGAGTTTAAGTGCAGGAAAGTGGAGTACTTTAGCTGGTGTTGTTTGTTTTATGTTCATGTTTTTCTTAGAGTGTTGTCTCTTTTTTATGGATAAGGTCGAGTTCTTTCAATTTGTTGTGAACTTGCATTGAACTATGTTCTTTGTTGTACTAGCTTTTTTCTAGTTTTGTAACCTCTTGGTTACTTAATAAATTTATTTGACTTAGCAAAAAAAAAAAGGGTCTGAAAGGGTCCAGCGAGCAGTAGGGGATTGTTTACCAGTTGGTTATGTCTCAACTCTCCCTGGAAGGGTCCACTTAGACTTGGCGCAAAATGACTTCACCGACCTGATAAATATTTGGAAATCATGGAGTGCAACAAAGCAGGAGGCATTTCAGATGAAGTATGGGGATTTGGCATTACTGCTGCCGGTCAAAATAGACAACAACTTGTTAAGAGCCATGATGCAGTTTTGGGATCCATCATATAGGTGCTTTGTGTTCAACGAAGTGGATTTGGTCCCGATAGCTGAAGAATATTCCGTATTGTTGCGCTTTGAATGTCCTAACCGCGATAAGATATTTCTAAAGAACAAGACGATTTATCGTAGAAAACTTGCCGGGATGATGGGAATTAGTCCATCAGACGTCATTGAAAAGCAAAAAGGTGGGAATACTTGTGTCCCTTGGAGATTTTTATGAGATTACATCATCAAATACCTTGAGGACGATAGAAGCATGAGCGTCATGGCCCTAGCTATTTATGGGATGGTGATATTTCCAAAGGTCTTGGGATATGTGGAGATTGCAATGGTGGATTTCATTGACCAAGTCGAGCACCAGATAAATGTTGCAACAACCATATTGGCAGAAACGATCAGGTCCTTGAACCATTGTAGGAAGAACGGAGAAGGACGCTTCAATGGGTGTGCACAGTTGTTATATATATGGATGAAAAGCCATTTCGAATGTAAAGAGAGCAGATTTCGCAAACCATTTCTCACTACGAGTTTTCCCATCAAAGAGTTTTGTGATAGTGTCTGGCCAGAGATCAAATCAAAGGGTGATTAGGTATTTATTTATTTTTTTTGCAAAAGTTAACAAGTCAAGAGGTGGTATGGAGAGCTCCTTGGATGAGACATAATTAGGTCTTATACAGTTACGGCAGTTAGCCTTGGGTACCTCTTCCAGGATTATGGGGAGTTATTAGTTATGCACCGATCTTAATCCGTAGGCAAGCAGGGTATAAGCAGTTTATTCCTATGACCCAGGGGCTTAACAACATAGAGTTCTCATATGCTGATAAAGGAGCTCCGAATAGGAGAGATGAAGTCATCAAGGCCTGGAAGCAAACTACTAGAGTAGGCCAGGGAAGACTTACATTTGATACTACCTCTGAATACTTTGTGTGGCATATCAGGCGGGCCAAAGATATTGTGGTGCCTCGAGAAGATGACTCCGAACATCCAATCTAATCAACACCACCCGATCCTATGGGAAAGGTGGAATTAGCCAAGAGAAAGCTGCAAGGAGAAAAAGATGAATTAAAACAAGAAAATAAGAGACTTCGGGCCAAGATCAGAAAGATGGAAGAAGACCAGACTAGGCAAAAGGAAAAAATTCAAAAGCTTGATGATATGGTCTCACAAAAGGCATCAGGACTTGAGTATATGAAAGCAGAAAATAAAGAAGCATACTTGGCACGTACAAAATGGGAGAAAAAATGCCAAGAGTTGACTCATTAGCTGAGAGAACTGGATAGAAAATGTGAACATTATGGGACTTTGAGTGCAAAAATGCGAGATCACCTCAAGCACTTATTAGACCAAATTTGCATAGGGGCTCATAAAGCAGATGAAATGAATGAAAGAAACGAAGAGTTGAAAGCAAGTGTGTACCCTTTCCAACCGCATGGCCCACAGTTATTTGAATTACTAGAAGAAGCCCAAGGCCATTACCGCCAGATCATGAAGTTTGTTTGGAGGCCATAGTTTGTTATGCTAAGAAATTTTCTTAATGAAGTTTTCTTTTATCAATAATTGTTATGCTGCAAGGTTTTCATCTAGCATTTACATTAAATCATTCATACATCATAATCACATTAAAAGTTCATTTTTCTAAAAACATGATGTCCTGACCCCAAGTTTTGATAACGAAAAGGTTCAAGGATAGCTCGACTATTGAAATTCCCAGAGCAGTCTGATCAATATCGATACGGTACTCGTTCACGAGTAAGATCGATGGCTGAGGAACAAAATGACAAGATTGATAGGATGGAGAGAGCTCAGGAAGAAATAAGGGGGCAACTAGCCCAATTGATGGAAATGATGAGAGGAATAAACAAAGGGAAAGAAAAGACTGACGAAGTCGTTACGCAAGAAGAAGGCCAAAATATTGGAGAGCCTACGTACCCACCTGGGTATGGTCCATATTCCTAATACGGGCCAACTATTGGGGAACCTGTTACCGCACCACCAAAATTTACTGCTCCTGCTTTTGGATCAAGACCATCAGAGCCAATTTATGTCCCAAATCTGGATGATCCAAAAGAATGGAAAAGGCTAAAATAATCATGAATCTCAGAAGATGAATCTTCTGGAAGAAAGACTTCGAGCTGTGGAGGGAATGGATTTCTTTGGGTCCATTGATGCTACTAGACTTTGCTTGGTGTCGGGTGTCGTAATCCAGCCAAAATTCAAGACTCCAGAATTTGAAAAATACAAGGGCACAACTTATCCCGTGACGTATGTCACAATGTATTGTCGAAAAATGGCTTCTCATGTTCACGATGACAAGCTGCTTATTCATGTCTTCCAGGATAGCCTTATAGGACTCACAATACAAGCACACTATAGACATGGCGCCGGATCAAATGTCTCTCCAGGGAATTTAGAAAATGTCAACGAAAAGTTTCAAAGAATATGCTCAAAGATGGCGAGAAATAGCCACACAAGTTCAGCTACCTCTCATAGAAAAAGAAACTACTATGTTGTTCGTGAGTACTCTTCGTGCTCCTTATTATGACAAAATGATAGGGAATGCCACAAAACATTTTGCCGACATGGTGATTTCAGGGGAGATCATTGAAAATATGACAAAGAATGGAAAGATAGAAGCAGGTGAGCCATCTGGGGCAAAGAAAGGATGAGCCCCTAAAAGAAAAAAAATTGATGTCCAGGCAGTCACTTATGGAGGAGGATTCACACCATATAACCGTTATCCCAAATACCAACCTTACTACCCAAATTCCAATAATGTAACCTATAACCCATACACCTGCACCACTTGCACCACCACCAATGTTTCAACTAACCTTTCGCCCACAAATACCCATTATGCCAATAAAACCTATGACCGACCCAACTTGCCCAACCAGCAAGCAACCAAAGAGCACCCCTAGAAAGGATTCCAATCGACCCTATTCCCACAACATACACCGTCTTGCTCCCAGACCTCATTAAAAACCACCTAATTGCACCAGTATACCTCGAACCTTTGAGACCTCCATACCCCAAATGGTATAACCCTAATGTCTGATATGATTATCACTCGGGAAATATTAGACATTCTACGGAGGATTGCCAGGCATTGAAGTACAGGGTCCAAGGTCTGGTCAAAGCTGGCCTAATAAATTTTGAGACTAAAGGAGAGCCAAATGTAAATGCAACCCCTTGCCAACTCATACGAGACCAACAGTCAATGCACTCGATGATGATAAACCCCATTTATCAAGGAAAGTGTGGATGATATCACAACCCTATTGAGGCATATATTTGACGTCTTAGTTGAAGCAGGTATGATCCATCCTGTACCAGCAAATTAGGGTACACAATATGGAGATGACCTTTCCAAAAATTGCGATTATCACATGGGAATCATAGGCCATTCCATTCAGGAATGCCTTGATTTTCGACGTGAATTTCAAAGGCTAATGGAGTCCCCCAGGTGGAGTTATCTGAGAAATATGGGGGAAGTGAAATAAGCGCGACAATTGGAGAGTCTTTTTCGAAAGCACCTTTTAAGATAAAGCCAATTACCCCAAAACATGCTCCTGTTACCAAGCCTGTTGTTACAATCAACGTTCCAAGTCCTTTCCCTTATCAGAATAAGAAAACAGTGCTATGGAAGTATGATTGTAAGGTTGTAACCTCAGCCGATGAGCCAAGTCCAAACTACTCTAAAACCATGGACTAGACACACATCACCGGTGTAGGGGGCATGACTAAGAGTGGGCGGTGTTACTCTCATGAAGTATTGGAGAAAGCCGGGAAAGAGAAAGTGATAGCAAATGAAGAAGAATCAGAAAGTGAGAGGGATCCAATAAAGGTCCCGGATGTAGAGAAACAAAAATTTATGGCAGAAGAAGAGGAATACGAGTTTTTGAAGCTAATCAAGCATAGCCAATACAATGTTGTGGAACATCTGAATAAGACGCCTGCACGCATAACACTACTATCACTGCTTCTAAACTCTGAACCCCACCGAAATGCCTTAATGAGAATGATGAATTAGGCACACGTGGCTCATGATATTTCTGTGGAAAATGTGAGCCATATTGTTGGGAATTTGGTGGCCTCCAATTACATAGCCTTTAATGATGACGAGATTCCCCCAGATGGTTGAGACAATGCCAAGGCTTTGCACATCACAACAAGATGCAAAAGTCATTCCATGGCAAAAGTCCTTATTGACAATGGGTCTTCGATCAATGTCATGCCGATGAGTACATTGGTCAAACTACCAGTTGATATGACCTATGTAACGGCTAGTCACATGGTTGTGAGAGCTTTCGATGGTACTCGTCGAGAAGTGTTAGGGGACATAGAAATTCACCTACAAGTTGGTCCCTGTACCTTCAATGTAAGATTCCAAGTGATGGACATCTTGCCATCATATAGTTGTTTGTTAAGAAGACCATGGATCCATGCTGCAGGTGCTATCCCATCCTCGCTACATCAGAAAGTAAAATTTGTTATAGGAGATAATCATGTTAGTGTTTCTGCAGAGGAAGATATACTGGTGACTCAACTATCATCTGCCCCGTATAATGAAGTTGCTGAAGAAGCCTTGGAGTGCTCTTTCAGGTCCTTCGAGTTTATCAATGCAATATGCGCGGGGGAAAATTTTAAAGGACCAGGCATGCATTTTCCTAGAGTTGTCCAGATGTTGTTCAACCAAACAGTTGGGAAAAGATGGCATGTTGGTTCCGGTTTTGGGAGGAATTTACAAGGGATCGAGAAGCCGCCAGTTATTCCAGTAAATAGAAAAAGGTTTGGTTTGGGATATAAACCAACGTGGGAGAAAAAAGGAAAATTGAAGAATAAGAGGGACAATGGAATAACTCGTTTTGAGGGTTATGAACAGGAACCCAAATGGCTGACTATTCCTTATCTTTACGATACATTTCGTTTGGGAGGATGTATCTACCCAGATATGCCAGTGATATTTGCTCGGGGCTTAGGAGAAGCTTTTGCTAAGTTATCAGTCCAAATGGTGGGGAGCGAAGTTCAGCGAGAAGAATTGTAAGTGTATTTGACATCCCCTGGGATTGAACTGAAGAATTGGGAGATGGCGAAGCTGCCTGTTATTGTTGAACCTTTTCAAAGTAATGAAAATCTAATCCCTATTTGTTCATGCCCAAGAACATTAGGGAGATTTCTTAGGAACGGGCTAACTTATCTTTGTCATTTTGGAATGCATTTCAATACATTTCCTCTCTGTCTCATTTCATTTCTATTTCTTGCACATATATCAATGTTTACCATCTCAACCATTTTCAGGTCTTCAAGTAATGAACATACAAACGATCCTGATAATAATCCAAGATTTGACTTTGAAAACTTCACCCACGTCAATGAACTTGATAATGAGGAAGAATCAGATGATGATATCCTATCACCCGACCTGTTGGAATTAATAAAACAGGAAAAAAAAGCGATTGAACCCCACCAGGAAATTGTGGAGACAATTAATCTGGGAGATGATGAAAATAAGAAAAAGGTCAAGATAAGCTCATCACTCCTACATGATGATAGGCAGAGATTGCAGGAGCTACTCAGAGTGTATGTAGATGTGTTTGCATGGTCTTATCAAAACATGCCAGGTCTAAGTACAGACATCGTGGAGCATAGATTGCCTCTAAAATCGGAACGCAAATCGGTATAACAAAGAATGAGGTGCATGAAGCCTGAGATGTTATTGAAGATCAAGGAAGAAGTCAAAAAGCAACTTGACACGGGTTTCGTGGAAGTAGCCAAATATCCTGAGTGGGTAGCAAACATAGTCCCAGTGCCAAAAAAAAAGATGGGAAATTACGAATGTGTGTGGACTATCGAGATTTAAATCGAGCAAGTCCAAAAGACAACTTTCCACTTCCTCATATTGATACCCTTTATGGATAAAACTGCCAAGTTCTATATATTCTCTTTCATGGATGGTTTCTCAGGTTACATCCAAATCAAAATGGCTCCTGAAGACAAAGAGAAGACCACTTTTGTGACGATGTGGGGGACTTTCTGTTATTAAGTCATGCCTTCGGACTGAAGAACGCAGGGGCAACTTATCAAATGGCGATAGTGACACTGTTTCATGACATGATTCATAAAGGGATTGAAGTTTATGTAGATGACAGGATCATCAAATCCTGTGAAGGAGAAGATCACATGGCTAACCTCAGAAAGCTGTTCGAAAGGTTAAGAAAATTTCAACTTAAGTTGAATCCTGCCAAGTGCACATTTGGCGCTAAGTCAGGGAAGTTGTTGGGTTTTATAGTCAGCAAAAAAGGAATTGAGATGGACCCAGACAAAATACGAGCCATTCAAAACTTATCTCCTCCTCGCACACAAAAGGAGGTAAGAGGTTTCCTGGGAAGGTTGAACTACATTGCTCGTTTCATCTCTTAACTCACTTCTAAATGTGATCCTATTTTTAAGCTTCTTCGTAAGCATGATACTGGTGAATGGAATGAAGATTGTCAAAATGCTTTTGAAAAGGTCAAAGACTACTTGTCAAACCCACCAGTACTTGTACCACCAGTCTCAAAGAAGCCTTCGATTATGTACTTAACAGTATGGGAGAGATCTATGGGATGCGTGCTGGGACAATTATATGAGACAGGCAAGAAAGAACAAGCCATTTACTACTTGAGTAAAAAGTTCACAGACTACGAGTCCAAATATTCACCATTGGAGAAAATGTGTTGCGCGCTAGTTTGGACAACCCATAGACTCAGGCAGTATATGTTGTATCACACTACATGGCTTATAGCAAAGCTAGACCCTTTGAAATACATTTTTGAGAAACCATCGCTATCAGGAAGGATTGCGAGGTGGCAAGTTATGCTCTCTGAATATGATATCATGTATATATCTCAAAAAGCAATCAAAGAAAGTGTGATAGCAGAATTCCTCGCAGATAGAGCAATCGAGGACTACGAACCCACGAAGTTTGACTTCCCGGATGAAGATGTCGTGATAGTCTCTCAAATGGATGAAGAAGAATGTAAGAAGAAAACATGGAAAATGTTCTTCGATGGTGCTTCAAATGCCTTGGGGCATGGGATTGGCGCAATCTTGACATCCCCGGAGGGAGATTATTTCCCTGCCACTGCAAGATTGGATTTGTTGTACCAATAATATGGTTGAATATGAGGCATGTGTTATGGGTTTGCAAGCAGCGATAGAAAGAAGGATTGATGTGCTAGATGTGTATGGATATTCAGCTTTGGTTATTTACCAACTTCGTGGAGAATAGGAAACAAGGCATTCAAAGTTGGTTCTGTACCAAAAACATATAGCTAAATTGATCAAGCAATTCAAGGAGGTCTGCTTCCAACATCTCCCTCGTGAAGAGAATCATATTGCCGATGCACTCGCCACATTGGCTGTAATGTTCCAGTTGGGCACTAATGCTCAAATCCAACCCATTAAGTTGAATGTGAAAGATCGCCTACACATTGTTCTGAGGTCGAAGAAGAGATCGATCGAAAACCTTGGTACCATGACGTCATGCAGTATATCAAGTATCAACATTACCCAGAACATGCATCAGATAATGATAAGAAGTTCATACGGAGATTGGCTATGGGTTTTTTCCTTGATGGGGAAATTTTATACAAGATAAGTGGGGATCAAGTACTTTTAAGATGTGTAAATACGTTAGAAGCTCAGAGAATACTCGAAGAAGTGCATGATGGAGCTTGTGGGGCACATGTTGGTGGCCACATGATGGCAAGGAAAATTATGAGGGCAAACTATTATTGGTCTACTTTGGAAAGTGATTGTATTAAATATGCTCGAAAATGCCATAAATGCCAAATCTATGCCGATAAGATCCACGCCCCTCCAAATGCTTTAATTTCCTAGCACCTCCGTGGCCTTTCTCAATATGGGGCATAAACGTAATTGGGCCAATCACTCCAAAAGCGTCAAATGGACATAGGTTCATCTTTGTTGTCATCGATTACTTTACAAAATGGATGGAGACAGCCTCGTATGCGAGTGTGACACGAGCAGTGGTTTGCAAGTTCATAAAGAGAGAAATAATTTGTCGATACGGACTTTCAAAGAGGATCATCTCGGATAATGCTCGCAATCTGAATAACATAATGATAAAGGAGGTTTGCACTCAATTCAAAATCAAACACCACAATTTGGCACCGTACCAACAAAAAATGAATGGAGCGGTAGAGGCAGCTAATAAGAACATCAAGAGAATTGTGGAAAAGATGACGGATACGTACAAAGATTGGCATGAGAAGTTGCCTTTTGCCTTACATGCCTACAGAACGGTAGTACGCGCGTCCACTGGGGCAACCCCGTTTTCACTAGTGTATGGGATGGAGGCTGTATTACCAGTCGAAATGGAAATCCCGTCTTTGAGAATATTGAGGGAAGTTGAATTAGAGAAAGTGATCATTATGAACAGTTGAACCTAATTGAAGAAAAAAAGCTCACTGCACTCTGCCATGGTCATTATATCAGAAAAGGATGATGCGAGCTCATGACAAGAAAGTTCGTCCATGATGTTTTCGAGAGGAAGAATTGGTTTTGAAGAAAATTCTCCCATATCAACATGATCACCGAGGAAAGTGGACGCCGAATTGGGAAGGCCCATATGTGGTAAAGAAAGCCTTTTCAGGTGGGGCATTGATTTTAACTAAGATAGATGGGGATGATTTGCCAAATCCAATCAACTCAGATGCTGTGAAAAAGTACTTCGCTTAAAAAAAAGAAGAAAAAAAAGAAAATAAAAAGATAAGAAGAAAAATAAAAAGAAAAAGAGGGCTCAAATTGAAAACCTAAAAAGACGATTTGAGCCATTGGAGGTGTCTAAAGCTGAAAACTCGAAAGGGCAGCTTAGACTAAAAACAATCAGTGCCACTTAAAGATCCAATGATTGGGACAGGATCTGGTCAGAAACATGTTAAGGGAATTGATTGGGGGAGTTTTCAAGAAAAAATCAAGGGTTAGTTTGATCGAGAACGTTTGAATGTTCATTATTTGAATGATGTCACCTTACTCAAACTCTCTTTGTAATTCATTGGCTTGTTAAACCCTTAGAATGTTATTTCTTTTCTCCTAATAATGGGGAACCATCTTTCCAATTGCCTCATTCTCGTTAACCCCTTTTTGCATTCTCATAGAGGAAATGTTCGATGCATTGTGTTTGTTATTGAATTTGAAATGATTAAAGATAAGTTAATAACATTGATTAAAAAGTTTTTCTTACTTTGATAAGAAAGTCGAGAATCACACCAACAGGAATAAGAGAAACAAAAATGAGAAGAAACGCATCAATAAATGGAAATCCTCATGAAAAGGGATGAATGTACAGATGGTACAATGACACATGAGGGAAATGAGTAATCCATCATGATCAATGAAAAGAAGAAGGAAGGAAACAATAGGAACGAAAAAGGCAATCCCAAATTAAGAGAAAAAAGATAGATGAAATAGTGGGGAACAGTGAATTATCAAGAAGAAAGGATGAAGTAAGGGGAATGAATGAGTCAATCAAAAGATGAAACAAGGGGCTTGAGAACCTTTCGCTACCAGGATTCTGGGTGCATATTGCATTCACATTACATTCATTGTAGACATGGTGCATCGCATGGCATTATTCATCATATTCATGACATTAATTGCACTTCAGACAAGAGCTTTGAGTTTTACTGAAAAGTAAAATCTTCATAAAAAATGAATCTTTGAAAATGAAATTTTCACCGAGAATTGAGCAATCAGGTTCGTTTGGAAAAACTTAAAGTTGATGCCTCGTTGGGAGGAACACTTTCATCGTTTGAAAATTTTAAAGTTTATGCCTCGTTGGGAGGAGCACTTTCACGTTTGGAAAAATTTAAAGTTTATGCCTTGTTAGGAGGAGCACTTTCATCATTTGGAAAATTTAAAGTTTATGCCTCATTAGGAGGAGCACTTTCATCGTTTGGAAAAATTTAAAGTTTATGCCTCGTTGGGGTGAGCACTTTCATCGTTTGGAAAATTTAAAGTTTATGCCTCGTTGGGAGGAGCACTTTCATCGTTTGGAAAAATTTAAAGTTTATGCCTCGTTCGGAGGATCACTTTAACGTTTGGAAAATTTAAAGTTTATGCCTCTTTGGGAGGAGCACTTTCATCGTTTGGAAAAATTTAAAGTTTATGCCTCGTTGGGAGGAGCACTTTCATCGTTTGGAAAATTTAAAGTTTATGCCTCGTTGGGAGGAGCACTTTCATCGTTTGGAAAAATTTAAAGTTTAGCCTCATTGGGAGGAGCACTTTCACATTTGTAATTTAAAGTTTGTGCCTCATTGTAAGGAGCATTTTCTTGTTTAAAAAAAAAATTAAGTTGATGCCTCGTTGGAGGAGTATTTTCGAAAAAACTGCAGTGATACTTAATGATAGGATGTCTAAGTCTTTGCACACTTCCTATTTCACAGCAAGTGCACAAAAAGGGGCAACTGTAGACCCTTGTTTTTGGCTCGGACTCATAGTCTGATTCTCGAGTTCGTTATTAATCCGAATTTCATTTTCATATTTTTAATCATTATTTATTTATTTATTTTCATTATCATTATTGTTGTTATATATTTTTTTATTATTGTTATTTTTATTATTTTATTATATTATATTATATTATATTATATTTTTATTTTTATTGTTTATTATTTTGTTCTTCTTTCTCTTTTTGTCCGTTTCTGCCGATTTCTTCACTAGCTCAGGATGCTCAACCTCAACTCAGAAATGGGAGACAAATTTTGTCACCCACCACCGAAAGCCACCGAAAAGGAATTGATTTCCTTCAAATTTGGAAATCAAGCCTTCCAGGATTGGCTGAATCCATCCGAGCCCTATAAAAATCCAAACAAAAAATCAACAGAGGGGTAGCAAAAAAAACAGAGAGACAACAAGAGAATGATATAATAAAAAAAAATTGAATTGGGGATTTAGGGGTTCGAATCTATTTTGGGGAGGATTTTTAAGGGGAAAACCTAGGGAAGAACTAGGAGAAGATTGTGTAAAGATCCGGTGGCCACCTGACGACTATCGGAGGAGACTCAGAGTTAGGAAGGTCGAACGTTCCATCCTAGATCTAGGCTTGTTGGGAGTGATTTCGAAAAAACTAGCTAGATATCGGGCTTAAGGAGATCGAAATGGTCATTTTGGCTAAATTTGGGAGATTTCTGGTGTAGCAACCTAAAAAATAACAAGTCTCATCGCAAGACTTTTTATTGGTTAAGCGTGACATTAAAAAAAATCGAGAAAAAGTCAACTTAATTCCTCTAGAAAAACGAAGGTTTTGAAAATAACCTTGAAAAAGACATGGAGTCGCCACTAATCTTTTTTTGGTTATTTTCAAAACCTTCGTTTTTCTAGAGGAATTAAGTCGACTTTTCCTCGATTTTTTTTAATGTCACGCTTAACGAATATAAAGTCTTGTGATGAGACTTGTTATTTTTTAGGTTGCGACAGCTTGGAGACTCCACTGGGGACTATTAGAGAGTCAGGCCTAGAATTAGTTATCAAAGTCTCGATTTTATTGGTTTAATTGATATTTAATTTTAATTCTCATATTTTTTTTTTTAAAAAATAAGGATAATTTCAAAAATAATAAAATGTTTTTAAATATGTCCATTTTCATGTGCATACATATTATAATTGTTCTCTGGTTATTTTGGTGCATTCATTTATTGATTAATTGATGACTTATGTTGTTTAATCTTGTTGGGGCATTTAGAATAAGGGATGTAGAATAGGTGGTGAAAGGTTTGTTATTTCTCCTAACACACTACACGTGCATTTGCATATCATGAGCCCTATACCTGGGTTCCGTCCTTTAGGTAGGAGCAAAGTAACTAAGCCTTCGTGATTAACAATTCGCATGGGCTAGTGAAACACTTCCGGAGTACTAAATTACCTAAGTCTTCATGATTAACAATTCGCATGGGCTAGGGAAATAGACTCTAACGAATTGAACCCGCTTTTATCGGGGTGCCTTACTAGCCTTCATCGACGATAGCGCGGAACAATTCGGGGCTTTTAGAACTAATTCACCTTCATATAGTAAACCTAGGTGATGCCATGCCAGATTTCCAATTAGATATCCTGAAGTTAAGAACACATGGAGGAATATTTCCAATCCTTTTACCTTCTATTCTACTTTCTGAATAAGTTTATTTTTTAAAATCGGACAATGATGAATGTACATCATAATACCCGTAATAAAGTGTTGGTGTGTCGTCCCAAGGGTGTTATAATGCCTAAATTTTGTTGGCATCCTCAGGGATAATTATTGTTCTGAATTATATGTTTTTTGTATTATTCGAATTTATTCCCGTTACTAATTCATTTTCTTTTTGTTGTTTTTTGTTTTTATTTTGCATTCTTGTCATCCTTTTTTGCACATGAAAGGTTATTGGTCTCGGGAGAATATTCAACCAAAAGGGCTTCCATGGAAGGTCAAAATGTCTCAGTGGTCGAGAAGCATTTAGAGGTTAGGAAACAGTGATGTTTAACAAGTTTGGTAGTTGCTGTTTTGCTTCTTTATTTCATGATTATAGTGATGTTTAACAAGTTCGGATGCTCTAAATCTTCTTCAAATACATAAACATGAAGCTTGTTTTGATTTGGTTGCTTGCTTGTTTCCATTTTTGAGTCTATTATCTTGTTATCATGTTTATTTTACTTGTCTTGCATTTTTGATTTTCTGTTTTCAAAATGTTTAAGTTTGTTTATGTTTTACATTTTGTTAATCCATGTGTTTGTGAAAATGCCTATTGGTTTTCATGCCTTTATTTTATATTTGCATGATTTGAGTATTATTCTTTAGCTATACATGTTAGTATATCATGTGTTTGTGAAAATGCCATGCTCATTTTTATGGGACCATTCGGCCACCCCTCGTATTTTATGCTTTGCATGTGCATTTTCATCATGCTAGTTGATAGGTTTGCATTTTATGATATTTGGTTATGTATTTTATTTAAACATGCTATATGTTTGTGTTATTGCCATGCATTCTTTAGGTTTAGGATTGGTTTGCTTTGCCATGCATATTCATGTATTTTAGACCTAGGTTGCATTAAATGCCATGCAAGTTCATTTAGGTCTAGATCATTTTATTGACGCCATGCATTTTTCATGTCATTTAGGTCTTAAATCATGCATTTCATGCATCATATTTGCTATATTTTCATGCATTTTATGTCATTGCCACTTGATTTATGACTTATACCAATCAATGGTTCAAAGTCATGCTCATTTTGAGCATACTTGTGGAAAGTTAAAGAGTTGTCAAATTAATTATTCTACCTTTGTGATTTTTTTTACTTAGCCAATTTTTGTGTAACTTTTCAAAAGTGTTAGCTACTGTTTGTGAGTCCTTAGGAGAGTCTCTAATATTTTTACTTTGATTTTTAAATGATTTTATCAAAGGCAAAAAAATGTGTTTTGGCAAAACAGTTTTTTCACCCAGTACTTTTACTTTCCCCATTTTTTTTGGGCATTCATATTTAATTAGAAAATTAAGCCGATTTTTTCCCGTATAGTTTTACATATCCTGAATCTCCAGTATAATTTTTAGATTTTTTTGAATTTTTGAAAATAGGGTAAAAATCGTGCTTTAAAACTGGATAGTAGAGGCAGAATTGAATTTGAAGGAAAATCATTTGGTTAAGTTACTTAGAGGGGGCTGATTAGGAAGTTTAGCTACTGACTTAGGGTAGTTTCTAAGCCTTTTTAAACTCTAAAAATGATTTTTTAAATCTCGGGTTAAGGGTGGTCAAGTCCGGGATTTTAAACTTAGGAAATTAGAGCCATTTAAAAAGGGTTTAGCTAAGTTTTTATTTATTTATTTTAATCTAAGCTTTTCAAAATTGTTTTCAAACAATCACAAAGTATTTTGGTTTTAGAATATTTAATTTGATATATTTTCCTAAGGTAGCCGGATATCTTTTAAGATATACGGATTTTCTTAATAAGGAAAAAATACATTTTCATGCATTGCATTTTTCATATTCATGCATACTATATAATATGTGATTTTTGCTATGTTAATTTTCATGATGGTGTTATTGTCTTTGATTTAAATTTTTGATACTATATTAATTGTTATATGGTTTTGAATATTTCATGATATCCTATGCTTTTTATTTAATTATTTTTGTCATATTATTTAGCATATACTATGTTCATGCATTATTATTTTTATTTTCATGCATTTTATATGTTAGCATTATTTTATATTTCATGTCATTTCATATCATTTAGATTATATGCCATATCATTTATATTTGCCATGTCTTTTATATCATTTTATACCATTTAGAATATATTATGTCACTTAGGATATTTTATTTCATTTAGAATTTACCATATGACTTAGGATATTACATTTCATATAGAATATATCATGTTACCTAGGTCATTTCATTTCATTTAGAATATATCATATGACTTAGGATATTTCATTTCATTTCATTTAGAATATGCTAAGACATTTAAAATATATCATACCATTTAGATTGCATTATATTATCTAGACTTTGCTGTGTCATTTTATTTATGTCACACATATTCATATTCATATTTTTTAAAAATATTTTGAAAAAGGTAATGATTTTCAATAAAATAAAGATATTCCCGAGTTAAAATAATTCATGAGTTTTCTGCCGGGTTTGCTAGGGAGGATATTATCAATTATCATTAATAACGAAATATCTTCTTTAAAATAAGAATGATTCAGAAAGTTTTTCAAACTAATAAATTTGTTTATATTTTTTCACGTTTGTTGGAGAATATAGAAAAATTTTGAATTAATAAATTCGGATCATTTTCAATTAAAAATGAAATTAGTTTTCTTTAAATTGGGAATTAACTTGAAATACCAAATTAAAAATTGAATTTTTACCGAGACTTGAGATAACACACGATTAATAAGGTACCGTTTTATACGGGCGTTGTGGGGGTCCTAATCCTTCCCCACACGTAACGAGTCCCGAACCCGCTTCTTTGATTTCTCTGGTTTAAAACGTAGACTTGAAATTGGTTTTAAAAAAATATTTTAATTAATTTTAAAATATTTTATAAAATTGGTTTTAATAGGTGGCCGATCACACCTAACCAAAAAAAGATTGGTGGCGACTCCATGCCTTTTTCAAGGTTATTTTCAAAACCTTCGTTTTTCTAGAGGAATTAAGTCAACTTTTTCTCGATTTTTTTTTTTAATGTCACGCTTAACGAATATAAAGTCTTGCGATGAGACTTGTTATTTTTTAGGTTGCGACACCTGGATTTATGGCTGACAATGAGCGACGGCGACTGCAAATTTAAGCGGCAATGCATGGTGGGGACGGTGGCCGAAATCTGGGCTTTTGGGTGGCTGTTTCTTGGTCTGATAGGGAGAGGAAATTCTTTTTTGGCTGAAAGGTAAAAAATGAAAAGAAAAAAAAATTGCTTTTATAATACACGGGTCGAGGCAGTCCAACCCGCGCAGGGTCCGCGCGTCGACCCGCCCCGTTTGTCTTTTTATATTTATTATTATTTATTTATATAATTTATTCCAATTTAATTTTTTTAATATAGGTAATTTCTTACCCTTACCCTTATTATTATTATAATTATTATTAGATTTATTTTATTATATCTACATTTTCTTTTTTTATTATTACTATTATTAGTAGTATTTTAAACACTTTATTATTGTTATTATCATCATTTTATTTTTTTAAATTAATTATTTTTGAATAATTATTTTTTGTTTATTCTATTTATTTTGTTTATTTATTATGCTTTAGATTGTTGTGTTTCTTCGAATTTTTAATTGTTTATTTTCTATTTATTTGGAAAATATTTCTTTATTATTATTTTATTTAGTTGATTATATATATATATATATTTATTTATTTATTGTATTCTTGTTCAATTAGAGTATTTAAGTTTAATTACTTTTTGTTACATATAACATGACTCCTTCATAATTTCTAATAACATAATTAATTTCAAGGAAATAAATCAAGATTTTCCGATAATGGAATTCGGAGGAGTCCAAACGGTCGACTTCTAAGAATTTCCTAGGTGAGGGAAATCCGTTTAAATTTCACCAGCACGATAGAGAATTTAATAAAAAAATTCAATATAATAAATCAAGATTTATTGATCATTGATGATTAATAATAAAAAACTTAAATGTCAATAAATTTTAATCAAGAAATAAATCAAGATTTTTCGATGATGGAATTCGAAGAAGTCGTAAACGGTCGACTTTTACAAATTTCCTAGGTGAGAAAATTTCTCTTAAATTCCACCAGCACGATGGAGAATTTAATTGAAAATTTCGATATAATAAATCAAGATTTATTTTATTGATCATTGATAATTAAGAATAAAAATAATTAAGAACCAAATGTGTCAAATTTTAATCAAGGAAAAAAATCAAGATTCCCGATGATGAAACTCGAAGGAGTTGCAAACGGTTGACTTCTAAGAATTTTCTAGGTAAGAAAAATCTTCTTAAATTCCACCAGAACGATGGAGAATTTAAGTGAAAATTTCTATATCATGGACTGAGATTTATTTTTCGATAATAATTCGCAAGCCTTCAATTTGATTAGAAACTCCAATTGATAGAATTTAAATAACTTACTCTCCATAAGATTTTAAAATAAATCTGACGACTCAGCCTCTTCGGGAGCAAATTGTTTCTCTTAAATACTCTTGAGGTGATGAGATTTTCCTTGAAATTCCACCAGCATGATGGAGAATTCCTCGGAAAATTTTTCAATATTTAAATATTAAACTAAGAAATAAAGACCATTAAATTTAGGACCTACAAGACAACATTAGGCTAATTAGGTGCTATCTCTGGATAGGCATTGTGGGGGTGTTGGTCATTCCTCACGCATAACCGTACTCCCGAACCTAGTTTTAAACGTAGACCAGAACTTATTCTTTTAAGGTACTTTAGTCGAGATTAGGATCACTTTGGAAATGATAGATTCACATAGGTGACTAATCACACGTAACAAAGATGATTAGTGGCGACTCCATGATTTACGTCTAGCATGCCGAATTCGCGTTTGGCACGCTACGACATTTGTCTTTATGTTTTTTTGTGGATAAGGATTGGCGTTTTATTTTTTAAAGTTTTCTGGTAAATCTTTTCTGTTAAAGGTTTTTTCTGTTTGAACTTTGTTAAAAAACTTAAATAAATATCTGAAAATGAGTTTTTGGATAATCGAAAAGTTTTTATTTTTAAAAAAAAATGTTTTTCTGAAGAATTTCTTAAAACATATAATTTTTTTAAGTTTTATTAAATTAAAGTGACATGGCAAAAACCTTATAACTGACAAGGATATTACATGACACATGGCAATATATAATTGGCTGATACAGTCACATCATTTTTTTTAATGGAGTTAGCAATTGGGGTTATTTGTTTAACTGAATTATAGTACAATTACTCTATTAGAAACTAAAATTCTTTTAGTACCAAAGTGAGAAAAGTAGTATATAGGGATCAGTTTTATATTTAAGCCTTCAACTAAATGCTTTTGTTCGATAAGAATGATGAAATACAAAACTTTAAAAAAAATATCATTTTATTTAACTTTAATATATATATATATTTTATAATATTATTTATATTTATATAAATTTAATGATATCTATATTGCATTATATATATTTCATTTTTATTATTATTTTTTATAATTATTTTTTATCTCATCAAATTTAAATAAGTTTTCTTTTTTTATCCAACCAATTTAATTACATATATTGTTATTTTGAATTGATACATTTATAATACCTGGTTTACAAAATTTAAACTTTTGTGCCTATTTTTTCATTCTAAATAATTGTATTAGTGAGTTATTTTTACTTTTTTCTTATTCATATTTTTAAAATAATTTTTATATATTTTTGTTCAAATATTTTTTAAATTACTAAATCTATATAAACTAAATGAAAGCAATCCTTTAATTGATTATCCAATTGAAAGACAATTGCTTAACAATTACTTATTATGTGTGTAGTAAGCTTTTTTTTTTTTTTTTTTTAGTGATGAAGAAAGAAAGAAAGGAAAAGAATTATTTTTTCGTGTCATAATCGTGTTTAAGGTATTATATATATATATATATAATTTGACATGTTAATAATTCGTTTTATGTAAATTTTGACACATTTGTGTATTCGTGCGTGCTCGTGTTATTTTTCATGTCGTGTCATTTTTTAGTTATTATTCCTGTGCCGTGTTCGTGTGATATAATTATATCGTATCAAAAGTTGCCAGGTCTAATTGGCACTATTCAAATAACTCCTAATTTTGTGTTATGTGTCATATAATGATTGATTTTTTAAAAATAAAATAATATTAATTTTTATATTATTGAATTTATAATTACTGTATTGATAAATGATTGGTAAAAATTAAAATATTGAATAATAATACAAGACATGTTGATGTAAGTGAAATTTTTTAAACTTTAGGTATTGAATGAAAAAAAAATTATGATGGTTAAATTGTAAATAAAAACTATATTAAATGATGTTATAAGTTATGAGTTATTGTATTATAGTTGTTGGATTTATATTTTACTATTTGTTTATAACTCTTAATATGGATATGAATTATGGACATCAACATAATCCAAATGAATTAAATTCTTATATTCATATTAGTTTTTTTTTTTTACATATAAAGTACATATTAAAATATAAAGTGCACTTAAATCTTAAATATCGATAATAATCACGTACATTTAATTTGTAACAAAGTTTTATGATCTCTATCTTCTTACAGAAAAACACAAGAAATGAGACCAAAAAAATATAGAAAAGAAGATTTTGACAACACTATTGTGAAAGATATCAATTATGTCAGTTCCACATATAATGTTTGATTTTTCATCATAACTGTTTTTGTCTTTTTGAACAATCTATTTGTGTATTAAAATGTAATGTAATGTTCTTCTTAACTTCAATTTCAACAATATAAAAACAACTATATTTAAATATGTATATATATGCGTGTTTTACCATATTGCTTACATTGCTTGCTTCTAGCATTTAAAAACAAAATCACAGTAATGTCGCGAAACTCACCCTAATTATTATTATTTCTCACACATACAAAGTGTATATAAGACTAGTCAATCATAATGTCTTTAATTAAAGATTGGAACACGGATGATTAAAATTTTAATTTTAAATTTGATTTTAAATTTTCAAATAATAAAAAGTTATTTTTTATGTAATTTAAAATTATATATAAAAGAATAAATAAATATATAAATATGTATTAACCAACTTTGGATTATAATGAGTTTGCTTTTAGTTACAAACAAGCTTATATGATTTCAAGTTGTTGTAGTGTAGGAAAAGAATTTTGTTAATAAATATTCTCTTAAACATCAAGAAATTAAAATTTTTAAATACACATTTTTAGTTTTTAACTCAACATTATTAAATAAATAGACTTTTAATTTTTTATTTTAATAAATTTTAAAAATTAATTGATAACATATATTTAGTATTTATATTCAATCATATAAACATTTGATAGTGGAAAAAAGTTGTCAGATAACAATATTTGACAACTTTTGGCTGAAACTAGTTAGGTTGTTAGCTAACTATAATATATTTAGTAATAAATTATCCCCGATGACATCTAAAATTATTAAAAATATAAGTTTTATTATTATTTTAAATGAATATTTTTTATGCTTTTATGATAACATTTATATTTTTATTAAGCATTTTATGAAGGTGTGTTTTCAAAAATTTAATCAATAAATAAAATAGTTAAGAATACTAATGTTTTGTTATTGGATTACCCAATTATACTTGGATCACAACTTTTTTATTTAAAAAAAGTATAAACAATTTTTTAGGCTGTTGTTCTCCGTTCATTTTTTTAATACATATTTAATGATCATAAGTAATAAATTAATTTTTTATCGAATACATGAAATACCATAATAGTAAAAAGATTAAAAAAATAAAAAATAAATATTCATGCTATACATGGAGTACTATAATTTTTTTTTTAAACTTATAAACCATTTAATAATAAGTTATATATTTAAAAATATTATGATAATGAGCTAGTTGGATGTTGGTCTGATTATTAGATCCATATATGTTTATTATGAGGTCAAATTTCATAATGTGGTTTCTTAACAAATGATATAAAAAGTTTGCATATCAAACGTAAGCTAGCATAGTTTTTTAGTCAAATTTCGTAAGTAACAGAAATTCTAAATTCATTTTCATAATTGTTTTCTTACTTCAAATTGTCAAGAACGGCTTGTGATCTTCTTAATCTCCATGTTGTTACGAATATCACGAGAACATTGATGGGAAACTATTTGTTGAAGCCTCATTACTTATTTTGTTTTGGTAACATTGTTGAAGATTTCTAACACCAGCATAACACATCACATTGGCCATAACACAAAATCAATTGAAAGCAAAAGTGGCACTCAACTTGCTTACATTCATGGATGAGAGAAAAGTTTCACAAGTTGTAGAGAACTACGATCACATCAATAAATCATCAACACTCAATCACTCACTCACTCACAATCAATCTGAATTCAATCAAACACTCAACAACCACAAATCAATCACAACCCAATCTATGAGCACTCTCTTCATGGGCATTCTCATTTATCCTCATGGAGTGTCTACTCTGTAAAATCCTACAACTCTCTTTAAATATTTCTTTCATAACTCAACTAAATGAGACTCCCACTATTTATAAGCCAACTAACTTACTCACCAAGTACACTTGACTACTAAGCAACATCTTTAGTAGATCCCAAAAAAATCTCCTAAAATTTTCGTCAAATCTTTTGAGATTTGAGTCAATATTTCTAACAATCTCCACATTCATTCAAATTCCATCAGATCTCCTTTGCGCTAGACATGCTTGGCTCCACCAACAATGGAACTTCCCTACAATTTTCTCTTTTGTGTTTCATCTTCATTACCATCAAGCATCACACTAGCCCAAAAGATTTTTTTTGAAAAATTTATTTGAGATATTTTTGAATTCATTAAAGATACTACTTGGTGATCAAGATTCCTTGATGGGCAAGTTAGTGGGCTTATAAATAATGAGGGTCTCCACGGGGTTAGGTATGAGAGAAAGATATAAGGAGAGTTGTAGGATTTTATGTGTAGACAACACGTGGGATTAAGTGAGAGCTCCTATGAGTGTATATGTTTGAATATTTGGTTTGAGATTGTTAGAGAGCGAATGAGAGTGTTCATAGATAAGTGTTTGTTTGGGTTGGAATTGATTTTGAATGAGTGTTTGAGGATTATTGATTGTTGATGTGTTTATAGTTTTCTACAACTAGTGGATCTTTTCTCTTATTCGTGGATTTAGGCAAGTTGAATGTCGAACCACATTAAATCCTATCTCTTGTATGGATGATTTATTATTTGATTCGCTTCTGCTTGCTTGATAATTGATTGATTGAGAGTTTCACATAACAAGTGGTATCAAAGATGGTATGATGCTGTGATGAAAATGAGACACATAAGAGAAAATTGTTATGAGTCTTCCAGTGTTGGTGGAGTCAAGCATGTCTAGTATAAAGGTTGACGATTTGATAGAATTTGATTCGAGCTGGAGATTATTGAAAAATATTAACTCAAATCCCAAAAGATTGTTGAAATATTTATCTGAGATATTTTTGGATTCACTAAAAATACTGTTCTGTGATCAAGTTTCCTTGATGGACAAGTTAGTGGGCTTATAAATAATAGGAGTCTCCATAGGATAAGGTATGAGAGAAAGATGTAAGGAAAATTATAGGATTTTACTGGGTAGATATTCATGTGGCTAAGGGATAGTGTCCATGGGTATGTATGTTTCGTTTGGGATTGTTAGAGATCGAGCGAGAGTTTTCATAAATTGAATTTGTTTGCATTTGGTGAGTGTTTGTATGGATTGGGATTGATTGTGAATAAGTGTTTAAAGATTGTTAATTGTTGATGTGTTTGTTATTTTCTAAAACTAATGGATCTTTTCCTTTTTTCGTGGATATAGGTAAGCTAAGTGTCGAACCACATCGTCTCTTGTGTGAATATTTAGTGTTGGATTTCGCTTTTATTTGCTTGGATGACGATTGATTGTGGATTTGGATAACAACAATCACAAAAGTAGCTTTGTTTGTTGGCAAGATAAGATAAGCATGTTCTGCTTTTGGTGTTTGTTTGTTATATAAAACATCAAAACTCTTTTTTAAATTATAGTGGTCTCCTATGATGGAAAGATCATAGTGAGATGATCACCATAGAAGGAAGTCGAACCTTATCTGCTTTTGCCAAAACTTCAATGAGATTACCTTGAACGACGTGAGAAAACTTAAAAACTTTCAAACGAATTGATTTATGTTTTTTTTAAGGACTAGTTTAGCATTGCTGTTGGAAAAAATTTGGGTTGAAAAAAGCTTGAGTTGGAAAAAGTGTGTTTATAAAGTGTGGTGAAAAAGTGTGGTTTAAAAACTTTTAAGTGTTTAGCATTGCTGTGAAAAAGTATTGTAGGAAATTGAAATGTCAAAAAAAGATATGTTTAAAATAATAAAAGTGTAGAGATGTGAGGATAATAAAGTTATTTTATCCAAAAACCAGCTTTTAAAGCCCAAAAGCTATATTTTTTGATTTTTTGGTTTGGCTTTTCAAATCATGGTTTCAACA
Organism: Fremontodendron californicum; assembly: GCA_030761205.1. NCBI lineage: Eukaryota > Viridiplantae > Streptophyta > Magnoliopsida > Malvales > Malvaceae > Fremontodendron > Fremontodendron californicum. The sequence continues at coordinate 8,384,880 of JAULJL010000028.1, forward strand.
GCAGAAGCCAATTTTTTTTATCTGTTTAACATTGCGTTTGCAATGAAAAATAGCTTTTGACCTCAAAAATTATGTCAGCAACAATGCTAAATGAGGCCTAAAACTAACTCGGGTATGTTTAGGTGAAAACAAGTAAACTTTCGCCTTTTTGAGTTTTTCGATGCTTTACCCCACATCTTACTGGTAGGCGCTTTTGGATGGGCTCTAGTTTAGATATGTCAAAGGGACAGGTTACCACCCGATTTGAATTGGATTGAATTTAAAATTTTATATTTAAGATCCAAGGTGACCTAACTTAAATAATTATTTAATTAATAAACAATAGTTTTATTTAAATTTAAATATGAAAATATATAAATATTAATATAATATAATTTTCAATATTTTTAATATATTTTAAACAATAAAAATGAACTTCTCGAACTCGACAAATTGGGTTAGATTTTGAACAAGTAAAATCTTTTTACTATTTGTGTTTGACTTGACCCGATCCAGTCTACGGATAAATCTATCCTAGTGTAGGGTGTGGTTTATTGGAGGAAAGAGTCAAGCTATAAACCTAGCTTTATGAGGTCTGTACGGTAATTTATGATCCATATTCGACTATGTTCAAGGCAGATTAGGCTCATGCATAGGCCCATTACTTCGCGGATTGGCACACGAAGAAACTTCCTTTTATTTGAGGAGCAGAACTTGGATTCATTTTATTAGAATGTGTACTTCGACACTCTGTGCTCAAGAGTTGCGGTGAGACTCAAAATCCTTTTGATCTTTTTCAAATCAGAATTCTTAAATAGCATTCTCTCAAATATATACTTGTCATCCAGCTTATTATAATAAATCTAAGTCAGCACTTTTTATAAATTATTTAACCAAAATGAATATTTTATAATGTTAAGATTCTAATTACAATAAAATTAAAGTAAATAACCTTAATTTCTTGTAATAAATGGTCGATAACATATTTTTATTTTTGTTAAAGTTAGGAGACTTATTTGGATATTATCTTTATTTTTATAATTGAAAAAGTAAAATATTCATTATTTTAATAAAATTTTTATTTCAAATAATAATAATAATATATTATATTATTTATGTGCAAAGCACATAAAAATAAATTAATATATTAAAAAGTAAAAAAGATTGCATAACATATATTAAAGAATTGGTTCACTTTATAATTAAAATAAAATTATCCAAAACAGAAAAAAAAAAACTAAAAGAATAGAATAGAAATATTAAAATAAAGTAGACGTAGCGTACAAAATTTTTGAATACAAAGAATACTACATTGTCTGACGTTCAAACAAAGAAAATAACAAATGGACAAAGTGAACTTTCTTAACCAAAAAATAAAAATTAGAAAACAAGAGTATGTTTGATAAAATAATAAATTTTTTTAATGCATTGAAAAATAAAATTTAACATTTTATTTTTTAATTTATTTGATAAATCATATTAAATTTTATTTAATAGAAAATGTTTCACGAAAAAGTATTGAACGAGACAAGTAAATAGAGAGCTACTTATCACTTAATGTAAAAAAATGTTAAGTCAATTTTATTTTATTGAAAATTTATTTTTAAACTAAACTATCTCTTTTTTTGTTACAAAAGATGAGATATTTAAATTATTCTTTTTTTTATCAAGAACTATCCAAAATAATATAATATAATATAAAATATTATATTATATTAGTAAGATTAAAATTGCAAAAGAATAATTTTCAAATTCAAGATTTACAATTATCAAACAATCTAATTAAAAAGTTATCAAACAAGATTGACACTTAATTTTAATAATATATCAAATAATTTTTTGTAATAAAAATTCAATATGTATAAATTTAATACTTAATTTTTCAGCAAAAAGACTAATTAAAGAGTTTGCTTCAACAATTCCAGTATTTTTTTTCTTTCTTTCTACGTATTACTAGAATACATATATCATAGGACATCTCCGTTCAAAATTTCAAATCCTTATTATTCTCAAAAAAAAAAAAAAAAAAAAAAAAAATTGAATACAAGTCACAAAGTCATAAGTTAATAAGTTTATTTACATAAAAACAAAAATATTTAAAAGCAAAAGAACAAGAACAGACAAAAGGAATAAAACAATTATCTTTTAATGGGAAGCAAACAACTTGGGTATTTAGGTGGGGACACAAGTCATTATCAAACCTTGGTTTAATTTAAAGCCTAATAAAGCTATATTTTCTAGAAGGTTTTGTTTGTTTTAGTGCATTTGAATGATCTGTGAGAGGATTTTTATCGTATTACTTTTTATATTTTTTTATTATAAAACATAAAAATGATACGATGAAAATCATTTCATTCGAATGCATCATAAGTAATTTTCAAGCTTAGTTAACCTTTCATTCTCTCTTCTTCTATCTCTATGCTGGAAGGGGTTTGTCTGTTGAAGAAACACTGCTAAATATATTATATGATATAAATATGGAAAAAATGATAGGAGGGTTTGAAAACATTGTGTGCTGAAGAATACAGATATGAATGAATGTGGGACACAAAACTGAAAGGTGCAGCAGCCTCTGGCAGTCCCACAAACCGCCCCAGCAATGCCCACTTACTTGGTTTATACTATTTCTTGTTTGCTAAAGCAAACCCCACACCCCCTCCCTTTTCAGATATATTTGATCAGTCTTTCTCTCTCTTGTTCCACATGCTGTACCATTCCAATCCTTTGATGACCCAAAATTCTTCAATTGCTTCTGTTTTTTTGTTAGAGAAATGTTCGAATCATGAAGAGATTTTCTTGGATTCAAACATGAAGTGTACAATATGTTAATTAATTAAATAAATATTTGGATAACCAATTATCTTAAGAAGTTGATAGTTTGGACTTTGGAGTAAAGGGTCGGTCAATTTTTATACTACTTTAAAATCTAGCAATTTTCAAGAGAGAATTAATTGCTTGTATTTTTTTCTCTTGATTGGAATTTTTCTTAATTTGGATGGGATAGAAATTTTTTTTTTTTTTTAATAAAAGAAGTCGCGATCTAAGAATAGTGGAAGAGTTGGGAATCAAATCTAGATTTGTTAAATATCACATTTTAAAGATAATTACATAAATCAACTGAATTAAACTTTAAGTTCGATAGGATGTTTTTCACATTTAAACATGACAGCCAATCAAGTGGTGATTGAAAATTCTCCAATATATTATTAGGAAAAAACCATTCATATCACCGGTGTTCACATCTTTGTTGTTTATTCATGAATCTCAAGAGTTCACACTACCTTAATTTACAAAACAAGTTGTGCTGTAATTATCCAAAACAAATGGAGTTTTTTGCTGCAAATATATATATATATATATATGTATGTATGTATGTATATATATATATGTATATATATAATTTCCGATAAAGAAAAGATAAAAGAGAAGAACAAAGAAAATCATTTATCTTAAGAACTAGAAATGGAGCATCATTGGTTAATGTGGTCGGATTAAGGGAGTCCTATAAAGGGCACTCTTTTAGCCTTAATGGTACAGTATGGCCACGATCAAAGCAACCCCCATAACCGGCCAGGCGGCCATGAAAAAGACATATATATTGATTGACTTGGTTGATGAGTTTTATCTAGATTAAAGCTATATATATAACTCGATTAACTTAGGAGAATTGATCTGCTGCAAACACCCTTTCCTTCTTTACTAATAATAATCACCAATACGTGTGTGCGCGCATGTATATTTTAATTAACGATAACAACCGGACCTTACAATTTACATTCTGTATAATAAGGTTTAAATTTAAATTTTGTGTCAAAGTTTAACTATTTTTTGTACAAAGAAGATCGCAACCTCAAGATAAGAAAAAAAAAATTACAGATGTTAGAATTCGAATTCTAAACTTGTTGTATGTCACTTTTTAAAAATGGTTGAATGAATCAAATGGATTAAACTCGGTTTTCAAATTTAATTATGAATTATACAGGAAAAGAGAGAAAAATTGTTGACATTTATTGTTGTTAAACTATTCATATCCCACTTGATCATTACAAGCAAATAGCAATTCTTCTCGACTCAACTATTCATTAAAAAAAAAGGTCAAGTTCGAATGTTTTGTTTGTTTGCATTCATATATAGTGCTGACCAAAGAACATAATTAGTTCTAAATTAATGATCTTAAACACGAATTCCAGGTGGTTATAATTCGATCAACAAACCTAGAATTTCATAGGCCAGGGCTTATATTGTCTTGCATGTGGCCTCAATTTGAAGTGCTTAAATTAATTAGCCAAGTTGCAGTAGTGTGTGAACAGTGCAAAGGAGTTGATGAGGCAAGCAAGCAGCCAAAATAATCGAAAAAGAAGAATCGATCAATGCATCATTATGTCTCTCAGGAATATATATATATATATATATATGAGGAGGGATTCATTTACACTAGTATGATTTATATTTGTTTAATTTATTATATGATTTATATTTGTTTAATTACACAATTCCATGATTTATTATATGATTTATATTTGTTTAATCCGACTATCGTATTTCATTTTCTATTTACGTAAATCATGCACATTGAGTTTCGAGTAAATTAGAAATATCTAACTATTTGTTTGATGTAAAAACTTTCAATCATTAAATATATATTGAAAAAGATAGTATTCTCAATCGATATAATAGAGATATATCGATTCGAAACTTTACGTGCACGGCGAGTACAATTATATTGTTAAATCCAACGGTCGGATTGTTAAAATATAAATCATATAATAACTTTTCGAAATGTACTAATGTAAATGGATCCCTTGTCTATATATATATATATATATATATATAAAGCAGTAATATCAACTGAAATTAGGGTATAGGGTCACCATGATTTCCATTATTCTCTTGTGATCTTGAAGAGAAATTGAGACGCTCTACTTTCATCTCAAAGAGTTTGATTTTGCACTTTATTTTTGCTCTTTAATTTTTGCACTTTATTCATACTGTATATAGCACCATCACTCTCGCACAAACCAAAAATGAGCCCATATATCTCAGTAAATGCGTCTTTAATATGGTTTGGAAAAAATTAGATCAGATTTTGTCTGAGATATTCCTGACCATATATATTAAAAAAAAAATAGCATTTAATATTGTCGCAACCTAAAAAATAATAAGTCTCATCGCAAGATTTTATTATTCGTTAAGCGTGACATTAAAAAAATCGAGAAAAAATCGACTTAATTTCTCTAGAAAAACGAAGGTTTTGAAAATAACCTTGAAAAAGACATGGAGTCGCCACCAATCTTTTTTAGCTAGGTGTGATCGGCCACCTATTAAAACCGATTTTATAAAATATTTTAAAATTAATTAAAATATATATTTTTAAAATCAATTTCAAGTCTGCGTTTTAAACCATAGAAATCAAAGAAGCGGGTTCGGGATTAGTACCCCCACAACGCCCGTATAAAACGGTACCTTATTAATCGTGTGTTATCTCAAATTTCGGTAAAAAATCGATTTTTAATTTAGTATTTCAAGTTAATTCCCAATTTAAAGAAAAATAATTCCATTTTTTATTGAAAATGATCCGGAATTTATTAATTCAAAATTTTCTTATATTTCCCAACAAACGTAGCAAAATATAGAAAATTTTATTAGTTTGGAAATTTTCCGAATCATTCTCATTTTAAAGAAGATATTCCGTTATTAATGATAATTGATGATATCCTCCCCAGCAAACCCGACAGAGAACTCATAAATTTAACTCGGGAATATCTTTATTTTATTGAAAACCATTATCTTATTTTAAAACACATTTTAAAAAATATGAATATGAAAATGTGTGACATGATATGGCCTAAGTGTCATAATATATTTTAGATGAAATGAATATAACCTAAGTGATATAACATATTCTAAATGAGATGCAATATCCTAAATATCATGATACATTCTAAATGAAATGAAATGATTTAAATGACATGATATTCTAAATGAAATATCCTAAATAAAATGAAATGTCTTAAGTAACATAATATAGTCTATATGAAATGAAATGACCTAGATTATATGGAAAAATTAAATGATATGACATATTTTAAATGACGTGGCATATTTTAAAAATATAATCTAAATGACATGAAATGACATAAAACATAAAATAATGCTATCATACAATATGCATGAAAATAAAAATAATAATGCATGAACATATTATATGCTAAATGATGTGACAAAAATAAATGACTAAATAAAAATTATAGGATATCATGAAATATTCAAAACCATATAACAATTAATATAATATCAAAAATTTAAATTAAAGATAATAACACCATCATGGAAATTAACATAGCAAAAATCACATATTATATAGTATGCATGAATATGAGAAATGCAATGCATGAGAATGTATTTTTTCCTTTAATTAAGAAAATCCGTATATTTAAAAAGATATCCGGCTACCATAGGAAAATATATCGAATTAAATATTCTAAAACCAAAATACTATGTGATTGTTTGAAAACAATTTTGAAAAGCTTAGATTAAAAATTAAAACTTAGCTAAACCCTTTTTTAAATGACTCTAATTTCCTAAGTTTAAAATCCCGGACTTGACCACCCTTAACTCGATATTTAAAAAATCATTTTAAGAGTTTAAAAAGGCTTATAAACTATCCTAAAATAGTAGCTAAACTTCCTAATCAGTCCCATCTAAGTAACTTAACCAAAACAGAAAAATGATTTTTCTTCAAATTCAATTTTGCTTCTACTGTCCAGTTTTAAAGCATGATTTTTTACCCTATTTTTAAAAATTCAAAAAAATTTAAAAAACATACTGGAGACTCAAGACATGTAAAACTACACGGGAACAAATCGTATTAATTTTCTGATTAAAGATGGCTCCCCAAAAAAAATAGGGAAAGTACGAGTACGGGGTGAAAAAACTGTTTTGTCAAAACACATTTTTTGCCTTTGATAAAATCATTTACAAATCAAAGTAAAAATGTTAGAGACTCTCTAAAAGACTCACAAATAGTAGCTAACCCTTTTGAAAAGTTAGACAAAAATTGGCTAAGTAAAAAAAATCACAAAAGTAGAATAATCAATTTGACAACTCTTTAATTTTCCACAAGTATGCTCAAGTGAGCATAACTTTGAACCATTGATTGGCCTAAGTCATAAATCATGGCAATGACATGAAATGTATGAAAATACAGCAAATATGATGCATGAAATGCATGATTTAAAACCTAAATGACATGAAAAATGCATGGCATCAATAAATATGACTTAGACCTAAATGAACTTGTATGGCATTTAATGCAATTTAGGTCTAAAATGCATGAATATGCATGGCAAAGCAAACCAATCCTATCCTAAACCTAAAGAATGCATGGCAATAACACAAACATATAGCATGCTTAAACAAAATACACAACCAAATATCATCAAAATGCAAATCTATTAACTAGCATAACAAAAATGCACATACAAAGCTTAAAAGAGAGGGGTGGCCAAATGGTCTCATACTTTAAAATGAGTATGGCATTTTCACAAACTCATGATACACTAACATGCATAGCTAAAGAATAATACTCAAATAATGCAAACATAAAGTAAATGCATGAAAACCAATAAGCATTTTCACAAACACATGAATTAACAAAATGTAAAACATAAACAAACTTAAACATTTTGAAAATAGAAAATAAAAAATGCAAGACAAGTAAAATAAACATGATAACAAGATAATAGACTCAAAAATGGAAACAAGCAAGCAACCAAATCAAAACAAGCTTCATGTTTATGTATTTGAAGAAGATTTAGAGCATCCAAACTTGTTAAACATCACTAGAATCATTAAATAAAGAAGCAAAACAGCAACTACTAAAAACAATAGGCCATTCGGCCAACTCAAAAATAAAAGAAAAGAAATTTCTCAAAACTTTTTCCAAGAAAGTATAAAGAAGAACTTGAAGAAGAATATTAAAAACACTTATTTTAAAAACAAAAATCAAAAGAAACTCACTAAAATAGTAATCAAAACAGCAAATCAAGAATAGAAAATCAAAGAAAGTGCAAGAGTATGGTACTTAAAGCAACCTCTAAAAGCTATATTGCAAGCTTTTTATCTTCTAACTTTTTTTTCTTTTCTAAACTTTTCTTTTTACTTTTCAACAATGGAGAGAAAATCAGCCAAACAAGAGTGAATAGAGAGTGAAATGAAAGAGAGAGACCTCCCTCCCCCTTGTGGTGGCCGAATGGCCTTACTAATAGCTAGGGCGTTGTCATTTTTTTTCCAACCAATTTTGATCCAAAGGCTATTAATCCAAGATGTTTAAATGTGAAATTATCACCCTTAGATTAGGTAATCAGCTATCCACAAGTACAGCTATTCAAGAATCTTAAGCCATTATGTTGACATTCTCCCTCTTCATGCATTGGTCCATGTGGCATAATTACAAAGGCTTGATAAAAAAAATAACCACATTCCTTTTCATTGTTGGCCTTTTGATTAAAAATCAGAAAATATTTGCCTATCCTTGGGCCTTGGCCGGCTGACCCTCTAAATTCCAGCCCAATCTCCATTTTTTTTAAAAGACAAGAAAAGCCCTTTTCGGTTTCTTGGGTAAAATGATCTTTTTGCCCCGCGAACTAAATAAATAGAAAACGGACTCCAAATTCAGATTTTCTTTTTTTTCAATACTTTCAAAATAAAAAAAAAAATTGAATTCTGGAGATTTTCAAAATTTTCCGAGCCCATTTGCTATTTATTTGGATTTTTTCTTCCAAAATTGCCCTTTTGTACTTTCAAACTTTACAATTTTTTAAACGAGCTCCAAATCCAGATTTTTCTTCACCAATCTCTTCCAAATAATTTAAAAGTATGATCTGTAAGTTTTCATAATTTTTGGAACTCATTTGGTTTTTTTCCCAAAATTTCCAATTTTGCCCTTTTGCCTCCAAAATCGGTTTTGCTCAAAACAAGTCCGATTTTCAGATTTTCTTCAAACTGAGCCTTGGGCTATCATTGTTTAATCACTCCTCATCCATTAGGGGCTTTATTCTTACCGAATCGGGCCATTTCTGTAATTATTCCAAATTTCACAGAAATCCACCAAAAACCCTAATTCTCAATTTTCTTCGGATTGACTTTTCTTTTAGTTTTTCTTCCAAGTAGCTTCTCCATTACCCGTAGTCAATGCTTATCTTTCATTTGGAACCTTCAATTTCAACCAATTTGATCGTTTAAGCACTGTTCCTTAAATTTCCCGGATTAGGGTTTTCTTTTTACTTAATCTCCATAACCCAACTTCCGAACTCCATATCTTTCAATGTAGACTTCGGATTATCAAAATTCTTTCGCCATTTTTCAATTGAACTTCAAATCTTGATTTTGAAAGTAGGTTGACTTTTCAGTAGTTGACTTTTGAAGTTGACTTTCATGGTTGACTTTTTCAAGTTTGACTTTTTATGCTCGCCTTCTTAGACTAAGTTTTCGAGTACCACCTGCAGGATGAAAAAAGTCTTTTTACATTTTGAAACATCAATTTAGGAAGAAAACATACATATTTTAGTGGTCCGGACAAAATTAGGTGTCTACAAATATCGCTATATGTTTCTCAAGCTTTAGAAAATTATTTTTACTTCCCTTTTACTATCAAGTTTTTGCCTCATAAATGAATGATGTGCGCGCATAGGAATTTGGCTGCTTGAAAAATACGACTCCCTCACTCATAGACTCGGTTAGAATTGAGCGGATTTGTGTTAGGATATTTTAGATTTAAGTTGGTTTGGTTTAAAATATTAGTTATTTAAATTAATTTATAAAAATAATATTTTAATATATTTTAAATAATAAAATAGATTTTTCGAACTTAATAATCGTGTCGGATATTGCAGAAATAATTTTTTTTTATTAATTAAACCTAATCTAATTCAATCCGACTGATAAACATCTTTACCATCTCACCCTTAGTCCCATATACCTTTTACCGGCCGTTCCCTTATCACTGGGTTCAATTAATCTAACCTGCCATTTTGTGTAAGATTAATATTAATTGGAAATTTCGTCAAAAAACAACTTTTTTTTTCCTTCTAAAAGAGGAAAAGGATGTGTAGTTTTGACAAGCCCTGGGCGTGTACTAGCAAAATCTAAGTTTCCTTTTATTCACTTATTGTCCTCGATAGTTAGGGCTGTAAATGAATCGAACTTGAATGAATAGACTTTTGTTCGAGTTCATTTATTTATTTTTAAACTTGTTTGTGTTCGGTTCGTGTTCGTTAAGAATTTAAAATTGTGTTCAAACTCTATTCATTTAAAATTGAGTGTGTTCGTTTTCGTTTATTTAATGTTCACGAAGAAGTTCATTTAAATTAAATGAACTTGTTCGTGAACATTAAATGAACATGTTTATGAACATATAAATGAACATGTTTGCGAACAATTAAAATTATATCCATGAACAATAAAGAAACAAATCTAAACAATTCTAACAAACAAATAAATAAAAAAATAAATCAATTTTAAATTATTATTAAATATAAAATAATAAAATACAAACATAATTAAATTAAATTTATTATTAAATTATTAAATAATATTAATTATATTATAAGTAAATAAAATAAAATACAAATAAAAATATTATTAATATATTATAATCGAATAATAAACGAGCTTTAAACAATCTATTAAACGGATTTTAAACGATCCATAAACGAGTTTTGTTCGAGAACATAAATGAACTGAACAGATCTTGTTCGTGTTTGGTTCGTTTAATAAACGAACCTTAAAATCTTGTTCATAATCGTTTATTTAACTTGATAAACGAACATAAACGAATAAAAATTCGAATTGTTCACGAACCGTTCGTCGAACACTCTGTTCATTTACACCCGTATTGATAGCTAATTTCAATCATATGGGAAACTTTCTGAAACCTTTTGTAATTCTGATAGAAATAAATAGATAATTAATAGTTGTGTAATTTATTAGTAGAGTATTGAAATTTTAATTTCAATAATCAAATTGTTCATATTCTTAACAACCTCAAATATATATATATATATATATATATAAAAAATATAATCGGCAAATCAATATACTATTGATAATTTTGAAGTGCAGCTGAGGGATGATAAATTAAAACCTTGATATTGCATGGGAATTCATGAACTCAGACGACATATTATGATAATGGATGCTTCATCTAATCATTCCTTTTCCATTCATATATATATTTTTTTGTTTTTCACAAATTAAAGGAGTACATAAAAGGGTTATAAGTAGCACATCCAATTAGTCAGAGAAAGAGGCTTTGAAGCCATTAGGTAGTAACAGAATCTATTACAAGATCCTTTCCTAACTCTTTCACCACGCCACCAATAATCACTTACTTCTGTTTCATTCTCTACCCATCGCCCAATCGAAATCATAAGTGGGGCAAAGCTGCTTTTTCATTCTTTGTTTCATTCAAAATTAGGATTTTGTTTTGTTTCTCTTTAAGGCCTCCTTGGTTTTTGTTAGATTAGATGATGAATTGTTTCAAAATTTAAAATTGATAGAAAAAACTCAAATATTATATTTAAGTTTCAATACGTGCCATTACGTGTAAGCCGGATAAATAATTAATATGTTTGCATGTGAACCTAAGTGTAGAAAAAAATTACAAATGATTAGAACAACAATGCATAGCCGAATGAGTAAAAATATTAAAATAAAATACAATTGTCAAGTTTCAAATTCAAGAGCTTTAATTTCATATTAATTTGGATAATCAATTATTCTAAAAACTTAAATTAATAAAGAAAGTTCAGTTGTTATATTTAATTTTTAACAGATTTGTTTGTTTCCATATAATTAATTTGATTGACAACTTTTTTTTTTCAATTGAAATGAGCCAAAATTAATTAATTGGTAATGAACATTGAAAGAGAAATGAAACCTACGAGAAAAGGGTGATTTAATTATCTAGTAATTTTATATGTATTCTGAAGTTTGATGAGTAGTCCATCAAAACAATGCTTAAAAAACGTCAAAATGAGAAGTCGGTAGATCGCATCAGATTGTGATGATTAGGATCATGATTCGTGTGGTTGATGAGATGGGACCCATGTTAGAGAATTGTTGCGTACCAAACAAAATTTTATAAAATCGAAACCATGGAAAATGGAAATGCTCTTCTTTTTTGAGTTTTAATTTAAGAGTCTGTGAAATTCGGATAATATAACACACATTAATTTCCAACCAATTTCAGAAGATGTTATTTTTCTAAACAGTAGTATATATGTTAAAGTTCTTGAGAGATTAACTTTTTGGAGCATTTCATGTTGCATTTATATATATATATATATATATATATATATATATATATGCACCGCCCATCCAAGAGGAGGAGAATTTGATAGTGATAGGGAACTATACATGAAATGACATTGTGATGATCCAAGGATGAGAAAAACAACCCCATTTTCTTTGTTAAGTGGAAATGTGGGGTTATCTTTATTTTTTTTATTAATTGTATAAATATAAATATAATATAAATAATTAAATATGTTAAAATTTTAAATATAAATATAATACGTGTATTGAACGTGTTATGTTAATTATATTTAAACATGTTATATCATATTTATTATATTATTTTTATTAAATATATTATATTTGTATAATATTTTTGTATCGTATTCAAAATATTAAATTTTAGAAAAAACAATCCATTTTCTTCGGAAAGTGGAAGGGTAAACAGAATGAGGTCATGTTTACTTCTTTGAAAATCAGAGAGAAGCTCGAAAGTCAAAACACAAGTTAAATGTCAACGGGTAAATTTCATCCATTGGAGTAATTAAAGCTTTTCTTTTCTTTCTTTTTAATTTTTTTTTTTTTGAAAGTAATAACATGTAGACCACCCTAATATTCTAGGCCGGGTTTTGGACTCTTCTGTAATATAGCTTTTGAAAATGAAATATCAACTTTTGATTTTTATTTGGGCTTTTTCTTTTAAAATAAAAAATAAAATTAGGAGTACTTTTTGTTTCTATTTCCTAATTTTTTCCCTTTTAACTGTGGTCATGTACTTTCATTAATGCAGAATGCTAACCCTTTATTTATCAATTCAAAAATAATAAAGTAGATAAAGGAAAAACAAAGTAAAATCAAAAGTTTAGTCTAAATTGTTTATGTAGTTATCCATTTTAAGAGGTGATATTAAATAGATTGAGAGTTGAAATCTCAATATTTATAATTTTTTTTTCAAATTATGCTATTTTTTTTGTAAAAAAAAAAAGTATACGGGAAAACATAAAGATGAAAATAGGTAAAAAGAATTTTAATATTGTTTCATCTCTATGTTTAAACTAGAGAGAAAGATGCACTTGATATTTTGTTAAATGATAGATCATACTTGATTAATCTTAAATGATAGATCATATATAGATGGTTCAAACAATATCGGATTCGAATATCTCTTTATCCTATAACTTGATTAAAAAAAAAAAAGTTAATGTCATTAAAACACTGACAAAAGAAATAAAAGCTACAATGTTTGATCAAACTTTGTTGCAGCTTTATGCGACTTGGTTTACAAAGAAACAGTTGTTTAAGAAAAAAGAAATGGTTAATATATTTATATCCATAGTTTTTCACTGCATAATTAAAAGCATGCATGCAGCCTATTCTGCTATCAAATTAGAAATAAATGTTGCATAACTTCAGAAAAAAAAAATCCAAAATTAATCTTCATAAGAAATTAAACTTATGCTCCATTTATAGGCATAGGCATATATAGCTAATATCGTATAATTAAGAATTTCGTAACGAGTCGCACTTTTTAAGATTAATTAATATATTATTTATAGTAATAATATTATATCAAATATAATAATTAATATTTTAATTATTATTTTTAATATATCAAATAAAAATATTATTATATATAAAGATTTTAAAAATTATTCTTAAAACATCTGTTAACAAAATCCTATAATTAATAATCTAATCATTTGAAAATCGGTTTGATCTTTCCAAAAAAATCTCGTCTTTGCTTTGGAAACTGATAAGGTATCAGTATCATACCTATTAGTACCTATTATTTGCGGGCCATTAAGGTTTAAATCAAATTAAGCTAGCAAGCATAGCATCTCATCTCATCGATTACATATCAATGACTTGACACCTAAATTTCCTCTAGAAAAAAAAGGGTAATTAATCTCTTATTCACTTAATTACTAATGGGAAATTGAGAATGCCAACTAATATTGCTTTGTGAGAAAACTTTGTGCATATCAATATAAATTTCACAAGTGTGTTGAGGTTTGAGGTTAAAAGGAAGGATTTTTCAACAGAGACATACTACAACGCCCATTGTTTCATATATATATATATATATATATATATATATATAAAATAAACCCACAGATTAATAATTAATTAACCATCAATTTGAATGATAATTTTCTAGCTTTGTGCACTTGATTATTATTCATTTTGCATTTCTTTTGTGCATACATTTCAGTCAGTTAATCTTTCAACAAAGTTTTGCATGACCAGACGTCTACTTGAACTTAATGTTAGTTAGGCTAATTGCATTATATATCTGGCCGGGTCAAATATATATTTGAATATTATACATAGCTCATAATATTTCTACTTGGCTGATCATGATCGCCTTATTATTTCTCTTCTCCTTTACCTTCAGCTATATAATATAGCTTAGCTATAAGCTAATTAATAATTAGATTAAGGGCTTGAGTGAAAATCCAACTTCCATACGTATATATATATATATATATATTTCAATTTTTTTTTTCCATTTGTACATACATATGGTCTTATAGACCACAAAATTATAGGTAACACTCACGTCTCCTAAATCTTACTCTTAATTTTTTTTTCCCATTTTAGGATTCAAACCCTAAAACCTTCAAGTTTGGATACTGCTGGAGTGTCTCTAATGGTCCTTAATTAATTATTTTGACATGTGTATATTGCAAAAATTAGGATGTCATCAAAATTATATATGCATTAATTATTAATTACTTTAAAGAAAATAATTAAGATAAAGTTTTATACAATATCTTCTATATATATATATATTCCATTTTATTACTGAAGAATTTTAGTTAAGAAATGAAGGAATATATAGTTAGAAACTTCATCTAAGTTTTGGTTATGCAAAAGAGTAACAAAAGTAAGTTGTAATTACTAGATATAAATTTCAGTTATCAAGTAATAGAGGAGATAAAGCAAAGGGCAAGGGCGGGCGATGGTGAAAAGGACTGGCTAATTTAGTGGGACTCATCTGTATAGCTGAAGATATATATCTGAAGGGAGAGAGATAGAGAAGAGAAGAGAGAGAACACAAATGTTTAGCTATTTGATAATTAAGACAGCTTGTAAATCTGACATGGAACACACTTGGCACTAAAACAGCGGTGCCAAATGGCAAAGGGCGGCACACCAAACAAACAAAGAGGAGCTGGATTGTGGGAATATTGTCCAATTATTACATAGTATAGTAATAGTTACTAATTTATTTTATAAGTACTACTAATTTATATTGGTTTTTTTTGGTACAAAATTTTTATATTGGTTTTATTATATATATATATGTTCTGTAAGAAAGCAGAAAATGTGATAAGTATTTAATATATGTAGAGATGAGGGCAGTCGTTGTTGCTAAAGTGCGGAAAATCTTACTTAGGACATAAAATAGCGGTGGAGAGAGAGAGGTGGGGATGGGGTGGCGTGAAAATTTGGTGTCACGCCGTCCAAACGAACCTTTCATTCTATCTGTCACCCCACCCCACGCGCAATCAATAACCTCTTCACTATAAATATATTTATATTGTCACTCTTTTTCTTTACAACTCCAAATATTCACCAGCTTCCTCTCTACATTCATCTTCTGCTTCTGGATGTATATATAAGCTCTCTCTCTTTGCAACACTACCTTATCTTACTCTCTCTTAATTACTGCCTTTATCTGATCTCATTTCGATCTGGAAGCAGCAGATTCAATCAAAGTACAAGCCAAGGGACGTCACAATATTTTCATCTCGTGAGTATATGTTTGGTCTAATATACCTGCCAAAAACTTTCTTGTAAATATAGGAGCTCCCCTCTGCAATCTGCACTTGTTGCGATCAGCCTTCTTTTTTTGGGTGCATTTTTTTTGCTGTAGAATTAGGGTTGTCAATTGTCATGCATATATATATATATATAATTATAAAGACGTCCACAAGTTTCAAAGTGTCTGGATAATCAAACATATATTGGATTTTGTTACTTATTTGTCATAGTTTTCTTTGGTCTCTAAATCATATATATATATATATATATAATTATAAATACGTCCCCAAGTTTCAAAGTGTATGGATAATCAAACATATATTGGATTTTGTTACTTATTTGTCTTAGTTTTCTTTGGTCTCCAAATCATATATATATATATATATATATATATATATATCCAGTATGTAGTAATCAATGTGGTAAGATCTAAATGAAAGCCCACCATGTAGAATTTGTGGGCGCAGTTCAATAAGGAGAGAGAGAGAGCTAGCATGGATTTTAGCCTAACATAATAGTTGTGAAAAATGAGTGGACATGGAGAGGAGAGAGCTAATTATGAGAGGAATAGTTATAGCAAGAGGCTAGCTATGGTAGCTAGGGAGATAGCGGGCGGGTGGGAACACATTTTCCACTACCACGAGCACGGAGTGCATTGCACTCAAAGAAACACCATACAACAACAACAACCACCAGCAAAGTCAAGCTTTTCGGCTAATTTTCTGTTCCATATGCTTTCCCTAAGCTCATGCAACTCAACTCAACTCAACTCCAACCAAATCTAACTATACTTAGGATAAAACCCATTCCTTTTTTTAATTTGGTGGGTTCCACACATATATAGCCTGACATTTTTTTTTTTTGATAAATTAAAAAGCATGCAGGAACCAACCAGCTTTGGGTCCCATAAAGTTACATCATAATCATCATTCACCCACTATTTAATCAAAAATAGCTACTCTTGCAACTTAAGAGTTCAGGAATGAGCTTTCTATATAGATTATGAAAGTAACATCTATAGGCAAAACATGTGCATTTACTTCATTAATTATCCTTTTGAAATTCATTTCATTGAAGAGTCATGTCTTTCTTCCAACTTGGCTTGTATTTTAGGCTTACGCCAAAAACAAACTTCAAGCCTGTGTTTGCTTTGCTGGGAGAGGAATATATATTCACATAATCCCACAGATTATTAGGTGGTTAATATAAATAGCTCATAACAAATAAAAACAGCATTGTTATAAAACCTTGGAAAGAAACTTAATTTATTCTTTCTTTCACAATTTTTTTTTTTAATTTTTGGTTATGCTTTCCAGGAGTAGATCCATGATGGAATTGGAGTCATGCGTGCCACCAGGCTTTAGATTTCGTCCGACTGAGGAAGAACTTGTAGGATATTACCTGAGGAGAAAGATGAACTCGCTCGAAATTGATCTAGATGTTATTATCGAGATTGATCTATACAAGATGGAGCCATGGGATATCCAAGGTAATTTATTGAATAAAGCAATTACTATCCAAGATGTGCAGTGTAACCATGCATCTTGAAAAGCTTTTACTACATAATTTTCACTGCTTTCTTTTTTTGATTAATTTGAACCAATCAGAATTTAACATGGCAGAAACCTATTGGTCTTAGGGTTTGAAATTTTGGAAAAGAAAATAGAAAAAGCACTCATTCTTTTTAGTCCTTCTTTTCCCTTATTCATAAACTAATCAATATGTATATCACCATGCCTGCCATGGCACAGTTCAAAGGGATATTTTCAAAGGTATTATATATTTACAAGTTCACACTAATGAAAAATGTAAAATACCTAATGAACCAAAAAAATGAGTGCTTTAAGTGGGAAACATATGGATGATTTCCAAAACCAGCTGCTTTTCCTAATACAAAACAAATTATGTTTACTTTGGTGTTTGCAATATGCAGGTAGATGTAATGTAGGGTATGATGAACAAAAGGAGTGGTACTTCTTCAGTCATAAAGACAGGAAGTATCCAACAGGAACACGGACTAATAGAGCCACTTCAACTGGGTTTTGGAAGGCAACAGGGAGGGATAAAGCGGTGCTTTCCAACAACAAAATTATAGGGATGAGAAAGACCCTAGTTTTCTACAAAGGTCGTGCACCTAATGGTAGGAAGTCAGATTGGATCATGCATGAGTATCGACTCCAAACTTCTGAACATGGACCTCCCCAGGCAAGTTTATTCAATCACACAAATAAATGTTGTACTCACTGATCAACCAGTGCTGTGTATATTAACTGAGCAATCATATTCATAGTCATGGCTGCAAAGTGATCTGTCAAGTGTCACCAATCCATTGGTTAAGAATTTATAACTACTGTAATTTATATATTTGAGAATTAGAGTATTAGAAACTACTTTCTTTGGAGAATTACCGGGGGGGAAAGGTCAAAATATGTTAAAGGGATGCTTTTCGGAGAACGGAAAAGTCATCACTCATTAGCTGCACAAATTTGCAAGCACGCTCAGCTTGACTGACTCAATCTTCCCAAAGACAAATCATTTTAAAGTAATTGTAAAGTGATTTGTCACTGTGCCGAATCGATAGATAGTGCGTTTAGTTCTTACTAGAAGTTCCATTCAAATCATTTTGTTCCCTTTGAAACATGTTACTGATAGAAAGTTTATTGCAATTGCAGGAAGAAGGATGGGTGGTCTGCCGGGCATTTAGAAAGCCAAGTCCTAATCACAGGCAAGGCTTTGAAGCATGGAACCATGCTTACTATATCAGAGATAGCAGCCAAGTTAGGCATCCAATATCCATTTCAGATATAGGAAATACATCTCATCATCATCTTCACACGAATCAAGGATCAAGTTTTTATGAATCCTATGGTTCGGAACAAGAGCTTGTTTCCAATAACCACAATTTTTTGGACAGCCAACAAGTCATTGAACTTCCACAACTGGATAGCCCCACTACTATTTCACCAAGTTTAGCAGCAAAAGAAGTTTTCCAGGGGAACCTTGTAACAAATGAGGACTGTGATGAAGAAAAGAGCAATAACAGTAGTCAATACATTGATTGGAAGAGCTTGGACAACTTGCTTGCCTCACAGATGACTGATACAACATCTTATCCAATTCAAACTGCGGCACTAATACCCCAAAACTACGAACTAGATGCTCAAGAACACCATCTGCTTGGTTGCTTCCCTGGATCATAGCGAAGCTCACAGTTCTACAATTGATTTATGCAAGATATGCTGATTCAGACAGCTAAAACACTTGTCTCAAATTAATAAATACATAAATACATATATATATATATATATATATGAACTAAGTTTGAAAGTCCTTGATCAGATTTACAAAATATAATTGCATTGCTAAAAGTAGAGTGCATGTAGTATAGAAGAATGGTTTTGTTATGATAAAGAGAGGAGACTTCCTGCAAGCTTTAGGGTGTATGTAGAAAGTTTCACTTCACTTCACCTTTTTTTTGTTGTTGTCATGTTTACAAAATTGTATATTGCGCAGTAGTGCATATATCTATGTAATAATGTTTAAAAAAAATTTCACTTTAAAAATTTATGAGTTTTGGCATTTTTTATTTAATTTATAAGGTCTCTTTTTATAAAAAATATTTTTTAATATATATTTTATAGCTTAAAGAGCATAGTATAAAAATATTCATATATACTTAGTACTATAGTTACAAAAACCACTATAATCAGTGACGGATCTTGACATTTGATTTTCGAGAGACCAATTAATATTATACTTTATATTAGATTTATTCAATTATATTTATATATATATATATATATATACACACGTAAATCATATATTAATAAAAAGTAACCAATTTCATAAAATTATAAAATAAAATAGTACTATGATAGCATTAACTTTTAAGGATAAAAAGACTTTCAAATTAATAGTAAAAGAAAAAGACCATATACATTCATCTAATATTATACTCATATCATACATATATAGTATATAAGTTTTCAAAATTTTATTATAACTCATAAAAGCTTTAGTACTTTTCACATTATTCCTTAGATAAGAAGTTTGTGTTAAATAAATGTATAAGATGAGTGCATGTAGCACTATATATTGTAAAATTACTAATTACACAACCTTTCAATGAATTATGAGAATTTTTTTGACAATTTAATTTACTTAGATGGAAATCCGCTTAACACTAAGGACTATAGCAAAGCGAGGATGTTCGTGAGAATTGATCAAACTGAATCCATAGATGAAATAATAAGAGTTGTCTATGGCAGCAAGGTTTTTCATGTGAGAGTTGTAGAAGTAATGAAGGAGGAGATTAAGGAAGATAAGTTCGTTAACAGTCTCTCAAGATCGTGCAATCATGTCTTGGATTTGAATTCTCAGTCGGGGTCAATTGCAGAGGATCAAGGAAAAGAAGATGACAATGTCAGCTAAACCAAAGATGAACAGACGCAAATAGGAGATTGTTGCAAAGGAAATACTGTTAGCATTTTGGAATTGGAGAAAATAAGTCTGATAGATTAAAGAGTAATAATGAGTTGCAGTTTGAAAATATGGCAGAAACTAGGTCTCAATGCATGGATCTTGATGACGTGGAAGTTGCACATGTGCTGGGTGGAAAGAGCAATGACGGCTGCAATAAAGCTTTAACTAAAAGCAGCAGTTTGATAGCAGTAGTCGAGGAGACTCAAGATAATGATATAGGAGTCGACATGGACTTATTTTTTTGTCGGAGGAGGTGTGGAGGCAAAAACAAGGTGAGCTTGTAGCTAACGAGGTTGAGGGCAAGTATGGGCCTAACCAGGGTATTAGGTGGGCCTTGAAGGGAGACCATGATATTTTATGTGAATCGGCCCAAGTGGAAAATAACGAGGCTAATGATAATGCCGCTAATTGTGGGCTGTCTTCTGAGACTGTTAACACTATTGCAAATAATCCTAGGATTGATGCTGATGAGATTAATTGTAAGCGTTTACAGAGGAAAGAAAGGGGTAATTTGACGAGAAGGAAAATAAAGAACATTGAAGAATTAGAGGAGAAGTGGATCTCTATAATTGATAAAAAAGCCAATGCTAACAAAAGAAGAAGAAAACAGATAAGGAAAAAGAACTCTACAGAAAGGAAGCAACATAGTAAAGTGGCAAACGACTCGTTAACGGAGAGAGACTTCAGAGATATAAGAAAAATATTAGATGAAGATGCGAAAGTGACTTGGCTGTTGGGTAAAAAGTTGGGATGTTGTGCAAATTGTGAGGACGGAGTGGTGATAGAGAGAATCAAGAAGCTAAATGCTCGAAGATAGTCCGAGTTCTACGTTGTGTATTAACAAAAGGAGATGAAGAGGAAGTTTTGGAAATTTTGAAGCTTTTGGAGACCAGGGATCGGGGTGTTGGATTCATGACAATTTTGTGTGTCTGATCAGCAATATATATATATACTGTTAGTATATGCCCTATAGCCAATCACATTGGATAAGGGAGATACAGTTAATAATGCAAACCCATCACTATTTTTTAGTGATACAAGGTTTTTCTTCATGTTAGTACGATGATAAAGAGTTATTAAGTACTAATTGGATGAAGCCCATGGAACATAATGGCCTTGCAAAGGAATTATAAAGTGTTATAATTGCGAGATCCTTATGCATCAAAGCCTTGTTCCTCAAACTGTTTCTGGTCATCGTATTGCTAAGACGAGGCATTGGTAATACTCAAAGACTAGTACATGTTAAGCCTTCTTACTTATGAAGTAAGCAACTGATCTCATTTGGTTGAAGTATGAGGGATACTTGGGATAACATGTAAGTGTTTGTCTGTTGAACAAGTTTACTAAACAAAGCCCGCTGTGAGAACTCCATTTGGTATTGTCACTCAAGTGTCTATGGAAATGTTCTCATGTGCCAGTCGTGTAAATTAGTCCTTGGACTTGTGATACCAAGTCATCTTGTATAGGGAGTGTCATACTTTGATTCCATCACGGACGGGTCCCAAATGAAGGGATGCTTATGGTAGGGTGGTTTTGGGTATGACATGAATCATACGAAGAAAAATAAGTGATCTAGAGAGGATTCACCACTCCAAGTGACATCGGAGACATATATCTGTTCTTGGCTTCGGTTAACTTGTTAAAGTCTTCGGCCGAAGCATGATGGATTTTGGATAAATTGTTTCTCTAATTCATAAGGTTAACCATAAGCTGCAAGAACTTATATGGGTTGAACATGAGTAGACACTGCACCATACTCATGGGTTATCTGAGATATTTGGTGAAAGGACCGTATTACACTGATAGGTTGGTTACTGAAAGGTTTCAATGAGGTCACATTGACTTCTCAACATTTGAGTGGTCATGATGGGTTGCTAGATCCCCTCTTGATACGCATTGCCAACATGTTGAGAACTTAATGGGTCAAACACAAAGACAAAATTGTTGGTTTAGGCTTGGGATTTGATTAAGTAATGACTTAATTGAATAAAAGGTTAAATTGGAAGACCTAATTGAATAAGATTCAATTTAGGTAGGTTAAGACATAATTTGGATTTGAAAAATCCAAATAAGGATGTCTTAATAAGACAATATGGATAAGCTTGTCTTAAGCAGACCACGTCTTATTTAGACATGTTTTAAGATAAGGTTGTCTTGGCCGAAAAAAAGAAGTTGTTCGAAATGAGAAAAAGTTTCTCGTTTTCGAGGAGTTTCATTGCGAATCAAATTCTGACTTCTCGTATTTCACTAAACCTAACATTGCTTCGATTATGTCTAAGTCCGAGTTCAGAACTAAGAGTTAGTGTTTGACTAGGACTCTAACACTTTTAAAGGGAAAGAGTTTCACTTGAACAAGGACTCTGTTAATCCGAGATGGTTGAGTTCAACTAGGACTCTAAGAGTTTGATTTAGAATCAAATTCTTATCCCGGTGAAACTGAGCTATTAACATAGGCATAATCCAAGGTAAGTTCGACCTCGGCTTTAAGAGTTAGAGTTTCGGTTGAACTGGGATGCTTGAAGTGAAAGATTTTCACTTCAACTAGGAAGTTGTAATTAGATCCAACTCCTATCCCTTTCCTATCCTTTTTTTGCCGAACATGGATAGGATATAGGCTAGGTTCATCCAAGTTTATGAGATAAGTGTTTGGATGAAACTTGGCAACTATTAAAGAGAAGAGTTCTCTTTAAACTGGGAGTTTTAATTAAATCAAAATTCCTATCATATCCATTGAGTTTTGGCCGGCCAAGGAAGCTTGTTCCTTGTAGAATTCATTTATTTCTTGATTTACATAAAAGTAAGAACAAAATGAGAATGAGATTCTATATTGTTAATTTACGTAAAAGAAAGAATAAGAATGAATGGGTTTTCTACTTCTTGTTTTACGTAAAAGAGAGAACAAGAATTATTTGGATTTCTACTTCTTGATTCACATAAAATGAGAACAAGTTTGATTTGATTTTTCTATTTTCTTGTTGTAGTCACTCATTTTTGGTCAATAACATATCATGCAGGAACACCCTCATATGGAGCGAGCGTTAGTAATACTCTCCCTGTAAACAGTTCTCCCTATGAACAACTCTCTCTGTGAACAGTTCTCCTTATGAACAACTCTCCCTGTGAACAGTTCTCCCTGTGAACAGTTCTCCCTGTCACGTCGCTTGGCACGTCGCTTCTTGGCAGCAGGACTTCCTGCAGTAATACACAACTACGTGAAGACTGTGGAGCTAACCCTGGAAGGTTAGCAGGATTCTTGGGTTCGCTCCACTTTTGGGACGTCTTGGAGAGCATGGCTTGGAGGCTCAGATATGGATATTATTAAGAAGTCCGCTTCTTAACCTTTCCCTAGAACACAAGTGCTTCCTTTTCCCGCTGAACAGACAGTGCATTCCTGAGCGTGCTGCCCGTAACCTTTCTTCACTGCCTATTACCAAAACACTACTCTAGTGTAACCTCCACATAACTTCCATGTCATCCATTACTTTGGTAACCTCCCTCTCTCTCCCACTACCCATGATGGGTGTTACTTACACGTGAGTGGGCTCCTAATAACCGTCCACTATCTTTGTAATTAATCCTGGTAACTTCCTTAGAGAAGCTATAAATAGAGGTCCAAATGCTTCATTTGGGATCTTTTGGTCATTTGAAAATCTTTCAGATGTTAAGAGTTCTCTGCAACATTTTCTCTGCAATTTCTACAACAACCGTACTCTCCACCATCCTCAGCCACTTACAGCCTTCATCACCACCACCTTCCACCGCACTTGTTCTTCAGGAATCTTTCTCTCCGCTATCTCCCTACGACATCTGATCACCACTTACTGGTTTGCAACGTTTCCTCACCTGATCAAAAATATCTTTTACACTTGTTTTACGAAAAGAGAGAAAATTAAATAAGGAGAGAAAAATAGTTTTTGCTCTTCAAGTGAAAAGATATATTTCAGCCAAGGCTTATAGCCGAGTGATTGATTGTTCTTCTTCTTTCCATTCTCCCTTGTTGTCTAGTCGAATTAACACTTGAAATTTGTTCTGCTGGTTTCAGCTTTGAGAGAAAAGAAAAAAAGAGATGAACCTTTTGATTATTGATCGAAAGATCGGACTGTTAGCACAGTGGAATCCCCAACGCCTTTCGAAGGTGCCTACAGCCGTCCATGTGGATTATCGTTGGAGGCAAGACAAATGTGTTACTCGTGGCCTCGGAAAAGCCGTTTGGTGACCATCAAGTTGCTGCCATATTGCAAGGATCGACACACTCGAGAACGATTTCTCGAGTAGGTACAAATTCTGATCATATTGATGATTATATGTTTTAAATGCCTTGAAACCCATTTATATCACGATTCATAGATCCTGCTGTAATTTGGGTGTTTCTTTGTTTACTTCCACTGTTTTATTTTCTATATTTATGTATATGGATGAGCCCGGACTTTCCCAACATATGGTCCATGTAATAATCCAGTTAAGAAGCAATTTATGGGGAGAGTTTCTATGTTGATTGAGTGATCTTGGGGCTATTAGGGTGTAGCAGTGAAAGTCAATATAGCTTGATCTTCTTTAGGATACCTTTTTGATAATTGTTTTTTTTTTTTTTGGATAAGTAAGTGTTTTATTTATCCAGAAAGCAGTTAAACTGCTACATCCAACATCATGTGCAACATGTACTTAAAGCTATACATACTTAAACAATACTTGAACAAAACTTAAGACCACTAATCAATCAGGGAACAATAGCAACATACTTCAGCAATACTTAAAGCTATACCAGAATGGACAAAGATCCTAGGAAAAAAGAGACAGTCCCCAATCTGCATCCAATCTTCGGTTCACTTCATCAGGACTAATGTTCTTGAGCCCCAACAATCGCATTCTGATGATCTCTTTTATCTGCTCAATGATGGCTCCTTGTGTGGATTGAAGGCGATTAAAACACCTATTATTTCTCTCCCTCCAGATCGAGTAAAGAAAGGCACTCCATGATAAACGCAAAATAACAGAAATGAGAGTTTTTCCTCTGATTCTGGTTACTGCCCATTGCAGCTCTGCTTGCCAGCTCCTTATGCTTCTATGAAGTTGGCATAAGCATAGTATATGCCCCCAGATTTCCTTTGAATAGTCACATTCGAAAAATATATGATTCCGGGTTTCTTGCTCAGTTTGACATAGCTCACATTTGCCATCCACCTCCATGCCCCATGACATCAATCTGTTCTTTGTAGGCAGTTTGTCCAATATAGCCATCCAAGCTACCAGTGCATGTTTAGGAATATGAAATGGAAACCAGATCAGTTTATCCCACTCCACCTTGTCCTGCCTAGGCCTGAGATCATTCCAGACCTTAGCCACCATAAATCTTTTCCCAGGGAACTTCCAAGTTAGAGCACCATTCTGGTTGGAGGTGAACCTCAAAGCCAAAGCCCTCAGCTGAAGCATTTTACGCCATGTCCAGCTGCTTCCTGGGGAAGGTTGAACCTGCCAAACTGTTCTTCCTTTCAGCACATAGGCATGAAGCCAGGCAATCCACAATGAATCTGCCTGAGAGAGAAGTGCCCATAGGTGCTGAATAATGCAAGCCTTATTCCATATTCCCAAGTCTTTTAATCCAAGACCCCCCTCTGACTTTGGACAGCAAATGGAACTCCATTTGACTCTTACTCCCTTAGCTGAGTCATCTCTTCCTTTCCAGAAGAACCTGCTGCATAATTGATTAACTCTTTTAAGAACAGCCTTAGGCAATACAAAGTGCCTGCACCAGAAATTGGACACATTAAAAAGAACAGATTGAATGAGCTGAAGCCTTCCTGCATAGGATAACATGCGTGCTGCCCAGCCATTGATTCTCTGAGTAATTCTGTCGATCAAAGGAGAACAATCCTTTTCAGAGAGTCTTCTTGTGACCAAAGGGACCCCAAGGTACCTAACAGGTAGTTTGCCAAGTTTAAACCCTGTCAACTCTTGCATCTCAAGTAGAGTGGTCCTACTAACACCAGAGGAGAAGACTTCACTCTTGGAAGGGTTTAATTGCAAACCAGAAATGGTATAAAAGTAATGGAGAATACCCTGTATGCCCACAACAGAATCCAAGTTACCCTTTGCAAAAATCAGCAGATCATCTGCAAAGCACAGGTGAGTAAGCTTGATTCTGTGACATTTAGGATGGTAGCTGTAAACTCCATGAAGAGCCCCTGCATCCAGGAGTCTGGATAAAACATTCATAGCAATGACAAAAAGATAAGGAGAGAGAGGGTCTCCCTGCCTTAACCCCTTTGCTCCTTCAAAGTACCCTACTAATCCCCCATTAAGAGAAATTGAGAACTTTGGGGAAGTGATGCATGCCTTGATCCATCCTATGAACTTATCAGGCAATCCATAAACTGATAGAACAGTGAGAATGAAGTCCCAATTTAATGAATCAAAAGCTTTTTGGAGATCAATCTTCATTGCAAAACGGGGGGATAAGGTTGCTCTTCCATACCCTTTGACCAGTTCCTGAGCCATGAGAATATTATCTGAGATGCTTCTCCCTGGTATGAAGGCACTCTGATTGCTGGAGATCATAGCAGGAAGGAGTGGAGTGAGCCTGGCAGTGATGATCCTGGTAATACATTTATAAATGACAGAGCAGCATGAAATAGGCCTGAAGTCCTTCATATGATTAGGATTCTGGAATTTTGGGACAAGAGCAATACATGTAGAGTTAAAGACTGATATCCTGCTCCCTGATTAAAAGAAGGATAAGATTGCTGCAGTGACATCCTCTTCCACAATAGGCCAAGCAGTTTTAAAAAACTGTGCAGTGTATCCATCTGGCCCTGGGGCTTTGTCCCCATTCTGCTCAAACATGGCTCTTTTCACCTCCTCTTTTGTAACAACCTTAGCTAAATTGTCCTTAGCTTCAGCAGGCAAGGCGGGCTGAATAAGTTCAGTAAGAAGCTCCCTAGGGCAGTCTGTGACCTGTTTGTCCTCAGTCCCAATCAACTTCTGAAAGAACCTTACAGCCTCCTTTGAGATTTGGCCAAAATCTTCCAACTTCCTTCCCTCATCATCATAGAGGACTCTGATGGATTGCTTGCTATGCTTTGCTGACACC
Organism: Fremontodendron californicum; assembly: GCA_030761205.1. Taxonomy (NCBI): domain Eukaryota; kingdom Viridiplantae; phylum Streptophyta; class Magnoliopsida; order Malvales; family Malvaceae; genus Fremontodendron; species Fremontodendron californicum. Next base: position 8,412,490 of record JAULJL010000028.1, read on the forward strand.
ATTTTATGGAAATAATGAGTGTTCTGATCCCCTTCCTGCAGCCATTTTATCCTCGATTTCTGCCTGTAATAACTTTCCTCAGCCTTTTGGAGTTCCATCAATTCTGCATAGAGTCTTCTTTCTGTTTCAACAAGAGTATTAGATGGCCTTTGATGCAGATTGATCATCTGCATGCTCTCCAATTCTTGCCTTTTATCTTGAACCTTCCCTGAAATGTTGCCATATATGGCCAGGTTAAATGCCCTCAGTACTGCCTTTAATCTCTTCAATTTGTGGAATAGAGTGGTCATAGGGTTGCCAATGAAAGGCTCTTGCCAAGAGTTTTTCACAATGTTCAGGAACTCTGGATTCCCAGTCCAGAAATTAAAAAACCTAAATGGCTTTGGGGGAGAATGAGCAGTCAAGTTCATCTTTATGTATGCTAGGCAGTGATCAGAAACCATTGGAGCCAAAAACTCAACAAATGAGTGAGCAAACTGTATATGCCAGCAATCATTCACCAAAACCCTATCAAGCTTTTTAGCCAAGTAAGTATCAGTTTGGTGGTTGGACCAAGTGAATGCTGGTCCAGTACTGGTATGATCAAACACTGATAGCTGTGTCAAGCAGTCCTGAAAATCCTTCATATCAGAGGTAAGCATGTAGGAGCCATTGAAATCTGAGCTTTCCTGTGGTCTTGCTATAACATTGAAATCTCCAGCCAAAAGCCAAGGAGAGCCATCAATTCTGCCTTGAATGTCCTGAAGATGGTGCCAAAGCCTTCTTCTACTTATGCCTTCATTGCTTCCATAAATTGCTGTAATGTAGAACCTGGTAGAATTATAAGTGGTGCAGCATGTAATACTCTGATCAGATGTTGCAATAAGATCAACCTGCATCTGATTTTTCCATAGGAACCATATTCTCCCATTATAAGCTTCTAAGTAGTTGTGATGTAGTTTCCATCCCTGAAAGAGCCTATCTACTATAGCTGGCATGTTTTGTTGTTTCACTCTTGTTTCCAGTAAGAAAACAAGGTCTGCCTTCAGGCAGTTTATTCTCTGTATAATACTTTTCTGCTTTTGGGGGTTGTTTAGCCCCCTAGTATTCCATACTATAAAATTCATGAAAGTTGAGGGGGGGTCACTCCAGAGGCAGGTAAAACTGCCTTACCTCTTTTCCCCTTGTCAATGGGCCCTTTCTTCTTATTCTTCAAGGCTTTCATCAAGTCTGCAACTCCTGCTGCTGCTGCCCTTTGCTTCTTAGGAGAGTTTGGAAGGATTTCCACCAATTGTTCCTCCTTTCTCCATTGCTCAGAGCCACTAGTTTGTCCAGGGTCTACATTTGTCCTCTCTGAGTCACTCAGGATGTCAAATCTGTTTTGGGAACCAGCTAATACTGACTTCTTGCTTTTCTGTATGCTTCTGCTTCCTCTCCCTTTACTGCCCTCATTAACTTCTGTTTCCTTCGTACTTGCCTCTTTCTGTTCTTGAGCCATAGGCAGGGCACTGCTTTCAACTTCTACACTGCTTGTAGCCTGTGCATCATGTTTTAACAGTTCTGCTTTAGGTCCCTCCTTTGGAATCCAAACTTTGGTAGCCCCTACAGGCTGTTTGGTGCAATTTCTGTCTGTATGCCCAAACAAATTGTTTACTTGAAGGTTATGATCAAAACAGAAACGTTACATATGTTTTTCGGAAAGACAAGCAAAATATGAGGTGGATTGTTTAGGAAGGTTTGTGGCATGGTTTTTTTGTAAGTAAAAGGAAAGTATTGCTATTCTACTCTGCAGTTCCTAGAAGCAGTATCAGAAATCAAAAACAATTGAATTGGGTGATATTTCCAGAGGCAAATGGGATGGTGGATATTTTGGCTAAGGACGGGATTGATGGAGATAGCTTGGTGGAGATTTGTTTTCTCATGGCATCATCTTATATGTTGGCATAATAGGGGTGGTATTTGGATATTTTTAAAGGCTCTTATGTTGACTGATGTTCTCAGTCTCATTAACCTCTTTCAGGCTTTACAAGAAAAGATAGTGGGGATGGTTCATCTTGTTTGATGGGTTTTCATGTTCCTATTAATAGTGAAACCTATGCTTAAAGGGGTTTAGTGGTCCAGGAGTGCTATGATCCATGGCCCTGTTTTGGTTTTTGTTTTGATCACCTAAAACTATTATTAGTTGCAAAATTCTGTCCAAAATGCTCCTATGAAGTATGCCAGGTATTGATTTCTTTCTCTTTTGGATGACATTGATAGCTTGGTTGAGGTACTGAAGATGATCGTCGTTTGCAGGAGTGTTCAGTTCTCATGTCCAAGTGATGTTGTTAGGAATGTTTTTGCCATGTTAGCTATGGTTGTTTGATGTCGTGATTCTTGTTGAAGGTTAGTCATAATTTTCGCTGATTTGAGATTTTTTGGCATAGAGGTGTTGTCCATGCTACTTGCAGCAGCTTATTTTGTGATGCTAGCTTGATCTAGTTTTGTACCATTATGGTTGCATAATAAAGTTTATTTGACTTAGCAAATAATTAAAAAAATGATAGTTGTGCTTTACTAACTGTTTTTCCAAAAGAGGTATTTCAAGTAATAGTCACTTTAAATAGTTACTTGCTACAACATGAAAAGACTGTATTGATTGTGATGTGTGTATTGCAAAAATTAAGGATGAGGTTCAATTTGATTAAATACAAAGAAAAAACAAACAATTTTAGATGCATATTTTGAGAAAAAATTTGAATGAGAAGGTAAAAGTTATTAAGTGAACATTTTCTTATAGTATTATATCTATTTTTTTATTTTTTAGAAATTATTAATTAATTTATATATTTGTTGGACCTAAAGAATTATAAAGAAATTATTATCTTATGCATTTAGCGATATTATTATTTTAAAACATTGGCCCGAGTCGGGATTACGAGATTTTATTAATTAACCGTGATTATTAATTTATCGAACATTCATTTATCGAGGTTTTACTGTATTTAGCAAAAACTAGGTTGTAAATGAACCGAGTTTGAACGAACAAATATTTATTTGTGTTCGTTCGTTTATTTCTAAGTCTATTTGTGTTCGGTTCGTGTCCGTTAAGGATTTTTAAAATTGTATTCGAGCTCGGTTCGTTTAAAATTGGATGTGTTCGAGTTCAGTTCGAGCTCGATTCGTTTAAATTAAATGAACTTGTTCACGAACATTAAACGAACTTGTTCATAAACATATAATTGAACGTGTTCGTGAACAATTAAAAATCTGTTATTCACGAACAATAAACAAACAAGTCTAAACAAATTTAAACAAATAAATAAATCAAATTTAAGTTATTATTAAATATAAAATAATAAAATACAAAATTTAAATTATTATTATTAAATATAAAACATTAAAACACATATCTTTAAATCATATTAAATATAAAATAATAAAATACAAATACTATTAATTATATTATAAATAAATAAAGTAAAATTAAATTAAATTAAATAAAAAAAATTAAAAAATTATATTATAAATTTATTATTGAATAATAAACAAGTTCTAAAAGAGTTTTAAACTATTTATTAAACGAGTTTTAAACGATTTATAAACGAGCTAGTTCATACACATAAATGAACTGAACATACATGTTCGAGTTCGGTTCATTTAGTAAACGAATCTTAAAATCTTATTCATAATCATTTATTTAACTGATAAACGAAAATAAACAAACAAAAACCAAACTATTCAAAAAATAAAAATGCATTTACTATACTTCAGATTGATTTTAATAGTCCTCCACAAGTCCAATGGACTTCAATACATACGAAAAACTAATGTGGAATTAAGTGATTAACCATTGAACAAAACTATCAACCAATGGTGTGGAAAGTTAATTTATCACTAGGTTTTTTGACACACACATATATATATATATATATATCAATTAAAGAGAATATATATCAATAATAGAGATTGCCTCATCAAAAGTTTAATGTTATTTCTAAGCAAAGGTAGTTAAACAAGGTTTTTACCATTATTCGCTATTATTTATCTTCAAATTAATTATGAGATTTTGTTCACAATTGCTATCAGAAAATGATATTTTCAACAGGAAACCATACATGTACACTACTTTTGGATTTGAATAAAGACACATAAAGAATACAACAGTAACAGGCAAGGCAGCATTGGATTACCAGCTTCTTTGCGAAGTTGCTGCAGGTGAAACATTTCTGAGCTTCTTCCTGGAAAAAATGTTAGAGCTGAACCTAGCTACCAATGGCCAACTTGTATATTTTCTATTTTGACGGAAAAGGTGATCCAAGCATCTTTTCACAAGATCAAAGAACAACGGAGTTTTCACTCTCAATTTCAGTGAAGAAGGGTGCCATAGCCCATAGATGGCAGCAATAATCAAATAATAACATGAATAAAACAGCCAATAGGACTAGGGATTGCAGTTAGTATACCCAGAATCCGACCCTATAAAATCGTTTTTTAAAAAAAATAAAAAGCGATATGTCCTCCATGTTGTGTGGTGGCCAACATAATATTTTTACTTGCCCTGTTAAAGATAGTTACTTGCGCTGTTAAAGATAGAGTTATGATATCTGTTGCTCAAAATAACATAAGAAACGCGAAGAAGGCATTCAGTAGCATGCTTACAGGAGCTCCACCTGTATAACATTCATCCCCAAGGAATGGCTTCCCTGGCACTGACACATTTTGCACATAGGAAGAGCTGCTACAATGCCTATAGTACGTATCCACAGTCTGAGAAAACAGTATGATACTTTTGGTAACTCATAAATATAACAGCAAAAAAAAAAAAAAAATGGATAGAGTATAGTACCTCAAATTTTCCAACAAAGCATGTAAAGAAGTTGTTAAAATCTCGAATAGAACGTGACTTTTGATGGCCAATAAGATAACTTAAATTGATGACACTTAAGTTATGCCAAAAGAAATAGATTGAATGAAAATGTCGCCTCTCTTGAAGTTTTGCTATAGGTGGTAAGTACAACCTACAGAGTTGCCAACAAGAGAATGGGGGCAAACAATCATAAATATGTTGTACTAGCAGTAAGCTTAATACTGAAAGTTATGAAAAGAAGGGGAGCAAAGGTGATTCCAAGGCATCCATATCAGTTAAAATCATGCACTTGAGGTCAAAGCTCAGGTCCAAACTTCTCCTAGGTCACAGAGGTGAAAATCCAATGGCCCTCATTGCAGACCTTATTCATGAGAATTTATAAGAGTGAAACCACAATAAAAATTTTATGCCAGGCTATTATCCCATTCAAGGGAAATTCATAACAGCAACGACAGGTAATACTCCTCAAATAAGCAATGCTTATATTTTTTTTTATCTTTACCTTGCTATAGATGCCAAATCCGTACTGAATCCTAGTTCAACCAAAACTCTGCCCAAGAAGTTCCAGTCCAATAAAAACTCTAGACAAAGAGTTTCAGTCCAGCTAAAACTCTTATTTAATGCTAGTCCAATTGAAACTTTCATCCAAAGAGTCCTAGTCTAGACGAAATTCTGCCTAAATCAATCCAGCTCATAGACCCAGACCTACCGATTTCATTTTGGACCTTATATCAGGTAGGTCCACTCCAATGATATCTAAACCCTGAATTTACTTTTATTAAGAATGACAAACATGTGACATAAAATTGTCAATGAACATTCATTATATAGATGTAGATATGCATGATGACATGCTTGGTTAGGATAATGATATGGCATGTAGAATTTGACTATCATTAGGGTTCTTGAACATAGCCATACGGGTATTTCCTATGATAAAAAATCGGATCGGACTGATCGATTCAACTAAGGAACCAACAAGTTCGGAAGTTCAACCATATTGATATAACCAGAAAAAGATTGAACCACTAAGGCTTAGTTTAGCATTGCTGTTGGAAAAAGCTTGGGTTGGAAAAAGCTTGAGTTAAAAAAAGTGTGTTTATAAAGTGTGGTGAAAAAGTGTGGTTTAAAAACTTTTAAGTGTTTAGTATTGCTGTGAAAAAGTGTTGTAGGAAATTGAAATGTCAAAAAAAATATGTTTAAAATAATAAAAGTGTAGAGATGTGAGGATAATAAAGTCATTTTATCTAAAAGCCAGCTTTTAAAGCTCAAAAGCTATATTTTTTGGTTTTTTGGTTTGGCTTTTCAAACCATGGTTTCAACAGCAGAAGCTAATTTTTTTTATCTGTTTAGCATTGCGTTTGCGGTGAAAAGCAGATTTTGACCTCAAAAACTGTGCCAGAAGCAATGCTAAACGAGGCCTAAGAATCGATTAAACCGTAAAAACCCGTTGAAACCAAAATTTGAGATTTTTTCAATGTTTTTGGATTTTTTTTAGCCCAATTGTGTTAAAAACCCAAGAGGCCTAAACGACAACACCCCTGACAACCCAAATAAAATTAAAAAAATTAAAGCTCATTTGACCATTTATGGGTTTAGGGCATCTTTGACAATTTGATAATTCCGTTTCATTCTTCCCCATAGGGATGGCAATGGAGCGGGGCGGGGGCGGATTTTGCAGTATCCGCCCCCGCCCCGCCATTGTACTGCTCCGCGCCCCGCCCCGCTCCGCCATGGATGTTGAAATTTCAATACCACTACCACCTCCATGGATGTCGGTTACATCCATAACCGCCCCGCCCCGCTCCGCCCCATTTGATATTTATTAATTATTTTTATTTTTTTCAAATAATAAAGCATTTTAAAAATAAATTAAATATAAACATAAAAATAATAAGTTTAATTATATTATTTTATTATTCATTTAAAAGCTAAATATGTAAGGGTAAAATTATAATTTCACTATTCGGGGCGGGGCGGTGCGGAGCAGGCAATTACCACAACTGCTCCATCCCCGCCTTTCAGACAAAAAAAACCGCACCGCCCCGCCCCGCCTCCATTGTTCAAAAAAAAAAACCTCTCCATTCGGATCGGATCGGTTCGAAATCCATCGGTCGGATCGAATTTTGCCATCCCTACTTCCCCATCAGATTCGGGCATCATTCTTTCTTCTTCTTCGTTTAGCAGCCGCTTCCTACTCCCCGCTCCCCTCTCCCTTCTGGTTTAGTTGTCGATGATTCAGCTATCTTCTTCCCTCAAGGTCAACTTCATTCCCTCTTTATCTTTTCGAATTTTTCTGTTTGTGTTGATGAGAATCACTTGGAAGAACTTTGGTGAGAACCACTTGTCTTTTTTTTTACAAACTGGAAAGGTATTGCTTATAATAGTAGGCAGTAGCTCGTTCATAAATTTATTAAGGTAACAGAACCTTAATCCCTTTAACAATCAATATATTGATCTGGTGACCTCTTGGGGAACAAGTATATCAGCACTGAAGAAGACTTTGTGACAAAGTTGAGCCAGATGAGCGTGAGGATTTTAAAGGCTTATAAATTGAGTTCATTAGATATTTGAAAGGGAGATAGATTAGGCAAGTGTTTTCTTACTCTGTTCTCAACAGAGTATAATCTACTCAGAAGGATGTGAAAAGATATCCTAATTTGAGTTCAAATTAGTGAAACATTGTAATGCATCGATACTACCATTTTTATATTTCTCAAACATTCCAAAGAAGTAAAATCTGGATTTATGCACAATTTCTCCTCTTGATAGGCAGAACGAAAATGTAAATTTTGATAAGATTTGTGGTACTATTTGTTTGAAGCAAGGTTATCGGTACCGTACCGGTCGGTACGTATCGGTTTTAGTACCGACCCGTACCCTTCGTACCGGCCTGTACCGATCAATACCGGTCAGTACCGATCCGTATCGGTTGGTACAATATTTTGATTTTTTTAAATTTTTTTTATTTAAAAATTCACTTATTTGAATTTTTTATGTCATCATCATTTTTATTTTTTTCATATTATATTTTAAAATATATATATGTTCATTAAATTAGGTTATTGAATATAATTAATAATAATTTACTATATATTTTTAACATTTTAATATTTATTTTACTAAAAATTTTAGATATTAAGTATTTAAAACTTATATTTGTATAAATATATATATATATATATATACATGTAATGGATGTATATTTGCATGTGTATATAATATATATTTTATTAAAAAACTTGAAAATATGTTATACATATAGATATATGAAAAAATATTTTAAAAATATTGGTAAATCCGAAACGGTATGTCGAAAAACACCGATACCGGTACGTACTGGTACCAGAACAAAAACGGTACGTCCACCGATACGGTATCGACTACCTTGATTTGAAGAGCCTAAGTTGCCATCTGGAGGCAGAGGTATGCTTGGTTTATTACTTGAGTGTTAACACTATTTCACAATATTTGATCATGTCTGAAACTATCTTTAGCATTATTGAGACATAAATTAGATACCATTTGAATACAAAAGTTCAAGTTTATAGATTTTTGAATCCTCCATGAATATATACCAAATAAATTTCAATATTTTATGTTGTTATCTCATCTTCGTATCTGTGTTTCACTGTTGCTGTTTTGCTTGGGTGTTCTGTTGTTGTTTGATTGAAGCTTGGAGCTTGATTGTGTTCCTAGGTTTCAAGTTCTTTTTTATTTTATTTTTTTCTTCCATCTCTTTTTGAATAGATTCTGATTCTAAATTTCTATTTTTGCTTACTGAATAACAATTTGTTTTATTGCCAAAGAGCTTTAACAGTTTTGTATTTTATATCATCCACTTTGTTTGGATCGCTTCTTGTCTGATTAAATTGAATATGGTATATTATATTTGTGATAATAGGTATGGACACCACTGATAGCTCTACACTATGTGCAGCACTATCGAGTAAACCATCATTAAACCAATCTTCCTGATCTATTTGTGGTAAATTTGATCCTGCATGGGATTATGTTGTGGAATTAAGAAGTAATGATGGGAAAAAATGTTCACATGTACATTTTGTTATAAAGTTGTGAAAGGTGGAGGCATCCATAGAATGAAAATGCATCTTGCTGGCCAAAGGGGTGATATTGAGCCATTAAGAGAGTTCCTCTAGATGTTCGTTTTAGAATGAAAGAAAAGTTAAGTGATTTTCAAGAACAAAAAAGAGAACGAAATGAATAGGGAAGCAATAAATCCATTTGGGTATAGTGTGCATCAATTTGAAGGTGACATGTCGAAAGAACAAGATGTTAGAATTCTTGAAGAATGTAGTGGTTCATCAAGCTAAAGGAAAAAAAACTTCAAACATTTATTCTTGTTTTCCTAGTGGGACCACTGTTGGATCACAACCCACTATTAAGGTTGCATTACAAAGCAAAGAGAGGTGACATCAAGTAGACTTGGTTATTACTCGATTTTTTATGATACTTGTATCCCAATGAATGCTGCAAATTCATTTTATTTTCAGCTAATGGTTGATGTTATATCATGTATGGGTTTGGGATACAAAGCACTTACGTACTATGCTTTGTAAACCAACTTACTAGAGGATTCAAAAAAAGAATTGTAATTGCTTGTTGATTCTTATAAAAACATCTAAGCTGAATGTGGATGCACAAAAATGGGAGATGGTTGGAAGGATATTAGGCAAAGATCTTTGCTCAATTTTTTTGTGTATTGTCAAAAGGAATATGCTTCATCAAATCTATTGATGCATCTAACATGATTTCAAATGCTTAAACTCTTTTTAATTTGTTTGCTGAGATAGTGGAGATTGTTGATCCGCGCAATGTGCTTCATCTAGTTACAATAATATGGCCAATTACAAAGTTGTTGAGAATGAGAAGTATCCTAATATTTTATGGTCACATTGTGCAGCATATTGTTTGATTTTGATATTGCTAAAATACCTCATCTGGAGAGTTTAGCTCAGCGTGCTTATTCTATTTTTTTTTTTGTGTATAATCACAAGTGGACTTTGAGTTGATTAAGAATAAAATAAGGATGGACAGAGATTTTATGACCTGATGATACTTGTTTTGCTACAACGTTTATTGTTTTGAAGAGTCTTTATGATCATAAGTGTGATTTGCAGGGCATGGTTACTTCTAGAGAGCTTAATGTTTAGAGTGTGTCCAAATCAATGAAAGTAAAACAAGTTCAGAGTGTTATTTTGGACAATTAATTTTGGAATGATTGCTTGGTGATTATTAAAATTGTGCCTCCAATTGTAATTTTGTTAAGAATTATGGATTCTGATAAAAACCTGTTTTGGATTATGTTTATAAAGGAATGCTTAGGGCAAACAAGCCTATCAAGGAAACATTTAAGTATAAAAAGAGATTATATGAACCATATACTTCAATTTTGGAGGAGATATGAAAGCGTCAATTGCGTAAAGATCTCCACGCTGTTGAATATTGGTTGAATTCGGTTTTTCATATGATAACGAAAACTGTTGTCAAGCATCATATGTCATGGATGAGCTTTTAACTATATACTAAACAACAAACATATTGCATGTGGTAGCAAAAAGTTGATAGATAATTTTTTTTTTTTTTTAGAGCATAATGGTAGTTTTGGAAGTAAGCTAGCCTTTACTTCTAGCAAAACTACAAGGCCAGGTAAAAATAGTATCCAATTTTTACTTTTTTTTTTTAATGCAATAACTTGAAATTTTATTATTTATATAAAATATATTTTTTTTTAAATGAATGGCGTATGTTCTTTGGACATGGTGCTCCTAATTCACAAAAATTGACCACACGAATTTTTAATCAAATAGCTTTGTCCTCTGGTTGTGAAAGAAATTTGAGTGTGTTTGAAAGAATACATACAAAGCGAAGGAATAGGTTGAACATCAAAGGTTAAATGATCTTGTCTTCATACACTATAGTCTTCGTTTGAAAAGTAGGTATGTAGCTATAACCAATAAGTTATTCACTTTAATTAATTTGAAACATTTTTACATTTAATTATGTTGTTTGAAAATTGATTATATTGTTTTAATTCGTAGATCCTTTAATAATAAAAAATCATTGGATCTTATTATTTATGAATGTATCGACTATATCGATTCTTAGATCATTGAGGATGAACCTTCATTGTAAGTTGATCTTAACTTTGAAGAGTTGAAAAATATAGTTGCTGAAGGAGACTAAATGAAAATGTCGATGGTTATTAAATGATTGTATTTGAAACTTGAAAGTTAAATTCATTTATAATTGATAAATAATTAGTAAACAATTACTTATACTTTTATCATTTGTGATTTTTATTTTATTTTATTTTTTATTTCTAGATGAACCAAATGTTGAAAATAAAGATTGTATTGATGATGATGTTGATGATGTTTTAGTGGTTCAAAATGGACTTGATCTTTTGGTGGTGGAAATAACAATGATCAAGATGCCATTGACAATGATAAAGATGAGAATGATAATAATTGATGAAATTAATGGGAAAGAGATCATTCAGATGTTTTTAAATTTTTTAAATTTTCTTGTTTAAGTTTCTTAATTTTGGATTTTTTGTTTATGTTTATGTTGAGAACTTGAGATTTGTGAACTTGACTTTGTTGTTGTTGTTAATATGTAAGCTTGTTATTGTTGTTGTATTTGTGTCATTTGGTTTTTAACTTTGTAGTTGTAATGGACTTTTATGTTACTTGTATTATTTGTTTGTATTTTTTATTTTTTCGAACTTTTTAAGCTTTTTTATTTTTATTTTTTTGATTTTTTTTCCTTTTTTTTTTTTGTTGTTGTTGTTGTTGTTATTTTTATAAGATTGAGCATTGTTGAATCGACCAATTCAACCAATTGAATCGAAAATCGAAGTTTTGAATGGTTCAACCTCAGGTTCAATTTTTTATTCCTTGGGTGTTTCTATCATTTTCACATGTTATGTAGAGTTTGTATGCAGCTAGAATTCTTCCCATGAATGCTATGGAATGTAAATCAAGGGTATTTATGTCATTACGCATCTCATAATAATCCTACTGCTATAAGGACTCTGTCATAAAGATCCCTACTTTACATAAAACTTTTCATTTTTGAATACTTACATCTATAACTATGCTTATGCCAATGCCATTTTGAAATATAAACGTTTTGTCATAAATATGACACAAAGCCATTCTCATAATTTGGCGTGACATATATAGACTAAGGACAATTTGGTTATTTTGCATATTTTTTCAAATATGTCTTATTTGTTTTTCTAAGTCACTTTATGATATGTGAATGTCTTATTTCAGGCAATTTGAGTATTTAAAATGCATATTGCAACATGTTAATGATTGATAGATCATCTAAAGTTGCCAACCCATTTCCATCTCTTTAGATGCATGCGTGATAACACGAGACCAGGTTTTCTAGTAAATACAAGACTTGTGGTTTGAAAATCGATCTTAATTCATGGTATATAAATAAAACAAGTAGTGAATCGTAATAAATCCTATAATGAAACTAAAAGTGCTAGGGTGAAACCCACTCTGCTTATAATGCGATGACGATGTAGAGATGATGGTTGGTTTGGGGGATTCGTTGATTCGGATTGTGTTCGTGAGATCGAAGAGATGCAAAAAGAGATTTGTAGCACAAAGGTGTTACTTCTTGATTGAGTAATTCCTAAATTGATCCAGTAGTGCTCCGACAAATTTTTGGATTTGGGTGAGAATTAATGTTGTTGAAGATTTAAAGGCTGCTACGGGCAAATTTGGGTTAATAGAATGGTGCACATCAAATACCTTAGAGATTTTCTTACTACTCTAAGAGGTATTGACACTTTTCTTGTGATATTACACTCTTGCTCATGGTGAGTGGTACAAAATTTTTGGATGGTGTGACATGTACTAAAATATGTGGAGTATAATATTTGTTGGCATAGAAAATCACACATGGCATGGATCCTGATGAGAAGAGCATGATGGTTTCGTTTGTGAGAGATTGGTAGAGAAAACAAAAGATCTCAATGATGTCGATTGATATGATCTTTAGATGCAAATGACGATGATAGACAATTACTGTTAGGAGAGGTTAAATCGAGGTTCTCTTTGAAGTCATCAAGAGAAAGTTGATTTGGTTGCACTTGAGTATTGGTCGTGTTGTATGAACCAAGTAGAGTCAGGACTCAAGATTGATTGAATATGTGTAGTCGGGATTTCTTGAAGGCCAATTTGGTAGAATTTGAATCAAAGTGGAGATCTAATAGATATTTGATCGAATTCTAATTAGGAATTAGTTTAGATTTCAGTAAAATTCTATTGATAAGAGAATTACTTGATGATTAAGTTTATTTAAAAGATAGATGTACTTAATTTGTAGTTCTTAGCGAATAAGAATTATTATGATTAAGTAATGGGCTCAATAAATATAAAGTGGGTGTTAGACTTTAAAATTATAAGATAAATGTAATGGATATGTGTTTTGTATGTGAGAAATGAGTTTTTTGTGAAGGTTTCACAGAGTTGTAGGAATGCGACGAAGAGTCTAAGAAAACATTGGATTTAATGGGATAAAGGGTATTCCATGAGTTTAAACACTAAGGAATGTGAAGACTAGGTTTGTTTCGGGACTCAAGTTTAGTGTTTGTTTAACTAGTGTTTTGTACTTTTTATGTTTATAGTGGAATTTTCTCTCTTGTTTGTTGATGTAAGTAATTTGAGCTAAACCATGTTAAATATTGCCTTTTGTGTGTGTTATTTTTTTGTTGTTGATCTCTACGTGAAATACAATTCTACTTGAAAATCCCAAAAATATTTTAAAGGTTTAAATTCATTCTAAGACATTTGAAACTTTGGGTAAGTTGGAATTGATGTGATACTAATGCGTTAAAATTACTTTGGAAAATTTTCAAATATAATGATTTATTAGACAAGCTTTATTTGGTTGAAAGCACATTCAAATCACTTTTATATATTATAAACTCAAATATTATAAGAAATTCAATAAGATATAATTAATATATGGAACATACTCTAAAATCTTATATACTTTTAGCATTTTTACAATAGGTTGAACAATACTTTGAATTTTTTAGTGAACCAATTCCATTGGAAAGTAGACTTTCTAAGCTTTCCAAATATATAAAGATCACTCAATTCTGGCATTTAACAAGAAAGTTATGCATGTTCGAACTTGGGCTTGCAAAGCTGGAATGACATTATAATTTTAGCAATGTCATCATGCATACCTATGTATACATAACAAATTTTCATGGAAGGGTTGTGTTACATGCTTATCATGCTAACAAGATTTTAGGGTTTTACCAAAGTGAACTTGCTTGGATCTAGGTTCAAAGTTTTAGCTAGGCTTGGGTTTGTGCGTTGGATTTATTTGGGTAGAGGTTGGGCTCCTCAAGGCTCTTAGACTTGTCCAAATGGATTTAAAAAATTTTGGTCTCTTCAAGAATTTTTAGTTTTTCTATTTTGAAATATTAGAGAAATTTTGGGGCTTTCCCAAACTTTTGGGTTGTCTAGATGGATTCAGGCCCTTCTTAGGCTTCTGGGTTAGGTTAGGCTTCTAGGTTAGGCTAGGCCCCTCTTAGGCTTCTTGGTTAGGTTAAATCGTTATTGGGCTTCTAGGCTAGGTCCTCATGGACTTCTCGCTAAACCGAGCTCTTCGCTAACCACCAAGGGCTCTAGTGCTTGGAGTATGGAAGAATGCATTAGAAAGGGAGAACAAAAAATTGCTTAATGTGTGTTTTAAATGAGAAATGATGGGGTATTTATAGCTAAGAGGTGGAATGAACAAGTAATATTGAAGCTAATGTACAACACAAATTTGAGATAAAAGCCAAACTTTATCATTCTTTAAAATAATTATTTTAAGTGATAATGATGAAAATTGAATTATCTCTCAAATTTAATGTGAGTGCTGATCAACACTCTTTTATGTCGACCAACACTAAGTAAAATCCTAAATTCATTAATCGATTAAAAATTGGATTGAATTCATTCTTATGCCGACTTTTCAATCGTTTTTAATTGACACTATGAAGTCCAACCAAAGATGCCTGGGTTTAAAAGTACATATAGATTCATAATTTTCAAAACAATATTAGTGTTGGTGTGCATTTTAAAGTGTAGATTGGTACTCTAGTTTCTACCTTCTCAGATTCAATTAGAAATGACCATAACTCTCTCATATGATGTCTGAATTGAATGATATTTATTCTACTTTCAAATGAAATTGGTTTCACTCGAAAATTCAATTTAGTTTTCAAAATTTGCGAAAAATATTCAATGTACATTAGATTACAAAACATGGTCGATATTTCAGCCATATCATGTTGAATACTTATCATATTTGAGTTAATAATATATCAAACGAAATGTAATTGATTGCGTTTTCCAACCATAGACATCGTGTCCAATAATTCATTATACATAAAAGTTATGAAATTCAGAATCAGACAATATTACATAAGTAAAAAAATTCTCTAAATGTTTTCCAAAGTAATTTTAATGCATGATTATCACAATAATTCTAATTTGCCCAAAGTTCAAAAGATCAAAAAAATGATTTTAAGTTTCAAAAATATTTGCAACCTTAAGTTATTAGGGTGCAAATTTCGTACTTACATTAATTATGTATCATTATCATGTGACATGCTACTTTTTTTCCTAATTGGTATTACTTTTTTTCGGGTTATGTCACTATGCCATAAAGGGCATTTTACAACATGTGAAAAATGTTGTTAAAAGTTTAAAAAATGCTTCTACAGAGTTAAGACAGCACTTTTACAAGTGTTTTATATGTCGTCGTAGTCTTTTCCCTCTAATTGCATTTTTACATACATATAATATCACATACATAAATGCTACTATTTTTAATCTATAGTTGCACTTATACACCTTTTAAAAGCATTTATAAATTATAGCACTTATATAAGCATATAATGCCACCTATTATTAATTATAGCACTTTAAATTGCTTCTAAAATCTATATAGAAGTACATTATTATACTCATCCAATAATGTTTTATTCTAAATAAAACGAAAAAAATAAGAGTAATAATTTATAGTACATTCATTTTACTGTGTTTTCTCTCAAAAGAATGCTATAAACAATGTTATAAAATTTCATCTAAATAACTATAACAAGTTAGCTCAATAAGACCTTGAATTAAGCCATTAATTCCATGTTTGTCTCAGCTTTGTGCAATTCTAGTTCTCCATCCAATTCTTGCATTTGAAAACAAATTATCAATGTGTAAATGCCAAGTCAATACAAGAAAAAACAATGTTATAAATTTTCATGTAGATAACTATAACAAGTTAGCTCAACAAGTCCTTGAATTTAGCCATTAATTCCATGCTTGTCCCAACTTTGTGCAATTCTAGTTTTCCATTCAATTCCTACATCTGAAAATAAATTATCAATGTGTAAATGTCAAGTCAATATAAGAAAACGGAATAATAACAAGAGCTTTATTGGAGTTATCAATCACAAGGAACTAGTTAATGCCAATTTTACTATCCCTCGTGTTAGTTTGAATATTCAATAATACTCAATAATACAACATTAGTGACGCTCATTAATTGAACATCTTTCTCATACACAGGAAATGAATATTGCAATTTAGTCTTCTAACAATCTGCTATTTGAAACAAGCATTTAAGTGAAAATGAAATAGTAAAAATTTTAAGCTCAATTAAAGCTTGAGAACAAACCATCTTGATATGAAGAACAATAAAAGGTACATAGGAACTATCATATGAGATAGCATTATGCAAGATGCACTTACAGATGAATAGCCATAAAGATAGTAACTTAGATGGTGAATCGATGATGATATGGTTTTTGTATCCAAAACAAAAGATCAAAAATACAAAAATTAAAAAACTTGTTAGCAAAGCTCACTTCAATTCCTAAAGAATTTAGCATTTCAAGTACTTGTGAAGTGCATCTTGATTCTTACACATAATTCTAGAGTTTTGCACTAGATTATAATGGTAATATGACAAACAAGAAGAAAAGGAAGAACATAGAATCTATCATGTCATGAGGATCATTGTAATGTTTAAAGAAACAAAGAAAGAAAACGAGATAAAACTAAAATACTAGTATTAATCAAAAGTGCGGTACTGAACAAAATTTCAAAAAATACCTTTCAATATGAAGTTCCAACCATTAGCAATAGAACTGTTTGTTCCAGCCATCCAATTGACAGAGCAAACTATAGATTGATTAATAGATTGTAAATACAACATAAAACTAAGTAGACCTTGTTTAATGCTATAATGTCTATGATATTGTGCAAGCATACAACTAACTCTCATAGATTTAACAATCTAGTTCTATTCATTTCTATTCAACGAGAAGAATTGCATTAAAATTAATAGTAGAAATAATACAGCAAAACTAATAATCAAGAGGATTTAACAAAAGAGTATTTAACTAAACTATATTTTTGTATAGTTATGTTTTTCAATTGCATAACACGTGAGAGATGAAGTTCATATGTTCATGGCCTATACATGAATGATACACGTGCATGCTTAACGTTAAAAATTATTAAAACTATAGAATTTCAATTTGCCAGACACGTATGTATACTATGTATACATGCATATACAAACAACATAATTTTAGATAGCATTGGTAAATTACCAAATAAAAAGTTATGGAACCTATAATGCTAAAAAAACTGACCTCAATTTACATAAAGAAATTCTAAATCTAATCAATCAGAATAAATGCTAAAGACATCATGTAAATCATTCAAATATAATAGAAAATAACATTAGCATAAACGACTTAAACATGAATTTTTATAGATATAAAGTAAAAAAAAATATATACTGGTCCTTAGCGCATATGAATCAAACTATTTTAAACACAATGTGATGTGAGATTCCATCCATTCTTGCCATATTTCCTAGATCTTCTTGGATCTTGGCCCATATAGAACTTGCCATGGAATTAGGCCATCTTGAATCCTATTACAATGAAACTAGAAGATTATTTCATGACATTAGTCACTGGCATGATATATGTATTCTAATTTTGAAAATAAAAACAAACACTATCCTTCTTTGCCTTTTCGTGTCCTCTAAAAACACTAATAATTTCATCTATCGAAACAAACCAACAGTGTATAAAATTGCTGGGCACATGCAGTTTTTTTAAAACCAACAAATCCAAGAAAATGATCGTATTTAAGTGTCTTATTAATCATAGTAGTAATTGATTTTATCAACAAAAAAAAAAATCAAGTTTCCTAATTAAAGAAATTATTGCTTTATTATTCTCAAAGTAAATTAAAAAAGAAATGATTAAATTTTATTATATAACAATTACCTTGATCTTTTTTGCCTTAAGTCTTTTGAGAATCGAAATGAGTGCTAGGCCACCTTTAAGGCCAGCTCCAATTGAAAAGCCTTTAGTTGAAAAGACGACCATTCTCCGCATTTTCTCCGAGTCTGTTAATAGAATCGAATCAAAACCAAACACAGAGGAAGAACATGACGAAGGTTTGGATTACATGCAACGCGTGCAAGTCTTATTATGCGATCCAAGGATATCATAATAGATGATAGACCAACAATTTCTTCAAACAAAACCAGAACACTGGTTTTTTTGTGGCTACAAAGGGTAAAAGTGAATACAGTTTAAGTTTGCTTGCACTTTTAGCTTTTTCTTGAAATTGCGATTCATACCTAATTAGACAAGGAAGGACATCGCGATTGGTTTTTCTTATTTTTATTAGAATTGTTTGAGGTGTGCTTTATCATTTATCACAGGGTTTTATCAGTATTACACATTTTTATTTTGTAATGTACGGGTTAAATAAGGTTCAGGCTTTTTGCTTGAAGGGTAGAATATCTTTTAGGGAATTTGGATCTTTTTGGTTGATCCATAATATTGTCTTTTATTTCATTCAATAAAATATTGCACTACTCTTGTTAAAAAAAAATCAAGTAAAAGAATTAATCTTTTGATTTTGTCATCAAGTTCAAAATCGATAGCGCACAAAATGTTTCCCCAATTTTTAGGTAAATTAACAAAATAATGAAAAAAATAAGAGACAGATCACCCGAATCATATCTTTTGCTCTACTTTATTTCCTGAAAATTAACAAGTAAAAACCATTAGTTAACAAAACTTAAGTTAGAGAGAAAAAAGGAATTGATGATTACTAATTAGGATTTGAAATAATAGGTGAAAAAAGAGTTTTGGTGACGAGACAAAAAGAGTAGATATGACGAGCTGAGCAACGATGACAGAGATAAAAAAGAGCATAGGTTTGAGTTGAGTAACGGTGGTGATGAAACCGCAAGATCAACGGCGGTGGGGAGTTACATCATTGGTTTTAGAGAGAGAGAGAGAGAGAAGAAAGGGAAAACATTTTGAAATATAGAGAAAATTTTAGGGTTTGGAGCAATGATGGAGTAGGGAGAGAAAATTTTGTTTTGGGTTCAATCATTCATATGTCAATGTTTATTTTGGGGTTTATTTACGGTTAAGGTTAATGGGTTTTTTTTTTTCTAATTTATTTGGTGTCAAGGATTCTCGAGTTAGTTTTTGTTTTTCTCCTTTTTTAATTTAAAAAAATATAAATTCTTTGAAGAAAAAAATCAAATGTGAATAATGTATAACTTCTTTCAGTTTTTTTTGTGTGTGTATAGTATCATATATACCAGCACCTAAAAAGTGCTTTTAAAAATTTCAAAAGGCTATAAATTGTTACTCATAAAAATATATAATAACACTTGATAAAGTGCTGTATTTAAATTTTTTAGTAACACAAATAAAATGCTTTTAAAAAAATATTGCCTAATCCCATATATGGTGTAGTGTGTCAATTACTTGATTTGTTGAAATACACTTCATTATCACCAGTTAAATGAGTATTTTGATAAACAAAAATACATTTCGGTACTAGATTGCATACTATTTTGGTCACGGTATCAAGTTGGATTCTTTCACATTATGTAATTCTTTTGTTTTGTATAAGTTTGTAACATATATTTATATTTGATGCATTAACAATACATAAAATCTATACATCATCGAGAAATTGCATGCTATCACATCATTGGTGAGAAAATTTAAAAATTCAGAAGTCATAAAAAATAAGTATCCATAATTAATTTTTTATTTTATTTTAATTTCTCTCTTAGGAAAAATTTTGGTTTATCAAGAAATAAAAAACTTAATCACTTCAAAAACTAAAGCTTTTGAGAATGCAAAAAAAAAAAAAAAAATGTCAAGTTGAAAATGTGGCAACAAACTAGTTGCCAAATGATTGAAAAACAATTGTGTGATTTTCAGAAGTTACCCTTGCCTAATTGTTGGTCACTAAGAAAAAAAAAAGAATATAATATGTTTCTTGTTTGGATTTACCTACAATGAGAAAAGATATATGTATCTCTCA
This sequence comes from Fremontodendron californicum, assembly GCA_030761205.1. NCBI lineage: Eukaryota > Viridiplantae > Streptophyta > Magnoliopsida > Malvales > Malvaceae > Fremontodendron > Fremontodendron californicum. Next base: position 8,432,746 of record JAULJL010000028.1, read on the forward strand.
TATGTTTGGGATCAAAGAGTTAGTAGTCTTTTTTGTTTATTAACTATAATATATTATTTGAACAAAAATTTCAAAGTTCATTTCATCCAAAGATGTGAAAAGATTGAAAAAAAAAAAAAACAAAAAGTGCCCGAACAATTTTTAAAATGTGGTAATGTGTAGAATAAAAATTTTAAATTGCCAATGCCCGAGCAATTGGACAAGGCAAGGGTGACTTCATTATAAATCTCACAGCAACATGTGCTTCAAGGCTACAAACTCATAATAAAGCTTAATGGCTTTCTTCCCGCCCTTCCCTTGACCATCAACAACATTAAATTGACTTAACTATTAAACAAAGAATCACCGAAAAATCTCTGATGCTACCCCTTGTTTTTGCATGACCTGATGCCTTGCTCTTGGTGGGTGAGTCCTCGCTTAGTGTCCAGACCCGCATTGGCACCATCCAAAAAGACCTCATCAACTTTACCCGTTCAAAAAAAATAAAAATAAAAAATTCCAAAAGATAAATACTATGAAATGCCAAAGTCAAAACTCAAATTATTTCTTCACACCAAATTTGTTTTGCAAAAATTAAAAAAAAAAAAAAAAAAAAAACACTCTCCAAATATATATATATATATGATGAGCATGCTGAAATGCTGAGTAGTCAGTGCCCTCCGGCCATTCCAGGGTTGAGAGTTGCTTGTTTAGTTGGATTTGGAAGGGCAAAAATTGCCAATAAACCGCTAATGGCAGCGACAATAGAGCCCAATACAAAGGCTGGTAAGTTTCCACCTCCAAATGCTGCATCAAGCGGTCCACTAATCACTGATATAAACATCTGTCACATTTTCCAAATGAAGCCAATTAATTAATTGTATAAATTTATGAATATGAATATGATTTTAGCAAATTAAGAAAAAAAAAACAATATCATTACCTTTCTTTGTTAAGAGGAAAATTATTACATTAATGTTTGAAAGCATACATAGAAATTAATTATGGATTTTGCTTAATTTTCTTCCTAAAGAAATTTACAAATTAATTATGGATTTTGCTTAATTGTTTTTTCCTTAATTTTCTTTCTAAAGGAATCATTGTAAATTAAGTAAATAAGTAGAGGCAGAGGAAGGTTTTACCTGTGGGATAACTATTGACAAGTTTAGCACTCCCAAAGAGAGCCCTACAATTTTCAAAGCACCAAAATAGTTAAGTAGAAAATATGAAGAAGCATAGCCACCACATCAACCATCAACCAACAACACTTACCTTGACCTCCACCAGTGCTCGAGCAATAGATGGATGCCAAAGCGAATGGAATGCTAAATGTAACCTGCATAAAACAACATAAAATTTTGTGATTATATTAGGATTTCATGCTTGTGGGTCTAACTTGACTAGGATTCAACCTTGGATATAAATTTTCTAGTCCAAACACAACTCGATCTAAGGAAATATTTTATTTAAAAAAATTATTTTTTAATTTTAAAATATTAAATATTAATATAAAACATTTTTCTAATATCTTAATAATATGAACTCAGGCTTGGGAGGATAGACCTTGAACCTAGACTTGGCATTTAGAAGTGCTAACCAGGCTTGAGTGATGAATATCTCAACTGAGGACACTCATTGACAAAAATACTATTATTTACATTTTATACCATTATTATTTCTATCTTTTATTTTCCCAAATTAATTGATTAAATTTGAAACTAAATTATTTTTATTACACATTTATGAAAGAGAAGATAACTGTGAAAAGAGAAACTAACCGCAAGTGGAATACCCAAAAATCCAAACACAGCCAAGGCAGAGCTTTTGATGTTGGCTGGAGGGGCCAAGATTTGAGGTCCATGTTGAGCCCTCCAAGCCTCAGCCAGCTTGGTGATCCATGCCGTCCCAGCCAAGCAGGCAGCCAGAATGAAGTTGACTATACCCCACAAATTCTTAACTCCTCCAATCAAGCGGCTAACAGGCTCCAATCCCAACGAAGCAAACCCCAACACAATCGAGTTAATCATCAAACCCAACGCACCTGCCCGCACTCCATCATCGTATAATTTTTGTTGAGCTGCATTTCCGTTCACATTGCCTCCATAAACCTCCACTCCCATCCAGTCAGTATCGTACAACAAGAATGGAAACCATGCAATCCAATTAAGACAAGTGACGAGAAGCAAGATCCGCATTGGCTTCTTCAAGGTCTTGAATGCTGTCAATAACTCAACAAAGAAAGGACCAGATGGTTTTCCTTTGTCTTCTTTTAGAGCTTCCTTACCCGTTATTGGCGTCTCTTTCACTGTGGTAATCGTGGTTATTGTCACCCCCATGAGGAAAATAATATCAATGATGAAACAAGTTTTGAGGTTTGCACAGTAAACATCACAGGCTGTTGTTACTGTGAATGGAAAGATTTTGTAGAGATTTGAGTAGGAACCAGCTGCATAACCCAAAACGTTTCCAATAGCCATGAAAAAAGAGAACCATCCATTTGCAATTCTCATTCTTTTATGATCATTTGCGGAAAGGTCAGCAAGGAAAGCACGACATGGACCTTGTAACATGTTGTTAGCCACATCAAGAATCCAGAAACCTGTAACGAAGATAGCAACCGCTCTAGGCTTTGTGGAATTTTCCAGTGAATCACCAGCTCGGTAGCCTATGTCTTTGGCGAAGCCAATGAGGAAAACAGCAATTGCAACGAAACAGGCTCCAGCAGCAATAAAGGGTCGACGACGACCGAAGCGACTTGTGCAACGATCACTGCTGTAGCCTACAATGGGTTGAACGAGGAGGCCAGAGATGGGGCCACAAAGCCAAATGAAAGCAGCCCAGATATGAGGGACACCAAGGGTTTGAACATAAGGGGTTAGAAGAGAAAGTTGCAGAGCCCATCCAAACTGGACACCGGCGGCTATGGCTGCAACCACTATAATCTTCCATAACGGGCTTGGGGCTTCGATATGTCCTGTCTCCATGGCGCTTCTCTGCAATCTTCTAAACAAGAAAAGATAAACAAGTTTCTGATGATTGATTTGTGCGATCAGGGTATTTATATAATATTTGAAAGTCTATTTTTAGGTGTTTTGAATCATAGATAGTTAATTTGTGATCCTCAAAAAAGAAAAATTTTAAATCCTTCGTAAGATAAATATAACGTTTCCAAAAAAAGATAATTAATTATAGCAGGTTTCCCAAAAGAAAGAATGACCGAGATATATTTACCTGTTTTGACTTTTTAATTTATTTCTCTTTTATCGTATCCATTGAACCAATAATTTTAATGGTTGTGTCATTACTGGACATCAAATGCATCCAGCGCGATCCATGTTTTTCTCAAAAGTTGACTGATTTATAAGGGAACGAAAAAATAATAAAGCTTTTACACTAATTTTGGTAAGAAATTAAGGAGAAAGTTTAGGAAAGAATAAAAAAAGCAATGAGAAGAAGGAAAAACTTTTGTTTGGTATAAAATAGATGAAACACATAAAAAGAAAAGATATAATAAGCAAAATTATAAATAAAATGTCACTTTAAATGAATAGAATGGAACAAATTAATTTACTTATTTTTTAATTTCTTCTTCTATTTCACTCCTATGATGAAAATTAAAATGACAGGAATTCTTTATTTTTTCCCTCTTACCAAACACCCAATTACTAATTTTTTTATTTTAATAGTGTTATCTGCAACCATTCTCTTATCTCCCAATTGCGACTTCTTTATCAACTTTGAATGCAAACATGCTGTCAAATATAGATTCTATTGTTTCGTGGTTCGTGATGTCAAAATAAATAGTATATTTATCGATATTTGCAGACTTGTAATATTGATACTTCGAACATGTAGCAACCTCCCACTTAAAGGCAATGATATGATCAGTTAGCTCTTTTTAAAAATAATAAAAATGATATAATTTTGATTTTTTTTTCTGAAGTATTAAAGATGGGCAGATCCAAAGAATATCTGCTCTGGATTAGGGGATCTTAATTTGATATTAAATTAATACAAACGTTAGCACTTAGCTGAGAACCGATCATATGGAAAGTGGGAATGTGCGTTTTTATTTTTGAATACAAAGGGATTTGCGTTTTTAATTAACTTCCTATCTAAGGTAATTGCAAAAATTTTATTTAGGTAATTAAATAATTCAGTCCAACCAATAATTAAATTTCTTTTGAGGCAATATATACTTGTCCTTGGTAGGGGGAAGAAAACTTAATTTGTCCAATTAAGGATGAAATTACTATAAGGTTTTGGACATCCTAATTTAATCATATATATTTCAGAAATATGAGAGGAAAAATAAAATGCACTATATAACTGGTTAAATTTTATTTAATTTTATGAGATATATATCTATATACGTCTATATATATAATATGAAAGCAATCCCCTCAATTGGTTATCCAATTGTGAAGCTTTCTTTTTTCTTTAATGAAAAAAAAAAAAAAAAAAAGAGACAGAGAGGAAAAGAAAGAGGGAAGGAAATGAAAGAAAAAAAAAAGAGAGAGAAAGATCAGTGTATTCGTGGTGTTTGTGTTATTTTTTCTATGTTATAATCGTATTCAAGATATTATATATTTATATAAATTTTGACACGTTAATAATTCATTTATATGTATTTTGAAATATTCGTCTATTCGTGTCGTGTTCTTGTTATTTTTTCTTGTCGTGTCTAAAATTGTCAGGTTTAATCGGTACTATTCAAATAACCTCAAATTTTGTGTCATGTGTCGTATAATAATTGGTCCTTTAATTTATTTTTGAAAAGTCATATTAATTTTTTGATTTTTATACTATTGAATTAAAATTTTTATTGTATTGATAAATGATTGATAAAAATTAAAATATTGAATAATAATATGAGATGGGTTGATGTAAGTGAAATTTAAAAAAGAAAAGAAAAAAGGCATTGATTTGAAAAGAAAAATATTATGATGGTTAAATGGTAAAAAAAAAATTATGTTAAATGATGTTATGAGTTATTGTATGATAGTTGTTGGATTTGTATTTGTATTATATTATTATGCATGTCTTTATGAAAGAATTTTATTTCAACTTAAAATTTTATCAAATAGAAGCATTTTGATCAATCAATTTAAAAATAATTAAAGATGAATACTAATTTTAATAAAGATAATTCAAGCTATTTTTTAAAATTTTAATATTACGATATTTTAAATTTTATAATAATTTAAAATAATGAAAAAAATATAATAAAACATTTTAATCAATTAATTTTTTTTAATAGTGTTTCATAAGGTGAGAATTTGTTTTTTAAAATTTAAATATTTTTCATGATTTTTATGAAGACAATAATGATAATATTAAAAATTAATGCTAATTATAATTAATTGTAATTATATTGTTCAAATAGAATGATTCATTCTTTCGAATAGATGAACATATGTAAAAGATCCTTGTGTATTCTCATGATATACTGGGTATATTAAACTTACTCTTGTATTGGATAATGCAATTACGAGCTAAATTTTCCCCTCCATCCTGTTGTCACCCAAAAATAGTTTTTTCAAACTCCCCCGGGAATTCTTGGTTCGGATTAAGTAATAGTCCGTAACCAAGTCCGTTTTTTGTTCTCTTGATGTATCGGAGCATATCAAACTCTTTTAGGTCGGATTACGTGATTACGGACAAAAGTTTTCTAACCACCCTTTGTTTTCCCGAAAACTTTTTTGTAAATCCAAAAACAACTTTTCAAGGTCTCCAGGCATCGTTTTAAAACCTCTGGGTTACCAATTTTCAAGACCTTCGGACACCTTTTTCCAAGACCTTTGGGCACCATTTTTTAAAACCTCTAAGTTATCGTTTTTTCAAGACCTCCAAATACCTTTTTCTTAATACCTCCGGGCACCTTTTTTAATCGATATTTAGAGAGTCCAGCCTAAAATTAATCATGTATTATCAAAAGTCTCAATTAGTTGGTTTTAATCGGTATTTAACTATAATTCTCATATTTTTAAAATAAAGAGGACTTTCTTAAAAAAATTGTTTCTGAATAAATCCATTTACATGCACATAATTGCTTTCTTAATTGTCCTTTATGTTATTCATTCTCTCTAATAAATTGTTGGGGCATTTAGAACAAGGGTTGTAGAATAGGTGGTCAAAAGGTATGTTTCCTCTTCACACACTATGCACTTGCGTTCGCATGACATGAGCTCTATTCCTACGCTCCATTCCTTTTAAGTGGAAGCAAAGAAGCCACGCCTTCGTAATTTAATCATCCGCATGGGCTAGCGAAACACTTTCGGAGTATAAAGTACCTATGCCTTCGTGATTAATATCCGTATGGGCTAGGAAAATATGTTCAACCAAATTGAACCATTTCCTTTGGATCAGGGTGCCTTACTAGTCCTCGCGGGCAACAGTGAGGAGCAATTTGGGGCCTTTTAGAACTCAACCAAACCTCATGTAGTAAACCGTAAGAAGCCAGCCTAGATAGAGCCATGCCGAACTTCTTAGAAGTCACCCTACTAGGGACGCACGAAGGAACACCTCTTGCTTTTTATTGATTACTTTATGATTAAATAAGATTTGTAGGTAGTGGTGTTGAATAAACATTTGGATACCCACGGCATATTAGACCCATTGACCCATTGCCCCAAGATTTTCATTGATGAAAAAAAAATAAGTTTTGAAAATAATATTTTTGACGAAGTTTTAATTTTTGCGGGGAAAACGTGATTTAAAAAAAAAATCGTGGATCAAATTTGGGGGCAAATCTTGCATAATGAGATTTTTGAATAATCAAGATTGGTCCCACTAATTTAATTTAATTATTGTATAATTTCTCTGTGTATACCCGTGCATTAATTTGTTTATTCTTTACATGCATCATATTGAGATCGTGTTGCGTTCATAACATACATGGTCATTCATCGTAGAATGCATTTGTGAGACGAAAAAGAAGGCATACGAGGTTAAAAGTAGCATTGAGGAATAGCTAGTTTTGAATAGAGGAATTTCTGTTGACCTCACGATGAAAGCACTTGTCTCATGTCGACATCCTTTTGAAATAAATAAATTTTGAGTTTTAAATGCTTTGTGTCATATTGTGTTTTAGCTATATTTTGAATTTGCAAAAATAAACATTGAGAAAATTTTTTATTTCGTAAAAATTAAACAATAATAATGTGTTTTTAAAATAAAATTCTTTTTTTTTTCACATTACGAAATAATAGAGAGTCTTGAGAATATTGATGATCATTGTTAGAAATGAGCCAATACCTCACACTTCTTTTTTCGTGCTTTCCCATGCCTAAATCCTTTGAATCGAAACTACTTGAAAGACCTAATGCTTCAAGGAAGAAGAATTCTAAATTTCATAAACCATGGTCACTGCAAAATAAGGAAATATGTAAATCATGACCTAAGCTATGAACAATGGAACGAACTTTTTTAAAAAAGCTTTTGAGCTCCTTGGAAAATTAAACAAATGAAACATTTTTCAAGAATCCAAATCGTGATGATTTGATGTGCATCAAGGTTGTGCCAAAACCATCCACATCTCTTCCAATACCACAAAAAATAAATTCTTCAATCATTTCCCAAACATCACTTTCAGGTTACATCTCGAGGCATATTGACTGAACAAGGTTATCCAATACCCTTAGAAAAACCTAATTTGTGCCATACAGTTTTCCCTTAATCTTAACAACCCAGGGTGAAAAATCAATTCTTTTCAGTATAAACCTAGAAAGATGAGACTTGAGATGTTCCTCATAATAATATGAAATATCATTTGTATGGCCAATCAAAATAAGGCATCATATGTAGATGTGGTGGATACGTGGTGGATAAGGATGAATTAACGCTTGAATTGTTGGGGCATGCATAAAAAAAATGCAAACAATGAGTGTAACACCATGCATTTACGAAATTCAATGTGGTTTCGAGAAGAGAACGAAACTTTTTCAACATTTTTTTCTCTAAGGAATGACTCTTCAGTCTAATTAATTGTGTTCGAGATGAAAAATGGCCATCTTTCATCATCCTTTCACGATTATGAAAATTATTTCCTTTGCTACCCCTTTTGAGTCTAAGGAATTATTTTTCTTTGAACCCTGATCAAGGATCACCATCCACACTAGGGGGCAAATGTGACGAAGGATCTTTTCGGAAATCACCAATAAATGAGTCATAGGTTAAAGATAGATACGAGGCAAATGGAGCTCCCAAATAAGTACAGGCTCACTCTGTCAAAGTGGAAATACACAAGAGAAAAAGAAAAAATATGGAAAATATGGCGAAATGAAAACCCAACAAGAAAAAGAAAAAAAGGGAAGCAAAAATGAAAAGATGAAAGAGAAGCTCAGAAAGGACAAATTTTTCGAAAGGAATCTTCTTCATGTAATGATTCTTGATTCGATTACCCTTAAACACATATTTTAGGCCTATTTATCCTTTTTTTTTGAACCCCGAACCTTGGCCTACATTATGTACCTTGAAAAGACCATTTTGATCAAGCATGGCCATTTAAACTGATGGGCTTATTCCTAGAATTTTTTTTTTAGAAATCATTGAGGCTCTGGTCTCTTTTCCTGGTTAAAACTATTCTTTTTGGATAAGTTTTGAATTCTTAAATGCATGGTGAAGCATTCAATGAAAGAATGAAATGAAAAAATGGAAAGAATGAGACTCTAGGGTGAAAACCCAAAATGGGCAGTCTAGAGTAAAATGGGAAATTTTTTTTATGCCACCCATGGTATTGCCGAGGCCAAGACAAAAGAGGAAGTTATTTTGAAGAAATCGAGGAACATCTAGGAAATCCTAAACATCCCAAATTGTCAGCTCTTATTTGAAGGATTGACTTCGAAGACTAAACCTATTTTCCCCCTCTAAATTGACCTTCCAACCTTGAACATCCCGGCTAATCTTGACGTTTGTCAAAACACCATGATTTGGAAGCTAAAAGGATGTCAAATTTTTTTCATCTTCGAAGAATTCATGTTTTATAAAACCTGTTCCATTTGTGAGCCTAGAAGGGACATACATTTTTCTTATTGTGAAGTTTTCTTGGATCAACCAAAATCATGTTGCACCAAGCCCTTCAACTCAATTTGAAAAAGCCAAATTGACATTCAGAAAATTTCTAACAGTGATCATTAGCCTTTAAGAGTTTTGAGTATCACATATTGTGGGGATAACATTTTTGGCTCAAAAGTTTTCACTAAATGAGCAATTTTTTTTAAAAAAAAATGGGAAAACAAAGAAAAGATTTTTTTTTTTGAAGTAACCATAAAAATGATGTTGACATGAGACGAGAGTTCTTCTGACCCAAAGGTATGGAATTATTGAGGTAGATCATGACTCCCAGAAATGTGTAGAAGGAATGAACATTTGGTAAAACAACTTCTGTGGATAAAAGTTTGAAATTTTTGGGGCAAAGAGATAGTAAAAGATTTAAGGGGGATGATCTCTTATGGTGCAAGATATACTCTGATTTGAAAGAAATATGCCAAACTTGAGAAGAAATATGCCAAACTTTAGAAGAAATATAGTCAGGGCTTTAAAGGTTTTTGATGTTTGCATCTGCATCGTTTCATGAAGCATTTGCATTATTCAGGGAGATTTACATTTGCATCATTCATGAGCATCTACATCTTTGTTGATCTTTGCATCTGCATCATTTCATGAAGCATTTGCATCATTCGAGGACATTTGCATCATTCATGAGCATCTGCATCTTTGTTGATCTTTGTGTCTACATCACTTCATGAAGCATTTGTATCATTCGGGGACATTTGCATTTGCATCATTCATGAGCATTTGCATCTTTGTTGATCTTTGCATCTGCATCATTTCATGAAGCATTTGCGTTATTCGAGGATATTTACATTTTCATCTTTTCATGAGCATTTGCATCATTATTGATCTTTGCATCTGCATCATTTCATGAAGCATTTGCGTTGTTCGAGGGTATTTGCATCTGCATCTTTTTACATGCATTTGCATCAGTATTTGAATTTTTCGTAGACAAGTCTTTGGTGGTGATATCCAAAGCTTTTGGTGGCGATATCCAAAATTTTATTATGACAAGTGTTCGGTAGTGATATCTAAAGCTTCTAGTGGTGATATCCAAAGCTTTTGGTGGCGATATCCAGAATTTTTCTTGGACAAGTTTTTGGTGGTGATATCTACAATTTTTCGTTGACAAGTCTTTGATGGTGATATCCAAAGCTTCTGGTGATGATATCAAGAATTTTATTATGACAAGTGTTTGGTAGTGATATCCCAAGCTTTTGGTGATAATATCTAGAATTTTTCGTAGGCAAGTCTTTGGTGGTGATATCTAGAATTTTCCTTGGACAAGTATTTGGTGGTGATATCCAAAAATTCTGGTGGCGATATCCAGAATTTTATTACGACAAGTGTTTGGTGGTGATATCCAGAATTTTCTGTGGACAAATCTTTGGTGGTGATATCCAAAGCTTTTGGTGGTGATATTATCTTTCCTTTTAAATCGAACTCATTTTTTTTCAAATGGGTCGAGCCTTGGGATTGTATCCGAGGTATTTTTTTTCCAAATCGAACTCATTTCCTTAAGACAGGTCGAGCCTTGGTATTGTAGTCAATGTACTTTCTTTAAGAAAAATCCTTTTATCACAAAATGAAAAAGACACAAAAATGAATAAATTTCTTAAAAAAAAAAAAAAAAACTCTCTTTGAATCTAAAAAGAAATTTTCTCCCACGCTTGTAATCCTCACATCCGGACAAAACGTTATCTATTTGTCTTTGCCTTATTCCTGTTTCTCAGCGATAGCCAAAGAGGAGCAGTTATAGGCACTTAATTTTGTCCGAACCCCTAAAAAGTACAATTTCCTTTAATTCCCCCGAGCTTCTAAAATTTCTCCTAATCTCGTGATCCTGTTTTGACGCTTTGGGTTGAAAAAGTCAACATGGGAAAAATCAACCTCATGTCTCATGACAATTTCGTAACTATGCTTATCATTATTTGTATAGATTACTTAATCTTTCAATCCAGTTTTGCAATGGCATTAAATCTTGCAATGCGGAAACTTCTTGCAAAGCTGGATTGAAAGATTAAGTAATCTATAAAAATAATGATAAGCATAGTTGCGAAATTGTCATGAGAAATGAGGCTTCAAAGAATAAAATTTAACAAAAATAGATCAATTCATTAATTAAATTAAGGAATAAATCAAAAAAAAAATTGATGATGAAATTCTTAAGGGACTACGCTTGAGTAGATTTTTAAAAAAATTCTAAGTGAAAATACTTTCATAAATTTTGCCAGCTAGATGAAAAGTTTAGAAAAAAATTTCAATATCAAAGATTGATACTTATTTTTTAAAATAAATTTTTAATAAAAGTTCATGAGTATAGAATTTCCGTTCTATAAAAAGCCTAGTTATAAAATAATTTAAAATAAATTGAAATCTTTTCGTTAATGAAATTCTTAAAGGGCTAGGCTTGAACAAACTTTTAAGAAATTTTTAGGTGAGATTACCTTCCTCAATTTTTCCAGTTTGATGGAAGGTTTAGAAAAAGAATTCAATACACAAAGATTGATGCTTATTTTCAAGTAAAATTTTGTTAGGAAAATCTAAGCAATAATAGGGATAAAATTAAGAGATTAAGACCATTTAGACTTAGGATAACATAGGATTAATTATGTACTATTTTTAGATAGGCGTTGTGGGGTGCTAATCCTTGCCCAACCTGAAACGTAGATCAGAACCTATTCTTTTAGGGTGTCGTAGTCAAGATTAGGATTACTCTAAAAAAAGATAAATTCATATAGGTGACTAATCACACTTAATAAAAAAGATTTGTGGCAACTCCTTTTTGTGTCTAGCGATCTAATCTTAGGATTTGACATGTTATGATAGTCCATAATGTATAGGACCCACATCATTTATTAGTGGTCATCTTTGGCCAATGACATTACTGAAGTTAAAAATTTTAATTTAAAAAAAATTGATTTAATGATTTTGGATATTTAACGGATTCAGATATTCGACGGATATTACTATCTAATTCGGATAGTAACATTTGGATAGTATGCGAATAACAGACGGATTCATATATCATATATATTAAGCGTATTTAGATTCGGGTATTTTAAAAATTACAGATATCTGATCCACTTCTATTAATATGCAGAATTATAAGTATTCTATGAGGTGAATATGTTGGATATCAATGATTAATTTATGTGTATAAATATGAAATACATATATCAATACGTAGGTTGTCGTAAGTAGATACACGGTATATAATTTATGTACACAATTGATATCATGTTTGAATGAGAAATTTATCTCATAAACACCCACTTGAATAGGAAGAAAGTTGGTTGATGTTGTGTATGGTATGGAATCTCATATAGAACAAAGAAAGGCTTAAGCTTGTAGTTTATATAGGCTTATGTTCCATGTTGGGTTGGGCCCTAAGGGACACCCAAGTTTTTGTGAAGGGTGAGGACCTACACGAACTTGGGCTACCACACACGCGCCCCATCGATCTGGGCCGGGTCGGGTTTCGATTTGGGTCAGTAATTGAGTTTTTATTGCCCAACCGACTTGTTTTTCGGTCTAAACCGAACCAGTTCAATATCCACCAACCAAGAGACATGTCTATTCGGACCAATTATTATCCCAAAGGCTGTCTAACAGAACAAAACTGTTTTTCAACAATGTATCTTATCTGAACAGTCTTCTGCATTCCTTTAAATACTCAGAGGCAATGCCTGTTTTACAGACTTAGAAACAATTTCTTCCTTCTCGATTTTTTGCATATTGTCTTGTGAGAGAGACCGACATCTTTCTGGTTTGCTGTGTTGCTTTGAGTGTGCTCTCGATAGCAACGTTATCGAGGAGATCTGGGAGTCAAATTGCAATTATCTGTAAGCACCTTAGTGACAGACAATAATCGTCTTAAGGTCAGAGGTTCCACCTTAATTCGATATTGAATTTTCTTCTATGAAATCTATGAGTTTATTCATATATATATTCGGTTTTAATAAATAAATTCAGATTTATTATTATTAGTTCTATTTCTTTAATGTTCGTATATATATAAATGCAGTATTGAAATTACACTAGAAACAACAATCTTAAGACGATTATTTGTTTTGTTATTTGTTCATTACTGTAGTTAATTATATATATATATATTTATAATGACAGCATATATATACTTTGTTACATTTGTTATTATATATATTTATTTAACTTAGACTGATATATACGAAATGCCTAATTTAGCCTAGTTGGTTTTGATTTTCAACATTGTGTGGGTATAAAATTCCAACCTGGCTGATGGTACAAATTAGAGGTGCTTATGGGCCGGGCTAGGGTCCGATTATTTTTCAAATTCTTTGCCCAGGCCCTGCCCATGAGCTCGAATTTACCATTCATATATATATATATATAATATTATTTTTTATATATTTTAAATAAAATAATATTATTATAATACAAAAATACTGTTTCGGGCCGGGCCAGCCGATTCGGATAAAAAAATTCCTACATAGGCCCGGCTGGGCTGGCTGCCCGGCCCGTGAGCAGGTGTAGTAGAAATTAGTTCGGGAATTAGTAAATGAGTTTCAGGTAAAAGGTGAAATTGTGATATATATATATATATATATATATAGTTACATGTGTTTGTAATATATATATTTCATATAGTCTTTACATATACTGCATACAGCAAAGAGAATATATATATATATTAATTATTACTTATGCAATATATGCAGATTATATATATACTTACTGCTTTGTATATATATATATATTGAGAACTTATATATATTTGCAATATATATTGTGAATATATATATTTGTTATTTATATATATTTATTGGTTGTCAATTTTTATAAATTGCACCAAGTTGATCATGTTATTTTTAAATAACAGATGGCAGAACGATCTGTAAGTACTGCTAATGCGCTTGTAGCGCCATAGCAACTACATGTTACACATGGTGAGAGGCCCGAGAAGTTCAGTGGTCTGGACTTCAAACGTTGGTAGCAAAAGATGCTGTTCTATTTGACCACTCTGAATCTAGCCCGATTCTTATGGGAGGAGGCCCCGGTTCTTAAAGAGAGAGAGACCTATCCTACGACTGTAGCCTCGGTGGAAGCATGGAAGCACTCTGACTTCTTATGCAAGAATTATATCCTCAACGGATTGGACAACACGTTATACAACGTGTATAGCCCATTCAAAACAGCGAGAGAGTTGTGGGAGTCCTTAGAAAAAAAAGTACAGAACCGAGGATGCCGTCACGAAGAAGCTTGTGGTTGGCAAGTTTTTGGAATATAAAATGGTGATCTCGAAAATCGTGATCAGCCAAGTCTAAGAATATCAGTTGTTCCTCCATGAAATCACTGCCGAAGGTGCGATTCTTAGTGAGTCATTTGAGACGGCGGCTTTGATAGAGAAATTGCCTCCTTCGTGGAAGGATTTCAAGAACTATCTAAAGCACAAGAGAAAGGAGACGACCTTAGAGGACTTGATTATTCAGTTAAGAATCGAGGAGGATAATCATGGTTCAGAAAAGAGGGTTAAAACTCAAACCATGGAAGCCAAGGCAAATGTTGTTGAACATTCGCACAAGACCAACAAGAGGAAATATGTTGGTTCTAGTTCTTCCCAAGGTAATAGGGGAACGAATTTCAAGAAGTTCACGGGAACTTGTTTCGTGTGTAACAAGCCCGATCATCGAGCAAATGACTACTTGTAGAACAAGAAGAAGAAAGCTCAAGCCAACTTAGTTTATGATAACGAGATTGACTCGCTTCTATAATGTCACAAGTAAACATGGTAGAAAACCCTAAGACATGGTGGATTGATACTGGTGCCACTTGTCACATTTGTTCTGATAAAAAGAGTTTCTCTAAGTATAAAGAAGCTGCTATTGATGAGCAACTGTTTATGGGAAATTCTTCGGTTTGCAAGGTACGAGGCCATGGGAAAGTGGTACTCAAGATGACATCCGGGAAATAACTAACTTTGAACAATGTGGTTCATGCTCCTGAAATTTGAAAGAATTTGGTTTTCGGCTCTCTGTTGAGCAAGAAAGGGTTTAGGCTGGTATTTGAATTAGATAAATTTGTACTCACTAAATGTGGCATGTTTGTGGGTAGAGGATACTTATGTGATGGGCTTTTTAATCTCAATGTAATGGCTATTGTGCCAAAGAACAAAGAGTAATAAGATTATTTCTTCTGTTTATTTGTGTCCTCTAATTTATGGCATGGTAGATTAGGTCATGTGAATTACAAGACCTGCAAAGAATCAACAATTGGATTTGCTTCCAAAAATTGTTTGGAATCCAAATTGGCTAAGACTCCTTTCTATTCGATAGAAAGAAGTAGTGAACCTCTAGACTTAATTCACACTGATATTTGTGACTTAAAATTTGTGCAAACTAGAGGCGGTAAAAAGTATTTTATTACTTTTATTGATGATGCACAAGATATTGTTATGTCTATTTGCTAAGAAACAAATACGAGGCCTTGGAAGCTTTTTAAGCTCTTTAAAATTGAGGTCGAAAATCAACTAAACAAGAAAATAAAGATAATAAAGAGTGGGAGAGATGGTGAATATGATGAATTCTGTTCAGAATATGGTATCATCCATCAAATCACTGCTCCTTATTCACCTCAACAAAATGGTATAGCGAAACACAAGAACCGAACGTTGAAAGAAATGATGAACGCTTTGTTGATAAGTTCAGGGTTACCTCAAAACTTGTGGGAGGAGGCTATTTTAATAGCTAAATTATATATTATATAAAATACCCCACAAGAAATCAGGCAAGACACCGTATGAATGATGGAAGGGTTGAAGACCATCCTACAAATACATGAAAGTGTGGGGGTGTCTTGCTAAGGTAGTGGTTCCTCCGCCTAAAAAGGTCGTTATAGTACCTAAAACTGTGTTCAGTGCCTTATTTGAAGGGATCATGACCCAGTCCTTGAGGGCAACAGAAGGACGTGTGAGAAAATGTCAACTTTCTGCAACAAGGGTACTCGGGTGTGATCTTGGCGTCGATGAGGGTATCGACATAGTAAGTGGGGAAGAGTGTCATGGTCTGGTATCGGCATGCCTTGGTGCTACCATGACTACCCCATTGTGAAGCGGAGGATGAGACCTTGTCCATGGGATCGGTGATCCCTGATGGTGCCAAAAGTGGCACAAGCCCTGGAATCAAACCATTAGGTTGAAAATGAATGTAAAGACCAAACATAACATATTCAGTTAGCAAACTGAGTAGATTTACAAGTAATCTTAAAAAGGATCACTGGAAGGCCATTGTATGGGTACTTAGATATTTAAGATACACCTCAAGTTATGGACTGCACTATACAAGATATTCAACTGTACTTGAAGGGTACAGTGATGCAAATTGGATATCCGATACTAAAGATTCGAAATCCACTAGCGGATTTATCTTTACTATTGGAGGAGCTGTAGTGTCTTGGAAATCTTATAAATAAACGCGTATTGCCAGATCCACTAAGGAATCTGAATTTAAAGCTTTAGATAAAGCTGGAGAAGAAGCAAAATGGCTTCGAAATTTTAGAAGATATTCCAAGTTGGCTGTAACCTATGCCTGCAATTTGTATACATTGCGATAGCCAATCTGCAATTGGTAGGGCACAGAGTAGTTTGTATAACGGTAAATCTCGACACATTAGTCGTAGACACAATACCGTTAGACAGTTGCTCTCAAATGGAATGATCTCTATTGATTATGTAAAATCAAAGGATAATATTGCCTGCTTACGAAAGGTTTAAAAGAGAGCAAGTATATAAATCATCGTGGGGAATGAGTGTTAATCCTATAAATTAAAGTTACATAATGGCAACCCAGCCTAGTTGACTGGAGATCCCAAGATCTAGGTTCAAAGGGACAACCGAATTATGTTAACTTAGTGAGAGCACTAAAAGAGTTAAACACTCTAATCCATTCCTATGATGAATTAGTGCTGCCTGCAAAAAAATTAGGATAAGCTTTGCTTTTAATGATTCTTATAGCTAGATAAAATTTAGTGGGGTATTGCAGGATACTCTTCATAAGAAATCACCTATATGAGTAAGAAACGTGGTCATTTCTATGAGAATTGATCAGGCTAAATTCTCTAGAGTACTCATAGAAACTAGGATGTGTTCAGGGTCAAAATGAACACAACCGTGAGAACCAAAGATGTTCGAAGAGGGATTGCATGATACCTATTGTCTTGGTTTACACGAAAGGCTGAATAGTTCAAGACATCATGTTCACTAGTTAGCCGAGTAAATCCGATAGTTATCACTATGGAAGGTTCAAAGCCAAAAGCTACCTATCCAGATGCAATAACTCTTCAAAGTTATTCTCTCTCATTTTCTGAGTCAGTTTGTCGTTTTAATCAAACAATTTTCATTCATGTGGTTGATTATTGGATATCAATGATTAATTTATGTGTATAAATATGAAATACGTATATCAATAAGTAGGTTGTCGTAAGTAGATACACGGTGTATAATTTATGTACACAATTGATATCATGTTTGAATGATAAATTTGTCTCCTAAACACCCACTTGAATAGGAAGAAAGTTGGTTGATGTTGTGTATGGTATAGAATCCCATATAGAACAAAGAAAGGCTTAAGCTTGTAGTTTATATAGGCTTAGGTTCCATGTTGGGTTGGACCCCAAGGGGCACCCAAGTTTTTGTGAAGGGTGAGGACCTACACGAACTTGGGCTACCACACACGCGTGCACCGCCGAGCCGGGTCGGGTTTGGGTCAGTGATTAATTTTTTACTACCCAACTGACTTGTTTTTCGATCCAAACCGAACCAGTTCAGCCTCCACCAACCAAGAGACATGTTTGTTCGGACCAATTTTATCCCAAAGGCTGTGTCTGACCGAACCAAACTGTTTTCCAACAAATGTGTCTTTTCCGAACAGTCTCCTGCATTCCTATAAATACTCAGAGGCATGCCTATTTTACGGACTTAGAAATGATTTCTTCCTTCTCGATTTTTTGCATACTGTCTTGTGAGAGAGATCGACATTTCTGGTTCGCTGTGTTGTTTCGAGTGTGCTCTCGACAGCAACATTATCAAGGAGACCTGGGAGACGACTTGCAATTATCTATAAGCACCTTAATGACAAGCAATAATCGTCTTAAGATCAGAGGTTCTACCTTGACTCGATATTGAATTTTTTTTTTATGAAATCTGTGAGTTTATTCATATATATATTCGGTCTTAATAAATAAATTCAGATTTATTATTATTAGTTCTATTTCTTTAATGTTCGTGTATATATATATATATATATATATATATATATATATATATATATATATATATATATATATATATATATGCAGTATTGAAATTAAACTAGAAACAACATAATATATGTTGTTTGTTGTTCGACAACTTAAAATTGTTTCTATAAAACCATAATTAAGTCATGCACTTGTTTAACCCTTGAGCTTTTGTCTCTTAAGTTTTTAGGTAGTAATTTAGATTTCTTAATTGGGTTGTGCTTACTATGTTTTTTTCTCCTTTTTGTTCAATGTTTATATGTTGTGGTTTATGGTCAGCTCAAGCTGCTGCAGAGCATATGTCGTTTGCATTGTGCCAAGAAATGCTTATCGGACATAATGTTTAGCTTAAATATAGTTTTTAAAGGTTCTAGTTTGCATTCTTTGTTCTAGATTGAATTGTTTGTCTTGCAATTAGTGTATTTAGGATTTTTGAGGATTTTTGTGCTCTTTAAGGGCTAATTTGATAGGTATTCTAATATAATTTGGACCTCATGTTTTGTTTTGTTTATTTTATAATATAGTTATAATGCCGCGAGGTGGAAAGTCTGGTTATCGATCGAGAGGTTCGGTTTGGGATGCATTCAGATCGCCTGCTTCCCCACGTACTTTTTTCGAGACTCTAAGCTTACAGACTCGAGCGACTGAAGGCTCATCGATGAAGCCACTTCCTTCCATGCAGCTTACTGACGTAAAGTAGTTTCTGCATACCGATCGAGTCTCCAGCCATAGATGTCCCTGAATCCTATGCACCCCAGCCTGATGTACCAACTGGTACATCGATTGGATGCCAGCAGTTAAAGGAAAAGCTTACCGACATCACCAAATCCGACCCACCAATAACACGTACGTGAGTTCTTTGTTATTGTACTTAATTTTTAAGTTTGTTTAAAATTAATTCAATATTTTGGACTTAATTTCTTCCATTTTGATAGGACTTTCTTGGAGACCGACATCACGACAACTATAACGTCAGCCACAAGACATCACTACAAAGATCCGTGGCTGACTCGGAAAAAGTTTCTCGCTGAGGTCAAGGAGATGATGTGGGGTATATTTGAGGTTCAATTTGTTATACATATTTTATTAATTTTTTTTTCTTAATAAAAAACGTTTATTCTAACATATATTTATTATTAAATTGGTAAAAAATATACACATAGTCTAGTCTCTAGAAAAGGCATCTTGGTTTGAAAAATATGGGACGATACATGTAAGGCCCAATTCAAGAACATGTTGAGAATCGAAAGGGAAAGAATAATGCTTAAGTTTGGGACTGACAAAATAATCGAGTGCAAAGGATATAGCTACGATTGGATAACATTTGATGTTTGGGACCGACTGGTTGATACTATATATATGGAGTATGCTGGAGTGGCAATATAGGTCTAAAAAAGCCAAGAAAATCAACTACTTTTTTGTTCATGCGCACAAGATGGTTTGCAATTTATTGTATTAAATTATTTTATAATGTGTTATACTGCTTACTGTATGTTCTGCAATTTAAATGAATGTAGTCAGAAGAGATGAATGCAAGCAACTTTCAAAGAAGTATTTGATATACTCATAGACATGGACGGGAATGCGATAATTATGTGGACAACAAGTCCAAATCTGTAAGTGCACGTATGTGTTTATTTAATTTTACTATGTCAAAATTAGTCTTATACAACATTTTTTATAGCATGTCTTGAGAGGACCCAGCAAATAATAGATATAACAGCAAAGTTCAAAAAAAAAAAAAATATTTAAATTAAGCAAAAAAGAAAAGTTTTAAAGATTTAGTTAATTTAAAAAAAAAAACTTAAAACTTTGTCTGTAAACCTTATTTCCTAAACCCAAAAGCCTTATTCCCTGAACGGCTTATTTTAAAACATTAGAATTCTTTTATCTCCAAATCTTCTCTCCTGAATTTTTCCAAATCAAATTCTTCAAACTTTCCCAAATCAAATTCTTCAAACTCTCTATCTTTTCTCTCCAAATCTTTTCTCTCCCGAACATTATCAAAGTCCCGAACCAAGCGTTTTCTCTCCAAATCTTTTCTCTCCACTTCATTGATTTTGTAGTTTTACTCTCCACTACTATTGATCTTGCAATTTCATCTCCACCGGAAGCTCATGACCGAAGCTTGTCATTCATTTAGAAAGTCGAGTGAGTTTAAAATTTTTCATTTTTATTTTACGATTAAAACTGATATTTTACCCAATTAACTTGACTGATTTCACCAATTGCTTAGATCTTGTGGTTTCACCAATCTGTATGAGTTGGAAAATCTGTAGAGAGAGAAAGAGTGATTACTGACTAGGGACTAAGGCGGAATGGAAACGTACAGCATGTACAAATCTTAATTTCAACTTATTTGAGAATTGAGAGCAAAGTAGAGTAGAGCAGGTAATAGATTTTATAATTCTATAGTCTACAACTTGTTTTGTTGGTCTACTTTTTGATAGTGACAAAATTCTTTCCTTTGGTAGGTCACAGTTTAATGAGTTATTCTTTCTTTTTTAATATAGGTCACAACTTGGAATGTGTGCAGCAACCATGATTTTGTGATGGCAAAGTGGCTATTGAAATTGATCGATGTTCTAGAAGCAATGGTGTTTTCGTTGACAGTTGTTAAATTTGTTTTTAAGGAAACAAACTTAAATGAATGTTCTAAAAGTTATTGAACACTATTGATTGTTTACTTGTGTTAGTGCAAAAATTTTATTGAATTGAGTATACATTTTATAAAATTGTTTTTCTTCTATTCTAGTTCAAATGACTCTTGCAATAATTTATAATTATTCTAAAGGGGTTTTAGAAGAAACAAGAATTTATGATAGCATCATTATCTTTTAACAGGATTTTTTTACTGTTGTTGAACGCACAAAAAATGTGTTTTTAAAATACTTTTGGTAACACTTATAATTGCTATCATTAAAATCTTTTGCAGCAATTGAAAAATGCATGCAAAAGGTCTTGAAAAGCTGTTATAAAGTAGAAATAGCAGCATTTTAATAAGTGTTATTATACATATATAAAAATGCTACTAAAGACATAAGGTTGCGACCAGATATACAACACATGAAAAAATGCTATCTTATCTTACAACAGTAGATTTTTTTTAGTTTTCACAGCACTTCACAAATGTTTATTACTTTAATTCTCTTTAAGATTAATTAATTTTCAATAGTTTTATTATCTTTAACTAAATTCAATGTCAATTATATTTCTTTGAATTTATTAAATTTCTTCTCAAACTTGTAGGAACACTATACTTCTTCATTGTAGCAGAAATATGATGAAGATTCATCTACTCATTCGGAATTCGATCCATAATCCTGGTGTCAAGCCATCAGAGGCTTACAGACTACTTGAACTCATGTGCATAAATTTGAGACAAGGTCAGGTTCCCGGTATATAGTTCAATCTTCCAGCTCCACCCCAGACACGGGGTCCTTTGCCTTTGGTCCCTCCACTATAATAAATAAATAATAAAAATATACATTTTTAAATAGAATTTCCAAGTATTGTTGACTGAAATATCGTCAAAAATTATTTAAAATTAATATTACAATTATATTATAAAACAATAATTTAACAAAATATGAAATAAATATTATGATGAATTGTAAAAATATTTTGATGGAATATTCCGTTAGAAATAAAAAATTAATTAAATTGGAAATGCATATTATTGACGGATTTATATACTTTTTGATGAAGAAAGGGAAAATGAGTAAAAAAAATATTGGATATTTGTATGAAGAAAAAATAAATTAATAATATTTTAAAATATTGGTTTAAATATAAATATTATAATTTTAAATTATTATAAGAGTTTAAACATTATTAAAGTATATTAAAATATTCTCAAAATATATTATAATATTATTGTTAACAATATTTTAAAATATAATTTTAATATATTACTTCTTAATAAATGATTAAATTTAAAATTTTACTAGTAATTTTTTTTTATATAATATGTTAAAAGATTATTTTTAAATATTTTTTAAACATAATATATTAAAATATTTTTTAATATTATTTTAAATATAAAATTTATAAATATTATTTTGAAGATAAATTTTTTTAAATAAATTTTTTTAATAATTATTTGTAATATAATATTATTTTAAAATATATTTTTACATATATTAATAATATTTTATTCAAAGTTACAAAAAAATTGATTTTTATAAATAAAATATTATTATTATATTAAAAAATAAAATAGTACTTTTATATATATTCCTCACTACAACATAACTTAATTTTAAAGACACTTTTTTGAGGGTTTATAAAGGTGCCAAGCCTTTTTATTCTATGTTTTATTTTTCCTTGGCCCAAATGAACTGAATCCAATGGCCTAAGTTTTAAAGGCACTTTAGCCCACATTAAAAAAAAAAAAAAAGTTTCCTTTAGATTTTTCTTTTGCTCTCTGTCTCTCTCTTTTTCTCCAAATAAACCGTCGGCTTTCTTCTCTTTTTCTCTCCAAATTGAATTAAATCTGCTCTCTCTCTCTCTCTCTCTCTCTCTCTCTCTCTCTCTCTCTCTCTCTCACTTTTAAATTCAAAATCAATCTCCAAATAAATCGTGAAAATTTAAAGCTCTCTTGGTATTACATTTAAAATCAGTCTCCAAGAAATTTCTTTCAAACCATGAAGATTCAAATCCCTAATTTTCCCTCTTTCTCTCTTAGATTTCTCTCTTGATCGATCCTTATCTCCGTTATCATCGTTTTCTTCAGCAAGGTATTTTTGCAAAAACCAATCTCTCTCCTCATTTTGATTTTGATTTTCCAATAAACAAATGACTAACCATGATTTTTTTTTTTTTTTTCAGTCGAGATTAAATCTTGTTTGGTTCCGCTCAAGCATTGTTTCACTCAATATTAAAGGTCGGCATCCTTACATATATTTTTTTACATAACATTATTTTTGTCATTGTAGGGTTATCGTGAAGCATTTGCAATTTTTAATTTATTTTACATAAATAAATTAAATTATAGTGTAATTTAAATTATCTTGTTTGGTTCCTCTCTTGTTATTTCTTAGAACAAAGGAAAGATGGAAGCTTTGTGAATGAAGTTACTACATTAGATTTGTTTTCTAATTGGATCAATTTCTTAAGGTTATTTTCTTATGAAAATTAAGATGTTGTACTTTCTTATGATGTTACTCTTTTTATTAACTTAGATTGAGGTTTTCCTCGCTTGCTCCAATGCTTGGCTTAGTGAATCAATCAATGGCAACTTTCTAGCTTTGATTACATGATGGTAGTCTTTTTGTTGGTTTTGGATACTTTAAAATGACCTTAAGTAAATAAAATCATTTTAAGTTGGCAACCAATAGCTTGAACTTCAATTTGTTGTGCTCTTTAAATTCAATTTACAAAAAAGCAAGAAAAAAAGATATGATACTTTCAAGAGCAATTTTAAATGTCAAAAAAGCTTATTTATGTAAATTATTATTTTTAACATCAATTTAAATTGTTTTTAAAGGTTATTAACTTATAAGGACAGTTTTAAATGTTAACATAATTCATTCAAAAAATATGTAAATTCAATGCAAATAAGACTAAATTTTATCGACACTTTAAAATGCCTGAAAAGCTTTTTAAATATAACGACATTTTAAAGCGTCAGCTAAAATCATGTCGGTAGATACAAACATTATTCTAGCATTGGTGGTCAGGCCCGTTAGGAAACTTTTCACCTGCATTCGCCTAACTGGCGATCAACGAACTGATGATGATATCAATAGGGGCAATTTTATAATCTTTTATCGACATTTATAAATACAGATAAAAAATGAATTTTCTTGTAGTGCGGCTTGACCTTCCCAATTGATTGCAGTATATAAATATTATTTACATTTTGGACCTTCTCAACCACCAAATCACCTCTATACTATAGCTGCCAACATTATATATATATATAGGGGTGAGCGTTCGATCGAGTCGAGTGAAAAAAATTCGGATTAGTCGAGTTGACGAGTCCTATTTTGTCAACCAAACTCAATTTGAAATTTTAGCGAATCGAGTCGAGTTAAAACAAATTCGAGTCGAGTCGAATCGAATAATTTATTCGAGTTAAAATGTTATCTTGTAAATGTTGATTGACTAGATCATGTTACTGTTATCTTGTGAATGCATGTATATCTATAATTTTGAAATTTAGTTCTATGAAATTACAAATAGTTTTTTTTTGTGTGTTCTATATTTTCTTATAAATATAACTATCAAAGACTTGTCATACTAAATAAATAGCCTACTATTGACTTTTAAAAAAAGAGAATTCATTATTTTTTGAATTTCATCGTTTGGTTAGCTTGGTAATGTGCATGATATCAACCAAAAGCTTCAATCTTTAACTGAATGAAGCATTGAGTGATAGCCTTCCCCTTTTGAAACTCAAAAAATTCAATGTAAACTTTCAATCTAGACTTGTCAATTTCAAAGGGAAAAAAAAATGAATGATAAATTATTAAAACAATAAGTATGCAGTCAACAGCTCATGTGGATTTATTTTTCTACTGAATGGTGACAAACAACAAAAATAAATGACCCAACAAAAATGAGCTAAAGAGTAAAAAGGGAAGACGAAATAAGGAAAACGCAAAACTCAAGCTTAGTATCAAACTCAAATGAGTAAAACGACGTCGTATAGAAATATCTTATTCGGATTTTCGAGTTATTCGAGTTGTATAAATCAAATCCTAGCTAAACTATATAACTCAAATTACTTAGTCGAGTTGATCCGAAAATCCGAATAACTCTAATAAACCGAACTATTTAATTCGAAATTTGAAATTTTTTTCGATTTTTTCGAGTCGAGTCGGATTTTGCTCACCCCTATATATATATATATATATATATATATATATATATATATATATGTGAATGGTAGTGAAAATTAGTGGCAGCTTCGGATATCACACGCTTGTACTTCAATATGAAGAGACACATATATATTATGGTGGTTGGAGGAACTTATTCTGCTTTGCTGCCACTTCTATTCTTTTCCACTTCTGTTTCCTCTTTAATTCCTCTTGCTGAGCTTTGGATTCCCGATGATCCATTTCTTTGAGGCAGCTGTAGTATAGTTGGATCCATTTCTTCCAACATGACCTTCACATTTTCTGTTAATTGCTTTACACTCTTGCTCCAGTGCAGCTTTAGGTTCTTCTCCATGCCTTCTACTACCACTGGAAACACTTGTTCCATTGCTGCTGATGCCATCTTCACAAACTGCTCAACCTGATCATTTCAATGTAATATAATATAAATTATCAAGAATCAAGAAAATCAATGTGAGAAATCTCATCATGACATGAGTAATTAAGCTTACCTATGAGTTGCAACTGCTCAAACACCTTGTTATTTGGGTGCACAAAGGCAGAGCCAATACTGATCAGGATCTATATTCTCCACCAGCTTCTCCAATTCCACTATAAGTACAACTTCTTTTTGACAATTGGTAACTAGACAGTATTTTAGAATCCCTTTAACCATCACTCCCCCAACTGCAGGCTCTTTCTGTACAAACTGAGAAATTGTTGTTGGGGAAGT
The DNA here is from genome assembly GCA_030761205.1 of Fremontodendron californicum. Classification (NCBI taxonomy): domain Eukaryota; kingdom Viridiplantae; phylum Streptophyta; class Magnoliopsida; order Malvales; family Malvaceae; genus Fremontodendron; species Fremontodendron californicum. The sequence continues at coordinate 8,458,609 of JAULJL010000028.1, forward strand.
CGGGTTATTTCCCACACAAACTACCTGCACTATGAGTAATACTAAACAAACGGGTTATTACCCACCCAAACTAACTACACTATGAGCAGTACAAAATAATACTAAACACAGTGGACAAACCCAACAAAAATAAAACTATTGAATAAAGCTAATAGAATATCTAAATACAAAAGCAAATAAAGGCAATAAAGGAAATAACATACATGATTTTACGAGGTTCAGTAATTTGCCTACTCCTCGGATCCCGCAACAAGAAACCACTCAACTAGCTTCAAAAAGTACAACTTTGAGGAAATTTTACAATTACCCACTGATGGGAAATCGTATTTAAAAGACTTCCTCAAGATATCCTAATTAAAGGACTTCCTTAAATATTTAACTAGAAGGAGATGAGAGATTTTGGGATGATGAAACAAGGTGAACTTAGGCCCTATATGTTGGTATATGCCCTAGAGCCAATCAGATTAGGCATGGGATATACAGTTAATAGAGCAAACCCATCACTATTCTATAGTGATACAAGGTTTTCCTTCAGGTTAGTACGACAATAAAGAGTTATTAAGTACTAATTGGATGAAGTCCATGAACAAACTGGCCTTGCAAAGGAATTATAAGATGTTATAATTGTGAATTATAAGATGATATAATTATGAGATCCTTATGCATCAAAGCCTTGTTCCTCAAACTATTCCTAGTCATCGTATTGCCAAGACGGGGGGAATTGGCAATGCTCAAAGACTAGTATATGTTATGCCTTCTTACTTATGATAGTAAGCAACGATCTCATAGGTTGAAGTGTATGAGATACTTGGGATAACATATAGGTGCTTGTCTGTTGAACAAGTTCACTGAACATGGCTCGCTATGAGAACTCCATTTGGTATTGTCACTCTAGTGTCTATGGAAATGTTCTCACGTGCCAGTCATGTAAATTAGTCCTTGGACTTGTGAGACCAAGTCATCTTGTATGGAGAGTGTCATACTTTGATTCCATCACAAACGGTTCCCAAATGAAGGGATGCTTATGGTAGGGTGGTTTTGGGTATGACATGAACCATACAAAGATGGATGACTGATCCAGAGAGGATTCACCACTCCAAGTGACATCGGAGACATATCTCACCTGTTATTGGCTTCGGTTAACTTGATAAAGTCTTTGGCCAAAGCATGATGGATTTGAGAGAAATCATTTCTCTAAATTCATAAGGTTAACCATAAGCTATAGGAACTAGTATGGATTGAACATGAGTAGACACTGCACCATGCTCATATGCTATCTGAGATATTTGGTGAAAGGACCGTATTACACTGATAGGCTGGTTACTAAAAGGTTTCAATGAGGTCACATTGACTTTTCAACATTTGGGTGATCATGATGGGTTGCTACATCCCACTCTTGATCTATGAGTATATGTTAATGAGATTAACTTATACACATTGCCAACATTTTGGAAACCTAATGGGTTACACACAATAGGATGAATTTGTTGGATTAAACTTGGGATTTGATTAAGTAAGACTTAATTGAATAAAAGGTTAAATTGGAGGAACTAATTGAATAAGATTCAATTAAGATTGGTTAAGACATAATTTGATTTATGAAATCAAAATTAAGATGTCTTCACAAGACAATAAGGATAAGCTTGTCTTAAGCTGACGATGTCTAAATATAGACATGTCTTAAGATAAGTTGTCCTGGCCGATAAATTTGAGTTATTCGAAGTGAGCAAAAGTTTCTCATATTTGAAGAGTATAATTACGAATTAAATTCTAGCAACTCATATTTAATTAAACCGAACCTAGATACTATAAGGGATGTATTCGGCCAAGCATACTAAGAGTTGGTAGTTGACTGATACTTGAAAATTTAAAGAGTAAGAGTTACTCATCAAGTAGGTGTTTTAAATGAAACTAAAACTCCTTTTTCCTTTATGTTGGCCGACTATGATAAATGTACATATTGATGGAGTTTTATTTTGGACAATAAAATGTTGGTGATGGTTTAAAGAAAGGCATAAAATAATTGATATTCACTAAGGCACTGAATGGAATTGATGTGGATGTTTTTTATGAAAGAATAGAATGTCTATTCCTTGCTAAAAAAACATAATGTTTCAGCCAAGACACTAAAGTGGCAGCCAAAATATCCATGACAAACTTCTTCTTTTCTTTTGTATGACAAATGGCTAGAATTGAAGAGAAAGATTAAGGCCATTTATTGTATTTGTTTGTGAAAAAGAAGGAAAATGAAGTTACTTTTTCTTAGCGGCAAATATACAAGTTTTGGCTAGAAGAAAACAATGAGGAAGTCAAACCTTTCATTTCTTCTTCTTGCTTGTGTTTGTTTTTCTCCTCTAAACCAAAAACACAAAGAATTGTTCTAGTGATTTTTCGGTGATTTTGAGTGTAAGAGAAAAATTGTTTTTCTCTTAGTAAAAACAACATTGTTCTCGGCCAAGGCATATTTGATATTGCCGAATCTTCTCCTCCATAGTTTTCTACTTTGTTTCTTGATTGCCGAAAGTATACAGAGAGTTCTTGTTGTTTCGATCTTGTGAGAAAACAAAGAAAGTGACCTTTTGATTTTGATCATTAGATCAATCTACTAGCATTGGTGAATCCCCTTGCCTTGTGAAGGTTCCAACTGCTATCTGTGTGGATCACCATTGGAGACAACACGTTTGAGTTGCTTGTGGCCTTGGAGAGATCGAGCAGTGATCGGATCGTTGCTGTCATCATACTTGGAACGACACACTCTTGATTACTATATCTTGAGTAGGTAAAAATCTAAATCATATTAGTGATTTAAAGTTTTTATTGCTTGTAAACCCATGTTCATCGAAATCCAAAGATCATGTTGTATTCAAGTGCTTTTATGTTTCCTTCCGTTGCGTTATATTCTGATATAATTGTATTAACATGAGCCCAGATTTACCAACACTATATATAGCAATCTTAAGCCCCCAAAACACATCCACAACCAATATGGGATACACGCTTCCTCGAAATTCCTACACAACCAAACAAAATAAGCCAACAACTCAGCAAATCTCCACCTTGGCAATTTTGTCAGTCCTACTCAACTTCCTGATTTCTCGCATCCTCAAACTGATGTAGTCATCTTCTGCAGTGCCTCCAAACGCGCCCACAGACGCCATACACCCGAAGGTGTTCAAACTTGCAAGATTCAAATCTCCACCTTGGTGAATTTGTCAGTCCTACTCAAATTTTCAAATTTCTTAAATGAGGTCAGCTTTTGCAATGCCTCAAAATGCGCATATGAGCGCCATACACCCGAAGGTGTTCAAATTTGCAGTCAAAATGAGGTAATCTTTTGCAATGCCTCCAAATGCACACGAGCGACATACACCCAAAGGTGTTCAAATTTACAGTCAAAATGAGGTCATCTTTTGCAATGCCTCCAAATGCGCACACAAGCGCCATAACACCCGAAGGTGTTCAAACTTGCAGTCAAATGAGGTCATCATTAGCAATGCCTCCAAATGCACACACAAGCACCATACACCTGAAGGTGTTCAAAATTTATAGGATTCAAATCAAGTCCAAGCAGTGTTTAAACTTGATCGCTGTCACCACCTTGGTCATCATATCTGTAGGATTCTTTACTGTCGCAATCTCCTGAAGTTCTTTCTCAAAGATTTCCCGCACAAAGTGATACTTCACGTCTTCCAACAATCCAGTAAGACAAATGGCTTCCTAAACAGCTTCTATTACTGTCACATACTCTGCCTCTTTCATAGACAAAGCCACTATGGATTGTAAAGTAGACTTCCAACTTACTGGTACTCTAGCAAGAGTAAATACATAACCAGTAATCAATCGACGCTTGTCCAAATCACACGCATGATCTGAATCAACATATCCAACCACACATTGACCAAGTGTTTCATCCTGTTCATAAAATCAAACCAACATCTACAGTGTTCAGAAGATACTGTATAATTCATTTCACTGCTTGTCAATGTTTTTTACCAAGAACATGCATATAGCTGCTCTCTCATAAAGCTATCAAATCGCTTGTACCATTGCCTTGGAGATTGCTTCAATTGTACACCGATTTGTTCAGCTTACAAACCCAATTTTCTATACCAGCAACCTTGTATCCTTCTGGCTAAGTCATATGGATTTCCTCTTCCAAATCACCATATCAAGCTGAGCTAGCTCCAAATTCAATTGTGCTACCAAGGCCAACAAATTTCTAATGAAGGAATGCATCACAACTGGAGAGAATACCTTATCATAATCAATTCCTTCTTTCTGAGCGTAGCCTTTAGCTACCCACTTTGCCTTGTAGCATACCTCATTCTTCTTAGGAAATCCTTATTTCTTTGCATATAACCATTTGCACCCAATTGCCTTTTTACCTTTGTAATTACGCCAACTTCCAAGTCTTAATCTTCTGAAGAGACTGCATCTCTTCACTCATGGCGCTTCTCCACTTGTCACTTACAAAGCTCTGAACTGCTTCTCCATAAGTGAAAAGAATATCATCATCTACAACTGGAAATGCATAGGCCACCATATCAGTAAAACGAGTAGGTTTTCGAATCTCTCATCTTGGCCTCGTACATGCAATTGGTTCTAGTGTCTGCAGCGGTTCTTGGGTCGGAACCTCTTCATTTTTCTGACTCCTCTACAGTTGGAGAGTCACTTACATCTTTTGTTTCAATTTCTAGGTTAATCATCGTTTGCTCGAACTCAACCTGCTGTAGAGTACCATTTGTCTGAACAACTCCATTTGTTACCTTCTTCAACATGGCAGACTCATCAAAGATAACATTTCTGCTACAGATTATCTTCTGTATCTCTAAACACCCAAGAAGGAATCCTTTTACTCCAGAGGTGATTCCCATAAAGAGAGACTTTTTGCCCTCGGATCCAACTTCGATTCCTTAACATGGTAGTATGCAGTGGAACCAAATACATGTAAGGAATCATAATATATACCAGGTTTTTCAGACCATACCTCCAAAGGTGTTTTGCCATTAATTGCAAACGATGGCAAATGATTAATGAGATGGTACGCATATATCACAGCCTCAGCCCAAAATTACTTGCCCAACCCAGCATTGGACAACATACATCGAACTTTCTCCCTCAAAGTACGATTCATGCGCTCTGCCACCTCGTTTTATTATGGTGTATATCTGACTGTGAAGTGTTTGAGGGAAAACTCCAAGCACTTCATCCTTAGTCTTCAAAGTGTATACCCATACTCTTCTGGAAAAGTCACCAACAAATGCTACAAAATAGTGTTTTCCTCCCAAGGAATGTGTCTTGAAAGGTTCCCACACATCTGAGTGAACATAGTCCAAAATACCTTTCGTATTATGGATAATGGTGCCAAACTTCACTCTCTTCTGCTTTCCCATAACACAATGCTCGCAAAAATCTAACTTGCAAGACTTTGCACCTTTCAACTATCCTTGCTTCACCATAATTTGCGAAGATTTTTCTCTAGCAGGTTCCAAACGCATATGCCACAATCTAGTGGCATCCAACTGGCTATCTTCTGAAGCTGCTGCTGCTCTCCCAATATGCTTCAATCTAGTGGCATCAAATTGGCCATCTACTGAAGCTGGTAATGCTTTCCCAACATATCATAATTTGGTGGCATCAAACTGCCCATCTTCTGAAGCTGCTGTTGCTTTCCCAATATGCCATAATCTGGTGGCATCAAACTGACCATCTCCTGAAGCTGCTGCGGTTGTCTCAATATGCCACAACCTGGTGGCACCAAACTGGCCATGTACTGTAGCTGCTATTGCTGTCTTAATATGCCACAACCTGGTGGCACCAAACTGGCCATCTACTCTAGTTGCTGTCGCTATCTCAATATGCCACAATCTGGTGGCACCAAACTGGCCATCTACTGTAGCTACTGTTGCTTCCAGTGTCATTTCTCATGAAAAAAGGCACACTCATCTTTGTCAAGCCTTGCACTTGAACGAGATCTCCCTCTCTTCTCCATCATCTGTTTTTTTTCCCTCGATGACGATGTCTAGACCTTGTTTAAAGAGAGCGTCTAGCACCTCACCTTGCCACATGCCGAAATGACCGATACCATCAATTAACTCCACCAAAATCTTACATTCAATATTATGGTATCGCCGACGTCATCATTTCAACACCAAACTAATGTATTCAATAGTAAACAAATACAACAAAGCCTAGGACACAACAAAGCTCTGATACCAATTGTTAGGGAAATTGGGTTATTTCCCACCCAAATTAACCGCACTATGAGCAGTTTTAAACAAATGGGCTATTACCCACCCAAACTAACTCCACTATGAGCAGTACAAAACAAATACTAAACACAGCGGACAAACCCGACAAAATAAAAACTATTGAATACAACTAATATGCTTCAATCTAGTGGCATCAAATTGGCCATCTACTGAAGCTGGTAATGCTTTCCCAACATATCATAATTTGGTGGCATCAAACTGCCCATCTTCTGAAGCTGCTGTTGCTTTCCCAATATGCCATAATCTGGTGGCATCAAACTGACCATCTCCTGAAGCTGCTGCGGTTGTCTCAATATGCCACAACCTGGTGGCACCAAACTGGCCATGTACTGTAGCTGCTATTGCTGTCTTAATATGCCACAACCTGGTGGCACCAAACTGGCCATCTACTCTAGTTGCTGTCGCTATCTCAATATGCCACAATCTGGTGGCACCAAACTGGCCATCTACTGTAGCTACTGTTGCTTCCAGTGTCATTTCTCATGAAAAAAGGCACACTCATCTTTGTCAAGCCTTGCACTTGAACGAGATCTCCCTCTCTTCTCCATCATCTGTTTTTTTTCCCTCGATGACGATGTCTAGACCTTGTTTAAAGAGAGCGTCTAGCACCTCACCTTGCCACATGCCGAAATGACCGATACCATCAATTAACTCCACCAAAATCTTACATTCAATATTATGGTATCGCCGACGTCATCATTTCAACACCAAACTAATGTATTCAATAGTAAACAAATACAACAAAGCCTAGGACACAACAAAGCTCTGATACCAATTGTTAGGGAAATTGGGTTATTTCCCACCCAAATTAACCGCACTATGAGCAGTTTTAAACAAACGGGCTATTACCCACCCAAACTAACTCCACTATGAGCAGTACAAAACAAATACTAAACACAGCGGACAAACCCGACAAAATAAAAACTATTGAATACAACTAATAGAATATCTAAATACAAAAGCAAATAAAGGAAAGAACACACCTAATTTTACGAGGTTCAACAATTTGCCTACTCCTCAGATCCCGCAGCAAGAGACCACTCCACTAGCTTCAAAAATTACAACTTTGAGGTAATTATATAATTACCCATTGATGGGAAATCCTATTTAAAAGACTTCCTCAGGATATCCTAATTAAAGGACTTCTTCAAATATTTAACTAGAAGGAGATGGGAGATTTTGGTATGATGAAACAAGGTGAACTTAGGCCCTATATATAGTAGTCCTAAGCCCCCAAAACACATCCACAACCAATGTAGGATACAAGCTTGCCCAAAATTCCTACACAAACAATGTGGGATATAAAATAAGCCAACAACTCAACAACTGCTGCTTATGGTAAACCTGCAGACCCTTGGTCTTATGCAATGGAAGAAGCACTCTCATCAATAAAAGCTTGTGGTCCTCCTTTACTGGATTCGCAAAGCCATTGATGATGCTTTCCTATATCTCAAGCAGCTCACCAATTCCACAATGCTTTTCAGTTTCGAAAACACAGTGTAAAAAGACATCGTTCACTGCTTTTCTCATGAATGTTCTATAGAAGGTGAATCTCGAATATATCTGATGGAAAACATTCTTTAAGCTCTCTTTTTCTTGGGGTCTTCAAACTGAAAGAGGAAAAGAAGATAGAGAATGAAATGGTGGTCAATGTAATCTCCAAGTGTCTTGGTAACTACATTGAGAACAAACCTAAGGAGAATATCATAAACAATTTGCAAGTGTGGCCATGCTGGTGTAAAAGTGGAAAGAAGTTGTTTATCATCAGGTAAGTCAGAGATAATGGAAGTATTGGAAGGTGGAAGGAGTGACCTGAACAGATTGGCAGACACCATGGACATGAGAGGTGACAGAAGTTGTTCCAGCAGGTGCAATGACTTCTTGGAAGATTTAATCAAAGAGAGAACTTGGATAAGCTTGAGACACTTAAGATCTTGTTGTGAAGGGGGTTCCATAGGATCAGTGAAAGTGAAAATGAAGTTGCAATAAGAGATTGCAGACAGGATTTCTTCATATTCGGAGTCAAATGGAGATTGTCTAGCCTAGTACCATTGTTGGGACTAGAAAGATTACTTCCAATAGAAGGCTTGGTATGTAGATGAAAGAGGTGCTGAAGGGTAGTTTTCTTCTTTGGTGATGTTTTTGGAGAATTCTTGGGGGAATCACTTTGAATGCCCATGTTCACTCCCCGTCTCTTTTCCTTCTTTCTTTGCTTAATTTCCTTGGCTTTTTTTTTCAATTGTCTATTGTTGTTTACGACTATTAATTTGATTGAGAATCTCTCCTAATTCGCTGAATAGGAGAGAGAGAATGTTTTGGAGTTTTGTTTATATCTTTCTTCTCGTAGGATAGTAAGCAACAAAAAAGCCAAAAAAGTAGTGTTTTTTATAGACAAGAAATGTTGTAATATCCGATAACAAACTATTGAGTTCTCGCCATTAACCTTTGATATAAGATTAGTAACATTTGATATAATTTTGACATTTTTAATATAATTTTGATAAATTTTGATATAATTTTTGATAACATTTGATTTGATTTTGTTAACCTTTGATAAGAAAATTGATTTTGATAATCTTTGATATAATTTTCAAAACCTTTTGATAATGTTTTATATGATTGTGGTAATTAACTTTTGATATAATTTTGATAACTTTTGATATAATTTTGTTAACCTTTGAAATGATTTTGATAACCTTTAATATGATTTTAATATCATTTGATATGATTTTGACAATCTTTAATTTAATTCAGTAACCTTTGATACAATTTTGATAACATTTGATATAATTTTGGTAACCTTTAATATAATTTTGACAACCTTTGGTAAAATTTTGATAATCTTTTATATGATTCTGTGAACATTTGGTATAATTTTGATTTTGGTAATCTTTGATATAATTTTGGTAACCTTTGATATAATTTTGATGATCTTTGATAAAATTTTAGTAACCTTTTAATAAACTTTGATATAATTTGCCATAGAAGGACTCGATCCCAGACCTGGGGCGAGAAATGCTTTTTGATTGAACGAAGCCAAGGGGCGAACGGGAAATGCTTTAGGGAACAACCAAGTACCATTTGAAAATCTTTAAGAGTGAAAGAAGTAGGTATTCATAAGCAAGATGACATCTCAAAATCGCACATTTAGCTTTGTCTGCCAGACCCTTTGTTTCAAGCAGCAAAGGGGGAAGGATGCCTATCGAAGTCACTTCCTAGGTTAAGGTAGGTTCATTGCCCCTAGCGTGAGAAGAATCGATACTTGTTAGACTAGTTTTGGCTTGATGATTGCTTTCCTTGGTTTCAAAGGCCTGGCTAACAAAGCCAAAACTCCTAATTAAGGGTGGGAAGCGAAGTCACTAACTAGCTAGACTAGAGGTTTTGGTAACCTTTGATATGATTTTAGTAATTTTTGATATAATTTTAATAACTTTTGATATAATTTTGATACCCTTTAATACAATTTTAATAACATTTGTAATAGTTTTGATAACTTTTAATATTTGATAATATTTAATATAATTTTGATAACTTTTGTAATTGTTTTTGTAATCTTGGATATAATTTTTCAGAACCATTGAAATAATTTTGGTAACCTTTGATATGATTTTGATAACCTTTTATGATTTTGACTGCATTTAATATCATTTTGTCATTTTGATAACCTTTAATATAATTTTGATAACCTTTATACGATTTTGGTAACTTTGGATATAATTTTCGTAAGCTTTAATATAATTTTGATAACTTTTGATGTAATTTTGATAACCTTTGATATAGTTGGTAATCTTTGATATGTTGGTTACCTTTAATATAATATTGGTATCCTTTTGGTAATCTTTGGTATAATTTTGGTACCTTTGATATAATTTTCGTAAGCTTTGATATAATTTTGATAACTTTTGATATAATTTTGATAACCTTTGATATAGTTGGTAATCTTTGATATGTTGGTTACCTTTAATATAATTTTGGTATCCTTTTGGTAATCTTTGATATAATTTTGGTACCTTTGATATAATTTTGATAATCTTTGATATAATTTTGATAACATTTGTAATAGTTTTGGTAAATTTTGCTAGCCTTTGCTATAATTTTGATAACCTTTGTAATATTTTGGTAATCTTAGGTATAATTTTGGAAACCTTTGATATGATTTCGATAACTTTAGGTAACTTTTGATATAATTTTGGATAACCCTTGATATAATTATGGTAAGCTTTGATCTAATTTTAGTAGCCTTTGATATAAGTTTGAAAACCTTTTGTAAAAATTTTGATAACCTAATAATTTTGATAATATTTCTAATAGTTTTGGTAACATTTGATATAATTTTGACTACTTTTAATATATTTTTTATAATCTTTTATATAATTTTGACAACATTTGATATAATTTTGGTAATCTTTGATATGATTTTCGTAACATTTGATATGATTTTGATAACCTTATATAATTTTGATAACCATTGATATAATTTTGACAATTTTTAATATAATTTTAGTAAAAATTGATATAATTTTGGTAACATTTTATATAATTAAATAACTTTTGATAAAATTTTGGTAACTTTTTATATAATTTCAAAAGCTTATAATATAAATTTGGTAACTTTTGATATAATTTGATAAGCTTATAAATGTTTTGGTAACCTTTCATATAGTTTTGATAACTTTTGATATAATTTTGATAACCTTTGATATATTTTTGACAACTTTGGATATAATTTTGTCAATCTTTGAAATTATTTTGATATGATTTTAATAGCCTTTGATATGACTTTGATAATCTTTAATGTAATTTCGGTAGCCTTTAATACAATTTTGATAACTTTTGATATAGTTTGGTAATGTTTAATATAATTTTGATAACCTTTGATATAATTTTGATAATTTTTTATATGGTTCTATTAACGTTTGTATAATTCTGATTTTGGTAATCTTTACTATAATTTTTATAATCTTTTATATAATTTTAATAACCTTTCAATAAACTTTGATATATTGGTAATCTTTGACATTATTTTGATAACTTTTCATATCATTTTAAAATTCAATTTTTTTCCAATTCCTCTTACAATTGGTTTCTCTCTTTATCCTCCTTAAAATTGAACCTGAGAATTCCATTCTTTTATTGACTCCTCTTCCAATTGGAGTTTAAACTCCATTCAATTTAATTCTCTCTTTAATTTCCCTTGAAATTGAACTTCCAATTTGTTCAATTTAATCCTCCCACTATTTTTCTCCTTAAATCTCATCCTTCTTCAATCCAATTACCTTAAATTCAAAATCCATCATCTTTAATTTGTCCGTATTAAGCTCCTTGTCATCCCAATTTTGTTCATCCACCTTTAGTTTCAATTTTTTTTTTTTTTGGTTTTTTCAATATAGTCCCTGCACCACTAATCCTTTAATCTCAACTTTCAATTTTCTTTCCATTTCCAATTGTGGCTCTCCAATTATCAAGATTGCATCATCATTACTCATTTCTCCTTCCAAATTTTGATTTTTTCGAAAGTTGACTTTTTCGATTTTGATTTTTCAATGTTAACTTTGACTTTTTTGAGTTTGACTTTTCCATGTTGACTTCCAAATCAAAGTGTCAAAAACCAAATCACAAAATTAGGGGAGATTCTTAGAGTCTTGGGAATTGAAAGAAGAATGTACCTTGTTTAGGAGCCCGGACAAAATTAGGCATCTATAGTCATGATAGGTTGCTAAATCCCGTTGTTGATCTATGAATATAGGTTAATGAGATTATCTTATGTTCATTTGTAATATATTGGGAACCTAAAGGGTCACATACAATAGGACAATAATGTATGGATTAAACATGGAATTCAATTAAGGTAAAACTTGATTGAATAAAAGGTCTAATAATGAGGACTTAATTGAAGTGTTCAATTAAGATAAATTAAGACATAATTGAGATTTGATAAATCCAAGTATGATGTCTTAATATAACAAGAATAATAAACTAGGCTTGAGAAGACAAGCTTGGGTGATTTGCATTTGAGATATTTCAAGGATATTTGAATATAATGCAATAGTTTGGTTTATTGTCATATAATGACATTGATTGATCAAAGACTTGAATTGATCAACTTGAGCAAGTAATTTAATTGAGAATTAAATTCTAGCCATGGGTTTTGATCTAGTCGAATTAGTGCAAGGTATAAGAATTGGTCATTGGACCATTCTAGTTAAGTATTTAACTAACTTAGAGTGCTAAGTCAATAGGCCCAATGACACTAATTGTTAGTGGCATGGACCAATTGATCCATCTTGTTGTAAAAGGGTTTAACTTTAAGTGGATGATTGAAAAACTTAGACACCAAGTAAGCATAGTGGTTGGCCAACCTAAGTTAATGTGCTAGGGTTGTCACTTGTATATATATGATATATTTGGGTGACCTAGCCGCATGGTTAATTGCTAAATACATCTTGAATATTCTGATTTTTCTTTGAGAAGAACAATCTTGCAAAAGAAAAACAATCTCATTGAGAAACTTTGAAATCACCACCTTCTTGTGAGAATTTTGTTGTCGGTTTTCACCACGCAAGTGCACGTATCGTAACAAGTAATATAGTGAAAAGTAAAGAGTCGAATCCACGAGAAATTGCTACTAAATTTGCTAGGTACTAAAATTTAAACAACTCAATCTTATCTAAATAACTAATTAAAGATGGTAATTAAGAACTAAATTAAAATTAACTAATACTAAAAGCAAATAAATTAAAAGGATGGATTAAATCAAATAAGAAAAGCCTAGGATTACAATTTCCCTCAACACTTCGCTTGAACCTCTCTTACTCTCTTAGCTTGATTAATGACCTTGAGTTGTTAACCTAGAGTTCTAATCTATTTATAAGGATCTACCAATGGTCTTATAAAATTATTCCTCTTAACCAATTAACTATATTCCTATGATAATTGAATTGAAGAGAAACTCATTAAGCTTAGGCTCTAAGAATAGTTACACATGACACGTAAGTATATTTCTACCCTACATGCAGATCAATTCATCCTAATAAATGAATAAGAAACATGTGTCATTCAATCCATGTCTAACACTAAACTCCCTTTTCCAAGTTGTATTTAGGTTACCAAATCAATCTAAATGGTGGCTAGTCAACTAGAAGCACTAAGAACAAGATTGAACAAAAAACTCAAAAACCATTAAATCAAGCTAGAGAGATAAAATAAATTTAAACTACATGTTGAGTTCCATTGCAATCCTAGAAAAATAAATTTAGTTTATGATAATTAAAGAAAACAAATATCTAAGGATTTTCACCATCATCATCAATACAAGAAAAAAAAGAGAATAGAGAAAACTAAGGGGTGTCAAGTCTTGAGTCTTCAATCTTCACAAATCTTCTTATCTCCTTGAAAGCTTTTGGAGGCTACTCTCCTTTCAAGAGAATTAGGTTTTTAGAACTCAAATCCCTTTATTTCAGTCTTAAAGAGTCTTTATTTATAGTGCCTTAGACCTCTGGAATCAGACACTTTGCGTGCAAGCAATCAGATAAGTGCAGGCTTCTTTCATGGTTTTTTTCCCTCTATGGCGCTGCAGCGCTGGCTTTCGAATTGGCTAGCGCTGCACTTCGCTTCTGTCGTCTTCTCGTACTTTCTCGACTGATTTGGATGAGCAAATCTTGTCTGATTTAGACGAGTAACTACTGTTAAAAAGGTATGGAAATCAGCTTCAAAAGTCAAGAAAGAAGTTTTCTTGGATAAAGGCTTTAAGATCATCTTTTTCTTGCAACAAGCTCCGGAGGTCGAATCTGCCTACACGTTGCTTTACACCATTTTTCGTCGTTTTGCACCTCGAAGCTCCTTCTCACTTTGGACCTATAAAGACACATAAATACTAACTAAATAACTATTTTAAACATGAAATTGATAAATAAAATTAATCTAAAAAATCTAAAACTAATCAAATCCAAATAAAAACCTCAAGAACTTTGCCGATTTGAATGCATAAAAGGTGTCAAAATAACTATATTTCCTAGACTTATCACACCCTCAAACTTAAGATTTTGCTAGTCCTCGAGCAAAAGAAAAATAAATAAACTCACTCAAACCCAACTTAAGATAAATGCACTCAAACAATGATTCCCTTAATTGTTCTCAAAAGTTATCTCAAAATGCCAACTCAAAGTAGAACACAAACATAATCCAAATTTATGATTCAATTCAATCGTAAACTTCATGCTTGAATGGATTTTCAGTGTGTGTGTGCGAATAATCTCTTTGCAAATCATTACATGCAATCTAAATAAGTTTATATCAATGCAAAACACGAATTAGTACTAGATTCTCATTGTCGACACGTGAACCTGTCGCGGGGACTCGTTCGAGTGAGGGGGAAACAGGCAGAGGAAAAGACGACTTAATTCCTCTTGAAATAAAAGGTCGAGGGTATGAAAACAACCTCGGAAAAAGAAAATGAAGTCGCCACCAATCTTTTTTGGCTAGGTGTGATCGGCCACCTATTAAAATCAGTTTTTATAAAAAACATTTTAAAATTAATTAAAACATTTTTAAAACCAATTTTGTAATCTGCGCTTTGAACCAGAGAAAACAAGTGTGGGTTCGGGAGTCGGTTAGGTGTGGGGAAGGATTAGCACCCCCACAACGCCCGTATAAAATGGTACCTTATTAATTATGTGTTATCTCGAGTCTCAGTGAAAAGCCGATTTTAGATTTGGAATTTTGAAAACTATTCCCATTTTAAAAAACAATCCTATTTTTGTTCAATAATGATCCGGAATTTGTTATTGCAAATTTTTTTTATATTCCCCGACAAACTGGTAAAATATAGATTTTTTTTTTTTATTTTAGAAATCTCCACATCATACCCTTTTTAAAAGGGTATTCCTTCGTTAGTATAGTTGATGAAGACTCCCCCGCAACCTAGAGGAGAATTCAGCAATTATAATTGTCGCGACCTAAAAAATAACAAGTCTCATCGCGAGACTTTATTCGTTAAGCGTGACATTGGGGGAAACAGAGGAAAAGACGACTTAATTCCTCTTGAAATAAAATGAGGGTTTGAAAACTACCTCGAAAAAGAAATGGAGTCGCCACCAATCTTTTTTGGCTAGGTGTGATCGGCCACCTATTAAAACCAATTTTGTAAAATATTTTAAAATTAATTAAAACATTTTTAAAACCAATTACAAAGTCTGCGTTTTTAAATCAGAAATCAAAGAATAGAGTTCGGGAGTCGGTTACGTGCGGGGAAGGATTAGCACCCTCACAACGTCCGTATAAAATTGTACCTTATTAATCATGTGTTATCTCGAGTCTCGATAAAAAGTTGGTTTTAAATTT
Organism: Fremontodendron californicum; assembly: GCA_030761205.1. Lineage (NCBI taxonomy): Eukaryota > Viridiplantae > Streptophyta > Magnoliopsida > Malvales > Malvaceae > Fremontodendron > Fremontodendron californicum. The sequence continues at coordinate 8,474,220 of JAULJL010000028.1, forward strand.
GGCGTTTTTAAAATAATTCCCAATTTAAAGAAAAATAAGTCCATTTTTAATTGAAAATGATATGGAATTTATTAATTCAAAATTTTCCTATATTTTCCAGCAAACCCGGTAAAACATAGAAATTTTTATTTATTTGAAAACTCTCCGAATCATTTCCATTTTTTGAAAGAAAGATATTCCTTTATTAATGATATCCTCCCCAGCAAACCCGACAGAGAACTCATAAATTATTTTGACTCGGGAATATATTTATTTTTATTGAAAACCATTATCTTTTTAAAACATTTTAAAAAACTTGAATATGAACATGTATGGCATGATAAAAGACGACATAGCAAAATCTAGATGATATAGTATAACCTAAATGACATGATATAATCTAAGTGACATAGTATATTCTAAATGACATAATATAATCTAAATGATATAACAAAATCTAAGTGATATGGTATATTCTAAATGACATAATATAATATAAATGACATGGCAAATTCTAAATGACATGGAAATATAATCAATAACATGAAATGATATGAAACATAAAATAATATTATCATGAAATATGCATGTGAGTAATAAAAATAATGCATGAACATAATAAACCTAAAATATATGGCAAAATAATTTATGACTAAGCAAAAAGCATAGGATAACAGAGAATATTTACAACCATATAACAAACAATATAACATTTTGAAATATAAATCAAAACAATAACATAGCCATAGAAATATTCATAGCAAAAATCATATGTCATATAATATGCATGAATATGGAAAATGCAATGCATGAAAGTGTATTTTTTTCTTTAAATAAGGAAATCCGTATATCTAAAAAGATATCCGACTACCTTAGGAGAAGACATCAAATCAGATTTTTCTAAATCAAATATACTTTGTGATTGGTTTGAAAATAATTTTGAAAATTTTGGATGAAAATGATACTAAGTCCGAAACCCCCTTTAAAAAGGCTATATTTTCCTAACTTTGAAAACCCGAATTTGACCACCTTTGACCCAACCAATATAAAATCATTTTTAGGATTAAAATGACTTAGAAATCAACCTAGGACAATAGCTAAGGTTCTAAATCAGCCCTCTCTTAAAGCCTTAGCCAAAACCGAAAATTATTTTCTTATTGAAATCAAATATGACTTTTCTATCCAGTTTTAAAGCGTGATTTTTTACTTATTTTAAAATTTTCAAACAAATCTAACAAAATTATGAGAGACTCAGAACATGTCGAACTCTATGGGAAAAAATTGGCTTAATTTTTAGACTAAGGATGACCTACCAGAAAATTCGTGAAAGTCAGAACACTGGGTGAAAAACTGTTTAATCAAAAAACATTTTTAAACCTTTGATAAAAACACTAAAAACTCAGAATAAATAATATTGGAGACTCCTCTAAGGTCCTATAAATAGTAGTAAAAATTTCTAAAAATTTGGACAATGACTGCCTAATGAAAAAAAAAATCACAAAGGTAGAAAATCCAATTTGACAATCTTAATTTTTCACAAGCATGCTCATGTGAGCATGGATTTGAGCCATTGATTGGCTTAAGTCAAAAATCAAGTGAGATGATATGAAATGTATGAACAAACAACAAGTCAAATGCATGAAATGCATGTCTTAATGCTTAAATGACATAGAAAATTCATGGTATAAAAGATGACCTAATGCCTAACATGAAATGTTCATGGCAACAAATGCAACCCTAGACCTAATATGCATGAAAATCCATGGCAATATAAAGATGACCTAGACCTAATGGACATGAAACCATGCATGGAAATACAAGATGACCTAAGACTTATTAAGTATGAAAATATGCATGGCATACAAAGAATGACCTAATGCCTAAAATGTCATGAGAAGATGCATGACAATATAACATGACCTAATGCCTAATATGACATATAAACATGCATGGCTATAATATGAACAACAATGACTAAATGAACATAATGATAATGCATGAACATGGCACAACAAATACCAATAACATGGTATAAAGATGCAAAAGCATAAATGAAAGCATTGTAACTAAACAAGATGAAAATGCACATACACAAGGCATATGGAAACCGAATGGACCTCTAAACAACATGTGAAATCCTAGCAAGGCAATAACACAAACACATGGCATAGTAAATGTGCAAGACCTAAATGGAAACATGTTAGACCAATAGTCATGATGAAAATGCAAAGATATAGCTAGGCAAATACACAAACACATGGTATGGCAATGATACAAAGCATGAACAACTTAATGTAGTAAAAACAGAAAATTAAAGTTAGTAAATAAAACAAGTAGACATGAAAATAAATGATAAAAAACAGCAAAATAAGAACAAGTAAAGAAAGTTAGAAATAAGCTCCATATCTTGATTATTTTAGAAAGCTAAAACATCAAAACAAGCTAACATACCACAACCAACATAGGAAATAAATCAAACACAACACAAGCACACTAAAAGGACCATTCGGCCACCATAAAAAAGAGTGAAAATTTTGATTTTGATTTTTTCATGAAAACATAAGATAGGAGCCTTGAAAGAAAGTTTTAGAAAACCTTTATTACATAATAAAATAACAAGAAATCATCAAATCAAATGGAAAATAAGCAAATCAAGCATAGAAAAAGAAAGAAAAATGCAAGAGTTAAGTGCCAAAAGGCTATCTTTCAAAGCTATCTTTCAAGCTTTCTTCTCTTCTAAATTTTTCTTTGCTTTTCTACACTTAGCTATTGCTCCAATCTCAATAATAATCAACCAAAAGAACCCCTTGAAAGGATGAAAACCACCCCCTCATATAGGCTAGCCGACCCCCCTTGGTGTTGGCATAATGTTGTCATTTTTTTTCCTAGCTAATTTAATCCAAATGCCACTAATCAAATATGCTAAAAATGTGAATTTACCACCCTTAGATGAAGTGATCAGCTCCTAACTAATACATCTGATCTAAAATATGTAACCATAATGTTGACATCCTTCCTCTTCATTCATTTGACCATGTGGCAAAATCCCAAAGGCTTAGTCAAAAAAATAACCACCTTACTATCCAATTTTGGCCTTTGGATGAAAGAACTCAGCAAAACCTCTGCTCTTCTTGGTCTGGCCGAATGGCCCTTCAAATTCCAGCCATCTCTTTTTTTTTTGTAAAATTGCAAAAATGGCCCTCTTCAGTTTCTTTGGTAGAATTGCACTTTAGACCCCAAACTTGATTAAATTGAAAACAGACTCCAAATCCGGATTTTATTTTTACAATACTTCCTAAATAATATAAAATTGAGTTCTGGAAGTTTTAATATTTTTTCGAGTCCGTTTGCTATTTTTCCCGGATTTATCTTCTAGAATTTCGACTTAGTGCACCCGAACTTTTGCCATTTTTCAAACGAGCTTTGATTTCATATTTTTCTTCACCAATATCTTCCAAATAATATAAAATTGAGATCTGGAAGTTTTCATAATTTTTCGAGCTCATTTGCTATTTTTTCGGATTTATCTTCTGAAATTTCAGCTTAGTGGGCCCGAACTTTGTCATTTTTCAAACGAGCTCCGATTCCAGTTTTTTATTCTCCAATCTCTTCCAAATAATATAAAATCAAGATCTAAAAGTTTTCATAATTTTTTGAGCTCATTTGCTATTTTTTTCAGATTTATCTTCTGGATTTTCAGCTTAGTGAGCCTGAACTTTGTCATTTTTCAAATGAGCTCCGATTCTAGATTTTTCTTTTCCGATCTCTTCCAAATGACATAAGATTGAGATCTGGAAGTTTTGGTAATTTTTTGAGCTCATTTGCTATTTTTTCCGGATTTTCCAAATTTGCTCTTTAACTTTCGAAACCTCGGTTTTACTCAAGACAGGTCCGATTTCCAGATTTTCTTTTTCTATGCCTTTGTTATATATTGAATTAGAGTTGGTCCAAAAAGGCCTAATTTTTACGATCAAATTCACCTCCGATTTGATTTTTTTCTTTTTCCAATATCAAGAATTTTTTCGTTTCTCTGTTTTTCCTCCAACCGGCTCTTTTCTCGGAATTATTTCGAACTGAGCCTTGGGCTATCTTTGTTTACCCACTCTTCATCAATTAGGAGCTTTAAATTTATCGAATCGGGCCATTTCTGTAGTTTTCCCCCATTTTCCAAAATTCACCAAAAACCCTTTCTTCCAAATTGACCCTTTCTTTGGTTTTGCTTCCAAATGGCCTTTCCAATACCCGTAGTCATTAATTATATTCCATTCGACACCTCCAATTTCGACCAATTTGATTGTTTAAGCACTTTTCCCCAATTTTACCAAATTAGGGTTTCCTTTCCACTGAATTTCCATAACCCATCTTATGAACTCCATATCTTTCGTTGTAGACCTCAGATTATCAAAATTCTTTCACCATTGTTCAATTAAACTTTGGATCTTGATTTTGAATGAGGGTTGACTTTTTAAAGTTGACTTTTTCGAGGTTGACTTTTTAAAGTTGACTTTTTCGAGGTTGACTTTTTTAGGATTGACTTTTCGTGCTTGACCTCTTAAACAAAGTCTTGGAATACCACCTGCAGGATGAGAATAGATTTTCTGCATTCTAAAACATCATCAGAAAGAAAATTACCTGATTTAGGAGTCCGGACAAAATTAGGTGTCTACAGCTGCCCCACTTTGGCTACTGCTGAGAATCAAGAATTAGGCAAAGATATATAAACACTAATTTTGTCCGGTTAGTGAAACCACATGTGAAGAAAAGGAAAGAGAGTTATCATTTTTCATCATCTTTTTTTTTATTATTAATTATTTATGATTAAAAGCTGTAAATAGAAGATTTTGTCCTTAAATTGAGTTCCTTAACTAATCAAGGCTCGACCTGTCTTAAGAAAACGAGTTTGATTTGCAAGAGAAGAAAATACCTCGACGGTGGCCTTGGGGCCTTATCTTGTCTTGGTGTCAGCAGTGTTGGGTTTAAATAGAAAATACCTCGACGGTGGTCTCGGGGCTCGACTCATTTAAGAAGCAGAACGAGTTCGATTTTAAATAAAAGGAATGTCTTAACGTCAATCCTGGGTTCAACTCATTTAGAAAACAAATCCGATTTGAAAAGGAAAAAAAATAGCTCGACGGTGGTCTCGGGGCTCGATTCATTTGAGAAGCAGAACGAGTTCAATTTAAACAAAAAAAAATAGCTCGATGGTGGTCTCGAGGTTCGACTCTTTTGAGAAGTAGAACAAGTTCGATTTAAACAAAAGAAAATACCTCGACGGTGGTCTCGGGGCTCGACTCATTTGAGAAGCAGAATGAATTCGATTTAAACAAAAAAAAAAACCTCGACGGTGGTCTCGGGGCTCGACTCATTTGAGAAGCAAAACGAGTTCTATTTAAACAAAAGAAAATACCTCAACGGTGGTCTCGGGGCTCGACTCATTTGAGAAACAGAATGAGCTTGATTTAAAAACAAAAGGAAAATACCTCGACGATGGTCTCAAGGCTCGACTCATTTGAAAAGTAGAATGAGTTCGATTTAAACAAAAGAAAATACCTCGACGGTGGTCTCGGGGCTTGACTCATTTGAGAAACCGAACGAGTTTGATTTAAAAACAAAAGGAAAATACCTCGACGGTGGTCCCGAGGCTCGACTCATTTGAGAAACAGAACGAGTTCGATTTAAGAGAGCAAAATTTCCATGATTCCTGTAATGTTAGTCAAATGCAATGATGAAATTGACATGTTTTGCAAATGCTTGTAGGATGTATATTCCCTAAGGATGAATGCAATCAAATGATTGTGTCATGATTTCTAATCCATGATTTCTTTGATGTTTACGGACTGTCTGACTTCATGACGGAGTCTTCAACTTTTCACTGATGCCCCCCACTTGAGGAGCCTTCAATCAAGATAAAATTTCAAAAAGTCCAGTTCATGCAGATGTCTTGGATTGATGCAAATGCTTCTTGATATAGACGCATATATTGAATAAGATGAAAATGCTTCATGGTGCAAATGCAAATTTCTTGGATTGACGCAAATGCTTCTTGATGCAGATGCAAAGATTGAATAAGATGCAAATGCTTCATGGTGCAAATGCAAATGTCTTGGATTGTCGTAAATGCTTCTTGATGTAGATGCAAATATTGAATAAGATGCAAATGCTTCATGGTGCAAATGTAAATGTCTTGGATTGATGCAAATGCTTCTTAATGCAGATGTAGATATTAAATAAGATGCAAATGCTTCATGGTGCAAATGTAAATGTCTTTGATTGATGCAAATGCTTCTTGATGCAGATGTAGATATTAAATAAGATGCAAATGCTTCATGGTGCAAATGTAAATGTCTTGGATTGATGCAAATGCTTCTTGATGCAGATGTAAAGATCGACGATGTGCAAATGCTTCTGAATGATGCATTGCAAAAATTGACAATGTGCAAATGCTTCTAAACGATGAAAATGCCAAAATTAATGTTGACGCAACAACTACTTCATGAAATGATGCAGATGTCCCTACTAATCGTGTTCATGTAAGTGGTCTATGAATGGTGTAACTGCAGTTACCACGCAACAGTGAAGATGCAATGATCCCAGAAATGATGCTATTTGCTTGAGATGACGCAAATGCAAATATCCATAAAGGATGTAATATAATAGTGAAATGCAGATGCTTAGTGCAAATGCAAGTACCAATGAATATGCAAATGCTTGCTGATACGGTGCAGATGCAAAACTCAATAAAGAGGTAAGTGCTCATGAGTGATGCAAATGCCCCCCGATTGTTTTTCTAGACTTTGGCTTAGCCTTTCCTTTTCAAAACAGAGTGTATCTTGAACACTCATGCCACATAAGAGACCCTTCTCTTTTCAATCCTTGGCTATTTTCTTGCCCCAATAGTTTCAAACTCTTATCAATAAAAGCCTGTTTGCGGAATTCTATGTCTGGAAGTCAAAGTCAATCCTAATAGTCACATCCTTTGGGTAGAAAAGCCCTTGTCTCATGTCAACATAAAAAAATGGTTATTTCAAAAATATTTTTATTTATTTTCCCATTTTGAAAAAAATTTGCTCATTTAATGAAAATTTTTGAGCCAAATATATTAATCCCACAGTGTGTGATGCACGAATCTCTTGAAGAATGATGATCATTGTTAGGAACTTTTTGAATGTCAATTTGGGCTTTTTCAATTTGAATTGACAGGGTTTGGTACAACAGGATTTTGGTTATTTCAGGAAAACTTCATAACAAGAAAGATATATGTCCCTTCTAGGCTCACAAATGGAATAGATTTTATAAAACATAAATTCGTTGAGAACCAAACACCCCGGTCACAAATGGAATAGATTTTGACAAACGTCAAGATTGGCCGGGGTGTTTTAACTGGAAAGTTTAATCTTGGAGGAAAAAAGTTTTAGTTTTTTTGAAATCAATTCTCCAAATGAGAGTTGACAGTTTAGGAGGTTCAGGAATTCCTAGATATTTCTCGATTTCTTCAAGATGACCTTCTCTTTTATGGCATTGGTACTAACATAGATGGCATCGAAAATTCTCATTTTATTCTAAACCGCCCATTTTTGGGTTTTCTCCCTAGAGTCCCATTCTTTCCATTTTTCTTTACTCTTTTTTATTGTTCTACCATGCACTTGAGAATTCTAAATTCTTCCAAAGTGAAATGATAATTCGATGAGATGAGATAAAATCTGAGGAAAAACCCTTCAGGTTAAATATTCATGCTTGATCAAAATGGACTTTTAAAGCATGTAATGTAGGCCAAGGTTTGGGGTTCAGAAAGAAAGGATAAATAGGCCCAAAATATGTGTTTGAGGGTAATCAGATCAAGGATCATTTCTTGATGAGGATTCCCTTTTAAGCATTTGTCTTTTTTTATTGTTCTTTCTTTTTTACTTTGCTCCTTTTCTTCTTTGCTTTTGGCTTTCATTTGCCATACTTTTTCACACTTTTTATTTTTGTTTTGTTTTGTTCTTGGCTTTCATTTCGCCATTTTTCTTTTCCTTTTTCTTCACTTCGACCGAGTGAGTCCGTATTTATTCTGGCACCCAATTTGCTTTGTATATGCCTTTGAGTTAGGACTCATGATCTTTGAGAAGACCTCTCCTCGCATTTGTCCCCCAGTGTAAAGGGTGATCCTTGATCAGGGTTCAAAGAAGAAAGAATTCTTTCAACCCAAAAGGGGCGACTATAGATAATTTCTTTTTGTGAACACAAAACATTTAAATTTAAAATTGATTTATTTCATGTAGATGTCAACATGAGACAAGTGCTTTCATCATCAAAGTGTATAGAACTACATGCATAAAAAATCCTAATATAATTATGCATCATATTTCTTATGACACTTGGCTTTCCTATCTTTGAAACTTATCGAACCAGCCTTGATGAGGTCCCTGACCATGTATTTCAAAGTGAGTGACCTTAATTGCCAGAATGATAATCGCAACATTCATTATCATCATACCAACTCGGATAAGGGGGCTTTAGAGGCTCTAATTGCTTGGGTGTCACAAGGTGATTATGGATGAGTTGAGATAGCAGCTCACTATATGACACAGGAATCGGGTCAACTTGATTTCTTTCCTGCTTCATAAACCCATGTATGCCTTTCTTTCCCATCCTGACATCCCCACTTGTCTTACCATGAACGAATAGTGGCTTCTTCCCGTTATCTGATTTCTGTTTCTTCTCAAGATCTAACTGCCCGTTACTGATTAGCGCTTGAACCTTTCGCTTTAGAGACAGACAATTTTCTGTGGAATGACCTCGAATCCCACAATGATAACCACAAAATGCATTTTCATCATACCAACTTGGGTATGGGGGTCAAATAGGCTTTACTGGCACTCGAGTGAGAAGTCGATTTTCAACAAGATGGGGCAACAACTTAGAGTAAGAGATGGACAGTGGCTCAAACTGATATCTTTTTCGAATTTCTTTGACTTTCCCTAGCTAGCCTGAGGTTGGAGATTTGTCAAATAATTACATTGAGAGGACATCGGGTATAAGTAAGGATCCCGATATACATTGTTCACGGAAGGGTAGAACTGATGGTACATGGGTTGTGGAGGATATGGGACAAAGCTTCCCATCTGTTGCCCACCATAGGTCATAGATTGGATATCTTTTAATTTTCTCTGGGGTTCCTAATTTCCCTTGCTACCGTATGTCTCACCTACTTTGAGCTTTCCATTGTTGGCTGTCCCTTTCATTATCTATTTTAGGATTATCCTGCTCGTGCAATCCTTCATGGCATTACCAACGAGTTTATCGTAGCATGGGGCTTGCAGTGTATTTGTAAATAGGACAATAACTTCTTTTTCAGTTAAGGGTAGCTATACCTGGGCCGTTATATCTCTCCATCTGTGAGGATACTCTTTGAAACTTTCATTGGCCTTCTTCCTCATACTTTGCAAAAAGAGACGGTCCGATGCCTTTTCGATCATATGCTCGTATTGGTTATAAAACGCTTTAGCCAAATCACTCTAAGAACAAATTTGATCCCTACTCAGCCGATTATACCATTTGTTTGCAGACTCACTAAGGCTATCATGGAAACAATAGACCAATAACTTATCATTATCCGCATGGCTCACCATCTTGTGACAGAACATTTTGAGGTGGATCATTGGATCAGTTGTCCCGTCATATATCTCGAAGATGGGGACCTTGAATTCAGGTGGAATGACTAAATCAGGGACCAAGCAAAGTTCGTTTGCATCTACGCTTCTAAATACATTTGTGCTTTCTAATACTCAGAGCCTTTCATCTAATAGCTGGTACCTCGCTGTATCTTGTGGCTGTATGCCTTGAGAATTCTGCCCTTTAATTACTGTTACCTCATACAGGCAAAAGAGGCAATTCCTCGAATTGTTTCCTAAAACTTTTGATTTTCCTTTTGTAGTAGAATTCTCAACTTGTCCATTTTCATTGACAGTGGAGGGCATTAGCTCCATCAGCTTAACCATTTGCTCTTGGATCTCTTCCTCAGTTCTAATCACTTCTTCCTTCATCCTTTGCTAAACCTATTCCATTTTCTCTATTCTAGCCAAGTACTTAACCTCCATGGCTCTTTCTCTCTCAGCAGAGTCCTCAACATGCCCCTTGCCTTTGACAGTGGCGGACATCAATTCCATCAGTTTAGCCATTTGTTCTCGGTAGTCTTCCTGATTTCTAATTAGCCTTTCTTGCGTCTCCTACAGAGCCTGCCTCATTCCTTCCATTTTATCTGAGTTCCCGCCTTCCATAAATCCTGACAAGTGTATTATAGGTTTTGAGTGATTCTTATACCTCTAATTTGAAAAAAAAAAACATTTCTTTGAAAGCTCTTAAAACTAAGCCAATTTTTATTTCATTTCATTAATGTATTTCATGATGAATGAGCCATGAACGTCGTGAATGTAACATGATGCCAATATAAAGCATGCAAGTCAATGTACAGATATATACAATGAGTGACCATGCATGTCCCAAATACACTCCTCTATGAGTGAACATATATGTTATGAATGCAACACGACGTCCAAATGATGCACGTAAGAATAAATGCATTCACACACGAGTATATACAAAGAAATCATGCTGACCAGCTATGTATGTCATGAATGCAACTTGATGCCAATATGACAAATTAATGCATGAGCATATACAGAGAAATTACGATGACTATGTATGCCATGAATGCAACATGATGTCAACATGATACATGTAAAGAAAAAACAAATTAATTCATGAATATATACACACACAAAATGCTGACTATGTTTGTCATGAATGCAACCTGATGCCAACATGATGCATGTAAAGAATGAATAAATTAATACATGGGTATATACAGATAATGACCATGCATGTTATAAATGTATTCTACAATGAATGACCATACATGCTATGACTGTAACATGATGTCCATATGATGCATGTAAAGAATTCATAAATTAACACAAGGGTATATACAAAGAACGACCATGTATATCACAAATGTATTTTACAATGAATGACCATGCATGTTAGGACTGTAACATAATGTCAAAATGATACATGTAAAGAATAAATGAATTAACACAAAGGTATATACAAAGAAATCAATGATTACACGAAATTGGAGGGACCAAATTTTGATTATTCAAAAATCTCATTATGCAAAATTTGGCTCCAAATTTAATTTACGATTTTTTTTTTAAACATGTTTCCTCCACAAAAAATCAACATATTATTTTTCAAAAGAATTTCGGGGTAGTGAATCCTACTATGGTACAATGTCCAAATGTTCATTCAACACTACCGATCTACAATTCTTATTCAACCAATGAATGTTTATGAAACCATCGAATGAAATTATACCACCATCCATTTACTGAAAAGAATGAAATCAAAAATACAATCATAAATGTACATGCTCTATTCACAAATGCATGAAATGTCGCAACCTAAAAAATAACAAGTCTCATCGCGAGACTTTATATTCATTAAGCGTGATATTGGAAAAATAGAGGAAAAGACGACTTAATTCCTCTTGAAATAAAGGTTTGAAAAGGACCTCGAAAAAGACATGGAGTCGCCACCAATATTTTTTTGCTAGGTGTGATCGACCACCTATTAAAATCGATTTTGTAAAACATTTTAAAATTAATTAAAACATTTTAAAAACCAATTTCAAGACTGCGTTTTAAACCAGAGAAAATCAAAGAATCGGGTTCAGGACTCGGTTACGTGCGGGGAAGGATTAGCACCCCCACAACGCCCGTATAAAACGGTACCTTATTAATCATGTGTTATCTCAAGTCTCGGTAAAAAGTTGATTTTAAATTTGGCATTTCAAATTAATTCCCAATTTAAAGAAAGATAATTCCTTTTTTATTCGAAAATGATCCGAAATTTATTCCTATATTCCCCGACAAAATCAGCAAAATATAAATATTTTTATTTATTTGGAAAACTTTTCGAATCATTATCGTTTCTTGAAAGAAAGATATTCCTTTATTAATGATAATTGATGATATCCCCTCCAACAAGCTCGGTAGAAAACTCATGAATTATTTTAAGTCAGGAATATCTTTCTTTTTATTTAAAATCATTATCTTTTTTTTTAAAAACATTAAAAAAAATGAATATGAACATGTGTGACATAAATAAAATGACATAGCAAAGTCTAGATAATATAATGCAACCTAAATGGCATGATATAATTTAAATGGCATAGCATATTCTAAATGAAATGATATAACCTAAGTATCATAACATATTCTAAATAAATGAAATGACCTAAGTAACATAACATATTCTAAATGAAATGACATAATTAAAATAACATGGAATGATATGTAACATAGAACAATGTTATCATGGAATATACATGGAAATAAAAATAATAATGCATGAACATTGTAAATGCTAAATCATGTGACAAAAATAAATAACTAAATAAAAAGCATAGGATAACATGAAATATTCAAAACCATATAACAAACAATGTAATACCATAAAATATAAATCAAAATAATAACAATATCATAGAAATTATCATAGCAAAAATCACATATTATATAGTATGCATAAACATGGAAAATGCAATGCATGAAAGTGTATTTTTTCCTTTAAATAAGGAAATCCGTATACCTAAAAAGATATCCGGCTACTTTAGGAAAAGACATCAAATTAAATTTTCTAAAATAAAAAAAAACACTTTGTGATTGTTTGAAAACAATTTTGAAAATATTGGATGAAAAATTATTCATGGCCGAATTCCCTTTGAAAAAGGCTCAATTCCTAAGTTTGAAAACCCGGACTTGACCACCCTTGACCCGAGCTTTATAAAATCATTTTTTAAGTTTAAAATGGCTTAGAAACTACCTTAAGACAGTAGCTAAAGTTCCTAATCAGCCTCTTCTAAGTAACTTAGCCAAAACAGAAAATTAATTTTCCCTCAAATTCAAATCTAACTCCATTGTCCAGTTTCAAATCATGATTTTTTAACCTATTTTTAAAATTTCAAAAAAATCTAAAAAAAAAATACTGGAGACTCAAAACATGTAAAACTACACGAAAAAAATTGTCTTAATTTTTTGATTAAAGATAACTTCCCAGAAAAATAGGGAAAATTAGAATACTGGTGAAAAACACATTTTTTTGCCTTTGATAAAATCATTTAAAAATCAAAGTAAAAGTGAGACTTTCCGAAGGACCTACAAACAGTAGCTAAAACTTCTAAAAATTTAGACAAAAATTGGATAAAGTAAAAAAAATCACAAAGGTAGAGTAATCAATTTGACAACTCTTTAATTTTCCACAAGTATGCTCAAGTGAGCATGACTTTGAGCCATTGATTGGCCTAAGTCGTAAATCATGTGGCATGATATGATATGCATGAACATACAGCAAATTGAATGCATGAAATGCATGATTTAAAACCTAAATTACATGGAAAATGCATGGCATAAAGAATATGGCCTAGACCTAACATGAACTTGCATGGCAATAAATGCAACCTAAGTCTAAACATGCATGAAATACATGGCAATGCTAATGAGACCTAGACCTAAAAAATGCATGGCAATAACACAAACACATAGCATGCTAAATCAAGATACACAAACTCATGGCATGGAAACTCAAACAAGTCAACAAGCAAGATGAAAATACGCATACAAAGCATGAAAATAGAGGGTAGCCGAATGGACATGAACTCACAAAGATGGTATTCTAGCATGGACATTTTCACAAACACATGACATACTAAAATGAGATACTAAAAAGAAAAATGCTAAAACATGCAAACATGAAGTAAAGGCATGAACACAACTAGACATTTTCACAAACACATAGTATAGTAAAATGCAAATCATGAACAACCAAACATGTTGAAAACAAAAAATTAAAAAATGGAAAACAAGGAAAGTAAACATAAATACAAGATGAAAGAATCAAAAATAGAGGTAAGTAAGTAAAAAGATAAAGACAAACTCCATGTTTTTTTTTTTTAATTTTTTTAAAAAATGTAGAACATCAAAACATGCTAGACCTCACAAACAACATGAAATAAAAATAAAAAAAAAAACAACCATGAAACAAAAACTATCCATTCGGCTACATCTAGAAATCAAGTAAAAAAAATTGGTTTTCATAATTTTTCAAGAAATGTATCAAAGAAAAACTTGAAGAGAAAGCTTAAAAACACTTATTTTAAAACTAAAATCAATAGAAACTCACCAAATATCAAATGAAAATAGAAAATCAAGGATGGAAATGCAAAAAAAGTGGAAGAATATGGTGCTTTTAGCTACCTCTCAAAGCAATATTGCAAGCTTTTCCTCTTCTTAATTTCTTTGCCTTTCTAAACTTTCTTTTTGCTTTTCAAAAAATGGAGAGTATCCAGCCAAGAAGAAGATGAAAAATGAAAAATATCCTCCCCCCAATAGTGATGGCCGGATGGCCCTTTGATACCCCTTCAAAGTTGTCATTTTTCTTTCACCAATTTTCATCTAATGGTCTTTAATCCAAGATGTCTTCTATGTAAAATTCCCACCATTAGATTGGAATAATCAGCTCCTAAATATGATGTCATGAAGATGATTTCATAAATAGGATGTCATAAATATGACATCATCCCTCTCTATCCATTGGTCCATATGTTGCAAATTCAAAGGCTTGATGACAAAAAATAACTACCTTCCTCTTCACTCTTAGCACTTTGGTCTAAAATCTCAGCAACATCACTCTCCATTTATGGGCTTGGCTGATTGCTCTTTTAAAATCCAACCTAATCTCCAATTTTTAAAAATCCTTTTCTTTTTTTTTCGATGAAATGACCTTTTTGACCCCCAAACCAAATTAAATAGCAAACGGACTCCAAATCCAAGTTTTTCTTCACCAATCTCCTCCAAATAGTTTAAAAGTGAGATCTTCAAATTTTCAAAATTTTTGGAGCTTATTTGCTATTTTTTCAGGATTTATCTGCTTGAATTTCAGCATAGTAGGCCCGAGATTTTCCATTTTGCAAAAGAGCTCCGAATCTGAATTTTTTTTGCCAATCTCTTCCAAATAATTTAAGAATGAGATCTGCAAATTTTCCGAATTTTTGGAACTCATTTACTATTTTTTTGGGATTTATCTTCTTGAATTTCAGCATAGTGGGCCTGAGATTTTGCCATTTTGTAAACGAGCTCCGTATCCAGATTTTTATTTGCAAATCTCTTTCAAATGATTTAAGAATGAGATCTAAAAATTTTTAGAATTTTTAGAGCTCATTTGCTATTTTTTATTAATTTTCCAATTTTGCCCTTTTGTCTCCTAAGCCTGGTTTTGTTCAAAACAAGTCCAAATTTTAGATTTTCTTTTTTTGTGCCTTTTCCATATATTGAATTACAGTTGGTCTGAAAACATCCAATTTTTACAATCAAATTCCTCTCTAATTTGATTTTTCTTTTTTTACTATAGGGAATTTCCTCGTTTTTTCGTTTTTCCTACAATCGGCTCTTTTCTCGGAATTTCTTCAGACTAAGCCTTGGGCTATCCTTGTTTACTCACTCCTCATCAATTAGGGGCTTTAGTTTTACTGAATCGGGCCATTTCTTCAATTTTCCCCAATTTCACCAAAATCCACTAAAACCCTAATTCTCGATTTTCTTTCGAATTGACTTTTCCTTCAGTTTTTCTTCCAAGTAGGTTCTCCATTACCCGTAGTCAGCGCTTATCTTTCATTTGGAACCTCCAAGTTTGACTAATTTGATTGTTTAAGCACTTTTCTCCAAATTTTTTGAACTAGGGTTTCTTTTTCTACTGAATCTCCCTAACCCAACGTCCGAACTCCATATCTTTCAATGTAGACCTCGGATTATCAAAATTCTTTCACCATTTTTCAATTGAACTTTGAATCTTGATTTTGAAAGTGGGTTGACTTTTTTAGTAGTTGACTTTTTAGGGTTGCTTTTTTTGGGGTTGACTATCAAGTTTGACTTTTTATGTCTGCTTTCTTAAACTAAGTCACGGAGTACCACCTGCAGGATGAGAAAAGCTTTTTTGCATTTTGAAACATCAATTTAGGAAGAAAACATACCTGATTTTGTGGTCTGGACAAAATTAGGTGTCTACAACTGCCCCTCTTTGGCTATTGCTGAGAATCAGGAATCAGGCAAAGATAAACAAACGCTAATTTTGTCCGGTTAGTGAAATCACATGTGAAGAAAAATGAAAAGGGGTTTTCATTCATCATCATCATCATTCATCATTTTTTTTTTGAAAAATTTGTAAATTGAAATTTTGTCCTTAAATTGAGTTTCTTGACTAATCAAGGCTCGACCCGTCTTAAGGAAACGGGTTCGATTTGCAAGAGAAGAAAAGACCTTGACGATGGTCTAGGGGTCTTATCCTGTCTTGTGCTAACCTTACTAGCATGGGTGAAACCAGAAAATTGAAAAAGATATGGATGAAACCAAAGATTAAAAAGGCATGGGTGAAACCAGAAAATTGAAAAAGATCTGGATGAAACCAGAGAATAAAAGGCATGGGTGAAACCAGAAAGTGGAGAAAAATCTGGATAAAACCAAAAGTTGAAATGACATAGGTGAAACCAGAAAATTGAGAAAGATCTGGATAAAACCAGAGATTGAAATGACATGGGTAAAACCAAAAAATTGAGAAAGATCTGGATGAAACCAGAAATTTGAGATAACTTGGTGAAACCAAAAAATTAAAAAAGATCTAGATGAAACCAGAAATTGAAAAGGCATGGGTGAAACCAGAAAATTGAAAAAGATCTGGATGAAACCAAAAATTGAAAAGCATGGGTGAAACCAAAAATTTGAAAAAGATCTGGATGAAACCAGAGAATAAAAAGGCATGGGTGAAACCAGAAAATTGAAAAAGATCTGGATGAAACCAGAAATTGAAAAGCATGGGTGAAACCAGAAATTTGAAAAAGATCTGGATGAAACCAAAAATTGAAAAGGCATGGGTGAAACCGAAAAATTGAAAAAGATCTGGATGAAACCAAAAATTGAAAAGCATGGGTGAAACCAGAAATTTGAAAAAGATCTGGATGAAACTAGAGAAAAAAGGGCATGGGTGAAACCTGAAAATTGAAAAAGATCTGGATGAAACCAGAAATTGAAAAGCATGGGTGAAACCAGAAATTTGAAAAAGATATGGATGAAACCAGAAATTGAAAAGCATGGGTGAAACTAGAAAATTGAAAAAGATCTGGATGAAACCAGAGAATAAAAAAGGCATGGGTGAAACCAGAAATTTGAAAAAGATTTGGATAAAACCAGAAATTGAAAAGCGTGGGTGAAACCAAATTTTTTGAAAAAGATCTGGATGAAACCATAAATTGAAATGACCTAGAAATTAACCTGAAAGATTTGAGAGAGGATGCAAATGCTACCTGAAGGATTTGAGAGAGGATGCAAATGCTACCTGAAGGATTTGAGAGAGGATGCAAATGCTTCATGGTGTAAATGCTAATATCTTGGATTGATGCAAATGCTTCTTGAAATGATACAGATGTCTTGGATTGATGCAAATACTTCTAAATGCAGATGTAGATGTCTTGGATTGATGCAAATGCTTCTAAATGCAGATGTAGATGTCTTGGATTGATGCAAATGCTTCTAAATGCAGATGCAAATGTCTTGGATTGATTCAAATGCTTCTAAATGCAGATGCAAATGTTCCTACAAATCATGTTCATGTAAGTGGTTCATGAATGGTGCAATTGCAGCTACAATGAAGATGCAATGATCCTAGAAATGATGCACTTGCTTGAGATGTTGCTAATGCAAATATCTATGAAGGATGTACTTGTAAAGTTAGAATGCAGATGCTCATTGAATAGTGCAAATACAAAATACTCATGAATTATGCAAATGCTTGCTAACACGATGCAGATGCAATGCTTAATAAAGAGATGAATGCTCATGAGTGATGCAAATGCCCCTGATCATTTTTCTAGACTTTGGCTTAGCCTTTCCCATTCATTTTTCCTCTTCCAATTATAGTATATCTTTGGCTATTCTCTTGCCCCAATAGTTTTCTAACTCTTATCAACAGAAATCTGCTTGCTGAGTTCTATTTCTTCTTCTCATATTTGGAAGTCAAGGTTAACCCTAGTAGTTCCACACCTTTTGGTTAGAAAAACTCTTATCTCATGTCAACATCAAAAATGGGTATTTCAAAAATATTTTTATTTTCCCTTTTTGAAAAACAATTTTGCTTATTTAAAGAAAAATTCTGAGCCAAAAATATTAACTCCACAGTGTGCGATGTACGAATCTTTTGAAGATTGATGATCACTTGTTAGAATATTCCCTAAGTGTCAATTTGGGATTTTAAATTTGAATTGACAAGGTTTGGTACAACATGATTTTGGTTTTTTCAGGAAAACTTTTCAACAAAAATGTATGTCCCTTCTAGGCTCACAAATGAAACAAATTTTATAAATCATGAATTTATTGAGAACCAAACAAATTCATCATTCTTTTAGTTTTCATATCAAAGCATTTTGACAAGCATCAAGATTAGCCGGAATGTTTAAATGGGAAAGTTTAATTTTGGAGGGAAAAAAGTTTCAGGTTTTGAAGACAATCCTCCGAATGAGAGCTGTCAATTTGGGAGGTTCAGGAATTCCTAGATGTTCCTCGATGACCACTTCTTTAAGACGACCTTCTCTTTCGTGGTATCAGCACTATCATGGATGGCATCAAAAAATTTCATTTTATTCTAGACCGCCCATTTTTGGGTTTTTTACCTATAATCCCATCCTTTCCTATTTTTTCTTTTCTTTTCTTTTCTTTTATTTTCTTATTTTCTTATTTTTTATTGTTTTACCATGCACTTGAGAATTCTAAATTCTTCCTTAGTGAAATGATAATGCGATGAGATGGGATAAAATCTAATCAAAAACCCTTCAAATAAATATTCATGCTTGATCAAAATGGACTTTTAAAGCATGTAATGTAGGCCATGGTTCAGGATTCAGAAAAAAAGGATAAATAGGCCCAAAATATGTGTTTGAGGGTAATCAGATCAATGATCATTTCTTGAGGAGGATTCTCTTTGAAACATTTGTCCCTTTTGGACTTTTCATTCTTTTTTTTTTTTACTTTTGCTCTTTTTTCTTCCTTGCTTTTGGCTTTCATTTGCCATATTTTTTCACACTTTTTCTTTTCTTTTGTTCTTGGCTTCCATTTCGCCATATTTTCCATTTCCTTTCGGCAGAATGAGCCCATATTCATTTAGGAGCTCAATTTGCTTTGTATCTGTCTTTGAACTTATTTCTCAATGATCTTTGAGAAGATCTTTCCTCGTATTTGCCCCCCAATGTAGAGGGTGATCCTTGATCAGGATTCAAAGAAGAATGAATTCCTTCAGCTCAAAAGGGGTGACTATGGATAATTTCTTTTTGCGAGAGGGATATGAAAGATGGCCATTTCTCATATCAAGCACAAATATTCTCATTAAAAAGCAATCCTTAGGGGAAATAGATAATCAAAATTTTATTTTGCACTTGAAATCATCTGAATTCTCATATGCATGATATCACAATTTTTTCTTCTCTTTTTTTTTTTTTTTTTGCTTTCTTTTTTGTCGCATGCCCCACTGATTCATGCGTTAGTTCCATCCTTTTTCATCATGTATCCATCATTTCCACATATGATGCCCCAATTTGGTTAACCATGAGGAATTGTATCATTGCGAGGAACATCGCAAGTCTAGGTTTACACTGAAAATGCTGAGTTTCAATCTTAGGTTTGTTTGAAGTGCCAAGGAAATTATTACCCAAAAACAGGTTTTCTCTAGGACATGGGATAATCTGGTTTGGTCATTGTGCCCCGAGGTATCAATCATGAAGTGATGTTTAGGCAATTGACGTTTTATGGTCATTGGAAAAGGTCATGAATGGTTTTAGCATGATCTTGACACAAATCGAATTACCAAAATCTAGATTCTTGAAAGAATGTCTCATTTGTTTGAATTTCAAGGAATTTGAAAAATTTTCAAAAAGTTCGTTCCTTTGTTCATAGCCTAGACTAGGATTTACATTTTGCTTATTCTGCAATGACAATGGTTTTTATGAAGTTTAATCATTCATATTTTTTTGAAGAATTAGGTTTTCCAAGTGGTCTCAATTTCAGGGATTTAGACATATGGAATCCCCTAAAAGGGAAGGTATTGGGTCGTTTCTAACAATAATCATCAATATTCTCGAGACTATCCATTATTAGAACTTCCTTAATGCTTGTTTTTGCACATTCAAATTATTGATAAAACACAACAACCATAAAAACATTCAAAATTCATTTATTTCATACGGATGTTAACATAAGACAAGTGTTTCATCATGAGGTATGAAACTAAATGCATAAAAACTTCCCCTTGACAGGTTCTCCATAATTCAAACAGGCTATTCCTCGGTACTCTTTTCGACCTTTCCATCTTCTTCCCCTATTATGACATCCACAATGGTCTCATCATTCCCATTCAGTAGATTCTCCACGCTGTCTGACCTTTGTTTTTTCCCCACATCTAACTGTCATTTATTGATGAGTGTTTGAACCTTCTGTTTCAAACATAAGCAATTTTCTGTGGAATGTTCCCGAATCCCAGAATGATAATCACAATAAGCATTCTCGTCATACCGGCTCGTATATGGGGGTTGGATAGGCTCCATTGGAACTTTAGTGAGGGGTTGCTCTTCAACCAGATGGGGCAATAGTTCAGAGTAAGACATGGGGAGTGGCTCAAACTGATCTCTTTTTCGGATATTCTTCGATTTTCTCTGGCTGACAAAAGGCTGAAAATTTACTAGATTCTGAGAAGCCATCGGGTATAAGTATGAACCCTGGGATACATAGTTCATAGAAGGACAGGGTGGTTGGTATGAAGTAGCCGAAATATACGGGGCAAAGTCTCCCATAGCTTGGACATCTTCCTCTTTCTTTTTGGGCGTCCTATTTCTCTCTGCATTAAATGTTTTACATCTTTTGAGTTTCCCAGCCTTGATAGCATTTTCAATCATTTCCCCAGAGATTACCATGTCCGAAAAATTCTTCGTGGTGTTGCCGACAAGTTTATCATAGTATGGGACCTGCAGTGTATTCACAAAAAGGATAATGGTTTCCTTCTGAGTTAGGGGCGGTTGTACTTGAGTGGACATGTTCCTCCACCTCTGAGCATACTCTTTGAAGCTCTCAGTGACCTTTTTCTCCATATTTTGCAAAGTAAGACGGTCAGGCACCATATCGATAACATGCTTGTATTGATTTAGAAAAGCCCTAGCCAAATCATTCCAAGAACGAATCTGATCCTTACTCAACTGACTATACCACCTAATTGCGGACCCGCTGAGACTATCCTGAAAATAGTGGATCAAAAGCTTATCATTATCTATATGACTCGTCATCTTTCGGCAAAACATAGTGATATGGGCTGACGGATTAGTTGTCCCGTTATATTTCACAAAGTCAGGGACCTTGAATTTAGGAGGAATGACTAAATCGAGGACCAAGCATCGTTCTTTCGCATCCACACTCCCAAATACATCTGCATTTTCTATTGCCCAAAGCCTTTCATCTAACAACTGATATTTTCCTCAGGAATCTGTCAACTCAGCCATATTTGACTCAACCATTTTCAACTTTTCCTGTTCAGCTGGGTCGTCTAAGTTTAGGGTGTTGCTGGGGTTAACTGTGTTCTGGCCATCCAACATCATGACCTCACTTTGACCCTTTTGTGCCTCTAACCCTTCTCTGGTGGCCAAGTTTTCAGTGTATCCCATTCCCTTGATTACGGCGGACATTAGCTCCATAAATTTAGTCATCTGATCCTTAGATTCTGCTTGAGACTTTGTCAACTGTTCTCGTAATTCTTCTTGTACCCTGTCTATTCTTTTCACTCGAGCAATTTGTTCATTCTCCATAGCTCTGGCCTGTACCATAAAGGTGCTCAGTACAGCTTATACATCTGATTTGAAATGGAAATTCTTTCAAAGACTCTTAAAACCAAGCTAATTTCTGTTTTATCCCCCCAAGTATGTGTCAGGATGAAGGAGCCATGAATGCAATTTGGTGCACGTGAAGCCTAAACAATATGATGTATGGACATGTACAGTGGAAACATGCTGACCATATATGTAATAAATGCAATCACGATGCCAACATGTTGCAAGCAAAGAATAAACAAATCAACGCATGGATATATGCAATGAATGACCATGTACATTTCAGTGTATTTCCCAATGAATGATCATATACACTATGAATGCAACACGATGTCAATTATGATGCATTTAAACAATGAATGATTGATACAGAGTATATATAAAGAAAATCATGCTGACCATGTGTGTCATGAATGCATCCTGATGTTAATATGACAGATTAATGCATGAGCATATCATGATGACTATGTTTGTCATGAATGCAACCCAAAGTCAACATGATTTATATAAACAAATCCATGCATGTAAAGAGTAATCAAATTAATGCATGAACATATACAGATAATTCATGCTGACTATGTTTGTCATGAATGCAACCCAAGACAACATGATGCATGTAAAGAATAAGCAAATTAATGCATGGATATATACATAAAAATCATGCTGATTATGAATGCATGAATACAACCTGATACTAACATGATACATGTAAAGAATGAATAAATTGATACATGGGTATATAAAGAAAAATCATGCTGACTATGAATGCATGAATGCAACTTGATGTCAACATGATATATTTAAAGAATGAATAAATTGATATATGGGTATATACAGAAAAATCATGCTGACTATGAATGCATGAATGCAACTTGATGCCAACATGATACATTTAAAGAATGAATAAATTAAAGCATAGGTATATACAAATAATGACTATGCATGTCATAAACGTATTCTACAATGAATGACCATGCATGCTATGACTGTAACATGATGTCAAAATGATACATGCAAAGAATAAATGAATTAACACAACAGTATATACAAAGAAATTAACCAATGATTACACGAAATTGGTGAGACCTAAATCTTGATTATTCAAAAATCTCATTATGCAATATTTGCCTCCAAATTTAATCTATGATTTTTTGAAACATGTTTTCATTTCAAAAGAATTTCGAGGTAGTGGATCCTACTATTGTACAATATCCAAATGTTCATGTAACACTACCGGTTTTATGAAATCATCAAATAAGATTATTATCACCATCCGTTTATTGCAAAAAATGAGATCAACAATACAACCATAAATGTACATGCTCTATTCACACATGCATGAAATGTGCAAAATGCAAAATTTTTTGAAAAATAATGTTTATATTTTCAATTTCAAAAAGTTAGTGAACACCTGTCCCAACAGTATCTGCTTATTTAGGCATCACGATGCTTTCGGGGCGGGGTATTTATATTTGTTACGGGCGATGTACGTACATCGTTGTCTAATCTACAATGCTTATTCAGAATGTAAAATAGGTAACAAAAGGTTAGAAGTGTCCCTCCATGTGTTCCTATCTTCGGTATCTAAAGAAAATCCGGCATGACTTCGCCTAAGTTCACTATATGAAGGTGAATCGGTTCTAAAAGCCCCGAATTTTTTCTCACTGTCGCCTGTAAAGGCTAGTAAGGCACCCCGATAAAAGCGGGATCAATTCATTAGAGTATATTTTCCTAAGCCCATACGGAGAATTATCACGAAGGCATTAGGTACTTTATACTCTGGAAGTGTTTCACTAGCCCATACGGAGGATCATCACGAAGGCGTAGACTCCCACTTAAAAGGACGGAACCCGGTTAGAGAGTTCATGTTACGCAAAATGCGCATGTAGTGTGTGAGGAGGAACAACAAACCTTTCACCACCTATTCTACACCCCTTATTCTAAATACCCCAGCAATTTATTAAAACAACATCCAAGAATAGATTAACGCATTAACCAACAAGCAATTATAATATACAACATTAAATATCTAGAGAATAATAATAAAATGCATGTACATGAGTATGGACATATTTAAAAAATTTTATTATTTTCAAAATTCTCCTTATTTTAAAAAAATGTGGGAATTAAAATTTAAATACCAATTAAACCTGACAAAACCGAGACTTTAATAACACACGACTAATTCTAGACTTGACTCTCTAAAATCCCCAGTGGAGTCGTCAAACTGTCGCAACCTAAAAAATAACAAGTCTCATCACAAGACTTTATTATTCGTTAAGATGACATTAAAAAAAACCGAGGAAAAGTCGACTTAATTCCTCTTGAAAAAGGTTTCGAAAATGACATTGAAAAAGACATGAAGTCGCCACCAATCTTTTTCGGCTAGGTGTGATCGGTCACCTATTAAAACCGGTTTTGTAAAACATTTTAAAATTAATTAAAACATTTTAAAAACCAATTTCAAGTCTGCGTTTTAAAGCAAAGAAAATCAAAGAATGGAGTTCGGGACTCGGTTACGTGCGGGGAAGGATTAGCACCCCCACAACGCTAGTATAAAATGGTACCTTATTAATCATGTGTTATCTCAAGTCTCGGTAAAAATTCGATTTTAAATTTGGCATTTCAAATTAATTCCCAATTTAAAGAAAGATAATTCCATTTTTAATCGAAAATGATCCAGAATTTATTAATTCAAAATTTTCCTATATTCCCCGAAAAAATCAGTAAAATATAGAAATTTTTATTTATTTGGAAAACTTTCCGAATCATTCTCGTTTTTTGAAAGAAAGATATTCCATTATTAATGATAATTGATGATATCCCCTTCAGCAAACCCGGTAGAGAACTCATGAATTATTTTAACTCGGGAATATCTTTATTTTTATTTAAAATTATTATCCTTTTTTTAAAAACATTAAAAAAAAAACGAATATGAACATGTGTGACATAAATAAAATGACATAGCAAAGTCTAGATAATATAATGCAACCTAAATGGCATGATATAATTTAAATGGCATAGCATATTCTAAATGAAATAATATAACCTAAGTATCATAACATATTCTAAATGAAATGAAATAACCTAAGTAACATAACATATTCTAAATGAAATGACATAATAAAATGACATGGAATGATATGTAACATAGAACAATGTTATCATGGAATATACATGAAAATAAAAATAATAATGCATGAACATAGTAAATGCTAAATGATGTGACAAAAATAAATTACTAAATAAAAAGCATAGGATAACATGGAATATTCAAAACCATATAACAAACAATGTAATACCATAAAATATAAATCAAAATAATAACAATATCATAGAAATTATCATAGCAAAAATCACATATTATATAGTATGCATGAACATGGAAAATGCAATACATGAAAGTGTATTTTTTCCTTTAAATAAGGAAATCCGTATACCTACAAAGATATCTGGCTACCTTAGGCAAAGTCATCAAATTAAAATTTCTAAAATTTCTAAAATAAAAAAATATACTTTGTGATTGTTTGAAAACAATTTTGAAAATCTTGGATGAAAAATAATTCATGGCCGAATTCCCTTTGAAAAAGGCTCTAATTCCTAAGTTTGAAAACTCAAACTTGACCATCCTTGACCTGAACTTTATAAAATCATTTTTTAAGTTTAAAATGGCTTAGAAACTACCTTAAGATAGTAGCTAAAGTTCCTAATCAGCCCCCTTTAAGTAACTTAGCCAAAACAGAAAATTAATTTTCCCTCAAATTCAAATCTGACTCCACTGTCCAGTTTTAAATCACAATTTTTTAACCTATTTTCAAAATTTCAAAAAAAATCTAAAAACAATACTGGAGATTCGGAACATGTAAAACTACCCGAAAAAAAATTGGCTTAATTTTCGGATTAAAGATAACTTCCCAGAAAAATCGGGAAAGTTAGAACACTGGGTGAAAAGTTGTTTTGCCAAAACACATTTTTTTGGCTTTCATAAAATCATTTAAAAATCAAAGTAAAAATGTTGAAAACTCTCCTCAGGACCTAAAAAAGTAGCTAAAACTTCTAAAAATTTAGACAAAATTTGGATAAAGTAAAAAAAAATAAAAATCACAAATGTAGAATAATTAATTTGACAACTCTTTAATTTTCCACAAGTATGCTCAAGTGAGCATGACTTTGAGCCATTGATTGGCCTAAGTCATAAATCATGTGGCATGATATGATATGATATGATATGATATGATATGCATGAACATACAGCAAATTGAATGCATGAAATGCATGATTTAAAACTTAAATGACATGGATAATGCATGGCATAAAGAATATGTCCTACACCTAACATGAACTTGCATGGCAATAAATGCAACCTAAGTCTAAACATGCATGAAATGCATGGCAATGCTAATGAGACCTCGACCTAACAATTGCATGGCAATAACACAACCACATAGCATGCTAAATCAAGATACACAAACTCATGGCATGGAAATGCAAACAAGTCAACAAGGAAGATGAAAATGCACATACAAAGCATGAAAATGGAGGGTAGCCGAATAGACATGAGCTCACAAAGATGGTATTCTAGCATGGACATTTTCACAAACACATGACATACTAAAATGAGATACTAAAAAGAAAAATGCTAAAACATGGAAACATGAAGTAAAGGCATGAACACAACTAGACATTTTCACAAACACATAGTATAGTAAAATGCAAATCATGAACAACTCAAACATGTTGAAAACAGAAAATAAAAAATGAAAAACAAGGAAAGTAAACATGAATACAAGATGAAAGAATGAAAAATAGAGGTAAGTAAAAAGATCAAGACAAACTCCATGTTTTTGTTATTTTTATAAAAATGTAGAACATCAAAACATGCTAGACCTCACAAACAACATGAAATAAAAATTAAAAAAAAAACAAACATGAAACAAAAACTGCCCATTCGGCTACCTCTAGAAATCAAGTAAAAAAAATTGGTTTTCATAATTTTTCAAGAAATGTATCAAGAAAAACTTGAAGAGAAAGCTTAAAAACACTTATTTTAAAACTAAAATCAATAGAAACTAACCAAATATCAAATGAAAACAGCAAATCAAGGATGGAAATGCAAAAAAAGTGCAAGAGTATGGTGCTTTTAGCTACCTCTCAAAGCTATATAGCAAGCTTTTCCTCTTCTTACTTTCTTTGCCTTTCTAAACTTTCTATTTTCTTTTCAAAAAATGAAGAGTATCCAGCCAAGAAGAAGATGAAAAATGAAAAATATCCTCCCCCAATAGTGATGGCCGAATGGCCCTTTGATACCTCTTCAAAGTTGTCATTTTTCTTTCACCAATTTTCATCTAATGCTCTTTAATCCAAGATGTCTTCTATGTAAAATTCTCACCATTAGATTGGAATAATCAGCTCCTAAATATGATGTCATGAAGATGATGTCATAAACAGGATGTCATAAATATGACATCATCCCTCTCTATCCATTGGTCCATGTATTGCAAATTCAAAGGCTTGATCACAAAAAATAACTACCTTCCTCTTCACTCTTAGCCCTTTGATCTAAAATCTCAGCAACATCACTCTCCATTATGGGCTTGGCTGATTGCTCTTTTAAAATCCAGCCCAATCTCCAATTTTTTAAAGGCCTTCTTCAGTTTCTTCGGTGAAATGACCTTTTTGACCCCCAAACCAAATTAAATAGCAAACGGACTCCAAATCCAAAATTTTCTTCACTAATCTCTTCCAAGTAATTTAAAAGTGAGATCTACAAATTTGCAAAATTTTTGGAGCTCATTTGCTATTTTTTCGAGATTTATCTGCTTGAATTTCAGCATAGTGGGCCTGAGATTTGCCATTTTGCAAACGATCTCCGAATCTGGATTTTCTTTCGCCAATCTCTTCCAAATAATTTAAGAATGAGATCTGAAAATTTTCAGAATTTTAGAACTCATTTACTATTTTTTCGGGATTTATCTTTTTGAATTTTAGCATAGTGGGCCCGAGATTTTGCCATTTTGTAAATGAGTTCCGAATCCGGATTTTTCTTTGCCAGTATCTTTCAAATGATATAAGAATGAGATCTGCAAATTTTCAGAATTTTTGGAGCTCATTTGCTTTTTTCCCGAATTTTCCAATGTTGCCCTTTTGTCTCCCAAGCCTAGTTTTGCTCAAAACAAGTCCAATTTTCAGATTTTCTTTTTCTGTGCCTTTGCCATATATTGAATTGGGCTTGGTCCAAAAATTCCCAATTTTTACAATCAAATTCCTCTCCGATTTGATTTTTCCTTTTTTTACTATCGGGAATTTCCTCATTTTTTCATTTTCTCTCCAATCGGCTCATTTCTCGGAATTTCTTCAAACTGAGCCTTGGGCTGTCCTTGTTTACTCACTCCTCATCTATTAGGGGCTTTAGTTTTATCGAATCGGGCCATTTTTGTAATTTCCCCAATTTCACCAAAATCCACTAAAAATCCTAATTCTCGGTTTTCTTTTGAATTAACTTTTCCTTCAGTTTTTCTTCTAAGTAGCTTCTCCATTACCCGTAGTCAGTGGTTATCTTTCATTTGGAACCTCCAATTTCAACCAATTTGATCGTTTAAGCACTTTTCCCCGAATTTTTTGAACTAGGGTTTCCTTTTTACTGAATCTCTGTAACCCAACTTTCGAACTCCATATCTTTCAATGTAGACCTCGGATTATCAAAATTCTTTCACCATTTTTGAATTGAACTTTGAATTTTGATTTTGAAAGTGGGTTAACTTTTTCAGTAGTTGACTTTTTGAGATTGACTTTTTCAAGTTTGACTTTTTATGTCTGCTTTCTTAAACTAAGTCACGTAGTACCACCTGCAGGATGAGAAAAGCTTTTTTGCATTCTGAAACATCAATTTAGGAAGAAAACATACCTGATTTAGTGGTCCGGACAAAATTAGGTGTCTACACATGTTATAAATGTATTCTACAATGAACGACCATACATGTTATGACTGTAACATGATGTCCATATGATGCATGTAAATAATTCATAAATTAACACAAGGGTATATACAAAGAATGACTATGTATATCACAAATGTATTTTACAATGAATGACCATGCATGTTAGGACTGTAACATCATGTCAAAATGATATATGTAAAGAATAAATGAATTAACACGAAATTGATGGGACCAAATTTTGATTATTCAAAAATCTCATTATGCAAGATTTGCCTCCAAATTTAATTTATGATTTTTTTTTTTGAAACATGTTTCCTCCACAAAAAATCAACATATTATTTTTCAAAAGAATTTCGGAGTAGTGAATCCTACTATGATACAATGTCCAAAAGTTCATTCAACACTACCAGTC
This sequence comes from Fremontodendron californicum, assembly GCA_030761205.1. Lineage (NCBI taxonomy): Eukaryota > Viridiplantae > Streptophyta > Magnoliopsida > Malvales > Malvaceae > Fremontodendron > Fremontodendron californicum. The sequence goes on from JAULJL010000028.1 coordinate 8,503,495, forward strand.
TACAATTCTTATTCAACCAATGAATGTTTATGAAACCATCGAATGAAATTATATCACCATCCATTTATTGAAAAGAATGAAATTAAAAATACAACCATAAATGTACATGCTCTATTCACATATGCATGAAATGTGCAAAATGCAAAAATGTTTGAAAAAGAATTTTTATATTTTCAATTTCAAAAAGTTAATGAACATTTGCCCTAACAATATCTACTTATTTAGGCATCACAATGCCTTTAGGGCGGAATTTAAAATTTACTACGGGCGATGTACGTTCATCCTTGCCCGGTGCACGAGGTTTATGCGAACTGTAAAATAAATAGCAAAAAGTCAGAAGTGTTCCTCCATGTGCTCTTAGCTTCGGTACCTCTAACGGAAATCCAGCATGGCTTCACTTAGGTTCACTGTATGAGGGTGAATCGGTTCTAAAGGCCCCGAATTGTTCCTCACTGTCGCCTGTGAAGGCTAGTAAGGCACCCCGATAAAAGTGGGTTCAATTCGTTATAGTCTATTTCCCTAGCCCATGCAGATTGTTAATCACAGAGGCTTAGTTACTTTGCTTCCACTTAAAATGACGGAACCCGGGTATAGGGCTCATGATATGCAAATGCAAGTGTAGTGTTTGAGGAGGAACAGCAAACCTTTCACCACCTATTCTACAATTCTTATTCTAAATGCCTCAACAATTTATTAAAAGACCATTCAAGAATAGTTTAACGCATTAACCAACAAGCAATTATAATATACATCATTAAATAACTTAGAGAATAATAATAAAATGCATGCACATGAGTATGGACATATTTAAAAACATTTTATTATTTTCAAAATTCTCCTTTTTAAAAAAAAAAATATGGGAATTAAAATTAAATACCAACTAAAAACCGGTAAACTGAGATTTGATAACACACGATTAATTCTAGGCATGACTCTCTAAATTTCCCCAGTGAAGTCGCCAAGCTGTCACAACCTAAAAAATAACAAGTCTCATCGTGAGACTTTATTCGTTAAGTGTGACATTGGGAGAAACAGAGGAAAAGACGACTTAATTCCTCTTGAAATAAAATGAGGGTTTGAAAATGACCTTGAAAAGGAAATGGAGTCGCCACCAATCTTTTTTGGCTAGGTGTGATCGGCCACCTATTAAAACCGGTTTTGTAAAATATTTTAAAATTAATTAAAACATTTTTAAAACCAATTTCAAAGTCTGCATTTTTAAACCAGAGAAATCAAAGAAATGGGTTCGGGAGTCGGTTACATGCGGGGAAGGATTAGCACCCCCACAACGCCCATATAAAACGGTACCTTATTAATCATGTGTTATCTCAAGTCTCAGTAAAAAGTAGGTTTTAAATTTTGCGTTTTTAAAATAATTCCCAATTTAAAGAAAAATAATTCCATTTTTAATTAAAATGATCCGGAATTTATTAATTCAAAATTTTACTATATTTTCCAGCAAACCTGGTAAAACATAAAAAAAAAATTATTTATTTGGAAACTCTCCGAATCATTTCCATTTTTTGGAAGAAAGATATTCCTTTATTAATGATAATTGATGATATCTTCCCCAGCAAACCCGGTAGAGAACTCATTAATTATTTTAACTCGGGAATATCTTTATTTTTATTGAAAACCATTATCTTTTTAAAACATTTTAAAAAATATGAATATGAACATGTATGACACGATAAAAGATGACATAGCAAAATCTAGATGATATAGTATAACCTAAATGACATGATATAATTTAAGTGACATAGTATATTCTAAATGACATAATATAATCTAAATGATATAACAAAATATAAGTGACATGGTATATTCTAAATGACATAATATAATCTAAATGACATGGCAATATAATAAATAACATGAAATGATATGAAACATAAAATAATATTATCATGAAATATGCATGTGAATAATAAAAATAATGCATGAACATAATAAACCTAAAATATATGGCAAAATAATTTATGACTAAGCAAAAAGCATAGGATAACATAGAATTTTCACAACCATATAACAAACAATATAACATCATGAAATGTAAATCAAAACAATAACATAACCATAGAAATATTCATAGCAAAAATCATATATCATATAATATGCATGAACATGGAAAATGCAATGCATGAAAGTGTATTTTTTCTTTTAAATAAGGAAATCCGTATATCTAAAAAGATATCCGACTACCTTAGGAAAGGACATCAAATCAGATTTTTCTAAATCAAATATACTTTGTGATTGGTTTGAAAATAATTTTGAAAATTTTGGATGAAAATGGCACTAAGGCCGAAACCCCCTTTAAAAAGGCTATATTTTCCTAACTTTGAAAACCCAGACTTGACCTCTTTGACCCGACCTTTATAAAATCATTTTTTAGGATTAAAATGACTTAAAATTAAACCTAGGACAATAGCTAAGGTTCTAAATCAGCCCTCTCTTAATGCCTTAGGCAAAACAGAAAATTATTTTCTTCTTAAAATCAAATCTAACTTTTCAATCCAGTTTTAAAAGCATGATTTTTTTGCCTATTTTAAAATTTTCAAAACAATCTGAAAAAATTATTGGAGACTCAGAACATATCGAACTCTATGGGAAACAATTGGCTTAATTTTTAGACTAACGATGACCTACCAAGAAATTCATGAAAGTCAGAACACTGGGTGAAAAACTGTTTAATCAAAAAACATTTTTAAATCTTTGATAAAAACACTAAAAAATCAGAATAAAAATATTGGAGACTCCTCTAAGGTCCTACAAATAGTAGTAAAAATTTCTAAAAATTTAGACAAAAATTATTGCCTAATGAAAAAAAAAAATCACAAAGGTAGAAAATCCAATTTGACAATCTTAATTTTCTACAAGCATGCTCATGTGAGCTTGGATTTGAGCCATTGATTGGCTTAAGTCAAAAATCAAGTGGGATGATATGAAATGCATGAACAAACAGCAAGTTAAATGCATGTCCTAATGCCTAAATGACATAGAAAATTCATGGCATAAAAGATGACCTAATGCCTAACATGAAATGTCCATGGCAATAAATGCAACCCTATACCTAATATGCTTGAAAATGCATGGCAATACAAAGATGATCTAGACCTAATGGACATGAAACCATGCATGGAAATACAAGATGACCTGAGACTTATTAAGCTTGAAAATATGCATGGCATACAAAGAATGACCTAATGCCTAAAATGTCATGAGAAGATGCATGACAATATAACATGACCTAATGCCTAATATGACATATAAACATGCACGGCTGTAATATGAACAACAATGACTAAATGATAATGCATGAACATGGCACAACAAACACACAATAACATGGTATAAAGATGCAAAGCATAAATGAAAGCATGGTAACTAAACAAGATGAAAATGCACATACACAAGGCATATGGAAGCCGAATGGACCTCTAAACAACATGTGAAATCCTAGCAAGGCAATAACACAAACACGTGGCATAGTAAATGTGCAAGACCTAAATGGAAACATGTTAGACCAATAATCATGATGAAATTACAAAGATATAGCTAGGCAAATACACAAACACATGGTATGGCAATGATACAAAGCATGAACAACTTAATGTAGTAAAAACAGAAAATTAAAGTTAGTAAATAAAACAAGTAGACATGAAAATAAATGATAAAAACAGCAAAATAAGAACAAGTAAGTAAAGAAAGTTAGAAATAAGCTCCATATCTTGATTATTTTAGAAAGCTAAAACATCAAAACAAGCTAACATACCACAACCAACATAGGAAATAAATCAAACACAACACAAGCACACTAAGAGGACCATTCGACCACCATGAAAAACAGAGTGAAAATTTTGTTTTTTTGATTTTTTCATGAAAACATATGTTAGGAGCCTTGAAAGGAAGTTTTAGAAAACCTTTTTTACATAATAAAATAACAAGAAATCATCAAATCAAATGGAAAATAAGCAAATCAAGCATAGAAAAAGAAAAAAAATGCAAGAGTTAGGTACCAAAAGGCTACCTTTCAAAACTATCTTTCAAGCTTTCTTACAATTAGCTATTGCTCTAACCTCAATAATAATCTGCCAAAAGAAACCCTTTCAAAATGAAAATACCCCCTCTAATAGGCAGCCGAATGGTTGATAATGGTGACATGATGTTGTCATTTTTTTCCTAGCTAATTTGATCTAAAGGCCACTAATCAAAGATGCTAAAAATGTGAATTTACCATCCTTAGGTTAAGTGATCAGCCCCTAACAAATATAGCTAGTCTAAAATATGTAACCACAATGTTGACATCCTTCCTCTTCATTCATTTGACCATGTGGCAAAATCACAAAGGCTCAATAAAAAAGAAATAACCACCTTACTATCCAATTTTGGCCTTTGAATAAAAGAACTCAACAAAATTTATCCTCTTCATGGGCTGGCCGAATGGCCCTTCAAATTCTAGCCATCTGTCTATTTTTTAAATTGCAAAAATGGCCCTCTTCAGTTTCTTCGGTAAAATTGCATTTTAGCCCCCCAAGCTTGATTAAATAGCAAATGGACTTCAAATCTGGATTTTCTTTTTCCAATACTTCCTAAATAATATAAAATTGAGTTATGGAAGTTTTCATAATTTTTCGAGCCCGTTTGCTATTTTTCTCGAATTTATCTTCTGGAATTTCAACTTAGTGCACCCGAACTTTTGCCATTTTTCAAACGAGCTCCAATTCTGGATTTTTCTTTGCCAATCTCTTCCAAATAATATAAAATTGAGATCTGAAAGTTTTATAATTTTTCGAGCCCGTTTGCTATTTTTCCCGGAATTATCTTCTGGAATTTCAACTTAGTGCACCAGAACTTTTTCCATTTTTCAAACGAGCTCCGATTCTGGATTTTTCTTCGCCAATATATTCCAAATAATATAAAATTAAGATCTGAAAGTTTTGGTAATTTTTCGTGCTAATTTGCTATTTTTTCCGAATTTATCTTTTGAAATTTCAGCTTAGTGGGCTCGAACTTTGCCATTTTTCAAATGAGCTCCGATTCTGGATTTTTCTTCACCGATCTCTTCCAAATGACATAATATTAAGATCTGGAAGTTTTTGTAAGTTTTTTGAGCTCATTTGCTATTTTTCTCAGATTTTCCAAATTTGCCCTTTAACCTCCGAAGCCTCGATTTTACTCTAAACAAGTCCGATTTCTAGATTTTCTTTTTCCATGCCTTTGTTATATATTGAATTGGAGTTGGTCCAAAAATGCCCAATTTTTACGATCAAATTCCCCTCCGATTTGATTTTTCCTTTTTCCAATATCGGGAATTTCCTCGTTTTTCCTTTTTCCTCCAATCGACTCTTTTCTCAGAATTACTTCAAACTAAGCCTTGGGATATCTTCATTTACCCACTCTTCATCAATTAGGGGCTTTAATTTTACCGAATCGGGCCATTTTTGCATTTTTCTCCAATTTCGCCAAAATTCACTAAAAACCCTAATTTCCTATTTTCTTCCAAATTGACCCTTCCTTTGGTTTTGCTTCCAAATGGCCTTTCCAATACCCGTAGTCATTGATTATATTCCATTCGAAACCTCCAATTTTGACCAATTTGATCGTTTAAGCACTTTCCCCAAATTTACCGAATTAGCTTCCCATTGAATCTCCATAACCCATCTTCCGGACTCCATATCTCTCGTTGTCGACCTCGGATTATCAAAATTCTTTCACCATTGTTCAATTAAACTTTGAATCTTGATTTTGAATGAGGGTTGAATTTTTAGTGGTTGACTTTTTGGAGTTGACTTTTTTAGGGTTGACTTTTTTCAGATTGACTTTTGTGCTTGACTTCTTAAACAAAGTCTTGGAATACCAACTGCAGGATGAGAAGAGACTTTCTGCATTCTAAAACATCATTAGGAAGAAAAATTACCTGATTTGAGGGTCCAAACAAAATTAGGTGTCTACAGTAATAACTCGGGGATATTGCCTTATTTTATTAAAAAAAATCTCAATTTTCAAAATGTTGGATGATCATGAATGTGCAAATTAAAATTAAAACTTGACGGTATAACATGCATAATTAACATGACATGGCATTCAATTTATTATGACATGACAAAATTTAAATGACATAGCCAAAAGAATAAATGACATGAAATATGAATGACATAGCGGGGGAATGAATGTCATGTGAATGAAATCAACATGGCAAACAAAATGACATGGCATAAGAATGAATGTCATGTGAATGAAATCGACATGGCAAACGAAATGACATGGCATGATAATGAATGTCATGTGAATGAAATTGACATGGCAAACAAAATCACATGGCATATGAATGACATGGCATGAGAATGAATATCATGTGAATGAAATCGACATGGCAAACAAAATGACATGGCACGAGAATGACATAGCATGAGCATGAATGGCACAACATATACGTGACCTAATCTATGGATGACGTGGCGTAAATGACATGGCATGAGCAAATGGTGACATGGCCGAATCTAGATGGCATGACATGTGAATGAATGACATTGCATATGAATGACATAGCTTATGAGTGACATGGCACGTGAATGACATGGCATAAATGAATGTCATGTGAATTAAATCGACATGGCAAACTAAATGACATGGCATATGAATGAATATCATATGAATTAAATCGACATGGCAAATTAAATGACATGGCGTACGAATGACATGGCATATGGATGAATGTCATGTGAATGAAATCGACATGGCAAATAAAATGACATGGCATGTGAATGAAATGACATAATGAATGACATGGCATATGAGATAGACATAATGACATGGCAAAAAAGTTTTAAGGAGAAAGGGAAAAGAGGATAGGAGAGGAGGAAAAGGGATGGGTTTAAGGATTTTCTTCTAAAGCTTCACTAAGGTAGCTTGCTTGTTTTTCTTCTCCATCTCCATTTTTAAAGCTTGGTTATCTTTTTTATTTTTCCTTTTCTTAAGGTTTCTCAAGAGGATTTTAGAAAACTTCTCTTCTTCATTTCTTCTCTTTTTGAAAACTACAAGGTTTGTCTCAAAAATTACAAGTTTGCAACATTTTTCCCTTGTTTCTTCCATGTTGGCCGAACCTCTTGTTTCATTGTGCTTTTGTTTGCTTGTTGTTTCTTTCTTGATATTTGATGTAGGATGGTCTATTGTGGTAGGATAGTGATTTTACCTTTTTTTTCTTCTCAAAAATGAAAGGTTTTGAGCTTGATGATCTTGCTTTTGTCCAAGTGATGGTTAGGCTGGATCTAGCATCCAAGGGGCCAACCTTTGTTTTCTTGTTTGTTTATGATTCTTGCTTATATATCTTGTCATTCTCATGTGCATACCTTGCTGAATATGAGTTGATTGTGGAGCATTCTCTTTGTTACATTTTTTTTTTCTCTTTGAAAAGAATGATTATGAGCTTCAGGATCTTGGTTTCTACCAAGTGATGGCTAAGTCGGATTTACATCCAAGAGGCTAGCCTTGAGTCAATCATTTTTGTTTGTTGTAAATCATGTTTTCAAACCATTTTGAACATGATTTTGACTAAGATCAACCAATGGTCCATAGCCAAAATCTTGGTTTCAAAATAGTTGAAAAAAACAATGTTTTAAAAGTTAGATTTACTGATTTCGGGCAATATTAATCATATGCATTTTTTTTTCCAAATAAAATATTGTTTAAACTCATTTAGTTCACCCTTAGCCGAATCTAAGTTTATTTTTTCAGATTTGTTTGAATTTTTTTAAAGGGTCTAAAAGTAGTTTAGTAAAACTGGGTCTTTGAAGTTGAAACTAGCTTTAAACTAGCAAAGGTTTCGATTTTTTTTACACAAAGAGGGAGGGGCTGGTCGAGACCTTTAGTTATTGTTTAGAGGTTGTTTTCATGGTCTTTTAAAGTTTAAAAATAGTTTTTTAAAAAAATTGGGTCATGGGTAGGTAAAACAGGCTTAAAAAACAAGCAAAAACTTGAATTTTTACACCAAGGCCATTTAGCCATTTTGATATTTTCTCTTCAAAAATTGCAACTTTTATTTTGTTTTGGCTTTCAAAATATTTGCATTCAAAGGCTCTTCTGGAGGTATCCGGATGTCAAACAATAGCATTCGGATTCCCCTTAATCCGAGCAAAAATTCATGCCCGAAATCTTTCAATATTGAAATCCAACTTAAGTTTCTTTCAAAGGTATTAAGATACCTTTTTAGGTATCCTGATACCCTCTCTTCAAGAGAGAAACACATTCCATTTTTATCGCATTTCACATTTAAAAATGTTTTTTCATTTAGTATAAAAACACATTTTTAGTTTCATAAGCACTTGGCGAGAATTATTTCTTAATCTCCACCGGGTTGCCGGAGAGGTTAAGAAATTACTGAACGCACGTCGTAGACACCTAATTTTGTCCGGACCACTAAATTAGGTATTTTTCTTCCTAAAATGATGTTTCAGAATTCAGAAAAGCTCTTCTCATCCTGCAGGTGGTACTCCCAGACTTTGTTTAAGAGGACAAACATGAAAAGTCAATCTTGAAAAAGTCAACCCCGAAAAAGTCAACTCTAAAAAGTCAACCCACATTCAAAATCAAGATCCAAAGTTTAATTGAACAATGGTAAAAGAATTTTGATAATCCGAGGCCTAAAATGAAAGATATGGAGTTCGGAAGATGGGTTACGGAGATTTAGTGGAAAGGAAACCCTAGTTTAGAAAATTTGGGGAAAAGTGCTTAAACGATCAAATTGATCGAAATTGGAGTTTTCGAATGAAAGATAAGCAATGACTACGGGTAATGGAGGGGCCATTTGGAAGCAAAACTAAAGGAAAAGTCAATTTGGAAGAAAACTGAGAATTAGAGTTTTTGGTGGATTTTGGCGAAATTGGGGAAAATTGCAGAAATGGCCCGATTCGATAAAATTAAAGCCCCTATTTGATGAGGAGTGAGTAAACAAGGATAGCCCAAGGCTCAGTTTGCAGTAATTTCGAGAAAAGAGCCGTTTGGAGGAAAAACTGAAAAACGAGAAAATTCCCAATACTCAAAAAAGGAAATATCAAATCAGAGGGGAATTTGATCGTAAAAATTGAGCCTTTTTAGACCAACTCCAATTCAATATATGACAAAGGCACAGAAAAAGAAAATCCGAAAATCAGACTTGTTTTTTAGTAAAATCGAGCTACGGAGGTAAAAGGGCAAATTTGGAAAGTTCGAGAAAAATAGTAAATCAGCTTGAAAAATTACAAAAACTTTCAGATTTCAATCTTATGTCATTTGGAAGAGATTGGTAAAGAAAAATCCAAAATCGGAGCTTGTTTGCTAAATGGCAAATTTCGAGCCCATTGAGCTGAAATTTCAAAAAATAAATCCCGAAAAAATAGCAAATGAGCTCGAAAAATTATGAAAACTTTCAGATCTCAATTTTAAATTATTTGGAAAAGATTGACGAAGAAAAATCCAGATTCGGAGCTCGTTTGAAAAATGGCAAATTTCGGGCCCACTAAACTGAAATTCGAGAAGATAAATCCCGAAAAAATAGAAAATGAGCTCAAAAAATTATGAAAACTTCCAGATCTCAATTTTAAATTATTTGGAAGATATTAGAGAAGAAAAATCCGAAATCGAAGCTCCTTTGAAAAATGGTAAAACTTTGGGTGCACTAAAGGGCAATTTTAGAAGAAAATCCGAGAAAAATAGGAAATGGGATCGAAAAATTATGAAAACTTTTAGAACTCAATTTTATATTATTTAGGAAGTATTGAAAAATAAAATTTGGATTTGGAGTCCGTTTGCTATTTAATCAAGTTTGGGGGGCTAAAAGGCAATTTTACTGAAGAAACCGAAGAGGGCCTTTCTTGTAATTAAAAAAATGGAGAGTGGGCTGGAATATGAAGGGCCATTCGGCCAAGCCCATGAGAACAGTGATTTTTGCTGAGCTCTTGCATCCAAAGGCCAAAAGTGGATAGTAAAGTAGTTATTTTTTTTATCAAGCCTTTGTAATTATGCCACATGGTCTAATGCATGAAGATGGAGGATGTCAACATGATGGCTTCATATTTTTGAACAGCTGTATTTGTTAGGGGCTGACTACTTAATCTAACGGTGGTAATTTCACATTTGAAGCATCTTGGATTAGGGACCTTTGGATCAAATTGGCTAGGAAAAAAATGACAACATCCTATACCCATTGAGGACCATTCGGCTACCACACATGGAGGGGTTTTCTGATTTTTATTTGAGGGTTCTTGGCTGATAAAATGAGGGCAGTAGCTAAAGGGGAAAAAAAAAGGAAAAAAGAAAAGAGAAAGAAAAAGAAAAAAAAGGGTTTTCTTACTACTCTTTGATTTGGAAAGCTAAAGCAAGGTAGCTATTTTCTTTTATGCTCTCCTCCATATTTTGTTCATATGATTTTGTTATTTTCATTGTTATTTTATTTTCTTTCATGAAATAAAATTATATTTCAAAACAAGTTCTTAAAGCTCCTATTTTATGCTTTCATGAAAAAAATAAAGCATAAAAACAAGTTTTTCTACCTATTTTTTTATGTTGGCCGAACCTCCCCTTTTTTGTGCATGTGTTGTGTTTTATTTTCCATGTTGGTTGTGATGTTCTAGTTTGTTTTGATGTTCTAACTTTTTAAAATAATTAAGATATGGAGCTTGTTTTTTAACCTTCTTTACTTACTTACCTTTATTTTTGCTGATTTTATCATTTTATTTTCATGTCTCCTTATTTTGTTTGTCATTTTTAATTTTTTGTTTTCAACATGTTAAGTTGTTCATGCTTTGTGGTTTTACCATACTATGTGTTTGTGTATTTGTCTAGCTACATCTTTGCCTTTGCATCATGTTTGATTGGTCTAGCATGTTTCCTTTTAAGTCTTGCATATACATATACCATGTGTTTGTGTTATTGTCATGTTGAGATTTCACATTCCATTTAAATGACTATTCAGCTATCCCTTGTTATTTTGCCTTGTGTGTGCATTTTCATCTTGTTTAGTTGACATGCTTGCATTTCTATGCCATGATATTGTGTATTTGATTTACTATGCCATGTGTTTGTGTTATTGCCATGCATTTCCATTAGGTCTAGGTCACATTTGTATTGCCATGCATTTCATGCATATTAGGTCTAGGTTGCATTAATTGCCATGCACAAGTTCATGTTAGGCATTAGGTCATTGTTTATGCTATGCATTGTCTATGTCATTTAGGCCTTAAATCATGCATTTCATGCATTTAACTTGTTGTTTGTTAATGCATTTCATATCATACCACTTGATTTTTGACTTAAGCCAATCAATGGCTCAAAGCCAAGCTCACGTAAGCATGCTTGTGGAAAATTAAGAAGTTGTCAAGTTGGAATTTCTAGCTTTGTGATTTTTTTCATTAGGCAATCATTGTCAAACTTTTTAGAAATTTTAGCTACTGTTTTTAGGTCCTTAGAGGATTCTCCAATATTTTTATTTTGATTTTTGAATGATTTTATCAAAGGCTTAAAAATGTTTTTTGGCTAAACAGTTTTTCACCCAATGTTTTGACTTTCATGATTTTTCTGATAGGTCATACTTAGCCTAAAAATTAAGCCAATTTTTACCAAAATATTTAGACAAGTTATGAGTCTCCCATAAGTTTTTCAGATTTTTTTGAAAATTTTAAAATATATTAAAAAAAATCACGTTGTAAAATTGGACGGAAAAGTCAGATTTGATTTCAAAAAAAAAATTCATGTTTTGTCTAAGGCATTAAGAGAGGGTTGATTTAGAACCTTAGCTACTGTCCTAGGTTGATTATAAGCCATTTTAATCATAAAAATGATTTTATAAAGCTAGGGTCAATGGTGGTCAAGTCCGGGTTTTCAAAGTTAGGAAATAAAGCCTTTTTCAAGGGGGTTTCGGCCATGGTGTTATTTTTTCATCCAAAATTTTCAAAATTGTTTTTAAACCAATCAAAAAGTATTTTTGATTTTAGAAAATTTAATTTGATGTTTTTTTTCTAAGGTAGTCGGATATCTTTTTAGGTATACGAATTTCCTTATTTAAAGGAAAAAGTACACTTTCATGCATTACATTTTCCATGTTCATGCATATTATATGATATATGATTTTTTGCTATGAACATTTCTATCCTAATATTTTTATTTTTATTTATATTTTATAGTGTTATATTGTTTGTTATATGATTGTGAATATTTTATGTTATTCTATTCTTTTTGCTTAGTCATTTATTTTTGTCACATCATTTAGGATTTATTATGTTCATGCATTGTTATTTTTATTTTCATGCATATTTCATGATAATATTATTTTATGTTTCATAACATTTCATATCACTTAGATTATATTGCCATGTCATTTAAATTATATCATTTCATTTAGAATATATTATGTCACTTAGGTTATATCATTTCATTTAGAATATATCATGTCATTTAGATTATATTAGATCATTTAGAATATACCATGTCATTTAGATTATATCATGTCATTTAGGATTTACTATGTCATTTAGATTATATCATATCATTTAGGATATACTATGTCATTTAGATTATATCATATCATTTAGGATATACTATGTCACTAAGATTATATTATGTCATTTAGAATATACTATGTTACTTAGATTATATCATGTCATTTAGATTATATTATGTCATACATGTTCATATTCATATTCATATATTTTTTAAATATTTTGAAAAGATAATGGTTTTAAATAAAATAAAGTTATTCCCGAGTTAAAATAATTCATGAGTTCTCCTCCGAGTTGTCGGGGAGGATATCATCAATTATCATTAATAACGGAATATCTTTTTAAAATGAGAATGATTCGAAAATTTTTCCAAATAAATAAAAATTTCTATATTTTGTCGCATTTGTTGGGGAATATAAAAAAATTTTGAATTAATAAATTTCGGATCATTTTCAATTAAAAATAGAATTATTTTTCTTTAAATCGGAAATTATTTTGAAATGCCAAATTTAAAATCGACTTTTTACCGAAACTTGAGATAACATACGATTAATAAGGTACCGTTTTACACAGGCGTTGTGGGGGTGCTAATCCTTCCCCGCACGTAATCGAGTCCCAAACCCGCTTCTTTAATTTCTCTGGTTTAAAAACGCAGACTTGAAATTGGTTTTAAAAATATTTTAATTAATTTTAAAATGTTTTACAAAACTGGTTTTAATAGGTGGCCGCTCACACCTAGCCAAAAAAGATTGGTGCCGACTCCATGTCTTTTTTCGAGGTTGTTTTCAAACCCTCATTTTATTTCAAGAGGAATTAAGTCGTCTTTTTCTCTGTATTCCCCAATGTCACACTTAACGAATAAAGTCTCGCGATGAGACTTGTTATTTTTTAGGTAGCGACAGCTTGGTGACTCCACTGGAGACATTTGAGAGTCAGGCCTAGAATTAGTCGTGTGTTATCAAAGTCTTGGTTTTGTTGGTTTTTAATTGGAATTTAATTTTAATTCCCAGATGTTTTTTTTTAAAAAGTAAGGAGAATTTTAAAAATAATAAAATGTTTTTAAATATGTTCATACTCATGTGCATGCATTTTATTATTGTTCTATAGTTATTTAATGATGTATATTATAATTGCTGGTTGGTTAATGCATTACACTATTCTTGATCTTTGTTTTAATAAATTGTCGGGGCATTTAGAATAAGGATTGTAGATTAGATGGTGAAAGGTTTGTCGTGCATTTGCATAACATGAGCTTTATATCTGAGTTTCGTCCCTTTAAGTGGAAGTAAAGTACCTACGCTTCGTGTGGCAATAGTCTCCGCATAAGCTAGCGAAACACTTTCGAAGGTATCAGATTACCTACGCTTCGTGTGGCAATAGCCTCCGCATAAGCTGGGTAAATGAACTCTAACGAATTGAACCCGTTTTTATCGGGGTGCCTTACTAGCCTTCACAGGCGACAGTGAGGAACAATTTGGGACCTTTAGAACTGATCCACTCCATATAATGAACCTAGGCGAAGCCATGCCGGATTTTCGTTAGATGCACCGAAGCTAGGAACACTTGGAGGAATGCTTCTGATCTTTTGCCATTTATTTGTACATTCTGAATAAGCATTATAGGTCAGGCAACGATGAACGTACATCGCCTGTAATAAGCTTAATACCCCGCCCAAAAGGCACCGTGATGCCTAAACAAGTTGATATTATTGGGGCATTCATTGATTTTCTTACTTTGCATTGATTATTCCACCTTTTTATTGCTTTATTGTTTTTTATATGTAATAATGCCGGAAAGTAGTATCTTTGGGTTGTTTTTTTTTTTAAATCTTTACAGGAATTTGAAAAAAGAGAAAATATGATAAAAAATATATTTCCTCTTCGAAAAGTTGAAAAAATGAAAAGGAAAAAATGAAAAGAAAATGATGAAAAAGTTCTTTTGTAGTGGAGTACTGATGTGAGAATAATAAAAATCTCCTTTTAGTTTTAGACTTTTGAGAAAATGAGAACATAAAAAGATGTCAAAAAATAGTTGTCAAGAAAATTCAAGAAAAATTGAAAGAAGAAAAAAATCAAAAAAGTGATGTTAGAATCTTCTTTTCCTTGATCTTTTCATTTGCATTTTAGCATAATATGCAAGCAGTAGTAAATATGAAAATTCACCTTATCAAACATTTTCGTATCTTGTACATTTTATGCATCAATCATCATCACATTCATGCATATGTGAATAGAGCATGTCTGTTTATTTGCATTTTTGATCTCATGATAATAATGTCATTTTCATTTGCGTGAAAGGGGTTCGAGATATGAGGAATGAATCGGAAGAACGATTGGATGCTTTGGAACGCAATTAAGAGGAATTTGGACATGAAATTCGGGAGGTGAAAGAACAACTCACCAAATTGATGAAAATGGCTGAGGATATGGGTAAGAGTAAGAGGGAATTTTCTCAGGGTTCTCATCAATTTTGGATCAACCAAAACTATCAGGTTCAGAACATACAATCCTTGCTGGATCCTGCACTTGTCAATGCCACAAAGGTTTGAACCCTGATGAAATTGTAGACAAAATCGTGAAAATGATTAAACCAGAGAGCCTGATACCAAGGACAAAAACCTCAGATCCCAAACAGTCCCTCCAATTTTTCCTAGGTCTAAACCAGTATCATCACCCTACTATGGTCCAATTGTCCACTGGGTTGACCAATACGGGATCCCTGGGTTCTACTCCATCACCACCAATTGGCAATTCGTACTTTTGCCCTCATCAAACAAACAGGATAAAAACTTCGAAATGTATGCAACCTCTAAAGGTTCCGTGTCTAAATCCATACCCTCGCCTTACTATTATTCCACCACCTTTCCAGGAAAGTACTATGGTTCGAGCTTTAGCGCCACCATCAAATGCCCCAACTCCTAGGCCGTGTGTGACTGAGAAACAACCCAAGGATAAAACCCAAAGGCATTTTGATTCCATTCCAATAAGCTACCAAAAGCTTTTCCCTATGTTGATCCGAAATCACCTGGTTGCCTATGTGCCGTTGAAACCCCTATCACCACCATATCCCAAGTGGTATAACCCGAATGCAAGATGTGATTATCACTGTGTAATTGTTGAGCATAGCCTTGAAGACTGCATTGCACTCAAGAACAAAATACAGTCTCTTATAGATGCCAAGTGGTTGGATCCAACGACACTGATTGGTAAAGGACTGGGAAAAGGTAATTAGGATTGGGAGATTTACGGCAATGATATAGAAGGACTTTGGTCTTTCCAGTAGCCGGCTCTTATAGCCTTAGGATGCTAGGAAAAGTTAAGTGCTTGTAAAGAAGTTCTAACCACTGCTCAGATTTTGTAAACATGGTTTATACCTTGTTAACATTGGAACAGGAATGGATTAATCATGCTTTGAATTTATGAGATGTTGATGATTAAGTTTCTCTGATTCTTTTTCCTCTGTGATATCTTCCCCTTTGCATTTTACATCCAATCAATTATTTGTCATACCATACATTTCATTCATACATGCATCTTGGTGGCATCAGGTTACATTCATGACATACATAGTCAGCATGATTTCTCTGTATATGTTCATAAATTAATTTGTCTATTCTTTAAATGCATCATATTGGTATCGTGTTGTATTCATAGTATATAGGATCATTCATTTGAAAATGCATCTAGAACATACATGGTCATTCATTGCATATATCCATGCGTTGATTTGTTTATTCTTTGCTTACATCATGTTGGCATCTTGATTGCATTTATTACGTAGATGGTCAGCATGTTTCCACTATATATGTCCATGCATCACATTGTTTATGCTTCACAAGCATAAAGTTGCAATCATGGCTCATTTATCATGACATGCATTTGGGGGGAATAAAACAGAAGTTGAAAGAATTTCCATTTCAAATTAGAGGTATAAGAAGTACTGAGTACCTTTTTAATACAGGCTAGAGTTATGGAGAATGGACAAGCTGCCCGAATGGAAAGATTGGAAAAGGCATAGGAAGAATCGCAAGAACAGTTAGCAAAATCTCAAGCAAAAATTAAAGATCAGAGGACTAAATGATGGAGCTGGTATCTGCCGCAGTCAAGGGAAAGGGATACACTGAAAACTTGGCCGCCAAAGAAGGGTTAGAGGCACAAAAGGGTCAAATTGAGGTCATAATTTTGGATGGCCATAATACAGTTAATCCCAGCAACAGCCTGAACTTAGATGATCCAACTGAATAGAAAAAGTTGAAAATGGTTGAATCGAATATGGCTGAGTCGGAAGATTCCCAAAGGAAGTATCAGCTGTTAGAGGAAAGGATTCAAGCTGTTGAAGGTGGAGATGAAGTAAGTGTAGAGAATTTCTTTTGATCCCTGATCTGGTCATCCCGCCAAAATTCAAGGTTCCGGAATTCGAAAAGTATGATGGACTTAAAAACCCCATAACACACTTGTCTGCATATTGTAATAGGATGGTGGGGCATGCGCATGATGAGAAATTGCTTATCCATGTTTTTCAATACAGCCTGATAGGAGGAGCATCTAATTGGTATTATCAGTTGAAAAAAGGCCAAGTGCATACATGGAGAGACTTAGCCCGGGCATTCCTGAAACAATACAAGCACATGTTGGAAATGGTTCCAGATCGATTGACACTCCAGAATATGAAAAAGAAGCCTAATGAGGATTGCAAAGAATATGCTCATAGATGGAAAGATGTAGCCTCGCAAGTCCAACCAACTCTTACTGATAGAGAAATGAATGTTTTGTTTGTGGATACCTTTCCACATCCATATTATGACAAGTTGATAGGCAATGTCTTCTCAAAATTTGCAGATATATTGTTTGTTGTGGGTAGGATTGAGGATGGTAAAAAAAAAGGAAAATTATGAATACTAATGCCAGAATGTTTTTCGAAAAGAAAAATGGTGTTGCCAAGGGGCACGTTCAAGTCATAAATGTTGAAGGCAGAAATAAAAGAGGGTTCAGTGCAATGCAAGACAATCTTTTTGGTGGATATTTACATCCCCGACCCTATGTCGACCATTGGATTCAGCACGGTCATCATCATGCTCCAAGTCCTTTCACTTCACCTCAGGGTTTCGTCGTGCCAAATGATCCAGAGTTTAGTTCAGTCTATTCTCAGAGCAGTAAGAGAAAGAAGACAAAGGTGTACCATTCAATTTCGATGACCTATATAGAACTTCTTCCATTGCTTGTCCAAAGCCAATTGATCTCCGTTGCACTTGCAAAGCCCAGGAAGTCTCCTTACCCAAATGGTATGATCCTAATGCCACATGCGAGTACCATAACGGGGTTAAAGGGCATTCCACTAAGAACTGCACTGCATTCAAGGACAAAGTTCAAGCTGTAATTGATGTAAACCCGACAAAGTTCAAAGAGTTCATGAATTCTTATCAAGGATGACGGGGCTAAGGATTATTTGTTCTCAGGGTAGCATGCTAATCAGGGGCAATCCTTAACCTTGTTTTAAGTTTTGTACTTACTTTCAATTTATTTGAAATGAATGAACTTTAAATTCTAAGTATCATACATCATATCTCATTTGAAGTTTTGAATGTTCTTCTTAAGCCTTGTTTACATGATTTGTGAAAGAAAAAACAAAAAGGCTGAAAATAAAAGTCCATACGGATAATTTTTCGTTTTGAAAATAAAAGGATATTCCTTTGAATAGAGAAATGAGTTTCGAAAAAATGGGTGATCATGATGGGGGATGGATTCCTAGGAAACACTTTGTCTTTACACGTGCATAGATCATAGACCAGTTGAATAAATACCACTCAAAAGTCACAAAGAATAACTTTTATCGAGGCCATGAGTAATGAAAATTTGAAAAATTCTTTCGTGGATTTCTTGAAAGTCAAGCAAACATGACAATCTTCCAAAAGATCTAGATTAGGTAGTTTGATATGTATTCAATTTATGCAGTGTTACAAATCATAGCAAAAACTCAAAGATTCAAAACCTTCAAATCCCTCTGAAAGAATGAAAATGCCAAATCTCTGGGCCTTTTCCCAGACTTTGATTTATGAGCACATGAACCAAAGGATGAACGAGAACACCTTTTGTAGACACCTAATTTTGTTCGGACCACTAAATCAGGTATTTTTCTTCCTAAAATGATGTTCTAGAATGCAAAAAGTCTTTTCTTATCCTGCAGGTGATACTCCATGACTTGGTTTAAGAAAACAAGCATAAAAAGTCAACCCCTAAAAGTCAACCACTGAAAAGTCAACCCACTTTCAAAATCAAGATTCAAAGTTCAATTGAAAAATGATGAAAGAATTTTGATAATCCGAGGTCTACAATGAAAGATATGGAGTTCAAAAGTTGGGTTACAGAAATTTAGTGGAAAGGAAACCCTAGTTCGAAAATTTAGGGAAAAGTGCTTAAACGATCAAATTGGTCAAAATTGAGAGTTCCAAATGGAAGCTAAGTAATGACTACGGGTAATGGAGAGGCCATCTGGAAGCAAAACCAAAGGAAAAGTCAATTTGGAAGAAAACCGAGAATTAGGATTTTTGGTGGATTTTGGTGAAATTGGGGAAAATTGCAGAAATGGTTCGATTCGGTAAAACTAAAGCCCCTAATTGATGAGGAGTGACTAAAAAAGGATAGTCCAAGGCTCAGTTTGACGTAATTCCGAGAAAAGAGCCGATTGGAGGAAAAATAGAAAAACGAGGAAATTCTCGATACTGAAAAAAATCAAATCGAAGGGGAATTTAATCGTAAAAATTGGGCATTTTTGGACCTACTCCAATTCAATATATAACAAAGGCACAGAAAAAGAAAATCTGGAAATCGAACTTTTTTGAGTAAAATCGGGCTTCGGAGGCAAAAGGGCAAACTTGGAAAATTCGAGAAAAATAGCAAATGAGCTCCAAAAGTTACCAAAACTTCCAGATCTCAATATTAAATCATTTGGTATAGATTGGTGAAGAAAAATCCGGATTCGGAATTCGTTTGCAAAATGGCAAATTTCGGGCCCACTAAGTAGAAATTCAAGAAGATAAATTCCGAAAAAATAGCAAATGAGCTCAAAAAATTCTAAAAATTTCCAGATCTCAATTTTAAATTATTTGGAAGAGATTGGAAAAATAAAATATGGAAACGGAGCTTGTTTGCAAAATGGCAAATTTTGGGCCCACTAAGTTCAAATTCAATAAGATAAATCCCGAAAAAAATAGCAAATGAGCTCAGAAAATTATGAAAACTTTCAGATCTTAATTTTAAATTATTTGGAAGAGATTGGTGAAGAAAAATTCAGATTCGGAGCTCGTTTGAAAAATGGTAAAAGTTCGGGTGCACTAAGGGGCAATTTTGGAAGAAAAATCCGAGAAAAATAGCAAATGGGCTCGAAAAATTATGAAACTTCCGAAATTCAATTTTTTATTATTTAGGAAGTTTTGAAAAAAATAAAATTTATATTTGGAGTCCGTTTGCTATTTAATTAGGTTCGGGGGCCAAAAAGGTCATTTTATCAAAAAAACCGAGGCGGGCCTTTCTTGCAATTAAAAAAATAGAGATTGGGTTGGAATATCAAGGGCCATTCAGCCAAGCCCATAATGGAGTAATTTTGCTAAGATTTTGCATCCAAAGGCTAAGAGTGGATAGTAAAGTAGTTATTTTTTTTATCAAGCCTTTGTAATTGTGACACATGGACCAATGCATGAAGACGGATGATGTCATATTTATGACATCATATTTAGTTAGGGGCT
Organism: Fremontodendron californicum; assembly: GCA_030761205.1. Taxonomy (NCBI): domain Eukaryota; kingdom Viridiplantae; phylum Streptophyta; class Magnoliopsida; order Malvales; family Malvaceae; genus Fremontodendron; species Fremontodendron californicum. The sequence goes on from JAULJL010000028.1 coordinate 8,523,706, forward strand.
GATTACTTAATCTAAGGGTGGGAATTTTTCATAAAAAACATCTTGGATTAAGGGCCTTTGGATGCAAAATTGGTTAGAAAAAATGACAACATCCTTTTAGAGGATTGGAGGCCATTCGGCCAAGGGCTGAAAAGGGGGGATTTTCAGATTTTTTTTTTTAGGCTAATGGGGCTGAATAGAGGCAGTAGCTAGGGAGAAAAAAAAAGAAAAAAAGAAAGGAGGAAAAAAGAAAGGTTTTGCTTACTACTTTTTGATTTCGAAAGCTAGAGCAAGGTAGCTATGTTCTTTCATGCTTTCTTCATGCTTTGTTGATGTGATTTTGCTATTTTGATTGTCATTTTATTTTCTTTCATGAAATAAACTTGTTTTTCAAAATAAGTTCTAAGGTGTTTATACTTTGTATTTCTATAAGAAATCAAGAGAACAAATCTTACTATGTTTTTTTTAGCTTGGTCGAATGGTACTCTTTTTTAAGATAATTTTTTTTTTTTTTTGTTCATGTTATTGGTTGTGTTAAGATAGCTTACTTGTGGTAGGTTAGCTTGATGGTGGTAGGTTAGCTTGATTGTGGTAGTTTAGCTCTACACCACGCCATGTGTTTGTGGTAATGTCATGCTTAGGATTGCATCATTTAGAAATGTGTCTATTCGGTTACCACATAATTTTGTGCCTTCTGTGTGAATTTTCATTATGTTAGTTGATAAGCTTGCATTTCCATGCCATAATATTGTGTATTTTGATTTAGTATGCCATGTGTTTGTGTTAATGCCATGCTAGAATTTCACATATTGATTTCATGCCCATTCGGTTTCCACTATATTGTTTGCCTTGTGTGTGCATTTTCATTTTTGTTTAGATACCATGCTTTGCATTATTATGCCATGAGATTGTGTATTGGTTGTGCCATGTTCATGCATTAGTATTAAGTTTATTTGGTTATTATATGTTCATGTTATTTTCATGTATTTTCATGACATTTTAGGTCAGGTCATCTTTGTGTTGCCATGCATATTCCCATGCATATTAGTATTAGCTCTAGATCATATTGGTATTGCCATGCATTTTAATATCCATTAGGTCTTAGATCATGTTGATATTGCCATGCATGTTTAGGTCTAGGTTGCATATATTGCCACGCAAGTTCATGCTAGGCATTAGGTCATTTTGAATCGCCATGCATTTTCTATGTCATTTAGGCCTTAGATCATGCATTTCATACATTAAACTTGCTGTTTTTTCATGCATTTCATATCATACCACTTGATTTTTGACTTAAGCCAATCAATGGCTTAAGGTCAAGCTCACATGAGCATACTTGTGGAAAATTGAGAAGTTGTCAAGTTGATTTTTCTACCTTTGTGATTTTTTTTTTTACCTAGGAAATTCTTGTCCAAATTTTTAGAAATTGTAGCTACTGTTTTTAGGTCCTTAGAAGAGTCTCTAATATTTTTACTTTGATTTTTGAATGATTTTATCAAAGGCTTAAAAATGATTTTTGGCAAAACAGTTTTTCACCTAGTGTTCTGACTTTCGTGATTTTTCTGGTAGGTCATCCTTACTCTAAAAATTAAGCCAATTTTTTTCCATAGAGTTTGACATGTTCTGAGTATCCCATTTTGTTTTCATATTTTTTTGAAATTTTAAAAATAGGTTAAAAATCATGCTTTAAAACTGGACAGTAGTGTCAGATTTGAATTCAAAGGAAAAGTAATTTTCTGTTTTGGTAAGGCATTAAGAGGGGGCTGATTAGGAACCTTAGCTACTGTCCTAGGTTGATTTCTAAGCCATTTTAATCTTTAAAAATGATTTTATAAAGCTCGGGTCAAGGGTGGTCAAGTCCGGGTTTTCAAAGTTAGGAAAATAGAGCCATTTTAAATGGGAATTTCAGCCATGGTCAATTTTTTTATCCAAGATTTTCAAAATTGTTTTTAAACTAATCACAAAGTATTTTGATTTTAGAAAATTTAATTTGATGTATTTTCCTAAGGTAGTCGGATATCTTTTTAAGTATACGGATTTCCTTATTTAAAGAAAAAAATACACTTTCATGCATTGCATTTTTTATGTTCATGCATACTATATAATATATGATTTTTTGCTATGATAATTTCTATGGTAATGTCATTATTTTCATTTATATTTTATGGTGTTATATTGTTTGATATATGGTTGTGAATATTCTATGTTATCCTATGCTTTTTATTTAGTCATTTATTTTTGTCACATCATTTAGGATTTATTATGTTCATGCATTATTATTTTTATTTTCATGCATATTCCATGATAACATTATTTTATGTTACATATCATTTTATGTCATTTTAATTATATCATTTCATTTAGAATACATTATCTTACTTAAAACATATTATTTCATTTAGAATATATTATGTTACCTAGGATATATCATTTCATTTAGAATATATTATGTCACTTAGGTTATATCATTTCATTTAGAATATATTATGCCACTTAGGTTATACTATTTCATTTAGAATATATTATGACACTTAGGTTATATCATTTCATTTAGATTGTTTCATATCATTTAGATTATACTATGTCACACATTTTCATATTCATATTTTTTAAAAAATATTTTAAAATAAGAAAATGATTTTCAATAAAATAAAGATATTCCCGAGTTAAAATGATTCATGAGTTCTCTGCCGGGTTTGCTGGGAGGATATCATCAATTATCATTAATAATGGAATATCTTCTTTAAAACGAGAATGATTCGGAAAATTTTTCAAATAAATAAAAATTTCTATATTTTGCCTCGTTTATCGGGGAATATAGAAAATTTTTGAATTAATAAACTCCGGATTATTTTCAATTAAAAATGGAATTATTTTTCTTTAAATTGGGAATTAATTTGAAATGCCAAATCTAAAACCAACTTTTTACCGAGACTTGAGATAACACACGATTAATAAGGTACTGTTTTATATGGGCGTTGTGGGGGTGCTAATCCTTCCCCACACGTAACCGAGTCCCGAACCCGATTCTTTGATTTCTCTGGTTTAAAACGTAGACTTGAAACTGGTTTAAAAATGTTTTAATTAATTTTAAAAATATTTTACAAAACCAGTTTTAATAGGTCGCCGATCACACCTAGCCAAAAAAGATTGGTGGCAACTCTATGTCTTTTTCGAGGTCATTTTCAAACCCTCATTTTATTTCAAGAGGAATTAAGTCGTCTTTTCCTTTGTTTTTTCAATGTCACGCTTAACGAGTAATAAAGTCTCGCGATGAGACTTGTTATTTTTTAGGTTGCGACAGCTTAGCGACTCCACTGGGAAATTTAGAGAGTCAGGCCTAGAATTAATCGTGTGTTATCAAAGTCTCGATTTTTGTTGGTTTTTATTTGGTATTTAATTTTAATTCCCACATTTTTTAAATAATAAGGAGAATTTTGAAAATAATAAAATGTTTTTAAATATGTCTATACTCATGTGCATACATATTATTGTTCTCTAGTTATTTTGTTGCATATTTATTCTTTGCTTAATTGATGTTTTACATTGTTTAATCTTGTTGGGGCATTTAGAATAAGGGATGTAGAATAGGTGGTGAAAGGTTTGTTATTTCTCCTCACACACTACACTTCACGTGCATTTTGCATATCATGAGCCCTATACCCGGGTTCTGTCCTTTTAGGTGGGAGCAATTTAACTAAGCCTTCGTGATTAACAATCCGCATGGGCTAGTGAAACACTTCCGGAGTACTAAATTACCTAAGCCTTCGTGATTAACAATCCGCATGTGTTAGGAAAATATACTCTAACGAATTGAATCCGTCTTTATCGGGGTGCCTTACTAGCCTTCATCGGCGACAGTGAAGAACAATTTGGGGCTTTTAGAACTGGTTCACCTTCATATAGTAAACCTAAGAAAAGCTATGCCGAATTTCTGATTAGATATCCCGAAGCTAGGAACACATGGAGGAATATTCACAATCCTGTTACTTTTTATTCTACATTCTGAATAAGTTTACCTTTGCAAATCGGGCAATGATAACGCACATCGCCCATAATAAGTTTTGAAAATAACAAAAGGTTTTTTGCATGTATATTATTATTGCTCTCTGGTTGGTTAATGCGTTATACTACTCTTGATCTTTGTTTTAATAAATTGTTGGGATATTTAGGATAAGGATTATAGAATAGGTGTTGAAAGGTTTGTTTTGTTCCTCCACACACATTGCACTTGCATTTGCATAACATGAGCTCTATACCCGAGTTCCGTCCCTTTAAGTGGAAGTAAAGTAGCTACGCTCTCGTGATGATCCTTCGCATGGGCTAGTAAAATACTTTCGGAGTATAAATTACCTAAGCTCTAGTGATGATCCTCCGCATGGGCTAGGGAAATATACTCTAACGAATTGAACTCGCTTTTATCGAGGTGCCTTACTAGCCTTCACAGGCGACAGTGAGGAACAATTCTGGGCCTTTTAGAACTTCATTCATCCACATATAGTGAACTATAGAGCAACATAAGCGAAGCCCTACCGAATTTTTTATAGATATACCAAAATTAGGAACACATAGAAGAACATTTTTAACCTTTACCTATTTTACATTCTAAATAAGTATTTGTAGATCGAGCAACGATGTACGTACATCGCCCGTAATAAATGTGATAATCCGTCCTAAAGGCACTGTGATGCCTATATAATTAGATATTGTTGGGGCAAGTGTTCATTAACTTTTTGAAATTCAAAATACAAACATTATTTTTCAAAATTTTTTGCATTTTGCACATTTCATGCATGTGTGAATAGAGCACGTACATTTATTGTTGTATTGTTGATCTAATTTTTTGCAATAAACGGATGGTGATAATAATCTCATTTGATGGTTTCGTAAACCGGTAGTGTTACATAAACATTTGCATATTGTACCATAGTAGGATCCACTACTCCGAAATTATTTTGAAAAATAATATGTTGGTTTTTCATGGAGAAACATGATTTAAAAAAATTAATAGATTAAGAGGCAAATCTTGCATAATGAGATTTTTGAATAATCAAAATTTGGTCCCACCAATTTCGTGTAATCATTGATTTCTTTGTATATACCTTTGTGTAATTCATTTATTCTTTACATGTATCATTTTGACATCATGTTACAGTCCTAACATGCATGGTCATTTATTGTAGAATACATTTGTGATATACATGGTAATTTTTTGTATATACCCCTGTGTAAATTTATGAATTTTTTACATGCATCATATGGACATCATGTTACGGTCATAGCATACATGCTCATTCATTATAGAATACATTTATGATATGCATGGTCATTATCTATATATACCCATGTATCAATTTATTCATTCTTTACATGCATCATGTTGGCATTAGGTTGTATACATGACAAACATAGTCAGCATGATTTTTCTGTATATACCCATGTATCAATTTATTTATTCTTTACATGCATCATGTTGGCATCAGGTTGCATTCATGACAAACATAGTCAGCATTATTTTTCTGTACATGTTCATGAATTAATTCGCTTATTCTTTACATGCATCGTGTTAGCATCAGGTCGCATTCATAACAAACATAGTCAGCATGATTTCTCTATATATGATCGTGCATTAATTTGATTACTCTTTACATGCATTAATTTGTTTATATAAATCATGTTGACATCGGGTTGCATTCATGGCATACATAGTCATCATGATATGCTCATGCATCAATCTGTCATATTAAAATCAGGATGCATTCATGACACACATGGTTAGTATGATTTTCTTTGTATATACTATGTGTCAATCATTCATTGTTTACATGCATCATAATTGACATCGTGTTGCATTCATAGTGTATATGATCATTCATTGGGAAATACATCTGAAACATACATGGTTATTCACTGCATATATCCATGCATTGATTTTCTTTATTCTTTGTTGGCATGTTGGCATCGTGATGGCATTTATTACATATATGGTCAGCATGTTTCCACTGTACATGTCCATACATCATATTGTTTAGGCTTCACATGCATCAAATTGCATTCATGGCTCCTTCATCATGACACGCACTTGGGGGGATAAAACAGAAATTGGCTTGGTTCTAAGAGTCTTTGAAAGAATTTCCATTTCAAATCAGAGGTATAAGTTGTACTGAGCACCTTTATGATACATGCCAGAGCTATGGAGAATGAACAAGTTGCCTGAATTGAAAGAATGGAAAGGGCACATGAAGAATTGCGAGAAAAGTTTGAAAAATCTGAAGTAGAATCTAGAGATTAGATGACTAAATTGATGGAGCTGATGTCCGCAATCAAGGGAAAGGAATACACTGAAAACTTGACCACCAAAGAAGAGTTGGGGACACAAAGGGATCAGAATGAGGTTGTAATGATGGATGCCCAGAACACAGTTAATCCCGTCAACATCCTAAACTCAGATAATCCAGCTGAACAAGCAAAGTTGAAAATGGTTGCAGTAAAAGAGGTTGAGTTGGCAGATTCCCAAGGGAAATATCAGTTGTTAGATGAAAGGCTCCGGGCAATAGAAAATACAGAAGTATTCGGGAGTGTGGATGCGAAAGAACGATGCTTGGTAATTTAGTCATTTCTCCTAAATTCAAGGTCCCTGACTTTGAGAAATATGATGGGACGACTGATCCGTCAGCCCAAATCACTATATTCTGCCAAAGATGACGGGTTATATAGATAATGATAAGCTTTTGATCCACTACTTTCAGGATAGCCTCAGCGGGTCCGCAATTAGGTGGTATTGCTAGTTGAGCAAGGATCAGATTCGCTCTTGGAATGATCTGGTTAGGGCTTTTCTAAACCAGTACAAGTATATGATCGACATGGCGCCTGACAGTCTCTCCTTGCAAAATATGGAGAAAAGAGCTACTGAGAGCTTCAAAGAATATGTGCAGCGGTGGATGAGCATGGCCACCCAAGTACAACCGCCCCTGACTCGGAATGAAATTACTGTCCTTTTTGTGAATACACTATGGGTTCCATACTATGACCGACTCGTCAAGAATGCCACAAAGAATTTTGTGGATATGGTAATTTCAGGGGAGATGATTGACAATGCTATCAAGGATGGAAAACTTGAAGGAGAAAGAACATCCAATACAGAGAGAAATGGGGCATCTAAAAAGGAAGAAGAAGATACCCAAGTCGTGGAAGGCTTTGCCCCACCTCCCCAATTCTCCTTGTATCAATGATTCTACCCTTACCTAAACAATGTCTCTCAAGGTGGTTATCCTTACCAACCAATACCTGCAACCACACCAGAATTTACATCTGTCTATCAATCTAACACCCTTGGGTCATAATCGAAGGGGGCATAAAAAGCGAAAAAGAAATCAGTTTGACTCAATTCCTATGACATACAACGAGGTACTACCTCAACTCATCCATAATCACCTTGTGACACCCATGCAATTAGAGCCTCTGAATCCCCCTTATCCGAGCTGGTATGATGCTAATGAGTGTTGTGGTTACAATTCTGCCAATCAAGGTCACTCAACAGAGAACTGCCCCGCTTTGAAGTACAAGGTCAGGGATCTTATCAAGGCTGGTTCGATAAGTTTTGAAGATGGGAAAGCCAAGTGTCATAAGAAACATGGTGCATAATCATATTAGGATTTTTGATGCATGTAGTTCTATACACTATGATGATGAAAGCACTTGTCTCATGTTGACATCCACATGAAATAAATAAATATTGAATTTAAATGTTTTGTTTTCATTATATTTTAGCACTAATTTGAATTCGCCAAAAAAAAAAACACAAATGAAACTTCATGAAAATTTGTGGTAAACAATAATAAAGGGTATTCACATGAAATAGTGGACAATCTCGAGAATATTGATGATCATTGTTAGAAATGACCCAATAGCCTGTCCCCTTTCTTTTAGGCTTTCTTATGCCTAAATCCCTTGAATCAAGACTACTTGAAAGACCTAATGCTTCAAAGAATATGAATGATTAAACTTCATAAACCATTGTCATTGCAGAATAAGCAAAGATGTAAATCCTAGTTTAGGCTATGAACAAAGGAACGAACTTTTTGAAAAAATTTCGAACTCCTTGAAATTCAAACAAATGAAACATTCTTTCAAGAATCTAGATCTAGGTAATTTGATATGTGTAAAGGTTGTGCTAAAACCATTCACATCCTTTTCCAATGACCACAAAACACCAATTGCCCAAACATCACTTCATGATTGACACCTCGGGGCACCATGACTAAATCAGATTATCCTATTTTGAGTCACATTCTTTCTCGTCTCTTCAAAAAACCCAAGACTAAAACTCAGTTTTTTTTAGTGTAAACCTAGACTTGCGGTGTTCCTCGTAATGATACAAATTCCCAAAGTTGATCAAATTGGGGCATCATATGTGGAAATGATGGATACATGGTGAATAAGGATGGATTAATGCATGAATCATTGGGGCATGCGACAAAAAAAGAAAGAAAGAAAAAAGAAAAAATTTGTGATATCATGCATATGAGATTCGGATGATTCCAAAGTGCAAAATGAAATTCTGATTATCTATTCCCCTGGGGATTGCTTTTCAATGAGAATATTCAGGCTTGATATGATGAATGGCCATCTTTCATATCCCTTTCGCAAAAAAAAAAAAGAAATTATCCATAGTCACCCCTTTTGAGCCAAAAGAATTCTTTATTCTTTGAACCCTGATCAAGGATCACCCTCTACACTGAGGGGCAAATGCGATGAACGATCTTTTCAAAGATCATGGAGAAATGAGTCCTAACTCGAAAGACAGATACAAAGTAAATTAGTCTCCAAAATGAATATGGGCTCACTCTGTCGAAGTGAAGAAAAAGGAAAAGATGGCGAAATGGAAGACAAGAACAAAACAAAAGAAAAAGTGTGAAAAGGATGGCGAAATAGAAGCCAAAAACAAAGAAGAAAAAGAGCAAAAGTCAAAAAAGGAAAGAAAAGTCCAAAAGGGATAAATGCTTCAAAGGGAATCCTCCTCAATAAAATATCCTTGATTTGATTACCCTTAAACAAATATTTTGGGTCTATTTATCCTTTCTTTCTGAACCCAAACCATGGCCTACATTACGTGCTTTAAAAGTCCATTTTGATCAAGCATGAATATTTAGCTTGAAGGGTTTCTCCTCAGATTTTATCCTATCTCATCGAATTATCATTTCACTAAGGAAGAATTTAGAATTCTCAAATGCATGATAGAACAATAAAAAAGAGAAAGAAAAAATAGAAAGAATGAGACTCTAGGGTGAAAACCCAAAAATGGGCGGTCTAGAGTAAAATAGAAATTTTTGATGCCATCTATGATAGTGCCGATACCACAAAAGAAAATGTCATCTTGAAGAAGTGGTCATCGAGGAACATTTAGAAATTCCTGAACCTCCTAACTGTCAACTCTGATTTGGAGGATTATTTTTAAAAACTGAAACTTTTTCCCTCCAAGATTAAACTTTCCAGTTAAAACATCCGAGCCAATCTTGACATTTGTCAAAATGCCTTGATATGGAAACTAAAACAATGTTGAATTTGTTTGGTTCTCAATAAATTCATGATTTATAAAACCTGTTCCATTTGTGAGCCTAGAAAAGACATACATTTTCATTGTGAAGTTTTCTTCGATCAACCAAAATTTTGTTATACCAAACCTTGCCAATCCCAGTTGAAAAAACTCAGATTGACACTTAGAGAAATTTCTAACAGTGATCATCAGTCTTCAAAAGATTTGTACATCACACACTGTGGGGTTAATATTTTTTATTCAGAAGTTTTCAAAATGAGAAAACAAATAAAGATATTTTTTTGAAATACCCATTTTTGATGTTGACATGAGACAAGGGTTTTTTCTAACCCTAAGGTATAGAACTACTAGGATACCAGATATGAGAAGAAGAAATAGAACTTGTTTCAGACCTCTGTTGATGAGAGTTTGAAAACTGTTGGGGCAAAGAGAATAGCCAAAATGAATTGAAGATATACTCTGATTTGAAAAGGAAAAAATGAATTTGAAAGGCTAAGCCAAAGTCTATAAAAACGATATAGGGCATTTGCATCTCTCATGAGCACTCATCTCTTTATTGAGCTTTTGCATCTGCACAGTGTCGGCAAGCATTTGCATCTTTCATGGGTATTTGCATTGACACTATTCCATAAGCATCTGTATTTTACCTTTACATTTACATCCTCCTTGGATATTTGCATATTACGTCATCTCAAGCAATTGCATCATTTCTAGAATCATTACATTTTCATTATTGTCTGGTAATTGCAGTTACATCATTCATAAACCACTTACATGAACACGATTAGTAGGGGTATCTGCATCAAGAAGCATATGCATCAATCTAAGCCATTCGCATTTGCACCATGAAGCATCTGCATCATATTCAATATCTGCATCTGTATCAAGAAGCATGTGCATCAATCCAAGCCATTTGCATTTGTACTAAGAAGCATTTACATCAATCCAAGCCATTTACATTTGCACCATGAAGCATGAGCATCTTGTTAGAGACATTTGGATCTGCATCCTCTCTCAAAGCTTTTGGGTATAATTTTCAACACAATTTTTAAATGAGCAAGTCTTCGGTGGTGATAGCTGAAGCTTCTGGAGGAGATACCCAGAATTTTACAAATTTTTAAAAGCAAATAAGTCTTCAGTGGTGATAGCTAAAGCTTCTGGAGGAGTTACCCAGAATTTTACAATGAGCAAACTTTTAGTGGTGATAGCCAAAGCTTTTGGAGGGGATATCCAGAATTTTACAAATTTTAAAAGTGAACAAGTCTTCGGTGGTGATAGCTGAAGCCTCTGGTGGAGATCCAGGGTTTTATAATTTTGAACAATGAGAAATCTTCTTCTGGAGGAGTTACCCAGAGTTTTACATTTTTAAAAATGAGCAAGTTTTTGGTGGTGATAGCCGAAAGCTTCTGGTGGAGATACCCAAAATTTTATTCAACATCTGCATTTGCATCAAGAGGCATTTGCATTAGTCTAAGTCATTTGAATCTGCATCAATAAGCATTTGCATCAATTTAAGTCATTTGAATCTGCATCAAGAAACATTTGCATCAAATCAAGTCATTTACATTTGCATCAAAGACATTTGCATCTTATTTAACATCTGCATCTGCACCAAGAAGTATTTGCATCCCTTCTCAAAGCTTTTAGGTATAATCTTCAACATGTTTTCAAGAACCAATATCCAGAGTTTTAAAATTTTCTTTGAAAAGAGAGAAAGTCTTTGGTGGTGATAGCTGAAGCCTCTGTGGAGATATCCAGGGTTTTATAGTTTTAAAATGAGAAAGTCTTTGGTGGTGATAGTCGAAGCCTCTGTGGAGATATCTAGGGTTTTATAGTTTTAAGATGAGAAAGTCTTTGGTGGTGATAGTCGAAGCCTCTGTGGAGATATCTATAGTTTTTAAAAGAATTTTTTTTTGAAAAAAGAGAAAGTCTTTGGTAGTGATAACCGAAGCCTCTGTGGAGATATCCAGAGCTTTTTTTAAAAAAATTTGAAAAGAGAGAAAGTCTTTGGTGGTGATAGCCGTAGCTTCTGGAGGAAATACCTAGAATTTTACAGTGAGAAAGTCTTTGGTGGTGATAGCCAAAGCCTCTGGTAGAGATATTCAAAGCTTTACAGTTTTAAAAATGAGCAAGTCTTTGGTGTTGATAGCCGAAGCTTCTAGAGGAGATACCCTGAATCTTAAACACAGCTGAGAACAAAACAGGTTAAAACCCCAAGACCATCGTCGAGGTCTTTTCTCCTCTTGCAAATCAAACCCGTTTCTTTAAGACGGGTTGAGCCTTAATTAGTTAGGGAACTCAATTTAAGGATAAAATCTTCAATTTATAACTTATTCAAAACAAAAAAAAAAATGAAAAAAATGAAAACTCCCTCTCTTTTCTTCACATGTGGTTTCACTAACCGGACAAAATTAGTGTTTGTTTATCTTTGCCTGATTCCTGATTCTTACCAATAGCCAAAGAGGGACAGCTGTAAACACCTAATTTTGTCCAGACCACTAAATTAGGTATTTTTCTTCCTAAAATGATGTTCTAGAATGCAAAAAGTATTTTCTCATCCTACAGGTGGTACTCTGAGACTTGGTTTAAGAAAAAAAGCATAAAAAATCAATCTTGAAAAAGTCAACCCCAAAAAAGTCAACTCCAAAAAGTCAACTACTACAAAGTCAACCCACTTTCAAAATCAAGATTCAAAGTTCAATTGAAAAATGATGAAAGAATTTTGATAATCCGAGGTCTACAATGAAAGGTATGGAGTTCGGAAGTTGGGTTTCGGAAATTTAGTGGAAAATAAACCCTAGTTCGGAAAATTTAGGGAAAAGTGCTTAAACGATCAAATTGGTCGAAATTGCAGGTTCCGAATGGAAGATAAGTAATGACTGCGGGTAATGGAGAGGCCATCTGGAAGCAAAACTGAAGGAAAAGTCAATTTGCAAGAACACCGAGAATTAGGATTTTTGGTGGATTTTTGTCAAATTTGGGAAAATTGCAGAAATGGCCCGATTCAGTAAAACTAAAGCCCCTAATTGATGAGGAGTGAGTAAACAAGGATATCCCAAGGCTCAATCTGAAGTAATTCCGAGAAAAGAGCCGATTGGAGGAAAAATGGAAAAACGAGGAAATTCTCGATATTGAAAAAAAGAAAAATCAAATTGGAGGGGAATTTGATCGTAAAAATTGGGCATTTTTGGACCAAATCCAATTCAATATATAACAAAGGCACAAAAAAATAAAAATCTGGAAATCGGACTTGTTTTGAGTAAAACAGGGATTCGGAGGCAAAAAGGCAAACTTGGAAAATTCGAGAAAAATAGCAAATGAGCTCCAAAAATTACCAAAACTTCTAGATCTCAATATTAAATCATTTGGAAGAGATTGGTGAAGAAAAATCTGAATTCGAAGTTCGTTTGCAAAATGGCAAATTTCGAGCCCACTAAGCTGAAATTCAAGAAGATAAATCTCGGAAAAATAGCAAATGAGTTCGGAAAATTTTGAAAATCTCCATATCTCAATTTTAAATTATTTGGAAGAGATTGGCAAAAGAAAAAATGGAATTGGAGCTTGTTTTCCAAATGGCAAATTCCGAGCCCACGAAGTTGAAATTCAAAAAGATAAATCCTGAAAAAATAGCAAATGAGCTCGGAAAATTATGAAAACTTCCAGATCTCAATTTTAAATCATTTGGAAGAGATTGGTGAAGAAAAATCTGGATTAGGAGATCGTTTGAAAAATGATAAAAGTTTGGGTGCAGTAAGGGGTAATTTTGGAAGAAAAATCCGAGAAAAATGGCAAATGGGCTCGAAAAATTATGAAAACTTTCAGAATTTTTTTATTATTATTTAGGAGTTTTGAAAAAAGAAAATTTGGATTTGGAGTCCGTTTGCTATTTAATTAGGTTCGAGGGCCAAAAAAGTTATTTTATTGAAGAAACCTAAGATGACCTTTCTTGCAATTAAAAAAATAGAGATTGGGCTGGAATATCAAGGGCCATTCAGCCAAGCCCATAATGGAGAGTGATTTTGCTGAGATTTTGCATCCAAAGGCTAAGAGTGGATAGTAAGGTAGTTATTTTTTTGATCAAACCTTTGTAATTGTGACACATGGACCAATGCATGGAGAGGGATGATGTCATATTTATTACATCATATTTATGACATCATATTCTTGACATCATATTAGTTAGGGGCTGATTACTTAATCTAAGGGTGGGAATTTTTCATAAAAAGCATTTTGGATTAAGGGCCTTTGGATGCAAAATTGGTTAGAAAAAATGACAACATCCTTCTAGAGGATTGGAGGCCATTCATCCAAGGGCTGAAAGGGGGGATTTTCAAAATTTTTTGGAGGCTAAAGGGGCTGTTTAGAGGCAGTAGCTAGGGAGGAAAAAAAGAAAAAAAAGAAAGGAGGAAAAAAGAAAGGTTTTGCTTACTACTTTTTGATTTGGAAAGCTAGAGCAAGGTAGCTATGTTCTTTCATGCTTTGTTGATGTGATTTTGCTATTTTGATTGTCATTTTATTTTCTTTCATGAAATAAACTTATTTTTCAAAATAAGTTCTAAGGAGTTTATACTTTGAATTTTTATAAGAAATCGCGAGAACAAATTTTACTATTTTTTTTTAACTTGGCCAAATGGTACTCTTTTTTTAAGATTTTTTTTTTTTAATTTTAATTTTGTTCATGTTATTGGTTGTATTAAGATACCTTACTTGTGGTAGGTTAGCTTGATTGTGGTAGTTTAGCTCTACACTATGCCATGTGTTTGTGGTAATGCCATGCTTAGGATTGCAACATTTAGAAATATGACTATTCGGTTACCCCATAATTTTGTGCCTTGTGTGTGCATTTTCATCTTGTTAGTTGATAGGCTTGCATTTCTATGCCATAATATTGTGTATTTTGATTTAGTATGCCATGTGTTTGTGTTAATGCCATGCTAGAATTTCACATATTGATTTCATGCCCATTCGATTTCCACTATATTGTTTGCCTTGTGTGTGCATTTTCATTTTTGTTTAGAACCATGCTTTGCATTATTATGCCATGAGATTGTGTATTGGTTATGCCATGTTCATGCATTAGTATTAGGTTTATTTGGTTATTATATGTTCATTTTATTTTCATGCATTTTTATGAGATTTTAGGTCTAGGTCATCTTTGTGTTGCCATGCATATTCCCATGCATATTAGTATTAGGTCTAGATCATATTGGTATTGCCATGCATTTTCATATCCATTAGGTCGGTCATATTGGTATTTCCATGCATTTTCATATCCATTAGGTCTTAGATCATGTTGATATTGCCATGCATTTCATGCATGTTTAGCTCTAGGTTGCATTTATTGTCATGCAAGTTCATGCTAGGCATTAGGTCATTTTGAATTGCCATGCATTTTCTATGTCATTTAGTTAGGACTTAGATCATGCATTTCATACATTAAACTTGCTATTTTTTCATGCATTTCATATCATACCACTTGATTTTTGACTTAAACCAATCAGTGGCTTAAGGCCAGGCTCACATGAGCATACTTGTGAAAAATTGAGAAGTTGTCAAGTTGATTTTTCTACCTTAGTGATTTTTTTTAGCTAGGCAATTCTTGTCCAAATTTTTAGAAATTTTAGCTACTGTTTGTAGGTCCTTAGAAGAGTCTCCAATATTTTTATTTTGATTTTTGAATGATTTTATCAAAGGCTTAAAAATGATTTTTGGCAAAATAGTTTTTCACCCAGTGTTCTGACTTTCGTAATTTTTTTGGTAGGTCATCCTTAGTCTAAAAATTAAGCCAATTTTTTTTCATAGTGTTTGATATGTTCTAAGTATTCCATTTTTTCTTTAGAGTTTTTTGAAATTTCAAAAATAGGTTAAAAATTCACGCTTTAAAACTGGACAGTAGAGTCAGATTTGAATTCAAGGGAAAAATAATTTTCTGTTTTGGCTAAGGCATTAAGAGGGGGGATGATTAGGAACCTTAGCCACTATCCTAGGTTGATTTCTAAGCCATTTTAATCTTTAAAAATGATTTTATAAAGCGCGGGTCAAGGGTGGTCAAGTCCGGGTTTTCAAAGTTAGGAAAATAGAGCCATTTTAAATGGGAATTTCAGCCATGGTCATTTTTTTTATCCAAGATTTTCAAAATCTTTTTTAAACCAATCACAAAGTATTTTGATTTTAGAAAATTTAATTTGATGTCTTTTCCTAAGGTAGTCAGATATCTTTTTAGGTATACGTATTTCCTTATTTAAAGAAAAAGAATACACTTTCTTGCATTGCATTTTCCATGTTCATGCATACTACATAATATATGATTTTTTGCTATGATAATTTCTATGGTAGTGTCATTATTTTGGTTCATATTTTACGGTGTTATATTGTTTGATATATGATTGTGAATATTCTGTGTTATCTTATGCTTTTTATTTAGTCATTTATTTTTGTCACATCATTTAGGATTTATTATGTTCATGCATTATTATTTTTATTTTCATGCATATTCCATGATAACATTATTTTATGTTACATATCATTTTATGTCATTTTAATTATATCATTTCGTTTAGAATACATTATGTTACTTAGGACATATTATTTCATTTAGAATATATTATGTTAGTTAGGTTATATCATTTCATTTAGAATATATTATGTCACTTAGGTTATATCAATTCATTTAGAATATATTATGCCACTTAGGTTATACCGTGTCATTTAGAATATATTATGAAACTTAGGTTATATCATTTCGTTTAGATTATTTCATATCATTTAGATTATACTATGTCACACATTTTCATATTCATATTTTTTTAAAAATGTTTTAAAATAAGAAAATGATTTTAAATAAAATAAAGATATTCCCGAGTTAAAATGATTCATGAGTTCTCTGCCGGGTTTACTGGGGAGGATATTATCAATTATCATTAATAACGGAATATTTTCTTTAAAACGAGAATGATTCGGAAAATTTTCCAAATAAATAAAAAATTCTATATTTTGCCATGTTTATCGAGGAATATAGGAAAATTTTGAATTAATAAACTCCGGATCATTTTCAATTAGTAATGAAATTATTTTTCTTTAAATTGGGAATTAGTTTGAAATGCCAAATCTAAAATCGTTTTTTTACCGAGACTTAAGATAACACACGATTAATAAGGTACCGTTTTATAAGGGCCTTGTGGGGGTGCTAATCCTTCCCCACACGTAACTGAGTCCCGAACCTGCTTCTTTGATTTCTCTGGTTTAAAACGCAGACTTGAAATTGGTTTTAAAAATATTTTAATTGATTTAAAATTGTTTTACGAAACTGGTTTTAATAGGTGGCTGATCACACCTAGCCAAAAAAGATTGGTGGCGACTCCATGTCTTATTCGAGATCATTTTCAAACCCTCATTTTATTTCAAGAGGAATTAAGTCATATTTTCCTCTGTTTTTCCAATGTCACGCTTAATGAGTAATAAAGTCTCGTGATGAGACTTGTTATTTTTTAGGTTGCGACAAAACACCTTTCTCTCCCCATGTGTTGGAAACATTTTGAAGAAATTGAAACCCAAACAAGTTCATTTAGCGAGAAGCTCAAAGATAAAATCTGAGATGTTCCTTCACAACAAGATTCTCGTAAACCAAAATACCTTCACTTCAATGGAAAATCAAAATAATACATCATTTGTGGCTGAAAATGAATCACGCATGAAACTTTTTGGGGGGCATGTAGCAAAAAGGGTAAAAAAGAAAAAAGAAAAATTATATTGACATCATGAATATGAGAATTCGAATGATTCCAAATGCAAAATGAAATTCTGATTATCTATTCCCCCTGAGGATTGCTTTTCAAGGAGAATATTCACACTTGATATGAGAAGTGGCCATCTTTCATATCCCTTTCACAAAGAGAAATTATCCGTAGTCACCCCTTTTGAGCTTAAGGAATTCTTTTTCTTTGAACCCTGATTAAGGATCACTCTCCACATTGAGGGGTAAATATGAGGAAGGATTTTCTCAAAAAATCATGGTGAAATAAGTCCCGACTGGAAGACAGAAACAAAGCAAATTGAGCTCCCAGGGCTCATTCTGTCAAAATGGAGATACAAGAAAAAAAAGGGGAAAAGAAAAAAGAGAAAAGATGGTGAATTGAAAGCTAAGAACGAAACACACACACAAAAAAAAGTGTGAAAGAAATGGTAAACTGAAAGCCAAGAACAAAGAAGAAAAGAAGCAAAATTCAAAGAAGGAAAGAGAAGTCCAGAAGGGACAAATGTTTCAAAGAGAATCCTTCTCAAGAAATGATCCTTGATCTAGTTACCCTCAAACACATATTTTGAGCCTATTTATCCTTTCTTTCTGAACCCCGAACCTTGGTCTACATTACGTGCTTTAAAAGTCCATTTTGATCAAGTGTGGATATTTGACTTAAAGAGTTTTTCTCAGATTTTATTCCATCTCATCGAATTATCATTTCATTATGGAAGAATTTAGAATTCTCAGATGCATGGTAGAACAATAAAAAAGAGAAACAATGAAGCTCTAGGGTGAAAACCCAAAAACGGGCAGTCTAGAGCAGAATAAGAAGAAATTATAATGCCACACATTGGTATTGCCGAAGCCATCAGTTTGAGAAATACAAGGAGCATCAAGGAATTCCTAGACATACCAAAAGGATAGTCTTTTCTTTGGAATTGATTTTGAAAGTTAAACCTTTTTCCTTCCAACATTGAACCTATCATGGCTAAGATTAACACTTATCAAAATGCCATATTTAGAGTTTGGAGGATTGATGAGATTTAACTAAAACTTTTTCCAAGAAAAAAAAAACATTTGGTTTTAAGGAATTCATGTTTTGAGAAAACTTACTCATGAGCCGAGACAAAAAGAGATTTACCTTCTCCTCTTTGTCAAGATGAAAAGCCTTCCTAGACAAATCAGGACCTTATTGCATTAGCTCATTGACCTTGTTACGTTAAATCGTTCAAATCACTCGAAAAGTGAGGCTGATTTCCTATCTCGTTTAGGAATGTCTCTAATGGTGATCATCAATTTCTAAAATACTCAATTTCACATGTTTTGGAAGAAATAATATTGACATGACTTAGGAAGAACAAACTAAAATTGAGATGTGGATATGCTCTAGCAAAAAGTTCATTTTGTTCAGGGCATGAAATTTTGAGTTTGAATAAAGTTTGACTCTATGTTTTGGTTTTGACCAGATAACTGAAAAGAAAGAATCTGTTGGGGCAAGGACAAATTGGGAATATGAAACCATGCGATTTCTTCCAACAAGATGAATTGGGAAATATAGACAAGGGGTTGGAATCATTCCCTCCAACAGGAAACCTTGTCAGGACACGAGGAAAAAGGAAGATGATCAACCCTCTTAACATTTCCTTAATGTGAAATGGTGTCATGAGCATTCATCCATCATGTAATGAACATGTGCATCTGCATTTTTGCAAGTTTCATCGGTTTTTGCATCCATACATTTGATCATTACATTCGTCAAGCATTGAAAAGACACAAAGGAAAAGAAGATAGGTTTCCTAAAAGGAAAAGGGCCTTCTTTAGATTTAAAGGAAAGAATCTGTTGAAGAAAAGAAGAAAAACAAAAGTTTGTCTGAAAAGAAGAGATGTGAGTATTGAGATATTTTGGGACGATGAAATCAAGAAAGTATTGAAAAATCCCAAGATGATGAGAATTTTCAAAAAATGAAAATGATTTCAGATGAGATATTTTTAAAAGTTGTGGAGCCTCGAAGGAGGAGTTTTTTCAAAAAAAAAAAAATTGGTTAAGCCCAATATAGTTGGCATAAAAATGGTTAAGCCTAGTAAAGTTGGCATTTTAAATTTGGTTGAGCCCAATATAGCTGGCACAAAAATGGTTAAGCCCGGTAAAGTTGGCATTTTAAATATTGTTGAGCCCAATATAGCTGGCAAGTATGGAGTAAGCCCAGTGAAGTTGGCAAGTTAGATGTGATTAAGCCCAATTTAAGCTGACAGTTATGGTTTAAGCCCAGTAAAGCTGGCACGTTAGATGTGATTAAGCCCAATGTAAGCTGGAAGTTATGGTTTAAGCCAGTAAAGTTGGCACGTTAGATGTGATTAAGCCCAATGTAAGCTGGCGGATATGGAGTAAGCCTAGTGAAGTTGGCACGTTAATTAGATGTGATTAAGCCCAATGTAAGCTAGCGGATATGGAGTAAGCCCAGTGAAGTTGGCACGATGTGATTAAGCCCAATGTAAGTTGGCAGTTATGGTTTAAGCCCATTGAAGTTGGCATGTTAGACATGATTAAGCCCAATATAGCTGGCACAAAGGGAAGTAAGCCCAGTGAAGTTGGCATTTTAGATTGGTTCCGCCTAAGTCATCACTTTGCAAATCGAGCTCTTTCTGCTTCTCGAATGAGTCCAGCCCCGGTATTTTCTTCTCTTGCAAATCGAACTCATTTTCTTAAGACGGTCGAGCCTTGATTAGTCAGGGAATTCAATTAAAGGACAAAATTTTCTATTTTTTTTTTCTTGCAAATCAAACTCGTTTCCTTAAGATGGGTCGAGCCTTGATTAGTCAAGGAATTCAATTTAAGGACAAAATTTTCTATTTTTTTCTTGCAAATCGAAAACGTTTCTTTAAGACGGGTCGAGCCTTGATTAGTCAGGGAATTCAATTTAAGGACAAAATCTCTTCTATTTTCTTCTCTTGCAAATCGAACTCGTTTCCTTAAGAAGGGTCGAGCCTTGATTAGTCAGGGAACTCAATTTAAGGACAAAATCTTCTATTTAAAATGAAAAACGAAAAAAGAAAAAGAAGGAAAAAATGAAAACCCCTTTTCCTTTCCTTCACATGTGATTTCACTAATCGAACAAAATTAGTGTTTATTTATCTTTGTATAATTCCTAATTCATAGCAATAGCCAAAGAGGGGCAGCTGTAGACACCTAATTTTGTTCGGACCACTAAATCAGGTATTTTTCTTCCTAAAATGATGTTTCAGAATGCAAAAAAGCTCTTTCTCATCCTGCAGGTGGTACTCCGAGACTTTGTTTAAGAGGACAAGCATGAAAAGTCAATCTTGAAAAAGTCAATCCCAAAAAAGTCAACTTCGAAAAGTCAACCACTGAAAAGTCAACCCATATTCAAAATCAAGATCCAAAGTTTAATTGAATAATGGTGAAAGAATTTTGATAATCCGATGTCTACAATGAAAGATATGGAGTTTGGAAGATGGGTTACGGAGATTTAGTGGAAAGGAAACCGTAGTTCGGAAAATTTGGGGAAAGTGCTTAAACGATCAAATTGATCAAATTGGAGTTTTCGAATGAAAGATAAGCAATGACTACGGGTAATGGAGGGCCCATTTGGAAGCAAAACTAAAAGAAAAGTCAATTTGGAAGAAAACCGAGAATTAGGGTTTTTGATGGATTTTGGCAAAATTGAGGAAAATGGCATAAATGACCCGATTCGGTAAAATTAAAGCCCCTAATTGATGAGGAGTGAGTAAACAAGGATAGCCCAAGGCTCAGTTTCAAGTAATTTCGAGAAAATAGCCGATTAGAGGAAAAACGGAAAAACGAAGAAATTCCCGATACTAAAAAAAGGAAAAATCAAATTGGAGGGGAATTTGATCGTAAAAATTGGGCTTCAGACCAACACTAATTCAATATATGACAAAGGCACAAAAAAAGAAAATCTGGAAATCGAACTTGTTTTGAGTAAAACCGAGCTTCGGAGATAAAAGGGCAAATTTGGAAAATTCGGGAAAAATAGCAAATGAGCTCAAAAAATTACCAAAACTTCCAGATCTCAATATTATGTCATTTGGAAGATATTGGCGAAGAAAAATCCGGAATCGAAGTTCGTTTGAAAAATGGCAAATTTCGGGCCCACTAAGTTGAAATTCCAGAAAATAAATCTCGAAAAAATAGCAAATAAGCTCAAAAAATTATGAAAACTTCCATATCTCAATTTTAAATTATTTGGAAGAGATTGACAAAGAAAAATACGGATTCGGAGCTCGTTTGCAAAATGGCAAATTTTGGGCCCACTAAGCTGAAATTCCAGAAGATAAATCCCGAAAAAATAGCAAATGAGCTCAAAAAATTATGAAAACTTCTAGATCTTAATTTTAAATTATTTGGAAGAGATTGGCGATGAAAAATCCAAAATCGGAGCTCGTTTGAAAAATGGTAAAAGTCTAGGTGCACTAAAGAGAAATTTTGGAAGAAAAATCCGAGAAAAATAGCAAATGGGCTCGGAAAATTATGAAAACTTCCAGAACTCAATTTTATATTATTTAGAAAGTATTGAAAAAAGAAAATTTTGATTTGGAGTTCGTTTGTTATTTAATCAAGTTTGGGTGGCTAAAAGGCAATTTGACCGATGAAACCAAAGAAGACCTTTCTTGCAACTAAAAAAATGGAGAATGGGTTGGAATATGAAGGGCCATTTGGCCAAGCCAATGAGGAGAGTGATTTTTGCTGAGCTCTTGCATCGGAAGGCCAAAAGTGGATAGTAAGGTAGTTATTTTTTTGATCAAGCCTTTGTAATTGTTCCACATGGTCCAATGCATGAAGAGTGAGGATGTCAACATGATGGCTTCATATTTTTGAACAGCTGTATTAGTTAGGGGCTGATTACTTAATCTAAGGGTGGTAATTTAACATTTGAAGCATCTTGGATTAGGGGCCTTTGGATCAAATTGGCTAGAAAAAAATGACAACATCCTACACCCATTGAGGACCATTCGGCTACCACACATAGAGGGGTTTTTTTTTTTCATTTGGGGGTTCTTGGCTGATCAAAAGAGGGCAATAGCTAAAGGGAAAAAAAAAAGAAAGGGAAAAAAGAAAAGAGAAAGAAAAAAAAAGGGTTTTCTTACTACTCTTTGATTTAGAAAGCTAAAGCAAGGTAGCTATTTTCTTTCAGGCTCTCCTCCATATTTTGTTCATATGATTATGTTATTTTCATTTTCATTTTCATTTTCATTGTTATTTTATTTTCTTTCATGAAATAAATTTGTTTTTCAGAACAAGTTCTTAAAGCTCCTATCTTATGCTTTCATGAAAAAAATCAAAGAAAAAACAAGTTTTTCTACCTATTTTTTTATGTTGGCCGAACCTCCCCTTTTTTGTGCATGTGTTGTGTTTGATCTATTTTCCATGTTGGTTGTTATGTTCTAGCTTGTTTTGATGTTCTAACTTTTTAAAATAATTAAGATATGGAGCTTGTTTTTTAACCTTCGTTACTTACTTACCTTTATTTTTGCTGATTTTATCATTTTATTTTCATGTCTCCTTACTTTGTTTGCCATTTTTAATTTTCTGTTTTCAACATGTTAAGTTGTTCATGCTTTGTAGTTTTACTATACTATGTGTTTGTGTATTTGTCTAGCTACATTTTTGCCTTTGCATCATGTTTGATTGGTCTAACATGTTTCCTTTTAAGTCTTGCATATACATATACATATACATATACATATACATATACATATACATATACATATACATATACATATACATATACATATACATATACATATACATATACATATACATATGCATATGCATATGCATATGCATATACATATACATATACATATAACATGTGTTTGTGTTATTGTCATGTTGAGATTTCACATTCCATTTAAATGACTATTTGGCTACCCCTTGTTTTTTTGCCTTATGTGTGCATTTTCATATTGTTTAGTTTACATGCTTGCATTTCTATGACATGATATTGTGCATTTGATTTACTATGCCATGTGTTTGTGTTATTGCCATGCATTTCCATTAGGTCTAGGTCACATTTGTATTGCCATGCATTTCATGCATAGTAGGTCTAGGTTGCATTAATTGCCATGCACAATTTCATGTTAGGCATTAGGTCATTGTTTATGCCATGCATTTTTTATGTCATTTAGGTCTTAAATCATGCATTTCATGCATTTAACTTGCTGTTTGTTCATGTATTTCATATCATACCACTTGATTTTTGACTTAAACCAATCAATGACTCAAAGCCAAGCTCACATGAGCATGCTTGTAGAAAATTAAGAAGTTGTCAATTTGGAATTTCTACCTTTGTGATTTTTTTTTTTTCATTAGGTAATCTTTATCCAAATTTTTAGAAATTTTAGGTACTGTTTGTAGGTCCTTAGAGGAGTCTCCAATATTTTTATTTTTATTTTTGAATGATTTTATTAAAGACTTAAAAATGTTTTTTGGCTAAACAATTTTTCACTAGTGTTCTGACTTTCATGATTTTTCTAGTAGGTCATTCTTAGTCTAAAAATTAAGACAATTTTTACCCATAGAGTTAGACACGTTCTGAGTCTCCGATAATCTTTTCAGATTTTTTTAAAAATTTTAAAATTAGGTTAAAAAATCACATTTTAAAACTGGACAGAAAAGTCAGATTTGATTTCAAGAAAAAAATAATTTTTTGTTTTGGCTAAGGCATTAAGAGAGGGCTGATTTAGAACCTTAGCTACTGTTATAGGTTGATTTCTAAGCCATTTTAATTCTAAAAATTGATTTTATAAAGCTCGGGTCAAGGGTGGTCAAGTCTGGGTTTTCAAAGTTAGGAAATAGAGCCTTTTTTCAAGGGGGTTTCGGCCATGGTGTTATTTTTTATTCAAAATTTTCAAAAATGTTTTTAAACCAATCACAAAGTATTTTTGATTTTAGAAAATTTAATTTGATTTTTTTCCTAAGGTAGTCGGATATCTTTTCAGGTTTACAGGTTTCCTTATTTAAAGGAAAAAATACACTTTCATGCATTACATTTTTCATATTCATGCATATTGTATGATATATGATTTTTTGCTATGAATATTTCTATGGTAATGTTTTTATTTTGATTTATATTTTATAATGTTATATTGTTTGTTATATGGTTGTGAATATTCTATGTTATCCAATGTTTTTTGCTTAGTCATTTATTTTTGTCACATCATTTAGGATTTATTATGTTCATGCATTGTTATTTTTATTTTCATGCATATTTCATGATAATATTATTTTATGTTTCATATCATTTCATATCACTTAGATTATATTGTCATGTCATTTAAATTATATCATTTCATTTAAAATATATTATGTCACTTAGGTTATATCATTTTATTTAGAATATATCATGTCATTTAGATTATATTGAGTCATTTAGAATATACCATGTCATTTAGATTATATCATGTCATTTAGGATTTACTATGTCATTTAGATTATATCATATCATTTAGGATATACTATCATTTAGGATATACTATCATTTAGGATAAATTATGTCACTTAGATTATATTATGTCATTTAGAATATACTATGTTACTTAGATTATATCATGTCATTTAGATTATATTATGTTATACATGTTCATATTCATATTTTTTTAAAAATATTTTGAAAAGATAATGGTTTTAAATAAAATAAAGTTATTCCCGAGTTAAAATAATTCATGAGTTCTCCTCCGGGTTGCCGGAGAGGATATCATCAATTATCATTAATAACAGAATATCTTTTTAAAATGAGAATGATTCGGAAAATTTTCCAAATAAATAATTTTTTTTTTTATATTTTGCCGTGTTTGTCGGGGAATATAGGAAAATTATGAATTAATAATTTTCGGATCATTTTCAATTAAAAATGGAATTATTTTTCTTTAAATCAGGAATTATTTTGAAATGCCAAATTTAAAACTGACTTTTTACCGAGACTTGAGATAACATACGATTAATAAGGTACTATTTTATACGGGAGTTGTGGGGGTGCTAATCCTTCCCCGAACGTAACCGAGTCCCGAACCCGCTTCTTTGATTTCTCTGGTTTAAAAACGCAGACTTGAAATTTGTTTTAAAAATGTTTTAATTAATTTTAAAATGTTTTACGAAACCTATTTTAATAGGTGGCCGATCACACTTAGCCAAAAAAGATTGCTGGCGACTCCATGTCTTTTTTCGAGGTTATTTTCAAACCTTCATTTATTTCAAGAGGAATTAAGTTGTTTTTTCCTCTGTTTTCCGTAATGTCACACTTAACGAATAAAGTCTCGCGATGAGACTTGTTATTTTTTAGGTTGCGACACACGTGTTTACAAAATCATAAAGTATGGTTTTTGTTTTACTCGAAATTATATAAATGTTATATGAAAGAATTATTTTCCTTGCTTTGTGGGTTTTTCGGGGAGTGCGGTAATACTTTTCCGACATATGACGTTGATGTAATTCCACAAAGAAAATCCATGAAAAAGAATTTTAAACAATGATGTGTGCATATTCTATGTTCATGCGTATTCCATGATGATGTCATTTAATAATTGATGTCGATATGATCTTTTTACATGCCATGTCTTGATGGATTTTGCCATGTCATGATAATAAAATATTTGCCATGCCATGATAATTATGCATGTTGTTTGATTTATATTTATGTCTTAGTGATAATTTGCACATTCATGATCATTTAAATATTTGTAAATTGATGTTTTTTAAAATAAATAAGACAATATCTCCGAGTTAAAATAATTCATGAATCCTTCGCCGGGTTGCCGAGGAGTCTTCATTAATTATTATTAACAAAAGGAATACCCTTCTAAAAGGAGAATGATGCGGAGAATTTCAAAACAAAAAAATTCTATATTTTGCCGGTTTGCCGGGGAATATAGAAAATTTCATAATAATAAATTTTGAATCGCTCTCAAAATAATATGACCATTTTTAAAGGGAATAATTTTTAAATATAAAATATAAAACCGACTTTTATCGAGACTTCATGATAACATGTGATTAATAAGGTACCATTTTATACGTGCGTTGTGGGGATGCTAATCCTTCCCATTGACGTAACCGACTCCCGAACCCGTTTTTGTTTTCTTTTTAGTTCAAAGTGTAGACTTCAAAATTTTTTTAAAACGTTTTAATTAATTTTAAATATTTTACAAAAAATCAGTTTTAATAAGTGACCGATCACACCTAGCCAAAAAAGATCGATGGCAACTCCATTTTTCCGAGGTCGTTTTAAAACCCTCATTTTATTTACAAGGAACCATTTTTATTTTTCTCTTCCCCTCTTTTTAACGTCATTTAACGGTCCGTGAGGATTCCTTATGACAAATATTATAATTATATGAAACTAATTTAAATCATATGATAAGAGATTATAAATTTGAAATTAAAAACAACACATTTATTCTAAATAACATGATTTATTCTAAATAACATGATTTATAATATTTATAAATCATTATAAAAAAATACACATATCAATAATCTATTTTATATACTTTTAAAAAATTATATGATAAGACTTAAGAGATTATACATTTGAAATTAAAAACAACACATTTATTCCAAAAAACATGTATATTAATAAGAAATTATCTAATTTAATTTAAATAACATGATAAGAGATTATTATAACGTAATGTACTAATCATTAAGACAAAATAACATTATCATTATCAATGACCTATTTTTATGTATTTTATTCTATATTGCATGAAAATAGGTTATACTTTTAAAATTAAAAATAATATATTTATTTTAAATAATATGTATAACAATAAAATATTATATAATAAATAATAATTTATTATAAATCATATGTATATTTAGATTATCATAAGTAATAAAATATATATATTAATTTGTTTAAAATTAAATTATATTATAAGATTATCATAAGTAATATAACATATAATTTTCTTAAATTATTGTTAATTATTTTTTATTTTAAAATAATTATTATCGATCTATTTAATTATTTTATCAAAATAAAAAAATAAAAAACTTTATTTATAATATATAATAATAAACATAAAAATTAAAATTCAATTATAATAATTATTTTTTAATTATAATAAAAAAGATAATATTAAAAAATATATAAAATTGTAATTATAAAGAAAAAAATTTAAAAGTAATTTAAAGTTATAAAATTAAAATAAATTAATAATCTTATCATATTTAATTATTTTATTAAATTAATATTTTTAAAATAAAATTATACTCGGGTTATTTTGTATTCTAAATTATTTTGTGTTCGAATTATTTTAGATTTAGATCAATTAAGATTTAGATTATTTCAAAATTTAAATTATATCAGATTCGAGTTATTTTCAATTTAAATTATTTTTGAGTTCGGGTTAAACGATTTTGAATTATTATTTTTTTATGATAAAATCGAATTGGATGGGATAGATTAGGTTGTTTTTCGGGTTCTTATTTGACAGTTTATTTGAAGGTGTTAAATGAAAAAAAAAAAAAAAAAAAAAAAAAAGAAAGGGTGATTACCTTATTTTTTATTTATCTCAACTTCTTTACATTACTCCCAAGTCCCATTTCCAACACTCTCACGTAGGTCACTCTCTTCTTTCTGTGTTTGATTACCGAGAAAACGTATTTTTCTCTGTAAACAAAATGGAACTTTCGGATTTAAGTTTTTTTTTTTTTCCTTTCTTTTGATGGAGACCCTCTACTCTTTTAGATCTGTATTTTATATTTAGATTCTGTTTTCTCTTTTGCAGATTCTCACATGATTCAGTTTTTTCTTTGTTTTGCTCTTTGAAGGTAACAGGCATCTGAATAATCAGCAAAATGGTTTCCTTTGAAATGAACGATCGCAAGAGTGAGCTTTTATGTTCATTTTTTGTGCTTTCTTTGCTTCTTTTCATTCAATTAACGCATCTATGAATCTGTGATGTTTTTGAGACTTCTGTTGATTTGGTATTTGAAATATGATTTAATGTGCAATCCCTAGAAATTTTAGTGAAATACAAATCTCTAGACACAAAGTGATAAACCCTCTTGCATGTGGATTTTGTATGGAAAATGCTAATAGGAGTATTGCAAAATGATCTTACTATATGTAATTAATTTATTAGATTATTTGGTGATAAGACTTTTACCAACACCCCAGCTATATGGGATATGGACTATTTAGTTAACTCTTATTTTCTCTAGAATCTTATCTTTTTAGTTTAAAACTAAACCTGTTTGCAGAACAAATTATGTGTTTTGCTACATGGATTGTTGTGATTGAAATTGCTTGGAGGCAAGTAGGAGTCCTTTGGTACTTTAGCATTTGATTCACATGGACTTAGCAATTGGAGACATGTGACTTAGTTCGTTATCAATATTTTGAGGAAAAAGTCGAAGTGGCAACTTTTATGTTCA
Organism: Fremontodendron californicum; assembly: GCA_030761205.1. Taxonomy (NCBI): domain Eukaryota; kingdom Viridiplantae; phylum Streptophyta; class Magnoliopsida; order Malvales; family Malvaceae; genus Fremontodendron; species Fremontodendron californicum. Next base: position 8,552,398 of record JAULJL010000028.1, read on the forward strand.
TTATTCAGTTAACTTTCATAGGTATTAATATCTGAAATTATGAAAAACAGAAATTGGGCTGGGATTAACGGGATTTGGCATATTTTTCTCATTTCTGGGAATTATCTTCTTTTTCGACAAGGGATTTCTTGCCATGGGAAATGTAAGCTAACTTATTATCTTTTTGTCCTCTTTGCTCAACTATTTTTGTTTTTCCTGTTGAATCATACTTGATTAAGACTGCCTTTTTCTTTTTTCTGTTAATTAGATCCTTTTCATATCAGGAGTGACCTTAACCATTGGTCTGAAGTCCACCATGCAATTTTTCATGAAGCATCAAAATTTTAAGGTTTGATTTATTCTCTCTCTCTCTCACACACACAGACACACATTATAATTGCATCTTTCATTTTCTTTATGATATGTTGCTACTGAATGCAGGGAACAATTTCTTTTGGTGTTGGCTTCTTTTTTCTTGTCATTGGATGGCCTATCTTTGGCATGATATTGGAGGCATATGGATTCATTGTGCTCTTCAGGTCTAAATGAATTTTTCATTATCATGATTTAATACAAATGCTTGGCTTCTGTTAATTTTTTAGCTTCTTGCTTAGCATCCCCTTTTTCTTTTGCAGTGGTTTTTGGCCAACACTGGCAGTGTTTCTGCAGAGGATACCTATTCTTGGTTGGCTGCTCCAGCAACCATATGTTAGATCGGTATGTTTAGTTTCAAAGTCAAGTAAATTTTCTTTTTAATTCATAAACTGTCTGCCGGGCATGCATGCTTGCAATCTATTATTTTGTTAGTTCTTGATTGGTTGTTTACTTGATTTAAATTAGTGTAAAAGTTTAAAAGCATCCTAGAACAGTTCTAAAATTTGAAAAACCAGTGATTGCTATCTTTAGTAATCTTAGAGTATGAAAGAAAGCCAGTAAATTATCTAAACCTAAGTTCACATTGATATTTATCACTAGCTCAAAGAAGTGAAATTTGAAGCCATTTTATTATGCATTCAATATGTGAGCAACTGAATCAGCATTCCTTCTACTTGCTGCAAGGAGAGGGTTAAATAGTTATCTATTTCAACATGACTGAGACTGGAATAATTGGAAAGATGAAATTATAGAACCAGAGCTAATATTGGATTGGTTAAGTTACTGACTTTTTTTAACCACAATGGAATCTTTGTTTACGATTGTTCATTTATTGAGATATTTTCATCCTACTTTTCAGAAAATATTTAGTTATAATAAACCCTTGTTTGCTGTCTCTCTTTGATGTAGTGAGAGGAAAAACATAAGAAAATGAGAAAACTTGTGAATATCTTCATAATATTGCCAGGTGCACATTTAGGTGCTCAAGCCAGGCACCTAAAGGCAATGATGACTTAAACAAGTGATTGCCTTTGGAACCTGCCCTAGCAGCTCAGTTGAGGCAAAAAGTGCTTGAGGCAAGCACCTAACTGGACTAACTTCATTTCTATTTTTTTTTGGTAAATGAAAATACATTGCCTTATTTAAGCAGCCTATCATCCATGTATGAAGTGTATAATTGTCTAGTGTTATTCTTCCCTCCTAAAAACAACTCAAAATTCTGTCAATTGTGGCTGTTGTGAAAAGGACCTATTCCCATTATGTACTTATGCAGTTCCTCATTTCAGTGTTTTCTTTTCCACTTTGAAAATTTTTGGAATCGACAAGGTTACTCCTTTTTTTTTTTAATTAATAACATTAACCATGCCTATATTATGAGTTTGTTTGCAGAAATGTTTTTTTTTTTTTTTAATATAGGAGTTTATCTTTAACATCCAAATATTATTCAACTTATTTTAAAATTCCGGACCTCCCTTTGCTTAGTTTGCCCTAGGGATCATGTTATGCACATGGTGCCTTTTGATTACTTTAGCATCCTTGGAGATGGTCACAAAGCCTATATAGAGATTCATAAAGATGGTTTAGATTGGGGCTTCAACCCAAATTTATCCTTTTCTTTTTCTAAGTTCTGGCTTTTTGTTCTGACATAGAGCATGCTTACATGATTATAAGAGCATTGAATTGAAAAATCATAAACAGTAAAAGGGAAAAGAACACTCGGGCTGTGTTTAGTAACCTGTAAAATTATTTCTGGAAGCTAGTTTTGGAATTTTCGGATGTTTGGTAAAGCAAAAGAAAATTGGTCAACTAAAAACATCTTTTAATCAACAAAAATTCACAAGCCAAATTTTGTAAATTGTCTTATGGAGTTCTACTCTTAAGCATTTACTAAGAGTTTGCAGGCACCAAATGGAGCCTGGTTGAATGGATATAGACTAACATGTTAAAGCTTTGGTTGTGGGTTGAGGATTCCTTTTTAACAGCTAGGTATGCTCCCGATTTTCGAGATACCAAAAAAGGGAAAAAAAAAAAAAAAGAGCGGCAAAAATTCTTCAGGCACAACCATAGATCGTCATTGTTATTTGGAGGTACATGTACATCCAATTAAAGCCAACTCTGGTGGATGTGCTATTTGTTTCTTCCCTCTTTATGTGAGCATTACCACCATCAGTGTTCTGATTTTGCGAATGGTATGATCTGAAGAGTCAACTGAAGATTTCTGCGACATATGTTTAAAATGTCAATTTAATTGGCATTGACCTGAAAGTATTTGGCCATCAGTCTCTGGATGGAAAACAATGATCAGTCTTTGTACACTATATGCAAGATAGTACTTTTTCTTTATAGACAACTGTTCTCTCTCTCTCTCTCTCTCTCTCTCTCCACCCATTGAGTAGGCTTAAATTCTTTTCGTGTTATTTTGTGAACTGATTGATGGACCTTTATATCTTTTGTGTGAAAATCTTGTTGGGATCATATAATTTTAGTTAACTTTTGTCCTCTGTCTTCTTGGTGCAGTTGTTCGACCGATATCGGGGCAGGAGGGTGCCTGTATAACCCCATATATCAGAGAAAGTGGAACAAGTGAAAGGCTAATTGATTTGTAAGTCTTTGTTGAATACTGGTTGGAAGAAGACTGTTTTCTTTTTATTTTGTTCAGATGGTGATGATGTACAAAATCATTTTGTTATAATTTTTTGATTAAAAGAATAGGAAAAAATGAAAAGCAGAAATTATTCTTATGCTGAGCCACTCTGGGTTTTGCCTCTCTAACCGGCTTTGCTGGCTGAACTAGAGAGTTTGACTATTCAAGGTCTGAACTCCATTGGGGATTCAATTGAGACTTATAAAAGGAATTTTCAGTGAAGAGCAGGGAAAAGAAGGCAGGAATTAATCCTCTATTTTACTTGCCCCAAAATGCAATTTACTTCTCGTCTCCTCCCAACTTTTAATGGGCCCCAAAATTGTAATCCGGTTTCTAGCAGTGCACTTGGCTAAATTTGTTCTTATAGCTGCTGATGTTTTTATTTTACTTTTTCTTTATTATTTGTATACACATTTGTATCCTGAATTATATCAAATGTTAAAGATTTTGTACCTAAAATTTAAAACCGCAATTTAGGGTGCAACCTGGGTTGGTTTTCATTGGTTGGTTTAGGTTTGGGTTTGGGTTCGACTCAAGTGGCTTGGGTCAATACTTATTGGGTTGTATAATAAACTCACTTTTATTTGGATCCAATTTGATCCAATCAGATCAGGTTGCATCATTTGTCCAATTTTGTCTTTTTTTTTTTATAATAAAAAAATTATATATTTCTTTAAACTTTTTATATAATCATTATTTTTTTTAAAATATTTTAATATTGATTAATGATTCAATCTTTATTATGTTTGCTCACAAACTAAGAGTTAAAGTGCATTTTTCATTTCAATTTCAATTTTTAAAAAGAAATTTAATATTATGACAAACTTTACCAAGATATATTATGTAATTACATGTTTGGTATTGAACAGTAACGGAATTGTTTTCATTGATGAGTTAGCAAATTACTTTTAAGATTTGAAAATTATGAAACTAGAGATTTCATTATTTGATCATGAACCTTAATTAAAAGAAAAAAAGAAAAAAAATTGTAAACCAAATAAGATGCAAGAAGAGGCGGTAATGGAGATGATAGAGCATTTGATGTACAAAGAGGGGTGGTCGGCGTGACCTTGAAGATAAAGAGAAAGGCAAAGTAGGACTTGAAGTGGTTATGGCTTTGGTGTGACTAGGCTTTGAAAGTTTTAGATGGGAAAAAAAAAATCAAAATGGGTCGATTGATATTTTTAAATTATTTTTTAAAGTTTCATGGTTGGTTCTGCTTTGTTTCAAATATATATATATATATATATATATATATATATATATATATTTTTTTTTAATTTGAGTTGGGTCGGGTTACCGTGATCCAACTCGTGGCGCAATCCAATATTTCTTAACCTACAAAACAGAATTCCAATACATCTCAGTCTAAATTTTTACCCAATCTAACCCCGACTCATATTAGTGGATTGGGTCGGATGTCGAGTTTATCCATCCCACTTGCACTCCCAGTGCAATTAGGTGAACTATTTTTCTTTTGTTAATCAATTTGTATACAAAATTAACATCATTTGTCAAATGAACTAGGTGAACTATTTTTTTTTTTTTTGTTTATCAGTCAGGTTGTCCACAAGATAAATATTATTAATGAAGATGATCATGTATATAATTTATAATAAAAATACATAATTAAATAATAAAGTTAAAGTATCATTCGATGTGAAACCGATTTAATTCATTGGTAGAAGAAAAGGTCACAAATCATAATTTGTCTAATTGTCACAACTTAAATCCTTTTTTTTTTAGAGAATTTTTTTTAGAGTATTTCCTTTTTTATTTAGAGAAAATTTATTTCTCTCTCTTGTTTATTCTTTTTGGTTGAATGAATTTGTTCTTCAGGATCTTGGTTTCAACAAAGTGATGGCTAAGCCGGATTTACATCCAAGAGGCTAGCCTTGAGTCAATCATTTTTGTTTGCTGTAAATCATGTTTTCAAACCATTTTCAACACCGAGTTAAAATAATTCATGAGTTCTCTACTGGGTTTGCGAAGAGGATATCATCAATTATCATTAACAACGGAATATCTCTTTTTTTTCTCAAAAAATGAGGGTGATTCGAAAACTTCCATAATAAATAAAAGTTTCTCTGTTTTGCCGGGTCTGTCGGGAAACATGAACAAATTCTGCATTAATAAATTTTTGATCATTTTCAAATAATATGATTGTTTTTTTTTAAGGGGAATTATTTTTAAATATCAAATACAAAACCGATCATGTAGTTAAAAGATCAGCACTAATGCTTGCCCAACAGCCATAGTTACGGGGTTCGGGGTTGGGGCTTGGGTTTGGGGGTTAGGACTTGGAGCTTGGGGTTTGGGTTTTAGGATTTTGGATTCAAGTTTAGGTTTAGGGTTTAGGGTTTAGAGGTCAGGGGTTTAGGGGCTTTGTGGCTTGGGGCTTGGGGTTTAGGGTATAAGGTGTAAGGTTTAGGGTTTAGGGCTAAAGGCTCAGGGCTCAGAGCTCAGGGTACAAGGCTCAGGGCAAGGTTCAGGGTTTCAGATTCAAGATGCAAGGTTCAAGGTTCAAGATGCAAGGTTCAAGGTTCAGGGCTCAGGGCTCAAGGTTTAGGGCACAGGCCACAGGGTTCAGGGTTCAGGGCTTAAGGCTCAGGGCTCAGGTCTTAGGGTTCAAGGTTTAGAGTTTAGGGTTTGGGGTTTGGGGTTCGGGGTTCAGGGTGTAAGGTGTAGGGTTCATGGTTTTATGGTTTAGGGTTTGGGGCTTAGGGTTCACGACTCAGGACTCAGGGTTTGGGGTTCAGGACTCAAGGCTCAGGGAGGTCTCAGGGTTCAAGGTTCAGGCTTTTGGGTTTAAGGGTTTGGGATTCGGGGTTCAAGGTTCAGTGTGTGGGGTGTAGGTTATAGGTTTTATGGTGTAGGGTTTAGGGTTTAGGGTTTAAGGTTGAGGGTTGAGGATTTAGGTTTAAGGGTTAAGGGTCGAGGATTTAGGGTTGAGGATTTAGGGTTTTAGGGTTCATGGTTTTAAGGTTCAAGGTTTAGGGCTTAAGGTTCAGGGCTCAGGGCAGGGTTCAGGGTACAGGGCTCAGGGTTCAGGGTTCAGAGCTCAAGGCTCAGGGCTCAGGGCTTAAGGTTCAGGGCTCAAGGTTTATGGGTCAAGGGTTTGGGGCTCGGGGTTTAAGGTTCAGGGTTTAGGGCTTAGGGCTCAGGGTTCAGGGCTCAAGGTTCAGGGCTCAGGGATCAGGGTTCAAGGTTCAGGGCTCAAGGTTCAAGGCTCAGGGTTCAAGGGTTTGGGGTGTGGGGTTTAAAGTTCAAGGTTTAGGGTTTAGGGTTTAGGTTTGAGGGTTGAGGGTTAAGGGTTTAAGGTTTAGAGTTTATGGTTTAAGGCTTAGGGTTTTAGGTTTAGAGTTTAGGGTTTAGGGCTTAAGGCTTAGGGTTTTAGGTTTTATGGTTCAGGGTTTAGGGCTCAGGTTTTAAGGTTCAGGGCTTAGGGCGCATTGCTCAGGGCTCAGGGCAAGGTTCATGGTTCAGGGTGCAGGGCTCAAGGCTCAAGGGCTCAGGGTTCAAGGTTTAGTGTTTAGGGCTTACAGTTTAGGGTTTAAGGTTTAAGGTTTAGGGTTTAGGGTTCAGGGGTTCGAGGTTTGGGGTTTGGGGTTTTTTGTTTTGGATTTGGGGTTTAGGTTTAGGGTTTAGGTTTTGGGATAGGGTTAAAAGTTGAGGGTTTAAGGCTTAGGGTTTTGGGGGTCAAGGTTTATGGTTTTAGGGTTCAAGGTTTAGGGTTTTGAGAGTAGGGTTTTGGGCTCAGGGTTCAGGGCATAGGGCTAGGGCTCAAGACAGGATTCAAGGCTCAGGGTTCAGGGCTCAAGGCTTAGGGGTCATTGTTTAGGGGTTAGGGTTCAAGGCTCAGGGGTTAGGGGTTTAGGGTTTTGTGTTCAGGGTTTAGGGTTCTTGGTTTAGGTTTAAGGTTCTTGGTTAGGGTTAAGGGGTTAGGGTTTGAGGTTTAGGTTTGGGGTTTCAGTTTTTGATTTTTGGGTTTAGGATTTTAGGTTTCAAGTTTAAGGTTTAGGGTTGGGGTTGGGGTTGGGGTTGGTGTAGGTGTTGGGTTTGGGGTTTGTCATTAGGGGCTTGGGTTCAAGGTTCGGAGTTCAGGGTTCAAGGTTTAGGGGTCAAGGTTCAGGGTTTAGGGTTTGCGGTTTGGGTTGAGGGTCGAGGGTTTTTTGTGTAGGTTTTAGGGTTTAGAGTATAGGGTTGAGGGTTGAGGGTTTTAGGGCTCAAGGTTCATGGTTCAGAGCTTAGGGCTCAGGATAGGGTTCAGGGTGCAAGGCTAAGGGCTCAAGGTTCAGCATTCAGGGCTCAGGGTTCAGGGGTCTGGGGTCAAGAGTTAGGGGTACGAGGTTTGTGGTTAGGGGGTTCAGGTTCAGGGTTTGTGGTTTGGATTCTTTTTTAGGGTTTTGGGTTTAGCATTTCGGGTTTAAGGGTTATGGGGTTATGGGTTAATGGTTAGGGGGTTTAGGGTCGAGGGTTTAGGGTTTTAGTGTTCATGGTTTTAGGGTTCATGGTCTAGGGTTTATGGTTTAGGGCTCAGGGTTAAGGCCTAGAGTTCAAGGCTTAGGACTCATGGTTCAGAGTTCAAAGTTAAGGGTTCAGGGCTCAAGGCTTAGGTCTTAGGGCGCATGGCGTAGGGCAGGGTTCAGGGTTCAAGGTTTAGGGCTCAGGGTTTAGGGCTCAAGGCTCAGGGTTCAGGGCTCAGGGATCAGGGCTCAAGGCTTAGGGTTCAAGGTTCAGGGCTCAAGGCTTAGGGCTCAGGGTTCAAGGCTCAAGGTTCAGGGCTAAGGGTTCAAGGCTCAAGGTTCAAGGTTTAGGATTTAGGAGTTTAGGGTTTAGGGTTTAGGTTTAAAGGTTGAAGGTTGAGGCTTGATGGTCAAGGGTTTAGGGTTGATGGTCGAGGGTTTAGGGTCGAGGGTTTAAGGGTTAAGGCTGAGGGTTGAGGGTTTAGGGCTCTGGATAAGGTTCATGGTTCAAGGGTTCAAGGATTAAGGTTTAGGGGTTAGGGGTCAAGGGTTTGGGGTTTGAGGTTTAGGGTTTTGGGGTTAGGTTTAGGTTTAGGGTTTAGGGTTTTTGGTTAGGGTTGAGGGGTTAAGGTTTATGGTTTGGGGTTCGTGTTTTGTGTTTGGCGTTTTGGGTTTCAGGATCGAGTTTCGGGTTTAGAGTTTTGAGTCTAGGGTTTAGGTTTTTGGTTTTAGGTTTTAGGTTGGGTTAGTGTTATGGGTTTAGGGTTTGGAGTTTGGGGTTGGAGTCTAAGGTTTGGGGTTTGGTGTTCGACGTTCAGGGTTCATATTTCGAGGTTTGGGGTTTAGGGTTTGGAGTTTGTGGTTCGTGGTTCGAGATTTGGGGTTCGAGGTTTGGGATTTAGGGTTTAGGGCTTCGAATTTAGGGTTTTGGGCTTTTGGTTGAGGGTCGAGGGTCGAGGATTGAGGGTTCAGGGCTCATGGTTCAAGGTTCAGGACTCAGGGTTCAGGGCTAATGGTTCAGGGTTTAGGACTTAGGGTTCAGGGGTTAGGATTTAGGGTTAGGTTTAAGGTTTAGGGTTTAGTGTTATGGGTTAAGGGTTAGGGTTGAGGGTCGAGGGTTTAGGGTTTATGATTTTATTGTTTAGGGTTTTAGGTTCATGGTTTTAGGGTTAAGGATCCAAGGTTCAAGACCTAGGTTTCAGGGTTTAGGGCTTGGGGATCAGGGTTAACGGTTCAGGGCTCAAGGTTCAAAGCTTAGGGCTCAGGGTTCAGGGCTAAAGGCTCAGGGTGCAGGGTGCAGGGCTCAGGGTTTAGGGCTTAAGGTTTAGGGCTCAGGGCTCACAGCTCAGGGTACAGGGCTCAGGGCTCAGGGTTCATGCTTCAAGGTTCAGGGCTCACGGGTTAGGGGTCAGGTGTCAGGGGTTTGAGGTTCAGGTTTGGGGTTAGGGTTCAAGTTCAGGTTCAGGGCTCAGGGTTCAGGATTCAGGGTTCAGGGTTGAGGGTTCTAGGTTCAGGGGTATAGGGTTCGGGGCTCAGGGTTCAGGGTTTGGGTTTTAGGGTTTAGGGTTTAGGATTTGAGGTTTTAGGTTTTGTATTTATGATTTATGGTTTAGGATTTAAGGGCTAGGGGTTAGGGTTTAGGGCTTATGGTTCAGGGTTCAGGGTTTAAAGTTTAGAGTTCAAGGTTTAGGGTTCAAGGTTAAAGGTTTAGGGTTCAAGGTTTAGTGCTTAGTGCTTAGGGCTCAGGGCTTAGAGTTGAAAATAGAGATGCAAGTCGGATGGTGCGACCATGTCCACCAGGTTATAAATTGACAAACTGGAGTGCGACCGAGCTTCCTATAGTTTTTAGGTCTACTCTAGAGTAATACTCTTAAACAGTCTTAATTATCTTTGCCCAAGGATATTAAGATTTTTTTCTTTACGGGCTTATGTTTAAAAATCTTTATTTAATAAATAACAAGCACGATGCATTTTCTTCATATTGATGTGTCCATATTCTTTGATTTTTTCTTTTTCATTGTCTATATACTTTCCTATATTGTTTATTCCTCACCTATTTACAGGTGTACGGATGCGGAATATGAGGACCATCCTGTCAATAATTCTGACATTGATTTTGAAAGACCCATTTGCACGGGTGATTTTGACGTCAACGAAGATGCCGAAGATTATGGCCTGCCTCCGGATTTATTGAGAAAAATAGAACAAGAGGAGAAGCAAGTATTGCCTCATAAGGAGCTGTTAGAAATGATAAATCTGGGAAGTAAGGAAGAAATAAAGGAGGTCAAAATTGGGACCTCATTGTCATCATCAATAAAGTGTGAACTGATAGCTTTGCTCTGGGAATATGTCGATGTATTTGCATGGTCATACCAAGACATGCCAGGGTTGGATCCTGATATTGTGGTTCACAAGCTCCCTTTAAGACCAGAGTGCAAGCCAATTTAGCAGAAATTGAGAAGAATGAAGCCAGACATGTTGTTAAAGATAAAAGAAGAAGTGAAAAAGCAGTTCGATGTCGGGTTTTTGGAAGTGGCAAAGGTAGCGAATATTGTCCCAATTCCAAAGAAGGATGGCAAGGTACGGATGTGTGTTGATTTTCGGGATCTGAATAAGGCTAGTCCTAAAGATAATTTCCCTTTGCCTTACATTGATACCTTGGTGGATAATACAGCAAAGAGCTCTTTGTTTTCCTTCAGGGATGGTTTCTCAGGGTACAATCAGATTAAGATGGCACGAGAAGATATGGAGAAAACCACATTTGTGACTATGTGGGAAACATTTTGCTATAAAGTAATGCCGTTTGGATTGAAGAATGTTGGGGCAACATATCAGAGAGCCATGATGACTTTGTTTCATGATATGATGCATAAAGGGATTGAAGTCTATGTTGATGACATGATTGCAAAGTCATAAGGAGAAGATGAGCATAGTGCGAATCTTAAAAAGCTCTTTGAAAGATTAAGAAAGTTTCGACTCAAACTAAACCCGACAAAATGCACTTTCGGAGTCACTTCAGGAAAGTTGTTAGGTTTTGTCGTCAGTAAGAAGGGAATCGAGATTGATCCAGATAAAGTAAAGATCATCCAGAACTTGCCACCACATCGTACTCAAAAAGAAGTGAGAGGCTTTCTAGGAAGATTGAATTACATTGATGGGTTTATTTCTCAATTAACCGACAAATGTGATCCAATATTTAAGAAGTTCATAGAGTATGAGCTGAAGTATTCATCGGTAGAAAAGAATTTTTACGCCTTAGCTTGGACTGCTTGAAGGCTCAGACAATACATGTTACCACACGGCGTGGTTGATTGCCAAGCTAGATCCTATCAAGTATATGTTGGAAGCATCTGTAGATACCTAATTTTGTTAGGATCTCTAAATCAGGTAAAATTCTTCCTTGTGATGTTTTAGAATGCAGAAAAGCTCTTCTCATCCTACAGGGGGTATTCCGAGACTTTGTTTAAGAGGTCAAGCATGAAAAGTCAATCTGGAAAAAGTCAACCCCAAAAAAGTCAACTTCAAAAAGTCAACCATTAAAAAGTCAACCCTTATTCAAAATCAAGATCCAAAGTTTAATTGAAAAATGGTGAAAAAATTTTAATAATCCGAGGTCTACAACGAGATATATAGAGTCCGGAACATGGGTTATGGAGATTCAGTGGAAAGAAAACCCTAGTTCGGTAAATTTAGAGAAAAGTGCTTAAACGATCAAACTGGTCGAAATTGGAGGTTCCGATTGGAACATAATCAATGACTATGGGTATTAGAGAGGCCATTTGGAAACAAAACCAAAGGAATAGTCAATTTGGAAGAAAACCGGGAATTAGGATTTTTGGTGAATTTTGGCGAAATTGGGGAAAACTGCAGAAATGGCCCGATTTGGTAAAATTAAAGCCTCTAATTGATGAAGAGTGGGTAAATGAAGATAGCTCAAGGCTCAGTTTGAAGTAATTCCGAGAAAAGAGCTGATTAGAGGAAAAACAGAAAAACGAGGAAATTTTTGATATTGGAAAAAGGAAAAATCAAATCGAAGGGGAATTTGATCGTAAAAATTGGGCGTTTTCGGACCAACTCCAATTCTATATATATAAAAAAGGCATGGAAAAAGAAAATTTGGAAATCGAACTTGTTTTGAGTAAAACCAAGGCTTCGGAGGTTAAAAGGCAAATTTGGAAAATCCGGGAAAAATAGCAAATGAGCTCGAAAAATTATAAAAACTTTCAGATCTCAATCGTATATTATTTGGAAGAGATTGGCAAAGAAAAATCCAGAATCGGAGCTCGTTTGCAAAATGGCAAAATTCGGGCCCACTAAGTTGAAATTCCAGAAGATAAATCCGGGAAAAATAGAAAATGAGCTCGGAAAATTACCAAAACTTCCAGATATCAATATTATATTATTTGGAAGATATTGGAAAAGAAAAATCCAGAATCGGAGCTCGTTTGAAAAATGGAAAAAATTCGGGTGCACTAAAGGCAATTTTGGAAAATAAATCCGAGAAAAATAGCAAATGGGCTCAAAAAATTATGAAAACTTCAAGAACTCAATTTTATATTATTTAGGAAGTATTTGAAAAAGAAAATCTGAATTTGGAGTCCGTTTGCAATTTAATCAAGTTTGGGGGGGTTAAAGTGCAATTTTACCGAAGAATCCGAAGATGGCCTTTTTTGCACTTTAAAAAAATAGAGAGATGGCTGGAATTTGAAGGGCCATTCGATATTCCCATGAAGAGAATGAATTTTGCTGAGTTCTTTCATCCAAAGGCCAAAATTGGATAGTAGGGTTGTTATTTTTTTATCAAGCCTTTGTAATTTTGCCACATGGTCAAATAAATGAAGAGTAAGGATGTCAACATTATAGTTACATATTTTAGGATAGCTGTATTAGTTAGGAGTTGATCACTTAATCTAAGGGTGGTAATTTCGTATTTTTAGCATCTTTGATTAGTGGCCTTTGGATCAAATTAGTTAGGAAAAAAATGACAACATAGTGGGGACACCAAGGGCCATTCGGCTGCCTTCATAATGAGGGGGTTTCATTTTGCAAGGGATTTTTTCGCTGATCATTTTTTATTTGTGGAGCAATAGCTAAGTGTAGAAAAACAAAGAAAATTTAGAAGAGAAGAAAAGCTTGAAAGATAGCTTTGAAAGGTAGCCTTTTGGCACCTAACTATTGCATTTTCTTTCCTTTTTCGTGCTTAATTTGCTGATTTTCCTTGAGATTTTGTGATTTCTTGTTGTTTTTGTTAAGAAATAAAGGTTTTTAAAACTTTCTCTTAAGGCTCCTATCTTATGTTTTCATAAAAAAATCAAAAACCAAATTTTTTTTACTCCCTTTTCAAGGAAGCTGAATGGTCATTGGTATGCTTGTGATGTGTTTGATTTTATTTTATATGTTGGTTATGGTAAATTAGCTTGTTTTAATGTTTTAGCTTTTTAAAATAATCAAGATATGCAGCTTATTTTTAACTTTCTTTACTTACTTGTTCTTATTTTGCTGTTTTTATCATTTATTTTCATATCTCTTTACTTTGTTTACTAATTTTAATTTTTTGTTTTCACTATGTTAAGTTGTTCATGCTTTGTGTTATTGTCATACTATGTGTTTGTGTATTTGCCTAGCTATATCTTTGCATTTGCATCATGATTGTTTGGCTATCATGCTTCCATTTTTGTTTTGCATATCTACCATGCCATGTGTTTGTGTTATTGCCATGCTAGGATTTCACATTTCATTAAGGGTCTATTTGGTTTCCATGCTTATTTTTGCCTTGTGTGTGCATTTTCATCTTGTTTAGTTACCATGCTTTCATTCATGCCTTGCATCATTATGCCATGTTATTGTGAATTTTGTTGTGCCATGTTCATGCATTATTGTTATGTTCATTTAGTCATTATATGTTCATGTTATTTCCATGCATGTTTCATTCTCATGTAGGTATTAGGTCATGTTAAATTGTCATGCATCTTCTCATGACATTTTAGGCATTAGGTCATCTTTGTAGTGCCATGCATATTTTCATGTTTAGTAAATTTAGGTCATTTTTGTATTGCCATGCATTTTAATGATTATTAGTCTTAGGTCATCTTGTATTTCCATGCATGTCTCATGCATATTAGGTCTAAGGTATTTATTGCCATGCATTTCATGCATATTGGGTCTAGGTTTGCACTTATTGCCATGCACAATTTCTATCTAGGCATTAGGTCATCTTTTATGCCATGCATTTTCTATGTCATTTAGGCATTAGGTCATGTATTTAACTTGTTGTTTGTTCATGCATTTTATATCATCCCACTTGATTTTTGACTTAAGCCAATCAATGGCTCAAAGCCAAGCTCACATGAGCATGCTTGTGGAAAATTAAGAAATTGTCAAGTTGAATTTTCTACCTTTGTGATTTTTTTTCATTGGGAAATCCTTGTCTAAATTTTTAGAAATTTTTACTACTGTTTGTAGGACCTTAGAGGAGTCTCTAATATTTTTACTCTGATTTTTGAGTGTTTTTACTAAAGGTTTAAAAATGCTTTTTGGTTGAACAATTTTTCCCAATGTTCTGACTTTCGTGAATTTTCTGGTAGGTCATCCTTAGTCTAAAAATTAAGATAATTTTTTCCCATAGAGTTCACATGTTTTGAGTCTCTCATAATTTTTTTAGATATTTTTGAAATTTTAAAAATAGGTAAAAAAATCATTCTTTAAAATTGTACAGAAAAGTCAGATTTGATTTCAAGAAAAAAATAATTTTTTTGTTTTGGCTAAGGCATTAAGAGAGGGCTGATTTATAACCTTAGCTACTGTCCTAGGTTGATTTCTAAGTCATTTTAATCCTAAAAATGATTTTATAAAAGTCGGGTCAAAGGTGGTCAAGTCCGAGTTTTCAAAGTTAGGAAAATAAAGCCTTTTTAAAGGGAGTCTCGGCCTTAGTGCCATTTTCATCCAAAATTTTCAAAATTATTTTCAAATCAATCACAAAGTATATTTGATTTAAAAAATTTTGATTTGATGTATGAAATGAAAACAAAAAACAAAACAAAAAACACGAGTCAGTAATGGGATAATAAGATCAAAAATCATAATAAAATTAAATAAATAAATAGTGAAAGGTAAGAAGTGCTCCTCCAAGTGTTTCCTAACTTCGGGATATCTAATCAGAAATCCGGCATGGCTTCACCTAGGTTCACTACATGAGGGTGAATTGGTTCTAAAGGCCTCGAATTGTTCCTCATTGTCGCCGATGAAGGCTAGTAAGGCACCCCGATAAAAGCGGGTTCAATTCGTTAGAGTTCATTTCCACTTAAGGGGGGGCTATTGCCACACGAAGCGTAGGTAATATGATACTCCAAAAGTGTTTTGCTAGCTTATGCGAAGGCTATTACCACACGAAGCATGGGTAGTTTACTTCCACTTAAGGGACGAAACTCGGGTAGAGAGCTCATTTAAGCAAATGTACGTGTAGTGTGTGAGGAGGAACAATAAAACCTTTCACATCCTATCCTACCCTCTATCCTAAGTATCCCGACAAAATATTAAAGACAACATTGAATAATGTTAAGCATTAGAAAAGAATAATAATATACAAGAAAATAACCAGAGAACAATAATAATATGTATGCACATGAGTTTGAACATATTTAAAAACATTTTATTATTTTTAAAATTCTCTTTATTATTAAAAAATGTGGGAATTAAAATTAAATATCAATTAAACCAACAAAACAAAGACTTTGATAACACACGACTAATTCTAGGCCTGACTCTCAAATTTCCCCAGTGGAGTCGCCAAGCTATCGCAACCTAAAAAATAACAAGTCTCATCGCGAGACTTTATTCATTAAGTGTGACATTGGGGAAAACAGAGGAAAAAACGACTTAATTCCTCTTGAAATAAAATGAGGGTTTGAAAACAACCTTGAAAAAGAAATGGAGTCGCCACCAATCTTTTTTGGCTAGGTGTGATCGGCCACCTATTAAAATCGATTTTGTAAAATATTTTAAATTTAATTAAAATATTTTTAAAACCAATTTCAAAGTTTGCGTTTTTAAACTAGAGAAATCAAAGAAGCGGGTTCGAGAGTCGATTACGTGCAGGGAAGGATTAGCACCTTTACAACGCCCGCGTAAAACGGTACCTTATTAATTGTGTGTTATCTCAAATCTCGGTAAAAAGTCGATTTTAGATTTGGTATTTCAAAATAATTCCCAATTTAAAGAAAAATAATTCCATTTTTAATTGTAAATGATTAGGAATTTATTAATTCAAAATTTTCCTATATTCCCCGACAAACGCGGAAAAATATAGAAATTTTTATTTATTTGAAATTTTTTTCGAATCATTCTCATTTTAAAAAAAGATATTCTGTTGTTAATGATAATTGATGATATCCTCCCTGGCAACTCGGAGGAGAACTAATGATTTATTTTAACTCGGGAATAACTTTATTTTATTTAACCATTATCTTTTCAAAATATTTTTAAAAGATGAATATGAACATGTGTGACATAATAAAGATGACATAGCAAAATCTAGATGACATAATATAACCTAAATGACATGATATAATCTAAGTGACATAATATATTCTAAATGACATAATATAATCTAAGTGACATAGTATATTCTAAATAACATAATATAATCTAAGTGACATAGTATATTCTAAATGACATGGCATATAATCTAAGTGACATGTTAAATGATATGGCACAATCTAAGTGACATGATATATTCTAAATGACATGGCATAATTTAAATGACATAATAATATAATTAATAACATGAAATGATATAAAACATAAAATAATATTATCATGAAAGATGCATGAAAAAAAAAAAAACAATGCATGAACATAATAAATCCTAAATGATGTGACAAAAATAAATGACTAAGCAAAAAGCATATGATAACATAGAATATTCACAACCATATAACAAACAATATAACACCATGAATATAAATCAAAACAATAAACTAGTTATAGAAATATTCATAGCAAAAATCATATATTATACAATATGCATGAATCTGGAAAATGCAATGCATGAAAGTGTATTTTTTTCTTTAAATAAGGAAATCCGTATACCTAAAAAGATATCCGACTACCTTAGGAAAAGACATCAAATTAAATTTTCTAAATCAAATATACTTTGTGATTGGATTGAAAACAATTTTGAAAATTTTGGATGAAAAATAACACCATGACCGAAACCCCCTTTAAAAAAGGCTCTATTTTCCTAACTTTGAAAACCCGAACTTGACCACCCTTGATCCAACCTTTATAAAATCATTTTTTAGGATTAAAATGACTTTGAAATCAACCTAGGACAGTAGCTATGGTTCCAAATCAGCCCCTCTTAATGCCTTAGCCAAAACAGAAAATAATTTTTTTCTTGAAATCAAATCTGACTTTTCAATCAATTGAGGAATAAGGAACAAGATGAGGATGAGACAAAATTAGAGATGAATTATATTCTTGAGGATAATGAAGCCAATGATCCAAATAAGAGTATTTCGGCACCTGAGGTAACGTTTGAGATTCCAATTTTTACTAATGTTTCTTATCCACCTTTTCCTAGTAGATTCGTAAAGTTCAAGGAGGATGAACATGAACAAGACACGCTGGAAACCTTAAACAGTTTGTTTGTGGATGTCATTCAACAAGTACCAAAAGATGCACCATTCCTCGATGAGATATGCACCACCAAGGATGATGGAATAATACTTGTAATGGAGAATGCATCCACTGTTGTGCAAAGAAAGCTTCCTCTCAAACGCATAAATTTGGGAAATTTCATGTATGAGCCTGACAAGCCTAAAAAGCCAAGAAAGGGTGTTGGTTAGATTCAAAACACTAACTCAAGTGTTAATTGGGAAGGCATCCCAATTAAAGATGAAATTGCCAACCTTCCATATTCAGATTTGCTTTCTCTTTCTTTTCCTTTTATTATTTTTATTGTTTTTATTTTATTTCTTATGTTTCTTTGTTAATTGTGTTTACTGCTTTTAAGTTCATTTAGGCTGCATAAGTTTCTTTTGTTTAATAGTTCTTTTCTCTTACATATAATTCTTGCATTGGGGGATAATAGCATTACATTAATGACAATGTAAGAATTATGTGTGGGGGGAAGAATTTAGGATTTTATTTAGAGTGTTTTGTTTTTAAGTCTTTTTTTATGCTGTTTTTCTTTCTGATCCTTGTTTCGAAAATAACTGATGTAAATATAATTTTTTTTTAACCCCGGTTAAATGGCGGATAACGGTACTCCGTGATTATTTAAATCGGTTCCATCAGCTACCCACAAAACTGATATTGTATATAAATTTCTCTTCCAATTTCTCTTTCAATTTTTTTTTTCATTTTTTTTTCAGGATGGATGATATTCTCACAAGATTGCAGAAACGATTTCCTCCTTTTCCTCGAAATATTTTACTGAAGCTTTACCAAGTTCGATTTGAAAGATTAAGAATGCTTATGCACAAAGGGATTCCTGCAGACATACGTTGGATAATTGAAGCCAAGGTACGTGAAGATGAATATCTTCCTGTTTTGCATTTACCAGGTACAGGTAGAAGCACTTTTGCAAAGAAGCGACGAGCAAAGCGCATGGGTTCAAACTGCCACAAATGTGCACGATGGACGTGTAACGGTAAATGTCATTCTATTGGGATTCCGTCCTCTAATCGAGATGATAAAATTGAATTCATTAAGGATGGACTGAGTAAGGAGAATTTGGGTAATATCCAACTTTCTCTTGAGATGCATCCTAGTGGGGACGTACAAAGAGAAATTCTTGATTTATGGCCGCAATTCCAAAGGGAATGGCAACATCTTGGGAATCTGATGTTAAAAGACCCTATTTGCCAGCTTGTAAGAAAATTGGATGGGAAGCATATCCTCGACTCATAGAAGGCGTTTAAGCCGTTTCTGGACGTAAAACCAGAGGAAGATGTGAGCCACAATCACAACTACAATAAATGACTTCTCAGCTTTTGGTTTGATTTGCAATAACTTTATTTTGGTTTAATTTACGTGTTGTTCGATTTGTGTAATTATTCTCGTTTTTTTTTTATTTGTCTTTTACGGTTGATTTTTTCTTCTCTTTTTGATTTTCTTCCTGAAATCACGCAAAAATCTTTCGTTAGGTTAACATTTTCTTCTGACAGGTCAGATACACTTTCGGCGACATTATTACTCTTGTCTGATTCACTACTCAGTCCTCTATATATTACACCATGTACTCATTCTCTTTCAGGCACTCGAAAAAGGAAAAAAAAAATGGAAAGTACTTCGTCCCAGCGCATGAAAAAAAATTTGTGTCTTTGGAGGTGCTTATCCAGGGAAAAATAACATATTCGCTGATGAAGCCATAAGAGTTGGAGTAATACTTGCCCAACAAAAGATCCAGTTGATTTATGGAGGCGGTAGTACGGGTTTAATGGGAGCAGTCGCTACAGCAGCACACGCCGGAGGAAGTCCAGTTCTAGGAATCGTGCCAAAACTATTCACAAGTTTTTGTGGACCTACCGTGGGTAAGGAAATACAAGTCTGGAGTATCCCTGAACGGATGACAATCATGTACCATTCTGCCGATGCATTCATTGCTTTACCAGGAGGTCTGGGTACATTGGAAGAAATAGCTTGCGTGGCTTCTTGGTCATCTTTGGTCACAAATAAGAAACCCATTGGTTTGCTTAATATTAATGGTTATTTTAGTAATTTGCTTTCATATTTAGATAATGCTGTGGAAAATGGATTCATGTTTTCAGAGGCAAGGAGAACCATAATTTCTGCTACAACCATTGAAGATTTACTCAAAAAGCTCCAAGCTTATGAGTATTTATCTGCTACGGTTGTTTCGCAAACGCTCGGAAAAAGAAAAAGAGATATGGACGAGCAAGGAGTGGATTGCACTTTGTCTTTGTGACATTATCTAACATTTTGTTTGTTGTGTCTCAGTTATAATAAGTGATTAGCAACCTCTGCAGGTAATATCTCCTAAATTCTACCTTTAAAATTTGACATTGGGGACAATGCCATATTTTAGTAGGGGGTAAGGGACATATTTTGCTAATTTAAAAAAAAAAAAAAAAAAATTTTGTGTTTTAAGCCATTTAGAAGTATTCATTCTGAACAAGGTCTGAGTAAGGGAGACTTGAGACATACCTTGTCAGTTTGATTTTAATCTTTTTATGTTTACTTGTTAATTTTTGTTTAGTATTTTAGGATTATTTAGGTTGCATGAGTTTGTTTTGTTTTGAGTCTTAGTTGTTCCTATTCTTATGTTATTAGTTCTTTTCTCTTACACATGATTCTTTCATTTGGGTTAATAGACTTACATTGAGGACAATGTAAGAATTAAGTGTGGGGGGGAATGATTTAGGATTTCTTTTATTTTTGTCTACTATTTTTTTTTATGAGTCTTTATTATTATTATTATTATAATTTTTTTTTATGTTTTAGTTCCTTTTTAATACAATGATGAGATATGAATTGCATAAGTCTGAAACAGATTTACTAGTGAGAAGATTTTCATGAGAATTGAGCTTGATATCAACCTTTTTATGAGCCAATGTTAATATGATATGTTGATTGAGAAAGAAGCATGTTTAGACTTAATCTGACTTGTATAATCATCCTTGTGAGTTTTTGAGCCTATAATGATTGATGCATTATACAAATCAATCTAATTTCTTTCTTGAGTGCTCTTACGATTACATGATTCTCTAGAACTTGCTTTAGACCTTGTTGAGACTATATTGATGCATGTGACAACATGAATATGATAGAGGCATTAGGATTTTTAGCCAGGGCCAAACAACAATCCCTTATTGATGTTCCCAGAGAACACACCCCTAGTGAGCCAATTTGAGCCTACATTGAATAAGTTATTTATTTGGTAACCACAACTTACACCTAGCCTAAATATAACTCTTGTTCTAAAGATGGATTATATATTTTGAGACATATTGCAAAAAAACAAGGGATATTTTTAGTTAAAAATTTGGGTTGGAAACAAAAGATAAGTGTGGGGGAAGAAAAGAAAAGAAAAAGTCAAGAGAAAAAGAAAGGGATCATTGTCAAATACATTCCCATATTAAAAAAAAAAAAAAAAATCTTCTCTTCAACTTCTAGTTAAAGTAAAGAAAAAGATGTTACAAAGTTGGTTAGAATGATGCAAAGGCTCAACATGAATATTTAGCCTATGTTATTATGTGCTTTATAAGAGTTTTGAGAAGTTTTATTTGTATGATCTTATTATGTCTCTAAACTCTATGAACTCTTTGGAACCTTTGTGATATCTTTATCCTTTTGTTCTTTAACCACATTATAACCCTTTGGCCCCATTACAACCTTGAATAAAGACCTCTTGATTTATGAAGTTGTATGATCTAAATAGTGGAGAATAGGTGGACAAGCAAGCATATGGTAGAAGTGTTTTCATGAGATTGATTGAGTGTAAACACTTTACCACTACTTTAAAGAGTGAAAATCAAGAGAGTATCCCATGTGAGAAGTTGAGATTAAGTTTGAATATGCACTATTTTGATTGAAATATGTTATGTTAATATTGGCTTAACTCAAACAATTTACATTCAAGCAAGATTTTTTGTGAATTTCTTTAAGCTATTGATTAGTTTTTAAGACTTGTCCAATGATTATCTCTAATTTATATTGGAAAGATTAGTTATAATTATTATTTTTAGTTTTTCTTATGTGTTCAATGTTTGTGGGTATCGTCCTAGTAAACCCTCACGAGACTAAACTCGTCCACTAGGGACACCTAGGGGTTTAAAGGCTTGTGTCACATGCTAAGTGCCACCGTGATTTCCTACGAAAGTGGATTAGATTAGATTTTCTTATTTTATTTTTATTGAGTCGTTGCTAGGGACTAGCAACAATCTAAGTGTGGGGGTGTGATAACTCGTATAATTATATAGTTTTTAGTTATGTTTTATTATTGTTTTGTGTCAAATACGAGTTATTATTGTTTAGTCTAATTGTGTTTATGATCTTTTATATTTTTATGTAATTTGGTGTTTTTCACAAGTTTCTTTGAGTGATTTCAGATTACTAGAATTAAGGGCAAATCCAGTTCAGTTCCAGTTCCGACACCTTTTGCCATATCAGCTATATCTCGAGTTTCACTGAATCAATAAGGCTGAAATTTTAACCGTGCAAAGTTAAGAGGCATATCTATCTTTTTCATGTTTTACACTTCTTGAAACGGAGTCGTTTTCCCTAGCGAAATCGACCATCAAGTTGGCTGATGTGCAATGACGTCTGTGCTGACCTGTTTTCGTATTTTGCCCATATCTTCTTATCCACATCAGAAAATGAGCTGATTATAACGGTTATGGATTAGTAACTGATAGGGGAACATTTTTCTAGAAGACCATGTGATCAGATCAGGCCTCCAAAATTGACAAAATCGACCATCAAGTTGGCTAATCAAAATTGTCATACAATATGACGAAAATTGTTAGAAAAATGCACCCACCTATTATACCTACCTTTGAAATTTGTAAAGTTTGTCTCTTGTCATTTAGCCCTCCAAAATGTGTATAAATAGAGGGCCTTGGATGATTGTAAGATATTGTACATAGGTAGGATATTAGCCATTGTAATAAAATTCTCTAAGTTTTCTTCTTCTTTCTTTTCTCTAGTTTTCTTTTTCTTTAGAAAGAGCAAGAGGTTGGATAATTAATATTCTTCTTCTTCTTCTTCTTTCTTTCTTTTATTTTCTTCTTAGATTCTATTTAATTTTATGTTTATAATGCCTACGCTAGGCTAAACTTCTATTTGGTTAAGGGTGATTTCAAAGCCCTAGACATGTTTTGTGATTGATTTTCAGATTCTATCTATCATTAATTTTCTATCAAAGTTGCTTATGTTCTTCTACAAGAATTGTTCATGATGTTGTCTTGATTTATTTAGGTGTACAACTAGATAGATCTTGATAATTATCTATTGCTAGTTTAGGAATCTTGATCCGTGTAATTGTCTTGATTTCCTATTCATAAGTGGCAATTTGTGATTAATGATTATGGTCAAGTTTTCAATAATTGCAAAGTGGAACATAACCTAAGTTGAACAATCCGAGCTTATGTGTTTGTTGCTTAGATCAACCTATCTTTCTCATCATAAAGCTGCCATTAAATTGAATTTAGAGAGCTTATTCTAGGTTGTTTAATGGTTAGAGATTAAATAGAGAGCTTGTTCTATTTAACGACAAACTAAGGAAAGATTGGGATAACAGAGCTTGTTGTTATCTACGGTTGTTAACTTTGATAGTTGGTTGATATTGATAGATCTGAAATTGATTCTTAATGATGTCTAGTGGTGGAGAATGAAACCTTAACCATATTTTTCATATTTGATTCTTCTTACTTACTTGTTTTCTTACTTTTAGTTTGCTTATTTTTAAAAGTATATTTATTTTTATTGGCTGGTTATACCGCCTAATTTGTATATTAACTTTGTTTTATTTTTATTGGCTGGTTATACCGCCTAATTTAGTATATATATTTTTATTGGCTGGTTATACCGCCTTGCATCTTATTCTTAGTATTTACTTTAGTTTAAATCTGGCTTCAAAAACCCCTTTTCTTTTATTGTTCTTGAATTTAAGTTTTAAACTATTAACTTATAAACTAAAACCCAATCCCTGAGGACTCGACCCTTGCTAACTACTATACTTACAATTTATCTTTTTAGTGCAAGGTTAAATAAGATACACTCTTTTGGGTGCATCACCGGGTTTTCAAAGTTAGGAAAATAGAGCCATTTTAAATGGGAATTTCGGCCATGGTCATTTTTTATCCAAGATTTTCAAAATTGTTTTTAAACCAATCACAAAGTATTTTGATTTTAGAAAATTTAATTTGATGTCTCTTCCTAAGGTAGTCGGATATCTTTTTAGGTATACGGATTTCCCTATTTAAAGGAAAAAAATACACTTTATGCATTGCATTTTTCATGTTCATGCATACTATATAATATATGATTTTTGCTATGATAATTTCTATGGTAATGTCATTATTTTGATTTATATTTTATGGTGTTATATTGTTTGATATATGGTTGTGAATATTCTATGTTATTCTATACTTTTTATTTAGTCATTTATTTTTGTCACATCATTTAGGATTTATTATGTTCATGCATTATTATTTTTATTTTCATGCATATTCCGTGATAACATTATTTTATGATACATATCATTTCATGTCATTTTAATTATGTCATTTCATTTAGAATATATTATGTTACTTATGACATATCATTTCATTTAGAATATATTATGTTACTTAGGACATATCATTTTATTTAGAATATATTATGTCACTTAGGTTATATTCATTTCATTTAAAATATATTATGTCACTTAGGTTATTCATTTCATTTAGAATATGTTATGTTACTTAGGTTATATTCATTTCATTTAGAATATATTATGTCACTTAGATTATATCATTTTATTTAGAATATATTATGACATTTAGGTTATATCATTTCATTTAGATTATTTCATGTCATGTAGATTATGCTATGTCACACATATTCATATTTTTTTAAAATGTTTTGAAAAGATAATGGTTTCAAATAAAATAAAGATATTCTCGAGTTAAAATAATTCATGAGTTCTCTGCCGGGTTTGCTGGGGAGGATATCATCAATTATCATTAATAACGGAATATCTTCTTTAAAACGAGAATGATTCGGAAAACTTTCATAATAAATAAACAATTTTATATTTTGCCGCATTTGTCGGGGAATATAGGAAAATTTTGAATTAATAAATTTCGGGTCATTTTCAATTAAAAATGAAATTATTTTTCTTAAAATTGGGAATTAATTTGAAATACCGAATTTAAAACGACTTTTTTACCGAGACTTGAGATAACACACGATTAATAAGGTACCGTTTTATACGGGCGTTGTGGGGGTGCTAATCCTTCCCCGCACGTAACCGAGTGCCGAACCCGCTTCTTTGATTTCTCTGTTCTAAAAACGCAGACTTGAAATTGGTTTTAAAAATGTTTTAATTAATTTTAAAATGTTTTTACAAAACTGGTTTTAATAGGTGGCCGATCACACCTAGCCAAAAAAGATTGGTGGCGACTCCATGTCTTTTTCGAGGTTGTTTTCAAACCCTCATTTTATTTCAAGAGGAATTAAGTAATCTTTTCCTCTGTTCTCCCAACGTCACGCCTAACGAGTAAAGTCTTGCGATGAGACTTGTTATTTTTTAGGTTGCGACAACCGCTAAGTTCAAAGGCATTGGCATAAAACTCTCTAACGACCGATAGCACGGAAGATGGCGATGGAGCATAGAATTTCTGCCAATGTCATGAATTAACGACTTGTTGAAACTCAAAATGTTGATGCAGATGAATATGAAACCCCCTCTCTGAAATAGGTCTTTTATGTAGGAGAGAATGGTTATGTCGTTGAACTGCTGCATCAGGTACGAACTTGCTTTTATCAAAATTGGGGGCACTAGTGCTAGTTCAGGTTTTCTTTCTTGGTCCCATGTTCTAGTTCTAGGTTACAATTGACCCAAATCCAACAATTATCTTCACCAAACACAAAACCTAAGATAAAATCACTAGCAAATTCTCCAATCCTCAAATATGCTCAACACAACCCAAGCCACAACAAGAAAATAATAATCTTCTAATTTGGACTAATTCTCAAAAATCCACAATAATCAACAAGCAACCCAATCCACAATCAAGATTATTGAAAGCAAGAACAACCTTCAATACTAAAAATCAACCAATAACCCACAAACTAGTATAATCTTTTGAAAATTGAAAGACTTACTTGAAGAACTTGAAGATGATGGGAGAGTCCTTACTTGAAGATGATTAAGGAAATTTGTTGTTGTGTAGTGGGTTTGTTAAAGAAATTTAGTGAAAGATGGGTTATGGAGGTGGATAATTGTATGAGATGAGATATGTAGATGAAAAGAGTAGAGAGAGAGGAAAGATTTGGAGAAAAAGATGAGATGATGAGAGATTGGAGAGATGAGAGAGTTTGGGAGAGAGGAGCAAGGGTGGCTGAAAAAAAAATGAAAGAGGTTGGGGGATTAGGGTTTTAAAAAAAAAAAAAAACTAAAATAAAAAATCACGAGCTGGCACCATGGCACCATCAATTATGTTCCAAGTTCTTAAAAAATTTATGAGGTTAGGCGCCGCGACGTCGACCTCTCTGACTGGGTAAAAATAAGTTTTTGGCGTCGTGCCACCAGGGTTCGGCGTCGCGGTGCCACCTTCACTGACTCTATGGTTCTAAAAAAAATATGAGATATGGCGTCGCGGCGAAGATCTCTCTGACTTTTTCTCTTTTTTTCTTTTAAAAGAGAAACCTGCAAAATAAAAAAAAATAAAAATTATTAGATAAAATTTCAAATTTCAAATCAATATCAATATCAAATATAAAGTAAAATAAAAACAAACATTAAAGATTAAAGAGCTTGGGTTGCCTCCCAAGAAGCGCTTGATTTATAGTCGTCGGCTTGACTATCTCGAGCTAATTCTGGATCGGCTAAGGTGATGGAGGACTTTTGGCGATCAATATCGCCTCCCCAGTAATGCTTGAGTCGTTTTCCATTCACTTTGAAGTTAAGATTGGTCTTTTCATCGATCAACTCGACTGCTCCATAAGGGTATACTTTTGTGATTTTGAAAGGGCTGGACCATCGAGATTTTAGTTTTCCCGAAAATAGCTTGAGTCGAGAGTTGTAGAGTAAAACATGTTGGCCTGGTTCAAAGTGTCGTTCAATGATTTTCTTTTCATGCCATCTCTTGGTCTTTTCCTTGTAAAGCTTGGCATTTACATAGGCTTGAAGACGGAATTCATCCATCTCATTGAGTTGCAATAAACGTCTTTCTCCTGCTACTTAAAGATCAAAATTCAACTTCTTGATGGCCCAATATGCATTGTGTTCCAACTCTACTAGAAGATGGCATGCTTTCCCGAAAACCAATTTGTAAGGAGACATCCCTATCGGAGTTTTATAAGCCGTCCTACATGCCCACAATGAGATCAAAATCTAATCTCTTGGACCAATCTTTCCTAGTTTGACTAACGGTCTTCTCCAAAATACTCTTGATTTATTTATTAGAGACTTCAGCTTGACCACTTATTTGTGGATGGCAGGCGGTGGCATTCTTGTGCTTGACCCCGTATTTAGCAAGGAGGGCTTCAAAATGTTTATTGCAAAAGTGAGACCCCCCATCACTAATAATTGCTCTTGGAGTGCCAAAGTGGGTGAAGATATTCTTTTTCAAGAAGTTTAGTACCACCTTGGAATCATTGGTTGGCAAGTCTGTTGCTGCCACCCACTTAGATGCATAATCAACTGCAACTAGAATGTAAAGATTGTTGTAGGAGGAAATAAATGGACCCATGAAATCAATTCCCGATACATCAAAAATTTCTACCTCTAGAATGTTGTTTAGAGGCATCTCATTTCTCCTTGAGATGTTGCCCACTCTTTGACATCTATCACATCTAGCAACAAACTGGTGAGCATCTTTAAAGAGAGCCGGCCAATAGAAACCTGATTGTAGCACTTTTGTCGTAGTTCGTTCTCCTCCAAAGTGCCCTCCATAATCCGAAGAGTGACAATGTTGCAAGATATTTTCAACTTTTTCCTTGGTCACACATTTTCTAAGAATTTGATCATTGCATTGCTTAAATAAGAAAGGTTCATCCCAGTAATAATGTTTGACATCATGCAAGAACTTCTTCTTTTGTTGAGAATTTAAATTAGGTGGAAAGATTCTACTCACAATATAGTTCACATAGTCGGCATACCATGGTGATTCCTGTTGATGAACTTGAAAGAGTTGCTCATCAGGAACAGTTTCATTTATTTGAGTCGTGTCGCCAACTTGTGCCTCATTGTCCAATCTTGAGAGATGATCCGCCACTTGATTTTCTGTTCCTTTTCTGTCTCGGATCTCTAAATCAAATTCTTGCACAAGAAGTATCCAACGGATCAAGCGAGGTTTTGCATCCTTCTTTTCAATCAAGTACTTGATAGCTGAATGATCAGTGTAGACAATGACTTTGGTGCCCACAAGATAAGATCGGAATTTATCAAAAGCAAATACTACTACAAGCAATTCTTTTTCAGTGGTGTTGTAATTCAACTGAGCATCGGTCAAAGTTTTGCTTGCATAGTAGATAGAATGAAATATCTTATCTTTTCGTTGGCCTAAGACTGCACCAACTCCAAAGTCACTAGCATCGCACATGAGCTCGAATGGTTGGTTCCAATCTGGAACAATAATGATAGGCGCCGAAACCAATTTCTCTTTAAATGTCATAAAAGCTGTTAAACATGCATCATCAAACTTGAAAGGGACATCTTTTTCAAGGAGATTGCAAAGTGGCTTAGAGATCTTGGAAAAGTCTTTAATGAACCTCCTATATAACCCGGCATGACCAAGGAAACTCCGAATGCCTTTGATAGAGATTAGAGGTGGAAGCTTCTCAATTGTTTCAATCTTTGATTTATCTACTTCTATCCCTCTACTAGAAACTTGATGTCTTAAAACAATGCCTTCTTGAACCATAAAGTGGCATTTTTCCCAGTTTAGCACCATGTTTGTTTCTTCACATCTTTTAAGCACTCTAGCAAGGTGATGTAGACATTCATCAAAGGAATCTCCAAAAACTGAAAAGTCATCCATAAATACCTCTAAACATTGCTCGACCATGTCAGAGAATATGGCTATCATGCATCTCTGAAAGGTAGCAGGAGCGTTGAAAAGTCTGAATGGCATTCTCCGAAAAGCAAAAGTTCCATAAGGGCGAGTGAAGGTAGTCTTTTCTTGATCTTCAAGAGCTATAGCAATTTTATTGTACCCGAATATCCATCCAAGAAACAATAAAACTCCTTACCAGCCAATCTGTCTAGCATTTGATCAATGAATGGCAAAGGAAAGTGATCTTTCCTAGTGGCTTTGTTAAGCTTTCGATAGTCCATGCAAATCTGCCAACCAGTCACTATTCTAGTTGGAATGAGCTCTTTATTACCATTGGCAACCACCGTCATTCTTTTTTTTTGGGCACACATTGAACTGGACTTACCCATGAACTGTCGGAGATAAGATATATGATGCCTGCATCCAACTAGTTAATAATCTATCTTTTTACCATTTCTTTCATGATAGGATTAAGTCTTCGTTGATACTCTATGGTAGCCTTGTGATTGTCTTCAAGAAGGATCTTATGCATGCAAATTGAAGGACTAATCCCCTTGATGTCGACAATCGACCAACCCAATGCCCTTTTGTGTTCTCTAAGTACCTTAAGGAGTTTATCTTCCTACTCAACATTAAGAAAAGATGAGATAATAACAGGTAATTCAGATTTTTCACCAAGAAAAGCATACCGCAAATGTGAGGATAACTGTTTAAGCTTCAGGGATGTTGGCTTATCAATGGAAGGCTTGGTGGATGATGTTTCACTTGTCTTAAGTCCCAATGGTTCAAATTAAGGATTGGATCTTCTAATATGTAGAGGAGCATTCAACAAATTTACACAATCAATATAGTCATCATCATCCCTTTCTGAAATACTCATCAAGGATGCCTCAAGTGGATCAACAGGATAACTATTTTTGAAAACCTTAGTTGTAGCACTATCCACAACATTAACTGCAAAACACTCATCAGATTCATTAGGAAATTTCATAGCTTTAAAAACATTAAAAGTTACCTCTTGGTCTTGAACTCTCATGGTAAGTTCGCCTTTTTGCACATCGATGAGAGTTCTACTGGTAGCTAAGAAAGGTCTCCCAATAATAATTGGTATTTCACGATCCTCCTCCATATCCAATACAATGAAATCAGCAGGAAGATAAATTTATCTACCTTCACTAATACATCTTCAACTATGCCTTTTGGATATGTGTAAGATTTATCTGCCAACTGTAGTGTGACTGTTGTAAGCTTAACTTCCCCCAAACCCAGTCATCGGT
The DNA here is from genome assembly GCA_030761205.1 of Fremontodendron californicum. NCBI lineage: Eukaryota > Viridiplantae > Streptophyta > Magnoliopsida > Malvales > Malvaceae > Fremontodendron > Fremontodendron californicum. The sequence continues at coordinate 8,581,865 of JAULJL010000028.1, forward strand.
ATATTGATAAAGGCATAAGATAAATGCTTGCTCCCAAATCACATAAAACTCTATCAATGAACTGATTTCCAATTGTGCATGGAATATTGAAGCTTCTCGGATCCTTAAGCTTTGGTGGAAGTTTCTTTTAGAGGATAGCACTGCACTATTCAGTAAGTGCAACAATCTCAAATTCGCCCAATTTCCTTTTCTTAAACAATATGTCTTTCATAAACTTGACATATTTTGGCATTTGTTCCAAAGCTTCAGCAAAAGGTATATTAATATTGAGCTTTTTAAATACCTCAAGAAATTTTTGGAACTGCTTGTCAAGCTTGTTCTTTTGAAGGCGTTGAGGAAAGGGTGGTGGTGGATAACATTGCTTCTTTTCTTCTTGAGTCTTTTCAACTTCTTGTTCCACCATATCCTTTTCTTTAAGAGGCTTGGTTGGCAATTCTTGCTTCTTGCTCTCCTCTTCTAACTCCCTTCCATTCTTAAGTGTGATGGCTTTGCAATGTTCTTTTCCATCTCTCCTAGGATTGGTTTCAGTATCACTTGGAAAAGATCCCCTAGGACGATTGTTAATTGCATTAGCAAGCTAGCCCACTTGTGTCTCAAGATTTCTAAGTGACGCTTTTGACTTTGAATTAATTCAGCTTGACTTCGAAGTGTCGCTGCATGAGTCTGATTTGTCACTTCTTGACTAGCCATGAACTTTGTAAACATATCTTCCAATGATATCTTCTTTTCTGGAATAGGAGCATGGGCTTGTGATGGAAACCCAAGAGGGATTACTGGTTTAGCAGAGGATGAAGGTCCTTGATTGTTATTCCATGAAAAGTTTGGGTGATTTCTCCTCCCCGGATTGTAATTGTTGGAATAAGGATTGTTTTGCTGTCTATTATAGTTTTCAACATATTGAACTGATTCGGGGTTGGTTGGGCAACTATTACTGGTGTGTCCTTCTCCACATAATTCACAAGTTATTAATGGGCTCTAGATGGCATGAGCACTTACAGTATCAAATTTCTTAGCTAATGCATCTATCTGGGCACTTATGGTACTCATTGCGTCCAAATCATGAACTCATGCAACTTTTCTTGGTACAAGTCTTTCTGATGGCCATTGATAATTATTAGATGCCATTTCTTCAAGCAGATCATAGGCTTCCTCAGGCAATTTTCCCATTACAGCTCCACCTGCAGTGGCATCAATGGAGGTTCTAATTGGTCTTAACAATCCACTATAGAATGTTTGCACCTGAAGCCATTTAGGTAGTCCATGGTGATGACATCTTCAAAGTAAATCCTTGAATCTCTCCCAAGCTTCATATAGCTATTCAGAATCAAATGATGTGATATCATTATGCATCTTTGCAGTCTTGGCTGGGGGGAAGTATTTGGCTAAAAACTTTTGAGCCAAGTCATCCCATGTAGTAATAGAGCCAGTTGGGAGTGAATTCAACCAACTCTTGGCCTTATCTCGAAGTGAGAAAGGAAAGAGTCTCAATCTGATGGCGTCGTCCGAAACTCCATTATTCCTTAAAGGATCGCAAATATCCAGGAAATTTCCTATATGAGTATTCGGATCATCATTAGGCAATCCCCCAAACTGTACTGAATGTTGAATCATCTGTATGATGGCTGGCTTGATCTCAAAATTATTGGCTTGAATAGCAGGTCTTTGAATGCTTGAATGCAGTCCTTTGCACGAGAGGGACAGCATAATCGTGCAAGGTTCTTGTATCTTTGCCTTCAGCCATTGTATGGTTGTTAGTTGCGACTTGTAAATTATCCCTTCAATGTCGATGAAAAGTTCTTTCTGGTTCTGGATCAAAAAGGACAAGTTCAAAACTTCTAGATCTCTGCATTCAACAACCAAAAGTACCTGAGAATAAGAAAAAGAAAATTTGAATTAAGACTAAGTATGCTTGGTATTAATATTAACAAAAATAATAAAACAACTCCCCGACAACGGTGCCAAAAACTTGTTGTCAGATTTCACTACGCAAGTGCACGTATCACAAACAAGTAATAAAGTGGAAGCAGAGTGTCGTACCCACGAGGAATTGCTATTAAATTTGTTACATACTAAAATTAAAATAGCTTAATCTTATCCAAATAATTAATTAAAAATTCGTGAATTGAAACTAAGTTAAAGAAAAATGATAAAATAAAGAAAGCAAATTAAAATTAGATTTAAATCAATGGAGAAAAGCCTAGGATTACAATTTCCCTTAACACTTCGCTTGAATGTCTCCTACTCTCTTCACTTGATTAATGATCTTGAGTTGTTAACCTAGAGTTCTAATCTATTTATAAGCATCTGTTGATGATCTTATAAAAATATCTCTCTTAATCAATTAACTATATGTCTATGATAATTGAATTAAAGAGAAACTCATTAAGCCTGGACTCTAACTTTGATTACACATGACACGTAAGTATATTTCTACCCTACATGCAGATCAATTCATCCAAATAAATGAATATGAAACATGTGTTATGCAATCCATGTCTAAGCTTGGAATCTAACTTTGATTACACATGACACGTAAGTATATTTCTACCCTACATGCAGATAAATTCATCTTAATAAATGAATATGAAACATGTGTTATGCAATCCATGTCTAACACTAAATTCCCTATGTCTAGTTGTATTTAGGTTAACAAATCAGTTTAATTGGTGATCAAGCAATTAAAAGCATTAAGTACAAGAATGCATAACTCAAATATCATTAAATCAAGCTAGAGAGTAAAATAATCCAAACTATGTGTTGAGTTCCATTGCAATCCTAGAAAATGAAATTTAATTCATGCTTGACATTAAAAACAATAACCAAAGGAGTTTCACGAACATCAAATTACAAGAAAATAAAACAAGATTAAGGAAGAAGAGAAAACTAAAGGTTGTCAGCTCTTCAATCTTCTATTCTCCAAAACTGTTCTTAGCTCCTTGCAAAATGGTGGTGGCTACTCTTCTCTTCAGAAAACAAAAGTAAAATAAAGCCTAAGGGTTCCTATTTATAGAGCCTTATAAACTGAAAAGGGGAAACTTTGTGGCCAAGTAACTGCCTCCAGCTTGGACTTTCCATATATGAGTTGAGCCTTTCCTTCTAGCTTTAGAACTCCACAAAACTACAAAAGACATTAATTAATAACTAAAATAAAACATAAAATAAATAAATTAAACTAAATTAGAAATAAATAAAAATAACTAAAAATAATTAATTAATAGTTTAAACTACAAGGACTTAGCTATTTTAAAAGCACAAAATAGGATAAAATAACTCTATTTTATAGAGTTATCATTGGCTCAAGGTTGGCCTCTTGGATGTTATTCTAGCTTAACCATCACTTGGATGAAACCAATATAATCAAGCTCAAAACCTCTTTATTTCAAGAAGGAAAAAATAAGAAAATAACATCAAATAACCCAATAGACCACAAGCATCATTTATCAAAGATGAAAGCATAGAGCAAAAACATAAGACCATAAACACTAGTAGGTTCGGCCATCATGAAACAAAGGAAGAGAAAATTTTGTAAAACTTTATTCCTTTGAAAAAAGAGAAGAGGAAAAGAAAAATCTTTGAAAAACCATTTAAAACCTTTTGTTTTGGAAGAAAATAAAGTGAGAATCACATAGAAAAGAAGAAGAAGAAGAAGAAGAAAAAGAAGAAGAAGAAGAAGAAGAAAAAGAAAAAGAAGAAGAAGAAGAAGAAGAAGAAGAAGCAATGAAGAAGAAAAGAAAGGAAGTTGCCTTAGGTAAGCTTCTCAAAAAACCTTTCAACTTTCTCCTCCTTTCTCATTTTCCTCTCTTCCTTTCCTTTTCTCCTTAGTGATTATTTTCATTTAGCTACTGCCTAAACCTCAAAATGAGAGTGAATGAATGAGTGAAATGGCTCTCTCCCTTCCCTATAGACCTCTTGGCCGAAACCCACCTACTAGCTTCTAGTAACATCTTTTTTTTAGCCACTTGGCATCATCACATGCTTTAGCCAATGGGATTTACCCCTTCCTCATTAAGTTTACCACCCATTGGCTAGCCAATGGTCTTCCTACTTGGTCCCCAAGAGTGGCTCTTATTGGCCAAAATTGCCAACTCATGTACTAAATAAGATGAGTCATGTCCTTACTCCTATGACTCATCACTTATTTACTACATTGCCATTTAGCCCTTCAAGGACATTCTCCATTCTTCCTTTTTTATTGCAATTTTACCTCATTTGTTTACAAAATATTCCTACAACTTTTATTTAATTCTAAACTCACCCCTCTTCCTCTCATCCATTTTCCTACATGGACCTTAAGTTTGGGCCTTCTAACAAAAAAAAAATCTTACATGGACTCTTAAAGTTGGGCTCTTAATATTTTTTTCAAACAAGTTAGGCTTTTAATTTCCTACCCATCTTCCTTCTTCTTGGTCTTGAAAAAAGGGCCATCCTCTTCCACCAAAAAATCCTACCACTTGGTCATTAGAGAATGGGCTCCCATACTTCCACCAAAATTTTCATTACTTAAACAAAAAATGGGCTTCCATATTTCCACCAAAAATTTTCCATTCAATTAGAAAAATGGGCTTCCATATTTCCACCAAAAATTGCCATCCACTTGGAGATAAATGATGGGCTTCCCCCTTGCTTTAAACACCTTGGCTGAACCCACCTATTTGCTCTCTACCATTTTTATTCACTTCACTTCCATTTAATCTCATCACTTCAATATTCAAAATTAACTTTAAAATCACCAAGATCACTTCTTTAAAGCCAAATTTTCTTTTTAATCTTGATTTTCAAAGTTGACTTTTTGACCTTTGACCTTGAATTTTGGTCAACTTTGACTTTTCAATCCAAAGTATTAAAAATGGCATGCCCACTTCACTGAACCCAAATGTTAAGTCAATAGACCATGAAGAAAAGGTAAGCTTAGAAAAAAATTTGAAGGAAAACGTACCTTGTTTAGTGGCCGGACAGAATTGGGTGTCTACAATCATCATATGCATCATTCATGGTCATATGCATCATTTTAATCATTGCATTCACAGCATTCTGATATGCATTGTCGCATTCGCATCATTCATGAGCATTTTGCGACATTGATAATCTTCGCATTTGCATCATTTCATGAAGCATTTGCATTATTCAAGGATATTTGCATTATTCGAGGATATTTGCATCTGCACCTTTTAATGAGCATTTGCATCATTATTGATTTCTGCATCTATATCATTTCATGAAGTATTTGCATTATTCGAGGATATTTGCATTTGCATCTTTTCACGAGTATTTACATCATTATTGATTTCTGTATTTGCATCATTCCATGAAGTAGTTGCGTCATTCGAGGATTACATCATTATTGATTTCTGCATCTGCATCATTCAATGAAGTAGTTGTGTCATTCGAGGATATCTGCATTTTCATCTTTTCACGGGCATTTGTGTCATTATTGATCTCTGCATCTGCATCATTTCATGAAGCATTTACGTTGTTTGAGGATATTTACATCTACATCATTTCACGTGAATTTGTATCATTCGTAGGCATTTGCACATGCATATTTTCACTTGCACGTGCATCATTTGGGAGTATATGCATCATGGCATGGATAATAACATTTGGTGAGTACTTGTATTGCACTACACCATGTAGTGAGAATCTTTAACATTTGCAATAGTAAAGGGACATTTGCAATAACCCATAAGTCATTCATTTGTAAAACAAACATGGCATTCGTTGCATGAGGGAAAACATGTTTAAAGAAAAGTTGATGAATTTAAAGGTAGGAAATTTTCGAGTAAGAAAATTCCTATGTTTTGGAAAATATATGAAAAAAAAAATTGAATTAAATATATGGATGTTTAGGTGGAGTTACCGAAGTTGAAGAATGTTTGGAAAATTTCCTAAATGGAAGAAAATTTAAGTTTTGGTAAGTATTCGGTGGTGATAACCGAAGCATCTGTTGAAAATATTAGCTTTGCCAAGTCTTCGGTGGTAAAAGCCAAAGCATCTGATAAGGAAATTGGTTATGATAAGTCTTCGGTAGCGAAATCCGAAGCTTTCGGTGGTGATATCCAAAATTTGGCTATGATAAGTCTTCGGTGGCGATATCCGAAACTTTCGGTGGTGATATCCAAAATTTAGTTACGATAAGTTTTCGATGACGATATCTGAAACTTTCGAATGGTGATATAAATTGTCTTTCCAAACAAAGGTCCTATAACATTACGATGAAATATAAATAATTCATAGTGATGAGTCAATTATTATTCTTGGATAACATGAAACAATCATGTTTCTCAAGAATTTGAATACATACTCCTATATGGATAATTGTCTTTTCAAATAAAAGCCTTGTAGCATTGATAAAATAATTCAAATCGATGAGTTGATTATTATTCATGGATAACATGAAACAATCATGTTTTTCAAGAATTTGAGAATACATAACTTTTGATCTAGATAATTATCTTCTGATATAAATGTCATATATCATTAAGCTAAAATACACATAATTGACATTAATGAATTGATTATCATTCATGGATAACATGAAACAATACATAAATTTGAAGAAGAAAAATAACAAATAATAACAAATCAACATATGAAAAACAAAATCTATCATTAATTGGAATTATCAGTGACGTGCCATTAAGATTTGAATTACATGCACGTGTTAGAAAAGGTCAATTCAAATTACATGATATGAAGTCGAAATTCAAGCCTAAATAATTGATTAATTGATTACTAATTAAAGAAAGTTAGTTCAATGTTAAAGTCTTCAACAAGAATTTTTTTTTATTTACCGAGTATTTTTTTTTTAAAGTAAAGTTCTTTTATTATTGAATATTGATAGCATCAGTCATTACAACTTGGTGTACAGAATCTGGATATTCTTCTAACCAAAATAAATCTTCTGAAAGTGTTAAATTGAGTTTAGCTAGAGAATGTGCTGCTGCATTTCCTTGCCTTCTTACATGCTGGACTCTGCATTCCTCAAATGATTTCATCTTGCTTCTTCCTTCTATCATGAGAGGTCCTATGCTGGAAAAGTCTTCTTCAATCACCAACAACTTCTTTGTGACTAACAGAGCATCCCCTTCTAAAATAATTTTTTGATATCCCATATGATGTACTACTTCCAGTGCCTTAACTGCTGCTTTTGCTTCGACCATGCAGGCTTCATTCACATTGTTAATTCTTAAAGCTGCAGCTCCCATCACAAGCCCCTCAAAGTCGCGGATAATCAATCATATTTCTCATTTGTTATGATGGGCATCAAAGGCACCATCAAAATTGACTTTCAGAAATTGTGTTAGTGGAGACTGCCAGAAAATCTGGTTGCTTGTTCGTTGTTGGCACCTTTGTTGCTCTTGTGTTAGCTTGTATTTAGTAAACAAGTTTCTGGTATTTTCCACAATTCTTCTTGCTGTCAACTTTTGATTTCTTTTGCACTCTCCATTTCGTGCATTCCATAATGCCCACAAGGTTAGCAAAAAAACCTCAAATTCCTCTTGTTTTAGCTGTCGTCTAGCCTTCTCCAACCATTCAACACAGCTGTCTACAGGTTCATTTATCATTTGCCTAGAGAAATTGCTGCATTCAAGCACTCTCCTAGAAAGCAAACAATCTTTCAATGCATGTGTGTCGTCTTCAAACCCATGCCCACATCTAATGCATTTGGTGTCAATATTCTGCATTCTTGTTGCTAACTTTGCCCCTGTTGGTAGAATTCCATGACATAAGCGCCATCCAAACAATTTGACTTTGCTAGGTACATTAGCTTCCCACAGCACTCTCCATATATATCTTTGAGGATCAATGCCAGACCTTTTATTTAGAAGAGTTTTATAGCCACTCTTAACTGAGTATTTCCCATCTTTGGTATAATGCCAGACTAATTTATCTACAGGGTCAGTTCTATACAAAGGAATATTGCATATTACATCTGCTTCATCCTGTGTGAACTCCTACCTGATTAATTCCTCTTTCCAATGCATAGTACCTTCATCAATGAGCAGATCCACGGTAGCATCCCTTGGCAGTGTGCCAGAATTTGGTTGTATATTGAAAGAACTATTCACAGGTAACCATCTCTCCTCCCATAGTTTGATAGATTTTTCATTTCCAACCCTCCATCTTGTACCGTTCTGTAGCATATCTTTAGCAAGATAGATACTTCTCCAAATAAATGATGGATTTGTTCCCAAGTTAGACTCCATAAAGGTACAGTTTGGGAAATACTTAGCTTTAAAAACTTTAAAGCTCAAAGAGTTTGTGTTATGTATCAGGCGCCACCCCTGTTTCCCTAGAAGAGCTTTGTTGAACAACCGTAAATCACGAAAATCGAGACCTCCCTCACTTTTTGGCTTACACACCTGTTCCCAACTCAACCAATGCATTCCTTTACCTCCAGGCTTGCTAGTCCACTAGTAAGTCCTTATTATGCTAGTCAAGTCCTCACATAATGTTTTTGGTAGTAAGAAACAGTTCATTACATACATTGGTAATGATTGTAGGATTGCTTTAATGAATATTTCTTTACCACCAAATGACAGCAACTTCCTACTCCAACTTTGAATTCTTGCATGCATCTTGTTGGTGATGTCTTTAAATGCCTTCTTTCTTCCTCTCCCAACCATGGTCGGCAATCCCAAATATTTTTTTGGGTTGGTGGCTACTTGGATTCCAAAAAATTTGCTACAACTCAGTTCTTTGTGTAGCTATTGTGTTGGGGCTGAAAAATAGCACTGTGTTTTCAAAATTTATCTTCTATCTTGAGCTTTTTTCATAAATCATTAGCATGTTCTTCATCTTTTCTCCATTGATTTTGTTTGCTCTTGCGAACAACAAACTATCGTCTGCAAAGAAAAGGTGATTAACTCTAGGACCAATCCTGTTTGCTTGGACTCCCAATAGATCTCCATTGTTTTGAGCTTTGGTCAGCATTGCTAATAGTCTTTCTGTGCAAAACAAGAATAAAAAAGGTGACAGGGGATCTCTTTGACGGAGACCTCTGCTTGGAATGAAAGAATCAGTAACTTTGCCATTAAAAATAAGTGAGTAAGTTACAGTTGAGACACATTTAATAATCAGTCGAACCCAATTGTCTTCAAAACCCATCCTTTTCATAATTGCTTGTAAGAATGGCCATTCAACCCGGTCATAAGCTGTGTTTATATCAAGTTTGAGAGCGAAGCATCCCCTCCCCTTTTGTTTTTTTCATTTTTAAGGTATGCACAAGTTCGTAGGCTACCATATCATTATTTCTGATTAGTCTCCCGGGAACAAAAGCATTTTGGTTCTCGCTGATACAGTCAGGAAGAATGAGCTTCAATATGTTCACAAGAACTTTAGAGACAATCTTATAGATGACATTACGAAGGCTTATGGGTCTGAAATGTGTCATATTCTTCGGGTTTTTAATCTTAGGTATTAGTACTATATGGGTATGATTGAACACATCCATGTTAGATTGACCATTTAGAACATTCAAACACATGGTTATAACATCATTACCAACAATGTGCCAATAGCTTTGGAAAAAGAGAGCGAGCATACCATCAGGGCCGGGTGCTTTTGTGGGATGCATTTGTTTGATGGCATTTACAATTTCCTCCACCCGGAATTTTGCAAGAAGAAAATAGTTCATCTCACTTGTAACTCGGCATTCTACTGCATTTAGGATGGTCTCATTCATTTGAGGGAAGTGAGATTCAAATAGTTTTTGGAAGTAGTTAACTGCTAGGCCTTGTAATTCTTCCTTCTTTTCCAACCACTCTCCAGTATCATTTTCTAGCCCCAGTATAAGATTCCTTCTTCTTCTTGTATTTGCTTGTGCGTGAAAATATGCTATATTTTTGTCCCCTGCACGTAGCCACTGGACCCTTGATTGTTGCAGCCAATAGCTTTCTCATTTTTCTAGTAGCTCATCCAGTTGCAATCTAGCTTCTTTCTCCTTGTTAAGGGTGTCATCAGTTGGAATAAGTTGCTGAAGCCATGTTATTGTATTGTTCAAATCCTGAATTTTGGACTTAATAGCACCTATATTCACAGAATGCCACTTAGACAGCTCACCTCCAGTCTCATTTAGTCTACTATGGATATCTTTGTCAACTATGCTGCTCCAAACCTTCGAAACTACACATTCACATTCTGCTTCTCTTGCCCATGATGCCTCGAAAAGAAACCTTTTATTCCTGCCCCTTATTGTTGACTTCTTTTTGGTGCCACATGTTTCTAGCATTAGCAGGCAGTGGTCAAAGCATGTACTGCTCAGGTGTTCAACTAAGAACTCAGGATACTGTTCACATCAATTCTTTGTAGCCAAGAATCTATCCAACCTCTCTCGAACCAAATCAGCTGGTATTCAATCGTGTAAAATAGAAATATAATTGATTAATTCATATGGAGTCTAAACATCCTATATGATAATAATTAATTGATATGGATTTTTATATAATATGGAGTCTTTTAATTAATCTTATATAAATATATAAAAGCCAAAGCATTTTGCAAAAAAAGAAAATATCCTACGTGGATGCTCTATTCTTTTGACACGTGGACTTCTAAATTGATGCTATGTCATGTGCTCATTAATCAATTAAAATTTTACATTAATTGACTACCGAAATTATATCTACCATTTACTATATATTTTGACAAGTTAACTAATTTAAAGTAATTTATTTTGAGAGGCAATTCTTAATTAATCACCTACCAATTATGTTAAAAAATAAATTATAACTTTTATGTGCCTAAATCTATAGTATATAAAAACCTATTTTGATTTGTATTATCTTCTTTCTACTTAAATCAAGAAAAGAGAATTAGAATGAATACTATTTAGATTTCAAGTTGATTTTATTTTCCATATTAATAGAGAGATTTTAGGATTTTTTAATTTGTAATAGCATTTAAATTATTAATAGTTAAAAAATATTAACAATACAAACCATAATCAAGGAAAAAATATTTTAGACGTATGAATTAATTAATACTTATTAAGCTAAATAAGATGAAAGGTGTGGAATTTCAAGTTTAAATATTATATATTTAAAAGGAAATAAATATAATTAATTAAGTCAAAATAATTATTTTTAATTAATTAAAAATGCATAAAAAAAAAGCTTTTGGCAAAAAAAAACTATGTGAACAGTCTTACTATCTAGCATGTGATATCTTGAATTTGTATCATGTACGTTATTTAATGTTTTTGGTTTGATTTGATTCAAATCAAACTAATTACATTTATATTGAATAGCATAAATCTCTCTCAATTAATTTTAATTTTTAATTTGATTTGATTATGACCAAATATAATTAATTTTAATAGCTTAAATCTCTCTCAATTAAATTAATTTTTTTTAATATTAAAGTTCAACACTATAAATATTAGTTGCTTTAGATGGTTGATTCGTTAGCTAAAAGGGGCTCAACCAAGAAGAACCATAATATTTGTCATGCTTCAGAAGACCTATTCAAGTAATTGCTAGCATATGAGATAAGAATTGATTCTCTCATAATAGTTTAGTCCCAAGGTGTATGCCCTACCCATTTTCAGTTATTTTTCCCACACTTCCATACTTATTTACATAATTTTTGTTTTAGGGGCTATTCTTACAATGTAAATATATATTAGTTGTTTTTATGCAAATTGAGTATAAGGTATCGAAGGTTTACTTTAATATTTTGATTTCATTATGTATTTTTTTTATTTGCTTCTTTGTTTGATGCAATACATAAGGTTCATAGTATATTTTGTTTTGTTATGTTCGACAATCTATATTCACTCATACATAGTTTTTTGTTTATTTAATTTTTTTATTTTTTATTATTCTCTTTTGTAATTACCATTATCTATTTTTTACTATTTTTTATTATTTGATATATAACAGTCATTCTCTATTTCCCATGTATAGTGTTTTATTATCATTGATTTGTTTTGTTTATAAAGATTGTAAAATTCAAAAAATATTCAAGCGAGGAAATTCCCATATTTTAGTACCTCTATAATCTTTTCTAAATAATGTCAATTTCTCATATAGACATCATTAAATCTCTATGCCTTCTTATGTTTCAATAATTTAAATGATCTAATCTTTTTGCTGATAATTTAACAATTGATTATAATTTCATCTTTCTACCATAGTTGGATTCCAGTTCCCCCTTTATAATTGGGAATTGCTCTTGATTTTCTGAAATGGTAGCTTTTTTTTAGTGCAGCCCATTTCTAGACTTGAAGATGGATGACAAATGTACAAAGTTATGAGTTTATACCTTTGATATTATACAAGGATTTGGCTTCTTATATCAAATATGTGCATGTTTTCCCAAGAATATTCATAGATTTAATTAGTAATTTTTACATTAATTCCAAAGATGTAAATGTTATATTTGGGTACATCAATTTGTTCAATCAATTGCGTTTTTTAGTATATTTGAACGTTTATTAGATTTTGAATAATGCAAAAGGAGATAATTCTCTCTTATTCTATAATTGCAACCTTAAAACAAACTTTTGTAAATTTTAAAATTGGGCATGACATATATATAAATATATAAAAGCCAAAGCCTTTGGCAAAAAAGGAAAATATCCTACGTGGATGCTTTATTCTTTTGACACGTAGACTGTCTAAATTGATGCTATGTTATGTACCCATTAATCAATTAAAATTTTACATTAATTGACTACCAAAATTATATCTACCATTTACTATATATTTTGACAAATTGACTAATTTAAAGTAATTTATTTTAAGAGGCAATTCTTAATTAATCACCCACCAATTACGTTAAAAAATAAATTATAACTTTTATGTGCCTAAATCTATAGTATATAAAAACCTATTTTGATTTGTATTATCTTCTTTCTACTTAAATCAAGAAAAGAGAATTAGAATGAATCCTATTTAGATTTGAAATTGATTTTATTTTCCATATTATTAGGGAGATTTTAGGATTTTTTAATTTATAATAGCATTTAAATTATTAATAGTTAAAAAATATTAATAATGCAAACCATAATCAAGGAAGAAATATTTTAGACGTATAAATTAATTAATACTTATTAAGCTAAATAAGATGAAAGGCGTGGGATTTCATGTTTAAATATTATATATTTAAAAGGAAATAAATATAATTAATTAAGTCAAAATAATTATTTTTAATTAATTAAAAATGCATCAAATAAATACAAAAATTATAAAAAGAAAAAAGCTTTTGGCAAAAAAAAAAACTATGTGAATATTCTTACTATCTAGCATGTGATATCTTTAATTTGTGTCATGTAAGTTATTTAATGTTTTTGGTTTGATTTGATTTGATTCTAATCAAACTAATTACATTTATATCAATAGCTTAAATCTCTCTCAATTAATTTAACTTTTTTTAATATTAAAGTTTAACACTATAAATATTAGTTGCTTTAGATGGTTGATTGGTTAACTAAAAGGGGCTCAACCAAGAAGAATCATAATATTTGTCATGCTTCAGAAGTACTATTCAAGTAATTGCTAGCAGATGAGTTAAGAATTGGTTCTCTCATAATAGTTTAGTTCCAAGGTATATGCCCTGCCCATTTTCAGTTGTTTTTCCCACACTTCCCATAATTACATAATTTTTGTTTTAGGGGCTATTCTTACAATGTAAATATATATTAGTTGTTTTTATGCAAATTGAGTATAAGGTATCGAAGGTCTACTTTAATATTTTGATTTCATTATGTATTTTTTTAATTTGCTTCTTTGTTTGATGCAATAGATAAGGTTCATAGTTTATTTTGTTTTGTTATGTTCGACAATATATATTCACTCATACATAGTTTTTTGTTTATTTAATGTTTTTTAGTTTTTATTTTTTATTATTCTCTTTTGTAATTGTCATTATCTATTTTTTACTATTTTTTATTATTTGATATGTAACAATCATTCTCTAATTCTCATGTGCAGTGTTTTATTATCATTTATTTGTTTTGTTAATAAAGATTGTGAAATTCCAAAAATATTCAAGCGAGGAAATTCCCATATTTTTGTACCTCAATAATCTTTTCTAAATAATGTCAATTTCTCATATAGACATCATTAAATCTCTAAGCCTTCTTATGTTTCAATAATTTAAATGATCTATCCTTTTTGCTAATAATTTAACAATTGATTATAATTTAATCTTTCTACTTTAGTTGGATTCCAGTCCCCCTCTATAGTTGGGAATTGCTCTTGATTTTCTGAAATGGTAGCTTTTTTTTAATGCAGCCCATTTCTAGACTTGAAGATGGATGACAAATGTACAAAGTTATGAGTTTATACCTTTGATATTATACATGGATTTGGTTTCTTATGTCAAATATGTGCACGTTTCCCCAAGAATATTCAATACTTTAATTAGTAATTTTTACATTAATTCCAAAGATGTAAATGTTATATTTGGGTACATTAATTTGTTCAATCAATTACTTTTTTTAGTATATTTGAAAGTTTATTAGATTTTGAATTATGCAAAAATAGATAATTCTCTCTTATTCTATAATTGCATGATTGCATCCTTAAAACAAACTTTTGTAAATTTTAAAATTGGGCATGACATATATATCTTTTGTAAATTTCTTTTTATTTCTTTTCCAATATGATTTTTTAAGTTTCACCACGGGAATACATTTCAACAAATATTTCTTCTTAATTTGGTGCAAAATAAAAAAGAATTTAAGGCCCTCTTTTTTAGAATCAATACGAAACGAAGCATTCCTAATAATAATAATTTCATTAACCTTTGTTTACTAACATATTCTCAGTATAAGCATGTCTGTCCATTATAAAATCATTATGGGAGAATACTTTTAACTTTAACTTTTGCAATTAGTTTTCTTTTTTCTTTTTTCAATAATAATAAAAAAAAAAAAAAAGAACAAAAAGAAAATGGATTGGTTTGGTTTGGTTTTGCTCACCATATATTTTGCCATTTTGGCTCTTAAAGCTGACTCTAATATATTTAATATAAATATTTAAAAAAAGGTAACAGCTAATTTGAAACGTGAAACGTTTTAAAAAATCATCATGTATCCTATAATTAATTACTTTGATTTTTTAGTGAAATTGCTTTGATTTAGTTTGATTTAAATTCAAATTTTTATTTCAAATAATAAAATTTTTTTTTTTTCATTTTCAATTTCAATTTAATTATTTTTTACATTTCACATAGACATGATGACAATGTATAACAATTAATGCAAATTTAAATTTAAGAGCTAAATTAAAGTTAACTATCAAAAGAGTCAATTAATCCAAAATTTTAGTTATTTCCCAAATATATTGGTAAAAGTTTTAGTTGTTTTATGTGCATAAGGCAATAATGAATCTGAATTGAAGACTTGATTCTTTCTTTTTTTCATCCAAATTATATTAATATACAAGCTCTTTTCTATACTACTACTTGCACATTTTATAAGATTTTGCTCTTCATAATTAATCAATAAAAGTTGAATAGATTCAAGTTAATAAGTCTAAGCATATGGCATCAAAAAGTATTAGAAAACTTTTATTAAGGTTACATAGAAATCGATAGATATATTTCATTTAGAAATCGAAGTTAGCATTAGTAAATATTTTTTTTATATATAAATATGTAAATTCATTGAATTTAAGATGCATGATGGGAGATGTTGTCTCATACCTCATAAATTTAAAAACATTGCCTTACCTTTCTCAAGATTTGAACTTAAAGAAAAGTTTTAAACAAAAAACACTTAACTTATTACTATATATTCCGGTGATATTTCGGTGTAGCACTTTTTTAATCAAACTATTTGTATAAATTAATATTAGCTTTTTTCATTTAAAGGAATCAATATTTATTATATTGTTTAATTTACAGGATATGCTTTAAAGTAATTGATGTTTATCATGTTTTAATCTTAAACTTGAGTCACAAATTATTGAAAGAGGTAGGTATAAATTAGTTAAGATTATAGATGTCTTAAAAAGTTATATCACTTTAATTTTAATTAGCGTATTTTTTCATTTAAAATAAATAAAAAATATATTTTTTATTTTTTACTTACTTTATCTATTCATTTGCACATTTGAAATTTTATTAAATCATCAAGTAAAATAACGCTCTTTCAAAAACAAAAAAAAAAACATTTTATAAAATAATCTCCCATGAAAAATTTGTAAAAGAGATTATTTTAAGAGTAAATTTCAATTGATTGAAATCAAAGATATTATTAGATTTTGTTTGTATTTCTTTAAAATTTCTTATAATTACATACCGATATCCTATTTTTATTTTTTTCATTACTTATTTCACATTATCATTAAAATATATAACTAATAAAATTTATTAATTTAATTATAATTAATCTTTTTATAATATATAATTACATATCCGTGCATGGCACAGGCTTAAAACTAGTTGATTGATTAAAAGAGGAAGATACTTGAATTAATGATAATGATTGATTAATAATTACTAACTGATATAAAATAATAATTAAATTAGTGATAATTATTTATTAATAATTGATTGATAATGATATAAATAATTATTAAATTTTAGTATGATAATGATATAAATAATTATTAAATTTTAGTAAAGTATTTAAGTCAATCACTTTTAGTAAGAAGTTCACACTTTTATCTATAAAAGATATATGAATGTTTTTTTATATTCAAGAGTACAAGGACAGATGAAAGGGTGGAGGCAGACACTCCTGAAAATTTTGAAATTTTTTATATTTATATAAAGTTTATAGAAATTAAATAAAATGAAAAATTATAATTTTTTTCCCACCAAGTACTAAATTAATTAATGTCCTCAAATTAAAGCGGGGTTGAGTAGGGACTTGAAATGCAGTGGCAGTTTGGAAAAAGCAGCGGCCACGCACTACCTCTTCCTAGACCAATTGGTAGAAGGCTTTTAACAATTGCCTATCTTCTATTACATGGTGATTCTTTTAGTGACATGAAGTCGAGATGTCGAACGAATATACAAAAAAAAAGAGGGGGATAATAATAAATCTGAAAGGTGATGTTCCATAGAAATGGATGCATGGTTTTTCAACTTTCAAGTGGCTCTGGAATTGCCTTTTTGGCTTTCTTTTGCAGCAACCCTTTGGCCTTTCAGTTTACTCTTTCGCTTCACTTATTGCTATACGCCTGGCCTACTCGCTTTAAAGGCTTTTGCATGTGAAGATGCTATACGCTACCCAAAAATTCTAATGTTGGTCACTGTAGCTGTGGGTAGGTGCTGCATAGAAAAGGAAAGCAGCCATTTTACGCGCACGTGCGCGTGGCGCAATGGCATGGGGACAAAAAGAGTGGAACCCTGGCCTGGAATGGGTTGCTTGTGCTAATGGCAATTTCTGCGCCACCCAGCCAGAACCAGTACTGTTGCTGAATGCTGACAGCAAAAGGGATGGTGTTTTCCTGCAAGTAAGTGTGGTTTAAGCAAAAAGTGATTGCATCACCAAAGCCAACTGATAATATACTGTTGTTGTCTGTTATTATTGTCAACTCAACTCAACTCCAAAGCCAAAGCCAAGTCCCAATCCCCCTTAAAAATATATATAGTAGCTTGTATTGTATTGTAATTTCTTACAAACTTGTTGCAACTAATTTTTTAAATATCTATACATGTATGTATACATATTACGTATACCACACAAATATCCTTGGAATTAATAATATATAAATCTTTTTATTTGTTACAGTAGTATGTAAATTCTTCTAGCTAGAAGGAGCAGGAGCAGATCGTATACATCCTGAGTCAGGCCAAGCACTGAAGCATCAGTGGCACTGCCGTTGTTCCACGGCCCACTCAACGTGGTAAGCAAGTCATTTGATGATTCATCTGTCTATCCATCCTGTCTACTTCTCCTGTGAAGTGTGAAGTTAATATTGAAAGGCCAAAAGTAACCCCCAAGAGACCACGAGGCCATGACCCAACTACGCTGAGCGAATCCAACAAGCGGACAAGTAAGGCAAAAACAGGTGTCAGCGTTAAAGCCAGTGCCGCATATGTAATTCCGCATTTAAGGCTTTGCGTGTCTTAATTTATTTATAGCAGGGATCAAAATATCCTTGCTTTTACCCTTTTCTTTGTCTTTTCTCTTTTCGTCTCTTTTGCATCTGCGTATGTATAGATATATATAATCTCTCTTCTAACAAGTTTGTATGCACAAAAGACCACGTCGAGACGTCAGAGATATATATATATATATATATATTCACTACCCACTTTGTAAAACATTCTCGTACCCTCTTATCACATTTCATTTCTAAAGCACAAATGTCTATATATCCATTCATCCTCTACTCCGCACGCGGATTTACCCTCACATTAATGCCCGATTGACATAGTAATTAATGTTATGAATAGGGCTAAAAAAGTTCACCATGCAGCACATATTGCATCCTCTGGTTTTTACCATGAACTTCATATCTGTTTCATTAAATATATAGATTTATACATGTACCGTACGTATAGTTTGAAAAAAATAAATTAAGAAAAACAAATACAAAACAGAAATCCTCATTATTTCATCAAAATTAGTAAAACTTTACTATAGCTAGCTAGCTAGCTACTAGTTTCTTTTACCAATAAATATATGAGTTGTGGCTAATTCTTTTGTTGTACATGATAATTAGACATTAAAGACGTACGGCTCCTAGCTAGCTACCACTCCTTGTGTACATTCCTCTAGACATATATATATATATATATATATATATATATATATATAATACTAACTAGTTGAATGCAAGAGTCATTTTCGATGCATAAGTAATGCCTACAAACCAACCCAAGCTTTAACTCATTAATTTCCATGCATAAGTAATGCAAGAGTCATTGCCGTTTCTTCTATTTGACACTGTAAATCAATGCTATAGAGTGTTCTCAAATTTCAATGTCTTTCATATTTTTCTTCCCATAATTTAAAGAGTACTCCACTCTGGGCTGAGTTTGATTTTCGGCTGATTTGTTTACAACCAACAATATAGATGCCCGGGTCGCTCGCTTGCTTGCTTGCTTGCTATTAATTAGTCACCTAAATTAAATTAATAAAGCTAGATAATAAAATAATAATAACAAATGTTATATAGATATAGATATATAAATGCATGTGGGGAGCTGGGGAGAGGATCGAAGGAGGAACACCGCTACTATTTCTATTAGTAACTACTACCAGTATCAGTTCTTCCCTGTTGTTGGCAGATAATGTTCCGTCATAGGAACTCTGCATCATCAGTATCCATCAGGTTTCATTAGTAAATTACGTTAATGCAGCAGAATAGCAAAGCAAAACCTCCTTGCCGCAGCAGGCAGCCCAGAAAAGAGTTGAGAGCCCAGCTACTTACTAATTTGTCCTATATATCTCATCATGATATCAATCCCTACCTAGATAATATATCTAGTCTAAAACCTGCCCCTCCAATCGTCAGATGCGGAGCATTTGCTAGTTTTTCTTATGTATATTGTATTTGTATATATACCTATTAATTATAAGTTCATTACTAATTAGATTACACGCACATATGTTGGGCTCATTGAATTCGACTTTCAACGATCAAGAAGAAGAGGATCCCTCCGCCCCAGATCTACAACACCACCCGCAGCAGCAACCATCGCATTCAACTGGATTCACCTCACACTCCCATCAAGCAATACACATGCGTCAATTACTCATCAGTTGCGCAGAGCTTGTCTCTCAATCCGACTTCCCCGCTGCTAACCGCCTCCTCTCCATTCTGTCCTCCAACTCATCCCCTTATGGCGACTCCATCGAGAGGCTGGCCCACCAGTTTACCAAAGCCCTTTCTCTCCGCATCAATCGTCTTCACGGTCCTGGAAGCCTGCTGATGACAATTGCTGCTGCTGCTGCAACTGCAACTGCAACCGCAACCGCTACCATTGCCAATTACGACATTGATCCGTCTCTGCAGTCATGCTATCTTTCCCTAAACCAAATAACCCCATTCATTAGATTTTCACATCTCACAGCCAACCAGGCCATTCTGGAAGCCATACAAGTAGGGCAACAATCCATACATATTCTGGACTTCGACATCATGCACGGAGTGCAATGGCCTCCCTTGATGCAGGCATTAGCCGAGCGCTCTGCCAACACCCTCCACCCTCCACCCATGCTTCGAATTACTGGAACCGGTCACGACTTGAACATCCTCCACAGAACTGGCGACCGCCTTTTCAAGTTTGCACAGTCTCTTGGCCTCAGATTCCAGTTCCACCCGCTTCTGGTCCTCAACGACGACCCTACTTTGGTTGCTATCAACCTTCCCTCCATGCTCACAATCCTTCCGGATGAGGCACTGGCTGTTAACTGCATGTTATATCTACACAGGTTGCTCAAGGACGACTCTCGTGACCTGCGCCTCTTCCTTCACAATATCAAGGCCTTGAATCCCACGGTGGTGACCATCGCTGAAAGGGAAGCCAACCACAACCACCCGCTCTTCCTGCAGAGGTTTGTCGAGGCCTTAGACTATTACACAGCCATCTTCGATTCCCTAGAGGCAACCCTGCCTCCTAACAGCCGGGAGAGACTCGCCATGGAGCAGATATGGTTTGGCAGAGAAATTGTTGACATCGTGGCTGCAGAGGGAGAGAATAGAAGAGAGCGGCACGAGAGATTGGAGACGTGGGAAGTGATGCTTAGGAGTTCAGGATTTTCCAATGTTCCGTTGAGCCCATTTGCACATTCACAGGCCAAGCTTCTTCTCAGACTCCACTATCCGTCTGAGGGTTACCAGCTTCAAATTCTCAACAACTCTTTTTTCCTAGGTTGGCAGAATCGTGCCCTTTTCTCTGTATCCTCCTGGCGCTAATTTATTTAGCCAATATCCCTTTTGCTAATTATTGTCTAATTATTAAGCCCCTTTGCGCGACAAAAAGAGATACTTAGTTATACATTAAGTATATAGTATATGAAAGAGAAAGAAAAAAAAAAAGATAGGTCCCTTAATTTCTTCTCTAGCTCCTTCTCTTAAAAGCAATAATCCGACAACCCTTAGCAAAGATAAAGAAGATGTCAGTATTAAGTAAGTAAACCCCTCGGTTACAATCAGAGCAACAAAAAAAAACCCTCGTCACAAGATGGATAGCAATGCAATCTGAACTTGCCTATCTGCAGCTTCCTGCGACCTAGTCACCGATCGATGGAGTGCATGCATGGGTCAGGCGTCAAGAGAATCTGTATTTTGCATGAAATTTTTGGAAGAAACAGCTCTCTCAGGGCCAGCGAGTTTCCATTATCTTCGTTTCTTTGGCGTGCATCTTCAGTACTCGGGTCTTTCTCGGGGAGCGAAAAATGATGGTATAATTTTGATAGTTGGGTACGTTGACATATTGGTTTCCCTCTTTAATTTCTACTTTGATTTCTCTTCTTTATAGCATAACCTATTGCTTAATTAATTGTGTAACCAAAGGATCTTCTTAATTCTCTACTGTTGGCAACAATTGTGATATGTAGAATATTTCA
Source organism: Fremontodendron californicum (assembly GCA_030761205.1). Lineage (NCBI taxonomy): Eukaryota > Viridiplantae > Streptophyta > Magnoliopsida > Malvales > Malvaceae > Fremontodendron > Fremontodendron californicum. Next base: position 8,603,343 of record JAULJL010000028.1, read on the forward strand.
TTGCCTTAATTTATTCCATTTAAAGTTTCAACTTCCAAGCACCATCTTGGATTGTTTGTCTCTTTATATTTGTGCGCTTCTTTTCGTTTCTTTTCTACTACAAGTGTTTTATATTTTATGCTAATGATTCTTCAGTTGCTTCATTTTAATATGGTTTTTCTATATCATGCTGTCTTTTCTTCTTTTCTCCCCTCTCTTATTAAAGTAATTGTAGGAGTAGGAAACAGTGAGACCATAGTCTTTTGCGAAGGAACCACTCTTGTTCCCCAAAATTCCTTTGTCTCTCTCTTGATGGTGGCTTTCAAGAAGAGGATGCATGGGGGTTCTTGTTTTCTGCATTAAGTACCCGTATATGCCTGTTGCTGTCTTTGATATTGCACCATTTATTACCTTAATTTCTGCCTTTTGTCCCCTCAACAAAACTATCAAAGTTCTCAAAATAGAGCATTTTATGCTCACCTTGCCTCCTCTAGAGCCATGCATTTGAAAACCCTCCTGCTAGCTAGGGATCTCTCGTGTCCTGTGGAGTTTCAAGGACCACTCGATCTCATGTTCTTTTCCCTTGTTAATGGCCTCTTAAACAATACATAGTGCTCTTTGTAGAAAAAGTAGTCTCTGTAAATCCATTGCAGCTGATATGGAAAATAGCTCAAGTCATAACTGAGTGGCTTTTGTTGCTATTTGTTGTCATCGATTCCCTTTGCCAAAGTGATAAAATGGCCCTCCTACTTTTGTTGTAATTTTGGATGCTATATAAAAATTTAATAATAAATATGAATATATGATATATTTAATAAGTATTAATATTTATATAATTAATAAAACACACACACACACAAAATACATTACATATGTACAAATGAGATGGGCCAACAAGCTTTCAGGCCTTTGGTTTTTGGTAGCTGACACTGATAAGATGGTCACAAGAGGTGACGCCCTATACATCACAGCTTAGCTTGCGTGTTGAGAGTTGTGGCACAGGCTAACGGAGGGTTGGTGCACGCATGGCACATATATGACAGAATCAATCCATCCATCTTTCCATCCGATTCAGACGTAACCTCATGCCTCCTGAACTGGTGTTTGGTTGAACGATACCCAAATTCTTTTAGCTACTCATTGGTTTGGGGGATTGATTGATAACTAATGACAATGAGTCAATGATAGATAGCTCTTTATATGCAATTTATGTTTGGATTATTCTTTTTTGCTTCTTTAGTCAATAATAATCATTGCAACCATGGTAAAGTAAAAAAAAAATGTTTCATTTTGCTGCGATGAGCCATATATTCTTCTATAAAGTTCCATGTACATATATTATTAGTATTAATGTAAGGATAGTGCGGGTATCTTCCTCACCTTTTTTTTTTTAATTTTATAATAAAAAAAAATTGTAACTTAAGAATAAAAAAAAGATTGCAAATTAATATTAGAATTTGAATTTCAACTTAATTATCCACCTATTTAATGTTACTCTTAATTATCCACTTCTTAGTTTCAACTTATCAATCCATACAAGGAAAGTTTCCGTGCAGTTCTCCAGGAGACAATTTTTTTGTCTTTTAAAAGAAAACCCTACTTATGTATAATTTTTTATATTTGATGGTTTATTAAGAAGATTTAACAAATCTTCTATCTATATCTATCTATCTATAATATATAAAAGTACTAATGTGAAGAATCTTTTGATCTGACAAAAATTATCATTATTGTTCATTATATTATTAATTCACCATTTTAAATATTTATTATTATTAATAAGATTTATCTAATTTATAAGAAAAAAATTAGTTTTATTAAAATACTTTCATTAAATAGATTAATTTGATATTTATATGAAACTGCTTGTCTTAAAAGTTTAAATTTTTTAATAACTTTGAAAAGTAAATCAATTTATTTTTTATTGCATTACTAATTTACCATTTTAAATTTTTTTTATTATTAATAAGATTTATCTAATTTATAAGGAAGAATTTTAATTTTATTAAAATACTTTCATTAGATGGATTAATTTAATATTCATATGAAACTGCTTAGCTTAAAAGTTTAAATTATTTACTACCTTGAAAAGTAAATCAATCTATTTAGTATGAATAAAAAATAAATAAAATTTGTATTAAATTTTTTATATTCATAATTAATTTTCCATTGATATTAAAAAATAATAAACTTTATAATAATTTGATATAATTTGCATATGAAACAAATTTTACAAAATTTTAGTTAATACTATAATATATATAAAAGCACGAATGTGAAGAATCTTTTGAACTGATGAAAATATTCATTGTTGTTCATATTATTAATTTACCATTATAAATATTTTTCATTATTAATAAGATTTATCTAATTTATAAGAAACAAATTTAGTTTTATTAAAAATACTTTCGTTAAATGGATTAATTTGATAATAAATAAAAAATAAAATTTATATGAAACTGTTTTATTTTAAAAGTTTAAAAATTTTCACTAACTTTGAAAAGTAAATCAATTTATTTAGTATGAATAAAAAATAATCAAAATTTACATTAAATTGTTTATATTCTTAATTAATTTTGCATTAATATTAAAAATAATAAACTATAATAATTTGGATATAATTTGCATATGAAACAAATTTTAGTTAATATAATTTTATTAGTTTGTTAATTTTTAAAATATACAACTATATATTCAAAAATAGATAAAATAACGAGCATTCACATGCAAACACATGTGATAACGAATACTAGTATATATAAAAGAGTGAACTCCAAAAATATTAAAAGTGGTTAACCTAAATAACCTATTAAATTTTAATAATTATTTTATATCAATTATCCCACTAAAATTTAATTCTTATTTTATATCCATTATCACTCAACTTTTAATTAACCATTATCATTAATTTAATTATTATTTTATATCAATTATTAATTAATCATTATCATCTATTGGAACCTCACTCATGAAGTAAGAGACTATATCACTTAAAAAGTTTAAAAGTTTTACATATTAAATACAGCATGTTACAAACAATGCTTAACAATAATCTTTATGAAAATTAAACGCATCTAAAGTATTTTGAACCAAAACAACTAAGACAAATCAATATCAAACCCTTATCAATTAAAAGTTTTCAAATACAAACATTATCAAATTTAACTATGACCAACTTTTCCCAATTCTAAATTGAATTTGGTTTATTTCATCAACAAATCCAAAAAAAAGCATGATCATAATTTAAAAAGTTATTTCAAATGAACTAAATTCTTCAAAGCTAGAATAATTGATTTTTATATCAAAAATTAAAACTTGATGACAATAATGGTGGATATGAATCGGGTATCAACAAAAATAAACAAATGAAATTATTAAAGGAATAGAATATATAAATATAATTATGAATTTTGGATTTACTAAGCTTAAAAAACACAAAAATACCAAAATACAACAGACTGAATCCTTAAATATTTTACCTTAAAAATACAATGTTTATGAATTTTAGATTTACGTACTAGGCCTTAAAAAGAAATGGAATAAAGCATCTACTCATTGTTATTCTGTTCATGTAGAAATGTTATCCTCTCAGCTGCATACTCAAATTATAGCCAAAATATTAGCACCAAGCAACTCATCTAAAATGTCAAAATTAATGCTTCAAAAATAGTGCATTCAATCACTACTAATACTTATCAAGCAAAAATTTACAAAAATACAAATTCCTTGTAGAAGGTAACAATGCCAGTTGACTCCTAATTCTCACAATTTTAAGTAAAAAGCAATTAATAGGCATCAAAACTTAAGTACATTATTGCATGACTTGTCAAATGTCAAATTGAATGCAATCAATTATTAAAGGTGAGAAGAAATAGTAAAATGTTCTTATCTTTTGTGCTTACTTAGGTATATTAGTTTGTTCTTGGACAATTAGTAGATAACTAACTTTTATCAAAATTTTGTAAAAAAAAACTGTAATCAAATGTTCACAAATTTGAGGATTTCAAAAGCAATATTTTTCATTTTAATTCAATCACTACTCACCGCGTTAAATTCTTACTTGTAATTACTAGCTAATCATCAACATATAGTAATATGAATAACTAATAAATATGATAAAAACATATAAAATACAATAATATATAGATATGTGCTTGATGAATAGCAAGAAATGACATTAGAATTCGTAAAACAACAAATTATATACTGTTAGCTTAAAATTGATCATTGTTTTGAAATGACAATGTGTGATTTTCAAATCAAATTTGATTAAGACTTTTATTTACTTCCCAAACAGAAAGCATTGCTATAGAGATTATTTAGTTAAGCCTAAATGCAAGTCCGTTTGACATTTTAAAAAAATTGTGATACTATTGGTTTTGAGAAAAGGATTAATTGAAAATGCAAGAGTCCAATTGATATTTACAAAAAAATATATATATATTTTTCCTTGGACTTAATATAGTTTTAGCATTATTGATTTAAAAACGAAAAAAGAAAATTCTCATTGGGCTTTAGTTAGAAATATATATATTTTTGGACTTTAAAATCACTTTGAAAACTCACTATATTACTTCCAATATTTTGGACTTAATTTTTTATCTCAAAAATACAAGTTTTCAAATGATAAATGTTGGTCAAATGATATTTAGCAAAGTCAACCATTTTCCAATTGAAAAATATGCAAAACTTTGTTTTTTTTGGAAGATGAGGTCAATCCTTTTTGAGAAAGAATCGATCATTGTCTAAACATAATTCTCCCTAAAGCCAAAATGCTTAAGGGATCAATCTCCTCGATCCCCTAGCCTTTACAACAACAAAAAATTGAATTTTGACTTGAATAGATCAATCCCATTGGTAAAAGAATTGATCCCTTGTTGCCCAGAAAGTGTCCAACGGTTAGTTTCAAATGTTTTCAATGGCTATTTTCCTTTTTAATTCAATCACAACAGCTCCAAACACATTTCAACTATAAATTGGCCACTCCAACACCATTGTATAAAATGAACAAACACTACAAAGCCATACCTTTATTTTCTCAATAAATTAAGAGCATTCAAGTGTCTTAGAGCTTCAATTCCATATTTTTTTGTAACTCTTGTACCCAAATTCTCATTCATTCTTCATTTGTATCATTAAGGCAAACACTCAATCTTTGAGGGGTCTTTTAGTTTGCAAAAACCTTTGTTTATATTGTTGAGATTGTGAGATCAAGAGGTGAGATATCTTCTTGAGTGTTTTTGTGAGTTTTGATAGAAACTCACTTTGGGATTTAGAGGTTACTATCTAAGCCTAGAAAAGTTAGGATTGTTTAGGTTATACCTTAGCCTACAAAAGGTAATGTGTAAGGTTTTTGAAATAGTGGATTGGGAACTTCTTGGTGAGGAAGTTGAGGGAGAGTGTGTGCCTTGTGGAGAAAGATCGAACCTCTATAAATTTTGTGTTTACTCTTCTTTCTCTATACTCTTTACTGGCTTATCTATTTTCTATATTGCATATCTTGCTTAATTTCTCAAATCCTCATAATTGCTTTAAATTCCCTTAAATATTTAAGAAACTAATTGACCCCATCTTCGTTTATTTTACCACTTTGAACTAACAAATGGTATCAGAGTTTTGTACTCTTTTTGTAGGTCTAACAACCTTGAGTAAAAAGATCTTATGGCTCAAAGTGATTTTCAAAGTGGTGAGAAGCTCTTCAAGGCTCCAAATTTTGAAAAATATGAGTTTTGGGATAGAATGAGGGTGTTCTTGATGGCAAATGATATTGAAATTTGGTCTATGGTAGAAAGAGGTCTTGTAAATCCTTCAAATGATGAAAAGTTCATGAAGAAAATACAAAATGATTCCAAGGTTAAGTGTTGTCTCTACAAAGCTCATCACAACTTCAACTTCATCTCTACTTGTCCCACCTCCAAGGATATATGAGAAAAACTTGAGGAGCTCTATGGAGGCAAGAAGAAAGAGAAAGAAATTGAAAAAAAAAAAAAAACCTTGTGAAAGTTAGTGTTTAACAAGTGACAAGAAAAATAGAGATGCGAAATCATGTGAAAGTCACTCCCCCTAAACAAAAAAGTTTCATGCCTCATGGCTCTTGAAGATCCCAAAGTAAACTCTTCACCTTGTGAATCTATTTCATATTCGTTTAGTGAATTGCAAGTGGCTTTTGAAGAATTGGCAATTGAATATGAGAAAATGAAATTAAAATACAAGAAAATAATTTCAAGATTAAATGTTGGAAATGAATTTTTTATGAAAACAAAAGATGATTTGGAAAAGCAAAATAAGAAATTTTAAAATTAATTTTGAAGCTTTCCAAAAGGACATTTAAATTTTGAAAAAATGAGAATTTAGATATAAAACAAAACATGAAGAGTTGATAAATGAAAAACAAAAGCTTGACAAGAAAAATTCACATGATAAATTTTCATGGTCATTCTACATCCATTTGTCCTATTAAAAAAAAGTTTCATAAGATTTAGGCAAGTGTGGGTTCTAAAAGGAACAAGAGATTTAGTTACCAACTCTCAAGGATCCAAAGCAAGTTGGGTACCAAAAATTAAATGAAGAATGTCTCTTGTATGTGTGCTAGATCAAAGAGAAACAAAGTGTTTTCTTCGAATTCGGGTGCTCTAGACACACAAAATGGAGGATGGGTAATCTCTAAGTAGACTTGCTCATGGGCCGAGTCGGGCCGCGGTCCGATTTTTTTTCATCTTACCCAGGCCCGACCCTGGACGAGCCCAAGCAGGCCTGCGAACCCGAATCACTATTCAAAATAATAATAATAAATTAAAAAATATTTTTATATTAATTTTATATGTTTTTATAATTAAATTTAAATAAAAAAATAATTTTTTAATAGATGAACAGTGATCCAGGCCGAGCTGACTCGAATCACCAAAACTCTTGCCTAGGCCCGACCCAATATGAGTCCAGCCTGCCAAATCGAACGGGCTAGTTAGCTCATGAGTAGGTCTATCTCTAAGCTATTCCTATGTTTAAATGAAACTTTTGACTGCCTATTCCTACTTGATTATTGAATGCATAACTGTTTGACTCCCCTTTTGAATTTAATTGATATATCTTAATGATGCAAAATTATTTAATATGATACATATTGCATCTAGAAGGAAGTATGATATTACATTGAATATGCTATGGTCTTTGATCTTGAGTGCTTCATGATCTTGATATAAATATATCCCCATGCTTTGTGACTTGATCTTATATTTATTTTCTTGGGGAATATTTACACTTTACCATATACAGAGTGTGAGTTTAAGTATAATATTATGGATAAATGTTTGATATTAATGGTATTATGCTTTATGAAATTGTTATTTGTGCTATGGTTGAATTATATTTATAAACAAACTTAAGGGATCATATAAAGCTTAATGATTTTGAAATTTCAAATTTTATTTTGAAAATCATTTTAACAAAAAAAAAAAAAAATTTGACTAAAAAAAAGGGGAAAAAAAAAAAGAGATGTCACGTGAAAAGCCTTATTGCTTCCAAAAATCTTCAAAATTAATAGTAGGGTTTAATACTAAATTAGCACATGTACTTTATGTCTTTTGTCAGTTTGGTACCTGGAGAAATTTTTTTGTCACTTTGGTACTCGAACTTTCTTACCGTCAATCACATTGGCCATTTGCCCTAACATCGTTAGTTAATGGCTGACTAGGCAAAAAACCAACCAATCAGAGCCTAACACGTTGCAAAACTGCCACATCATTAGTAATACGTCATCATATAAGAAAAAAATTCAAAAAAAATTAAAAATCAAAATTAAAAATCAAAATTAAAAATAAATTATAAAAATTGAAAACTTTATATATATATATATATATTTAAAAATTTATATAAAAAAAATTTAAAAATAGGAAAAAGAAATCTGAAAATTTTTAATAAAAATGAAAAAAAAATCTATTTTTAAATTTAAATTTTCTTTTTTTTTTTAATTTTGAATTTTCATATATTATAAAAATCAAAATCAAAAACTAAAATTCAAAATAAATTATAAAATCGAAAACTTTATATATATATTTAAAAATCTGTAAAATAAAAAATAAAAAATAAGAAAAAGAAATTTGAATATTTTTAATAAAAATTAAAAAAAAAAATTCTAATTTTTAAATTTTTATTTTTTAATTTCGAATTTTCATATATAATTTTTTAATTTGAAAATTTTTATATTTTAAAAAATTATTTTTTATTTTTCTTTTTAATTTTGAATTTTTTATATTTATCTTTTGATTTTTTATAATTTTTTAATTTCTAAATTTAAAAAAAAAATTAAAATTTTGATTTTTTTCAAAATAAATCAGTTTTTTATTTTTATTTTTTTGAATTTTTATAATTTTTTTGATTTTTTTAATTTTTTTTTTTAATTTCATTCATGATGATGTGGCACGAATAATGTAACAATTTTGCCACATGTCAAGCTTTGATTGGTTGATTTTTTTCCTAGTCAACCGTTAGCTAACGGTATTAGGGCAAAACACCAATGTGAATGACGGCAGAAAAGTTCGAATACCAAAATGACAAAAAAAAAATTTCAAATACCAAACAAAAAAAACTTAAAATACAAGAACTAATTTAATATTTAACCCTTAATAGTATGAACTAGAGTCTAGAGTCAATAGTTGATAAATAGATGTAGTTTTTTGCGGTACCAAATAAATAAATTAAAAGAAAAAAGGATGATAGATGATTATGCCGTCTTTTTTTTTTTTCTCTCTTCACACACTCTTAGTAAAAAAAATTACAATTCCAATTTGCACTTGGCCACGTCAACGTCACCATCGTCTCATAAAAATTTTAAAAAAACACACACATACACGGGCACGGCAAGTCTCAAAGGGAAGGCCCATATCATAATGGACCTTGTACGCTCCTAGCTAGATCCGGTCCTCTCCTTACAAATGTGGCCATAAAGCCTCCAACACCCATGCTCTTACTAACCAACACAATTACGAGACTTTGACTTCCACAAAGCCCACAAGGCCTGCCCACTTGCCTTTACCATCAATTCTCAAAACCCCCTTTTTTTTTGGGTTTGTTGAGAGAGAATATATCAATTCTTCCTATTTTTTTCACTTAATAATAATAATATCTCCAATAGCAATATAAAATAATAGTCTTATGGTATCTCAATCCTTTTACCCTCAATTATATTGGCACCAACCATCTACGCATACAGAACAAAACCCTCTTTCAAATAAGGTAAAAGGAAACAAATATTTACACAAACAGACTTCACAATAAATTTGTCACTCAAGATCAAGACACCCCTTCCTCTATATAATCCAGATTAAGAGTTGCATATTTCACATACATAACAGCATGACACCATAAATGCATTATACAAGATATGCACTTCATTACTCTTGGAAGTTGAAATATCTCTATAATTAAGTGCTAGTACTAATTACCTTAAAACACTGCAAACAGAAATAGCATCACCAATCTCCCCACTCAAAAAATCCAAACTAGTAATAAACAATAACAACAAAAGTGATAACATCTAATTCTCATAACTATTTCTCACGCAACGCCTTTCCCAACATAACTCCTAAGAATCAATCTATGTGGCCCAAAAGAGTCATCAAGTTGGCAACATTCAGATGAAAGCAGTCCGTCCACCCCTTCGACTGTGCCTATCATATGCAGTGTTGAATTTGTCGACTAGCTCATTCATTGTGCTGCAAATGAAATATATAAGGGGGGGGGGGGGAATCATTTTAGCAAAAGTAGGCATATTATATAATAAAACACTCAAAATAGAACAAAACAACCCATCGCTTCCTCAGGTCAGGTCCTCTCACCAAAAGCATACGTAAAACATCAAATTCTTCACAAAAGTACACAGAACCTACCTTGAACAGCTAGTGAACATAGCAAGATAAGCAATCAATAATGTGTCATTATATTCCTGTGAATAATTTTAAAAAAAAAATATGTTAGTGATCAAAGGATGAAAATGCAGCTTAATCATTTACGTCATTTCCTGAATAAAAATAGATAGCCCAATCCTCAAAAAGGAGCCACCAAATCCAAAAGAATATAAATGTTTGAAGCAGGCACGAATTATACCTATACCAATATTTTTTATGCAGAGTATGTGAACTTTTAATTGTAGAGATCTACACCAGTTTTATTTCCAACATACCCTTGCTAACTAGAATAGCATTAAAAAATATCTTTCTTTTTCCACTGTAGCATCAAAACAATTAACAAGTAACAACCATCTTCTCAAAGTCTTTCTAACAAGCTGTCATCAATCACCAGTTTTAGTAGATCCCAGTATTATAATAAGACCGAAAATCCAACGAACTTTCAAGAGGTAGGTTGGCTTTCCAATTCTTCACATACAGAATTTGGTGGCCACAAGAACTGGTACTTTGGCATTAACGAGTTCAGGGGATGGTTGCCCATTTTAAAATGACACTTTTGATGGTGACAATGACAAATTGGCTAGAAAAACCAAATCATCCCAACAACAATAGATAGAATACAACTCTACCTTCTTACTACAGTTAACAGTCCTTCACTTGCTCAAACAGATCCAAAAAAAAAGGCTCACCATTAGAAAGTCATCTTGAAATTTTTCTGATTCAATGGCAGGTAACCTTCGGAGGAGGCTTGATACTTGCCTTAATAGTGAATTTTCACAAGGAATATCACCTGAAATGGAGAATAAATTCTATTACCACTAATTCATGGCCTTCTGATCCATAAGCCCAAATAACAGTGAAACTTTATCACAGCCTATCCTCTAAAAGTAATTTATCCAACATCAATAGGAAATTAGAAATGACTGGTCAAAAGTCATAAAGACGATCAAAGATGACATCTATAACTTTAAAAAAATGCAGGACAATTTGCAAAATCTAGTCTTCAAAACTTATTAACAAAATGAAAAGTTATGACTTATTTTGAAGTATTTTTCATGTCTAGAGCTTTTATCTACACTCTACACTACAAATATAGGTTTCTTTCCATAAAGAAATGTCAACCAACCTTTCAAATGTTAACATGCATTCCAAATAAATTTAATTTGTACTTTAAAAACTACAAATATAACTTTAAAAAATGCAGGACAATTTGCAAAATCTAGTCTTCAAAACTTATTAACAAAATGAAAAGTTATAACTTATTTTGAAGTATTTTTCATGTCTAGAGCTTTTATCTACACTCTACACTACAAATATAGGTTTCTTTCCATAAAGAAATGTCAACCAACCTTTCAAATGTTAACATGCATTCCAAATAAATTTAATTTGTACTACACTCAGAAGGAATGGGCATATACCTTTTTGCATTCCAACAAGATAGTGATTAAGCACCCTGATTCTGCTATTCAACATCTTGATGGCACTATGTATACCAGTAAGATGAGCAGCCACTGCATGCAGGAAAAACACACAAACACAAACAAAAAGAATTCACTGATAATCATCAAATACAGAAAATAAAAGGCTTCCATCAAATAGGATTATCACTTTTCACAGAAAATCCTAGGAACAAGGAAAAGAAGCAAGCAGGCTTACATTGAGTTGCTGCTGAACCTCCATCAGATGGCTTTAGATGGGCGACATGATCCACAGAGATCCTTTCTGCTTCAACCGTCTGTAAAGTCCCCCCAAAAAAAAGCAATCTCAGCAATCCCAGTTGGTGAAAATTAAAAGAAAACTGGGTAGATAAGAATGAAAAGTATGAACCTCAATTGTGTAGCTTGAACGGACAAAAATAAGCTGTGGAATCCCATCTATGACGTGCAGCTCTTTTAAGTTGAGATGATCAACAACAAGAAGAATCGAAAATGTTATCGCCAAAGAATAATCAGGAACAGTAAAGGTTATCAAAATTACCCTAAAGTACAGAAAGATGTTGTGTATGTGTCCTTAACAAAATGACATTTAGTATAATGCACAACAAGGACATTGACTTCCTTCAATAGGAGATAAGTATTATTTATATTGGAATTCTTTCTAATCACCAGATTCACCACAATCGGTCAGAAATTACTTATAGTCAAGAACATGAATTGATAATTCCAAGATAAAGATTTTTTTTTTTTTTTTTTAAAGTTAACACAAATGGATCAAATTAGCAAATATAGTGTAAAAAAATCGCATGTTGGCGAACAAAGCATGTTCTGACAATAATGAAGGAACAAATTAGATGGACATCAGATCAACTCAACAAATCTTTAAACTTTATGCAAAAATTCAGAAACAGAGTAAGAGAGGATAAATACTGAGTAACATAAGAGAATGGAATAAAGATAAAAAGCTACATACCACTTTCATAAATGGTGACTGGAAGATCCTTTTGGGCATGATTGATTGCAGGATTGAGAAGCACATAGAGAGGGCTTTCATTAATATCCATCAACTGCAACCAAGTATTACAGTAATACGGATCCTTTGGTAGTTAGAAGTTAAAAATAGAAGTGGAAAAGCATGTGGGATTGGTAAAACATTAATTATTAATATATTGTGAAGCTGTCCCTTCTTCGTCAAGATCACCATCACAATACTTTGTATTAGATCAATCAAAAATTAATTATAAAGTAATTACTAAAATTGGATGTAATGATTATGGAGAAGCAAGGCTTGTATGACAGAATTGCAACAACAGCCAAGAAATATGAGCAGAAAAGGGAGGCTTTCCAGCAATGCTGATGAATGAAAATTTCAAAATCAATGAAAAAAAGAGACAGGCCCAATAAAGAAATAAAGAATGAAAAAGTTAGGAATGGGTGAGAACACATACGGCTTTATGGATGTGCATATCGGATTCCTGGGCATCGCTCCCAGTGGAGTACCATCCAAGTATATAAAAGTGAGGGAAAACCTTCTTATCTGGGAAAAGTAATTGAAAGACAAATTTTAATTCGAGGTGTAAATAAAACAACTTTTTATTATTTTTTTTTTTTAAAAAAAAAAAAGAATGAAATAGAATAATACAGAGCTCTTGCTTCTTCTCGAGGAAGGAGCGGTCGAGGGAGTGGGTGGAGGGATCATAGAGAAGCTCGAAGCTGTTGAAGATCTCGACGGTGCGACCTCTCTGGACCCCTATGACGCATCCGTAGACTCTCGGGGGTTGCTGATGGTGTTCCACGCCGTTGCTGTTGTTATTATTTACGGTGGCGGAGGAAGAGGTGGATGTGAGTGGAGGAGGGTTCATCTGGGACTTCACCCGAGTGTAGTGATCCGATATGTTTACGATTACCAGCGGATGCAGCTTGAAGGTAAGGCCGCTGCTAGACGATGACGCCATTCTTAGCCCTTTTCAATTTGATTTTACCACTGGATGGTTTGGGGTTCTGCTTCTGCACTCTGTAATTTTACTTTATTTTATTTTATAGTAGTTGCCGATTTTTCGAATTTTTTTCTTTTTTCTTTTTTGGGTGTCTGCTGCTACTGACCCAAAGAGCCCACATTCAAATTCACATTTTCAGACAGGGTTTACACTTAAGGCTTGGCCCAATGTAATAAATATCAATGGGCTTCTTCTTCTTCAAATTCAATCAACGAATGACTGCTCTGCTGCTAATCTTATCTGCTATCTGTAAGTTAGGGTTTCTTTTATGGATTTATTTTTATTTCCTTTAAACATGATCGTCTTTTTAGTTTTATTCATTCCTTGTAACACTATACTATGTTAATACTTTGTGTTTTCCTTTCCCCCAATTCGCTAGCTAAGCCTAGGCATCCTATCCTTAACTAAGCACAAGAAAATTACTTGCCCATGTTCACAACTTTTTTGCTGCATTATTACTACTCTCTCTAGGACACTTGCCATTTCACCTTAATCTAACTTGCACAATATCATTCTACTAAAATATTTACGATGCACCCAGTTTTTTTTTATCAAATATTTTGATAATTTCAGATTTATATTTTACTAAATTACTTTCTTTGAAGAAATTTTATAAAGATACTTCAATGGAAATTTAAAAAAAAAAAAAAAAAATTACAAGCAATCCAAGTTTATCATGTATTATTTATTATGCATAAAAATAAAATAAAAAAGTACCTTGGTCCCAAATCCAAAAGTGGGGGAATCTCTAATCTTAACTGCAGGCTTAAAATTTTCGAATTTCAATCAACATTGCAGATTCATTCATTCAACAATACGACTGTAATTGTATCCCAAAGCTAAAATACGATAAACAAGAAATATCATCATCTTCATCTTTATTGGGTTGGGGTAAGGTAAGGTAAGGTTTAGATAGAGAGTTCCATTTTTGAGATAAGAATGCCATCAGTATCAGCATACAACCACTCCCCATCACGAATCAAGGTTCCTGCAATGCAAATTGGTACATGCTTGTCCCCAACTGCCTTTTTATTTGATTTGAGGGGATTAGATCCCAGTGCTCGCACCCCAATATCACATGCATTAATCTCATCCACATCTCTAATGCACCCATTCACTACAATACCAGCCCACCCCATGTTTTGAGCTGACTGTGCCAAATTTCCTCCAACCAAAGCACATCTTGTGCTTCCCCCACCATCTATAACCAGAACTCTTCCTTCACCTCTGGTTTCAAGAAGCTGCCTCACCAGGACATTGTCCTCAAACACCTTAAGTGTTACAATGGGTCCTGAGAATGAACGCCGCTGCCCATATATCTTGAACATTGGTTCTAGAGCACGCAGTTCACCACTCACCAAAAGAGCTGTGTTTGAATCGCAAGCCTCAGCAGTTGCAAAAGCAGCCATACGTTTTCCTGCAGCTTTTGCTATCCAAAACTCATAAAGATGTCAACATAAATAAACAACTGCAGAAGAAGAAGAAGAAGAAGAAGCTCATCTAGATTTTTCTGTGCTTTCAAATATTAAATACATATTTTAGAGCATATTCAGTTCATTTGTAGGCTAAAACAATCATTAAATAAAAAATGCATCAGGCAATGAAGAATCATAAATAATACATAAGTAAACCACATACTAGAGCATATCCTTTAAACTCTTTACCATGCTGTCATTGAGCATATTACCAAATAAGTTAGAAAGTAAAGTTGTCAAAACATAATTGTTGCTCCTCTCAAAATTTCCCCCTATAACACCAATGTTGCTTCCCTTCATCTATAATTAGTAGCTAAGTCACCCTACTGAAGTACTCCAAGTGTTGGAGAATTTGGTTTTTAAAGCACCAATAAAAACAGGTGGCTGTCATATGTAGTGAAGATCCCATATATATGCTTTGTGTTGGCTTCAACAATAAATAGTTGCATGTCTACTGTAGCTATTGTTGCTTGATGAACTGAGTAATGACTAAGCAATTGTAAAACTGAGGGCCTAGAATGGTATCTGTTGACAAAGATATTGTTTACTGTTTCCTATTTTCTAGGGATTTGTGTCCTATTAGGGATAAAAGGTTATTTCCTATTATCTCGCTAGTTTTTAATTTTCCTTAATTTAAGGGATTGTTTCTTAATTTAAGGATTGTGAGTTTCTGTAATTGAGAAAAAACATTGGCTGACTTCTTGTCAAGTTTCTCTATATAAGACTTTTGCCTTTCACATAATGAAGAAGAAAAATTGAGAAATCTCTCTCTATTCCAGATTTCTAGATGGTATCAGAGCCAATGCAGTCTCTCTCTTTCTAGTTTTTTTTTTTTTTTTTTTATGGCAGGCAGACCTCCATCATTTCTCTGGAGAACATCCATGACTGGCACAAAAGGGAATGATGGCTCGGAAATCTTGGCTCCCTTGCAGCCGACCCCAATGACAGCTATCAAAGTTACCTCACTTTTGGCCCAAAAAGGTACTTACTTTCTGACTGCTCTAAGTGGTACATCCGAAATGACTCAACCCTGGGTGATAGACTCCGGGGCTACGGATCATATGACAGGTTATGCAAGCCTTTTTTGTTATTATAAACCGAGTCTAGGAAAATTGAAAATCAAGATTGCAAATGGTTCACTTGCAACAGTTGCTAGTACCGGTATCATTAATATTAGTCCTCAAATATCTCTCAAAAATACTCTCCATGTCCCAAAGTTATCATGCAATTATTATCGGTTAGTAAGATTACCTGAGATCTAAATTGTACTGCCCAGTTCTCACATTCTATTTGTAAATTTCAAGATATGACTTCGGGCATGAGGATTGACAATGCTAAGGAATACAATGGTCTCTATTACTTTGAGGAAGAAATCTCCAACAATAAACAAGCTTTGATCGATGATTGGCAATTAATCTCATTATCCAGAGAACAACAAATAATGTTACGGCACTCTAGGTTACGCCATCCTAGCTTTTAATATCTAAAACAATTATTTCCTTCACTTTTTCGGAATATAAATGTTTTTTAGTGTGATGTTTGTCAAATTGCTAAACACCAAAGGTCAGTTTTTCTTTCTCAGCCTTATAAATCTTCCAAACCATTTACGCTAATTCATAGTGATATATGGGTCCTTCATGGGTACCGAATGTAACTGGAAAAAAATGGTTCATCACATTTATTGATGATCAAACACGTATTACTTGGATTTATCTTCTAAAAGAAAAAGGGGAGGCTGAATAAACTTTCAAACACTTTCACTTGATGGTGAAAAATCAGTACAATGCAAAAATACAAATTTTACGTACTGATAATGGGAGAGAATACTTTAATTCCATTCTAGGGGTATTTTTTGGAAAATGGCATTATTCACCAAAGCTCATGTGTTGATACTCCTCAACAGAATAGGGTGGCTGGAAGAAAAAATAGGCCGCGCTCTATTATGATGACTAATAATGTTCCTAAATTTTTTTGGTGTGATTCCATTCTTACAGCTTGCTATCTTATCAACCGTCTTCCTACCCGGGTTCTCAACTACAAAGTACCTTATCAGTTATTTCATCAATACTACCCATAAACAAGGTTAATAAGTTCGTTAACCCTAACAGTGTTTGGTTGTAAGTCTTTTGTTCATATTCATGACCATAATGAAAGCAAACTAGATCCCCGAGCTCTACCTTGCATTTTTCTTGGGTATTCAGCCACTCAAAAAGGGTACTACTGCTATTCCCCAGAAAAACGTAAATACTGTCACTTTTTTTTAAAATCGGTCCTTTTACTACAAAAATTCACTTCAGGGGGAGATTGGGAATGCAGTTCCTTTTTGAGAACCCACACCAAAGCCTATCCTATCTCTTTCAGATGATCCAGTTGATCCATCACCCACATCAGTCGAGCAAACACAAGAACCCACACCAGCAACAAATGACCTGGAGTCTGCCATAAACATTGACAACTGTAGAAAAAAGGGTGATTCACAACAGCAAGCTGAGTTACGTGTTTATTCTCGGAGAAATACCTCATGAAGAATAGAGAATGTTGTGGACCTAAAGCCTTGCCATGAATCAGAACCGAATTCATCATCTGAGGTTAATGATCTTGACTGCCCTATTGCATTGAGAAAAAAAGTCTGTTCTTGTACTCAGCATCCCATTTCCAATTATGTTTCCTACAGTCATTTTTCACTTCTCTCCAAGCTTTTATTAGTAACCTGTCAGAAGATAAGGTTCCTAGAGATATACAAGAAGCCTTGAGAATCCCTGAGTGGAGAAAGGCAGTAACAGAGTAAATGCAAGCACTTGAGAATAATCAAACTTGGAAACTTGTACGGACCTGAAGGGCAAGCTTTGGTTCGGTGTAAATGGGTGTTTATCGTGAAGTATCGATCTGATGGACGATTAAGAGATACAAAGCAAGGCTGGTTGCAAAAGGATTCACTCAGACATATGGTATTGATTACAACGAGACTTTTGCCCCAGTTGCCAAACTCAATACAGTCCGAGTACTTCTATCCATTGCAGCAAACCTGGAGTGGGATCTACAACAACTTGACATGAAATATGCCTGCCTCAATGGTGACTAGGATGAGGAAGTCTACATGGATCTTCCACTGGGATTTGACAAAGACAAGGAGAACGGAATAGCCTACAGATTAAAAAGGGCACTCTATGGTTTGAAGCAGTCCTCGAGGGCTTGGTTTGACAAGTTCACAAAGGCAGTCTTACAACAAGGGTATAGGCAAGCTCATACTAACTATACCCTCTTTTATCGACACAAAGATGGTAAGAGTACAATTCTTATTGTCTATATGGATGACATAATTTTGACAGGAAATGATGCAATGGAGATGACAAGATTGAAAACTAGCCTAGCGGCAGAATTCGAGATAAAAGATCTTGGACCCTTACATTACTTTCTTGGTATGGAGGTTACTAGAAACAAGAAAGGAATATCTGTTACTCAAAGAAAATATGTCTTGGATCTATTAAAGGAAACAGGGATGCTAGGCTGTAAACCGGTAGACACACCGATGGATCCTACCACAAAGATTGTAAACAAGAAGGATGGAACTCCGGTTGATAGTGGGAGATACCAGCAATTAGTTGGAAAGCTTATTTATCTTTCCCAGACTAGACCATATATTGCTTTCGCTGTGAGTGTTGTTAGTCAATACATGCATGCACCCTGCGAAGAACACATGAAAGCTGTACTCCGAATCCTAAAATACCTAAAAGGATCACCCGGTAAAGGCTTGTTTTTCAGCAAAAATGAGTCCAGGAGTATCAAGGGATTTATTGATGCAGATTGGGCAAGTTCTATTGAAGACAGAAGGTCTACTTCAGGGTATTGTACATTTGTATGGGGCAATTTGGTTACTTGGCGAAGCAAGAAACAAACAGTCGTGGCCCGTAGTCGTGCTAAGGCTGAATTTCAAGCTGTGGCTCACGGAATTTGTGAAATGCTATGGCTGAAATTATTGCTTGAAGAATTAGAGATGAAATAATTCTTCCACTAAAGATCTACTGTGATAATAAAGGCAGCCATAAGTATTTCCCACAATCTAGTCCATCATGATCGGACAAAACATGTGAAAGTGGATAGACACTTTATTAAAGAAAAAATTGAGGATGGAATATTGTGCATAACCTATGTGCCTACAGGTGATCAAGTTGCCGATGTGCTAACAAAAGCTCTAGCAAGAAAGATGTTCGAAAGATAAATTGACAAGCTGGGCATGTTCAACCTTGGAAACCCAGCTTGAGGAGGAGTGTTGACAAAGTTACTGTTTACTGTTTCCTATTTTCTAGGGATTTGTGTCCTATTAGGTGTTTTCTAAATAAAGGGATAATAGGTTATTTCCTAGTATCTCTATAGTTTTTTAATTTTCCTTAATTTAAGGAATTGTTCCTTAATTTAAAGGATTGTGAGTTTCTGTAACTGAGGGGAATCATTGGCTGACTTTATGTGAAAAAGAAAAATAGAGAAATCTCTCTCTCTATTCCAGATTTCTACAGTATACCCGACCCTTTACAACATTAATGCCATGAATGTGTCATATTTTCACTGGTCAAGGAATGGTGCCGATCTAACATTATCAAAAAGTTGCAAAGAAATAAGCAACAATAGCTCAAAATTCAATAGAGAAGAAAAATCAAATGAATAGTTTAAGTCATAATTTCTATACTCTGTCCTAGATTTGACAATTTGCAACATCTAGGATCAACATTATCAGAGCAGATTCAGTATAAAACAAGCCACAAAGACATGACACGCCTGTGTGCAAATCTTCAAGTAAAATACAACTACACTTTCAACTCAATGAGATTAATTAAATCATCAAGATTTTATGTGTTTCAGTAATCAGAAACCCCAGTGTCCTGATAAACTCCGGTTTCAGAAACAAGCTTCAAATAGTTTATTTGACAATTAAAACCAGTTTTTGAAAAAGTGTCCACTCATTTGACCGCTGACTTTCCGCTTCCTCCCTACACAAGGTAGCATTAAGGAGTACATTTTCCGTATATGGTATACATATGTGATCTGTCTATTATATCGTAAGTAAAATCACATGAGGAATTCATTAAGATTATCAAAGTTTTGGGCAGCAAGAAAGGGGCAGGCTAGGTAAGTTCAAATATTTATTTTAGCAAATCTCATTAAATGAAATTAACAATTGATTATGTATGAGCTCATTCTGGCTAAATACTTATTTTAGGACCTAACATTTACCGAATTATTTATTTTGGGATTCATTATATTATTTCTTTTAAATTAGGATGCAACTTTTTCAATTTTATTCATTGAAGAAAAATTAATGAAAAAAGTTAGTGATTAAGTTAATGGGATTAAAAAAAATTCATAGATTAAGTATACAAATTTGAAGTCATTTAAATAATTTTACATGGTTTTATTTGAAAATTTATGTTTATTGAAAATTATTACTAAGTTTTGATCACTATTCAATAAATATGTTTCAAATTGTGTATATAAAGACTATGTATTTTCAATTAAAGTAGTAACTTTTTACATCTTATCATTGAACTTTATCAATCAACCATCCATCGGTTTGGTTTTTCAAATTTAATTTCTATTTGATCAGATAAAGAAGAAACCTTTACTTAAAAACTTATAATTTATGTACAAAAAAAAAAAAAAAAGCATTAGTAAATAAACTACAAAACATAAACTACTTTACTTCTACGGGTCAGCTGCAGTCAGCAGAGATGTAAAGAACTAGTAGTAGTAGTAGTAGTATACCATAATATTCAAAGAGACGGAGTAACACCTCTAAATCCAACAGTAAATCACAAAATTCAGGCAGCAGGCAGAGAATCAAATAAACTTACTTACTTTACCAGTGTCAGCTGAGAAGGCAACAGCTGCACAATTGTCTGAATTTCGGGGCAGTTGGCCGTCAATTGGGTCTTGGCGATGCGATGCGATGCATGAAATATGTATATATAGAGAGAGAGAGAGGAGAGACTATAAGAAACTGAAACAAACAGACAGACACGGTCTGACGAAAGAAAAGAAAAGAAAACAGACACAGAAGGAAAAGGGGAAGGGAAAGATGATAAGGTCCTTCCTAGTTATCTGTGCCCTTACCTGACTGACAAGTGACAACATGTCCGCACCATCACTGCCAACCGTAGTTTCGCTTTTCTTCTGGCCCAAAATATCTTTTGGGCCATATGCCTAAACACCAGCGGCTGGGCTTAAATTCAGATGGATCGGATCTCACTTAGCTTCCCCACGTAACCACATTTATCTTCGCTTTTTGTCTTGTCATCTTCTTATGTAAGAATCTATATTTTCTTTCATTCTGGATTACATGTCACTGTCATCTATTTTTTAATAATTTGATGTCACGAGTTAATCGAATATCAACTCAATTAAAAAATAACAAAAAAATAAATTAAAAATATAATATAAAATACATTTAAAGATATTTATGTAATTTACTTTTAAAAAACTACTTCACATATGACATCATCTTTTCTATTTGAAAATAAAACTACCCACATCATATAACTTCCTTTAAAAAAAATTATCTACACTTATATGATTAAATTATTTATTTTAAAATATTTTTTAACTTATAATTTTCTTTTTCTTTTTCACCCACATTATGGGTGTCCAATACAGTTATAAAGAGGTTTGATTTTTCAAACCATTATACCAAAGTCATTCTAGGTTTTTTTATCACAATATAGCTAAAAAAAATATTTATCAAAATACTGTTGTTTTCAAATTAATTCTCAAAATTCGCTTGTTTTTAAAACCAGCTGAAAAATCGCCATCCCCCATGACGATTTTTCAACGTAAAATTTTTAAAATTTTCAAAAAACACCAAGAGAAATCGCCATGGGAGGTGGCGATTTCCTTTGGTGGTATTTTTTTTAAAAATTTTTTTATTTAAATTTAAAAGTCCAACGGTTAAAAAAAATTGCAAATTTGTTTTTAAAATTTGTATTTTAATTTTAAAATTCGCAAATTAAATAAAAAAATTATCTTGGTTTGTTTTATTCTTTTTAAAAATATATATATTAAAAATTTTTAATTTTATAAAAAATAAAATTTAATTTATTATTAAAATTTTATAAAAAATAAAATTTTATTTCTTATTAAAATTTAAAAAAGAAAATTATATTTCTTATTAGATTTTTATATAAAAAAATTTATTTCTTATCTAAATTTTAAATTTTATGATTTTTTTTTAATTTTTTTATTTAAATTTTATTATATAACCTTTTGAAACAAAAAAAAAATAATAATAAAATACAAAATTTTTATTAAAAAAAAATCAAAACTTTTTGAAGACAACGGTAACTTGACCGTTGATTTCAAAATCCTCTCCCCCCCCCACACACACACCACTCTTTTATAAATAATCCCCCTCATTTTCTACAACTTATTTTAATTTTCTTTCTTCTTTCTAAAAATCAATTTTTTTTTCTACCAACAATTTTTTTTTCTACAACAATATTTAAAAATGGCTTCATCATAACTATTGAGGTTGCAAGAAAATCACATATCCTCGGTTCTATTTAAAGAGGTAAGTAAATTGTTGTAATATTATTTGTATTACATTATCAATTTTTAGTAATTTTTTAATTATTATTATTTTGTAATTTTATAGTTTTATAATTTTTATATTTTTAATGTTTTAATTATTATAGTTTTATCATTTTTTAATTATTATTGTTTTTTCATTTTATAGTTTTATAATTATTTATTTTTTATATTGTTTAATTTTTTAATTATTATTGTTTCTTCATTTTATAGTTTTATATTATTTTATTTTTTATTATTATAGTTTTATAATTTTTTAATTATTATAGTTTTTTTATTTTATAGTTTTTTATTTTTTATATGATTTAATTATTTAATAATTATATAAATAATTTTAAAATTTTATATTATTATTGTTTTGTTATTTTATAGTTTTAGAATTTTTTTAATTTTTATATTTTTTAATTTTTTAATTATTATAGTTTTATAATATATTAATTTTTATAATTATTTTATTTAATTTAATTAATTATCAACAGGATACTCGTCACGTGTTACGTTCGAGGAAATTTACATTGGAGGACCCGCATCCATCTATTATCGACCACTTAAGAAGAGCCGGATTTTATCACGCAACTCAAATTCGACGATTTTTTATACAACCCGACTTAATCAGTGCGTTGGTCGAACAATGGAGACCCAAGACGCACACTTTTCATTTTCCATTTGGTGAATACACGGTAGCTCTAGAAGATGTTGCGCTTCAACTTGGACTTTCGATCATTGGCGATGCAGTTACAGGCGGAAGCTTGCTAGATTGGAATGAAAAGTGTCAAAATCTATTGGGCGCGGTACCTCCAGATGAAATATGTATCTAGCTCAACGGTGAGACTAAATTGGTTGAAATCCTTTCAAAATCTTCCATTACACGCAACTGAAGAACAGATACAATATGCTACTAGAGCATATGTTTTACGTTTGATTGGAGGATTACTAATGCTTGACAAATCGAGCAGTCGAGTACATTTAATGTATCTTCTATTACTACGTGATTTAGAGCATGCGGCAAATTATATTTGGGGTTCTGCATGTTTGGCAATTTTGTATAGAGAACTGTGCCGGGCTACAATTCCAAAAAGCCATGACATAGATGGATGTTTAGTGCTTTTACAATCATGGGCTTGGTATCGGCTGTCATTTCTTGCTCCGCGCGTGGATGTTTCAGCTGTATACCCCCTTGCAAGCAGGTAATAATCTTTACTATTTTATTAATTTTGTACGAACTTGTATTTTTATAGGTCTATTAAGATTTTATATGCATTTTAACAGGTGGAGTAGGAGTAGAGATTTTACCGAGACTCCGACCGACCTTGCAAGTATAAGATTGCGACTAGATCGAGTAGGATATGATAAGGTAAATATTTCGATTGTTACATTCAAGTATTTTTGTATTTAATCCATATGAAACTAATAATTTGTAATAATTATTCGCAGTTTCTGTGGATGCCATATTCCTCAAGTGAAATTATGGCATGCCTCCCATCGGATGCCTACAATAATTGTAATATATGGAAAGCAAATATAGCATTGATATGCTTTTCATATGTAGAGTGGCACCAAACTAACAGGGTGTTGCGACAATTTGGGATGCAACAACCAATTTCGCAAGCACCGGTGAACTTTGATAAGCTTCACAAGATCGACATGCGTGGCCGTCATGAGGAATTCTGGCCTGCGAAGCATGAACATTGGATCCATTGGTGGAATATACATTGTCAACAAATTTCGACAGCTTATCCTATTGTTGGTAATAATTTCAACCCATCTGATGATTACATAGGATGGTATAAAATGAAGGTCGGCCTTTTGTTTGTCCACCGTCGGTGTATAAGGATGTTAGGAGTATGCCATTTACCGGACGAACTTCAACTCCAGTCCCTCTTACGCAGGATATGGAAGCTCCTAGACCTAGCCAACAACGTGGGCGGATGCGTTAACCGGCCTCATCGGAGTTCACTGCACCGAGGATTCATTTAGTAATCCTGAACCTGAACAGGATCATGGAGTACCATCCAGTATTCGTTATTCTGTCAGTCGATATGACGTTGATGAGTGTTACCGACCATCACCGCCAATGACGAGGTTAGATGACCAGCTCCCCATCCTAAGTCCAAGTTCAGCATATCTAACATCAATGTATCAGTTTGGAACCCCTGCGTCAGCATTTGATGGTACATCATTTCTGGGTCCATCTAGTAGTCAAGTTCCCTTTATGGGTGAACTAGGTGTTGGCTCCTCCAGCAGTGGGTTTCAAATTTTTGATACAGAAAAATGACGGATGACATACAACCGAAACCATTGGCAGTTACAGCAAGAGGTCGTGGTCGACCGCGAATACGTGCCACTAACGAGGTTGAACGACGAGTCCAACCACCACACACTAGGAGAGCTCAACACTATTGCTCTACACCATGCAATAAATAGAATAAATGTACTTTTATCAATATAACGAGAATAATGTATTTTAAATTTGTAATATATAAATTTATATGTTTTGCATTTCATGTTATTTATTTTAAATTTGTTGGAAAATTAATTGTTATTTTTAATTTTTTTATTCAGCATATCTAACTAAAATGTTAATGTTGTTATTTAATTTATAAAAATGTAATAAAATATATTATTCAATATATTTTTATAAAATTTCTTAATTTTATATAAAATAATAATCCAAATTACATGATAAGTAGAAAAAAACTTGCATAACATTTTCCCTTAATGGCAAAATATATAAATATTACAGGTTATGAAAACATGTAATTCCTTTATTGTTGATGTGAACTCTCCCTCGATATGCCAGATTGATGCGGACATTTTCGACGGCTATGACTTTCATTTCTGCATAATCCACAACGTTTTGGTTGGCCTTTCTCCTTGAGGTAAGGAGATCCATTTCATTAGGAATATGACTTGATTTTGGCCGACCATGTGGATTTCTCCGCATTTCTTGATTGGGACACACTTCTGGACCATCATATTGAGGCCAATAACCTTCATTTTCAACTGCTTCGAACTAATGTCTATAAACATTCAATATAGTTTCCAGTCTATAGACATTGTCCACATATTGCATGCAATTTACATGGACATGTGCACAAGCAGCAACTACATGTGAACAAGGGAACCTTTGTGCTTGAAACTTCCCACAATCACACCACATGTCACTAAGCTTGACTTTGTACTTCATTGCAGAAACACCCTCTTGTGGATCAACTAACTCTTCAATCAGAAAAGATTAATTTGCTCGCGTAAAATTACAAACAAAGTGGGAGTTAGCATTCCTGCGATTTTCTTGCATAGTCTGTGTGACTGTTTCACAGTATGTGTGCCCTCCCTCCATCATTGCAATTTGCTTGTTCCCCATCTTAACAGAAAGTGCAGCCAACCTATAATATGTTGATTGCACTAAAGCAGTAATGGGAAGATGACGCGTTCCCTTCAACATCGAATTTATAGATTCAGCTAGGTTTGTTGTCATATGACCATAACGTCTTCCTTGATCATATGATTGGGCTCACTTCTCCTTGGGGATCCTATCAAGCCAATTAGCCGCCTCTACATTTTCTACACGAAGATTCTCATACATGAAATAAAAATTCGATCGCCTCAACTCGTATCCTAATAAAATTAAAAACAAAAGACTTGTGAATTTTAGTATTATTTTATATACTAAAGGAAATTTAAGAGATAAAATAACTATGATTCGATTCCATACCCATGTTAACAATGTATCGACGCAATTCCTTATTGTTAAACTTCTTCATAAAGTTAGCTGCAATGTGTCGAATGCAGTACACTGAATATGCATGTGGAGGATTCCATCCACTACCATAGCGTCTAATCGCAGCTTTGATGGCTTCATGTCGATCAGACATCAAGCATATGCCAAGCTGTTTTGTCACATGTTTACGCAAATTAGTGAGAAAGAATGACCAAGCCTCTGTTGTTTCACCCTCCATAATGGCAAAGGCAATTGACAGTATGTTTCGGTTGCATCTTGTGCAATAGCTAACAAAAATATTCCTTTGTATTTTTCATATAAGAAAGTACCGTCTATTTACACAATAGGTTTACAATACGGATACCCTTCAATGCACGACTTAAATGTCCAAAAGAGTCGATGGAATATTCTCTTACCCTGGACCAGTCGATCACCGTGATATGCAGGTACCGTTTGCAATTCCACAATTGTACCAGGCACGAAATGTTGCATTGCACCTAACCATTTAGGTAGCTCATTGTACGATCTATCCCAATCGCCAAAAACTCGAACAATTGCCTTTTGCTTTGCTTTTCACGTTTTCTTATAGGAGGTGATGTATCCATACCGGGTTCGCATCTCAGCGATCAAAACTGAAACGGAGATCTCCGAATTTGCTTGGACCAATGACAGAATGCATGAACAGATCATGTTAGAATCTAACTTGCAATGATCTTGTGAAATCCTCCTCGATGTGCAAGTATGAGGCTTTTCATATTTTCTAATCTCCCATGCCTGTTTCTTCTTCATAAAAGTTGCCCTTATTCTCCCATTGCACCATTTCCCATACATTAGACATTTGGCATAATATTTGGTCCACTCGGATTCAATTACTCTGTAATCTGCAGAGGTTTTGATGTTATAGTGCTTAATAACTGAAAGCACAGCCTCTTTCGTTGGAAATTGTAACCCAACACACAGATCAACTGTAGATGGATCAAATGTCAGAGGCATAGCTAATGTATGAGCATACTCAGGAAATTCTGGCACTTGCATTGCCTCTAGATCCAGGGTATGCATATGGAATGCAGCCTCATATGGGGGAAGATCTCCATGAGTGTTGATCTCAGCAGGGACGACGTCTGGGTCAGAATCACTGTTGTCATCACTTGCGAATTCAGCATCCTCTTCCTGCTCACTAAAGTCACCAACATATTCACCATGGACTCCACATAGCGGAACAGGATCAACACCAGCTGGCTCATCTTCGAGGGTAGTAGGAATTGTTTGTGAGACTAATGAATTATGAAACGTTGTAGCTTGAGATAGCAGAATGACTTTTTCTGTGGGAACGTCATATGTAGTGTGAACGTAGAACGACCCAGAATCATCATCTTCTGTGGGAAAGTTTTCTGTAGTGCGAATATTTGAAGGCCCACAATCATCGTGAACATTCTCTATGTCAGCATATAACTCAAGTACACTAACATTTGCAAATGTCTCATGAGCATAAAACATGCATCTGACATCATCATCATCATCAAGTGAAAATGTTCTATATCGGACACATCCTTCACCAATAGAAAGAGGATGCCTATACTTAATCTCCGAAACTCTTTTTTTTATTTCCAGCTTTAATTTTTGTATGAATTTGCAGCTTTAGTTCCTCTAATGTGACATCTTCATCAACACGAAAACTTTTAGGACTTTCACAATCAAAGGTAGTACCTTCGTCAGTATTATGAATTTGGCCATTATAGTAGACCAATGTGATCACTCTGTTGCTCATGTTGTGTAGTAATGAAACTAAGAATGATGAGAATGGAGGTATTATCACTCGGCAAAAGAAAGAAGAAATAAAGAAGGATGAGAATGAGGAGGTATTAGCACTCAGAAAAAATCTGATTGAAAAACTACTGTAGGGGGTATTGTAAACCTTCATTAGTATTATGAATTTATAATGGTTCATTATGTTGTACCAGATGACAAATCTCATCCTTTGTACGGGATGGAATCTGATTCCCATTTTCTGGCTAGGGTTAATTGACTGAAAAATTGATAACTCATTCAATGCAAAAACTGATGATAAATCACATCCTTTGTACCGGACTGTCCAATAGTCCCATCCATTGCAGAAGGAATCCAATTCCAATATTTTTTGCAGCATTTGATTGACTGGAAAATAGCTGAAACCTATCCCTAATCTTAAATCATTAGTCCCATCCATTGCAGAAGGAATTCAATTCCAATATTTTCTGAAGCATTTGATTGACTGGAAAATAGCTGAAACCTATCCCTAACCCTAAATCATTTATCTCATCCATTGCAAAAGGAATCTAATTTCAATATTTTCTATAGCATTTTATTGACTGGAAAATAGCTGAAACCCTAACCCTAAATCTGGTCAATAGTCCCATCCATTGCAGAAGGAATTCAATTCCAATATTTTCTGCAAGATTTGATTCATTGAAAAATAGCTGAAACCCTAACCCTAAATCATTAATCCCATCCATTGCAGAAGAAATCCAATTCTAATATTTTCTACAGCAAAAAATTAAAATAATAAATAAATTTTAATTTTATATAAAATTCAAATAAGAAATTAATTTAATTTTTATATAAAATTTAAATAACAAATCAAATTTTAATTTATATAAAATTCAAATAAGAAATACATTTTTTAAAAATAAAATTGTATTTTATATAAAATTTAAATAAGAAATAAAAAAAATTATATAAAATTTTAATAAGAAATATTTTTTTATAATTTTAATAAGAAATAAAATTTTACTTTTTATAAAATTAAAATAATAAATTTTATTTTATTTTTTATAAAATTTCAATAAAAATTAGATTAAATTTTTTATAAAATTATAAAATTAAAAAACTAAATAAATTATAAAATTTTCGTATATATATTTTAAAAAAATAAAAACAAACCAAGATAATTTTTTTTATACCTGTTTATTACAGATCTCACATATAAAATTTAAGTAAGAAATCAAAATTTTTATTTATATAAAATTTAAATAAGAAATAAAAATTTTTTATATAAAAATTTAATAAGAAATATAATTTTCTTTTTTAAATTTTAATAAGAAATAATTTTTTTTATATAAAATTTTAATAATAAATTAAATTTTATTTTTATAAAATTATAAAATTTTAATATATATATATTTTAAAAAAAAAACAAGATTATTTATTTATTTATTTATTTATTTTGCAATTTTTAAAATTAAAATGCAAATTTTAAAAACAAACTTGCAATTTTTTTTTAAACCATTGGACTTTTAAATTTAAGTAAATATATATATATATATATGTACCACCAAGAGAAATCGCCACCTCCCATCTATTTCCCTTGGTGTTTTTTGAAATTTTTGAAAATTTGACGCTAGAAAATCGTTATTGGGAGTGACGATTTTCGAGCTGATTTTAAAACAAGCAAATTTTGAAAATTAATCTTAAAACAACGATATTTAATAAATAATTTTTTTAGCTATATTGTAATAAAAAAACCGTCATCGTATCATAGTATCAACGTCGCATATCTATAGGATTACTAATAAAAGTTCTTCTTCATCCATTTTATATAATTCAGATCAAATTTTTTTACTGCTTTATCTTATGAAAATCAATTCTCGTTGTTTCAATAATCGTTCAACAAAAATTATATAGCTATTGACATTTCAATTTTTTTATTTTAAATTTAAAACAATAATATTCTTTTATTGACACACTGCTACTCTTTTTTCCAACAATTCTTAAAATTTTAAACAAAATTTTTGAATTAGTACTTTAACTATCAATTTAGTAAAAAAAAAACAATATGAGATTTTAATAGCAAAAAAAAAAAAAACATCAATAGATTAAAGAAATCTACATATTCAATAAGTAAACTTGATATTGTAAATAAGACTTAATTAAGCATGCAATTTTAAGAAACAAACGGCCTAACATAATTTGGACATAAAAATAAAAGCAACTATGAACACTAAATTAAAATATAAATATTGTTGATAAAAAAATAAATATCAAAACTATTTATTATATTTAGTTAAAGTTCTAACTCATTTTTTCGGATTAAATTTTGTTTTTGGTTTAATTGTATCAAAGACCAAATTCTAAAGTGATTTGAAAAATTAAAATTTTATATACTAATATAGAATTTTAGTTATAAGTAATTGTAATCTACTAATTAAGACATTAAGACATATGTCAATTCAACTTAATTAATTACTCTTTATATTCATACTTATATTTTTGTTATGAACAAAATTTAATAAATATTCGTATTTTTTTTTTTAACTTAGAGTAGAATTAAATTGAAGTTATAAGCAATTTGGATGCTAAAATCATTTTCCTAATTTTTTTTTTGTCTAAACTCAGGGTGTTCTCCATTCTCATTTTATGGTTGATAGAAGACTAATTCCTGCTCAGACCGTAAAGCATGATGGTAAAATTCTCTCAACATTGGTGACTCTCAATTTACTATTGTGAGATTAACAATTTACTATTGTGAGATTAATTCTAAGAAATTATATGTTAACTAATAAACAAAGAATAATTTTCCACATGAGAAAAAGAATCATGATTTAAAAATTATTTATAAAAAAGGCTAAGTTGAATACCAAATGAAATTCAGGATTTAACAATCAAGGTATTAAATAATAGTCTGGTTGTACTAATTAATTTAGTTGAACACGAAATGCAATTTACAATTTATAACATAAGAACTTTCTTTCAAATTGGTAATATTTTGGGACAAAACTAAGACTCAAATTTCTTTTAAAACTAGAATATTTTCCCCGCTTCACTAAGGATTTTGATTTTTTTATATAATTTCAATTCTATTAATTAGTAATTATTTATTTAAATTTTTTAATATTTTAATATATATTTACATATTAAAATATTATATTTTTAATATAGAAATTAAATATTTCAAATTACATCTTCCTCACAAATAAATTTTTTATTATTATTAAATCAATTTTAAATAAAAAAATATAAAACTATAAATTTTAACTTTTTAAAAACCAAGTGATAAATTCATCAAAAAATAAAATTCAAGACGATTTTTATACCAATTAGGTTTCACTTTCTTCGGTTGTGGAAGTTCAAATCGACCAATTATCTCTGCTG
The DNA here is from genome assembly GCA_030761205.1 of Fremontodendron californicum. Lineage (NCBI taxonomy): Eukaryota > Viridiplantae > Streptophyta > Magnoliopsida > Malvales > Malvaceae > Fremontodendron > Fremontodendron californicum. Next base: position 8,634,552 of record JAULJL010000028.1, read on the forward strand.
GTATTTTTTTTCTTCTCAAAAGATAAAAAAATTACAAAATCTTATTTTCACATAAATTTGTTTATATTTCCTTATTAATAATTATTTATTATAATAATAGTAGATAATAAATAATTTTAGTTAATTGGTTCATTTTTTAATTCTTTTAAAAAAAATTCTCTCTTGATTACACATTTTTCAAAAGAAAATATATAATATCAAAATATTTTTGGTTTATTAGTTAATTTTATAATTCTTTCAAAAAAAATTTTTTGTCACAAATAGGGATGACAGTGGATTGGATATCTGTAACTTTTTAAATACCCGAATCTGAATTTGCTTAATTTATCCAAAATTCGGATCTGTTTATTATCATTTTTGCATCCGATTTAAAGAGCAATATCCAACGAATATCTGAATTCGCTAAAATTCGGATTTATTAAATTATTTTTTTAAATAAAAATATAAAATTAAATAAGAACTAAATATGTAAATGGAGCGGATAACGGATTCGGATATCCGACACTATCCAGACCAAAATTAAAGTTGATTCGAATAACGGATATCCAAGGATTCATATTCGAATCTGCTCCGAATCATATGAAGATAGTAAATTCAATATTTGAATTCACAAATTATCTAAATCCGTAACATCCTAATCCGGGAAAAATGGATCGAATCACAGAAGTTAAAAAAATTTATGTTTCTTTATTAATAATTATTTATTATAATAATAAAAATTATATATTTTTAATTGATTAATCCATTTTAATATATTTTTTTTTAAAACGAAAAAGAAAAGAAAGTTGTAGTTTTAAATATATAACTGAAGCGGATAACGGATTCGGATATTTGATATTATCTGGACCAAAATTAAAGCGGATGACGGATATCTAAGAGTTCATATTCGAATCTGCTCCGAATCCGATGACTATAGTAAATTCAATATCTGAATCCATAAATTATCTGAATCCCGAAAAAAGTGGGTCGAATCGCAAAAGCTAAAAAAAGTTATATTTCATTATTAATAACTATTTATTATAATGACAAAAAAATATACATATTTTCAATTGATTAATCCATTTTATTATTTTCCTTAAAAACTGAAGAAGAAAAAAAGACAGTTGTTGCTGTCTGGTGCCTTATGGATTGTTTTAATATATGATAAGCTTATAAAATACACATTTATATTTATATTCTTAGTTTTAGTTATGTTTTCGATCTTTATCTTGATTACTTATATTATGTTTTTGAATTTTAGGTATATTTAGGAGAATGAAGTGAAAAAATGTCAATTATGATGTTAAAGAGCTTACAAAATCACAATCACAAGATGGAAGAAGACTTAGGAGTCAAAAAGATAAATTTCTTGTTGCCAAGCAAGAAGGCAGATTTGACCTCCGAAACTAGCTGCAAGGAAAACATTATGTTAAAGTCTTTATTCAAAGAAACTTCCTTCTTGACTTTTGAAGCTGACATGAATACCTTTCAACGGTACATTACTCGCCCAAATCGAACAAGAAATGATCATCCAAATCAGCCAAGGAAGAGCAAGAAGATGCAGTAGTAGAAATGGCTGACAGAATGCCCGACGCCGCGGCGCCCAATTCCAGCGTCGCGACGCCCAAAATTCGCAAAAAAGTCATGAAAACTAGCCAAAAACGCAATTTTCTACCTCCTAACTTACTTGTGCGGCAAGGACTTGTTCTCAAGGTTTTAAAACTCTATAAATACCATCTTTTGAGCCAAAAACTAGATATCTTTGGAGAAGACATAAGGATCATCATTGTTGTTCTTCTTCTTCTCAATTCTCTTAGTTTTCTTTTAGTTTTCTTTTTGATTTCATGTTTATGTTAATTATGCCTATGCTAGGCTAAACTTCTTTTTGGTTAATGGTGATATCAAAGCCCTAGACATGTTGTGTAATTGATATTAAGATTTTATCTATCATTGGTTTTTTATCAAAATTGCTTATGTACTTCCATTAAAATTGTTCATGATCTTTATCTTGATTTATTTATGGTGATCAATTAGATATATCTTGATAATTATCTAATGCTAGTTTAGGAGTCTTGATCCTTAATTGTCTTGATTTCCTATTTATAAGTGGCAATTTGTGATTAATAATTATGTTGGGTTTTCAGGAATTGCAATGTGGAACATAACCTAAGTTAAACAATCCGAGCTTATGTGTTTGTTTCTTAGGTCAACCTATCTTTCTCATTATAAAGCTACTATTATATTAAATCTAGAGAGCTTATTCTAGGTTGTCTAATAGTTAGAGATTAAATAGAGAGCTTGTTCTATTTATCGACGAACTAAGGAAAGATTGGGGTAACAGAGCTTGTTGTTATCTATAGTTGATAGTTTTGATAGATTATTGATGTTGATAGTTCTAATTATTGATTCTCAATGATGTTTAGTGGTGGCGAATGATACCTTAACCATACTTTTCTCATATTTAATATTCTCTTACTTATTTGCTTCTTACTTTTATTATTTGCTTTAGTTTTAAAACTACTTCAAAACCCCTTTTACTTTTATTTTCTTTAAACTTAAGTTATAACTAATAACTTATAAATTAAAACCCAATCCCTGCGGATTCAACCCTTACTTATTGCTATACTTAACAATTGACTATTCTAAGTGCAAGGTTAAATAAGATACACTATTTTGAGTGCATCAAGTTTTTGGCGTCATTGCCGGGGATTGTTTTCTTTAATTTATTTGTTACTGGGATTATTTTTTGTCCTAATTAGTTTTATTTTTATTTAAATTTTTTTTTGTATATACATGTTTTCTCTTCAAATTTTGAGCAAAAAAAGATGGCATGGGTTACATCAAACGTTCAAAACCAACTAGCCAATCTCACATCCATAGTTCAACAATTGGCCATGGGTAATGTTTAACAACCGAAGAAGTGTGGAGTAAACTTTATGATGGATCATCGAACCAATTTGTGCCCATACTTTCGAGATGATAATTTTGAACAAGCCTATGATTTAGGAGGATGTCAAGGCCATCAAGGGTTCCAAGGACAACAGTATGATGCTTTCTCAAACACTTACAATGCAGGATGGTGGGATCATACCAATTATAGCTACTCGAGCAATAATTAAGAAGTAGTTTCTTATGCCAACTACAATCATCCACCTAGCTTCAATCAATCATGGTCTCGAGAACCAGATCTTTTTTAGCCACCACATGTGACTCAAAACTCAGGTACTTCTTTAGAAGATCTTGTCAATTCTCTTGTTAATAATACTTTGCAATTTCAACAAGAAAGAAGAGATCCATCTTTCTTCAATCAACCATGGGCTCAACAACAAGATCTTTTTGAGCCACCACCTGTAACTCACAACTCAGGTACTTCTTTAGAAGATATGATAAATTCCTTTGCTACTAATACTTTGTAATTTCAACAAGAATTTCGGGCAAGTATCCAGAGTTTGGAAACGCAAATAAGCCAAGTGGCTAGTAGAATGGACAGATTGATAGAACAAAGATCTGAAGAACTACATGAACAACTCTTTTCCTAAACTATGATTGATCTAAAGGAGAATGCTAGTCCCAAACAACTTGAGGATGAATCAGAAAGTCCAAGGGAACCTAAGGATGAGACAAAACCAAAGATGGATTCAACTCTTAAGGATAATGAAGCTACAATTAAGAGTACTTCGGCATTTGAGGTAACTTTTAAGGTTCCTATTTCTACTAATGTTCTTTCTCCACCTTTTCTTAGTAGATTTGCAAAGTCTAAGAAGGAGGAACATGAAAAACAAAGTCTAGAAAACCATATTACTTGTGGATGCCATTAAACAAATATCAAGAGTTGCACAATTTCTCAAAGAGCTATGCACCACAAAAGATGATGAGATAATAAGTGTGGAGGAGAATGCATTGGCTGTTTTGCAAAGAAAGCTTCCTCCAAAACGAAAAGATCTGAAAGTTTCATCTATGAGCCCAAAGATCCTAAAAAGCCGAGAAAGGGTATAGGCTAGGTTGAAGACAATCAACCAAGTGCTAATTGGGAGGCAGCCCAATTGGTGAATGCATTACCAACCTGTCATACTCAAATTTGCTTTCTTTCCCTTTCCCTTTCCCTTTCTCTTTTTATTATGTTTATTTGTTAATTATTTGTTTAGTGTTTTAGGATTATTTAGGTTGCATGAGTTTGTTTTGTTTTGAGTATTAGTTATTTTTATTCTTATGTTATTAGTTCTTTTCTCTTGCACATAATTCTTTCATGTGGGGTGATAGTATTACATTGAGGACAATGTAAGAATTAAGAGTGGGGGGAAGAATTTAGGATTTTTTTTTTGTTATTATTTTGATTTCTTTTTTGTTTTAGTGTGTTTTAATTCCTTTCAATACAATGATGAGATATGAATTGCATAGGTCTAAAACTGGTTTATTAGTAAGAAGATTTTTATGAGAATTGAGCTTGATATCTATTTTTTATGAGCCAATGTTAATATGATATGTTGATTGAGAAAGAAGCATGTTTAGACTTGATATTGACTTGTGTAAACATCCTTGTAAGTTTTTGAGCCTATATGATTGATTTATTATACATATCAATTTAATTTCTTTCTTTGAGTACTCTTATGATTACATGTTTCTCTAGAACTTGCTTTAAACCGTTTGAGACTATATTGATATATATGACTACATAGTTATGATAGAGGAATTAGGATTACCACCAAGGCCAAATCAGCCATCCCCTATTGATGTTCCAAGAGAACATCCCCCTAGTGAGCCAATTTGAGCCTACATTGAATAAGCTATTTCTTTGGTAACCATATCTTACACCTAGCCTAAATACACTTATATCTTTACCCTTGTTCTAAAGATGGATTGAATGTTTTGAGACATATTGCATAAGCAAGGGATATCTATTGAAAATTTGGGTTGGAAACAAGAAATAAATGTGGGGGAGAAGAAAGGCAAAAGTCAAGAGAAAAGAAAGGGAACATTGTACTTTCCCATATTGAAAAAAATAATACTAATATAAATCATCTCTTGAATTTTTGGTTAAAGAAAAGATGTTACAAGGTTGGTTAGAATGAAGCAAAGGCTCAACATGAAAATTTAGTCTATGTTATTATGTGCTTCTAAGGAATATTGAGAAAGTTTTTATTTGCATAAATCTGATTATGTCTCTAAATTCTATGAAATCTTTGGAACCTTTGTAATATCTGATAACTCGTATAATTATATAGTTTTTAGTTATGTTTTATTAATGTTTTGTGTCAAATACGAGTTATTATTGTTTAGTCTAATTGTGTTTATGATCTTTTATATTTTTATGTATTTTGGTGTTTTTCACAAGTTTCTTTGAGTGATTTCAGATTACTAGAATTAAGGGCAAATCCAGTTCAGTTTCAGTTCCGACACCTTTTTCCATATCAGCTATATCTCGAGTTTCACTGAAGCAATAAGGCTGAAATTTGTATCCATGCAAAGCTAAGAGGCATATCTATCTTTTTCATGTTTTACACTTCTTAAAACGGAGTCGTTTTCCCTAGCGAAATCGACCATCAAGTTGGCTGATGTGCAATGACGTCTGTGCTGACATGTTTTCGTATTATGCCCATATCTTCTTATCCACATCAGCAAATGAGCTGATTCCAACGGCTATGGTTCCGTAACTGATAGGGGAACCTTTGTCTAGAAGACCATGTGATCAGATCAGGCCTCCAATATTGAAGAAATCGACCATCAAGGTGGCTGATGTGCAATGACGTCTGTGCTGACATGTTTTCGTATTTTGCCCATATCTGCTTAACCACATCAGCAAATGAGCTGATTCCAACGGCTATGGTTCCGTAACTGATAGGGGAACATTTTTCTAGAAGACCATGTGATCAGATCAGGCCTCCAATATTGACGAAATCGACCATCAAGTTGGCTGATCAAAATCGTCATATACCTACCTTTGAAATTTGTAAAGCTTGTCTCTTGTCATTTAGCCCTCCAAAATGTGTATAAATAGAGGGCCTTGGATGATTGTAAGGGATCATATTGTACATAGGTAGGATATTAGCCATTGTAATAAAATTCTCTAAGTTTTCTTCTTTTTTCTTTTCTCTAGTTTTCTTTTTCTTTAGAAAGAGCAAGAGGTTGGATAATTAATATTCTTCTTCTTCTTCTTTCTTTCTTTTATTTTCTTCTTAGATTTTCTTTAATTTTATGTTTATGTTTATAATGCCTATGCTAGGCTAAACTTCTATTTGGTTAAGGGTGATTTCAAAGCCCTAGACATGTTTTGTGATTGATTTTCAGATTCTATCTATCATTAATTTTCTATCAAAGTTGCTTATGTTCTTCTACAAGAATTGTTCATGATGTTGTCTTGATTTATTTAGGTGTACAACTAGATAGATCTTGATAATTATCTATTGCTAGTTTAGGAGTCTTGATCCGTGTAATTGTCTTGATTTCCTATTCATAAGTGGCAATTTGTGATTAATGATTATGGTCAAGTTTTCAATAATTGCAAAGTGGAACATAACCTAAGTTGAACAATCCGAGCTTATGTGTTTGTTGCTTAGATCAACCTATCTTTCTCATCATAAAGCTGCCATTAAATTGAATCTAGAGAGCTTATTCTAGGTTGTTTGATGGTTAGAGATTAAATAGAGAGCTTGTTCTATTTAACGACAAACTAAGGAAAGATTGGGATAACAGAGCTTGTTGTTATCTACGGTTGTTAACTTTGATAGTTGGTTGATATTGATAGATCTGAAATTGATTCTTAATGATGTCTAGTGGTGGAGAATGAAACCTTAACCATATTTTTCATATTTGATTCTTCTTACTTATTTGTTTTCTTACTTTTAGTTTGCCTAATTTAGTATATATATTTTTATTGGCTGGTTATACCGCCTAATTTGTATATTAACTTTGTTTTATTTTTATTGGCTGGTTATACCGCCTAATTTAGTATATATATTTTTATTGGCTGGTTATACCGCCTAATTTAGTATATATATTTTTATTGGCTGGTTATACCGCCCTGCATCTTATTCTTATTATTTACTTTAGTTTAAATCTGGCTTCAAAAACCCCTTTTCTTTTATTGTTCTTGAATTTAAGTTTTAAACTATTAACTTATAAACTAAAACCCAATCCCTGAGGACTCGACCCTTGCTAACTACTATACTTACAATTTATCTTTTTAGTGCAAGGTTAAATAAGATACACTCTTTTGGGTGCATCAAATTTTTGGCGCCGTTGCCGGGGATTGTTTTCTTTAGTTTATTTGTTACTTGGTTTATTCTTATTTTCAGTTCTAATGAGTTTTATTTTCTTGTACATACGGGTTTTTCTGATCAAATTTTGAAAAAAAAAAAACGATGGAATTGAGCAATCTAACACTTGAAGAGTTGGTGGCATACATGAACATGGAGAATCAACAAGCCAATCTCACCTTCCCAGTTCAACAATTGGCCATGGGAGGATGTCAAGGCCATCAAGTGTTCCAAGACCAACAGTATGATCATTACTCAAACACTTACCATGAGGGATGGTGGGATCATACTAATTATGGCTACTCGAAAAATTACCAAGAAGTAGATCCTTATGCCAATTACACTCATCCATCTAGCTTCAATCAATCATGGTCCCAAGAACCAGATCTTTTTCAACCACCACATATGACTCAAAACTCAGGTACTTCTTTAGAAGATCTTGTCTATTCTCTTGTTACTGATACATTGCAATTTCAACAGGAAACAAGGGCAAGCATCCAGAGTTTGGAAAAGCAAATGATCCAATTGACTAGTAGTATGGTGGGATGGGTAGCACAAAGATCTGAAGAACTCCCTGCCCAAACAATGATTAACCCAAAGGAGAATACTACTATTGTGACCTTGAGGAATGAGGAACAAGATGAGGATGAGACAAAATTAGAGATGAATTCTATTCTTGAGGATAATGAAGCCAATGATCCAAATAAGAGTATTTCGGCACCTGAGATAACGTTTGAGATTCCAATTTTTACTAATGTTTCTTCTCCACCTTTTCCTAGTAGATTCGCAAAGTTCAAGGAGGATGAACATGAACAAGACACGCTGGAAACCTTAAACAGTTTGTTTGTGGATGTCATTCAACAAGTACCAAAAGATGCACCATTCCTCGATGAGATATGCACCACCAAGGATGATGGAATAATACTTGTAATGGAGAATGCATCCACTGTTGTGCAAAGAAAGCTTCCTCTCAAACGCATAAATTTGGGAAATTTCATGCATGAGCCTGACAAGCCTAAAAAGCCAAGAAGGGGTGTTGGTTAGATTCAAAACACTAACTCAAGTGTTAATTGGGAAGGCAGCCCAATTAAAGATGAAATTGCCAACCTTCCATATTCAGATTTGCTTTCTCTTTCTTTTCGTTTTTTCTTTTATTATTTTTATTGTTTTTATTTTTATTTCTTATGTTTCTTTGTTAATTGTGTTTACTGTTTTTAAGTTCATTTAGGCTGCATAAGTTTCTTTTGTTTAATAGTTCTTTTCTCTTACATATAATTCTTGCATTGGGGGATAATAGCATTACATTAATGACAATGTAAGAATTATGTGTGGGGGGAAGAATTTAGGATTTTATTTAGAGTGTTTTGTTTTTGTGTTTTTTTTTATGCTGTTTTTCTTTCTGATCCTTGTTTTGAAAATAACTAGATGTAAATATAATTTTTTAACCCCGGTTAAATGGCGGATAACGGTACTCCGTGATTATTTAAATCGGTTCCATCAGCTACCCACAAAACTGATATTGTATATAAATTTCTCTTCCAATTTCTCTTTCATTTTTTTTCATTTTTTTTTCAGGATGGATGATATTCTCACAAGATTGCAGAAACGATTTCCTCCTTTTCCTCGAAATATTTTACTGAAGCTTTACCAAGTTCGATTTGAAAGATTAAGAATGCTTATGCACAAAGGGATTCCTGCAGACATACGTTGGATAATTGAAGCCAAGGTACGTGAAGATGAATATCTTCCTGTTTTGCATTTACCAGGTACAGGTAGAAGCACTTTTGCAAAGAAGCGACGAGCAAAGCGCATGAGTTCAAATTGCCACAAATGTGCACGATGGACGTGTAACGGTAAATGTCGTTCTATTGGGATTCCGTCCTCTAATCGAGATGATAAAATTGAATTCATTAAGGATGGACTGAGTAAGGAGAATTTGGGTAATATCCAACTTTCTCTTGAGACGCATCCTAGTGGAGACGTACAAAGAGAAATTCTTGATTTATGGCCGCAATTCCAAAGGGAATGGCAACATCTTGGGAATCTGATGTTAAAAGACCCTATTTGCCAGCTTGTAAGAAAACTGGATGGGAAGCATATCCTCGACTCATAGAAGGCGTTTAAGCCGTTTCTGGACGTAAAACCAGAGGAAGATGTGAGCCACAATCACAACTACAATAAATGACTTCTCAGCTTTTGGTTTGATTTGCAATAACTTTATTTTGTTTTAATTTACGTGTTGTTCGATTTGTGTAATTATTCTCGTTTTTTTTTTTTGTCTTTTACGGTTGATTTTTTCTTCTCTTTTTGATTTTCTTCCTGAAATCACGCAAAAATCTTTTGTTAGGTTAACATTTTCTTCTGACAGGTCAGATACACTTTCGGCGACATTATTACTCTTGTCTGATTCACTACTCAGTCCTCTATATATTACACCATGTACTCATTCTCTTTCAGGCACTCGAAAAAAAAAAAATGGAAAGTACTTCATCCCAGCGCATTAAAAAAATTTGTGTTTTTGGAGGTGCTTATCCAGGGAAAAATAACATATTCGCTGATGAAGCCATAAGAGTTGGAGTAATACTTGCCCAACAAAAGATCCAGTTGATTTATGGAGGCGGTAGTACGGGTTTAATGGGAGCAGTCGCTACAGCAGCACACGCCGGAGGAAGTCCAGTTCTAGGAATCGTGCCAAAACTATTCACAAGTTTTTGTGGACCTACCGTGGGTAAGGAAATACAAGTCTGGAGTGTCCCTGAACGGATAACAATCATGTACCATTCTGCCGATGCATTCATTGCTTTACCAGGAGGTCTGGGTACATTGGAAGAAATAGCTTGCGTGGCTTCTTGGTCATCTTTGGTCACAAATAAGAAACCCATTGGTTTGCTTAATATTAATGGTTATTTTAGTAATTTGCTTTTATATTTAGATAATGCTGTGGATAATGGATTCATGTTTTCAGAGGCAAGGAGAACCATAATTTCTGCTACAACCATTGAAGATTTACTTAAAAAGCTCCAAGCTTATGAGTGTTTATCTGCTACGGTTGTTTCGCAAACGCTCGGAAAAAGAAAAAGAGATATGGACGAGCAAGGAGTGGATTGCACTTTGTCTTTGTGACATTATCTAACATTTTGCTTGTTGTGTCTCAGTTATAATAAGTGGTTAGCAACCTCTGCAGGTAATATCTCCTAAATTCTACCTTTAAAATTTGACATTGGGGACAATGTCATATTTTAGTAGGGGGTAAGGGACATATTTTGCTAATTTAAAAAAAAAAAAAAAAAATTTAAGAAGTATTCATTCTGAACAAGGTCTGAGTAAGGGAGACTTGAGACATACCTTGTCAGTTTGATTTCTTCTTTTCAAAAAAAAAAAAAAAGAGTTTGTTGTGTTTTAAGCAATTTAGAAGTATTCATTCTGAACAAGGTCTGAGTAAGGGAGACTTGAGACATACCTTGTCAGTTTGATTTTAATCTTTTTATGTTTACTTGTTAATTTTTGTTTAGTATTTTAGGATTATTTAGGTTGCATGAGTTTGTTTTGTTTTGAGTCTTAGTTGTTCCTATTCTTATGTTATTAGTTCTTTTCTCTTACACATGATTCTTTCATTTGTGTTAATAGACTTACATTGAGGACAATGTAAGAATTAAGTGTGGGGGGAATGATTTAGGATTTCTTTTATTTTTGTCTACTATTTTTTTTTTATGAGTCTTTATTATTATTATTATTTTTAGTGTGTTTTAGTTCCTTTTTAATACAATGATGAGATATGAATTGCATAGGTCTAAACTGGTTATTAGTGAGAAGATTTTCATGAGAATTGAGCTTGATGTCAACCTTTTTATGAGCCAATGTTAATATAATATGTTGATTGAGAAAGAAGCATGTTTAGACTTAATCTGACTTGTATAATCATCCTTGTGAGTTTTTGAGCCTATAATGATTGATGCATTATACAAATCAATCTAATTTCTTTCTTGAGTGCTCTTATGATTACATGATTCTCTAGAACTTGCTTTGAACCGTTTGAGACTATATTGATACATGTGACAACATGAATATGATAGAGGCATTAGGATTATAACCAGAGCCAAACAGCCATCCATTATTAATGTTCTAAGAGAACATCCCCACTAGTGAGCCAATTTGAGCCTACATTAAATATGCTGTTTTATTGGTAACCACAACTTACACCTAGCCTAAATATACTTATATCCTTACCCTTGTTCTAAAGATGGATTATATATTTTGAGACATATTGCAAAAAACAAGGGATATTTTTAGTTGAAAATTTGGGTTAGAAACAAGAAATAAGTGTGGGGGGAAAAGAAAAGAAAAGTCAAGAGAAAAAGAAATAGAATACTGGCAAATACATTCCTAAGTAAAAAATATGAATCATCTCTTGAATTTGAAGAAAAAGAAAAAGATGTTACAAAGTTGTTTAGAATGAAGAAAAGGCCCAACATGAATATTCGGCCTAGGTGACTATGTACTTGTAAAGAGTTTTGAGAAGTTTCTTTGTATGATCTTATTATGTCTCTAAACTTTATGAACTCTTTGGAGCCTTTGTGATATCTTTATCCTTTTGTTATTCAACCACATTACAAACCCCTTGGCCCCATTACAACCTTGATTAAAGACCTCTTGATTCATGAAGTTGTATGATCTAAATAGTGGAGAATAGGTGGACAAGCAAGAATATGGTAGAACGGTTTTCATGAGATTGATTGAGTGTAAACACTTCACCACTACTTTAAAGAGTGAAAATCATGAGGGTATATCATGTGAGAAGTTGAGATTAAATTTGAACATGCACTATTTTGATTGAGATATGTTATGTTAATATTGGCTTAACTCAAACAATTTACATTCAAGCATGATTTTTTGTGAAATTCTTTAAGCTATTGATTAGTTTATAAGACTTGTTCAAAGATTGTATCTAATTTGTATTGAAAGGATTAGGAGTAAATATTTTTAGTATATGCAGTTTATTTATATTTTAGTTTTTCAATGTTTGTGGGTATCGTTCTAGTAAACCCTCACGAGACTAAACTCGTCCACTAGGGACACCTAGGGGTTTAAAGGCTTGTGTCACATGCTAAGTGCCACCATGATTTCCTACGAAAATGGATTAGATTAGATTTTCTTATTTTATTTTTATTGAGTCGTTGCTAGGGACTAGCAACAATCTAAGTGTGGGGGTGTGATAACTCGTATAATTATATAGTTTTTAGTTATGTTTTATTAATGTTTTGTGTCAAATACGAGTTATTATTGTTTAGTCTAATTGTGTTTATGATCTTTTATATTTTTATGTATTTTGGTGTTTTTCACAAGTTTCTTTGAGTGATTTCAGATTACTAGAATTAAGGGCAAATCCAGTTCAGTTTCAGTTCCGACACCTTTTTCCATATCAGCTATATCTCGAGTTTCACTGAAGCAATAAGGCTGAAATTTGTAGCCATGCAAAGCTAAGAGGCATATCTATCTTTTTCATGTTTTACACTTCTTAAAACGGAGTCGTTTTCCCTAGCGAAATCGACCATCAAGTTGGCTGATGTGCAATGACGTCTGTGCTGACATGTTTTCGTATTATGCCCATATCTTCTTATCCACATCAGCAAATGAGCTGATTCCAACGGCTATGGTTCCGTAACTGATAGGGGAACCTTTGTCTAGAAGACCATGTGATCAGATCAGGCCTCCAATATTGAAGAAATCGACCATCAAGGTGGCTGATGTGCAATGACGTCTGTGCTGACATGTTTTCGTATTTTGCCCATATCTGCTTAACCACATCAGCAAATGAGCTGATTCCAACGGATATGGTTCCGTAACTGATAGGGGAACATTTTTCTAGAAGACCATGTGATCAGATCAGGCCTCCAATATTGACGAAATCGACCATCAAGTTGGCTGATCAAAATCGTCATATACCTACCTTTGAAGTTTGTAAAGCTTGTCTCTTGTCATTTAGCCCTCCAAAATGTGTATAAATAGAGGGCCTTGGATGATTGTAAGGGATCATATTGTACATAGGTAGGATATTAGCCATTGTAATAAAATTCTCTAAGTTTTCTTCTTTTTTCTTTTCTCTAGTTTTCTTTTTCTTTAGAAAGAGCAAGAGGTTGGATAATTAATATTCTTCTTCTTCTTCTTTCTTTCTTTTATTTTCTTCTTAGATTTTCTTTAATTTTATGTTTATGTTTATAATGCCTATGCTAGGCTAAACTTCTATTTGGTTAAGGGTGATTTCAAAGCCCTAGACATGTTTTGTGATTGATTTTCAGATTCTATCTATCATTAATTTTCTATCAAAGTTGCTTATGTTCTTCTACAAGAATTGTTCATGATGTTGTCTTGATTTATTTAGGTGTACAACTAGATAGATCTTGATAATTATCTATTGCTAGTTTAGGAGTCTTGATCCGTGTAATTGTCTTGATTTCCTATTCATAAGTGGCAATTTGTGATTAATGATTATGGTCAAGTTTTCAATAATTGCAAAGTGGAACATAACCTAAGTTGAACAATCCGAGCTTATGTGTTTGTTGCTTAGATCAACCTATCTTTCTCATCATAAAGCTGCCATTAAATTGAATCTAGAGAGCTTATTCTAGGTTGTTTGATGGTTAGAGATTAAATAGAGAGCTTGTTCTATTTAACGACAAACTAAGGAAAGATTGGGATAACAGAGCTTGTTGTTATCTACGGTTGTTAACTTTGATAGTTGGTTGATATTGATAGATCTGAAATTGATTCTTAATGATGTCTAGTGGTGGAGAATGAAACCTTAACCATATTTTTCATATTTGATTCTTCTTACTTATTTGTTTTCTTACTTTTAGTTTGCCTAATTTAGTATATATATTTTTATTGGTTGGTTATACCGCCTAATTTGTATATTAACTTTGTTTTATTTTTATTGGCTGGTTATACCGCCTAATTTAGTATATATATTTTTATTGGCTGGTTATACCGCCTAATTTAGTATATATATTTTTATTGGCTGGTTATACCGCCTTGCATCTTATTCTTATTATTTACTTTAGTTTAAATCTGGCTTCAAAAACCCCTTTTCTTTTATTGTTCTTGAATTTAAGTTTTAAACTATTAACTTATAAACTAAAACCCAATCCCTGAGGACTCGACCCTTGCTAACTACTATACTTACAATTTATCTTTTTAGTGCAAGGTTAAATAAGATACACTCTTTTGGGTGCATCAATATCCTTTCCTTTTTTATTCTTTAACCACATTACAACCTCTTGGCCCCATTACAACCTTGAATAAAGACCTCTTGATTCATGTAGTTGTATGATCTAAATAGTGGAGAATGAGTGGACGAGCAAGCATATGGTAGGATAGTTTTCATAAGATTGATTGAGTGTAAACATTTTACCACCACTATATAGAGTGAAAATCATGAGAGTATCCCATGTGAGAAGTTGAGATTAAGTTTGAATATGCACTATTTTGATTGAAATAAGTTATGTTAATGTTGGCTTAATTCAAAGCATATACATTCAAGCATGATTCTTTATGAAATTTTTTAGCTATTGATTAGTTTATAAGACTCGTACAATGATTTTCTCTAATTTATATTGAAAGGATTAGGAGTAAATATTTTTAGTATATTTTAAGTTTTTCTTATGTTTTCAATGTTTGTGAGTATCGTCCTAGTAAACCCTCACGATACTAAACTCGTCCACTAGGGACACATAGGGGTTTAAAGGCTTGTGTCACATGCTAAGTGCCACCATGATTTCCTACGAAAGTGGATTAGATTAGTTTTTTTTTTCATATTTTGGTTTTGTTTTGCTCGAGAACTAGCAAAAATCTAAGCATTGGGGTATTTGATAAGCTCATAAAATACACATTTTATGCCCTTTCTATTATTAGTTTTAGTTATGTTTTCAATTTTTATCTTGATTACTTATATTATGTTTTTAAATTTTAGGTATATTTAGGAGAATGAAGTGAAAAGATATCAGTTATGATGTTAAAGAGCTTACAAAATCACAATCACAAGATGGAAGAAGACTTGGGAGTCAAAAAGATTAATTTCTTGTTCCCAAGCAAGAAGACAGATTTGACCTCCGAAACTTGTTGCAAGAAAAAAATGATATCAAATTCTTTATTAAAAAGAAACTTCCTACTTGACTTTTGAAGCTGACTTGAATACCTTTCCAACAGTATATTACTCGCCCAAATCGGATAAGAAATGATCATCCAAACCAGTCAAGGAAGTGCGAGAAGATGCATCAGCAGAAATGGCTGGCAGAATGCCCCGCGCCGTGGCACCCAAAATTAGCAAAAAAGTCGTGAAAACCTGTCAAAAACGTAATTTTCTCCCTCCTAACTTACTTGTATGGCAAGGACTTGTTCTCAGGGTTTTAAAACTCTATAAATACCATCTTTTGAGCAAAAAACAAGACATCTTTGGAGGAGACTCAAGGATCATCATTATTCTTCTTTCTCCTTCTCCATTCTCTTAGTTTTCTTTTAATTTTCTTTTTGATTTCATGTTTATGTTAATTATGCCTATGTTAGGCTAAACTTCTTTTTGGTTAAGGGTGATTTCAAAGCCCTAGACATGTTGTGTAATTGATATTCAGATTTTATCTATCATTGGTTTTCTATAAAAATTGCTTATGTTCTTCCATTAAAATTGTTCATGATCTTTGTCTTGATTTATTTAGGGTGATCAACTAGATATATATTGATAATTATCTAATGTTAGTTTAAGAGTCTTGATCCATAATTGTCTTGATTTCCTATTCATAAGTGGCAATTTGTGATTAATGATTATGTTGGGTTTTTAGGAATTGCACTGTGGAACATAACCTAAGTTAAACAATCCGAGCTTATGTGTTTACTATTTAGATCAACCTATCTTTCTCATCATAAAACTGCTATTACATTAAATCTAGATAGCTTATTCTAGGTTGTCTAATAGTTAGAGATTAAATGGAGAGTTTGTTCTATTTAACGACGAACTAAGGAAAGATTGGGGTAACAGAGCTTGTTGTTATCTACGATTGATAGTTTTGATAGATTACTGATGTTGATAGTTCTGATTATTGATTCTCAATGATGTCTAGTGGTGGCGAATGATACCTTAACCATACTTTTCTCATATTTGATATTCTCTTACTTATTTGCTTCTTACTTTTATTATTTGCTTTAGTTTTAAAATTACTTCAAAACCCCTTTTACTTTTTTTTTAAACTTAAATTATAACTAATAACTTATAAATTAAAACTCAATCCCTGTGGACTCGACACTTGCTTATTGCTATACTTAACAATTGACTATTCTAAGTGAAAAGTTAAATAAAATACACTATTTTGAGTGCATCAATATATAGTTATAGATTTGAATACGAAATAAATGAATTGTTTGCAAATCAAGCTCTAAGATGAAGATCTAAGATAATATTAATAAGAAAAAATTAAGATATTATTTTATAGGGTAAAATACTGATTTAGCCCTTGTACTATAACATTTTTGTCATATTGGTACCTAGATAATAAAAATTCGTAATTAGGTTCTCGAACTTTCATTTCGTCAAACACTTTGATCCTTTGGAGTTTGGACTAACACCTAAATGGATGACATAGCAAAAATATCCAATGAAATCATAACACACGACAAAAATGTCATGTCAATGCCAGATTATATGTGTCATGTCATAATGAAGAGGGAAAAATTCAAAAAATAGAAAAAATTTATAAAAATTTCAATCTTTAAAAGAATCAAATTTTTTTTTTAATTCAAAAATATAAACTTCTAAAAAACTGGAAATTTTTTAAGAAATTAAAATCTTATTTAGTAGATTTAAAATTTAAGAAAAAAAAGAAAAATTTTCAAACAAGAAAAAGAGAGATAGGGGAAAGAATCGGTGAGAGAAGAAATAGGAATGGGAAATGGGAAAAAGGAAAAAGAAAAGGGAGGGAGGGAGGGAGGGAGAGAAGCACTACCGGAGCCGATCCAAAAAATTTAATATATATACATGCATATGCATGCGTACGCGCACGCACGTGCGCGCACACACATACACATATATATATATATATATGAATTTTATTTATATAAAAAGTTATCAAAATATATCAAAGGAAAAATTATCAAAATTATATCAAAAGTTATCAAGATTATATTATAACTTACTAAAATTACATCAAATGCTACCAAAATTATACAAAATTATTACAAAAGTTATAGATTAGTATCTGTTGTAATACGAATTTTGAAATCCTCAAAAGAAGATATATATATATATATATATCCTTTAATCTTTACAAGATTAAGCTTATGGATTTTCTTATAGAATTTTCATTACAACTTTTGCACTTAAATTTACAGTGTATTGTGTTCTCATTCTATTTTCAAGTTCATTACCGATGTCATAAAAGTATAATTGAAAATAATATAGATTTTTTTTAGAGTTAATGACGGAAGACCATTAGACATTTGTCATTGTGCTCAAAAGGTATAGGCACTTTATTTCGAGTACGTAAGATTCTTATCTAACCTTATTTTAAAAGATGTGAAGGAGAAGACACTATTGTAAGATCTAATATTCTTTCGAAATTCAATAATTTTTTCAACTTGAGATGTGAAAAGAAAATATAACTGTTTTGCAACAAAAGTAGTAACTAACTTGACTTGATCACTTTGACAACAAATAAAGATGACTTGCATTCAATTTTTTTAGCACCACAACAGATACAAAAAAGAACATTCTTCAACCAATATAATGGACAAAACGAAGGAGCATATAATGTTTCCCCTAAAAAAAGTTTGATTTAAGTTTGAAGTAAATTCAAAATCATATATTTGTATATATTTAGTCAAAATTTCATACATCACTAACCGTGTTTGTCATATGAAGCTAATAAAGAATTCATAATCAATCAATCTTTTATCTTCTTTTTTGCTTAGGATAATCCTCCATTAGTGCTTCAAACGATTGAATGTAACTATACGCTCTACCAATTTAACGTTTAATTTTTCTAGTATCTGAAAAAAATTTGTTAAAAAAAAAAAAAAAAAATCTCTAACATTGGAATTTTGTCATGTTCTCTTCTGAAAAAAATCAGTACTAAGAATAACAGACTTGTCCAACTTGCAACAAAAGCAAAACCGCCAAATGGAGCTAGGAAAGAATAGTCAGTACAAACAAATTGCCATATAGTGACGATCCAAAAAACGTTGGTAAAACTTCAAAATCCGTCGCTAAAAGTCTTAAAACCCTATACCGAAGGTCAAAATGACTATTCCGACAAAAAATTAAGCGACGGTAAAACCCTCGTCGGTATAGACCTATACCGACGGAAAAGGTGATCGTCGGAATAGGATGTATAACCTATACCGACGGTTTTAGCCGTCACTAATGTTACTACCATCGATATAGCCTATGTTGGGGTAGCCCCTTTTGCTTTTACCTATATCGACGGATTTTGTATCCGTCGGTATAGATACCGCATCTATACCGACGGCTTTTGATCCGTAGGTATAGATACCGTATCTATACCGACGGCTTTTGTATCTGTCGGTATAGATATCGCATCTATACCGACGACTTTTGTTTTTGTCGGTATAGATACCGTATCTATACCGACGGTTTTTGTATCCGTTGGTATAGATACCATTGATATACATATACCAACAGGTTTTTTTTTTCGCGTCCGTCGGTATAGATTAAAATGTAAAATATACAATTAACCTATAGCGACAGTTTGTCGTAAATTTACTGACGGTTTACTTCGTCAATATACTATACATTTTTTGTTGTTATATGAACTGTCAGTATAGAGGTCAGAGAGTCGATAAAAATAAAATTTTATCATATTTTCATTACTAATATTGATATATTTATAATTTAATCCAAGATATTTCATATAAAAAAACCATTATAAGAAAGTACAAAATATTTCATACTATTAAAAATAAAATTACAAATAAATTGTCTTAATTATATAACTTTTACAAGCTAAATAGAAGTCGTAAGCTAAAGTCATAATACAGTCTTAAAATTGAAAATTAGCAATCCAAACACAAAGTAAATAAGCAATCCAAATACATAAAGTGAAATAAGCAATCCAAATCTCATGAATATTCCTATGGAGCAGCATCGGCATAAAATTGACAAATATTATACAATTAAAAGCAATTAAGTAGTGAAATCAAGATAGAAAAATAAAATAATCAAGTAGTTTACCATCTTCATTTTCATTAACTTGATGACTCGAAATTGAAGACCTTATTATTGGTGACAAATTTGGAGCACTACTAGCATCAGGTACCTAAAAAGTATATGTTCTGTCAATATATATTTATTGAATTAAGGTTATACACATTACATCTACTCAAAAGGTAAAAATATTATGTGAAATATGATCTACATTTCAAGTTCCACAATCCTACCACAATGAAGCAATTCCTCGACATTTCAAGTTCCACAATCCTACAACAATCAAGCAACATGCCTAACCTAGATATTATATGAAAGATGATCTACATTTCAAGTTCCACAATCCTACCACAATCAAGCAGATGAATATACTTTAAAAGATGAATTCATTTTACATTAACACTTCTACAGAAATATATTACCTAAAATCTGATTTTAAAAGATGAATATATTTTAAAATAATGAAAATCTAATTACTTTAGCATTAATTATTTCATGAGATTAATCAAACGAAATCTAAAGCTATCAATAAAAACGAACCCATAATTCTTGATTGTCAGATGTTCAAAGTGTTATATCTAATAATTATCTGCTGTGAAGCTAAAGTACTGAATTCATAATTTGAAAGAAGGCCCTTGGTCTAAGGATCAAGGTCCCCCCACCATGAAAGAAGGGCTCTTTCTCTTTTCTTTTTCCCATTTGAGAGTTAAGAAAGAATTAATATTTTATACTTTTTGTTTCAATGGAGACTATGATATGACAAAATCTCAATCAAATTATTAAGAACCTGATCACTCACTACTACATATACTTTTTAAGGAACTCAAGCATGTTATCTCATGATATTTAACAGAATGAAGTTACCAAAGAAATGCAAGTTGCTGAAAAAGGAAAACTAAAAAATATATTAGTCAGGACAAAATTGAAGCTGTGGCTGAAAAAGGGTAAAAAAAAGGATGAAGAAGAAAGCTAAAAGGAAAAGGAAACTTACCATGAGAGCAGCGCTTTGCCATGGCCAGCTTTTGGTCAAGTGAAGCCAAGGTAGCAGATTGAGCAACATTTTTAGCCATTGTAAGAGAAAATATGATTTCCAACGAAACAAGTTCAAGAAAAGATGTATTGAATATAGACTACCAAGTACGTTTTCTGAAGCTTTGACTGAAGAAATTGTGAGAATTGCATATTTATAAGCAATTTTGGACGATGGATTGGGGTGGTTGAGAGAAAGGGACGGTGCCTTAGGTGTTGGGGGTTTAGAGTTTTGATGGTTTCACTTGAATTCCAGCGTCAGAGACACTTGTTTTCTCTTTAGATTCCTGCTATTATCGGTTTGATTCTGTAGCTCTTGCTCTGTTCCCTATATGTCCTTAGTTTTTGAAGGACAAAATATGAACAACAAAAAAATGATATAAGTAATATGTTAGAAAGTAGATATGATATTTTTATTTAATAAATATAACAGACACATTTAAATACGATTAATATAATAAATTTAATATATTTAAAATTTTAATATATTTAATAATTTATAAAGATTTCTGCTCATAGTTTATAATTCTATCATGTTAAAAATACACCGTCACCAATTCTAAATTTCAATACCCTTTACATACAAAGCCTATATAAGTAACTAAACAGATGAATGAAATTTATCACCCCACCCCTATTCATTCTAGAATCATAATCAACATTATATTGAACAATCAAAACACCATCCATAAAGTTCTTACTCACTCTCTTGATGGGGATGGGGATTAAAAAAGCATATAGAACTATAACTACTAATTCCTCCTCATGAAAATGAAAACAACAAAACTGAGTCAGAGAAGCCATGTAGCCAACTCAAATTATTCAATCACTCATCCAGTCGTCCCAGCTTCAAAGAACGGAAAGCCTGAGTATGGTAGATATCACTTTAGGCATGGGGGTCCCAACTTTTCTCACTTGACGATAAAAAAAAAAATCACTAGAGCTATTGACCTCAATTTAATAGATGATTTGTAGTTAATTGGAAGAAGAGGTAAACATGTCTGTATTTTCGTCGATTCCAGCCGTATCTAAGAAAGAAACTAGCCTAAAGAAAAAAGCTATTGGAACTTATATCATTTGACAGGAAACATAATATACTTTTATCATGATAATACCAATTTGATGCACAATTAACCAAAAAACACATTCGAAACAGTAAAACAAATTAATAACTTACAAGCGTATCAAACAATCCCCCGGAAGCCTAAGTTTATACATGGATTCTTAGTACGAGCAGTAAAACAAAGAAAATGACCCCAGTACAGGACGAAGTAATTAGCCACAAACCTTTTAGAACTTCGAAGAGCTAGCGCTTATCCTTATCAGATTTCTATACTGCTAACTTAGGCACCCGACATTCATTTCCAATGACCTCACTTTTTGTTTCCATTGAACAATTGGTACAAGAAAAATTAAAACATGAAGTTATAAAAGAATTAGAATCTAACATTGAACAATTTGGTCAAGGAAATATTAGGGAAAGCAGGGGAAGGGATGGAGAAATATTAGGGAAAATCGGGGAAGGGAGAAAAGATGGGTTTAATCTCTCATAAACTATTTTTGTAGTTATAAAAGAATTAGAATCTAATATTGACAGAGCAGTTGAGAGAGTATCAGATTTAATCTCACATACCGAAAGGAAGAAACGAGCGATGGCTGATGAGGAGAAATAGGAAGTGGCGTCGTTGGTTAGGAAAAAAAAGGAATAGGAGAACTTAGGGTTTTGTTAAAGGCATCTTTTTATGAAAAAAATTTAATTTTAAAATATAGATATAACCTATACCGATAGTAAAAATAAAACCGTCGGTATACATTAGACCTGTACCGACGGTCAATGATAAACCGTCAGTATACAGGGTATCTATACCGACGGTCAATGTAAACCGTCAGTATAGGGGTATCTATACCGACGGCCAATGATAAACCTTCAGTATACAGGGTATCTATAGCGATGGACAACAAAATGTCGGTATATGTTAATTATATTCTGACGGTAACAAAAATCCGTTAGTATAGATCCTTTTTACCGACGGATTTCGACCGTCAGTATAGGTAAGCGTCAGTATATGGCAATTTGTTTGTAGTGAGTTTCTAAAATTGAGGTATGTTGCTATGTAAGCTTTCGGGTTCAATTCTTCCAATCATATATTGTTTGTCAATAAGAGTCTACTAAAATATGAAAATAACTTAATTAATCGATGATAATGATAATAATAATAATGAAAAAAAAAATCGAGCTATATCTTTGGTGCTAATTTAATATTTTTTGCATAGCCAACTTTCATTTTATATCTATAAGTTTGAATACAACAACAACAAGGGCTTGAATCTAGCAGATGCCAGATTTTTATTTTTGGTTTTGACAAATATAAAGTAGACATATAATTTACAACACCTAAGGAGTCTTTTTATGAAAAAAAAAAAAATCTATATGGTAGAAATCTTAAATTTTACTCAAGTTACAACTAAGGGATAAAGCTGAAAAAAATTTTAAGATCTCTGTATCTAAAATGATTATATCAACCGAAGTCATTTGCAGACTTCGCTTCTTGGAATGCTTAATTGTCTTACCAAACAAAATAATAAACCACGAATGATTCACATTGATGAATTAATTATTATTCATGGCTAACTTGAAACAACCATGTTTTCCAAAAACATTTGACTACATACCTCTTAATTTGGAAAAGTGTCTTCCTAAACAAAGGCCCTACAACATTAGGATAAATAAAAATAATTGATATTGATCAGTTGATTATTATTCATGGATAAAATAAAATAATTTTTACATAAATTTATAGCAAAAAAATTCCAAATCAGTATAGGCAAATCTATCATTAATTGGAGTTATCAGTTCTCAAACCATCAAGATCTGAATTACATACGTGAATGCGGTAGTGTAGAAAGTCAATTCAATTTACATTACATGAAATCAAAATTTATCCCTAAATAATTTATTAATTAATTATTAAAATTTTTTAATTCAATGTTAAAGTATTCAATATAAGTCCCTTTTTTTGGTCAAGCTTTTAATAGAATAAAGAAAAAAAAAATTGATTAATTAATATGAAGTCTAAATACCTCATATGATAATAATTAATCAATATATAGTTTTTTAATATGGATCTTTTTAATTAATTGATTGATTAAAAAAATAAAATAAAATAAAATATTTTATGTTAATGATTAAATTACATATATGCATACATTGGTAAAGAAAATCAATTCAATTTACATGACATGAAGTTGAGTTCATGCCTAAAAAATTGATTAATTAATTATTAGAGAAAGTCAATTCAATGTTAAAGTCTTCAATAAAGTTTTTTTTTTGGATCGAATTTTAAATAGAATAAAAGAGAAACATAAATAATTGATTGATATCAAGCCTAAATACCTCATTGACAACAATTGCTCAATATAGAGTTTTTAATATGAAGTTTTTTTAAGCAATGATTGATTAAAAAAGGAAAATACTTGATTGATTAAAAAAGGAAAATACTTTAATTGATGATAATAATTAATTAATAATTGATATAAATTAAGAATCAAATTTTAATAAGAATATTTACATTAATCACTTTTAATATTTTTGAAGTTCACATATATATATATATATATATATATATATATATAAGATAGAAGATATCTATTTTGGTAACCACTCATGTGCTTGGATAAAAATTTAAACTCATCCCATTCCCGTAAAAATAAAAGAAGATATATTTATATTTTAAAGATTTTATTAACAAGTGTTCTAAGGTCTTTTTTTTAAAATATTATATATAATAATATCTTTACTCAATATATTGAAAAATGATGAATAATATTATCAATTACCGCATTTAATACAATTTTATTACTATAAATAATTTTAAAAAAACCCTAAGCGCATTCGTTAGCAAAACTCATATTTTAATTGTTTAAGAAACTAACCAATAATTAACTCAAAGGGTCCGAAACATATCATTAACCTCTTCAAATTAAAGATTTCCTCTCAATCCTCTAACTGGAGGTCGGGTTTCTACGTGAACAAAAGCTTAAAATGTTGCATATAAATTATAATCCATTAATTGGAAATTTCTTAATTTCTTGGGTGCTAATATTGTAGGACGCAAGCTGCTTGCCTCTGCCTCCCATTAGCAACTCATCATCTTCATTTTTGAGACTAAAGCAGAAAAAGCAAAAATGTTGAGAAGTAAAATGTAGAAAAACAAGTTGAGAGAAGATAACTTGTATTTTGGTGTGTTTTTGATAGGTTACACAAGAACTCTATTTATAGGGTGATAACATGAACTATACAACATAGGAAATAATTATGCCTAAGATTATGCTAATCTAAAAATGTGTGATATTCTTTACAATGCTAATCTAGTCTAATATTCTTTACAATTCTAATCTAGTCTAATATTTTTTACAATGCTAATATTCTTTACAATGCTAATCTAGTGTAATATTCTTTACACCTCTCCTCAAACTCAAGATAGAGGTAGAAACATCATCTTGAGTTTGCTGAGTAAGTTATCAAGATGCCCAGGAAGATGAGTTTTGGTGAAGAGATCAGCAGGTTGGTCTTCTGAACGAAGAAAGAATAAACGACGATCACCATTAGTAATATGTTGACGAATGAAGTGACAATCAATCTCAATGTGCTTAGTTCTTTCATGAAAAACATCATTATTAGCAATTTGAATTGCACTCTGATTGTCACAGTAGAGAGGAGTTGGAGAAGAAGTAGGTACACCAAGATTGGAAAGAAGCCAACGAAGCCACAATAATTCTACCGTAGTGTCAGCAAGGGCACGATACTTTGCCTCAGTACTAGAATGAGCTGTAAATGATTGTTCCTTACTACGCCAAGAGATTAAGGAATCACCAAGAAAAATACAATAGCCGGTGGTAGACCGTCGATTGGTTGGATCACCAGTCCAATCAGCATCAAAATACGCACATAGTTGGAAGAAAGATGAGACCGAAAAGTGAAGTCCATGAAATAAGGTACCTTTAACATAACGGAGAATGCGTAAAATAGTTGCGTGATGAGAAGAACTTGGAACAGCCATAAACTGACTAACAATGTGGACAACATAAGAGATGTCAGGGCGGGTGGCAGTAAGATAAACAAGACTTCCAACAAATTGCCGATACAGAGTGGGATCAGACAAAGGAGTTCCATCAGTGGAAAACAAATTCACATTGTATTCAAGAGGAGTGGAAGCAATTTTATTATCTGTAATGCCTGAATGGGAAAGAAGGTCAGAGGCATATTTTGTCTGAGATAAGTAATAATAAGTAAATGTAGAAGTAACCTCCAGTCCTAAGAAATAACTGAGACGACCAAGATCTTTCATGTCAAATTTGCTATAAAGAAATTGCTTCAATTTGGAAATTCCAATAGTATCACTACCAATGATGATTATGTCATCAATATAAAGAAGAAGCAGAACAATACCATGATCAGTTTGCTGGATGAAGAGGGCAGAACCATATGCACTAGAAGAGAAGCCAAAATCACATGCAGTACTGCTGAAGGTAGAAAACCAAGCACGAAGGGCCTGTTTTAAGCCATATAAAGCTCGACGGAGATGACAGACTTTGTTGGCAGGATGAGAATAACCTGGAGGTGGTTTCATGTAAACCTCTTCATCAAGAATTCCATTGGGAAATGCATTTTTAACATCCATCTGATATAAAGGCCATTGTTTGGCTACAGCAACAGCAAGTAAACTGCGCACAGAAGTAAGACGGGCAACATGTGAAAAAGTTTCTTCATAGTCAATACCATATTCCTGTATAAATCCCTTAGCAACAAGACGAGCCTTGTATCGTTCAATAGTCCCGTTTGAGTGGGTTTTGATTTTATAAACCCACTTACATCCCACAAGAGCTTTGTCTTTAGGAGGATTAACCAAATCCCAAGTATGAGTGTTTTCCAAAGCTTGAAGTTCTTCTGGCATAGCTTGCTGCCAAAGAGGGTCAGTACTAGCCTCCTGATAGGATTGATGCTCATATAAGGTAGAAATTGTAGAATAACAATGATAGTCAAGAAGGCGTACAGGGGGTACCCTTACTCTTGTAGACCGGAATGTTAACTCAACAGGCAATTCAAAGGTGGAAGATGGTGCAGGTCCATCATCTAGGAGAGAATCTGAAAGATGACCCGTAATATTGAAAGTTTCTGTACGTGCATCAAAAGTATTGGGAAATAATTCATGAGACATATTAGTAAGTAATGGAGTAGTGGTATGAAAACAAGATAAGGAAGAAAACATGATATTTTCCCATAAAATGACATGTTGAGAAATGCGAAGGCGATTAGAGACAGGATCCCAACACCTATACCCTTTATGTTCAATACCACATCCTAGAAAGCAACAGAGAAGTGCACGAGGTTATAACTTGTTATGCTCATAGGATTGAAGTAACACAAAACAAGCACACCCAAAGACTTTGAGAGAGTTATAAACAGGTGGAGTGTCATGCAATCGCTTATAAGGGGAGAGGTTTGAGATGGTGGAAGAAGGTATTCTATGATAACATATATAGTTGTGAGAGCTGTCTCACCCCAAAATTTAGATGGACAAGATGCAAAGAAAAGTAGGGATCGAGAGATATCAACAATGTGACAGTGCTTTCGTTCTACTCTGCCATTTTGTTGGGATGTGCCGGGACAAGAACGTTGAACAATAGTTCCATGTTGTTTAAGAAACATAGTAAGAGTGGACTCAAGATATTCTGATGCATTATCAGTGTGTCGGATTTTGATAGTTTGAGAAACTGAGTCTTTATCATGGATGCAAAGTTCATGTAGATTTGAGGTAATTCTGAAAGATTTTTCATCAAATAAATCCATGTAAAGCGAGAATAATCATCAATAAACACAACAAAGTATTTGGAACCACCCATTGTTGGTGTAGGTGAGGCTCCCCAAATATCAGAGTGAACAAGATCAAAATGAGCATGAAAAATAGAATCATTTATATTAAAAGATAAAGCAGGTTGTTTTGTAGGAAATACATTGAAGAGATTCATTAGCAATAGAACCTAGTGACCCGGATGGAATTAAGGAACAGAGTTTACTAAGAGATAGATGAGCCAAACGTAGATTCCATAATTGGAAAGAGGAAGGAACAGTGGCAGTACAGTGTAGTGAGGAATGAGAGGTAGGAACATAAAGAGATGTAAGCTCGTACAAATGTGCAACCTTACGACCTGTCCCAAAGATCTTTCCCGTCTTTGGGTCCTGCACACGACAGCCATTTGAAGAAAATATTATGTCAAAACCTAGTTCATATAGTTGACCAATGGAGATGAGATTTAAAGCCAATTTGTGTACAAGAAATGTATCAGCCAATTTGTGTACAAGAAATGTATCAGGCAAATTGCCAGTATGAGTAACTTTCATGATAGAACCATCAGCAGTGTGGATTGTAGGTGATGTGATAGAAGATAAAGAAGAAAAAGATGGTGAGTCATGAGTCATATAATTAGAGCAAGCAGAGTCGAAGAACCAAGAAGATGTACCTGAGATGGTAGAAAGAGTAGTGTGATTACCAGAGGAAAGGACTTGTTGTAGGATGGTTTGAAGATCACCAAAAGATATAGTAGATTGAGTCGTAGAGGTAGTAGTAGTGAAGTCTTCATTAGTAGCAGCAAAGTGCGAGATATGTTGAGAGCCAGCAGAGTGATTCTGAGATCTGGTGGGTTTCGTTGGACAGTGCTCAATAAGATGACCTTTTGCTTTACAGTAACGACATTCAGCCATAGGATTGGCAGGACATCGACTGGAAATGTGTCCTCTTTTCTTGCAGAATCGACATTCAACCGTGGGACAATAAGGAAGGATATGGCCTGATTTTCGACAATTGCGACAAAAATTTGGAATATTTGAGCAGTAGTGGCCAACACAACATTAGTATGATGAGGTTTCAGTAATCCCAAGCAAGTCTCTTCAGATATTAGTTCAGAAACTGCATTTTTAATAGTAGGAAGAGAACTCCGATGGAGCAGAGAAGCCCTGACAGACTCAAAATGTTCTCTAAAGGACATAAGAAATTGAACCAGGCGCAATTGATCGCAATATTTTGTATATGTAATGGCGTCAGTTGGACAAAGACAAATTGGTTCAGAGAGAGCAATCTGATCCCATATTGACTGCATACGGGCAATAAAATCAGTAACTGACTGACCTGGTTCTTGACGTAAGGAGTGGAGTTCGCCAAGTAATTGGTACTGATGAGCCAAGTCTGAGGTGGTGTAGCGAGTTGCAAGAAGATCCCAAACTTCCTTAGCTGTGTCAAAATAACTAAATTGCATATGGATGGAAGGTGTAGAAGTGTTGCGAAACCAAGTGATTATTTGGTGATTTTTGCTATCCCAATCTTCAAAGCGATAAGCAAGATCTTTATCTGATTCTCCTTCAGATTTAGTGGGAGGTTTGACATCTCCTGTAACGTAGCGCCATAATTTTCTTCCCTTGAGAAAGCTTTTCATTCACTGGAGCCAAGTCTAATAGTTGTATCCATCAAGAACAGCTTGATATCTAATTTTTCCATAATAGTAACAAGTACTATGAGAGCAAAAAGTGGCTAATGAATGGTAAACTAAGAAGAAAGTAGAGAAAGATAGCAAAGAAGCAAAATTGAACACCTAATGCTCTGATACCATGTTATGAAAAAAAGACTAAAGCAAAAGAAGTATAAATATTGAGAAGTAAAATGTAAAGAAAGAAATTGAGAGAAGATAACTTGTATTTTGGTGTGTTTTTGATAGGTTACACAAGAACCCTATTTATAGGGTGATAACATGAACTATACAATATAGGAAATAATTATGCCTAAGATTATGCTAATCTAGAAAGGTGTGATATTTTTTACAATGCTAATCTAGTCTAATATTTTTTACAATGCTAATATTCTTTACAATGCTAATCTAGTGTAATATTCCTTACAGAGGCAAATACAGATACTTGTCTAAATAGAAGTAGAGGTCAGATTATGAACATCTTCATCCAAGATTCCTTTCCACTATATTCTTTCATCAGCCCCACGTCAAATGATGTACATTGATTCCACACCAATAGCTGCAAATTAGAATTATCACAAGAACCATAGATAGAGATAACATTTGGGTTGGAATCATTTACAACTATTTGTCACCCATGTAGATGTTACAGGTTATTTATGTTATTTTTGACTTTCAGCTAGTTGCACTAGCCGTTGGTGAGTAGCAGACCAGGGTCTGTTATACCAGCCCATGAGTGTCAGGTTCAAGTCAAGTATCTGTTATGTGTTAGTCTCATTTTTGTTATTTTTAATTGTTTTCTGTTAGTGGTGTGAAGGGAGCATATACATTGTGTGATTGTTCTCAGAAGAAAGGCATAATGAATATACATTTAAATTCTCTCTATCTTTCTCGATTCTTCTACTCTCTTCCTTTGTTCTCTGTTTCTTCTCTCTAATTTTTCTTCCAGTTTCTTAACTGATTTGAGTTGTATCAATTGGTATCAGAGCTATAGGTCTTGGTTATGATTGACGGTGTGACGATGCTATTGGAAGAGGAACTTACTCAGTTACGAGAATGACTTGTACGTCAAATTTAAAAACTCGCTGGAGCGGTTGCGAGCCGGAATACGCACTGATCTCAAGAGCGTTCATGCTAGATTGATCAAGATGTTCAATCAAATACTTGTGAGAATGGACGAGGTAACCACTGTTACAAAGGAAGAAACTAGAGTGGTACTCCAAATAATCTGTGCCGTGTGAAGACCATTCCTCGCCCAATTCCGGAGAAGAAATGGTATCTTACTCCCTCCGTGGTCTCTATGATGGGAGGACTTCTATAGTTTGGCAGCATATTCATTGAAATGTATTTTGTCTTCACATCCTTATGGAATTACAAAATTTATTATGTCTATGGTTTTATAATTGTTGATCTTCCTGATTCTCATCATTGTAAACGTTTGTGTGACAATTGTGGGGACATATTTCTTGCTAAATGCTGAGAATTATCACTGGCAGCGAACGTTGTTCTTCTCTGCTGCCTCAACAGCAGTCTTAACTAAAAAACTTCAATCTTTGTTCATGGAATTAATTATCCTCCCAACAGTGAAAGAAATGTTAATAGAGGGATACAAACTTGTTGAGATTGTATATGCTGGATTGATGATCGAGAAGATGTCAAGCTCGCTTCTTTTAAGTTATGAAGAGTGGGAATGGTGCAAGAGCCCAGATACTTTTCTTAGTTTATTGGCAACGGAGATGAGAGCTAAGTTTGATGAATATTGGAGCAAGTGTAGTTTAGCTCTGGCAGTATCAACTATCTTAGGTTCTCGAATTGATGGAGCATTATTATTCCCAGATTTATGGCAGTACTGTTTTGGAACAAATCAAAGAAGTCTCTGATGGTATCAGGGAGCTCTTTAATACATACTTTATTTGTTCAATTTTAGAGCAGTTGTTCATGAATTACAGCGAAAAAATTTCTACCTTCAATCTTTGAGGATAAGGATTGCTTCAACAAGGAGTATTGTCACAGGTTATTTCTGTTATTTTTGACTTTCAGCTAGTTGAGCTAGTCGTTGGTGAGTAACAGACCAAGGCCTATTATACCAGCTAGGTGGGCAGAGCCGACACTGAAATATAGAGAAAGAAAGAAAGAAAGAAAGGGGCAAAAGAGAGGAGGTAGGAATCGGCTGAAGAAAAAACAAAACAAAAAACACTAACTAATAACAAAATATTTTAATTTTAATTTTAATTATATGTATATATATAAATTATTTAATATTAAATATATTTAAATATACCGCATACGGTACGGGTGGCTACTGTTCCCGTATTTTAAATTTATATCCATCTCCCTTGCAGTCCCGTTCCCAAAATATGATACTCGTACCATATCCATTCGTGTAAAAAATTTGATTCTCATCCGATATAAGTAAATTTGACATTCCTAACTAAATAAGTAGAGTACTGACTCAAAATATATATTTTTTTCTTGGACGACACCAACATTTGCTCCCAATTTCTCTCCTGAGCTCTGTGTTCCCACCAATCCAACCCAATAAAATAAAAACATCGGTGTTAAAAAAACGGATCGGTGAGTTGAATCGGTTTAATTGAAAATTATCCGATTCGATATATAATATAGAATTAAAAACTTTACAAACCAATAAAAAATCGACTAAATCGATAAATATATATATATATATATATAAATCGATTTAAGCTTATTGTTTTATTTTATTATATGTGATGAGATTTAAATTTTTAATCTTTTAAATATATATTAAAGACCATATCATTTAATCAAATGCATATTTTTAATAAATATTTATTATAATAAAAACTTATTTAATATTAAAATTATTTATTTAATATTTAAATTTATTTTTAATTAATCGATTGGTTCTTATGAATTTGACATCCATTTCAATTTTTTAAACATTCCGTTATGGAATGTAAAGTAGTGGTACAAGTTTTGAAAATGATGCATGAAAGGCATACAGATTAATAGCAAGCAAAGCAGTTGGTCCAAAATATAAAGAAGCCGGAGGGAGCAGATTATTTTGTTCATTGGGATCTCTCAGAGTCCAAGGGTTAACTATGAATTGGCGATTTCTTTTCTTTTATTTGGAACAGAAATATAATGTTGGTGAAATCTTTGCTACATCAATCATTAATATTGCTAAATGCAATCTTAATTTTATGAGGAATTAATCTTTGTAATGTTTTATTTATGTGATGAATGACATGAAACGGGGTAGTCAGTCAGTGATACAATCATACAACTACAACAGATTGAAGTCTTTTTTATTTTATTTTATTTTATTTTTTGTTTTTGTTTTTGTTGCTTTTTATCCTGACAGAAACATGGGTTTGGTTTGTTAGGAAACCTCGGTAACAGCAATGTAGAAGGTGAAAGTTGGAAAAAGAGACGGACAAAGACTCGGTCAAATTTTTATTTTTGACCCAGTTTGGGACTTTTTTTTTTTATTACTATTATAATTTATTATCCTTTTGGTTGGTTGGGGCATTTCATTTGGGAGGAGGAAGAAACAAACATATATATATATATATATATATATATAACTGCACAATTCCTAAAATATGAGTACTACGTTAATATATATATATATATATATATATACTGATATAAATTGTACTATTGTAGCATGAACGTAACGAAGTCAAGACTCTAAAATTTTATATAAGTAGAATATATATATATAATATAATATCTAATCTAATATAATATAATTAATCTGATAATTAGATAGAGGATATACACAAGTACATGCATATATAATAATCCATCCAAATGGCACAATCTTGCCATATCCAAACAAAATTTTCACGCTTCCTGCTGCCACTTTTTGGGTTCTTCTCCCTTGTTTATTTTGGCAAAATTATACTGATCATCAATTTTATTTCATTCTGATCTTCCTTTTCCAGCTGCAACCAAAATCAAGTTTAAATAATGAATATATACATATATATATATATATATATTAAGATCTAAAACTAAAATATCTTCTTCTGTTACAGATACAGTGGATATATAATTAGAAGCAGATCCTTAATTTCTGAAAAATAAGAAGAAAATTAATA
This sequence comes from Fremontodendron californicum, assembly GCA_030761205.1. NCBI lineage: Eukaryota > Viridiplantae > Streptophyta > Magnoliopsida > Malvales > Malvaceae > Fremontodendron > Fremontodendron californicum. Next base: position 8,667,623 of record JAULJL010000028.1, read on the forward strand.
GTAAAAATAATATTTGAAGGGCGGGTAAAGAGAATTATTACTACTACTACTACTGCGTCTGATATAGTATAAGAATATATACATGTAGGAATAACTTTAGACGTTAATGACCTAAACATGATTAATGATATATCGGCTAAACAAAAAGCAAAGCAGATTAGACTAGAATTGGATCCTCCCAAGTCCCATCCCATCCCACTCCACACCATAGCATGCAGAAGAATAAAATTAGAGATAACAATTGGTTATCAACCAGACAACCAGTCATTATTATTATTTTATTTAGTACTAGCTAGTAGTGGTGGTATTAATTAACCAATCCTCCCATCAAACGCGGTTCCGAATGAATGAATATTATTTGATTGATTTAGCAGAGGAAGCGATCTCCTAATTTCTTTGTCTGTCTTTTTATTTTTATTTTTATATCTTTTTAACATTTTAAATAGGTGAGACGAGACGGTCTTCCTTCCACAATTCCATGATTCTCTCTCTCGATGGCTCTAGTTTCTTTATAACCCTTTTGGTGCTGCCACTTGCCTGCTTCTCTCTTTCTCTTTCTCACTATTATTATTATTATTATATTATATTATACTATAATTAATTAATTAATTAATTCACTTACTGTCATTAATCTTTCAAAATCCGATCCTTGGGAGCTCCGATACCCTGTCTGTCAATCCAATCCAATATTCTGTATATATGGTTGGCTTTTTTGCAATTACAAGGTGCAAGCAGGTGCGTCTGCCAAGTGCCAACAGTGAAGAAGCAGTTATAACATCTTCACTTTGTTAGGGTACAGGTAACAAGTGTTAGGCACATAATTTAGTTGCCCAGCGTTTCTTACACGTAATTTTGCTTATTTGTTGTTGTTAATTATCACATCACATCAGAGACAAAAATAAGTAACTAAATTTGTTCTCTAATTAAGGCACAACACAACACAACACAACACAAACCATCTCCTGGTTTAGCTTCCTCTCTGGCAGGCTCTGCAGTGCTTCCCCATCAGATCAGCAGCGTGAAAAGATTGGGTAAAACAAAGGGTGCCCCATTTAGTCATTTTCTATTCTGTTCCAATGGTGAAAACAACATTAAAACCCACTCTAAAAACAAGAATCATTACTAACTAATTAACAAATATCAGAGTACTAAATTCAATTGATTTTAATTTAATTGAATCCAATCAAATGAGAGGAAAGGAGAGGAGAGGAGAGATAAAATGTGTCAACTTTTTCTTTGTTGAGCTCTTTTAATAAATAAATATATTTCTTTTCTTTTCATTCTTCAAAGATTCCATTCATTTCAGGTCCACCACCATTGCAATATCATCTCCTTTTCTCCCTTTTTTTCATCTCATCTTTTTCTTCCTTTTTCTCTTTTATTTATTTATTAGTTATATAATATATATTTACTTTACTTTACCTCTGTAATATTTTATTTCCATCAGAATTCACATTATATCTGTTTCTTTTTGTAATCATTCATCATATATCATATCAATTTCGGCTAAACCAACAAATTAAAAAAAAAAAAAAAAACAAAAAAAAAACAAAAAGAAAGAAGATAGATAGAGAAACACAAACACAGAGGTAAAAGAGATGTTTTTTCCTTTTTCTCTCCAACTCTGATGAAGAAAGTTGGATGTTTTCATTTCCATTGAAGAGAGAAAATCTGATTAAAGATCTGATTAAAGGTTGGAGATTTCTTCTTCTCTTCGTTGGTGCTCATGATGGGTCTGTCTTCATTAGCTTTGACTCTTTAATCAATCAGGTAATCATTTTGTTCTCTCTCAAATCAGCTTTAACTTCTTCTTCTTTTTCTGTTTCTCAATTTAAATCCTTTCTTCTTCTTCTTCTTCCTTTTTTGTTTAAATAATGTCATAGCTTCACTGCAAATTTAAGATGCCAAACTCTGTGTTTGCAATTCTTTATGATCCATGCTTTGCTTCAAATCTTACGACTTTGATACTATTTTGGGTTCTTTACCTTAAACCTGCTATGATTCAAATTCCTTATCATTAGATCTTGGTGGGCAACATCATTTAAGACCTGAGTTGTTTTTATTTGATTACTTTTCCTATAAGATATGTTCATCAAATTTGGAATATGTTGTTATTTTTTTTTTCCTAGTTTAGGGTTCTTATGTTTTTTTTTACAAAAAAGTAATAAACATGAACAAAAATGGAACCATTTATAGTTTATGTTATCATTCTTTCTTTTTGTCTATCAATTTCCTTTTCATGATATTACTGAATCCAACTGGTTTTCTGCCCACCTTTTGGTTTGGTTGAGGAAGGGTAAAACGTATACTAATCACATAGGTCTAATATATGTATTCCTGATTCATTTTCTGGAATCATTTTGGTGAAGCTGAGTAGTGAATGCAAAGCTTTCACTTTCTACCTTCATCTTCTTTTTACTGTTGCAGGCAAAAGAAAGAAACCCAGTACGTAATATGTTTGAACCTTATATTTATTTTGTTTTAGCCATCAAAATGTCATTGGCAGTATGCTCAACAACTGGGAATTGCCTTGTGTTGAATTGAAGATTCTAATCTTCACATAATTTGACTTTCAGTTCAAGGATTACATCTCTGCAACCAATTCGGGAGCAAACTGCAATTTTGTTCTCAAAAGATTTTTCTTGTTATGTCATTCTGTAGTTATTGGTTGCCTCTCTTTGATGCCAGCGTATATTGTCTTTGCTGTTGATCTGTCAGGAATTCAACCATCTGCATTTCAAAACGAACTGACATTGAGCCAAAGCTTAGAATTATCATGGCTGGTATTGATGATAATGTTTCTATTATTGGAGATTGGATACCTCCTACTCCCAGTCCAAGGACATTTTTCACAGCTATGTTAGGTGATGATATTGGCTCAAAACTAGTCTCTGAAACTCCTGTGGAAAATAAAACTGAAGGACTCTTTCTGGGATCTCGAGGGATGATGACAGCAGAGAATAGTGACAAAAAGGATGTTCACCAAGGTTGTGAACAATTGAATGAATCAGGGTCGATTTTTGAGCAAAAATCAAGTTCACGGGGAGGTCTGGTGGAAAGGATGGCAGCCAGAGCTGGATTTAATGCTCCGAGATTGAATACTGAAAGCATCAGGTCTGCTGCTGACCTTTCACTTAACCCTGAAATTCGTTCCCCTTACTTGACAATTCCTCCTGGTCTCAGCCCAACAACCCTGTTAGAATCTCCAGTTTTTGTTTCAAATTCGTTGGTAAGTTCGCTAACTTGAAAGTTTTAGTACCATCTAGTTATAATTCTTGCTTTTTGGAACAAAGTATGGATGGTATCAACTATCAACTGTAGTGGTCACAACAAGGGTCAATGAAGTCCATACTCCACTGAGGAGTTGAAGCAATCATACTACAAATAAGATAAGAGGACTATTGTCCTGCATTACATGTTACATTCCAAAACAAACTCTTTTGGAATTTAATTACCAATGAAGACATTTATAATCAGAAAATCAATCTAAAAGTTATATGTTACTTTATCTGATTAATAGCTTCCTTTTTGTTTATTGGAGTTATGTTGCATACGAATTTCTCACTGTATCACTGCAGGCACAGCCATCCCCGACAACTGGAAAATTCCCTTTCATTCCTAATGGTAATGATAGGAGCTGTATCTCAGAGTCTCCTGATAAAAGTAAAGATAACTATTTTGAAGACATCAATGCATCATCATTTGCATTCAAGCCTGTTGCAGAATCGAATTCCTCTTTTCTCCTTGGTGCAATGAGTAAAGTAAGTATGCTGTGGGAATTTGTTTTTGGGCAATTAAAAAAAAAAAAAAAGAGGAAAAAGATTCAAGTGAATAAAAAGGTGGTTTCTTCTGAATGCACAATGTTATTCACGTTTGTTCCCACTTCTATTATTACTCAAATTCTAATTACTAAAATTTACTGCAATGAATTAGAACTAGGAATGGAGTATTAATATTTGTTTACCTTCTATCTAATGCAAATTGGTAGACCAAATTCATTTTGTAGCTATTAAATTTTCCTTCTGACTACAGATTACTCAGGCCAGTCTTCCTCAGCAGTCCTTTCCTAATATTGAAGTTTCAGTTCAGTCTGAGAATTCTTGTCCATCTCAAAATTTAGACCCAAGGAAACTCCACCCCCAAAACACCAACAGGCTCAGCCTTCAGGCAGATTTGTCTAGATCATCAACTGAAAAAGATACTGGGAGTAACAACTCTGCAGATCAAAGGGTCTTTGATCCTGTTGGTGGGAGTGTTGAACATTCACCACCTCTTGATGAGCCACAGGATGAAGGAGGAGGAGATCAAAGAGTCAGTGGAGATTGCATGGCTGGTGGTGCGCCATCTGAGGATGGGTATAATTGGAGAAAATATGGACAAAAACAAGTAAAAGGAAGTGAGTATCCTCGTAGTTATTATAAGTGCACACATCCAACTTGTCAGGTTAAGAAGAAAGTGGAACGTTCTCATGAAGGTCACATAACGGAGATCATATACAAGGGAGCTCACAACCATCCCAAGCCTCCACCCAATCGCCGATCAGCCATTGGATCATCCAACCCACTAATTGACATGCAACTAGAAGTCCCTGAACAAACTGGCCCTCAAAATGGTACAGATGGTGGTCCTGTTTGGGCAACTGCACAGAAGGGAACAGTTGCTGCTACTCATGATTGGAGGCATGACAACATGGAGATGACATCATCTGCAACTATATGTCCAGAGTATGGCAATGGGCAGGCCCCAAATAGTACTCACATTGAATCAGGTGATGCAGTGGACGCCTCATCTACCTTCTCTAATGATGAAGATGAAGATGATCAGGGGACACATGGCAGTGTCTCATTAGGTTATGATGGTGAAGGAGATGAATCTGAGTCAAAGAGAAGGTTTACATCTGACAAAATGTTTGAATAATGTTGCTATTGAGATCACTATGTGAACTTTTTTCATGTTTTATACCAGGAAAATTGAAGCTTATGCAACAGAAATGAGTGGAGCCACACGAGCTATTCGTGAGCCTAGGGTTGTGGTCCAGACAACCAGTGAGGTGGATATCCTAGATGATGGATATAGGTGGCGCAAGTATGGCCAGAAAGTAGTGAAAGGAAATCCGAATCCAAGGTTTTTTCCTTCAATCAGTCATTGTTTGATCTTCTTATATCCTCTCTCATTTACTCTTTTTATGCATATAGCAGTTTACTGCTATCGACTGCCAACATATATAATGCAGAACATCCATTTGCTGCTATTGTTTCAATGCAGGAGTTACTACAAATGCACTAGTGCTGGCTGCACAGTGAGGAAGCATGTGGAGAGGGCATCACATGACCTTAAGTCAGTAATTACTACCTATGAAGGAAAGCATAACCATGATGTTCCGGCTGCTCGTAGTAGCAGTCATGTCAATTCAGCTACCTCTAGCACGGTAACTGCCCTGCAGGCTGCTGCTTCTTCTTCTGTCCAAACCCATGCCCATAGGCCAGAGCCATCACAACTTCACAACAGCATGGTTAGACCTGCATCATTCGGTCCATTTACCCTGCCTGGAAGGCAGCAACTGGGGCCTTCTCCTGGCTTCTCCTTTGGAATGAATCAACCAGGCCTGGCAAATTTGGCAATGGCTGGGTTGGGCCCTGGCCAAGCCAAGCTGCCGTTTCTGCCTGTTCATCCATTTATGCCTCACCAACGCCAGAGTAATGAAACGGGTTTCATGTTGCACAAAGGAGAAGCAAAGATGGAGCCAATGTCTGAACCTGCTTTGAATCTATCCAACAACACATCAGTGTACCAGCAAATTATGAGTAGGCTGCCTCTTGGACCTCAGATGTAAAAATTTCCGTTTTTTCCTCCCTGACAATTTCTTTTTCAGTTGTTCTGAGAAAAATAGAAGCATTTATGTTTCCGATATATAGTGAGCATTTCATCAGTGCTCGGTCTTATTATTATTATTATTCTGTTGATTTTTGGTGACTTGAACATAAAGTTGAAATTGTTATGATATATATGCAGTATTTTTTCCATTTTATTTCTACTCGCATGCACCGACATCATGGAAAAGTATAGTACCAAAAGTTGGAAGTGCAACACTAGATCCTGGGAACTTAAAAGTCGAGGATGGTGAAAAACCAAGCCAAGAAAAGGATGCTGCTCTGCTGTAGTAAATTGTTACACTATTATTTTTGTTCAGAAATTGTTACACTATTAATTAAGTTGCTGTTTTGGTGATTGGAGTAGCAAATGAGTAAAGTGACAGATGATAGTGAAGAAAGAGGTAAGTATGTCACTGTAGTGGGGTGAGACTGACACCGGGAAACATCATTATAATCTGTTTTACGTTATAATAATGAGTTTAGGCTCACGGAATATGAGATGCCCTTAGGAAATACATTTCTGACACTAATGTATTTGGTTATCATCTGTAGAATATAAATATAATATTATCATATTTCATTTATCAGCAATATAACATCATTCATTATAAGCTATTTTGGTCAAATATCTTTTTAATTACTCCTTTATTTTGTTTACAATGCTCGTATACTGCAATTTAGATTTATATACAATCCGTCCAATGTTCATTTAATATTTGAGAGAATTTGAATAAAAATATTATATTCGAAAAATAAATTTGGACAAAAAAATAAAATAAAATAAAGTTCCTTTAAAAAATAGGTTGAAATTTGATTCCAACATTTAAGATTTTAGTCTAGTTTGATCTGATCTACTTTTAATTAATTTTTTATATTTATATCATATAAAAATAAATATATAATATTATAATATAAATATAAAAAAATATGTTATCTATATTTTAAAACTTAATAAAAAATAAAATTACTAAAAATTAAATAAAAAGTAACATATTTTTTTAAAAATTTAAGAAAAAATAATATGGACGGTCCTGGGCTACCTATTTACAAATTTGGACAGGCCTGATCAAAATTTGAGACCTGAATTGTCATGTCGGGTCGGACTTGGACAAACAAATATGGTATTGATATTATGTCTAGATTCAATCTGAACCCGGTCCAACTCATAGACACATTTATTTCAATTCATCCTTATTTTAAAATAAATATTAAGTTGATAGTTTGATCAAGTGTTTTAAACGGTTTATTTAATACAAAATTCTCAAGATATATCATTTGTTTTATTAAATAGAACTTAGTTTTGAAAATTGATATTTTTGGACTTGAAAATGTATTTGAAAATTTGTTTACATATTTTATACTCAAATTATTTTCTAAAAATGCAAGTTCTCGAGTAAAATGGTTTTTAGGCAAAGTTAACCTTTTTCGCAATAAAATATGTAAAATTATTCAATTAGATTAAGTCTTCTTATAAAAGTATCGATCTTTTTTAACATAGAATGATTCCTTTATCTACAAAATTTAAAAGAATCGATCCTCTAACTATTTTCATTTACATGTTTTTCAAATCCAGCTAAAGGGATTTTGATCTCCTCTAAGAAGAGATAGATCCCCCTTCTCCTAATAACAAAATTATTTGAAATAATTTTAAGAGCTGTTAACGTACATCCACAAATTTAGCTAGATAAGCATAACCATAAAATATCTTCTACATTAGCATAACTAATATAGATGAACTATGTAAATAAGTTATAAACCTAAACACACATCAAACAACAAATGTTTAACAGTAATTGTTCAAGCAAAAAGTGATTCCATCCTAACAACAAGCTATTGTTTGCATAATGAGGTAGATGCATTTCATTTTAGTCCTTGGAATCTAAAATTAATATATCCTAACACCAGTAAATGAAAAAAAAAAAATGCTACCTAGATTTAGCACTTTCGCTAATGATTGATTCTAAATTCTTGTATTTTGTAGTGGCAAAATTTTTCTTATTAGATGGATCAATCTAGGCTCTATAATGGTTTTCATTGCTTGCAAGTAGCATGACTTATTTAGCAACTTGTTAGCAAGTTTTGCTAATATAATTCTGTCGAAAACTTGGGACAAAATCCTTAAAATCTCATATTTTCATGACCTCTTAAATTGAATTACAAACAAAATTGAACGCAGAAAATATAGATAGCAAAACAATGCTGCAAATATAGTTAGCAAGTTGGACAAACCATGGTTTATGGTGGATGAGTTAATTCGATGTTTTTTTTTTTCTTTTTTCTCAAGTCCTAAGTTAAAATTTTAGTTAAAATATAGATGGCAAATTTTAATGCAAATATACACTACAAACAAATTGCCATATAGTGACGGTTCAAAAAGCGTCAGTAAATCTTCAAAATCCGTCGCTAAAAGTCCTAAAACCCTATACCGACGGTCAAAATGACTATTCCGACAAAAAATTAAGCGACGGTAAAACCCTCGTCGGTATAGACCTATACCGACGGAAGTGGTGACCGTCGGAATAGGATGTATAGCCTATACCGACGGTTTTATGCGTCACTAATGTCACTACCGTCGGTATAGCCTATGTTGGGTAGCCCCTTTTACGCCTTACCTATACCGACGGATTTTGTATCCGTCGGTATAGATTCGATATCTATACTGACGGATATTGTATCCGTCGGTATAGATATCGCATCTATACCGACGGATACAAAATCCGTCGGTATAGATATCGCATCTATACAGACGGCTTTTGTAACCGTCGGTATAGATACCGTATCTATACTGACGGATTCTGTTTTTGTCGGTATAGATACCATTGATATACGTATACCGACGGTTTTTTTTTTGTGTCCGTCGGTATAGATTAAAATGTAAAATATACAATTAACCTATAGCGACCGTTTGTCGTAAATTAACTGACGGTTTACTCGATCAGTATACTATACATTTTTTGTTGTTATATGAACTGTCAGTATAGAGGTCAGTAAAAATAAATTTTTTTCATATTTTCAATTACTAATATTGATATATTTATAATTTAATCCAAGATAAAAAAATCCATTATAAGAAAGTACAAAAACCATTATAAGAAAGTACAAAATATTTCATAATATTAAAAATAAAATTACAAATAAATTGTCTTAATTATATAAGTTTTACAAGCTAAATAGAAGTCGCAAGCTAAAGTCATAATACAGTGAAATAAGCAATCCAAATCTCATGAATATTCCTATCAAGCAACATCTGCATAAAATTGACAAATATTAACCAATGTGCAGAAATTAAGTAATGAAGTCAACATAGAAGAATAAAATAATCAAGTAGTTTACCGTCTTCATTTTCATTAACTTGATGACTAGAAGTTGAAGACCTTATTATTGGTGACAAATTTGGAGCACTACCAGCATCAGGTACCTAAAAAGTATATGTTATGTCAATATATATTTATTGAATTAAGCTCAAAAGGTAAAAATATAATTAAATAAAAATAGTAACTTAATTTGCATAAAGCTCAAAAGTATATGTTTATAATTCAACTGACAGAGAGCTTCTTTCATTGAATGTTGACCAATGGATCACAGCACCTCTGCTAAAATTACTTATGTTACTCGGATGTGAGTATCGTATACGGATATGTGTTTGATACGAGTTTGTTCAATTTTTTCTATGAATACTTCAAAAAAAATGAACTGTCGGAACAACATAGAAAAATACTATTAGTTATCCATCAGACTAACATCTGAACCTCATCAAATGGATATATTGTCTCAAATAAATTCTGGTTTGTAAGCAAATATTGATCCGTAGCTAGCATTTATAGTTCTATGAAGCTGGGGTATATAATATTCCTTGCTAGTTGTTACCTGACAGCTATTTTCAAGCACACAAGTAAGAAATAACAACGTTGTATATACTGTCTGTTTCCATTTGCTGGCAATTAGCAACCTACAAGAAAAATGAAAAGGACATTCCAACCGACCAAACACCTCTATCCCTATGGCAAACCTCGCAACATCTCCAAGGTCCAAGCCCAAAATTGAAGTGGACTGGTCTAGTCCAAGTCAGCACGGATGTAACGATTTAAAGGTCGATGAGAGAAGCTATGTGAGAATTAGGCTAGATTTTTTTTTCCTATCCCTATTCTATGATTTAAACATCTAATTTAAAAAAGTTTATATTCATCTTATTAAACATCTAATTTAAAGTCAACTGATAATAAATGAAATAATTTAAAATTTAATAAATATGAGATAATACGACTTAAATTTCTTCCAGTATGCTAGGATAATTCAACAATGACTTATGTTCTACTGAAGTTGTAAGAGTATGCTAGGATAATCCAACACATGATTTCTGATCTACGATCACAGCCAAAACACAAAAGGGTTCCTTAGTATTTACTTTCCTCGAGCACAATTTTTTTTTTTTTAAGGAAATTGAAGCCAATAGCAACATTACTGTCATAACTTACATGAATAAACCACGATCTTCAAATGCAATTATCACTCAATTTCATCACAATAAGAAGTATTAACCTCTAAATGTCATGTACAGTCACCTATTTATATATCTATGAAGTACTAAAGACACATACGGATGCTCCTTTTTCCATCACCTATTTTTATTTCAAGTTCCACAATCCTACCACAATCAAGCAACATACCTAACCTAGATATTATCTGAAAGATGATCTACATTTCAAGTTCCACAATCCTACCACAATCAAGCAGATGAATATATTTTAAAAGATGAATTTATTCTACATTAACGCTGCTATAGAAATATATTACGTCTTTATTGGCTACGCGAGTAGCAGAAGCCAAAATATCTACGTTCTCGTTAGGAAATTGTCTTTGAAACACTGATAAAACATTACCCAAAGCTGCCTTCAATTCTTCAACCTGAGCCTCTAACCCTAGTACCTTTTCATCACGCTGCATTGTTCGAGAACATGATGAAGTCGATTTCTGCGATGAAGTAGATATTGTTCCCAAACAACGAACACGGCCTTTTTTCTCTGGTCCTTTAACTTTTGAATACACATCATCTTTCCATGAGCATTCTTGAGAATTTTCAGATCCAATTTCATCCAAACCTTTTTTCATGAGTTCCTATAACGAAAGTGTTACATGAAACAAAATCTCAGTTCAATTAACATAAGCATAGTCGTAGGGCAGATAAATAAAGAAAAAAAAGGATAGAATACCACAATTTCTGCTGCCTTCTCATTCACAACACTTCCATCTTTACGTGTACGAGTATGAATATACACCTCAGCACGTGATGGAATATACAGACATTTAGTTATCTCATATTCCAACTAGATATATTGCACAAACATGAAACCTATTGCTATGAATAATCCTACGCAATCATATAAAAGACAAACATTTTATACAAAGTAAAAAGAGGGAAGGCACGTTTGGTTAATATGCAAACAGTTGTTTGTTTACATTTCATATTTGGCAAAGCAATTAAAAAGTTCCAAATTCCAACAAGAATTTTTAATTCTCTACTTACTGAATATAACACTAAATTAACCACAGCAGTTTTTCTGAGAAGTTACCAAATAAATAATGGGGTTATGCACTGTCTCTCAGAGAGACAGTGAGCATGTAAATCTAGGCTAAAATCTGATGGCCTCATTTGTATGTATCAAATCAGAGCAATGGAGACAAACTTAATATATATATATATATATATATATGCGTGTTAATTAGAGGGAGTGAGAAAGATGCTGATATTTAACTGCACGTGTGGGCCTGGTCCTTAATATTATATATATATGACTTAAATTGCAACAAAATAAACATACATTAATCTATAAATAAACAAAATAAACATACATTAATCTATAAATTTTGAACCAATTTGAGGTCGTTTTGCTATCCTATCCTTTATTAAAACAAATACAGCTAGCTTGCCAAATAAGAGATGCATATTTATATTTGGGATTCTTTATATCACTCAAAGACATGAAGAAGCATGGTAATGGCTTAAACATTTCCTATATAGCTATCGTGAAATGAAATTGTCCAAAACCTGTTAAAAAGTAGAGACAGAGAATTGGTCAAAATTGTTTTTTTTTTCCTAAACCATTGTGGTAATATATACAAATATTGATAGTTTTTCTTGGAAACCTTAATTTTCAGCATCTAACAATCAAAGATCATGTCATGTCAAAAGAATCCATCAATTAGAAAAGCAATAAAGAAACAAAATTAAGCTGGCATTTAAGGGGTTTTGGATTTGGTTGCAAGAATAATTTGCAGACTAGTTCACATTAACTTTATTTCGTAAAATCTCCTACATGAACACGAGCAATAATGGAATGATTATTATCTAATAAACCAAAAGCCATAGTCATTAATCAATCTGAAAAACAGAAATATGGAATTACATGAAATTAATCAAGCTGGTTAAGGTTTTTGAGTACAAAAAATTTATTGTTATTTCATTTATTGCCAGTTTTGTGGGCATGGAAAGTGCATTCAGGTTATAGAAATGATCCTTCTAAATGAATTTCATATGACCATTGAATTTTTACCTCATCCGACATCGAATTTGACATAATTCTTGATCAATCAATGATGTTAATTAAACCAAAACGAAGAGGAAAAGATAAGGGTTTAATTCATTTTCCATATAATTAGAACTTGTTTAAGCTGTATAGCTCATTCATTAACACTATTGAAAACACGTGAATCTATAGTTCTGTACTAACTTAGAAAGAAAGAGCACGTGAATGTGTACAAATTTTTCAAAGTTCAAAAGTCTAGGTTTTGCTCTGTACTTAGGATTATGGTTTTGTCTTTTGTTTTTTAACCAATGGGAAAGCAGTTCAACTTTGGTCCCTGACCTTCTAAATCTGGGTTCAAAATCTAATTAGAAGTTTCAAACTACAAACACAGTTGTCTAATAACTGCTATATATTCGTTACTTCAGTAAATACCAGACATGGTATAAGATAATTTTTATCCTACCCTCTGCAACATTATACCTAGCAAACACAACCAACTACCTTAAATGTACTGCAAGTAAAGCACTAAATTGACTGGAATGAAGGAGCAAGTCAATGAATCAACTAATGCACTTACTTTAGCAAGCCTTCTTTGTGTATGTCATTCCAAAAAGATGATAAGAAAAGCAGCACTCAAGATGTATTTTATTGTTGGTATGAGTGTGAGTGTATGAGTGAGAGAGAGAGAGACATCATTTGCAGATTACCCCCCCAAAGAAACTTGGATTAGATTCAGAAATGCATGAATTCCTCAATATATAAGTATATGGTTCAAACAATTTTATCTTGACAGCTAACAAGAAAGATGATACTTTGCATATATCCATGAATTGACTATCATCTACAGATATGGTTGATTAAGAAAAGTGGCTCCTAATTGAGAAATACTTCTTCAGCAAAGAGAAAGTAAGATTAATTGTGAACATGTTGTCCCAGAAAGACCCAAACCCATTGATGTAGAACAAGTACTTTGAAATAAATAAATAAAAATTCAAGAAACAATCTGAAATCTTAATAAAAAATTTCTCAAATATCTAATATACCAATCTCAACTAAACCCTAAACTCCAACAAAACACAAAATACCTTAACTCTTAAATTCTAATACTTGGAAAATAAGCAAAAACTAGTTAGTATAAAATAACCTAAAAGCTAAAATAGCCTAAATGTATGTCAAAATTACATTTAAACCCATAAAATATAAAATAAAGTCTTACAAATAATTTCGTCCTACAACTAGCATATTTCCATTCTTCATCACCAATTCGGAGTCTTATATGAAAATAATGTATCACTGACATTAAAAAATAATGGTTAAAGCTATGAGAGAACATGGAACAAGTTCAGCTTTGGAACAATCTAAAGTAGCAAAATTTTTGTTGAATGGTAAGTACTATTAGGAAAACATGTTGTATGGTAACTAACCTGTTGTAATGTCTGATGAAACAGTTCCAGAGCAGATGCAGTTTTTGATATTTGACGAGCTGAAGTCTTCTTCAAAAGCTACAAATGTGGTACAGAGAAATCGTATAACAATAAGCTGCATTCCAGAGTAGAAGTAGACCATTCCAGAGTAGAAGTAGAAAATTAATATTATATATATAATTGCACAAGATAAAAGATACAAAGATGCAAAGATGCAAAGAAAATACCTGAAAGTTAAGCAGAGGAAAAATTGGAGTGAGCGGCGTGGACAAGGGAGGATGGAGGAAAGAGGGTTTTTTTGGGGTTTGGGGGAATCGGCAAATGGATTTTTTTGCCCTTGAGATCTAATCGGCAAAACGACGTCGTATTGCTTTAAACAATTGAAATTCCCCTATTTTTACTGACGGAAAAAAATAAAAAAACCATCGGTAAAGGATACCCTATACCAACGGTTTTACATAAACCGTCAGTATAGATATATCTATAGCAACGGATATTTTGTGCGTCGGTATAGACACTTTTTACCTACGGAACAGACCGTCGGTATATATGAGTGTCAGTATAAACCCTAAATTTGCTGTGGTGTATATACCAACGGTTTTCTACTGACCGTCGGTATAGGTATACCTATACCAACGGATAATTTGGGCGTCGGTATATGTTATGTTTATTCTGACGGTTAAAAGAATCCGTCGGAATAGAAAGGTTTTACCTACGGGTCTGGACCGTCGGTATAGATAAGTGTCAGTATTTTACCATTTGTTTGTAGTATATACCAACGGTTTTTCATTGACCGTCGGTATAGGTATACCTATAGCAACGGACTAGTGGGGCGTCGGTATATGTTATGTATATTCTGACGGTTAAAAAAATCCGTCGGAATAGATACTTTTTACCGACGGATATTGACCGTCGGTATAGATAACCGTCAGTATATGGCAATTTGTTTGTAGTGATAGTTAGCAAGTTAAAATATAAATAGCAAAAGTATGGTGAAAAAATATAGTTAAAATTTTTTAAGTGTTTAACATTGTGATGAAAAATATTTAGAAATTGAAAGATAAAAAAAGAAAAGAAAACGAAATGTTTAAAATAATACAAGTTTAGAGATATGAGAATAATAAAGTTATTTTACCAAAAAATAAGTTTTCAAATTGCAAAAGTTTCATTTTTTTGACTTTTTGATTTGAGTTATCAAATTATGATTGTAACCGCAAAAGCCAAAAAATTTTACTCGTTTAGTATTGTGTTTGCGGTGAAACACAATTTTTTATCTCAAAAATTGTGTAATATAAAAGTAAACTACATACATACGTACATGGACTGGAATAGAATACTGCCTACCTACCATATTCGTTTATGAAAATCAAAATCCCTTGCTTTTCATTCATTTAATTTGCTATAAATAAAAAAAAATGTATCTTTTTGGGATTGGTTCTTTGGGTTTTTTTATCATAATATAGCAAAAAAAAAATTATTTATCAAAATATCGTTGTTTTCAAATTAATTCTCAAAATCCGTTTACTTTTTAACAAGTTGGGAAATCGCCATGGGCCATGGCGATTTCCCAACTGAATTTTTTTTAAAAATTGAAAAATACCGTTGGGAAATTATCATGGGCCATGGCGATTTTCCAACTGTATTTTTCAAAAAAAAATGAAAAAATCAGTTGGGAAATCGCCATGGCCCATGGCGATTTTCCAACTTATTTTTTCATTTTTTGTATTCTAATTTTAAAAATTACAAAC
Organism: Fremontodendron californicum; assembly: GCA_030761205.1. Classification (NCBI taxonomy): domain Eukaryota; kingdom Viridiplantae; phylum Streptophyta; class Magnoliopsida; order Malvales; family Malvaceae; genus Fremontodendron; species Fremontodendron californicum. The sequence goes on from JAULJL010000028.1 coordinate 8,683,192, forward strand.
GGGTATAAAAAAAATTAAATAATTTTTTTTTCTTGGTTTGCTTTTTTTTTTTATAAAATATATACTAAAATTTTATAATTTATTTAATTTTTTAATTTTATAAAAAATAAAATTTAATTTCTTATTGAAATTTAAAAATAAAAATTTTTATTGAATTTTTTTTAAAAAAATTAAATTTCTTATTGAAATTTTATATAAAAAAATGAATTTCTTATTAAAATTTTATAAAAAAATAAGAAAACTCTCTAATAACAAGGTAAGTTCAACATGATTGATTATATTTGCTTTTCTCCTAACCCTTGAACTGAAACATGCTTGATGAATATGGTGCATTTATTGATGTCCCAAGAAAACTCTCTAATGACAAGGTAAGTTCTCCAATTTACATAATAGTTATTGAATATGTTGTTTTTAGTTTCTGACGATAGGAGAGAATTTCATTTGTTATGCCAATCCTTTTATTCTGGATTATTTTAGATCTAAGCTTCTAACCTTTGATTTGTGTTGAATTTTGCAATAATTTGGTTGCTGAAAATGAAAAACAAAGACATGAATTTAAAATTGAAAGTTTATAACTTCTCCATGATACTGTATTACTGTTCAATAATAAAATAAGGGACCAATTGAGTATTACTTCAAATGATATGCATATTGATCTGACTTTTAGATATTGCAAATTTAAAAAAAAAAAAAAACCTTAAATTTATAATATTTTTCACAAGTAATTAAAGTAGATTAGAAATTTAAAAAAAAAAATGAAACAATCTAGATTCATTAATAAATATTGTATATCAACATTATATTTTATTGTCAAAAGGTTTATTGTTGATCGGATTATTGATACTTTATAAGCTTAACATTAATATAAATGAGCATAAATATGTAATTATTTATTCTTTAATTAATACTTAAATTTAGAGACAAAGAAACTTAATTTTTTCTGTATCAAAATTTTTATTTTTTATAAAATTAAAATAACAAATTAAAATTTTTTTTCCTAAAATTTCAATAATAATTAATTTTTTTTATAAAATTTCAATAAGAAATTAAAATTTATTTTTTATAAAATTTCAATAAGAAATTAATTTTTTTTATTTTATAAAATTTCAATAAGAAATTAAATTTTTTTTTTTATAAAATTTCAATAAAAAATTTAAATTTTTTTATTTATAAAATTTCAATAAGAAATTATTATTTTTTTAATTTCAATAAGAAATTAAATTTTATTTTTTTATTTTTTTATAAAATTAAATAAATTCTAAAATTTTAGTATATATATTTGTAAAAAAGTAAAAAACAAACCAAGGGATTTAAAAAAAAAAAAAAATTATACACGTTTGTAATTTTTAATATTAAAATACAAAAAAATCAGTTGGAAAATCGCATGGGCCATGACGATTTCCGAACTTATTTTTTTTTATTTTTTTTTAAAATACAGTTGGGAAATCATCATGGGCCATGGTGATTTCCCAACTGTATTTTTCAATTTTTTTAAAAAAATCAATTGGAAAATCGCCATGGGCCATGGCGATTTCCCAACTTGTTAAAAATAAGCAGATTTTGATAATTAATTTAAAAATAACGATATTTTGATAAATAATTTTTTTTTGACTATATTGTGATAAAAAAACCGATTGGATGAGGTACATATAGTTGTTGGATCCGAAACCCTAAGGTTGGTGTTCTTCCAAACACAGATAAAAAGGTTAGATCTTCGCTGCTTCCTGCAACCAAGATTGCACCTTTGACTATATATATCTCCAGTTCTTGGATTCCGGAATTATTCTCTTTTCCACTTAACAAGCTAATAAGTCTTGCTCCTCATTTCCATTACCTGCTAGCCAGTTAGCTCAACTCAATTCTTTTTTGTTTTTCCCTTTCCTAAAGATATAAAAGTAGATAGGGGAAAGATTTAATTTTGTGGACACCTTATTATTACTATTTTCTTGGTGGTGGTTGATAATTAATATTGGGTCGTTGTTTTGTTCTGACTTTCTGATAAAGCAGCAAACCAATAACAAACCTGAAATTCTTTTAAATTCTTGTGTTTTCTTATTTGCCTTTTCCTTATATATATACAACTCCACTCTAAGCTCTTTACTCTATTGAGTTTTACTTGATTTCTGGGACTGCACTGAGTAGATATTTACTCACCCGCGAACATGCATGCTAGGCATACAAGTTCTGGGGGCTTGCCGCCTCCCGGATATCCCCTGAAACTTTGGGTTGAGGCCATGGCTTTTATAATTCAGAGTACCGCAACTTCAAGCGTGGTTTTGGGCGTGGCCAGAACCACCTCAAATCATTTCAACCACATCCATCAACACCACGCAGAGGCACTAACATACGTAGACACCGGATTTTATTCGGGTTATATTTTAATTTTTAATTAATTAGTTTTTAATTAATTATTTAATTTTAATTAATTTGTGTAATCTTTTATTATTTTTTTAAAAAAGGAAAAACAGAAGAAAAAAAAATTCGGATAGTCAGAAAAAAAAAAAAATCAGGTTGGATTGAACTAAACTTGTTCTTTAGATCAGGATCAATCTTTGAAAAAAAAAAAAAAAAAAAACTCTTTATCAGATTAGATTTCTAAATCCAAATAAACTAAAATTCTCTTGTGATTTTTCCCTTCAGAATCAACAACAAAGGGGCATCAATGAGTGACACATTCTGAGAAGCGCGATAAGCAAGCATAAATTCGGAGAGATTAGAAAGAAGAAGAAGTTGTTTTCAGTGAAAGGTTGAGTTATTTTGGGATAACAACGAGTTTAATCATTTACCTGACCAAGGTGATTCACCAAGACCTCAAGACAGCAGCAAGGAGCGTCAACTACTGGGCTGGGGTCACCACGCTGATACCACTATTTGGAGGCTTCATTGCTGATGCTTACTTGGGCTGATTTTATATGATTCTTGTTTCATTCATTGTCTACCTTTTGGGTTTGCTTCTCTTGACAATGTCCTGGTTGTTACCAAGCTTAAAAGCATGCGATGCTGATGAGTGTGCTTAGCCTAAGAAGGTTCATGAAGTGGCCGTCTTCCTTGCCATATACTTGATCTCTATTGGAATGGGAGGCCATAAACCTTCATTGAAGAGCTTTGGAGCTGACCCGTTTGCAGCTGAGTTTTTTTTTTTTCTTTTATATATTTTTGTTTTGGTTTACATCATCATATTTTTGTTTTAAATTGCTTTATTATTATTACTTATTCTTGTTTTATTTATTTAATTTAAGATTGCATGATTAGTTTTTTTTTTTTTTATTGGACTAATTTTATTTTTAGTTTTGTTTGATTGCAGGTGTATTGTTAGGATTAATTATTATTTTTTATTTTAATTAGTTTACTATGTTATTTATTTTTAACTATTAATCATTATTTATTAACTATTAATTTTATTTTATTAGTAAAATATATTTTTTAAGGTAATTAATTTTTAATTGATGATTAATTAATTTAAAATAATAAATGAAGATCTTTTCCAATGATGAAATTCAAAGAAATTACGAATGGTTGATTTTTGAGAAATTTCTAAGTAAGAGAATTCTCTTAAAAATTCTCCAAAATGAATGGAATGATTTTTTAAGAGATTATTTTCGATATCAATAAAGATCAAAATTTATTCTTTTGAAATAATTAATTTTCAATGTCTCTTTTTTAAGATGATTTTCCATAATAAATGCTTAATTAAAATTGAAGGATAAATTAAGATTTTTTTCGATGATGAAATTCAAGAGAGTTACAAATGGTTGACTTTTAAGAAATTTCTAGGTGAGAAAAATTCTCTTAAAAATTCTCCAGAACGAATGGAAGAATATTCTAAGGGATAATTTTCGATATTAAGATCAAAATTTATTTTTCGAACAAACATTAATAAAATGTGGATTAATTTTGGAAGATTAATTTAAGAGAAATTACTTTGTTAAATAATCTAACTTTTCCAACGACGGAGCCTCTTCAATAGAACGAATGGTTTTTTTTGAATACTCTCGAGGTGAGGAAACATTTTTTTAGTAATTTCTCCAGAATGAATGGAAGGAAGACCTAAAAAATGATTTTCGAGATTTCTAATTTTAACAATTAAAATGAAATAGGGTAGACAAGATCATTTAATTAAGACTTTTTAAGTATCACAAGACTAATTAGGTATTATCTCTTAGATAGGCATTGTGAAGGTGCTAATCCTTCCTCACACGTAACCGTACTCCCGAACCTATTTCTGACAAGTAGACCAGAACCTATTTTTTTTAAGGTGCCTTAGTCAAGCTTAGGATTACTTTAAATAGGATAGATTCGTATAGGTGACTAATCACACCTAGATTAGATGATTAGTGGCGACTCCATTGTTTGTGTCTAGCATGCTAAATTCGTATTCGGCACGTTATGACAACATATTTATGGAAGCGGGTCGTCTTGCTGCGGAATATTTGGTCTCTCAGAGATTGTTACCCCCTAATGTGTTGTTACCTGCCAAATGTCAGAATGGTAGTTTGAAGAAGCAAATGGACGATTATCAGGATTATAGGTCACAAGAGGGTGATAACTTGCACCTTCCCCCGGATGGCCAAACATCAACTCTTGCTCGTCTGGGAAATTCTATCTCTGATTTGGGTTTAGGCAGGAGGAGATACCTTGATAATTATAACTCGACAGGGTCAATAAATCTTTCTAAAGGAAGAAGGAAAGAATGATCTTATCGAAGTTATAGCTCCGATCGGGGTCGAGAATATGGGAGAAGTAGGTCACGGGTCAGATAGAATTAAGACTTCTCCTGATTTGGAGATTGATGAGTATAATATTTCTAGACATCATGAAGAGCCACAAGTTGGTAAAGATATTGGTAATGGATCGCAAAAGCCTGTATCAAGCGAGTTTGCGCTAAAAAGTGAGGAATTAGATAACTCAGAATTTGATGATAAGTACAACCTACAGGATGAAGCGGGTTCAAAGGCAAGTTCTTCCGGTGCCATGAAAGATCTTAAGTTGGAGACTGATGGCAAACTCTTGAAAAGATCTGATGATTCAACGAATTTTAGCACAGAGGTTGGAGAGCTGAAAGATGGCAGCAATAATGTTGAAACTGAAGAGAAGGGTACCATGAAGGATTTATCCTACCAGCATTCTTGTACAGAGGATACTCCCTTAGGCAAGACTAGTGCAGATTTACTACCACTTTGCAAATTTGCCAAGGTGCCTACCAAAACGCGTTCTTCCTTGGCATTGAAGAACTTAAAGGCTGACTCGGTTTCAATCAATGAATAGGAAAGCATTTCTGATATTGGAACTCCCAATGGTCCTCAAGCCTTACTAGAAGACAATTCTCTGGGAGGTTCCTCTGGTGATATGCTATTAAATAAAAGTCAGCATTCAAAATGCCCTGATTCCAAACTTTCTAAAGACTTGTCTGTTCATTCTTTTGGGGAATGTGGGGGACTTGTATCACATTTATGGTCTTGAGCAGAGTAAGTGTTCAAGGTCTCAGTCTTTCCCTGATAGAGCCAATTTGCATGGCAATGAGCAGCAATTGATTTAGAGGATGCATGGTTTCCAAAGATCCAGCTTTATGGTTGTGGTTAAAGAGAGAGGCGAAAAACGAGGTTTGGAGTAGAGTGATTTGAGGGAGGGTGCCAAAAAACCAAGAGAATGGCTTCAGCCTGTGACTAACAAAGTTGAGCTCTTGTCTTTTTTTGATTTTGGTGACAAGAAAAGAGGTTCAGTAGAAGGGACAGCTTCACCTTCTAAGAAAGTTGTTATTGTTGATAAAGAGATCCAAGATAGTTTGGTTACTAATTCTGAATTCCCAGATGGAGATGGTGAATCAAGTGTCAATTTTGCACAAGAAAAGCAGCTTTTTCCAAATGCATTCAAGATCTATGACCTTAATCTGATGGAAGCTTCTGATATAAATGAAAATCATCATAATGATCCAATTGTTATGTACTCCACTGTTTCAGAAACCAAAAACGAAGCAGCAGCAATTGATATAGATTTGTCAACGAGTAATTCCAATAATTCTGGTGGAGGCAATATGCATACAAGTAACTGTAAGGAGATTGAAGTAATGGATCTAGAGAATGATTCTACCCAAGAAGACAAGGCTGTTGATAATTTGGAGAGAAAGTAAGTTTCTTTTATCAGTATGCTTTATACATAATCCTGCTCATCTTTGCTTCTCCTTATACTAATAGTGATGAAATAATCTTCACAACTTGGTTTTTGGTTTGTTTCCCCTTTGTACCAAGTGAAAAGTGCCTCATACAGCAGCTAATTCCTCTAGGCCTACGTCCTCATCTTGAATTTGACTTGTTTATCATGTAGGAGTGAACCAATGTTTGTGAGCATGAATGGTGACATGACTGATGTACCAGATCATTATGATGGGCTTATGATTACATAGTTACTCAAAAGAATTTCCAATTGCCCTTTCAGAGGATATCAATCCTCACACTCTGCAAAATGAAAACATTAATACGGTGTTGATAGACCAACTATTAAAATAAGTCCACAAGATTGACACCTCTGGTAGGATAATGAAGTGGGGCATAGAACTCAACGAATTCGACATAAAATACAAGTCGATAAAAGTTATCAAAGTCCAGACTTAAGCAGATTTTTTGGCCTAAACATGTCGACAAGACCAAAAAACTTCCACTAGAACTAGAATGAATCATCAATCGCTCAGTTTTAGCTGAACCTTTACCAGGTGAAATGTGCTACTATACTTGGACAGTTCTTCGGATAAAAAAGATTTTGGAGTCGACATATTACTGATGGATCCCAATAAGAAAGAATTGAAATATGGGTAATATTTTGGCTTCACTGCTTCAAATATGTAACAAAATATGAGACCCTCTTAGCAGGATTAGAGTTAGCCTCAACACTAGGTGCCAAAAATTTACAAGTCTTCACAGATTCTCAACTGGTCGCCAGATAGGTTAACGACGAGTATGAAGTCAAGGAACCCACATTAGCCAAGTATCACGTCCTAGTAAGCACCCTCAGGAAATCCTTCGAGCAAGTATCAGTTGAGCAGATCCCAAGAACTAGTGATATAAGGATAAATTCCTTGTCCAAATTGGTCTTGATGGTTAAAATCAAAGAGAGAATGGAAATCTTGCTAGAACACGTACAAAGTTCAAGTTATGAACCCAAAAAGCAAGTGTTGTGTACATCTACAACAGATAACTAGAAGACCCATATAATATCTTTCCTATGAGAATGAATCGCACCTTCCAATCCACTGCTTGCAATGAGTCTAAGGAAGCGAACGCAAGATACACTTTTTTGGAGGATAAACTCTATAAAAAATATTTCACCTCCCCATTACTCAAATGCTTGACCCCATAATAAATTGATTATGTTCCTCGAGAAATACATGAAGGAGTATGTGGCAATCACATGGGATAAAGCTTTAGCACAGAAAGCTCTACACAAAGGATTCTACTTCGACCATGAGAAATGAAGCTCTATGCCAACTCCCTTCATTGAGCTTTACAATAAAAAAAAAAATTGTACGATGTTTAAGTCAGCAAGAATTTTAAACGAGGAGAAAAAAAAAGAATGATAGAAACACTCAAATATTAGAGAATATGATTTCAGGGTTTTGTGCTCTTATCTCATACTTTTTATGCTTAGAATAATGTGTAACTCGCAACGATTGAAGTTGTCATTCTCTAATTAATAGATCCTGCTGTTAGGGAGGACCTAGAACCAGGCCCACTTTTGTCCAGCTGTTCGAACTAGACGCGAAATCGGAACATTGAAACAACTCCTACACAGCTATCCTAACAGAAATAGGTTCGGTTTAGGTGCAATGCAGCTACATCACCTATCATGCACCCTCACTCAGATGCTGACATGTGCACAATCTGGACTGTCCATCAGCCTATAAATTGACTACCCCTAGCCTACTCCAACACATCCCATCATAGGCCTAAAATTCGGACTAGAGAGAGAAAGTCCTCTAACCATATCAGTTTTTCCTATCTCACTATACATTTTAAATTTCGGATATCCTAAGTGATCCTATGTCTTTATGTGCTAAATACTTGAGGTGATACTGACTTGAGCGTCGGAGCGCCCCCCGGAGGTAAACCTCCGGCGCCCCTCTCACCACATTGCTTCCTTGCAGGAAACCATCCAACTAGTGAAGATCACTTCGGTCCTGATGAGTCGCGATGTCCCCCGATATGATCCGATGTGTCACGTAGCTCTAGCAAAAGGTTGATCACATCAGTTCCTAAGTGCCTTATACGCTCGGCGAGAGACTAACCACCTCGGTTCCCAAGTGCAATGCATATCTGTTGACTTCGGCCCCCATGTGTCCGATGGCCACCTAAGTGCCACTTACTTTGGCCCAAGCACACCCAACACATCAGTGCTCTAGTGTCTGTTAGTGTTCAGCCTTAGTCTCTGCCACTACAACGGCCACATCCACTCCAACAGACTCTCACAGTTGCAGACACTATTATTTTCACCCACAACATTTGGTGCTTTCATTGAGAGAGCCAACAAGAAGTATGGCTCATAAAAGGAGAGTCGCTGCAAGGTATGGGCCTCGTCGGCCTCCCCAAAGTGATCCACCTCCCAGGAGAGGAAGAGGAGCGCTTGCTCGTCCAACCCCAAGGACTTCACGTCCAAAGACTAATGTGGAGGTCGCGCGAATGTCTGGTACACGCCCCTCTCAAGGCAACGAGAAAGGAGGTAGCATGACTTCCCCCTCAGTTACACACCAAAGGGGACTTAGGGAGGATGACAACCTCGTCCAACTGAGGAATGATGTTCGCAACCTAACTGAAATAGTAATGGAATTGGCCTCCAAAAACCCTCCACGTGGGGAGGATGCCCTCTCTTGTAAACAACAGAAGAGAAGGGAGCGAGATGGATGAGACTTGGGAACTTGAGAGTTCTCTCTTCACAGAAACGTCACCAAGTATCTCGCTCATCCCTTCCGAGCTTCTGGTATCAAGCGAGGAAGCAAGTCTGGCTGATAGAAGATCAGGGGCTGCCCGTCTCCCGGACTTGAGGAAAAGGCTCAATGCTAGACGTGACATCAGGGAGCTCAACAAAAAGCTTGTCGAAGAGGATGAGAGAGAAGAAGTCCACTTGAGAGAGAAGTTGGGAAGACAAAGAAACCTCTCGAACTTTGATCGAATGTGGGAAGACATGAGAACAAAGATGGAAGACATGGAGGTGACCAATGTGTCGCTCTTCGATCTTGAAGCTATAGGAAACTCTCAATTTACATCAGAAATTGACGTCGCTAAACAAATACAAGGATTCAAACTTCCCACAATGGAGTCCTACGAACTTTAGATCCTGTAGACTATTTGGAGATGTTTTGCACAAACATGTCCATCCAAGGTGCTAGCGAAGCAATCATGTGTAAAGCTTCCCCAACGACGCTCAAAATGGCAGCAAGGTTGTGGTACTCATCACTTAAGCCACGGACCATCTCAAACTTCAAAGAACTAGGCCAGAAATTCGTGAGTCACTTCATCAGCTATATCGCTCATAAGAAAACTTCAATTACCTTGATGACAGTCAAACGGAGGTCTGAGGAATCACTTAAGGAGTAAGTGACAAAGTTCAACAATGAAACACTCCAAGTGAGAGATCTTGACCACATTGTTGCTATATCCACCTTCATCAACGGGCTAAAGGATAGGGATTTCACTAAGTCTTTATCCAAAAAGCCACCAAAGGTCTTTGCGGACCTGCTTCTAAGGGCTGAAAATATATCAATGCTGAAGAGACAATGGCGGCGAAGTATCAAAGAATTGAGAGACAAGCAAAGATAGAGAATGGAGACACATCTAGACCAAGGTCTCTTCGAGATCGAAAGGGAAAAAAAAGAAGAAACCCACCTCCAAGGAGGTATGATCACTACACAACCCTCAACAAACCACGAAGGGAAATTCTATTCATAATAGGAAGAGAAAACCTCACCAACCCCCCAAAGAGGATGAAGCCCGGCGCCCCCAGTAGAGACATGTCCAAGTATTACGCCTTCCACAAAGATAGCGGACACGATACTGAAGATTGTATCCATCTCAAAAATCAGATTGAAGACCTTATCAAAAGAGGTCACTTGAGGAAGTTTGTGTTCGAGCGTCCAAAAGAATATAGTCAAAGGAATTATGGAGGAATGTGTGAAGGACGCAATGAACAGAGGGCGAGAGAGCCAAGGGACAATAGGAAACCTCGCCAGCCCGAGCCTAGGCCGGCCAACCAAGAGCCACACCCTCAAAAGAACGAGCCAAGACCTTTGGCTAGCATGATTCATGTCATAACATGAGGAAACTCGTCAGGGGGGTCGACCTCATCAGGGCGGAAGAGACACGCCAAGATTCATAACCTCATGTCCACTGAAAAGAAACCAAATACATGGAAGGATGAGCCTATCTCGTTCAGACCTGAAGATTTGAAAGACATCCAAACCCCCCACGACGATGCCCTAGTGATCGCAATTACTGTGTGCAATCACCTTGTGAAGAGAGTTCTCTTTGACAACGAAAGTGCTTGCGATGTCCTCTACTACAACGCAATGATAAAACTTGGGATATCAGATGATCAACTAAAGCCTTTCCACACCCCGCTCATAGGATTCGACAATGAGGAAGTTAAGGTTGACGGGACCATCAGCTTGCTACTCACACTTGAAGCAGAACCACACACAACTACTGCAATGGTTGACTTCTTGGTAGTAAAGGTTTCTTCCGCCTACAACATCCTCCTAGGCTGTCCAAGTCAAAACATCTTAGGAGCGGTTGGATCATCCCTTCACCTGAAAGTGAAGTTCCTAACACCTCACGGCATCGGCGAGGCCAAGGGGGACCAAGTAGCAGCAAGACAATGTTTCAACACCACCATGAAGATGAAGACTAAGGCGACAGAGCCTTATGTGATCCTTTGAGATCCACCTTGGAGCGGCTTGAGAGGAGTAAATGAGTCGTTGGGATGCTTGGTAGGAGATGTGCATGCATGCTACTCCGAGAAGGTCTCAGGCGATGCCACTAGAACTCAAATTATGGCAACATCACCCTAAGAGTCACTCTTGTCCGACGAGTCCACCAAACTCAAGCCCTAGGTTAGGTTAAGTCTTTTGCTTTTTATTTTAATTATGGAGAAAAGAGGAGAGAAAAGAATGCTCAACCAAACACATCTTCTCCTAAGTAGGAAACTTTTGTAGTGAGACTTATACGTCCACACTTAGGCAGCCATAGTCCGTAAAACCTAAAAGATGTAAAACCTCTCATTTCAAAGGATATGAATGAAAACACTTCTTCTTTTGAAATAGCGCTCTTAAACTCTCTCTCTTTCACACAATCCTCCTACAAACAAAAGCATGACTCAACTTTTCATCTCATAATACATCATCTGTCCGAAGCTACTAAATAAACCTTCGAGATCGGCCAACCTTGACATAGATCCGCAGGTGGAAAAACTTGTAATACAACCACATCCTAAAACAAGGTCCGACTTTGGTGCTCAAAGTAAAGAAGTTCAAACACTTCAGGCCTTAAGTGGAGAAGTTCGACTTGACAAAAGTTGACATCGGCCCTTAAGTAAAAACACTTGGGCTACAACTCAGAGACAAGGTTTAATGGTGAAACATGAGCATGCAACCTAGAGCAAGAACCCCCTTTGGGCATGCCACTCTTGCTCTTGGCCACAAAATGACTCCGACGTCCTCTCTCATAAGGTCTCTAGAGGACACATTAGTCTCTATGATGAAAACATAACTACACCATCACAGACGAGATTTAAGCTCACATGGAAGTGAAAAATCACTACATATGACCAAAAATATGATGATGGCACTAACAAGGGTCTGAAAAGTCCGTCATTAAGAGCGCCGGCAACAAAGAGATGAATAAATTGAATCTGGTGGATAAGTGAGAACGACGTTCGCAAGAGAGCAAACATGACCTCTTAACACTCAACATTGCTGACAAACGAAGAGCCCTCCTTGAAAAGGCTCTCACGCCATTCACCTGAGAAGGCAACATTAGGTTCTTGCGCTAGTCACGTAAGGAACCTAAGTGCAAAGCATGGCGGACAAATGGGAATACTCCTTAAAAAGGCTCCCACACCACTAACACGAGAAGACTATATCCCTCATGTGCTTGATCGTCTCGAAGCATCCTCTCTATATGCAAATATCAAACATCACAAGAGGAACAATTCGCACCAAAGAAATGAACAACCACACTCGTACAAAGGAGTGAATTAAAAATGCCATCATAAAAAGTCTCAACGATTAAGTTGAGCCGCTCAACAATTGACTAAGAAGAACACCACGAAATGAAGTGGTCTTACAAATAACTCCTACGGCACACATAGGCTACATAACTACACGTTGACGCCGGACGAGCCATGAGGAAAAAAATAAGGGAAGCACGATCTTTGCCCTTTTTTCACATGTAAGGATGAGAGACCGATCGTCTTGAGCTCATTTTAACACATGGGGAAATGATGTCCGAAGAAGAGGCCTGATCAACCTCCCTTCGTGATGTCTCTCTATGTGTTAAAAAGAGAACGACGAGGAACAAAGCTCTGCCACTGAGGGACGCCTCAAATAAGGAGGACCTTTACAATATTCTTACGGTGACGGACAACTCACCAAAACGCTCACCTGCAATCGGACTACTAAACGGTCTGATGCCAAGCCATAAGAGTGCCAAACAAGTTTTCTAAAGACTAATACAACGACCTCCTATATTGCGGCTTGATGCCAGAGAAATCACAGCTGATGCTAGACCACGTGACGTGTCCGATGTTGAGGGTCGTCCTCATCACGCCTTAGTTGTCAGGACCAAACCGATGGTCTGAAGCCCTCTTTGAGAGTCGACCAAGAGGGGTCTTTGAGAAACAAATTACTCTACAACGAACATGATGGCTAACCTCAAGGACAACCAAACTCCATATCTTCTATCAACATCATCACTTCAACATGACAACGGAGTTTGATGAACCAAAACACACCTCGGACTCCTACGAGATCCGGCGCCGAACCATGGAAACACCAAGCAGATAGCTAAGACCTACATAAAGGTTCGATGCCAAGCCACACACGCTTGATGCCGAACATTCGATCTGAAGTCCCGAACAGGTGAGAAATCATAAAATCACTAAACATCCTCTGATCACCCACGTTCGAAGTTCCAAACCAAGACCAACGATTTGATGCCCCTCAAGCCTCTTAAATGGGTTTTCGGCCAAAGAGGGAAGGCTCACCAATAGGGGGCGACACCCGATATCAAAAACAATGTCAGAAGGCAGGGCATGAGCAAGCAAATCAAAAGACAAAAGAAATCTACTACGGTTTGTCCGAGGTAAGTTTTGTCAATTAGATTTACACTAAAATCTCTTGATTTTTCTCAGAAAGAACAAATCGGACGAGAGTAACCAACACAAAAAAGCACCACGCCTCGCATGAAAAGAGGTTAAAGCTCATACTCAAAGACTACACGCCACATACGGCTTAAAGAGTACGAGCTCAAAGTTCGGACAAGGGACCTTCCAATGTAAAAACACATCCGGAGGTGCGGTCCACCAAAGAACCATCAACACATTACCCTCCAAAATACAAACACATTTGGAGATGCTGTCCGACAAGGAACCATCAATGAAACATCTTCCTATGACTACAACACTAAGGAAGAGAATGCATCAAAAGGATAAAGAAGCGTTGGCCTCCTTGCAAACATGAGCGAAACACATTGGGACCAATGTCCCAATGTTCCAACGTCTTATCCTTACAACAAAAAACGTTGCAATGATGAAATCCGACCTAAGGTATTTATGAGAACACAACTCATAAAGAGCAATCTCTACAAATCTCGTCAGCTGGCATTAGTGGAATCAAAGAAAATAACTCCACTAAAAAACACAAGCTCGACCAACCACCAACAAATCATGAACTAGGTCCGTGCAAGCCCACAAACTCTGAAGATGGGCGAATTGCAACAGGCATGGCATAAAAATGCACGCCCAGATTCCTCTTCTCAAAAAGGCTCTCCTATTCAGGCTCCAAGGAAGACAAGCATCGGACCAACCTCATACGAGATTGATCTCCGAAGGGGGAGTAGAGCCCCTTAGATAAATCCCACCAGTAAGCCAAACATATACGGACACACCAAACATCGGATAAAGAGGCACACGCCATATGACAAAAGGAGAGGAAGAAAATAGAGAAGAAAAAAAAAGAAAAGTAAAGAAGAGAAAAGTAAAGTAAAGAGAAAAAATGAAACATTTTCTATAAAGCAAAGAGCACGAACTTCATTTTACTACATTTTCAATCACAAAGCATCACTAAGGAAGGAGTCCAATATACAAAAGAGGGCCCTCATTCACAAGTGATGAAAGTAAGATAGTTACACCAAGGCACAAGCAACAACAAAAGCTTGGATGCCATCAAAAAATAAGTTAAGTATTTGCTGCGGCAACATCGGACGTGGACGAATAATTACATCAAGGTGCAAGCAACAACAAAAACTTGAACGCCTTCAAAAAATAGGTCAAGTACTCAAAATACACAAAGCATCAACAAAATAAGCCTACACATCAGCTCCCTCGGCAACATCTTCAGACTGGGCTTCCTCGCCATCCTCTTCATTAGCAGCCTCTTTCGGTTTCTCACCCTCCTCACGCTCGTGATCCCCTGAACATTATGGCCTTCGATCTCTTCTCCTTGAACTTTCTCACCTTTTTTGAAAGCTTCTTAATTTGTTGCTTGTGGTCGCCATCCCTTTTTTTCAGATCAACAAGCTCGGACTTCGCTTCGTCATAAGCTTTCTGAAGATGAGAATAGGGGGCAAAGGTCTCAGCTTGTTTCATTTTGGCCTCTCTAGTCTCTTTGGCTATTTGAGAATGAATGCTCTCTAGGTGCGAATTTTGGGCAACAAGCTTATCACACTTCGCCATGACCGCAACAGAATTGAGAAGAGCCTACAAACAAGCACAAGAAGTAAGCATGAAAGAAAACGGACTAAGAAACACTAGGGAAAGGAAGTGGAAAGAATACCCTGTAATGATCATGAACTAAATTGTGCGCCGGCTCTGGAAAGGCTTCCACCAAACAAAGGACCTCCTCACGGTCCGCGAGAAGTACCATCCCCTGGGATAATAAGCACTCGGCATGACAAGTAGAAATCGCTCTCTCCTCCAATTGGAGAGGGAAATTGATGCTGAGTTGAGAGTCCGAAATCTCTTTCCAGACTCTCATTCCCTCTAGACTCGAAAGAGGGGGAGCTGAAATAGAAAGCAAGATAACATCAGAAAACATGTCCGAAGATCCAAGTTAAACAACTAAGTGTGGAAAAACTAAGTATGGAAAACACTACCTTCAGTTCGTGGAGAATTCGGCACAAGGACAGGAGAAGGAGGCTTGGCGACCTCTTTCTTCCTCTTCTTGCCAGGAATAACATCGGGAGGAGGCGACATGAACGTTCGATCCGCCTTACTCGAGGGTCCCCCAGACGAACCATCGCCAGCAATGAAAGCATTAAGATAGAGGTCCGGATCGAACGAGGCCATATCTAAAATCAAAAACACAAAATGGCTAGTAATATAAGAGCATCGGATAACATCAAAGCTAAAGGATATGGGGAAGTAAAATTGCACTACCTAAGTCCTCATCGACTGTCAAAGCTCTTACGAAACTTTCATACAAGAGTTTCTTTACATATATCCTCCTATAAAGATTAAGCACTTCAAAATCTCTCATCTCTGCAGCGGACAAGGGTGAGGCGTCTATGCTCTTAAAATCCCCCTAGGTAGTTCGAATTGGCCACTCGCCTGCGTCGACAGGGGGATGAATGGCGAAAAAACCATGCTTTCACTTCTTCCATGAAGTATTGGAAGTCTCAAACAACTTCATGCCTAGACAAGCATAGAAGGTGACATACTCTTTCTCCCTATTTACCTTAATCATGAAAAACTCTTTAAAGAGATTCACGGACGACTCTACCTTCTTCAACTTACACAAAACTAGGAAGGCGATAACAGCCCTCCACAAATTCGGAGCAAGTTAAGTAATGGTAAGGTTATAGGAGTTAAGGAGATCAATTACAAACGGATGAAAGGGGAACCTAAGTCCAGCCTTCAAAGTGTCAACATAAATAAAAAGATGACTTTCGTAGGGACTTTGCGAGACCGTCTCAGTGTCAGTGTCGTCCGGACGCCTAAGCCTATAGGAAGAAGAAAAATTAAAAAGTTTCTTTATCCGCGGTAACCACCTAGGTGGTAACGAACTAAGGCATACATCCGGGACAACCCATGACCGACGGCCATGGGGAAGGTCGAACAAAGGTATCCTAGGTTGGGACAGGAACTCTACATTCAGGGTGGCGAAATCTTGTCCCTCGCCCATATCTTCCACGGGCGCTTTCTCTCTTGGAGGCGGACGATTAGAACTACACTCTCTAGATGAATTACTTTGAGTGGTCAATCCGGACCGACCCGACATGGCAGGAAGGACTATCACATAAGGATAACTGTTGTCTGAAGCAAGAATCTCAACCTATACCTCCATAGAATCGTCGTTGGCGCCACCTACGACATCCTCACCAACATTGGCATTATCCAATGATGAGGAGGATGAGTAACTTGACGAATTAGAGCTGTCATCCGAAGAACTATCACTATAAGAAGTCGATGAAGGCATCGGACTCACCAAACTTGGATAACAAAAAATTGGAGAATGGAAAGCAACGAGCCACCATGCCAATCTACAACGAAAAGTTAAGATAAGTTAGATCAATTAAGTGGCACATCACTACAGGATGCACGTCCGAAACCATCAAAGGAGAGAAACTCACTAAGTATCGCTACAAAGCGTCACAAATGGCCACCGCAAGCACGTTGAAGCTAGCAACAACCTGTCAAGAATAAATAAAAGAGGATGACATGGGTTCCGGACCAAGTAAGAAGATTGGAAGAAATCCACAACATCTCCACATACTCTTGTCTGAAAAACACATGGAGAACAAAGTTAAAAGCATGAGAAAGACGCCACGGACATGGGTTGAGAGTGGAAAAACAATAAACAAGCTTCCAAGGCACACTCCAAGTGATCAAAACGGATTTCTAAGGTGGTCAAGACAGATTTCTAAGGTGAATCCTAAGTGCCCCTAAGTGATCCCAAGTGTTCCCAAGTGTTCCCAAGTGATCCCAAGTGTTCTCGAAGTTGTCAAGACGGATTTCTAAGGTGCATCCTAAACAATCCCAAGTGTTCCCAAGTGATCCCAAGTGTTCTCCAAGGTGGTCAAGACGGATTTCTAAGGTGAATCCTAAGTGATCCCAAGTGTTCCCAAGTATTCTCAAGTGTTCTCCAAGTTGTCAAGACGGATTTCTAAGGTGCATCCTAAGCGATCCCAAGTGTTCCTAAGTGATCCCAAGTGTTCTCCAAGGTGGTCAAAACGGATTTCTAAGGTGAATCCTAAGTGATCCCAAGTGTTCCCAAGTGATCCCAAGTGTCCCCAAGTGATCCCAAGTGTTCTCCAAGTGGTCAAGATGGATTTCTAAGATGCATCCTAAGTGATCCCAAGTGTTCCCAAGTGATCCCAAATGTTCTCCAAGTTGTTAAGACAGACTTCTAAGATGCGTCCTAAGTGATCCCAAGTATTCCCAAGTGATCAAGCCAGAATTCCAATGTGCATCCTAAGTGCCCCCAAGTGACCCTAAGTGTCCCCAAAATAAGGACTAGGCAACAACAACAATATTTAGGAAAACTTGGCCGAAAATCTCCAAACACTTGGGGAATCATGTTAGAAAGCCAAAACACTTGGGAAAGCCTGGACACGAGTCCAAACACTTGGGGAAACATGTTCGAAAGCCAAAAAGACTGGACATGAGTCCAAACACTTGGTGAAACATGTCCGAAAGCCAAAAAGCCTGGACACGAGTCCAAACACTTGGAGAAACATGTCCGAAAGCCAAAACACTTGGGGAGACATGTCCTAAAGCCCAAAAGACTTGGGAAAGCATGTGAAGAAGTCAAAACACTTAGAAACCGTGTTAAAAGCAATAAAACAATTGGGGACACCAAACGGTAAACACAAGAAAACAAGAGGAAATCACTTACTTGGTAACTCGATGCGCACGCCAACCTCCTCCCGATATGAAAATCCATTCCCGAAGTCCGAAAAAAGGAGATGTCAGAAAAAACTCAAACAAAAAACTCAAGTGAACAATAAAAGCTCCTCTCACCAACTTCTCTCTACTCTTACCTCAAAGCTCACAAATGAGGAGAAGAAGATAACAGCCCATTTTTTATAGAGGCATGCGTGGGAGAAAGAGGGGGAAAATTTTGAAGTGGTCTAGCAAATGGGAGGGAA
Source organism: Fremontodendron californicum (assembly GCA_030761205.1). Lineage (NCBI taxonomy): Eukaryota > Viridiplantae > Streptophyta > Magnoliopsida > Malvales > Malvaceae > Fremontodendron > Fremontodendron californicum. Next base: position 8,701,536 of record JAULJL010000028.1, read on the forward strand.
AAATCCAAAGGCCAAAATCAAAAGGAGACAAGAAAATAAGCTTTAAGTCACATCAGTTGAGATATGTCCCCCACTTGAGAAATCAAGCAAGTAGACTCCATCTGCTCCAAAAACACTTGGGAAATGAAGAGAAGTGGCGCCAAGCACAGATACATGGCCGACCACCCATGTGGCCTCGAACTCGGGAAGACATGAAAAATCCATATCGAAAGAGAAAGAGAAAAAAGCCTCGAACGAATGAAAAATCACAAAGAGCATCCTTGAAGAGACCTCAAAAAGTCCGCGCCTCGACAAGCACGTCAGCTCACAAGAACTAAGTTGTACGACCAAGAGCACAGCAACGGGCAACTCGCTGTCCCTCGCGCAAACAAGCACAAACATCTTCAGTACAATAGCTCTACTGACATGCTGAAACAACACCACAACAACTTTGTTCGCACATAAGAACTTATGTGAATACTCACCTCCGTGAAACACGCACGAGTTCCACAACTCGCGCTAAGGAAGTAAGGGAGTGACAAGCATAAATACACAAATACCGCAGACAAAATAAATTGCAGAGGAAAAATAATAGAAAGGGATCGAAACGGCTGGACCTCACATCGAGACTAGTTGGAGAAAAAGCAAAAGTCCAAAAAAATGGAATTCTGAAGAAATGACTAAGTAGTGAGCTACATTCACAACAAATAGACTCGGACAAAGTATTCACAACTTCATCCAAAGTCTTGAATGAGGGAGTAAGACCCTCTATGTAACAATAAGAATCGCTAACGCCCACCTATGTGAACTTATGTGACCAATGACATTGCCATTTAAGAAGAAAAAAAGTAGAGCAAATTACGAACATTGTCGTCCTCCCGAAGTGATGTAGAGCAACAAAATCATGATCTCCACCTCTAATTCACCACAATCGGACAAGGCAGAGGATGAGCATAGCTTGAGCAAAGACCTCTTGCTCAATCTTGAAAAATGGAGCAGGGTCCATACGGATATTTGCACATCAGCCCCTAAGTTAAAGAAGCTAATGCAAGCTTGAAGATTCGGACGTTGGCCCCTAAGTCAAAGAAGGAAGCACAAGCTTTTGAAATAGCCAACAACGCCTCCCACTAAGGAGGAGAACGCACTACATAGCCAGGACTTAAACCACGACAAGATAGAGAAGCCAAACTCACATCTAAAAAATATGATAGTCATCACTTTCTCAGAATTAAGTCTAAAACCATAGAAGATCTTGGATGTCTCTAAACAAGTGAAGACGCACCATTCAACCACTTCGGACAAGAAGATGAAACTTGAGCAAACACGCTCAACTTCTCGAAGGAGGGAGTAGTGCCCCCACTCCACAACAATTGCAAGTGTGGTGCACAACTTGGAAAAAACCAAGACACTCCCACGCCACAATATGATCGGACAAGAGATATGGCTCACGACTTAGCAGATGTTAAAGGCATCACAAGACATCCCAAAGGGCCATGGTATTCTACGAAGAATGAAATAGGATGTAGGCAACAATCGTTGAACCTATAGCTCACTTCCAACAAAAAGATGGAGTCGAATAAGGTACAGCCATAAGGCACAACCTCGATATCCGTCCATATGTCAAGAAATGAAGTCAAAGACACATAACACCTTCGCAAACGTGCAAAGGATGAAGAAGAAAGAAGGCATCCACGACAATCGTAAACACGTTCCAACAGGAGTTCGACCTCCTAAAAGTGCAAAGCAATTCGAGCTCCTCTTTAAAGGTGATAAGGAAGTCCGAGCATACAAAGAGGAGAAGATGTTAAACGCACCTCCTAAGCATGCCTCGCACCTAAAAAAGATCACTTAGAGGCTTACCATGAACACACGGACAGAAGGAGATGTTAAAACACATATCCTAGATGTGTTTTATGCCTTAACCAAACACATTTCATATCCAAAATGGTCGGACACCCTCGGAAGATGTCAGAAACCAACGCTTATTTCAGCACAGCAAAAAGTGATACACTCACATTATAACGCGCTGTGAAACAAATGAGGCCAAACGTCCACCTTTCCACAAATCGCTTGAACGGACAAGGGTCCTTCAAACAAAGGTGTAGCAAAACTCATCTGACCAACGCACAAGGAAAAGCCACAACGCTGGCCTCCAAACATGCAAAGGCAACTCCTCCACATGCACAAAAACAAGCTAAACTTGCAAAACACACGACGGAGTCGCAAAGCTGAAACCCGAACGTGCAAAAAATAGCAACTAATGGACGCTTGTCTCCCAAGCATGGCACCACCCTACACGGACAAGAAAAACGGATGAGGATACACACCATGGATGACCCAAGTCCAAGCTTTACAACAATGCTCCATATGTGAACTCAATCACCAGAAGTGAAGATGTCCTACCCAAAAATTTGCACACAGGGCATGAAGAGCTCTCGCACGCCCACGCCGAGAGTCGTAAGGCGCCCACCGGACTCTTCATCGCCTCAAGAGACGCGCCCCTCTCAACCCGATCATCATTACACCCAATCCTCCTCAAGTGACCGGAACTGATACACACTTTCGGTCTTGAGGGGGACTGAATGTTAGGGAGGACCTGGAACTAGGCCCACTTTTGTCCAACTGTCTGAACCAGACGCGAAATCGGAACACCGAAACAGCTCCTACACAGCTATCCCAACAGAAATGGGTTCGGATTGGGTGCAATGCAGCTACATCACCTATCATGCATCCTCACTCAGATGCTGACACGTGGCACAATCTGGACCGTCCGTCAGCCTATAAATTGGCTACCCCTAGCTTACTCCAACACATCCCATCATAGGCCTAAAATTCGGACTAGAGTGAGAAAATCCTCTAATTAGATTAGTTTTCCCTATCTCACTGTACATTTTAAATTTTGGATATCCTAAGTGATCCTATGTCTTTATGTGCTAAACACTTGAGGTGATACTGACTTGAGAGTCGGAACGCCCCCCCGGAGGTAAACATCCTACGCCCCTCTCACCTCATTGCTTCCTTGCTGGAAACCATCCAACTAGTGAAGATCACTTCGGTCCCGATGAGTCGCGATGTCCCCTGATGTGATCCGATGTGTCACGCACCTCTAGCAGAAGGTTGATCACATCAGTTCCTAAGTGCCTTGTACACTCGGCGAGAGACTAACCACTCGGTTCCCAAGTGCCACGCACATCTGTTGACTTCGGCCCCCATGTGTCCGATGTCCACCTAAGTGCCATTTACATTGGCCCAAGCACACCCAACACATTAGTACTCTAGTGTCTGTTAGTGTTCAGCCTTAGTCTCTGCCACTACAACGGCCACATCCACTCCAGCAGACTCTCATAATTGCGGAAACTGATATTTTCACCCGCAACACCTGCCTTTTTTATGGTTGGGCCTCATTTGGGTCTTTGACTTCAGTAGATATTGGGCATAACAATATCCTAATAAATGCATAATATTTCTAAGAGAAGCTTTTAATTTACCGTCTCTTCTGATTTGTATTTTTTTTTCAAGCGTTTTAATTAGGATACATATTCTTAATCTCAATAATTGCAAATACCTAGTAGCTCTTTATAAGAGAACAACAGAAAAAGAATATTCAAATACGAGAAGATACATAAAAAAAAAAAAAAAAAAAAAAAAACAAAGGCAGGACCTTCAGATATATATACTATAAAGCTCACAATCTTCATCATCAAAGGCAGTTTTCAAGATTTTTAATTTAGGATGTGGGAATTTATATTTAACATTTGAGACAAAATTATAATTGTCATGTTGTTTGAATTTGTGGAAAAAAAATTTAGAACTTTGGGGCGACCACCCCACAAGCCCCTTGATTCCGTCGTTAAAAGACAGGAGCTTGTTACATGGGCGTACGTAAGAGCAGAGACTCATACAGGGGATATTGGAAATGGGAGGAGATATATAGCAAAGAAAGACTAAAGAGATCGAGTGTGAATGTCGTGAAGTTTTCTTCAACAAAAAAAAAAAACAAAACATAATTTTTAGCTTTTGCGTTTCAAAAGCTCACGCTGTTAGATCTTGTTTAGTATTATTTTTGATATAATTTTTAAAATTAAAAACTATTTTTTATTATAAAAGTAATGTTAAATAAATAAAAAAATTGACTCATGATGTTAAAATTATGGTTTGAAAAATCAAATCAAAAAAACTAAAAATTATAATTTTTAAATTTTAAAAATTGATTTTTAGATAAAATAATTTTATTATCCTATTTTTTTTTTTTTTTACATTTCAATTCCCTAAATATTTTTTCACAATAATATTAAACACTTAAAAAATTTTAAATTATAATTTTCCACCATATATTTTAAATATATTTTTTTCATTAAATTTTTTTTTAATCCAAATTTTTTAACAGCAATACTCAACTAACACTATTACTATCACGACCGAACAGACAGGATACTGTCTTAAGTCTTAACTTAATTGTTATTATTGGTTTGAAAAAATGAAAAAAAAAAAGTGCAGGGTGAAAATTCGACTGGACGGTGAAAATTCGAGCCTGGGATATTGGATTTAGATAGTGATGTTGTAATACCTTATTATTATTACTGGAGTATTGACTATATATATATATATATATATATATATATATAATTGTTAAAACAGGAAGATGAGTTTGTCATGTAGCGGGCAGCATGGGGTCTAGTGTTTGGAATTTGTAGAAAAGAAGGTGACTAAAACCGACATTTTAGCAATGGATTGATAAAAATCAAGACTAAAGAAAAGAAGAAAAATGAAGGAAAGGTTGTAGGGTAGGTATAGGATAGGACAGCTTTGTGTATTTTGCAGAAAAAACACACTCTATCTTTCTCTCTCTTGCTTTCTCTTTTATTTTATTTTCTTTCTCTCTCTTCTTTTTGTTGAGTCTTAAACGCATATTCACAGATGGGGGGTGAATCGTGGTGATTAATGGTGTACAAACTTGCTTTTTTGTGGAGAGTACCTGATGCTTTTTTTTTTTTTTTCCCCTTTTCCTTTACCTTTTGATGTGTGAGTGGGTGGTGCTGTTTTTCTCTCTCTCGCCTTAACAGTACTCAAAATCACCTCATTTTTCTCTCTTATTTTCTCCACAAAAACTCTCCTTCAAAACTGCCTCAACTCAAATTCCCAAGGTTTGTACGCCCTAATCTTCTCCTCGATCTCCTTCTTTCTGGATCTCTTCTACTATCTACATCTACATCTACTCCAGCTGCTGTTGTTCAACGCATCCATCTTCTTTTTCTGCCTCTCTTGTTGGACTTGTTCTTTTTCACTTGTGTTCAACGTTGAAACTTACTTATGACTATGATTTCACCATCTATTTCTCTTCTGGGTTCCTTCAACCCTTGCTGTTTCTTAGCCCCAAGGAGAAGGAGAATCTAGTCCATGGATTTATACTAGATTTCCTTTATGGTCTTTCAACTATTTGAGATTTGGGTTTTTTTTTTTTTTTTGTCTCAACTCTCAACTATATATCCAGTTCAACGGTCTTTTTAAAACCCTGTAAATCTCTCTCTTTGCTCCCTTTCCTAAAGCTTTCTTCATTCCCTGCCTCGCTCAATTTCTTGTTCAGCTTCAAAATTTCCCATATATGTAATACCCTTGCCTTTATTCTCTATATTATCCTATGATTTGCCTTTTTATGTGATTTGATAATTTCTTGAGACTTTGGTAGTGGATGGTGTTGCACAAAGTCTCAAATTTCAGGACTTTATTTTTTTCTGAGTTCGCCCACATAAAATAACGCTCCCCATGAACTTTAGACTTTGTTCAGCAACATCTTTCCTTGCAGCTTATATTCTTTGCTTGTTTTGTGCTTTACTTGATCAATCAAAACGCAGAAGCTTCAAATTCACTCCTTCCTTTCACATAAAATAACGTTCTAGAATCTCCGAGTACCTCCTTCTTCTTCTTCTGGGTCTTTCTTGAAACTCTTGATCTCATCCTCTTTCTCCTCTCTATTGCAGGCTAAGTGGATGAAAATTGGAGCGGGATTGTTTGATCTCGTGAATACTTCTTTCTGTCGCTGACGCCGCCGCCGCTGCTGCTTTATGTGGAGGTTTGGAGTTATCAGAAACTACTACTAGCGAGAAATAAGAGACAAGCAAAGAGGAAGAGAGAGAGAGGGAGTGTTATGCTGAAGATAAGGAGCAGTGGTGGAGATAGAAGCAGTATCAGTGTGCTTGTGACTGTTGTAAAAACAGCACAAGAAGAGATAAGCTTTTCATCAGATGTTATCCATTGAAAACCCTCCACCAGATCCCCCATGTCCCCGCCAATTTCTACAGCTGAAAAGTGATAGTGATGAGATTGAGAGACCTCCTCATAAGCTTCCGTTGCCTGAGGTAGATCTGCTAAAGCAGCCGTCTCTTGATAATCATCATCATACCCCACTCCCCAAATTCTCCATAAGGTAATTTAATTTAATTTAATTTGATTTCCTTTTTCTCTGTCTTGCTTTCTCTTCAGGCTGAGAATGAATAGTAACCTTGATGCGTTTTTTCAAGGCGTTCTAACAGTTTCTCTTTGATCTCAACTAAGGACTTTTGTTGGGTCAGATCCAGAGTTTGATGTTGCATGGTGACTCAGTTCAACACGGGGCCTAACTAAATATAGACACCCCCCAATCTTGTCCCTATTTTGGTCTTTAGGGGGCTTTTGCTTATGAACTCCTTCATCGCTTTTAATCCCTCCAGCCATAAGATGATATTTAGTGAACATGTGCTTGGCACATATTTCTTGATTTTGTCTTCTAGATTTCACGTCATTTTGTGCGTGGGATTTTATCTTTGGAGCAAACTGCTGGGAAGTTCTTGCTTTCTCTTTGCTACCTGTGTACTTGTCCCACTCTTTACCATATCACGCAGCAACCTGGGAGCCTGGGAGTACTTCTCGTTTTTCCTTTTTTTTTTTTTTTTGGTGTGGGGGTTCAGTTCAGTTTAATATATAGATTACTGAATCTTGGGTTTTGTTTTGCTTGGCTGGTTCTTTACTGTTGATATGTTCCTCTCTTTTGAGTATTTTTATGGTCCATGTGTCCCCTTCCTTCCTTCCTGAGTTAGCATACAATATCTGAGTCTTCTAAATTTTAACCTTTGGTTCCCCTAAGAAAGCTCTTGGACGAGTTATTGCTTCTTTTATTCGTACCGCTTTGAGCATATGAAGTGTTTCATAAATTTATCCCACTTACTAACAACAGACTAAAATCTTGTACTGTAGAGATTATGTGTTCACTGCCCGGAGCAAGGATATCAAGAAGAATTGGCCGTTTTCTCCAAAAAGTTTGCAACTTGTTTTGAAGCATGGCTTGAAGGATCCATTGCCACCATTTCAGCCTCTTGATACAGTAAGAAACCAAGCAATAAGGAGATATGTGGTTGAAACCAATCCAATTGAGAAGCAAAATACAAAGACATTTGATGAAGAGCCATCTGGGTCAACCGATCATTTGGTACTAGAGTCATTTGATGATGCTCACTCAAACCATAACCTAGTACTAGCAGGTACTTGCATAGACAATAGCTGGTGCAGATCCGGAGGAGAAGATGAAAATGATTTACCCTTCACAACAACAAGTGTTTCTCAGTCTGATTTAATAGACTCGGTTCTCATTGACAAGCACTCCAACTTACCATTAGAAACCGATACGTCAGTGGAAGGTTCAGCCGAAGTTGAAGCTGCAGTTGCTTTTAAGTCCCAAAAGACTGAAAGCACAACCCGACCCTCGGGCAAGAAGTGCAGATTAATAGTGAAATTTGGTGCCCATTCTGATTGTAGCTCGACTGAAGATATTGCTTCGAATTGTACCATGGTATCAGAATCGATGGCTTCAAAACTTTGCCCTGTTTGTAAATCTTTTTCTTCCTCTTCTAATACCACCTTGAATGCTCACATCGACCAGTGCCTTTCTGTTGAGTCAACTCCCAAGTGGACAGTGGATTCTAAGCTTACAAGGCATAAAATTAAGCCAAGGAAAACAAGACTGATGGTAGATGTATATGCTACTGCCAAACCCTGCACATTAGAAGAACTTGACAGGAGGAATGGTACAAGCTGGGCCACTTCGTCAAACGTCTCTAGACAGGATTTTGAGAGACTTAAAACATGTGATGATGGGAAAAAGCAAAGAGTTTCCCCAATTAATCCTGAGGAGGATACTGGCGATGTAGGTGCTGTTTATGTCGATGCCAATGGTACCAAACTTCGGATTTTATCAAAGTTTAATGATGTGCCACCAGTGTCAAAACTTGGAGATGATCTTGGACCGCACAAATCTTTGAAAGGAGGTAAAGGAAGCAAATTTTTTTCAACCAAAAACAAAAGCTGCCATGCCCCAAAACATCACAAGTATCTCAAACTTGCTCCTCAAAGCAGAAAATTTTTCTCTCATAAGACCCCTTCTTCAAAGGTACGCCTCTTTCTTTTTCTCTATATGGGTCTTCTTCCCTTGTATCAGATTATCTTCTATTTTTTTCTTTGGTGCTTTTGATGAAATCTTCAGAAAGAAGTAAATTTTCGGCCTTTAACTAGCTCTGATTGGGTTATTCTTTCTAAATGTCTAGAAACATAAGTATTTTTGAAGTGAAAATTAAACAACCTTATATGCCCTTAGTTGCAGAATCCCTCCATGTTTTTGAAGTTTGTGATTATAAGTTTCGCAGTGACACCATGGTTTCTACTTAGCAGCCAGAATAGGGTATAAAAGATACAAGTTTTCTTGACCTAAACAAATTTAACTTTTCATACTTAATGCAAATTTTGTGATCAAAGAATTAAGTGTTGGTAATTAGTTGCTATACTGTTCTTAAACAGGTAGTTGGAGGTCGAGAAGGATATTGTGGAGTAGAAGAAAGTTGCAAGAGTGAAGGACCACATGTGCCAAAGCAAATCAAATCCAGTGATTCTAGAAACTTTAAGGAAAGGGTGTGCTCTAAACAAGCAGGTCTTTCTAGGAAGCCTAATAATCAAGATAGACATCAACCTTTGATATGTAAAGGCCATGTTGCTCGGGATTTGCGGGTTCAGAGTGACCAATCACATCAAGGTGATCATCTTATGGAGAGAAATTGTGTTCGCAAAGTAAAAAGTTCATCTGAAAATCCAATTTCTTCTCCTGAGAAATGTGAGAGGATACAAAAGCCTGTTCATGAAGCCCCAGTTATTGATAGGAAGGAGCGTTCTTTGGGAAGAAAGAGAGTAAGGAGTCCCTTGTTTGGAGCCAGAATCCATAACAAGTTGGAGAAGTCTTTTCACCAACTTAAGCAAAATGCAAATCAGTTGAGCAAAGACCATCCCCGTCTAGATGACGACCATATGGTGAGATCTCTGAACTCTGGTGAAAATTGCACATCTTCATTGAGCGAAAAGATGGCTGATATTGATGCAAATAGTAATCCTGGTACTCCTGTCACTGCTACTACAACTATTAGTCATCAGTTTTTTGCATCCAAATGCTTCAGATTTTCCTCACAAAAGAAAAATGTGCTGTCTGCTAGCAGCAGGTCATCCATGGTTGAATCTAGGTCTAACTTGGTTAAGAAATATTCAACAAGGGAGAGTCGACTGCATTTTATGGCAGAAATAGATGAGGAGGCAGTGGCCTGGGGTCCTGAGGCAGATCGAGAATGTAGCTTGGTGCATGATGGTGCTAAAAATCAATGTGGGGGGAAAGAGATTACTGAAGAACTATCATTTGGTGGAAGCAGTATACAAGGAGCCAGAGAACAAAGAGGAAGAAGTATTTCCGGGAGGAAGGAAGCCATGGCTTTGAAGAGCATGCAATTGGAACCTCACTGTTATGATCATGATGAGAGGGAGAACACAGATTCTTCTGCAAGAGGCAGTGGGGATATTCTGGATAATGTAGATGGTATGGAATCTGTTGAGGAGACGGTTACTAGTTTGAGTCAGTCAGTAGAAACCAAGTTTAACAAACTGAGTAATATTCCCAAGAATAGATCCAATTCTTTACAGACTAATGAAGATTACAGTGGACCTTCATGTGGGGCTGAAGGACTAGCAGACCCTTCTGGGCCAAGTCTTGTTGATAAACCAAACATGTTTTGTGCTGAAGTTGGCCACAGTATAATTAGACAAACTGCTAATATGGGAGGAGAATTAGATTCTGATGCGGCACAAGGGAACTCTTTTCCTGAGGTTGATCCGATACCTATTCCTGGTCCACCAGGATCATTTTTGCCTAGTCCTAGAGATATGGGCTCTGATGATTTTCAAGGGAATACATCATTGACTACCAGCCAGATTCAATCCTCTCAAGATCAGCTTGATTTGGTAGATGGGGACACATCAGATTCACCCATGTCTGCAGTGTCAACAATGTCTAATTCTGTGGAAGCTAGGTTAGATTTGAAGTATGCAGAACCATTAGCATTTTTTGGTGCTCCTGCAGCTATAGAAAAGGATAGGTCTGGCTACTCTACTGCCAAGTCTGACCCCTTAGTTGAGAATGGTGCTGCAGTTCGGCAGCGAAGCGCAGGACCAGAAAGAACTTTTGAAGGAGAGAAATTTAGAGTCCCTAGAACATCTATTGAAAAGAGACCTTTCATTTTAAAAAATGATGATCAGCCATGCTGTTGCCAAAGAAAAGAGAGATCCTTTCCGGGTTTTGCCCTAAATTATCAGGAGTCACAACTACTAAGGCGACGAACAATGGCTTCAATGATGGTGCCTGCCATGCGAATGCAAAATGGTGCCAGTCCCAGTTTCAGTCCTAATAATTTTGATGCAAGACCAGAAACATTTTCTCTGACCAGCAGTGCAAGTCTAGGATCTGAACAAATGGTTCTCCCTGTCATGAAACCTCCTGCAGGTCCCATTCCTTTTAAAGGATGCCCTGATGCTGGTGTCAAGCTTTCCGGTCACGGTGACCATGATTCTGCTAGTCCATCTTCTTCTAATCCCATTCTCAGGCTGATGGGGAAGAACTTAATGGTGGTTAACAAAGAGGAAGACGCATCTGTGCCACTTGGTCAGGGCCAGTCATGTGCTATGAGTAATAGTCTAACTCCTAACTTTCCAACTTCTTCTGGAATCTCTTCTAGCAATATCCGGAATCAAGGTGACCTGCCCTTCTATCATGCAATGCCCCAGGGTTCTTTAATCTTTGATCAAAATCCAAATGATTTGGTGGGGCAATCTTTTGATGTCCGATTGACAAATGGCTATAGAAACCGTGCCAATCCTGCAACACCACAAACACCTGTGCAATTTCCGGCTGGCTTGTTTCTCGATGAGCATATGGATTGTGGTTTCAATACCTCCATGGAGATGTTCAAGTATGAAGGTAACTATGATTTGCCAACTCAACCGGATAGACCTAAGAACAAGCTAGGTCCAGCTGCAAAATATGATATGGAGAAATTTGCAACTCTAGACGGCCAACATAGGAGTGAGGATTCTGCTATCTCCAGTAAAGAAGTCATTGTCATTGATGATGATGCACCTGAAAGTGAAACAAACAAGACAGTTGACGTTGGCCAACACTTTGACGGCTTGAGGGAAAGCCAATTAATATCGTCTGGCATTTCAATGCGATTAGGTCCTAATCATAGTGTAAGGCACAGGAATCCTTTTTCTCGTTATCAGCCAGAGGAGTCGTCTTTACTAGGTGACCCAACAGTGGTGCAAAATAACAACTTTCATGCAAGAGGAGGCAATACAAGTCCTGTTAGGTGGGATTGCACTTCAGAAGGTTCTGCTGTGCTGCAGCGGGGTCCTTTTATGGCTGTATCATCGTCTTCAACAGCCCATCTGAGATCTGCACTTTATTATGCTCCAAGTTTGTCTTAGCAGCTTTGTTTGGGATCGGCAGGTTTCATATCAAACTTGGTACTGAATCTTGAGCTACTCCATGACTACTGACAGACGGACAAACAGAAACTTTTGGGGATCGAAAATGATTTTAAACTGCTAAAATGATGGCAGTTTGAGCTAGTAGATTTGGTGCAAGTTCCAGCAATTGAGATCTCAGAGTTTGTATGTATTTTTTTTAATTCAGTTATCGTTGGGCAAACCTTTTATGCAGTTTTTGAGGCTTCTGCTTAGGCAATTATAAAGTTATCCCAAAGACTAGATAATATATTTATATATATATATATATATATATATATATATATATATATATAAGCAATACTTGAATAAAAAAAACTGACAAAGGGACCTTGGGTTAAAGCCAATGGGAGTGAAGTGTTCCTAAAGATAAATTATAGAAGTATTTTTATCTTGTTTTTCTAATTTTATTTTTTATTTTTATTGGAACTGGGACTGTGTTTAACGTTTTCAAATCACTTGCATGTTGCATGTGAATCAAGGCAATGCTTTTGTGAATCTCACCAATGACCAATGAATGGTGATGAGTTTCTACTTTGGTCGTAACCTATGCCAGCTTTAGTTAATTCAAACTGGGGGTATTGTAATGTGATGAATTATTCTGAATCATTAAAAGTCCATATTAATGGTTCATCATCAGATCAGATGATGAATTCTTGTTTTCTGGGTTTGTGACAACATAAGATTTGTACAACCCCTCTCTCTATATATATATATAGAGAGAGAGATGGCAATAGTTCTGTGAGTGTGGCATGGATTAAAAAATCGGATCGATCCGTTGAATCCAAAACTTTGGTGTGTGGTATATTATTGGTGAGTAATTTTCATTTTCAAAAATAAAAAACTGAAAACAATATTATGAAAATTGTTAGAAGCAAAAAAAAAAAAAAAAAATAGTGTTTCCCATATTTTTGAAACATTTTCATCATCAGCAAACAGTGTCCATCAATTTTAATGACAAAAACTCAAAGGAATGGCAAGGGAATATTGACTCAAACCCTTACAACTGTTATAAGGTATGCTCCAATCACTTTGGCTTGTGATCCTCCTCCTATGTTTTCATAATATATTGCAACATCAACATGAATATAAACTCAGAAGACACCAAAAAAAATATTACAACTCAACGCAACTTTTATTTTATTTTATTGATAATCCTATTCCTACATGGAAACTAACAATTGAAAACAAGTAAAGATCTTGATGGTAATTAACTAGTCTATGAAGTTAAAACAAATTACTAATAGAAAACATTAACTCAAAACTTTCATATTGTAATTAATGCTTCATTAATATAACAAATTAATAAGTTCACATATAATGATGATATATAATAAAGAAGTAAATGTTGAAATTTGCATAAGAGGCGGCTATGAGATATGCATAAAAAGAACAAAATAGTTAGAAATCAAAAGATAAAACCCAACGTATAACTTTTATAAAAATAAAAGAAGAAAAAGAGATAGACACTATATCAAATAATAATATATCTCAAACTCGATCACATCTATTAAAATTCACAAGAAAAAATATTTAGAAAAAATAAAATTGCAATATTAGAAAGAAACATCAACAAAAGTCAAAGTGCAGTAAATAAACTACTAGATTTTTTTTTATTTTAAATCTGAAGTACATCTCTACATTTATAATTATATTCTAAAGAATAATACACCAAAAAGTAAAATAGTTAAAAAAATTATCTAAATTGTCATAATAACATTCATCATTTTATTATCATGAACTTTAACCACCAAAGCTTATTAATTTTTTAATCCACTTATAAAATTTAAAAACTTTATAAAATATGCATAAAAACGTACTAATAATAATTAATAATAGCTGTCTTGTCTTGTAGAAGTAAAATTTTTTTTTTTTTTTTTGAACATAGTTTACCGTTATTAGATAATACTCCGCTAATAATGAGATTCACTTCATTATTAACACCAAAACAAAACAAAACCAAACAAACCGTCCAACATTTTGATCTTTGAACGGTAGTTGTTGTCTCGTCTCGTCTCTTCTCTTCTCGTCGGTGGTCAAAACTCAAAATAACGAGATGCAGAACCACCAATCAACATCCGCCACGTACACCACTATCCCCATCTCAGCTTCTGACGTCATCTCTCGCTCCCTTCACAATCTAACTGCCACCCTCTCCCGCCACCTCCGCCCCTGGCCTCAGCTCTTGGGCTCCGGTTCCCGATCCTTCTCCCGACCCCACTCCTTTCTCTCCCGCGCTCCCGCCAACCTTCGCTATTTCCGCGCCAACTACTCCGTCGTGGTCGCCGCCACATCCGCGCTCTCCCTGATCGGTTCCCCGCTCTCGCTCCTCCTCTGCTGCGGCGTCTTCGCTCTTTGGCTCCTACTCTTCTTCTTCAGAGAGGATCCACTCGTGCTGTGGGGCCATTGCGTCAGTGATCGCCTTGTGCTCTTCTCTTTGGCTTTCCTTTCGGTGTTGGCTGTCTGGGTGTGCGGCGTCCTTCAAAATTTGGCCTTAGGGGTAGGGATTGGGGTCCTCCTCTGCGGGGTCCACGCCCTTCTTAGGAACTCCGATGGACTCTTTCTTGATGAGAACGACGCCGTCTCTACCGGATTGGTCCGCTCAGCTGCATCTGCTGCACCCCCTCCGAATTAGTAGGAAATTTCGTTTTCTTTTTGAATTTTCTTCTCCTTTTTGAAGATGTTGAAATTCAAAGTGTACTAGGGTGGGTTGTTTGGTTTGGTTGTTGTTTTCCTTTGTTTTGTGGGAATGTATAGAGTGAGGCTGTCTGTTTTGATTGTAGATTGGGATAGTTAGTTTTGATTGTAGATTGTCAGTGATGGAGTTGGTTGCATTGAAAATTTGAAATTGAAATTGAAATTGGTGTGATTCTTTTTTTGTTTGTTCATTCATTCTCTCTGTTTTTGTTTGTTGCATCATAAAGCAATGGCCGGCCAAGGCCAACTCTTTCTTTTCTTTCACATAACATAGTACTGGTGGTACTACTATCAAAACTATGTAATGTAATTATTCTACTACAGTAGATCAACTGAAATGAAATTAATAATCTACTACAATAATTAAATAGTTGATTTTTTCTTAAAATCTGATTATGTAACATGATTTGAATGAAAAAAATATATGCTGACGTGACGTAATAATTTCATACAATCTTTTCTCTAAATTTTGAGTCCTGAGTGTGAGCCTCGGACTCGGAGGGACTTTACTTTGGGATTAACACGTTATTTTGTTCAAATCTATTGAGATTGAGATTGAGCTTTTCTTACGTTGTTACCAAAACTAAACCTTTTCTATTGAGATTTGAGATTGAGCTTATATAGATCATACATACCTTGCTTCATTCTCACTAACTTGAAAAGTGTTTGTTGAGCAGCCAAGGTTTGGGCATGGTTGTTTGTGCCCGAGCATCACTGTCCGAATACTGATACAAGTACTTCTGCAAGCTGAGATGGTTGAGAAAGCTAGAATTACTGACGGACCACCATAACTCCATATGTGACTCAGCAGATGAGTCGGGCAGCAATCTCATCATGCCTCTGACTATCTGAATACTTAACAAAGCAAGCTCCAGCTCTGACTTAAGCCACTTACAGAAGCGAGCCAAGTTTGGATTTTGACCAATGAAAACATCACAAACCCTGAGTTTGGCATTAGAAACCGGAGAAGCAGGAGCTTTTGCGAAGGAAATTCGAGGCACTGGAAATGAAAATGAATGCATGGAGCAGGATCTGGGAGTACCTCTACACAGGTAATAATCTTGAGCTTCGGATCTGCAATGTCGTCAGAGTATTCGTACTGGTCTGATGGGGGAGTGTATGAACTACTTGGTGTTGGAGAATGTTGCACAATAGTTCTTAGGATAGGACTAGAGGATCAATTTGCTGCTGCCAAAATATCACAAATCTGTTAGTTGAAATAGGGTGACGAAGATTGAGGCACGGATTAAGTCGCTCTCTTGAGATAATACACGCCCTCTCGGTGATAAGAACCGATACAAAGAGGTTGTATTGCACGCCGTCCTCAGGATACAACAAGCCCAATCACCCACTGTACACCTTACTAACCTGCACAAGTTAGAAGGTAGAAGCTCCACCAAAATTGACACTTTTTTCACCCTATTAATTAGCATTCTTAAAAGACTCAAGAAGATTTTTAAAAGAGGGAATTAGCTTTTGAAATTTGGATGCTCAAAAGGTGAAAAAGGAATCCTATTTATAGCATAGAATTGAAAGAAAAAAAAAAAGAATGAAACATTTATTTTATTTTATTTTAACTTAAAGTAAATTAATTGAAAGTAAATGAAAGTTAATAAAATTTACATTAATAAATGTTTAAAAGTTTTTTTTTATGTTAGTTAAAGAATACGTTCTCTTCTTTTATTAAAATAAACCAACAATCCCTCACTTATTTTAATAAAAACATTAAGTACTAATTTTTTAGTTGAAGATAGAAAACTATGCATAATGTAGGTGTCAATGGCTTGAACCTCCACTTAGTGTTTCAACAATCTTTGCTCCAGAGCCAATAGTGAACTAAGTTTGAACTAAGGCTGCTTTAGGGAAACAAAGTATTGCATCACACACATAGATTTCCAGTGCCATACCATGAGCTTCTTTAGCCAGCACGTTATGGTCATGTGCTTTATCTCGGTTATAATGAGCATTCTAGAGAATAAACCCAAATTCTCATAAGAAGCAGCCTCACTTCCACACTCATATAGGTGAGACTATCAAGGATGCTCCTATAACTCTACATCCCACTCAAACCTCATTAAGAGTATAAACATACTCAACCTCCATTACTGTTACAGGATACATGCACTGCATCATAGGGAGGGATATTATTATTAAATGTGCATGTCATTCAAACCACTCTATAATTCGTTTTTCCCTTTGAACCTAATTCTTGGGATCTCCAATCACTAGGTACGGTATTCTCATAGTTGATTTTTATTATTCTTTGGGCATTAGTCCCATCCCCCTCGATGCTATCCAGATATTTTCTCTAGTTAGAGCTTTTGTCAAATGATCTGCAAGATTATCACCACTTTGGATATAATCAACATTAATGGTACCATTAGTTATATGAGATCTCACATAGCTATGTTTTCTTCTTATAGATCTGGATTTTCCATTGTAGTATTTACTATTAACTCTCCTAATAGCTACAGTACTATCACAATGGATTAAGACAGGTGCTATTGGTTTTTCCCATACTGGAATTTCAAATAACAGATTTCGTAACCAACCTGCTTCTTCACTGGCTGAGGCCAATGCTATAAGTTCAGCCTCCATGGTGGAGTTTGCTATGATTTGTTGCTTTTTAGATTTCCAACAAATTGCTCCACCTCCCAATATAAACACATAACCAGTGGTAGACAAGGAATCACCAGCCAAGGTATTCCAATTAGCATCACTGTATCCTTCAAGTACAGCAAGATACTTTTGATAAAGTATACCAGTTCTTTTTAAATATCTCATTACACGATTAATTGCATTCCAGTGCTCTAAGTTTGGTTTACTTGTAAATCTAGCCAGCACCCCTACAACATAAGCAATGTCAAGTCGGGTGCAATCAATGGCATACCTCAAGCTACCAATAATACTAGCATACTTTTTTTGGTTACATACATCTTGATCATTCTCCTTGGGAAATAAATGTAAATTTGGATCAAAAGGAGAGCATAAGGGTTTGCAATCAAAAAACTTGTATTTTTTAAAACTTTTTCAATATAATGAGATTGGTCTAGAAAAGTACCATTTGAAGTCCTTGTGATCCTTATGCCAAGAATTACATTTGCTTCCCCTAAATCTTTCATGTCAAAATGATTAGTAAGTAGCATTTTGGTAGCATTTATAATCTCTAGATTTGTACCAAAAATCAAGAGATTGTCAACATATAAACAAATTATGACATGTGAATTACAATATGATTTGTAATATATGCATTTATCACTTTCATTGGTTTTGAAACCATTAGAAATTAAACACATGTCAAATTTCTCATGCCACTGTCTGGGGCCTTGTTTTAAACCATATAATGATTTTAATAATTTACACACTTTATTTTCATTACCTGGCATAACAAAGCCCTCAAGTTGCTCTATATAAATTTCTTCTTCCAACTCTCCATTTAAGAAAGCTGTTTTTACATCCATTTGATGGATTATCAAATCATGGATAGCAACAACTTCAATTAGAACTCTTATTGATGTTATTTTGCTCACGGGAGAATATGTATCAAAGAAATCTATGTCCTCTTTTTGCTTAAAGCCTTTGGCTACAAGCTTGGCTTTGTATTTATCAATTGAGCCATCAGGCTTCAATTTCTTTCTCAGTACCCATTTATACTCTATAGGTTTACAGCCTAGTGGTAGGTTTACTAACTTCCATGTTTTGTTAGTTATCAAGGAGTCCATCTCATCATTAATGGCTTTTTTCCAAAGGTCTGAATCAGGAGAAGATAATGCCTTGTCTAAAGTGACAAGGATCATCTTGAACATTGAACACATGATAATCAGGGCCAAAGTCTTTTACTATTCTTCCTCTTTTACTCTTTCTAGGTTCACTTACAAGTTCTCTTTTTGTGGGTTGAGAAGTAAATTGTTCTAGAGCTTGTTGGTTATCTCTAGGTTCAGGGATAATTGTTGGTCCAGGTTCAACACCCCCACTATTTCTAGTTTTAAAAGGAAACTTGTTTTTATGAAAGATGGTATCTAAGGATTCAATCATAACATTGTTATCTAGGTCTAAAAACCTATATGCTTTACTGGTTAAGGCATAACCCATAAATACACATCTAGAGGTCTTTATCCCAAGTTTTGGTCTTTTAGGATCAGGAAGCCTAACAAAGGCAAGACAACCCCACACTCTAAAATAACTCAAATTTGGCTTATAACTTTTCCAAAGTTCATAAGGTGTTTTTAAAGAGTCTTTTTGTAGTACTCTATTAAGGACATAATTTGCAGTAAGTACTGCTTCTCCCCATAAATTTTTAGGAGCACCAGAGCTTACTAACATTTCATTAGTCAAATTTATCAGAGTTCTATTTTTGCGTTCTGTCACTCCATTTGATGAAGGAGAATAAGGGGGAGTAGTTTCATGAACAATACCCAATGATTGAATAAAAGCATTTAATCCAAGATTATCATACTCACCTCCTCTGTCACTCCTGAATCTTTTGATTTTTCTCCGAAATAGATTTTCTATCTCTTTTATAAAGATGGAAAATTTTTCAAAAGCTTCACTTTTATTTTTCATAAGATAAACATATGTATATCTTGAAAAATCATCAATAAAGGTTAAAAATATATTTTCAAATTCACAAATATCAGTGTGAATTAAGTCTAACAATTCAGAATTTCTTACCACACTTCTGAATGGCTTTCTTGTGATTTTGATCATGCTACATGATTCACATTTTCAAATTGATTATCTAGTTTAAGAATTAAACCTAAACTACTCATGTTTTTCACATATCTGTCATTAACATGACACAATCTAGCATGCCAAACATTTACACAAGAAACGATATAAGAAGAAACAACTGAAATTTCATTTATTTCAATATTCAGTTTAAACATGCCTTTACAGGCATAATCTTTCCCAACAATGTGCCCTTTTTCATAAGCGTAATTGATCAGATTCAAAAACTTGTTTGAATCCGGCTTTGTTTAAAAGAAAAGAAGAAACCAGATTTTTTCTAATCTCAGGAACATGCCTTAAGGATCAATTTTTTACCAGAAGTAAAATTGAGTTCAATATCACCATAACCCAGGGCATTAGTGGTGTGGGAGTCACCAAGCAAGATTTTCTTCTCTGTCTCAAACAGAGAATAGGTTTTAAACCAAGTTTTGTCATAGTAGACATGCCTAGAGGGACCAGAGTCTACCCACCATCTTTGAGAAGAATCAATAGTGTTGATTTCAGATATCATAGTCATAAGTGGCTCTTCGGTTACATTAACCTGATTAGAAGGTCCATGCTTCCGGAAATGACATACTGTTGCTATATGTCCAGATTTCCCACATACATAGCATCCATCATTTCTTTTATTATTTGGTGCTTCTCTTGAAGGAGGTTTTTGGTTTTTTCTCTGATTAAATTGACCCTTAAGTTGTTTTCCGTAGGACTTATTTTTATGATTTTTTTTTTTTGATTTAATTTTGTATTATTATAAGTCTTAGGCATGTTCTCATTAGAAGTGACAAGATTTACCTTTGAATTACCTGTGCCATTGAAGTCAGGTGAATTGTCTTGATTTCTGTGCTCTTCTTCTACTCTCAAGCGCATGATAAGAGATTCAATGGATAATTCCTTTTGTTTGTGGCGTAAGACCTTCCCAAATTCTTTCCAAGAGTCGGTCAATTTGTCAATAATGGCAGAGACTTCCATTTGTTCATCAACATTTATTCTTTCACGTCGAACATCATGTGCAAGCATTTGGAGATCATGGGCTTGTTCTATCACGGACTTATTTTCCTGCATTTGGAATCTGAAATAACGGCTACAAGCAAACTTTTTGGATCCAGCTTCTTCAATGTCATACTTTTGTTGCAATGCCTTCCAAATTTTCTTTGTTGAAGAATAAGTTTGGTCATGATAATCGTACAGATTGTTAGAAAAACAATTGAGTAAATAATTTTTGCAGTGATCGTGATCCTTCTCCTATTTCTTCACATTCTTTTCATGCTCAGATTTTTCTTCATCAGTCATAGCTTCGGTATCTTTTTTCTTAGGACTCTTTTCCACAAAAATGTAGGAGACATTCAAAAGAGTCAAGTAGAAAAATGTATTTTGCTTCCATCTCTTATAATTGGCACTATGAAAGCGGAAATGACGGTTCAGGTCACCGGCATGAGTACTTTTGGGTAAACCTTTAACAACGTTCTCCATAAGGAATATCATCTCAAATTGTTAGAGAATGTTGCACAATAGTTCTTCAGGATAGGACTAGAGGATCAATTTGCTGCTGCCAAAATGTCACAAATCTGTTAGTTGAAATAGGGTAACGGAGATTAAGGCACGGATTAGGTCGCTCTGTTGAGACGATACGAGCCCTCTCAGTGATAAGAACCGATGCAAAGAGGTTGTATTACACGACGTCCCCAGGATACAACAAGCCCAATCACCTATTGTACACCTTGCTAACCTGCACAAGTTAGAAGGTAGAAGCTCCACCAAAATTGACACTTTCTTTACCCTATTAATTAGCATTCTTAAAAGACTCAGGAAGATTTTTAAAAGATGAAATTAGCTTTTGAAATTTGGATGCTCATAAGGTGAAAAAGGAATCCTATTTATAGCATAGAATTGAAACAAAAAAAAGAATGAAACATTTATTTTTTATTTTTTTTTAACTTAAAGTAAATTAATTGAAAGTAAATGAAAGTTAATAAAACTTACATTAATAAATGTTTAAAAGTTTCTTTTCTATTAGTTAAAGAATGCGTTCTCTTCTTTTATTATAATACATCAACAATCCCTCACTTATTTTAATAAAAACATTAAGTATTAATTTTTCAGGTGAAAATAGAAAACTATGCATAATGTAGGTGCCAATGACTTGAACCTCCACTTAGTATTTCAACAATCTCTGCTCCAAAATCAATAGTGAATTAAGTCTTGAACTAAGACTGCTTTAGAAAAACAAAATATTGCGTCACGCATATAAATTTCCAATGCCATACCATGAGCTTCTTTATAGAATACCGTTAAAAATGGCTTCTACCCAGTCTTGCTTAAATAATATGCTTAATCGTTCGTAGCTTGCAATTTGAAAAATAGTACTATACTAGCTAAGCTAAGGTAAAGATCTGAAATTTTGATGTGTTGTACTATACTAAATACTACTCCATATTATTATTATTATTATAGTATATTAGTTGTTAAGTCATTACCCATTAGGGTTATATAATTAAATTAAGTTGGATCTGTTTTTTCCACCACAAACTTTACGTAAAATAAAAAATACGTCCTTTAGTTATCGAATTGTCAAGCAAAGCACCCTGGCCTGCACCTCCTCCCGGGTCCTGGCCCTATTATTATCCCCCAATTTACTGTTTCAAATTGGTGGAATTGCTTAATCAAAAACTATTTTTTTTTTTAAAAAAGATTTATGCGTTTGTTAGGGGTGCTCATAGGTCGGGTTGAGACCGAATTTTTTTCAAAGTCTTTGCTCAGACCCGGCCCGTAGGCCCGTGAGCACTGTTCATTACCTTTAAAAAATAAAAATAAAAAATTTATTAATTTATTAATATTTTTATAATTAAAATTAAATAAAAAAAATATTATTTTAATAAAAAATACTGTTTCGGGCCGGGCAGGCCCGGAACAAGAATTCTCTATCCAGGCTCGACCCAGTGCGGGCTGGGTCTACAGGGCCGGACGGGCTGCCCGGCCCATGAGCAGGTCTAGCGTTCGTGTCGTGTTCGTATTATTTTTTATATTCGTGTTTTTTTTTTTGTGTTCAAAATATTATAAATTTATTATATAAATTTTTACACGTTCGTATATTTATGTTGTGTTTATGTTATTTTTGTGTCGTCTCGTATTTTAATTATTTTTTTTATGTGTTCGTGTCGTGTTTCAATTCATCCAAATATTTTTTATAGTTTGTCATGATGGTCCAATTAAGAAAAAAATTTATGTGTCCGTATCGTATCTCAATTCATTCCATATTTTACATAATTTATTATAATGATTCAATTTTGTGTGCTAGTGTTATTTTATTGTGTGTTTAAAATATTATAAATTTATATAAATTTTTACACGTTAATAATTGATTTTATGTCGATTTTGACAAGTTCGTGTATTTGTGCCGTTTTCATGTTATTTTTCGTGTCGTGTTTTAATTACTTTTTTCATGTTGTGTTCGAGTCGTATAATCCTGTTGTGTCCAAAATTACCGACTTTAATTGACACTATTAAAATAACTCACAAATTTGTGTGGCACATCATCATGTTCGTGTTTTTTTCTATTATAATCGTATTCAAGGTTTTATATATTTATATAAAATTTGACACAATAATTTATTTTATGTAAATTTAGACACGCTCGTGTATTTATATCGTATTCATGTTATTTTGTATCATATTTGTGTTTTAATTATTTTTCCGATATAACATGTTATTTTGTATCATATTCGTGTTTTAATTATTTTTCTGATATTATGTTCGTATCGTATAATTATGTTATATCTGAAATTACCGGATGTAATTAATCATATTCAAATAACTCTCAATTTTATACCATATATCGTATAAAAATAAGAATTATTATTTTTTTAAAATTATTATCTTTACTACTCTTATTTTTTATCTTTCAAATTTATTACAAAATATTAATTCAAATTCGATAATATTATTCTGCAGCGAAGAGCAGAGTTATTATTAAAAGTTCAAATATTGTTGATTCACAAAATCAAGGATTTGAAATTTCGTTTAAAAATGCTAATTATCTCATTTCGATTCCGCCTAAAAACCAAACATGAATAAATATGCATACTAAAATTATCCTGGACAAAGTGGATGGAATGGATCATACAATGAGTGACACATGTAAATGTAGGGGGGGGGGGGGGGGGGGAAGACGCTCACACTTGCAATGCAAACCAAACCAAACCCCTCATAAAATTGTCTTAGCTCCCAAGGAAACCATACTTCTCTTTCATTGTTCTTGTTCACATCAACAAAGAAAGCTTTCTACCCTTCTTTCTCTACATTCCCTCTCCAACTCAAACAGCAATCGCCTATAAGTTACAGATTACAGTTTACATGAACCCTCTTCTACTGCTTGGAATGTTTTTAGTAAGTTCCTCCAAGAATACCATGCTTTTATTTTGCTTGCACAATCAACTCATATTAGGGAATCAAGGTACGAGTAGTTCCTCGTACGCCCATACTCAAGAAGGCTACCATATGTACGATCCCATACACCAATAAAGAGAGACTCCGTGTCCGGACTAAAGGATATGCCAGATATCTCACCAAAGAAATCGATTTCTTGCTCATTCTCGTAACCACTTTTCACATCATACACATGCACAAAGTCAGCAGGCTCAGCCATTGCCATGTACTTACCATCACATGTGTAGCGTATGGACCGTATTGCTCCAAGATTTCCCTTTACAACATCAATCGACCTGGACAAGTTCCGAACATCCCAAATTCGGCATGTTTTGTCTTGGTTCCCAGTGGCAAAAGTGACACCGTCAGGGTGCCATGCTGATGCAAATGAGAAGTCCAAGTGTCCGCGCAAGGGCATAACAGTCTGCAATGTAATTCCATATCAGCCGATACCACATGCTAGCTTTTTCAATCTCCAACAAAATGTACAAAAATAATGCATTAATACTCATGGTATAAAGCAAGCAGATAATTACCTTCCCCGTGTCAGAGTCCACCAACATAACATCAGGGTTGTCTCCAACTATTATTAGAAGTTTCCCATCAGGGCTCAGAGAAGTATGCTGCAAAATAAACAAATAAGCAGGGAATTATAGTATTTCTCCTCACCGTGTCTTTACAGTATTAATAGAACAAATAATTAGCATATTGCAAATAAAAACTTTTACATGGAATAATAACAAGTGTATGTTTACCCTATGTTACCCAGATTCGGGGCGAGTGTCGAATATCTGGGTATGTGTCAGATACGCTCAAATTTTTTTATTTTTTTTTTAAGTTTTTCCATATATTTGGAAGATCATATCCTCATACACATGTCCGAATATGTGTCGGATACAGGTGAAGGACACAAGTACTTTAGAGAAAATGAAGAGTCCGGATAACATAACGTTTACCAATCTAAACAAACGGAATCCCAATATAAGGAACTTACATTGACTGGCCAAAGAAAATGAAAATGCTTAGAAAGCTGACATTTCTCCATATCAAAATCTCTGACTCCACAGTCATTATTTGAGGCCGTAAAGTGAATTGAACCACTGGTAATTCAAAAACAAAGCAAAATTAGGTTCAGGTTGAATGTGACCGATGCCACCAGCAGCTCAGGGAACAAGAAATACCTTGGACTGACATAAATCTCAACAGCATTTGTAATGGCATTGTCATCATAAGTTGTCCTGGAGCAAAAGCTTATTCCAGGTCGATCTAAATGCTATATTCAAATCAAAATCAACTAATTAATTCTTAACATAACTGGCAACAGGATAACAATAACCAAGAGCTAAGCAAAAAAAAAAGCTCTCTCCAAATATAAATTTTTAGCCTTTTCACTGTTCTCAAGGTTTTAAGCAAAAATTAATTCATAACAAGACGAAGAAGTTGATAAATTTTGTAACAGAATGAGCAAGAAAACAAAGCTCATAAATTCTAAAGAGCTTAATATAATCATTTAGACGGATCCATCTTATAACATGACGGACATGTAGAACTAGGATATCTTAAAGTTAAATCTAAACATTTTACTTCAAGTGACTAGCAAAAACCGAAAAAGTGCTATATTGCATAGAAAAGCAGCTCTGCAATTGCTGCACAAAGGCTTATTCATTTTTCTCATCTCTTTTTTGTCAGTAAAGGATTTAGGGGGAAAAAAGTTACACTACTTACCTTGCATATTAGTTCACCCTGGAATCCTCCAGCAACTAGCAGCTTATCTTTTACTGCAAGTGTACTGACTTGAGTTTGTGTAAAACCTTCCATCAGACTTCCAGGATGTTTCTAAAAGGGAAAACATGTTGATCAATCTCAGAGGAAATAAGATAAGGGGATAGAAAAGAAAAGAAGAGGGGGAAAACCAACAATTCAGAGAAAAAAGCCAAATCCATGCCAGAACACAGACCTCTGATGGTGCCACATGCCCAGAAACATTAAGAATTTCACGCTTCCTGTGTGTCAATGAAGACCAATGCATGACAGAAAAATGTGACATAAGGTATATGTCATGTTTTGATGTAGCCCATACCAAGTTCCTCAACTACATCACCACAAATGGATATGTTTATCAGTCAACAACAATGACCACAGCAGTCAATCAGACCAAAAAGGAAAGGACTGGCCAGTAACATTATAAGATATGAGAAGGAAATTTTAAAAAATAAAAACATAAATCTTTAGAAAGAAAAGGAAAAATCCTTCTGTGATGTCACAAAATATTAAGGGGGTAAAGATAGCTGATAGTAATTAAATTAAAAATTCCATTAACCTGAAAATGAAGTATTGTTGATTTCACAGATCTTGAATTTAGTCTGAAGTCATAATACGATGCACCCTTCTTGGTAATTTTGCAATCCTATATACAAATTGAAATCTCAACTTAGTTCAATTACTAACGAAATATTAGATCCAAGAATTGTTATAAAAGGAAAGTGGGCAACTTATAATGACTTTTACCTTCCCCGAACCTTCTCCAGAGTGAGGGATATTCTCATAGTTCTTGTACTGTTCTAGCCTAGTTTGCCTGTATTTTTCCCTAGTGATGCTAAGCCGATCCCAAGGAATTCCTTGGATGTCTTTTCCTCTTCTAGCTTGAGCAGCAGAAGTATCAGATATTTTATTATTCTGAAATATGGTTAAATCACATTAGGCTGGCTTGAAATCCATGAATATTAGAATAAAAACTACAATAAATTTAAAAAGTAGCAAAGCCATATTATATATTTGCCTTAGCTAATGATGCATGAAATTAGTTGTTTAAGAAGTGCCTATGCAAGTAAAACATAAAACAAACCGAGTACTCATGTTCATCAACATCAGAGTCCGAGGCAGACATATCTCTGCCACGAAACTCTTCATCCATGTCATCATCTATGTCTTCCATGTCATACTCATCTGCCATGTATTCAGCATCATCTTCTTGGTAATGGGACATATTCCACCAGACAAAACTACACCTACACCAATATAAATTCGAGCATCAATAATAAATTAATAGTAACTCGACAGTAATAACCATACCAATAAAGAAAAAGTCGCACGATATTGAATTTGAAGATTGTCTTCTCTTAGATTTTTGAAGTGTGAACTTTGTGCGATAAAGTGATGATTATAATTAGATCAAATGATGTGACAACAGTAACATGGCATGTACTGCCACTACAATTCATGCAAGTTACAATTTAAACAATGTAGTGTTTAAGACATTAAAATGACATTAACAATTATTATAACTAAATGATCTAATGGTCTTGTTTAAGGATATTGAACATGATAATGTGACACTAATAGAGACTAGAAACCACGTCCAAGTCACAATTAAAGAGAAAATCAAATGCTCCCGTCGGACATAGGACCCCATTCAAAAGCAAAGGAAATGAAAATGGAAACAAATATCTAAAAATTACATGCGCCAGACAATCACAAAATCCATCATATAAGGAAAAGTTGTATGCCGACATTCAACGTGTATGACACATTTACATCAGCAAGGAGATAAACTAATGAAAGATTGATAGCTTATGAGTCAATGCCATCAGAGGTTATTTCACTTTGAAGAAATTTTTGCAATATTTTCAATTCAATTATGCTATAATCAGGATAGATAGAGAAATTAGCTTTTTCATTCAAGCATGCAATATCCTAAAAACAAGACTAACAAAACCTTTCCAAGGTCCCTAAATTTGGAAATTTTTGCTTTCTAATTCCTATAAAGATGAGTTTTTTCTATCTTACATTCCGCTTTGCAGGCTTATGCATCCTTCTGGATTTTTGGGGTCCAAGAAAGAAATCAAGTACCATCAAATTCATATACATGCGAATTTCGCGTTTCTAAATTTAAATTGCAGATACTCGTAGAAACAGGGGGAAAAAAGGCCACAAATAAGAAATAGCCAGATAATGAACTCCCAAATCAAAGAAATCATGTAACAACAACAAGATTCAATTGCGAATAATAAATCTTATCCAGAAGCAAAACAATAACCATAAAAAAGAAAGGAAAAAAAAAGGGCAAACCCTAAAAGTGTTTACGGTAAATAAATCTGAACAAGAAAAGGAAAACAAAAAATAAAAAATCGACCTTTTAAAATATAAGAGATTACGGGAAGCTGGTCTTCTCCTCCGATCTGGAGATCAAAATATCAGCATCAGAATTGCATCTTTTTAGGAAATATATATATATATAATAATTGTTTAAAGCGTTATAAGAGGTCAAATTTTTTTTTTACATTTTATACATTATTTTTATTAAATTTTAAAAAATATAATACATTAACTATATTTTTATTTTTATATATACAACATTTTAACCAATATTTATAAATATTAATTAATTAACATTTTTCTAATAATAAAAATACTAAAATATTTAGATGGTGAATGAACGGATCTCGAATAGAACTCGAGAGATTGATTAAAGGAATTAGAACTATTATATTTTATCGTTTATCCACTGCTTTTATTTATATTTATTTATATTCTCATAAGGTAAGGGACTACTTTTCTTTTTCAATTATTAAATTTATATTTATGATTTTATTAATTAATATCTTAAGTGCATTCTTTAAAATTATTAAATATAATAATATCTTTAAACAATATATTAAAAATAATCAATAAAATTATCAATTTTTATATTTTATACAATATTATTATTATAAATAATATAATAATTAATCTTAAAACATCTGTTAACAAAACTCTTATATTTTTTATTTTATATATAACGTTACAGATTGAGTTAGTGTTAAAGTGACATCAATTCAAGTACAAAAATATAAAAAATAAAAAATATAATATAATAATAAAATAAAATTATAAGTATTTAAGTCTTCTAATTTTAAAAAATAACTATCCTACTCAAAAATTTTAATATCTTTTAATAACTACTCACTTATATTTTTAATTTATTTTTTTAAAAAATATATTATTTTAAAAAAAACATTTTTTCACCACTTTTGTGTATATGATAAATTCTAATATTAAATAATATTGCTGCAAAGTGCAAACTTGGTTTTTTTTTTTTTTTTCTAAAATTTGACAAAATTAGATAAATATGTAGATAAGCTGATTATTTGATTTTTTTTCAAATACATTTAAAAAAATTAAAAATTAAAAATATAACTATATTTTTATTTACATATCCTTATTATTATTTTATTTAAATTTTAATAATAATTTGTCGTGTATTTTTATTTGATATTATTATTCACAAATTTAGTTGGCTTCACTTTGTTTTAATCATGTTATATATATATATATATATATATATATATATATATATATATATATATATATAGTTTGAAAAAAGTAATCCACCACCTCTTCCTTCTTTCTATCTCTTGTAATCTAGTAGCCAAAAATAAAAAATTGGATCAGATTTTTTTTTTTTTTCGAGTCAACTGGTTCAACTGATTGAATCGATGGATTTAATTAAGCAAATTTAAAAAACAAATATTCAAAATATTCAAAAAAATCAGAAAAAAAAAATTAAAATTAAAATTAAAAAAAAAAACACAAATAAATAATACAAGTTATTATTTTCGATTTTAGCCTAATTTTTAAACCTTTTAATTTGTAACCAATTGAGTTTAAAAAATCCAGAAACAATAAAAAAAAATTATTATTTCCAGTTTTATTGATTTTTTTATTTTTTCAATTTTCGATTTCCAATTTTTAATCGATAATTAGTATTGTTTACAGGTTGTTTAGTTAGTTAAATGTCAGCATTGTTGTAAGTTGTTAGTACAACT
Source organism: Fremontodendron californicum (assembly GCA_030761205.1). Classification (NCBI taxonomy): domain Eukaryota; kingdom Viridiplantae; phylum Streptophyta; class Magnoliopsida; order Malvales; family Malvaceae; genus Fremontodendron; species Fremontodendron californicum. The sequence goes on from JAULJL010000028.1 coordinate 8,731,025, forward strand.
GTCAACACAGTCAGCAAAGACGTGAATATGAGGAATTCACTACTATAAATGTCATGAGTACAAGGAATGAAAAATACAATCAGAATTGCAATCATTAGCATATTCTCTTTTTCTCTCTCTATTCTGTTACATTCTCTTTTCTCCTCTCTGTCATTCTTCTTCTTTTCTGCAGGAAATTCTCTTTTCAGTAACTGTTACACCATTTGGTATCAAGAGCCACCGAACCTTGGCCATGGCTGACGGAGTGACTACCAGAATGCAAAAGGATCTCTCTACCTTGCAGAAGGAAGTTGAGAAACTGGATTCGAAGTTGGGCAATTCTGTGGAACAATTGCGAGCAGAGCTGCGCTCTGACATCGATAGTATGGGGCTGAGCTTAGCAAACACATGGATTACATATTGATTTGAATGGAGGAACTCTCCTTGGGCAATAAATTCAGTGAGCTAGGAGAGAGTGGCTCAGCTGCTAAAAAACGCAAGGAGACAGTTGAATCGAGTCAGAATACGTTTCCATCACAGAGCAAACTACCGTTGGCAGCAGATGATCACCCGAAACCATCATACAAACGCCTTAGATTGGAGTGTCCTCGTTTTGATGGGTATGATTTCTTAGGCTGGCATCAGAAAGTAGAGCAGTTCTTTGAAGCTGCTGAAACCCTTCCAGAGGAGAAGGTCCAGACTGTGATGATCCATTTGGAGGGCAAAGCATTGCAGTGGCATCAACGTTACATGAAGCATCAAGGTCCACTTAAGGAGATCAAGTGGGAACCATACTTACTACAGCTGAGGGCCAGATTTGGCGATACTGAGTATGCAGACCCAATGTCCGATCTGGTGCGTCTGTGACAAACGGGAACAGTGGAGGACTACTATGATGAATTTGAAGCTCTGTTGAACCTCCTGCAACTCTCAGATGAGTATTCTCTTAGTGTCTTTATCAGTAATTTAAAGCCTGATGTTGCTCAATTTGTGAGATTGTTCTTCCCTAAAGATCTAGCTCATGCACTTAACTTAGCCAAACAAGTAGAGAACATGGTGTATAACTTACCTAGAAAAACATTTACACCCTATAGAAACCCTCTTACAGCACCACCATTAAATTCCAATACCCCACCAACATCCAAGTTCAACTTCTCTAGCAACAACAGCACTCTACCACCACTCTTACCTACTCCCAAAGGCCTATCACCTCAATATAACACCAACTACAAACCTATTCCTATATCCACTACTCGACCCTTTGCACCTAAACCAGATACCATCATCCAAAAACCCAATAGGATACCTACTAGGGAAGAACGAGAGGATAGGAGAAGGAAGGGTTTATGTATGTGGTGTGGCCTCAAGTATACACTTGGTCATAAGTGTGTGAAATCACAACTTTATCAGCTCTTGGTTGAAGAACCTGAGGACCAAGAGATAGAAGGAGATGAATTTTGTGATTGTGTCGAGACTGTGGAAGAATTACCAGTTTGAGAAGGTCCAAACAGTGATAAAACCATTTCATTGCATGCCTTGGCTGGCACTACTGGCTACCAAACCATGCGTATTCAAGGCATGGTCAAAAATCAGCCTATCATCATACTGATAGACTCAAGAAGTACCAATAACTTCATTGATTATTCTTTAGTGAAGAAACTAGGTTGTACAACTCATCGTATACCTTCTATCACAGTCACTATAGCTAATGGGGATGGCTTGAGTACACAGGAAGTTTGCAGGGCACTCAGATGGCAGTCACAAGGATTTGCCCAACTCACAGACTTTTATGTACTGCCCCTTTGAGGGTGTGATTTATTGTTGGGAATTCAGTGGCTTTTGACTTTATGACCCATAATCTGGGACTTTACTGTTCTAACTATGGAATTTTCTTTCAACAATTCTTGGGTCAAATTACAAGGACTACAAGTTGGGACAGTTCATTTAGCCTCCAAACAACAGGTGTCCAAGTTATCCCAAGCTACTGGTCAAGGTCATTGTACACTGATGCTAACTCAAGCTCCAGGCACCTCTTCTCAGAGTTTTCCTTTGCATGACCAATTCGATTCTTCCTTTCCAGTGGAATTGGTCCATTTATTGCAACAGTATGCCTTCCTATTCACAGTTCCCACTGCATTGCCACCCAAAAGGACTCATGATCATCAGATCCCTCTTAATGATGAATCTCAAGTCATCAAAGTCAGACCCTACAGATATTCTACCATCCAAAAGGATGAGATTGAGAAGATTATGGATGAACTCAAAATGACAGGGGTTATTCGAGACAGTCAGAGTGCTTTTGCTTCCCCTGTAATGCTTGTTAAGAAAAAGGATGGGACTTGGAGACTCTGTGTTGACTACACACAACTGAACCATTTAACCATCAAGGATAAATTCCCCATTCCACTGGTGGAGGAACTTCTTGATGAGCTGACTGGAGCAAGTTTCTTTTCTAAGTTGGATCTACGTTCTGGTTACCATCAAATTCGGATGAAGGAGACTGATATCCACTGATAACTCGTATAATTATATAGTTTTTAGTTATGTTTTATTATTGTTTTGTGTCAAATACGAGTTATTATTGCTTAGTCTACTTGTGTTTATGATCTTTTATATTTTTATGTAATTTAGTATTTTTCATGAGTTTCTTTGAGTGATTTCAGATTACTAGGTTAAATCAAGAATTAAGGGCAAATCCAATTCAGTTCCAGTTCCGACACCTTTTGCCATATCAGCTATATCTGAAGTTTCACCAAAGCATTAAGGCTGAAATTTTTACAGTGCAAAGTTAAGAGGCATATCTATCTTTTTCATGTTTTACACTTCTTGAAACGGAGTCGTTTTCCCTACCGAAATCAACCATCAAGTTGGCTGATGTGCAATGACGTCTGTTCTGCACCGTTTTGGTATTTTGACCATATCTTCCGATCCACATGAGCAAATGATCTGATTCCAACGGCTATGGATCAGTAACTGATAGGGGCATATATTTCTAGAAGACCATTTGATCAGATCGAGCCTCCAACATTGACAAAATCGACCATCAAGCTGACTGATCAGAATTGTCATACAACATGACGAAAATTGTTAGAAAAATGCACTCACCTATTATACCTACCTTTGAAATTTATAAAGCTTGTCTCTTGTCATTTAGCTCTCCAAAATGTGTATAAATAGAGGGCCTTGGATGAGTATTAGGATACATTATACAATGGTAGGATATTAGCCATTGTAATAAAATTCTCTAAGTTTTCTTTTTCTTTCCTTTCTCTAGTTTTTTTTTTTTTTTACTTATGCTTCTTACATTTCTTTTCATTTCATTCATATCTAGTATGTGTTGCTAATCATATTGTTGAGGTGATGAGGTGAAGCCCTTGGTAAATGCTAAGGTTAGTCTCTTAAACATGAGCTAAAATGAATCATCATTTATAAACACTAGTATAGATAATATTTTCTTTTGGTTTAAAATCATACTTGCAAAGTAGAGATCTTGATTCATTATTGACAATGAAAATGGCACAGTAAATGCTTGGTTTCATAACCTTGATTTGTTGTAGACATATACCTTGGCATAAGGAATGCTTGGACTCTTTTTATGAGTTTTGAGGACACCAAATGAACATAATATCATATGCTATGGACGTTGGACAATTTGGACTGAATTGCTAAACCTTCCAATTGGAACCTCCTTTATGTGTGGATTTCAATTGTGTAATAAAACAAGATTAATCTTAGCATAACACCAAGAGTGGATTCTCTAACCTCAACATCTTTTCTTATTGTTTTTTATATTTTGTTTAATTTCTTTTATGTTATTTTATTTATTTTGTTCTATAATATCTTGTTTATTTTGTTTTGTTGTTGATTCCCTAATATCTTGTTTACTTTCTTTTTCTTATATATTTATAAACTTATACTTACTAATACGCTTCCCTGTGGTTCGACCTCGGACACCCGAGAATTTATTACTTGAACATAACCTGCACTTGGGTTTATAACTCTTAATTGAGTCTCCATCAAGTTTTTGGCGCTGTTGCCGGGGAGGCAATACTAAGTATATAAGTATATAAGTATATTTATTGGCTGGTTATACCGCCTATATTTATTTTTATTGGCTGGTTATACCGCCTAATTTTCTATATATTTATATTTATATTGTATATTAACTTTGTTTTATTTTTATTGGCTGGTTATACCGCCTAATCTGTATATTAACTTTGTTTTATGCTTGTTTGGCGACGTGATTTTAGATCTCGTCGTTTAGTCAGATTTTATTGTGAAACTTTTTCAGGTAATCTTTCTAATACAACTCCTACCATGGCTGACAATGAAAGTGTTCATGCTGAAGATGAGAACAGACAAGTACGCACCATGTGTGACTACTTGCAACCAACTCGAAGCTCATCACCCTCTTGTTTTATTTTTCCTCTCAATGCAAACAACTTTCGTTTTAAACCAGGTATGATAGCTTTGCTTCCAAATTTCCATGGGTTAGAATCGGAAAGTGCTTACTCGTTTCTAAAAGACTTCGAAGATGTATGTGTCACCTTTAATGACCAACAATGTACAAATGAAATTGTCAAGCTAAAATTATTTCCTTTTTCTTTAAAAGATAAAGCAAAAATTTGGCTTCATAATTTAAAACCAAGGTCAATTGGCACATGGCAAGAATTACAAACTGAGTTTCTAAAGAAATTTTTCCCAGCACATAAAACTACTGCTTTGAAAAGACAGATTCAAAATTTCAATCAAAATCAAAATGAAGCATTTTTTCAGTGCTGGGAGCGTTTTAAAGATTTGTTAAGTTCTTGTCCACATCATGGTTTTGAAAAATGGCGTCTTATTAGTTTCTTTTATGAAAGTTTAACTCCCGAAACTAAACAATTTGTTGAAACAATGTGTAACGGTGAGTTTCTAGAAAAAGAACCTGAAGAAGCCTTTGACTACCTAGACCATTTGGCAGATAACTCTCAAGCCTGGCACACAGATAGTTCCTCTGAAAGTTTCAATAGATCTAATCTTGTTTCTAACAGAGGTAAATATCATTTTAGTCAAGAAGATGAGATAAAAGCTAAAGTAGCTAATTTGGCTAGAAAGATTGAAGCCATGGAACTTAGAGAAGTAAAAGAAGTCAAAACGGTTAAAAATGAAGAAAGTTGTGGAATTTGTGAAATCATGGGACACCCCACTTCTGAATGTCCAAACATTCCCATTCTTAAAGAAGCATTGCATGATCAAGTAAATTCCATAAACACATTTAAAAAGCCTTTTCCTTCTCCTTACTCTGAAACGTATAACCCTAAATGGAGAAATCATCCCAACTTCAGTTGGCGGAATAATAATCATGTTCAGGTACCACAATCTCAAAAGCCGGGCAACCCTTTTTCCTATCAACCTTCACGTGTACAAACCTTGGAAGAGACATTGCAAGCATTCATGCAAACACAAGCAAATGTGTATAACCAAACTTCACAGGACATCAATGAGATCAAAAACACCTTGTCCACATTGACAGCTTCATTACACACTCAAGAAAAAGATAAGTTTCCTGCTCAACCTCAGCCTAACCCTACTACTCAATGTCTTGTTTCTTGCTCCAATGAAACTCAACAGGAAAATGCCAGTTCTATCACAACTCTTCGAAGTGGAAAGGCAATTGACAAAAACATTCCATCAAAAGACCAAGATCCTCCTTCCCCTCCGAAAAGTAATGGTAAGGATGATGGTAAGTCTGAACTTCTTGAAAATTTGGACAAAAAAAAAGGTATGCATCCTGCTCCTTTTCCTCAAAGGTTGCAAACAATAAAGAATTTGAATCAAAATGCAGAAATATATGAACTTTTCAAACAAGTTAAGATTAACATTCCTTTATTGGATGCAATCAAACAAGTTCCATCTTATGCTAAATTTTTGAAGGACATGTGCACAGTTAAAAGGAAACATAATGTACAAAAGAAAGCATTTCTGACGGAAAGTGTGAGCTCAATCATTCAGCACCTTATTCCACCAAAATTCAAAGATCCTGGATGTCCAACAATCTCATGCATCATTGGAAACACTAGAATAGAACGTGCATTGCTTGATCTTGGTGCTAGTGTTAATCTTTTGCCTTTTTCTGTTTATCAACAGTTAGGTTTAGGTGAACTCAAGGAAACACCTGTTACACTTCAACTAGCTGATCGTTCTGTAAAAATTCCTCGAGGGATAGTTGAAGATGTTTTGGTTCAAATTGATAATTTTTACTTCCCTGTTGATTTTATTGTTTTGGACACACATCCTGTTTCAAATCCAAATGTTCAAATTCCTGTTATATTAGGCCGTCCATTTCTTGCAACTTCTAATGCTCTGATAAATTGCAGGAATGGTATGTTGAACATTTCTTTTGGAAATATGACTTTAGAATTAAATGTGTTCAACACTTGCAAGCAACCTGGTGATGATTCAGAAGTACATGAAGTGGATTTCATTGAAGAACTTGTTCATGAACATCTCACCACTACCACATTCCATGATCCTTTAGAAGCTTATTTAATTGAATGTGAGTTTGATAATGCTTCAGAAATTTCACACACTGATTCTTTGTTAAATTCTTTTCAGGATAAGCATTGTTGGAAACAAAAGTTTGAGGAACTCAGAAATGATGCATATGAGAATTCTAAAATTCATAAAGAAAGAACTAAAGTCTTTCATGACAAGTTAATTTCAAGAAAAACATTTGATGTTGGGCAAAAAATTCTACTTTATAATTCTAGACTTCACATATTTCCTGGTAAGTTGAGATCAAGATGGACTGGCCCATTTGTGGTTAAACAGGTGTATCATTATGGAGCAGTTGACATTGAGAATCCTCAAAATGGTAACGTATTCAAGGTAAATGGACAAAAACTCAAACTCTTTTTGGAAAATCATGTTACTCAAGAAGAGGTTGTTTTTCTTTCTGATCCTTGTTTTGAAAATAACTAGATGTAAATATAATTATTACTAATCTTCAAAAAAAAAAAATTTGTTGTGTTTTAAGACATTTAGAAGTATTCATTCTGAACAAGGTCTGAGTAAGGGAGACTTGAGACATACCTTGTCAGTTTGATTTTAATCTTTTTATGTTTACTTGTTAATTTTTGTTTAGTATTTTAGGATTATTTAGGTTGCATGAGTTTTTTTGTTTTGAGTCTTAGTTATTCCTATTCTTATGTTATTAGTTCTTTTCTCTTACACATGATTCTTTCATTTGGGTTAATAGACTTACATTGAGGACAATGTAAGAATTAAGTGTGGGGGGAACGATTTAGGATTTCTTTTATTTTTGTCTACTATTTTTTTTTATGAGTCTTTATTATTATTATTATTATTTTTTTAATGTGTTCTAGTTCCTTTTTAATACAATGATGAGATATGAATTGCATAAGTCTAAAACAGATTTATTAGTGAGAAGATTTTCATGAGAATTGAGCTTGATGTCAACCTTTTTATGAGCCAATGTTAATATGATATGTTGATTGAGAAAGAAGCATGTTTAGACTTAATCTGACTTGTATAATCATCCTTGTGAGTTTTTGAGCCTATAATGATTGATGCATTATACAAATCAATCTAATTTCTTTCTTGAGTGCTCTTATGATTACATGATTCTCTAGAACTTGCTTTAAACCGTTTGAGACTATATTGATACATGTGACAACATGAATATGATAGAGGCATTAGGATTATAACCAGAGCCAAACAGCCATCCATTATTAATGTTCTAAGAGAACATCCCCACTAGTGAGCCAATTTGAGCCTATATTAAATATGCTGTTTTATTGGTAACCACAACTTACACCTAGCCTAAATATACTTATATCCTTACCCTTGTTCTAAAGATGGATTATATATTTTGAGACATATTGCAAAAAAACAAGGGATATTTTTAGTTAAAAATTTGGGTTGGAAACAAAAGATAAGTGTGGGGGAAGAAAAGAAAAGAAAAAGTCAAGAGAAAAAGAAAGGGATCATTGTCAAATACATTCCCATATTATTAAAAAAAAAAATCTTCTCTTGAACTTCTAGTTAAAGTAAAGAAAAAGATGTTACAAAGTTGGTTAGAATGAAGCAAAGGCTCAACATGAATATTTAGCCTATGTGACTATGTACTTGTAAAGAGTTTTGAGAAATTTATTTGTATGATCTTATTATGTCTCTAAACTCTATGAACTCTTTGGAACCTTTGTGATATCTTTATCCTTTTGTTCTTTAACCACATTATAACCCTTTGGCCCCATTACAACCTTGAATAAAGACCTCTTGATTTATGAAGTTGTATGATCTAAATAGTGGAGAATAGGTGGACAAGCAAGCATATGGTAGAAGTGTTTTCATGAGATTGATTGAGTGTAAACACTTTACCACTACTTTAAAGAGTGAAAATCATGAGAGTATCCCATGTGAGAGGTTGAGATTAAGTTGAATATGCACTATTTTGATTGAAATATGTTATGTTAATATTGGCTTAACTCATTTATTTACATTCAAGCATGAATTTTTGTGAAATTCTTTGAGCTATTGATTAGTTTATAAGACTTGTTCAAAGATTGTCTCTAATTTATATTGAAAGGATTAGGAGTAAATATTTTTAGTGTATGTAGTTTACTTATATTTTAGTTTTTCAATGTTTGTGGGTATCGTTCTAGCAAACCCTCACGAGACTAAACTCGTCCACTAGGGACACCTAGGGGTTTAAAGGCTTGTGTCACATGCTAAGTGCCACCGTGATTTCCTACGAAAATGGATTAGATTAGATTTTCTTATTTTATTTTTATTGAGTCGTTGCTAGGGACTAGCAACAATCTAAGTGTGGGGGTGTGATAACTCGTATAATTATATAGTTTTTAGTTATGTTTTATTATTGTTTTGTGTCAAATACGAGTTATTATTGCTTAGTCTACTTGTGTTTATGATCTTTTATATTTTTATGTAATTTAGTGTTTTTCATGAGTTTCTTTGAGTGATTTCAGATTACTAGGTTAAATCAAGAATTAAGGGCAAATCCAATTCAGTTCCAGTTCCGACACCTTTTGCCATATCAGCTATATCTGGAGTTTCACCAAAGCATTAAGGCTGAAATTTTTACAGTGCAAAGTTAAGAGGCATATCTATCTTTTTCATGTTTTACACTTCTTGAAACGGAGTCGTTTTCCCTACCGAAATCAACCATCAAGTTGGCTGATGTGCAATGACGTCTGTTCTGCACCGTTTTGGTATTTTGACCATATCTTCCGATCCACATGAGCAAATGATCTGATTCCAACGGCTATGGATCAGTAACTGATAGGGGCATATTTTTCTAGAAGACTATTTGATCAGATCGAGCCTCCAACATTGACAAAATCGACCATCAAGCTGGCTGATCAGAATTGTCATACAACATGACGAAAATTGTTAGAAAAATGCACTCACCTATTATACCTACCTTTGAAATTTATAAAGCTTGTCTCTTGTCATTTAGCTCTCCAAAATGTGTATAAATAGAGGGCCTTGGATGAGTATTAGGATACATTATACATTGGTAGGATATTAGCCATTGTAATAAAATTCTCTAAGTTTTCTTCTTCTTTCCTTTCTCTAGTTTTTTTTTTTTTTTACTTATGCTTCTTACATTTCTTTTCATTTCATTCATATCTAGTATGTGTTGCTAATCATATTGTTGAGGTGATGAGGTGAAGCTCTTGGTAAATGCTAAGGTTAGTCTCTTAAACATGAGCTAAAATGAATCATCATTTATAAACACTAGTATAGATAATATTTTCTTTTGGTTTAAAATCATACTTGCAAAGTAGAGATCTTGATTCATTATTGACAATGAAAATGGCACAGTAAATGCTTGGTTTCATAACCTTGATTTGTTGTAGACATATACCTTGGCATAAGGAATGCTTGGACTCTTTTTATGAGTTTTGAGGACACCAAATGAACATAATATCATATGCTATGGACGTTGGACAATTTGGACTGAATTGTTAAACCTTCCGATTGGAACCTCCTTTATGTGTGGATTTCAATTGTGTAATAAAACAAGATTAATCTTAGCATAACACCAAGAGTGGATTCTCTAACCTCAACATCTTTTCTTATTGTTTTTTATATTTTGTTTAATTTCTTTTATGTTATTTTATTTATTTTGTTCTCTAATATCTTGTTTATTTTGTTTTGTTGTTGATTCCCTAATATCTTGTTTACTTTCTTTTTCTTATATATTTATAAACTTATACTTACTAATACGCTTCCCTGTGGTTCGACCTCGGACACCCGAGAATTTATTACTTGAACATAACCTGCACTTGGGTTTATAACTCTTAATTGAGTCTCCATCATCCACAAGACTGCCTTCCGCACCCATCATGGTCATTTTGAATTTTTGGTAATGCCATTTGGCTTGACCAATGCACCTTCTACCTTCCAGAGCCTCATGAATCACAATTTTTCAGGATTACTTGCGTCAATTTGTGCTAGTCTTTTTCGACGACATCCTCATATTTTCTCCTACGTGGACTTCTCATTTGCAACACTTACAGTTAGTATTTGACATTCTGATGAAGAACCAATTGTTTGTGAAATTTTCTAAGTGTGACTTCGCTGCCTCTCAAATTGAATATCTGGGACATATTATCAGCCACCAAGGTGTGGCCATGGATCCTAAGAAGATTGAAGGGGTGTTGAATTGGCCTGTGCCTACATCAGTTAAAGAACTCAGGGGGTTCTTAGGACTTACTAGATACTACAGACGTTTTATCAAAGGTTATGGTATTATTGCCAAACCTCTTACAGAGCTGTTGAAGAAAGGAGCTTTTGCTTGGAATGAAATTGCCCAATTAGCATTCCAGCAACTCCAACAGGCACTAACTTCAGCACCTGTTTTGGCACTTCCAGATTTCAAGTTGCTGTTTGTCATTGAATCTGATGCTTCAAATGAAGGCATAGGTGCTGTCTTGAGTCAAGAATGAAAGCTTGTGGCTTACTTTAGTCGAGCTCTATCATTGAAACACCAGACCTTATCTGTTTATCATAAGGAAATGCTAGCCATTCTGTTAGCTGTGAAGAAATGGCATTCGTATCTGGTTGGTAGGCACTTTCAGATAAAAACGGACCACCAGAGCTTGAAATTTCTGTTGGATCAGAGGACTGTAACTCCAGCGCAATAGTTATGGGTGGTGAAGATGATGGGCTATGATTATGAGGTGCTATTTCGCAAAGGAGTTTCCAACAACGCTGCCGATGCTCTATCTCGTAAACCTTCCATGGTATTGTGTGCTTTATCAGCTGTTCACACTGACTTGTTCAACAGAATACAACATTCCTGGGTGACTGATTCTAACTTGGTTCACATGATGCATAAGCTTCAGCAAGATCCTCACTCTGATTCCAAGTATACCTGGGAAGGCAACCAGTTGAAATGAAAAGGGAAGTTGGTTATTGGTGCAGACACACAACTCCGACTTGATTTGCTGAATTATTTTCATAGCTCAGCTGAAGGGGGACATTCTGGTGCTAATGCTACATCTAAACGATTATCCAGCGTGGTCTTTTGGAAAGGACTCAAGAAGGTTGTACAGCAGTTTGTTAAAGAGTGCAGTATTTGCCAACAGTACAAACATGATTCAGCAGCCTACCCTGGGTTGCTGCAACCATTACCTATTCCTGAGAGGATATGGTCTGATGTTTCTGTGGATTTCATTGAAGGCTTGCCTAAATCTAATGGGAAGGATGTCATTTTGGTTGTAGTTGACAGATTGAGCAAATACAGTCATTTTTTGGCTTTATCCTATCCTTATACTGCTATTACAGTGGCTCAACTGTTTATGGACCAGGTCTACAAACTTCATGGACTGCCTACCAGCATTGTTTCAGACAGAGATCGAGTGTTCATTAGTAGGTTTTGGCAAGAGCTGTTCAAAATTATGGGTACCAAACTCAAGATGAGTACTTCTTACTACCCTCAGACAGATGGCCAAACTGATGTGGTTAACAGAGGAGTGGAAACCTATCTAAGGTGTATGGTAGGGGAAAGACCCAGGGATTGGTTCAAGTGGTTACCATTGGCAGAGTGGTGGTATAACACTACCTTTCATACTAGTATCCAGTGTACTCCTTATGAGGCTGTTTATGGACAACTTCCTCCAGTGCATTTACCTTATCTGGCTGGATCTTCTATTGTGGATGCTGTGGATCGTAGTCTATAAGCCAGGGAGGTTGCAATTCAACTTCTTAAGTTCCACCTCCAAAGAGCTCAAACTCGAATGAAACAGCAGGCTGACAAGAAAATGTTAGGCAGGGTTTTCAAGATGCATGATTGGGTTTATCTTAAATTGCAACCCTACATGCAGCAATCAGTGGTTAATAGAAAGTGTTTGAAACTAGCTGCCCGCTTCTTTGGACCTTTCAAAATTTTGGAGAAGATTGGAGTTGTAGCATACAGACTTGAGCTTCCTAGTGGATCTCGGATTCACCTTGTGTTTCACGTTTCACAGCTTAAGCAACATGTTGGCTCTGAACCAGTTCAGTCTCAACTTCCCTTGCTGGACGATGATGGGTTGTTGATGAAGGAACCACTCAGCGTGATAGATAGACGAATGATTAAAAGGAATGGCAAGGCGATCACTGAGGTTTTGGTCCATTGGAAAAACAGTTTTCCAGAAGATTCAACTTGGGTGTATTGGTCTGAGTTGCAAAGGATATATCCTGAATTCCATCCTTGAGGACAAGGATGTTTCGAAGGGGGGAATATTGTTGTGTGGCCATTTATCTTAATTCTGTTTAAGCGTAATTAGTATTGTTTACAGGTTGTTTAGTTAGTTAAATGTCAGCACTGTTGTAAGTTGTTAGTACAACTGTCAACACAGTCAGCAAAGACGTGAATATGAGGAATTCACTACTATAAATCTCATGAGTACAAGGAATGAAAAATACAATCAGAATTGCAATCATTAGCATATTCTCTTTTTCTCTCTCTATTCTGTTACATTCTCTCTTCTCCTCTCTGTCGTTCTTCTTCTTTTCTGCAGGAAATTCTCTTTTCAGTAACTGTTACACCAGACTTTTTTCTTGTTGAATATTATTGAATCAGCCAATCCAAATCAATTTTTTTATCGTTGCCTACTAATAGATCAGATCAGATCTGATCCGATCTTCTCTCTTCTTTCTCTTTCTATCTGATTCTTTTTTCGTTATTTTTTGTTTTGTCGCCTGTTTCGTAATTAGGGGTTCCTATTGTTTTAGGTTATTAAACTCTTTTAAATGGATAATAAAATATATATATATTTCATTAATATTTATTTATGAATTTTGCTAACGAATATAATAATATTTTCATTCAATGCATTGAAAATCTTATATAAATATATAGAAGCTAAAGCTTTTGGCGAACAAAATAATATCCTACGTGAATGCTTTATTCTTTTGACATGTGGACTATCTAAATTGATACTATGTCATGTGCTTATTAATCAAATAAAATTTTACATTAATTGACTACCGAAATTATATCTATCATTTACTATATATTTTGACAAGTTGACTAATTTAAAGTAATTTATTTTAAGAGGTAATTCTTAATTAATCACCCATCAATTACGTTAAAAAATAAATTATAACTTTTATGTGCCTAAATTTATAGTATATAAAACTTATTTGATTTGTATTATCTTCTTTCTACTTAAATCAAGAAAAAAGAATTAGAATGAATACTATTTAGATTTCAAATTGATTTTATTTTTCATATTAATAGAGAGATTTTAAGATTTTTTTTTTTAATTTGTAATAGCATTTAAATTATTAGTAGTTAAAAAATATTAACAATGCAAACCATAATCAAGGAAGAAATATTTTAGACATATGAATTAATTAATACTTATTAAGCTAAATAAGATGAAAGGCATGGGATTTCAAGTTCAAATATTATATATTTAAAAATATATATATAATTAATTAAGTCAAAATAATTATTTTTAATTAATTAAAAATTCATCAAAAAAAAATATAAAAAAAAAAAAACTTTTGGCAAAAAAAAACTATGTGAGTAGTCTTAATATCTAGCATGTGATATCTTGAATTTGTGTCATGTACGTTATTTAATGTTTTTGGTTTGATTTGATTTGATTCTAATCAAACTAATTACATTTATATTTAATAGCTTAAATCTCTCTCAATTATTTTTAATTTTTAATTTGATTTGATTATGACCAAATATAATTAAATTTAATAGCTTAAATCTCTCTCAATTAATTTAATTTTTTTAATATTAAAGTTCAACACTATAATTAATTGCTTTAGATGGTTAATTGGTTAACTAAAAGGGGCTCAATCAAGAAGAACCATAATATTTGTCATGCTTCAGAAGAACTATTTAAATAATTGCTAGCAAATGAGATCAAAATTGATTCTCTCATAATAGTTTAGTCCCAAGTAGGGCTGTAATCGAGCCGAGCCGAGCTCGAATACTGAGAAGCTCGAGCTCGAGCTCGATTCGAAACTCGAGGCTCGAAGCTCGGTTCGAGCTCGACCGAGTATCATTTTTTAAGCTCGAGTTCGGCTCGAGATAAAATCGAACTATTCGAGCTCGACTCGATTAGGCTCGTTTATATACTCGAGCTCGAGCTCGAGCTCGAATTAAGGGTTTTTAAGTATGTATATATATATTAAGGGTAAAATAGTAAATTAATAATAAAAATATTATAAATAAAAAAAGCTCGATTAGGCTCGCGAGCTGCTCGAGCTCGGCTCGATAATGACCGAATCGAATTCGAGTTTTTTTCGAGTCGAACTCGAGTAACTTGCGAGCACAGGTGTCTCGTTTACACCCCTAGTCCCAAGGTGTATGTCCTACCCATTTTCGGTTGTTTTTCTCACACTTCCCATACTTATTTACATAATTTTTGTTTTAGGGGTTATTCTTACAATGTAAATATATATTAGTTGTTTTTTGTTATTAGTTAAAATTATATTAGATAATCTCATCTTTGACTTTTATATATTTATATAAGATTCCGGTGATATTTCGATTTAGCACTTTTTTAGTCAAACTATTTATATAAATTAATATTAGCTTTTTCATTTAAAGGAATCAATATTTATTATATTGTTTAATTTACATGATATGCTTTAAAGTAATTGATGTTTATCAAGTTTTAATCTTAAACTTGAGTCACAAATTATTAAAAGAGGTAGGTATAAATTAGTTAAGATTATAGATGTCTTAAAAAGTCATATCGATTTAATTTTAATTAGCGTATTTGTTCATTTAAAATAAATAAAAAATATATTTTATATTTTTTACTAATTTATCTATTCATTTGCACATTTGAAATTTTATTAAATCATCAAGTAAAATAACGCTCTTTAAATAAATAAAAAAAAATTATAAAATAATCTCCCCTGAAAAATTTGTAAAAGAGATTATTTTAAGTGTAAATTTCAATTGATTGAAATCAAAGATATTATTAGATTTTGTTTGTATTTATTTAAAATGTCTTATAATTACATACCGATATCCTATATTTATTTTTTCATTACTTATTTCACATTATCATTAAAATATATAACTAATAAAATTTATTAATTTTATTATAATTAATCTTTTTATAATATATAATCATATATCTGTGCATCGCACGGACTTAAAACTAATGATTAATAAAATTATCGACCTATAAATCCTTCTTTATTTTTTATTTTACTCATTAATGAGATTTTCAATTGTGATTCATTAACAGTATACGAATTTTATAGACTGCTACATCAAATATAAACACTCATACATCCAGCTATTAGAGGACCTGTTTCAGTTTATAAACTCGTATATCCACTCAATATAAAAAGCTTCTTTTAGGAAGCCAATTCCCCCACTCCCCATAAATGCAATTGCGAGAGCAAAGCAAACACATCAATCTAACTAAACTAAGCATAAATATTGCTTCATCGAGCTATACATCCAGCCAGCTATTAGAGGACCTGTTTCAGTTTATAAATTAAGAGCAGTAAACAACAAAACTTATCCAACATATTTTTCTAATATCCAGACAAAGTTATTTCTATTATTATTATTATTATTATTTACTGACATCCTCCTGGCAGAGGCAGACCCCTTTTAATTCATTGCATATTTCTGAGTCCATGAGCGGGCAGTGCTCTCATATTTGGCTCTATCACTCTTGTACATGTGAGCAATCTCAGGCACCAGAGGGTCATCAGGATTTGGATCTGTTAGAAGTGAGCATATTGACAGAAGAACCTACATAACACACACTCACAGCTTATTAACAATGTTTCAAAGCACAAGAATCCTTAACCAATGCACCAAAAATATAATACTAATATTCTATGGCTTTGTTAGGATTGGATGATAAAACTGCTGTCCATGCCAGCGGATTTCACAACAGGAATTACGTTCAAGTGTATAATTACCTTGGATATGGTAAGGGCAGGGCTCCACTGCTCCTTGAGAATGTCAAGACAGATGCTTCCGTTGCTGTTGATGTTAGGATGGAAAACCTTTGTTCGGAAAGAAACCTTTAAAGAGGTAATTAAGACAATCAGGTAAAAACATAGAACCCCCCAAAAGAATCACCTACTTTTTCCAACGTTGTAGAATGAATAAAGTTAAAGAAAAATACAGCTTATGCCAACTTCAGAAACCAAAATCAGCCACACATAGCAGGTAATATACTACTTTTTAAGTAACAAAAGCACAGGCACTAGATGACAGCAACAAAATCACTGACACAAACAAAAAGCTTGTTAATACATGTTCAAGACATTCATTTAAACTCTTAGTGAACCCATGTTACAGAAACAAAAACCAAAAGTGGGTCGAAATATGGACACAATTACAAGGTCCATTTTTTTAGCATACTAAATAGTTGTCTTATACTCTCAAGTCTCAAGCATTACTCTTTTTTCTCTATATTTTCTGTTTGTTAAAACTGCTAACTCAGAAATGGTTTAAATCTCTGATGTGAATATAACACATTATCTAGCTTTAGCCCAACCACCATCAATCCACACCAAAATGATGTTAATGTTTCAGTTACATGTACCATAAAAACACATCTGATTAACAAGAGAAGACGAGAAACATCTCCAAGCATTCCATGACATGTGCAACGTAATTTCTCGATAGGCAGTCACATAGACACATACATTGTAGTTGGATGAAACAAGTTCAGTTCTTTTTTTTTTTTTTTTTTTAATTTATTTACCTTGGGTGGCTTGAACGGATAGTCTGGGGGGAAGTGAATGGCAACAAGAAAGACTCCTCCAGCAAAAGGACTGTCTGCTGGGCCCATGATTGTTGCTTGCCAGTGGAACATATCATCAGCAACAGGACCTGTATACATGCACCATTATTTTAAAGAAAAATATTAAATTAATTATCATGAAAAGGTACAACCTGACCCTGTTCTCTATTCTACGTAACATAGTGGCCATTGTTAGGGTTTTGGGATTATATTACTCAAAAACCTGTCTGTATCTAAAAACAATAACCATCATGGCAAAAACAGATTACAGCCAGCTGACAGCTTGTGGTATTATTACTTACCACTTTAGACTTACATGTCATCCACTATCTTGAATTATCAACGGATTTTCAATTAAACAACAAGAATAATATATAATGGGTGAAGCAAGCAATAAATAACCATATAAGTAGTAGGAACATGAATCACTGGGTTTAACTGATTCCACCAAATTCATCATTGACTGAAAAGTTACCAAATTGAATGATTAGAGAAAACAAGGAAACAAACCGGCACTGCACGATGCAGGAGGGTCCTTCTGCAGATCCTTCAACTCCTTGTTAATCCGCTTTGAAGCCATTCAAAAACACTCTCAAGTCTCAAACAAACAATAGGAATAGGATGGTAAACTGCAGCAAAATCAAATTGAAAGTAATTGAAAAATATATATATATATGAAATAATCAAAATCTAAATTAACAAGAGCAACAGAAAAAATCCTTTTTTATTAAGAAATTATTTTAATAGTCAACAGGGTCAACAAGAAGTATTATAAAATTTTCAATTTTATTATACATGAAAAACTCAAAGGCCTAGAATTTTCAGGATTCAAAACAGTATACTACATCAATCTGTTTAGGTGGAGCGTTGCTAAGTCAATGTAGTAAAAGAGATTGATGATTTTCTAAGGAAGCAAACAAACAAAGTTCTGGGCAAGGGAACATACATCATCGACACATTAAAAATATATATATTTGTTAGTTATTAAAAATAAAAAAACAAAAGGGAGAGGAAAACGCGGATCCATCACCATTCACCAATAACATAATCAGATTTAAATAAAATATTGGGAATAAAAAGAAAAGAAAGAAGGAAGGAAGCAAATAGTAGTAAATCAAAATGTCAACAATAGAAAAGAAAAAAGCCGAGAAAATCTCACATAAAAAAAGGAATGAAATTTGTTAATTGTTGTAAAAATTGCATTAGAAAAAGAAAGAATCAATAAAAAAATAAAGATAAAAGAGAGGTACCGTGGGCGTGGGAAATGGAAATGAGTGGATTAGGATTAGGGTGTGGAGCAAAGGGGGGAGAAAATATTAGTGAACAACAGATTTTGGGGCTTTGGAATTTGGATTTGGTATTTTATTAATTATTATACAAAGAGAAAGAGAAAGCGATGATTCTCTGCCACGCGGCCCTTTTTATTCGTTCTTCCCTTTCTTTTCGGCTTTCATTTGGATTTTTATATTATTATTTTATTATTATAAAACACCGCACATCAATTCAATTGAAAATTTTACACAAAAATCTTATTATATTATTTTAAGACTGAATTACACTTTTCTTAGGGGATATCTTTTTGTTGTAATGTTCGGAGAGAGATTGATAATTCCTTCCTGCTACTCTTTCCGGTGTTTATATAATTAATTAATGATGATGGAATCGGGGATCATGATCAACAAACACCCTTTACCATATATAATCCCCTGCAGAAAATACGCTTTTGCATTTTCCATCTCGTTTCTTTGGTAGTTGAGGATTCAAATGGTGCAATTGAGGCTTGAAGTTTCTTTGACAGTTGAGGAGATCAATGAGGATATCATATGGGAATATAATTTAAGGACTTCTTTGCCTTTGTCTATTAATATTCTTCTTAATTTTTAAGTATAACTACTACTGCAACTGAAGCTGTATCCTTAACACCGTTTAAATTGAATTAAATTAAAGGAAATCGAAAGCCAATTTTCAGTTTCCATTTCTCAAAAAACAAAAATTGATTAATTAATATCCCCCAAACACTCATCTTTGAATTTGATACATAACATATGGATGGATGAATGAATGAAAACAAATGCAGCACACCCCGTTTACTTACCAACTAAGAATGCCTTTTTTTTTCATTACAATAATACTAAGTAAAACTTGGCATCTAAAAATGAAGAGAAAAAAACACTCCAACCCCCCCAAACCACATTCAGTTTAGGGTCAAAAAGAAAAAATAAACAAACATTATCTCACTCTTCCTTCTGTATAAAAAAACCATTCCTTAACTTCGCCTCACATCAAAACTGTCATTACTTTATTATTATTATTATTATTATTATTATTATTATATATATGATGATATGATATGACCTAGTAAGTAACCAAACTGCCTGAACCAACGTACACTCACACCCATTCCCATTCCCATTCCCTCACTACTGTTTAATACTAGCATTAAACCTCTCCCAACACACAACAACATAAAAACACACTTGATATACAAACAACTTAGAACAACTTAACTGAACTGAACTGGCACACAACTGTCCAGTGCCCCGACGGCAGTTGCAAGGCATTCGCTG
Organism: Fremontodendron californicum; assembly: GCA_030761205.1. Taxonomy (NCBI): domain Eukaryota; kingdom Viridiplantae; phylum Streptophyta; class Magnoliopsida; order Malvales; family Malvaceae; genus Fremontodendron; species Fremontodendron californicum. Next base: position 8,750,835 of record JAULJL010000028.1, read on the forward strand.
ACACAGCAACACCTGCAATGTCGGGGAAACTGCTGCTTATGGCAGAAGATACTAAGACACAAGACCCAAAAGCCCACATGGAGAGAAGGATGGATGGATCCTTTACCCCCTAGTCTTTGCTCGCTTCATCCCAAGGCTGTTGTGGAAGGGGGATACAGACCCAGACATGGGAGAACCTCCCTCACGAAGCGTACCATTCAGCATCGCTAGCTCCCGCAGCTGTTGTTTCTTATATAAATCCTGGGATTCATCCTATTTTTCAAACCAAAAACACATCTTATTTTCATGATACCTAATAAACACATAATTTTAATATTATCACAGGAAATTTTACTCACAATAGGCTTCAGCAAATCTTCAATTATCTCACTCGCTTGCATTAGACGAGCATCAACTATTTCAACAGGTAATTCTGCCTCAACTAGGATATGAAGAGGTTCATTCAGATGTTCATACCCAGGTTTTCCTCTCATCATTTCTTCCTTAACAATTTTAAAACACAACATTACTAAATTTATGTATCCACACAAAGAAAGAGAGACACAGAATTTAGCATTCACCAAAAAATACAGTAAATTCAAGATCAGGTAGGCTGCTTGCTTCTTTAGAATTAAACCCGACCTAATTCATTGAGGTTGAACCATATCAGGAACTCCTAAAAAGTTTAGGGCTACATTTAACATAGATTTCACTTTCATCAAAATCTTTTAACTATGATCAGAAATTTTCCAAACAGCTTTAATGAGCAATAACTACTCAGAAACATGCAAAGAAAAAAGTCATTACCCTCGCCGGATCCTTAATACTGCCCCGCCCTCTTATCAGGACACGACACTCTGTATTTGCTTCCACACGCTTAAGAGAGTTGCCCCTAGGACCAAGGAGGCGGCCAACAAAATTGTACTGCAACATTAAATTATTTTAGATGCTGAAAAAAGAAATTTTCTAAAATCACTGTTAGGACAGGAGTTCATTCATACATAAGGATACTTCTCGACAGGAATATCCACTCTGATCATTCTCTTGACAATAAGACCAGAATAGCTACCTTGAGAACTCAGCCAGTTCTGTGCCGAAGAGGGCTGTACTAAACCTGACATCTGCACCATAGTATTCCAGGTTTTGTTAGAAAAACCATAGCAACAGATAGGATTAGGGAACAAAAGACCCATTCCTTAGACAAGCACCAGGCATTCCACAAAGACATTTCAAGACAAGTGCCTTGAACAGATCAAAAGATTCGTTCTGACAGAGAAGATCCATAGAAGAGTAAAACAGAATTCGAGAACTACCAAGCCTAAAAACAGTACTATATGATTGTCCAGATGAATCTGGCAACTGCTAACACACTCAACCATCATGTTATTGGGAGCAGATGAGACTATATAAGCAGCTTCTATGACGCTAGTATTTCCACAAATAAAAAGAAGGTAACTGGAATCATGGAAACCACTTTTGGGGGATAAATTATGACTGTTTAGTTATTGAAGTCAGCACTAAAGTACACAGTTCAGAGACTAGCACTCTCATCAGAACTCCTAATATGCACTGTCTCACACTTGATAAACATTTCAGGCTACCATCCTAACAGAAACTGCACCGCATAAGTTTATGACAAACTGTCATCCCCTGCATATCTGATTTTATCTTGACAATGATAAAGGCCAGAGAAAACAAGAAGTTAATAATTAGAAGCAACAGTCTGAAACATTTTCTAAACTAAAACTATTTGTCAGGACTTCTTGATGTTAGCCTCAGACTGCCTGTCATAAAAATACAAGCTACAAGTCAAATAAAAGTTAGGTTAGCATGAAATGTAGTAAAATATTAAGTCAGCAATACCTCTAAAAGCAGTAAAATTAGATGGTAAAGAGTTATGTTAATGGTTAGCATCCATACTTCTGATTGAAACCGTGATGTCCATCCGTTCATATTGGCTCCTCCATTTGAAAATATTCCTCCAGAAGCCAGGGGACTAGCTTGTTCAAGTCCACTTTGACCTAAAACTGATGCATTCCCCAACAGTGTAGTTACACGCAAAATTTCTGCTCCAAAAATGTCATTTTAAGAATAAGATGTACCAGTTAGCATTTGTTAAGAAATCAGTTAGCAGTCACCACAAAATGGAGAGACTACACGAATGTTAATTTAGTCAGTTATATCATCTCTTCCTTCATAAAATAAGCTACTCTTCCACTCGAATGCAATCTGGGACGAAATGAAAAGAAAGATGTAGTAAAATTCTATTTTGGTTTATTTATACATCAATAACAAACATTATTACATTAATTAAAAAAAACAATTATTTGACTGACTAGTACTACTCTCGCACAACCATGGACGAACCAAATCAATTGTTAGAATCTGAAATCCTACAAGCGAAGAGGGAAAAAAATACAGGAAGCACTAAAAGAAATACTATTTAATTGCACTGCCACGAAAAATTAGCACATTGTTGCATAACAGTTTTGTACAATAAACAGATGAAAGAGAAACAAACAAACAAACACCTCTTTTGGCTAGAACTTGGCAACTAAGATCTCTCACAAGTCACAAGTAACCTGAAAGAACTAAATCTTACAGGCAAGTCCACCAAGATTTCTCAATTCTTTGAGAGACTTAGGGATCCATGATATAATGACGTCAAAATGGACTATTAATTAGGGGTGTTCATATTTCGGTTTCAACCAAATTAACCTGAACCGGTTTAATTCAGTTTATCGGTCGGCCACCAAATTAATTTCGGTCAATTATCCAAAGGGATTTTAGAAGAATTTTGTTCGATTAATTCGGTTCGAAAACTCAGCTAATCGAATTAACCGGATATTAACCGAATTAATTGAAATATATGAAATACTTGAAACGGCACCGTTTCATTTTCTAAGGTTTATTTTTAAATATTCAAGTCTAAAAATATTAATGGGTAAAACTAAAAAACACTAACTAAGCCTTTTCATTTTTTGTAAAATCTAAAATCTAAAATCTAAAATGTAAGATAATGATTATGTTTTATGAAACATTATATGTCTAATGTTTAGAGTTTGGATAATGTTTTAAGTTTAGTGTTGTTAGAGTTTTTAACTTAATACTTTGATATTTGAATATTTGTTGGATGATTTATTTAGTTAGTTTAAACTATGAGAAATTAGGAGTTTCATATATAATAGTTTAACTCTATGTTACTCGGACTCGGGTGTGAGTGTCGGATACGGTATGTGTCCAACACGGGTATGTTCAATTTTTTTATTTTTTTTTTTTAAGTTTTTCATGTATTTGGAGGATCCTTGGAGAGTCATATCTCCATACCCATGTCCGGATATGTGTCGGACACGGGTACTTCAAAAAAAATGAAAAGTCGGAGTAGCACAGGTTTAACTTGAATATAGGTTTTTATTCGGTTAACGAAATCCTAACCGAATTAAATTCGGTCGGTTAGATTTTTGAAATGTATATATTCGGTTCAGTTAATGAAAATAAAATTATACAATTTGGTTATTTCAATTTTGACTAATTTGATTCGAAATTAACCAAACTGACCAAATAAACACCCCTACTATTAATGTTGTTATTTTAATAAATTTAAAATATCTTTTATCCTCTTGCATTTGGCAGTTTAGAAACATACCATCCTTGACGTATTACCAATTTTGTTTAAATCCACCATAGGCTGCTCCCCAAGATGAATACTAGTAGAACCACTAGCTTTCCCTATGTAACTCTTTCGTTATATCCATACCTTCATCACACTTAATGAGGTTCAGAAACTTCCATTTTTCTCCCTCTTAATTCCATTCTCTTCTTTTCTGTTAAGACTGCACTAGCAACCTCTTCTTTCTTCTTATCATTCCCTTCCATCGCTTCCTAAGATATATCTAACTATCCAGTGTGACATAGAAGAGCTATCAAGGTTCATGTAATGTAAGATTCACCCTACTGGTTTTTGAAACTAATTTAGAACCAATGTTTCTGCTATATCATTATCGCTCTACCACAGTGTTGTCAAGGCACGCGCTCAGGCACAAAGGCATAGCGCCAGATACAGTTGACCTCTCCAAGACCCTCCAGACGAGGCCCTTTTGATGAGGTGAGGGTTTTTTGCACCTAAACGCGCTTTTTGCTATGGTTTAATGCGCAAAAAAGAGCACCTGAGTAAAATGCCTCTTGGGTTTTGCTTTTTTTAACTTTTTTTAATTTTAAAAATAAGAAAAGACCCCTATTTAATTTTCATAAATATATATAAAAAAAGTATTATAGTCTATCCAAAGATTTTTTTTAAAAAAAATAGTCACACCAATGAATAAAAAACGGACCGAAGGTCAAACCGGTGTGACCTCCGAGTCATCGGTTCAACCGGTCCAACCGGTTGAGCCGGATTACTCAATTAAAAAAATTAATTAAATATTAAATATGTGATTTGATATTAAATAAGTATTAAATATAGTAATTAGTTAATAAAAATATGTATTTGTTTTAATGGTATGATCTTTAATATGTGATTAAGAAGTTAAAGGTTCAAATCCCATCACTTACAAAAATAAATTTTTTTTTAAAAAATTAACAAAAAACCGATTTTTTACCGGTTTTTAACCGGTTCTTTGGTATGTACCGGACCAGACAAGCCATCGATTTCCGATTGAATCGGTCTGACCGGCCGGTCCGTCCAATCTAGTTTTTTCCACACTGACAAACACCAAAATTTTATTAGGTTAATAAAATTCTTCAACAAAGGCTGCTGTAAATCTGAAGGTGCAATATTTTAAGATAATTGGGACCACTTTTCACCTTCAACATTGTTTCAAAGACATAGTTCAAGCGTCGGCAGTTAGCTGCTTCCAAAAAAAGGTATGTTAATAAGTTTTCTACTATTTTCTTCTTCTTTGGCTCTCGGTTCTCTTTTCTTTTCTCTACTTCTACTATTTCCTTCTTTCTTCTTCTCTTACTTTGGGTTGTGCAGCCAGTGCTCTGTTTTTCAAAAATATATTATTTGTTTATATAGGTGCACCTTACTTCGCTTAGGCGAGCGCTTTTTGTGCGCCTTGTGCCTTGGACGATATAAGGATCCTAGCGCCTAGAGTGTGCTTGCGCCCTTGACAACATTGCTCTACCAGATAAAAATTTGAAAATGTAAGTAAGCCTTCCATTGAGGACAATAAATTGTAGGCAATCCCACTTCAATCATGATTCCAGTGAATCTTAGTAATTGCCAGTTCTGTCTATAAAATATATTGACACAAGACGAATGTTTCCATTCACATGATTTGGTAAATGAATTAGCTCTAGCTATGAAGCTTTTGACAGGAGATTTAGTAATAAAGTTAGTATTTGGCATTTAACATTTAGCTTTAAGTTATTTTAATGACAATAAAGAGGGAGGGATATATTGCTCAGCATGATCCTTTGACAAGAAGGAATTGATGCTTTGAAAAACTCACCCTGGTTCAACAATCGATAGGTATGAGAGAGCACTGGCATAAATGGACTAAGCTTGTGACGCTCTGCCAGTAATTCCGAGAGATATCTGCAGAAAGGAAAATGAAAACCATCAGCCATTTGTGGATTAACACGTCTAAACAAAAGAATCATCTTCAACTACTGTCCACAGAGATGTTAAAGTTCAGCCGAAACAGAGTCATTAATGATTGGTACACACAATCCCCAGTTATTTAGCTTCGATTCAATACAACTACTTACAGACCACAACTTAAACATAAAAAAACCCTACATATCACACAATGAAAGCATCAAACCACTAGAAATTCACCGACTCCTAAATCTGAACTGATCTGTTAATATAATCATAACATCATCAGAAACTCAGAACGAAAAGCATAATCAGCTCAAAAACGAATCGATCGAGCTCTAGATCTTGGAGATTGCAGCAGAAGTTAGCTAAGAAAACAAGTCTAACACTAAGCAAATCAATTATACGCAAAAGAGAGAGATCACAGCCAAGATCACTGCAGTAACTGCAAAGAACAAAGACATAAGGAATATCCAGCAGGATCGAAAGGGAAAGACGAGCGTAATAGCGAAGATCGAAAGGTGTTTGATTAAAATTAACGTAAGAGAGGTGAAAAGAAGAGCATACTTCTCTTGGTCGAGGAGGGCGGCAGAGGAAGCAGCGGCGGCGGCCGAGCGGAGGCCAGAGAGGTGGGGAGAGTGAGGGGCGGAAGGCGAGGGAGAGTAGGCCATGTATCTGCCTCCGCCACCGCCCGATGAAGTCATGAGTAGAAGAGAAGGCTGCGTTCCGGAAGCGGTGGTGGTGGTTGTTGTATATATTTTCTTTCTTTTTTCTTTTTTCTTTTTCGTATGTAAAGAAAAACAAGTACAAATAATAATATATTGATATATGTGATGTGTAAATTAATTAATTAAATAAATAAATAATTATTTGCTGTATTAGTTTATAGTTATACAAAGGGAGAAGCTGTTTGACTTTGTGGTGCTTTCTCGTTTCTTTGTCATATGAATGCCTATGGGAGTCGGTGGAAATTTGTTGCCTTTCGTCTGTTCAAAAAAAAAATATTTTTGAAAAATATTTTTTATATTTTTAATATTTATTTGATAGAAAATTGATTGATTAATAAAAAATAAGATATTTTTTTACTTATTAAATCCGTAAATTTAATTTAACTCGAATCAAAATTTAAATATGATATTTTAGTTCGAGACTAGAATGAAAAAATATTATTATATTAATAAAATTTATTTTTTAATTTAAAAAATATAAAAATATTTTAATGTTATAATTTTCAATACTTTTATTTTGAATATTATTAAACATACATATTTATATTTTCATAATATATAATATTATATTATTTTAATAATAAATTATAACATTATCAATATTTTAAATTTTAAATAGTATTTTTAATATTTTATTAAAAAATGAATTTATATTACTATTTTAATATAAATATTATAAATTATATTTTATAAAGATTTAATAATAAATGTTTCTTAGTATTTAAATATTAATATTTTAATAGTATAAATATTAATAGAAATAATATTTTAATAATTATTAGAATAATTTAAAATATTAATATAATTAATTTTCTAACAATAAATAATATTATTTTAAGTATTTAATATCAATATAATATTTTAATATTAAATATTATTATTTGAAATATTAATATTTTAGTATTTTAATAATAAATATTTTTAATATTTTAATATTAATTGAAATGCGAAAACACAGCTTGAGAAAAATTAATTGAAAAGTCGGCAAAAGTGGGAGTTTCAAGTTGAAATGCTTATGAAAGAATCCATTGTCAAGAAAGTTTTCAGAGATCTACTTTTTGAAATTTGCAAATAGTGGCCGAGTGTAAACCTGTCAAAAAGAAGGCATAGAGACAAAAGTTAAACTCTATTTCTGATTTCTTAAATAAGGCTGAAAACATAAGGCAACACTTGATTTTTTTATTTGAATACCGATAAAAAATAATTGATCAAAATGTAGAATTTTACAAATTATGTATCAAAATATGTTCGTTTTTATCAGTTGGAAAGTCGTCAATTGAAAGTTCAATTTTTTTTCAAAATGAAGCACAAAAGTCGCCATATGATATGGCGACGTCTATGTTTCATTTTGAAAAAAAAAGTCATTTTGCACAAGGAAAGTCACCATATCATATGGCGACTTCCCTTGTGCAAAATGTAATTTTATTTGTATTTTATTTGTAAATTTTATTTTAATTATATTAATTTTAATTATATATAAAAATAAAAATAAATATTATTTTTATTTTTTATAAGCCTAAATAAATATTTTTTATAATATTTTTTATTTTTATATATAAAAAATAAAAATATATATAAAATTTTAAAATTGATCTTTTGTACAAATGATGGGATTTATCAGCAGATTGAACAGTCTTAAAGGATTGGATTTATCAGCAGAAAGATGACAATCAGATTCAACAGTTTCAAGGATGAGATATATCAGTAGATTTTTGCTGAGTCAGTAATCAGTTTTCTAGTCAATGAAGAGTTGTCAGCAGAAAAATGAGAATCAGAATCAACAGTTTCAAATGATGGGATTTATCAGCTGAAAAATGGGAATCAGAATCAACAGTTTTTCACCATGATGGGATTTATGAGCAAAAAAATCCGAATCAAAATCAACAGTTTTTCACCATGATTGGATTTATCAGCAGAAAAATGAGAATCATATTCAACTGTGTCAAAGATGGGATATATCAATAGATTTTTGCTGAATCATTAATCAGTTTTTCAGTCAATAAGAGTTTGAAGAAAAATGAGAATCAGATTCAACACTTTCAAAGGATGGGACTTGTCAGCAGAAAAATAGAAATCAGAATCAACAGTTTCAAAGGATGAGATTTATCAGCTGAAAAATGAGAATCAGAATCAAAAATTTTTTTTCAACATAATGGGATTTATGAGCAAAAATATCCGAATCAGAATCAACAGTTTTTCACCGTGATTGGATTTATCAGCAGAAAAATGAGAACCATATTCAACAGTGTCAAGGATGAGATGTATCAGTAGATTTTTGCTGAGTTATTAATCAGTTTTTCAGTTAATGAAGAGTTTGAAGAAAAATGGGAATCAGATTCAACACTTTCAAAGGATAGGACTTGTCAACAGAAAAATGGGAATCAAAATCAACAGTTTCAAAGGATGTGATTTATCAGCTGAAAAATGGAAATCAGAATCAACAAATTTTCACCATGATGGGATTTATGAGCAAAAAAAATCTGAATAGAATCAACAGTTTTCACCATGATTGAATTATCACCAGAAAAATGAGAATCAGATTCAACAGTTTCAAAGGATGGGACTTATCAACTGAAAAATATCAGATTCAACAATTTTTCACCATGACGGGATTTATGAGCAAAAAAATGGAAATCAGAATGAACAGTTTTTCACCATGATTTGATTTATCAGCAGAGAAATGTGAATCAAATTCAACAGTTTCAAAGGATGGGACTTGTCAGCAGAAAAATGGGAATCAGATTCAATAGTTTCAAAGGATGGGACTTATCAGTTGAAAAATGGGAATCAGATTCAACAATTTTTTACCATATTTTACTCAATAAACCATTATAAATATGATATTTCCTTCCTCATTCTCTCCTCATTCTCAATCTTAGTTGTTATTTTCTGGTGTTAGTGATAATACCTTGTCATTCTCATCCTTCTCTATTTCTTATTTCTTTTGCTAAGTGATAATACCTTCTTCTCATCCTTCTCACTTTCATTACTACACAACATGAGTAACAGAGTGGTCGCATTGGTCTACTATAATGGCCAAATTCATAATACTAATGAAGGTGTTACCTTTGACTGTGAACGTCCTAAAAGCTTTCGCGTTGGTGAAGACGTCACATTAGAGAAACTGAAGGTGATAATTCATATAAAAATCAAAGATGGAAATACAAAAGGAGTTTCAGAGATTAAGTATAGGCTTCCTCTTTCTATTGGTGAAGGATGTGTTCGATATAGGACTTATCCACTAGAAGATGATGATGATGTGAGAGGAATGTTTCATGCTCACGAGATATTTAAAAATGTTAGTGTACTTGAGTTATATGCTGACATTGAGGATTGTGGGCTTCCAGAAGATGATGATTCTCAGCCGTTGTATTATGTTCCCATTTCATACAATGTTCCCCGAGAAGAAGTGTCATCTCAAGCTATAACGTTTCATAATTCATTTGTCTCACCAACAATTTCTACTGCCCTGGATGATGTGCCAGCTGGTGATGATCATATTCTGTCATGTGGAGCCCATGGTGAATATATTGGTGACTTTAGTGAGCAAGAAGAAGAGTATGCTGAATTCGCAAATGACAGTGATGAGAGCAATGATTCTGACCGAGACGTTAGCTCTGATATCAACACTTATGGAGTTCTTCCCCCTTATGAGCCTGCATCCCATATGCGCACCCTGGATCTGGATGCAATGCAAGTGCTAGAATTTCCTGAATATGGTCATACATTTGCTGCACCTCTGAGTTGGAATCCATCTACAGCTGATCTCTATGTTGGGTTACAATTTCCAATGAAAGTGGCTGTGCTTTTAGCTATTAAGCACTACAATATCAAAAACTCTGTAGATTACAGAGTTATTGAATCTGAGCCAACCAAATATCATGGCAAGTGTCCAATGTATGGGAAAGGGTGCAATTGGATAATAAGGGCAACATTCATGAAGAAGAAACAAGTATGGGAGATTAGAAAATATAATAGGCCTCATACTTGCACATCGGGAAGAATTTCACAGGATCATTGCAAATTAGATTCTAACATGATCTGTTCATGCATTCTGTCATTAGTCAAAGCAAATCCGGAGATTTCCGTTTCAATTTTGATCGCTGCGATGCGAATCCAGTATGGATACATCACTTTTTTATAGGAAAGCATGGAAAGCAAAGCAAAAGACAATTATTCGAGTCTTTGGCGATTAGGATAAATCGTACAATAATCTACCTAAATGGTTGGATGCAATGCAACATTTCGTTCCTAGTACAATTGTGGAATTGCAAAAGGTGCCTGCATATCACGATGATCGAATGGTCTAGGGTAAGAGAATATTTCATCGATTCTTTTGAACATTTGAGTCGTGCATTGAAGGTTTTTCGTATTGCAAACCTATTGTGCAAATAGTAGGTACATTCTTATATGAAAAATACAAAGGAACACTGTTGTTAGCTATTGCACAAGATGGCAACCGAAACATACTACCAATTGCCTTTGCCATTGTGGAGGGTGAGACAGCGAAGGCTTGGTCCTTCTTTCTCACTAATTTGCGTACACATGTGACAACACAACCTGGCATATGCTTAATGTCTGATCGACATGAATCCATCAAAGCTGCAATCAGACGCCATGGTAGTGGATGGAATCCTCCAAATGCATACTTTGTGTACTGCATTCGACATATTGCAGCTAACTTCATGAAGAGGTTTAACAATAAGGAATTGCGTCGACAAATTGTTAACATGGGTATGGAATCAGATCATAGTTATTTTATCTTTTATATTTCCTTTAATATATAAAATAATACTGAAATTAACAAGTTTTTTTTTAAAAAAATTTTATCAGGATACGAGTTGAGGCGACCCTATTTTCATTGGATGTATGAGATTCTTCGTCGAGAAAATGCAGAGGCTGCTAATTGGCTTGATATGATCCCCAAGGAGAAGTGGGCCCAATCATTTGACGAAGGAAGACGCTATGGGCATATGACAACCAACCTAGCTGAATCTATCAATACAGTGTTGAAGGGGACGTGCCATCTATTCATTACTGCTTTGGTGCAGGCAACATATTATAGGTTGGCTGAACTTTTTGTTAAGATGGGCAATAAGCAACAAAGAATGATCGAGGGAGTGCACACATACTGTGAAATAGTCATAATGACAATGCAAGAAAATCGTAGGAAAGCTAACTCCCACTCCGTTCGTAATTTTACGCTCGCAAATCAATCTTTTTTGATTGAGGAGTTACTTGACCCACAAAAGGGAGTTGCTGCAATGAAGTACAAAGTAAATCTTAGTGAGATGTGGCGTGACTGTGGGAAGTTTCAAGCACAAAGGTTTCCTTGTTCATATGTAGTTGCTGCTTGTGCACATGTCAATGTAGATTGCATGCAATATGTGGACAATGTCTATAAACTTGACACTATATTCAATGTTTATAGGCATGAGTTTGAAGCAGTTGCAAATGAAGGTTATTGGCCTCAATATAATGGACCAGAAGTGTGTCCCAATCCAGAAATGTAAAGAGATCCACATGGTCGGCTAAAATCAAGTCGTATTCGTAATAAAATGGACCACAGGGAGAAAGGCCAACCAAAACGTTGTGGATTATGCAGAAATGAAGGTCATAGCCGTCGAAAATATCCTTATCCATCTGGCACATCGGGGGAGAGTTCGCATTAACAATGAACCAATTACATGTTCTTCACCTGTAATATTTACATATTTCGTAATATTTACATATTTCACATTCCTTGTTATATGCTGATTTATTCTTATTTATCATTACATTCTTATTTATCATTATATAAATATGGCGACTTCCGAGCCTATTTTTTTTAAAAAATAAAATGTTAAGTTGGGAAGTCGCCATATGATATGGCGACTTCCCAACCATAAAAAAAAAAAAACGCATTTTGGTAAATAAATACAAAATATAAGTAATTTGATAATTAAAAAAAAATCAATATTCTGATAAATTTGCCCGGCAACACTTACTGGTACAAATATCGTTTTTGCAATTGAAAAGTTCTAATGATATGTACTGAGACCAAAATATGTTAATTATATTATGTAAGTAATACCTGATATCCTCTTCTGATTAGATGAAGCACAATGCATGCATTAGCAAAGTGAATGAGCCAAAATGGCTTGTAGAATCCAATTAAAACTTGTCAAGATGTTCCCTGATGTATCATCTCTAAAGGCTGCATATCCAAGTCCTCCATAACAGAGGTAGAAAAAGGTTGTAGCAGAAATTGCTATTACTAAAGTCTTGAAATTGTAAAATCTATCTTTAGTTCAGCATATCAGTTGCAAAGTCTTAAAATATGGTCAAAGACCAGACGACAATATGAACCCATCTTCTTATCAAACAGGTGTCACACCAGTATCTTAATAAGAATGAGGGAGTACGGATAGGCAAACACTTTAGTTGAAGAATGAAATGATTTATAAGAAGTTTAAGAAACAGAGTAGCTTTTCTCACCTTAATTAATGTCCACAGCCTGTATGTAGGAGTGATTTCTGAAGAGTTCAAGTTGAGGATGAGGAGTTGTATGCAGAGAAGAAATGAGGAAATGATAGTGATAGATGATGCAAAGAGTAGCATAGCCAAAGGTCTTGCAAACCAACCTATTGAGCCATGCTCTGCCCTGCCCCTATCACCTATGTGATTATATATATATATGTGCCAACGCCTTGAATTCACCATCAATCCCATCAAGTTTCATGTCAAGATATAAACTCATGTATAAGAATCATGACATGACAAATAATTCAGAAATGATATTATCATGATCTATCTGTAAAGAAATTAAACAAGAGAAGAGAACATACATGTTCTATGGAAATCTGTATGTTGTGGATGGTGCTGATCATGCAACCATGGGGTTTGATGATAAGCATGTATTTATTTATATATATAATATTGATAGGTGAAGTTTAGTTTACGTACAGAAGCACGTTTTTAGAAATGAAAAGGGAAGGGTTATGCAGTGCAATTTGGTGTTGCTTATCCATATCCATATCAATTAATATTAAAGTCTCTAAAGATGGGCTAGAATGTTTGAAACATATTGCAAAAACAAGGATATCTATTGAAAATTTAGGTTGGAAACAAGAGATAAGTGTGGAGAGGAAAAAGGCAAAAGTCAAGAGAAAAAAAAAGGGAAGATTGTAAAAATACTTTTCCATAAAATAAAAAAAAAAATCATCTTTTGAGTTAATGGTTAAAGAAAAGAATGTTACAAGGTTGATTAGAATGAAGCAAAGGCTCAACTTAAAAATTTAGCCTATGTTATTATGTGCTTCTAAGGAATATTGAGAAAGTTTTCTTTGCAAAAATCTTATTTTGTCTCTAAATTCTATGAAGTCTTTGGAACCTTTGTAATATCCTTTTCCTTTTGTTCTTTAACCACATTATAACCCCTTGGCCCCATTACAACCTTGAATAAAGACCTCTTGATTTATGAAGTTATATGATCAAAATAGTGGAGAATAGATGGACAACCAAGCATATGGTAGAACTGTTTTCATGAGATTGATTAAGTGTAAACACTTTACCACTACTTTAAAGAGTGAAAATCATGAGAGTATCCCATGTGAGAATTTGAGATTAAGTTTGAATATGCACTATTTTGATTGAAATATGTTATGTTAATATTGGCTTAACTCAAATTATTTACATTCAAGCATGATTTTTTGTGAAACTCTTTAAGTTATTGATTAGTTTATAAGACTTGTTCAATGATTATCTCTAATTTATATTGGAAGGATTAGTTGTAATTATTATTATTATTATTATTATTATTATAATTATTAGTTTTTCTTATGTCTTCAATGTTTGTGGTTATCATCCTAGTAAACCCTCACGAGACTAAACTCGTCCACTAGAGACACCTAGGGGTTTAAAGGCTTGTGTCACATGCTAAGTGCCACCGTGATTTCCTACGAAAGTGAATTAGATTAGATTTTCTTATTTTATTTTATTTTGTTTTGCTCGAGGACTATCAAAAAGTTAAGTGTGGGGATATTTGATAAACTCATAAAATATACATGTTATGTCTTTCTACCTTTAGCTTTTGTCATGTTTTCGATCTTTATCTTGTTTACTTATATTATGTTTTTGAATTTTAGGTACAATAAGGAGAATGAATTCAAAAGATGTCAATAATGATGGTAAAGAGCTTACAAAATCATAATCACAAGATGGAAGATGGAAGAAGACTCAGGAGTCAAAAAGATCAATTTCTGGTTGTAAAGCAAGAAGGCAAATTTGATCTCCGGAACTTGTTGCAAGGAAAACATTTTGTTAAATTCTTTATTTGAAAAAAGTTCATCTTCACTTTTGAAGCTGACTTGAATACCTTTCCAATGATAGTTTACATGCCCAAATTGGATAAGAAATGGTCATCCAAATCAGCCGACGAAGTGAAGGAAGGTGCAGCAGAAAAATGGGAGACAGAATGCCCGGCCCGCTGCGCCCAAAAATCGGGATAAACCGTGAAAAACCTAGAAAAACGTGATTTTATGCCTCCTGAGTTACTTGTGCGGCAATGACTTGTTCCCAAGGTTTTAAAACTCTATAAATACCATCTTTTGAACCACAAACTAGACATGTTTTGAGAAGACTCAAAGATCATTATTCTTCTTCTTCTTCTTCTTCTCATTTCTCTTAGTTTTCTTTTAGTATTTCTTCTTAGTTTCTTTTATGTCTATGTTGACAATGCCTATGCAAGGCTAAACTTTTCTTTGGTTAAGGGTGATTTCAAAGCCCTAGAACATGTTATGTCGAGATTCTATCTATCATTAGTTTTCTATCAAAGTTGCTTGCATTCTTCTATAAGAATTGTTCATGATGTTGTCTTGATTTGTTTAGGTTGCAAACTAGATAGATCTTGATAATTATCTAATACTAGTTTAGGAGTTTTGATCCGTGTAATTATCTTGATTTCCTATTCATAAGTGGCAATTTGTGAGTAATGATTATGTTAAAGTTTTCGCTAATTGTGAAGTGGAACATAACCTAAGTTAAACAATTCATGTTCATGCTTTTGTTGCTTAGATCAACCTATCTTTCTCATCATAAAGCTGCTGTCAAAATAAATTTAGAGATGTTTATCCTAGGTTGTTTGATAGTTAGAGATTAAGTAGTGGCGTTTGTCCTGCTTAACGACGAACTAAGGAATGATTGAGGTAGCACGGAAGGTTGTTATCTACGGTTGTTAACTTTGATAGATAATTGATGTTGATAGGTCTAAATTTGATTCATAATATTGTCTAGTGGCGGAGAATGAAACCTTAACCATATTTCTCATATTTGATTTTTTTTTTATTTACTTGTTTTCTACTTTTCTTGTTTTATTTACTTTTAAACTATTTCAAAAATCCTCCTTTACTTTGTTTTCTTTGAATCTAAGTTATAAACTAATAATTTATAAACTAAAATCCAATCTCTGAGGACTCGATCCTTGCTAACTACTATACTTACAATTGATTTTTTTAGTGCAAGATTAAATAAAAATATACTTTTTTTAGTGCATCATCCATATTTTGGTGGATCATGTCACGTATAAATTAAATCATATGGATTGACAAGTGACACTTACATGGACATTGTCGTTAAGTTTTTTTTATCTTTGACTAACTGAAGAATGAATGGTGAAATCTTTTAAGAGATTGTGGATAATAAACATAAATTTTTAAGTTTGTGGATGAAAATAAGATTTCAATTAAAAGATAGATATAGAGAGAGAGAGAGTTCGTTTTTGATGCACTGTCAGTGTATAGACTCTATCCACTGACAGTGAATCCTACACTGACACCTTATTAAACAGCTAACCTCTAACCCTAACCCCTAACCCTAACTTCTAACCCCTAACTCGAGAGGTGATATCATAGGATGTACTGACAGTGTATAGCCCTATACAACGACAGTGCATCAAATATTAATCCATATATATATATATATATATATATATATATATATATCTTATTGCCAATATTAGATAGAAAAAAAAGGGTTTAAATGTATGTTTGATTCTTGACAAATGTCCTGCTTTCTTTCATGGGAATTTTGGGGTATAAGGCTGTAAATGAACATAGCGTTTAACGAACCGTTTGTGAACAGTTCGATTTCTGTTTGTTTATATTCGTTTATTAAGCTAAATAAACGATTATGAACACAATTTTAATGTTTGTTTATTAAACGAACTGAGTTCGAACAGATGTGTGTTCGGTTCGTTTATGTGCACGAACAAGCTCATTTATGGTTCGTTTAAAGCTCGTTTATTAGTTTGTTTAAAGCTCGTTTATATTCGTTTATTGTTCGTTTATAATTTAATAATAATATTATTTTGTCTTTTATTTATATAATTAATAATTTTATTTTATTATTTTACAAAATAAACATTTGTCTCAAGTAAACCTAATTTTTTTCATACTAAGAAGTTAGAAGCAAAGATTTTATGACTCTGAGGTGCGAATTGTAGAATGGGCCATAAAATAATAATTTTATTTTATTATTTTATTATATAATTAATATTATTTAATAACTTAAATTTAATAATTTAATAATAAATTTAATTTAACTTAATTACGTTTGTATTTTATTATTTTATATTTAATATTAATAATTTAAAAATGATTTATTTATTTTTTTATTTGTTTGTTTGTTAAAATTGTTTAGATTTATTTATTTATTGTTCATGAACATAATTTTAATTGTTCGCGAACATGTTCGATTACATGTTCATTTAATATTTACGAATAAGTTCATTTAGTTTAAATGAATTTGTTCGTGAATATTAAATAAACGAACACGAACACACTCAATTTTAAACGAACAGAGCTTGAACGCAATTTTAAAATTCTTAACGAATACGAACCAAACACAAACAAACTTAAAAATAAATAAATGAACATGAATATAGACCTCTTCGTTCAAACCGGATTCATTTACAGTCCTATTAGGGTATTTTGCCCCATCCTTAATTCCTTGGGCCTTGAATCTCGGCTGGTGTAGGGGTTTGTTTTGGGCTTCGGCTCTATCCCATGTTTTTCTAACTTGCGTCCTTCTTTCTCCTGTGAAGTGAACAACAACAATACATCAAGAAGAACAAGAAGGCGTTAGTCACTAGGGCTTTAAACCGCCGAAGTGGTTTTCGGGTTAAAAAAACAAAGGATGGTGAGAAGATTAGGAGGCGGCCGCTCCCCCTCCGCCTCCTCCTCCTCCTCCTCTGTGCTTAACCACAAGGTTCTCAGCCGTCGACTCCAGTCGTGCCAAAACGCTCACTCCACCGTCGATGAAATTGTGGAGCACCTTCGGACTAACTACCCTGATTACAAACGCATCAAGCAACAACCTTTCACCAGGGCTGTCCAACAAGCTCTTCATTCCTCTTCCAAAAACACCCAAAAGCCTTCTCTTTCCATTTCTCGTTTCAACTTTGATGGTGATGATGATGAACATGAACATGCCATCGCACCTTCTTCCTCTTCTCCTTCTCCTTCTCGGAAGAAGCCTAGGAGAACCGATGGGACTGAAGAAAGGTTACAACGTATGGAGGATTTACACATTCAAAGGAGACAGATTCAGCACCACCATTCCAACTCAGACTCAGACTCGGACTCATCTTCATCATCCGAAGAAGAAGAGGAAGATGGGGCAGTTTCAACTTCAGAAGATGCCATTTATGACCAAAAGGAGGAGCCCAAGTTTGATTTAATGAAATCAATGCTACGAAAAGGTTACACTCAATCCAACAACACAAAATCAAAGCTTGAAGAAAATAACATCGAAATGGAGGTTGCAATTAATAAGACTAACAACAAGATTGATGTCACCAATGAAGGTGGAACTGCAAACAGTGCTGAATTGGAAAAGGAAACAAATGCTTCAGTTTCTACTGCTGCTGATAACGTGGAGGTCAACGGGAAAGAGGGGCCAAGGTTCAGGGATTTGGGTGGGATGGGAGGAGTATTGGAGGAGTTGAAGATGGAAGTCATAGTGCCTCTTTACCATCCACATTTGCCACGGTGGTTGGGAGTCAGGCCAATGGCTGGCATTTTGCTCCATGGCCCGCCTGGCTGCGGCAAGACCAAATTGGCCCATGCCATTGCCAATGAGACTGGTGTTCCTTTCTATAAAATCTCAGCTACCGAGGTGGTTTCCGGTGTCTCAGGTATTTATCTTCTGTTTTCTTTGTTTGGCCTCTTCCTGCTGAATATAATAATTCGGCTGTATGAACTCAGAGCATGATTCTTGGAGTTGTTGCTTGTAGTTTGGATGATGAAATTTTTCGATAACCATGATTGGAAGCTTTTGCCAAGTTATGTTTTTGTTAATAATTATACATTTTCATATTTAATATCCCAGGTGCATCGGAAGAAAATATCAGGGAACTCTTCTCAAAAGCGTACAGGACTGCTCCATCGATTGTATTCATTGATGAGATTGATGCTATTGCATCTAAAAGAGAAAATCTGCAGAGGGAGATGGAGCGCCGAATTGTCACACAGTTAATGACTTGTATGGATGAGTCTCATAGACTTGTGCAACCAAATGATAAAGAGTCAAGTTCGGAGAGTTCCAATTTCAAACCTGGTTATGTCCTTGTAATTGGAGCTACCAATAGGCCTGATGCTGTTGACTCTGCACTACGGAGACCTGGACGATTTGATCGTGAGATTGTTCTTGGTGTTCCAGATGAAAATGCTAGGCGTGAGATCCTTTCTGTGCTTGCAGGCAATCTTAGACTTGAAGGCTCTTTTGATCTTTGGAAAATAGCTAGGGCTACACCTGGGTTTGTTGGAGCAGATTTGGCTGCCCTGGCTAACAAGGCTGGTAATCTTGCCATGAAGAGGATCATAGACCAACGAAAGCATGAGTTTTCTAGAGAATCTATAGATGAGGAACAAGATGATCAGTGGTGGAGACAGCCTTGGTTGCCCGAGGAGATGGAAAAGCTAACAATCACTATGGCTGATTTTGAGGTAATTAAAGCTGCACTTTTTTGTTTTCATTTATTTATATGATTAAAAGTAAGCTGGCATGTATGCTTTGTGGCTTACATATGTTGTATGCTATTATCTACACATCTGTCAATGCCATAGATATCAAAGTTATATCGCAAATCAATTTGTATTGTCATTTCTAGATGCAATTTTAATACTTCCAAGTATCACTTTGACTGCTATGCTATATTTTAATTGCCATGATTAAGAGTTCTAATGAACTATAAAGTTACACTTGATGTTTTTATAATAGTTTGAGACAAAGGTGGTTTATTTCTCTATCCGTTATGTAGAAGTAATTCTTTGTATGAAATTTAGTTATGCCCTTTTATTAAGAGTTCTAATGAACTATAGAGTTACACTTGATGTTTTAATAATAATTTGAGACACGGTGGTTTATTTCTCTATCTGTTAGCAGAAGTAATTCTTTATATGAAATTTAGTTATGCCCTTTCTTGATGTATTTGCTTCTTGAACCATTGTTGGTTTTTTCTTTTTTTTAAAAAAGAATGCTTAAAAATGTTTTACCTGCAGGAAGCTGCTAAAATGGTTCAACCTTCATCAAGAAGAGAGGGATTCTCTTCAATTCCTAATGTTAAGTGGGAGGATGTTGGTGGTCTTGATTTCCTAAGGCAGGAGTTTGACCGTTACATAGTTAGGCGCATAAAATTTCCTGATGATTATGCGGTAATTATAGATAGTTTGCTACCTTTTTACTCTCTCTCTCTTCCTCTCCTGTTCAAAAAAATGGGAAGAAGAGCCCTCAAACATAAAATGATATAAAAGGAGTAGGATTAGCCTTCTTATTATGGTAAATGAAAGGAAGCCAACCATGGAAAAATTGGTTAGAATGTCTCAAATATGTCTTGCATAGTCTCCAACTTGGTTGACTTTCAAGCTCAGAGCAACTACGATCTAGGCCTATAACTACTTTGTCTGTCGGATTGCTATTATAGAATTCGCTTTTGAAATCTTTGAGCTATTCACAATGTTAGGAATTTGGAGTGGACTTGGAGACAGGATTTTTGCTTTATGGACCACCAGGCTGTGGTAAAACATTAATTGCAAAAGCTGTTGCTAATGAGGCTGGAGCCAATTTCATTCATATCAAGGTCAGTCTCCAGCATGTATTTCCACTTGTTTTCATTTTCTTCTTCACTTTCTTTTTGTTAAAGATGATGTAAACTGGTGCTTTAATGCTGTAAGCTAATTTTCCTATGTTTGTGCTTTTAACAATCATGACTGCATTTGCTGATTAGGGCCCTGAACTTTTGAATAAATATGTTGGAGAAAGTGAGCTGGCAGTTCGAACACTGTTCAGCCGTGCTAGGACATGTTCACCATGCATACTTTTTTTTGATGAGGTTTGCGTTTCTCTCTTTTTCATTTCTGAATGAAAGAAAAATTATGGAGAAAACATTAGTACTGCTATTGTCTTGATATTTGATATTTTTGAGTTCTTTCTGATAACATGTAGGTGGATGCTTTGACCACAAAGCGTGGGAAAGAGGGGGGATGGGTTGTTGAGCGACTTCTGAACCAGGTTAGATAATCTGCAATGGCTGTCTCTAACGAACTCATGATCACTTTCAATCTTTTCCGTATAACAAATTTATAAATCGCAAATAATGACATGGAAGTATCGGTCATAATTGCAGTTACTCATCGAGTTAGATGGTGCAGATCAGCGGCATGGTGTTTATGTTATTGGTGCCACTAATAGGTAGAATCTGTTGTTCCCATTTTTTTGGATCAGGATCATCCCTTTATCTTTTCTTTACAATGTTTGGCTTTGGTATATGTTGGCAGACCTGAGGTGATGGATTGTGCCGTCTTACGACCTGGTAGGTTTGGCAAACTTCTCTATGTACCTCTCCCCAGTCCAGATGAACGTGGGTTGATCTTAAAAGCTATTGCTAGGAAGAAGCCAATAGATGCCAGTGTGGATTTGAGTGCCGTTGGACGTATGGATGCTTGTGAAAATTTAAGTGGGGCTGATCTTTCTGCACTGGTATGCTTTCTCGTTCTACATTAAAATCCTAGAAACTAGACATGTTATTTCCTCATTGAACACTAGACATGTGAAGGCTAGCCCAGAATGTAAAACACTCTGCAGAAGTACCCTTGACCTGTCGCACAATTCTAGACTTTCGAATAAAGTTTCTGGTGTACCATGGTACTTGTATAGGAAATTAACCCTATAATCCTGAAACAAACATGTGAAATTTTAATCGCATTGGGCTTGAAAATGTTCAGATGAATGAAGCTGCAATGGCTGCTTTGGAAGAGAAACTGACTTCAAATGGCATCTCTGAGACTTCATGGACAATCAAGACATTCCATTTTGAACAGGCATTGAGTAAAATCAAACCCTCGGTCTCTAATAAGGTATAATTACTCAACTATGGATCCTGATGAAAAGATTGTTGATAGCATTGACTAGGTAATTAACCTATTTTTATAATCTTGATCATCTGGGAACAGCAAAAACAGTTCTATCAGTTATTGACAGAGAGCTTCAAAGCAGGTTGAGAAGCTGTTACTGATGTCTGATGATATTTAACACCTCAGGATTGCATGATCAATGGAGCGTTCTCAACGTTAAAGATGGTGTGAATCTTGTTCAATGTATTCTTTTTATACCCGTAATATTGAGTTTTAAAAAGAAACTTGCTTCTCTCTTCATGAGGAAAAAATTTTGTTAGTTGTGGAAGTAGTTTGCAGAAAATACAGGGAAGAAACGTGTATTTATCCATTTTAAGAAATGCAAAGGGACTTATTATATTATAACCCCCACCCCTTTTTGAATGTAAAATAATAATAATATTTAAGTTAATATGCATTAATTTCCACCTGATAAACTGTAGTTTGAATTTCCCTTTTTTTTTTTTTTTTCTTTCATTTTTTTTGTTTCTGCTACGGTGTACTTAGGATTATTATACTATAATTGTGGAAATTAATTTAATGAAGTGAGCTGTAGGTTCTCTCTAAATGACTTGAGAGTCGAGAGTACTACTTAAAGTTAAAAAGCAGGCAGTCATTTTAGAAAAGCTTTGTCCATAAAAATGTCTTGGTAGTTCATTTAGCTCTATTTTGAAAACCTTGGTATGATATTCCTGTAAAATCATTCCAATATGATATGAAGCTTGGTTGGTGTTCATGAAAATACATTTTCCCCAACTTGAAGTCTACAAGTAGAACAACACACACACACACAGTAGTAGTTAAACTTAATTTCCATCAAATACAATACATTCAAGTAAACTTAATTTGTAGATTGTAGTTTTCCTTTTACGTTCATGAATTTCCACACCAAAAAAAAAAAAAAAAAGAAAATCATTTTTGAGTTCCCATATTGATCAACAAATGCATCTCTTCACCAAGCAGAGGTTAGTTACCATTATGTGCTTGAATCAAGTAGTAAACCCCAGCAGAGCAGAGCAGAGCAGAAGAGAGCAGAGGCTACTCTTTGTTCTAAATTACCTTTTGGTTTCTGCACAATGTTTAACATACATACATACATGCTACCCAATATCCTATCCAATCCAATCCATCATTTCTGCATACTTTCATTCATATCTCAATCAATCCTATGCTATATGCTAGTTAGCAATGAATGAATGCCTCTCATGCGTGTCTCAAGGCTTCAATTCTTGCCTATGATTCAATCAATCAAATCCCTCAGCCATATACAAGAGTGACAGAAATTGAAAACCCACGATTCCATTGCAACCAATCCCCCCTCAGGATGTTCCAATTACATAACCATCAAAATTTAAAGAATCCCTTTTTTTCTACAGTATACAGTCAGTCTCTTTTTCGCCATCTTCACCACATGTTTGGTATCAAATGTATAGAACAAATGAGCAACAGGTTTGTTCAATAATATATTTAAGCATAAGCAGCTGGAAACAACACCAGCATGTGGTTCAAAGTTGTTTGGAGTCCACCGCCTTTTCTCTTTCTCTTTCTAGCTTCTTAATTCAACTGTTTCACTGATTACTACTTTCATCTGTAACTTGTAGAAAGGATCTTTTGTTGTTGAATTGGCTTTGGAGGGGAGGGACTACCAACAAACACCAGACCAAAGCATTTGAGGTTCTCCTCCACCAATCACCTAACAATAATATTCAATAAAGGAAATGAAAGTCTCAACTTTTGAATGCTACATCAAAATTCAAAAGCTCAAGATTTGTAGATTAATTGCCAATTTGGACTGGACTGGATGTTAATAAATAATACTTAAATTTTCTTTTTCTTTTTTCTTTGTTTTTACCTTCCAACCTCCTCAGCAAACTCAAGGCAGATGTCAGTTTACATTCTTCATCCTCCGCAGGTTGGAATCCATCCTCCTCATTCCTAACAAAGAATCCAGGCCCCCAGCACCAGCATTGAATATGATTGATATCACTCTTCAATCTTCACATGTATACATTTATATTCAGGAAATACTCTTAATTCTTACAGTTCAAAAACTCTATGCATAACAAAATAAGGACCCAATTTTCCTGTACTCCAAAGCAAAGCAAAGCAGAGGAGGGTCCTTACTCCTTACACCTTACATGAAAACAACCAGAAACTTGTACAAACTCCTTCCTGTCTACCAAAATCCTCTATGTTTCATCATTTACAAGTCATTAGAACATAGTTGATGACATAAAAGAGAGCACGGATACTCGCATGTTCAACACCCGTATGCAGAGGGGAGCTACTTATTTCATGCACTCTCTTATAGACTTCCTGAAAGATTGACCGCACATGCACTGCAATCATTTGGTCGCCTGGGTTTATAGCAGTGGCCACGTCTACCATCCATGTCAGTTTTCGCTGTGTGTCCTTGTTGATGTCACACGCCAATTGCTGCAACAGGGAGAGCAGCACTCCTTGGCTCAAAGGAAAAGGGGCGGTTGACAGAATGCTACGTAGATCAACCTAGCAAATGGCAAAAGAATAATTTCTTACCTACTGCACAGTCTTCTAACCAAAAGTTCCAAGTAAAAATTTGAGACAAGAACTAGAAGCACTGGGGGAAAAAAGAAGGGGAGTAGGGAGGATGAGAAGAGCAATGATATCACATAGACTACTAGACACCTCAAATCAATATGAATTGGAAATTGTAAAGAACTCATCCAAAATTTGAATCTTTAGACTTCATATAATCTTTACAGTTAAACATTACAGGCATACCTGTGAACATAACCAAGCAACAATAGAGAGGTCACTGCTTTGCAGTGCAATAGTAAAAGCTTCTTCATATTTGCCTTCACTTAACAATTCTGATAGCTCTTTTGTTGGATCTATGGGCGCCACAACCTAAGGCATGGATAGAAATTCCTTTAAGATTAAACTAGCTAGTAACCAACTGAAACATCCATGAAAAGAAGTGATACTTAACAATTTCTTGCAGAGAAACCAAAGTAAATGGGCGAAACAAACATACCTTGTCATGCAGAGCACCTAAAGGTCCATTGCTAAGTTGGGAAGCCAACGGACTTGCTGCATTTGAGTTAGCTCCAGCGGCTGCAATTGCTAAAAGTGTCCGTTGTCCATCAGCAAATTCTCCACTTAAGGTTTGAGCAATTGATGATGCAGAATTTATGGCATCCTGCAATTAAAAGAAATTTCAAAGGAGAAAATGATACAAAAATACTTTTTGAAAAAAAGTAACTAATGAACACATACATAGAACAAGAGCTCTATAGCAGCAAATAATATCTGCATACTTTAGTTTAGTGCATATTACCTCAAATGGCCAAAAAGAACCATCACACCAATAATCCATACTATTAAGTTATTCAACATCTAATGCAGAAAATGTTATAAATCTTGGAAAAAGAACACAAATGACCAGCCTTCTAGTGAAATAGTAAATGTGACACAGGAAATATACCCTTAAAGCAATTGCCAAAGAAGAACTCGCAGACTCTAAGTGTTGCTGAGCAGCATTGGTATGTTCAACCATCCCTTTCTGAAATGCAGCATCTATTTGCTCAAACATGGCTTTGCATGAAACCTCAAAGACAGGGACCACTAAAGCTTCCACACTAGTCCTCAGAGCCTCCTAAAAAGAAAAAACAATTATGACAAATTAATAACCAGAAATTGCCTGGAACATGCCAAATGACAATAATTCAATTTTATAACAAAAGACTGAAAATATCCCTCTTCAGCTATTACCAGTGCAGTGGAACTTGTGCATACCTGGAATGCTTGCTTGCCAGAAGTTTGAAACTGTGCTTGAATTTGCCTGGCAACTATAGCCTCAAGTTTTGAATTAACAGATTTTTCTAGTTGATTCACTGCCTTATCTCCAACCCCTCTCTGCCACACAAAGGACTAGTTAGATTCCATTAAGACAGCTTTCTAGCAAAAGAACTAGATCTTTAGAAGTCTAACCTGGAAGGACTCATTGATTACTGAAGTTACAGTTTTCTCTATTGCCGGAGTAATGGTACGAATTACAGCTGGTCCAACCCCGGCTAATTCCTTCTTGACTGCTTTGTCTAACATAACTGCCAAATCCTTGTTTATAAAATTAGTGATCAAACTTGTTATTTGATGTGTATGTTCTCGCAACAACTTCTCATTTTTTGCATTCTCTTCTTGAAAACGAGCCCATAGAGCATCAGTGTTGGCCTTAATGGCTATCTCAATGCTCCGTCCTAGAGCAGCCTCTAGTCTTCTGCCTTCTTTTGTAACAGGGAGGTTGACAATATTTGACATTTGTTTCTGCATTTCCTTTTGTGTAGTAATTAGCTGCAAGAATGATTGAAATCACAGTCAAGATACCATATACGGTGCAGCAAAAAGTTTTAAACTACATTTGTTTACAAAAGTATGCTAACATATTGCTAAGCCAAATACAGAAAAGGACCATAGGGGAAATGTCATAATTATATAGAGGCACCTGGGTCAATTTTTAAATAAATGAATAAAGGCACCTGGGTCAAAAATGTCATAATTATATAGGGGCACCTGGGTCAATTTTGAAATAAATTAATAAAGGCACCTGGGTCAATTTTTATATAGGGGCTAAATTAAAATTACCAAAATTATGAAACCATCAATGATCATGAACCCAATTGAAAACTGTTAAAGACTACTTGAGGCTACTCAAGTGTAGTACTTTGTTATATTTATACCACTCTCCCCAGCATATTTAACTATTAACACGCAGAAAAAAATGCACATACAACGGATGCATACAGGTGTAACCATTTTTTTTCAATTCTGTCTATAGCAATCACCTGATTAAGCATTGCTTGCATTGCCACAATTTGAGGAAATGTAGCACCTGTTGAGGGGAGATTGGAATTTCCTCCTGGTTCGGCGGAAGAATCTGCAGAATTGAAAGCACTTGAAGAAGGAGAAGAGTGAGCAGATGCTTGAGAACTTCTCCCCTTTTGCTTCTTCCCTTTTGCACCTGGTGCCGGTGATTGCGGATATGTAGAAGGCATGGCTGATTCCAAAACCTTTCCAGACAGATCTTTTCTGGAATCATGGATTTCTTCCTCACCAACATTAGGTTGCACAAGTGACTCTGATGCACCAACACCATCTGCTTGCGGAGATTCATCGACAATGTAAGCATCCCTTGATATTGTACAGCACTCCCTCGACATCTGAATGCCAAGATCTGAAGCCTGAGAGCAAAAGAATCTCTCTCTATTTTCCAAATTTCGATGTGGGGAGTCTCCATGGGAACCAAATCCATTGTTCTGAGATGATCTTGTTTCACCCAACACTTTTACCTCCACCTCAGCATTGCGCGCATCACTGTTGACAACCACATCTTGAATGTTCACCTCGGCCTCACTCTTTCCCTCAGTGAGGTTAGTAGTTTCAGAAGATGGTGCAGCCATCAATATCTCAGAAGGAGTCACAAGATGAGTTGGATGCTTGAAAATGATAGGTGGATTATATGCACTAGATTTCTCATCATTCCTTGAACCATCTTCTGATGAATGCATACCTGACAAATTTGCTCGAACAATGTCCATTTGTCTGTCAACTGGATAATCCACAAACAATGAAGTTGGCTCAAAACTATTTGCTGGGTTATGAAAACCAGAGGGCTTCCTAGACAACCTAGGACTAGGAGGAAGTGATGGTGGTGATGCAACACAAACAATATCAGCATCACTTACTGTTGATGCCAAAGCAGAAGAAGCAGACTTAGGATCAATATTCAATGTATTTAACTCTTGTGCAGTGTTTGCCTCAATAGAATGGGGGCTTGAAGGATACCTCGCTGCAGTTGAATTTTCATAGCTACTTACTTGTGTACTTGGTTTGGGAACTGAACCATAAAGGGGTAACTCAGAAGGTTTATTTCCAGATGGATTGAAAGCATCAAAGCCCTCAGTGTTAGTTGCATCACGTGAAACACTTGAATCCGACTTCTCTAAGCCAATATTTTCCAGTGGTGGTGGGATGCACTGGCATAACTCCAAAGCATACTGCAGGATAGCCTGTGTCTGAACACAATATATATTAACAATATGTTCATCAGGAGGATCACTTGTCCCAGTAAAACTTAATATGGGCATAGTGACGGCGAACTCTGCTATGTAATCCATGCGTGTTGCAGCTGGACAAGAACCATATTCTAAGTGTACAGCATATATAGCATTTCTTTTAGCATTTGCAAGTAAGAAAAGGCCAGCTTGAGATAATGCAACAACTTGATTGAAGAATGCTTCTTCAATTTGAGGTTCAGCAGAACTCTTCAAGTCTAATGTCTGGGTGCAAGTCCATTTTTCAGTATTGCTTGGAAGTAGCCAACCCTCTTCACTTGCTGATGTCCAAATTTTGATTTCTTGATTTAGGGGCCCCTGGAAAAAATTGTCAAAAAAATCAACTAAGATAAATAAGATAAATGGATATTCATCAGAATAACAAGACTGTCACATGGACAAGTAAATCAGAAATACAACCCTGAAATTAAATAAAAAAAAAATTAAACCCACATTTAAAATAGACTGCAGTCAAAAGGTAAATACACAGACTCCTATGCCATACCAACCAGATCAATAAGAATTTGCACAATTATGAACTTCATATCAACAAGTCAGTGCATAACAAATAGGCAGAAGCATGATTCGGACACACACACACACAGTGAGAGAGAATATGGCAATCATTACCCCTGTTATGAGCATAATATGATCTGGTCGGTGAGGTCCATTCAAGAATGTAACTGAATAAACAGGTTGGCCATCATGTGGTCTCAACACTGTTAGTGGCACTGCCTTGCGTTCATCCCATATCTTTATCTGTTGCATAACATAAGCTTGTAAGTACAGCATTCCAGACATAACTGCATTTATCCATGTATTCAACATGAAATTTCAGCATTAGACAACAAGAAACCAAGCTCTTAGTTCCGTGACTCTACCATGATGAAGCACAAAGAGACCATACAGATATCCACAAATCAATATAGCAAAATGATACGTGAAAATACAAACCGTGCCATCTGTAGAAGCAGAAACCAATCGGGTAATCATCCATTGGCACATTGACACATCAGTAACTTCTCCATCATGTTTACCAACCAACTGAATCCCATCAATCAAATTGTCAATAGGACATTGGAGAGGTGAAGGTGCATCAGCTGAGTAGACTTCACTCTTCCCAACTTTCATAGTATCAATTCTCAGAATGTATTTTCCAATCCCAGCCACCAAAACTTCCTGCAAAATGAGATTACAATACCCGTTGGCAACAAAACAGTAATAACCCTCTCATTATGGATGAGCATTAAAAAGTTGCATTACTTGTTTGTGCCGGTGCCAACAAACACGTGGATGTACATATTCCTCATCGCCTAATATCTGAACAGCAATAACTATCTTTCCTGTAATCTGTGGCTTATCTTCTTCATCTGGACCTTCGGATATCTTCCAAACAAATACCCGTCCCTCTAGACTCACACTGTAGAAAAGTGTATGACGAAGATGCAAAAAGAAAAGGGAAAAAAAAACAGTGTAGTTACCAATTAAAGAAAGAAAAATACCTAGCCAAAAGGTGAACATCCTCAGCAAAGAAAGCCATGTCTGTGACCCTCTGAGAGAAAAGAAAATATCACTTGGATGAATAGACAATAAGCCAAAACAAAAAGGGACTAACCAAACTGTGTTTTAGCTCCATTGATACCAGCTCTCAAGAAATCACAAAGTAGTTAGCAGATGTGCAAATTTTAACTCCCATACTTCCAGACACAACACATCCTTCTTAAACTAACATTTATGTACTTGCAATATAAACCAAAAGGCAAGGGGGGAAAGATAAAATTATCATAATCATCCAAAAGCAGTAACTTATGCAACCAAAGCTTGGCATGCCAGAAATAAAATGCACATTTATTTCATAAGGTAAGGATACCACCATTTAGCATAAACATGCCACGTTTGCAGTAATGCACTTTAATACCATGAAGCTCTAAACTCTATTCTGTTACCACATTCATTTCAATCCAATATACAACTACAAAATCAAAAAGTTACTAAAGTTAAAAGAGCTAAACCTGCGTGTGTCCACGAAATAAAGACCTCAGTGCAGTGTTCATATTAAGAATCCTAATACTGCCTCCTTTCAGCCCATAACAAATGTAAGACTTATTAACAGCAATTTGACTGCCCAGTACCAGCTGAGGATCAGAGCCATACTTTGTTATGGGAGTGACCTCAAGCTGAGGCTGAACCTCCCCGGACAGCCTCGTATCAATATCATAAGCCACCTGAACGCCTGATAACCGTCTGCCTTTGGGCAGTTTGCAACTTGGCACCCTTAAAGGCCCCACATTGGGACCCCCAGAACCCAAAAACTCAGCAGGAGGATGTTGCTGCTGTTTGGGAAGCTGATTTTGAGATGGGAAATCAGGGTTTTGAGGGGAGGAGTTGATAAGGGCAAGAATTTGGGTGCCAGCATTGTAGGGGCTAAGGGGAGGGGAAGGAAAGGAATGGGATTTAGCATCTTGTGGGGAGTTTTGGTAATTAGGATGGGTAGTAGAGGAAGGAGGCATGTAGAATTGGTGATACTGGGGGTGAAAGAAGGGGGGAGAGGGTGGAGGATAAGAAGGAGGTGTAGGATATGGAGAAGAGAGATTTTGTGGTTGGGGGTTTGAAATTGTGGGTTTGAAGAACTTGTGCATGTCAAATGGGATGGTTTGATTTGGGTTTCCAGTTGAAGCCATCTGGCAAAGAAAAAGAAAGGATCTTTTGGGGTATATGAGAGAAAAAAAGGTGATCTTTATACAAGTAAAAAGATGGGTATTTGTTTGTGTGGCAGAAATGAAGGATCTGAGTAAAAAGAAAGGAGGGGACTTTGGGAGTTGGAAGTTAGAAGTAAAGAAGAAGAAGAAGAAGAAAAAGAAAGAGAGGAGTCCCCTGAATCTGAATGATGGTGACTTGGAAGTTAGAAGTGAAGAGGTGGGGACTTTGGGAGAGAAATTTTGGAGAGGCCGATGGGGCTTAAGAGCAAATACTATACAATTTTTTTGGGTAGAAGAAAATCAAGAAATCAGATATCTTACTTTGAGGTTTTGGATCTGATCTGATCTGTTTTTTTTTTTTTTTTTTTTTTTTTCCCTCCCCTGTCTCTCTTTATTCTGTTTTCAATCAAGGCTAATTTAGAGAAAAATAAAAAATAAAAAATTTGAAGATAAGAAATGGATAGGATTTGATTACTATTACTACCAAAAAGAGCAATGTAAAAGGATGTGTATATACTTGAAAGTTGAAAGGTGGTGGTTTTTATCCAGAGTCAGTTCCAGAGCAGATGCTCAAAAGATAAGAAGAAGAAGAAGAAGAAGAAGCAATGAAGCATGCATGGGCTCTATATCTCAATACAACTCACTTTAGTAGTCAGTGCCAATCTAATTTGAAGGGAAGGGAAGGGAAGGGAAGGGGTCCTCAAGAGTAGATCAAAATTTACAAATGTACGAGTACTGAGGTTTTCAAGTGTATGCAATTACTGTTCTAAAGCAAAAATGAGATGCTGAAAAAACACCTAAAATTGTAGTCCATCCAAACTTTCTCCAAAAACTCAACATTCACAAGTTGGAACTTAGGAGACTTCTAAGGTAATAATTATATTGTAAATATGATAAAATTATATATAAACATGATAAATTATATAAAATTATCATATTTACATGTGATTTTTTTACATATAATATGACAAATATGTCATGTATCTATGTAATTTTTTTTTTTTACATATAAACATGACACAAATTACATATAAACATGACAAATTATATATATAATGGAACCTACGGGAAGCTCATGTAGGAACTTTTCTTAGAATTTTTCGAAACTTAGAGGT
Source organism: Fremontodendron californicum (assembly GCA_030761205.1). Taxonomy (NCBI): domain Eukaryota; kingdom Viridiplantae; phylum Streptophyta; class Magnoliopsida; order Malvales; family Malvaceae; genus Fremontodendron; species Fremontodendron californicum. The sequence goes on from JAULJL010000028.1 coordinate 8,782,418, forward strand.
GATGCGAAAATGTTTAGATTATAACTTCACCTAAAATAGTAAAAATTAATATTCAGTAAAAAACTTTCTTAAAATTTGTTTTATAATTCAGAAAATAATTTTGATAATCCGAATTTTTATTTTATTTATTATGATATTTTTATTAAATATAATAACATATAACCTAAATTTTTCTTTTTTATTTCATCATGATCTTTTTTTACTACATATAATGACCAATTATATTTTTTAAGTTGGTTTTGATTTTTTTTCATACCAAATTTTTTATTTTTTTATTATAAAATAGTTTTTAAGAAATAAATGATAAATTTATACTTTATTTATAAATCTATTCAAGAATTAGGTTACTTGTCCAAGTTCAAAGGCTTGCTCGATCTTTGAGAGTCTAAGAAATATTGTGTGGGCAAAAAAATGAACTTTGTTTAAAAAATGAATAATAATATAAAATTTTAAGAAGGAATAATTTTTTTGTGTACAAATTTAGATAGACTTAAGTAATATAACATATAATTTTATTGAATTATTGTTAATTATTTTTTATTTTAAGTAATATAACATATAATTTTATTGAATTATTGTTAATTATTTTTTATTTTAAAATAATAATTATCGATCTATTTAATTATTTTATCAAAGCAAAAAAATAAAAATAAAAAATTATTTATAATATATACTAATAAATATAAAAATTAAAATTATATAATAATAATAATAAAATAATTTATTTTTTATTATGATTAAAAAAATAATATTAAGGGTTTAAGGTTTAGAAAAATATAAAATTGTAATAATAAAGAAAAAAAATTTAAAAGATAATTGAATTTATTAAATTAAGTATATTTATTTATTTATTAAATTAATATTTTTTAAAAATAAAATTAGACTTAATTTAAGTTCGGATTATTTCGAATTTAATTTGTGATTTTTTATGATTATCGGGTTTGACCGAATTCAAATAGATCGAATTACTTTTTTGAATTCGGATTAAAATTAACCGTTTTATTTAAAATCGTTGAATTGAGTGTCTTGTGTTTATCAAACTGTCCTTTCAAGTTTGGGTTTTCATAAAGAGGACTCTAATATTTATTTGTTTTTAAAAGGGGTGTGGGTTACAAATCAAGGCAAACACTGGGTCAAAGCCCAGGCTAGGGATGCAAGGTAGGTAAGCCTGCTTGAAATGCATGCTGCCCACATCAAGGGGACTTTGTAATTTTACAGCTTTGTTCTTCAATACAATATGTTTGAACTTTGATTGATATTTAATTATGAATTATTATTTGGAAAATTAAGCCGTAGATGATTTAAGAGATTATAGGGAAATGGCATGTTCAGTCAATTATTAGATTAAGAAGAAAAAGAAAAACTCAACCAAAAATAGGAATAATCTTTGTATTTATTTAATTTCTTATTTGCTACTAGAAATCTAATAACGACTGCCATTTTTCTCATCATTTGCGAGAATCATTCCAACCGCGCCTGCAAGAAGAGCCTGCTTTCCCTCCTCTGTTCTTGCCTTGCTTCCCTTCCCTAAGACAGACTAAAATCTTCCCCTTAGCCTTTTTCGGATCAAGTGTTCCAGGCTGACAGAGGATACTGCACAAAAACACAAGCAATCAGTATCTATGGTTTTGTTAAAAGTTATTATATACTACAAGTGAAACAAATGCAACTTATCTAGTAATCTTTCAATGATGTAGAATTATGAGCACGGAGTGGAGTGTGAAGCTTACGCATCTGCAGCTGATGCATTGGCCGCTTTCGCCTTTTCAGCACTGATCAATAGATAGGAACTCCTAGATGACAAGGTTACAGAAGACAGACTTGCTCCCTGGCAGCGGATACAAGCAGATTGGTGAAACGACGTGTTAAAATATATGGTCTTTAGTATTATCTAGAGGGAATACCTTGAGGTGCTTGTTGTTGCCTAGTTCAACATAACTTGTGAAGTACTCCTTGTCAAGTGTGGTAGCACCAACGGTAAACATCCAGGCCAGGGTGATAAATTTGATACAGTTCCTGGACTTGGTCCGGAATTCCCAGCAGATAAAACCACAGAAATGCCTTTCCTGACAGCATGGAAGGCTCCAATTGAAAGCCCATCTTCGAAAAATTCAGATGGATCACCACCCAATGACACAGAAAGCACATCAACACCATCGCTTATTGCAGCATCAAAGGCAGCCATAATGTCTGCACCAAAACACTCGTGGCCATTGATGGGGGGCCAGCATACAAAAAGGAGGCAAAAGCATGAATGTATAGTCAAAAATTATTTGCAATTCACCCTACCACTGTTTCAACATATGATTACATATCTGCAGATTAACCAAAAGCTGGTCTTTCAAGCAAACATATTGCAAAAAAGCTGTTTTTGATCAATCTGTATTAGTTTTAACACTAATACTCGAGCTAGCAGAATGTCATAGTCAACTTCAAGTGTCATTTGATGAAATGAGTTGTGTTTAAACCTGTACACATCAAATCGAGCAGCAGAATTTCATGAAAGAAAAAAAAAAATGAGAAGGGATCGTTCAATTTCCAAGAATGAGATTGAAAAGTCGAAAAACTGTTCAAAATCAATAAAACTTGTGCAGACTGTGTCAAGGTTTCCAATAATTGTATCTGCACCAAACCTTGACTTGTTCCAAAGAGAGGCAAGAGGGATAACTCCATCCCTCTCTAATCTGAGGAAATCCCATGATCCTGTTGTATGCAACTTTCTTCCTTTGTTCAAGAAAACCGACAGGTCCGACACAACATTTGGATGCTCTGCATTGATCAAAGACCAAATATACAGAGATTAGAAAGAGCAGAACAAAAAAAAAAAACAGAGCAAACAGAGCCAGAAACTAGAAAGACTAAGAAATATACTACACGAAATTGAACTTCTTACTTGCAATCTCTGCTGCTTCTTCCTCATCCAGTATAGCAGCAAACCCGTTGATGTTTCGAGTATATGAGTAAAATATTTTCCCTTTAGATATTTCAGCGCTGCCAAAATATATTGAAACAAATGCCTAAAATGAAGCTTATTCTTCTTCATTTAAAAGGAAAAACGTAGCATGAAATTCTGTAATCTGTACCTTCCCTGTAATGAAGCCTGCAATTCATAATGTGAATTTGTGGCATGATCAAGGTCAAGTGATGTGGGGTTTAGACCATGAGTATGTCCTCCTAAGTACACTATATAAGACTGCAGCAGAGAAGAGATTTCAGTCAAACAAATATGTACATTTTGAATCAAAAAAGAATTTACAGAAGTTTAAAGATAAACCCAGAATTAGTATTGGTAGTAAGAATGAATGAAAGTTGAGGAAGGAAGCATACTAAACTGAATGGCATATTTAAGAGAAAACTAATAATTGAAGATGCTTTGCTTGCCTTTTTGATAGCAAAAGTGGGAGTGGGAGTGTGCAAAAGAGAAAGAGAGAAAAGAAAGAGAGGGAAAAGCAAAGAAGAAAGAATTGAAAGCGTCATTGCTTTGCTTTGATATGATATGATTTGCGTTTGGTTTAGAAATATATATCCTCTCTCCTCGTCTTCTTCAGTTCAGCTGCTAGACGCTCTTTGTGTGGTTTCCCCTGTTTTTAAAACTCTGTTTTTGGAAACAAATTTGCTGCTTGCAATGCTTCCTCCCTTTGATAACGGATAGGATATGGAATTCTCCCATTTTGCAAGCTAACTTTTTAGGGAAAGGATTTGATTTGATTTAAGAATTAAGATTTTTAAAATTATTTATTCATTCATATTACATTGTATTTTTTATAGTTTTGATATAGTTGTTTTTTTTTTTTTTTTATGTAATCTATCTAAAATATATATAATATTGATTACAAAGTTGGTTAGGTGGGTGTCAACTGTCAAGTGTCTTTCTGAAGGATAAAGAAGGAATTATTTTATTTGTTAAAAAGAATTTTGAGATTTTATGCCCAAAGGGTAAAATGCAAAAAGTGAAAAAAATATATCATACATATAAAATTGACTACACAAACTCATGAGTTATCAACACGTGATTTAATTTTAAAAAAATTTATGTGTTTGTGTTATATTCGTATTGTATCTTAATTCGTGACATATTTTGCATAATTTATTATAGTGATTCAATTTAAAGAAAAAATTATGTGTTCATGAAATTCGTATTATATTTTTTGTGTGTTCAAAGTATTATAAATTTATATAAATTTTTACACGTTAATAATTAGTTTTATATAAATTTGTGTATTCGTGTTATTTTTTCGTATGTTTAAAATATTATAAATTTATATGAAATTTTACACGTTAATAATTTATTTTATATATATTTTTACACATTCGTGTATTCGTGTCGTGTTCATGTTACTTTTCGCGTTTTTGTTTTAATTATTTTTCTTGTATCGTGTTCGTGTCGTGTCTCAATTCATCTCATATTTTGCATAGTTTTTCATTCTGATTAAGTTTAGAGAAAAATTTGTGTGTTCTTGTCATGTCTCAATTCATGACATATTTTGCATAAATTATCATAATGATTCAACTTTGAGAAAAATCTATGTGTTCGTGATGTGTTCATGTTCGTGTTATTTTTTTGTATGTTCAAAAGTATTTTTAATTTTTACATGTTAATAATTAGTTTTATATAGATTTTGACACGTTCGTGTATTCGTGTCGCGTTCATGTTATTTTTCGTGTCATATCGTGTTTTAATTATTTTCTCATGTTGTGTATGTATCATGTCTCAATTCATTCTATATTTTACATAGTTTATCATAATAATTCGATTTTAACTCTAAATTTATTTATTTAAATATTAACATATAAAAAATTATGTAAATAAATGATAATTATTTAATTTGATTTAACCTAAATTCATTTGTCATTAATAATTTAACTAAAAATTTATAAATATTAAAAAAATTCCTGAGCAAAACGAGAAAAGAATTCTAGTACTATATATAATAGACCATTATTTTTGTTATTAATTAATTAAATAATTAATTAATAAACAAAGTAGAGTTTGGATATTGGGTTTTGGCACTACGGGCTTTAAATAGGGTCTCATACTCAAGCTACGCACGCCAAGTTGGGCTTTTTTTGGTCCATACCAGGATTATTCCTTTCCTTATTTTTTTTTTTGTTTATCTGCCACGTGGTGCAGCAGACACAACCAAGATTATACTAATCTAACGGCTAGGAAGGAAACAACTGATCCTACTACTACTACTACTAGGACTCACTCACTCACTCACTCACTAGGAGTTTCTTCTTCCTCTAGGTCTAGGGTTTCAGGTTTCAACATTCTGCATCCCCTAACACCCCCCCTCCCATTTTCCCATTTCCATATATTTTATCTGTCTCTCCATCTCAATCTCATTCAAAGCCTTTCCCTGTACTGCCTTTATCCACTCTCAGGCACTTCACCAACCAAATCCCACTTCTCCATTTCAATAATCCAAACAAGGCAATCAACCAAGCTCTCAACTTTATTAAGTATTTTTTCTGTAAGTATCATCTCTCTTTGCCTCTGTATCTATCACACAACTCAAGCTTCTCATTGGCTGTAAATTCAAGTTTATAGTTTCAAAGAATTTTACTTTGTATGTATTATACAAGAATAAGAATAGAATTCTTCACTCTTTTCTGTGTGTGAGAGCGACTTAGAGACTGAGAGAGAAGAATAAAGTTTCATCTTTTATAATTTATATTATATGGGGAAATCAAGAGGTAGAAAAAAGAAGGGTGGTTCAAATCAGGTTTCAGTTGATAATAATTCCAGTAATACAACTGCACATGCTAATGGTGCTGTTGATTTGGACTCTTCTGTGTTTTTGAAGAGAGCCCATGAGCTCAAAGAAGAAGGCAATAACAAGTTTCAGAATAAGGACTATGTGGCTGCTCTTCAACACTATGATAATGCTCTTAGGCTTATCCCCAAAACCCACCCTGACCGAGCTGTCTTTCACAGCAATAGAGCTGCTTGTTTGATGCAAATGAAACCCATTGATTATGACACTGTCATTGCTGAGTGTACTATAGCGCTTCAGGTTCAGCCTCTCTTTGTCCGAGCTCTTCTTAGGAGGGCTCGGGCTTTTGAGGCCATTGGAAAGTATGAAATGGCCATGCAGGATGTGCAGCTCTTGTTGGGGGCTAACCCCAATCACAAGGATGCTTTAGAGATTGCCAGGAGATTAAGAACTGCTCTGGGTCCTCGCCAGGAGGCTCAACAAGACCTCCAGAGCCGCCCTTCCCCAGCTGCACTTGGGGCTTCTGCTGTTCGTGGTGCCCCAATTGCTGGCCTTGGGCCTTGTTTACCTGCTCGCCCGGTGCCTAAGAAGACAGCAGCTTCACCTTCTGCAGGATCAGTTTTATCACCAAGTAATAAGCTGGAGAAGCACCGAGTAAATATAGCAGCTGAAAATGGTCCTCAGAACAAGGCACAGTTGCCAAGACTTGTGCTGAAGCCCTCTAGCGGTTCTTTGAAAGCAACTGGTAATCTGAATAAGGATGGACCGAGAGAACAGTCTTTTTCTGCTTCTATTTGTGGCCAGGTTCCAGAGGTGGCAATTCAATGGAGGCCATTGAAACTTGTTTACAATCATGACATAAGGCTTTCCCAAATGCCGGTTAATTGCAGCTTCAAAGTTTTAAGAGAGATTGTGAGCAAACGTTTTCCTTCATCCAAGTCAGTTTTGATCAAATATAAGGATAATGATGGAGATTTGGTAACTATTACCTGTACGACAGAACTCAGATTGGCAGAGTCTTCCTTAGATGCTCTTATTCCATTAGAGTCGGAAGCAGGTGAAACCAGTGGATTTGGGATGTTGAGATTGCACATTGTTGAGGTGAGTCCAGAGCAGGAGCCACCATTACCGGAAGAAGAGGAGGAGGAGAAGCGTTTGGAGAGTGAGGAAGCCAAGGCAGATGAAAGTGGCTCTCACTCATCTCTTGGTGATACGGTGTCAGAAGGTGCTGATACTGAGATTGAAAAGGCAGAGAAAGAAGCTTCAAAGGAAATAATAGGGGCTTCAGAAGATCCAGAGTGCAAGGAAGTGGAGATGGATGATTGGCTGTTTGAGTTTGTTCAGCTTTTCCGCACCCATGTGGGTATTGACCCTCATGCTCATATTGACTTGCATGAGCTTGGGATGGAGCTCTGTTCAGAGGCTCTCGAGGAAACAGTTACAAGTGAGGAAGCTCTAATCCTCTTGGACAAAGCTGCTGCCAAGTTCCAAGAGGTGGCTGCATTGGCTTTCTTTAATTGGGGAAATGTTTATATGTGTGCTGCAAGGAAACGGATTCCTTTAGATGAGTCTGCTGGCAAGGAGGTAATGTCTGAAAAACTTCAAGTGGCTTACGACTGGGTTAGGGAAAAGTATTCTTTGGCCAGGGAGAAGTATGGGGAAGCACTCTTAATCAAGCCGGACTTTTATGAAGGGCTGCTGGCACTAGGACAGCAGCAATTTGAAATGGCCAAACTTAATTGGTCTTTTACACTTGCAAAGAAAATAGATCTCTCAAGCTGGGATCCTGCAGAGACACTTCAACTTTTTGACAGTGCGGAGGAGAAGATGAAAGCCGCAACTGAAATGTGGGAGAGTTTGGAGGAACAGAGAGTAAATGAGTTGAAAGATCCAAATTCAAGCAAGAAGGGGGAGTTGAAGAAAAGGAAGAAACCTGGAAGTGGTGCTGAAAGTGAGCTTTCAGGAACCAGTAATCAGGGTGAGCTTTCAGCTGAGGAAGCAGCTGAACAAGCAACTTTGATGAGATCACAAATACATCTTTTTTGGGGCAACATGCTCTTTGAACGATCCCAAGTTGAATGCAAATTAGGAATGGATGGTTGGGAAAAAAATGTTGATACTGCTGTTGAGCGCTTCAAGCTTGCTGGAGCATCTGAAGCTGACATTTGTACGGTTTTGAAGAACCATTGCTCAAATGGAGATACTATGGGAGGAGATGAAAAGAAGGTTGTTGGTGAAGCAGAGAGCAGTGAGGTCAATCAAACATCTGAAAAGTGATACAGATTCTTTGATGGCTTAAGTGAGTTCACCTTATATAATCCCTGAGTATGAGCAGGTGAATGGAAGTGCATTTTTCCTTATCTGCTGGGAGTGTCGAGATTTTTCCATGCAAATGAATATTTGGGGCCCAATATTGATGAGTGGTGTACTTGAAAGATTTTGGGTTTTAACTTTCAAGGTTTCTGTTTTAACCTTTAAAGTGACCTTTTTTTTTCCTCACATTGTTTGCAATACCAATGAGTTTTTCAATGAGCAACTATATGTGATCCAAGTCAAATCCCACTTGAGTTCAATAAGCAATACCAATGAGTTTTAATCATGAATAATATTACTTGAATTACGAAATCTTTTGGTCTCTGGCTCTGCCATCCATCCATCCATCCACATTAGGATTTATGTCATGACGGGCTTTTTTGAGCCATAGATTGATTCAAGGGTTGGCCTGTTCCCACTTCGTAATCATCATTGACAACATAAAAGAGCAGAAAGCAAAAAAGATCCTAATAATATTCCCTCCATATTCCCAGTTCAGCAAACTCATTCTTGTTCCCTCCACTCTCTCTTTGTATCTCCATCTTCTGAGGTTCTCAGCAATGATAGGTAGATTATTCCATTGTCAACCGCAAGTGAGTCGATACACACGTACTTTTGAAGGTGAAATTCACTATCCTTACAATAGAAGCTGTAATTTCTGCTTCTAAAGATCAGCACAATCATTTGCGTGTGATCATTATGCTGAGTTTTAAGCTGTTTGATTTGCTCTTCATACCCATTTCTTGATATAGGAAGTCCTCTTATTCACTTCTCTGAGTTGGTTTGTCAGTTATTTACTATTTGGTATTGACTTATGGTACTTTTTTGTTTATTATATCAGTAGGTGTGTATTTTTTTCTTTTAATTGCAACCTCTTGATCTTCTTCAACAAAAAAAAAAAAAAAAATCCATGTTAGTGGAAACAAGTACAATCCCTTTTCTCTGTTGAAGCTGGTAAGGATTTGATGGTTTAGGTCTAGGCCTTATTGCCTTCTATGGCAGTTAAAGATGGCTTCGTTCATCTAGCTATTAGTTTGATCCCTGATAATTAGAACTAATTAAGAGTCCGGCACTCTACCAACAGACCATTAGGTTGTTGGCTGGTGTTTGCACCTTTTGTTATTCTCTAGTACTAAAATTTCATTTACTTGCCATTTTCAGCAACATGGCGGGTTTACCTTGGTGACAGTATGTGGGTTTATTTATGCCAAAATAAAAAAATTAAGGTTATTTAACTTTGTGATTATTAGTACCTATTATTTACGCCAAATTCCACGAAAGAGTTCGTTAGTTTATTGTGTCAATGATTTTTCAATGTGGAGACTGGAAAGCCCTGGCTTCTTCATTCATTGCCAAGTGGCCATGATGTATAATGGCAATTTGGCATGCTTTGTCTGCTTATTATTTTCTTCTCATATGAGGTTGTCTCTTATTTGCCCTGGTTTAAGCTCAAATTAATGGAAAATTGAGTCAACCGAGTTGGTTTAATCTTCCTGGTTAGATAGTCAAAGTGAAGAAGCTTGAAAGCAGCAGTCGAGACTAGAAAGTAGAAACCAATGGTTAAATTTCAACCTCCACTGCTGACTTATGAGCATTTGCAATCAAATTAGATTGACCTTGTATTCATACCAATATGATTTTGGCCATGATGTATAATGGCAATTTGGCATGCTTTGTCTCCCTATTATCTTCTTCTCATATGAAGTTTTCTCTTATTTGCCCTGGTTCAAGCTCAAATTAATGGAAAATTGAGTCAACCGAGTTGGTTTAATCTGCCTTTACATAGTTTAGTTGGTTCCTGGTTAGATAGTCAAAAGTGAAGAAGCTTGAAAGCAGCAGTCGAGACTAGAAACCAATGGTTAAATTCCAACCTCCATTGCTGACTTATGAGCATTTGCAATCAAATCAGATTGACCCTCATACCAATATGATTTTGAGTGTTTTTTTTTTTTTTTTTGTGATGCCTTATTTCTTGTGTATGACAGCATGCATAGTTTCTGTCCTCATCCCAAATTAAGAAACTGATTTGAGTAAAATTCTTCTTAAAATCTAAATCATGATATAAATCAATCAATTTCGACCAAATCATATTGCATTTCTGAAATTCTGTTAACAAAGATAGTATGTTCATGTCAAAGGAAAGCAATACATATGTACATGGAGACATGAATTCCATCTGAACAAAAAGAATAATGTTTACAGAAATCCTGCACACTAAAATCTTCATGGATGCTATAAATACCACCGACTTAAACAGGCTTCCTTTGTTCTTTACTATTGGTGGAATCTTAGAATCCTTTCCAGGTGTTTAGAACTTCATGAAAGATATCAGCTATCAGCTCCCTGTCTGCACATTGCAGGAAAGCATCAAAATCATCTCGAATATCATATATCTGACCAAATCTCACTAGATATTGCATGCAACTGGACTTCAGTTTTGGCAATTGGTATAAAGCTGCAATTTGCAGCCTCTCAAGGACATTCTTTTTATCAATATCTTCTAGGAGACTCTCATGGCATGCCTCTTTCAAGTCCAATATACCATACTTATCAGCTGCCTGGAGAAGTGGCAGTCGGTGGGTCAGAAATTCTTGGTGTTTGATGTTTCCATAAATATAACTTAGGAAGGCTTGACAAGCTTCAATCGACATGTCAGAGATGTTTATGGTTGAGACTTCTTTTTTCTCTTGCAGGTTACGTGAAAACATGCTGCGGAAAACAGGTGAAGTTGCAGCAAGAACAGCACGATGGGCTCCAATGCTTCCATCAGAAGCATTAAAAATGATGTCTGTGTGGATGCCTTCTGTTAACATTCGACCAAGGCATGCAAGAGCTGTTGCGTTTGATTGCTTTTGAGTGAATCCTTCAGCCCAAATGGAGCAAGGTTCCCCACCCTGTAAATCAACCGCAAAATATAATTGTTAACTTAGGTATGATATTAATAATACTCGTATTCTTTACTAGATTTTCTTTCTTCCATCAGCATTAGTTTCTACAGAGATTCTTACGTTTGGAGATGCAGTCTTCAGATCAAGAAATTCGACGTCAATAATGAATTTCCCTGTCAAAGGAACCTCAATCGGCCACACAAAATAATCGTTGTTCTTAAGCTGTTTGTCTGTTATTTCTGCAAACAAAGACAATAAAATTGGAAAATTACTTTCAGTTTCATAGCATATATTCTTGTCTTAGCTTTGGGGGGTCATAACTTAACTTCACAGCAGCATCAGAAATCAAAATCATAAGAAAAGTATAAAAAAAAAGCTCGTGAGTTTTCCATATTGATCAACATATGCTCTCAAATTAATGAATCATGCTTAATCACCTCAATTTATATTCATGAAAAAAACAATATCTAGATTCCAGGCAGGCAGCCTTAATCAAAATGTTAACCAGAGGATCAAAATAAATGATGATTGTTCTGTTTTCAGGTTGCAGAAGCAGCATCTACCTGGATGAGTCAAAGCCTTTCGATCTCCTGCAGAGCAGACAACGCGGATGATGAAGGATGCAATTGGAGGATTATCTCTTGTTAGATTTGAAATCTCTGGGTATAATTTAACATTCAATGCCCTGTTCTTCTCCACAGACAAATGCCTTCAATCCAAGATAAACCAAAAGATAAGAACTCTGTCCTCTTAACAAAAGCCTTAGGAACTTGCATTACAACAAACAAACAAAAACACCTATTTTTTCAGCTACCAAATAAAACATCAAATTTTCACTCAAACCTTTAAGCTTTCAACAGTTTCAGTTTCATCAGTGTGCAATCCAGGATTTTGTCAGGGGCATAAACCAGGGTTAAAATAATCAACAAGAAATAAAAAGATAAAACAATTGTGTATGCTTATTAAAATTCAGATTCATCAATATTTTTCATGATAAACAACAGAAAATGTAGAAACTCAAAAAAAAGAAAGAAAAGAAAAGAAACGGACCAAAATATAAGCTCAACAAAGAATTAACCTAAAGGGTTATATGTCAATGCATGGTCTTGTATCTAAAATCCAGGGACAAGAAACCAAACTAACGCATGATCAAAACATCATAGTTTTTTGAATTTTGTGTAAAGAAAAGCTAAAAATAATTCATCAAAGAGAAGGAGAGAAAGAAGAAAGCAAAAAAAAAAGGAAAGACTCAGACCAATTCCACTTGCCGATCTTGAAAGGATCGGATTTGCGGTAAGTGGAAGAAGCAAGATTGTCTATCCTCCATTGAGCAAGACGAGCAGTGGTTTCGACTCTATAAGCAGACTCGCTCATCCTAGACAAAGCGAGAGCCGCAGTGATCTCATGGATGCAATCAAATATCCCCTCAAAAAAATACTCCCCTGACTTTCCCAGGTTTACTGTTAAAATATCTGTCTCTTCACAACATAAATACTTGAATCTAGCAAAAACTAAACAAAAGAAGAGATAAAAGACAACCCAGTTCACCCTTCTGTCTGTAAAACACTGCTGTTGTTGTCCGGAAGATTACAGACAGGATAAAAGGGGTGCAGTTTATGTAGAAGTTAAAGGGATTGTTGCTGTTAATTTTGTTGTTTCAATTAAGGTTGAAGTACGAAAGCAAGTAGGTGTTGCTTTACGCCAGTGACGGTGAAGTAAAGATCGTATTTGGTTGGATTTTGAACTGAAATTCAGGTGGAAGGAAGGAAGGGGTGAGTGGGATTATTTGTAGGATTTCATTAGAGGAATATGTTTTTGTTGGACTAAATTTTGGTGCTTTGAATTTGAAGCAAAGTGTCTAATGCTTTGTGCCAATACTATCTTTGATTTGTTTCTAAGATATAAAGGTTGGGAATCTTTTATTCCATTTTTTTAGTGCAATACACAATATCTATCTATATCTAATCTATAATCTATAAAAATAATACATTTACGTAAAACTAAATTGATTTTACATATTTCAATAACTTTTTATACGATTTATATTTTAACAAACCAACAGTTAAATTTAACAATATAATTGTACTCGTCATGCATGTAAAATTTTAAATCGATTCGATATCTCTATCATTTCGATCGAGAATACTGTCTTTTTCAATATACATTTAACGATTTAAAGTTTTTTATATCGAAAAAATAGTTAAAAATTTATAATTTACTCAAAACTTGTCTTGAATAATTTATATGAATAGAACATGAAATACGACGATCGAATTAAAGAAATATAAATTGTATAAAAAGTTATGAAAGTGTATAAAATTAACTTAGTTTTACACTAATATAAGTAGATCCCTCCGCATAATCTATAATATATATATAATCTATATCTATAATATCCATTGTTATTCATTACTAATTTTGCCATTTCAAATATTTTTTTATTATTATTAATAAAATTTATCACATTTATAAATAAGAATTCTAATTCTATTGAAAGATTTTGGTTAAATAAATATATTTGATAATAAATAAAAAATAAAATAAAATTTACATTGAATTATTTTATTTTCAAAATTATAATTTTTCATTAACTTGAAAAAGTAAAAAGAAAAAGTTATATCAATCTAATTTTAAATCTTGATGCAAATTTTAATTATTTATATAATATGTAATTTTATATTCAATATATAAAATTTTTATAATATAAATATTTTCTAATTCTATGGAAAGACTTTGGTTAAATGAATTTATTTGATAATAAATAAAAAGAGTTAAAATTTACATTGAATCACTTTATGTTCAAAGTTATAATTTTTCATTAACCTGAAAAAGTAAAAAAAGAAGAAGTTATATTAATCAAATATTAAATATTAATGCAAATTATAATTATTTATATAATATGTAACTTTATATTCAATATATAAAATTTTTATAAATAAATAAGTTTTTTTATAATATAAATATTTTATATTATATTATAAATAGTAATAAAATTTATTTCATTCTTATTTATGATTTTGTATTATAAATATTAATAAAATTTATCATTAAAAATTTCAATACCATGATTTTTTCTTAACAAAAAAAACAATTACTAGAATATTTTAGATAATGTTTTTAACAATTAATTATGAGTAGAACTCTTAAGTAGTTAAATTTTATTATAACATTAATTATAAAGTTAAACCGGTTTACTAAGTAACTAAATTTCATGTCATTATAAATATTATGACAACTTTTGATTTTAATCTATTCATAACATCCTATTTTCAAAATCTATTCATAACATAAGTTATGAAAAAAGTTTAAAAGCTCTGTTTTTTTTAGAATGGATAAATGTTTTTTTTTTTTTTCATTTGGTTGACAGGGTAATAATTTTTTATCGACTTACATCATAATCTTGGTCAAATTACTCAAAATAGTTTTGTAATTTTTTTAAAGGTTTTATAATAAATTTCTTAACTTATATTCTCATATTATTTCTTTTTAATTAGTATTTTTTATTATGATAAAATTTATTTTTATATAAATCTTAATTACTATTACTTGCTTCAATCATAAAAAATTAAAAAAAAAAAAAAAGAAGCTATGACAAGTTATCTGTTTTATAAGCAATTTTCTATTCTTTAATCTAATGAAGCAGCTAGCACATTCTCTTATATAATAAGCAAGAATAACAGAGTTGTTAGAGTGGAATGAACTTTGGAACCCCATTCAAATAACAATGATTATTTTTGTATATGGAATGGATGTCACTCTCAGAAATATATCAATATCTTTATATATATATATATAATAATAATAATAAAACTTTTCATGTTAAATAAAGAGCAAAATTAACAGCTTGAAATCATTAATTAATTTGACTTGCAGATAGAGTGGGGTACTTATTAGGTAAAATTCCAAGATGCTAAAGTAAAAAGGCACCAAGTTGAATGGTGATTGACAGCCATGATTATATTTATATATGATTCATTTAATGGACTACTAATCTTAATTTTATTGTCTTAAGCTCATATAATTCTCTTCCATTCCATATATTAATCTCAAATTCTCTACCAATATTAGATGGTTCCCTAAGCCCATACCCTTAGATCTTATATTATCCACCTAACAATAAGACAATATATAGTATGTGAAAATGACATTAATTGCATTAGATAAAAACACTAAGAAAGAAAATTGGGTCATGTTGATTTATACTTTTGGTATCATCAATTTTTGCAGTTCAAAGTTAGAAGGGTGGTGGGTGTACTTAATTAGATTAGATAGTCAATATAACATATCATGTGGCACCATCTAATGCACTCATTAGGCTGCTTAATTTCGGCTTAACTAATGACCATTAGTTTTCACAAAGACTGGCTTGCTTTAACTTTTAATTAATTGCTTTATCTAATCTAATAAAAATAATTAAACTAGTCGCTTAATTGGGGGAGCAATTATTTTCTCAATTGAGGATCAGTTTTTTGTCACGTGACAAGCAATGGCTTGCCACCGACAAATAATTATAATTTTTTTTTATAACTATTATTTATTGTATTTATATTATTTTTGTGTTATAATTGTATTAAGAATGTTATATATTATAATTTTTGACACGTTATGTATAGATTTTGACATATTGTACATACGTGTTGTGTTAGTTTATTTTTTCATGTTGTATTGTAGTTTAGTTATTTTTTCGTGGTTGTGTCGTGTCCGAAATTACCAGGTCTAATTAGCACTATTCATATAATTCTCAATTTTGTGTCACGTTATTTATTTATTTTTTTTGTTGATAGATTTTGACACATTCGTGTTTTGTGTTGTATTAATGTTATTTTTTCGTATTGTATTTTAGTTATTTTTTTCATATTTGTTTTGTGTCCGAAATTTTCATGTCTAATTGGCCTATTCAAATAATTTTCAATTTTATGTCGAGTTCGTTTTATATAAATTTTCACACATTCGTATATTCATATTGTAGTCATGTTATTTTTTCGTGTCGTATCGTATTTTAGTTATTTTTTCATATCATGTTCATGTGTGATACTATTCAAATAACTCCTAATTTTATATCATGTATTGTATAATAATTGATTTTTTTTTTATAAATAAAGCCATATTAAATTTTGATTTTTATATTATTGAATAAAAAATTATTGTATTGATAAATTATCGATAAAAATTAAAATATTGAATAATAATATGAAATGAGTTGATGTAAGTAAATTTTTTTTTTTTATAAAAATTTTGGTGTTGAATCAAAAGAAAAAATATTATGATGATTAAATAGTAATAAAAAAAAAAAACTATGTTAGATAATGTTAGTTATTATATGATAGTTGTTATAGGTTTATATATATATATATTTTTATTTCTTAATATGAATAGAAATGGTGGATATCAATTAATCTAAATGAATTAAATTTTGATATCTATCTTAATTTTTTTTTCTTACATATAATGAATTGATTCATGTATTCGTGTTGTATTTTTGTTATTTTAAATCTATACCTTATTTTAAAAGCTGGCATTAAGTTGAGATATTTTGTATAATTTATCATAGAATTCAATTTTAACTCTAAATTCTTTTTTATTTTTATTTTTTTTTTATGTTGTTATAATCATATTTAATGTATTGTCAATGACAATAAAACCAAAATATATAAGATTCTCTCTTGGAACCAAATTAGGAAAGCATAAATTGTTTCCATCTTCCATGTGAATTTTTACCTTATTAATTGTTTACTGTTTTAAACTACAATGGTGAACAACAGCTTCTTCATCAAGGGAGGCGTTTTATCCTCCGTCGCCAAAGAGCCAAGACCTTCAAAGTATATATGGTGCTGCTTTTCAAATGAATGTAGAAGTTTCTTCAAATAACTCAACTAATAAGTATGTGATACCCATTAGTTATGAAAGTAGATGTAGCTGCCGATCAGACACAAGCAAATTGTGTAAAGTAATTCCTTCAATCCTGATTGATCATATTTACATCAATCTTGTCATGGAAGTTAATTATACAATCTGAGTGCTTAATAGTTTAATATATAAAAGCCTTAATTTCTAAGCAAATAAACTATATCTTTATAGCTAGTTGCTTAACAAAGACCTCTTCTTCCAAATAGCCATTTAAGAAAGCTGATTTTACATCAAACTGGAAGATTTTTCAGCCTTTTTAATTTGTGCTGCCAAGGCTCTATTAACGGCCTTACAGTCAGTATCATATCTTGCTACTTTTCCCTTTATTTAGAATTTAGAAATCCGATTTTTGTAAGCTCTCTTGGATTAGCCATTGCAGCCCGGCCCATAACAATCTCATCCAAACTCATTCACCAACTACTTTTCCCTTTATTTAGAAAAACATGTTTTCACTCCAAACCCATCCATATGGAACCCAAAAAAAAAAAAAAAGGAACCAAGGCAAGGCCTCTATCATATCCTCAACTGATTTACAACCCATATGCTAAGACCTATACATGAAACTTATAAGTGAGAAATTAAACAAAAAATAAGATAGAAGCTAAATCCAACATGGGCTCTGGCTTGATTGAATTGAACTGAGTCCTAATCCATTTTCTTTTGTTTTCCTTTCCTTTCCAAGAAGAAAGAAAAACATTCAGAGATGCAGCAATCCCCTTCATACCCAATTCCCATAAAAGTTCTCCCCTTTTCTGATTTTACACATATTACACAACTCACCTTCAATCAATCAATCAATACTATATATATATATATATATATATATATATATATAGAAGAGCCACTAGATTGTCAGAGTCTCAACTATAGAATAGTTTGCAATAAAATAAAATCCATCCACTACATTTCCTCCTTTTTAACTCTATGAACAATGAGTTGCTTTTCTGCTTCTGCTTTTGCTTCATTTGCTTCTTGTCTGGATCATCTGACATGTTACGTATGCATTTTACCCATGCTTGACATTTAGAATAGTCAAGCATAACTAAATAAAATAATTTGACCTCAACACATTCCGCTGCTAATTAAGTTTTTATGTAAGCATATAGGCAGTCACAAAATTTTTGTTGGTTTAAACAGCAATCCATAAAAAAAAAAAATTAAAAAAAAAAGAAAAAGTGGTAAAACAAAGAATTACTTCAAGTTGAAAAGAGAACTTCATTTCTCCAATTTCTAGCCTGCAGAAACTGCCTGCAGCAGTTAATTCTGCATGCAGTAAATGTGCATCAGATTAACTACCAGATTCCCATATGATTTATGAGGCTTGTCAGTTTGACTTTGAATGAAGTTATTTCCTCAAGCTCTAGCTAGCTATATGATCAATTGTCTAACAAAGTTTTCCAAATTGGTGGGTTTTTTTTTTTTTTTTTTTTGGAAGTTTCAGGCTATCCTCGTACCTTCTTCATGCTGTTAATTATAGGGTTTATACAATAGCAATCAATCCTTGTAATTGATAAGAATCCTAGTGATGTTGTCCCTCTAATTTATACTACCCACACCCACATATATATATATATATATAGTTAGTGTAAGTGGTACTAAAGAAACGTAGCATGCGTGAATGATGGATCAGGGGACCCAAACAATCATGCTTTCTCATGCAAAAAATGCAATCTTTAATTAAGTCAAAAAAGCAAAAGCAAAAACAAAAAATTATGTTATGTATAACACACTCAAAGCAAAGCAACTATCTAACTACTGTTTATATATATTATTTCTTTCTCTCCGATGATCTCTATTAATTCTCTTGTCTACCTAAAGAGTTAAAGTCAAGACATGCATATTGATATTTCTTCCTTCCACTTCCTGCTCATGCCATCAGAAAATCAGAATCCTAGAAAATGCCAAAGTCTCTTCCATATTACATGCATGGCGCAGAGTATATATGAAGGACAAAGGATAATTTTCATTTCATCTTTTATGATTGTAATCCTTCCAAATTAATTATGGACTGCAACATCAACTACTACTTTTTCAGTATTCCAATGTTTCAGTCAAATATAAGATTGATCATTTTAACATCTGAAAAATGGTCTAATACCCCCCCCCCCAACACACACACATATATATATATATATATATATATATATATGCATGAAAAAATGTTGGTGGTAAACAAAGACAAAAAATATGAACATAAAGAAAAAAAAAATACTGATATAGGCAGTGTTACATTACATTGTTTTCAACTGTGACTATCTCTTACAAAACATATATGCTTATAAAAGAAGTTTTCTCTTTCATTTCATCTCCTTTAAGCTTCTTTTAACTAACCAAAGCAAAAGCAGGTAAAGTAATTTACAACAACAGTTTATATATCTTTGTGTCTCTGTCAGTGTGAGAGAGAGAGAGTGGGAACCTTCTCTTAAGTGGTCCTTTTAATGGGGTACAAAATGGAAAAAGCTACATGAAAAGCTTACCTCTGCAATCATTTGAATTAAGGGATCCAAAGTTCCAAAATGGACATTAGGGTTTTGCCTCTTGTTCATTTCAAAATCCATATTCCAAAGTTTGAAAACAAATTGAAATTCTAATAAAATTGGTAGACTTTGTCAGAGTGGCTCTAAGTCTATTCTAGACCACAAAAATAAAGTTCAAAAAATTTAATTGTTGATTGATTCAAAACCAAAATCCTTGATTATCATTGATCCCAAAAATAAAAGGTCCTCATCTGATTATCAATTAACCCCCACAATTGTGAATTTCTAAGCCAAAATCTTCTATTTTGAATGTCACATTGGCATGGCATGGCTTATAAATTGTTCAATTTGATTCTACATTGTTCCATCTTGAAATCAATGGCACACTAATCATCACAAACACTAATCAAGAAATGTAATCAATGGTCTAGATACATGCTTAATCACAGAAAGAAAGCGAGAAAAAAAGGCATAAACATTAAACAACATCATATTCCAATTCCAAGGCTTTTAAAAGCAAAACTGCCTGCCTCCCAATCCCATCATTTTGGCCAGATCCTGCCTTCCAGTCCAACGATCAAATGGTCCCACGAGAGAACACACTTGTCACCACTTTGATTTCCCTTCAATCGATGCCACGTGGAAGCCCTATGTCAAGTCAAACAAAGTCTTGATCCCACGTAATCCCCTTCACCC
Organism: Fremontodendron californicum; assembly: GCA_030761205.1. Classification (NCBI taxonomy): domain Eukaryota; kingdom Viridiplantae; phylum Streptophyta; class Magnoliopsida; order Malvales; family Malvaceae; genus Fremontodendron; species Fremontodendron californicum. Next base: position 8,802,416 of record JAULJL010000028.1, read on the forward strand.
TTACAATAACACCGTTTGATACTTTTTTGCAGTACAATGTAAATGTACAATGCAATATATACAAGAAAAGTCGTATAAATTTGGCATATCAAAGAAAATTATTTATGTTAAAAAATTGCTATTGATCTCATTTTAATACCTTCAATTGGTTCTTATTAGACATACCAAGGAAGTTTTGTTTCGACTGAAACACTTAACAATAAATATATGATATATATTGGAATCAAACTAGTAATTAACTAAACTGATCAGCTTCAACTTATTTTCTCTCCAAGTTTTCCGGGTTTCTTCCACAGCTTCAACACCCTTCAAAGGTTTAGTGTTCTTTGCATAAGTTTTATTATATGTCTGCAGTACTGTGGTTTTCTTGAAGCATATCTTGTTTGCAGAAACGTACGATCGAATGGCTCTTTCTTGTCTTCATGTTTTTGATTTGTTTTCATTGTTTTTGCTTCTTTTTTTTACTTCACTGTATGAAATGTGTTTAATTTCCTTCCTCTTTATGATCTTTTAGTATCTGCTATATATAGTTTTCTTTTGGACTGAACTTTCTTTACCAACAACTACTTTTATAATACTGTTTAATGAGCTAGTTGATAATGAAGACTTGATTAATTGTTCTGATGCAATTCTGTGCTTGTTTCTTTTTCCAGTGATCGATATCTTTGTCAAGGGCTTGATCTTCTGGATAAAATAAAAGGCTGCTGATCATCGGCAGAAAAATGCCGCAGGAAACCAAGTCTAACCCAATTTTCAATTCTCCTTCCAAGAATCTGAGAGGGTTAAAGGCTTTAGTGTCCAACAATGTAGAGGCCTCAAACACTGAAGATGTGTTCAATGACAATGGATTAGCTCAAAGAAAAGCTGAAGAAGCAGGTATTCAGTATTCTATCTATCTCAAGTTCTCAACAATAATCCTTCATCATCAAAGGAAAATTAAATTTAGAGGATTCTTAATAATTTCTTCAATCAATGCCTCCTCATCAGTCTCTCTTTCATATTTGAAAAAGAATTCCCTGAGAGAGTTATTTCTTGTATTATTATTATTATTTAACTTTGTTAGTCCCAATCTCATATATAATGGTTTAATTTCAAAAGAAGAGAAAGATGGTAGAAAAAAGCTCTAAAAAGATTAAGGGTTGGGTGATCCCATGGTTTGGGAAATGATTTAGTACACTACACTACTTCCATCATATACATTAATTGGAGAGATAGGTCGAATTCTTTAGTATATGATATCAGAGAGATGAAATCTTATAAGTCGATTTACAGCAAATTGAGAAGGGCATGTGAATTTCATATTAGTATATGATATCAGAGAGATGACAAGAGTAAAGTTTTGAGACCCTTATTTGGCCAAACATTTCCTTTTCATGCTTGAGGACAATGAGAAACAAAGTATGTAGTGTAGCTAAAAGATTGTTCTTCTTTAAAATTCTTGATATATATATCTACCAATCAAAGGTTTACATAGACTTAATTTCAAGGCATTAGATTTAATTCAGAGCTTAAAAAACTAATTTCATTAATCTTTTATGATATGTCAATCAGCTTCAAGGAGGTACCAAGCCACAGAATGGCTACGACAGATGGACCAAGGTGCATCAGAATCCCTGCCCAAAGAACCCTCTGAAGAAGAGTTTTGCCTTGCACTTCACAACGGGCTCATTCTTTGCAATGTCCTCAACAAAGTTAATCCTGGAGCTGTTCTTAAGGTTCTCAATGGAATGCTGTTGCTAGACTTTAGACTTAAATTAGTATTTATGTTCTAGGACAACAAATAAAGAGCTTAAAGACATCCTTAGTGTGCATAAATTTAGAAGAATTTTATCGATCTGTTGACAAATTGAACCACTTCTACTTATGAAACTTGTTTTTCTTTTTTAATTAATACAGGTAGTGGAAAATCCAACAATCCCAGTTCAGTCAACAGAAGGGGCAGCACAGTCTGCAATCCAGTATTTTGAAAACATGAGGAATTTCCTTGTAGCTGTAAAAGAGATGCAGCTCTTGACCTTTGAAGCTTCTGATGTTGAAAAGGTTTGACTTCATTTTAAATGCATGATTCATTATAAATTGCTGAAACACAGCATTTCAGAATGCATAGCTTCTATATTTGCATCTTGTCACATGATAGGTGGTGTTACTAATTTGCTTTTCTTTAAAAAGTAATCTAACTCAAGCCAAGAAATTCCAAGATATATACCTTGAGAAAATCAATTTTTAAAATTTTGTCGTACATTGCAATCACTTGTTACAAGGATGTCAATACTGCAAGTGTTTAACCAAGACAACTTAGGAATGTATTAAACCAGGCTACTGCAACTCCAGTCTTCATGAAAAAAAGCATTTGAAGTTCTAAACTCTAAAGCATGCTTCGAGCTAGTCTACTTGGCAATCCAAGCAGATTAAATTTTCCTATCAAATATATCTTTTAGAAGTGTTTTTCTCCCTATTGATTCAAAATTTCCTCCCTATCTGCATCTGTATCTTGATGATTCTTTTCTACCTCCATCTAGTATGTTGTTTTATGAATATGAAAGACTTGGATTGACAGGGTGGCTCAATGAATAAAGTTGTAGACTGCATTCTCTGTCTGAAAGGATATTATGAGTGGAAACAAGCAGGAGGAATTGGAGTTTGGAGGTATGGAGGAACTGTGAAGATTACAGCCTTCCCAAAAGGGTCACCGCACTCCTTGGTTGAAAGTGAAAGTGCTGATGAATCTCTAGATGGATCAGAATCATCACAATATGAACAATTATTGGAGTTTCTCCATCTCTCTAATGAAGTTGCCATTGAGGAGTCTAAAACCGCCAATGCTCTGGCTTTCCTTTTCGATCACTTTGGGCTTTGGCTTCTACAAGCTTACCTTAGAGAGAGCAATGGGGTTGAAGAATTGCCCTTGAATACAATGGTAGGTAAGATCCATCCCAAATTCTTGTTCAATATTCAAAATCACATATTTTGTTCACTTAGGAAATAGTTTGATGTCTAAACTGAAAGGAAGCAATGAGTCGGTTCTTTGTCTTATGTAGTTCTGTATGATTTATTGATGAAACTTTGCAGGTAATAGATACATTAATCAGTAAGATAGTTAAGGTTTTCTCCAGATTGCTTGTTTCTCAGGGAACTCAGGTAATAACAACTTTCAAGTGTCACTGTCCTTGTTACTACTTATGCCTATAAAAGCAAGTGATTTAGTATTTTGTTCAGGGCAAAAACCTTACTGTCATTCTCACCGGATTGAAATGATCTACTATTTTGTTTTTCTACATTTCCCAGCTTGGACTGTTTCTGAAGAAAATCTTGAAAGCAGACATTAATTTTCTATCCAAATCTGATTTTATGGAAGCCATCTCACTATATCTCAGACAAAGGACTAGTCTGGCATCAAATGATTTCTCCAAGTTCTGCATCTGTGGTGGGAAACGTGAGGTTATTCGCCATACTGTTAGTCACTCAGCCGCTCATGTGGAATTTATTGATTTTCTGCAGAGAGAGCTAGAGGTTTGAAAATTTTTCCTTAAAACTAATATGCTACCATTTGTGAATTTTTCTAAACATGCCATAGACAACTGACATGCTTCTTTCTTATGTTCTATATCATTTTAGGAGATTAAATTAGATTTTCAAGAAACAAAACTTGAAGTCAAACAAATTCACTCGAATTGGGAGGAAGAACTTAAGAGGCTAGGTAAGAATCTAGAACATTATTCTACCAGAAATTTTCGATGGTCAATTAAAAAGGTATTGAATAAAATCATGAAACTAAATATTCTACTTTTTTAGAGCATCATGTCAAGGGTCTTGAAGTGGCATCCTCTTCTTACCACAAAGTATTAGAAGAAAATCGTATGCTTTACAATCAAGTCCAAGACCTCAAAGGTGTGCACCTTTTTTTCTTTCTTCTGTTATTATTAATATTTATCTTGTTATGAATGGTATGGAGTTGACTTTTCTTTTGGCTTTCATATAGGAACAATAAGAGTCTACTGTAGAGTAAGGCCCTTTTTGAAAGATCAAACAAATGGACAATCAACCGTAGATTATATAGGAGAAAATGGAAATATCATGATTGTCAATCCTTTAAAACACGGCAAGGAGGCAAGAAAAGTATTCTCGTTTAACAAGGTGTTTGGACCAAATGTCTCACAAGGTATTTCTTATTTCATTGAGCTAAGGTCTTTGTTATCCTTCACCTTTTTGTACTTATATTTACATCACGAATCATGATATTTTGTACTTATATTTACATCACGAATCATGATAATATGCAGAGCAAATATATGTTGACACTCAACCGCTGATCAGATCTGTCCTAGATGGCTTTAACGTTTGCATCTTTGCATATGGACAAACTGGCTCAGGAAAGACATACACAATGGTATATTCATCGACTTTATTCATGGATTGCAACTGCACCAAGTCTTCTTTTCTTTCATTGGAAATCTAATATTGCAATACCTTTTCTTTATCTCATGTTGCTTTAACATTATAAAAATTCAATTTGGATAATTTTTTAACTTTGAATTGCAATATTGCATTTTTTCTTGATTGTTCATCAAAGAGTGGCCCTGATTTGACTACCGAGCACACATGGGGTGTAAACTACCGTGCTCTATGTGACCTGTTTCAAATATCCAAGGAGAGAGCAGATTTTCTGAAATATGAAGTTGGAGTGCAGATGATTGAAATATACAATGAACAAGTGAGAGATTTATTAGTCATGGATGGCTCTAATAGAAGATATCCTTTAACATTTACTTTCTATTTTACATAGTTGAACTGCAACTTTATGACTCTACCTTATTTCTACGATCAAGTTTAATTTCTATCTCAGGGTTAGTTCACCTTAACCAACCGCCTGTACATTGGATATTCGTAACAATTCTCAGTTGAACGGCCTAAATGTGCCTGATGCAAGTTGGATTCCAGTTTCGAGTACTCAAGATGTTCTTGACTTGATGAGAATCGGTCAAAAGAATCGTGCTGTAGGTGCTACTGCTTTAAATGAGCGAAGTAGCCGTTCTCACAGGTAGAACATTGTTAAAACTTGTGTTCTTTTGCATGCTACTGAACTAAAGCAATTGAAAATGATCTTTTCCTGGAAATTTTGTCTTCAGTGTTTTGACTATTCATGTATATGGAAAAGAGTTACTTTCTGGATCTATTCTCAAAGGCTGCCTGCATTTGGTGGATTTGGCTGGGAGTGAGAGAGTGGATAAATCTGAGGCTGTAGGTGACAGATTGAAGGAAGCACAACACATCAATAGATCTCTCTCTGCACTAGGAGATGTCGTATCTGCTCTTGCACAAAAGAGTGCACATATTCCTTACAGAAATAGCAAACTTACTCAAGTATTACAGGATTCTTTAGGTATATATATATGCCTATTTTCAGTCATTGGATAATATAGAGTGATCTATGTACAACTTCTTGTTTTAACTTTTATCTTCATTTTTGTTCACATCATCATTGCTTAATTATGTCATTTTTGTTCACATCATCATTGCTTAATTATGTGATAGGTGGGCAAGCAAAAACATTAATGTTTGTACATATAAGTCCTGAAGTCAATTCCATTGGAGAGACAATTAGCACACTAAAGTTTGCTGAGAGAGTTGCTTCCATAGAACTTGGTGCAGCTCGAACTAATAAGGAAACTGGTGAAATCCGAGAACTTAAAGAAGAGGTGAAAATCTACAAGTTTAAATTATCTTTTGACTTTTCTTTGTTTCTGCAAAAGCTTATTCAATTATAATTATTTAAAAAAAAACTGTTTTAGATTTCAAATCTTAAACTTGCATTGGAAAAGAAGGAAGCAGAAGTAGAACAATTAAAAGTTGGAAATGTCCGAAGCATGACTGAATCTCAAAGAGGAAGAGCGGTTTCACCTTTCCATGTTCAAAGCATGACTGAATCTCAAAGAGGAAGAGCGGTTTCACCTTTCCATATTCCAAGATATGGAATGTCTACCAGCATTAAGCCTGAAACAGGATCTCAAAGGCATGGTGATGATAATAGGATCTCTGAGGTAACTGAACACATGATGGGCTTTCAAAGTTCATTTACAGGATTGAACTTCGCTGATTAAATGAATGTCTTACATCTATTTTATGGCTATATTGGTTTTTCAGGCCAGAAGCTCTTCTTCAGGTAAGCAGAGGAGGTCAAGATTTCCATCTGCACTCTCAGACAAGGACATGTTGCCAAAGATGCCTATTCTAGCTGAAGAGAGATTGGCAAGTGCGGTAAAGGCAAGGTCACCGTCCTCTCCTGTTAGGAGATCCTTATCCACTGATAGAGGAGCCTCAATTAGAAGCAGGATCAAGGCTGACATAGTTGACAATCAACCAGTCTCAAAAGTACCATTTCCGGCTAGAGCAACTGTTAACAAATCCTTTGCCACAACAACTGTGATGCCATATGCAGATAGCAACTCCTCCAGGGTTCATACGAGTTTCCAAGAGCCAGCCAAACAAGATAATATCTCAGATGCATTCTACAACCTCCATAAACTTAGCATTCATAAAACCCACTCAGAACATGAAGATGAGCAGTTTAGGCAAGCCCTTAATGTTAGACAAGGTGGAATTAGAAAAAGCAAGGCTGAGAGTAAGTCTAAAATAAAGCACCAACTGCCAGCAAGACTTCAGAAAACTGATGTCGCAATGATATTGCTTTCTGAAATGGAGGGTGGTGAGAAAATAGAGGAGCCTCGAAAAAGTGACTTCTCTGAGCCAGAAAATGAGCATTCACTTGTTGGCTCTCCTGTGCATGCTGCTGCCTTGAAGATGAAGAAGCTTCAACAGAACTTCTCAAGGAATTCACAGAATCTTGAACCAAGGTATACTTAAATGTTTTCCTTGACATAATGTTCAGAGTTTCCTTTTCGAAGTTAAGATTTGTACATTTCTAGTTCTAATGAATATATATTACATTCCCATCATGTGCAGGGGATCAGTGCAAGCAGTAGAAGAACCCTTGGTGGGAAGGAAAACTGAGAGGATTCCAAATGGTGTAATTCGCCAAGAAAAGGAGGGAAGTAACACTTTTATGTCTGAATTTAGAAGGAGCCGATCTTCACCTCGCGGGAAATTTTTGGTTTTGCCTTGAGGATTCTACAGTTACATATAGGAAATCAATTCTTGCCTTTTGTACAGTGACTATTCAGGTTGGTCTTTCGAGTTGCGTTTTCAAAGGAGATTGTTAATCAAGATGTCATTGGAGGGAGCTGATTATGTGTATACTTAAAAACTTATATATGATTTTGTTTTATCTGATTTTCTTTTGCTTCCTTCTGGGGCAATCTTGCATGAGAGAATTAATGTCTCTATTTCACAAAATATCTGCACTTATCAGGTTAAACTAGGAAACAAAAAGAAATAGATGAAAGGAAAGGAAAGGAAACAAACTATAAGCAGTAATTTCCAGAAACTTAAACTTAAATCTCTGTCTATCCTATTTTCTCACACTCACTTCCTTTCCATCACTTTTTCTTTTCTATCTATTTATTTTCTTCTACCAAAAGAAATGTATTTTAAATGAAAGATATAAAGAAAGATTGATGAACCTCTGATGGATTAATCACTAGATTATAGACTCTGTAAAGGTTCACCCATATGGTCAGAGTCAAAATCACTATGATGCTTTATGGATAAGAACAGGCTAGCTATCTAGCAAAACTAAAAACTCTTATTGCTTTATTACCCTTCTCAATAAGGGAGAAAAATAGAACGCATTTATTCAGAAACTTCCAAAATTATACCTTGAATTCTCATCTCTATTGCAAAGCTTCAATGTCCTGGACACTTCAAAGTTCAAATCCAAAATAATAATCTTGTAAGAGAACTGATGAAAATCATCAAATAAATGATTAGATAATCAAAGGCTAGAAAGATAATAACAAACACATACAACAATTTACCTAATTACTTCAGGTTCCTTCATCTCTTGCATTGCATGGGGCAGCAAAAATAGGATAAATGCCATACTATATATATATATATATATATGTTCTCATATTGGTTCTGATAAGTGATATCCATTTGGCTTCTGTGATGGTTGCAGGATGCATAGAACAGATAGATACTTACAAAATATTGTTAGTGAGAGGCATTCATGTTTTTCTTAGTTGCCATGTTTGAACCAGGAATCTTGAAAACTGGCTTGTTTCTAGCTGGCAATGCACAAAGTTTTATACTAGGAAAATGGTAGTATATATGTAATATTGTATTTGGGGGGATTTCTAACAAGAAACTTACAGGTGCTTTTCCAAGTCTTATGAGTTGTCATTAAAATCCATTACCGTTAATCTGCTTCTTAATTTGATTTCCAAAAAAATATGTTAAGAACAGATACTGAATTTTCTGTTCTAAGATCAAACATTACATCAAAGAATTGAATAAAGAAATTAAGTTGAAAGCACAAGGTAATTGAGCTGCTAAGGTTTGAAATGGTGCATTCTCAGAACACGAAGAACTTTTTTTTTTTGGTTCAACAAGAAAGGAAGAACTTTTGTCAAATGAAAACTTCTAAGAAAGTTGTTTTCTGGGATGGTAGTGGTATAATGGATACCAAAGAATATTGACCTGAGTGGAAGGGGTTTTAATCGCGTAAGTAAAAAGTCTCGATTTTAAGTCCTTATGGATGCAGCAAATTTTTTTGAAAGAGATTTCTGTCTTGACGTCCGACAATATTTCGGAAGATTAGTCCTAAGCTTCGCCTAGAGATACATTGAAACAAAACAAAAAAAGATATAATGGATGATGAGGCTCAGGCAACCCCATAGTTAAGGGGTTGCGATTGTCTCTGAACCATCTCAACAACTTTTTAGCTCCATAGCCTATGGCCTTATGGCACATCAAAAAGTGTTCTCTTTTTTTTTTATTCTTTTTAATTCTTTTTAAGTTAGCAGTGTACTAGGATTTTTTTATCCAAATATAGTTAAAAAAAAGTATATATTAAAATGCTTTTTTAAGATTAATTTTCAAAACTCGTTTTTTTTTTTAGCTGGGAAAATTTGTAAAATTTGCAAAAATTACCAAGAAAAATCGCTATGGGGGTGAAGATTTCCCTTGATATTTTATTTTTTATTTATTTTTTACTTAAATTAAAAAAAATTATAAATTTATTTTTAAAATTTGTATTTTAATTTTAAAAATTGTAAATTAAATAAAAAAATTAAAATTAAAAAAAAAAGTCCAACGGTATATTTTTTTTATTTAAAATTTATGAAACTTTTTTTAAAAATTTTTAGTTAAATTTTACTATATAAATTTTAAAAACAAAGAAATAAAAAAAAAATCAATTTTTTTAAGGCAACGGTCACTTGACCGTTGCCTTTAAAATCCCCTCCCCCCACACACACACCACTCTTCTATAAATACCCCCTTCATTTTCTACAACATATTTTTATTTTCTTTCTTCTTTCTACAATCAAATTTCTTTCTACCAACAATTTTTTTCTACAACAATATTTTTTTTCTACAACAATATTTAAAAATGGCTTCATCATCACTATTGAGGTTGCAAGAAAATCATATATCGGAGGTTATATTTAAAGAGATAAGTAAATTGTTGTAATATTATATGTATTACATTATCAATTTTTAGTTATTTTTTAATTATTATTATTTTATAAATTTATAGTTTTATTGTTTTATAATTTTTATATTTTTAATGTTATAGTGCTTATTAATTAGTATTATTTTTTCATTTATAATTTTATAATTATTTATTTTTTATATTGTTTAATTATTTATTATTATAGTTATTTAATTTTTAATTATTATTGTTTTTTTATTTTATAGTTTTATATAATTTTAATTTTTATATTATATTATTTTTTTATTATTATATACAATAATAATTTTTTAATTATTACTGTTTTTTCATTTTATAGTTTTATATAATTTTAATTTTTATATTATACAATTTTTTATTATTATAGTTTTATAATTATTATTGTTTTTTCATTTTATAGTTTTATATAATTTAAATTTAAATTTTTATATTGTATTATTTTTTATTATTATAGTTTTATAATTTTTATATTATTTAATAATTATATAAATAATTTAAATTTTTTTATTATTATTGTTTTGTTATTTTATAGTTTTAGAGTTTTTTTAATTTTTATATTGTTTAATTTTTTTAATTGTTATAGTTTCATAATATATTAATTTTTATTATTATTTGATTTAATTTAATTAATTATCAACAGGAAACTCGTCGCGTGTTACATTCGAGGAAATTTACATTGGAGGACCTGCATTCATCTATTATCGACTACTTAAGAAGAGCCGAATTTTATCATGCAACTCAAATTCGACGATTTTTGATACAACCGACTTAATCATTGCGTTGATCGAACGATGGAGACCCGAGATGCACAATTTTCATTTGCCATTTGGTGAATGCACGGTAACTCTAGAAGATGTTGCGCTTCAACTTGGACTTCCGGTCCATGGCGATGCAGTTACAGGCAGAAGCTTGCTAGATTGGAATAAAGAGTGTCAAAATCTATTGGGATCGATACCTCGAGATGAGTATGTATCTGGCTCAACGATGCGACTAAATTGGTTGAAATCCTTTCAAAATCTTCCATTACACGCAACTGAAGAACATATACAATATGCTGCTAGAGCATATATTTTACGTTTGATTGGAGGATTACTGATGCCTGACAAATCGAGCAGTCGGGTACATTTAATGTATCTTCCATTACTACGTGAGTTAGAGCATGCGGCAAATTATAGTTGGGGTTCTACGTGTTTAGCGGTTTTGTATAGAGAACTTTACCGGGCTACAGTTCCAAAAAGCCATGACATAGGTGGATGTTTAGTGCTTCTACAATCATGGGCTTGGTATCGACTACCATTTCTTGCTCCGCGCGTGGATGTTTCGGCTGTATACCCCCTTGCAAGCAGGTAATAATCTTTACTATTTTACTAATTTTGTACGAAGTTGTATTATTATAGGTCTATTAAGATTTTATATACATTTTAACAGGTGGAGTAGAAGTAGGAGTAGAGATTTTACAGAGACTCCGACCGACCTTGCAAGTATAAGAGTACGACTAGATCGAGTAGGATATAATAAGGTAAATATTTCGATTGTTACATTCAAGTATTTTTTTTATTTAATCCATATGAAACTAATAATTTGTAATAATTATTCGCAGTTTCTGTGGATGCCATATTCCTTAAGTGAAATTATGGCATGCCTCCCATCGGATGCCTACAATAATTGTAATATATGGAAAGCAAACACAACATTGATATGCTTTTCATATGTAGAGTGGCACCAAACTGACAGGGTGTTGCGACAATTTGGGATGCAACAACCAATTCCTGCAGCGCCGGTGAACCTTGATAAGCTTCACAAGATCGACATGCGTGGTCGTCATGAGGAATTCTGGCCTGCGAAGCATGAACATTGGATCCATTGGTGGAATATACGTTTTCAACGAATTCCGACAGGTTGTCCGATTGTTGGTAATAATTTCAACCCATCTCATTATTACATAGGATGGTATAAAAATGAAGGTCGGCCTTTTGTTTGTCCACCGTCGGTGTATGAGGATGTTAAGAGTATGCCATTTACCGGACGAACTTCAACTCCAGTCCCTCCTACACAGGATATGGAAGCTCCTGGACATAGCCGACAACGTGGGCAAACGAGTCTACCGGCCTCATCGGAGTTCAAAGCACCGAGGATGTCATTTAGTCATCTTGAACCTGAACGGGATCATGGAGTACCATCCAGTCATTGTTATTCCGTCAGTCACCCCGGATATGACGTTGATGAGTGTTACCGACCATCACCGCCAATGACGAGGTTAGATGACTAGCTCCCTATCCTAACTCCAAGTTCAGCATATCTAACATCAATGTATCAGTTTGGAACCCCTGTGTCAGCATTTGATGGTACATCATTTCTGGGTCCATCTAGTAGTTAGGTTCCCGTTATGGGTGAACTAGGTGTTGGCTCCTCCAGCAGTGAGTTTCAAATTTTTGATACGGAAGAAATGACTGATGAAATACAACCAGAACCAGTGGCGGTTATAGCAGGAGGTCGTGGTCGACCGCGAATACGTGCCACTGACGAAGTTGAACGACGGGTCCAACCACCACACACTAGAAGAGCTCGACACTGTTGCTCTACACCACGCAATAATTATAATAAATGTACTTTTATCAATATAACGAGAATAATGTATTTTAAATTTGTAATATATAAATTTATATGTTTTGCATTTCATGTTATTTATTTTAAATTTGTTGGGAAATTAATTGTTATTTTTAATTTTTTTATTCAGCATATGTACTAAAATCTTAATGTTGTTATTTAATTTATAAAAATGTAATAAAATATATTATTGAATATATTTTTATAAATTTTTTTAATTTTATATAAAATAATAATCCAAATTACATGATAAGTAGAAAAAAACTTGCATAACATTTTCCCTTAATGGCAAAATATGTAAATATTACAAGTTATGAAAACATGTAATTCCTTTATTGTTGATGCGAACTCTCCCCCAATGTGCCAGATTGATGCAGACATTTTCGACGGTTATGACCTTCATTTCTGCATAATCCACAACGTTTTGGTTGGCCTTTCTCCCTGAGGTCCATTTCATTACGAATACGACTTGATTTTGGCCGACCATGTGGATTTCTCCGCATTTCTTGATTGGGACACACTTCTGGACCATCATATTGAGGCTAGTAACCTTCATTTCCAACTGCTTCGAACTCATGTCTATAAACATTCAATATAGTTTCCAGTCTATAGACTTTGTCCACATATTGCATGCAATCTACATGAACATGTGCACAAACAGCAACTACATGTGAACAAGGGAACCTTTGTGCTTGAAACTTCCCAAAGTTACACCACATGTCACTAAGCTTGACTTTGTACTTCATTGCAGAAACACCCTCTTGTGGATCAACTAACTCTTCAACCAGAAAAATTGATTTGCTCGCGTAAAATTACGAACAAAGTGGGAGTTAGCTTTCCTGCGATTTTCTTGCATAGCCTGTGTGACTGTTTCACAGTATGTGTGCCCTCCCTCCATCATTGCAATTTGCTTGTTCCCCATCTTAACAAAAAGTGCAGCCAACCTATAATATGTTGATTGCACTAAAGCAGTAATGGAAAGATGACGCGTTCCCTTCAACACCGAATTGATAGATTCAGCTAGGTTGGTTGTCATATGGCCATAACGTCTTCCTTGATTATATGATTGGGCCCAATTCTCTTTGGGGATCCTATCAAGCCAATTAGCCGCCTCTGCATTTTCTCCACGAAGATTCTCATACATGAAATGAAAATTCGGTCGCCTCAACTCGTATCCTAATAAAATTAAAAACAAAAGACTTGTGAATTTCAGTATTATTTTATATACTAAACGAAATATAAGAGATAAAATAACTATGATTCGATTCCATACCCATATTAACAATGTATCGACGCAATTCCTTATTGTTAAACTTTTTCATAAAGTTAGCTGCAATCTGTCGAATGCAGTACACTGAATATGCATGTGGAGGATTCCATCCACTACCATAGCGTCTAATCGCAGTTTTGATGGCTTCATGTCGATCAGACATCAAGCATATGCCAAGCTGTTTTGTCACATGTCTACGTAAATTAGTGAGAAAGAATGACCAAGCCTCTGTTGTCTCACCCTCCACAATGGCAAAGGCAATTGGCAGTATGTTTCGGTTGCCATCTTGTGCAATAGCTAACAATAATGTTCCTTTGAATTTTTCATATAAGAAAGTATTTTCTATTTGCACAATAGGTTTACAATACGGATACCCTTCAATGCACGACTTAAATGTCCAAAATAGTCGATGGAATATTCTCTTACCCTGGACCAGTCGATCACCGTGATATGCAGGTACCGTTTGCAATTCCACAATTATACCAGGCACGAAATATTGCATTGCACCTAACCATTTAGGTAACTCATTGTACGATCTTTCCCAATCGCCAAAAACTCGAAAAATTGCCTTTTGCTCTGCTTTTCACGTTTTCTTATAGGAGGTGATGTATCCATACCGGATTCGCATCTCAGCGATCAAAACTGAAACGAAGATCTCCGGATTTGCTTGGACCAATGACAGAATGCATGAACAGATCATGTTACAATCTAACTTGCAATGATCTTGTGAAATCCTCCCCGATGTGCAAGTATGAGGCCCTTCATATTTTTTAATCTCCCATGCTTGTTTCTTCTTCATAAAAGTTGCCCTTATTCTCCAATTACACCCTTTTCCATACATTAGACACTTGACATAATATTTGGTCCGCTCAGATTCAATTACTCTGTAATCTACAGAGTTTTTGATGTTATAGTGCTTAATAGCTGAAAGCACAACCTCTTTCGTTGGAATTTTAACCCAACATACAGATCAACTGCAGATGGATCAAATGTCAGAGGCGTAGCTAATGTATGAGCATATTTAGGAAATTATGGCACTTGCATTGCCTCCAGATCTAGGGTATGCATATGGGATGCAACCTCATATGGGGGAAGATCTCCATGAGTGTTGATCTCAGCAGGGACGACGTCTAGGTCAGAATCACTGTTGTCATCACTTGCGAATTCAGCATCCTCTTCCTGCTCACTAAAGTCACCAACATATTCACCATGGACTCCACGTGGCGGAACAGGATCAACACCAGCTGGCTCATCTTCGAGGGTAGTAGGAATTGTTTGTGAGACTAATGAATTATGAAACGTTGTAGCTTGAGATAACGGAACGACTTCTTCTGTGGGAACGTTGTATATAGTGTGAACATAGAACGACCCAGAATCATCATCTTCTATGGGAAAGTTTTCTGTTGTGCGAACATTTGAAGACCACAATCATCATCAACATCCTCTATGTGAGCATATAACTCAAGTACACCAACATTTGCAAATGTCTCATGAGCATAAAACATGCATCTGACATCATCATCATCTTCAAGTGGAAATGTTCTATATCGGACACATCCTTCACCAATAGAAAGAGGATGCCTATACTTAACCTCTGAAACTCTTTTTTCTATTTCCAGCTTTCATTTTTGTATGAATTTGCAGCTTCAGTTCCTCTAATGTGACGTCTTTTTCAACACGAAAACTTTTAGGACGTTCACAATCAAAGGTAGCACCTTCGTCAGTATTATGAATTTGGCCATTATAGTAGACCAATGCGATCACTCTATTGCTCATGTTGTGTAGTAATGAAACTAAGAAGGATGAGAATGGAGGTATTATCACTCAGCAAAAGAAAGAAGAAATATAGAAGGATGAGAATGAGAATGAGGAGGTATTAGCACTTAAAAAAAATCTGATTGAAAAACTTGCGTAGGGGGTATTGTAAACCTTCATCAATATTATGAATTTATAATGGTTCATTATGTTGTACCGGATGACAAATCCCATCCTTTGTACAGGATGAAATCTGATTCTCATTTTCTGGCTAGGGTTATTTGACTGAAAAACTGATAACTCATTCAATGTAAAAACTGATGATAAATCCCATCCTTTGTATCGGACTGTGCAATAGTCTCATCCATTACAGAAGGAATCCAATTCCAATATTTTCTTTCCAATATTTTCTGCAGCATTTGATTGACTAGAAAATAGCTGAAACCTATCCCTAACCCTAAATCATTAGCCCCATCCATTGCAGAAGGAATCCAATTCCAATATTTTCTGCAGCATTTGATTGACTGGAAAATAGCTGAAACTTATCCCTAACCCTAAATCATTAGTCCCATCCATTGCAGACGGAATCCAATTCCAATATTTTCTGCAGCATTTGATTGATTGGAAAATAGCTGAAACCTATCCCTAACCCTAAATCATTAGTCCCATCAATTGCAGAAGGAATCCAATTCCAATATTTTCTGCAGCAACTGAAAAATAGCTGAAACCTGTCCCTAACCCTAAATCATTAGTCTCATCCATTGCAGAAGGAATCCAATTACAATATTTTCTACAACATAAAATTAAAATAATAAAAAATATTTAACAAAATATTTAAGTATATATATTTTAAAAAAATTAAAACAATCGATTACAGATCTCACATATAAAATTTAAATAAGAAATCAAAATTTTTATATATATAAAATTTAAATAAGAAATAAAATTTTTTATATAAAAATTTAATAAGAAATATAAATTTATTTTTTTTAAATTTTAATAAGAAATAAAATTTTATTTTTTATAAAATTTTAATAATAAATTAAATTTTATTTTTTATAAAATTAAAAAATTATAATTTTTAATATATATTTAAAAATAAATAAATAAACAAACCTAGATAATTTTTTTATTTAATTTATAATTTTTAAAATTAAAATACAAAATTTACAAATAAATTTACAATTTTTTTTAATTTAAGTAAAAAAAAAAATACCAAGGAAAATCGTTACCCTCATGGCGATTTCTCTTGACATAATTTACAAATTTTGCAAATTATACGTTGAAAAATCGTCATGGATGACGATTTTTCAATTAAAAAAAATAAATTTTAAAAATTAATCTAAAAAATAATATTTTAATATATAATTTTTTTAACTATATTTGAATAAAAAAAATCGTGTCCTAGCCTGGGAGCTGGGTGGGACAGTTTATATATGACTATGAGTGTGATCCAGATTCAGTAAAAGTGCACAATTTTTGTCAATATTTTCTATTAGTAAATACAAATTGAATATCTTCTTTTTTTTTTTTTTTTCCTATTTGCAATATTTTATTTTAAATTTATATTTATGCAAAAATAATATATAAATTTATATTTTATCAGTTAATGATATGTTGTCATTTTATTAAAAAATTTTAAAAATAAATATAAATAATTTTATTTTTAATAAAATAATATTATATAATTAATTGATAGTTTATAGAGTGCATTAAATATAAATATTTTTATTTTATTAACATTTAATTTAAGTCAACATTTTTGCCTTCTATATTACGTATTTTATTTTTTTATAATATAAAACCAAAAAGAATCAAAAGAAAAAGAAAAAGAAGAAAATTCCTATAAGAAAAGCAAATCTATTTGGCCAAGAAAAGTATAAATAATAAAAGCACTAAAAATACCAACAAAAAAAAAATTTTGAGTGGCTCCCACTCGCTACTCCTTGGGTAGTCCAATCAAAACCCAAACCCCTCAAGTTATTTCCATTATAAAATAAAATTATCCAAAATAAAAGCAAAAACAAAAACAAAATCGGTCCTCTCCTCTATAATTACTAAATCTAAAATCAAAATTTAAAAAAAAAAGTGCGTCAATAGAAGGATCTAGAAACCCTAATGAAGTTTCCTATATAAAGTCTCCCTACGCTCCGAGAATAGGCTCACTCTGTTTTTTTCTCTTCTCTCTCTATTCAAAACCCAAACCCTAGCTTTCCATTTCGCTTCTTTCTCTGTGTATTTTGGATCGGGCGTTTAGAGGTTATCCATCGATGGCGGATACAGAGACGTTTGCTTTCCAGGCCGAGATCAACCAGCTTCTTAGCTTGATTATTAACACTTTCTACAGTAATAAGGAGATCTTTCTTCGTGAGCTTATCAGCAACGCCTCCGATGTAAGCCTTCTCTCTCTTTTTCTCTGTTTTCCTTTTTAAAGACTTTGATAATATTGGGTATTTTTTTTTATTTCTTTTCATTGCATAATTTAATGGATCTGATCTTTCATGCTTTGATGATGATGGGTTTTGTTTGTTTATTTGTATGATAGAAATTTGGGTTTTTCTTTTTGGTTTTAATATATGTTTTTTCTGATGTTTAATATCAAATGCTCTGTTCGTTCGTTCATTCATTTTTATTTTCATATTTCTTTTGTTAAATAAAGTTTTTCTTTTTAGCGTTTGATGTAATGTCATGATATCGCTTGAAAGTGGTATGAAAGTTGGGTGAGAGTAAACAGTTTTTATCTCTTTAGTAGGCAATGAGTCTCTGTTTCTTGAAGCTTAATGAAAGTTGGATGTTGTTAGTATAAATTTGTGCTTTTTTTTTGTTGGTTTTTTTTACGTAAAAGAGTGAAGAAGAATGATCTAGCGTGTCTGATGTGTATATCATAATGCAAATAAACGGGCCTTTAGGTATGATTAGTAATTGTTTTATGTTAAAACTGTTTCTTGTAGGCCTTGGACAAGATTAGATTTGAGAGCTTGACAGACAAGAGCAAGCTTGATGCTCAGCCAGAGCTCTTCATACACATTATTCCTGACAAGACTAACAATACCCTGACCATCATTGACAGTGGTATTGGCATGACCAAGGCTGGTAAGTGTTTTTTATTGCTTCATTAATTCTTGTGCATTTTAGTTGTTGAGTTTCTACTAAAACAGGGCCTTAATGTGATTATATCTCTGTTATTTAGATTTGGTGAACAATCTTGGTACCATTGCAAGGTCTGGGACCAAGGAATTCATGGAGGCATTGGCTGCTGGTGCTGATGTTAGCATGATTGGACAATTTGGTGTTGGTTTCTACTCAGCATACTTGGTTGCTGAGAAGGTTATTGTTACCACAAAGCACAATGATGATGAGCAGTATGTGTGGGAGTCCCAAGCTGGTGGGTCGTTCACTATCACCAGGGATGCCTCTGGGGAGAACCTTGGCAGGGGTACTAAGATTACCCTTTTCTTGAAAGAGGACCAGCTTGAGTACCTTGAGGAGCGCCGTTTGAAGGACTTGATTAAGAAGCACTCTGAATTCATTAGCTATCCTATTTCCCTATGGATTGAGAAGACTACTGAGAAGGAGATTTCTGATGATGAGGATGAGGAGGATAAGAAGGATGAAGAAGGGGAAGTTGAGGATGTTGATGAGGAGAAGGAGAAGGAAGAGAAGAAAAAGAAGAAGATTAAAGAGGTCTCACATGAGTGGTCTTTGGTGAACAAGCAAAAGCCCATTTGGATGAGGAAGCCTGAGGAGATTAACAAGGAAGAATATGCTGCCTTCTACAAGAGCCTTACGAATGATTGGGAAGAGCATTTGGCTGTCAAGCACTTTTCCGTTGAGGGGCAGCTTGAGTTCAAGGCTGTCCTCTTTGTTCCCAAGCGGGCTCCTTTTGATCTCTTTGACACAAGGAAGAAGCCCAACAACATCAAGCTATATGTCAGACGTGTCTTTATCATGGACAACTGTGAGGAGCTGATTCCTGAATTTCTCAGCTTTGTCAAGGGTATTGTTGACTCAGAGGACCTCCCTCTCAACATCTCAAGAGAAACGTTGCAGCAGAACAAGATCTTGAAGGTTATCCGCAAGAACTTGGTGAAGAAGTGCATTGAGCTCTTCTTTGAAATAGCTGAGAACAAGGAAGATTACAACAAGTTCTATGAGGCCTTCTCCAAGAACCTCAAGCTTGGTATCCATGAGGACTCTCAGAACAGAACTAAGATTGCTGAATTGCTCCGATACCACTCCACCAAGAGTGGTGATGAGATGACCAGCTTGAAGGACTATGTGACCAGAATGAAGGAGGGTCAGAGTGACATCTATTACATCACTGGTGAGAGTAAAAAGGCTGTTGAGAACTCCCCATTCCTTGAGAAGCTGAAGAAGAAGGGTTATGAGGTCCTTTATATGGTTGATACTATTGATGAGTATGCTGTTGGTCAGCTCAAAGAATTTGAGGGCAAAAAGCTTGTCTCTGCTACCAAAGAAGGTCTGAAATTAGATGAGAGTGAGGATGAGAAGAAAAAGAAGGAAGGTTTGAAGGAAAAGTTTGAGGGTCTTTGCAAGGTTATCAAGGATGTGTTGGGTGACAAGGTTGAGAAGGTTGTGGTCTCTGACCGTGTGGTTGATTCTCCTTGCTGCTTAGTCACTGGTGAGTATGGTTGGACTGCCAACATGGAGAGAATCATGAAGGCCCAGGCTTTGAGGGATAGCAGCATGGCTGGATACATGTCAAGCAAGAAGACCATGGAGATCAACCCCGAGAACCCCATCATGGAAGAGCTGAGAAAGAGAGCTGATGCAGACAAGAATGACAAGTCTGTGAAGGACCTTGTTCTCCTCCTCTTTGAAACTGCTCTCCTCACCTCTGGCTTCAGCCTTGATGAGCCCAACACCTTTGGCAACAGAATCCACAGGATGTTGAAACTTGGCTTGAGCATTGATGAGGATGCAGGTGAAGCTGATGCTGATGCTGAAATGCCCCCATTGGAGGAGGCTGATGCTGAAGGCAGCAAGATGGAGGAAGTTGACTAAGCCTAACATGTTTTGATGTGAACTTTATTTACTAGTTTTATTTTATTTTGAAGGTGTACCCTTAGCTCTAATAGTTTAATGGTTTTACATTTTTGTTTGGTGCCATCTTTGGGAGGTTTTGGTAGTTTTGGAGAAGTCTTAAATGCTGTTTATTTTGGAATATTTATATAGTTGTTTAGTGCCTTATTATTATCCTTGGTGCTTGCTTAGAATGTTATGTCTGCAAGTAATGGTCAATTTATGTCAACTTGTTCGTTTGGATTTACAACTTCTACCTCTACAGGCTACAATTATGATGGCAAAAAACAAGATTTTGAAAGAGGATCCGTATCTGTTGCAGGGAGAGAATTTTGCCTTGCCTTCTCATTGATTCCTATATTATATAGTTTCATGTTTGCCGGGTTAAGGGTAATAATATTCACATAATAAAGCAAATGAAGGTTAAAAAGATCAGGAAATCAATTGTAAACGTTACCTCAACTTCCACCAATGATGCTAAGCCCTGTAAGATATGCAGTGTAATCAACCATGTATATTCTTCTGGATTTCAGCTAGAATGTGAATAATGGAGAAGAGAAGGTCACAGCTAGAATGTATCTACTTTCCGGTAGTAGCTCTACAGCTGCAGGAATAATTGTTGCGAACCACTGAGGAAAGATCGGCAACAATGGGAAAGCAAGCACTGTTGACTGTTGACACGTACACCAAGTGTACTTTTATACAGTCTTAACTCTAAATAGAAAGAATTTATGCAATCTGAGATGTAGCCAAAAGCACACCAGAAATTAACAGCATTATCAACAACTTCCAACACATATAATCCTATGTTCTGTTACCCCCCACATCTAAAACACCAGAAATAGCATTATTATCAATTGGAAGATTTATTGATTGACAAATGATAGCCAATTGGGCTGTCAAATATCAAGCAATAAACTTTATCAAAACCTTACTTTTATTGTATATATGGTATACAAATGAATCAAGCTGCACATATTTGAGATGAGTAGAAGAGTAAAGGCTGTTAGTGGAGAGCCAGTAATGTTAGAAAAACCCATAGGATTGTCGTTTTTCAGTTTCTACTTATCCTCCTTGTTCCACACATTTCAGTCTGGTCTGTCTACTCTTAATTTTAAGGTGAGATCAGTTCATCCTTTACTGCAAATTTATAATGGTTTCTGCTAGGCCACTAGAAAAAATTCCAACCATCAGATAATATGGAAGACAATGTGGCAGACATCCAAAACACCTTATGGCCCATAATTATTACTACAATCTTTCTTAATTTTGTTGCACAATCAAAGAAAATTACTCTGCATGAATAAACCTTTTTCACAGCTAAACTTTTCTAGTAGGGAAATGTACTCATTCCTTTTTAATGACAAGAAATCCTTTAATCAATACCACAAGGATTCTAAGTGAAAATTTAATGACAAGATTATATTAGAACTTTTGCCCATTCTTAAATCCAAATTCCTGGATTCCTTTCCTGTACTTTTGTTGATCAAAATGCTTGGAATACAAAAGGTAACAGGAAGGAGTACTCAGAGCCCCTCAAACATCTGTCTCCAATTATCTTGTTACATATATTTTATCAGTATGCAGAATCTGCTCAAATATGACATGCATTAATTCTCTTGAGCAGGCAAAAGTAAGCACACAAGCGGTAGCCGACTGCCATGGCAAGTAAAATCCATACTTCTTGCAAGCCACCATCAAGGTTAACTGTATCAAATGAAGGTGAATTCTGCAGAGTCCGGCAGCCGCCTTTGCTTTGACATTCATACAACTGATCTCCAGAGTATTGCACTTTCACTAGAAGCCTAAAGCCATAGTACATGAAGGATAAGTACTTCATCCACCGCATAAATTTTGGTATATGCTGCAAACAAAACAACATTCTATATATTAGAGTGAACTCATCATAGCTGCATATTTTTTTTTCTCCAATGAAGATTTGAAAGCAATTTCCATAGTAGTTTAGAGTACCTGAACATAGTAACCTCCTGTGAGAAGAAACAACATCAACACCAAAGAGGCCATCATCCCAGCCCTTTTAATACTCAAAACTGCAGCTCCAAATAGCTCTCCTGCTCCCTATTTTTTTTTTTTTTTTCCATTTGAGAAGTCAAAGATTTCATTAGTCCAAGAAGACTACAAGAACAGTTTTCTACTTCCATGAGTTTTTAAAGGAAAAAAGTATGATATCTGGGATTGCTTGACTTACTTGGCTTATAATAGCTATTAATAAGATGGTAAACAATGTCAGGAAGAAGCAAATGACTGTTCTCTTAAAGCCAGCCATGAAGTAGACAATCAACATGAAAGATGTAGGATATAAAACATGTGCCAACATGTCACACAGAGTGCTGCACGCATAGTATACACTTAACCTGTACATGTCTGCTTTCCTTTCTTTCACCAAATAGACCTTTTCAAAAGGAAAAACATATACTGCTCCAAAAAGTGATGAAGATGTCCAGAAAATGCAGATGTAGAATAGTAGACCAACCTAAAATGAAAGAGTGTGGAGAAGAAATTTACACATATTGCCTTAATGTAATAGGATCAAAGATTTGTAAAATGAGGTTAGGGAATGTTACTTGATCCCTCAGTTGAGCCTCAGTTGCAGCACTGGATTTCCACCAAAGAAGACCTAGCAAGACCGCAACTCCTAGTGATTGGAGTAGTCTTAGCTTATCAAAGTAATCCCGCCGCCTCTCTCGAAAGGTTCTCTTCATTATTATCATGAACTGCTCCCACCAAGTTATTGTCCAGTCTTTCTTAACTTGAATGGCCAGTTGAAGATGCTGCGGTGCCTTGGTACTTCGATGATTCTCTTCCTTTTCTTTTGGCTCCAAATGAGTTTTATACTTGAGTTGGAGATACTAATATAATGTAAAGAAAAATGTTTGAGAGGGAGACTATCAAACAAAGAAAGAAAGAGATTAACTACCTAGTAAATTGTTAGAGTTTGGAAGATTTTATACTTTGATTACAGCCCTGTCAGAATCAGCAGTTCCTTGAGATGCCACTAGATCTTCAGGAAGAGTTATGTCATTAACTTGGCCAGTTGCTAAATCGAGCAAGAACTCAGCTGGATTCATTGCTATTTCTGGGATGAAACTCAAAGATGAAAAATACTCCATGCACTCTCTTGCCTTTCCAGAGTAAACAGGGTAGCCTTCTGATATCAGCAGAAGTTTGTCAAACATGTGAAACATTCTGCTCGATGGCTGGTGAATTGTTGTGATTACGGTTCTCCCTGCCTGTAGACCATCAAGCAAAATCTTTACTCAATTTTTTTTATATAGGAATGTGTATTAATTTGTAGATATTTTGGTCAAATGTTGGATAACATGCACTAACTTGGGATTAGGATACCTTTGCAACTCCTTGAAGAATTTTAATAAGTTTATTGGCTGAGGTGGAATCAAGACCTGAAGTTGGTTCATCAAGCAACAACAACGAAGGATCAACAAGAATTTCATAACCAATACTAGTTCTTTTTCTTTCTCCTCCTGATATTCCTTTGACCAATCCTCCCCCAATTCTTGTGTGACGACATCTGTGGTTATGCACCAGATCACTTAGAATAAAGGTAAATTAAAAATTTCTTCCATTTCAAAGGTCTCCAGATTACCCCCTATGAGGTTCATACCTTTCAAGACCTAGCTCCTTCATAATCATCTCTACTTTTGCGTACTTTTGTTGAAGGCTCATGTCACTAGGAAGTCTCAGAAATGCTGAAAAAACTAAGGTTTCTTCTACCGTTAGTTGAGGGAGCAATATGTCATCCTGTGTCACAAATCCAATCCTGCAAACAAAGGAACACTTGAAATCCATTGAATGACAGAAAAGAAAAGCTTCTGTTAAATTGGCCTCACCTTCGCTTAAGAGCCGGATTGTAAGGAATGTCATTGTATGTTATATTCCCTTTAACATTATCTGTCAATCTTCCGCCTATTATCTTTAACAAGGTTGTTTTGCCACTACCAGAAGGACCCATCAAAGCAAGGATTTCACCAGGGCCAGTGCTGCCTGTTACACCCTTGAGGATCTCCTTGTATTTATCTTGCTCCAAATTCAGTTGTGAGGCTAACTTTGACACCACTGCTCTCACTGGGTTGATGGAGGCGGCTCGGCTGTTTCTAACCTTATACTCCACATCTTCAAACTTCATTTGTGAAACCAAGATCATGAAAAGTTAAAACTGATGATATTAAAAAAAAAAAACAAAACAAAAATATCAACAAATTACCTTAAGAAATATTGGAAGAGGGTGATCTTTATTAGCATACACAGTATAGTCCTCGATATCGATCTCGGAAGACCTATTTCTAAGGTAAGCTTGAGACATGAACTCAATGTTGTGACCAAAACCATTGCTTCCTGCTATCTGCATAGAACCCATTGTTGGAGAGGACAATGCCATGTCCTCAATTTCACCCTCTTTTCTAGTTTCCATAATTGAAGACAAAATTCCAAGAACCTTAACTAATTAATAGCTGTCTATATAAGTGGGTGAAAAGTGAAGTGAATCAACTGTGATGAACCAAATGCTTGCCTATATATTGAGGGAAGAGTCTTGGCTGGTAGACCACATGCTTTTCATTCCAAGCCTGCCCTTGTTTTAATGAAGTACTTCTCTACTAATACCAACTATATAACCAGAAGAACATGCCAAGAAAATGAATTGCTTTGGGTTTTTTTTTTTTTTTTTAATTACATAATTTATTCGATCTAGATTAATATTTATATATAGGAAGTAAAATGTTGCAAATATCATTGGAAAAGTAGTCTGCATTTTCAGACGTTTCATTTTATACTACTGTAAAAAAGATGGATTATTATATTATACTTACAAGAATAATGGTAAAGTAATAAAAGAAATTAAAAACTTTACAACCAAATTTGCAAATTTTTTTATCACCTAAATATGTATCATAAGTCATAACTAAGTTTAACTTACTTATTGTAATTGAGTCAAACAAAACGGCGACGTAGCTGTTTCCTCCATCAAAACGACAGTGTAATTAGTATTTTACTTCAAATTAATTCTTTGTAAAGGGTCAAGCTCAAAGCTTTTTTCTTTTCCGATAACATTGGGAAGGGTCTCAACTCTCAAGAGATTTTACTAAACTGTTTAGGTAGTTTCGGCGTTTCCAGAAAACGTTTCGTCGTTTAAAGACTTAACTCCGACAACGTTGATTTCCATCTGCTCTCAATCACTTAACCTCCTCGGAGACAACAAAGACGACGATGACAACGACATGTCGTTTCCCAATTCAGTTGAAGATTCTGTCTCGATGGCTGACAAGTTCAAGATCTGTACGGACATCTCGTTGGCTTTTAAGAATCTGGGTTTTGTTGGTGACATGAACTATTACAAGGTAGTATAATTTTCATAACTTATATATATATATATGTGTGTGTGAAATTTGGAGCTGAATTTTAGACGGGGTTGGTTTACAGTCTATTGTTGATTTTATAGTAAAGGTATAATCTTTCGGATTTTGTAGTTACAATTTCCTGTTGGTTATGGTGGTTTTAGCTGAAAAATGTTTATTTTATGGATGAATTGATTTGTCAATCTGAATTATGTTCTGAAAAAGGAAACTTTCTTTTGCATAGTCTTTTTGGGTTTTTTTTTTTTTTTTTTTCTTTTAGTGAAGGGAAATTTAAAGATAGATGATTCTGGATATTGGCTTAATGGAGATTATTAGCTTTATTGAATGCAGTAGACATTAAATAAAATTTTTTAAAAGCTTTTGTGTTAAGGCTTTTTATCGGATGGTTATTTAGATCATTAATATCTTGCAGTAGAATAATTTAAAAGAGTATCTTATATTTCGTTTTACTTTAAAAAGATAGGTCTTAACAGAATCAAGAACAATAAAATGTTCATGGTTCTGTTCTGTGTATGAATAATGGATCTGATTATTTTTATAGGTTAAAAATTATAATTATTTATTTATAAATTATAATAAAAATTCAAAACTATATATTTTTTATGGACCTAAGTACCAAAGAATGGAAATCTGAAGTCTAAAAATCTAAATATGCTTTTTCTTTTACTCAAAATACTATTTGTTTTTATATATATATATATAAAAAAAAAAAACCTATTTTTTATTAGCAAATAAACTTATTACTTAATGAAATAATCAATAAAATATATTTAAAACAATCAGCAAAGGTTTTCTTTTTGAAACCTTTCTATCTAATTTCCAATAATTTTTACTATGCCTTTGGCTAATGCTAATATTTGTCTCTTAGCTTTATATAAGGGATGCATCCAAGAACTGGAAACTGGTTGGACCAGGCAGCCTATCGCTGAAATAAGGTAACCAGCGGCAAATGTTGTTGGCTAATATAATAAAAAAAAAAAAATCTATTTTTTATCGTTTTATTTAAATAAATTTTTATATTTTTATTATATTTAAATAAATTTTTAATTTGTACAAGTACTCTTAATCTTTGTCATGTACCTAAATGAGCCATAATTTTTAATTTATAATGAAATAAATTCTTAACATAAATCAATCTTTCATTTGAAATAAAAATTTATTTAATTCTAAATCAAAAAATAAAAATTTATTTAAGTACAAAAAAATATAGATCTTATTTTTTTTTAAATGAAATAGTTTAGAAGTTTTTTTAGTAATTTAGCTGATATTGTTTTATTGGATTATATTCATCTAGCATGATGTTGTAGATTTAATGACCATCTTGACAACATTAAGAAGTAAGTCATAATTCTAAATCGCGGTCGCGGATGCAATTACGAGTGTCGCGGACTTTACGTAATACGTTATGGTTATTGCAGACATGAATTTTTGTTAAAAAATCATATTTTCTTCAAAAATAATTTATTTATATAATTTAATATAATATTTTATTATTTTAATATTTATAATGATTTTATATGAATTTCATTTGATTTATAAAAATAAAAAATTTTAATTTTATAAATAATATAATACTATTGAACATATATTGTTTTTATTATACTAAAACTCACTTATTATTATTTTTTTAAAATAGCTTTTTTTTGTTAAAGGAGGAGAAAATTTGTTATGTTGCGGGATTCCGTCGAATTTTTTGTTTGTTTGTTGTGCACGATTGTGATTTGATATTTGCAAAAAGAATAAAAGGTAAATATGAAAAACATACTCTCAATAATTAAATAATTATTAAATAATTTAATAGTTAAGAGTTAATTGAAAAAGGGAAATGAAGAGTTAGAAATTGTTAGGAAAGATATTGTAAAAATAAAATTGTCTTTAATGAAAAAAAAACTTTTTTTTCTTTCTCCTTCCATTAAAAAAAATTATTTTTTAAAAATTTTAATCAAAAATAAATTTAAAAAATAAAATATTTAAATATTTAATTTTTTAAAATTTAAAAATATAAAAAAAATATATTTTTAGAAATATTATTTGTATTATTTATTATTTTTAAAAAATTTTAATTAAAAAAAGTAAATAAAAAAATAAAAAAAATTATGTTTTAAAATTTTAAAATTTATTTTTAAAAAATTTATTTTTTAATTAAAAAATTAAATTAAAAAATAAGAGAAAAAGAAATAAGAATTTTTTTTTATTAAGGGTAATTTTATCTTTACAATTTTTTTCTAACAAATTTTTTTTTTTTTTTTCAAATAATTCTTATTTATTATATCATTTAATAATTATCGTATTGTAAAGGATATATTTTTTAAATTTATCCAAGAATAAAATGCAGTGTGAAGGTTATAATTTCTGTTACTTTACCGCATTTTAGAACTATTATAAGAGAAGAGAAGAAAGTTAAAATAAATCTCATCTACTTGGCTGCATTCGATTTGTTTACAAGTGAGATCCTTGATAGGTTGGTGGAAGTGAAAGCCATTGCGAACATTGTGATTGATGGAGAAAAGAAAAGCCTACTACAACTTTCTTTTTTCTTTACAAATTTTCTTCTTCTTCTTCTTCTTCTTGTTAATTTCCTATGGGGTTGGGGTTTCAAAGAACAGGACAACCTTTAGACATAATCCCGGGTGCAGTGGGACAATGGACAATGGTCACTGGCTTCCAGACCCCACCAATTTGGACCGATAATATCATGGGATTGAAGGGCGAAGTATTCCCATGAAGGCAAGCCCAGCATCCAAAGCAGCAGATAAGATATATGTATGCTTAGCCCACCATCCCTTGTGCCTATTATAAACATACCAGTTAAAGAAAATCCCAACACTTCCCCAACAAATATAATGCACAGCTTTTTAGCTGGTGGCATCCCCTGCGTAGCTCCAAGGATCATTGGCATGTGGATTAACCTGATTCATTTCTTCTCCGAGAATTTGCGAGATAGCCACCATACTGGAAGCGGGGCAAGCAAGCCAATGAGAAAGAACCAGTTCATCTGCGGGTAGTTGCCATAGTTTGTGAACATTCTGAGCGGACCTACAACTCCCCAAATGATTGAAGCATTGTAAAAGACATCATCACCAGGTAGCAAGTTGAAGCAACTATGGTTCCAAATAACTGAAATTAATGATGTTCATGGGACCAAAAAAAAACAGGTTAGGATTTAGGATAAATATATATATATATATGGTATAACAATGTTAAATAAATAAAAAGGAAAACAACATATATAACAAAAAGTTACCTGTACAATGAATGGATTTGGGAGGGATCTTCATATAATGACCTAATTTGAAGTCCCCAAGCAAGTTGAGAGCTTGTACCATACTGATATAACCATAAGTCTTGAAAGCAACATTTGCAAGAGGCTTCCCGGGATACATGTACCCGATAACCAATTCGGTAATCACATTCAACCCTGGTTGCTGCACATATATAATAAAAATTAATTACAGAATTTGGAACATCAAACCTTATGCTATTAATTTCTTCAAGAAGTATATATTGTACCATGTTGGTTGTGGCCTGAATTATCCCAATAGGTAAGGTGAAAAATAGTGCAATTGCGCAGGATAGCAGAACTCCCCACCATGGAAGCAGGAGCGCTTTGCCAAAACCTTCACAGGCAAAGATGGAGATGGCCACCATTGAAATTAAGATGACATGAAACCACCATTGCGGGACTGCCTCATAATTCTTCTTCATCAGCCTTGTGTGCACATCTGTAAATTATCATTCACCGCATATGTTGTCTTTCTCCACATTTTCAATATTGTTCTATTTTATTTGGTCAAAGAAAAGAAATAGAATATCAAAACAAGATAGAAGATAAAGAGGAAAGAAGAGAGATGAATAAGAAAAATAATGTGGGGTGTTAGAGTTAGAGATGGTGCTTACTTTCCCTCAAACAGGGCGACATGGGAAATGGTGGCCGTGAGTGTTGCAAAGCTCAATCCATATAGGAAAGCAAATGTGATACTGAGATAAGAGCTTGCTATAACTGTCATACTCATGTAGGTTGATGTCAAAAGTTTTCTGATTCAGAATTCTAGAAATGTTGTAAGTCTGACCAGCAGCGTCAAAAGTATGAGAAGAAATCAAGGGAAATCGTCTTGCTTGGAATGCGTTCGACCAGTAATTAAGCAACGGGAATAAGAACATAGAGAACACAAGCCCAAATACTCATTTAATAGGCGTCACATAGTTTAATGAATTGGTTCCTACCATTGCCATGTCATTTAATGAACAGGTCCACTTCATTAAGCTTTATGCCGCCACCTTGCATTCTTCTAAGGCCCATCTTGTGAAGCTTAGATTACATGGACTAAGTCTTGTTTTTCCTCATTCAAACAGCCCAACTTGAATGTCTTGACATTGCTTAAAAGACTTGTAGAATCAGCCCAAATCCTTTGCACCAATCCTTGCATATAGCTTCTTTGATCTTCTTGGATCTTGACCTTATAATAGGTCCACTTGGAACATGCAATAAATCTTGAAGTCCAATACCAGCTTGTTTCTCATCACTTGTATGTCCCCCCTTTGCTCTCTTTTCCTTCTCACGTAATGCCCTATAGTTTACATTCACAAGTTGTTCAATTTTTGACAGACTAATTCAGCATTCAATTAATATTCTTTTCAATGATAGGGAAAGGAGTGAAGTACCTTAACAAAGAAACTTGGACCAGGTTTGCAGTCACCACATGTAAGGTGAACTAGGAATTTTCTGAATATGCCAGCCCATCCGTATCCAAGCTGCTGAATTTCATATAAGGTAATTAGTTTTCGGTATCATTATTTCCTTGGATGATATAATATTCAAGTGAATTTTAAAGAACCTGTGTAGTTAATGCTAGCAACATGGCTGCAACTCGGTGCAATGCTCTGTGGTAGAAGGCCTTGACAATTGTGATGATATTTACAGCATAAACGCCCCCAGATCCACAGTTGGCAAATATAGTTATCAGAACATGTTCTTTCAAAGTGAATGGCCCTGGATTCAATGAGAATGACCACTTTGTGAATGGAACTCGAATTTCAGTTCCTGGCAGAGTTGCAGCCATTAGCTTCCCTATAGGGAGAACAAGTATTTGTGCTGATACAGATGAGATATAGAGTTGATTCTGACGATAGGCAAAGAATTGGTTCACAAATGAAAGAATGCAACAAGATATTAGACCAAGAACCCATGTCCTAAAATGTTAAAGCTGATTCTGTCGGATCATCTGTAATTGGAACCGTGAGCCTAACTTCCTCAATGGGATTCTCATCCACTTCATCTTTTTTGCAAAGGAAAAAACCGGTAAAACTCATTAGATTTATACAAACTCCAGCATTTCATAACATTTCATCATTTGGAAAAATGAAAAAAGAAAAAAGCCTACCTTCTACATTGGTTGCAGCTTGAAGTTTCTCAGGAAATGGTGATTGAGGGGTCTTGCCACTGCCAGCTTCCACCTCCATTGCCATCTTTCTCAGCTTGCAAAAAACAAAGTGGCAATCCCTCAATAACTAGTTACATTCCCAGACACCATATATATATATATATATATATATATATATATATATATATATATATACACCTTTAGAACCTATTTTAGCTACAAGCTTATATATATATATATAACGACATGATATAGATATTCGATTGATATGATATAAATATTTGATCAATTCAAAATTTTGCATGCACAACGAATACGATTATATTATTAAATTCAACTGTCCGTTTGTTGAAATATCAATTATATATAAAATTATAAAAACATATAAAACTAATAAATACAGGCTCATTTATCACCATTCCTTTGAACAAACTTTGGGTAAAGGATCAGCCTCCTTTAGCTAATTGAGACACCCAACTTTCTGGATGATTTTTATTAACTTGCCAAAATCTGCATTTTGGGTAATTACTAGTGACAGCTAGTTCTATCATAATAATTATTATATTAAAGAAGGTGGTAAGCAATGCATATTGAATTTCGTTAGAAAGGAAATACAGAAAGAAACAAGGAAAAAAACATCATCTATCAACAAAAAAAAAAAAGAGTTAGGGCAAGATTTAAACATGTCAAATCTTCATTCCTAGTATTGTCAGGTAAGATTGTAGTTATGATCCATGTGATCAGATTTGATGCCAGCTATATATTGTTTATGATGGAAAGTAGTCAGTACCGTCTATCACCGTATTGATAGACGTACAATTTTTATTTTGATATTGATACGTATCGATATCAATATGTTTCGGCATATCGGATTTATCGACATATTTTAAATATTTTTTCATACATCTATATATAACCTATTTTCAAATTTTTTTAATAAAATATATTTTACATGTACATCTATTACATACATTTTTTATGCAAATATAAAATTTAAATATTTAATATCTAAAATTTTAAAATAATTAAAAGAAATATTAAAAATATATAATAAATTATGATTAATTATATTCAATAGCTTAATTTAATAAACACATTTTATTTTTAAATGTAATTATGAAAAATATAAAAATGATCATGAAACAAAAAATATTGAAATTGGTTTTAAAAATCAAATAAGTGATTTTTTTTATAAAAAAAATTCAAAATCTTTTACCAACCGGTATGGGCTGGTACGTACCGGTACTGACCGATATTGATCGATACAGGCCGATATAAAAACCGAAACGATACGAGACTGGTATTATTTCGATTTACCTTAAAAATGATACTTACCAACCAATACGACCGGTATTTGTACGGTATCGATCATATTATTATGATGCCATAATTAATTTTTTGTTGGAGATGTTTTATAAAATAAGAGCAATAACACAAATAACATAAATCGAGCTTGTCAGTGCTGAAATATTTGTAATTCTTTGCCTGTACATATAGCATAGTTTGTTTTTATTCAACTTTATTTTTTGTTTTTTGGATTAAATAAAAGTGTCATTTATTTATTATTTATTTAAATTCAAATATGAGTATCGAATATAAATATTTGTTTAATACAAGTATATTAAATATATTTTTAAGTGTTTTCATATGTATATTAGCTTACATGGAAAATTGGGTATTAGCTTACATTTACCATTATACCAAAAATTAATTTTGCTAAACAGTTTTTACCAAACTATGGGTAGTTTTAGTTGGGAGTTAGGACATGGAAAATTGGGTATGCAAAAGAATTATCACAATTTCAAGGGAAATTCACAGTTAATTAAGTTTAAAAATCATTAAAAAAAAAAAAAAAGCTTAAAAAGGCAAAATCTTGTGAGGGGGTCGATGATTAAAAAATCGAATCGGATCGACTGATCGGACCGGTTAAATCAAAAATCGATGATCAATTTGATCCGACTAACATAATAGAAACGGATTTTTATCTAATCGGTAAAGAACTGATTTAAACGGTTAAAAACCGATAAAAAACCGGATTGAAGTGGTAAAAAACCGCTTTTATATGTATTATTATTTTTTTTCAAAATTTTATTTGTAATTAATAAGATTTAAATTTTTAACCTCTTAGTATTATATTAAAATCATATCATTAAGCTAAATTTTTTTTTTTTTGTTAATTGTTAATTATATTTAATATTTAAATATTTTAAAATATATATATTGAATCAATCGATTAAATTGATTGGATCGAAAATTGAAAGTGTGACTGATTGGATCAAGAATCGAAATTTCCGTTTTTTTAACATGCGGGGTTGGGGGCGGCGTAGACGACTTCTTTTCTCCTAAAACCCTAATTAACCCTTTTCCTCCTCTTCTTTGTTACAACTGAAAAGTAACAAAAACCTCTCTCTCTCTCTCTCTCTCTCTCTCTCTGCAGTTCTCTATTAAACCCTAAAACCGTAACAGCAAAATCTGGGCAGCAATGGCTGGGGAAGAAGAGGGAAGAGGAGAAGAAAAGAAGAAATTCTCAATTTGGGATTTGCCAGATGTGCCAATGGGTCAATTGCCACCCCACCTTGAACTCCAAAGAAGTCGTGTTTTATGCAACAATGATGCCCCTATTCATGTATTTCGCTCTTACCCTTTTTCCTTTATAAGTAACCCATTATTTGTTTTCCTATAAAGTTTGTGTTTTCAGTTGATAAGTTTTTAGAAATACCCTTTATTTATTTATTTATGGAGGAAAGAAAAGTGATTTCTTGGTGTTGTTTTAATTAGTGAACAAAAAGAATCAAGCTTTTTCCTTGTTTGGAAAATGCTTGGAGACTAGACCCTCTCCATCGAGTTTTATGAAGTTGGTGTTTTTTTTTTTTTGTGTGTGTTAATTGTAATTGTTTTCTATCTTGTTGTTTCTTAAGCTTCTGAATTTGTAGGTTTCTTTGTGTGTTAAAACTAAAGCCTTATGTTTTGGGACTCCTGGTGTTTGTAGACAGAGAGTATTCAATATTCTGGTGCTTATGCATCGATGGGAGTTGATAATAGTTTACGACTTGATCATTTCTGCAACAACTTTAGAGTAGAAGTGGTTCGACTCACCGAAGAGGACATGGAGTTTGATATGATTGGTATTGATGCAGCGATTGCCAATGCATTCCGGAGGATCCTCATAGCTGAGGTCTGTGCCTTTCTGGAGTACCTCTTTTAGGTCAATGATGATAATGATATTGTTGAGTTCTACTATGTTAGCTTGCTGCATATTGGCTGAGCTGCTACTAATAGAACTGACTATGCTTGCAGCTTCCGACAATGGCAATTGAAAAAGTTCTCATTGCAAACAATACATCAATAATCCAAGATGAAGTTCTTGCCCATAGGTTGGGTCTTATTCCAATCAGCGTTGACCCAAGGCTCTTTGAATATATTTCAGGTTTAATTCAAATATTTTCTTTGGTGATAATTTATCTTATGGAGAAGAAAAAGAAAGGAAATTATGGAGTCTCCCTTTGGGCATTTGCTAATTCTTTCCTATTGTCTCTTTTTTAATTGTAGAAAATGATCAGCCAAATGAAAAGAACACCATTGTTTTCAAACTTCATGTTCATTGTAAACGAGGTAGTCCACGTTTCACAGGTATGGTTTTGTGCTTTATGTATGAAACATAAAGCCTTTCTACTTTAATGAAGATTAATAAGTCTTCCCTATTTAGCTTCATCTGGCTTATTCTGATGACGATGAGATGTGTAATGCAGTTAAAACGGATGAATTAAAGTGGTTGCCTAATGGAAGTGAACTGGTTAAGGAATCAAGAACTGCAACTTCAGATTCATCATCTAAGCCTGAAACTTACACTTCCTTCACTTGCAGCCAAGATACCTTGCCAGAATTTGCTAAGAACCCTATTGCCCCTAAGCATCCAGATATTATTATTGCTAAACTTGGCCCTGGACAGGTATGTTTTACATGCTTATGTTTGTTTTTGTAACTGCTCATAAAGCATCTCTACATGACAGATCATGCCTTAGGTTTAGATCTGACCACTTTCTTGAGCTTAATGTGGTTCTAGTAGATTGAAAAGGTTTGATATACTGTTTCTTATTAGTTCAGGATCTATTTTGTAGTTGTTAGAAGTTAATTTTAAGTCTTGTTGAAGGTTTTCGATGTACTAAAACTACCTCCTTTTTGTTAGGAAATTGAACTGGAAGCACATGCTGTTAAAGGCATGGGAAAAACACATGCAAAGTGGTCTCCTGTGGCCACTGCTTGGTATCGGATGCTTCCTGAGGTGAGGACAGACTGTAACTGTAGATTCTTCTTTACTAAACCTTCTTCATTTCATTCCTTTCTTCTAGTTATTTTTGACACTATATTATTACAATCTGTTTTTTATATAAATATTTAGGTTGTATTATTGGAAGAGGTTGAAGATGACCTTGCTGAAGAACTCAAAAGCAAATGCCCAGTAAATGTATTTGATATAGAAGATCTTGGAAAAGGTGAAGTAATCTTGTTCACTATTATTTGTTGTCTATATGGTGTAAATTCTGGTCATTGTCTTTTTCTTTTCCCCCTACAGAACGGTTTTCCAGAAATCCTATATGAATGTGGATTATATTCCCATAATAGTTGGGTCTCTATTTAGTTGATAGTGCTGAGTGGTTCTGCTTGATATGCTTTAACATGTGAAATTACAAGATGTTTTTTTTAGACACATTTCCTGATGAATAATTTGGCTGCTAAGCAGGTAAGAAAAGGGCAACTGTAGCAAGGCCACGAGCTTGCACACTTTGTAGAGAATGCATAAGAGGTGAAGAATGGGAGAAACGTGTGGCACTACGTCGTGTTAAAGATCATTTCATATGTAAGTAATGTGGGGCTACTTTACATCTTTTGCATAGATTGTTCTCAAATTATTTCTAGATTTCTTCGATGCCATCACTTGGTTAATATGTTTTTCAGCTATTTCAAAGTAACATAAGCTTAAGCATGGGTTGTTTTCTTTCAAAGTTAACTTAAGCAGCAGCTACAAGCTTTATGTGAAAGTTGAGTTCTAAGTTATGTTTTCTTCCCTTTTTATAGTTACTATTGAATCAACTGGAGCATTACCTCCTGAAGTGCTATTTACTGAAGCTGTGAAGATTTTAGAAGACAAGTGTGAACGTGTGATAACGGAGCTCTCATGATGCTTTCTGATATATATATATATATATATATATATATATATATATATATATATATATATATATATATATATATAGGATGAGAGAAGCAGTGGACTGTATAAATCTCTCTCTATTAGAATTTGAGGGGATTTTCTTGACTGTCAGGAAATCATTGTTCTTTTTCATCTTTTGATTGGGGGTGGGGCAGATGGTGTGATTCATTCATATTATCAAAAGTGAATTTTGTAAGTTAATGTGATTAGTGGTGATGAGCTTTTTGCATTTTGCTCTTGAATTCTATAGCTGAGCTGTTATACAAGGATGGGATCAGTGGTTTGACCCAATGAAGTAGCTAATTCTTCATCAGTCCTTAGTGGGATGAACTCTGTAAAGTTAGTTACTTTTAAAATAAGGTATAGATTTATAAGCAATCTGAACATCACTAGTTTTCTCACATGTAAATCTCATATGATTAATGATTTACAACAACAACAAAAAGGTTCATGGAGCATTTCTTTCAGAAGGTTTTTTAATTGTTACTTGACATTCAAATAAAATATATGAACACCCGAGCATTTTATCCAATAATTGATATAAGATCTTTACTCCAAGTATAAAGTTTGAATCTTTTTTTTTTATTTAAATAAAGTGTGACTGTCGTTTTCATGTTTATCCGCAGAGCATATATATATATATATATATATATATATATATGAGGAGGGATTCATTTATACTAATATAAAACTAAATTAATTTTACACACTTTTATAACTTTTTATACGATTTATATTTGTTTAATCCGATCGATCGTCGTATTTCATGTTCTATTCACGTAGAGCATGCACGTCGAGTTTTCGATCGATATAATAAAGATATCGGATCGATTCGAAACTTTACGTGCACGACGAGTATAATTATATATTGTTAAATCTAACGATTGATTTGTTAAAATTTAAATCGTATAAAAAATTACGGAAGTATGTAAAACTAATTTTAGTTTTACATTAATGTAAGTGAATTCTTTTTATATATATATATATATAAGTTAGAGGAAGCTCTTTATAACATTCAGTTCGAACAGCAATGGTTAGAGGCTCAGATAGAACGTCAGGCAATAGGTCTATTTACCTTAACATTTTTTACCCTTAATTAAGACAGTTATGGCTAATGTTCTATCATTGATGCCTTTGGAACTTATCTGCTCCTATCAACTTCAAACACATAGGTACCAGAAACCGTTACCTTAAAGCAATTCGAGACAGTTGCTAGATTCTATTCTGAATTATAATAAACATGTTCTGCTGCCTGCAACTGCAAGTTATTTACTGCCATTGAAATACTTATAAAGATGGCAAACAGAGTTCTGCTGTTGTTTCTAATATAAAAAAAAAAAAAAAAAGTGAACGAAAAGAAGAGAAAAAAAAGAGAACCTTTTGACAAACACGCCAATCTCTCATATAACATGAAGAAAGAATATGTCACACAAAAGTTCGACAGCTTATAACACGGAAAAGGCAAAGACAAGAAGAAATAACTCAACTTCTAATAATAACCTACCAAATCAGTACATATAGATACAATAAGTGTCTTCTTTGCTCTTTCCTTCCACCAGATTTATATTTTACATCACCAAAAGAAAAGAAAAGAAAAAAAAAATCTAGAAGGGCTTATCACAGCCCTATAGATCCTATATTGTTTAGGAATATATGGTGGGGCTTGAATATACTTGCAAAAGCTCTTATACATGCAGGACTTCATCAAGATTCTGCAGATGGGGCTTGAATGCAGCAAAACCATTTTTTCTAAAAAACAGCACCACATCAGGAGAGAAATCTAAAATAGCAACAGTTTATAACAATCATAAGAAAATGGAAATGGAAATGGAAATGGAAATGGTGCCACATTGAAGCAAAACTGCTATTTACCATCAGTCAAGAATAGATTATCACCATCGAATAATGCATGAATCTAGATGGCAAGAACAAGGTAAGTCATTAGAGATTACTTACACGCTGGGGTTTGCCGGGATCCACTCCAGGCTTAACAGGAAGATCAGCCTTCGCTGGTGACTCAGGTTTGCCACCTGTTTTCTTCTCGTCCCTTGCCTTGTTAAAGATCACAGTAAATCCCTCAGCTGATGCAGGATCGTTGACATCCCATTCACCAAATTTTGGCAATGGCCGGCCCTTGTCCTGTAGGGGCAAAAAGAAATGTAAAATGCTCCCATTAAGATCCTCATCACCAAAGTAGGCAGAGGGACAAAACATCAAGGTAACCGGACAAAATTAAAGCATGTCCAAGGTTCACCGAGTGGCTAATAGCTACAACATATTCAATTGCACATCACAATAAGCCAGTCAATAATTGCTAATCCTAAGATCTCCAAATAAGCATACAGATAAATATTCCAAGCTCGGAATTAACAATTCGTCCACATTCAATAAGCAAGGAAAACTCTGACAGCTCTAATAAATTGCTTATGTTGATGATGGTTCCTAAACTCTGAAAAAAGGTAAAAGGAAAGGAGGATATGAAACCACTCTTCATTGTTTCCCATAGCTGTCAAACTACTTATTAGTGTAAGACATAAGATATTTTTCATTTTCCAGGTCATTATAGACTTCTAAGTTTCTGAACTTGAAACACAGCAGCAGTTCTTTTCTATTCTGAACTAGCAACCACTTCATTAGCTAACTACAATAAGAATGCAACACTTATTGAATTGAACATAATATAACTGAGACAATCCAAACTCTAAATGCCAGCTGCTAGATACTATAAGGGTCTTAAATAACTTCAGCTTCAACTTAGAACGAAGTACTGCAAAATCAATTGGCACGCTTTGCAAAAGTAAGAAAAAAAAATGTGACTTCAGCTTCGCCCAGATCACATTGCCTGATGCTCACAGTAGGGGTAAAAAGGCATATTGTAGTTTGCATTATTACAACTCATACGAGGGCCTAAATAGACAGTGTAGTTTAAATTAACCAAACACTGGTTATTGGTCACTTGTGGAAAGCACTCCAAAGAAAACCAGGTCTAAGACCAAAAAATTTACCGTGATCACTATTTTTATTAATAGGATATATCCAACAAAAACAATTATAAATGTTCCATGAAATAACCATTTTAAACAACCATATAATCATTGACTTGTGACAATTTTTATTCAAGGGAGATGTTAGGTGGGTAGAACAGTGAAAGAAAGCCATGCCTAGATAGCAACAATAAAATCAAATATACAGTTAAAGCAAAACCCCTCAAATGAGCAATAATTGAGTTCAAATCACAATGACCATTAAAGGAGATAAAAATGACCACATAAAAGCATATGGCATTATTAATTTAAAACCACAACCAGGCAACTTGAAATGATCACATTCTTGGAAAGATACAGTGAAAAGCTTAACTTATCTTGAAACAAGATAAAAAAAAAGGACTCAGCCAAAAAGTCGAACTTGAATTGACATAAACTAACAATCAAAATAATATCAGGTCATGGAAATCCAAGAATTGGTCACATCTTTCGAAATAAACATCGCCATAGATCCCATAAGGAACTCTAATTACTTAGTGCTGGTCAATTGAATATGAACAGATTGATTCAAAAGATTCATCTACTTCAGAATATGAACAATTTTATAGGATTATGACATCCAAGATCAAGCTGCCATTTTGTTACGATCCCATATTGAAAGAATAAGACTTCCTTGTGAGGTTTAATGGACTTAGGTTCTCACACCTCAATAGCTAGCTTTTGGGGTGCGGACCTAAAAAAAAAAAAAAAAGAGAAAAAAGGTGCCAGCCGTGACCAACGAGGATGTTGGTCCTTCCAAGCGTGGTGGTTTGTTACCATCCCACATTGAAAGAATAAAACTTCCTCAATAGCTAGCTTTTAGGGTGTGATTCTCCAAAGGTCCATATCACATTTACAGATTAGAATATCAAATACTACACAAGTAACAATACATGCCCTCTAAACACTCCCAAGAAAAGCTAATTTTCTTCAATGAGCAAAGTTCAATATCTTGATTCTTGATATGTTCTGAAAAGAAATTTATCACAATCCTACCTTTCAACTCCTTACTTACCGGCTTCAATGATTAATCAGAAACTACATTTCCACACAAAATTAATGGTACATTAATTAAACCTTCCTGATTCCTATTACGACCAAGATTCTAAAAACATGCCAAAACAATCACCCATTTGCTAATGCATCCCTTTTCAATCAATATAAATCGAACTTCCAAAGTTCTAATTGAGTAAAATTACCTTTTAAAAAAAAAATTCCAACCATAAATCATGTTATTACACAAGTAAATTGCTCAAATGGTATATAGTTCATCAGTTAAACAAAACAAAAAACTCAAAACCAACTTCCAGCAAAACTCATCAAAGAAAACAGCAGCAAAATGATAAAAAGGGTAAAATTCTAATCATAAAAGAAAGAACTTCCCAAAATTTAAACAAAAAAACCTTTGATCAGCAATAAAATCAACTTGATTTTTTTTTTTTTTTAAAGGAAAAAATACAATAAAAAAATCCAGAATAAAAAACCCAAAAAGATATGAATCAAAGCAATCCAAAGTCAAATCCATCAAAAACAAAAGAAATCAAATCAAACAACAAAATTAAACCATCTTTAACAAATTTAAACAGAAATGAAAAGACAAAAAAAAAAAAAAAACCCAAAAAGATTACATACCGACATGAATTCTTGAGAGAGAAACTTTTCTTGTGAAGAAAGAGAGAGATAGAGGTGTTTCGAGAGAGAAAAATGGGAGCTTTTAGAGAGAGAAAGATTGAAAGAAGTGAAATTTTTGGGAGGAAAAATGTGAACAGAAAGAGAAGGAGAAAAAGAAAAAAAAAAAACAAAAAACAAAAACAATTGGAGGTGGGATAAACGACGTTTGCTTGGACGTTTAAGGGAAAGGGAATGGTGGGAGAAAACTAGGGGTGTAAACGAGTACCTATATTCGCAAGCTGTTCGAGTTCGACTCGAAAAAAATTCGAATTCGATTCGGTCATTATCGAGTCGAGCTCGAGCTATCGAGCGAGCCGAGTTCGAGTATCTTAATATCATATTCGAGCAGCTCGTGAGCCTAATCGAGTTTTTTTATTTATAATATTTTTATTATTAATTTACTATTTTACCCTTATATATACTTAAAAAAACCCCTAAAACCTTTTTTTTTCTCCCCTAAGTTGTGCACCTCCTCTTTCTCTCCCACCCGTCACTTTCTCTCCTTCTCCCACTCCACATCCACAAGAGCCTTATTATTCCTTCTCTCCCGAAATCAAATATCGTCTGTGCCTCCAACCTCCTTTCTGCACCTCAAGTCTCCAGTCTGCGCCTCCACCTGCGGATGCAACTACCGGTGAGAGTAAATCGATATTGGCTTTGCTTTTCAACAATAGTTGCGTTGAGTTAGCCAAAATATTTTTTCATTCTTGCTACTATTTGGTATAGGATACTTAGTTTGTTTTTTGTTTTTCAAGATTTAAAATCGGAATCTATCTCTTTGAAAGAAGAAAAGGAATAATCTTTGAAAGGAAAAACGAGAAGAAAATAAAGCATATGCATTTTTTTTTTACAGATAAGATAAAATTTGTTTAATTATATTTATATTTTCTCAAGGTTTTTATTCTTTCTAATAGTATTTCTTTATTTTTGTGTTTAATTTTTTTCTGTATTTTTTCTTTAAACGAGAAGAACAAAAATTGTACATGATTTTGGAGATGTTAACTCTTTATTTGTGTGTTTAAAAATAATTGGATGTATAAGGTTTTTTATTTTTTATCATTATATGATCTGAAATATTTTCATTATTTATTAAATTCAATTAATACAAAAAATTTGTATATGAAAAAAACTTAATTCGAGCTCGAACACGAGCTCCAGTATATAAATCGATTAAACGAGCTTAATCGAGTCGAGCTCGAATAGTTCGATTTTATCTCGAGCCGAGTTCGAGCTTCAAAAATGATACTCGATCCGCGTATTTCGAATCGAGCTCGAGCTCGAATTTTTCACTATTCGAGCTCGGCTCGGCTCGATTACAGCCATAGGGAAAACAGAGCCGTTTATGAATGGTGATTAAATTGAGTGAACCTTAGGTGAGGACGTGGAAGGGAACGGCAAGATGAGCTGGCAAACGCCGTGTTGACAGAGGTTGGGTTACACGGAGGCAAAGAGGACAAGTGATTTGCTGGCACTGTTTAGAAATTTGGGAGTTCTGAGGATTAATTTAATTAATTGTTTTTCTTTTTTTAAATAAATGATTAATTTGATTTTAAAAGTAGTATAATAAGAACTCAAAACCTTCAAATTTTCTTAAAAAATTTTAGCTTAATGATTTTTTTATAATGATTAATTTAAATTCTCACATTATGCAAAATAAATAATATATGCGAATATGCGTTTATGGCGTTAATTTTGTTTTCTTTTTTTCAATTAAAGAAAAACTTTTTGTTTTTATTTTTATAAATATTTAAGAAGACGAGGGAAAGTAATTAATTTTCAAATGGACCATTCCTTTAATTATCATATATTTTTCTACTTTATTTATTGCATTTGAGAAAGTGATTGAACAATATCTAAATTGTAAAATAAAAATAGTTGATCTTAAATCTTAAATGTTAGCGATAAATAAAAGAAATATTGGTTAAAATATTTAGATAGTTTTTATATTATAATTAAAAATGCATTTTAGTTCTTGTATTATAAAAGTGAGTAATTTAATTCTTGTACATTTGAAATTGATACAAATAAATAAAATTGGTAACTATGTCATGAAAAATCGTCTAAATACTGATGCGGACATGTAAAACTCACAGAACATTAACTTGAAAAAAAATGATAATGTGTTAAATTTTTTTGCTTAGGTGGAATTTAGAAACTGACAAAATAGATGACTTAAAAAAAAATTATAACATATTTTTACGAGTAAGGGAGGGATTTGGATAAAAAAAATTTATATTTTTCTAAATTCCACTTGATTAATTTCACATATTCATGTCAAAGCATTTACACGATTTTCCATTAACACTGTTATCAATTTAATTCTTTGCACCAATTTTAAACATATAATGATTAAATTACTCAATTCTATAATATATGAATTAAAATGCACTTTTGGCTATAATACAAAACTGTTTAAGTACTTTAATCAAGAAATGTTCGATGTCACGAATTAATTAGATATTAATTTAATTAATAAAATTACTTAAAAATTAAATTCAAATTATAATGTAAAAGATAATGAAAAAAAAATTATATATTTTATTTTATTTTTTAGAAAAAATAATTTCTTGATTCTTCGGTGGCAAAGTAGGTATTCCAAGATATCATTCAAAAGTAATGACGACGACGTTTTTTCTCCATTCCTTCCGTAGTAAGACGACGTCG
The DNA here is from genome assembly GCA_030761205.1 of Fremontodendron californicum. Classification (NCBI taxonomy): domain Eukaryota; kingdom Viridiplantae; phylum Streptophyta; class Magnoliopsida; order Malvales; family Malvaceae; genus Fremontodendron; species Fremontodendron californicum. Next base: position 8,846,024 of record JAULJL010000028.1, read on the forward strand.
TTCAAAGTCAATTTGCGTTAATCACACGATGTCGTCATTGACACGGTAATAATCAGCTTTTCCTCCCCTGTTTTGCTCTCTGCGTTTTCTTCAAGACCTTGTGATTATATAAAACTCTGTTTTATTTTTCTTCAGAATTTTACTAAAATACTACAAAACAATTTCTTAAAATGGAAATCCCATTGCCTTTGGATAAACTATCTATACCATCAATAACCAAGTAAGTTACTCTCTTTCTCTTGTATTTCTGTTTTTATAAATTTTATTTTTTTAATGCAAATTATCTAATTTTATTATCATAATAATTTCTCTGTTTTTTTAATAATCAAAGTGAGGATAAGATTTATGTAGTTTTAGTTGCTACTGGAAGCTTCAATCCTCCTACTTTGATGCACTTACGCATGTTTGGTAAGTTTTTCTCTTCTTTTTCTTTTTTCCCGTATTAGTTTATTTTTCATTGGTTTTGATTTATTTTTATTTTTTTATGGTCAGAACTGGCTAGAGATGCGTTGAATTCAAATGGGTTTTGTGTTATAGGAGGCTATATGTCACCTGTAAATGATGCATACAAGAAAAAGGTAAATCTTTTTTTTTTTCCTACTTTTCTTTACTGAATTATTAATGGTAGAATTTACAAAAATTTAAACTTTGGTTTTGATTCATTAGCATCTGGGGAAATGATAAATAATTTGGTTTCCCGAATTTGATAGAACTCAATCGCTAGTGTATAGAATAATAATCCGAAAACGAATAAATTAGTGGATACTGGCAACAGCTTATTATTCAAGTTTATATGTGCTATCTTGTTCTGTGGTTATATACAACAAATGAGTAGCTTTGACTGATGATGCAGGGCCTTATAGCAGCTGAACATCGTATCGAGTTGTGTAATCTAGCCTGCAAAAGTTCTGAATTTATCATGGTTGATCCTTGGGAGGTACTATTTCTCTTTCTCCGGTTTTGTTTCTCAAATTTGTTGGAAAATCCGAGTTGAATTATAAGGAATATGTATGGCATTGCAAAGTATGATTTGCCTTTTCCAGTTCTCAAATTTTTTTCGTTCTCTTTTACAGGCAAATCAAAGCTCTTTTCAGCGCACTCTAACTGTTCTGTCTCGAGTCAAGAGCTTCTTGACTGAGGGTGGACTGATATATAAGGGTATGTAAGCAGAAAGTTATACTTTCTTTCCTCGCTTTATAAATGTTACAGACACACATCGATACACATAATCGGTTGATATAGTCATACATTAAATCAGTTTGCAATCGTGGGTTGATACTTGATTACAATGGAGGATTAGATTCTGTTTTTCGGTAACTGTCTCCATGATCTATCGTATTAATTCAACAATTTTACTCCCTTTAGCTCTCCTCCTAATGCTGTTTATATGCAATTTCCTCATCGTTCCTCTAGCGGCGGAGATACTAATAACGGTATCTCTGTCTTTTTGCAGAATCCCTTAAAGTCATGCTTGTTTGTGGTTCTGATTTACTTCAATCTTTTGGCATTCCTGGCTTTTGGATCCCTGAGCAGGTATATTCTTATTAGTTTGTATAGTATTAGCATTGGTGTTACAGAATTAAGGAGACGTTAAGGTTATAATTATTCTGTCTATATTAAATGCATAGTGCATACTCTAGCATAAGTTTAATATGAAGGTATTAACCTTGGATTTTGCATCAAATTTCAGGTTAAAACCATATGCAAAGATTATGGCGTGGTTTGCATTCGTAGAGAAGGACAAGATTTGGAAAAAATCATCAGCGATGATGAAATTTTGAATGAAAACAGGGTTTGTGGGATATCTTTATTCTTTCCACTTTTTTCACAAGAAGCAAATCAAGGTCTTAATTCCTGGTCCATTACTCTTGATCTCACTAATTCTGGCGCATTTTATTTCTTTCAGGATAACATTAAAATCGTAGATGAACTTGTACCGAACCAAATCAGTTCAACTAGAGTGAGGTAAACAGCATTAGTTTTGGGGCTATTAGAGTACTGAAAAGATATATATTTAACTACGTTTTCAAGGCTAATGTTGATGGATTGGAGATCCCCTTGTTTTCTTCATTTGTTTCAGGGAATGCATTTCAAGAGGATTGTCTATAAAATATTTGACTGTAGATGAAGTGATCGATTATATCAGAAAACAGCATCTGTACTTGAAATCCGATGAGAAATGACGATCGACTAACTGAAAGACCATTGTTGATTAAAGAAGCATTCCTTACGATCGATGGAGTAATTTGTTTTCATTTGTAGAGAAGCAACCATTGTAATTTCTTACCAATATGTGACCTATGGTTGAACTTATTCTATCACCATTCCTGTTAACTTTAGCCAAGATAACTTGAAATGCCATTACTGCTGGACCACAGACACGGGTATGTTCAATTTTTTTTAAAATTTTTATGTATTTAGAAGATTTTTGGAGGATTATATCTCCATACCATGTCCTGATATGCATCGAACACGGATACTTACAAAAAAAATGAAGAATAGGAGCAACATAGAAAAAACAAAAGCAAATAAAAAATAAAGGTAGTTAAAGAAAAAGCAGCAGCAGCAGTCCAACTACAGTTTCTGTTTAACCATACCAATGAATACACACATGTTGGGAGTACATTTAGCAAGAAGAAAATATCACCCTGATAACCCACACTTAATGCTTACCTTCCCCCTATATTTCTAAACAAAATGGGTAGTTTTGTCATGGTTATCTGTTTATTCATATATTTCATGTGCTTGCCTTTTGTTCATCTTGTCATTTGAATTGACCAAATGGATCAAAGTTGTTAGTCAGAGAAGCCTGTGAAGAAGATGATCCAGCAGCAGCAGCAGCAGCTGAAGCATCTCTATAGTATCCACCCATGGCGGCACTGGCAGTAGCAGCATCGAAAATCCCCTGGTTATGTCCCATATGGAAAGCAGTGCCATAAGGGGCCATCACCATTGGCCCATAGTCTACTATCCCACGCTTCAAAATGGGCTCCCCACGCAGTGAAGTCCTCTCATTCTCAGACTCCCTATACCGGCTCAAGAAAACAGTAAGGGGCTCAACGTAGTCGTCAAAACCCAATTTTCCCATTGCCCAAAGCACATCCTCAGCAGTGATGGTCTTGCGTTGCTCACGTTGGCAACGCTCATTGGCTTCCCCAGTGATGAAACTGATGTACTCTGAGACACATTCCTGGATGGTTTCTTTAGCATCATCGGAGATTTTGGCATGAGACGGAAGGATGCGGCGCATGATGCGGATCACGTTAGCTATCGGCATGTATTGATCCTGTTCGCGCACCATACACGGCGCCGGCATGGTGTTAGAGTTGGTGTTGTTGCTATTGTTGGAGTCACCATGTTGTATGATGCTCAAACCTGAAAAATCAGAAGGAAAAAAAAAAAAAGATATTAGTAATTTGCTTATTAGGATAAAAATTTGAGCTTCAAGTCCAATAACACAAATTAAATTGTAGTAATTTAAATTATACATAAGGAATCGAAGTTCACCATTTGTAATTACTTCATCCTTTTATCACATCACAACCATCAACTCATTTAAGTTTTTCCTTAAAAAAAACAAGGAAAATATTGACTAGTGATAACTGATAAGCACCGATTAAAATGATATTTAAAAAATAATTTTTGTCAATGTCCTAAAGCATTTTTTAAAATTAATTAATATATTATTTATAATAATAAAATCATATTAAATGCAAAATTTGATAACTTTATTCATCATTTTTAATACATGAATAAAGATATTACTATATATAGTAACCCTAAATAATATCTTTAAAACATTTTTTAGCAAAATTCTTAAAATATATCTATATATAATTAATAAATTTTTTAAAAATTATTTAATGAAAATAATGCATTAAATATAAAAAAAATTCTTAAAATAATAATGAAATAATCTTTATCTAATGTCTATAAATACTAATTAATCGAATTCAATATTTTTTTAATTTTAAAAAAAAGTCAAAGTAACAATAAATGACAAATTAAAAGAAAAGTGGGTCATATTTCTTTCTTATTTTTTCATTATCTCTTATGATATGTTTTTTTTTTCTGTCAAGTTTCTCTATTTAACCAACCAAAAAAGAAAAAAAAAAAAAAAAAAAAAAGACTAAAGAAAGGACAAGAATTTCAAAAGAAAAAGTCATAAATAAATGCCACCTCAGTCTCAGACTAACAGAGTCTCAGTGGGTTGCATGTCACACGTGGCAATCGTAAGTGAGCTAAGTGCCTCATTCCAGGCACGAGCGAGCGGTTAATTGGGCCCCACTTTTTGAGAAAGGGGCCCAATGAAGTCCTTAAAATACGGGCCCCACCTCTCACTGTTTAGATTCTTTGTTGGGAGTCTCATATCCCCAACAAGTCAAACTCACCCTTTTTCTCCTTTTTCCAGGTTTTGACATTTCCTTTTTCCCAACTAATTTTTTTCTTTATCCCAAAAAATAATAATAATAATTACAGGAAAAAAAAAATTATTGCATGGCCATGTTTTCTTTTTTATTGAAAGCAAGCAAGCAAAACAAGACTGAAAATGGACAAACCCTTGTCAAATTCATTAAATAAAATTATAATTAAATTTTTTTTTTGTATTATAATTTCTATTAAGTATGACTCATTTTTTTTTTTATAAATAAAAATAAAGTAAGACTTTTGATTTTATATTTGTTCAGAAATTGGAATTTTCTGTCTCAAAAGATTGGAGGTGTAGAGTAGAGCCTTCAAATCTTGCATGCAAACTATTTATGTTAACCGAAATATAATAACAATATCGAAATTAAAAATTAAAAATGTTTTTTATATCCCACATTTTATATTTTATCGTGCGATAATTATTTAAGAAAAATAAACTATAGAAAAGAAAAACGAGAATGGGGCAACCGTTACTGTAAGAACACAGAGGAAACAAGATGAAGTCAAAATGGTTGTCTGAATATATATCACTTTTAAGCTTAAACTCCGCTGAGAAACAATGGTGAAAATTTGATCCAAGGAATAGATTTAAAAAAAAAAAAAAAACTTGAAAGATAAAGCTAGCTGAAATTCTTGATATCTATTCAATCCTCGACAATAAAAATTAAAAATGGAGATTTGTGATGAACAATAAAACAAGTTTGCAATGTTGCTGCATGCAGAGGAACAAACAAAGCAATGTTAAATCCAACCAAGAATGGAAGATCAAAATCTCACCAAAGTTTTTTTTTTTTTTTTTTTTTATTTAAAAAAACTGTTCATGCATGCAATGCAACAGATCCTTACTCTAGACTACATCTTATAAGAATGTATTTACACCTTATTAAAATCTTTTATAGTTGAACCATTTTCATCAAAAACATCTAATGGAGAATATAATCGTGTTTTATCGATTAAACGCAGATGAATATTATATATTTATATATATATATATATATATCCCAAAAAAAATAAAAAATAAATTTTTTTTTTGGTTGGAGGGTACTTTACCAGAACTTGATTTTGCATGCTTGTGAAAACGATTGAACCCATGGCCATCACCACGTTCCATGATTTGTCTCTCAAAAAAATAAAATAAAATAAAAATAGAAATTCTAAAAAAATATAAAATATTTTGTGTTGAAGGAGTTGAATGAAGGCCTTGTTGTGTCCTTTGAATGGGCACTTCACTTGACCATTCAAAGGGGGGGGGGGGGGATTTATAGTGCCCAAGACACTCCACATGGCAAACCGGCGTTTCTAACGATGAACTCAGAATTGCCGGTCACACCAACCTCTCTTATTGGACAATGCCCCTTCCCCTAACCGGGATTTACAGGTGGCCACTCTAAATCCTCCTTTTCTTTTCTTTTCTTTTTTTCTTTTTTTATTTTTTATTTTGTTTGTCTTTCAAATACCACTAGTTGTTTAATGACTCTAACCTTGGAAGGTGCTATTTTTGGTATATCAAAATTGTTACAAGTCATTTCTCATCATTACTTTTAAAATTTTAATTACTTGTATGTATATGGATATTTATATTATATATAAATTTATTGATTGAATTAATGTCAACAATAAAGAATTAAGTGACATCAACTCAATTAAAGATATTATAAAAGAAAATTCAAATAAAATAATTATAAAAAAATATAAATATAAGAATGAACATGTCTTTTACTTTTTAAAAAATAACTATCTATTAAAAAAAATTATCTATTTTAAATTAAATTTTAAAATTTTTTAAAACAGAATTTTTTTTATAAATATTTTCTTTCCATTCACATAGTGAGTGTACCCAATTCTAATTGGTAATATATGTATATAATTATTCTCGTATTAGGCAATATTAACTGTAAGATTTAAAGAATACGCATTAAAAAATCTATAATTTCATTATTCAAAAAAAAAATCTATAATTTCATTTCACATTTTAACTCATTAAGTTATAAAGTTTGAAAGAAATGCTTGAGTTAAGAGTAAATTTAACCTTGGTTTGGTTTTGCAAAGTTTTTAGTTTATTCAATGTAAATATAAATATATATATATATATATATATCTTTCTATTAATCTTTATGTTTTCAATATCAATACCAGTCAACTATTAAAAAGTAGGAAGTTCAAGAATGAAATTGATTCAAATTGAAAATTTGAAATCTTAATTGATACAATTAGAAGTTGAAGGTTGAAATTGATACAATTGGAAAATTGAGGTATAAATTGATGCAATTAGAAGTTGATGTATGTAATTGATATAATTAATTATTTCCACACAAATTCTGAAGTTTCTATACTCTTGTTTAAGGGATTAAGAAGGCTACTCTAAGTAGCTATCATTTGTTTGGGTAAATCTGGAAATCTCTATCGTGTTTGTATATTTTCTCGTGTTATAACTATAATCGTATTTAAAATATTTTATATTAATATAAATTTTAACGTGTTAATTTGTGTTATATAAATTTTAACATATTCATATATTAGTGTCGTGTTTTAATTATTTTTTTTGCCAGGTCTATGTTTGGGAGTTGAGTTAAATCTATTTAGCCATTAACCGCAATCAAGTCCTCCATATAACTATATTCAGACCAGTGCATCAAGACAATGAACAATGTTGTGCCATATATAAACTTACAAAGTAACATGATTGAAACGATGCCTTAAGGATGTATTTATCATTAACATATACATACACCAAGTAATAATGAAAAACACTTGGAGATTCTAAAATCTTGTCTTACAAAACTGAGAAATGTCAACAAAGTTTGCACTTTCCTAATCATATATATATATATCCTGAGAGACTACGAGTGTTAATATCTAACAAAATTCACTCAGTCTCATATTTATAACTTGCCATTTAATCTAATAAATCTTAATACATATACACATCCCAAATATTTATCAGCCTTTTACTCTCTATGATCTCATTTTTCGTTTACGTCCTTTCGATCGTTTCCGAGTTGTTTCAGAACCCTTCATACCTTCTGTTCTTAGCTTGACATCTCCATTACTTAAATGACAATCAAATGCTTTAACATTTGTAACAATTGCATGAACTGTAATCTCACTTTTTGGGACTAAAATGGTTCTCCTTTCAACTATTGTATTCTGCCAATAGCTATAATCTTGAATTGCTGCATCTCTCATCTTTTCGAATGTGACATTTTTGTCTAACTTAAAACCTTCATTTATAGCCTGCACAGTGAAAAGGTACAAATATGAAGGACATGTTTGAGAATAAACATCTGGCTTTGCCGAGCAACAATTCAGGTTTTAAGTTGAAAAGAGAATTGGAAATTGATGATATAATTTTGATTTTTGAACAAGAACAAAAAGAATCAAGATTTTTCTCAAAATCAAGGTACTTCCTTCCTTCATCTCAAATATTCAGTAAGGTAGGTTGAACTACAACAATGAAATCTTTGTTAAAAGCTGCAGAGTTGAAATTAACATAAATAATATGGAATGGAATAGAACGAACCACTCACCTGAAAATTAAAAGGTATTTTGATTTGTGTGTTAAGACAACCACAACCATCACCAAAATTGAGCTTTAAGAACATTTCAAATGTTTCTGTCCTTACAGTTCTCCTGGTACAAACAAAGAAGACATTAGGTAGAACCTATGTTACTCGGACTCGGATGTGAGTGTCAGACACGGATATGTTCAATTTTTTCTAATATTTTCATGTATTTGGAGGGTCCTTGGAGGATCATATCCCCATACCCTTGTTCGGATATGCGTCGAACACAGATGTCGGACACGGATACTTCAAAAACAATGAAGAGTCGGAGCAACATAGGGTAGAACTATAGAGATATGCTTACATAGTCCAGGACATCTAGCCTCTCCGTCCACAACATAAGACTAGATCAGATACTTGATATTTATATATTTTATAGATTCCAAATTAGATAGAATTAAACAAGTATGAGCTAATTCAATCTGTTCATGTCTTGTTCATAATATATTTTATAGATTCCAAATTAGATTAGAATTAAACAAGTATGAGCTAATTCAATCTGTTCATGTCTTGTTCATAAACAACAAAAGACAATCCAATTTGATGTACAAGAGATTCTTAAGAAAACCTCAAGTTGACAGACAACATAATGAAAATTTAACCAGTAAAAATGTTTTTGCAAAGCAAAATTTTGATATAACTGATATAGAAAAGCTTAAGGTTGATTAAAGTTTCTCTTGTCATGCATCAAAATATAGCCGAAACTCTTCAGCTGGTATTTTTATATGCTAAATTGCACTACCAAATTGCATTCAAATAGAATACCAGTAGTAGACATAATACGTGTTACATGTTTCAAAATCCCATTGCTACCTTTTTAGTAAAAACGGCTGTGTATTTAGAATAGCTTCTTTATAATTTTGATTGTTTGAGAAGGAAACCTGGCACAAGGGCAAAGCAGAATAATAGGTCAAGAAAAAAAAATACAATAATTAAGCAATCATGTTTTATCTAAACAACAGTTGTAATTAGTGTAGAATGGCCTGGCCCAGCCAATTACCACCTTATCATATTGATTATATTTGTATGATAAACAAGATTGAACATTGTTTTTTATTACGGGTAATTTCTTAACAACTTATAGAGCAGAAAATAGCCCTTTAGAAACAAAGAGAGTGGATCACTAAAATGCAAACTTGTGCAACAAAAGGACCTAATCTTGCAGCAAATTTTCTGATATTCTTCTTTTTTTACACAAAAAGTAGTGTCCTACAGTAGCCTAACTTTGGGAGCAGATGATAGAAAATTCAATAATGCCTACGACAAGGGAAAAAAACGGAAAAAATAAAAATAAAATAAAAGGCTGGTGCAGAAGTCTAACTTTACCTCAATAGACTTAATGAATGGCAGTGGAGCGCTTAGTCCATGTACACTTGCTATGCGGATTGTCCAGTTCACAAATTTTTTATCTGCAATGCCAATGAACAAACCATGTCAAGAAGCAACAAAACAATTAGAAGACAAATATATGGTAATAATAATATTATGATGATACCTGCATAGCTTGGCTTACTTCATTTTGATTATAGAAGATGGATAATAAGTTCTAAATTAAAAAAATAAAAAACTTTATATGTTCTTTGTCATATTGCAAATAAGAAGGCATGCTCCATCCTAAAAGAATAAACACATAGATATTTCTATGGGGAAAAAATTTACCGAAACTGTTTAAAGAAAGATGTAAAAACAGGCTTATCAAAGCCATACATTTCCTTCACGACAAAGTACCAAACTCCAGGCTTTATCTAAAGATTGCACCATATGGTATTTTCATCTTAGGTCAGCGACCTAAAAGATGCATCCTTTCTCATTGAAAAGATTATAGCATCATCTTAGAAGTATAACTTGTATCTATGTTACTCGGACTTGAGTGTGAGTGTCGGATACGGGTAGGGTAGGGTATATGTCCGACAAGGGTATGTTCAATTTTTTCTAAGTTTTTCACGTATTTGGAGGATCCTTGGAGGGTCATGTCCCCTTACCCATGTCCGAATATGCGTCGGACACGGGTAATTCAAGAAAAATGAAGAGTCGGAGCAACATAGACTTGTATGCAAATGAATTCAATTCCATATCTTGTACAAAGAATTGAATTGGTACAGTTAATTGAGAATGTTACCAGAACTCAAGGACTGAGTTAGAATAGTCTGGAAGAGATCAATCCTGACATACGGAGAAATCTGCATATTAAGCAACTCCATGACTCCTGCAATAACCTGTTCTTTTTCAAGTTAAACATATAGCAATAGTTAACCAGTATGCTTAACGAGTTCACAGACTGTGCTAATAAATTGAGACAGGATAAATTCTAAGATAAATGAACAGTACATTAAGGCTCTTATGATACCTTATCTACAAAGCCATGGATCACCAAACTTGCTTTCTTGTCCTTTGGAGTTTTCTGCAAAGGTGAATAAAATACATTATTAAAACATTGACGCCATCTTCATCGCACATATTAAACCAACAGCAAAGGGAATAGCAAAGAAAGTTAACTACTTACTACTCGCCTAAGTTACTCGGACTCAGATGTGAGTGTCGGACACGGGTATGTTCAATTTTTTCTAAGATTTCCACGTATTTGGAGGGTCCTTGGAGGATCATATCCCCATACCCATGTCCAGATATGCGTCGGACACGGGTACTTCAAGGACAATGAAGAGTGGAAGCAACATAGCTACTCGCACCTACTTTCTTACTTTATCCTCATGACATTTTCCTTTCCCTTCAATCAATAATTATTAAACCTTTGCAAAATGCAGTAGGATTTTTTGCACGAGGCCTTAGAAAGTACTAATAGATAAAAATATATATATCTCTGCTATAGTAAGATTTTCTACCACAGAGCTCACTAAGAAGCTTTTATTCAAAATAGAATTCCATATCAACAATTTGCAAGCTTTTTAGGAACCCGTTTCGTTCTTACACTTTGTATCTAAAGCTTCATGCTTCAGGGAACTTCACATCTCAAACATTAGGAATTATGATGCATCTTATAAAGCATATTCATCATACATCAACCGTAACTTTCAGCTTCTACCTTGATTTAAGAAAAAAAAGGTATAATTTCATTTTTACTTAAAGATTTCTGCAAATACTCAAACAAAGATAGAATACCTGAAGATTCACAATAACGATCTTCCCCCCACCACGAAGAGATTTCAAAGGCAGATTGCATGCAGGAGTGATCTGCAAACTGTACAGAATAGTCATGTCCATGACCAAGAACCAAAATGAAACAAAGGATAAGTTACATTATACATATTACATAAACACCAAAAGAATAACTGGTTGAAGGAAGCTATGCTGCATGGCGGAAATAGCTTCCATGTTCAGGATCCACAAACTGCTTAGAGAATAGAGGCCATTCACCACAAACTTGACACTTGAAATGTAACATAGGACCAGTCATTTTCCACCTTCTCCTCAATCCTTCGTCTACCTCTTTGGAGTAAATTCATTAAAGGCTGGATGTCTGTTTAAGGCTTCCCATCTAAGAACTAAACTACATCAACTGAGATCCAAACTTTATTGAAATTCTCTATATGATTTCCAAGTACTAGAAAAGTAGGTTTCGTAATTCAGAACAGTCACTTGAAATGATTTATCCAAGATTAACATATTCATTCTGATGGATACATTGATTTCAGAAAATATGAATATTATTAAATTAGGGAGCTAAGTTTGGAAAGGAGCCTTGCGAGAATTTTAGAAGATTAGCATTTTTATAAAGTTTATTCCTGCATATGCAACTCTTTAGGTAGCAAAACGTCCAAAGAGGAAACTATCTGAAGCTCAAATTTGAGTTATCCTAACAAACTTCTTCAGATTATGAAGTGAAAAAGGTGGTCTGTCAATGGCTTTCAAAATCTATTGTCAGAATCTTGTATAGGCTCATGAAGAAGCTAAATTCCTCAAATACTACCAATCAGAATGATTCACCATGTTAAGGCATAATAGCATGTTTCTATATATAGAACCAATATATAATTCAAAAACAAAAAGGATCATAGCAAATACATTATCATGGCATCAAGCAGGGAAACAGCTCATTACCTTGTCCCCAGACAAAGCACCATATCACCCTTTCTACAGTGCTTCTCTGCTAGATTCATCTCCTTTCGTCCTGCAGATAGAGGGAAGGAGCAGGGAAAAAAGAAGCGATTCTTAGCAACATTTGCCTTTAATTAAAGGGAAACCAGACAACGGATTTATCCAACAATTAACCTGGCTTCTTGGCCAGCATATTATATCACTGAATCAGATTAAAAAATTGTAATCTTGTGTATATTTCATATCCACTCTTTTAGATGAGTATATTACCATAAATCAGCCCTCGGCATCAGAGGGAACAACTGCTACACTATAATATCACGTATATAGACTGTACTAAGCAATGTCATGCATCCAAATTCTTCTAATAAGTTGGCTTTAAAATGTATTCAAACATGGAAGACATCTTGGGCAGATTGAAGGAGAGAAAGTAAAAAACAAGGCGTGACATAAAATTTAGTTTGTATGTTTCAGGGGTCATAAATGGAACCATAGAATCGAAAGATGTCAGGAAGTTTGGCATCTATTCCATTTTTTCATTACTCTGAAACATACATCATACTTTGGAGTAAAAATGAAATATGCCAGTCTAATTTTGTATACAGATTAAGCTTCCTTCTTATTATCTTCCAATTCTAATAGAAATGAAAGTAAGTACACTAGTTTAGAATGCTAAGATGCCTAGAATATCATATCATTCACGCCTAATTCAAGTGCAATGAGGAAAATGTAGGTCCTACCTCCCAGTCAAGAACTGTATCCCTAAGTTTTGCTCCACATTTCTCATCAGAACAACGTCGTGATGTCTCCTTCAATCCAATAGTTTCCACCTCAAAATCTCGCAAATACCTACAAACGTTTTATGGTAACATAAGATTCTATCCATGGAAGACAAGCTTTCAAATAAAAGAAAAATGTAAATATGGGAGATGGGACTTCTTTTATAGGTAAAGCAAACGGCCCAAACCCAGCTAAAGAAAAGCTGTAAAGTATAATGAAGAATTATATGAGGAAAGCTTAAGAATTGCATTCCAGTTTCTGATAAACAATGTTTCTTACTCAGCACCACACGAGGGGCAAGTTTCCATAAACGAGTTCCCATGCAATTCGGCAAGCTTCTCCCTTGGTATTCCAGAACGAAGATGGAGACCATCAACATTCTAGTAAAAAGTAGAGGGGACAAAAGTAAAAAATCAAGTCAAGAACTGTTAGGGGCATAATTGACAGCACATTTGAGGCAAAATAAAGGTTTATAAAGTATTGAATTCCATCTGTAATTCTTGAGGATGCACAATTGAAAAGGGAATATTTACATCTCTCAACTTACTGAAAAGAAAACTAAAAGCCTAGAAGTAAGCATATTGTTGACAACAGTTTTGAGTTATTAGACAGAGTCAAAAAGCACACAAAGAATCAGGATTTGAGTTATTACACAGTTTTGGGCTGACAACAAGAAAAACTAACCTCAGTTCTCAAAATTTTATGTTAGGTGAAGATGGAGATAATAAACTTACTAACCCCAAAATTTTGAAATATCTATAATATATATAAAAGTACAAATATAGAGAATCTTTTGAACTAACGAAAATATCCATTGTTGTTCATCATATTACTAATTTACCATTTAAATATTTTATTATTATTAATAAGATTTATCAAATTTATAAAAAAGAAGTTTAGTTTTATTAAAATACTTTCTTTAAATGGATTAATTTGATAATAAATAAAAAATAAAGTTTATATGAAATTTCTTTATCTTAAAATTTTAAAATTTTCACTAATCTTGAAAAGTAAATCAATTTATTTAGTATGAATAAAAAATAATTAAAATTTAAATTAAATTTTTATATTCATAATTAATTTTGCATTGATATTAAAAATAATAAACTTTATAATAATTTGATATAATTTGCATATGAAACAAATTTTATTAAATTTTAGTTAATATACATTTTATTAATTTTTAAAATATACAATTATATGTTCAAAATAGATAAAACAACGAGACGAATGTAGAGAATCTTTTGAACTGACGAAAATACCTATTGTTGTTTATTATATTACTAATTTACCATTTAAATATTTTTTATTATTAATAAGATTTATCTAATTTATAAGGAAGAAGTTTAGTTTTATTAAAATACTTTCTTTAAATGGATTAATTTTATAATAAATAAAAAATAAAGTTTATATGAAATTTCTTTATCTTAAAATTTTAAAATTTTCACTAATCTTGAAAAGTAAATCAATTTTATTTAGTATGAATAAAAAATAATTAAAATTTACATTAATTTTTTATATTCATAATTATTTTTGCATTGATATTAAAAATAATAAACTTTATAATAATTTGATATAATTTGCATATGAAACAAATTTTATTAAATTTTAGTTAATATACATTTTATTAATTTTGAAAATATACAATTATATGTTCAAAAATAGATAAAACAATGAGCATTCACATGCAAATGCATGTGATAACAAATACTAGTGGTTATAAGAGTGTAAATAAGAAACTAGAATAGCCCTATTTAACCATATTCAAACTAAAGCACTACAACGAAGATATATAACATGCACCAAAATAATAACATAACCAAGCCCTACCTGACTAATAACAAACTTCAAAATGCCACCCTTCTCTAATTCAACCAGAGCCATATGAGTCATGCTTGGCATTGCACGGTGAAAAGGTAGGGATGCTTCAGGTAAGGGCTTATCTTCATGCTGCATTAGATAAATGAAAAATGAAGGAACCATCAAGAAGTTTATTCAGAAGGTAGCATCAAGAATGCATGACTAATAGCTTATTTTGCAACTTAAGTTTGATTCGTTTTCAAGTGAATACTTGATTCTTGTCAAACACCAATTACATGTCAACGATTTAGGAAGGTTAAACAACTGGCTAAATAAAACTCTTTTCTACACATTAAATCTGTTTTTTCATCATTTTTTTGGCGACGGACACATCAACTCTATTTCAATAAGGCATTTCTCAACATGCAAAATGTTTCTCTTCGAAATCAGAGGGGATTTCTTCAGAAAATCAACATAATTTAAGGAAACTGTTTCAACTTCCCAGAATTAACCTCCACGTGCACGAGTTGAGAGCTAAACAAAGTATTCCTTAAAAAGAACAAGAAATTCAACAAGTGCCTAGTTGTCTACTGAGAAGAAATGCCATGTTTTCACCTGCAATGTCCATATTCCTTTGGGGCCTCGAAAATCAGGTATGCCACAAGAAGTTGATATTCCTGCACCTGTAAACACCACTAGATGCCTACTCTGCAAGTACAAACAAAAAACTTAAAGAGGCTGATTGGCATAAATCAATCATAGATCATTCTATGCACCAGTTACATGAGTGAGTTAGCATAGGTTCAAACCTTTTGTATCAGTTTTGCAAGTTGCTCAATCTGCCATTGCATAAGTTAAATTTACATTAGCAAAAGCAGCAAACATATAAGAAATCTTATCAGTTATCTTAAAGCATAATGCCAGCAGACTAATTCTACAATCCTTATCGAATGATTATGAATCTACATTGCCGTTAGACTAAACCGCAATCAAACCTATGCATGAATGTTTAAAACATTTTACAAACTATGCAATACTTGAGCCTTTAAGTGCCCTTCATTGGCTCACCACACATAAATCACCCCTATAATCATCTTCAACCCTAGCACACTCGTAGAAGAACATAGGATGGTGATAAACATTGGTCCAAAATACTCCAAATTTCCACTTAAATATTCCAATCGAATCATAAAAAGTACTAAAAGCTAACAAATTTCAGATCAAACCCAATAAAGCCCTGGTCTTGCTACCCTAAATGCCAATATTTTGATAGCAAAATCATTCAAAAAGCACCACCTTTACAACATTACACCATACTTTCAATCAAAAAACCCTAAGTACCATTACTGGGTATTATAAAAGCTGTCCCATTGGTCATTAGGTACATAATCATCAAAAAATCTATCATAAACAGCATAGTTTGCAACAAAAACAACAACTTTAAGGGAGAAAAATCCTTACTTTATCTTGTAAAACATGAGCTGAGTCAAAGAACTCTGTCATTCCAACTTGACCTACATCTTCTATGAATGAGAGCTTTTCTGCATAGCCAAGAGACATAGTGGTAACTCTCTCTTTCTCTAAAAACAGTTTCCTGAAGTCTATGGAAAATCTTTTTTTGGGATAAAAAAGAAAGGAAACAGAAAGAGTGAAGGGTCTTTAAATCTCTCTTTTTTTCCTCCCCTGTTTCTTTTCTTCTCTAATTTGGTAAGGTGATTAAAAAAAAAAAGCAGTCGAGAAGTTATTTTTGCTTCTGTTAAGGAGACCCCAACTCAATAGCCAAAATTGGCACTTGCTTCACCGCTGCATACAGGCGAAGAATTTCCCATTAAAGTTGAAATAACATTTAAGCCCCTTCTTTTTCTTTCATTAAAATTTCTTTTTCAATTTTAGATATTTATTACTTGGTTTTCTAAAAAAAAAAAAAAAAATTATTGAGAAAAAAGAGCTTTTTTAAAGAATAAAATTAACTAGAAAATGCTAAGTAGATTTGTTGAAAGGCATCGGTTTAGATATGATATTTTTTAATTCAAATTAATTTGGATCGATTTGAATTATTATTTATTTTTATTTAAATTTAATTATAAAAATATTTTTTAATATTTTTAAAATAGTGATATAGGCTTTTTAGTTCAGTCCAAATCAAACTTAGATAAGAAAAATTAAAAAATTTTAAGTCGCGATTTGGTTTCGACCCTTAAACATGTCTAATCTAAGCAATACAAATTATTTAAGTCCAAAATGTGTTTCAAAATGATTATTATATGTGCAATTTTATCAAACTTTTAAAGGTAAGTTTTTTATAAAATATTTAATTTCTGTTTTTGAGAAAAAAGATTTGTTAAAGAATATAAAGTAATTTGATGGCCAAAAAAATAATATAAAGTAATTAGAAAATGCTAAGAAATATTAATCTTTAATGACCAAAAATATATTTCAATTTTATCATCAAAATTTTAAAGATAAGTTTTTATTGTATGGGATTGAATCTTAGATCTTAAAGATTTAGAAGATTAATAATTCTCAAATAATATAATTTTATCTATAAATAAATAAATAAAGATCATGTGAATAGTTTTAGTTTTAATTTTTTTGGGCAACAATAGCAATTGAAGGTCATCTTATCTTATAAATCAGAATTTAAGATTCTTGTTTAGTGCAATTGAGCAAAAGAAAAATAAGATGAAATTCAAGCTTTAAACTTTAATTTTCCATTGAAAATGAAGCATATAGTATATTCTTTCCAATTGTATAGTTTTTTCTAGATATTAGACCTGATAATATTAGACATGACACAACATGAGAAAATAATTAAAACACGAAACGATATCAATATACGAATGTGTCAAAATCTATATAACACAAATTAACATATCAAAATTTATATTAATATAAAACACTTTAAAAACGAATATAACATTAAAAAATACACGAACACGACATAGATACACGAATTACCAAATCTAATAATTATAATACTATTAAATTTTTATTTGAGAACTCTATCAGAAACAATCATCACATTAAATATCATTTTATGATTTGTTCTTTTTCAAATAAAACTTAAATATGAGACGATGTCAACGTTGAACAAATAACCATCATCTAATAGTAAATTAAAAATAATAAAAAAAAAAAAAAAAATCTGTCTAATCTATTTGAGTAATAGCACACAATATGGAATTCAAATATTGAAAAAAATATATATTTGAATTTCATTATCTATAAATTCAGAAATTGAAGAATAATTTTTAATAATTTAGGGGGGAAAACAAATTATATGTCCATTTGTTTCATCGAAAATAACTTTAAAAAATATTTTTCAAAAACTGAAATAAAATAAAAAATGATCGATCCCTTACAAATAAATCAATCCTTTAAAAATATAAATTAAAGCAAAATAACAAAAAATCAATTCTTTTTATATTAATATCAACTTTTAAAAAAATAAATAAAAAATATTTTACCTAAAATCATTCAAACAATCAAAAATATCAATTTAAAAAAAAAATAAATTCATTTTTAAAATATCAAATTTCAAATATAGTTAAATGGGACAGTTGTTTATGAGTTATGACTTTTAGGTCTGGTTTTAGGCCTTTTAGCTCAAAGTATTGGATAAAGGGTTATATTAATTTTGGAAGGTACTTCCATTTTTCAACACTGCCTATAGTTGGGATGTTGTGATAAATAAATGCCCATTAGCTGCCACTTCTTGCTCCGAGTTTTAATGTTTTATAAAAAAACAATCATTTATTAGTAACATGACCTTTTAGTTTTAGATCCATCAAAGAATTAAAACTAATCTTAGGATTTCAACTTTAATCTAATTAGAACAACATCTCATTAATTTCTCAAAAAACAAACTCAAAAGTTTTTGAAAAATCGCATTAATTCGATCGTTCAATTGGTACATGATCTTTTTTTAAGAGTAAGATTCGAATCCTCTCTTTTTTTCAATTAAAAAAGATTTAAAATATCATGTAGGATAACTTATCTTTTCATAAAAATCATCATTTTTAAATTAGTTATACACTTCACATGTTTCTAATTGAACTTTCTTGATTTTTAAGCCCTATTTTTTTAAAAAAATTTGCTAACAAGTGCACTAAAGGCATTCTTTAAGATTACTATATATAGCAATATTTTCATTCAATGTATTGAAAATGATGAATAAAATTACCAAACACTGCATTTAATATAATATTCTTTCTAAATAGTATATTAACTAACCTTAAAGAGTAGAGCACTCGTTAACAAAATCTTTTTTCAAATTAATCAGGGTTATAAATTTGCTTTGTATTCACGTTATCTTGCTACTAAAGTATATTTTTGATAGCTATTGATGTTGAAAAAAAGGAAAAAAATCATAGCAAGTTTAATAGATAGTCTCCTCCATTGATGAGGTTAGTGGGAAGATAACTTGTTAGGAACATGGTATTCTTGACTTTGAATATTCATAAAGTTCCAAACTAAATCTTTTTCTTGATTGCTTTTAGGACCATATTTTGACATATGGATCATGATTATGTGCTTCCAATATTTCCAACATAATGGCAGTCAGCTTTTATATATATATATATATATATATATATATATATATATATATATATATATACATGAGAGATCTGCTTACATTAGTGTATAACTAAAATAGTTTTACACACTTCCATAATTTTTTATACGATTTATATTTTAACAAGCCGACCATTGGATTTAACAATATAATTGTGCTCGTCGTGCACGTAAAGTTTCGAATCGATCCGATATCTCTATCATATCGATCGAGAATACTGTTTTTTTTTTCAATATATATTTAAAGGTTGAAAGTTTTTTACATCGAACAAATAATTAGACATTTTTAATTTACTCGAAACTTGACGTGCATGATCTACGTGAATAGACCATGAAATACGACGGTCGGATTAAACAAATATAAATCGTATAAAAAGTTATGAAAGTATGTAAAACTAATTTAATTTTACACTGGTGTAAATGGATCCCTCCTTATATATATATATATATATATATATATATATATATGGAAGACATGAGAGTTTTGATAGGTGTAAAAGTGAAGTTATAACATGAGAGAATATGACTTCAAAGCATGCTGCGAAAAAAAAAAAAAAAAAAAGGTTTATGGAAGACATGCTATATGCGACTTCTTAAAGATAGCTACATGAACCAAATGGACTAAATCTCGAGTTCATTATAAACTTTTATTCAAAATGAAAATTTTACACCAGAAACTACTTCCTTCACTGCTGCAGCTACCCACTTGGGAAAACTAACCAGCTTTTCACAGCATCATTTAATTCCTAGGTTTTATGTATTGGATCTATAAATATAAATACTCAGATCTTTGTATTGACAAAAAGCTTCCCTGTGTTTGAGATGGCAGCATTCTTCCTAGTTTCCCTATTCATATTCTTACATGCTGCATCAACATTCTCCAGACATCCACTGCAACAAATATCAGAAGCAGCAGGAAAGTAAAGCCCCTCTGGGGGACCTTCATTGTCAACCTAATGGTCTCAATTTCTCGAATTCCGTAAATTCTTTAGTTTTAAACTATGTTACGCGGATTCGGGGGTGAGTGTCGGATACGGATGTGTGTCCGACAAGGGTATGCTCAATTTTTTTTTCTAAGTTTTTCATATATTTGGAGGATCATACCCCCATACTCTTGTCCAAATATATGTCAGACATGGGCATCGGACACGGGTACTTTAGAGAAAATGAAGAGCCGGAGTAACATAAATTTTAAAGCTCATATTTTCTGACTTCTGAGAAGTTTCTATGCTATGCTATGGCATATAAACAGGTATTCAACAAGAGGGCAGTTGGATATAGAACAATGCAGAACTGGTAACCCTATAGATGATTGCTGGAGGTGTGACCCTGAACGAGACACCAACCGGAAAAGGCTGGCTGATTGTGCAGTTGGGTTCAGGAAAAATGCCATTCGGGGTCGAGATGGTTAAGTTTATGTAGTCACAGATTCTGATAATAATGATCCATTACGTCATACCCCGGGAACACTCCGGGAACTCCGGGATCATCTTTGATCATGACATGGTCATAAGCCTAAGGCTTCGTTTGGTAGGAAGAAAAGCGAGAGAAAAGGAAGGAAAATGTTTTAATCTAATGATTGAGTTACAAAATAGCACATGTTAATGTAGCTCAACCATTAGATTAAAACATTTTCTTACCCCTTTCTTTCTTTCCTACCAAACGAAGTGTAAGAGAACTCCTGATCAACTTAAACAAGACCATCGAAGGAAGAGGATACAATATCCAAATAGCATTCGGACCATGCACAACCTTACATAATGCGAGTATTATAAGCATTCATAACATCTATATACATGACTGCTTACCTTCAGGATGTGCCATGGTGTGGGACCCGTCACCCCAATATGCAATAAGCGGTGGATCTGATGGGGATGGGATCTTGTTGTTTGGCTCAAGGGATGTGTGGATTGATCGCTGCACACTTGCAAATTGTTATGATGGGGTTATTGATGCCACATATGGTTCAACATCGATAACAATCTCTAACAACTATATGCTACATCACAACAAAGTCATGCTTATGGATCATAGTGATGAGTTCCTTGAAGACAAGAACATGCAAGTCACAATTGCCTCCAATTTCTTTGGTGAAGGCCTGGTTCAGGGAATGCCCAGGTAGCATTCACCTACAGTCTATGTTACGCGGACTCGGGTGTGAGTATCAGACACGAGTATGTTTGATTTATTCTAAGTTTTTTCATGTATTTGGAGGGTCCTTGGGGGATCATATCCCCATACCCATGTCTAGATATGTATCGGACAAGGGTACTTCAATAAAAATAAAGAGTCGGAGCAACATAGCCTACAATAATATGCACACACAAGTAGCATGATATATGCTTCATTATCAACACTAATACCTATAAAAACTATAAACATGGTTTCTAAACATATTGCCAAAATGTTTCAGATGCAGGCATGGGTATTTCACATTGTTAATAATGTATACTCTGGTTGGGAGATGTATGCAATTGGTGGAAGTGCCAACCCGACAACCAATAGCCAAGGGAATGTCTTCATAGCATTAGAAAACAAATGTTCAAAGGAGGCAAGTTTCTCTACCCAAATGTAGCTATACTAACCCTAAACTATGGTATTTTCAAATTAACTACAAAATAGAAAGAACATGTTGAAAGACAAATAGCAAAATAAACAATTGTTCCAAAGTGCCTTTAATAGCAAGCACAACATGGCCTAAGAACATATAAGAGTAGAAGACAAGCAAAAAACTTTTAAAAGATTGCTATTCGATGGAATCTTTCTCCTAAAATAACTAACCTGAGTTTTGAATACCACGTACCTCAACCTCTTCAAAAATGTAATCTATAAGCTTCCATGTTTTGTCAGTAATTTCTTTTTTAATCACGTGACAAAACGTGAAAGCTCATTAGATGCTGAATGGAAGAACTGGGATTGGAGATCAGAAAGAGATATGATGCTCAATGGTGCTTTTTTCACACCTTCTGGAGAAGAAGCTCCAGCAAGTTACATAAAAACATCAAGCATGGTGGCAAAACCAACTCACTTCTAACAAGAACGTCTCAGTATGGTGGACTCTAAGTCGCCAAATAGACCATGGGTGTTAATATCTAGCCAACCAAATTTCTACTTTTTTTATTCATTTTTAGCTCCTCAAATTTAGATGAACCTTTTTGTTATTTTTGGATTTATTTTCCAACATCATAAAAAATTTCAAAGCTGGACTGAATGAGGATGCAAGGATGTATAACTAGACATACGACAAGGCTACAAAAGCTTTTGCAATTCCCCCTGTCCCCCAGTCAGGAAAAAATAAGGCAGCGGCAGGGATATCTTAGTTAGCTTAGTAAAATGGTTAGACAGTTGAAACAGTATATTACAAATCTGTGCTCATCATTCTGACAAAAGGTACAAAGTTATTCCAATTTTCAACCCTAAATATACTATCATTCATTCTGAAATAAGTAAATGATCTTACAACTTCTTGGGGATTGTAACAGTTTGAATGAATTTTCCATAGTCCAGTCTGCAAGAATTTAAAAGAGAGTGCAAATATGAGTTATGTTAGTAAAGAAAACACTGGCAAAAAAAAATTAAAAGGAAATGGAAAAGGAAAAGCCTGAATAGTTGACAAGAAAACTATAGACAACTAAACTAGATAAAGCTATAAACTAATTGTGAAACCTGAGAGTTAAAAGCCATCACAAGTACCATATTAATCATTACCAGAAAAACAATTAGATTACCAAATCTTATTATTAAGCTAAAGGTAGACAAGAGTGTGTTAAGATAGAATGATATTTACCTTGTCAAGTCGTTCGGTTGTATTTCTTCCAATCAAGTTAACTATCCTTTTCTTCGAAACAGACTGTATCTGCATTGAAACTCAGAAGGTCAAAGAAATTAGGCTTTGGCACAAGAGAAGCACATGAATGAGACAAGTTGCATCTGATATTCACACTCTTTAGCTGTTAAATCGCATATCATATAGTCTTAAACAACCTCATTTAAACTTCCTTATAACAGGCAACAAGACGTTTCCTCTATATCTGTCATAGATTACAACCAAGTCCTCAGGAGCAGTACAGAAGGAAGGTAAAAACAGAATTGTTTCTTGAAATATTGTATCCCAGGAAAAACTTTCAAGACATTTCATAATTATACCAGATGTCTGGAAAGGAATTGGGCTTTAAGGGTTACATTGATTATGATAAATATAACATATTAGTTCAGTTCCCTTTTTCTTTTTATCTGTTAGGCACCAGGGAGTGCAGCCCATTAAGCCCTAAAAAGTACACAGAATCAGGCTTACTCATTACAAAATTATGGAGATTGAGCAATATTATCTTTTCTCTTTTTCTTTTTCAAGGGGGCATATGTGAGAGGCTACACCTGTAAACATATTCAGCTAAATAACAGATAGCATCAAATTATAATATCCTTCACAATAGGCATAAAGGGAAATGTCAAAATACATCACTAATCATTGGAACTATACACAAACTTCTTTAATCAATTACAAAAAAAAAAAAAAAAAATCAGATAAAGGAACAGTACTGTTTGTAGATTTAAGCAGATAAAATTGCATCGACTAAAATCACAAATTTCAAGATCAAAGAAGAAAAGAAAATTTTGTCAATAAAGAGATAACTCATGCCTGTTTCAGTAATCCTTCAGGACTGCAAAGATACGTTGGTGGGGTTTCACTGTCCATCATCTCTAAGCAGCTGCAGGGAAAGTCAAAGCAATGAAAATGCAGGAAGAAAAATGACTAAATATCTACAACCATCATACATGCACGAACTTAGATAAGAGAAGGGGGGGGGGGACACAATGAAGTAGCATAGAACTTCAACAAAGAACAAGGCAAACTTAAAGTAATATTGATGCTTGCTACTCGCTAAACATCTTATACTACATCTTGTAAATTTTAACCTCAAGATTCGATCAATCTGCAAAAAGAAAGAATCAAATTGGTTTCAAATTTTCTACAAAATAAAGTTTCATTAAGAAGATTCACAAGTTGGGTTTTCCGGGAGATTCAAAGCCTTGCATGTCAATAGTTCCACTCTATTTTTCAGGCAAGTATCAGTTTACTCCAAATGTTGCTCCAAAATGTTTTCAGTCATTAAATGAATAATGCATTGTGCTGAAAAGTTTTTGGTAAAAGGAAACCCAACCAAACAGGAACCTATCTAGGTAAAGAAGAAAATGAAAAAAAAAAAAAAAGAACTAAATAGAGATGAAATTCTCACGGAATATGCAAAGCAGCTCCATGGCGAGACAACACTGAGACGACTGGATCATAACCATCCCTGAGAGCAGTGTTGTAGTAACCAGCAGTGAGTTCAGCAGGGTGTGATAGAGTCTGGTACCACCAATAAATTCCACCAATTTTAGCCACCAGCATAACAGAAGTTTGCTCATTTTCTTGGTATTTTTTCAGTATCTTTGTTGCCTTTGCAAGAATGGCATCTGCATGACAAATCAGCCTACCACTGTACCATTCCTGCAAAAGATCATTCCAAAGTCTGGCTTTTAGATTCTGACTAAGTAAGTTTCCATAATCATGTTTGGCATTGCACACTGGATTTCTGAAAACACGATGTTATAAGCAAAACACACTTTCCCCAATTAATATATACCTATGACTATGAGTAACCCTGGTCTAAACCAATATTTGATAATTTCTGAAATGATTTGACAGCTACTGATAAGGAAATAACAACTCCAACCAGAAGGAGCTCTACCCCATATATTACCATTTTAAGTAACTTCTTAGAAAATAAAAATGTTGTAATGATAATAAATAACCTATTACTATGTCCGTCAAGGAACATTTAACTCAGTACCACACTTCGGTATTGCAAATATTTTGTCAATGCATTAAATTCAAATGGATGGTTTGAGTCCTTTTCAGTTAATGTATTGTAGTAGTACAGATATAGTGCAAGACTGTTGTAGAATATTAATTCGCACAATGTACAGACATAAATCTGGTATGAAAATATTACAGATAAAGCATAATACCAGGAAAAAACGGCCATAATCAGATAGAAAGCTTTCCTGCCCCTCTTCAAAAAAGGGAACCCCTGATGGAAGACTATTGTAACAGCCAGCATTCTGTGGGCCCCTGTCCCCCCATTGAGGCTTTCCTACTCGGCATGCAGCCATCTTTAAGTCCTCCATCCTGTAAGCAAAACCATCTTGAGAATGCTGAAACAACCGAGTTTGCATGATAGGATGACAAAGGTTTACACCCACATGTACTTATCATAACACTGGAATTCACCAATGCCAGGGAATTTCCATCTACCGTCACCAAAAGGATGAGCAGGATACCTGAACTAAGAAAATCATGCAATGGCTTCATAATTATGCTTCAACAATAACTTCACGGTTTGAACATAAGAGGGAAAAGAATGAGATAAGAACCATAAGTACCTAAGTTCTCCAGAAGGACCAAGACCAATGCTTATTTCTTCAATTACACTTCCGATAAAGGATTCAAATTTGTTAACAAAACTAAGCATGAAGTCTTCATAACATTGGAGGGCAGTCCGTCCAGATAACAAAGGAACTTGATCCACCCCTAGCGTAAGATAATCATTGTTGGAGAAGCCATGTTGATCTCGATAGTATATATCTTTATTTACATCACCAATCTGAGAGCAAAAAAAAAAGTATTAGTTAGCAGTACGGAGCAGTCACAATAACCATAATATAAATAAGGTCCCCTCTTTATATATTTCTCATCGAGTAACCTTTTCACTGGAGCAGCTTCATACAAATTGGAAGACTGAATGCAGTATTAATTACAGGATTACAATAGTAGATCACCTAGCACACGGGATTCATGGTTGAGGAAAAATAAATAACAATTTTCCATCCTAATTTATTAAATCACTGTTGGTGGATTGGATGGCAAGATTCCTACCAGTTAATACGTTGCACCAAAATAAAATCTTTAGTACAAACAGTTAAAAGGACATAAATGAACTGTGCAATTATAACTCAGTGTGCAACTACATAGCAGAGTAACAAGTAAATGGCAAACCTCTAAAATCCACAGTGGAAGACTCACACCCCCTTTTCCATTAGATGAGTGAATATTTGAGTGAAAAGACAAAGCAACATGCAACTTCAGCCCTGAATCAGATATCAATTTAAAAAGCTCTTCATACAGAGACCAGTTGTAGTCAAACGGAGAAAAACGCTCCACTATTCCCCACCAGACCTCAACTCCAATTCCATGAACACCTGCCAACTTGAGTGCTTTTAGAGATACAGTTAAGGCCTTGACTCTGAAACAACAAAGACCAAAATAAAAACCATTTTACTTTTAAAAGCAAAACAAGGCATAATATCTAAGATTTAAGATATCAAAAGAAAAAATTAGATACTATAAAATGATCATGTTATATTGGATAATTATGAGGAACACATTGAGTCTACCTCTCTTTTAGGATTGCTAAACCATAAGATATATTGATAATCAAGCAGATTTAAGACCAAAACCTTACTTTCTAATTCTTGGACTCCCAGAGGCATCAAGAGCGAATGCATCCATAGGCATCATTACAAAAATAGGCACCCTCTTATCTTTTGATGATTCCAGAATCGTGGATCTCGATTGCTCTTGAGCATCCATGCTGCAAGATATCAATACTTCTACATCAGGGCAAGGTATAAAAATCAGCTAAAGAAAAAAAAAAAAAGCCATAAATTTTAATATGTTTAAGTTTGCTAAGTAATATTCACCACAATTCAAGCAACTTAAGCAGGAACTTGTACGAAAAGAGACAATCCCTTTTCCAGGAAAATTAAAATGAATATGAAGAACAAATAACATAGAACTGAGAAACACTTACTAAGCCACAGAAAAAACACAATCTTACTTCACTATACTAAGATAATTCCAATTCAGTCACAACCAGAAACATGAGCTTTGTTTTTAAAGAAAACAGTACACTAACTACTGGAAGTGAGTCCAAGAAATCAATTTCATCCTTTTTCCCGTTACAGTGAAACAGAATTCATTTTCCTAATCAATGATTGGCTACGCGTCTAACAGTCGTGACTTTATCAATTCAAAATTTGATAATAAGGCATTACAATTTACAAATGTTTTCTTCCTTCTTTTTCTAGTTAGAGCTGAATCGTTATTATTTCTCCCTTCTGATTTAAATTAAAAAAAATTTGTCATTTAATTTAATATTTCAGCTCTAACAAAAACTGATTTTGATTTTTATCAATTCAAGATTTTTCCTTATTCTCTTAATTTATTGCCAACGAAACATTAACTGCAATGTACAGCTCAAAGATACGAAAATTCCAAAATTTTCTCATAAAATCAACGCTTCCAATCAGCTCTTTTATTATTAAAACTAATTACATTAGGCAGAAAGAAAAAAAATTCAAGCTCGGATATCTATATTTTCATTTTGTATCATTTTCTCGGTAATCAAAAAGGAAGGAGGAGAGAAATAACTACCAAGTAAATAACATGAAAACATCAGGCACCGACCTCAAAATACGACGGTTACCACCAACGGATCGCCATTTATTGCGAAAGAAGCCGTTCGCGAACATGCGGATCGCAGAAACTTTTCGAAGAAGAAACTTTCGCGTTTTCGTTAAGTCGCGGTCGAAGCTCGCTTTTGCGTTCAAAGTGTAGTAGTAGCCTCCACACTCGCACGCCATCTTTTCTTCTTCTTCTTCTTCTCATCAATTAATTGTGAAAGGTGATTTTTTTTTTCTTTAAGATAAAAAGTGTTAGAACTATATTTTATTTTTATTTTTTTTCTTTTTTCTTTTTTTTCTAAGAAAAGAAATTATGATCCTTTTATTTTATATACAACAAGTTTTATGGGAACTTTTGCAGTTATGGCCTTGAAGTTCAACAAAACATTGAAAATTTTAACATTATTTACTATCTCTAATTTTTTTCTACTATTATTTATTATATTCAAATTCTTTATTTTTTAAATATTTGTGTCTAACATATATTCGAACATAATATAAAAAAATTAAATATATTGGTATCGAATATATACTCATATTCAATACTCACATCGAATACGGATAACATAAGTAACTATTACCTCTAATTCAATCAAATTTCTTTGTAGTAATTTTTTTAAAAATGCTTTGTATTTTCAATTTTTTAATGATTGGAACTAAGTATTCCAATTTTAGAGTCTCCCTTATTTGCACAACTTTTTCTTTATAATCCCACATCACCACTCACTCTAATTTTGGTTCCAAATATTTTACCTCTCATTTTTCATTTTAATTGTAAATAAATAATGCTTAAATATTTGATTCATATATAATTTTCGACTCAATGAATAAGATTCAACTAATTTCTTCAAATTAAAAAATATATATATTGAAAATAATTTTATCAATATTTAATCTTAAATTTTGTAGTTCTATCACTTTGCATTTTTATGAGGTGAATATTTAGTAAAAACAATAAAATAATAAACTTAAAATTTATATATAGAAATTCCTACGTGGAAATAGTTATCCAAAATGGATAAGAATAGAAAAAGAAACCACTCGCATTATTTTTGCAATTATTGAAGTAGGTCCCTTGCAGTCCAACAATCGCATTTTTTTTTGGCTTTCATTATTTATTTATTTTTTTGCAATAAAAAGTGAATTTTGGATTTAATTCTTTTATTTACGATTTTTTTTTTTTTGGTTAGAAAGTTTTTACAAAGATTAATCTTTAATTTTTCACTACAATTCTTCAAATTACAAAGTTTTATTTATAAACACAATCAAAAACGAAAAGAAGATTACAGCTCAGAAAAAATCGACAGATTGGGTATATCTTTGAAACAAAGATTTGGGAGAAAAACGGATGAAAGCTTTTCGGGTTATGATGTGAAACAAAGTATTTGGGGTAAAAAAATTAAAAGTTTAGTAAAAAATATATTTTTTTAATTCCAGCTCAATAAAAAATTTATTATATTTAAAAAATAACACATCAGCTTTTTTTTTTTTTTTTTTTCTTTTTCACCTCATTTACTTCATCAATTGTCAGTTGTACTTGTTAATATTTTCACGATATTTTATTTTTTTACACCAAATTTTAACATAAAATGATTAAATTATTTACATTTATGGTATAAAAATTAAATTATACTTTTTTAATTATAATTCAAGGATTGTCAAATACTTTAACCAAACTTTCAACAATTCATGAACATTGTGACTGGTAGTGAGATAAGGTCCCATGGATCCAAAATATCAAACAATTCAAGCCCTGTCAAGTACAATGGGCCTGAAAACCAACTCAGCGATTAATGCCTTATTAATCCGAATTCTTTATTTTCTTTAAAGCATTTATATCCGACACATAATCGAACAATAATATAAAGATATAATTCTCAAAATATATAAAAAAAACTTAAAAAAAAAAATTATTCAAATCAAATGGACTACCTTTCCCCAAATTTCATGTTATAATAGCAGAGAAAGCAAAGATGATAGCACAAGGTGGTGTCAGTTCAAATGTTCAATGTGCAGCTTTGAATCCAAATGGAGTCCTAAAGGGATGGTATGGATCATCAAAGAAACATCAAAAAGATTCATGCAGTAGAAAAGAAACATGAGCAACAGCACAAAGTATGCCACCAGGGTTAGCATTACAGAGGAAAAACAAAAACTGTGTTATATAATTCAAAACTATGTTACTCGAACTCGAATATAAGTGTCAGATACAAGTATATATCCAACACAAATGTATTCAATTTTTTCTAAATT
This sequence comes from Fremontodendron californicum, assembly GCA_030761205.1. Classification (NCBI taxonomy): domain Eukaryota; kingdom Viridiplantae; phylum Streptophyta; class Magnoliopsida; order Malvales; family Malvaceae; genus Fremontodendron; species Fremontodendron californicum. The sequence goes on from JAULJL010000028.1 coordinate 8,875,981, forward strand.
TTGCCATGTATTTGAAGAATTCTTTAAGGGTCATATCTCATACCTATGTCCCAATATGCGTCGGACACAGATACTTCAAAAAAAATGAAAAGTCGAAGCAATATAGATTCAAAATACTCAGTTTTCCGATAGGAAAAATCCTACAGGTTATGTTAATGGTATACATATCAAGCTGCAACCCTGCAGCACAGAACAGATGGGTAGCTCCAGCTCCTCTAGTATTTGATACATGTTAATTTGCTCGCCCAAAAAGGTTAAAAAAGCAACTAACAATAAATTACAAGCTAGCCTTCTAAGTAACAGCTGAAAAGTACATATTTGCACAAGACATAAATACCTACACAATTTCCTTGGGAGTTATTTTTCATCTTGTAGATCAGGCTTAAACCTCTTGACCAGCAGTCTGGGTTTCATCTTTCTTAGCATCTCCTTCTCCATCTTCATCATCTGTTTCATCAGCTAGTTTGGTAAGCTCTTCCTGAATCATGAGCCTTATAGATGACTTTCTTGGGGTGAGGTCGGTATCAAAGTGTTGAGCTGAAAGGTAGCAAACTCTCTATTAGGACATTGCATATAAGAAAATTCTACTACATCCTCACAATGAAGCCCTCATCCCCAAACAAGCATTTCATATTCCAAATCAAGATGTATCTCAAATTTTACAAAGTTCAGAAGGAAAACCCATTACTAAGACTTCCTTATCAGACAAAGTATGAAATTAATCATTGAAAAAGATGGCTTTCATTGTCAGTTTCCGTAATTCGCCGTTAAGCACTAGATGTGTTACAATATGATACTTTGTTAGAAGAGCCAAACAAACGAAAGTTGAAAAAATTTCCCTAGTTTGGTCAGAAATGCAACATATTTAAGTGAAAAAGAATGTCCAATAAAAAAGTGAAAGACGCATACCAAGTAGCTTCAGAACGTCAGTGACTGTGGCCTGCAGAACAAAATTATAAAATTTATGTCAGCAAGAACATTAGAACCAGTATCTACGAGGAAATGAAAACATGAGATTAAAAATTTTCAAATTCCTTTTAAGTAAAAAAGAAATTGCAATAGAAATGCATCAATCTAGATAAAACTTAAAAACACTCGAGATTACATCTTATTTGCAATCAAATCGACCAACAAGGATTAAGGATAGTGTGTTTCAGAAAATTGAGTACCAAAAGCAATATCTTTGTTAATAAACATTCCCAAAACTATGATGGAAAAGACTTTAGCCCATTTCCACACTGGCAATTTTAAGCAGATAGGCGGTATGTGCAACCTCACTGCATTTCAGTGCTTTGACAAATCTTTCCAGAACTAATTCTTCAGTAAAATGATTCAAAACAAAACATAACTAACAGCACTGAACTCAATGAAACAGCTAAGAATGTTTGGATTCGTGGTTACAAAATCAGACCAAATTAGTAATGGTCCTCAGAGATTGTTCTAACTTTCCAATCAATGAAGGTGGTGGATATTACAATTATTATTCATGGTAGCCTATTTAGCACTGAACCACAAAGTCCTGAAAACCTGACTTTCTTGTTCACAACCAAAATAGTCTTTGCAGTCAGGACCAGACCAAAAATGCTGTTAAGAAAAGTCCAGTAATAGATGCAGGCATTATAGGTAGTATATTGATAGCAGATCTTACCGTATTGAAGTCCACTTCCTTAAGAATCTCACAAATTGTAGCCCTTAGTTCATAATCACTTGGCTTCAATTTCTTCTCTTTAGCTTTGTCCTTCCCCTTTGCAACCTTTTTGCCTTGATAAATATTGGAAAAGATAGCACTATAAACACTCATAACCAAAAGCCTATCTTACAAATTTTGCCATAAGAAGCAATTATTTTTCAGTTTCCTTAACAAAAAGTACAGACAAGAAAAGAAAACAGAAATGAGGCCACTATCTTACTGGTTTTCTCCTTGGAGGCAGATTTTGTTGGTGTAGAGGACTTTTCCTTAGTGAACTTCTCAGGTTTCTTCCTTGAAGACACCTTTGGACTTTCGTCACTATCAACGTCAGCCTTTGAATTTTTAGATGATGATGTTTTTGGAGTTCTTTTCTGACGTATAGACCTTTTGGGAACTGTGACTTTCTTGATTTTAGCTTTTTCGGCAGATTCCTTCTTTCTGGATGATACCTTTGTATTCTTTTTCTTCTTCCCTCCATCTTCTTCAGATTCATGTTCAGATTCATTTTTCTCCTCACTTTCAGAATCCTCAGGCATCTCGTCCTCAGATTTTTCTGTAACACCATTTTCATTTTCCTCTTCTTCAATCTGTTCCTCTTTGTTTTCTTCTTCTTCAGACTCGTCCTCCGAATCAGGTGTACTCTTTTTTCCTGATTTTGGAGTATCCTCACTCTTTCTTCGACTCTGCAGAATACATATAACAAAGGACTAAAGACATAATAAAATAACTACGAAAATTAATGTAAAAAGAAGAAATTAAAACCATATAATGACCCCTAGGTCCCTGACTAAAAATATATAAAACAGTAAGCATTCATATAGCCCTACAATTTATTTACACATAGGAGACCTAATTGAATGGAAAACTAGTATTTCCTTAAACATGGTAAACATAGGTGACAGGCCTAGCAACAAGCTCCAATGGTTAATGAAATATCATATTTCTGATGTCAACAAGGAGAAATTAATACCTTTGTTGATCGCTTTGATGTGGTCTCAGACTTGGTAACCCTTTTGCGCTTTTTACCCTTACTTGACTGATTATAAATAAACACTATAGGTTAGAAAGGAAGTATGTAAAAATGGAACTTTAGCAAAAGCTGCAGTTAATAACCTTTTCTTTTTCAGCAAGTAGAACAGTAGTTGTAGCATGAGGGGCCTCCAAAAAGTCTATCAGCTTTGCAACAATATCTTCCTGCATGTCCATTTTAAGCTTATTAACAACCATTAAAGATATCCAACTTCTTCAGTGTCAAAATTAGCATTATGTTCAAGATTGTGAAAGTAGTATTATTAACAAGCCCTCATATAAATGACATTGGACTTGGGTGGTGACACAAATTTTTATAAAAAGTGCATTCCCTGGTGCACAAGGCTCCCCGCTTTGCTAGGGTTGGGGGACGGTCATTTATCATACTCAGCTTTCTCCCTGCTTTTTGCAGAGAGGCTGTTTCCATGACTCGAACCCGTGACCTTCCAGTTACAGAGGAGCAACCTTACTATTGGTACTAATTGTATCACCTATCAGAGTTTTTGAAAACTCCAAATTCACCCCTACCCTTCTATTGAAGCACAATCCTAGTGGCAGTACCTAATTAGTTATAACTGTTGCATTTCCAGATAGGTAAAGTGATCATAGAATTCTCAATACTGTCCAAACTATTAAAACTAATCACATAAATGAGGGTTTCTCAGCTGAAAACAACAAAAAGTTAGCTTTCTAGAAAAGGAAAATAAAAAAGAAAGGAAAAAGATCTCCCATAGATCTGTAACTTAACATACATACATGCTTTGCCTACCTACCATTTTACTGCACAGTAGGTGAGAAAAAGAACCTAATGGAAAAGCCTATCTTAGCGTGCAGGGTTTCTATTGATCAATTTGCATAAATGTTGAATAACTAACTAATAAGAAGTGTTCTTCACTAATCAAACCAACAGAATAGCCATCATTTCCTTGACATATAGACAGAATTAAAGCACAGATTACAGTAGTACATCAACAAACCTTCCTTGCAGTAGCCTTCATAATTGGTATGTCAAGAACATCAGAAAACTCCAATAACTTCTCTTTATTGCACTTGTCAAACTTTTCTTTTAATTTAATTTTTTGCTTTTCCTGAAATTATCACACCATTTGAATAAAATAAGCCCAAGAAAAATCTAATATAGTGCACTAATATCAACAAAAACAAGTTAACCAGACAGGCGACTAAAACTAGCGGATAAACTACAAACATCCTAAAAGGTTGAAAGCCCAGAAGACCAATTCCTACAGAAAAATCAATTTTATAATCCTCTTACCTCATTTTCGTGCCACACGAAACCAGAAAATCTGGAAATATTACTCTTAATCTGAACTGCCTGCAAGAGGAAGGAATGTTAGTCTAATAAACTGAAAGCAAAATCAGCAAATTACTTCTGCAGAAACCCAGAAGCATCCAAGTATAGTTTCTTTGCAAAGACACATGCCCATACTCATGCACATGTCACGGTCTGCGCGTATTCTTTCTTCGATCTTTTACAGGCTGACTTAGGCATACTAAGAAGCGACTTCCAGCCTAAGGCCGCGCGGTTTGCTAGGCTAAAGTTCCAGGCCCGTGATACACACATGTATCACTCCAGACTTTGTTTATGCGTGTTTGTAAGTCCAATACGCCCTTATCATCAAATTATGCAGATGAAACAAGAGATTGGAAATGCTAGATAGAAACATACAAAAAATTTGACAGCCACCAAATTACCTTCCCTCTCCTTCCAAAGAGAATAGTATGAAGCAGTTTGAAAGTGTCATCAATCTTCCTTCTAGACAACTTGAATGCCACTGCAGAAGATGAATAGCAGATGTCATTTACTCAACTCATAGTTTTGGACTAATATCAAATACCTAGAAGGCTAGAACATATTTAGTTTTAAAAGAAAAGGAATTATAATACACATTCAAGGAACTTAATAGAAATAATTAGGGGAAGGACACAAGCAAAATTAAATTAAAGAAGCAGCATTCTGAGATATTTTGATGACAATGCAAAGAGTGTGAACTCAATGATGAGCAACAATAGGAGAAATGAGGTGTTAAGATTTACAACTATAGCATCAAACAAACCCACTGTAGGATATTGTCTATATAAAGAACACAGGACACAAAACCAATAATTTGAGTGACATAAGAAGAAATAAAGAACACACCATTAGGAATATCTTTAAGTGGAGTACCACGGCCCTGCAATTGCCAAAGCAACCTATTAATTTATATGGACCTTCAAATTAAAGAATTTAAGCATCTAAATCATTAAAAAAACGGAGAGACAAGAAAGAAATTAAAAAACCTTTTCAATTTGGAATTCCCTAGAAGCATCTTTGTCAATAGATGCAACCAGTCTTTCAACAGATTTCCGCTCACGCACAGGGCGATCAGTAAGGGGAGTTCTCTGCTCAGGCTCTTTCTTCTCCTCCACCTTTTTTGTCTTCCCTTTAACTTTATCTCCAGTTTTTTGAACTTTCCCAAGTTTCTTTGAACTTTTTTCCTCCTTGCTCTCTTCAGCCTTCTCTTCTTCCTCTTCTTCTTTCAACACATCCACTTTCTCCTCCACCTCATCTTTGTTTTCCTCCTTTTCAACTTTCTTGTCATTTTCTTTTGGATCAGTTTCTTCTTCTATTGCTTCAGTTTTGGGTTCCTCCTTCTCTTCTTTTTCTTTTTCTTGTTCTTCTTCCTCTTCTTCTTTCAACACATCCACTTTCTCCTCCACCTCATCTTTGTTTTCCTCCTTTTCAAATTTCTTGTCATTTTCTTTTGGATCAGTTTCTTCTTCCATTGCTTCAGTTTTGGGTTCCTCCTTCTCTTCTTTTTCTTGTTCTTCTTCCTCTTCTTCTTTCAACACATCCACTTTCTCCTCCACCTCATCTTTGTTTTCCTCCTTTTCAACTTTCTTGTCATTTTCTTTAGGATCAGTTTCTTCTTCCATTGCTTCAGTTTTGGGTTCCTCCTTCTCTTCTTTTTCTTGTTCTTCCTTGCTTTCCTTGTCTTCCTTGACCTGTTGATCTTCATCCATCTTCTCAGTCTCAACTTTCTCATCATCTTTCTTATCTTCTTCCATTTCCTTTACCCCATAATTTTCTGCCTCTGTTTTTTCAGCTACAGCTTCACCAAATTCCTCCGGTTGAGAAGTCCCATTAGCCATTGGCTCAGCTACTTCAATCTTTGTTTCTTCTTCACCCATAACCAATCCAATTCAAAGAGAATGCTCTACACGACAACACTTCTTTCCCTTGCCTTCCAAAGTTGTAGAATGGAATAACAAAAGGACTGCAGAAACCAAATAAAATAAAACAGTTAATTGCACTCAAGACAAAAGAACCATTAAACAGACACTACCACTCAGCAACAAACACCATAGCCCCACGAAAAACACCAACATAGAAAATTTTTCTATGAAAATTTAAATAATAATTAATTCATTTGGAAACAACTAGTTCATTAAACATTTCCCAAATTCATGGCCACACTAATTTCGCAAGAGAATTTTCCACTGCAATCTTTTTGCATAATAAAAGACATTTCTTTTCCACACACAACAAAATTCTCCTAAACTTCGCATGAAATACAATGAGCAAACAGCTGTAACCAAGAAAAACAGTTACACTCTCCCTATAAGAAAAATATAAACCACAAGGAAAGGAACATTCAACTTAAGGGGAAAAAATCCTCTAACTGAAATGAGCTACAGCGAAGCAAACAGAATTGAACCAATCAAAACCTTACAGTACGAAAGAAAAGTAAAAAATTTCCAGACTAGAATTGTACTATTAGAGATCCAAACGAGTTTGAACATGTTAAAAAACAAAGAAACCTCAAACTTGACTCATAAAATCTAAATATTCAAAATAAATAACAAAATCCCCTGTTTGCTTCCTAAGAAAAAAAGGACATTTTAAATTTCACACTTTTTTTTTTGTTTCTCTACCAATATAAATCATTAATCCCAGTTTAAGAAAGCTAAAAACAAAGTCTACTAAGCTTAGTTTTATGAAATTTTCAATTGGACAGGAAAAAATCCCAAATCTAAAATTTGAAAATTCCTCTTCATTTCCCACATTTTTCAGTCACCAAACTAACCCAAAAAAAATTCCCACAAAAACCCAAAAAATTTACGATTTTCAAAACATTGACATCCAAAACCCTAAGTTTTAGCACACTAAAAAACAAAAAAGACAAAACTTCAAAAATCCCCCAAAAAAATACAAAATTGAGGACTAATTACCAAATATAAGCTGAAAAATCGGGGGGAAAAAAGAAGAAGAGAAAACTTACAGTTATTTACGAGTTCTTCATTACCATTCAAAAGCTTGACAGAAAGCAAAGTCTTTTAAGTGAGGATTTTAAATATTTTAATTTTGGGGAACAAATCAGCTTCAAAATTTCAAAAGCCCCGGACTTGAAACCCGGATTCTAAATGCAGTTAAGTTAATAAGTGCCACGTCAGACGGGGGAGTGTCAGAAAATGGAGCGAAATTCGAGATGGGATGGAATGGACAGTTCTGATCATGTTTAGTTCTCGTTTATGTTAATCCAACGGTTGCGATTTTAGTTTCTTGGGTGTATCTTGGAAGTTTAAGGGCCCACAATTTGGGGGTTATGGGTGGGGGCCTATGTTGTGATTAAAATTTATGGGCTGATTAGTGGGTGGTTTTTCTTTTTCTCACTTTTCTTAATTAGGTAAATCTGAGAATATTGCAAACAAATATAAAAGTTTGATAGGAGTAATCGATTTAATCAATAGAATTGATTAAATTTGATTAATTTGATTCAATTTATTCGATTTTAAAATTAATCGATTATAAAAATTAATTTATTTAATTGAAAAAATATTTTTAAAATTGATAATCGAATAAAATAAATTAATTGATTTTTTTAATTTAAATTTATATATAATATATCATTTATATTATATAACAATATATAATATATAATAAATAAATTGTTTTTAAATAGTTAAAATCAATTAAATCATCGAACCGACTGACTTAAGTCGATTTCGATTTTTTCGATTTTAGGATTCTTTGTCGGTCGTTTCGATCGATTTTATAAGTTTAGTCGATTTAATCGATTTTTGAAATTTTAAAATCGAACCGACCGAATGCTCACTCATAAAACTTGAACATGTATCTTAATCTAATTAATTCATAAAATTATTTTTAAAATATAATATTCATCAAATCTTAAATTCGAATCGAAGCATCTATAATTTTTATTTTTATTTTTAGGAAATCTATAGCTACTTCCTATATCAAAAACTGCATATTTTTGTATTAAAAAAAAATCCAAACAGCAATTATTCCTCCATGCAATTTAAGTCAAACTGTTGATACCTATACTTGTGTCAAAAAGATTACACATGCTCTGAAAGGCATTAAACATCATTATACAAAAGCCAAGTTTATAGCCACAAAAAACAGAGAATTAAGATCATGATATTTATTTAAGCATAGCAAAGATAAAGAAAACTATTAATTCCTAAGCTAAACCCTAGCTCTTAACATGGAATTGTTGAACTAAAGTTTGGGCACTTTTAAGCTTCAATTTTAAACCTTGGACATTTGATGGAACCCATTGAAATGTCAATTTCAATTAGATTTTCTTCCTCATTTACCTCATTCATTTCTGCCAACAGCTCAACAAGTTCTTGCTGCTTGAAAATAGATTCTGCCAAGAAATTTGGCAGATTGGATTCTTCATTGCTTGGAATGGCAATTTCAATGAGGCCTAATTCTTCATCATCTTCTGAGGCTGAAAAATCATCTGAGATTATTTCAGGATTTTGTTCCACATTACCTGAAATCATCCAATTTAGCTCAAAATCTTCACTTCTTTCACTTTCTGTTGTCAAATCTAGTGATTCAACTTGAAACTCATTCACAATGCCAATATCAGCTTCCTGGGCAGCACCAAATTCTGAAACAGTTTCCATTACTACTTTCTCTTCAATTTGCAGCTTTCTGGAAGCTGGGTTCTCTACTAAAACCACCTTTCTTTTCTTTGTGAATGTGACTAAGAAATTTGTTGATAAAATCAAGATTGAAATTGTAAAAAGGATAGGAATAGGATAGAACCCAAAACCAAGAAAACTAGTCAAAACAATACAAGGAACAAGAAGTGCAACACAAAGTAAATAGGGTTTCAAGATATAAAATGGAAAACAAATTTGATTCTCACTTGTTTCTACCATGTTCAAGGATAGGAAAGATTACAGAAACAAATGTGAATAGACAGAAAAATGCAAAATAGAACCAGAGTTATGCTACAAGGAGTAGGTAGATATTTGAAAATGAGCAATGAAAGAGAGCAAAAGCACCTTTTTATGACTTTGGGTGTTTTTTTTTTCTCATAAAAATATGAGAGAACTTGGATTAAGAAAATATGCAAAGAAGATTCAGGGGTCAAAGGAGAATTGTAGAGCAACAAAGTTCAGATCTCTCTCTGCTGATGATTATGAATCAGGATTAAAAGTGGAAAAGAGGGCAAATGAATGCTATCAGTTGCTTAATTTCTACCTGATCTGAGAGCTGCCAAGAGATAATGGAGTTGGCTAGAAATGAGCTTCTCTAACACCTTGCTTGCACCAAAATCAATAGCCTCTTGCCCTCTTACACCAGCATTACTCCAAAAACAAAAAATAAATTGGTTAACCTTTTGCTTTGTTCTTATCTCAAACTGATTCTCTTGAAAAAAGCAAAACTATAGTGTTTTTTTTTTTTTTTTCATTAACCTCAAAAAGCTTTGGAATTGCCAATTCATAAAACTAAAAATCTAAAAAACATGAAATTAAAAAAACTACTATGTGCTAGAAAAGGTGAAAGGTGTTGTTTCTCTTTTCACTATTTTTCCTTTTCAATTTTGGATTGAAAAAGCCCCTTTTTACTTTCTTTCCCGTCTTTACTTTGCAAGCAAAAAAGACCAAATCAAATACCCCAGACACAAAGAATAGTGCAAATGGTAACTTGATTGATTACTTGAGTTTTTTTCTAGCAAATTTGGATGATATAAAAAAGAAAAGAAAAACCTGCAAATTTGTCAGGTAGCAAATAATCAAAATCAACAGTAAGCAGTAATCATGGCACATTTTTTACCCATTTTCTTTTGTCTGCAATAAAACCCATGAAGATGCAATGATGTTAGTCCATTGCCCTTCAAAAGTTCAAAGTCTTTGATGGAAGCCCACTGCATTGCATTGAAGAGATGTTTTGGCTGGTAATGCCAGGTACCCATTACCGCTCTGTTCTTACAGACATCCACAGGTACATAGAACTTAATGCATGAGGACAGAACATAATTTTTGATTCCTTCCCTTGATAAAAAAACCTCAAGTCTGAATAACATAAGTGTAAATATCTTCACTTCAGTAATTTTGAAATGGATTATGTCATGTTATATTTTAGAATTCCCTCTCTGTTTCTCAAATTTAGTTCATTTGCTATTCAAATGAAATCAAACAAAATTTAAGCAGCTATAGTAGCTGAGCTCATTAGTGAAATGGGTACATATATGAATGATTGGGTTTTGAACAAAGTGAAAAACAGTGCCCTGTTTTCTTCTTTCTTTCTGTTGCAGAACAATGTGATATGGACCTTTGGAGTGGGATCGTAACACAATGATAGAATTAAAGATTTTATTCTCATTCTTCTCCATTGATCCAACGATGTCAATTGAGCCATATGTCTCATAATTCTTCTCTCTTTAGATTTTAAATCACTACCAAACATTATGTATACCAAGAAAAAAACATATTTTTATTAAGAAAAATTCTGAAATTATGTATCAAAAAAAAAAAAAAAAACTAGAAAGTAAATTAATTAATCCATTTGAAACATACTTCAAATAAGGGTAGTATGGAGAATACATTAATCATCATACATAAGAAATTATGGAAAGGAAAGAGAGAATTTTAATATCAAAGCCCAAACCTTTTTTTAGGGTTAGGGTTTTTAATTTCTGTGTACAAAATCTAAATTAAAAAGAGTCAAGTTCCATATTTGAAAATTCTTCTTTGGCTTCTATATATTTCAAAGCTTTGTCCTTTACATTTTGTCTTGGGATTTGTGCTGCTGATTTTTGTTGATCTCTTATTCTCTCTCTGGGCTTTGCTGCCCTTTTGCCATTGAAATCCATGATCTTCCGCATCCCATGGACCAATCTTCAGCGCACACCGCTCTTTCACTCCATGAACAAGAAGATGAGTGGGGTATAATAACTCTCTCTCTCTCTCTTTGTAACTTGTTTGTTTCCTGGGAAAATTCTGATAAATGCGGAGAATTTTGGATCTTTGTGCTAAAAATCAAAATTTTATAAGTGGGTTTATTTATATTTAATTTTTAGATATGAGTTTTTTAGATTGTATTGATAGTTGTGAGAGAATTGGGTGTTTGAGTTGTTTGCCATTGGAGAATTGCTTTCTGAGCATGATAAACTATGTCTTGGGATTTGGTATTCATTATTATCTGTTTTAATCCTTTTTGCATGTTGATTTTGTTTTTGATTGGTGGGTATGCTGTTCTATTTAACCTGGTAAATTTTAACTGGTTGAGTTGATGTTTTGATGGGGGATGGTGATTTGTATCCATATTGAACCACATTGAGTTGAGGATTATGCATTTTAATCCTTCATTAGCATGCCATGATAGTAATTTGTATTGTTCTTTATTGCTTTAGTTGATATCTGGTTGCCTTCATATAGAAGTGATGATCTTATGCAGAAGGTTTTTGTTTTGCTATTAAGAAGCATTTGAAGGTTACAGTAAACTAGAATTGAGGTTCATGAAGTTTTACTTTATGTAGGATATGAGTGGGAGGTTAAGAAGTTAGAGAACTGATACTGGTATCTCTTGGATAAACTGAGAAACCATCAAAAGAAAGATTGTTTATATCTGTAGCAATTTATCTTTTGTTTATATCTGTAGCAATTTATCTTGCATCAATCTAGTTTGAGATTATTTGTGCCTTTTTCCAGTTTCCACCACTTCCATTTTGTGTTTTTTTTGTTTTTGGTAGGTCTAACTTATATGCATATCTTAAAGTTCTCAGTTTTTGTTCTTGCTTCATTGAAATCATATAAAATTATCTCTTTCAGTTTGCTGAAATATTGTTTAATTATAATTCCTTCTGTTTAAAAATGATTATTCTTATGTTAATGTCCACTTTTTTTTTTTTCTTTTAATGTTTTTCATTAGACATTGATGGATTTGTGATTCCAAGCTTGGGAATTGAAGAATCAAATAAAACTAAAGCTGATGCTTCAGAAGTAGAAACATCAAAATCTCCTTCACAGGTCAATTGCAATATTTATATGATTATATCTGTAGATGTCAAGATGCATTTGTTCGAAGCTTTTGTCCTATCCTGTTGACATATATACACTAAGATGTGGACATGTTCAAATTTTGGCTTGTGCAGACTAAAAAAGAAGAGAACATCTACTTGGGACCGCACGGTGCTCCTCCTTCACAATCAAGGCAGCAAGAGTTGAATCCGTCCAGTCGTAAGCAACGGTTTAAGCAGAAACTTAAAGAAGCTGATAGAAGGATCAGCGGGACAGGGCGAGAGAATAAGGTGGAAAATTTAAGAGAACTTGTAGGTGGTGGGAAAGCAATCCCCAAAATGTCCAAGGCTTCTCCCAAGGATTGGCAAGACCCACATTGCAATGAGTCAGCAACTTGAGAAGTGGTACCCCAGTGAGTGGAGCTTTCCATAGCTTAATATATTTATCAGTGCAAAGTTTGACTTATTGTCACCAGCGAATTATTGAGATTATGTATTTTGACAATAATCCATCAAGCAGACCATTTGGTTTCAGTAGTAATGCAGAAGCTATTAAAGTCAAAATTTCAAGTTCCATTTATCTTTGGTATCTTGTGCCAACCTATGTTCCTCGGACTGGGGTGTGAGTGTCGGATACATATATGTGTCCGACATGGGTATGTTCAATTTTTTCTAAGTTTTTTTATGTATTTGGAGGGTCATATTCTCATACTCATATCCAATTATTTGTCGGACACAAGTGTCGGACACGGTTAATTCAAGAAAAATGAAGAGTCGGAGTAACATAGGTGCCAATATACACCTTTGTATCCCTACGAACTTATCAGGTTTCTCTATAACAGTATAAACTTGCTTCATTGCTTAGCCACTTGGGAATTCTCTTATTTTCACTCTTATTTTACTTTTTTGTTTTTCATTCAATATGAAAACGGGCAGTGAGGATTAGTTCCTCATTTTGTTGAACATAGTTTCAAATGAAATTGATGATAAGCATAGCATGGTTTTCCCATTCTTGTTGGGGGAAGATCATTGCACTTAGTACTTGATAAATGATTGCAGGCAGTAGTAAGGATTAGAAGTTGTTTATTTTCTACAAGATTTAAGTATTGTATATTTACCCTATAATTTAAATCATGCATGATCAATTCACACACCCTTGAAGGAACTGCAGCATCAATAACAAGAGTTGCATAAAAATAGCCTTTGGCATTGATAAACTGAGAACCTTAGAAAAGCTTTAAGGCCTCGGAATTTTTGCAGTTCTAAAAGAGATCTGAATTCTGAAGTGCAGAGTAACAAAACAGCACTGTCCTAAGTGTAAATATTTATAAGTTAAATTTTCACAATTGTTTGTTAAAGCAGTTTCCATGAAACTAATGTTTTCTCTCTTCTTAAGACAAAAGAATGATTACCAACCTAAGCACTAAGTGTAAAAACTAGAAATCCTAAGCTTCAATCCTTACTAAATGAATTATGCTTGATATGCCTAATGGTACTAGTAGTATTAAATATATATATTATATTTAATATTCTTCCTTAACTATATTTTCAATCACTTTATCTTAAACTATTTCATTTTCTTGGATTTTTTTCCTGCAGTCTTGTGTATTGAAAGTGAATATCAAGACATGCAGAAAGAAGGTGATGGACGTGTTGCAAAATATCCGTGGTAATTTCCCATCTCAACTAATATTTGTAGTAATGAAAACCATTTTTTTCTTGAAAAAAGAGTTCCAAGAAAGTGATATTTTCCCTTTTTTTTTGGTCTTAGGGGTATACACAGTTGTTATTGATGCAGAGGGAGGGTAAAAGTTTCAGGCAAAGTAAATCCATATATAATTTTGAAGGCATTTGAAAAATATAGGAAACATGGAGAAGTTTCTTGTATTAAGTTTGAAGGGGAGGTGAGGGAGCCAATCTACTACCACCATAACTATTATGGAGGAAATGGGTACATTCCTTATGGATCAGCTCACCCATATCCACTTATGGGAGGGCCAGACCTATGTTACTTGGACTTGCGTGTGAGTGTCAGATACGGGTATGTGTCCGACACGAGTATGTTCAATTTTTTTCCAAGATTTTCATGTTTTTAGAGGGTCTTTGGAGGATCATATCCCCACACCCATGTCCAGATATGCGTCGGACACGGGTACTTTAAGAAAAATGAAGAGTCGGAGCAACATAGCCAGACTATTATTATTCATTGTATGGTAGAACCAGTATGTTCCAACAGCACCTTTCCCACCTATGGCACCCCCACCACCTCCACCTCCACTGCCACTGCCACTGTCACCACCACCCTTGTTTCAACAACCGCCGCCACCACCTGCGCAACCAGTAATTAACTATTTTCCACCTAAAGCACCGCCAGTTGTTGCACCCCCTAAGGAGTTGAATCCTGAATGGTGCAAAATAATGTAAAAGGTGTTATAGTAAGCCTTGTTCGACCAATGTTACTTAATTTGCTTATGGAGTATACAACAATGATGCAATTTGTATTTGGTTTTGAATAGAAATTAATGTTTGTTTTAATGTTTACTTGACTTTCATTCTACAAGATAAGGATTTTCAGTAATGAGATTGAAAGTTTAATGTGATTTAGGGGAAGAAAAAAAGAAGAAAAAAGAAAGATGTAAATACTAATAAATCTCAAGATTGAATAGACGTGCTCAGTTTAATGTGCTTATTTCTACTTGATCTTCATCTTGCTTGTCATATACATAACATCTATGTTACTCGGACTCAGGTGTGAGTGTCGGATACGGGTATGTGTCCGATACGAGTATGTTCAATTTTTTCTAAGTTTTTCCATGTATTTGGAGGGCATATCCCCATACTCATGTCCGGATATACGTCGGATACGAGTGTCGGACACGGGTACTTCAAGAAAAATGAAGAGTTGGGGCAACATAGCATAACATATATTGACAACATAAGGGGCACCGAAGTTGCAAATTAATGCAGAAGAACACATCAGTGAATAAGACCAATGTTTACACTCAGCTTCATCATTAACTTCTTGTCTGTATGATTCATGCTGGAGGATGTAACAAGTAGTTCCAGATTCTAGCAGCACTTGTACAGCCAGTACGGGATTGATATTAACCCGTTTCCTTGCCTGGTAAGGAAGCAAGAAAGATTTGGTATTGAATTGTATTTTGGAATTTGAGTATATATGATCATTGAAAAGTGGCAGAAAACTGTTGAATAGCCCCTTTATGGAGAGTGTCTAAAGGACCTGGCTTTGATTTCTTGTCCATATTCTGCAATTAACTATATCCATCTTTGTTTTACATTTGACAAACAGATATGAGAGGTGAAGCTTCGTTTGCTATTAGATAGACTTTTCCAAATGAAGGTAAATTATTGATCTGCAATATCTCTTAAATATATGTTATGATACATCTTCTTTTGCTCCTTTTCTATCTGTCCATTGGAATAGGTTAATTTTCATGGGCCATTCCATTGATTTCTAGCTTGAGACCCTATTTTTATAATTGATTATGCATGCATTGCAGTAGTCCAATTATTTGAACATTCTTTAGCCATTGTCTTTGTTAACTTTCTGGCTGGTGCATACACCTCCAAATGCTTAGTTGCATTCAACCAAAATAATTCCTATGCCATTATCATTCAAGGAACCTGCTGGCTATGATATTTGTCCCATTCTTCACGTGTATCGCTCAGGTGGGTGCCTGATGGAAAGTGAGAAATGCTGAATTTAACACCTACCAGCTGAAAACCCCTCATATTTGTTTTCTTTCAGATCTGCACTGTTCCAAACAAAGAGTTAAGGTTTTGTTTTAGGCTTGAAGATAGGTAAAGTTGGTCATTATTTACGAGAATTATGTTGGGTCACTCTCTTCCATAAGTCCACCCAAAGAAGAGGGGTCGTTTCTAGATCTTTCACATTCACTGCTACAGATTCTGTGAATAAAAACATGTTCATTCATTTTTGACATTGATTTTACATTGAAGAGGACCCCAGGTGGAGAGTAGGCTGGTTTGTGATTAAATCCACATAGGGGGATTGAAAATGAAAGCTCTTCAGTTTCTAGCCACATAGGTGTAAAGAGGTCATGGATTCTTTGGTAACTTATACTGATTGTACAATGTTAGCAGATGATAGATTTCAATCTATTTTCAGCTATCAAAAACAAATTTTTGTGTCTTTTTGCTGTAACAAAAAATATTTTTTCAGCTTTTAACTTGTATTCTTCTTAGATGGCAATTTGCAGGTCTAGATTAGGACATGAATCATTGATTCCATGCCATTAACATTTCTGCTACTGTGAAAAAGCATATTGGCAGAAATGCACCCACATTCAAGTAATTCAAGCTTTTCTTTGGACCCAAAAGAGTTGCCACATGGCTTAGTGGCAATTTCAAAACCCTGGTAAATCAGGAACTGAAAGAAGATATATCAATGCTGATGAGTGGTGACAGCAGCAGCCTAGCTAGCCTAAAACATAACTAATGCTGTGGGAATTCTTAGCTGGATTTCATTTCTATGTTTAAGGAGATGGATTGAAACTATGTCATTATGTTTGTTCCCCATGATATGTGGATATTGGAGCACATTGATCTTAGCTTGGCAACAATATCTGCAAAATCCCAGCATGCCATGCATAATTTTTTCCCATGAATTTCTTTTTTCAACTTCTTAGCAATGATGGAAAGGGCTACCCTTTGAGTTTTGGAGGAGTCCATGGTAATGCCCGATTTAAACCAATTGTTTCGTTCTAAGTTACTTGACCTCAAAGCTATGTCTTTTAGCATAAAGATTTCTGAAATATGTTAGGTATATAGCAGGAAAGAACAAGCATTGAATTATGAGCTGTATTATTATATCATCACATTAATCTAAAAATGCAATATTAAAAATCTTAAAGCTGTCAAGTGGACTGGAGATTGGATCATTCGACTCATTTACCCAATTAGTCTGGTGGTGTGTGCTGATAATAATGAGCCTTAATCCATAAATTTTCTTCAACCTATCTTTATAATTTGTCTGACAAGAGCAAAACAAAACCAACAAATCAATCAATTAACTTACCCTTGTATATTACCCTTGTATAATAGCGGTTCACGGTAACATTTATTATATCCGCAATCACTACAAATGTGACACGACAGAAAATGCCTCCGCGATTGCAATGTAAATCGTGTATTGTACGAACTGATTACTGAAGTAAATGTACAGCTAGCACAGTGCTTTTGGTAATCAAAGCTGGTCCTAATTGGATTGCCATCATTTTCACAGGGTCCTTTCTGTTTAATACAAATGGAACACTAAATTAATATCATTTAAACACATAAAATAGTGATATTAAATAAGAACCATATGATACAAAGAGGCTTGGGATATCCCCTTTCATATTTTTCTTTCTCATCATCATCCACCTGTATCAATAGGTTATTTCTGATTGGTTGATTTGTTTGCAGTAGTCAGATTCTGAATCAGTTCATCATCTTGCTGGCTCTGCCACCATGAATTTTTATTTCTCTTTAAACTTTGGATGGTTACTGTCAAATTACCCAGAAAAAGTTTAGATTATGAACTCATTATATTTGGAATATGTGCATCTGGTTTGGATCTTTATTACCACATTTCCTTGCAAATGGAGCATTAAAACTAAAGGCTAAATATTGTATAATCAGACACATAATTTACATGCAAACTGCAGCCTCGATCATCACCTGAAAGATCAAGAAATTTTACTACACTAAAAAAGGGGGAAAAGATGAAACAAATGAGCAAAAAATATACTAATATTAGATTATACAAACATGTAAATTAAAGAGATTCTGGTGATCTTAATTTCTCTTGGAATCTTCTGAAGATGATCCTTAAACCATGACTAATTGTTGTCGAGCTTCAATCCTCAATTCTTCCTTCATCTTTCTGATAAATTCATCAAACCTTTTGTTTAGCTCTTCTGTACTTAACACTCTATTTCTTTCTACTACTTCTTCTTCTTCTTCTTCTCTGTCAGAATTTTCACTTTCTCCAAAATCTTGTACAAAAAGGTCATCATCTGACACTTTTAACTCTCCTTCATCTTCTCCAACAAAAGCAGCATTTTCTTCTTCCCCACTTGTCATCAAAACCCATTTTTCTCCATCTTCTTCTTCTTCCTCTTCCAGGGTGAAGTTTTCTGTTTCTATTTCTATTTCTGCTGCTGCTGCTTCTTCTTCCTCCTCTTGTCTTCCTTCCATCAAAATACTGTTTTTTACTGCCTCATGATCAGTCTCCAAGGCAACTTCCTTCTCCAACAATGGTGCTTTTGGCTCCAAGACAATTGACTCGGATTGTGGAACATCTTCATAGCTCTTGAAAGACTGATCATCATCACTAAGATTATACTTGGAATATGAACTGATTAATCCTGAGGATTTTGCAAGAAAAACAAGCAGGCCATTGCAAAGAAGGAATATGAAGTTCTTATCTATAGTATGGCTAAACAATTGGAAAGGAAGTGTATTATGGAAGTTGAAGCTAAAGGAATGGAGCAAAGAAAGCCAATATGAATGAGAAAAGAATAGGGAAAAAACTGAAACTGAGAGAAGCAACTGAGTCCATTTTCTATGAAACTGAGATTTTATAAACTGACTCAAAGATTGCTGCTTCTGGTTTTCTTTTTGATCCATTTTTTGAACCTCACTTTTGGGTGTTAGAGTTTGAAGTTTGAAATTGGAAGGATGCTATGAGAATTGCAGGTTGGTAAAAAAAACTAAGAGCCCTGCCCTTTTTATAGAGGGATCAAAGTGATTTGAGTTTCATGAAATGTGGATTGATTTTCCAAAAAGAACCCTTGTTTTGCATCCAAATTAGAGCCACAAAATCACCATTAAATTGAAGTCTTTAAGGCAAGCAAACCGACCTTTAAGATTTATGTGATCTTTATCAAATTGAAGGTTGCCATTTGGAAGGGGATTGACATTTCCATTTGCTTGATAATTTGGAACTTTCTTGCTGTCAACTCTTTAGGTAAAGAGTTACCTTATTGTTTACCAATGTGAGATTGACTGATTTTTTTATGCATGATTGAGATTTAGGTCACATGTGGCAATCAATAGGAAGTTGGGACCAAAATCCTTAAGAAGAAATTAAAAAAAAAAAAGTGAGATTCAATTATCTTTTCCCAATCAATTGAATATTAATTCAGAAGACATGCATGCTGGACAGATTTTTAAAAAGTACGAGTTTGAAAAGATTTAAGCGTATAAATAAAAGTTGACTGTTAAAAGGTAGATTAATAATTATAAAAAGGATTTTGCTAACAAGTGCCTTAAGGGTATTCTTTAAGGTTATTATGTATAGTAATATTTTCATTCAATGCATTGAAAATGATGAATAAAATTGTCAATTTTTGTATTTAATACAAATACTTTTACTATAAATAATATATTAATTAATTTTAAAAAGTATTTTAAGAGCACTCGTTAATAAAACCCTTAAAAAAAAGTTACCTCTCCCAATTAAAGTCTATACATGGAGTAACTAATGGGCATGAATGCAGGGTCACATAATTGACTTCAATCCAACCATTTATAAGTCACAGTTCCTTTTTTCTTTTTGTTTTCCATCTTTTTTTCCCCAAAAATAGAGACACTGTAGCTTTCTCATGATACCTTCTTTTACTTTTGGGGGGTTTTGGATGGATCCAACTTTACAAACCATTTTATTTGTCTTGAATTTTGTTAATTTTTTTTATTGAGTGAGTAATAATATTATAAAATAACTAAAATTTTCAATCAAATTTTAAAGAATAACTGTATGAATCAATTGAAATAAATCAGAATTCAAAAATCATTTTCCTTTAATAAAGTTTTTCAATTGACCTACTCAAACTAATTGTAAAGACTAAAGAGCCTTACTTGAAAATAATGATCAAATAAATTGAAAAAAACTTTGCTTATCTGAGTCGCTAGCTAGCTAAGAAGAAGTGGTCCTAAATGGAGAAGTTTTTACATCATGTCTAACCAACTTTTGTTTCCATTCCACTCTGTAAGTTTCACAAAATTGTTTTTGTTTTCTTATGATTTTTCAACCTTTTTTTTCTCCCCTTCTTTTGTTTGCTTTTCTTGCTTGCTTTATTATAGCATCAAAGCCTTTTTTTATTTATTATTATTTTGGTGAGTACACGAAGTTTAGTTCTCTGCCTAACAACAAAGCTTTAAAAAAAAGCTTCCTGCAAACCTTGATACCATTACCAGCTCAAAGTCTCCTATGAAAGTGATGCAAAATGAGAATATTTCTAATCAAGTTGTTGGTCATGGCAGACAAGGGAAAAGAAGGGTTAAGTTTCTTCTTTATTAGTTGCTATTTGTGATCATTATTTTGTTCCAAAACTACCCAGAAACCCCTTTTTAATTACCCAACAACAATTCCTCATTTCTTTGAAACACCTAATTTGTCTAGTGGTAGATATAGTTAGCAATGAGAATTTCATTTCGATTTAATAGCGGCCGCGACGTAATGTTATGATGTCTATTTTGGATTAAAGTATCTTGACAGTCTCTGTATTATAGTCGAAAGTGTATTTTATTCTTTATATTATAAAAGTGAGTAATTTAATCTTTGTACGTTTGGAATTGGTGTAAAAAAGTAAAATTGATAACTGTGTTAATGAAAAATCGTCTAAATGCTGATGTAGACATGTGAAACTGATAGAATAGATGACCTAGAAAAAAAATGATGACGTGTCAATTTTTTTTGCTCGGGTGAAATTTAAAAACTGACAGAATAAATGACTTCGAAAAAAAATGATAACATGTTTTTACGGGTAAGGGAGAAATTTGGGTAAAAAAAAATTATGTTTTTCTAAATTCCGTTTGAGAAAAAAAAATTGACATGTCATCATTTTTTTTAAAGTAATTTTTTCCGTCAGTTTCACATGTCCATGTCAGCATTTAAACGATTTTCCATTAACACTTACCAATTTTATTTCTTTACACTAATTTCAAACGTACAAAGATTAAATTACTCAATTCTATAGTATAAAGATTAAAATACACTTTTGACTATAATATAAGGACTATTTAAACACTTTAACCGGCTATTTTGCAATTTCGGCTCTCACAGTTGCTGATATTCAGCGTAAAAGAATTCTTATATTACAAGGAATTGAGTTCAAGAAATCAGAAATCTATTGGTTTGTGAAACCACTGATTTAGACAAATTAGTTGTTCATTCAATCTTATAAGTAAAGAAGAGAACTGGCTTACTTAATTTCTCTTCTAGTAAAATGATCAGAAACTAGATTAAGATTAAATTAAAATGAAGCATCAAGTATTAGAAGACTTTGCCATTAATCAAGGGATAATTAATTGTTGTGCGGAAGCGAATTGATATTACTAAAACCGATTTAAACACACTGAAAAAACACTGATATTTTACGTGGTTCGGCAACTGTGCCTACATCCACGGGAGGAGGAGCTTGAAGCTTTGTATTAATGGAGTTTAGAGTACAAACATATACCGAATTCAAGGTGCTACACAAGCACTGAACTCACAACTCAACACAATACCGAATTACTCTATAAACACAGAGTATTTGCTTCAACAATTTAGCTCTAACTTACACTCAACTCAACTCTACTCTACTCTCTCATCTCTACATGGCTATTTATAGCCAAAATATCAAGGTGTGAACATGCATCAAGTGGCAGCCACCATAGCCACCATAGCCACCATCCACCACCTATCTTGGTGTGAACACATTGCAAGTGGTAGCCACCATAGCCACCATCCATTTGCAAGTGGTAGCTTCCATTATTGGTGGTGCAAGTGGTGCAAGTGGTAGCTCCATTAATGGTGCTAAGCCACCTATGTGACTTTGAGCCATATTTTGAGCCATATTCCAAGCCATATTCCAACAATCTCCACCTTGGCGAGAATCCACAGAGAGAATTCACAGATCAGAGCTTCCTCCTTTCTCCTTCAAATGTACACATCATTACTCACATATCAGGGCACCTACTGCATTGGCATGATTCATCAATGCACTGAGCCTGAGTCAATTTTTCTGTCTACTTCCCAGGAATTTTCTTAGCTTCTCCAAGATCATCTCGAACTCTGAGCTCAGTTGAGCCTTCAGCCTGTCGATCTCCACCTTGCCTTTTTCAGCAGATAGACAAATGATCCATCTTGAAGTTTCCGGAAATAAACACAGTGATCAAATTGACTGTGTGTGTACTTTTCATCCTGTCATGAAACAGTCCAACCGTTTGTACAGCTGTCACGGGATTGTTTCAGACCACAGTGATCAGTTCAACTTGCTTTTGTAATCTCTGCGACCGGGGACTCCAGAACCATCTGGTTGAGTCATACAAATTTCCTCCTCTACGGAACCATGGAGGAATGCAGTTTTTACATCAAGTTGAACTATCTCTAGGTTATACAGTGCTACTAAAGCCAATAAGATCTGAATAGATGCATGCTTAACAACAGGTGAAAATACCTCATTGTAGTCTATTCCTTCTTTTTGAGCCTAACCTATGGCTACCAATCTGGCTTTGTATCTGATGCTGTCTTTGCCGGTAGCACCCTCCTTTTTGGCAAAGACCCATTTGCACCCAATTGATATCTTGAGTGTTGGAAGTGGAACCAACTTCCAAATCTGATCGCCTCCTTCCACTGGGCATGCACAGGGCTGTTTACAGCTTCTTTGTAATTGATCAGAACATCATCATCAATTACTGGAAGGGCGTATGTCACCACGTCTGTGTATCGAGCAGGTTTCCGAATATGTCTATTCGGTCTACTGGTGACAACTGATTCAAGTTGCTGAAAGATTTCCGGTGATGACTCCTCCACTTCAATTAAGGTGTCATCAGATTCTGGTTCAGATTCATCTGAATTTTGACCAGCATCTTCTGATTCAAACTCCACCTGCTTTAGAGAATCTTGGTTCACATTCTCTGGAGTTGACAGTTTCAGCATTACAGATTCGTCAAAGGCAACATCTCGGCTTACGATGACTTTCTTTGACTCAAGGTTCCACAATCGGACTGCTTTTACTCCTTCACTAAAGCCCAAAGAAGACAGCTTTCTTGGCTCTAGGATCCAGTTTTGCATCCGTTACTACGAAGCCGATCATATTCAATGGCAGAATATCCGGACTACACCTCTATGGGAGTCTTCCCATCAGTGGAGGTTAGTCTGTTGATAATATGGGAGGCGAACAATAAAGCCTCCACCCAAAATGCTTTGCTCAAGCTCGACTGGGATAACATGCAGCGAACTTTATCAACCAAAGTTCGGTTCATCCTTTCTGCAACTCCATTCTGCTGGGGAGTGCTAGGAACAGTGAAGTGTCGGATTATCCCATCATTCTGTGAGAGGCTGCTGCTCTGCCTGTCACGGTTTCTCTGTCAAGGAGATACAGATTTCCCTTCATATAACCCTTCATTGCTAAGAATGCTCCACGTACAACTCTCAGGACTCCATTCTGAATGGTCACCTTGTAACCATTTGAGTCTAAGACCCCCAGTGATATGAGGTTCTTCTTGAGATCAGGGACATACCTTACGTCTGTAAGTTGTCTGATTGTACCGTCATGCATTTTCAGTCGGATCGTTCCGATGCCTCTAGTGTGACAAGTATTGTCATTGCCCATATGGACAATCCCTCCATCAAACTCTTTGAAGTTTGAGAACCACTTCCGGTTCGGACACATATGGTAGGAACATCCGGAATCCAGAATCCATTGATCTGAAGAGTGTGTTGTTGTGGAAATCGTAAATGCAGAGTCTTCCTCTCCCTCAGATTCTTGAGCTACACTCACAATCGACCTCTCCATGTTGGGACAGTTATTCCTCCAGTGCCCTTTCTCATGGCAAAAGGCACACTCGTCCCTCGAGAGTCGTGTTCTCGATGATCCCCTCCTTGAGCGGGATTTACCTCGCTTGTTTTCTCCGGCTCCTCGGTTGTCCGTCCTGCCTCTGTACACAGTTAAAGCTTCTGGTGTAGTATTCTGGTGATCATGCTGATCCTTTTTCCGATACTCATTATTCACCAGAGCATTACTAACATTAACATATTCTATATCATTTTTACCATACAACAGTGTAGTGGTTAAATGATCATAGCTATCAGGCAAGGAATTTAACAGAGTAAGAGCCTTATCTTCATCAGAGATATTTGCATCTAGATTTTCAAGATCAGCGAGGATTTTGTTAAAACTTACTAGATGCTCCTGCATGGTGATACCTTGCATATACTGGAAGCGGAACAGCTTCTTCTTCAGATAGAGTCTGTTCTCCATGCTTTTTGTCATGTACTTGTCCTCAAGTTGTTTCCAGAGAGTTTTTGCATTATTCTCTCTCATGACAAAGTACTTCTGGTCCTTGGCTAGGCATAACCGGATTGTGCCACAAGCCTGACGGTTGACAAATTTCCAGTCATCTTCCGAAATATCTCTGGGCCTGTCTTCCAGAGCGATATATGAACCCTCTCGGAATAACAGATCCTGAACTTCGCACTGCCACATGCCAAAGTTGGTGGTGCCATCAAATTTCTCCACCTCGAACTTTGCAGTGGTCATCGAGTTCTTTCTGATATAAGAACTTGATCGTGCGCTACTTGTCGTTTCATGTGTCTCTAATGATTCTGCCATGGTAATAAAACAAAATTACCAACAAAGTGTTTTTCCGGTACCTGTATGGAAAAAACGGATGCCGCGGTTGAGTCCGGAATAGTCGAAATAGCCAGGAACGGGTCCAACTGTGTAACTTTTGGACACACGGTGAATATTCTGCTACAAGTGGCTCGAAATGGACTCGGTTTAGCTCAACCGGCTCGGAAAAGTCTCGGAATAGTGTTCTGAAACGGCTCAAAAATGGCCCGAAAAAATTGGTCGGAGCTGCGGCGGCGCGTGGGCGGCGTACGGCGGCGCGTGCGGCGGAGCGTGGAGCGCGTGGAGCTGTTTGGGTGGCCGGCGCGTGTGGCGCGTGGGGCGCGTGGGCTTCACGCGTCTTCAACCTCTGGAGCGCGTGCTGCGCGTGGGTGTCACGCGTCTGCAACCTCTGGAGGCGCGTGCGGCGCGTGGGCGCGTGCGGCCTCCTCTGGTGCTCCGGTTGATTCTGTTGCACTCCTCTCAACGACCTCTTCAACCTGGTATTTTCAAAACACAAATTGGAGCACTTTTGAAAAACGGACAGAATCGAACAAACTCGGTTTTACGAAAAAATTGGCTCTGATACCAATTTGTTGTGCGGAAGCGAATTGATATTACTAAAACCGATTTAAACACACTGAAAAAACACTGATATTTTACGTGGTTCGGCAACTGTGCCTACATCCACGGGAGGAGGAGCTTGAAGCTTTGTATTAATGGAGTTTAGAGTACAAACATATACCGAATTCAAGGTGCTACACAAGCACTGAACTCACAACTCAACACAATACCGAATTACTCTATAAACACAGAGTATTTGCTTCAACAATTTAGCTCTAACTTACACTCAACTCTACTCTACTCTACTCTCTCATCTCTACATGGCTATTTATAGCCAAAATATCAAGGTGTGAACATGCATCAAGTGGCAGCCACCATAGCCACCATAGCCACCATCCACCACCTATCTTGGTGTGAACACATTGCAAGTGGTAGCCACCATAGCCACCATCCATTTGCAAGTGGTAGCTTCCATTATTGGTGGTGCAAGTGGTGCAAGTGGTAGCTCCATTAATGGTGCTAAGCCACCTATGTGACTTTGAGCCATATTTTGAGCCATATTCCAAGCCATATTCCAACATTAATTATATAGCACAAATCTGCAAAATAAAAAGGTTCAAGCAAACATTTATTTCACCCTCAACTTCATCATTATCTTGATTTTTATTTATAAAAATATATAGTTAAGATGCCTATTCAAATTGCAAATGACATCGAAATTTAGCGATACAATCATAAAATTGAGACCTATTCTTTTTTCAATCCAACTTAAAATTAATTGATTATAAATGAAGTAATACTCGTTATATTTAGGAGCTCAGGTTTTAATGATTTAATGACAAAATTGAGATCTATTTTTTTTTTTTTCAATTTAACTTAAAATTAATTGGTTATAACTGGTCTCAAATTGCCTCCATTTTAATAGATGTAAAATTTTTATTTTATCTCCATTTCAATTCGGGATAACGGACTATCACGTGGTATGAACTTCACATATAAATATAAAGGTTTTATCGTATGATTTGGACATCACATTGTAGGTATAGGCAAACCTATCACAAAAAAGCTAATGAACGATGCAATGACTGTTTTGATATCATCTTAAATTTTAAAACGACATCCAACTTAAAATTAATTGATAATAATTAAGTGGAGTGACCTTTGTTATATTTATATTCAGATTACCCCGTTTTAATAGATGTGCGATTTACTTTTATCATCACGTGTAAGAACAACGAACTTATCATGCGACATGAATATCACGTGTAGACATAACAGACATATTGTGTGAACATAAACTCCGCATACCATTGTTAAATTTTAAAATGAACATGCAATCTAAAACTAATTAGCTATCGATTAAATGATCCTTATTATATTTATATCCTCAAATTATCCAAAATTTACAGACGTTAACCTAAATATAAAAAATCAATAATTCGAATAAATGAGATGAAATGGTGCTTCCATTTTAAGTGGTACCTTTCTCAGCAGCAAGATTCTATTTCTGATTCTTGTAATTTTTAGGAGTTGATATCTTTGCTTCAAAAAGAGTGTGGTTCGGGAAATTTAGATTTTTCATATGAAAAAATAGTAATTAAAATATTGTGATTGAAAAAATATGCAACAATCATAATTAGAATCCGATCAGATATTAATCCATTCAAGATTTTGAGTTTTGAGTCAATTGATTTAACCGTTAAATCATTCCGATCAATGTTGGTTTAAAAAAATATTTTAAAAATATTATAAATAAAATTATAGATTATATAAATGCTTTTATTAATTGTATAATTTAAAAATTATGATATAAGAATTAAAAATATTTATTATTATTTAAAGATTTTTAAAAAAAAATCTAAGTTTACAAAGATTTTTTCTACATTTGGTTTTTGTAATTTTTTTTTTCAAAAAAAATATTTTTTAGCGAAAATGATAAAAGAATTATCAATTAATATGCAAAAATTAAATTAGATATGATTTAAAAATCATTTTAAAAATTTATCTTTAATTGACTCGGATCAATATCAAACTTGCCGGATCATTGAACTTTTTATAAATTCAATGAATTAATTCAAATTTTTTGAATCAATTATAAAAATAATCTAATTAAAAAATCAATCTGAATTAATAATCAAATCACCCGATCCGACCATCAAATCAGTCCGAACTTAATTACTATGGCAACAATAGAATGGTCGAATTTTACAAATATATTGATGGTCGTATTAATGTTTTACAGATATTTGATTATTATATTAAGAATTTTGATAACGAATGTTCTTATGACACTTTTTAAAATATATATATATATATATAGCAATATCTTTATTCGATACATTGAAAATGATGAATAAAATTATCAACTTTTATATTTAATATAATATTTTTATTATAAATAATATATTAACTAACTTTAAAAAATATCCTAAGAACACTCGTTAATAAAATCCCTACATTAGTTAAACCAATAAAAACTTTCTGTTTCATTAATGATATGATTAATGATAAGCTTGACGTCTATCAAACAGCAGATGCCCTATTCCCATTCTAAACCCCGACGAGAAATTGACCAAAACCGACTCCCAAACATCCCTATTAAAATCCCCGTGTCGAATTCATCACTCTTTCCATCTGTAAAACCCGAAAAACCCTAAACAATTACTAAAACCTCCAACAAACAACCCACCCCCCAAATCTCAACCCTAATAAAATGTCTTCGATTCTTCTTCGATCTCGAATAATTTCAAATAATTGCAATTCAAAAATCATTAATCGAAGGGTTTTAAGTTCAGGAGTGGTTTATTCTTCTTCTTCTTCTTCAAATCCTTCTAAAGAAACGATCACTGCTTCACAATCCATTCTCTCCGATCAATATCCGCCGCCTCCTCCTCCTCCTCCTTCGACGCCGGAAGCTTCCCCACAAGCTTCGGTAAGGAAATCTTGGAGCTTTCTCAAGTACGGACTCATCGCAGCTGTTACTGGAGCTATTGGCTATGCTGGTTCTCTCTCTTATAGTAAGTCTTTTTTTTTTTTTCCCTTTTAATAAAGATTAGGATCTTTTGTGATTTAATTTATATTCTTGTTTAAAATGTGGGTTTTTTATATGATTAAACATGTTTATTTATTTTTAATTTAATTTGATTTTCAGAGTGCTCGTACGAGGAAGTAGATCAGAAGGCAAAGGCATTGCGTGCTGCTGCGAGTTATACTCCTAGTGAAGATGCATCTGCTGTTGATGTATGTTTGAGTTTGTTTGGAAATTGTTTTTTTATAAGAATTTTCTTATTTTATTTCAGTTGTTTGAATGATACCATGTGCAATTTGTTTAAGGCATATTGGTGGTCTAGGTCTAATTTGATTCTCATTCATATGAGATTTATGTGTTCCGCATTACTGTTTAAATAGTTGGTAAATTTTGCCACAATTTCTTTTCAATCTGTAGGAAAATAATTTATCTACTCACATCTGTAATAATCACATAAAAGCCATCCATCATTGTGCCCCACAGGTAATTCCTGTATGATTGGTGGCTGTGATATGATGAATACATCGATGTCAGTTATTTCAGTATGTATATTAATCCCTTATGCATATGAATGCACATGTGTGGTACTTGTGCTAAGTCTTAATAATGTGATATAGCCATTGTTTATTTGGTCGTATGAATGAATCAGTTGTTTTCCGAATCTTTTTCAGAAATATGGAGGTTTGCTTTACTCTGCTGTAATGACAGGTGAGGGTATTATTATGTTTTGGTATCTCTTATTGCTTCTTTCTTTGTTCATAGCTACAATTTTCTCTACACTCTTTCTTCTGTATGTTAATAACTAGAACAATATTTGCATAACAGGGAGTTAAGTTTGCATTTTATGTAACCTTTTTTAGTTTAGTGTCCAGACTCCAGAAACGTTCCTTCAGAAAAATTGGGCTACTTGATTATAAATGGATTTGTTGAGCCAGCAAACAATATTTCTTACTTGGTGCTCATTGCTCTCTATTAACTTGTTCGACGATTGACTTGTTTACCTGTTCTGCTTCCACCCATGCTCATGGCTTCTTTGCTTGTAACATTTCAGTTCCAGCTAAAGCACTTGAATCTTATCTGGATCTCAGGAGGTTAGTGGAAGAAAATGTGCTGGTCAGTGCTGTTATTTCTCTTGTTTCTGTTTTTTTAGTATTGCCTGCCTATCTTTTGTTTTTTCTTCTTTATATTAACATTAAGCTCTTCTTTTCTTTATTTCTTGTACTTTTATCTCATGTTGCAGGAATTTACTGAACCAACCTCAGATAAGCTTCTTCCTGATTTGCATCCTCAAGAACAACATGTTTTCACGCTTGTCCTAGATCTGAATGAGACATTACTTTATACAGATTGGAAGGTAAGAATTTGACTTAAAATTAATTTCCCTTTTCCTTCATAAAACCTAAAATTTTTATTTTGGTATTTTGATTATTGAAGCTCATGTTCAAATGTTTGTAATTCTTTTTCTTTCCTTTTTTTCCCCTCTTTGGTTGGCAAAGCGAGAAAGAGGTTGGCGTACTTTCAAAAGACCTGGAGTTGATGCCTTTCTGGAACATCTAGCAAAGTTCTACGAAATTGTTGTGTATTCTGACCAGATGAATATGGTAATTTGATATTTTCCATTGTTACAACCATTTTAAATACGTAAGTATTTGATAACTGATGTTCCCAGCAATTTAATTATTTGTTCATTTTGGCTTGTGCAGTATGTCGATCCTGTTTGCGAAAGGTTGGATCCTAACCATTATATACGATATAGGCTATCAAGGGGTGCTACTAAATATCAGAATGGCAAGCATTATAGAGTATGTTATAGTTGATCACTTTCCTCAGAAGCATTTCTGTTTTTGTTTTCCCCTCCTCAGTTTTGTGCTATATTAAGTGTATTAATCTATGAGACAGTCTCTTTAAGAGCTGTTACTTCAAAAATGAGTATTCTTGTTAACAAATGGTTCCCGTTGGCAGGATCTTTCAAAGCTTAACAGGGATCCAGCCAAGATTTTATATGTGAGTGCTCATGCATTTGATTCTAGCCTTCAACCTGAAAATTGTGTCCCTATTAAGCCGTATAAGCTTGAGACGGATGATACAGAACTTTTGGATCTTATTCCATTTCTTGAATGTAAGTTTTTATGCTGTTTCTTTTCCCTTTGCTCAGCCTTGGTTCAGATTTTACAGGGCATGTGTGCTAACTAGTGTAGTTGATACCTATGTTACTCGGACTCGGGTGTGAGTGTTGGACATGGTTATGTGTTCGACACAGGTATGTTTAATTTATTCTAAGTTTTTTTCATGTATTTGGAAGGTCCTTGGGGATCATATCCCCATACCCATGTCCGGATATACGTCAGACACGGGTACTTAAAAAACAATGAAGAGTCGGAGCAACATAGGTTGATAGGGTCTATGGTTGATCAAAACAGTCTAGTTTGATTAGCTTTTTCTTGCTCAGACATTTGCTATGTTCTTATGTTGAGTGTAGTACTATCTGTTTTGGTTTGTTCACAGATGTAGCCCGCAATAGTCCAGCTGATATCAGACAAGTATTACAATCTTATGAAAGAAAAGATATTGCAAAAGAGTTTCTTGAGCGTTCTAAAGAGTATCAAAGGTGAAGTTCTTCTTACCTTTATGTATTGTCAAATCCTATGTTACTCGAACTCGGGTGTGAGTGTCGGACTCGGGTATATTCATTTTTTTCTAAGATTTTCATGTTTTTGGAGGATCATATCTCCATACCTATGTCCGGATATGTGTCGGACACGGATACTTAAAGAAAAATGAAAAATCGGAGCAACATAGGTCAGATATGCCATTTTATACTTGATGATAACATTGATAAATGCTAATGACATCCATATAAAGTATTGTTGAACGACATTTTGATTTGGAGCCATGATGACACAGGCGAATGCAAGAACAGAGGCAGCAGCAAGGTCGTTTATGGCGGCGATGAGGACAGAGTTATATATAGTATAGTTTGATGGATGGATGGATGGAATCAGAAGAATGTGAAAGACAGCATTGTTCAAGTTTTGAAGCTCCAATTTTGCCAGTAAAAAAAAAAAAAAGCCATTTTCTGATAAATACATTGATGAATGCATCTTGCACTGCATCATTTAACAAAAGAACTTGTAATTTTTTTTTTCTTTTTGCCGACATGTAGGCAAGCTTCTATTATCTTAGATGGTTGATGAAATCAAAATTTTGGGCCACAACTGATATTATGGTTATTCTTTCTTGCAATATTCATTTACTTTTGCCACGAATAATCTTTGTTTATCCAAAACGTGAGTGATTGATAAATC